>CM065429.1:71562500-76362500 GCA_033030585.1 Hippophae rhamnoides
CATGGATGAAAGTCACGAAGTAGTGTTTCCCACCAATAGATGAGACGGTCGTTGGTCCCCAAACATCAGAGTGAATAAGCTCTAGCCTTTCCTTCTTTGGGATTCTACAACTTGTTTGAAAGCTGACTCTCTTTTTCTTTCCAAGTATGCAATCTTCGCACATGTCTATCTCCGTAGACTGTAGACCTGGAAGTTTTCCCTTTGAGTGCATAATCTTCATCCCTTTCTCACTCATATGGCCTAGTCTTTGGTGCCATAGATTTGGTGTTTCATTACCTGCAGCAACTGTAATTGAACAACGTGCCTCTGTTGTCATGTAAAGAATGCCACTTTTCTTGCCTCGAGCAACTGTCATTGCACCCTTTGAAATCTTCTAATCATCACCATGGAAGATCGTAGTGTAGCCTTCATTGGCCAATTGCCCCACTGAGATTAAGTTCCTTCTAAGATCGGGAATATGCCTGACATCTTTCAGTTCCCAAACAGATCCGTTCAACTTAATCTTCACTACACCTTTGCTAATAATAGCACATGGTTAATCATCACCAAGATATACCTTTCCAAGGTTTCCGGGGACATATTTCTCGAAAAATTCTTTTTTTGAAGTAGCATGGAACGATGCTCCAGAGTCTAACACCCAAGATTTTTCCTTGCTCTTCAAAGAGCATATCAATGCATCGTCTCCTCCTGAGGTGGAAGTAACATTTGCCTCTGCCTTCACTTGTTTGTCCTTCGGTGCACTCTTGCACTGATTTTTGTAGTGCCCGGTTCTTCCACAATTCCAACACTCGATAGTCTTCAAGCTATGGGAATTATTAGGATTCCTGGATTTGGACCTCCTGTCCTTTGATCTACCTCGGTAGTCTGTTCTGCCACGTCCATTCCCTTTGGTTGAATTTCTTACTCTTGACTCTGTATGCAAAACTGAAGAAGTTGACGATTCACCTACCTCTCTACATCGGATCTCTTCACTGAGAACCAAATCACGAACATCATCAAATTTCAACTTATTGCTTCCTGACGAGCTACTCACAGCCGTGACAGTAGCATTCCAACTTTCCGGTAAAGAAAATGAAAGTATCAATGCTCGTACTTTTTCATCGAATTCAATTTCCACTGAACTCAACTGGGTTGTGACTGTGTTGAGTTCATTGAGATGTTGAGCTACCGATGCGCCTTCATTCATCCGCAAATTGAACAAACGCCTCATCAAGTGCACTTTGTTTGAGGCTGATGGCTTCTCATACATATTGGAGAGAGTTGTCATAAGACCCGCCGTAGTCTTTTCCTTTGCAATGTTGAAAGCAACATTACGGGATAGCGTCAATCGAATAACTCCGAGGGCTTGCCTGTCTAGAAGATTCCAATCTTCTTCCTTCATAGCCTCTGGCTTCTTCCCTGAGAGAGGTTGATATAGATTTCTTTGATACAGATAATCCTCTATCTGCATTTTCCAAAACCCGAAATCTGTGCCATCAAATTTCTCGAGTTTCACCCTTCCTTTATATGCGGCCATTGCTCCCACTCAAATCTGACTTCCTCCGGATCGTTTCTGACTATTTCTATAAACCACCGTGTATTAGAACACCTCCGTCAACGAACAAATATCGTCGACAAAATGTCACTATTCACGTAATTCACTATTCACGTAAATAGTAACCTTGTAGAAAATTGACAGAAATCACCACCAATAGCTCTGATATCAGTTGTTGGGAAATTACGCAAATTCCCGATAAGCCAGATTTATGAGAAAACAAGAATAGAAAAATAACACATAAATTTGATAACGGAGTTCGGCCAATCTTGCTTACGTCTCCGGACCTGTTGTAGATCTTTTTACTGAAAGAGGAGAAATTACACAAGGTGTTTACAACACTCACAACCCAATTACACTCAACAAAATTACTCTCAATTTTCTCTCACAAAAGCTTTTCTCTCTAAGTTTTTCTCTCAATTGGAATGAACACTTTGGATGATTAATTCATTACAATTACACATCTATTTATAGGAAAATTCACTCCTTGAATTACTCTTTAAATTAATGGTTCTTTAAATTGTCCCTTGAATTAAGCTTATTGTTTTGTTCCATGAATTGCTCCATGTTTTGCTCCTTAAATTAAGGAGCTTTATGACAATCTCCATCAGAATGAACATTCAACTAACCTTGGCATGCTGACTCTGAATTTTGTATCAAATAGATTCATACATTAAAACCTTATTTAATTGTAATGTATCATAACTTAAGAAGTGTGACTTTTAATTTGTTCGAATGTTCGCTCGTTAATGTAACTAAACCTTTTGCTAACAATCTGCTTTCAGGTTGAAGGTTTCAAGATGAACTTGATTTATTATGATCTGTATCAATCCACACGACTAGAAAAGTTTGTTACAGGCATGTCTATCTCATTTCACTGAGAGGAAAAAGAAGGAGAAAGAAATGAAGTTTTTGTTTCTTATAGTTTCTTGCTTGCGTTGCAGCTTATGGTCAGTTCTTAAAGGCTAATGGAGAAGCACCTGTAACTTGGAAGAGGGCTGCTTCTATGGATGAGGTTCTCCGAGAAGCAGATGTGGTAAAAGACATGCTTCCTTAGATGCCACGAAACTCTATTACAATTGATCTATATAGGAACTAAGTTTGTTGTCATTAAAAATATTTTCAGATAAGTCTCCACCCAGTTCTTGATAAAACCACTTATCATCTGGTTAACAAAGAGAGACTTGCGATGATGAAGAAGGTGAAGTTTGAATACCATCTTTCTCAGTTATATAGGCACATACACAAATACAGACATTATACATTGGTACCTTCAATAGTTATACTTAAAAAATGTTATTTGCTCGAACTCATTCAAGCTGTGTATTTAGGAAGCAATCCTTGTAAACTGTAGTAGAGGGCCTGTGGTTGATGAAGTTGCTCTTGTGGCACATTTGAAAGAGAATCCTATGTTTCGAGTTGGTCTGGATGTATTTGAGGTAAATGAGTACACATTCTCTGTAAAAAGTTTAAAATTTATTCCACCACATCTCAGTGAATATATATATGGGTGGCTAAGGAACAAGGTTGTTGTGTGACTTGTGTCAGGATGAACCTTACATGAAACCCGGGCTTGCTGACATGAAGAATGCCATTGTAGTACCTCACATTGCTTCTGCTTCAAAGGTATGTATACTTTGTAACATGGTTTCAAGGATTTAAAAAAGAAGAAGTGTGGTGTCTAATGTTGATATAGTAACTAAACTAGCTCGTGGTTTTCGCAGTGGACTCGTGAAGGAATGGCAACACTGGCTGCTCTTAATGTTCTGGTAAGAAAAGGGCTAATGAAGAAACAAAAAAGCTTCTAAGTATTAGATTAGTTGAGGATGTTTAAAATTCTACCATAAGCGTCAAAAATTTACATTTATTTTATGTTCTATAGGGGAAGATCAAAGGATATCCAGTGTGGTCTGATCCAAATAAGATTGAACCGTTTCTTAATGAGAACACTCCACCTCCAGCTGCAAGTCCCAGCATTGTCAATGCCAAAGCCTTAGGTATGATGTTAATTTTATGATTAAAAGTAGGAACTTTTATTCTCTAAAATATCTTCTATTTTTAGGATTACCCGTCTCAAAGCTGTGAAAACTGATGGTTGAATGTGCGGTCCGGCTCAAAAATGTAGCGTTTCAAGTTGTGTTAATAATCATACGTTCTAAAGATGAATATTGAGGATATTTTTTATCTAAATTAACCTAATGTATTGTATCATATATAATTTATGACATCACTTGTATTATTCAAGTATGCTTTATCATTCACTCGATATCTAAGTTTTGAAAAAAAGTTAATTTCTCGATAAGTAAATTATTATTTATCATTCCCTCGATAATTTAAGTTTTTGATCAATTTAATTTTCATTAACTTTTTAACACTATATTAATATGCATGTTATTTGACTCATTTGTAAAATATTTGTCATGAATTCATGATTTTTTAAATCTTAAGATCATTTAACTTAATCATACGATAATGAATATAAAAATCATGTGAGAATTAGCTCATAGTTCATATGATAGGATTTATCTGTTTCAACTCTAGGTCTTATTCACATGGAAGGAGAAGAAAATAAAAATTTTGGATACAATTATATTTGATAAATTCATCAAATGGAAAAAAAAATATTTTTGTAGCTAAAATTTGGTCAGTTACGTGACCAATTTCTAATCACATAAAAAATAGTCAATTTTGTCTATAAATAATCAATGTTTTTGTCTTAGAAAGACACACCAAAAGAAGAGAAATAAAGTAAAGACAAAAGAACAATTTTCTTTGATGTAAAATAGTGTTGTATGTGTGAGAGGGTGGAAGATAATATTTTATAAAAATATTTGAGATATTTTTCTAAAAAAATAGTGATAAAATAATGAGTTTTAGAAATACTTATGTATCATTATTTTGGGCTCAAATTCATTATTTTAAGTTTATCTCAATTTATTGATCGCCTATAATTTACAATAATTTATTTTGTTTTTAATATATATATATTAAAAAAATTCATTTATATGTATTTATTTATATACTATTTTAAAAAAATTTAAATCACACATTATAATTTTTTGAATAAAATTATCTTTATATTTTAAAGTAGTGATTAATATTACCATTAATACTCTAATTATTGTATAATTTATTTAAAATTCTTATATTTCTATCGATTAAATAATAAATTATTAATATTTAAAATACTATAAATTATTTAAAGGTATTTAAAACATTAAGGTATTTAAAACATTAGGTGTGCATTCAATTATTTAGATAACAATAATAGTATTATGGTTTTAATAAAAATAAAATTTAGAAGTAATTACTTTTAACATTTTGATACATTACATGCAACATGTGTGTTTATGCCTTTTATTTTTTACCAATTAAATAATAGAGTTACTATCATTCAAAATAATGACTACTATATTAAATATTATTTAAAATATTAGGATATGCTAAATAATAATAATGATAGTATAGTTTTAATTAAAATTAATTTTGTATTAATTATTTTTAACAGTATAAAACTTTAATATCGAAACTTCGACTCTGTAATAAGAAGAAAAAAGTGAAAAAAAAAATAAAAGAGATTCTTGGAGATTTTGATTTTGGAGTACAATCATTTGCTTCGGGCCTAAACAAATTGTTAGTCTCTTGAAGTCTAAGGTGAATTGGCCTACCAAACAAGTGAAAGATGAGTTCATTTCCAATTTTGCCAAAAACATGGTAAAAACGGTAGGTGATGACAATTACACTAATTAAAAATGTGCAATCCCTATCACCAAACATTGATGGGCACTTTTGATTCATAATTTTGCATCTAATGGGATAATCGATTGTAAAAAATAAAATAAAAAAAACCATCTTGATGACTAACATTCTTAACATTGGATTACTGTCATAAGTATTCATAAATTCATTTTGATTAAAAGATAAGTGCTTGTTAATAATAATAATAATAATAATAATGATAATAACAACATTGAGTCATTCACATTGTTTCCCCCGCCCGCCGGGGATTTTGGAACCTTTAAAGTTTTATCCAAGGAAGCAAACCAATATTTGAATCACAAGATTTTTATAAATCCGTCTCAATTATTATTTATGTTTATTTTTTTTTCTAAAAAATCTAACGTTGAAATAAGTAACTTATCTGTATTATTATAAATTATTAGTTATCTATTACAATTTTTTCATCGCATATCAAAGTTTTTTTTTTCTCTGTGGTTACACGCAAGGGGACATGATAAGAGTGTTATCAAATAATTTTTAAATATAATGAATAAATCTTATATAAAAAATGAGAATTATATTTGAACTTACATTCTTAGGTCGGTTATATTTATTATATATTTTTTAAAAAAACTATAAAAAATTTATATATTATCTAATAATCGTAGAATTTTTTTATACTTTCATTAAAAATTATAAGATTGGTAGTATCTTTTGTCAAAATATTGTATTTCTCTGATAATTATCAGTATATTTCATTATTATTTCTGTTATCTGTTTCTGTACAATAGTTGAGATATATGTATACAAAAAAAAACGAAAATTAAACAATAACCATAATTCCTGCATATCCATATTTTATGGATCCACTACCATTATTGTATCTTTCCATGTTTCTTTCATTTGATCGTTGGTGTCTGTAGCAACAATAACACACCAACATCTTTCACTCTTTCTAATACTATTGGATTTAATTTTTAATATATGTTAAAATTTTCAATCACAATTTGATTCTCATTATATATGTATTATATACATGTGAAGTTATGAGGTAAAATATAATACTAAATGTGAAATAAATTACATTGAGATATTGTGATATATATGAATTGAAGCATCCATTGTATTAATAAGTTATACTAAAAGTTTATTTTTAATGTGTTTTTAAGAAAAAAAAAATCTATACACCTTGAATTTAAAATAAAACTAAAATAATAATGTATAATATTATTAATAAATATAATTAAATTTTCATAAATAATATCTAACAAAGATTATACCATTTGTCATCATTATTTGCATTGAAAATTCTTAGAGATTTTATCATTATGTTTTCCAACAATGCATCAAAAGTGTGTCCAAGTTCTTTTTCATCTTAGTCATTTATTTCAGCATATTTGGTCTCATGGTTAAGTAATTGTGTTTTTTTTAAGTGACATTTTTCAATTAAATTTAAACAAATTTACATTATGACATTATTAAAAGTAATGTGTCTAGAGAAAAAAACTAATAAAAATGAAAATTTAAAATTTAACTTAAAAAAGATAACATTAAGATTTTTTTTAAAATATTTTTTTATAGATATAATTGTATTTTTCAGCACCATAACCACCACCCAAAGATTCTTACTCATCTACAATTTGAAGAAATGATTCATTATTGGAAGATTAATGGAATGTATTATTTATTATTATTTTTTAAAGCAACACAGTAGTTGGTGATTGAAGGGTATGTTCGATCTCTTATTGTTAGCATATTATTTTTTTTTTGTTAAGTTATACACTTAAATTGATATTCTAGTTAATGTATGTATTATTACCTCAAATATCTTATATTATTAAAAACTTAAGTATTAGTACTTTTATCTTTTTTGAATAATAATCCTTTTTTTTTTTACCAAAATAAGCTTTCGTTGTTTTAGTAAAGAGTGTTTTTCTTTTTTTAAATTAATTAGAGCTTAAAAATATTATTAATTTTTAAAAGCTCTTTTTTCTACGGTAACCTTATTATACTAATTGATAATTTTATTAATTAATGGTAAATTTTATGATTTATTTATATGTAATTGAATTTTTATATTTTTTTCTCTTAAGATTGGGTTTCAAAATTTTCTATTAAAAACTTAATAAATTTATACGATAGAATTTAAAAAAAATTAATAAGTAAAAATTATAATATTTATATATTTTTTAATTTATTTTTGTTAATTAATTATAAAAATAATACTATAATTTTTTAATACTTATTTATATTATTTAAAAAAATGAAAAAAATAATTATTTTTTTAAACTTTAATAAGAAGTGTTGAAATTACTTTGTACCGAAATTTTTTTTCCCAACTTTAATGAATTTTTAAAAAGAAATAAAAAAAACCTTTACTAAAATGTTAAAAGAGTAGTTTGATGAAAAAAATAAAAAGGGATAATTATATTAACTAATAAAATAAATTCCTTTTAATAATATAAGTTATTTAAAATATCATTATATTAATTAAATATTTTTAAAATATTATTCCATTAAACCAACATACCACTGGTAATTACTTAGCTAGTAGATTCGTTATCTTAATAATATTATTATTTTATTTAAATTTTAAAGATAATATTTTAATATATTTTTAAATAAAAAAATTATTATAATTTATTATTTAATTAAAAAATTTATAAATATATAATAATATAAGATTTTATGTTGAAAGAATAATTTTAAATAATTAATTATTTTTAAATATTTTTTAAATATCATTTAATTAATTTATTATTTAAAAATAATTTTTAAATATCATACATACATTATTTATATATGTAAAAAAAATTAATTAAATAAAAAAATATTAAAAATATAATAATAATATCACTAAAAGCAATCCAACCCGTAAGCTAATGTATCATTCCAAGAAAGATTTTTTTCTTTATTTTTTTCATCAGCTTTGTTGCGCTTTTGGTGAAGTCCCCCTATTGGATGGACTCTAGTTCCAACTCACGCAAATTTATAATTATTTTTCTTTTCATAAAAGCCAAAGGAAAAACACCAATGAACACGTGGCCTTATTTATTAGAATCCTAGGCCGCCATTATCGGAATACAACCCTCACGGTTAATCTTGGGTCAGTCTAATTTTGAACTGTAAATTTGTAATGTTATTCAGATAATAATTTATTATCGTTATTATTAAATAAAATATTTTTATAATAATAACGATTTATATTAATATTTTTACCATAATTCAAATACATATCAACTATTTTTATAGATTTTTACTTTATTACGATTTCTTTCTATCAAATATTTTATTAAAAATTTAAAAAATTATTTTTTTCTTTTTTCATAATGCAAATTTTAATATCTATTTAAACTTTTGTAAAATTCATATTTTTATTAAAATGAGATAAATTAGATGTCTTAAATATTTTTGAGTAAAATTAATAGTTAATTGAATCAATTATAATAAAATAAAAAAAATATATAATAAATATTTTATCAACGCTCATTTGTCCTGATAAAAATAATACTCTTTTTTTTTCTTTTTTCGTTTTATTTTATGACTATATATATATATATATATATATTTAACTTTATTTGAGGGGATAGGATAAAAGAGTAGGAAGATTATTACATAATATAAGAAGATAGAAATTAAATTATAAATTTAAAATAGGTAAAAAGAAAGTAAACATGACAACTACTCATGAACAATAAATACAATAGCTCCTCCACATGTAAGCAACAAGAGATTAAAACAATAAAAAATCAAAACAAGGGTCAAGAAGATCATAATCATCATCAACATATATTATCCTCTTATCCACACAAGCAAACCAGATTAAATTAAATAAATAGTGGTAGTTGTTTTCTTCCTTTAGTTGGTGGGATTGCTACGGAAAGATCCCAAAGCTTTAATGGCTGCAGCTCTCAAAATGTACTGGTGGTATGCAGCTGCTGCTAATGCTCCCACAAATGGTCCAACCCAGAAGATCCACTGCACTCCCCATTAATTTATTAGCATCAATAATAATTTCAAAACACTAATGGATCATAAGTAAAAATCACAACAATATAAATTAAGGAGAAATTTTGGATGATTACTAGAGTATGTGATTACATGTAAATTAAATTTAAAATTAGTACAATTTTTTCCTTTAAAAAACATATACTCGATAAAAAATGAATAATAACTCCAATGTATAGCTAGTTAGATAATAGCTACTTACGTGGTCATCCCAGATTTTCTCGTTGTTGTATATAACAGCAGCACCAAAACTCCTAGCTGGGTTGATACCAGTACCAGTGATGGGGATGGTGGCCAAGTGAACCATGAAAACTGCAAAACCAATAGGCAGAGGAGCCAAAACCTGCAACCAAAGTTTCTCATTAATTAAAAGAATTAAGATATGGAAAAACTAGAGCAATATATATATATATATATATAAACCACATACAGGGATATGGGAGTCACGAGCGCTTCTTTTGGGATCAGTGGCTGAGAAAACAGTGTAGACAAGCACAAAAGTGCCAATGATCTCAGCACCCAAAGCGGTCCCTGTGTTGTAACCAGGAGCTACGGAATTAGCACCACCGCCGAGAGAGTTATAGGGGTTCTTCATGAAAGCTTTCACCAACCCAACGCCGCAAATAGCACCCAAACACTGAACCACCATGTAAGAAACAGCTCGAATCAAAGAGACCTTCCTCGCCAAGAACAAACCGAACGTCACTGCTGGGTTAATGTGACCACCTGCATACAAGAACAAATAAACCAAAATTAAGGAGTCAGGAAAGTACAGTAAACCCCTCACGCGAAGCATTGATACTCTTCAATATAAACCAAGAAATTTTTTGGTAGTTTTTACCTGAGATTCCAGCAGTGCAGTAAACGAGAACAAAGATCATGCCACCAAAAGACCAAGCTATACCCAGAAGACCAACACCATCACAAGGGCCATTTTGTTTCTTGTGACCGATGACAGTGGCAACAGTGACGTAAAGGAAGAGAAGAGTGGCGATGAACTCGGCAATGAGAGCTCTATAGAAGGACCAGAGCTTGATCTCAGCCATGTCAAGAAGTGGTGCTGGTGGTGGGTCAACATAGTCCTTTCCATGGTGGGTTTGTCCCTCTTCGCTCACTTCCTTCGACATATCTTTTGGGTTTTGATTTTCTTTCTCTATCACACAAAACAATTACTCAACTAAAGTTCTTTTGCACTAAACCTTTCTAGCAAAGACAATGTGTTCCAGATTCAGAATTTTGTGAGGGAGAGGAAGAGGAAGGGGGTTGGTCCTTTCAAGTACGAGAGGGGGAAGAGGAAAATAGTATATTTATAGATAAGTTGAGGGTATTTTTGGAATACAAAATTGTTTGAATAACTGTGTTGTTTATGAGTGTAAAACACTTCATGATAAAATTACTACTAAAGAAAAGTTTGATTCATTAAAAATTATTTTATAAGGTTTAGATTTCATGACCACGGTTTTTAATTAACCATTTACCAATTTATATCTGATCTTTAAAATTTTTTAAATTTAATAATAAATATTTTTTAAAATTTTAAACTATTATAACATCTACAAAATTATTTTATAATTAAAATGATTATTTAGATTTAAAGTTCAATTTGTTAAATGAATATAAAACATAATTTAAATAAAATACTAAAAAAAAAGAAAAAAAGAAAAATGCAATGTAATCTAGAATATAACTCATGTATTCCTCATTTCCTCTTTCGCTTAATCCTTCTTTATAAGGGTCAAAATAACCATCAAACTTAAAATCAAAATTGCTATTTTCTTTTAACTTTTTATAATAAAAAAATATATATTATATTTACATGACAATTTTATGGTTCTTTAAAAATCTAAAATACCCACACAAAATGATATTTCAAATTACGTTAACAACAATTCTTAATTCATTTGAGGAAAATTTTATCATGTAAGTTTTCCAACAACCAAGTTTAATAGTTGGATAGTTTTTAAGTAAACTTTTTATTCTTAAAATTTATAAATTTTAATAGTTAATAGATACTTCTTAAAATTAGATGTTTATTACACAATTTGTGAATAAATTTAGAAAAATATATATTTATTTGTTTGATTTTTCCTTTATATATTAATTTTTAAAAGAAGAAAAGAAGAAGAGTTATATTTTTATTATCAACTAACAATTTTTTCTTAATATTATTTTTAAAATTGTTATTTTAAAAAAATACAATAAAATCTCATTTTTTATTAGATAAGTAAAATTATAAGACTATAAACTCGAATCGAAAGTGATGAAAAGAAAAATTATATTAACTAAAACATAAATTAATCACTCAAAAAATAATTGTTATTTCTTTCCTCACAAAAAATAAAATTGTGAATTCTTTATTATTTCACAAATTTTCAAAGATATAATTATTATTTATCCTTATTTTAGTTTTTTTTATATACATAGGAGGGAGAAAGTTAAATTTTGGGACCATATTATTTATGTGCAGCGAGACCATGTGAGAGGCTAATCATCCCATTACTGCTGGCCCTGGGTAGGGTTCAGGCTTCACTACCTGTCATTGCAACTAAATCCACGCCCACCAACGGTTATATATTGTATCTTTAAACGAATTTATATAATAATAATAATAATAATAATTTCTTATTAGTTTTAAATAGGTTTGTTTAATAATTATCGATTATAAATTAACAATAATCTTATAATTTTTTTTTAAATTTTTTAATATTTATTTAAAAATATATTTAATTTAATATATTTTTTTAAATAAAATATAAAATTTAATCTAATTATTTAATATTTTATTATTTATTATCTATAATTAAAATAACTATCTTTATTTTCATTTATATCTTTTTTTTCCTTTTTTTTTTCTTTTTTGAAAGTCCCTATCTTTCTTGCCGTCTAATTTTCTTTTTTAATTTTTTAAATAATTTATTCAATATCATGATTATGAAGATATTAGATTATACAAGAAGTTTAATTTTTTTAAGAAAAAAACAATAAAAAAAACTCACTACAATTAAAGAATACGCTACAATTCATTCCAAGACTTAGAGGTTGTAAAAATTAAAAACCGTCAATCTCGTGCATTTTCCAAAGACTCTAAATAATTAAAGACTCTAAACTCACTACAATTAAAGTTTAATTTGTTATTTAAAATTAAAAAGGTAACACTACATATCACTTTTTCGGTACTACAAGTTTATTGCTTCAAGATAAATCCGTCAATCTCGTGCATTTTCCAAAGACTCAAAATAATTAAAGCAGGATTATAACTTTTAACTGTAACAGCTATGAATGTTTCTCTGTTTCAATAATTGTGAAACTTATTATTATTATTATTATTATATGTTATTATTATTTTAAAAAATTATAATTTAAGATCCTTAAAAATATATTATTTAAATATTTTAATTACATAATAATTTTTATATTACATATATAAATTATTAAGAAACATAAATTAAAACAATTTACATAACTTTTAGAGTTATTTAATTAAAGTATTTTTTATAATTATGTGATTAATATATTTTATTTTTAATATAAAATGAATAATTTAATCATATAATTATAAAATTATGTAGTATATTAATTTAAAAAAAATTATTTATATATGTATCATATACAAAAATTAAGTAAATAAAATATCTTAACGACACAAAATAATTGATATTAAAAACTTAATTATGTTAGTAAAATATTTTAATTTATTTTATTAATGTGAAATAATGACACGGTGACTTTTTTAATACCTGTTAGTGTTTATTATTTTTCAATTTTTTTAATAATATCTTAAAAATATTAATATTTTCAAAAATATAAGTATTTGATTAAACGTATAATTTTATATAATTTTAAAATATTGATTAAAAATTTAGATAATAAATACCAAAAAAATTAATATAAATACACGTCCAAGAACAGGACACGATCATATTAAAGAAACAGTAATGACAATGCAAAGCTCATAGATTTACTCAGGATTTGAGCTGGATGGTGGAAGACTTGTGTGTTGACGGCTCTGCATTCCAGCAGTGTCTCAAAATTATTCTCTTATTAGAAAAGGGTAGTTATGGGAAATTAATTGTTTAATTAAAAAAATATTACTATTATGACCCTTCTCGTCAAAAGATGTCTGTCTTTTAGCCTGGCTTTTTAATTCATTGCGTTTGGCTGTTTTTGTGCTGCAAGAGTTTTTGTCTCTGTCCTTCAACGGCACTATTTTACTTTACTTTTAGAGTACAAATGGAACAAAAACTCTCTGCACATCATCATCATTAGGACACTATCACGGAAATCATAAATTACTTTAAGTTGGTAAATTTTAAAATTATTATAATTTTACCTTTTGAAAAAAATTAATGTTAAATAAAAAACATAAAAAATTATTTATTATTTTTAAAATATATAATAACGTGTTATATTAAATCAATAAAATTTAAAAAAATTATAATTTTTTTAAAAATAAATAATTAATAGAAATTAATCTCATCCCTTAATAACCAAGAAATAAATAACACTTTCAGAGAATACGTGGATACGTGGAGATAAAATTATTTGTTAATTTTAAAATATATTGTTACGTTGATATTTTAAATTAATAAAATTTAGAATTTATATAATTTTTTTTATAAAAAAGAAATATTTAATAAAAAGTATTTAAAGAATTAAAATAATCTAATTAATATAAAAATATATTTTAAAAATAGTTAATGAATAATTTCTCACAGTAATAATGCACCTCTCCCCAAACCCACCCAAAAATTTGATCCTCTGGATGCTTCTCAGTTCCAGTGCTCTGCAATCCCTTGGAAATTGAAATTATCTTTTTCATGTTTTGTTTATGTTACAAGTTTTTATGTATGAGGTTTATTAAACATTAAATTTAATTTTTTGTTTATAATTATTATTAAATGTTTATAATTATTATTAAATTAATTTGATGATAATAAAATTTATAATATATATATATATATATATCGGGACATTTTATCTCGCAAACCTCATTTATAGGTAACATTTTATTATTATTTTTGTTTCTTACTTTAAAGAGGATATGGCAATCAATCTTGTAATATAATTGATAAATATCAGTATTTTTTTTAAATGAAATATACTAGTTCATATAACATGTTTTTTACAATTTTAAATATATATATATATATTTAATAACTCTTTTTTATACAATTCTAAAATTGGGATTTTAAATTGAGATATATATATATATATATATATATTCACTTTTGATTCTTTAACAATCATACTGATTTTATATTGTAAAAATATATATAAAATTATATTTCTAAAAATATAAAAAAAATTAAGTTATATATATATATTTATTTATTAATAAATTATGTAATACAATTAAAAAAAATTCAAATTTATATTTTCCGTTGCAACAAGGATTTCAATTACAACAATGGATAAAGAAATGTCACTACATCACAACTTTACCGGTTTATTAAATGACAGTAGCAATAAATAAAAAACTGTTATTACGGTAATTATTTTTATTAATGATAATTTTATTTATTAATAATAATCTTATAATATAATTAATTTTAAATATATAATAGATATTTTAAATAATTTTATTAAGTTAATAATAGAACTAATTGTGATAACATCATCAACTTAAATTTGATTTAATTATACTCAGGATGTGAGGAAAAGCATCTATCCTTTTTTCGATTCTTTATAAATAAATTTTAGATATAATATTTATAAAATTATAAATAATTTACACTCATAAAATAAAATTATGTTTAAATTTAAAATTTTAAGATTTTATAACACAAGAATTCACTATGATTTTTATAACTTTAACTTATTTACACTCAAATGAGATACCAAAAACATTATTTTTTAATAAAAAATAAAAAATATAGTTTTTTTTATTATTTATATGATGTCTCTCCTTATTTTAGAATGCAAAACGCTAACGATTATATATATATATATATATATATATATATATATATATATATATATATATATATATATATATATATATATATAGGATGTTCGAAAATGATTAAAATAGTTGAATAGTAGGACTATAACCATTGGTAAAAATTTACTTAAGATAAAAATAATTTATTTGATGTTATGTATAACTGATTACGGAGGGATTATTTCATTTTTGCAAATTGGATTGATTTATTGATCTTTCTCTGTACCTATTTGGCTTTAGAGAGTTGGTTCACTGATCAAACTTTTGTAAATTTATGGTATGTCTATGTATCCACAAGTTCTTATTTAAAAGGATGTATCTTGTTAATTGTTATAGTTTCTACTCTTATTAACAGTTTAGCAATAAAATGGAATCACACGATTACGCTGGAAATATACAAATTTGAGTGTTAAAGTGAATAACATTTATTCTTGAAAAATGTTAACTTGGGATGATACGTAGAATGTACTTGCATATTTGTACATATGCTTTTAAGTTATGAACTTGACTTTCATCGAAAGCGTTTGCATATTTTTTTTTAATTAAAAAAGAAAGAAATAGAATATAGCTATTATAATTTCTATGCTTATTTGTAGTTAACCATTCGATTCATCAACGAATTAAAGCATAACCAATATAAAAAGAGATTTTATAATTTATAAGTTAATTTGTAGTTAATCATTTTGTTTTAACATATCTATCAATATGATTTGACTAACAGTTCGAATCATCAGATGAGTCACTTTAAGAAGATATGTTTGTACTTACGTCCACAATGATACCAATAATATAGATCTATCTACGCATATGAGCTTTAGTGTTAGAAGACCCGAGCCATGAGGTGAACAATTTTAAGTTTTAATTGTATTTTTTTAACTCTTGTACTCTTTTAACATGTTGTAACGTATACTCCTTATGTAATCGATACATGTATATGTAATGTTCTATATATATAAAGCATTACATATACATGTACCTTATAAAAGAACCTCACTCTATAAAATTCTCTGACTTCTCTCTAATTCTTCTCTCTACAAATCGAACCAATCCCAACACATTAAATTCAACATTGTATTAAAGCTCTTGTACTCTTCTAACATGCTGTAATGTATACTACTTATGTAATTGATACATGTATATATAATTATTGGATATTAGCTCTTAATTCAAGGAATAAAACAAGGAGCTTA
Organism: Hippophae rhamnoides; assembly: GCA_033030585.1. Taxonomy (NCBI): domain Eukaryota; kingdom Viridiplantae; phylum Streptophyta; class Magnoliopsida; order Rosales; family Elaeagnaceae; genus Hippophae; species Hippophae rhamnoides. The sequence continues at coordinate 71,578,894 of CM065429.1, forward strand.
ATTCAAGGAGTAAAACAAGAAATCTTTAATTCAATGAGTAAAACAAGGAATCCTTAATTCAAGGAGTAAAACAAGGAATCCTTAATTCAAGGAGTAAAACAAGGAATCCTTAATTCAAGGAGTAAAACAAGGAATCCTTAATTCAAGGAGTAAAACAAGGAATCCTTAATTCAAGGAGTAAAACAAGGAATCCTTAATTCAAGGAGTAAAACAAGGAATCTTTAATTCAAAGAGTAATTGAAGGAGTAAAATTTTCTTATAAATAGCTATACAATTGTAATGAAAATATGGAAAAAATAATAAGAGCTCTTTTGTGTAGAGTTATTTCTTGTTTTTTCAACATGGTATCAGAGCAGGAAAATTAACATACCTTTATTATTATCTTAAGCATCTTGATCTTTGAAATGACGAAAGACAATGACGTAGGATCGGAAAGTGAAAGTTAATCGGTGCTTTCCTTCGTGAATATCGTAAGGTGGATGTCAACCCACGAATCAAAGATTAAGCTTCGGTCTTGTTGAATGAGTTTAATTACTTGCCTTGGTCGAGAAGCGGTGTCTACGGCTCTAGGTGGAAAGTCAAGTTGGGGTTCGCCAAATGGAAAGCATCGAAGTACACGATGTTTTCGCGACATATGAATCTTGGCTTAGTAAGGATCGGTGGTTATGTCGTAGCTCTAAATTCCATGGAGCGTAAATTAGGCCGAAATATTCGGTTACTCGAATCTGCGTACCAAATGTATGGGAGCAGTCGAGGAAATGTATGGCGATCAAAACAATGCGCCGCGAGTTTTCAATTAAAAGAAGGGCGTCTAGTCTACTGTGACAAGATGGTAAGCCTTTTGTGTGCAACTCTTAGGAAGCATGAAAAGCATGTGGAATGAGTTAGAAATATATCGTCCTCGTATCTGACCCGTGTAGCTACGCTACGAAAAAAAGAAGCGAGAAGAAGATAAAATATTTCAACCCGCATCCGATCTCCCGTCGACATATGAAGATATACGATGCCACATGCACTGTGAATCTTGAACTTCTTCCTTCACGCAATGTATGTGCGACAATTCAACGTGAAGAAGTAAGGAGGAAAGTCGCTGAACGAGGATACAATGATTAGTGCGAGGCGAGCCTGTCTGGCCAACGAGAGAAAGTACAAAGGGAAGCATCCAGGCTTGAAGTGTCGGCTTCGCAGCTATACGGGCCATATTAAGGACACGTATGTTGGATTACATCGAAATTAAACACGATTTTTATAAAGCGTAAGGGTTCTGAGAAAGTGAATCGTCTTACGTACGTGCAAAATCGTACTTTCTGCCTCTGCCTGCAATAGATGCGATCCATTCAAAAACTTCTGACGAATCCAAGCCCGAACTTATGAATGAGTTTATGTTGTATCTTGAAAACAAGACATGAGGAGTTAGAATTATTTGTGTGGATAGCGTAGAAGAAGGAAGCTTCGACGGCATTGCTAGAGCAAGTTTGCAGGTTTCTTGGCGGTACAAAACTCATACCCTGAAGGGACATGTACAAGGTATCGCATAAAAGCCTTTAAAAGCACTCTTAAAATAAATATGTTGCATGATTTTTGGGTTGTAGATTCGGGTGCCACAGGTCATGCATGACAAACCGTGTGTCAAAGTCTCGTAAGTTTGAAAAATTAGCAAATCCTTCTCAAGTTTCAATTGCAAATGGTGAGAATATAAAGGTTTTTAGGAAAGGAAAAAATAAAATTAATGTCGGATGAAATCGAGTCGGCGGTTTTATATGTACCTTCCTTTTTCCATACAACTTACGTAGGAAAAATCTGAAATACCTTGAATTGCTTAGCCATTTTTTCTCCTCGCAATGTCATTTTTCGGGATTGTGCCACCAAAAAGAGCGATTGGTGAAGGGGTTTTACTTAGATGGTCTCTATTACACATATCGAGAGCAATCCCAGAGGTTTCAAGCCAAGTTTAACCACATCAGAGATAATCAATTGTGGCATCGACGTTTAGCTCGCATATACTCACCAATTTTGTCAACTTTATTTCCAAACTTAGGAAATGATGCAATTGCATGTGAAACTTGCCACTTGTCTAAAACACTAGATTGCCTTTTAATTCTTCCTTGTCTAAGGAGCTAGTAAATGTTTTAAACTAGTTCATTCGGATGTATGGGGACCCAGTAATGAATCTTTTGATGGTTATAAGTATTTTGTGATTTTTTGTTGATGATTTTTCTCGAGTCACATGTGGTTATATCTTTTAAAGTCTAAGAATGAAGTTATGGAAGTATTTAAGGACTTTCATAACCTTGTTAAAAAATAATTTCTCCTCTAAAATTCAAACCTTAAGGTCGACAATGATATAGAATACATGTCGTATCATGAAACAATATTTGAGCATTCGTGGCATTATGCATCAAACAAGTTGTGTTGGCACACCTCAATGAAAATGGTGTAGTATTTGAGCATAGCAGGACTTACTTGAAAAAACTAGAGCATTAATGCTACAAATGAATGTACGAAAGATTACGGTCCCAGGGTTATAACATTTCCTTACATCATCGATAGATTACCGTAAGTCTTGGATTTCAAGTCTCCTCAGAGGTCGTGAAAGGAAGGAAAAATTAATCTCGCACATAGAGGTCTTTGGTATATCTGTTTTGTACATATTCAATCTAAATCATCGAGATAAATTGGATCTAGAGGCATTAAATGTATTTTCTTGGTTATTCATCTACAAAAGGGATATAAGTGTTATGATCCCAACTTAGGAGATTAATTGTGTCTAAAGATGTTCGATTTTATGAAACTAACCCTTTTTTCGACAAGTCACATGAAATCACAAGTCAAAGGGATGACATCTTGGATGTGTTTCCATTACCGAGAATCAAACTTGAGGCTCTTGCACAACAAGATCCCGGCCCATTATCGACATTGATACATCTCTCATTTGAAAGTAACAATGAAGGGTCTCTTCTTAATGGTCTGCTTGCATGAAGATGGTGATAATCAAGATGATCCTACGCATGGTACAAGATGTGAGCGAGTGTGAGATAACTCCTCTCTTTCCCACGACGTAATCCGATACATGTTAGGCAACCTCCCTGAAGACTTCAAGACTTTGTCACCTACGAACCCAGCACATCCATCTCAGGTAGTGTGTCATATAAGAGAGTGACACCAACCTATGCCGCATTCCTCGGCACTATATCGAGTTACGGTGAGCCTCGAAAACTTTCGTAGACCCGATAGCCAAGAGGTGTGGAAGGAAGCCGTATGCAAGAAGAACTTAAAGCCACAGATCAACCTGACACGTGGAGCATCGCAAACTTCGAAAGGCAAGAAAGTCGTAGGTTGCAAATGGATTTATAAGCTAAAATTCAAGTCGGATGGATCAATTGAGAGGTATAAAGCAAGATTGGTGGCTCGAGGATTCAACTCGAACATTCGAGGTGGATTACAAAGAAACATTTGCACTTGTTGCAAAAATGAACACGATAAGAGTGCTAACGTACGTAGTACGTAAACAAGGGGTGGTCCATGTACCAAATGGATCTGAAGAATGCATTCTTGCATGGTGATCTCAAAGAAGAAGTCTATATGAAATTGCCCAGGGCATCGTCGAAAAGCGATGGCCCGGATTTAGTGTGCAAATTGCCTGAAATCCATTTATGGTTTGAAACAATCCCAACGAGCTTGGTATGCCAAGCTAAGCTCAGTTCTCGCTAGTGTTGGTTTCAAAAGCGGCCGATGCGATTCTTCACTATTTTTACACCTTACGAGGAACTATGGGAAAATTGGTTGTCTTGATTTATGTAGATGATCGATAATTACGGTGATAATCTTGTGAGATTTTCAACCTCGAAGCAGTCACAAGACAAAGGTTTGCAATTAAAGACCTTGGGATATTGAAGTACTTTCTTGGTATAGAAATGGCAACCCCTACGCGAGGACTTCTTTCTTAACCAAAGAAATATGTCTAGATTTGCTTTCGAGAAGCTAACATGAATGATGTTAAACCGGCCATTACCACTCTTGACAATGACTCAGGCTGAGCAGCTTGAAGGGGCACGCCAACTCGCGGATATAAGTTATTACCGCATCGTTGGTTTGGTAAGTTGATCTACTAAACATCGCGGACCACAACATCGTGCAGCCAAAGTATTGTGAGCAATTAAATCTAACTCCGACAACGAGAATTTGACCCTTGTTAAAAGGATCTTCTGTTATTTAAAAGGATCAGTGGGTCGTGGTATCATCGTGAAAAAGAATGACAACACACGAATCATAGGGTATTGTGATCTTTGATTGGGCGAGGGAATCAATCGATGCAAGTCCACCAGCTCTTGTACATTTTTCGGTGGAAACTTGGTCGGCAATGGAAGAGTAAGAAACCTGTCATCGCTAGATCAATCTTGAAGGCGAGTATCGTCTGATGGCTTCAATGCGTGTGAGTTGATATGGCTTAGAGGTCTTACATGTGATTTAGGTGTTCACAAACTCTTCCTATGTCCTTATTTTGTGACAATCGAGGCGGCCATTACATATAGCATCAAACCCAGGTGTTTCACGAGAGGGCCGAAACACATTGAAGTTGATTATCGTTACATTCGTGAACAAGTTCAATCACAAGTGATTCGGAACCACGTTATCTGGCTTGACCAGTAGGTGACATCTTACGAGCCCTTGCGGCTTCTACGTGATTCAGCGACTTTTGTCCAAGCTTGGATCCATAAACCTTTTGGAGGAGTATTGGATATTAGCTCTTAATTCAAGGAATAAAGCAATGACCTTAATTCAATGAATAAAACAAGGAGCTTAATTCAAGGAGTAAAACAAGGAATCCTTAATTCAAGGAGTAAATCAAGGGATGCTTAATTCAAAGAGTAATTGAAAGAGTAAAATTTCCTTATAAATAGCTATACAATTGTAATGAAAATATGAAGAAAATAATAAGAGTTCTTTTGTGTAGAGTTATTTCTTGTTTTTTCAACAATAATGTTTTATATACATGAACCTTATAAAAGAACTACACTCTACAAAATTCTCTGACTTCTCTTTAATTCCTTTCTCTACAAATCGAACCAATCCCAACACATTCAACATGATATTAAAGCTATGCTTATACATGTTATTTATTATCATGTAATTTAAATTTTGTGAAATAATAAAATAAAAATATATTTTATGATTGGATCATTTCGAGCCACCAGTACCATACATGGTCGAATATATTACTAGTAGACCAAATCACAAGGCACCGGTTTGGCTTTGAATTCAAATCCCTCTGATCAGTATAATTTTTTTACCATTTCATTGTATTATAATTATATTACGATTATAAGTATATAATAATTTTTTACTTAATACAATTATATTTATCAATAATAATATATTATATCAATTGTGATTTATCACAAATTTTTTACAAATATTTTTTTCATTCTTTCTTAATTGTTAGTAGAACAATGAAATTCTATTTTAATGCATGATTTTATTTATTTTTGAATGTATTATATTATCCAAAAAAAATTAAAAAAAAACAAATAATATTATTATTTGATCATTCTTAAAAATAAAATAAAATAAAATCTTAATATCTTATCATTATCTTCGTCATTTTTTATACAACAATTATAAATGAAGATATAGAATAACAGCCAAACAAAAATTAAATGTACATAATATGACAAAAATCACTTTAGAAATGGTGTTTGAAAAAAAAACCAAATATAATTTTTTATTAAAATAATTATTAAAATTTAAGAAAGATAAATAAAATAAATATATGGAAAAAGAATTTTATAGAAGAAAATGTCTCGGTAGAAAGGAAATTAAATTTTTAAAAATTTTAATTAAAAAATAAAGGAAGAAAAGTGGCCTAAATTAAATACTTGATTTTAACCCTCTTGATTTCTATCCACCCATTAATATAATCTTTAGCTAATTAGAATTTGTTGCTATAATATTTTGTTTTAAGTGATATCACATAATAAATAAAGTAAACAATATGCATTTCCAAGCCAAAAAAAAAAGTCGTTTAATTATTTACATATGAAGTTGCGATTTTATAACATTTTTTTAATAATATATATGACAATTTGTTAGAGGTGGGTCATTTAATCAATGATAGCTAAAATGTCAACTAATATATGCAATTTATTTATGAATTACAGGTCATCACTCACTAGTTTTTTTCCCAGTAGTAAATGTATTTCATAAGTTGTAGGTTTAAGTCTTAATTGAGGTAATCATTAAAACATTATTTATAATTTATTCAACTAGTAATAATGGTTTCAAAAGTAACTTATTATTATTTTTGTTATTGTAATAATAATAAATTTGTGTGAAATATTTATTTTATTTTTATTATTAATTATATATTAGTGTTGTTTTTATTGGATAAAATTAATATTAATAAATTATTATTATGATAATTTTATTACGGTTAAAAATAATTTAATAATAACGGAAAACATTAGGAAATAGAGAAGGAAATTAGGAAAATATCTCTCTCTCTTTCCGAAGTTCAAACTGAATATCAAAAATGGAGATTTCGGTATCATATATATTGCAATGGATTGAATAACATAGAGCAATACATTGCATGACATATGTATAACTTTTTCAAAAATAAAAACTCTGTGAAGTAGACCCTAGTGATCGTATTGGCAATGATTCTTTGCCAATTTGGAAATGCTACATAGTGAATTTATCACGATATGGGTTTTGAAGATTTATAAGATATTTCTTATAGCTACTTCTATTAATATTTGCCCTTTTTTTCTTTGTAATATATACTAGCTAGTCTCTCTAAAGTATAATAGCTGAAACACTACTCATCATTTATGAAGATAACTAACTAAAGAAATTGTGAAATTATGTAATAATTATGCATCTTTTACTTTTAATACATCCATATGAAACTTATAATTTTATTATAATATTAACTTTTATAAATATAAGAGTGTTATTAGCTTTTAACAAAACATTCAGAGAGGAAACTTAACAAAGGATAGATACATTCTTATTCAATCTGGTTTGAATTTTATAAAATTTAAATAAATTAGATTGAATTATTTATATGTATCAAATTAGATTACACTTATCTTTAAAACCAACTTGATACTATTTATCTAATTATATCTATTTAAAATATAAATACTAATATATATATTAAAATTATTTTATAATAATTTATTGATTTTTGGTATATTATTAATCCTTTTTGCTTTAGTTCAAAATGTTATCACCCTAATGATAATATCATTTTTGTTATTCATAAGTTAAAATACTAAAAAAAAATTGATATTCCTAAATATTAAACTTAAAAACACTAGTTAGAATAGTAATTGGTTTAGTCATTGAACTACATACATTATTATATTTATAAAATATAAATATAATAATATAAAATGTCTAGTCTAGTTTGAATAATTTAAATTTTTTATATAGTGAATTAGATCAAATCAAATAACAGATCAAATAAAATTGTTTGAAACAATCAACTTTTCAATTTGGATTTGATTTACCAATTTTTTTTGTAAACCCTACAACTTAACGTGTGAAATGTACACAAATACTATCAAGATATAAACAAACCACTTTTGACAAGAGATACTATACATTTTCCCTTTGATTACAGTATTGTGTAGCATGCATTATTTATAAGTCAATAGATAAGCATTATATTAATAATTAAGGGTAAATAATTTGTAAAATTTATTTAAATTAAAAAAATTTGATCTAATCTTTCGGATTTGAATCATATTGAATTTTTTTTGTAATCGTATCAAATTCAGTTTTGAAAGTATACAATCTGTTTGGATTTAAATTGATAAATTTTATAATCTAGTGTAATTTGATATTGACTGAATTACTATTAAAATTATAAATAAATACATCTTTTGTTTATAACGTGATATATTTAAATAATATACATACGACAAGTATATTAAATTATTATTTTAGTTTTAAAAAATAAATATAAATAATAAATAATTTAATAATAATAATTCAAGTATATTTCCTATTTTTTTGATTTTCTTAGTTGTAATTATAGAAATAAATTTTACTACAAATATATCATTTTAAAATTTAAATATTATGTATATCTTATTTTATATATTATAATAATTTATAAATAAATTTTAATATTGATTCGATCTTGTTTGCTCCAAAAAAAAATTGATATGCTCGAATTCGGATTGATTTAGATTATTTGAATTATCAGATCAAATTCAAATTAAAAAATTTTAAATTTAATTCGAACTGAATTAAATTCAAATTGTTAAAAAATATATTATTTCGATCTATTATTCATCCCTCGTAACAATTAATGCATGTATATTTTATACTGGATGTATGTAATTTTTATAACATTTTCGTTATTTTTAAAAATCATTATATTTTTATAACGTTTCTATTTTTATTTTCAAAACTCATTTATTAGCTTTTTTTTCTTCTTATATCAAAAAGATAATACCCACTATCAATATGCAGTTACAAATCATGCACACTAATTGAAATTTTCTTCAACATTTTGATTATTTTTTAAAACTCTTTTAAGTGGTTTTATAATTGCTCTTATCTCTCACATTCATAATTTAACATATAATACAACACTAACACATAGTGTACATAATAACTTGATGTATATAATTATTTCTTCTCGTATTATCAAGAGAACAAGTATAAAAATGTGATTTTGTAAAATATTTGACATTAATTTTCTTATTTTTTAAAAAGCTTAAAAATTTCAAGGTTTATAATTAAAAATTTTTTAAAAAAATATACAAGTTTAAAATAATAAAAATTATTTAAATAGTTTCACAATTATTTAAATATTTTGAATCAAACTTAATAATAGTGTATCACTTATTAAAGACAATAATTTAATACATTACTCTAAAATAAAAACATAACCAAATGCCTAATCTCTTATGTATTATTGACGTTAAGAAAAAGATGATTACATATATCTTTAAGTTGCTACTCGAAAGCCCATTGGTTATGAAATCATTCTTGATGTTCAATGTCTTACGAATCTCATATGGACCTTTCCTATCAGCCACTTTTTGACATGCTAGATTAAACAAATTCTTAGTGTTCAGCGGCCTGCAAATCACCAAGTATAATTATATATTAGTCTCCTTTTCTCTTCTTTTTGTTTATTAAGCAAACCATAATCAGTGTGCTTCAATACAGAGATGGTAAGTCTAAATTATTAGCCACAATTTTGAAAATCGAAAACAGAAAATAACAGGACAATTAAAAGAAAGAGAAAAAGTGTGAAAAGGGGACAAACCAAGATGAGATCGAAGAGGGCATTTTGATCAACTTTCACGAATTCCTGATCCCATTGTTTCAGATTTTCATCGGTGAACTTGGATTCATTATCGACAGGGGAAGCTTCGATGTGTTTCTTGCAATACTTAATGACCCTGGCCAAGATAGCCGGTCACATTCGGAATAGGTGTCGCATTGTCCGTGCGATCTTCTTCAATCATGTGCTTGATAGTCTTTGACTCCATAGACACCACTTCCTCCACCTCGAGTATCTCTCCGTCAGAGCTCCTCAGAAATATCTTCTTTGTTGGCGGCATTGTTTCTTTGACTAGATATTAATCACACCTTACAAATTTCTCTACGATATGTCAAGAAAGTAAGAGAACTTGTGTTTTGAATGACTAAAAATAGAACACCTAGATCAATTTTGTGTTGTATATTCTATTTATGGTAGAAGTGGCAATTCATGGGAGGGAGGTATTTCAAACTAACATAATTTAAATTAATTTATTTTTATTTTTATTTAAATTTAATTTAAACTAATAAAAATTAACTCGACTTAAAGTAAATACAAATGATGTAACTCAAATTGATTCAAATTAACCTTAATTTGTTAATTATATATTTTTAATTAATTAAATTTTTTTACGAATCAAAAATATATGTTTAATGATTAAATCTCGTTAGATCAAATAATATTACATAAAATATCAAAAATAAAAAAATAATATTACAATAATTAATATTTTAAAGAAATAATAAATTAACATTAAATCAATAGCTTATTCATATAACAAATTTCATAGAAATAATATAACTCCTCGTATATACTTGTTATGTTATAATAACTATTTAATAAACATCTTATTCATAACATGAGTGTCTCCTCGTAACACATTTATTATAGTGATGTGTAAAAGCACTTGTTCAATTTTTAGATCTATTTTAATAAATTTGACCATAATATTTTAATTTTCTAGTAGAATATTATAAAAAACAAAATAAAACACCTCAAAATGTGTAATATTTTTTATATGATTTTTTACTTCTTTTAATTTGGAAAAACATTAATACTTATTTCATCTCCTTCTATTATATTTTTTATTATATTAACTATGTCATTTCTATCAATATCCATGTTACTTCTTTGACTTAAAATGAACCGTATTGATAAGTTAATAACTAAAAGTTAAAACAATAAACAAATTTATTAACCAAAAACTAAAACACACAATACATATCCATCAAGTATAACAGGGTATTTTTATTCTAGGTGCATAACATCTAGCTATTACTTGAAGAATACATATTTATTAATACTAACTCACAAGTTATAAATATATTATAATATTTACTAATATACCTCATTTTCAAACCACAATTTTCCTATTGATTTTATATTATTATTTTTATTTTATTTGTAATTAAGTTTATTAATATAAATATAATAAAATGAATAAATTATGATTTATTTAAAACCCATATAAACTTTTAGATAATGACTCTTTATTTTATTTTAATAGAAAAATATTCCTTATAAGAATTGTTATATGATACAAGCATAAAAGAGTTTCTATAATTTCAAATTTTTAACATAAAGTGTAAGTTGTAATGTGTTATAACTTTTTTTAGAGCGAGTTAACCGGTTAGTTTGAACCCAGTTCGAATCCAGTTTAATTTTTTCGAATTATTTGAATTAGTTTAAATTTGACATAAATTAATTCGATTCAATTTTAAATTTGATGAATCAAATTATGATATAAATTATCCCCTAATTTACTAGGATATACAAGTAACAAGTGATAAACTCATTTTTCTAATTTCTTTCCTTTTTCATCTTTAATTTGGAGTCATTATTTCTAGTAAAATTATGATTCAACGGGATTCTAAAAGATTATTTTCTTTGCTATTATTCATTAATTACATGTTTAAATATAAATTACTTTGAGAATCTATGAATATGTAAACAACAATTCCTAATAGAATTGGGATAATTAATTTTGTAGTTGTATTTTATGGAAATTTGGAATACAATCCATAATATAAACCAACTAAATCCAATATAGATTATATATAGTTAGAGTTAAATATTAAAATTTTTTATTATAAATAAATTAATACACTAAAATTGTGCGTTTATCTTATTTTACTGTCATAAAAGCAAAAAACACAATATTAGTCATAAACACGTCTTACAGGTAATGTATTAAAATATATAAAATAATTACTTATATTTTTTCTTTTCTTAAAACTATATTATTATTATTCTCATCATCTAAAGAAATTGATTATATAACTAATATTTTATATAAAATTTAAATAATTGATAGTATTTTAAATATCAATAATAAATTATTTAATTCATATAAATGTAAGAGTCCTAAATAAATTATACAGAAAATAAGTGACTAAGGATGATATTAATCATTATTTTAAAATATGGAAGTAATTTTATCTAAAAATTTATAATATATGATTTAATTTTTTATAGATAATTTGTAATATTTTATTTAGTATATAGATAGATAGATATAAATGAAAGCAAATATAAAAATATTGACGTTGTGGATGACATTGTCAAGATAATTTCATTTTTTTACACATTCCAACATTAAAATGTGATATTTATATATTTTGGTTAAATTATCGCGAAAATAAATGTCAATAAAATATTATTATCTTTAAAATATTGTTTAAATATTCTTTTTTGACTAAAATATCTTAAATATTGTAGATATCATCATTAAAATATCGATAAATGTCGTGAAAATGTCGAACAAAATATCAAGAATATCAATTATTAATTTTTTTTTTATTTTTTATTTTTTCTAAGTATATATAATATTCAAAATTTAAATTTATATATTTTTAATAATTTTATTCATTTATAATCAAAATTTAAAAAAAATGAAAATAAAATGTTAGATAATTGTTAAATTATTATATAAATTTAACATTTAATATTTATTTTTAAAATAAAATAAAAATTTAATATAATTTTACTATATATAATATTTAAATATAATACATAATAAAATAAAAATAATTATTTATTTATAATTTTAACATTAATGCAACTATAATAGAATCGAAAGGAATTACAAAATAGATCAATTTAAATTCGATATAAATTTAAATTGATAGTATATTTTTTAATCTTAATATGATTGTATTATAAAATATGTCTCAATTTAATAAATTAGATAATAAAATATTTAATACAAAACAAATTAAAGAAAAATCGTATCATAAAAAGAGAAGAAAATAATAATAATAATAAAATAGTTTTTAAAACTTAGTCATACAAATACCATAGAGTTAACAAGAGAACAAAGAAGCAGAGTCATTGACCAGAAATAATAAAAGAAGCTGAAAATTAATTCCTAATTTCATAAGCTGTAGTATTGACAATTTGACATAAAGGAAAAGATGATTATATATCTTTAAGTTGCTACGTGTCGAAATTCCATTGGTTCTTTCTACGAACTTCTTCTTCTTCCTCAGGAGTGAAATCATTCTTGATGTTGAAAGTCGTACGAATCTCATCTGGACTCTTTCCCTTTATCATATCAGCTACTTTTTGACATGTTAGATATAATAAATTCTTGATGTTTAGAAAGTTAGATGCCTGCAAATTACCAAGTATAATTTATACTTAGTGTGATTCTAATGTATAATTTAAAACGACTAAAAATTATTAGCCCTAATTTTGAAAACGAAGAAAATATGAACTAATATATATGGAACATAAAACATCAATTCACAAAGTCCACAACCATAATATAGAAAGAAAAAAATAAAAAAAGTAAAACTAATTAGGTTTTGGTATTTTAAAAGAAACATTCGAAAACCGAAAGTGACAATTTAAAAAGAGTGAAAAAAAGACAAACCAAGATGAGATCAAAGAGCATATTTTGATCGACATTCAGGAATTCTTGATCCCATTCTTTAAGATTTTCATCGGTGGACTTGGATTCATTATCACCATGAGAAGCTTCGATGTGTTTCTTGCAATACTCAATGACCCTGGCCAAGATAGTACCGGATACATTCGGAATTGGTATTACATTGTCCGCGCAATTGTCCTCAATCATGTGCTTGATAGTCTTTGACTTCCATAACCACTGCTTCCTCCACCTCAAATATGTCTCCGTTAGAGCTCCTCAGGACTACCTTCTTGTAAGTCCCTCCAACATTTAAGAAAGCAGAAACACAAACGATAAGCCGCGAACCACTAAATTGCATTTGCAACCACACCAGAGACAACCACAACGACAGACAACCACAATACTAAAGCAGATCTAACATCGATATTTAATTTTGCCTATAAATGTATTAACGCTTTTTTGCCTTTATAAACATCAACACAAAAAACAAGAAAATAAGCTAAGCAAATCCAAAGGAACATTTTACTTTGAAGAAAAATAGTGTTGTGTGAGAAAGTGGGAGAGAATATCTTAGAAAAATATTGGGATATTTTTCTAAAATGGGAGTGACAAAATAATGAGTTTGAGAAACACTTGTGTGACACTATTTTGGGTTTATCTCAATTTGTTGTATTGCCTCTCACTTTGTACCCATTAATCTTATTAGTGGAAGAAATAATTTCGGAATTTGTCCCGTGGACTTAGCCCAAATTAAAGGGTGAACCACGTTAAATTTCCGGTGTCATTATTCTACTCTATTGAATTCATTTTATCTTTACCCACGCGCTTCAAAATCGGTATCGTAGCCGTCTAATAAAATTCTTAATACGCTCTGTGGTTGCAGCATAGATTGATCTTCCACATCAGAAAAGATTTTATTAGGTCCAGGGTGTATTGATTTACAGAAAAAGAAACACAGCGAAAAAAAATGTCAAGCAAAAAGGTAGATATTAAGAACTTTAATGGCAATAATAATTTCTCTTTATGGCAAAGGAGGATGAAAGATATTCTCATTCAACATAAGGTCCATAAGGCGTTGTTGGGAAAAGAAAAGAAGGTAGCAACCGTCACCGAGGAACAATGTGAGGAAATAGATGAGATTGCAGCTAGTACAATCCGTCTAAATCTCTCAGACAGTGTCTTGCAAAATATTGAATCAAAAAATTGCAAGACTGCTAAAGAAATATGGGAGACTTTAGAAAACGTATACATGTCAAAGAACCTTGCCAATAAATTTTATTTGTGGAAGGAGCTATATCAGATGAGGAAGGAAGATAATGTGAGCATGATGCAGCATGTTAGCAATTTCAACAGCAAGCTTTCTCACTTAGCAAGATTTAATGTGAGTTTTGGCGATGAAGAGAAAGCTGTGATGTTGTTGGCATCACTACCCTTATCATATAATCATATCACAACAACTCTAACTTATGCAAAAGACAAGATGGAGTTTGAAGTTGTTGTAGAAGCCTTGTTCTCATATGAGAAATAAAAACAAGGAAAGAGATTCAGAAGCACAAGCCCTTATCACAGAGTCTAGAGGAAGGAAACTGTACAAAGAACAAAAACCCAGAAGAGCAGAGGCAAATCAATCAAATTTGCCAATGTTGAATGCCATCACTGTAAGAGGAAGGGCCACATTAAGAAATTTTGTCGGGTGTTCAAAAAGGAACAAGAAACAAACAAAGGCAAAGTAACGAAGAAGGACGACAGCAGTGATGATGAGCAAACAAATACCATAGACGAGTTCAATATCGTTTATGATGAAGATTTTATCAATCTTGCATCACACGAGACCAGTTGGGTGATTGATAGTGGTGCTACAGTTCACGCTACATCGCGTAGAGAATTTTTCTCATCATACACACCTGGAAGTTTTGGTGTTGTTAGAATGGGAAATGAAGGCATGTCAAAGGTAGTAGGCAGAGGAGACGTTTGCTTGGAAACAGAGAACAAAACTAGACTATTTCTGAAGGATGTCGGGCATATTCCAGATATGCGCCTGAATTTGATCTCTGTGCGCAAACTAGCAAATGAAGGATATTGTAGCTTCTTCATTTATGAAAAATGGAAACTTACAAAAGGATCCTTAGTAGTGGCTAGAGGTGAGAAGCATACAACTTTGTATATAATGCAAGCAAAGCTCTCCACTGACACAGTAAATGCCATAGAGAAAGATAGTGCAGCTGAGTTATGGCATAAGAGACTCAGTCATATGGGTGAAAAAGGTTTGACAAGTCTAGCCAAAAAGAAGATATTGCCTAGAATGGATGAAGTACATTTGGAGAAATGTGTTCATTGTCTAGCAGGAAAGCAAAATAGGGTTGCTTTCAAGAGCTTCCCTCCTTCCAGAATGAATAATATTTTAGATCTGATTCATTCAGATTTGTGTGGACCAATGTCAAAGTCACTTGGTGGTGCTCAATACTTTGTGACTTTCATTGATGACCATTCAAGGAAAACGTGGGTATATCTTCTAAAGACAAAGGATCAGGTGCTAGATGTCTTCAAAGAATTTCATGCCTCAGTTGAGAGACAGACCGAAAGAAGGCAAGTGCATCCGGACAGACAATGGTGGAGAATCCCCATGACCTTTCCATGCTTATTGCAAAAAGCATGGTATTTGGCATCAGATGACACCTCCAAAGACACCGCAGTTGAATGGCTTAGCTGAGAGGATGAATAGAACTTTGATGGAGAAAGTTAGATGTCTACTCTCACATGCAAAGTTGCCTAAAACTTTTGGGGTGAAACCATACTCACAAATGCACACGTGTTGAATCTTTCACCCCGTACTCCTCTTAAGATGGATGTTCCAAATAAAGTGTGGTCGTGAAAGGATGTTTCCTATGATCATCTCATGAGTGTTTTGTCAGCAAAGCATTTGTTCATATCCCCAAGGATGAGAGATCCAAACTTGATGCCAAAACAAGACAGTTGTATTTTTATTGGCTATGGTCAAGATCAATTTGGCTATAGATTTTACGATCCAACTTGCAAAGAGACTTGTCGTGAGTTGTGATTTTGTATATGTGGAAGATGAGACCATTGAAGATATTATCAAAATGAAGAAAGATGTTCCTAATTCCAATGGTGACTCATCAGATTTGGAATTAATTCCTCCAACATCAGTGCCAAGACAAGTTGGAGATGAAGACCAGGTTTATCCACCTGAAGAAGATGATGCCCCCATAGAAGTTGGTTCTGAAGATGAGAGAAATGATGATATTCATTATCCAGTACCAACACCTGTGGCTTCTTCTGTTCCACTGAGAAGAAGTGATAGAGTGAGACAACCCTTTATCTCATATCCTCCATATGAGTATGTAACTTTCACTGATGGGGGAGAACCTGAGAGTTATGAAGAGGCCATAGATGACGAATCCAAACAAAAATGGATTGAAGCCATGCAAGATGAGATGAAGTCCTTGCATGAGAACAAAACCTTTGAGTTGATGAAGCTGCCTAAAGGGAAGAAGGCCTTGAAAAA
Organism: Hippophae rhamnoides; assembly: GCA_033030585.1. Taxonomy (NCBI): domain Eukaryota; kingdom Viridiplantae; phylum Streptophyta; class Magnoliopsida; order Rosales; family Elaeagnaceae; genus Hippophae; species Hippophae rhamnoides. Next base: position 71,595,577 of record CM065429.1, read on the forward strand.
TAAATGGGTGTTCAGGGTGAAGCATGAAGGACACAGTTCCAATCTGTGATACAAAGCCAGATTAGTTGTCAAAGGATTCAGCCAAAGAAAAAGTATTGACTTTGACGAGATTTTCTCTCCAGTTGTAAAAATGACATCTATCCGTGTTGTGCTAGGGTTATCAGCAAGTCTTGACTTGGAGGTTGAGCAAATGGATGTCAAAACTGCCTTCTTACATGGTGACTTGGAAGAAGAGATATACATGGAGCAGCCAGAGGGTTTTCAATAAAAGGGAAAAGAAGATTATGTCTGCAAATTGAAGAAAAGTCTCTACGGCTTAAAACAAGCACCAAGACAATGTTACAAGAAGTTTGAGTCTATTATGGGGGAGCAAGGCTACAAAAAGACTACTTCAGACCATTGTGTTTTTGTGCAGAAATTGTCTAATGATGATTTTATTATCCTTTTGCTCTATGTGGATGATATGTTGATTGTTGGCCGAAATATTTCCAGAATCAACAACTTGAAAACACAGTTGAGTAAGTCTTTTTCCATGAAAGACTTAGGACCAGCAAAACAGATTCTTGGCATGACTATTATTAGAGACAGAGGCGCCAAGAAATTATGGTTGTCACAGGAGAAGTACATTGAGAAAGTACTTCAGAGATTTCATATGAATAAGGCTAAAGCGATTAGTTGTCCTCTTGCTAATCACTTTAAGCTAACTTCTAAGCAGAGCCCTTCTACAGACAAAGAGAAGGAAGAGATGGAAGAGGTTCCATATGCTTCAGCAGTTTGAAGTCTAGTTGCCATGGTTTGTACACGGCCAGATATCACTCATGCAGTTGGAATTGTGAGTAGATTCCTTTCAAATCCTGGAAAGGAACATTGGGCTGCAGTGAAATGGATTTTCAGGTATCTTCGAGGTTCTTCCAAAATATGTCTATGTTTTGGAAATGATAAACCTGTGTTAGTTGGATACACAGATGCAGATATGGCTGGTGATGTGGATTCCAGAAAATCCACTTCAGGTTACCTAATTACATTTGCAGGGGGAGTTGTGTCATGGCAATCAAAGTTACAAAAATGTGTTGCATTGTCCACTACCGAAGCAGAGTTTATAGCAGCAACGGAAGCATGTAAAGAGTTTCTATGGATGAAAAAGTTCTTGAAAGAACTTGGGTTGCAACAAGACAGTTATCAGTTATTTTGTGATAGTCAGAGTGCTATCCATCTTGGAAAGAATGCCTCCTTTCATTCGAGATCAAAACATATTGATGTGAGATATCACTGGATTAGGGATGTAATGGAGAAGAAGCTATTACAACTTGATAAGATCCATACAGAAGAAAATGGATCAGACATGTTAACAAAAATTCTCCCGAGACAAAATTTTAAATACTGTCGTTTAGCTGCTGGATTGGTGGAGCCCTCTATGTAGTCGGGAGGGGGAGATTTATAAGTCCCTCCTACATTTAAGAGGAAGAAAACACAAATGGTAGGTGCAACCACAAATGGTAGGTGCAACCACAATGGTAGGTACAACCACAATGGTAGGTACAACCACAATGGTAGGTACAACCACAATGGTAGGTGCATCTAACATTGATATGCAATTTTGCCTATAAATAGGCAATGTCTTTGCCTTAGAGAAACATAAACACAACAAACAAGAAGAGAAGCTAAGCAAAGCCAAAGGAACAATTCCTTTTGAAGAAAAATAGTGTTGTGTGAGAAAGTAGGAGAGAATATCTTAGAACAATTCCTTTCTAAAAGGGGAGTGACAAAATAGTGAGTTTGGGAAACACTTGTGTGACACTATTTTGGGTTTATCTCAATTTGTTGTATTGCCTCTCACTTTGTACCCATTAATCTTATTAGTGGAAGAAATAATTTCGGAGTTTGTCCCGTGGACTTAGCCCAAATTAAAGGGTGAACCACGTTAAATTTCCGATGTCATTATTCTACTCTGTTGAATTCATTTTATCTTTACCCGCTGTGCCCAACACTTCTTTGTTGACGACATTAATTGTTTCTTCTGCTAGATCTTAACCGCACCTTACAACAATGCCTAATTTGTTTCTCTATGATATTTCAAGAAAGTGAGAGAGCTTCGTTTCGAATGTGAAAATAAGCCACCCCAATTGAGTTGTGTGTTATCGTATTTATAAGGATTTTTTTGCGCTAATGATCGTCTTTATAAGGATAGTCTAACAATTGATAGATATCTTTTCGATTCTGTTTCTTTTTTCGACTTTAATTTAGAGTCTTAAATTTGAACCGTGTTGAGATTCAATATCTTAAGGAAAGAGATGAATGTAAATGACTTATAAGTAATTTATTTATTTATAATATATTTATAGATACATGTATCATTTATGCAATATGTAACTATACGTCAAGATGTTATGATTAACTTAAAATACAATGTGTTAGAGATTTAAATTGGATATTATTCGTGGTGTTAACGAACTCGTATTATACTTGAACTCGTATTATTCTTTGGCCTGATCTATCTAAAGTTCAAAATGTCATTGGATTTGGTCTATCTCATGGATATGATATCTAGAATAATGTATCTTTTGTCTTGAGTTAGATTTGATTTAAATAGGTTATAAGGTCTGTTTTTTGGATTGGTCTGAATGTTCAAACAATTAGGTTGTGCGAAATTTATATATATATATATATATATATATTTAGAGATTATATATTGGTTGTCTCTTGCAAGCTCTCGTACAAAACCAGATCTGAATTTGAGTGTATATAAGTGTAAATTTTGCAGTAAACTTCACAACCAATTTAGTGGAATTCTCCATCAAAGGGACTTGGCAATATAAAAAGACAGAGGCAACATCAATTTGGTTCTTTTGCGTGGAAGTGAAGCTAGAGAATGCAGATGCAGAAATGAACTAATGTAGTTGTTTACTTTTGGGTTCCTGATGGAGTTACCTTTTCTACGTTGATTTGAATATTGTTGTTATTTTAATTAGAAATTTAGGGGATATAGAATTTGACAGGATGTACTATAAAACGTTACTATCAATTCTCAAGATGGTATTAAGGACTGGTAGAATAGAATAAACTTTTTTTAACTTTTGTGTAGTTTTTTAAATCAGTAAAAAAAAATTGCAATTTTTGTAATCGATTAACTTTTTATTTTGGTTGGTTTTGAAAATATCTATATTTTTTTCGCAACCACCTATCATCGGTTTTAAAAATCTACGAAAAATGAAAAAAATTCAGTTAAAAACGACAAATTACTTTTTATCTCTAAATAAATATACGTTTCTTAAGTTATAAAAGGAAAAAATATATATATATGTATTTTTTCTTTTTATATATAACAAAACAAACATATATTTATTTAAAAAATGTATACTATGTGGACAAATGTTAAAAATAAAATTGTGATTTTTTTAATAACATGAAAAAAGTACATATTAATTTACGGTGCAATTATCACTAATTTATCATACGTTGATATCAATTTTTTTCAATATTATATATGATTATTTTTTATGGATCCATAACATAATTATGGGATGGTGGCCTTTGATTATCCAATATTTAAGTCAATAATAAGATTGTGAAAAATAGTTACGATATATGTCTCATTAATCTTTGATGAACTTAAAAGAGTGTGTATTTATAAAGATAATCCAGTAGTTATACTTATATGATGATTAATCATCATTTATTGGACTTGCCCATACTATTTTTTTACTAATTACAACCGTTCTTTATTCACCATGTGACGTATATTAAGTTACACACATCATAAAACATCTATCATTTATTTTCATTGATTATGTATGCATGCATGTGAAATAAAGAAAAATACAAAAGACAAACACATTTTAAGTATACCTTTGTTCTTAGGTTTCATATAAAGCACATAGCAACATTTTGAATTTAGGTTACTAGATTGATTGAGACATGTTTAGATCGATCAAGAATCAATCTATTCAAATTAGAAAGTCTTAGAATTAATTTTTTATTTGAGTAGAACAATCGAATTATTAATGGTCGATCGATCGAGTACTAGATCGATTGAAATTTTTGGCTCGATCGATTGAGCACAACTTAGATAGATCAATAAACCAAGTTTTAAAATTTAACCTAATGTTTACTCGAGTCAAATGTTTCAATTATTATTTTGTTCACATTAATCTAGCATTAGGGTTTTAATCTTTTCTATATAAAGAATCTTCATATTTTATTCAACCACACTTGAATGTATTCTAAGATTTTTCTTTAAATTTATTTTGCAAAAACTATTCTAGTAGATTTTTTTATTAGTTAATTTATCTAATATTTTATAATTATGTTTGATTGATTAACAAGCTTATCATATTTGTAATATTGTGCTTTAACATATGTTTTAATGTTGCTAGTGATTTTGATTTAACTTATTTAATCATCTAGTTAGGGTTTTTTATTATTAAATCTGCTTTAGGATACACATTGTCTTTGTGTTATTATGCTAAATTTCCATGTGTTACTTAAACGAATTAGATTTCTTGTGTGACTCGAATTTATCGAAATGTTGTTTTGGATCTGAACAACTTGTTTGTGTAGACTATGAAAGAAAGTAGATGCTTGTAAATAAATTACTTGGGGGAATTACCCGAGTAAGTAGTTTGAGTCCTAGTCTTGTAATCAAACATTATTTTCATAGTAGATGATCAGGAGGTCCAATGGATAAATTGTTTTCTTTTTAGATTATTGTTGTGACCTAAGTTATTTCTACCGAAAAATATCGTGTGTTATTTTATTTTTTATATTATTTTATTTACATACTATGATATGTCTCATCTGCAAAAATTTTAATTTGACATATTTTTGCAGATTATCTATTCATTTCTTCTAACTAATTATATTTGTAACTAAATAAATTTTGATAAATAATACAAGTGATTAGAAATTATACATGATACAATTTGCAATACATTAGGTTTAAATACAAAATATCCTTAATATTCTAGTCTAGAATTTTAATATTCGTTAAGTTGATTTATCGACGTGAATTACAATTAATTATGAGAACATAATTGTTTTAACTCATTTGTTTTCAAACCTATTTCAAAATATCATCTTTAACTTATAATAAAATTTATAATTTGATTATTAATTTTTTAATTTTTTGATAAATAAATATAACAGTGTTAAATTAATTTGATACAAATTAAAATTTTAAACTAAGATTTTCAAATTTATAAACAATAACGAATAAATTGCTTGAGTTAAAACATAAATTTCAATATATATATATTTCAACCTAAATTATTAAGTTTGTAACATTTAAGTAAGCTTGATAGATAATGAAATACTTTGGAAACCAACGTTTATAATATTCTATAAAGCTAAATCAAAATATTATACATTAAATATTATATAAATTAAAATTTTAACATTAAAACTCATTTAATCTCGAACTCTATTTGATTTAATATTGTTGTTATAATTTATAATCATGTTATTTTATATAATTTTTTAATATTTTTAAGAAGGTTAACGTCTAATTTTTTAAAGAATACTAAACATACATTGTTGCACACACCATTCATTGCATGCCACCCTAAATTATTACTAAGGGAAATTGAGAATCGAGAATTTAGAATTTATTGATACATGTGGTCAATTAGAAGTTAGGATTTGATTTTTTGAATTAAATAAGTTTGAATTTATTTATAAATTATTATCATATATAAATATGATATAGATAGCATTTAATTTTTAAGTTTTTATCTCTAATAAAATTTATTATTTATAGTCATAATTAATAAAATAAAAAAAATAAGAAGTATGATTGAACAATTATTAAATTATTATAGAGATTAATGTTTATATTTATTTTTTAACTTGAAATAACAATTTAATGTAATTACGGTATTATAATATTTAAATATAATATATTTTAAAATAAAACATGTATTTATTTATAGGTTGTTAGCATTTTTATAAATCTTAAATCATACAATAATTACAACTCTCAATTTTTATTATCTTAAATATCTGTATATTTATTAAAATAAATATATTTTTTAAAATAATTTTAATGAGCGAGGTTTACTCAAATAAATTTAAACGTTTATATGAGTGGGATATATATGTACGATAAAATGATATTTTTTACTTTAATTAGTCTATGTTACCCCAATTTTGAACGGGTTGATAGGCTTTGTAGGTCTCATTAATTTTTAAAAACTAAATTTTATTTTTGTAATATTTGAATTAAGGATTATTAATCTTATTAATAAAAAAAATATTTAATCTTATAATTATTACAAATAATTACTTACGATTCTACAATTATTTAAAAAATATACCTATAAATGAGACTAATTTTTACACTTTAAGTATTCAAATTTTATAATAACATGATTAGTATCTAATCTAAAAATTATGAAATTAAATTATATTTTTGTATATATAATAACACGATTTTTAATACATTTTTCTCAATTTTCAACTGCGGGCTTTTAGATGTTCAAATTTTAATCAGTAATACATTTTAAAACCAAATTAAGCAATAATTGTTAATTAATTAAAAAAAATCAAAATTAATATCAATTTACTATTTCAAAAGGGATTATTTTTCTACACATGTCTATAACATTTTTTATTAATATTTATGCTAATAATTTATATTTTTAATTATTTTAAGAGATTTAAAGAATAAGTAAAAACAAAAAAAATCATTTGTAATTCACTATTTAATAATAAAAAAAATTAAATTATCATTAAAAATAAGTACGTGAGACATTTTTAGAATAAATATAAGATTTTATAAAATGACTTTTTCTTTTTTTTTAATACTTATTTTAACAATTTTAGATTATTTTTCTCTTTAACCAATTTCAGCCCAGTGTTGAAGTTGCTCAGACAGATGGGATTGAGTTCTTAATTTGTAAAAGTATTTTGCGAGGATAGGCTAAGATTGATAGAGGCATTAAATCCTGCATTGAAATTACTGATGCAAATGTGACATGCTTTTAGACTCCTTGTGACTAATGTTTTCAAAGTAAAGGTAAGTTAATTATATTTTTTTCATAAATTAAAGTTTAATTAAATAGGTAATTTTCTTTAATAATGTCATATTGTTACATGTTTGTGAGCATAGCGATCTTTATTAATTGTTATAATACATTTATCTTTATAAAAATCATATGGAAATTTCCTATTACATGCAATTCGTAATTTCTGTTGCTATTCATCAGTGAATTACATTTTTTTTAATAATGGGTTTTCTCTTCTAAAAATTCATACATATGTAGGAATTAGTTTATAAAAAAAATTAATAAAAAAATTTGCTCATGTTATTGTATGTTTTTTAAATAGTTTGAATTATAATTATTTTTGGATATTTTAAAACTCAATTACACACCCCTAAGAACTTAATTACACATTAGACACGTCTCTAACAAAGTATAAAGTGGGATATCAAAACTCAAACTTAAACTTACTTTTATATATATATATATATATATATATATATATTAGAACACAAAATAAGAATTAAAAAAAAGTTACATATATAACTGAATTTTTTTTCTAAAATAAAAATATAATATATTTATTCCCAAACTAATTGAAATTCAAAAATCATACATAATTTGAATACATATATGTCACTAAAATTATACATAATTTGAATACATATCACTAGGCTACACATATCTACACAAATTACAAATGTAATTACTAACAAGGATTAAGTGTAAGCCACCCATAAGAATCATTGTGTTTAAATTGTTTCATATGTACAACTTTCAATATATCTTTTTTTGATATTATATTTAAATTAATCAAAAAAATAATTATTAGTAAGTAAAAGCAATCCTTATCATGATTTTTAGACTTTCATTTTCCTTTTAACAAATAGACAATATTGTCTTTATAAATGTCAAAGCTTGTGTCCAAAAATATATAATCCTTATACAAACTCATAACTTTTCACGTGTTTCTTTTCTCATCAAGTTTGCTTGCTCCATATAAATTTCAAAACCTTCATTGCTCATTCTTTTCTTTTGAATCAAAATTACTTCTCTTTTAGATAAGTTTGTAAAGTATGAGTTTTTCCGATCCAAGCATAATGATTTACATTTAACTTTTTTTTTAGAATTTAGATTAATATAAAAAGCAAAACCTTCAAACTTAATTACAAAAACTCTATTCTTATAATACAAAATATATGCAATATTCTTATTAAAATGTATTAACTTAGTCCAATTTTGATCCCCTCAACTACATATGTATAAATCATCACTATAATTACTACAAATTACAAATAAATTACCTTTTTTTGCTTGGTTTGCTAGATAGAGTAACCTTTTTCACCTTCTCATATATTGAAGTGAGATTAATTTTAAAATATTAGAATGTTTTTGATAATAGAATCTTGTATTTGTTTGAGTCATCGAAACTTAACAATTTAAACTCATGATTAGATGTTTTTTGAACAAATAACAAAAAATACATCGGAAAGATAAAGATGACAAATTGAAATTAAAATTAATTGATACTCCTTACAAACACAATCAACGTGATTGTGTCTAAGAGATCAAGATATTCGAAGACGATATACCATATTGTTGAATTCAACAAACACTACAACACAATTCAACAATCACTGCAACACAATTCAACAAATACTGCACCGATACCAAACATTTCTTTCAATATACACGGCGCCTACCAAGCAGCTGTAAACCATGCAATTCAATCATGAGGGTTGGTGAAATAGTAATTGATATTTGTCTATATAAACAATGTAAATATCTGATACAAATTAAGAAAATATACACAGAAAACATTGATTTTCTCTTCTAATTATTTCTTTAAATATTGATTTCTTCATGGTATCAGAGCCAAGTCGTTGCTTTATACAAATTTAAAACTCTTGTTCTCTAAAACAGATATTTCTTTCTCTGAAAATATTTCTTCTCGTGAAAAAAAAATTCTCATTCAAACACCCGTACAAATATTAATTACAAACATCATTTTTGAAGCAATTTTTGTCCCACCTAATTTTACCAGATTACTCTAAACACAATTTTGAACATTTTGGTAAAATTAGAGTAGAAGAAAAGCTCCACATGCGCCTTCACGCACCGCCTGAAGTAAAGGGTCCATTTTCCACGCGCTACACGCACCGTCACGTGCCGTCTGGAGGTTGAAGATGATGATGTGTCATCCGGCTCGGCTTGGCTCGGTCCGGCTCGAGGGTGTAGCTGGCCCGCAGCTCGGTTCGGCTCAGGTCACCTTGGTTCGGCTCAGGTTGGTCCGACCAGCGGTTCGGTTGAACCCGGTTTTCTCAGTTTTTCACAATTTTCCTATTTTTGGCCGGTTCGGTCCATTTTAAAGGTATGAACCCGGTTTTTTTCCCAGTTCTAGATTTCTAAAACCGTTTTTGTTCATTTTTTCAAGTTTTTAATCCAATTTTGAACCGGTTTTGTGGTTTTTTATCCGGTTTAGTATAAATATATATTAAAAAAACAAAAAAAAATTTAATTCTAAAATTATTACACCATTTTCTAGTTTGTTTACCATAATATCATGACAGAGGGTATAATTTCATTACCTATGGAGCAATCAACTCCAACTGTTGTATAATTGGTTCAGTGTGAAGGTGTGTTTAATGCTGGAATTGTTGTTACTGAGACTAATTATGATGTTTGATCTCAAATAATAGAAATGCATATTACAGAGAGAGAAAACTCTCTTATATTCATGACAAAAATTTGCAACGAGAAAAAACATCAAACAATTATAATAAGTGGTATGCAGAAAATCAAAAAGTGAAGAGATGGATCCTTATGTCAATGAGTCTAGAAATCATGAAGCGATATTTACGCATACCTACTACTCTTGAAATTTGGGGTGCTTTGGCAAAAGCATTCTATGATGGAAGTAACGAATTACAGGTGTTTGTCTTAAACCAAAAAGCATTTACTTCCAGACAAAATGGAAAATCACTTTCAGAGTATTATGGAGAATTGACTGAAATTTTCCAAGAGCTAGACCATCGTGATAAGGTGGTCATGAAAGACCCTAATGATCTAATATCATATCAAGAGTTTGTTGAAAGATTAAGGATACATATTTTTCTTGCTGGATTAGATGATGAATTTGAGCAGGTTCGTGGAGAAATTTTGTGAAAAGAAACTACTAGATTTAGAAGGTTGTTATTCCTTGATTCGACGGGAGGTAGTACGTTGAATCTCATTAAAGGAAAAATCTGGAGACGTTGACGCTTCCGCCATGATTTCTAAAAATCGTTCTTTTTCCAATCAGCAAGAACGAAGGGTGACTGATAAATTATCATTTAAATGTACCCATTGTCATCAAAAGGATCATACTAAAGAACGATGTTTTGAACTTGTGGGATATCCTGACTGGTAGGATCACAACCGTGACTCTCGGAAGAAAATCCACGATAGATGTCTACTGCCACCATTGCTGAAACAACAAAAGATCAGGTTGCAAACTTCTCAACAAATGTTGGTAAGATACTTAAAGCTTTTCTCCTATTTTTAATAATACATAGATAATTGATTCAGGTGCAACTGATCATATGACATTCGATTATTGACAAATCTCAAAACCATCATCACACAAAACTGTTTGCACTACCAATGGTAACACAACCCCAGTCATTGGGGAAAGATCTTTGTCTCTCACTAGTACTTTGAATTTAGACTCAGTACTAGTTGTTCCCTCTTTAGAGTATAACCTTATATCTATTTCTCAAATAACCACTACTTTATCTTGTTTTGTTATTTTTTTGGCATGACTTTTGTGTGTTCAAGGACATTCAAACAAAGAAAACGATTGGTCGTGGTGTTAGGCAAGGAAACCTATATTATTTGGACTTGGATTCAACAAATCATGCATTGGTAGCAACTGGATCTAACAAGGATGAATAAAATAAATGGCTATGGCATAGGAGATTGGGTCATGCTTCTTTTGGATATTTAAAGAAATTATTTCCAAGTTTATTTTTGAGCTTCGATCTTTCTACTTTAAAATGTGATGTCTGTGAACTAGCAAAAAGTTATTGTTCCTCATTTCCTGTAACTTTAAATAAAAGTCCATTTCCGTTTATGGTTATACATTCTGATGTATGGGGTCCTTCCAAAGTAGAGACTTTGGAAGGATCACTTTGGTTTGTTACATTTATTGATGATTTTAGTAGAATGACTTGGGTCTGTTTAATGAAATCTAAAAGTGAGGTAAATGTATTATTTAGAAAATTTGAGAAAATGGTTCGTACTCAATATAAAACACAGATTCAAGTTCTACGAAGTGATAATGGAGGAGAATATAAAAGTTCTAAGCTTCAAGAATATCTTAAAATAGAAGGGATTATTCATCAAACTACTTGTGTTGATACACCTCAACAAAACGGAGTTGCAGAAAGAAAAAATTGACACTTGTTGGAAGTTGTCCGTGCCTCATTGATCGAAGCTAATATGTCATTATCTTATTGGGGAGAAGCAATTACTTCTGCTGCATATTTGATCAATCGGATACCTTCTAGTCCCATTAACTTCCAAACACCACTACAAGCCATTACTGAAGCAATTGTTGCACCAAATGTTCCCATTTTACCTCCTCATGTCTTTGGTTGTGTGGCATTTGTACACCTACATAAACAAAAACGTAGCAAGTTGGATCCACGAGCAATACATTGTGTTTTTATGAGATATGCTATACAAAAAAAAGGGTATCGGTGTTATCATCCTCCTACAAAACAAATGATTACCACCATGGATGTTATTTTTCATGAAGATACAATGTATTTCTCATCTACACTTGAATTTCAGGGGGAGTACAACCATGCTGAAATTCAGACCCTTACATATAAATTGTTTCCTTATGAAGAAAGAAAAATTATATGTGAGGAAAATATAAATAACTTGAATTCAGATGGTAATAACTCTCAATATAGAAAAGACTCAAGGGAAATGGAATCAAGTCCTCATCAACTTCAAGATCATCAAGCAAGTTCCTTACAGAGGCATTCCTAAAGTGAGTACGAGTTTCCTTCTCCACAAATTGCTGATATACCTAACCAATCGTTTGTTGAGAATGTTCCAACTATTGAACCAGCCAAAAAAATACTTCCATCACGTCCTAACAGAGGCATTCCTAAAGCCATGTATGAACCTGAGATTTTTAGTAAAGTCAAATATCACATGAGTAACTATATGTCTAAACACCGTTTGTCAAAATCAAATGTATCATTTGTGAATCAATTATTTATTGTATCTATTCCTAACAGTGTATATGAAGCTTTAGCTGACCCAAAATAGAAAGATGCTATGAATGAAGAACTAAGATCCTTAGAAATAAATAGAACTTGGGAACTTGTCGATCGTCCACCAACAAAGAAAATTGTTGGATGTCGATGGATTTTTTCAGTAAAGTATCAAGCAGATGGTATGATTGAACGGTATAAAGCAAGATTGGTGGCAAAAGGATACACTTAGATATATGGGATCGACTATACAGAAACATTTGCACCTGTAGCCAAAATTAACACTGTTCGAGTCTTGGTATCTCTAGCTGCAAATTTAGATTGGCCATTATATCAGTTTGATGTAAAAAATGCCTTTCTACATGGAGATTTAATTGAAGAAGTCTACATGGATTTACCACCAGGAATCAAGAAATTCAAAATCCATGATGAAAATGTGTGTAAATTAAAAAAATCACTGTATGGATTGAAACAATCCCCAAGAGCATAGTTTGGTAGGTTCACAAAATCAATGAAGGCATTTGGCTACAAGCAAAGCAATTCTGAACATACTTTATTTCTGAAAAAAGGGTATGGTAAGATCACTACACTTATTGTATATGTTGATGATATAATAGTAACATGAAATGATCTTGAAGAAAGGAAAGCTCTCCAAAGTTATTTGTCCAAGGAATTTGAAATGAAAGACCTTGGTTCCTTAAAATATTTTCTTGGGATTAAGGTTTCTCGATCAAAAGAAGGAATCTTCTTATCTCAAAGAAAGTATGCCTTAGATTTATTAAAAGAAACTGGTATGTCGGCATGCCAACCAGCTAATACACCAGTAGAGGAAGGATTAAAGTTATGTATCAAGGTTGATAAAGTTCCAACAAATAAAGAAAGATACCAAAGGCTTGTTGGAAGGTTGATGTATTTGACACACATAAGACTAGATCTTGCCTATGCTTTAAGTATTGTCAGCCAATTTATGCATAATCCTGGAGAACAACATATGAATGCAGTTATTCGTATTTTGAGGTATTTAAAGTCTGCTCCTGGGAAAGGAGTATTGTTTACTAAAAACTCAGAGTTCCAAAGAATAGAAGTATATACTGATGCTGATTGGGCTTGATCAATAAATGATAGGCGATCTACATCAGGCTACTTCACTTTTGTAGGGGGAAACCTTGTAACATAGAGAAGTAAGAAACAACATGTTGTTGCCGGATTCAAGCAGAGGTGAATACGAGGTACGGCACTTGGGCTTTGTGAGGCCTTGTGGTTACAATCTCTCTTGAAAGATTTGGGATATCCTTCTAAATAATCAATTAAGTTATTTTGTGACAATAAAGCAGCATGTGATATTGCTCATAATCCAGTTCAACACGATCGTACAAAACTTGTTGAAGTTGATCGGTTTTTTATTAAGGAAAAGTTAGAAGAAAATTCATTGGAATTGCCAAAAATTAAGTCAGAAGATCAATTGGCTGACATCCTCACTAAAGTAGTCTCATATCGAGTATTCACAGAAGTTTCAGTCAAGTTGGGCATGAAAGACATCTATGCACCAACTTGAGGGGAGTGTTGAATTCAACAAACACTGCAACACAATTCAACAATCACTACAACACAATTCAACAATCACTACAACACAATTCAACAAACACTGCACCGACGCCAAACATTTCTTCCAATATACACGACGCCTACAAAACAGCTGTAAACCATGCAATTCAATCATGCTGTTTGGTGAAATTGTAATTGATATTTTTCTATATAAACAATGTAAATATCCGATACAAATTAAGAAAATATACTCAGAAAACATTGATTTTCTCTTCTGATTATTTCTTCAAATATTGATTTCTTCCCATATTGATTTCAGAAATAATTATCAATTTAGATTATACTCTTCGTCAATGTAATCACGGTGTTTTTTTTTCTTTTCTGTATATATTCTCTTTCAACATTTTCCAAGCTTTTGTTATTTGAAGTACTAACTCCATTTTTTTTTACAACTTTACCTTGATTACATATAGAAGAAAAAGCTTGCGCTTGAAACCTTTTAAAAGAAAGGTCGAAGAAATACAATACTAATTGATTAATATTGGGACTTGTAATTAGTATTCTAAGAAGAGTCTAAACTTTTTAAACTTTTTTCATCTTAGGAAGCCATGATGTCTATAACTCTTAGAATTTGAAATAGTAATTCCTATGTGAAGAAATATACTGAATATATATATATATATATAATCACATGATTTTTAATTGATTATAAGGTATCTAGTTTTTAAATTTCTTTTATATTTTAAAATACTTTTAAATAATAGATAATTAATTAAAAATTACATATTATATAGTTTTTTAAATAAATAAAATTTTAAACTATATTATAATATTATTAATTGTTCATTTATAAATACAGATAAATGAGGTTAAATTCCTTATTAATATAATTATTTCTTTTTCCATCAGATTAGAATTCTTATTAGTCTTTATTTAATAGATATCATAATAGATTCTTTAAAAAAATAATTGATATCAATAGCTTAAAATAGAAAGATAATGTTATCTTAAAAAATATTATATATGATTTAATTTTTTATATATAATATAAATATAAACAGATAGATATAGATTGCATGATTTTCATCCAAATTCAAAAATTCAAAATTTCATCATCTTAACAAAATTAAAATACATCATTATAAACCATTTAGAAGACAAGAATATTAAATAGATTTATTGTTCATATTCTTTCGTGATCTGTTTGTAACACTAATCCTGTCTTGTTCCTCACACTTACGAAGACAAACAAATTGGACAGCTTTATCATTATTGTAAAGTATTGACTTTGAACTCCTCTTTAAATTATTAGATCGAAACTGTATGTTTTTTTTTATGAATTTAAATGCGATTTGATTTAAATTTAATTTAAAATTTTTAAAAACAAATACATGGAATCAATCCTAATCCCCGAGAATTCTATCATATAAATTTTTTTATATAATAATATCATATTGATATTAGAATTTATTTATAAATTATTATCATATATTTAAATATTTAAATTTTAAATTGATATATTTATGAAAAAATTATTATTATTTATAATTAAAAAAACAAAAAATACATATGTATAATTATTAAATTACTATAAATATTTATATTTATTTTAAACTAAAATAATAATATAATATATATAATATTTAAATATAATACATTATAAATTAAAATATACATTTATTTATAATATATATAGAAAAAATCAAATCTTAAATAAGAATTAAAAAAAATCTTATAAAATTAAAAAAAAATTCATATTCAAGCCACAAATATAATATATTTACTCCCATATTAATTAAAATTCAAAAATCATACCTAATTTAAATACATGTCAATAGGGTACACATGACTTGGATAGATGACAAATATAATTACTAATAAGGATTAGGTGCAAGCCACCAATAACAATAAACATGTTTAAGTTGTTTCATATGTACAACTTTAAACACATCTTTCTTAATATTATTCTTAAATTGATCAAAAGAATACTTATTAGTAAAATAAAAGCAATCCTTATCATGATTTTGAGACTTCCATTTTCCTTTTAATGAAGAGATAGTGTCGCCTTTGTAAGCATCAAAGTGTTAGGAGAATCACAATTTCAATTCGAACTTAATCAAGTTCTAAACAGCGGAATTAAACATATTCTCCTTCTTTGTGTGAATCTTTTAGGAAACAAATAAATAGAGCTTAAAATGAAACATGCACAAAATCAACACAAGCAATTTACGTGGAAAAACCTTCCCGGTGTAGGAAGGAAACAACCACGATACTCCTCTCAAAAACTTCCACTATCAAGAAACAATTGTAGAACAGTTCTCTCTAGGTAAAACTAGAGGCAAACAATCAACAACATCATCAAGAATACACTTCTTGGAAACTAACAATTATTTCAAGAAGAATGGAGAAATCTAACCCAATTCGTAGTCACTGTTCACTGCTCATAATTTCTCAAACCGGTGAGCCAAATCCAAATCCCACCGCACAGATTAAAGAGTCTTGAGTCGTGAACCTGCCTGCAAAGTTTCAGCTTAATCGGACCACAAACGGCCTTCGATCGGAACACTTGATGAAGACTGGCTGGAGAGGGAAAACTAAAAAACTAAGAGCAGTTTTTCTGCTGCAGCTGCTGTTTTTGCTGCACACATTTTTCTCTACTGATTTTTCACACAAAAAACCCTAAATGTGTTTATTAATTAATACAATTAAATGACATAATTTCCCTTCTTACTCCATGGGCTTTTAAACCACATGGGCTTCCCTTGGGCTCTTCCAAATAAGAGGAAAAACCCAACAAATCTCCCCCTTTTCCGATTAGATGGAGGGATCCGCCATTCCAACAATTGAACAACAAACATCAAGTTTTTCTCTTGACACTGCTTTTGTTAGCATGTCAGATCCATTCTCATCGGTATGTATTTTCTCAAGTTCAAGTAACTTATTGTTAAGAGTATCCCTTATCCAATGATACCTCACATCAATATGCTTTAATCTTGAGTGAAATGCCGAGTTCTTCGCTAGGTGAATAGAACTCTGATTATCGCAGAATAACATATATTTCTGCTGCTTGAAACCAAGTTCTCTTAAGAACTGTTTCATCCACAACAACTCCTTATAGGCTTCCGTTGCTACAATAAACTCCGCTCTCGTAGAAAGTGTAACACACTTGCACCGATCGCCAAGAAACCGCCTCCACTGCAGAAAGTAATTAGATAACCCGAAGTAAACTTACGAGAATCTTCATCTCTTTGCCAAATCGAATCGTTGTATCCAACTAACGCCGGTTTTCCACTTCCAAAGCTAAGTGTTAACTCGAAGTACCTCAAGATATCTCATAATCCACTTTACCGCATCCCAATGCTCTCTTCCCGGATTCGAAGAAAACGACTAACAACTCCAACTTCACAGCTATATCCGGCCTTGTACACACCATTGCATACATTGCTTCCTATCGCCGAGGCATATGGAACCTTTTCCATATCTTCCTTCTCTTTATCCTTGAAGCGGCTCTTGACTCGATCTCAACTTAAAGTGATTGATAAAGGAGTAAGAAACCACTTTAGCTTTATCCATACGAAACCTTTCAAGTACTTTGTTGATATACCGTCTCGTGACATGTACAACTTCTTTCTTTTCTTGTCTCGACAAATTCGAATACCAAGAATTTTTTTGCTAGCTCCCAAGTCCTTCATGGAAAAGGACTTACTCAACTCGCTTCTTCAAATTATCAATTCTTGAAGAATTTCTCACAACAATCAACATGTCATCAACATAGAGCAATAAAATGATAAAGTCATCGTCGCAGAGAATTTTTGCACAAAACACAATGATCGTAAGTAGTCTTCTTGTAACCACGTCTCCCTATAACCGACTCAAACTTCTTATACCATTGTCTGTGTGCTTCGCTTTCCAACCCGTAGAGGCTTTTTCCTTAATCGACATACGTAATCCTCTTTTCCTTTAACCTCAAAACCCTCCGTCGCTCCATATAAATCTCGGCCCTCTAACTCACCATGAAGAAGGTAGTTTTCGCGTCCATTTGCTTCAATTTCTAAATCCAAGCTTGCGTTAGACCTAGAACAACACGTACGGAAGACATCTTCACAACAGGAGAGAAAATATCATCAAAATCAATACCTTTTCTCCGACCGAATCCCTGACAACTAGTCTAGCTTTGTATCGTGGTCAGAATTGTGTTCTTCTTGCATCACCCTCGAGACTCCACGTTCTTGTTCTTCAAAGCTCTCTTACCCTTAGCAACTTTACTAGCTCAAACGTGTGATTGTCATACGTGATTACATCTCATCTTCCATAAAGACCAACCCAAAGGTGCTCGTTTCCATCTTTCATCGCTTCGCATAACATCGGTGTTCTCCTCATCCGTCACACAACACATACTCATCTCGTATCATACCGTTGAAGGACGCCGGTCTCGTGCACCTCCCGGTGGAATTTCTGATTCGGCAACCGACAGTAGTCCGTGATCTGTTTCGCCTTGCATATCTACATCATCTAAACCCCGCTGGCCATCTTGAACATTTTGTTCCATCCGTACCGGTAAAGGAACCTGATCTAGGTCAATCAAATCATCGCTATACGGATGGACTCCTTTTCTATCTTCTCAACATCTTGTATAGTTTGATCTTCTATAAACACAACATCACGACTTAACACAGTTCTTTCTCAACTGGATCATAAAATCTCGTAGCCAAATTCATCCAGCACCATAACCAACAAAGATACATTGTCGTGTCTTCACATCGAGCTTAGATCTCTCATCATTTGGTATATGCACAAATGCCTTGCAACCAAAAACACGAAGATGATCATAAGAAACATCTTTGCCAGTCCAAACTCTGTTTGGTACATCAAATTGAAGAGGAATACATGGTGTGATATTAAGAACATGTACAACCCAGATTCAAAGCCTCACTCGTAAAGATCTTGGCAACCGAGTCGCGAAGAAGACATCTTACTCTTTCAACCAATGTCCTGTTCATTCTCTCAGCCAACCCATTTAACTGAGGAGTCTTGGGAGGTTTCTTTTGATGTCGAATGCCCTGATGCCTACAATACTCATCAAAAGGACCTGAATACTCTCCCCCATTATCTGTTTTGATGTACCGCAATTTCTTCCCAATTTGTCTTTCGACTAAGGCTTGAAACTGTTTAAACACATCTAGTACTTGATCTTTGCTCTTCAAAGTGTACACCTATAACTTTCTTGAACAATCATCTATGAAGGTCACAAAATAACTGGCACCGCCCAAAGTTTTTGTCTTCATAGGACCACATACATCTGAATGTACCAAATCAAGTATGTATTCTTTTCTTGAAGGAGGGGAACTTTTGAAAGAAACTCTATTTTGTTTCCCTGCTAAAAAATGAGTACATATTCTTAAACAAACATCATTCATTCCAGAAAGAAGATTCTTTTTAGTTAATGCTGCCAGGCCTTTCTCCCTCATGTGAGCAAGTCTCTTATGCCACACCACGATGTGAGCTGTATCCGCCACAAAGATTAATAATGCCTTTAAAGAGTCTCACCGCAGATATAAAAACCCGGAATGTTTGTTCCCACGAGCAACAACCATAGCACCTTTAGTAAGTTTCCATCGACCATTACTAAAGGTATTGCAATATCCTTCATCATCAAGTTTACTCACAGAGATCAAGTTCAAACGAATTTCAGAATATGCTTTACCCTCTTAAGTAGTCTCGTGCCATTATTCATCTCCAAACACACATCTCCAATACCAATGACTTTAACCAAGCCATCATTACCCAACTTCACTGTCCCAAAGTCACATGCTGTATAGGATGTAAAGAAGTTCTCTCGAGACGTAGCATGAATGGAGGCTCCACTATCAATAACCCAACTGACCTCGTGACATGCAACATTGACAACATCTTCATTATAAACAACAAGAAAGTCTTCTGAACTAGCGGTGGAAACTTGATCATTTTCTTTACTAACATCACCCTCTTGTTCTTTGTCTTTATTCTTGTTATCCCACTTCAACTGTCTGCAATATTTCTTGATATGTCCTTTCATGCCACAACGATGACACTCAATATTAGAAAACATAGACTTGCTATTTCCTTTTTCTTTGTTCTTGAAACCTCTGCTTTTACTCCTCCCTCTTCTTTCTCAGAATCCAAAATCTCCGATCACGAGAAGACCCATGTGATTTTCTTCTCATTTCTTCATTCAAAACACTACTCTTAGCCGATCCATATTGATTACACCATTTGAGTCGAAGTTACTTAATGACATTCTAAATGTTTCCCAAGAGTCCCAAGAACGTGCCAATAAACACAACCCTTGAATCTCATCATCAAACTTGATATCCATTCCAACTAACTGATTGATTATTCCTTGGAACGTATTCAAGTGATCTCACAATCCAGTTCCATTCGGGTACCTTAAAGCCATCAATTGCTTTATAAGAAACATTTTATTATTTCTGTTTTCCGAGCATACAACTCTTCAAGTTTATTCCATAGTGACCGTGAATGTATTTCTCCACCAATATGATTCAAAACATTATCATCTACCCACGTGCAGATTATATACCCGTAGACTTGTCGATGTAACAAAGTCCATTCTTCTTCGTATAACTTTTCTCAAGTTTCTCGTAGGCAAACACCAGTAAATGAAACTGTTTGACATAAAGGAGATCTTCCATTTTTCCTTTCCAAGTGTGATAATTAGAACCATTCAAATTAATCATTCTACTCAAATTTGCTTCCATTATTCAACACAAGAAATTCCAAAATAATAACCACAATTTAATACCACTTTGTTGCAGAATCACAATTTCAATTCGAACTTAATCAAGCTCTAAACAATGAATTAAACCTATTCTCCTTCTTTGCAGAATCTTTTAGAAACAAATAAATAGAGCTTAAAATGAAAACATGCACAAAATCAACACAAACAATTTACGTGGAAAACCTTCCCGGTGTATAAGGAAAACAACCACGGCACTCCTCTCCAAAACTTCCACTATCAAGAAACAATTGTACAACAGTTCTCTCTAGGTAAAACTAGAGGCAAACAATCAACAACATCATCAAACCGATGAGCCAAATCCAAATCCAACCGCACAGATTAAAGAGTCTTGAGTTGTGAACCTGCCTGCAAAATTTCAGCTTAATCGGACCAAAACAACCTTCGATCGGAACACTTGATGAAGATCGGCCGGGAGAGGGAAAACTCGAAAATCGAGAGTTTCAATGCAGCTTATGTTTTTGCTGCACACGTTTTTCTCTACTTATTTTTCACACAATAAATCCTAAATGTGTTTATTAATTAATATAATAAAATGACATAATTACCCTTCTTACTCCATGGGCTTTTAAACCACATGGGCTTCCCTTGGGCTCCTTCAAATAAGAGAAAAAACCCAACACAAAGCTTGTATACAAAAATATATAATCTTTACACAAGCTAATAGCTTTCCACATATTTCTCTTCTCATCAAACTTGCCCATATAAATTTTAGAATGTTCATTGCTCGTTCTTTTCTTTTGAATCAAAATTACTTCTCCTTTAGATGAGTTTGTAAAGTATGAGTTTTCCCAATTCAAACATAATGATCCACATTTAACTATTTTTTGGTTGGAAGTTAGATCAATATAAAAAGCAAAACCTTCATATTCAATTACAAAAACTCTATTCTTGTGATACAAAATATCTGCAATCTTTTTATTAGAATGTATTAACTTTGTCCAATTTTGATCTCCTGGATTATATATGTTTATATTTTCAATATAACGGTTACAAATTGCAAAAAAATTACATTTTTTGCTTGGTTTGCTAGATAGAGTAAACTTCTTTACATTCTCATATATTGAAGGGAGATTAATTTGGATTTTGTTCCATGTATTCCACAAAATAAAATCATTATATATATTGCTTTGGAATATAAAATATCCAAAAGAGGACCCACTCAAAATTCTAAAATGTTAAGTGTTTTTGGTAATAGAATCTTATATCTGCTTGATTCATCGAAACTTAACAATTAAAACTCATGATTAGATATTCTTCGACTACAAATGACCAACAATACATTAGAAAGACAAAAATGATGAGTTAAAATTGAAAATGATCGATATTCTTTACAAACACAATTGAATATGATTGTGTCTAAGAGATCAAGATGTTCGAAGACTATGTATGGGAGAAATTGCCAATTTGGATTACATTCTTCGTACATGTAATCACAGTATTTTTTTCTTATTATGTATATATTCTCTTTCAACATTTTCCAAACTTTCATCATTTGCAGTACTAGTCCCATCTTTTTCCAACTTGAGACTACGCATATGGAAGAAAAAGCTTGCGTTTGACACCTTTTAAAAGAAAGGTTAAGAAATAAAAAACTAATTCTATTAACGTGGGACTGCGTGTTTGTAATTAGTATTCTAAGAGTCATAACTTTTTAAACTTCTTTTATGGGATGAAGTCATGGTGTATATCTTTTAGAATTTGAAATAATAATTCCTAAGTGAAGAAGTATATTGAATATATATATAATTTTTTTTATATTTTAAAATACTTTTAAATAATAGATAATTAATTAAAAATTACATATTATATAATTTTTTAAATAAATAAAATTTCAAACTATATTATAATATTATTAATTGTTGATTTATAAGTAAACATAAATTAATTTAAAGTCTTTATTAATATAATTATTTCTTATTTATTTATTTAATATATGCGATAGTAAAATCTTAAAAAGAATAATCGATATCAATAGCTTAAAATATAAAGATAATGTTATCTTAAAAAATATTAAATATGATTTAATTTTTTATATATAATATAAATAAACAGATAAATATAGATAACATGATTTTCATTCAAATTAAAAAATTCAAAATTTCGTTATCTTAACAAAATTAAAATACATCATTATAAATCAATTAGAAAACATGAATATTGAATAGATTTATTATTAATATTGTTCCGTGATCCGTTTGTAAGACTAAACGTATCCCGTTCCTCACACGTATAATGACAAATTGGATGGCTTTATCATTATCTGTAAAGTATTGCCTTCAAACTCCTCTTTAAATTATTAGATCCAAACTGTATGTTTTTTATGAATTTAAATACAATTCGATTTAAATCAAATTTAAAAATTTTAAAAACAAATCCGATGTAATCAATCCTAATCTACAAGAATTCTAACGTAAAAAATTTTCTTTTTTGTATCTAAGAATATGTAGATAATAGAATTTATTTATGATTTATTATTGTATATATAAAATATTTAAATTGTGAAATGATATATTTTTTAAAAAATTATTATTATTAATAATTATAATTAAAAAAAAAAAAATTATAATTATTAAATTACTATATACATTTATATTTATTTTTAAATAAAAATAAAAATATAATATATATAATATTTAAATATAATATATATAATATTTAAATATAATATATTATAAAATTTGTTAATCTAATCATAATTTAAAATAATTTATACTTTTCAATTAAAATATGATTTAAATATAAAATTTATTAATCTAATATAATCTAAATCTAATAAATTATACCAAATTTTTTAATTTAAATAAATTAAATTATTTAATCTCATTAATCTTAACTAGGGGTACCACCGAACCGTTTGATTTGTAAAACCGTTCAATTTAATCCAATTTAATTAAATTTTACGGTTTGGTTCGATCCGAACTGGTTTATGTATACCTTTAATCTCAACTACTCAGAAGCATTGGCAGTGGTTTTACCTTCTTTTTATCTTCATCGTCTAAGGTAACATTTGTCTTTATGTTTATCAACATGAAGGAACTCAAATCTAAACTAAGAATAACTAATTTATATGAAGTAAAACAAAAAATATATAAAATATAACAATTAAAAACTTATAATAATGAAAACATTATAATAATATATTAATAGGTTTTGTTTTAATAATAAAAATACATAAAGTAGATATAAAAGTATTATTTTTATGGTTATAAGTTTAGGGAGATTTTATTTACTAGTTAATATTATTATTGTTTAAAAAAAGGGGTTAAAATAAAGCTAACAATCTTAAGGAAGGAAATCAGTAATAAAATTATAAACGTTATTTTGCTACTTTTAGAATAGCACTAAACAATCAAAAGTTGCAAATCCTACGTCAAGAGAAGGAAGCATAACATCATAACAGTTAACCACAGTCGAAAGCCATCAAAGCGCATTTATCATGTTCTTCATCTCATCCGACCTCCTTGGATCAGGTCTGCAAAGAGTTGATAGTATGAAGTGGAAAATGGCAATGGATGAAGAGATGAAATCTCTACATCAGATTCAAACTTGAGAGTTGGTTCAACTTCCCAAAGGAAAGAAAACTATTGGTTACAAATGGGTCTATGCCAAGAAGGAAGGTGCTCCTGGTAAAAACAATATCAGATACAAAGCCAGACTGGTAGCAAAAGGATATGCTCAGAAAGAAGGAATAGACTACAATGAGGTATTTTCACCTGTTGTTAAGCATTCATCTATTTGGATACTATTGACTTTGGTAGCACAGATTGATTTCGAGTTAGCTCAACTCGATGTCAAAACAACTTTTCTTCATGGTACTTTGAACGAAGAAATCTACATGTCTCAACCAGATGGCTTCAAAATTCCAGGTCGAGAGAATTAGGCTTGTAAGATGAGCAAGTCAATTTACGGTTTGAAGCAATCATCGCGACAATGGTACAAGCGCTTTGATAGCTTCATCAGAGAGCAAAAGTACACACGCATTCAGTTTGATCACTGTGTATACTTTCGGAAACTCTAAGACAATACCTTCATTTATTTGCTCTTATATGTTGATGATATGTTGATTGCATCTAAGAGCAAGGTGGAGATCGACAGATTGAAGACTCTGTTGAGTTTAGAATTTGAAATGAAAGATCTTGGAGAAGCTAAGAAAATTCTTGGGATGAAAATCACAAGAGATATAGTTGCAAGCATAGTCTGTCTGACACAGACTCAATATCTGAAGAAAGTACTACAAATGTTTGACATTGATGAAAAAACCAAACCAGTAAGTACACCGCTTGCTCCTCACTTTCAGTTGAGTGCATTGATGTCACCTAGCACCACCGATGAGAAGAAGCAAATGGAACGTGTTCCATATGCAAATGCCGTTGGTGCCTTGATGTATGCAATGGTTTGCACCAGACCTGATATTTCTCACGCTGTTAGTATGGTGAGTCGGTACATGCATAATCCCGGTAAAGGACACTGGCAAGCAGTGAAGTGGATTCTACGGTACATCTATGGTATTGTGGATATTGGTTTGAAGTTTGAGAGAGACAAGACTGAAGGCAAACACCTAGTTGGATATGTGGATTTTGACTATGTTGGAGATCAGGATAAGTGTCGATCTACAACTGGTTATGTGTTCACAATGGCAGGAGGACTAGTTTGTTGGAGATTACATTGCAGTCAACTGTAGCTTTGTCTACTACAGAGGCAGAGTATATGGCTGTAACAGAAGCATTCAAAGAAGCTATCTGGCTTCTTGGGTTGACCAAAGATTTGGGTATTTTTCAGAAGAACATGGAAGTTTTCTACGACAGCCAGAGTGCTATTTGTTTGGCAAAGAACCAAGTTCATCATGGTCGCACCAAGCACATCGATGTTCGATTTCATTTTGTTCGGGAAATCATCGATGAAGGGAATGTTATACTCCAGAAAGTCGGAACTGCAGACAACCCTACAGATATGCTTACAAAGGTGGTTACAGGGATCAAGTTTCAACACTGCTTGAACTTAATCAACATCTCTCGAGCTTAGAGCGCCTAGGGCGCATTTGGAGGCAGCGTTATGAACTTTTTCGCCAAGGTGGAGATTGTTGAATATTGGCTCTAAAAGTAACAAATTAGTGGCATAATTTAGGAAAATTAGTGGCCTAATTTGTGGCATGATTTAAGAAAATTAGTGGCATGATTTAAGGAAATTGGTGGCCTAATTTAAGGCTTAAATTATGGCACAATTTAGGGAAAGGGAGCCTTGCTTCATCTATAAATAGGGAAGAGTTTATGCATTAAAGAACAAGGCAAAAATCAGAAAAAATCAGAGAGAGTATAAACAAACTCAAAGAGAGAAAATACTTATGAGTTTGGGGAAACACTTGAGAGATATTATTAGTGAGGAAATCTGTATCTGTATTCTGTATATTTCCTACTCAGTTCAAATAATATCTGCTACCTCCCGTGGACCTAGGCGAATTGCCGAACCACGTAAATTATGTGTGTTCATTTTATTGCTTTGATATATTCATATACCGCTATTTATTGCTTCCGCCACAACAGCATAGCTATTCATTTAGTTCTGATGAAAAAACACACATCAAAGTACATAACACATATTTGGTTGATGAGATATTGTATACACAGCGAAACCAAAAGCAATTATACCTTGGGAATCTGCTCAGGATTAGGAAATCGCATATTTTGGGCATGAATCATCTGGCATTGCATCATCATCATGTTTTTCTCCCTCAATAAAACATGCCATAACTTTTGAAGGTCATCCCAAGATTTCAAGCGCAGTTCAGAGGCTTTCCAACTTCGACCTACCAATAGTAAATTTTACCAAAATGAACAAAGGAATAGTTAGATACAAGCTGCATATAAAACCATTATGGAATTCAAGTTACTCATCTAATAGATAGAATCATGAGACAGTCGGGTTTTTTATGATTCATTTGGATTGAAGTAAAAAAATTCTTTTGAACCGATCGAGAAGTTCTACCTCACATCTGATCCCATTACCCACCATGTTTGGTGGAGAGTAAAAGGGCTAAGATGCACAAAAATTACAATGCTAAGACATCATATGCTTAACGTTATGGATGATTTTAAAAGGTATTCTTCTGACAACAAATGCGAAGATTTTCTACCGACCCTCAGGCAAAAGAACAAATTTTCCTTCCTCATACTTCCTACTCCTCTAAATAAATAAATCGTATATTGAAGATATTTCATATGAATTATCTCTAGACTCTAGTAGAAGAGTTAGTAATGAGAAAATCATTTTTTTCGACAAGTAAAACTTCTACATTTTGACGTCTGTACACTTCATTATTGATTCGTTATTGTTTAGAGAGGTATACTTCTATTTTAATCTTTGTATACTGTTGAGACTCAAACTCTCAACGATGAAATGTCAGATAGAGGTTAGATAGAGAAAGACATGAATGAGTCAATGTATGGATCCTCATGAATAGTCCATCTATTTATAGCACAATTATAGGTACAAGTATCAAAGATATAATATGTACACATAGTTGCTTATCAGGGGAACACGATTATTTTAAAGTATAATATGTTAGAGATCCAAATATAGTATTACCCGTGTTGTCAATAAACTTATGCTGATCTTGGGATTGGTGTGAATAAGACTCGAGTTGACCTCTTTCTGAATATGGTGCGAGCTGGCCTCTTTATGAATATGGCACGAGTTGGTCTCTTTCCGAATAAGGATCGAGCCGATCTCAAGCTTGGTTTGTCCCATGGATGGGATGTCTAGGGTACTTCATCTTTTATTTTGAACTAGACTTGACTCGGGCAGGTTGCTTGGTCCGAACTTTGGGTCGGCCTGCATGTCTAAACATATACCTAGCTTCCCCCTTTTTTATCTTTTGAACTGAATGCCCCATTCAATGATTTCTCATACTAAAGAGCTGGTACTACGCAAGATTATTCAACCAAAAACCGTGAGACAATTGAGCTTGACAAAGGAAGTTTTATTTTTGTTTTCTCTAACACCACTTACCATAACTTCTAGGCAATAGTAGTTCATTTTCATTTCTAAGCTTTCTTAAACAAAGAAGACTTCCCCAGAACTCTTCACTTCAACAAATTTTCCAAGATATAGTTTGACTTAGACACCAACTACACTGCTGTAAACTTATGTTAACATCATTACCCAATCGAATTAAAGCAAGGCTTGATCCCAATCATGAAAGACATCTCTCTCAACTTACCATTTAATCACCCCAGAATCTAAAAGTTCAGATAAATACAGAAATAGCCCAGCTAAACTAAAGTCTTAGGCTGGAAACGGTCGGTTTCTAGACCAATGTTTAAAAAAAAAAAAAAAAACAACCAAGCAGAATATCGAAAACTAAAATCAGACCCAAATGTAGCATAAATCTAAATGAAACTAGAGAGAGGTTTTCTTTTATTTGCAATAATTGTAAAACAGACCTATCTTCATAAATCATTTCAAAAAAATGGACCAGTTAATAACCCAAATTTGAGAATCTTACGTATAAGAGAAGATTTAGAAGGGAGAACGGAAAAGGAGTGAACTTTGGAGACCGCCGGCTTAGTTAGTGGCGGGAATGGAACTTACCGAACTGCAATATTGGAGGATTCTAGACCACCTGTGTGGCGTTGGAAAAAGGAGAGTGAAATTAGGGTGAGTGGAATCGATGCACGGACACGACATGGAAATATATGTCGTTCGCATTGAAGCCTGCGACTTGACCAACAAGTACATCGGCTGCCACCCTTTTGAATACCCAATATTTAATGTACTACCTTATTAGTAATACAATCCATCATCCTTTACATTTGTTCTCTCGCTTTGCGTGAAGAGTTTATATAAGTCAAGTTTTGCTCTTCTTTTAGTACAGTAAGATTATGTTTTTCTTTCTCTATAATATTTGAGAAATATCTATTATTGTATTTTGACATTGATATAATATTTGGGTGTATTTACGTTTGATTGGGACTGGTTTTTGTGCAATAATGTTTATGCTTTTTATTTTGATTTTGATAGTAAATTTTTTTTTCTTTATACTGTATTCATTATATTAGATTTTTTATATTAAAAAATTGTATTATTTAAATTTTTAGGTGTTATTTATTATTTATTTATGTAACTAAATTGTATCTAAATTTTATTTTTATTAATATTAATTTATAATAAATTATTTTATTATTTAATAATATTGATTAAACAACAATATTAAGTACGGACATTGGTTTTTTTGTCTTGAAAAAATATTTTAATAAGTTTTTTACAACACCTATTTTTTCATGAAAAATGTGGTGTGAAAATCTATTACATTAATTTTTTATTTTTTTTATTTTTTTTAAAAAAAAACCAATGTCAAAAACCTTAATAACCTACTTATACATTAAATAATCAATCTAATAACATCCACAACTATTCTAGAAAGTATTTATAATATCCAATTATAAAGTAATATAATCCATTTGAATACCCAACATTCATACTACTGTTAGAGCATCATATGACAATCCACCATCCTTTGCCATTTGTTCTCTCGGTGTGCATGAGTAGTTTAAATAAATCAAGTTGCTATTCTTTCAATACACTAATAATATCATACCTAATTTAACCCGACACTGTTAATCATTGTAAACGTTGTTCATATTATACTTTATTTTAAATTTTAAAAATATCGTTAAATTTTTTATTACACATGAAAAAAATTAAAATTAAATATATGATATAAAATAACTAAAAATAATAATATAATACAAGATAAAGCTAAAAAATTAATATAAACTAAAAAAAATGATTTAATAAAATTTTAAAAATATTATTAAATTTTGTATTACATATAATAAATTAAAATTAAGTATATATTTTACAAAATGACTAAAAGAAATACTAATACAATATAGAATTAAAAAAATGATTTAATGATTGAGAAAATCATTTACAAGATCTTGTAATATTATTAAAATATTGATAAAAAAATATATGTGTTATTTTGAGGTGATAGGTCTTGACTTCGAGATCTTTCTCCTTGTTAAGATTGATCTATTCGTTCTTGAGATATTTTTTTGCATAATTCTTACTTCTTTATTTCGAATAAATTCATGTAGTTTTAAATCATACATGAAATTTAAATTTTTGAATAACATATATTTATATTTATTTCTAATTAAATGTAATTTTTAATTAATTAATAGTAACATATAATTATTTAATGGGTTGAATATAATAATTAATAAAATAAAAATAAAATATTTTAATTTTATAAAAGAATATATATTTTTGATGTAATATTTGATATTTTTTGTTAAAAAGAAATATAAATTTTGATATAAAGTAGAATAAAATTTAAGATCGAAAATGAAATTCGAATCGAGTATGTGGCTTCAATGCAAACAAAACATTTGATTAAATAAAACATTTTTCTCATTCAATTTCATGTGTTTTTACTTGATTTTCATTTGAAATGTTTGAACTCTTTTAAGTGTGTTGAATGTGAACAAGTAGATGAGCCCTCGATTTGTAAGCTATGACCAAATTCTGATTTAGATGGTTTATGATTATGAAATAAAATATGAAACTGAATTGAAATCTTAGGTTCAATAATATTTCATTTGTTTGCATTTTTAATTTCTAGCGGTGAAAAATAGTACGAAGTAATTTTGTTGTGACTTTTAGTTATTTATATTTACAATAAACTATGCGGAATAAATGGAAAATAGCTACATGTGTGATTTTACTTTTAAAAAATTGTATTTTAGTTTTTAATTTTTCTTTTAAAAAGGACGAGGGATAGTAGAAATATAATAGTTAAAATATTTATTAATTTTTTTTAGTAAAATCTTATAATTTCATTAATTATAAAAAAATATATTAAAAATTTAAAATAAAACATGTGAATACTATTTTTGAGTTGTTATATATTTTTTAAATTAATTATAACTCAAAAAAATAAATTTAAACGCATAATAATTGATTTAATGATATTTGATAATTAAAAACAATATGTATATATATGTGTTTACATGTTCATTCTTTTTATTTTTAAACTTTTTATATATATTTTTATAATTAATATATTTATAATATCTTATCAAAATAATTAATAATTTTTTTTATATTTTTATCATAATTAATATATATCATTGATAATTTTTAAGACGTTTGTATTGTAAATTTGGTAGTAAATTAGTTAGTTTTACGTTGTATTTAAGTAATTTAGTTATTTGGGCTTTTATCATATAAACGTCATGTTTCATCATAAAAAGATAAAATAAATTTATTAATAATAAAAATATTTTTAAGATACACGTTTATTTTCGAAGTTAAAAATAAATATTTTCATTCTAAAGTAATTTTGAAAAGTCAGAGGATAATGGTGGCTGATTTGATAAGGTATGTCCCATGAGGCATGACACGTGAGGGAGTAGAAGAGCTTGAGAAACGACATTTTTTTTTTATTATTTGAGAATAAGATTTGAGAGTTTTGACAAATCAACAATATATATTTATTTTTCATTGATCCTAATAAATGAGATGTGTTATTAAATATAAGTGTGATTTATTGTAATTAATAATATATATTAGTGAAGATGAAATGAAAATAAAATAATAATAAAGATATTTAGAGTTTTGTAAGTATTATTAATATTTAGAGTTTTATTTTGATAATAGTCAAATATTTTAATGAATACAATATTAGTAATAGTATTAATTCTATTTTAAAAATACAAAATAATTATCCAACAAGAAACATAAAACTTACGGGAAAGCACGTTGTAGGATCTCTAAGATTTTATTTTATTTTATCATAAAAGCAGTTCAATCGGCAAAGACAGATAAATAATGAGAAATTATTTATTAAAGTCTATATCAATAAAATTTAAATTTAATATAATTTTTTTTTAAAATAAATATTACGAAAAAAGAAAATAATATGATTACTGAGATGTATAACTACTCTATTCTAAGTGCTATCTAGTTTAAAACCTTGACACCAATGAAAACAACACAAAAAAAAAAAATCTTAGTTTCAATTCACAAAGTAATAAAGTAGTGAAGTACAGTTTTTTTAAGAATAATAAATGCAAAGAGTTTTGACTTTGAACACATTTGCATCCAAGCCAAAAACTGGATAGACACATTTCGAAAATGACTTATAGCAGCTACCTTATCCCAAAAATTAAAGAAAATTATCTCACCTACTCAATTTTTTTTTTCTTTCGGATAAAATGTATAATAATTTTATAATTATTAATTCATATACATTATATTCTATAACTTATTAAAATTAATCAATTTAATACAATTATTACTTGAATTAGGAAATATGGGCTAATTTGAGGGCTGCTATTTTTGTTGTCATGAATTAAATTTGATATTTTCAAAAACAAAAAACAAAAAATAAAAACCTCATTTCCAATTTAAAAACGAACAAGGCCTTCAAACAAGACAGAAAAATGTTCCTAATTGGGAGTTACACAAATGGATATATTCTGTTCTTACAGAACAATAGAGATCAATTTATTTTTTTTTTAACGAATAATACTCTCCCTCGTTAGTTTGAAACTTTGAATGGACAATGAGCCCTTTGGCAAATTGTCCCGAAAATCTTGACTATAACTGTTGCAGATGCTTAAATTCATCACAGTCAGCTCCGACACTCCTTAGAGCCGAGAAAAGCTTGGGGACGATCTTAGCTAACATCAACTTGAAACCAACTGAAGTAGAATTTGCTTCACTTTTATCACTAACATAGGCATCCTTAGTGAGAGTGCCTATCAAGTAGCCTTTCATGTATGCATCGCAAGCTTTAAGAATGTAATAACCACGCCTTCTAAAATGATCTTTGACAAGCTCCTTGAAGTCCTAAACAAGCCATCAACACGATAATGATATTAGTAAAATTAATTGTGGACCAAAACTGATGTGTAGTGCACAAATTTTAAATACATAAACATACTATGTGAACAAAATAACATTAAGAGGATTTAGAAGTGTTGGTGTGTGGATGAATCTCATATTGAAAAAATATGACGAGTAAATTAGGTATATAATTAGGATGGATTACTCTTTCTAATAAGTTAAACCTTTGAGTTGAAACCCTAGCCAATAAGTGGTATATGAGCTAGAACCAATTTTTTATTGTATGAATACACACAAGGTGGATACCCAAGGTAAAGATGAACTTGAACATGCAGAGCATGTGGCTTAAGTCTGAATGAATGATGAGTCCCATGATTGTGAATTGAACGTCTTATTGTTGGGTGTACAAACGAGTCTTAGCGTCTCACATTGAAAAAATATGAAAAGTAATTTGTGTATATAATTAGGATGAACTATTCCTTTTAATAAGTTACATTTTGGGTTAAAACTTAGACCCAATAAAAAGAAATGAGAATGATTTCCCAAATGCCCAAATGTGAATGATTGACCTGTACAGTTAAGGTATGAATAGTTTGTCTCATATGAAAAAAACGTACTTTGTAGTCACCATTAACCAAAATAGCCAAAGAGAAATTGAAAAATCACCTTGGGGGATTTCCGCATAAGATACATCATCGTCTTGCAGTTTAACAAGAAAGTATTCTCATTGTACGATAACGAATTTTTCTCCCCTTCAGCTGTCCCAATCTGCTTATCATACCCAGCTTCATTAAAATACGGCTTGAAGTTTAGAACCAGTCCCTGGAGTGAAACTAAGACTTGGAGAATGCTGGATGATTTTGGATCCCAGACTTCGTTTCCCTTGCCAGTCCAGGTATTTAAAAGGCTAAGGCAAACTTTTCCTTCTTCATAGAG
This sequence comes from Hippophae rhamnoides, assembly GCA_033030585.1. Lineage (NCBI taxonomy): Eukaryota > Viridiplantae > Streptophyta > Magnoliopsida > Rosales > Elaeagnaceae > Hippophae > Hippophae rhamnoides. The sequence continues at coordinate 71,628,945 of CM065429.1, forward strand.
ATTTGGATTTATCCGCCAGCCACCAGAGTGATAGTAAGCTGACTGCAGAATATATAGCTCAATCAGAAAAGAAAGCAACCTGTTATTATCTTAAATTAACATATAAGACCCAATGAGTAAAATTGGATTAATTTAGGACAGTTTATGAGTCCAAGTCAAAACATCAGAATAATGATTATTTACCGGTGGAATATCAGGGTATTCTGGGGGAAGGTGAAAATCAAAGAAGAAGAGGCCATCTTGGTAAGGCGTTCCATATGCCCCAACTATAACTGCCCTCAAGAGATCCATTCGGTCTTCATAGACTCGTACATAGATCCCCTCTGTCAAAAGCCTCTGTTATTACAAACAAAAGTAGCTGCAACATGAACAATCTAATCTTAGCAAATGGTGATAAATCCTTACCAGGCAGGTGGTTCTGAAGAATGCTCCAGTCTTGTTGAACCTTCTTAAACCACTTCCTTCCATTACTCTGCAAGAATTGTCATGTCAAAGGGCATAAAAATTACAAATTGGTTTTCGAATCGCAAAGGACACATCAATTTGCTTACTAATAAACTTTTAAACAAGAGAATCAGAGTTAAGATCAGATTGAAATCAGACTTCTAACCCACAGTTTTTGAGAATGTCAAAGAAAACATCAGAGGTTTTAAATAGATTCTTGATAACAGAAGGAAACTTCCTACACACTCTTCCACAAAGAGTTTAAGCCTTTTTCATAGAATAATAGAAACTTCTCATAGCAATCACTTAGCCAAGGTCAAAATCTTGCAGGGAAAAAGGAGAGGAAAATATTACCTGTCCATTTGCACCCAAAAAATAATGATCCGAAGGATCTTTAGAAATATCAAAGCGCTTGAAATTGCAATTGTCAACCTCATTATTTTCTGAAGCATCTTCTTTTTCGGTCTTAAATTTCTCTGATGTTTCTGTTGAATCCAACATTTTTGTGCTACCTGGAACCATATTTTCTTCTCCTTTTAGTTGATCAGAGTCAATACCGCAATCATCAACTACACTAGATTTTTGAGAGCTGGATGCATTGCTAGAATATCTTCCTTCTGCTATTTCTATCATGTCTTGATGCTGAAATTCAGCTTCACCTCTGGAATCCAAAATAGCAGGCTCTGAATTTTTTTGTCCCCTTGAGAAAATTCCACTTGCCAGTCTGGTAACAAACCTAAGTGCAGCCAGGGTAACAGAAAATGCTTGGTTCTTGCCAGAATTATCATCTCTGTCCTCTTCTGCTTCTGAAACTGTGTCTTCGGCAGCATCTTGCAGTTCAACCTCCTGAACAGCAATATCAAGTTTCATTCACTAATTAAAGAGAGAGAGATACCCAATTTATCAACATATATGAGGTTCTATTTAAAAATTTATGAAGGAATGTGAATTGCAGGGAAAAAGCACTTGTCTAGAAGAGAAATAGGTCGATTAATGGTTCAGGCCCTCAAAGAACAAAGAAGCAACAGTTTCCAAACATAATAAATTTAACTGTCCAATGCACCCCCCCAAAAAAAAGAAAAAAAGAAGAAGAAGAGTTAATAAAGAGAATTATGAAACATCTCTAGGATTAGCACACACACACGGGAATTAATCTTTTCAAGGCCCAGCTAATTTGTTTCCTGACAAAGCACCAAATATAAAGGGTTCTATAGTAGAGATTGTAATTCCTTCGATCCACATACTAGAGGAAACATGCAGTCAAAGTGGGATCTTTAACAATGTTCTACTACTCAAAACAGAAACAAACCTCTCTAGTGTTCTCAATGGTATCCATCTCATCATCATTAACTGTTTCCCAACTAGCAGCATCATCACTAACCTCACTTCCAGGAGCAATTGACTCATCGTCATCGTCTCGACCAACAACATAAATTGCTTGTGGCCCAACCTGATAATAAATTTAAAGAATGAATTAATCAAATTAAGAACTCTTTATACTCTACAATAACAAAATTTCATACTTGACCTATAATCTCCTGAATGCAGCAAGTGAAGATTTAGTAAACTGAAACAAGAAATATTTCATGTAACTCACAAAACAAAGGATCAACATGTTGGTATTTGGTTTTTGTTCCCTGACTTTAGAGCAACTAAACAGACCATTGAACTAAAAACACTGAAAAAACCCTCATAACTTTATACTCTTTTCTGTCACCTGCTACCATGTCTCAAGATATAGATAACACTACAAACATATAATCTATAAAGAATTTTCCAGAGCATAGCTTTGTATATTACGGCCAACAGGGAAAATGTAGGTGCAGATGTTCACCCTAATTACATAAGGGTAATCAAATCAGAGATATAAAACTCTCTCTAACCTTCAACATAGACTTTTGTGCAGAAAGAAATATTTAAGTACGAATGGATTGGACATTGACTTAAAAAATTGAGGTGATTCGTTGTGCAGAAATGCAAATAAAAGGACAAAGCAAACAGCACAAAACAAGAAAGAAGAAGCCAGGAATCAATGATACAAAAAACAGGAAATGAATGTACCGTGGAAACCATCCCATCAGCCCATGTAACTCGAATATCCCCATCCTTAAGGCCCGTTATATTCCCAACCCAAGACAGATCAGGGATGTCTGCACAAGCTACAGCACCAGTAATATCTTGTGCTTTCTCATGTCCTGAGTGCTTTTGCAGACTCCCTTGGACATCATCTTGTCCATTTTGATGTTTCGACTCATCATCAAAATCACTCCCAGTAACAGAAACTGGGGATAGTCTGACAACAACATCCCCATAACAGTAATCATAATCAGGATGCCCCTCAAGCTCATACACGCTCACAATTTCCTCTTTCTCAAACTCTTTAGTATCTTCAGCCCTTAAAACTGGTTTAAACCACCTCACACATGCTGTTCGCTCTCTAGCATGAGCACTTTTCACAACCCCAACACGCTTATTGACATTGGCATCTTCACCGTCATCAGAGGCCTTCTCCACCACATACTGTTCGGCAACAAATTCATGATCACCAGGACTATCAATTGGAATCAAATTTGTTGAATGTAGTCCACATTCTATCACACCATCCTGCCATGCTACATCAACTTTTGTCCTGGTATTAACAATCAAAAGGGCTCTTTCAAAATTTTCTTCCTTTTTCCGAGCCTTCTTGTCTCTCCTAATTACAACTTTACGGATCTTTTTGCGATGAAGGGGCCAAGGTTCATGAACAGGCTCCTTTGAAACTGACAAGGAACTACAACAAGAGCTGGACTCAATCGAAGCATTACTTCCAGTATTTCCACTATTTTCAGTTGATCCAGTCAAAGGATCAAGATCCATGGATTCATTATTTCCATTTGATTCTTCTATAGCACTTTCTCCTGAGTCACACCCACCACCCATTTGAGTAGAATCATGAATATCTAATTTTGATAATCCCTTGTCCAATGGCACAAATGATGATGCTACTGCTGATGAGGGAAAAAGACACCAGTCACCCAATTGCCAATTTGCATGGGCAAAACATGACAGAAGTTTTAAGTTCTTTGGACTCTGCTCTTCCCCTGGGGTAGTAGAAGATTCTGGCCCATAGCCAGCAGATGCTATCCAGTAAATGAAAACTGATCCGACAGTAACCTTCGTAACAGTACCTTCCATCCGATTAGCTTTCCACAAGCCAGACAGCCACCTAGAATTCTTAAAAACCGATGATGAGCTTGCCCTTACACGCTGGCCAGGATAGTAAGTAAAATGGTCATCTTCAAGGATATTCCTTGAAAGTGGTTTGAGACGCAGCGGATCAGCTTTCATAACTTTGCAGACAGAACCATCATCAAACAATACAGTAACATTATCTAAAACATCGTCAATTCTTCCTAGCCAGGAACCTAGAACAACATAATCACCCACAGTAAAATCCCTAACACGTTGTAAGTCTTTGGAAGAGACATCTTTTATAACTGATCCATCAGGATGTAGCAAATCAACAGAGATATTAACATCCACAACAACACCAACCTGACCTGTAGGATCCGAAGTAGCTGCGACAAAATCACCATGTAAGAACCCCCTATCAACAACTGTCAATTCTTCAATATTTTGGATGGATTCAGTTTCATCCGTCCAGAGCACTCGAACTTGATCAACTGGAAGAGGACCATTTTTATTGTTTCCATTTTTCCAACTCTCATCACCATTACGATCCATGCTGGTGCCACCATCAACATCATCTATGCTATTCCCACCATTATCCTCATCGTCGTCGTCGTCATCGTCATCGTCATCGTCGTCAGTGATGCTGCTATCGGAATCCGAATCACCAGCAACTTCAGTGACTATCCCAATCATATCACTCTTGTTCCTCACAACATCCTGTCTATAAATACATGGGATATTATTTCTTGTACCAACAACTGCACGTAATATTTTTACATCATTGTTTTCATTTTGTAAATTTGCATCACAAACAACTGTAATTGTTGAAGAATCATTCTGGTTTAAAAGTTTACTATCTTGTACAAGTGTAGTCGTCTCATCAGCTTTATTTAACAAATCATGTCCCTCAGTTCCCATTGCAAAATCTGAAATGGCATAAAATGCTTTTAGGAACTTCACTATTTTATTGTTTGTTGGGTATTAATATTATAAAAAAAAATATGCAGCAATTAACGAAGAAAACAAACAAAGATAAGATTTTGCCCCGTTAAGCCTGGCTAAGTTTATGAATTGTAATCTATCAAAGAACTACAACACCAAGATAGAGAGCATCCCATTTGATGTTAAACTTGGCAGTTAACTTGGAACCCATATATATATAAATATATATATATATATATATTTGAGTTGCTTGCAGTTGTTTCTTAACTAGTACACACAGCCGGACGTTCTAATCAATCAGTTCAAGTTACAGAGTCAAAAGTAATACGAAAAAATATATTTCCAATTTCATGCTATAAGCTCAGTTGAACTAAAACCCGTTTCCCACTGAAAATTAAGAGGAATCGGGATACTCTATAAAGCCCAATAAACAAGAAAAACATGAACGAATACTATAAACCAGAGTAAATCAAAGTTAATATGAAAATTAGATCATGCAATCAAAACACTTGCCAAAGATACCACGCCGAAAATGAAAATCAAATATTATTCGAATTATAATGAAGGTTCAATCAAATCTAATGACAAAGGGAAAAAAATATGAAGTGAGATTTAGAATTTCAAATCCAAAGATTGATATAACAGACGTGTGATAGCTCAAATTTAACGAAAGGAAGCGATAAATCAGCTCAATAAAATAAAAACAAGAAGAAGAAAAAATGTTGTTTCAATTCGTTCAATATTACCTCATTATATAAATTTTATTTGGATGAATGAACAATAATACAGATTTTTACCGGTATAAACAGAAAAATCAACTATCGTAACGCATAGAAAAGAGTTCCCATAAAAATGTGTGAAATCGAGCTCGAAGAGCAACAGAAATGGACGATTCGGTAAGAAATCTAAGAAGAAAAAGAGTTACCTATTGAAATCTGAGATTTCGGTACAACAGACAATAAGGAGAAAAAGAACTCGTAATTTTGAACGAAGAGGGCTCTCCAGGTTAAAATGATGTTCTTCGATTGTGGTGGTTCAGGTGAAGAAGAATATATATAATATATTATTACATAAACACATCGACTAAGATGTAAATGGATAGGGGCATATTCGTACTTTTATTTGGTTTGTGAGTTTATCGAACTTGTTTCTTTTCTTTTTACTTTTTTTCAAATTTTTGTTTTTCTATTGAATCTTTCGTAATTACTTTAATATGCCTAAATTTCTTTAAAATGCATTATCAAAAAACAATCTTCAAAATGCATTCAAAGCAAAAAAAAAAAAAAATTGTCCCCTGTACAAAATTTTAATTGCCAAAAAAAATCATTAATGAGATATTTATTCAAAAATAATAACAATTAATTATAATTAATTATAAATTTTTTTTTATGAATTTAAGGGTATAAACGATACGAAAAATAATTCAATGATATAAACGAAATAAACACAATATTTTAGTTGTATTTTTATAAGTTTATTCTAAATGGATATATTAACTCTCTGAAACATAAATGATCAATTCGTTCAATTGATTTTATTTTCGATCTTTAATAAAAAAATATATGTTTATTTTCTTATAATGTTAAAAATATATGTTTATTTAAGTTATAAGAAAAATGAATATGTATTTTTTTAGAAGATTAAAAACGAAATTTCATATATTAAGTGGATTATGATATATAATTAAATTTTATATTAGTTTAAATTTATTATTTTAGTTTTTTTTATTTTGCTCTAACGTCACATATGTCGTTATACTAAATACTATATAACAAATTAACAAAGGTATTATAATCATAATTATTAAATTGTTTTTCAATATTTTTTTAGAATAATAAATAATTTTTTTCCACTATTGCAGTGTAAACATTGCGCATATTATCAATATCCTAAGTTTTATAGTGCAAGCAAAGAAATGGTTGTGCTTTCTTGGCTAGTGGGAGACTTCTTATATATTCTTTTGGGACAAGGTAGTCTTTTCATTCAAGGCAGTGTAAAAATTGCAATTAAGTTTCAGGTTCTATATACATTTTTTATTATTTATTTGTTAAAGTTTTGGGAGAGCAAAATGGCCGAAATGAAAATAAATGTGAATTAGTCATATAGATTCATTGTATGTATAAATTATATTACTATTTTTGGTTTGAAGAACATAATTAAAATGAAGGTAAAATTATAAGAGGTGGGATGCAAGGATAATAACTAACAATTATTTTGTTTCAAATGAGAAAATACGAGAATAAAGTAAAGTAATAAATAATATAGTATTTGGATACATTTTATTATTGGGTAGATTAACATTTTGACAAAATATGTGGATATTTTATGAGATTTATGTATATATAAAACATTATACGTACACGTGTCGATTATATAGGGGTACACGTCGCATTGTATCATAAGGTTACATATGTAAATACACAATGAGCTTGAGGTCAATCACTTCATGGCTTGAGTTTGTGGTCAGCTTTCCAATACCCAAACTTACTATGCATAGGTAGGGACACCCTATGAGAATCATTACAGACACGTGCATAAATTAAGTTTTCATAAGTTAACTTGTCTGATGGCTTGAGCTCTTAATGGGTTGGGCTCCCGGTTGATCAATATGTGTAAACATCAAGTCTTCTTACTCTTTCAGTTAGGTTCTTCAACTAAGGTGGAAAAGTAGCAATCGAACAACAAATTTGAAACTTTCGACTTGCTCTAATAAATATTTGTTAGTTAACTAGAGAGAGAAGATTTGCACCTTTATATAAGGAGGAGCCAAGGTGTTATTCATTTCATCATTTCTATGATATCAAACAGAAATTGGAATAAAAACGCTCTATCTTTTTAAATCGTGCCATATAATTCCTCTACTCGGATAGTAGGAAAAATAGTTCGGCACATACTTACTTTTGCTCGGGCTTTTAGGGATCACTTCTCGAGTCTTATAATTTTTGATTTCTTTTTAGGTCAAATTCTGAATTCACTCCCATTTTACTTTGAAAACTCGTCCTTATGTAACTTCTACCTCATCATACCTTACCATTTTATGTTTTGTAATATTTTGTAGAGACCATACCTAGAAAGTTATCATCACGGACTACTAGCAATGTAGTCCTACCCTCATACTCATCGGGATCTTCCTCTTGGGAGAGCCCTCAATATCCCAACCTTTTGGCAATGATAATGATCCTCAAAGTGAGTGTTCTTGATAGCAATCCATCTCTAACTGGGTGGATAGCCTTTCATGATAAGGCCTTATGGCTAGAGGTCAAATTCCCAATGTACCTTTTCATAAGGAAGTTTTTGGCCAGAGTGCAACTCGTGTCAGGACAACTGATGCCAAAGAAGAAGAGGTACATACTTTACCTCACCTTGATATGTAGAGAGTTCATGGTCGAGTTAGAAATTCTTGAGTTCAATGAGGCATATGTATTAAAGAAGAATCCCACAAATACGGGGCATAAATGTGATCCTCTCCGAGAATGAGAAGAATTATAAGGAGTAATTTTTCTATGTATTTGGTCCATAGGAAACGTCAGATAGTGACATAGGGCTAATAAGGAGCACTTAGGCTGACACTAAACTTGTGATAAGGAACATGGGTTCCCTTATCGCAACTTTAAGCCACGAGCCTAAGCAAAGATTGGCTAATATCCAGAACTATCTTCTTGAGAAAACACAATAGAGGTAACTATTAAACACCCTGTGTTTTATTGCCTATGGGTTGATGAGACGAGGCTCAGTGGAGCCACCCCATAGGATAATCCGTAAACCTCAGGCACCCATGAAGCGTAAGACCCTCACATATACTTTGGAGCGATGTTTGAAATTGTCTCTGATGGTGGTGAACTAGCCCAAGCTTTCTTGTAATAGCCTGTTCTTTGTTTAGACTAAGCCTTTAAAATCTAACACCCTTATTTCCTTTTGTTTTTATAGGTACCATGGAGTTGAATGTTGATACCCTATCAACACGACTTCAAAGTAGGATTGTTAAACAAGGGGAAAGCTCCCAAAAAATCACAATTCCTTCCCAAGGTACAGGCTCTTCTAAGGAAAAGAAGAGGAACAAGTCCTTAGGGCAAGAAACAATTCCCGCACTGTCCAAAAAGAAAAAAAAACGTGACTATTTATAAGCCAATACCTATGCCTACCCCCTTGAACGCCATTGGGTATACACTAGTATCCTCAAGTCAACACATTCCCACACTCGTCATCTTAAGCCAACATATACCTACCCTTATTAGAGACTCGAGGAGGGGCAAAGGCGTTATTGACAACCTCACTGCAAAAGTTAAGGGAATGGCCTTATACAAGGTTATAGCTTCAGAGAGGTAATACCACTATGTGGATAACCTCCCCTACATGGTACACGAGAAACATATTGATGCCATATGTGAGGATTCTAATTCTGGGGTCGTTCATAGAAAACTCTTGTACCAAGTAAGTATTATCTCGAGATTTTATTTATCTCATATCGAGTTTTTATATTTTTTTCATCTCACATTCCGTTTCTCTCATTTTCGGGCCTAGCCCATTTAGGGGCTTAGTAAAGTTTGGGGTATAACTTGGCCATGGACTCTCTCAAGAAAAAATCCAAAAAGAAGGTCCTCGAGTAATACTACTATCAAATCCTTAATATTCTAGCTACACCATCATACTCGCCCACTCAAACTCAAGATGAGGGTGGAGAACAAGGAAAAGACTCTGAGGCGAGTGATGGTGAACCCAGGGTGAGAGATAAACAAGGTGTAGATAGATCTGGGGATCCTCAATTCTTTAACGAAATCGAGTCTCTTTATTTTTTAAAAAGGTTCGACACCTCCTTCATTCTATATGGGCACGAGCTAATCTTGTAACCCGGAACACTTTGTTAATAAGATGTATTTTGAGAAATGAATGCTTTATGTGTACTTGCATATGTATAATATTTATTTATGCCCACCTACTTACTTTTTCAGGAAATTTGTCACAATGTTTGTCCCAATGTTATTCCATATGAAAAGGGATTAGGGATACTAGTAATTCAGATATCCTCTTTTGTTTGAAGCAACCAAAAAATCACTCCATTTTTCTTGCTCAAACCTTATGGATTCTAATCGAGCAAACATACATTTATCTCGAGTTTTAAAACAAGAGAATGACACCCTTAACACTGAGGTAGAGAAATTAAAGACCAAACTATCTAGCCATAATGATAAGCTCTTTCTTTATAAAGATACCAAGTGTGAGCTCAATTCATATAAGGAGTAACTATGTCAAACTCAAGCTCATAAGAGAATGAAAATGACTAAAATGATTGCTCTATTTAATAAGGAGTTGTATTGGGGGAACTTTTACATGAAGAGATCTAAACGAGTGTTCCTCAAGTTGATGGGTATTATTGAGGAATTAAAACATTATATTCTTAACTCGATCTTAGCCTCAACCGAAGTAAAGGCCAATAGTTGTAAGTAAGTTGTCAAGATTCAAGCCTAGTTATTGCCCTTAATGGATGAGGCAAATGACCTGAACACTAGTCATTCATCCAAACGTCTTAAGAATTTTTAATAATTTTAGGTGAGTAAGCTCTTTATTAATAAACTTTAAAAGCTTTGTAATCTCGATCAATATAATTTATTTTTAATAGGATGAACTTGTAAAGCTTAATTAATGCAATATATTTGTAGCCTAACTCGGGAAATTGTTGGAGTGATCTATTCGGTCCATGACCGAGGTGACCAACTTGTGACATGGAATTTTAAGGGATAATGATTTACCTGGTCTGTGATCAAGGTGATAAACTCTTCAACATCATTTATCATAGCATTTACCTGGTTCCTGACTGAGGTGATTCGTTCATAACATGGAGTCTTAAGGGAAAATGCTCTACTTGGTCTATGACCAAGGTGATAAACTCTATAACATCATCTATTAGAGCACTTTACTTGGTTTCTGACCGAGGTGATCAACTCTTTAACATCATTTTTCAGAGTGCTCTACCTTGTTCCCAACTGAGGTGATTAACTCATGACATGGAGTCTTAAGGGAGAGTATTATACTTGGTCTATGACCGAGGTGATCAACTCTTTAACATCATCTGTTAGAGTGCTTTACCTTATTCCTGAACAAGGTGATCAGCTCGTGACCCGAAGTCTTAAGGGAAAGTGTTTTACTTGATCTCTGACCTAGGTGATCAACTCTCTAACATCATTTTGTTAGAGCACTATACCTGGTTCATGAATGAGATGATTTGCTCATGACATGGAGTAGTTGTGGGTAATAGTGTTTCTCCTCACCAAAATTTATTTCATATATATATATATGGGGTGCTATATGAAGATGATAAATCAAAGTACATTAGAAGTGATACTTTTTTAAGTGTCGAGCATTCCAGTTCGCGTTATCTTCAACTCCTTCAATGTTTTTCAATAAATAGGCCCATCTTGATATCATCACTCTTGTTTGATATGGGCCCTCCTAATTTGTACCTAACTAGTGACTATTATAAAAAAAATAGAGTTATTAGCACACTTTTTTATTTAATATTTACTTATTTTATTTAATAAATAGTATTTTTATGGCCAAAAATATTAAAATATAATTTTTTTAATGAACATGGGGGAAAATATAATTTTTGGGATTTTTTATGAATTTTTAACGCAGGACCAATCAAGAGCTACCATGTGGAATGCCACACAGGTAGAAGAGCTGACTCGGAAAGCCATGCAGATGCCACATAAGCACGGAGAGTGAATCACATTGCGCCGCGTGTGAGGGGACAAAATGTGTGCCACATGTTAGCACGCCATTACTCTGCGCGTTCCACTTGTGCACCACGCCATCAGTTTCCATGAATCACGTTGTGCCATGTGTCACTTACTCAATAAGCGTTGACTTTGACCGATCTCCCCTGCCACGCGTTGCTCCCTGATTCACATAGTGAATTCCACTGCCACGTGTCACGTTGTAATTTGCTAAAATTTTCAATTTTGCTTGTTTTGATCCTAGCCTTTGATCTGAAGCTGATCTGACGGTTTAGATCGTACATGAGCTTTATTTAAGCTCATAATCACTCCATAAATCCTAAGTAGCCTCCATTAGCATAATTTTTGGAGCTAGAAAGAGAGAAAAATTCAAGAGATGACACAATTTTGGTGAAGATTCAAGAGGAGATTAATTCTACAATTTAAGAGATTGATTGTATTTCTTCTTCTACTCTTTTCTTTATCAATTTTTATGTCTTTCTTTATGAAAAATATGAGCTTTATGATTACAATTATGTGTACCTAATTTATTAATCTAGGGATCTTATGAACCCAATTTTCACCATGTGATGATCTAAAATTTTACCCCAATTATAATTTTGATTTAATTATATTATTTAATCTGATTTTTATGCTATTAATTGTTTGACCAACAATTTATCTATAGAGGCAATTAAATAGATTTGAGAGAATTATTTAATTGTTTGTCTTTATTAAATAACATGCATAGTTTCTAGGTAGAGATGTATGATTCTTATGTATGTGATTCATAATTGATGAACTTAATGAGTAGTATACAATTTAATTGACATGAGAGTGTGATTAAACTAATTAATATATAGTGTGTAGTTTACTTGAGAGAGAAATACATACTAGGTTATATTCAATTGATCATGTAATTAATTGATATTATATTGGAGGGATTTTAGCGATTTACATGTTTAGAAAATTGGGGGATTAAGTATTTTTAAATATTTTCTCATATATCTTTTTAGTCACAAAATTTGATTTCATTAATTATTGATATTTACTTTTAGTTATTTTAATTTTGCTTCCTTAAAATATAAAAACACAAAAAAATTGATTTTTATTATTTTTAGTTTTAAAAATTAATTTCTAATAAAATAATCTCCACGAGAACAATGTTTTCTTATCAATATATTAATTGTTGCGATACATATATTTGCGTATTCATTGCACACACATCGTGTGTGGTGATCAATTAGCCAGCCATCAATTCCTTCTTATTGGGGAAGACTCTTCTAAGGACCCAATTACCTAGGACGAAAGATTTAAAATGTACAGCTTTGTTGTAATAATCTGAGATGTTTCTTTTCTGATTGACCATTCTCCTCGAGGCTTCATCTCTTTTTTCCTCTGCTAGGATCAGGTCAATTGATCTACTTATAGTGTTTTATTCTTCATTTAGGGTTGATCTCATAGTGGTAATTGTGATCTTAGTTGTTATCACAACTGATAACTGTATTTTATATAGTTATTTTCATCAATTTTAGTAATAATAATTGCTATGTTCTTTTAATATTTAGTTAATTTTTGTTAAATAAATTAATATTTTCTTTTTATGTGCTAAAAATACATTTTTAATAAAATTAAATAATTTGTATCAAAAATGTACTTAATTTCATATTTCTGTCCACAAATTTTATTTCAGATAATATAGTGTCTTAATTAAAATTTATAAAAATCGAAAATATAATTTAAATTAAATTTGGGCTTAATTATAATAATTTAAAGTTTAAAAATTTAATTTAAAATTAGCAAAAGTGGCTTAATCAGAATTTAAGAAAGTTCAAAATGTAATTTGGATTAAATTTGTGGGTCAAAATACAATTAATGGAAATTTAATTTTCACGCGGGAGAGATGAAGTGCACGCGCGAATCACACTCGCCCACGTGGGCCGTCCGATCAAAGACGCAACGGGCTGGTCGCGCGTGTGAATCACACGCCGACCGGAGCAGTGGCTCGGAACTGCGATTTCACACGGCTCGACGCGAGCCGTGGGGCCCACCTACCGCGTGTGCCGACGTGCGGGGGTGGGACCCACGCGTGTACGCACGCACGTGCGAAAGGGTGTTGTTCGTCAAGGCGCTAAACCACGTGCAATCGTTCTTCCAGCGAATTAAAGTCTTCCACGTGTCCCAATTTTCCATTGAACGAATCATAAGAGGACGCGTGGCACATATCGGTGAATGCAAAAGCGTAGAATCTCGCCCTCGTTCTAGCCGTTGCCTCACGTTTCGCGCGCCCCGATTCCGTGCGACAAGTTCTGCGTGTGCCCATTCCCTTCAACGAATGAGATGTTGCCACATGTCCGACTATTTATTTCGGCCGAATCGACGGACGACACGTGGCACTGAATAAAAAATGCAGAAACGGCTCCTTGTCTCGCGTGAATTAAAATAAGTTTTTGATTTTTGCATGACCGCGGATTTTAAGGGAAATGTCGGGGTTTTATTTTCGATACAAATTGTTACGCGTGTATGATATTTTAATATTTTTGATGTATTTTTTTTAGCTATAAATAGGTCATATTATGATAGAGTTTGGAAGTTTTTTTGTGTGTATAATTTCTGTGTTGCTCGGTTTTGGACGGCAGAACACGCAGAAGCCATTTTTTGGCTTTTGTTGTGTTCTGCGTATGCCAAATATTTTCGTTACTTTATGTTTTAATTTTTCTTCTTGTTCTTTTAATTTTTCAGTATCTGTTGTAATTTTTATTTAAATTTAATGAAGTAATTTAATTTTTCTAGGGTTGCATTTGATCTAAATTTATGAAGCTTTGATTTTAATTATTTTTTGATAGATTTATAAGACGTTCAATTTGTTTGTTCTATTTTGTGCTTAATGCTTTTTGATTATTTACGAATTTTATCAAAATGATTTGTGGCATAAAAATAAACTTGAGAAAGGCATTTTTGTGTATATTGCTCGTAAATAGAATGACATGTATGATGAAGGATAGGAATATACCCTAATTGTATGTGTGACCATTTGAGAACTTAGAACTTAATGAATCTTATTAAATTTAATTCTCATAGAGATATAGTGAATTAATTTAACGATGTGTGTTTATACGGAGCCCGGAAGAGATGTATGAATAAAAAAGAAGTTTTCGGTTGACAAATTAAATGTACTAAAAAATATAAATCCAAAGAAAATAATATGATTGGAGTGAATTAATTTGGTGAAAAGTTACAATCCTAGAGTTCTCTTATTTTCTTTTTACCTTTTTCTTAATCATCGATTGTTTTGGATAAAATCAGAGAGATACAATTTTAGTACTCAACAAACTATAGTAACAAATTCTCGTGGGAACGATACTCTACTTAAAAATCTTTATTACTTGTGATCGTGTATGCTTGCACGATTTCTGTGTGTTCTAAAACACACAACAAGTTTTTGGCGCCATTGCTGGGAAATTGTTTTACTATTTTCATTGTTGATATTAATACCAATCAATTTGATTTTAATTAAAAAAAAATTTATTTTTGCGTGTTTAATTTATTTTTCAATTTTCTAGTGGGTTGAGATTTTGTTTGACACACAAATCTTACCTCACAAAAAGAAAAATAAATCTTTGTTTTGCTTATTGTTTGTGTTTATTTTAATTTTCAATTTTCTCGTGTATTGAGATTTTATTTGACACGCAAATCTTAATTCACAAAAGAAAATAATAAAAATATAAAAAAAGTTATGGTTATTGTTTCTTAATTTATTTTTCAATTTTCTCGTAAGTTGAGATTTTGTTTGGCACACAAATCTTAACTACAACATGAAAACAAATTGAGAAGTCAATGACTATAAAACAAGCGCTTCTTGGGAGGCAACCCATGTGTTTTATTTTTTTTATTATTTTTTGCATGTATTAAATTTTATATTTTGTTATGTTATTTTTTTCCCTTCGTAGGTGCAAATTGGAGGTAATGAAGCAATTTTGTCTTAACCAATCAAACAAACCAGGAAGTCTCTTTAAACCCATCTCAAATGTTCTTTAATTTTCACACATTAAGGACAATGTGTATATTAAGTTTGGGGGTGGTGTATATACTGAACCAAGTTGAAATACTTTCTGGATGTTATTGCTTGTGAATTTGTTTTTGTTTGTTTGGTTGATTGAAGATAATTTGCTATGAATAGTGATATATTTTTGTTTCTTCGATTTAAATGATGCATATTGATAACTGTATTTTATACAGTTATTTGCATCATTTTTAGTAATGATAATTTCTATGTTCGTTTAATATTTATTAATTTTTGTTAAATAAATTAATATTTTCCTTTTATTTGCTAAAAATACATTTTTAATAAAATTAAATAATTTGTATCGAAAATGTACTTAATTTCATATTTTTTGTCCCTGAAATATAATTTATGATAATATAGTTTCTTAATTACTGATTTATATAAATGAAAAATATAATTTAAATTAAATTTGGGCTTAATTATAATTATTAAAAGTTAAAAATTTAATTTAAAATTAGCAAAGGGATAAACTGTAATTTAAGAAAGTTTAAAATGTAATTTGAAATATATTTGTGGGTAAAAATATAATTTATAAAAGTTTGAATATTTAACAGGAGATGAAGTCCACGCAGCTGACATCACACTTCAAACGATGGACCGTCCGTCGAGGATCAACGGCTCGATTCGCGCGTGTCCATCAAGCCCGACCAAGGAGATTGGGGACGAAGATATTCGTTGTCGCGCAGCCGTCGAGTGGGACCGCGTACCGACTGCCAGATTCCTCCGAGCGCGATCGGCGGCCGCTTTGGATCGGAGTCGACCGGTCCCAGTTGAAGCGCGTCCATCCAAGCCGCCGCGCACCGAGCCGGCATTCGGTAAAAATCGTGTGACGCGGATTATGGTAGCGTCGTATCCTCGCATTATTCTGAGAATAAGAATCTGCACGTGTCCCAGAATATTTAAGCTAACTGTCAATCGACACGTGGCTATTTACAATGCGCGCGACATGCCTGATCACGACCCGTTTCCACCGTTGCCCCGGTTCGGCGCCCGATCCCGTGCGCCGTTCCTACGTCGCCGGTTTGTGTACCCAAATGATTCTTTGCCACGTGGCCTTAGGAAATCTTTCAGCGAATCGGGCAGTGACACGTGGCATACGCACTTTGAATTTAAAAAAAAATCGAACGTGTTTCACGCGTAAATTAAATAAGATTTTTCGATACAAAAAATCGTCTGGTAATTTTTGCTTTTCGATAAAAATTATTACGCGTTTTCGATAAAAAAAATAAATTAAAAATGTAATATTTTAGATGTATTTTTTAGCTATAAATAGGAGATAGTTTTTAGTTGTAAAAAAGGTTTTTGGGTTGGAGAAGAGTTTTTGTGGAGTTTAGAAATTTTGTAGTGTTCGGTTTTGACTCAGAACACGCGAGAAGCCATTTTTGGCTTTTGTTCGTGTTACTGCGTGTGCCAAATATTTTCTTTTCTTGATGTTTTAATTTTCCTTATTCTTCATCTTATTTTTATGAATCTGTTGTAATTTTAATTTTAATTTTATGAAGTAATTTAATTTTTCTAGGGTTGCATTTGATCTAAATTTATGAAGCTTTAATTTTAATTATTTTTTGTTATAGATTTATAAGACGTTCGATTTGTTCGTTCTATTTTGTGCTTAATGCTTTTTGATTATTTACGAATTTTATCAAAACGATTTGTAGCGCATAAAAATAAACTTGAAAGGCATTTTTGTGTATATTGCTCGTAAATAGAATGACATGTATGATGAAGGATAGGAATATACCCTAATTGTATGTGTGGCCATTTGAGAACTTAGAACTTAATGAATCTTATTCAATTTAATTCTCATAGAGATATAGTGAATTAATTTAACGAGGTGTGTTTGTACGGAGCTCGGAAGAGATGTATGAATAAAAAAGAAGTTTTCAGTTGACAAATTAAATGTACTAAAAAAATATAAATCCAAAGAAAATAATATGATTGTAGTGGATTAGTTTGGTGAAAAATTGCAATCCTAGAGTTCTTTTAATTTCTTTTTACCTTTTTTCCATATGAACGATTATTTTGGATAAAATCAGAGAGAAATAATTTTAGTACTCAACAAACTATAGTAACAAATCTCCGTGGGATCGATCTTTACTTATAAATGTTATTACTTGGGACCGTGTATACTTGCACGAGTTCGTGTGTTGAAAAACACGCAACACATATCTCCTTGAAAAATTTGAATATTGTCTAAGCGATGAATAATTTTTACGTATGTTTCATTTTTACAAAAATAATTATTCATGAGCACTAGTCTTGATTTTTGATTTGCTATGATAATTTAGAGAAGGTTTATATGAGTATGGAATTCGATTGATATTTGTGGTGTTACAATTCTTAGGATTTGTTTGATTTTCTCTCGAAGCGAAATTATAGATAACATTTAACTAAGAAAATGATTTAGGCCATCTTTGGATCATTTGAGCCTTTCTATCTACCTTCACATACACTATCCATAGTATACCCCTTTTGAGCTTCAAAGTTTATATATATATATATATATCATTTCAAAAGCCTACCTTAAAAAAATATATATGTGTGTGTGGTTATATCTATTTTTCCTATCTCACTAACATTTACAATTGTTAGTAAATAATTAAAGATATATCATGAAAAACAGAGAGGTTACTAAAAAAAAGAGAAAAAGATAGTAGAAAAAAAAAACAGATTCTAAAAAAAAGAAAAAACAGTTTCTGAAAAAAAAAGCAGAAATAAAAAAAAACACAAGCAAAAGAAAAAAGTAAAAAAAAGAGAGAGGATGGTATGTAATGATAAATCCCTAATTGGGAAGTATTTATTGTGATGATAGAAGATCTCTTTTGCAATCCTAAAATGATGTGTTTGGGAATTTTTGTGCTAAATATTATCTTTTATCCTACCTTCACCTAAGCCATACATTGCAAGCTTAATAAAGTCCTATTGATTTGGTGTTTTGTGATTGTCTACATTAGTGGAGAGAGAAATGAAAAATAGACTATGATATTTGTGATTTCATGATAATTTGTTTGATTTCATATTTGTATAAACTGATCCGGATTGCATGTGATGAAATTTGAAAAGACTTCACACACACACTTAAAGTTCTTTGTAAAAAGTTATATACTTTTAAATTGAATATGATGCTTAGATAAAATTCTTTTATTTCTTTGAGTTATGTAATTCGGAAATGTTTAAAAAGAAATATTTTGAAAATCACTATTTTAAATTCAGTTATCTTTGTTTTATTTCCTTCCTTTTGCTCGAGGACTAGCAAAAACTTAAGTTTGGGGGTGTTTTCTCATATATCTTTTTAGTCACAAAATTTGATTTTATTAATTATTGATATTTACTTTTAGTTATTTTAATTTTGCTTCCTTAAAATATAAAAACACAAAAAAATTGATTTTTATTATTTTAAGTTTTAAAAATTAATTTCTAATAAAATAATCTCCAC
The DNA here is from genome assembly GCA_033030585.1 of Hippophae rhamnoides. NCBI lineage: Eukaryota > Viridiplantae > Streptophyta > Magnoliopsida > Rosales > Elaeagnaceae > Hippophae > Hippophae rhamnoides. Next base: position 71,647,720 of record CM065429.1, read on the forward strand.
GAGAACAATGTTTTCTTATCAATATATTAATTGTTGCGATACATATATTTGCGTATTCATTGCACACACGTCGTGTGTGGTGATTAACTAGCCAGCCATCAATTCCTTCTTATTGGGGAAGACTCTTCTAAGGACCCAATTACCTAGGACGAAAGATTTAAAATGTACAGCTTTTTTGTAATAATCTGAGATGTTTCTTTTCTGATTGACCATTCTCCTCGAGGCTTCATCTCTTTTTTCCTCTGCTAGGATCAGGTCAATTGATCTACTTATAGTGTTTTATTCTTCATTTAGGGTTGATCTCATAGTGGTAATTGTGATCTTAGTTGTTATCACAACCTTAGTCCTATATACTAGCAAGAAATGTGTCTCATTAGTGTTGCCACTAGGACAAGTCCTGATGGCCCATAATTCCTCAAGTATCTCTTCTACCCATCTTCTTTTAGTACCCTTCAACTTTTTTCTTTAATAGGTTGATTACCAATTTGTTAGAAAACTCTGCTCGACTATTGACTTATGGGTAATATGGCATTGAATGGCACATATTGATATTGTACTTGGTGGTAAACTCTTTGATGTTATGGCCCATAAATTACCTTCTATTATCGATAATGAGCTCCTTAAGCAAGACGAAGCGAAAAATTATGGACTTCTAGATAAATTGAATTACCTCATCTTCTCTTATTCTTCCTAGAGGCTTTGCCTCAATCTATTTGGAAAAATAATCAGTAGCGACTAGTAAGAACCACTTTTGGCCCATTGTGAGTGGTAAGGGTCTTACTATATCCAAACCTCATTTGTAGAAGGGCCATGGACTAACTATCCCCATCATCATAGTTGGTGGAATATATGATAATGGGGTGAACCTCTGACATTTATCGTACACTTGGGTATACCTCATGCAATCTGCTATCATATTGGGCTAGTAGTAACTTTGCCTCATAATTCATTGGAACAACCTTTTTCCACAAGAATAGGAGTCGTACTCTCTCTCATAGGCTTCAAACACTACTACAAAAAGGGGTATTTAAGTCGATATGTAAAGTCATTTTTTTTCCAAAAATTGATTTATAATGAATTTAAAGTCAGTTGGGTGTAGAACCGACGCTATCTACGTAGGACGTAGCGTCGGTTAACATGTCAAACTGACGCTACACATGGATGTAGCATTGGTTGACGTGATGAATCGACGCTATGCTACATGGATAGCATTGGTTGACGTGGTGAACTGATGCTACACATGTGGATAAATTCTTTTCTTTTCTTTTCTTTCTTCCCCAGATAGAAACTATTCCAAGCGCTGCATAACTCTCAAAAACCTAAAACTTCCTCCACTTCTCCTCCACTCTTTCTCATTTTCCGACCACCTACGACTACCAATTCTAGCGCTAGTTAGTGGGTTTTATTTCTCTTTAACTAATCTTTTAGATCTTCTATTTTTTTGAGCAAACTACTCAAAAAATTTATACTCGTTTCTCACTTACAAAACACCATTTTTTCTTCATTTCCTTCATTTTGTCACTTCATTTACTCTTATAAGTATTTCTATTAATTCTACGCACTTATTATTCATATTTTTTCTGTTATTATATGTTATTATTTATATGTATAAATTTTTGAATTATATATGTAGGCTTGTATTATAATATCAGGAGAAGAACAACACTGATAATTTTTTTGCTATTAATTAATATTTTATTTTTCAATTATTTGTATTATTTAAACTATTTGTTAAATTGATTTTTTTTCCTGCTATTATTTATTGATCGAACACAGGTTTTAATTTGAGTATAATAGAAAATGAGTAAATTTTGTAAAAAAAAATTAAGTTATTTCATTTAAAGTCGGTTTTTAACCGACTTTAATATCAGTTTTTGTAGTAGTGAAACATAATTTTTTCTAACCACTCCCTAACTTTGCATAAGAGTCCCAACTTAAGAGCCGTTTTTCTATATAATTCATTTTTTGATCATATATTGATCTGCCATAGTCTGGATTTCTTTTACCAGCTTTCGATCCTAAGGTAGATCTCCTTTTTCAAAGAAATTAAAGATACGAGTAAACTATAGGTTGGTGGCCTAATCTACACTTTTAACTATTTTTTAGCCTTTTCCAAACTGGCCTTTATTAGGATTGTTATAGAAATTATCCGAGTACAGTTGGCCTCACATATAGTCACTAGTGTGGCTAAAGCATCGACATGACCATTCTCATTTCTGGATGTTTGCTTGATCTCAAAGAGGATAAATTTTGAGAATTACTTTCTTAGTCTCACCAAATATTTCCTCATCTTTCTATCTTTAGACTCATATGTGCCCAACTTAAGAGCCGTTTTTCTATATAATTCATTTTTTGATCATATATTGATCTGCCATAGTCTGGATTTCTTTTACCAGCTTTCGATCCTAAGGTAGATCTCCTTTTTCAAAGAAATTAAAGATACGAGTAAACTATAGGCTGGTGGCCTCATCTACATTTTTAACTATTTTTTTAGCCTCTTCCAAACTGGCCTTTATTAGGATTGTTATAGAAATTATCCGAGTACAGTTGGCCTCACATATAGTCACTAGTATGGCTAAAGCATCGACATGACCATTCTCATTTCTGGATGTTTGCTTGATCTCAAAGAGGATAAATTTTGAGCATTACTTTCTTAGTCTCACCAGATATTTCCTCATCTTTCTATCTTTAGACTCATATGTGCCCAAGTATTCATTAGCCACCAATCATGAATCAATGTACAAGGCAATATTATCAACTCAAAACTTCTTTACAGTCATGGCACCAAATATATCTACCTCGTACTCTATGATTTATTGGTCTCTTGGAAGTCCATCATGATATCATATTTGAAATAGTTTTCATCATGATCTATTATGACCATCCTTAGCCCGGTGCCAGTAAAGCTATGTGCGCTAAGAAAAAATACTTCCCAGGCTGGCATCTCTCTCTCATCCATGCCACATACTTCACCTTTTACTTCATTATGTGTGACCTCTGGTGACTTACTGAAGTCAGCAACAAACTCTGTCAATGCTTGTGCTTTAATGGAAGTCTTTGGTATGTACTTCATATCATATTCTCCCAAATCCATTGCAATGTGCGCCAATCTCCCTACAACCTTTAGCCTTGTCAATATGCTCTTAAGTGACTATGAGATTACTACTACCACTATATGTGAGCTAAAGTAATATCTGGGTTTTTGTGCCATCACTTTTAGAGAAAAGGTTAACTTATCAATCTTTGGATACCTGCTTTAGGCATTTCTCAACATCTGACTGATTTAGTAGATGGGGTATTGGACCTTGTTTCTTTTAGTAAGAAGTACGACACTACAAGTCTAAGGAGTAACAGCTAAAGACAAATAAAGTTTTTCACCTAAAGAGGGACTAACTAGGACAAGAGGCTTGCTCGGGTACTATTTAATTCCTTGAAAAGCTTTGTCACAATATTCCTTCCAAAAAACCAATGTGCTCTTTCTCAACATTTTAAAGAATGGAAAGTATGTGCATTTGGAAAAGAATATGTTGAGTACCACTATTCTTTCATTCAATTATTGAATCCTTTTTAGGCTTGTATGACATTTCATGTTGACCAAGGCTTATATCTTATCTAGATTAACCTTAATTTTTCAAGAAGATATAAGATATCCTAATAATGTTCTTAAAGCAACACCAAAAACACATTTTTGGGTTTAATCTCATACTATACCTTCTGATTATGAGAAATATTTCTTCCAAGACTTTGACATAGTTTACTGGTTGTGCTCACTTTATCACCATGTCGTCCACGTATGCTTCTAGATTTCTCACCAGTTGGTCAACAAAGATCTTATTAATGACAATTTGATACATGACTCCTACATTCTTTAAACCAAATGACATTCGGGTGTAACAGAAGATCCCTTCCTCAATAATGAAAGATGTTTTCTCCTCATCCTTTTTGTACATTCTAATTTGGTAATAACCAGAATAGGTTCAAGAAACTCATCAAGTTGAATTTGATGGTAGCATTAATCAACTGATCAATACTTGGTAAGAAAAAACAACCTTTTGGGCATGTGTCATGCAAATCTATGAAGGCTATACACATGCAGGGTGACCTACAAGCCTTTTTTACCATCACTATATTTGAAAACCAAGTTCGATAGTCTACCTCTCTAATATTCTTTGTCTCCTTAAGTATGATGACCTGAATTTCACTTCGTTCTTTTCTCTTAGGAACTTTATCTTTTTTTGCTTAATAGATCTATCTTTTGGATCAACATTCAACCTGTGGGTTATAAACTCTTAGTCAATCCCAAGCATATATGTAGCCTTCACGTAAATACATCAAAATTTTCCCTTAGAAATTGAGATAGATGCTCCCTAACCTCTATCGTTAAGTCAAAACTCAATTTTAGATAGTGGTCTTCCCTCTTATCCTTGACCGGTAAATCTCTAACTTCATTTGAATTAATTGACTCTGTTAGGCATCTACCCCTGGCCTTTTTTGACAAGGCCTATGCTATCACTGCTACTTAGGAGTATCCTCTTTCGTTGTGATATTATAACAACCACTAGCCTTTTCTTAGTTTCCCGTTATCTTTTTTATGCCTTCCTTATTTGGGTATTTGATGACTTGGTGGAAAGTAGATGGAATTGCTTTCATCTTATGTATACATGGCTTATCCAAAATGACATTGTAATGGGTTGGGCATCAACTTTAGTCATTATTATAAATCTCATTGCCATGACCGGTAACATCACGATTCCCACTACATAGGTAGTACTACTATTGAATCCCACTATCTCTTCTCATGATGTCGCATTCCTTTATACCTAGATCCCTCGTTGTTGATAGAAAAAAAAGGTCAACAGAGCTTCTAATATCAATCATGATTCATCAAACATCGTAGAGTGATTACCAAAGGTTTTTCATGGGGAGACGAGGCTTCATCCTTTCTGAAGAAGGTGATTTCAATAAAGTACTTCCATTTATCCAAATTATAAACATATGATAAACCGCACAAGTTTCTAGCATATCTTTTGCATGATTTCCTGGAGATCCCATTGAGCTCGAGCCCTCCATGTATAGTATAGATGGTTCTCACATTAACCAATTATGTAGGTCTATCCTACCACTTGGTAGACCAGGTAGACTTAGTTTTTTGAGTTTGGGTTATCTATCAGCTCATTAGCTATTGTTTCCCACGAGGTCACCCAAATACTCCCTGGATAATAAGTCTTCTATTTCTTTCTTTAGATGTCTAAAATCTCGTGTCTCGTGGCCTATATCGTTGTGAAAGGCACACCACTTAGATGTGTCCTAAAAGGTGTCCTCATTTTTGGTGACTACTTGACATTTTGCTCATCTTCCATCCTCAACACAGGTTAAGCTAGACTTACTCTCAAAAGTGGACCCCTGAAGAAAGACAATGACCTCCCCCAAGGTCCCCTATTCCTAGGCCATTGGCCACTCACCCTTTGATTTGGAGTAAAGCATTTGTTCTTGTTAATCATTTTGTCTCGGTTTGATATGTATGAGCTTATTCTCCTCTTTTCCTTCTCTGGTGCAAATTTTACAACGATCTTACAATTTTTTTTCAACCCTAAGTCTCTTTCTAAATTGACAAACTTTATCGCCTCTCTATATACTTCTTCCATCGTCTAGGGGACTATTTTGGTCAATTCTGCAAACAAATTAGAATTCCTTAGTAGACATCGCCTGAAAGCTTCTATCGCAATAGAGTTAGGGAAGTGTGTTATTTCTAGATTTTTCTCCTTGAATCTTTTCATATACTCTTCAATAGACTCCTAACTTCCTTGGGTAATCGAAAAAAGGTGGTGAAATACTTTCTTTAATGGCATGTTATAGGCATAGATAGTGATGAATAACCAGATCTTTTGTTCCTTAGTAATCCGTGCACTTAGGAGCACTATACTAGGCCAGAGGCTCATCGTTCTTTATTTCGTTGGCCTTTTTGAGAGTCTGGTCTTGCTTTCTATTTGTTTCTTCTAATGCCTAAAAGCATACCTCTCAACTCTTTTTCTATTGTAGCGCTTCCTCATTATTGAGCCTCATCACACTGGGAAGAGGGTTGTTCTTTACTACTTTCTCGCCCTGAGAAAGTTCATTGGCTACAAGGTTTGGTCAAAACTCACCAACCAGATTAGTAGCTCGACCCTTTAAAACATCCGGGCTTAACTACGAGCATAATGCTCTATTTTCTTGAATGGTCTCTTTAAGCTCTCTTTTTAGCTCGAGAGGTTGGCGTGTGAAATCTTAATGGGGATTGATCTCAGCTCAAGCCTTCCCATGGGCTGGCAAGATATAATCCTGTGACGAGAATGCTATTTCTTTCGCTAGTCTCAATCTTTCTTCAGCTCGCATTCCCACCATGATGAATGTAAATCCTAGGGAACACAACTTGCTTGTGAGGTCTTTCTCTCATAATTTAGGGTGAATCCTTGAAAATAAGGGGTCAAAAGCTAAGGTTCGACCTTCGAATCCTAAGCCCTAGGTGGGCACTAAAATGTAAGTATGGTCCTATTTTTAGAGAAAGAAATTAGAAAGAGATTTGAGAATTGACGCAATGTGTGAATCTCACTTATTAGATCTATCTATATATGATATTGCACATATATATGTCGATCATATAGGAATACATGCCGTATTATGTTAGGAGTTAACATATGTAAAAACACAATCTGAGCTTGAGATTGACCATTTCATGGCTCGAGCTAGTGTTTGGCCTTCCAATATCCAAAGTTATTATGCATAGGCAGGAGTACCCTATGAGTATCGTTGTGTGTGCAGGAACAGATTGAGCCTTCTTAGGTTAATTCATCTAATAGCTTGGACTATTAGTGGGTTTGGCTCTAGGTCAATCCATATGTTTAAACCGTTATTTTTTTTAACTTATTTAAGATTCTTTATACATGACATAATCACCATTTTATATAGAATTTTATTTTTAGCTCTCTTCAAGAAAAAAAAAACATGTTCATTTTTTTTACAACATGAATGAACATATGTTTTTCAACATTGTACAAAAATAAATATATGTTTTTTTATTAAAAGAATCAAAAGTAAAATCATATTAAATAATTGAATCATTTATACAAGAAAAAGATAAATTGTTAGTGTTTAAAATATTATCAATTATCTTTAAAATTATTTAAATATTAGTTGAATGCATAATTTTTTAAATAATAATAATAATATAATACTATAATTTTATTTAAAATAAAATAAAATAATTATTATTATTATCAACATTTTAATAAATTATATACAAAGCACCATAATAATAATAATAATAATAATAATAATAATAATAATACAATATTATAATTTTAATTAAAATAAAATAAAATGATAATTATTGTAAATATTTTAATAAATTATATGATTATGTCATAAAAATTTAAATAAATATAACAATTCACGTGAAAACCAAGTGTTTTTAATTAACATGTTTTATTTGTACATTATAAAAAATACTTTTTTGCATGTTTAAAAATAAAATACATATGTATTTTTTATAACATAAAAAATATTTTTAGATAAGAATAAAAATAAAATCATATAAACAAATAGGTTAAATTTAAAGTAGAATAAATGGTAGCAATGATACAATAATTATAATCAAAATGTATAAAAATATCGTAACTTTTAGGGTGAGACATTAAAGTACTAACTATTAAAAAGTGTATAAAAAGTTCAAAATTTCAAAAATAAAAATAAAAAATGTAATACGTGAATACATATATGCTTAATTTTTTGAGTTATTATACGTTTTTTAAATTAATACAATTTAAATACATAACAATTAATTTAGGAAAACAAAACAATTCAAAAAATACACATATATTTATTCATGTGCTTTATTTTCAACATTTAAAAAGTTTTAAAGTTCTGATCTAATTAGTAGGAATGGGCAAAAAAATTATTGGTTTGTTTATCTATACCGTTGATTCGGTTTTTATCTAATAAATTTCGAAGATAAATATGATTTCGAGTAAAAATTGAACAAGAAGTAATGGTTATGGTTAAATACGATTATATTGATAACCATAAAAACTCGTATAAAAAATTAATTATATTTATTTAATTAATTTATATATTTATTAAATTAAATTATATATTAATTAATAATTATGTTTTATTGATTTTTTAATAAGTAGATATTTTTAAAAAAAATTGAAAAATGATTTTTTTTTGAATATTTTTTAATAATTGTCTCGAAATGTTATTCTTGGATAAAAAATGATAACAATTTTTGGATAATTTCAAGTATATATTATATAATTCGATTCGAAAACAGTTATATTAATAAGCGTATTCGACTTATCTCTGCTAATTAATTAATTAAGATAGTTATATTAACACAAAAATTTATACAGCAAAACTACCTAATAATAATAACAATAAGTGCAACTCCCAAAATTTATAGCGATAAAATACCTAATTAAAATAATAATAATAATAAGGGCCCTAGTAGGATCATAATACCAAATTTCTCTCATAATAAAGCGACTGGTTGCCTAGTACGCTGAAAAGAGACTTATCATCGTGCTGTTATTCACAGTAGCGGAGAAAGGGAAATCGAAGCCGGAGAAGATGATCGTCTGCGTTGCCGTCGTTGGACATCAGGTGAACTTCCCTTCCCAAGCATTTATGTGATCCATCGATACAAATTCTACGTATATCAAAAGAGGTGTTTTTTCCTTTATTTTTCTGGTCCTTTTTTGTTGCTTTTTATTCGCCAAAATATCAATTTAATAAATTTGGTGAAAATTTTGGTGACAAGCAGAATACTCCGGTATACATACAGAGCTTTACAGATGCTGATGACGCCCTCAAGCTCCATCACATTGTTCACTGCTCCCTCGACGTTATTGACGAGCGAGGTACCCTCTCTTTCTAGAGTTGAATTTAATATATGTTTCGTTCCATAATTGATGATTATATAAATTGAATTTTTGATCAATTTGTTTAAATTGGGGATCTGGGTTTTGTTCATTTTCAAATATATGAGAAGGGATGTTGCCATAAGATTAAAAAGTTCTTAATTCCGAATTCAAGTTTATTGATCAGGTTCCTTTATTAAAACTAATCGAGGATTGTGTGCTTTTCTAGATTTTGATCGTCTGCTTATAATCTAGGGCTTTTTTATATTTTTGATGCACTTCTTGTTTTGATTCTGTCATTTTAAGCAGCCTCATTTGTGTATGAGTTTGGCACTAGAGCTTGTAAATTGAATTTGGGAGTTCGGCATACATTTTTCATATACTGTCTGAAACAACTATTTTTTTGTGCAGTGAACAATCCAAAGAAATCTGGACCAACATTAAATGAGACATTTTTGGGTCTGCTTTATCCCTCTGAAAACTACAAAGTGTGAGTATTTCTAATGTTATTTATTTGGCTTGTTTTTCTGGAAAACATCTGTTTATTCAATATGTATTGTGATAATGTCTTCCCGCACATTGCAGGTATGGCTATTTGACCAATACAAAAGTCAAGTTCATCTTGGTAACAACAGATTTAGATGTCAGAGATGCAGATGTTAGAAATGTGAGTTCAACCCTAAGAGAGTGTATGTAGATGTGTTGTTTAGTTTCTAGGCGGGTGAATTTAGCCAAAGGATTAGTTTTATATTGCTTTATAGAATTGGATTGGATAATAATTTGATGCTGTCAAAAAGATAAGTTCTTGCATTTTTTTACATGAGATCCACCTACATATTCAGCCAAAGCATCTCAAGAGCCGTAACTTTGCTAGAAGTGTCTAAAGCCCGGATATTGTATAAAACTAATAGTGTCCTAAACGTTAAGTTACCAGTTTAGTTAATGACATCATTCTGTCAGTACCTTTGTTGGACAACACTTTCTTTTTTCCTCAGACTTACACCCACTTTGATCACATGCCCATGAGGCATTTAACTGGTGCTGGACAAAGTTACTGTTAAAACTTATTACTTTGCCAGTTGGATATGAATGCTACCAGTAGCCTAATGCCCCTTTTATGTGCGTATTAGATTGATTAATTCTTATATTATTGTGAATGATGGATCAGATACAAGTGAATTTCGGAGTTTATATATCAGTTACTGTAAATGGTGCCATGACACTAATTGCATTTCCAATTACCAAGTGATTTTAGTTGATTACTCCATTAATTAATAGAGTTTTTATCTGTTGCATCCCAAGTTTTGCTGTTATTTTATTCATTTGCTTTGCCCTAGAGGAGATGAAGTATAGAAACAACAATATCGTTAGGACCTGAGGCACTGAAAGGCCTAACGACATCACTATTGATCATTACTGCTTCTAATGCTAAATATTTCAATTAATTTAAGCTGCTGTTTCCTTGAGTTATTATGATCTTTATTTGCAAGGAACTTTAATATATGGGACCGACTTTATTTACTGCTCCTCTTTTTTCCCATGGTGTAGTTCTTCAGGAAATTCCACGCTGCTTATGTTGATGCAGTCTCCAATCCATTTCACGTGCCAGGTAAAAAGATAACCTCTAAAAATTTTGGGGAGAGGGTGAGTAACATTGTTAAGTCATTTGGGTTGAGTTCAACTGGGTAAATGAAGCCAGAATGGATATAGATTTTGACAAGTCTAGCGAGTTGGTGGAGTCTCACAAAGTAGGTGGACTTTGATGAAATTCTGTCTGGTGCAACTCTTCAATTTCAGTCTGTCATTTTAAATTGCTTAAGAGAGCATAAAACTGTGTTTCATGTAATTTCTCTATATTGTTACGGTACTGTAAGGTTCGTATTTTGTAGCCCTCGGCTTTATTATTATACTTCTTTATGAATACTTTGTATCTATCAAAACATGTTTTGGAGAAAACCCAAATTGTAGTTAACTCTTCTCTGTTTCGCTTCATCTATAGTCAATGCTAGTGAAAACCATGGTTCTTCTGAGAGGTTTAATAATTATAGAAGCGTAACAAAGATATTATTAGGTCATTCACTAATTCTCAAGACTATCTATCAGATCCAACTTTGTGTTTCACCCACCCGAAGTGAATCCTTTAAAGCGTCTTAATGTGGTGTTCACATCTCAAGAGGACCAGCTTAATTTGTTGCTAGAGCAACATTTATAATATTATTTAATCACAACCCATATATTTTTACTAAAAACAAGAAAAAAGTTATCACGTACATTTCACATTTAATATTTTTTCAATTTGATCTCGTTAAATATGATGGGGTGCTATTTTAATTGTTATAAGTTTAAATTTTTTCCAAATAAATTTAATGACATCTTAGTCCCACGATATCTTGGAGAAAGAAATCACATATGTTACTGTGTTCTGTTGAACAAGGAAGCTTTTGAAGCTTTACTGGTGATAGCATGAGAGACGAAGACTATTATCTGTTTGGTTGTGGCAGTTTCGTTTCAACGCTTAAAGTAATATATCAGTTTATCGATATTTAGGTACAGAGAACGGCCGGTCACATGACTCACATGAAACGAATCTTTGGTCCACTATATGTTCAAAACTAATTGTATTAAAAGCTAGTATAGAAGTGGGAGAAAAAATAACCCTTAGTTTTTGTAAATAATATAAGAGTTAGATAACCTATTATATATAAAGAACTTTCAAAATAAGAATTAATCTGTGGATATAATTATAAAAAATTTAAACCAAATAAAATAAATTATATTATATTTGAAAAAGAATTATTAGTAATAAAATTTATTATTAAACGATTTCATATTTATATAGTTTAGACAATTTTATTGTTACAATTGATAATCAAGTAATTAAAGATTTTCTTTGTTGTAAAAGAAATAATCTTAAATGAAGAAAATTAAAATAGTATAATCAAATTGCCATATGTAGTTTTGAAGTTGAACATTTAAAAGATACTAATAATTTTATTGCAAATTATCTTAGTAGAAATGTTTATGAAGACCATTAACCAGATGAAAATTTAGTTTTGTAAATAGAAAAAATTCTAGGAGATGAGATTAACATTGTTAAACAAAAATGGTATAACAAACAAGTATTCTAAAAAGAAAATATTATGTTATATTCGAGAAGATCATCCAAGAATATATATTTTTTGACATATTTGTCATTACCAAATAAATAAAGTAGAATTTAATCTTGTTCATCTCATGTCTAAACAAGACATTAAGAATTTTTATAATCCTAGTATGCAAAAGAACATTTACGAGGAACTCAATGAAATATGAAAAATTCATATTTTAGGTGATTCACACAAAAAATAATTTAGGCGACATATGACTCAATTAACAAAGAAAATAGCTAAAGAAATATCTACATTATCAAATCTCAAAAAAAATTGTTTTCAAATCATTAAACAGATAAACTCGGACGATGATATTGATTTTGAGAAAATAACAAAAAAAAATTCAATCATCATATATAATTAAAAGTGAATTTTCTGATCTAATTTTTGAAAAAAAAATCAAAAGGATCTGTATTTTTTTAAAAACTAAAATATTATTAGAATCTAGATATAAATAAATATCAAAAATATCAAAAATAAAGTTGAAGATCATAAATACACAATATAAGAAATGCTTTAAAGAAACAATTTATTAATTAACTTAATTGATGGATTTTCTAAATTAATTATACTTATTAATCATGATTCATAGTATATTGAAGATATTGATAGGCGAATTGCTAATCAATTGATTTTTCAAAGTTTTAATATGATGAAATTAATACAATTTTGAACGATGATCAAATGCATGGTATATTATTATGCAAAAAATTAGAAAATAGACCAGATTTTTAATATTCTAGATTGCTATCACAATTAGATAGTGAGAAAGAGAAAAAAATTTCCAACCTTCTCAAAAATGGTGGTTAGCAACGACCAAAGAAAAAGAGTTTAAAGTTGAACCATTACATGACTCTAAAAATTTAATTCAAATTATGATGATAGTAAATATAAATATCTACTGGAATGCTATTAGAATTAAGAGATATTACTCTAGTATCATAAGAATAATGAATTTGCATAAAAAAGAAATATAAACTAAACTTTTATTATTATGAAAACTTGAAGTGATATTACAATAGAATTATTTTACAAAGAGAAACTCTTATAGAAAGCTACTACAAAGGTTTTTCTATGATTTCTTCTATTTTTTCCTCGTATCTCCAATGTGTTACTAAATGCTCTCATTTATCTTCTAACAATATCTTCCAAAAAAATTCCAACTCCTTTGTTTGTTCTTAAGATCTTTCATAGTTAATGAAAAGTTTTGGAACAAAGAGCCTTTTGGCATCTCTTACTATAAATGGCCTTTTATCCTCTAGTTTAAATAGGATTTCTTTGAAGATTTGAAATGTATGGAAAAAATTTTGCATCTAATATTTCTCTGTGCTCATAGTTTAAATTAAATTTTTAGTCACGTATGGGTTCAGCTTCAAACTCTTTATCATCGATCGTTGCTAACCACCATATTTGATAAGGTTGGAAGAATTTTTTTCTTTTTAGCCATCCATTTGTACTAGTAATCCAGAATGTTAAATATCTGATCAATTTATAATTTTTTGCATAATGATAGACCATGAATTTGATCATCATTGAAAATTGTATTAATTCCATCATATTAAGGCTTTAAAAATCACTTAATTAGCAATTCTTCAATCAATATCTTCAATATGTGATAAATCTTGATTAATAAGTATAATTAATTTAGGAAAACCATCAATTAAGTCAATTGATGAATTGTTTCTTTGAATCATTTCTTTTATTTTAGATTTATGATCTTCAACTCTATTTTTGATATTTTGGTATATTTCTTTATATCAAAATTCTAATAATGCTTTAACATTTTTCAAATAGACAGATTATTTTGATTTTTTCAAAAATTGGATCAAAAAATTCACTTTTAATTATATATGATAATTGAAGAAAAATTATTATTTTCTCAAAATCAATATATCATTTCAATATGTATGTTTAATGATTTGAAAATAGAGTTCTTTAAGATTTGATAATGTAACTTTTTCTTCAATTATTTTTTATGCCAATTGAGTCATATGTTACCTAAATTGTTTTCTATGTGAATAATCTAGAATATGAGTTTTCTATACTTCATTGAGTTCCTTGTAAATGTTACTTTGGACACCAAGATTATAAAAATTCTTGATATCTTATTTAAACATAAGATTAGCAAGATTAAATTCTACTTGATATGTTTCAAAAGCTTGTTTAGCTTCTTTAAGCGAGTTATATGCTTGATAACAAGCATTTTTTTACTTTATTTATTTGGTAATGACAATCATTCTAAGAAGTATATATTCTTAGATGATTCCTTTGAATATGACATAATATTTTTTTTATAACATTTGTTTGTTCCACCATTTTTACCTTCTTAGTAATGATAATCCAATCTCTTGAAGGTTTTGCCATCTACAAAACTAAATTTTCAAATGTTTAATGGTCTTTATAAACATTTCTACTAAGATAATCTGCAATAAATTGTTAGTATTTTTCTTCTTTTCCAAGTTTTTTAGATATATGAGCTTTTTTAGCTCTGATATCATTTATAAAACCTAGTAGATCTTTTTTCATTTACAAAACTTGATGGATTTTTTTCCTCTCACTTTTCTATTGGTCTAGCTTTTAATACACATCCTTAGCAAAAATCTAAAGCATCTATTTCTAAGATAATTTATCACACCTGATTTAGGAAAATAAATTTTTAAAAGATGTTGTATTTCTTCTTTTATTTCTATTAAGACTTTTTATCTTTTTCATTCTATAATTTTTTTTTAATTTATTAATAAGAAGAATATTCTTTTGAGATAATTTTTTTCCATAATTAAGAATTTTTAATAATTCTTGTAGTTATTTTTTGTCATTGATTTCTTCTGAAAATTCTCTTACTTTTGATCAAATTTGAATTGATAGATTTTATATTCTGTTGTATCTGATTCGGACCAAATTACTATTAAATTATAAATAAATATATATTGTATTTTATATTATGTTATAATTAAATATTATGTATATCATAATTATATTATATTATATTATATTATTATTTTAACTTAAAAATAAATATAAATATTTATAATAATTTAATAATTATATATACATATTTCTTATTTTTTGATTTTTTTTAGTTATAACTATAAATATAATATTTGTTACAAAAATATAAATTTGTATATGTCGTGTTTTATATATGATAATAATTATAAATAAATTTTAATATCAATGTTCCGATCTGTTCGAATTCAAATTGATTATATCATCGAATTAGATTCAGATGGTTCAAAAACAAACAATTTTAATCTGCTACTCACCCCTGCGGAGCATCCAATACATTATTTTGATAATTGTCTTTTGACCCTTTCAAGCATACATGGGATTTCTTGGCAGACGAATCGATCAATTACTATAATGGATTTGTATTGTGGTGCTCTCATAATCAAGTGGTACTCACCACACTCGTATAATGAAAAGAATATGAGACACCATATCCAGTATGTCACCTGCGAGCAGTTTTGCCACTTAGACCATTTAAGTAACTTGTGTTTTAATGGAGAATGGAAGTTAAAAAAATCAATAAAGGAAAGGCAAAATCGAAGAAGTTGCATAATGTCAAGATTCATGGTTGTTTAGAACAGAGTATTCCGGCAAAAGGCAACATGAAGCCACAAGGATTATCCACTAAAAAAGAAACGAGCAATTGCTCAGATTAAACAATAGACATTCATCATAAACATTAAATGAAAACAAGTGCTGTTCCAGGGAATAAGATAGAAAGCTAAATAATTCTTGCTGGAATTTCAAAAGATAGATGCACAACGTGCTGTCACCTTATGGAAATGTTCAAGGTCTTTTGTATAGTAGTACGGAAATCAAAAATCATCATCGTCCTCTTCAGCAATGTGTTTTGCAAGCTCTTGCTCTTGTTGTTGTCTTTCCCTTCTCTTCTCAGCACTTTCTTTCTCCTTGTGGGAATTTGGCGGAAACCGAAGTGCTCGCACTGCATCGTTATGCAAATTAAGGCAAAAAGCAATCCTTGTGTCAAATGCAGCTTGGGGCTCGTTTGTAGAGTAGATGTCCCCAGTTTCCTTGGAAACCATCCTTCCATTTGCATGATCCAAAGTAGCATCAATTGCACCATCTCGAATAGCCTTTGACACAATACTCTCTGCATCAGCAACAGGATTTGCAGAGTCCAATCTCAGTTTTTTAGCAACATCAGCCAGAGATATACGAGAATATGAGATACTAATGTTGCGCAACCCAGTCCTTATCACGTTATGGCGCAACCTAACAATCAAATTGTGGGTTTGGTCTAAATTGAAAGTGGTCGAGAACTTCTCAGCAACAGTTCTAAAAAGCTCCAAATCACCAATACGCACAGCCTGAAAATATAAATTCTCAATATTAACCAGTGGTAAAATCTCACAGATCTGAAATAATCTTATTCCAGTAGATCATATTGAAAAGTTGTAGCCACACCACAATATTGGGAAAAAAAATCTTCGCTTTTATACATGACAGCCATATAATAGAAAGTCATGTCTCAGTTCTCACATCACACCAGGTTTCTATTGGAGTATATCTGAGGGCTTGAGAGATTTAATCCAGACTTACATTTGTTAGTTCAAAATATGGCCTCAAATCCTTCTCCATGCCTTTTTGCATGAAAACAGTCCTCTCAGGGATTTCTCCAAGCAATAAGCGGACAATAACTGCCCACTTATTGCATTGAACTCGAAAACCAAGGGCTGCAATGGGAGCTTTCCTTGCAGCTTGCAGGAGGGACTCTTTAGCATCAGTGTACTCCAACTGAATGGTCCTGATCTTTCCTAGGTAAAAAAGGTACCTACAGAACTGCAAGGGAAAATTACCAGTAACCAGAAATAAATGATATTCATTAAAAGTGAAAATGCCACAAAAATATTAGGATAAATCTCATATAACTTATCTACATCATATTTATTGTATGCTGGAGTACAACGAACAAGAACATACAACCACAAATTCAATCAGATACCCATATCTACCTTTATTTCTACCACTTAAAGTGCAAATTGTAGTCATAAAGTGAGGGAGAGAGTAATGAAACACCTGCTGGTTTGAGTGAGCTTCAAAACGAGGCGCTTTAGACCTCAACTTCTCTGCCTGATCATATAGATTGTAGTGGAGGTAGTTTCTAAGTAACAAGTTAAGGAGTGTTTCCTGCATGAAAACATTGTAACTAAACCATATGATCCATAATACCACAGAAAAATTGCTTCGGTAGTTGATGATTTACCTGACCCAGCTCATCATGGCGCAATGTTGCAATACGGTGCAGGGCAAGTAGATTCCTGTAGATGAATGAGTGAGAACTTTAGTCACAGAATGCAGAAGTAGCCAGCCAATCTATCTGATCTTGTAACCCTCATGATTTCTTTGACATACATGATACAACATCCATATAATCCAAAAATATACAAAGAAAAGACACTTGCAACCCAGAAGAACACAAAATGAATCAAACAGGAAGAGCCAAATCATGCATTAGCATGGAAAAATTGATATATATCACCACAGTGGCAAAAGCACCATTTACCCTCTAATTTCGGCAAGATCCCCAGTGACTTCGTAGCTAAGAGAGTAATAGAAGTAAAGCCTCGAAGCTAGAACATCAAGAGTCCTCCGATTGAGGTTCTTCAATCGAGTGATGCTTGCTGAAGCACAAGCCTTAGCCTGAAAAACATTACCGCGTGTCACAAGCATTGTAGGTAAAATTAGCATGTGAAAAGACACAGAACTGTTTGAACACTGCTGACCTCATTGTATCTCTTTTGATCAATCAGAAATATTAGCACAAGCAAGTAGCAGTAGATCTCTAGCTCTGGCAACAAATGCTTAGAAGCTTGAGTTGCAGATGTGGCAGTGTCAACGTCCATATCATGGTCATCTTCCTATAATCAATTCCAAGAGAATTTCGAAAGAATTAAATTTAAACAAAAAGCAACAATGTATTTCCTGTATTATCAGGAACACACAACTGGCTTTGACCTTCTTATGAATTCATGATATGGAGAGGCTATGCACATAATTCAAAATTCAAGGACGACCTTACGCAGGTCAAAGAACTAAAGATTCTAACCAATGGCAGTTACAGAAGAGTATTACAAAAACAAAGACTTCACACGCTTATTACAAACAAGAATGAACAATCACATAAAATACTCCCTTAGACGTGTTTTAATTCACAAAAAAGATCCATCTTTATTATCTACACTATTTAAGGTTAGAATGATATTAACATCAGACAGAACTTTCAAAACAGAGCAAAAACATATAAAAAAGCGTGCTTTACGTTTTTACCTTTGGAAGGTAGGACAACAACCTAGAGAGCACATCAGAGCCCCGAGGAAGGGCGAAATTGAGAAAGGCAGAGAGCGCTGAAGCCTTTAGTTTCCGCCTCAATGCCATAGTCAACCGTACGACACGAAGAATCCGCCGTACCTCCCGAGCATAAGCTCCTGTCTCAATGAGAGCAGCAATCCCTATCAAATCTGAAGAAAAGGATGAAACACCACTCATAATTTTCAGAACCCACTAAAACCCATACCTAAAATTCAATATCTATCTACATATCTGATCTAAGGTAATAAAACACAAACCAAATCAACAAAGTAACAAAACCCGCCAAAATTCAACAAAGAACCGAACCAAATTTAGGGTTATGTAAACTTACGGTTAAGAGTTGACGGAGAAGTTGATGATTGGGAATTTGATGGAGCTTGTTGCTCTTTCATCTCTACATCCATTGTCATTTTTTTTTTTGCCAAGCTGCAAAAGAATTGTACAGAAATATTATTTAACGGAGACCAAAATAAGAAAAGGGAAAGAATGACCTAAACCCTAGATAGAGAATAGACCTAGAGTGGGTTAGAGCTCGTCTTGATCGGAAGTGCTTAGGGTTTGCGCAACTTTCGTACAGAGCAAGTCTAGCAATGGCGTTGAAGCGGAGTATGCCAGGAGGGTCAATAGTTAAAACGGCATCGCAAATCACAATTGTGTCAACAAAATTAATAAATTTAATTGCATTCCATTTATATATAAAATTTCCTTTTAAAATTGATGAAAAAGTATATATTTATTTTTCTTACAAAATAAATATATGTTTTATTATTAGAGTTAAAAATAAAACCAAATAGTTTAAGTCATTTATGTAATGTAATAAAAATAATATCTTAATAAAATAAACAAGATCATATTTATAAGATTTAAATATTAAATAAATTTAATTTAAACATGAAAAATATTTAATATGAAAATTTTTAATTGGAGTTTGTCTTTGAAATAAAAAAGTATTAATTTAACATAAAAATATTATTTTTATAATTATAAATTTTAAAAGATTTTAATTTTCCTTTTCTTTTTCTATTAATAGGTGTATAACTCAATCACTTTTAAAAATTAAAATTATATCTCATAATCTTATAATTTCGTGGTGCATATTATTGAAACTTATAAATAGAAGTTTTTTTTTAAATAAATAAATTTTAAATAGATTTTATTTTATTTTATAGGAAGGTGGAAAAATGTTTCCAAGTATATTTATATTTTTGTAAGAGTTCATAAAAAAATTCTCTCTTAAATCTTATATTTAAACTTCAAAGTCGGTACCTTCCAAAATATAGATCTCTAGCATTTCCTTTATTAACATAATTTCATCCTCTTGTGAATATATAATAGATATCATAATGCTTTTCGCTCAAAAAGTTAGAAATTATTATGTAAATTGTTAATCAAAAAATAACCTTCAATATTTCATATATGTATAAAATAATTGATGAAATGTATGTAAGTAAGAAATCAAACAAAATATATATATATATATGTACGTTGGCCTTTTTAAATTTGAGAACTTTTTGTGATTAGGGCAAATAAGATGCACAAGAAATAAAAATTGCAATTGTATTATTGTAAACAATTTTTAAATAACCATACTATTAATATATCTACAATTAATATCTTATATCTTTTATATGATCAAATAGATTACATGTTGAGATATAAATTAACTGACTATCATAAATAATTTAAAAATAAACATTTGTTTAATTATTATTTTTGTATTATTTTAAGAATAGAAACATTTCTTATATATATAAAACATCCACTAAACTCACAAACTTCTAAGCAAACACAAACAACTCTGCAAAGACTGTGTTTGTGGTCTAAGAAATGCTGAGCTTCCCACAATCAAAATCAGATATCTTTATGTATTTAGCAGATAACATTGGAGCCAAAAACTTATCCCTTAAAAATTTCATAACTAACCCATCACTCTCCTGTATAAAACCAACTATATAAGCTGAACTAATTAATTCAAAGCTTCTCCATCTTCTCAAATTAGCATACTTTTTTAATCCCATTTCAATATTATCATATTGTTCCTTTACTTTCTGGCTTCCTGGTTTCTTCAACAATGCCTCACCAAGACACCTGGCTAAAACGACACCGTCTTCCAAAGCAGAACAACCACCTTGACCAAGATCAGGTGTCATAGGATGAAGTGCATCACCAGCTACACAGACATTGCCTTTGCTTATATTTCCCCAAAGAAGCTCCCAAGGATGCCTATATCTCAAAGCAGAGGATAAAAATGCATCCAAGTTTGAGTTTTCAATAACTGTTCTTATTTGATCAGGTACCATTCCAAGCTTGTTCATAACATATTGTCTTAATTTAATTGGGTTTTCTTCTAGCTCTTTCTCTGTAAAGTAAAGAGAACCGACCAAAATGGAAGAACAGCGTTAGTTTTACTTCACTAGACAGCTCATGGGCTCAAAGAATGCAAAGGAAGAGATATGTGATTCATATGATTGACCCTGGGTCTGTTTGTTTCTAAAGAAGAATCATGTTAAAACGCTTCTTACAGAAAAAAGAGAGTCAGGATCAAATATGAAATTTTTTATCGTAAGCGCTTTTAGGGTTCAAAAAGCACATTTTGTGCTTATTCATGAAACCAACTTTTACTTTAACCATAAGAAAATAGATGTAGAATATGATATTATTGGTGACATGTTGGGCAACTCATAAGAGCCAAGGGATAGAACGGTCAGCCTATAAATTTTTAACAAAAATTTAAAAACAATTAGTAAATTTTATACTCTAATTTAAAAAATATGAAATTTATTGTGAAATATGAACCTTATTTATTAAAATTTAACCATTAAACAATAATATAATTCAAAAAATATGAATTTTATAGTAAAATTTTAAAACTAAATTTATTAAAATTTAATCAATACATTTTTGTAAGTGGAAAGTTAATAAAACTTAAACTTAATATCCTGATAAGTGACTAAATGAAGTTGTCATTTATTCAATAACTCTATCTTATTTCAAATAATAAGTTTCAATCACACCAATTATCATTCGATATAAAAAAAAAACTTAAAGAATTTAAGATTTATACAAGTGACCAATTTACCCATGGTGCTAACAAGGTATACATCATCATATCAAAACTAATGATTGACATACTCAACTTGGAAGAATATGCTCTAGAAAAGTAAACATAGTGGCAACAACATAGAAGAAACGAAGTTTATTGTTTGTTGTTGTGAATGAAGTTAGTTAAATACCTTGATCTGAGGGAGTCCAAGTCAAAAACCAATAAACAAAGTTATTATCACAAGGAATAACACCAGATCTAACACCATGTCCAAAAAACTGCATGAAGAGGTGTTCAAAGCCATGACCATTCTCAAAATTAGCACATCCTCTAATTGCATATCTTCCAGTATCAGCAGCCTTTTGAAACCCAAGCCATTTTGCGACCACTGAGTTTACTCCATCACAGCCGATCAGAACCTGACATTCACTTAATTAAATTAGGTCATATATGAATAACTGTTAATTAAATAATATAGGACTAAAACTACCAACAGCAATGATCACGTGTATCTAATGGATTATCTCTGACAGTTGAATAAATATTTAATCTTATGTTATTTATTTTTTTACAAAATATAGGTAAGAGGTTTGAAATAAATTAGGTTGAATAATCTCGTTCAAAATCAATTCATATTATAATTCATTCACTTTATTTAATTTTTAAATGAATTGAACTTAACTCAACTTATTTAGATTTTTTTTTTCAAATTTGTAGTAATAATTAATAATTATATTTTAATAATTTTTTTATTTTCTCCCTTATTTATTAGATTTTTAATTCAATATTTATTAATCAAACTACCTATTTAGTTACTTAATTACTTGTTAAATTCGTGAGATAAATGAGTAGAATTTTTCAACTTATTATCTCAACAGGCAAACTTGAAATGAGATGTGAACTCAACAGCTTATTTGACATCATTTACACACATCTTGTACTAATTAATGTTACCTTTGTTTTGATAACTGTGCCATCAGCGAGATGGAGGAGTTTGAACAAGTTTGATTCTTCAATGGAAACCACCTTGGAGGAGTACATGATGGTACCACTTGGGAGTTCATTTGATAGTGATTCTAATAATAACTTTCTCTGCACACAACGAGCTTCAATGTCCCCACTGCAGATATAGCCGATTTTAAGGTTACAATATGACTTTGTCTAAACTGTTTATCTAAAAATGTCAAAATATTCTCTGATAATTATCATGTATTTTCATATTCTTTATGTTCTGTATTCTATACAAGTGTTGAGATATATGTATACAAAGAAAAACGAAAATTAAACAATAACCATAATTCCTGCATATCCATGTTTTATGGCTCCACTACTATTATTGTATGCTCCATGTTTTACTCCACTGAGCATTGGTGTCTGCCACTGTTGCAGCATGCATCACAACACACACCAACACTCCTCCTCAAGTTGGTGCATATATGTCTCTTATGCCCAACTTGTCAAGTGAGTTGTAGAAGTTCCTTGCAGACACAGATTTTGTGAGTATATCAGCCAATTGATCTTCTGATTTAACAAATGGAAGCTTAATAATCTTTTCTTCAAGATTCTGTTTAATGAAGTTCCGATCCACTTCAACGTGCTTCGTGCGATCATGTTGAACTGGATTGTGAGAGATGGCAATGGCTGCTTTGTTATCACAAAATAAGTTCATTTCAGAGTTAGGAGCAACACCAATCTCAGTTAGAAGTTTTTTCAACCAAAGGAGCTCACATATTCCCTTGACCATTCCTCAAAATTCAGCTTCAGCACTGGATAAGGCAACTACATTTTGCTTCTTACTCCTTCATGTAACAAGATTGCCCCCCACGAAAGTAAAGTACCCAGCAGTAGATTTCCTATCCTTCATATTCCTTGCCCAGTCTGAATCTGTATATCCAAGGACTTCCAATTGACCATTTTTTGAAAACATAAGTCCTTTGCCAGGGGAGGATTTTAAGTAACGAAGTATTCGCATGACCGCATCCATATGGTCTTCACTTGGGCAGTGCATGAACTGACTCACGACACTCACAGCATAAGCAATATCAGGTCGAGTATGAGATAAATATATGAGTTTACCTACTAACCGTTGATATCTCTGTTTATCTGCTGGTACTTGGTCCACATATTCTCCGAGTTTATGATTTTGAACCATTGGAATATCGACAGGTTTACAATCTAGTAGTCCTGCCTCTGCCAGTAGGTCCAAAGTATATTTCCTTTGGGAAAGACATATGCCTTGTTTTGATCTTGTTACCTCAATACCTAAGAAGTATTTGAGCCCTCCCAAGTTCTTCATTTCAAACTCATTTGACAGTTGTTCTTGAAGCTTAGAGATTTCTTCTTTATCATCCCCTGTAATGATCATGTCGTCTACATAGACTATAAGGGTTGTTATCTTCCCTAATCGATGTTTTAGGAAAATAGTATGATCAGAGTTGCTTTGTTGGAACCCATATTTCTTCATTGTTGAACTCAACCTACCAAACCACGCTCGAGGTGATTGTTTTAGTCCATACAATGCTCGTTGTAATCTACATGCAGTTTCTTTCCCTGATGTAACAGTATATCCTGGTGGGATATCCATGTAAATCTCTTCTTCAAGGTCACCATGAAGGAAGGCATTCTTCACGTCAAGTTGGTGCAATGGCCAATCTAAATTTGCTGCAAGAGATAACAAAACTCTCACGCTTTTAGTTTAGCCACAGTGAAAAGGTTTCTTGATAATCTATCCCATGTTTCTGTGTATATCCTTTTGCTACAAGCCTCGCCTTGTATCGATCAACTAACCCATCTGCTTTATACTTAATGGAGAAAATCCACTTGCATCCTACCATCTTCCTCCCTTGAGGCAACTCGCTTAACACCCATGTGTTATTCTTCTGCAATGCCTCAAATTCCTCTTTTATAGCTTGAGCCCATTTTGGATCAGATAAGGCTTCTTCAATGCTACTCGGAATTTGACACGAGGAGAGTGTTTGTGCAAATGCCCTGATAGGTTCTGATAACCTTTGAGTAGATACATAATTTGCTATTGGATACTTGGGTTGTCGTTCTTCTCTTTCTGGGGAGTATCGATTTGGAGGTTTACCTCGATTGTGTCTGAAAGGTAAAACATAACCAACAGATGTATCTATAGCATTAGTTTGTAAAGGTGTGATAGGATAGCTTACCTCAGGAGTGTTCTCAGCAGGAGGATCATTGGGTACTAGAGAATGGAGGGGTACATCAACCACTTCATCTTCTGGAGATTCAATTACTACTTCAGCTTCAATTCTTGGAAGTTCAAGCTCAGGTCTAGATACTGGCTCCTCAATATTATTGGCACGATCCGAGTATATGGGACTCGTGTCTAATATTTCAGTATCAAGCCAATTTCGTTCTTCACCATAACTCTCCTCCTGAAGAGTGTAATTGGATACCGGTGATGGGAAAAAACATTCTGATTCGAGGAAAGTGACATCCATGGTAGTATAGATTCTTTTAGTAATTGGATCATAACATCGGTACCCCTTTTTTTGTACACCATACCCCAAGAATACACATCGGACAGCACATGGATCCAACTTAGTTCGTTGATTTTTATGGAGGTGGACAAAAGCAACACATCCAAAAATTCGGGGCGGAAGCATCAAAATAGTAGGCAAGGGAAGATGATCAGATAACACCTTTAATGGAGTCTGAAATTGTAAGGTTTTTGTGGGCATTCGATTCAGTAGATACACAGCTGTAGTAACAGCATCACTCCAGTATTTATTAGGCATATGTGCACCGATTAGTAAGGCCCGAGCCGTTTCTAAAATATGCCGATTCTTCCTCTCCGCAGTACCATTCTGTTGTGGGGTTTGTGAACATGAGGTTTCATGGAGAATACCATGGTTGTCCAAGTATGTCCGGAATTGTTGATTAACATACTCCCCTCCATTATCAGACCTAAGTATCTTAATTTTTTCAGAAAATTGTGTCTGAACCATGGTGTGAAACAGGCGAAATGTAGCAAATACTTCATCTTTATGTTTGAGAAGGTAAAGCCATGTCATTCGTGTACAATCATCAACAAAAATAACAAACCAACGATGACCCGATGATGTAATGACCGGGGAAGGTCCCCAAACATCAGAATGTACCAAAGCAAAAGGAGTCATACTTTTATTCATGCTCATAGGATAAGACGCCCTATGGCTTTTTGCTAGGATACAAGTATCACATTTGAAATCTGAATGTGTGATATTTGAAAATAAACTGGGGAGTAGGTGCTTTAAATACCCGAATGATGGATGCCCAAATCTACGATGACATAGCCAAATCTGTCGTTCCTTGTTACCAACAGTATGTTGCATGTGATTGGCTCTTCCTGAACTGAGATCATCCACATAATATAGCCCTCCTCTCCTAGTACCACGCCCAATGATCTCCTTGGTGAGAATATCCTGTAGAAGGCAAAAAGTAGAATACATCAATACAACATAGTTAAGGTCTGAAGTGACCTGACTTACAGACATTAGTCGGTTTGACAGAGAGGGTACAAGCAAAGTATTAGATAATGATAATGAAGGAGATAAGGTCACTGTTCCAGCCTCGCATCGATAAGTGACCCCATTTGCATTGGCAACACGACTCCGTCTTGGCTGGGTTGTATTGGAGAGATCGTTTGGGTCAAATGTCATGTGATCTGTAGCTCCAGAGTCTAGAATCCACTCATCTTTCTCACTACGAGTAGAGGTGTGAAATGCTTTACTTGAAATACCTGGATCTTGGTAAGATTCGGCCTGAGAAGTAAGGGATAGCGAGGCATTGTTGGTAGCCATAGTTGCTCGCCCAGTAGTGTCCCGTTTCTTCCGTGCTTGAAGATCATTCCACCATTCTGGATACCCATGTAGTTTGAAGCAGTTTTCACGGGTGTGTTTGGAGTTTCCACAATGGCCACATTTCATGTCAAGCGATGGTGGATTTCCCGTGGATTTCTTGCTACCCAAGGAAGTTCCTGTTTTTGGTGGCATTAGGTTATGGTGTCCCTTGACCCCTTTAAAAGCCATAACAGCTCCGGGTGTCGTATCTACACCTGTGATCATCACGGTCTGCCTGACTTCTTCCCTACGGACAAATCCATAGGCTTGTTCCACCGTAGGGAATGGTTTGATCTGAAGCACATCACTTCGAGTTTTATCCAATCTATCATCAAGTCCATCGAGGAAAGTATACACTCGATCTTCCTGTACGATGGAGTTGTATTTTTTTATATCAATCGCACACTCCATTGGATTAGGACGACGGAAATCAATTTCACGCCACAACCCTTGAAGGTCATTGTAGTATTTTTCAATGGATCCACCCGCTTGCTTCGTACGAGTAACTTGACGGCGAAGATCATACACCTGAGACGTATCTGTCCCATCATAGTAAGTGGTAGCCACCGAATCCCAAACCTGTTTTGCAGTTGGGAATCGGATAAAATTTGCAATTAAGGAGGGGTCCATCGAATTGATCAACCATCCTTTGACAATGGCGTTTTCAGTACGCCATCTCCTAAATAAGGGGTCGGTTTCAACAGGTTGAGGAAAATCCCCATTAATATATCCTAGTTTATCTTTGCCAGAGATATACATCTCCACCACCTGGGACCATAAGGCATAATTGGATCCTCCCAACTTGATACTAATGGGAGCAGTCGACGCTTCAGTTGGCGGAGGTTGTGAGCTGATCTGAGCTCTAGTTAAAACTTCCGTCATTTTCGCCGTCAAATCTTCCAACATGAAATTGGTAGTTAAATCTCTACAATTCGTACAACACTATATAAAGAAAAATTTCTAAACCTAAATCATTTTCGCAGCCCTTCGTAACCCTAAATCCCTTTTTTTCTCTCGCGCAGCCCTTGCGCAGCCTTCACGCTGCCCTCTGCAGCGCCTCTCTTCTTCTGATGGAAGAACCCTAGCCGACTACAAGCATCCAGCCGGAGTCAGCCCTCTACTTGGTCCTCCATCTCTGTGAAGCGGCGCTCTTCTTCTTCTTCGTTCCAAGTTTCTCCACGATGGCTGCTAGTAAGAGACGTTGGCCAACTGCGACAGCTTCATGAGTGGTTCGAATGAGCAGCTAGATCAGTATGGCTCCCTGAAGTGTTCTATTGAGGTTGCAACGGCGGAACTGACGTTGAGAAGAAATGGTGACTCTGAATACTAGATGGTCGCAGCACTGGTGAGGCTGCACTGTCTACCTATCCCCTCAGGTTTTGTTGTTACGCCTTACACAATGTTCTTTGTACTGATGTTGTTGTTTTACTTGATATTTTTTTTCAGTATTGCAACACTGATCGGTTTCAGAAATAAGAAATCAGAAACCAGAAACAGCTTCGGGACAAATACAAACCAGAGATCAGAACTCAGCAAAAAAAAATGAAAAACAGGTGCTACAATCAGCAGCCACCCAGAAATCAGAAAACAGAATTCAGGAATCAGAAATCAGAATTCAGAAATCAGAAATCAACAAATCAGCAATCAGCAAATCAGATTCAGAAATCAGAATGGTAGTTCCATCAGAAATCAGCAGGTAGTTTCATTAGTCACCAATAACCTGCTCTGATACCATGTCAAAATATTCTCTGATAATTATCATGTATTTTCATATTCTTTCTGTTTACGTATTACATACAAGTGTTGAGATATATGTATCTGAAGAAAACGAAAATTAAACAATAACCATAATTCCTGCATATCCATGTTTTATGGCTCCACTACTATTATTGTATGCTCTATGTTTTACTCCACTGAGCATTGGTATCTGCCACTGTTCCAGCATGCATCACAACACACACCAACAAAAAAAAGACGCACTTTAATCACTTTTTATTATCAAATAGGATATCTTTAATCACCTAATCAGCAATTGGTACAATTATTTTTATTTTTTATTACAGAAAAAAGAAACTAATTAGAGTGTGCATGCGTGCTATGAGTCATTAACTTGGGGATAAAGGAAATACTTGAGATCTTAATTAAGATGTGATACCAGAGATAGATAGAGAGAGAGAGAGTATGAGAATCTGAGTGGAGTTATTAAGGCTTAAAAGCTTACAATTTCCCTTTCGAAGTATATGACTTCTCTGATGTCTTTGATCCGGAGACCGTCGAGGAACCCACCATTCTGTAATCATGGATCACGGGAAAAAGAAACTAATTTGTTCTAAATTGCTTATTTGATCCTCAAAAAAATATTAAAAAATTATAAAAAAAAATAACAAATTTTAAATTAATAAAACATCTTATTAATATTAAAATGAGATTCAATCAAACTGTATTTAACAATAAATTGATATAAATAAATATGATTTAATTTAAAATATATTCAATTAAATAACTTTCATTATAAAACGATGTATCACGTTTATTAAAAAATATTTGATTATCACTTCTCCTTAAATAATTCCTCACAAATGAATTGATGGAATTATGTGGTATCATTTCAGTCTTTTAATTGAAAGTACCAATTTTTTCTTATCATCTCTGCTGATCACTTTGATCCAACCAATTTTTCCCTACTTTTAAAATTTTGATTATCATCTCTGCTAATCACTTTGATCTCAAATTTTCTCAGTAACTAAAGAGAAAGAAAAATGAAGGTCCCTTTACAACCATTTTTTCTTTCCATAGAAAGTGCTTTTAAATTGATTAAAGCAATTTAAATGCCATTTGATAATCTTTATAAAAAAAAATGTTATAAAATTTTTGGAAGTAATATTTGTATGTTAAATAGAGTTAATTAATACTTATTTTTGAAATAAATAGTTTTAAATACATACACCTATCTTAAAATAATTATCAAAATACTACTCAAAATCACTTCTAATATTTTCATCACAAATGTTTTTTTTAAAACAATTTTATTATAAATCACTTTTTCTTGAAACCAATGGGCATTAAATAATATGAATGGCACATGTACTAGGTTGAGAAATACAATCCCCAAAGTAGAACCATGAACTTAGCTATCATATCCATGACTTTTGGAGACAAAATAGATAAGCTAAGGTTGATGTGGGAGAGAGTAGATAATTAAGAAGTCATACCCAAGAAGCCTCTCATGTTGTTGCCTAAGGGAGTCACCAATACCAACAGCGTCCAAAGCCTTCCAAGCATTAGTCCATAAAGTCAAAGCAAATCCTCTTATCCTCAAAGCATCTGAAGATTCCAACACTAGGCTTCTAATTCCCAACCTGAAATATTCTCATTTCAATAATTTACATGTTCAAAAAGAGAGGGATTTAGTTTAATTATTGAAAAAGAGAGGGATTTAGTATAATATACTGCAAATCAAATTAATTAGTGTATAATTGAAATTGAAAAGAGAGGGATTTAGTTTAATTATTACCTGTGAAGTCCCAAAGATGTAGTGAGACCAGCAATTCCAGCTCCCACAATAACAACATCTTCATCTCTTTCCATGGGCTTAACTGATTAACAGCAAGATGTGATTTTTTTAAGGGAGTGGGAAGAGATACGAATATATATAATAAGATAAAAGTTTTTATTTATTTAAATTATAGATATTATTATCGAAACCTTTTTAAGCATTATTCTTATTACTTATTCCTCATATAATGATATAATGAGTAATACATGACGTTATAGTTTGTGTCTTTGTGGCAATGTTTATTGCCTCTAGCCTGGGCATCATAATTGAACTAATAAATATTATTTATGTATTATATTGTGCTTTTATGCCAATATTTATTGGCTCTCGTATTATAATTTAACTATTAAATATAATTTATGTATCATATAATATATATATATATAATAATTTTATATAATTTTTAAATTTAATTATTTCTCATATTTATATACATGTAAGTTGTGTTTCACTAATGCTTTATAAAATTACTAGTAAGGAAAAAAGGCCACAAGTAGAGGGGTTTAGAGCTTCGCATAAGAAGTTCTGAACTGATGTGAAAGAAAAATATTAATTTATAGATAACATTTATTTATTAATTATTGGAAGTTTAATGATGATGTTAATAAAGATTAAATTTAAAATTATTTTATTTTTTTTAAAGATATATATATATATGTATATAAATGTATGTAAATTGTGTCTTTTAATTATTAAATATTTTATTTTTTATATTTTTTAATCTTCACATAAGGCAATACGTATGTGCTGCCGTAAGCATTAAATCGGTCTCTCTTTTTCTTTGGGCTTATTGGGGCAAATAAATCGAATCCACAATTCATGCCCACGGTATTTTGCGCAATACGCCCGCAGACACTAATCAGACCACGTTAGTAAATTTGACCACTTACTAAATAAGGCTGCGGTCAATTGACATGTTTGATGTATAGTTGTATACTAATATTTAATTATTATATATTTTTTTATAATAATATATTATAATATGATTAAATAAAATTTATGGTAAATATTTTAATAAAATTATTTATTTTAATTTTGGTATATCTCAAAATAATTTTATTATAATTTTTTTAAAATAATATTTAATTTAAAAATAAATTCTTATATCTTAAAAAATATTTATTAATTTTTAATTTAAAATGAAAAAAAAATTAAGATACACAATTTAAAAAGTGAAAAATAAGATAAATTATGTTATATGTATTTAGTATGGTTTCAGTTCATACTCCGAATAAAGTTTCTATATAATCATACAATTTATTTTATATAGAATATGAATTCCCATTATAATCAAATGTATGATTGTTAATAAATATTAAGTTTATTCATTGTTAAAGAACAAAGAAACAATGAAAAGAAAAGGTAAAAAAAAATAGAAAACCAAAAAAGCAGTAGGAATGAAAGAAGATGAAGATCAAAACAACATATTTGGCATTAAAAGTTACCTCTAATATTTTATAATGTTATATTTATATGTATTACTTATCGTATAATAATTGTGTAAGTGTAATGAAATTGTAAGATAATGATGCTTGTCTATGAACTAAGATGCTTTTCTTGTTTATTTATTTTAATATCGTTTAACATTTTCCTATCGTCCTAAGGTCTTGTAACAATTGTGAACCTAGTTCTCATTTCTTTAAATCTTTGAGTTTACAATGATTTTGTTAAAATATTCTCTATTTATTTTTAATACGATATATAATCAATTCTAATTTCTCCTTTTATGACTTTTTTTCTTAAAAAAAATGAAAATCAATCTCAACATGTTTAGTTTTTAGAATGTAAGACTGGATTATAAAAAAAATACTCAACACTAACATTATCACAGGCATTGGAGCTTGTAATTGTTGCAAATGTAATTCGATTAGGACTTTTTGAATCCTAGCAATTTCTATTACACCTTAGACTAATGTTCTAAATTTTAATGAAGATCTTGATAACACTTTATGCTTTCCAAAACTCAAAGACACTAATGAGTTTCTAAAAAAAAGACAAAGCCCATCTGTACTACTTCTATCATTTGGACAAGTTGTCCAATCATCATCACAATATCTAGTGAGAACTAAGTTATTAGTTTTATGTAAAATAATACCAAGATGTTTCTGACTCAGTGTCGGGGCGGGCGGGGGTTCATGACAAGAGCACCATGTAAATATTCACTACTAAAATATGTGCTTATGGCCTCAGTTTTTAACCGTGACTATAGACCTATGGCCTCGGTTATAAGAATCGAGGTCTAAGTGAGAGAGACTAAAAGTTATTACCTATGGTCTCAGTTTTTCAATAACCGAGGCTATAAGTGGTACCTATGGCTTCGGTTTTTCAATAACCAAAGCCACATATGCGACCTATGGTCTCGGTTTTGTTCTAACCGAGGCCATAAATCTCACCTATGGCCTCGGTTTTGCTCTAACCTAGGCCATAAGTCTTACCTATGGCCACGATTTTTCTATATAACCGAGACCATAGATAATCAAAATGAATTATTATTACATTAAATTTTCAAATATAAATTGAAAAAATTAAAAAAATTAAGATTAATTATATTAAATTTAAAAGAGATATTACATTAAGAGTTTAATAAAAAATGATACAATAAAAACTAACTAATTAAAGAATTCCAAAAATATAAAAAAATACAAAAAACAACTTTAAAGCTGCTAATAGTCTACAATCTAAATAAATATGAAAAAGAGTAAGTCTCATTGTAATAATGATATTCTTCAAAATCTTTGTCCTTTGTAGCATGTATTAATTTCCTCATAAAAAGACATCATCTAGTATAAGCATACCAACATCCAGTGTCCATGAGTATAATCCTGCATATACAACATCCAGAACATAATAGTTATCTCTACTTATTTATTCTTAATATATAGGTTACATCATAATTATAATGTCATAAAAATGTCTATAATAAATGACACCATGGGATAGTACCTATGAATATAAACATCTACTATATATGAACATACCAACATCCAGATTACATGAATATAAGCAATACCTCATATTTACACAATAAGTTCTTCAATCTACATTTGTTCCTGCATATACAACAAATGGTCCATAATAACTAGTTCTTCAACCTGTTCAAGAGTGACAATCATGGAATTCTTATCTAGCCTCTAAGTAAATTTATGATACTCGATATAAAACGAAAAATTGAAATACAATTCAACAAAATCAATAATACACATGTCAATAACAACAACAACATTATTATTTAGTACTACCCATATAAATAACAGCAACAACATTATTATTTACTAATACCCATATTAACACATTAAACATTATCTTAAAACGAGGTGTTGGCAAAAAGTACCACAACACTTTATTCGGCACTCCTTTTACTTCATTACCATTTGATATAGGCTTCCACCATGAAGTACCACACTCTAGACATTGAGTAGCATTTTCATATTGTTTCCTATAAAGGATACAATCATTTGGACAAGCATGAATCTTTACATACTCCATACCAAACTTACTCAATGTTTTTTTCACTTCATACGTAGAAGTAGGCAACTCATTTATCTTTGGGAGTATTTCATGAGTTAACTTTAATATAGCAGTGAACCCGACATCAGAAAACCCATGTTTTGCTTTAAGGTTGTACAATTTCACTAATTTCACTATTGTAGACAACTTGGTGAAATTTGTGCAACTAGGATAAAATGGTTTCTCTACATCTTCTAATAACTTGTTAAATTCATCCTAATTTATGTTTGGTTCATGTTCTATTGCATTTACCATCTCAACGGTGAAATCCTCCATATCTATGGATTTGATCCGACAGTTTAGTGATGTGTTTGTTTCATCATTCTCTTGAATTAGGGGTTCTCCATGCATATACCAATTTATATAAGTTCGAACAATCCTTTTACAAATAAGATGATCTCGTATGTCATCAATATTTTGAAATTCTATATTTATGCAATCTTTGCAAGGACATCGAATAGGCTTATCTTCTACGGCATTCAACCAAGCAAAATTCAAAAACGCTTCTACTCCTTGTAAATATTCTTGTGAAAATCTTGGCTTATGCATCCAAGACTTATCCATTCTAAATGACACAACATATGTAATGGTTATACCAAACTTACTCAATGTTTTTTTCACTTCATACGTAGAAGTAGGCAACTCATTTATCTTTGGGAGTATTTCATAAGTTAACTTTAATATAGCAGTGAACCCGACATCAGAAAACCCATGTTTCGCTTTAAGGTTGTACAATTTCACTAATTTCACTATTGTAGACAACTTGGTGAAATTTGTGCAACCAGGATAAAGTGGTTTCTCTGCATCTTCTAATAACTTGTTAAATTCATCCTAATTTATGTTTGGTTCATGTTCTATTGCATTTACCATCTCAACGGTGAAATCCTCCATATCTATGGATTTGATCCGACAGTTTAGTGATGTGTTTGTTTCATCATTCTCTTGAATTAGGGGTTCTCCATGCATATACCAATTTATATAAGTTCGAACAATCCATTTGCAAATAAGATGATCTCGTATGTCATCAATATTTTGAAATTCTATATTTATGCAATCTTTGCCAGGACATCGAATAGGCTTATCTTCTACAGCATTCAACCAAGCAAAATTCAAAAACGCTTCTACTCCTTGTAAATATTCTTGTGAAAATCTTGGCTTATGCATCCAAGACTTATCCATTCTAAATGACACAACACATGTAATGGTTATACCAAACTTACTCAATGTTTTTTTCACTTCATACGTAGAAGTAGGAAACTCATTTATCTTTGGGAGTATTTCATGAGTTAACTTTAATATAGCAGTGAACCCGACATCAGAAAACCCATGTTTCGCTTTAAGGTTGTAAAATTTCACTAATTTCACTATTGCAGACAACTTGGTGAAATTTGTGCAACCAGGATAAAGTGGTTTCTCTGCATCTTCTAATAACTTGTTAAATTCATCCTAATTTATGTTTGGTTCATGTTCTATTGCATTTACCATCTCAACGGTGAAATCCTCCATATCTATGGATTTGATCCGACAGTTTAGTGATGTGTTTGTTTCATCATTCTCTTGAATTAGGGGTTCTCCATGCATATACCAATTTATATAAGTTCGAACAATCCCTTTACAAATAAGATGATCTCGTATGTTATCAATATTTTGAAATTCTATATTTATGCAATCTTTGCAAGGACATCGAATAGGCTTATCTTCTACGGCATTCAACCAAGCAAAATTCAAAAACGCTTCTACTCCTTGTAAATATTCTTGTGAAAATCTTGGCTTATGCATCCAAGACTTATCCATTCTAAATGACACAACACATGTAATGGTTGGAAAAAAATATTAGAAGGAAAAAATACAAGTATACACTTGCTCGTGAATAGATTAAGGCACCCAATCAAATGAAAGGTTTATGCCTCTCAATTTTCTACCCTATCTTACTTTTTAAATAGGGTACTTTAGTCATAATTTTTATTTCAATCATGAAACCTTATTTTTATTACGTCGTATATATTTTTAAAAAATCATAAAATTTATATTTTTAAAATTTATATAATAGTAAAAGTAAAATACTAACTAATATAAACAATGTTATTTTTATTAGTATTCGATTAAAATGTATTATTTTAAGTAACAATTTAATATTTTTTTAATTGATTCAAAAAGATGAGCAATAATATGTTTTTCTGTAAACTGTTATTTATATATATTAAAAATTTATATAAACTTAGCAAATAAAACTGTTATTTATATATATTGAAAATTTATTTAATCTACAAAGTAATGCTTCTTATGCTTTTAACATGTATTATCAAATACATGATCTGAAGAGTTGGGCATGTGATTTTTCTGGTTTGGCTGTTGTTACTAATGAAGATCCATCTATAGGAGATTGTGACTTTCTGGTGATGTTAAATTATTTTAACATACAATTTAATACTAAATTCCAAAATTTTCACTCACCATTATGTTTAAATTATTTTAATAATTATATTTACCTATTAATTAACACCTAATTACATTGGTAATTATAAAAATAATTTATGATCAAGATTTAGATGTTAATTAGAAAATTAGGATTATGTCTATTAAAACTAAATCATGCCAAACAAATTGTTTTAAGCATATTAATTGATAATTGAAATTAGCAAATTATTTTCTCAATAAATCCTTAATTTGTATAACAAATTTTATGCTTATTGATTTTCGTTTCAGTTGGTATGGACTTAGAAGTTGAGAAAAAAGCTATAATGTAAATGAAGAGTATCTCAATGCCTTAAGAACCAAATCTTATACTTCCAAAATATAAACTCATCAAATGAAAATCTAAACATACTTCCAAAATATAAACTCAGCAAATGAAAATTTGTAAATCCATTAGCTTTTCTGCAAATGAAAATTTGTATAGGCTCATAGGCATGTATATAAACATTCTTCCAAAAGCTAAACTCAACAACAAAAGCCAGCTCCTAAATCCCTAAAAATGTTTCAAATCTGATGCAATACAATGAAAAAAAATTCAAAGGCAATTATCAGATAATAGGAGATAGATTTGTATAACATTGAAAAAATAACCCTAACTAAAATGTATTATGCGCATAAATAATCTACTAAGAATCAACACATATGAATTGATATTGTAAAAATTAAGGGTATCACACTTACCAGGAGCTATGTTGTGAGCGACGACACTACAAATGGCTTGCAATGAGTGTGGATATAAACAGAAAAGAAGAAGCTGCTGGAAAGGAACGACTGCGAGAAGGAGGTGCTGGAAATGAGGAGTTGTTATAAGTCTACAATTTCTTCAGGTATTGCGCAGTGCAACGTGGTGCGACGATGATCGGTATATTGAAACGAAGGATTTGCGTTTTGCTTGGAAAAAGGGATTTGTGTTTTGCTGGTTTTGTTGGGAGAGAGGGATTGCATTTTGCTGAGAAAGAGAGAAGGTTATACGTACGTTTCTTAATATATATTATATATATATATATTACTTCGTGCCCTCAATGCGCTAAAAATCTCTTATATATATATATATGTATATATATTACTGCGCGCGCTCACCACGTTAAAAATTTCTGAAAAACAAATTGAAAAAAAGAAGGAAAAATATGGGAAATGGAGAAAAAAACATATTATATATATATATATTATATAAGAAATAAAAATACACTAAATTAAATTAATAATAGAGAAAAATAAAAAATTGTAAATTAAGTTTTGTATTTTTTTTAAATGAATGACATACATTATTTTAATATTAAAAATTCTATTATTTTAATTATAATCACAGTCATTTAATAATCGTGTCTATATAAATTTATTTTATATATTTAAATATTTTTTATAATTTAACTTATAATCACGGTTATTGAAAAAATCGAGACTATATGTATACACTATAGCCTCAGTTTTATCAAACCGTGGCCAAAAACCTATGGCCTCGGTTTTCAAAAGAACCGAGGCTAAAATTTTGAAACCAAAAGTACATATTGTAGTAGTGATTTAAGCAACAATTTTGCTATTATCCAATGAACTGTCGTAGGGTAGTGCAAAAATTGACACAATTTATTCACTAAATAAGAGATGTTTGGCGAATGCGAGTACAATATTATAACGCACTAATAACAAACCTATACGAAGTGGCATCAGCTAATAACCCTCCTTCAATTTTGACAATATACTACCAAATTTCACAGGAGTAGAAAATGATTTGCATTTACCAAGTTATACTTTGACAAGAAGCTGAATATATTTGGTCTGAAAGAGATAATAACAGCCCGGTGCACTAGTGATTTCTATTCCAAGAAAGTAACTAAGTGTGTCCAAGTCTTTAAGGGAAAAGAACAAATTCAGATTAACAATGATATTATGAATCATGACATTGTTACTCCATATCCCTAGTATGTCAACATAAATAAGAAATATACAAGATCACCACATGTTAAGTAAAATTTAGAATACACAACTCTAAATTTACTAATATTAGATCCAAACAAATAAACAAACTACTTGTATTATACTCACTATAACACATTTCAAAGGCAACTCACAAATTGAAGATAAATATACAAACATTCAAAGAGAAAGCTCTTAACTCACACTCAAACTAAGAATACAAAGACTTATTTGTTTTTGATGGAATGATTAAACCAAATGCAAGTTAGGCTATTTATAGTCCTCACCATGCAATCTATACCACACAAATATAAAACTAAGAAATAATCCTAACCACACAAATCTTATCTACACACTTCTCTTTTCTACAACCTTCAACCACTTCATTTATTTCTACAACCTTCAACCACTTCATTTATTTCTACATCCTTCAACCACTTCATTTATTTCTCTACATCTTTAATTATTATGTTGGTGTTGATTTTCAACACTCCCCCTCAACACCAACTCTCACTATTTTTATTGTAGCAAGCTAACGGCAAAACATTTCAAACTTGCCAACGCTTAAGCTTTTTGTTAATAAATCTGCAACTTGATCATCTGTCTTGATTTGCCTCATTTCAATTTCTTCTTGCAGAACCTTTTCTTTGATAAAGTGATAATATACTTCAACATGCTTAGTTCTTACATGAAAGACCGGATTCTCTCTACCAAACGAATTGCCGATTGATTGTCACGATACAATGGTACTACATAATCTACTGGTTGATGTAGATTATTCATTAGCTGTATCAACCATGTACACTCTTGAGTTGACATTGCCGCTGCTCGATACTCAGCTTCAGTGGTTGATAATGATACCGTTGGTTGTCTCTTGCTACACCAAGAAATTGTTCCAGAACCCAACTTAAACACATACCCAGTTGTTGATCTCCTGTATAGTCTGTATCGCAGTAACCAACTAACTTGTTGTCTCCACCGTTCTTGTACAAAAGACCATAGTCAATTGTACTCTTCACATATCTCAATATTCGTCGAACTGCTTCCAAATGTGGCTTCTTTGGATTTTGCATTTACCGACATATTACACTAACTGCATAAGAAATGTCAGGCCGAGTTAAGGTTAAGTAGATCAGACTGCCTACCAATTTTCGATACATTGTCGCATCTTCCAAATCTTTTCCCTCATATGCACACATGTTGGCATTTGGCTCCATCGGAGTCGAAATTGGTTTGCATTCAAGCATTCCGAAACACTTTATCAAATCTTTGGAATATTTTTGCTGACAAAAAAATATTCCTTCTTATGTGTGATCAACCTCTAAACCAAGGAAGTGCTTGAGCTGCCCAAGTTCTTTCATCTGGAAACGAACTGACAAATTCTCCTTTGTCCGAAGAATTTTTGCCTCATTGTCACCAGTAATGATTAAGTCATCCACATACACTAGCAAAATAGCTAGCTTTCCTTCATTGGCTTTAACAAACAAGCTGGAATCTGCAGGTGTTACTGAATAACCACTTTGTGTTAGAAATTCAGCAATCTTACCATACTATTCCCTAGGTGCTTGTTTCAATCCGTAGAGTGCTTTTTGCAACTTACACACATATTTAGGATGATCTTGGCTCTGAAAACCCATTGGTTGGATCATGTAGATCTCCCGATCCAGCTCTCTATGAAGAAAAGCATTCTTCACATCCATCTGCCACAACTTCCATTCTTTGTTTGCTTTAAGTGCAAGTAGGACTCGAACAGTTGTAAGTTTTGCCACTGGACTAAACGTTTCATCATAGTCTAGTCCATACTGTTGAGAGAAACCACGAGCTACCAATCGTGCCTTGTACCTCTCGATTGACCCATCTGGTCTGCGCTTTATCTTGTAAACCCATTTGCAGGATATGGGTTTCACATCTCTTGGCTTTCGCACCAGATCCCAAGTTTGATTTTGCTGAAGTGCATCGATCTCTTCTCTCATAGCTGTCATCCACTCAGATCTTTGTGATGCTTCTTCAAACGTCTCAGGTTCTATTACTTCTTAAATTATAGCTGCATTGGCATATTTTGGATTTGGCCTTCGTGTTCTTGTTGACCTACGGAGTTGATTCTTCTATTTCTGTAGGCCCACCTTCTTCATTTAGTTGTTGATATATGCCAATTTGCTAAGGATTTTGAGCTACTCTTTGTTCGGCACCATCGTCGTCTGGATCTCTGGATTTATCTAAACTTGGTTGGAATTGAATAGTATGCTCTCACATCTTTTGTTTCAGCTTATCTCCAAATCCTTTTGAGTCTGGCAATGCTTCCTTCTATGAGGACCACCAAGAAGATGCTTCATCGAACACCACATCTCGTGAAGTGTAGCATCTTCCACTCGTTGGATCACAACATTTCCACCCTTTTCTTTGGCTGTCGTATCCCACAAAGATACATCTAACAGCTTTCTTGTCAAATTTGCTCCGTAAATGATCATGAACAAATACATAACACACACAACCAAATACTCAAAAGTAGCTAACTGTAGGTTTCATGTTCCATAGTTTCTCAAAGGGTGAAACAAATTCTAACCTTGGTTGAGGAAGTCTATTGATCACAAAGGTCAAGTCTCATCGTCAAATTTCAAAACCTCCCAGGTACATTCTTTTCATGTAGCATACTTCGACAAATTTCTACAAGATGTCGGTTCTTTCTCTCTTATACACCATTTTGTTGTGGCGTGTTGGCACAAGTGTATTGATGACGTATTAGACATTCCTTTAGGTATTGAGAGAACTGGCTTGAGCTATATTCTTCGCCATTGTCAGTGCGCAAGCAACAGATCTTCTTTCCAACTTCTTCTTCAGTTGACTCTTTAAACTCTTTAAACTTTGATAATACGTCAGATTTTTCTTTCATAAAGAAAACCCGCACATACCTTGAAAATTCATCAATGAATGTCACCATATATCGCATACCGCTAATTGATGGTTGCTTAATAGGACCGAATACATCAGATTGAACTAACTCCAATGGTTTTTTTGCTTTAAACTTCGATTCCTCATATGGCAATTGGTGAGCTTTACCATATTGGCACCCTGCACATACCGTGTTTATACGCACGTCTAGTTGAGGAAGCCCTTTAAGCATCGACTTCTTCACCATCACACTTAGCTTGGAATAGCTAACGTGACCTAACCACATATGCCATAGATCTGATGTCTCATTTCTTCCTGTCTTGTCTACATATGTATATTATGCTGACATTACGTAGACTCATTCCAATCGTTGCCCTTCCATTGTCGGTGTTTCTGAGATTTTGAGATCACGATACACCTTCACATCTTGGGGACCGAACAAGACATAATGGCCTAATGATGTTAACTGAGCCACATATAGCAAATTTCTCTTCATTCCTGGGACATGATAAACATCTTGAAGTGGTATTTGGTTAGTACTATATCGAGGCGTAACTATCATCTTACTGATGTGAGCTATCGGTAACCTTGAGTTATCAGCTGTCACCACTACACGACCTCCCTTGTACTCAGACATGCTTTCCAACTTCTATTTATCACCTGTCATATGATTTAAGCAATCTGAATCTACGATCCAGTCATTCTTGTAGTCAATTTGTTTTGATGTTGTCACCGTAAGAGCTAATTCTTCTTCCTTTGTAGCGAATAATGCTTCGGCATCCCAACCGTCTTCGCTATACTCCTTAGAACTAGAAGTAGCTGTATTGCTTTCAACAGGCTTTTTCCTACTCCAACAATCT
Organism: Hippophae rhamnoides; assembly: GCA_033030585.1. Classification (NCBI taxonomy): domain Eukaryota; kingdom Viridiplantae; phylum Streptophyta; class Magnoliopsida; order Rosales; family Elaeagnaceae; genus Hippophae; species Hippophae rhamnoides. The sequence continues at coordinate 71,689,187 of CM065429.1, forward strand.
TTTACCATGTGACCTATCTTCCTGTAGTTGTAACATTCACCTTCAAATTTTCTATTGTTATTACGGTTCTTCCAAGCTCCCCTTGGACAAAAGCCTCCCTTTCCTTGAGGAATTTTTCCTTTGTCGCCATTATTTTTATATCCATTTCCATTGTACCGCTTGAAAGTACCTTTTCTTTTGCTAGTGTAGAGCGCTTCTTCTTTACCCTTCAGTGAGACTCCTCCCATTTTCTTAGCCATAGCTTCTTGACCGGCTAACAAATTCTCAAACTCAACAAGAGATGGTTGTGTCGGTCATCCTTGTATAGCGGTAACAAACCCTCGATATTCGGGTCTCAAACCATAAATAATTATTCTCTTTATCCTCGTTTCCCCAATAGGAGCTTTTGGATCTAATTTTGAAATTTTGCGGCATAATGACTTTACCTTGTGAAAGTATTGGGAAATCGTCATATCGCATTGCGCCATCGATAGTAACTCATTCTCCAAAAGTTGCAATCTTGTATCATTCTTCTTTGAAAAGAGCGTAACAAGAGTGTCCCATGCTTCCTTTGGTGTTTTTGCATCCCGAATGTGCTCCAATATTTCTTCTTCAATTGTGGTCTTCAAAGCAAACATCGCTTTGCCTGCTTTAATTTTCCACTTCCGCAAGATGCCATTTGCATCTTCCACTGTTGGTTGTGTAACTTCATCACCACCAACAACCTCCCACAAGTCTTGACCTTGTAGGTAAGACTCTATACATGTTGCCCATGTGTTATAGTTTTTGTTGTTGAGCTTCTTGATTCCTCCAACTACTTGAAGATCACCCATCGTGTCGGCAAGACTTCGACTATACCGAACAAGCTTGACTAATAAACTTGCAGAGTACCAAACTCCTCACAACTCAAGATAACTCCACTAAGAACAATCTATGACAGTTCCGCTCTGATACCAATTGTTGAGTAAAATTTAGAATACACAACTCTAAATTTACTAATATTAGATCCAAACAAGTAAACAAACTACTTATATTATACTCACTATAACACCTTTCAAAGACAACTCACAAATTGAAGAGAAATACAAATACTCAAAGAGAAAGCTTTTAACTCACACTCAAACTAAGAATACAAAGACTTATTTGTTTTTGATGGAATGATTAAACCAAATGCAAAGTAGGATATTTATAGTCCTCACCATACAATCTATACCACACAAATATAAAACTAAGAAATAATCCTAACCACACAAATCTTATCTACACACTTCTCTTTTCTACAACCTTCAACCACCTCATTTATTTCTACAACCTTCAACCACTTCATTTATTTCTACATCCTTCAACCACTTCATTTATTTCTCTACATCCTTCAACCACATCATTTATTTCTCTACCTCTTCAACCATTTCATTTATTTCTCTACATCTTTAATTATTATGTTGGTGTTGATTTTCAACACCACATTTATCATATATCATTGTAGAGTTGTCGACATTAGAGCTATAGAATCCCTAGTTTTTCAATTGTCCACTAATTTTTAAAAACTAAGTTCTTAGAGTTTTAATCCACATAGTGCCTTTTTTAATTTACACATATAATGTTAAAAATTAGGATCAATAAAGCCTTCAGGTTAGGTTATACAAACATCATCCTTCAAATCACCATTGTAGAATGCATTGTTTACTTTGATGATCCAATCACAGGCTAGAGAAAGTGTAAAAATAATCCTAATGGTTATAGGTTTAACTATTGGACTAAATGTTCTTGATAATCAATTCTCTCAATTTGGTGTACCTTTTTTGCAATCACTCTTGCTTTTTATTTCTCAATAGTCTTGCTTGGTTTGAGCTTCACTCTAAATATTCATTTAATGTTAATAACTTTACCACATGAAGAACGTACAAGAGAACATGTATGTGTTTGAACAAGAGCTTCATATTCCTTTTTCATTACTATAAACCACTCAATGTTTTTTAGAGTTGTTTTAACCCGTGAATGTTTAGGTAAAATGATAATAAAGAAAAGAATCTTGGGCCTAATTTCACTTTTTGATTTAGTATTCATAAAGTGAATATTAAGAGTAGATGGTAATGAAGAAGGCCCTGTAATATAAATAGTGGAAGACATGGTTTCAGAAGTGGGTAAAGTGGCATCATGAAGTGAGGAAGATGTTTGAAATGAATACAAACCAAATGTGACAAAAGGTGCATTATTATGAATGGCTTTGGTGGTATGTATGGTGGAGATGAAGAAGAAATAATAGGTATACATGTGAAAAAGTCTAGGTTAACAATTGGTATAAAGTTACGTGAAAACTACTTTGTGGCATAGGATTAGGTATAGTATCATAAATAAAAATAATCGTTGGATGAGATAAAGTATGAGAGAAAACATTATAACAAGGATTTGTGCTTGTGTTAGGCTTATTTATTGTATTGATGATAGTTTTTAGGTTGGTGCTAGAAGACAAAGAAATAGGTAAGGTTACTATCCGCCAGTTAATAGAATGAAAAGTAGACAATATGCTTGTGATTATAGGCATTTGAATTTTAAGAAAAAGAACACACTTTCATGAAACCAAACATAAGCGTTGTATAAACTTTTTGTGATTCAGGTTCTAAGCACCAATACTCTATGTAATGGACAACGTATCCTAAAAAGAAATAAGGTAATGATCTAGGTTCCAATTGTTTAAGGTATATGGTCTTAAAAAGGGTAACAAAAACATCCAAAAAATAATTTAAGAAGAGTATAATCAAGAGAAATGTGGAATAACAACTAGAAAGGACTTTTATTATTAAGTATGTATGAGGTCAATATATTTGTGAGAAAAATAGGTGATTGAAAGGCATATTTCTAAAATTTTGAAGGCAGATCAACTTTGACCATCATAGACAATCCAATTTCAATAGCATACCTATTTGTCTTTCCATAATCCCATTCTAAGATAGAGTGTACGGAGATGATATTCTTTTAAGATATCATCTTTGAAATAAGTAAGGTTTTAAGCTCTTAAATTCAACCTCTATCATTATGAAGTTATTTTATCTCATAATTAAATTTTCTTGACACAATAACATGAAAATGATGAAATAATTGTGAAGCCTATCCCTTATTATTCATTACAAATAACCATTTATATTTGGTACAATTATTAACAAAAAGTAAAAAAATATCTCATTCCATTGCTACTAATAACTAAAGAAAGTCCCCAAATGTCTACACGAATAACTTCAAAAAGTAGAATATACCTATGATGAGCAACATTAAGGGATAGCCTATGACACTTACCCATTTGACTGACATTACACAAACTATATCTACCATATCTATCACAACTTGATGACGATGACCATATCGATTATGCCAAAGAGAACCATTAACAAAGTTTATTGTACTAGCAAAACTATGTAAACATGGTACTTATGATGAACTCATGAAACGTATAGATGTTAGCAATTTGTATAAATTATCTTCAACACCTCCATCTAAGATTAATATCCATATTGATAAATCTTTGATACAAAAAGAGTGAGGATAAAAAAGCCACTGTAATATTATTATCAATATAGAGTTGTTTGACATAATGAGATTTTTGGCCATAGATGAAGTATGAAATAATGTACTTAAAATAAGAGCATGACCATTAGTATGTAATATTGTTGAACCAAATTGAGTTATGGGAACAAAATGGCCATTAACTAGCATGACTTGATCTTTGCTAGTATGACAGTATATGGTTGTGCATTATTCAAGTGCGCAGCATTATACGCAAGGTGATGATTAGCACCAATATCCAAATAACATGCTAAATTAGATATTGTTTTAGATGAAGTTACTACCTTTAGAAGGAAAATAGAGTTAATGGATTGAGTTGTGATTATACTAGGGGATGGTGAAGAGTTAGCATATATTGCAAATAGGTTTGTAAACTCAGAGTTGGGAGCGGATGAAATAGTGCAAAAACTGGTGGTTTAAACACAATAGATTTAAATTGGAAAACTGGTATAATAGTGGATGAACCAAAAGAAAACTCAAGCATAGGCAAAGGTAGATATGAGGTTTGTATTAGTATAAGTGTGGATTCAAAGGAAGAATAAGGAGGTGTCGATGATGGATACTAAGGTTAAAACATTAAAGGTTGAGATGGAGAAAATGGTGAAGTGAAAGGGGTAGGTGCTGATTGAACATTAATATAGTGAGCTTGAGATTCCTACGTGGAGGTGAATATATTGGATTGAATGGTTGAGAATGATAATTTGGGGTTTGTGGTCCATTCTTGGAAGTCATATAACTGAAATTACATTTAGCACCAATGTGACCAATTTTTTTACAAATTTGGCACTGTGGTTGAGAGACTGGTTTCCATGTAGGACCAGGTGATGGTGAGGATCGAGCTAGAGATGGATACAAGTCTATTAGTGTTGATTTGGGTGGTATTCTTGACTGAGATGAAGTAAATGGAGGTTTGTTAGGTGGGTATGGTTGAGTTTGTGTGAGAATTGTGTTATTTGTTTGGCCCAAAACTGAAATTAGCCCAAACCTAACTACTTAAACCCTTCCCCTCATATATATATATGCATTTTGTTTCCCTTGCTGCGTGAGTTTTGCAGCAGCCGAAAGAAATTAAAAACAGAGAGCAGAGAGACTAAAAGAAAAGAAAAACTGTAGGGAGATATAGCAGCTGCAGAAATTGGAAGAAGAAGAAGCTGTTTTTTCTTTCCACAGTTTCATGTCCTCATTGTTGTCAATTATATTCCATCTCATTTGTACGGTAATATTTTGATTTAATAGCAAGTTTGTTAATTTATCTTGCTATATATTACCAATAAATTAGAAGGGATATTTTGTAGGTTGATTTTGGATTTTGGTATAATTTGTAAAGCTCTCTGGAAATTGGTGTTTGTATCTCCATTTATTTATTAGTAGATTTTTCCTCAGTGTAACGTCGTCAGTGGAGTAGACTTTTCACATTGAAAAGTTAAACCACTTAAATCATTGTGTGTCATTAATTTTCTTACTGCTTATTATTTTGTTGTTACCCATTATTGTTAATTTGTACAACCAAAATTGGATCCGATCTTCGCTTCCGCAAGTGCCTAATTTACAACAAATTGTTTCACAGTTTGTGAATAAGATGGTGACGAAGGAAGTTCACTATTGGTTGGGTAGGAAGGGCTTGATTAGTTGTGTTATTAGATATTAAAGCTTAAATGAAAGTGTTGTTTTCAGATGTTGATGTAAAAGTGTAAGGGTTAAAAGGAGAGAAAGTTGAATTATGGCTCAAGAGTCCACCAGGTTTGGCTAAATTAGTATGAATAAGCATGTTGTTCATCCTTTGAAGATGAGATTCATGAGTTCTCATTTTAAAGAAAACTTCATCTAGGCTTGGCATGTGTTTCTTATTTGTAATGTTGGTGACTAAGGAAGTGTATTACAGGTCAAGACCCCAAGCACATAAAGCACTTGTTTCTTTGGGCTAATCATATCATCAACTGTTATTGCATAATTAATCAGCTCATGAGCTCCACTGATGTAAGCATCCATTTTCACAACCCTTTTCTCATAGTTTGCAATTGTCAACTAAGCTGCATTAGGCATGGTTGAGAGTCATCCATACATTCCTTTAGCAATAGTGTTCTTATCCACAAGATGCTTCAAGTAATTGCAAGTAAGAGATGAATATACCCAATTCTTTATTGTATTGTCCTTCCTATCCCAGATGCTATAATCTAGATTTTCTTCAATTTCTTCTCGTATTTGAGTTTCACCATTAATTTGGTCCAAAGTTTTAACCACTTTCTTGATGATTTTTTGTGGTAGTGGTGAGGATCCATCAATGAAACTTTGAAGAGAATAAACTATGATTTCATGTTTTTATTGATTTTTTCAAATAAGATAATTTGTGTCATCGAGCTTAACATTAAAATTTGGGTTGATTGAAAAATTAAAACTGCTTGTATTAGAAGAAACTTGAAACTCAGATTGAGTCTTAGAAAGTATAGGAAGTGTATCCATGGAAGCAAGCTGAAATGAAGGTACCCACTAAGTCTCTTATACCATAATAAACATCAAGCTTATTCAAAATTCAAGAACAAAGAAGCAATGAAGAGCAGAGGCAATCAGAAAAATAGAAAACCAGAAAAGCAATAGGAATGAAAGAAGATGAATACCAGAACAACACATTTCATAGCAAAAGTTACCTCTAATATTTCATAAATTACTTAAATGTATGGTGTAATATATTCTGGTGTAATTGGGTGTATATAAATACAAAGTGGAATGAAATTGTAATGCATTGCTATGTGTTAAGATGTTTTTTTTTATTTTAATATTGTTTAACAATTGCACAAAAACTATACAATTATGATTGTTATTGTGTAACAAACATGCACAAGTAACCAACTGAGTTTGCGAAGAAAATTTTGTGTATAAATAAGTAATTTAAATATAATTATTCTTTAACATCACCTGTCCTATTACAATACAGATTTTCGTTTGACCTACTATTAAGGAAAAGACAAATGATTAGTGCAGATAAACTTGTACTAATATCATTTATAGTGTAACATGTAAAAAAAATTATTAAAAAATAAATAATTTTATCATTTTCAAACGCGTGTCATACCATATAAATGTTGTGAGTGCAAATTTGTATATTTTGTATTGTTGGTGATACACTTCACCCTGTGACACATTACATTGGAAAGGGGGTTGTTCTGCTTTAGAAGACATTTCGTTTTAGCCAAGTGTCTTGGTGAGGCCATGCTTCAAGAAACACAGGGAATAATAGAAAAAGGAAAGGATGAATACAAAAGGATTGGCATGGGGTTGAGGAGAAATGCTAAATACAGAAATTGAGAAACTTTGGATTCATAAGTAGAGCGAGTGGGTGTCATACAGCAGAGTATGGAAAAATAATGGCTTTCTTGAGAGAGAAGTTTTTGGCAGCATTGTTGGCTAGTTAGCTATTGCAAGCAGCTGATTAAGATTGTGATAAACTCAAAGGAAAGGACTTGGTATTAATTTTTTCTTGTTCAGTTTTGTTTCTCTTTATTTTCTTTTCTTGCATCAAGTATTTTGGTTAATTCAGTTTGTTGTCGGGAGTAATTATGAGAGTATATTCTCATGTGAACAGCAAAGGCATTAGGGCTAAACGGACAAACTAACCATATATGCCCAATATACCCCGCAGTTTGTAGAGCACGTGATACAGTGGCAAGCTTTTGTTATGTTAATTTTAACAGAATTGCTAATGGAAGTCCTACATTAGAAAGTTGTTAAGGTCATGTAGTGATTTGGCCAATTCGATTTGGGGAGCATTGAAAAAGTGGAAGACCAATTTGTGATTTGCTACATATTCAAGTGGGACTAAGCCTACTAGTAGCACTTGCTAATTCTTTAGTTTGTACATTTAGCACTTACTAATTGATACAAACAAGAGTTAAAAAAATAATATTAAAGAAAAAGCCTTGAAATTAATAGATCAACCCACATCTCAAAGCCCCTCCTATTTCTGTTTGGTGAGTCGGGCATGAAAAGCTTATCACAAATTTATTTCAGTCGTTGCACATCGGCCATCACATAAATCTTACCACTAAACAATGTAAAACGGTAAGCCAAATAATTAATCTAAACAAAACTGGTAATGGTAAATGGTAACCCCAAAATCCTCATCCTAATTATAAGATTCATGGAACCTCGATAAAATCCATCATACATTAGTCTACAAAAATTATCTTTAAACCCATCATAAAACTGGTAGCCACCTAATATCCAGCAATTTGTCTAGTGAGCCATCTTTGCAAGTTGCAACTAGCTCTGCACATGCGAGATACAGAGTCCTATCTGCTGTCAGGGAATTTAGCCTCATAGGCTTGCGGTACCTGCAAATATCAACAAATAATTTCAAAAATAACAATCATAATGTTGACGACCAAAATGATAATGATGGCAAATTTTTAGCAATAACAAAATTAGAGGCACAAACACAAATTATGTGGATACCATGTAAGTTGCAGTGATCATCTTCCCAGCAAACCATCTTCCATGGAGAGCATGCTGTGCAGCTGCGGCAGATTGTGCATTTCCGAACCGCAAATACACCAAACCAGCACTATTTCTGTTCTCAAAACTAACAAATCAAAAATCTATATTGGAAGAAATAAAGCAAAAATAAACTTCTACCATTAAACTTACTTGTCCACGTATATATGTTTTAGGTTTCCAAACTTTGAACATTCATCCTGAACGTCATCTTTGATATCCAAATCGAAGTTTGGCTCCGACTGCAATAGAATTGAATCATATAGCAGAAAAATGATCATGTACTGATGAAAACAACAAAGCCAAACAAAATTATCTTATAGAAGCTATATATACCAACCTCCAGCGCTGGATCAAACATATTCTTCAATAGTAAACATTCACTTGGAATGCCAATTGTATCTATAGATGGAGCAGTAACAGAGGGAACTTGAAGACCTGCACCGCCAAATCCAGCTAGAGCAGGCAGAGAAGGTACTGGAGCAAAGGGAGAAACCACTGATGCAGATCCTAGAATTGGTGCTGTTGGTAGAGAAAGACCGGTGCTATTTACAACAGGAGTGCCTGCTGCACTGGCTATACTGCTAAAGAGAACAGACTATAAGAACAATATAAGACAGATACTGCATCAGGCTTGGCAGAAAAATACCTTGTTGCAGCAGTGCCACTTCGATCCAATTTCTGCATGAGAAGTGCTCTGGAACGTGCATTCAGTGACTGAAAATAGTAAGAACTACTCAACTACAAAGATAAAACATGCAAGCCTTTTTGGGGACCCATAGGGGGGCCATGAACAAGTGAAAAAATGCTCCTTGAAGCTTTGTCATTTCAACTCGTTAGTCAAACATGTCTAACTACAGTTAATATCTTATACTAGTACCCCCTTATATTCTGTATTATTGATTGTCCAATTTAGAACCCCCAATTCAAGTAGTTACAATTTTGATTCAAATTGAAAACTCAATTTTAATCATGTGCCACACATGTTACCAAAATTGAAAGGTAATTTTGTCTTTCAAAATTATTTTTATTTTTTTCTTCTCTCCCTTTCTCACTCTCCTCTTTCTCCACAATTTTAGGAGAGAGAAAAAAAGAAAGATAAAAGGGGAAAAAAATTACACTTCAACTTTGATGACAAGTATGACATATAGCTAAATTCCAAATTGCAACCATTTTTTGAATTGGTTACTAAATTGGACCAAATCAATAACATGGAATATAAGGTACCAGTAGAATGATATGAGGACCAAATCAACCATTTGTAACGAAATTATTTTATTTCCTATCCAGAAAAAAGAAGCTAAATATGCAAAACGTTATTCACACAAAATAGAGCATGAGATGAAATTAATTATTTATGATGCGCACCAGAAAGATGAAAGGCCTAAAAGCTAGCAAAGGCAAAGCAGCATTAAATATAAATAAACACTTTAAGAGATATTATTAACACCATCACACCTCTTATCACCATTCACCATTTCAGTGTTTCAACTTTCATTATTGACCAAATTAAATATCACAAGATATATCTTACTAACCAGGCCACCGCCTTCATCATCATCAAAATCAGCAGCATTTGCTCCTAGTTCTTGCATTCCAGTTTGATCAGTAACAGCTGACACCTTAAAAAGAGAACTCAGCTAGGTCAGATTACAATCAGCAGTAAGGATCTTTCATTACACCACTGGACAATGGAATAAGCGTAAGGCAATAATTAAAGAGAAATAAAAATGAGACGGCTTAGACTTGAGATTTGGTTTTAAACCATCACAGTAATCATTTTACAAATTATTATTATAATCAATGATATTAAATAATACTCCCACGACATATCCAAACCTTCAAAAACATAAAGTAAACATGGAAACATGTACAAGGTTGTTAAGAAAAAATAAATAAATATCATGTAATACTAATATCATATAACAACTTTCTCTGAATTGGTTGGAATACATTCGATAAACACACCTTTTAAATCAATAGCTTAAAAAGTGATTATATCTTCACTGAAAATTGGAATTCCCAATAAACTCAACTTAATCCAAACTCACCTGTTCTGGTGCATCAAAGTAACAGCAACCGTTATTATAAAATCTAGATGATAAATATAGAAAAAACTGCAAACCACCCTAGGCATACATCATAAATAAAAGAAATTAAAAAAAAATGACTAAACTATCTTGTTTACCTTAATGGTTCGACCTCCTATCTCCAATTGTCCATTCAAACTCAGGGCATTTCTTGAATCTTCAAGCCGTGCAAACTGCAGAAATGCAACTTGATCAATAAACAAAAATTCAGAAGGAAATTGTCAGCCATCCAAAAATTCACTTAAGGCGGCAAATGATTGAGGAGCAAGAAACCATTATCAATTGACTAAAACATAACATCAATCAATTCAAGTCCATAGAGCCACCATTCTATGGAATTGCAAAGTTTTGTGTCGGTCAAAAGCTCTAGTTTTTTTAAGGTTTTTACTCTTAATAAAAGCATAAGAGCATAACTATTAGCTGTTCAGTTGACACTAACAGCTTTAATTTGTATCCAAAAAATTCCATATTTTTATGCTGCTGAAATACTGCAAGTTCCACTAGCAAAAAAAACTGTAAATTCCTTGAATAAAACAATTACTGTAAGCTCCAGGATTACACACCTGGACAAAACCAAAGCCTTTGCAATTCCCGGTTTCATCAGGAGGTAACTGCACCAGTTCTACTGGACCAAACGCTCCAAACACCTGTACATTTTCATTAAAACAAATTAAAAATAGTAAATCGGTAGTTAAAACTAAACCAACCTTAGCCAACCAAGTACTTATTAAGTTTCTCAAAACAAATAAAAGAAAAAAAACATAGTGAAAATCTAATAGTAACCCAAAGTCATTTTTAATGTACAGCCATTTGTCTTAATGAATGATACTGATCCAAGAAGACATTGTGCAAAAATATGTTAAATGTACCAAGTTACTTAATTAGGTTTCCGGTCAGAAAGCTCAATAATTATTCAGCCAATTCCTTCGAATCAACCAAATATGAATTGTGCTCCTTTCAACCTATGCATTTTCATATGCAGACAGGATTTTTTTTTTTTTTTTTTGGGGGGGGGGGGGGGGAGCTTACCTGACGGAGATCCTCTTCTTTTATGTTGGAATGCAGATTTCCAACATACAGCCTCCTGGCACCCCCAGAATAAGGTCCTATACCTGTTGCAGCAGTTGCAGTTGTTGATTGTACCAGATTCTTTTCAGCTTCAGATGGCTTCACCATAACTGGTTGACCAAGAAGAAGCTGACCAGAGAGAGCAATTGCCATAGGTACTGACATAACATCATAGAACTCTATATACCTATAAATGAATACAAGTTAGGCTATCAGGTGATTAAAATAAGAGACAACATAAGATGAACTGTGGAGAAAAGAGAAAAAGATATAAAAGAGAACCAGCAGTCCACCAAAAAGAGTGCACATGTAAAGAAGTGAAAGTTCAAAGATTGGTCCAAACCTTTATATATCACATACTCTCAACATTCTCTTCTTTATATTTCATAATCCTCATCCCATTCCACCCATAGTGGCATATTACTAAAGAAAACGTCTAAAGCACCTTACGAAAAAATCAGATAAAATATGGACAACTATCTATAAAATAACAGACAACAAAAAACAAAATTTTTGGATGGTCTAAGAGGATAAAAGGTTCATTTTTTGAGAAGAGGGTTCAGATATTTGACTTAATTAAAAAATTGGGTAAAGAGAATATAGATTACAATCACAAAATTATGAAATGTCCTTACATTTAACTGAGAAAGCATCGGACATTATAAATAAGGACTTCTTGTGTTTAAGGGATATGAAACCTACCCAACTCCTTTAGAACGTTTTGAAATACGGTCCATTATGAGTCGTACATCTCGAACCTGTAGAACACATAGACCTAATGGTTAAGAAATGAACACATCTACAATGAAAAGAAAAATTAATACAAAGTCTACTGCAAAATGTAAATACTTATAAATTGCATTTTACACAAAGAATACACGATGGGCAAATTACACCCAATACTTCAAAAAGAAACAGGGAAGAGAGAAGTGTTTTACTAATCTTCGGGTAAGATGAAAGCTTCATGGTATTAAGGCCTTAGCATTTTGATAAATTATCTTATATTATTAAAACATAGTGCCATCAAACAGTTAAAACCATATGCAGAAAATACCAGCTTTATAAAAGCATATAAAAGCTAGGGCCTCCGTGGTTTACTTTACTCACTTAATATTCAATTCTCCCTCGTCTTACTCACGGGTGCTATCAAGGACAAAACCAACACAAGACATAAATAAGAAACATTCAAACCTTTCCAGCCCTTGAGAAGAACTCATAGACATCTCTTTCATCTGCCTTTAGACTAATCTGTCCAAATTGTTTCCCAGCAGGAAAATAAAATTACATCAAAAAGGACTATGGTCGATAAAACATTGGTGGAAAAACACAACTTGGAATTGGAAACAGAAAATGCATTTGATTGACCTGATATGCAAATACTGTCCTTTGGTCCCGTTCTGGATCAGCCTCTGGTTCTTTTGCTTCCTCCTTTTTGTCTTTATGTCGCCTGCAAGAGAGTGAAAAAGGAAAATTAACCAAATTATTTTACTGCTGTAAGAAAATGATCTCATTGGAATACAGAGAACTAAGAAATTGTGCAGATAAGCAATAGCACAATTTCGAAATCCAAGATGAATATAATTATGCCTTGAATGACATAGAGGGGAAGAAGAGATTTGAAACAATCCAAAAGTAGGAGCAAATTTCATCTCAAACTGTTAAAGTCTGTACTCATCTAATATGGTCCTGCAAAGAGCCACAAAGTAAACATAAAAGGGCATATACATCAAGATGCATATATAATAATCAATATCAGGAACCACATTACTTAAGTGTCCATGTGAATGAGTAATCAGCCTACATAAACCAACCTCGGGCAATGGATTAATAAGAGATTTCATAACTACTACAACAGACATAATCATTAAAGTGAAACAGAATATTGTGTTTTGTAGCTTCTACAAACTACAATATCATAAAGGAAAACTGCTGCTGAATATGGATGGCAGTGCAAAAAGACCTAGTAGCAATTATCTGGACCTGTTTGAAGTTTATATTCACAGTACATGTATCAAAAGCATAGCAAAAAAACTTAATACTCTAAATACAGAAGTGCATTTATCTGTTTATAAACTAGTATACCAGAACAAGATAGTATTAGAATGACAAAAGCAAAAAACACAAAAAATAAAATAATCAGACTAACGGATGATCATCCAGGAAGCATTTTAGCAGGAAATCTTCCAACCAAAATAAGCAATGAAAAAAATTACAAAAAATGGTATTGTCTGAGAGGAAACAAATAAAAGGTACAAAGATTGACAGAAGAGAAGAAATCAAAAAGAAAGAAAATTTATCCAATTTTTTAATATCAAAGTCAAAATACTTTTTTATATAATCAAAATAATTTTATACCTATTTATTAAAAGGGTTTCTAAGATGTCTCCTATTTACTACTGTTTGTAATATTTTACGTGGTGCCCATTAATTATCTTGACATCATTAATTGGTTTTCTCCTTCTCCCAAATTTTTACTGCCTCTGTTCCTCTGTACCTATTTACATCAGAATGAACTATATGTACCGTCTAGGGGAACTTTGCATTTACAATGAAAAGAAAAAAAACTAAACAAAGGTCAAACATGAGGCGTGTTAGGAAAGTTTTGACTACCACTCCTCCCAAATTCTAAAGTCAATACAAGGTGGACCAACACACTTTTTGTGTTGTTATAACACTTCTCCAATATAGTTAATGGGCAGGCAATTCTCCAATATAGTTAATGGGCAGGCAATTCAAATTTAAAATTAAAATCCCACTATGACACAATTCACTTGACAGCCTTTAAAAAAATAAAAATATAGGTCCCATGTGCCAAAGAAGTGCCTAAACAATATAAAAGGCAGAAATATTAGTATTGGCCCTAGAAAAGGCTGACATTTTGTTACATACTAATCAAATGGTGTATATTTTGAAATTTTTAGGCAAAAAGTAAAATGTTCTTTTGGGGACATCCAATGAGGAAAAAAATGAAAAAGAAATTGTACTTCCAACACAATATTGTTGGAAATATATGTCATTGGCCAAGAACACAATATCAGCAACATTTCAGAACAAATAAGTAATTTCTCACAAGATGTACTAGCACACATTCACTAACTAAACTTTTAGTAGAAGCAGTAACCAGAACAAAAGACTGTTGAGCACACAAAAAGTTCAGAGGATAAAGGAAAAAAAGGAACAAAAAGAGTGCAGATACATTGATATGAGAACAACTTGAAGTGAATTATATACTTAAAAAATGGTTTCTTGACATAATTACAACCAAAAAATATAGAGCCAGAGCCCAAAATCAAACAAAGCAATAGCTAGAAGGAAAAATGATCATCTATAGCCTATCAGTTTAAAGCAAACAATCAACTTAAGTATTATATCCATCATCATCTAATAATGATCAATCTTGTATCCCAATGAATATTAATTTTCCCACAAGCACCAGAAGATGAAGTGGTTCTCTTAAGCAAAGCCCATCACTCCCTCACCAGCATTTCTGCAACAGAATAGATACAATTAAGTAACTTAGTTCAATGATGGAGGATAACCAAAAACATAACGTGACATCACCACCCTGCCAAATCTCCAAATCTTGCATTGCAAGCTTCTAAATTGATTCCACAAAGTTTAGGAAGAAACATTTAAGACCCATGACCTCAGTTCCTCTAACTGGCTGGCCCAATTGCCAGACAGACCATCTGAAGACTGCTCTAGCATATCTGCGAGTTCCCAGAATCTACTGTTTAACATTTGGAATTTTATGACTATTAAATAGCAGAAGTAACTATGGAGGTTAAGTTAGACAACCACGAAATTCATTCAGACAATAGTATAAGCTCGTCAAGAAAGTTAGAATTATGCTAGAAAAGGAATATTTTCAGAAAAAACAACCACACAATAATAGAAAATAAACTATATGTTATGGCACAATAATGACAAGTTTTGTTGAAAACATATCTAATCAAACTTCAAACCAGAACTGGCACTTAATTTGAGCTGCAGAGAAAGACAAACAAAATAAACAGCAAAAAAAGACTAATATCCAAGAAAACGTAATTGAACACATGTCTAAAAATTGCTTTTAATGGAATTCAAGTACGTGGCTAGTTTAGGACAGAGTGTGTAAACTTTTGGGCATGTATGCGGGGGTTGGACATGGGTATTTTCCATAATTTTCAGCAAATTCTGACCAATTTGAAGTGCCCAATACACATCATATCCGTTTGGCACATTTAGAGTCCATGTAACGTAGTTTAAAAGTCATAAGTCCCCAGCAAATCAATAAAAACGACATTAATAGAAACTCGCAGCCTCAATTTTTTCAGCAGCTTGTCGAGAAGTAATAAAAGATAAGAAGCATGAGATATAGGCACTAGCCTTACTACGCATGTCTTAGAATAAGCTTTACCTGAACATAGCGTACAAAGCAGAAGAAAATAAAATCCGTTACAAAGGTCCACAACTATCAACCCGATACAACAGAAAACAAGAAAGCTTATCCCCAACTAGTCACCCTTGTTCGTAATTTTCAAATTAATACTACAACACTCACCACACTTTAGTATTACTATTACGAACAGAAAACCACCACTTCCCATAGGTAGTACTCGTATTAACCCCCTGGGAAAAAGAACATCTAACCCATACATCTTTAAGGACGGATAGAACTATAATACAACCAGGCATCTTGAACATTTTCACTTCAGAATAATTAAACAAGGAGAAGCAACCAACTGTAAAAAGTTTCATATTAAAAAAGATGAAAAATCAGAGGATTTGTGCAGTTTATAAAAGGAAATGGTTATCAATTTTTATTCGTGCTTAAAGAAGATAAGAGGATAAACTTTTAACCCCAAAGCCATCTTTACACAAATGAAACTATTAACATTTTGAACCCTAAATTGGGTCGCCATATCATTAAATCCAATCCCAAAGTTGGAAGTGGATAATGCCATTGACAATATTCACTGAACAACGAAGAGACCACATAGGCACATACAGCCTGCAGTACTCACATACTAATTTAGCTTATAGGAAGAAGTGCCAATAGTTTCTAGCATATCCAATTTCAGAAATCACAGTTAAATAGCATTAAAAAAATTACAAAAAATATATATATAAATGCAGGAGGGTTATCTTATCTATATTTCATCCAAAGAATAACCTTTTAGCATTCTATAACCATAGATCTATCGAGCATACTTGACTAAACAGAGGCACATACATAGCTCCAACTCATGTCTGTAAAGGTTATGCAACCAACAACACAATCATTGTAAGCTCACTAAATCCTTGATTAATTTTTCTCCTATACAAATAAATCTTTAGTAGGTAAAATGCTCATGGAACCAATCAACATACAATCATGTATGTGTAGCACAAGCCACAGCAGTTAAAAAATACAAATAAGTACAAGATAACACAAGAATACACATATAAATAAATACCTGTTTTCCATCTCTCGTTCCCTTAACTCCTTTTCCCTAAGTTCCCTATCCCGACTTTTCTCCATATCATCTTGATCACCCTGGTGCCTCTCTGATCGACTCCTGCTTCGACGAGAAGATTCCCTCTCTCTTTCATTGTCTCTTTCCCTTCCCCTAACACTTTCACGTTCAGGCTCTCTCCTTTCTCGGACTCTGTCTCTGTCCCTTCCTTGTCTCTCCTCCCTACTCTTATCCTTGTCATCCCTATCTCTGTGTTCACGGTTATTCCTGATTCTGTCCCGCTCTCCATCTCTGGACCGTGAGCGACGATGGGATGAGCTCCTTTCTTTATGTTGACCACGATCACGTAAATCATCTCTAGATTTTGAGCGCTTCGATCGTTTCTTTCCATTATCTTTCTCCTCGCTTTTATGCTTTGATTTGCGACTGTGATCCTTGTCTCCGGACTTCCTAATTTCATCTACACCATTAGCAGTTTCCTTTGATTTATGGGGTTCAGGATTTTCTACTGTTTTCTCCAAATAATCATACTCGTCAAAATCCATTGTGAGCTATTTCAATGCAATGAACCGAGGTACACTATCTCACCGATGTTATCTGCATCCAAAAGAAACACTGAAAACCACTTCCTAAAATGTAATTTGTAGTGTAATAGATAAAATTAACAAAAATTAAAAACACATAGCCTCTGCAAGTTGCAACTGAGATTTAATTGTTTTTATGTTAGGATAGTTACAACCTCCAATCAGCTATTAACTTAGTCGTGACTTTGCAATAAAGCGAGGAACTTAAGAAAACGTGTCTTATTTAAGTCAACTCGATTTCTCAGGAATCACAAACACAAAGCAAGAGTCCTCCATTTACAAATGCAATAAGAATAAAGTGAAAAGAAGTTTAATCCTACTCACTACATCTGCTTATCCCAATAAAGCAAAAAAGGGGGAAATAACACTAGCTCCAAGTAAACCCCGAAATAAGCACATTAACCGGTAACCAAATCCAATTGATAAATGCTAACAAACTAAATATCTAGCTAAACCTCAAATATAATTGCAATTTGCAAATTCGAGAACCCTAGATTGCGAGAAAAAAGTGGAAGAAGACTCAGAAGTAAGCCCAAGCTCCAGTTAAAATGATAATTTTTTTCGTCCAGTCTGGGGTAAATTGCAAAAGGAGAGCTTCCAGACGAATCCCAATTCTATTTTCCTAGTTATCTATAACGAATTTTCTGATTTAACAAGCAAGCAATTAGGGTATTAGCTCAAAGAAAGAAGAGTACCTCGGAATGTTGGGAATGTTGATGGAGCCAAAGAAGATAGCTAAGTGAGTTTTTGGAGCTGTGGATAATAATTTAGAGCTTGGCTCTTATGGCGCTAGGGCAGGAGTTGAACAAACAGGCTGCCAAAGTTGGCAACTCGCGATCCTATCTCGCCTGTTCGGGTCCATGATGGGCTTGTTTTGGACTCGGGTTATGGGTATCCGGAAGAGGATACGTTTGAATAATTAATATTTTTCAATTATAATACTCATCAACCACGAAATTCAAAAAATATGGGATATCACGTTCACTGTCAAGATATCGCGTGATATGCGACTAAAAAATAAACGTTATTTTGGCGAAAAATAAAAATGTGCGTTACATTTAGGGTCACGTGTCATAAAAAAAATTTAAATAAGACTGTATAATTTTTTATATTATAAATCATATGATTTATTTTTAAAATTTTATAAAAAAATTAATTAAATATAAATTATATTATTTTAATAATTTTTTATTTAAAATATGTTTATTTTTTATCAAATAATTAAAATATGAATCTTTAATAAAAATTTAAAATGAAATACTTCAAAAAAAAATAAACATTAATAAAATTTAAATAAAAAATTATTTAAATATATATCTTATTTTTTATATTAATTATGATTTTATCATTTTAAAAAACTCATATTTTACATAAAAACAATAATATTTTAATAAAAAATTATTAAAATAATATAATTTATCATTAATTATTTTAAAAAAAAACTAATGAACTAAATAACATCATTTTTAAACTAATACATTAAACTATACAAATAATCTACTTTAAAAAAATTCTTTAATATTTTTGGCTATTGTTTCTAAGTTAATCCAATAAGTAATAAAACATTAAAAATATAAGTTAATTTAATACTCTTTTGCAAGAAAAAAATATAGGCTATTTTCAATAAATTTTATGAATTAAATTGGATGAATATTCAATATTATTAGCATTTTTTTATTTCATTCATTTTAATTAAAAATTATATTATTTTTAGGGTATTGATAACTCTACAACTTTATGATTTTTTTTACAACTTTATTTTTATCATAATAAAATTATAAAATATTTATTTTATTTATAATATTGATTACATATTAGTATTAATATTATTATTATTATTAAATAAAATTATAATTAATAAAATATTATTACTATAATAATAATTTAATTACGGTAATTTTAAATAGAAAAAACACATAATTTATAGAATTGAAATTATAAATAAAATATTTATTTGAAAGAGTCCTAAAGGGACGTGGTACAAATATGTTTTAAAGATTAATAAACACTTATTATATAAAGTTTTCAATATATACTAATACAAATTAATTTATTAAGATCTAAATTAAAAATCACCGATTCAACCACCATCATAATTTAGAAAAATTTAAGGATAATAATTTATACGAATTAAAATTAATTTAATTTAAATTTATTCAACTCTAATTCAATTTAAATTTAATTTGAATTAGTAAATGTGATTCTTAACTCAAACCAAAGTATAAACGAATTGATACAAACTAACTTGAATTGTTAATTGCATTTTTTTAGTTAATTAATTCTTTTATTATAAATAAAAATATATATTTAACGATTAAAGTTCAGTAGCTCGAACAACATTACATGAAATATCAAAAATGAATGACTCATGCACACAAAAAAGTCCACATAGATAATACAATTCGTTATATACACTTATTATGTTACAATAAATATTTAATAAACATCTCACTTTATATTGCATGTGTCATTCACAACACACTTACTATAATGTTGTGTGAAAGTATATGTTTGATTATCGTATTTATTTTGATAGATTTGACGACAATACTTACACTTTTTTCATAGAATATTAATAGAAGTTAAAGGGAGAGTCTTAAAGTGTGACCATATTCATCTTTTGGACATGTCTTTTTTTCTTTTTTGAATTAGAAATAACATCAATGATTTTTTCATCTCCTTTTATTGTGTTTTACGTTGCATTAGCTATGTTATCTTCATCCACATCCATATTGTCTCTTTAACTAAAAGTGAACTAGAATTATAACACATAATACAGATTTATCATATATAATAGTGCACTTTTGTTTTAAGTGTACAACAAATAGCTCTTTCAAACCATAATCTACCTATTGTTTTTACATTATTTATTTTCTTTTTGAAGTTTTATTTGTTATTCATGAGTTTGTTAATATGAATATGACAAAATAAACAAATTATGACTTATTCATAACCCATATGAATTTTGAGATAACAACTTTCTGTTTTATTTTGAAAGAAATTATGTTATTTGTAAGAATTACAATATGATACGAGAATAAATGTATTTCTTCAATTTTAAGTTTTAAATGCAAGATATAAGTTGTAACATGCTAATTTTTTTTCGGGCTAACGTAATGGATAGAACCTATCTCGATTTTTTTCGAGTTATTTGAACTAGTTCAAATTTGAAATGAATTTAATTCAGATTCTATAATTTTGATCAATCAAATTACGATATAAATTAACAATCCTAAAAAATTTGCATATAATTTAATTCAACCCTCAAATTAAAACTACCTATAAATTTATAAATGCTAATGAATTTTGCGATTGATATGGGATATTTTGTTATAACTTGTTATGAATGCACACCTATAATTAAAAATTGGTAACTTCTAATTAGATTCATCTAAATTCCAAACTATTTACCCTTTAATACATGTCTTTCAATAATTTTAAACATAAGAGATATGTTTAGTATAAAGTATTAAATATATTAAATATAATTTTATTAGATTAAATTAAGATAATTATCAAAAATAATCATAAGCTTTAAAGTAATATCACAAATAACCTTAAGATTTTTTAAATATTACAAATATCTCAAACTTAACGAAAATTAAAGTTAACAGAAATTAATATATCTTTTATACGTAAAATTGGTACGAATAATATATATATATAATCATATAAAATGTCAAATGTTTCTCACAAGCAAATATATTTAGTAAAAAGAAATTTAAAGAAATACAAAATGTAAAATTAAATCTTAAGAAATAGTATGGATTTAAATATTCATCATTCACAAAATAAAGAAAATATTTGCAAGAAAATATATAGTTTATTATAAAATATTTATTAACAAACAGCCATAATAGTGTAATATATGAAAACAGTAAATTCATAAAAATAGATAAAAAAATTTAAGAATTTAGACAAATATTAAAATTATAAATATTAATAGATTTTGAAATACCAAAATAATGCAACATAAAGGTTAAGAAAAAACCTCTAATAATAGAAGAAAAAAATAATATATCAAGATTTACGTTTATAAATTCTAATACAGAATCCTTTAATAAAAAAAATAGAGGTAATAAATATAAAATAAACTATAAGATATAGAATATTATATATATCTTGATGGTATTTTAGTGAGCATATCAAAAAAACCAAATAACGATAATAAAAACTTTAATCTTTTTAACAAAATAAATGGATATAACACAAGAATCAAACATTAAGTTCTTGCAAGACATAAATAAGACATAAAAGAACTCCTTAAAAAAATAAGAGAATATAGTTATAATAAAAAATTACAACAAGATATACATAAGAAATTTATATAATTAAAAAGTGATATAAACAACGTACCTAGAAACAATGAAGTTATATGTTATAAGTTTGATATTTTCGTAAAATTAAAGGAATAACCACTTAAGATACCATATGCATTGATGTCTAAGAACGAGGAAAAATTCAAAAATAAAAAATAAGTTATAATCCTAGTTTAATGGAATATAGAAAAAATTAAAAGAATTGTTTATGGATCTTAAGAATAGAGACGATAGACGAAGAACTAGGAAGATATTATAATGAAATTTTTTGTACAAAGAAAGAGAAATATGATATAACAATATGATCCCAAAAATTCATATGAAATCAATTTTATTACTAGTTCCTCGTCAAGAATAAACACCTAACCCACATAAGAAATAAATAAATAGGCAAAGGCTATAGATACATGACATTCTTTACAGAAGAAAACAACAACCCAAAATGGAAGAAGATGTACATTAGAAACTAAGGGTTGCATCCATCTAGAATTTAAATTTCACGAAAATTATAGATCTGATATTTTAGATTTAAATTGTATAAGAAACAAACAAAAAATTTAGATGATATGTAATCATACAAACTTTTCCAACTACACAATGAAATCTTGCCAAAATTACAAAAAATGTTAAAATTTAATGTACAAATTTAACAGAACAATATCATTTATAAATGTAGGGAATACTTCACCAAGTATGGAATATTTAGATACTATGATAAATGAAATATATAATAAATTTATTGAATAAGATAAAGAAATACATCATTGAATTTAGTGAAAATGAAATTGAGGAAGCTATTTAATAAATATGAAAATATGTAATATATATAAATTGCTTTATTTGTTAATATGAAATATATTGTCACAAGTTACACCCTACATGCAATAAACTTACAAGGAAATGTTATTTCAAAAATTATTTGGAATTTTACATAAAACTACAACAAAAGAATGGAATAAAAGAAATAGAAAAATTATATCAAATACTTTAATAGAAAAAATAAGAAGTCTGAAAAATTAGATAATTATTAAATGTCAAGAAAAACATAAAATATCAACAAATAAGAAAAGATGATAAAATCTGTTGTGATACAATAGATTTTAAGATGTCAAAAAAATATAGATGTAATATAAAATTTTACAAGTAAAAGTATAAAAAATACAAAACATTTAAAATATATAAATTTATAAAACATGATTTTCAAAAATATAAGAGAATGATGACAAAAAACCTTATATAAAAAATATTTTAGAAGAAAAATATATAAGTCATAAAAAAAATTTGCCTACAAGAAAAATAAATGTAAATGTTGGATATGCATTAAAGAAGGATATTACGTTAATTGATACTCTTCGTTAAAAGATGAATGATTTATATAGTCTTATAAATCTAAAAAGTACTTATAATAAGATATGATTGAAATTTAAAAGTTACACAAGTTATTATTTATATGCATATATAGATATAAAAGCTAGTAAATATGTATTTTCAAATGAACTCTAAAAACAAGCACCAAAAGATTCAATTGTAATAATTACTAACAATACTACAATAAATCTTAATAAAATCTTAAAAGTATAAGTATAATAATAGGAGAAGATAAATTTTACATTCTTACTATATATCAAAAAGAATCAAAAGTATATTTATTAGAAAATAATTTTTCAAACTTATATCAATATTTTACACAATTTTTAGATAAAAATAAGTCTAAAAATATTATATAGTGACAAAATGGTAAGATAAACACAGAGTAGCAATACAAATCTTATTTAGAAAATATTTTATTAAATATAAAAGATAAATAAAATTATTTTCTTAATAAAATTTATGAAGATAAAAGCTTTAACAGATATCAGAAAATTATTAAAATCAATAAACTCAGAAAATTCTCTAAATGCAAAAGTAAATAAATCTAAAATGGTTGTTAACATAAAACTAAGATAAACTAATAAGTCATAAGAGTAAAACTTATGATTTGAACTCTATAAAAATGATTGAGTTTGATGAATAAATTTAAGAATTTTTGGAACTAGAAGTCATAATACTAAGTAAATAAATCTAAAATGGTTGTTAACATAAAACTAAGATAAACTAATAAGTCATAAGAGTAAAACTTATGATTTGAACTCTATAAAAATGATTGAGTTTGATGAATAAATTTAAGAATTTTTGGAACTAGAAGTCATAATACTAAGTTATTCACCTCACTTTAGTCCAACATTCTTAATAAAAAAAAGTTAAAGAAGGAAGAAGAAAAAACATAATCCTAATAAATTTCAAAACATTAAATAAAGAAACCATTGATGATGGATACTTTATTCCAATGAAAGAAAATTTATTATCATTAATAAAAGAGAATAAATATTTCTCGAGTTTTGATTACAAAAGTAAAATTTAACAAATAAAACTGGATAAAAAATCTCAAAAACTAATAATATTTAGTTGCTTCCAATGATAATCTCAATGGAATGTTGTACCATCTAGATTGAAATAAGATATAGGAATCTTTCAAATATATACGAACATTATTTTTAAAAAATTACAAGATATTTATTATGTTTACATAGATAATATTTTAATTTTTAGTAACGAGTTAAATAAATATAATTAATATTCTAAAACAATGCAAAAAAGAAGTCATTGTGTTTTTGAGAATAAAGTAGTAATTACTGAGTAAAAAATTAATAATTTAAGGTTAGAAATTAAAGATGGAAACATAATCTACTACCTCATATATTAAACAACATTTAAAAATTTTATAGTACATTAAAAGACAAAAATCAATTACAAAAATTCGTAGGATATTTAACATATACTAAAGTATACATCAAGAAACTTACAAAAATATGAAAACTTTTACAAACAAAATTAAAAAAGAAGAAGATAATGTTTAGAAATTGATAGATCAAGACACTTTGTATATGGATATAAAAGCACATGTAAAAAAATTATCAACTTTATACCATCTAGGTTCAAGTGCGTTAAATGCATTAGAAGGAATTCAAAATGAGAAGGAATTCAAAATGAGAAGGAAAAACCTAACGGTTCAAAAGAGAATAACACCACTAAAAAGAAGAAAAAAAACTCAATTGAGCTAAATAAGCAGAAAAGAAAGTTAAAAAATACTTATGTGGTCAATAATGATAAAAAACTATAAATTTATAATAACTAGTTTAAAGCAAGCAAAACTATTATCGTATTTTGTGGAATAACTCACATCACTTTCATTAATAGAATATAAACTTACAAAAATTACGTCGACTATAGAGTATCAAAATTAATAACTCTAAAAGATATATGTAAAAATTCTTCTACAGTATTACAACAACAATAACCATTGTCACCAAACAGGTTGAAGATCCTAGAAAATATAGTACGATTATCAATACTATTTAGAAAAATGCATCTCACAAAGACAATAAAAATAGTACGACCATAGTACTATTTAGGAAAGCATCATCTAGGAATACATTGATCATTGAAGATGAAAATGACTAATACGATAATTTAAGTAAACCACAATTGTTTAGTCTCTATAACTTAGCCAAAAAATCTATCCAGAAACATATCAAAGATATGAAATTTTACACCTCAAAAAACTTTCTTACAATAGTAAATTTAATATTCTTAAAATAACTAGTCCAATTTTTATTTATAAAGCTTTTCATGCATGTTCAATTGAAAACCTATATTCAAGAATTAATTTAGATAAATTAAATTTATTTAAACTTTTTTTCAAAAAGGTTATCAAGAACTTCGAAAAGAATATCAAAGTAGAAGGCAAACCTATATATCTCAGATTTTTCAGTTCACTTATGAACTGAAATGAATAAGGTTGTATTAGTCTATATTATTTATTAAATTATATATTTTTAACACTAGTAGAAAAGTTTCAAAAAATGGTGCTTCTAGAAAAATAATTCAATACAGATGAACTCTATACTCTAAGAGGATCGGTGCTAAGTCAATTTAATCATGAACTTATAAAATTGATAATTTTTTTGAAATCAAAGTAAATCACTCAACTAGTAAAAATTAGAATCACTTTTAATATCAATATGAACTTAAACAAATTTATCAAATATGTTTTGTTTTTACGCCAAGAAAACCACTAAGAATCATAAATTTAATTTATTTACTGTATTAGAAATCGAGAAGATGATGACTCATCATTTACATCATTAAAAGGAATTGTGAGTGGAAAACAACAAAGTGGAATAAAGATATAAAATCCATATATGCAATTATTAGGTCATACTAAGGAAACAAATTATTAAAGAAGGAGAAAATAATGATTTTACACTATTATAAAGAAAATGGTGAGAAAATCAACGAGTTTGAAACAAACTTTAACAATAATAATCTAAAAATTTGTTAATAAATACGAAATATGTTTTGTTTTTATGCCAAGAAAACCACTAAGAATCATAAATTTATTTACTGTATTAGAGATCGGGAAGATGATAGGTCATCATCTACATCATCAAAAGAATTGCGGGCAGAAAACATAAAGATATAGAACCCACATCTTTAATTAACATATCATGTCAAGGAAACAAATTATTAAAGTATGGATAAAACAATAATTTTTCACTATTATAAACATGGTTCCTTGTCTTATAAAAAGAACCCTTATTCCAATTAGTTAGTCCGAGCTCGAGCAATAACAAACTCTTCACTCTAAAAAATATTCATCTAAACCCACTATTTTTTTCATTTTCTAATGAGTTTAATTAGAACATTATTATGTACGAACGCAAGAGTTTCATCATTACGAGGATGATATTAAGGCTTAAACAAAGTTGAGACATATCAGGTGTAGTAAAAGAAGACAAACAATATAAGAGAATATCGTAGTGGACCCATAAAATTGAGGTATGATAATTATAATTTTAAATTAATTAAATATTTATTTATAACATTTATAAAACTAATAAGTAAAAAAATAAAGATAAAGAAACTAACCACAAGTTTGTATAAAAATAAATATAAGAAAATTATAAAGATAAAATATTGTTTTCATAACAAACTTAAAAATTTGTATTTAAATAATAATATATATAAAATAACAACTAACATTGTAAAACAATTAATTTTAATTTGATATCATAACCATAGAAAATAAAAATACCTTAATCGATGAAAAGTTAATGTTGTTAACTATTCAAAAACATTAGTAATATTAATTATAAAAATGTTCTTTTTTATAAGCCTTAGGGACATAAGAGAATATATGCTAAATCTTAGGGACATAAGAGAATATATGTTAAATCTCAGGGACATAAGAGAAGATATGCTAAATCTTAGGAACATTAGTGATAATTTTCTATCTAAATTGTACTGAATTATATTATAATTAGTTTGTACATTATTTGGCAACAAATTGTATGATATAATTGGACAAAATTGATTTTAAATATTTTATACTTAAAATAATTTTTTTATTATAAAATTTATTTAAATCAATATTTATTTTATTTTTATATTTTTTATTAATTTTAAAATAAAAATATTTTTAATTTAAGATAAAATATAATTTTATAATAAAAAATTCAGAAAGACTAAATTAAATATTCAGTACGATTTATATTTATATGTTTTGATGGTATTAAATTTTTACATAATCATATTATTTTTATACTATATTATTTTTTATTTTATAACTAAATGTATATTATATAAAATTATATAGTTAGAATTTTTTATAATAAATTTATATGTTTCTGGTGGATATATTTATAAGTTATCTTAAAAGCTTCCCTATAAGCCCATAAATGAAATTTGGATGAGGCCCATGTAGAGCCTACAAAGTACAATCTTAATATTCTCATAAAAATGATTGATTTTTTTCACCTTGCATGAAGATTTTCAAACCCTAAAAACATATTTCTTCCTCACTTTGTTTCTCTATCCGTAACAATAGGTAACAATCCCCTCCTCTTCTTTTAAAGATTTTTTTTTGCTCGTTAAAACTCTTTTCGTTCATATTTTTTGTGGTATTAAAAAAATTATAGTGGGAATTATAGTTTATGCGTAATGTTTGTTCTTTTTTTTTCAAAGTTGTATGTATTTGAACATATTGATCGACCTAAAGGCTGATCCGAGTCTATGTGATTACACCGAATTGTATATCGGATCGTGCTTACATGATCGAGCCGAGTTGTAAGAATACATCGAATGATGTACTTGAATTTGCATATGCGAAGCACACAATCAAGTACGAGATTAATCCAGGAAGTCACATCCTATATAAGATTGTCCATTAATTCAAACTACGGTCAACCTCGATCCATAAAATGTTGTACTTATATCGATTATATCTTTCACTGACACACATATATGTATACATTCTATGATCGACATTTGTACATGTAATATGATGTACTTGACTTTGCATATGCAAATCACACAATCAAGTACGAGATTGATCCAGGAAGTCATATCCTATATATGATTGACCATTAATTCAAACTATAGTCAACTTCGATCTATAAAATGTTGTACTTATATCGATTGTATCTCTCACTGACACATATATGTGTATACATTTTATGATCGACATTTGTACATGTAATGTTCTATAAATAAATGAACATTTTATGGAATCTACACATTTAGTTAATTATCTTGAATTCTTTCTAAGTTATTCTCTCGGATGAATATCAAATAGTGTGTTATTTATTTATTTTTGAACTTTTGGTTTATGGAGATGGCTTGATTTTTTTTCTTGGACATAGAGTTGAGATTTGTTTCCCTAATTTGTATGTTTTTCATTTGATTTAAAAATGATTTGGGCACTACCTACTTCATGTCTTATCTCTATTTTACTTTTAAATTTTGTAGCTAATTATGTGTTAAACTAAATTATTCATTCACTTTTCTAATTATATGATCCTCTTGGAAGAAAAAGAGTTAAACTTTATTGAAAACTTTCTAATACGCTTTCGGTTTAGTATTGAAGAATGAAGATGAAGACTAAAGTAGGGAATAAAGAAAGAAGGCACAAGAAGGAATCTGCTGACTTTATGGTAAAATGATTACGAATATTTACATCGGCTTTTATTTCTAAATGTCCATGCAAGTTTGGAGATGTTTGGTTTCTCATTTTAATGTATCATTTGTGTCAAAGCCATTAGAGGGTGGTTCCGGTCTTGAACTTCCTAAGAAAAAGCCTTCAAAAGAGTACTCAAAAGTCTTATATACTGGGCGAATACCACATGAGTTTTATGAGAAGGAGATGGATGGTATTTTTTGATTCTTAATATTTAGTTGTTACAATGTGAGCTTATGAGCCGTATGGTTCTGTTCATTGCTATTTTATTTCTAATTTTTTTAGGTTTTATTGATTGTCTATTTCTTTTGAGTTTTTCTCTTTTTAACTAGGTAGTCTCCTACATGGTTCTTTAGCCAATTTGGCGCAATCCAGATATTAAGAGCTTTCTAGAATAAGAAGGTTTGTTCTTTTGACCTAACTCTAAACATGTCATATTGATTTATCTTTTGAATGTAGTATTCTACATATATTTTGTCTTTACGTCATAATAACGTAATTATTTCCACATAATAACATGATTTATTTGCTGAGATCAATTTCTTTGTTTATTATATATTTTGTTGGCCTATTTGTTAGAGTTGATAAACTTTGTTTCTTTGGCAGATAGGAAAATCAAAACGTCATTGCTTCATCGAGTTTGTTGATCATGGGGTAGTACCTATTCTTATATTTTAATATACAGCTGTAGTAGTATTAATTATTGTCAAAAAGCTCCATTTACTGTAAGATGTATTTTGTAATGTGCAGGTTGCAAATATCGTGGCCAATTCCGTGCATAATTATCTTCGGTATGAACATCTTTTGCAAGTTCATCTTGTTCCTCTCGAACATGTTCATCCAAAGCTATAAGCAAACCAAATTTTCTTCATACTAATTTTATAGTTTCAAACTTGCATAAGGTTGTGAGGATGGATCAAGTTGTCTTTGACTGTGGTAATAATGAAATGGCACAAGAACGTGGGTATATTTTTTGTTGCATTGTTCTTCAAGTTTACATGTCATAAAGCATCCATGCTGAAAAGTACCAAGGTCTGAATGGTGGTAGTTAACTTTTAGTTTGCTCAATCACATTAACAGTAATGGGAAAATATGATTAACAAACAACTGTTCTCTACATTTTTGATCATGCAAGTCGAAGAAAGTTCTTGTTATGAAAATGCTTATTACATTGTCATAGCTTAGTTATCCAAATTTATGTGTACGAAGACATTGGGGTCTTCCATTTTCAGTGGAGTTTCCATAATAATGAACTCTAGTCTATAATCATGTGCTCCAATGTCTAGATCTTTTATCACTTGTAATTAACGAGGCTCTATCAATTAGAATTACAATATTATACAAACGAAATCAATAATGCTTTATTTCATGCTCTCTTCCATGATCTTGTCTCCATTTAATGTTAAGGAATTAACTAAAATATGAAATAAGTTTTAATTTCATTTTACTTACCATTCGTATTATAAATGTATTGAATATTATCAAACCAGGGGAATAATTGTGGAGATAAGGTACACGTAATGGATTTTTTTATACTCATATACCTCATGTCCGCATCCATGCATGTCAAGGGTTTATAAAATGGATTATGGGTAATGGAATTGGGTTGGTGAAAACATGCAGTCACAATCATATGATATCAATCAACTTAGTTGCTGATACACGTGTGTATTTGCTCATAATTTCCTTTTCACATTTTAAGGTGGAAAGGTCGTAATTATAGGTACAAGTACAACCCATTGGATTGATGAAGCTAGAGAGAAAGCAACATAACAAGGAATTAGATTAAATAATATGATTTCGTTTTGGTTTGCCTTTTGATGTTTACTAAATTTCCCAAGTTTTGTTACTTTGAATTTTTGATTGCTCTGTGAAACTAAAAAGAAAAGAACATTAGAGGAGCACACAAAGTAGGTGAATAAAATCATTAAAGGAGATGAGAAACGAAGAAAGAGGATAAAGGCTGCTGGTATTAATTATGAGTGCCCAGAAATTGGAAACAATTACATTTTCATGATACTTACACTCTCTGTCTTTTTCAAACAAAGGAGTACTCAAGTCTATTTTTTTATTAAATAAAAGAAACAATACAGTAAGATTTGAACTTATGTTTACGTTGGTGGGTAATGAATCATATCACTTGTACCAAAAGGAAAGAAAATCCCTAAAAATAAAGCTACTCATGATCTTTTTGTAATAAAAAGTGAAAACTATCCCTAAAACTTAATGATGAAAATTGGTGTTGAAAACGCCAAGGCCTAAAGTCCTTTCTAAATAAAACAAGCTATTTTAAAGTTGTATTATTTTTTCATATATTTTCATTACAATTCTATAGCTATATATAAGGAGATTTATTCCTTCAATTACTCTTTGAATTAAAGATTCCTTGATTTACTCCTTAAATTAAAGATTCGTTGTTTTATTCCTTGAATTAAGAATTCCTTCTTTTTCTCCTTGAATTACTCATTAAATTAAGGATGACAACTCCTTGATTTACTCCTTAAATTAAGGTTCTTGATTTACTCATTGAATTAAGGAGTTGATATTCCTTAATTTACTCCTTAATTTTATCCCCAATACTTTTCCTCAAGTTGGATCTATAAGGTTTATGGATCTAAACTTGCACAGAAGTCGTTGAAACTAGTGAGAAGCCAAGGCAACAAAGGTAAAACTAACAAAAATGCTGATTACGATAGCAAAAAAAAAATATTGTTGTCGATGTGGTACCTTTCCTTTTACCACAATATTTCCCCTCCACATCGGGTAGGTAGGAGCTGCAGGAGAGATTTAATCCATCATCGTTAAGAGCTTGGTTTCAATGTGTGACATTTCCTTTTACCACAATACTCCTCCTCCATATCAGGTAGGTAGAAGCTGTAAGAGAGATTTAATCCATCATCGTCAAGAGCTTGGTTTCAATGTGTGACCTTTCCTTTTACCACAATACTCCTTCACATCAAGTAGGTAGAAGCTGTATGAGAGATTTAATCCATCATCACCAAAAAATTTGGTTTGAAAAATAAAATTTGAACAAGAAATCGCTCTCATAGAGTGCCAAATGTAAGACATTACAGACTATGCTTTGATGAAAATTGGTGTTGAAAACTCCAAGGCCTAAAGGACTTTCTAAATAAAACAAGCTATCTCAAAGTTGTATTATTCCTTTCATATATTTTCATTACAATTCTATAGCTATACATATGTATAAGTAGATTTATTCCTTGAATCACTCTTTGAATTAACATTCCTTAAATTACTTCTTAAATTAATGATGACAATTCCTTAATTTAATCATTAAATTAATATTCTTGATTTATTCCTTAAATTAAGGAGTTTAGTCTTATCTCCAAAGTTATTCATGATCTTTTTTGTGATGAAAAGTGAAAACTATAGAATTTTTATATCTTACAAATCTTGGCAGCCTTTGCACAGTGGATGCTAAGTATCCTAATTCCTATGAGCTCCATTCTACAGGTGGGTAATATCCAATTAGCCCCAAAGTTTAACATGTAGTAGGCTTGTGGTGTACTCTATTGAAATTTATTACAAGGGTCGGACTCACAATTCTCCAAATTCTATGTTGACTTGGATGGGAATAGACTACATTGGGATCCATTACACATTACTGGATAAAAGGGCTTTATTAGGTGTTGCATAAGGCAACCTTCTACTTGTCCAGGACGATTTTCAGGATCTGTATCTTTTTTTTTTGTCAAAATGAATTTCAGGAAGTTGAAAACTATAAATTTTAGTTCTCGAGGATTTGTAACCTATGAATAATTTGAGCCTGGAAGAAAAAGTAACAAGATTTAGTATTTTTAATTTTTTTTCCCATTACTTTACTTTTTGGCTGGGGTGTAGGATTGTTCCATAATTACGTACCACCATAATTGATTTTTTTATAGCAATCACATTTTCAAAATAATTTTTGTTATTATTGTCATAATTGATTTTTTTAATAATAATATTATTAAAATAATTTTTGTTATTATCACGATAAAATGCATAATATATATATATTTTATTTTCAAAATAATTTTTGTTATTATTGTCATAATTGATTTTTTTAATAATAATATTATTAAAATAATTTTTGTTATTATCACGATAAAATGCATAATATATATATATATTTTATCTCTAATATTAGTTACATATTAGTCTATTATTATTAGATAAATTTATTATTAAAAAAAATATTTTTATAATAATGATCATTTACATATAATTAGAAGGGGAAGGCGAAATGGTAGGTCTATGATGTCTATTCTATATATTCACGTGTCATACTTGATAGGTTTCATGAATTTCCAGTAATGTGGCGGGGAGGGAACAGGGCAAACTAATTTCTCGTGTTCAATTCCCACCATATATATTGACTACGTGAGTTGGTGCAAATCTGTGTTAGTTTTACTTTTTGGAAAAAAAATATATTTATGATGTAACAGTTGATTATATTTAAAACAAATAATTTTTATTAATTTAATCAATAATTATTTATTATATTAATTATAATATAAAAAAACATTTTTAAAAAATATTGTCTATAATTTATAAGAGAATAGAGATCAATGTAATTTTTACATCTTTAATAAAAATGTGTTTTAATATATTAATTATTCATTAAAATAGAATAAATTTATTATTTCTTTTAAAAATATCACCGAATTTTATTTGCAAACTTTAGGTTAAATTTTTAAAGGTAGGATTGATATTTTAAAAATATTTATTTATTTTATAAAATTAATAATAATATTTTAAATAATTATTTTTTAAAAATAAATCATTTATATAGTTTTAAATAATATTTGATTAATTAATTAAATATTATCGAGAATATTTATTGTAAAAAAATAAATAGTAAATTGAGAATGACGTTATTTTGATAAAAATAAATAAATATTTTTTAAAATATTAATTTTACTTTTAAGAATTTTACCGAAATCTTTTGGATAAATTTTGATGACTGTTGGGAAAAAATAATTAACAGTATTATCCCACTCAATAACTAAGGATTAAGATGTTATTACTTAAAAAGTATCCTCATTGTATTATCTTTTATTATTTATAAAATTATTTTATAATAATAAGAGAATAGTAATTTTTCACTAATTATGGTAGATTACAATCTCTAGTTGGTAATTGGTTGGGAACGAAAAAGTACCAAAATTATGACACGTGTTTTCACGTGAATTGCAATTCATGGAAAGCCATTACACTGTCGTACATTTTATCATTTCCTTACCTATAGGAGTAAAACTTCATTTATCTCTTTGCTCTTCTTATTAGCATAGAAGAGAATTGGTTTCAGTGCGGAACCCATAGACCTAAGCTTTGGAGGCTTCAAACTTAATTAGAGAAGTTTTCTATTGAGCAAATTTAGTAGCACTCTTTCTATTTTTCACTCTCTTTTCTCTTTCATTTGGCACAATCTTTATCCAAGCTCTTCCTTTTGAATTCTACCCATTACACTTGGTGTAACTGAAACAATCTCATCAGCTAAATACCACCACTGCTAGATAGATTGAGAAGAAACAAACC
This sequence comes from Hippophae rhamnoides, assembly GCA_033030585.1. NCBI lineage: Eukaryota > Viridiplantae > Streptophyta > Magnoliopsida > Rosales > Elaeagnaceae > Hippophae > Hippophae rhamnoides. The sequence goes on from CM065429.1 coordinate 71,723,309, forward strand.
AAAAAACAAACGAAATTATACTTGTTTGGTTTCATAGATCCACAGATCTGATGCTTATCAAATTCATATGAACTTGTGCTACGTTTTTTAGATCCTATTGCCTGTTTTTCAACTGCGGCGCGTAGTTTTCTTCAAGAGACAGTCAAAGTTATTGGGTAAAGCTCCTTTTCTTCATTTTTGGCTTCCTCTGATTGTTAAATTACCGGGTGGAAAATCTCGAATTTTTCTGTTTATATGATTCTGTGAGGTGGTTAAATTTTTCAACGTGAATGAAAAGAGATACGCGGTACACTTTCTAGGTTGCCAAATGGCTGACCAAGACTTTTATGAAAGAAAAATAAAATAAAAAACAAGGGCTTTGACCACTCTTTTCCAAACCTCCCCTTGTTGTATCTTTGTTGATTTTTATTTTCCTCCAAATGGTCATGGTTTTCAGTTTCAAAGATAATAAGGTGGTCTCTGGGATTATTTGGACTTATTGCTCTCTGTTTTGGAATTTGAATGGAATATCAAACTTAGATTAACTGTAAAGACTGCTTATTTCTGTCAATTATATGACAAGTTAGGCTTTTGCCTTAGATTAACTTGTCCAATTATTCGATTGGTTAACTTTGTCTCATATTCTGGTTTTTGATTTTTGCTGTAGTCTATATTCTATGTGCTTAGAAGCAAAGTGGCAGTTGAATCCATAATTAATAATTGTTTTTTTGGGGTTCATAGTTGTTTCCAAGTCTTTATTACATGTGGCGATTTTGGAGGGTCGTTTGGGTGAGATGAGGGATGTTATCAGGGTTGATGAACTTCCTGAGTGACTGTTTTCGGCCAAGGTCAAAACGATATGCTCACATGGGTTCGGATTCTGGAGGTCGACAAGATGGGCTGTTGTGGTACAAAGACTTAGGCCAGCACTTCAATGGTGAATTTTCAATGGCAGTAGTTCAGGCCAACAATTTACTTGAGGATCAGAGCCAACTAGAGTCTGGTAATTTGAGTTCACACGAGTCTGGTCCACATGGGACTTTTGTTGGTGTTTATGACGGGCATGGAGGGCCCGAAACATCACGCTATATCAATGATCATCTCTTTCAGCACCTTAAAAGTAAGTGCTTTTGGACCTTTTAGGCATCAATAAAATTTCACGAACTTTTGTTATTTTTAATGTTGTGATTTTCAAGTTCGTATTGCTCTTGATTTCATTTTTGAGAAATTTGAAATAAAGCTGCTCTAATGAGGAATATAATTGATGAAATATGTTCAGATAATACATTTAGATTTAGTGGTTGGTACTTCTATCTTACTGTAAAGGAATGAGTTGTATAAAACTTATTCTCATTGTAGTAAACTATTATCTATTTTAGTGTATAAAGTCAGTGTGTTTTTGTAAGTCATATAAGAGGGAGAGGATATAGTTTTTTTGTATATAGCATGCCAGAAATTTGGTTTTTCAGGTTTCTGTTTTTTTCTTTACTTTCAGTAGTTTATTGTTGTGTATTTTGGGGCATTAACTTCACCTCAATTATTATTTTGGACTCAAAAATGAAAACCTCGCCTACACATAAGCCCAAAAGTTGTGGCATAGTGGAGATTTGGTGTTCAATTTCCATTCTTTCATCACCATTTCTCAGTTGCATTCTTCCATCATTTTACTGTTTTGTACAAGTAATTGACATATATACCCACTTCTAAGCACAAACCCTTGTTTTACCTATTAAACCCAGTTTGTACCTAGTTGTAAAGTTTTACAATTACAACATATTAGTTGTTATATAAGTGGGAAAAAGTTATCATATAAGGAAAAATTAGTATTTGTGTCCAAATATGGATATATAGGTAATTTTTTGCTTTGTATTTGGGACACGTGCTTTACACTTCCATTATGAGCTACCTTTGGGTGATTTTCATGTTCTGAATGCATTATGTAGGGTTTACTTCAGAGCAACAATCCATGTCTGTAGATGTAATATGCAAGGCATTTCAAGCAACTGAAGAGGGATTTTTGTCTTTGGTCACAAAACAGTGGCCCATGAATCCACAGATTGCAGCAGTGGGGTCATGCTGCCTTGTTGGTGTCATATATGGTGGAACCCTTTACATTGCTAACCTAGGTGATTCCCGTGCTGTTTTGGGAAGAGCTGTTAAGGCAAACGGGGATGTTTTCTCGATTCAGTTGTCATCAGAGCATAACGCAAGTATAGAGTCTGTGAGACAAGAACTGCATTCATTGCACCCTGATGATTCACATATTGTGGTTTTGAAGCATAATGTATGGCGTGTGAAGGGTCTCATTCAGGTGCTGTCTAGATTGTTGACTCTAAAAATGGTTTCTGATTTCTGATTTTTGTAAATTTATTACTAGGGCAAGTTAGAATGTTGTGACTTCTTATTGCTCCATTTTATTTTCGTCTCCTGAGCTTTGTCTATAATCATGTGTTCTGGTGCTGTTGTTAAGCTTACTGTCTATGTCTTTAATCAACTTGTTTCCCAATGTAAACAATACATCATTAGTTAATCTAGCAGAAACTTAAAATGGCATAAACCTTGTGTTGCGAAGTTTCAATTTGTAATTCACACATGAGCCTTAGGAACTATGAATTTGGTGGCTCTAAGGATTTTGTCAGATGCATTATTATTATTATTATTTTGGTTTTTTTAGGGCACTGGACTAAACTCTTGAAAATACTAATTATTGTCAAGCAAAAGGTTTTCCTTGCAAAAGGCTAAATTTAAAAACATATTTTATGTGTCATATGAGGTTTTATGTTTGAATGCATTTGGCTAAATTTTTTCCCCTCCTGGTTGGTTTCTATAAATGTCAAGTTCTTTTATCTTGCAGATTTCTAGATCCATTGGTGATTTTTATTTGAAAAAGGCTGAATTCAACAGAAAGCCTCTTTATTCTAAGTTCCGTCTTCGTGAACCTATAATAAGGCCAATATTGAGCTCCGAACCATCTATTTCTGTCCACCGATTGCAGCCACTTGACAGATTTATAATATTTGCATCAGATGGACTTTGGGAACACCTCAGCAATCAGGCAGCAGTTGATATAATTCAAACCCATTCACGCAGTGTAAGATTTCAACCTCAGAACTAAATATTAGTCAGTAATCAGACCATTCTAAAAGCTAATTTTGACTTAGGAAAAAAGAATGCAACAATGATTTTGTTGCACCCTTTTTATTAGAATCAGAATTTACAGATTTTATAAATGGTCGTCATTGGTTAGAATGATATATTTTACTGAATTATCCATTTTGATTTTTTGGCTAATTATCCATGGTATTTTCTTAGTTTATATGTGATTTTTAATTCAGCTTATGAGTATCGTTAGATATGTGATTATCATCAGTGCTTGAACTGAACTATTGAGGATGACTCCTTATAGACTTTATCCTCATTTATGTGATTGCTTGGCTAATTTGATTTGTAAAGGACACAACTCTGAACACCAAATTATTCATTGCCACATCTTATTCAGGGAAGTGCGAGGAGGCTGGTGAAAGCTGCACTGCTAGAAGCAGCAAAGAAGAGAGAAATGAGGTATTCAGACTTGAAGAAGATTGACCGTGGGGTACGCCGGCATTTCCATGACGATATCACTGTGATTGTTGTGTTTCTTGACTCAAATCTTGTGAGCAGGGCTAGTTCCGTCAAGTCCCCAAATGTATCAGTAAGAGGGGGTGGAATCATCTTGCACCCTAACTCTCTGGCTCCTAATGCAACAACGGAAGTTGGCAATAACTGATTAGTCTGCTTCTCCCCATCCTCTCTATTGTATTATTCTCGTGTGAATACCAGGTAGCTAAAAAGAGATCGATATAAGAGGAGCAAGCCTTCTATTCTTTACTTGTATACTGTAACTTTTAACTGCACTAATAATTGCTTTTAGCCTCTCCTATATGTGCTCTAAAAAAACATATAGAACTTGACAAAGGAACTTAAGGTGACAGCAGTAATAGATTTTCGTTGGCACGGTTTCACCATTCACATTTGTGTTTTCCTTTTCTTCTTTTTTTCCCTCCCATTTCTTTGGCTTTTTTGGTACTGTAATTTTTTTTGACTGGGTTGATTATTGTTTCTTTGCAATCCTTGCTTGGTTAGTCACTATGTTGTCCATGAAGTTTCAGCCTTAAAGACTGGGGCTAAATTGTATCAGTACTTAATTTAGTTTATCTAATTTTCAATTTTAAAATTATTTTTCTTAACTTTTTATTTCATATATCAAATTAAAAAATAATATATATTTTTATTTTAAAATGTAACAAAAATATAAAAATAAAATATTGATTTAAATAAATTTTATAAAGAAATTACATTGATATGCAAGGAAATTACGTAAAGTAAATTACTTATTATTTTAAATATAAATTATTTTATTAATTTTTATCATCAATAATTATATTATAAAGTTTGTAAAAATGAATTATAATAGAATTTTTTTATATAGATCAATTTAATTTTCCCAGTTACTTTCGGCATAATGTAATCTTTGATGAATATTTTTGAAGTTCAAGATGTCAATTATATATTATATTCCTGAGGTTCTATTGATGTAAGCTATGTTGTGTATCACTGGTATTTTTCTTATTTATACAGGCAGAGTTTGGTTGCTTAAGAGTTAAAGCAGCCCGTACCTCGATGGGACTTTTATAGTGGTCTGATATTTACTTTGAAAAATGGGCTTTGGTATTTTTTTTATTTTTATTTTCGAAACACATTAAATAATCTTATTTAGGTTATTTATAATAAATTTTAATATTAATTGATATCTTTAAGTTATCTTAATTTTTTTAGATTTTGTTAAATTTGATCAAAATATATATTAATAATTTAAATAAAATTATTTGATGTGTCATAATTAAAAATAGAAGTTAAAAAAATATAAAAACAAAATAAGTGTATTTCAAATGTAACAATTTTGTAAAATGTAAAGGTAATGGTTGTTTTTTTAAGAGCAAATTAAGGATACACCAAATCAGCTTTTGAGCTACCTATAAATCAATTTTGTAAAAAAAAAAAAAGAGTAAATTATAAACCAATATATTAATGTGTGGAGTTTATTACAATTTCCTGAGAATTGTAAGACAGTGGTCGCCTACAAAGCACAAACCATAGGTATTCTACCAATGACTTTATTTTAGTATCACGAAAAACAAGAAAACCCAAAACCACATACGAAAGAGCATTTATCTAGAGTTGAGATGTATGTTCGAAAGTAATTAGATGGCAAAAAAATGAAGATATATGTTTCATCTCGGCACATTTTCTCACTTAATTTGAGAATATAGATGGAATTTTTCTTAACAAAAATATTGATATCGGCACGGATATTCAGTGTTGGAAAAAATAGATGGTTGTAAAAAAATAAATTTTACACACATTCAGTATAATTTTTCAAATTAAAATAGAACAAAAATAACACTAAATATTCTTTGCGTGAAAAAACCTTTCAAAATTGAAAGTAACAACCATGAGACCCGTAGGTCACTTAAATCTTCCACTGTAATAAGATGAGATTACACATTTCACCTTTAGGTGTATCTCTTACAAAAATAAAACAAATATGTATCTTCAATTTATAAGTTTTACTTTACAAATTAGCTCTTTCAATTTTTTTCTCTAAGAAATTTTCTTTCTATAGAGTTTTCTTTTCCTCTCAGCTTCTATATTTTCTATTGAGATGAAGCAAGGCCTTTATAGAACCAAAGCTCCATCCTTCTCTCCGGATTACATGGAGAGATTTTTGACTTTTTTCTTCTTCTTCTTTTGATGCCACCTTAGAATGTTTCCTCCTTTTTTTTTCTTTGCTGCTGGCCTACATAGTTGGACCAACATTCAGTTATTCACTAATATACTCGATGGACAATGTCATTTGAAAGAAAGAATAGCTAGAGTGGATATATTGTAGAATAGATTTTTAAAATGTATAAATTATTAACATGTGGTATGAAATCTTTGGATTTAATAAATTATTATGACGATTGATCATGAAAATTTTATCCATGAAAAATCATAATGATTGGTTCATAATCTTTGGATTTGATGAATTGTTATGATGATTAATTATAACCATTCATCACTGATTTATTTGTGTTGATTAAGGGTTGATGTACATTAACCAAAAGTTGATGAGTCAAAGAAGGTGTAATCTAAGTCATACATTTATTGTGCCATTTAGATCTTTGATTGATGATTCTTGATGAAATATAGTTGTATTATTTGAGATCTAATCATTGCATCAAAATCTAAGGATTAGAAATGAAACAATGCATCCAAATGAATGGTTGTCAAATTATTTTATAAATACCAAAAGTTTAAAGTCATAAAATCTATCCAAAGCAAATCTCTTTTTTTTTATTAATTGCCTACAAAATAATATTTTGTAATAAAATATTAAGTTTTAAATATACAAATTAATATTCTATTAACTACAATATTAGAACATTAATATCTTAAACTTGAAGAGCATTGTATCTTGGAGTCGTATTTAATAAACTCTAGTACATTACCAAATTGATGGGGACAAATAGCATCTTAAGGAGAGCGATATTATATCGTGCCTTGAAGTCTTTATTAAATTTACAAAGTTCAACATCAAGCTCTTATAATATTATTTTGTTTTATTTCAGTAATCTTAAGAAGCTATTTACTATGTCATTATCATCATCTTTACTTTGTAAAATTGTTATTGATTTTTGTCAAATTTGGGAGATTCAATGGAGGAAATTTTTGATGTTGGTAAAAAAAAATTACATTTTTTGTTAACAAGTTTAAACGTGGTATATATTCTCACTACACCAAACTCTGATAAAAATGAAAATGAACCCATGGGAAATAATCGTAGAAGATAGAAATGGGAGTAAGATGGCTATATGTGCAATGGACATATTTGTAATACTAAAGAAATATGAGATGCATAAAAAGCTACGTATATGTTTGAAGATGTTATAAATAAGAAATTTCTAGCTTCTAAAATTTTTCAATATTGCATATTTGATAATAAGAAGGTAATAGAGAAATTTCATGAAATATGTCACATTCTTAATCAATTTTAACAACATGATGTGAAAATGGATGAATATATATATATATATATATATATATTGTTGTAACTTCTATTATTGATAAAATTCTCATATCATGAAAAAACTACAAAAAGAGTCTTACGTATAAGAAAGAAGATGTATCCCTAGAAGAATTGGGCTATCATCTACGTTTTAAGGAGGAAATGAAATTAAGTAATCTAGATGACCAATTCTCTAAGGTACCTATGCTGGATGAGAGAAATGAAAATAGTCGCAAAAGAGGAAGAGATGAAACTCTCTTGGACGAAAATGATAAGAAAAGAAAGTTTGATTCAAAATATAATGAAAGTAAGAAAATTAAGGATCAGTGCTTTAATTGCGATAAATCTGATCATTTTAAGAGAAATTGTATTCTTTTAAGAAAGGAAAAAATAATGGCAATTCAAATGCCAAATTTGTGGTTATGATCAATGGCGTATTTATTGTTGAAAGCAACACTTAATGGCAGATTGATTCTGATGCAACTAAGCACGTATGCAAAGATAAAAACATGTTTTTCACCTATAAATAGAGATGGGCACAGGTACAGGAGATGATGATTATTGATATAACTGTCTCCGAATTGAATTATAAAATCAGTATCCAAAATCGCATGAAACTGTTAAAAGCACGCATGCAAAGATAGAATCATGTTCGAGACAATTATTAAAAAATACTCAAAAAAATCGTTTTTCCAATTTTTTTTAAATTATACATAACTATGTGAAAAATCAATAAATCCTAATTATTAATTAATATATAATTTAATTTAATAAATATATAAATTAATCAAATAAATATAATTTATTTCGGGTACTTGCATATACAATTATCAGTATGACCGTACTCGTTGTTTTATGTTTGATTTTTACCCAAAATTGTATCAATCTTCAAAATTTATCAAATAAAAATCAAACCAAAGGTGTGAATAACCGAACTTGCGGTTTTTTTTGCTCATTCTTACCTATAAATCCCATGATGGTTCTATTCTCTACATGTGAAACTCTCCCACTGTTTGTGTTAAAGGCAAGGGGAATGTTAAAATAGAATTCACTTTTAAGAAGTCTTTGATTCTAACTAATGTATATCATGTACTAGAAGCTAGAAAGAATCTTGTTAATGGAAGCCTACTTAATAAGCATGATTTAAAACTTGCATTTTAGTTTGATAAGTTTATACTTTTTACCAGGAGAATGTTTGTAATCATCATTAATTATGTCAAGACATATGAGAACTTGACATATCTTTTAACAACAGGCCTTGTAAAGGATTTAGTTATGAAAAAATCTAAAGGGATATGACTAAAGCTAAGCTCAAAATAAATTGCCAATGATGGAAACTCAACCTAACATTTGAAACATTAAGATCTTAGGTTTAATGAGTAAAAGTAAATCATATGTTTGTGATCGTAAGCATAGTAATAAACCAAGAGTAGTCTCAAAGAAATATGTATTTGGTACACGTAATGGAACAAGAAGGATAAATCATTTATCTTTTAATGAACTTATAACATAATTATTTGTGGAATACTTAGGTTACGTGGGTATTTTTGATAATTTTACTTATGTGAGTGTCAGGGATGGTGTCGTTTCCTATATAGTTTGGCTGACTACTATAACATTCATGAAAAACCAGGATATAAGATACAAGATCGATCTATGTGTCAACAAATAAAATAACAATGGAGGTTAATAGGACTTATGTGTGAGATATGTCTGATTAACCAAATAAGGTTGATGGTTCAAAGGATTGCCTACCATTCTACCTCAATTAATTTTGATATGTTTTCACTAAGTAGTGGTTCAAGTCCAAAAGACATTTATTTATGCATAAGCCTTTGGAGCATAGTCAAGCTAAAAGCTTTCAAAATTAAATTTCATTTTAAAAATGGTAGGGATTGTTGAAGAGATTTTTAAAAAATATAAACTACTAACATATGGTATGTATATAACTTTCAAAGTACACTTATTCATTTGCATAACCATTGAATCTATGAAGAGTTATGATGGTTGATTCATAACCTTTAGATTTGATGAACCATTATGATGGTTGAGCATGACCATTGAATCCATGAAAGGTCATGATGGTTGATCCATGACCTTTGGATTTGATGAATTGTTATGATGGTTGATCATAACTATTCATGAATGATGGATTTGTATTGACTTAGAGTTGACCCATATTGACTAGGGGTTGACTACATTGACAAAAGGGTGATCAGTAAAAAAAAGTGCAATCTAAACCATACAATCATTTGGGTACAATATGTACCTTTGATTGATGACTCTTGATGAAACAAAGTTGTATTACTTGAGATCTAAAATTTGGACCAACTAGAAATGAAACAATGAAACTCAAATGAATAGATGTCAAATTATTCTATAAATACCAAAAATCTTAAGCCATAAAATTCATCCAAAACAATTCTCTTCTTATTAATTCCCTTTCTAAAACAATATTTTATAATAAAATATTAATAAATTATATATATACATCTTGAATGCTCTTCAAGTTTAAGGTGTTTTAGGTTATCTTTGTTAGTGCATATGATAGACAACAAAAGGTTCATTGTATTTTAGAATCATATTTACTAAATCTTAATGTATCATTAAATTGATGGAGAAAATAGTGTTTTAAAGAGAGCTATCGAAGCATTTATTAAATTTACAGCAAATTCTCACAACATTATTTTATTTTTTTCAACACATATCAAGGGCAAAGATTCACAAGCATGATGAGCATGCAGAAGGTTTAGATTGGAAAGTTAGAGATATTTTCCATTGCATTGTATAAATACGCGTTCAGTTGTAAACAGTTCAGGTTATTATAATCAATTTACACACTAAAGGAAATACTCTCTTTAACATTTGAGTGAGTTGGCAAGCAAGTAAAACAAAACACTTCATAAGAAACAATCTTGAGAAATTAGCAAGCTTAACCGACTATAGATTTGCAGCAATTTAGAATACTTCTCAACAGACAGCAAGTACCATTGACCAATAACAAAATGCAAGTTGAATAAAACACTCTAGCATGTTGTGAAAGACCAAATTAAGAACAACTCAAACTGTCGTAGACCACATTCTTATGCTAAAAGCCAGCATATTAATCTATAACCAACCCAAAATCTTGCATTAAAGTTGACCTCGCTTGAGCCTTATGTTACTCTTTTCTTTTTCTTCCTTTTTCTTAATTGTTTTTTTAATGGAGTCATCAGGCTACGTTTCTAGCAATATTTACAAGGATGAAGAACCGTTATAATCTCATAGGTTAAGATATTTAAATCGTTTAATCATGTAAGTTAAAAATATAGTTTTTTTCTTTTTTGTTACGTTGCTTATAAGAAAATGTTTTAAGAATGAAGAAATCAATTTTGAGGTTTTTTTTTGTTTAATTATAAGTATCATGCACGTGATTTTTTTAATAAAAGCTATAATTGTCATTTTAATGACTATTTCCACCATTTAATAATAACCCCTATAGAAATGGTGTAATTTTCAACCTTGTCTAATTTGGTTTTTAAATTTAATACCACTTTTATCTTCACTCAAATAATAATATTTATTTTAATCATGTGTGTTAAATAATATTATTTTATTATAGATGTCACTATATTTTAATTTTTATCATTTTATGGCACCTTTTGCAATTAAAAAAAAACTCATTTTTTATCCTAAAAGACTAATGAACACTTTAAACTTAACCTACGGAACTGTAGCGACTCTTTTCCTATTCACAATATGAAGTCAGAAATTACTTCAAATGTCAAAGTAAAAAATGAATAGCAAATAACGCAATAGATGTGTAGAAGTGTATATTCCAGCCTTTAGTGGGGAAAGAAAATTCAAATGTGTGATAACCTACCATTCATGCTTAAGCATACGTCGCATGTTGATAACATCTGCCAAATTTTCATAAATATTGTGTTTCACTACCTTCTATAGTTCTATTGTACCTTTGTACATTATGCACTGATACACATCCTTTAAAGAAAAAGCTTGTGTATGACCATGGAAATGAGTAATTACAAATTTCACAAATGAGACGACACAATTATCTACTATTAGCTCTATCTCAAATAAAGGGAGACCAAGAATGATGATAGAAGTATAAATTCGCTTATTAAAGCGGCAGGGGAGTGTAGACCAAAGAAGGGCACAATGTCAACATGCAACCAGCTCTCAACTGCTGATCCCACAACAGCACCAGCAACAAGGCCCCCAATTGTTATTATGGTAGCCTTCCCTGCAGAGATGACCAAATAAATATAAATAACTAAATTCAGTCACAGTTCTTTTCCGACAAACTAATTTGATTGTTTAGAAATGCATAATTTACGATCTCCAAAGTCATGGTGCAATTGTACTACAAATAATCATTACAGCGTGGTAAGGAAACACTCCACTTCTCTTCAAAAGCTCTAAACTATCAACTGGAAGATTGCAGCATGTGAACTAATCCTCAGGTACTTATCAGTAGTATTTATAAACCCCAGTGTCCATCATAGATCTTATTTCCAAACTGTATAAACCTCAGCATGTGAACTAACCTCTGTTAACAGCATGAATGCTGTTTTTCATACAGCAATAGAGATAATAACTTCTGCTTATAAACCAATATACATAAACCATCATTATCAACCTTCTTTTTAATATATACGAGCAAAAGCATAATGATAGGTTCTACAAGAAAGCTAGGAATACAGGCATACAGCTACTAATCCTCAGGTATAAAGTGTAAGGAAACCATCAAAATTGCAGCATGTGAACTAATTTTGCGGAATAAAATGTATAAAAACCATCAAAATTGCAGTATGTGAACTAATTTTGCAGGTATAAAATGTATGGAAACCATAAAAATTGCAGCATGTGAACTAATACCCAGGTTTAAAAAGTTCATAATTAAAGTCGTTTCCTGCCACATATTGCAATAAATCATGTGTTCCACTATCAAATGGTGATTTTTCTTTTCTCAAAAAAGACATGTGGTTTGAAAATCCTTTAAGAACCCCTTACAATCCCACTCCTGCTATACCTTTCCAAAAATCAATTTAAAATAAGAACTAACTGCACAAAATATTTTCTGACAAACCAAACATGATAGCACTATAGTGTGAAAATGACAAGCTTTAAAATGTAAACTTGATTATAATGCTTTACTTTTGAGGGTTCATTGCTTCAAATCCTATGATGCACTAAAAGAAAATTATGAATAGGTAGTAAGAACATCATTACCTAACTTAACATTCTTTTTTGTCAATAAGTATAAAGAAGCTCCAAAGCTACCAGCTAAGATCAATCCAGGTACATCTGCTCCAGCATATGGCTCTAAAGTGGATGTGGAAGTTCCACTGGCATAAGTCAATACCATTAGAGCTCCATAAACACTAGCTCGCACTCCAAAATCACCTGTTGTTGGTGTTTCAATAGAAATGGGTTGATTTTTCAAGGTATTCTGTAGCCACTTCGGCACTGATCCCATCCCAGGAGAATTGGCAGGCTTAACATCAGCATAACGAACGCTACTACTGACAACCTTTCCAGCCCGTCTCCGAGTTAAGCTCCGCATGAGCAACATGTCATATGCAGCTTCCACCTAAAATGTGTTAAACAGAGTAATGACCAGAGATAATTTAACAAATGTTAAGCCGTAAGGCACTATCATAAATGGACACACAATAAAGAAAATAAAACAGCATTAACATATGATCATATGCACAGTCAACTACAACCGAAGTCAAGATCAACCATCTATTACTCTAGGTTAATTCGGTACAGTAACATTAATATCAACAGTGATTCAACATTTTAGACATTTTCAACTCTCACATAATGTATTTATCCTTTTTCATTATTCTAGAGCCAAATAAACAGCAATTATTTGCTTCTAACGACTTATTGGGAATATATTCTCTCCCCAATATTTTTTTCAAAAAAAATAATCATAAATTGAATTGAAAATTGCTTCTTTTTTTGTTAGAATATTGTCGGCTAAAACAATTTTAATGCAATTTTTAATACTACTGTAATTAAATGCTCTAACAACTTCATAAGCAATTCACGGACTCTTATTACAATTAAAGGACCCTACTCTCAAGCAAATATAGCTAACGGCACGAGAACTTTTTTGGTACTCCTGAATAATACTGCACCTTTTCCTCTCCTTTTAGGAAGTACAATCTCAGGCTCTCATTACTCCGGTACTATTTAACAAACTTTCCAACAGTACAATAGAAATACAATACCAATTTAGTTCTACAACCAAAGGATAATATTTTTTTTTATGAAAGAGGTGGCGCCCCGGGGGCTGGCGGCGTGGGCGGGAACCTTTATCAAACGTATGTGCAACTAATATTAAATGCACAGCATGACTTTTCCAATTAAAGAAATATTATAAACAACAGATACACAAAATAAATGCACAAATATGACAGGCATCAAATTTTCTGAAAGCCCAGGTTCAAAATCAAAAGAACGTTAAGTTGCAAACACACCTCGAGCTTGAATACCAAGACTTTGGATTAGGATCGTTATTTGTAAACTTTGTTTACTCTTTTAATGATAATTTGTTATAAATAAAAAAAAAAAGAATACCAAGACTTTGGAACTTAAATTATTCTACACCCATTTTAAGTTTTCTCAGAGCTACATGTGTCGAGCAAGTCAGCAACAGCTCGAGTACTCAACGCACACATGAACAGTAACACGGAATAATCAATAACTTAAACGAGACCAATCCAATTACTTCAATTTATATAATTCCAATAAAGTTTCGGACTAGCATAGCACCAAAACGATAATTTCTTATAAAAAAAATTTAACTTCCCCAAATTGTGGAATATCCCAGTAGAAATGTGCAAAATACCTGAGTGATTGTTTCCTTATCATCCTTACAAGTAGCGAGGATCGAGTTCTTGGCGCGAAGTATGTCATCGAAAGAAGCGCCATCGGAGACACCGAGGAGTTTGAAGGCGTTCTCGACGGACATATCGAACGGGGCCGAGTCATCAGCTCGGAAGCCAGCTTGAACCGACGTCGGCTGTATGCGAAATGTGCGCCGGAATGGAGTTGGGAAGCTTCTCCAGGTTTTACGGAGGTAAGCCGGTCCAAGTCGTTGATCCGTTGGCCGATGGAAACATGAACCGGAAGAGAGCCGGTTGAGGCGAACCGATAGAGTTGCAACTGACATTTCTGAGAGAAACGTGAGGTTGGAAGAGAATCGTTGCTGCGTGGCGTATTATAATCATGTAGAATAAGAGAAACAAAATAGGAGAGAATCTAATTTAACGATTAAGCTTATTGAAAGATGATTTTAGATCGGGAAATTCCACGATCATCTTAGAAAGACATTTTTCTTTTACGTTAATTAAGTTTTATACTTATAAAATACTTATCATTTTTTAAAATATTTAAAATATTTATTTTGATATAATTATATCTAATAACGATAAAAACATAATCAATAATATATATTTTTTTTAAATTATAATTATACCCCAAACGCATAAACAATAATAAACTCATGTTTAAATTTAAATATATTTTTATTTGTACATCATGAATATAAATATAACAAAATAAACATTTTAAGTATTGTATAAATTGTTTCACATAGACATAAAACGTAATTAATCTAAATTTTTAATCAAATTTTTTGATTGATTAGAATAATTTTTTTGCAATTTTAATTTTTGTCTATGTGATACATATAATAAATTAAATCTTAATTTTAGATTATTAAAAATATGTTGTTACATCATATTAAATATTTTAGGTATAATTGTATTGAATTTTTTTTATAATTAATTGTTTTTAACAAATTGTGTATATAATCAGACAAAATTAATTATAAATATTTTAATAAAATAATTTTTATTATAAAATTTATTTAAATTAATATTTAATTTGAGATAAAAATTCAAAATATATAATTTTATAATTAAAAATTCAGACAGATTAATTTAAGTATCCAATATTGTTTAGATTTAAACTCCTGATCATATTAAAATTTTACACAATTTTACTATTTTTATACTATATAATATAGTTTATTTCACAACCAAATGCATAATTATATAAAAAAATATATAATTATGATCTTTACTATTGTGGAACAAACATGTTGTGATATACCTACAATTAAATCTAGATATTAATATTTTACTTTAATAAAAATATGAGTCTAGATACGTACCTTTTGTTGAATAAAGATATTGCTAAAGTATCAAATCATCTAAATAATATAATCATCTTTCCCTCGTATCATATATGACAAATGTCATGATTCTTTTGATTGACACTTTAATAATAGATAAAATAAGAATTATTAAACTATTTAAAACTTATGTTTTATTGCGTAAAGTGATGTTTCTTAATGAAATAAGAGAAAATGGTTTGAGAGCTTTTTGGGGAGGCATAATGCCAAGTCCTCGACCACCCTCGACACTTATGAACATAGTGTGCTAAGTGAGCTTTCTGTGAGCTAGAGAATGCTCATAAGGTAAAAAGAAAGCGTTGTGATAATTGGGACAAAATATCTTAGGGTTAAGTTCAAATGAGTGACCTTGTAACTGTTGTAGCAAATATATGAAAATAATATAAGAATAATATTATCGATATATTAAAATATATTACTTGGGGTAAGTTGTGGACTAAGTCATTTTCTTTAAGACATTTCATGACTCTGTTCAAATTTGTGCAAGCAAACACAACTTTGTCGTCCCTAAGATAAAACATCCCATAATCTTTTTTTCTATCTCGAAGCTTCACTACATTGATAAAATCCGAAATGCTACACTTCTAAAATATTTATGTTGCTCAAAAATCTAAAAAAAAATTTGAAATTTCTTTTCTTTGTTTTTTCTATGTAGAACCGTAGAACCGTTTTTGAGTTGTTAAGTTGTCTCTTAAAAAAATGAGAATTATTGCTCTCTATTTATAGTCAAAAATATATATTTAAAGTCCACACAATTATGGAAACATAATGGTCACAAAATAACGATCATATTTCTGGATGGAAACATAACGGTCATAAAATAACGATCATGTCGATTGGAAATAATAATTTTAATAATGAAATATTTTTTTTATTTAAATTCATTTCCAACAATCCCCCACTTGAATTTTATATAAAAATAGTTTCATTGAGCAACCAATCAATTAAAAAGATAAGATTGTGCATAAACAAAATGTATCTATCGACTTGAACTTTTTGCATAATATTCATGTTTTAGAATATATTAAAGTAACTCGTAGTTTTGAACTCTATCTCTAATAACATTACACACACAACCTTCAAAGTGTAGTTCGAAAAGTCCATGCTTTACGGTCATACACTTGTATCCCAGTGTAGTGAATGCTCTAGTAAATTTTGCCCAAAATTTTCATAGGAAGCAGCTACACTTTCACATTCACATAGGTGAGTCTATCAAGAGTAATCATATAACTATGTATTAATCCATATAGAGTATAGAACTTATTAAGAGTTTAATAATTAACTCATCCTTTATGTCGCTTTAGGGCTTCATGCTTCTAATAATATAAAATGGAACTTCATAATAACATGATTCATCTCATATCACTTCATGACTTGTTATTACCCATTGAACTTATTTCTTGAGATATCCAGTCTATAAGTTGGGTTATCATCATGAGTGACTCTTCATTTTAAGGGCATCGGTCTCATTCTTTTTGAGGTTTTGAAAACCTTCTCTCTTGTAAATCCTTTCGTCAAGAATCAGCCAAATTTTCATCAGTACGTATAAGATCCACTCTTACAACTCTTATAGAGATAAATTCTCTAACAATACTGTGTATCTATTGTCTCTTGCCATTGTAATTACGGTTCTGAATCTTTGCAATAGCCGCGGTACCATTGTAGTGGATCAGAACAGTTGGTATCGGTCTTTCCCATAAAGGGATCTTAACTAACAGACTTCTTAACTAGCTTGCTTCTTTAGTGTTTCAATAAGCATCGTTGTATCTTTCTAGAACAATAGGAAATTTCTTATAATGTAATCTAAGGTTCATAGTTCTCTCAAGGTATCTTATGACCATTTTAATTGCATTCTAATACTCTATACTAGGTCTATTGGTAAACCTATATAGTATTCCCACAACATAAGCTATGTATGGTCTAGTGTAGTCAGTAGCATAACGTAAGCTACCAATGATGCTCGCATACTCAGTTTGTCTAACACCATCACCGGTATTCTTGAATAACTTTACACTAGGATCATAAGGAGTACATGTAGATTTGCAGCTAATGTAATTATATTTCTTTAAGATCTTCTCAATGTAATGAGATTGATATAGAGAAAGTCTCTTTTCAGACCAAGTAATATTTATACTAAGGATTACACTCGCTTCTCTGAGATCTTTCATGTCCAAGTTAGCACATTATCCATAACATGAATATTTGACCCAACAATAAGCATGTTATCCACATATAAACATATAATAGTGAAAATATCATTTTTTTGATTTATAATAAATGCATTTGTCACTTTCATTCATTTTTAATCAATGTAAGATAACTAAATTATCAATTTTTTCATGTCTTTGCTTAGGTACTTGTTTTAGACCATAAATAAATTTATCTAGTTTACAAATATTATTTTCTCTACTTGGGACAACAAAGCCCTCAAGTTGATTTATATAAATCTCTTCTTCTAAATCACCATTTAAGAAGACATTTTTAACATCTATTTAGTGCACTACTAAATCATGGATAGCAGTAAGAGAGAAAATCACACATATGAAAGTTATTCATGTGATTGGTGAAAATGTATAAAAAATATACATTTTCTCTTTACCTATCCTTTTGACTACAAGACGAGCTTTGTACTTTTCAATAATACCATCGGGTTTTAATTTCTTATTTAATATCCATTTACATACTATGGTTTTGCAACTAGGAGGTAAGTTATATAAATGCAAAGTTCTATTATACTTAAGGGAGTTCATTTCATTATTTGTAAATTCAGAATTCTCTCTTATAATTATCATTCAAAGATACTACCTATTTATATACAAAGATAGTAACAACCTTAGGTGACATACACCTAATACACCGCTAAGACACCTAATATACAACTCATACCACTAAGACACCTAGTGTTAGACGCCTAATACACAAACTCATAAATCATCTTTAACACTCCCCCTCAAGTTGTAGCATAGATATTAATCATGCCCAACTTGTTACAAAGATAATCAACCCGAATCCCATTTAAAGCTTTCGTGAAGATATCTCCTAGTTGTTCTCCAGTCTTCATATATCCTATAGAAATCAACCCTTGCTAAATTTTCTCACGAAAAAAATGACAATCAATTTCAATGTGTTTAGTTCGCTCATGAAACACAGGGTTAGAAGCAATATGAAGAGCAGCTTGGTTATCACACCACAATTTCGCTGGTACTGAAGTTTTAAGACCTACTTCATCCAAGAGCTGATATATCCATATTATCTCAGACGCAGATTGTGCCATAGCCCTATATTCTGACTCTGCACTCGATCGTGACACAACATTCTGCTTCTTACTTTTCCATGAGACCAAATTTCCTCCAATGAAAATACAATAGCCTGATGTGGATCTTCTATCCACTTTGGAACCTGCCCAATCTGCATCTGAAAAACATTCAATATGAGTATGTCCATGATTTGCATACAAGATGCCACGTCCAGGTGCTCCTTTTAAGTAACACAAAATTTGCTCTAACGCTGCCCAATGATGAACTGTTGGGGATGACATAAATTGGCTAACAACACTGACTGAATATGCAATATCTGGACGAGTCACGGTAAGGTAATTCAACTTTCCAACCACCCTTCGATATCTCTCAAAATCTTTAAAGGGTTATCCATCTCTTGTAAGGTGGATGTTCGGAGTCATTGGAGCAATATAAGGTTTTGCTCCTAATATTTCTGTCTCAGTTAATAAGTCCAGGACATATTTTCTTTGAGATAGAAATATACCTTTTTTACTCCTTGTGACTTCAACACCCAAGAAGTACTTTAGCATTCCCAAATCCTTCGTGTGAAACTGAGTATGTAGGAAAGACTTAAGAGATGAAATTCTCGTAGTATCACTTCCAGTAATAACAATGTCATCTACATACACAACTAAAAGAATGATACCAGCTTCTGATTGTTTGTAGAACACAGAATGATCAGACTTTCTTTTCATTATATCAAACGTTTCTATAGCTTGACTAAATTTTCCAAACCAAGCACGAGGACTCTGTTTCAAACCATACAAAGATTTACGGAGACGACAAACGTTCCTAGACTCCCCCTGAGCAACAAAACCAAGAGGTTGCTCCATAAACACCTCCTCTTGAAGATCACCATGAAGAAAAGTATTCTTGATATCTAGTTGATGCAAAGGCCAATGGTTAGTAGCTCCCATAGAAATAAACAACCGAACAGATGTCAATTTAGCAACAGGAGAGAAAGTTTCAGAATAGCCCATTCCATAGGTTTGAGCATATCCCTTAGCAACAAGACGAGCCTTTAATCAAGCAACTGACCCATCTGGATTGACCTTAACTGTGAACACCCATTTGCATCCGATAGCCCGTTTCCCTGAAGGTAAATCAACCAAGTCCCAAGTACCATTGTCATCCAACGCATTCATTTCCTTGATCATTGCATTATGCCAACCATGATGAGATATGGCTTCATGAACAGTTTTAGGGATAGAAATAGAATCAAGAGAAGCAATAAAAGAGCAAGAGAAAGACGACAAGCAATTATACAAAACAAAAGAAGAAATAGGATAAGTACATTGACGTTTACCTTTGCGCAATGCAATAAGAAGATCATCATTCAGGATAGGATCTGATGACGAAGGAGCAAGTGCAGGACATGAATTAAAAGGTCTATGTCTAGCGTAGACTTGAGTTATAGGAGGCCTAACAGGAACTGGATTAGAGACATGCTCAGATGATGTGATAGAATAGACTAACAAATCTTCATCCTCCGTCTGACATGCATGAGGAAGAGAAGACGAAATATAGGGTATGTCTTCCATGAAGGTAACATCAATGGAGACAAGATATTTGTTAAGACTAGGAAAATAACATCTATAACCTTTTTGGAGACGAGAATAACCAAGGAAGATACACTTCATAGATTTGGGATCTAATTTAGTAACACGTGGACGAACATCCCGAATAAAACAAATGCTACCAAATATCCTAGGGTCAACTGAAAATAGTGACTTATTAGGAAACAAAATTTTGTAAGGAATCTCACCATGAAGAACAGATGAGGGCATGCGATTAATAAGAAAACATGCAGTTGAAACCGCATCGGCCCAAAAAGGTTTAGAAACATTCATTTGAAATAATAAGGCACGTGCAGTTTCAAGAAGATGTCTGTTCTTACGTTCGGCCACTCCATTTTAAGATAGAGTATCAACACACGAAGTTTCATGAAGCATGTCATTTTGAACCATATAAGATTGAAACAAAGCTGATGTATATTCTTTGGCATTATCACTTCGTAAAGTACGAATTGAAACATTAAATTGAGTTTTAATCTTAACACAAAATGCACAAAAAATAGAAAACAATTCAGAACGACTCTTTATTAAATATAACCAAATTACACGAGAATAATCATCCACAAAAGTAACAAAATACTTAAATCCAAGTTTAGACAAAATAGGACAAGGACCCCAAACATCAGAATGAACTAATTCAAAAGGAACACTAGCACATTTATTAACTCTTGGATTTGAACTAAGACAATGATGTTTTGCAAACTGACAAGACTCACAATCTAATGAAGACACCTTACTAAACTGATGACAAAGTTTCTTCAGTAAAGGAAGAGATGGATGACCCAATCTACAATGTGCCTCGAAAGGAGAGGTTACGCTAGAGAAAACGACAGATTTCGGTATTGGTGTGTCAAGAATATAGAGGCCTCCAGACTCATGTCCTTTACCAATAGTCTTTTTCGTCATAAGATCCTGAAATAAGCAATGATAAGGAAAAAATGAGATACAACAGTTAAGATTGTGAGTAAGCTAACTTACAGATATCAAATTAAAGGATAGGCTAGGTAAATGTAAGACAGACGATAAAGGAAGCAAAGGAGTGGGAGTAATTGTGCCAAACCCAAGAACACAAGATGGTGACCCATCGGCTAAGATAACAGTAGAGGTAGAAGTGTGTGACTGAAGAGTAGAAAAGAGATTAGAATTGCCTGTCATATGATTTGTGGCACCAGAATCAATAACCCATTTGGAAGATGAAGAAATGAGACACGCATTTGATTTACCTGAATCAGCAATAGCAGTGACAGAGGGTGATGAAGACCTTAGTGATTCTTGATACTATGAGAACTTGGTAAATTCATCTGCAGAGATAAGAACCGATTTTTCAGAAGTATCAGAAGTGGATGCAATATGAGCCGAGTGACCTTTCTGATGTTTGTACTAAAGCTTTCTACATTCATGTTTCGTATGTCCTGGTTTGTGACAATAGTGACATACAATACCTCTGAGGTCCTGTGATCAAGTTTTAAACCCGTGCGAGCCACCTCCTTTATTTTTGTTCATATAAGTTGACCGTCCATGCTCATAATTATTACTTCGGCTGACCAAAGCACCGTTTAATTGAGCAGGTGGAGGTGGAGTGCCTTCTGTACGAAGTACTCGACTAAACACCTCTTGTAAAGAGGAGATCTCAGAGCCAGAAAGAACCTGGGACTTAACAGTCTCAAAAGTAGAGGGAAGACCGGCAAGAAAACTCATGATCGCCATTTGTTCCCGTTGACTTTGTTGAACCTTGACATCAGGGCTAAAAGGCATCAAACTATTGAGCTCCTCATAAGTCCTTTTAAATTCCATAAAATAATTTGTGAGTGACTGATCTTGTTTGTCTGCACGGTAAAATGCTTTGCATACCTCATATACGCGAGAAAGATTTCCCTTACCAGAATATAAGAAATCCAAATAATCCATTAATTCCTTAATGAATTCACAATGATTGATCAAGTCAATTACATTACTTTCATTAGAATTCCGAATCTATAAAAATAAGCGAGCATCGTCTCTAAGCCATATCTGCTTTGAATCATCTTTAGGAGGATCATTAGTCAAATGAGTATCTTTTTCGATACTTCTCAAATAAATTCGAATAGTCTTGCTCCAAGCCAAATAATTCGAGCCATTGAGCTTATGGTCCGTGATTTTAGACATCACAAGCACCATATCCATTATAACATTAGATTTCTTTTCAGCCATAACTCTTACAAAATCCAACAACAGTAGCGACCAAACACGCAGCGACTAAACACGTAGCGAACAAGAACACAAAATTGGGAAAACGCAAACTTGAACAATCACAAGCGATGAGTGCCAAACCACCACAGATGACGCAGGGGGACGGAGGAGAGCGGCACGGGGTCTGCCGGAGAAGAATTCTACAAGGACGCACTAGCGCGTGGAATTTGACAGAAAGTCAACGGTGGCGCGTGTGGCCCACTCGTGGCTCGTCTAGTGACCGGACTTTGGGGTTTGGTCGGTCGGCAACTGTTCTTCTCCCCTGTGCCGGCGGTGAGACGTGTGAAAATTTTGACATAAAGTTATGGTGGTGCGTGTGGCCTACTCGCGGCTCGTATGGTGGCCGGACGTCGGGGTTTGGCTGGCCTGCGGTTGTTCTTCCTCCCTGTGCCGGCGGTGAGAAAAAATGTGCACTCCAAAAGGGTGTTTTGAGTTGAAACTCAAAAATGCACCAAATCCTAATTTGTGTTTATCAAAAATCTGCCCCAAATTTGAATGGGAAAAAAAATTCTCAAATTTTGTAACCCAAATGCTCTGATACCACGTAAATTTAGAATTCTCTCTTATAATTATCATTCAAAGACACTACCTATTTATATACAAAGATAGAAACAATCTTAGGTGACATACACCTAATACACCATTAAGACACCTAATACACAACTCACACCACTAAGACACCTATTGTTAGACACATAGTGTTAGACACCTAATACATACACTCATAAATCATCTTTAACATTATTTATGGTTTCTTTCCATAAGTTGGCATCTAAAGAAGATAAGGGTTCTTGAAGAGTTTAGGGATATTCCTTTAAGGTATAAACATAAAAATCATACCCAAAACCCTTAGAGGTTTGAGCTCGTTTACTTTTAATAATTTCAATGTTTAATTCCATATTTTGTTCACTAGTTCTAGTTATGGGTAAACTACTAGAAGACAAGCCCCCACTATTCTTCAATTTAAAAAGAAATCTATATTCATAGAAATCAATATCATTTGATTCTATAACTACATGATCATTTAAGTTATAGAATTTATAAGCTTTACTATTCACAACATATCCTATGAACACACATTCATATGCTTTACTAACAAGTTTATTTCTTTTCAGATCAGGGATCCTAACATAGACTAAACAATCCCACGTTTTAAAATAAGTTAATAAAAGTTCTTATTTTTTAAAATTTCATATGGTGAAATTTTACTAGTAGATTTAGACACTCTATATAGCATATAGCAAACAGATAATAAAATTTCCCCCCATCAATGGAAAACAACACCATATATTTAATAAAATTGCAATAACTAATTCAGTAAAAAATTTATTTTTTCTTTCAACTTTTCCATTCATTTTAGAAGAATCAGGTGCAGTTTTTTCATGTATGATTCCATGAGTTTTATAAAAAATATTGAAAATATTAGAATTATATTCAGTGCCTCTATCACTTTGAAATCTTTTTATACATGGGGTAATTTAACTATAATAATAGCAACTTGAAATTGTTCATCTAAAGCCATACCTTCAAAAGTTATTTCATTTGCTATCTTCTACAGTTCATGTGATTGAAATTTCACAATGTCATACTTCTTTTGAAGTGCATCCCAAATTTTCTTAGTGAATCACCTACTATCTCTAGCAACATAGACAAAGCCACCACATTCTCAAGTGAGGCCTCAGAATCCAAAGCCCTTACTATATTTCTCTCTGGCGATTTATTAATACCAACACATCCATCTTCAAATCCACCAATCATTATATTACACCTTAAATCTGAGTACAAGATGAATCAAAATCATCTGGAGCAACTCTGGCAATCCAATTACTAAGCATTCTCTTAATATTATTGTGATTAACATAAGCCAATTCATACATGCTACATAAATTCACCATAAGGTTCTCATTCAAAGCCATAGTATGTACTTTTTCAAGTGCATTTTCCAAAACTTTAATCAAATCAGACAAATCCCTCAAATACATCAAGCAAAAAGCTTTGTTATTGATGGCCAACATATCACCGTTATCTCTCTCGATGCAATCATCGTACTCCCTAACAGTCAAAACTTAGGCCTTAGCCACTAAGTACGTCAATGCTTTGTTTTTGCTCATCAGATTCTGAAATTGAGTTTCTTTCAACAACCCATTACTGTTATTGATTATTGATTAAACTAAACCAATATATATACTGGCAAGCAAGTATATAAAACATGTTCATTCTTAATTTCCTATTCTAAAAGAAACTATCATTATTGAACTTACAACAAAACCCATTTGCCATTAAGCAGCTATGGTTCCTTGGTTGGGGAAATTATCGGATTTTTCATCTTAGTGACAAAAATAATAGACTTTTAAAGCCATTAACGGACGGAACATTATGCTTGTTATGCAACAAGTGTGTTACAACAGTGACCGTTGGATTGTTCATCACTAGACCACCATCAATGGCGGAGTACGAGGTCTTTCCATTGATAGAACTCAGGTTAAATAGCTTGAAGAGATTTGGCTTTGCATAAATGGCACGAAAAACCTTCTAGATTTCAAAGTTGTAACTCGGTGACTCAGACGCGTCAACTCGTTAGAAAACAAACAGAGCAGAGCTTTTCAAGTCAAAGTAGTTGGAAATTGAGGGCCTTCGGTTATGATGGGTGAGATGAAGCCATATGAGTTTGAGGCATCTAAGCTAGCATATGTTGGTGTGTGTTGGAGTAGGAAAGAAAAATCCCAGATCATCATCTTTTACATCATCATCCGTAGTGGTTTGCGAGGCCCTGACTTGAGCCAGCCGATGAGCCACAACTTTAGCCGCTACATTCTGGGTTTGCTGGATTGTAGAGAACCCCGTGGTTCACAAAAATAATCTTGAATTAGGATGAGCTAACGACATTACCGGCGATAAACCAATACTGCTCGAGCCACTGCTCCACTGCCGAGCGATAACTAGACTCGAAGATTTCCTCTGATCCATCTACATAAGCATGTGTATTTGTATATATATGTGCATTGTAGTTGATGACTTGATGAGAACCGAAGCAAAGTTTTGACGGGGCTATATTTGCTTAGGAAAATAAGTGGTGAAATTTAGAATAGTGAGAAACATAAGACGACCGAGAATTTCTTAAGCTCAGTAGTTAACATTTTAGTAGATATGATAGATAGAAAACGTCTTAAAATTGTTGTAACAAATATGTGAAAATAATGTAAGAACAATATTATCGATATATTAAAATATATTGTTTGGGTTGAGTCGCGGACTAGGTCGTTCTCTTTAAGACGTTTCGTGACTTTACCCAAATTTATATAAACAAACATAACCTCGTTGTCCTCGGGATAAAATAACTCATAATCTTTTTTATGTCTTACAACTTCACTGCACTGATGAAGTCTGGAATGCTGCATCTCTAAAATATTTATGTTAATGAGAAATTTGAAAAAATAATTATGAATTTTCTTTTCTTTGGTTTTTCTATATAGAATTGTAGAACCGTTTTTGAGTTATTAAGTTGGCTTTTACAAAAATGAGAATTATTGCTCTCTATTTATAATTAAAAAAGATGTAAAAAGTTTACAAAATTATGAAAACATAACTGTCACAAAATAACAATCATAATTATGTGTGAAAACATAATGGTCATATTTATGGGTAAAAACATAACGATAATAAAATAACGATCATATTTATTAAAAAAAATAGTTTTAATAATAAAATATATTTTTTTATTTAAATTCATTTCCACGACTCGTTTAGTTTAAGAATAAAAGAGTTAATATAAATAAGAAATTTTGATAAAAATAATATATTTAATAATTAAAAATTATAATTTTAAAAAGTAAAAATATATAAATCATCGATTACATAAGTAATTTATTAGTAAATATTTTTTTATTTATTTAAAATATGATATACTATTTTTATCAGTTTTATTATTAGTTTGGGACTTATAGAGGTAGAGTTGTAGTTGGGTCAAGCGAGTATTGTGACCCGGCCCTCTGACTTCTTTTATTTATTTATTTAAAGGACTTGTTCACCTGTTGGATAATCAGATAGACATAGTTCTCTTTGTTGACATCATCTCTCCTTTTAACATGAGTTAGGGATTCCACTGCTAGGTATTTTCTCTTCCATTATCTTATTCTTCTTCTATTTTTCTCTTCTATATATTAGCACTTTCCCTCACTACCAATCCTTTTCTCTTCTCATAGCTCAATAAAACCCTAATTTCTCTATGCGTTTGTTTTTCTTGTCAATTTTTCCTCTGTTAATTGTTTTGTTCGTAACCTTTTATAGTGATTTTGGTATTCTATAGTCTAATTTAATGTTTGGTCTTTTTTACTACTGCCTTTGGGATAATTTTGTTCTTCCTAGCCATAAATTTGCGGCTCTTTCGTTTGGCATAAGAATCATTCATTCCCTTTCATTATTTGTTGATTGACTGATTTAAAGTTGAATAATTTATCCTCGTATTAGGTAAGTTAATTGTCTAGAATTCTGTATATAAATTTTGCATGTTCTTCATTTCAATGTAGTTTTCTAATACGGTTTATTACTTTTATGACAGGTTTCACTGGCTTATTCTTCTTCATCCGGTGGGTTGGCTTTGTAGACCGGTGGTTAAGACAACTCCCTCACTTCAAGTCACAATTCACAGGTTCGAATAAAAATGAAAGTATTTTTAATCTGAAACTATGAAAAGACCATCAGCTAGGTTGTTGTGTGTGTGAGATATGTAGATGCATCTTTAGGAGGCATTTGAACTGGACATTTCAGAAGGTTGATGCCATTTTAAAGTTCAACTATGCTCTAAAGTTTTTCTTTCGAAAGTTCCTCCTGTGCTTTCTACTAACGGTGTTTATTTTGCAGCATCTACGTGCTATGATTCTAAATGGATGGAACATACCCACAGGGTGTGTTTCCATAAATTCTAGAGGATCAAAATCCCCATTACCGCACGGGACTATCTCTTTGAGCTCTCCTCGTTCACAAATCCAGGGTGCTTTCCCGCACATCAGCTCATGGATGTCTTGTCAGAAGGGTATGTTGTGCTGATAGTAATACCCTAGTATTGTTCTCTATTGTCTTCTGATAATTTCAGTTCCAATTGAGACCAAAGAAAGTTAGGATGCTTCTCTTTTCATCTGGAGGAATTTAGGGGAATGGTACAGGTGAAAAATTAAACCGGAAACAATTATCCATTAGACTTACTCCAAAGCTGAACATTGAATCTGAAAATCTCTGCAACTCGCTACTCATCTTGATCTTGATCTGACAATCAAAGCGCTTCCGGAATGTTGTCCTTAGCTTAATTTATTATTTCTTGATTGCAGTTATGCCTGTCTTGCATCTCTCTGCTGCATCAGCCCCACTTTTGAGTGGGGATCAAGGGAGCTTATTCCATGCTATTTCCTTGTTACCAAGGCGCTGCAGATCTCAAATGTGTCCTCGAGCATCCAAAGATGTTCCCTACAGTTTCCGGTTCCCTCCTATGACAAAGAAGCCAAGATGGTGGTGGAGAGCCCTAGCATGCCTTCCTTATTTAATGCCTCTTCATGAAACATGGATGTATGCCGAGACAGCTTATCACCTCCATCCTTTCCTGGAAGAGCTTGAATTTTTAACTTATCCATTTCTTGAGGCTATTGGTAGTCTGCCAAGTTGGTTCTTGATGGCATATTTTTTCATCGCATATCTTGGAATAGTGAGGAGAAAGGAGTGGCCTCACTTCTTCAGATTTCATGTAGTGATGGGCATGTTGCTAGAAATTTCTTTGCAGGTTATTGGGACCGTGAGTCGATGGATGCCGTTGGCTGTCTATTGGGGTAAGGTGGGGATGCATTTTTGGACTGCTGTTGCGTTTGCTTACCTCTTTACAGTATTGGAGAGCATACGATGTGCTCTTGCTGGAATGTATGCTGACATTCCTTTTGTGTGTGATGCTGCATATATTCAAATTCCATACGATTAAGGTTAAAATGGATCAACCTTCCCATACATGAGAACACTTTTAGGTTTCGGTGAAACTGCGATGTATTTGTTTCAATCTCTTATGTATTAGTGCTCTAGTGTTATATGCAATTTTAAGTGGAGCTTTTGTTTAAATTTGATTTATGAAGCGAATTAAAGTATACTTTCCGTTTTTAACTTTGTTATTCCTTGTTTTATAGGAGCATAAGTAACTATAAAATACTGTTAAGATCTTTCACTCCATCAAGAATCAACAGCATTGAACTTGAGTTGATTGCATTGAATTCTAATCATATTAGTAACACCCTTTTTATGTTTCATACCCTTTTATGTTTCATATTCTATAATTTTAGGAAATAATGTTAGAGTGACGTTTTTTAAAAGGGAAAAAAATATCTATTTTAATCAAGCAACAAATTTTTTAACAAGAAATCAATCGTGGGTATATATTTATGTATATACATATATTTTATGAAATTACATAAAATAATATTTTTTACTTATTTTTAGGAGTATTATATTTGTGTTTATAAGTTTTAAAAAGTATTATTTTATTAATTTTAAATATTTTTTTGATAATAAATATTAAAAGAGTACAGATGAAAATGGTTTAAAAAGCTTAATTTTAACAAAATGGTTATAAAATTTTGCTATTGACTTCTTAATCAGAGTATGAGAAGGTATGAGCAGAGAGGGCGAGAAGAAAGAAAGAAAGAAAGAAAGGGAGATAGAAATATGATAAAATTCATTTCTTGATTCATATGGCTAGCGTTGCATAGCACTACATGCTTTAGTTTGTTTCTAAAGTCTGTTGCAACATATTGTAACAAGTTATGCTGACATGGCTCATGGCCTTGATTAGCTACATTGATAACATACTAACAACACTACACACATCAATCAAAGAATTTATCAACTTCTATTTAGTATCAGATGAAAAATAAATACATGAATATATTTAAAAATATAATTAAATGTCATTCTCTAAAAAAAGTGGGAAAAAAAGAAATAGTAAATCGTAAGCTTGAATTAAAAAAAAAAACAGAGTCTATTTTTGAATTATACACTTGTTATTTTGGGTCAGGAACAACCCAATCATCCTCACTCACTGCATACAATAAATCACGTATATTTGAAAATATTATGTGTTTGATTTAAATACTTATTAAAATTCGTTTCATTATTATTTACTTAATAATTTTAATGTGTATTATAATTTCATCACAAATAAATATCTGATTATATTAATACGTGTTCATGATAATAATAATAATAATAATAATAATAATAATAATAATATAAATATATTTTATATTTTTTAACATAGATTAGATATGGATGGCTCTAAATTGTACATAGTTAATTTATTAGTTTTTATGGAGTATCTTAAATTTCTATTAAGTTTATTAAATAGTATATTAAAAAAAATTATGTGTTAAAGAACATGAGATCCAGCTGGTGACAACAAACACAATTAATCGACAGCCTAAACGACATGTAAGGATAAGTCATTCATTTCGTCTTCTTCCATAATGTGTTTATTTTAATTATTACAAATTTGTTTTTCTTTGTATAAATAGGTTGTAACATTCGTTTATTCATAATCAATAAATCAATTTCTTTCTGGTATCGAGCTTAGAAACAATCCCCATAAAAATTCAAATTTCGCAGAATTTTTTCCCATTTTTCTTCAACTGCTTTTTTTTCAAAACCAATTTCGATCCACAAAATAATTTAAATTGCATCCCGATACATATTATTCGATTCATCCGGAAGCGATCTGATTAAAATCAAGCCAAAATACCTATTCACGCTGTTCACACGCGCCTTGTTTAAACTCACCGGCGTTCACGCGCCTTTCACCCGAGACACACGCGCCAACACGCGCCAGCTGCTGAAGAAGACGACTCCAACGACACGTCGTTCGCGCGCCGTTGAAGCAAACGACGCGTCGTTCACTCGGTTCGGTCCTTCATCCGGTCCGGTCCGGTTCAGTGTTCCACCATTGCAGCCGCCGTTTCAGCCATTCCAACCGCCGGTTCACCCACTTTCCGACCGGTTCTTCGGCTGAAATTTCCGGTTTTGTAATCCTTAACTCATTTTCTATAAGATAAAGCATATTTCAGTCCATTATTTATTTCATAAATAGTCATTATTGTCTAAAACACACTTAAACCTATCCCGTACTTTCAAATTTATTCAACAAATAATGTCTTTGACTACCAATACCAACCCTACTTTACCAAAATGGTATGATGACCCTAGCCATTCATTATATTTACACCACTCGGACAACCAGGCATGATTCTCGTGGCTCGATCCTTAAACCAAGAAAACTATCACATTTGGAGTCACGCAATGCCAAGGCCACTAATAACCAAAAACAAAAGAAGGATTCATTGACGCAATCAAAAGTGCCATCAACAAACCTTGAAAAGCAATCAAACAATGGACTCATTATGACATTCTTGTCAAAGGATGGATCCTCAACACTATATCACCCAAAATTGAAAGTGTCATGTATGTGATACCGCGTGATGAAAGTTATGGGAAGAATTAAAGGAACATTTTTCGCACGGCAGTCTGCACCTATTCCACATTGAGCAAGAGATCCCGTGATTGCATACGAAGGTGTAAGCATTGGAGAATACTATACAAAATTGAAAAGCTTATGGGATATTAGTGATGCTGTATGTCCTCTTCCACGTTGTGGAGGAATGCCAGGAAGGAACTTCTGAGAATATCAACAAAAGCAATGAACCATAAAATTTCTCATGGGGCTTAACAATGTTTACACATCGACGCATTGGCCAAATCTTGCTCATTGGAACCATTACCTACAAAAATAAGGTATATTCACTTATTGTTCAAGATGAAAAGCAAAGAGTCATGCTCCACGTAAAGGTGGGAAGGATGCCGGAAAAGCCGCACGCTTGTTGCCGAGAGATAGTCGTCCACAATATACTCACAAAAATTACCACCAAGGAATCCACATCTCAAGTGCAATCGATGCAATAATATAGGCCGTATGCGAGAATTGCGAAGTCACCTCGAATGTGATTTTTGTGGTCTCAACGGACACAATTTTGAAAAGCTCACAAAGCGTCTCAAATGTAATTTTTGTGGTTTGAATGGACATGACACATCGTGTGTCGGAAGAAAGGAAGCAATTCAAGATAAGAGAAATACAAGTTATGGCTTCCTTCCAAAGCTTCATCGTACGACTTTCGAGAAAGTCGTCCGACACGAAGACACCATTCCACAACCTAACATCTTCCCGGTATCAAGAGCTCCTTACACTTCTCAATCAATCCAAATCAGGTAGCATGGCAAGTCAAGTGACTACTTCTTCAGGTAACACATTATGTGCAACTGTTTTCCATTCAAGCTTAGTTGGATTTTTGATCTGAGGCAACGATCACGTAGTGCTCCCAAACCTTAGCGAATTTCCAGATTCGATCACTGTCGGCGTGTACATTTACCGATCATTCTCTTGCGGTGTCACACATATTGGCCTTCGTACATTTCTCAAATAATTTCATACTCGTAATGTCTTCAGTGTGTTCCGCCATTCAAATTAAACTTAGTTTGTAGCTAAACTAACTCAAACCTCGTTATTTCATGTCACGCTATGATGTGTTGCTTGTTCAGGACAAATGCCTCGGGGAAGACGATTGGGATGGGAACTCGTAAAGCCAGGACTCTACTACGACTATTTTCGAAAAAGGCTGGATGTTTCTCCGTTTCAAACACTGCGTTCGACAACTCTCATCTATGGCATCAACGACTTGGTCATTTATCTAATAACAGTTTGCGTGTAATTTCTCTTTCCATCAACACACCTTTTTGTTCCATTAGTGATTGTTCTATTTGTCCATTAGCTAAACAAACACGTAATCCATTTCCTTTAAGTTCCATCAATACAAAAGCACCATTTGAAATGATTCATGTCGATATTTGGGGTGGTTATCACATTCCAGCACTTAATGGAGCACGTTATTTTCTCACTATTGTTGATGACTACTCAAGATGCACATGGGTCTATCTCTCTTACATGCTAAATCTGATACACGCACATTTCTTACCACGCTTCATCAATCTTGTTGAAACACAATTTTCATCAGAGTTAAAATCATTCGTAGTGACAATGGACCATAATTTTCTACGACCTGTGTGTTTTCTACCAAGGGAATCCTTCATCAAACTAGTTGTGTCTCTACCCCTCAACAAAATGGTGTTACCGAACGCATAAACATCGTCATCTTCTCCATGTCGCTCGTTCATTGCTTCTTCCAAGCCAATCTTCTAAACAATTACGGGAGATACCATTCTTACGACCACATACCTCATAAATCGTACTCCAACATACGTTCTCGGTAAAACACCATTTGAAGTCCTTTTTCACAAAACTCCTAGGTATGAACATCTTCGTGTTTTTGGTTCCACTTTGTTTTGTGAAACCGCACGTCATGATCGACTCACCAAGTTTGATGCTAGATCACATAAATGCATATTCATTGGGTATCCATCTCGGATCAAGGTTATCGTGTCTCTGATCTGAAACAAGCAAGACTTTAGTGTCTCGAGATGTTATCTTTCATGAACATGTATTTCCTTATTTCACTTCCCATCAACACTCCAACTATTTCTCCATCGAAGATACTATACATGATGACATACCCAACATTCGTCAATCAACCAATCCAAATATATCACTTGATCATACATCAATTGTCCTTCCAACAATCGGCCTCGAGACACTCTTCATCTTTCAAGATTCATCTTAACATCATCGTCAACTTCTCGACAACACGACACACATGCTTGCCGTCGATCCACCAATGTTCCTAGCTACCTTCAAAAATACCATGTAGAAGCTTCCTTACCTTCTGGCCCTTCCTTCGCCTCACTCTCGGCATCGTCAAAGACAGGTACTTCTCGTCTTTATCTCGTACATTTACTTACATGACCAATTATCACACTACACATCGTGCCTTTGCTACTTATTTCCATTCTCGAGGGAACGACCACTTTTCTTTGAAGCTTTCAATGATCCAAAATGGCGGCTTGCCATGAAACAAGAATGGATGCCACTTGAAACTAATGGCACTTGACGCCAACAGCGACTTCCTCCAACAAGAAACACAATTGGTTGTAAATGGGCCTACAAAATCAAGTATAATCCTGATGGCTACGTGGAACGTCTACAAGGCTCGATTAATGCCAAAGGATACATTCGGATTGAAGGTTTTGACTACCAAGAAACTTTTTGCACCGGTAGCCAAACTTGTCACCGTGGCTTCTCGCTGCAGTTGCTTACTATTCAAAATTGGCATCTTCGACAACTTGATGTCAACAATGCTTTTCTACATGGCGATCTTCACGTGAAGATGTCTACGTGTCCACCCTGGATTCTGACGAAAGGAAACACGAGTATGTAAGCTACATAAATCTTTGTATGGACTTAAACAAGCCTCGCGACAATGGTTCATCAAGCTATCAACAACACTTAAGCTAGTGGTTTAACCAATCCAAGTATGATTACTCCATTGTTCATCAAGACCAGTGGTAATTCATACCGGCCTCTTCTTGTCTATGTAGATGATATAATCATAACGGAAACAATATACAAGACATTGAAGAAACTAAGAATCATCTCACGTGAGACAATTCAAGCTTAAAGATCTCGGTGAATTAAAGTATTTTTGGGCGTAGAAGTTTCACGTTCCAGCAATGGAATTGTTACGTCACAGCCTTAGTACGCTTGAAATATTGGAGGATATATGGGTTATCTTGGTGCCAAATACCGCAATTCACCTATGGCTCGACAAGGTTGAAGGAGAATTCATCGGTAATCCCGCATCCTATCGAAGACTTGTTGGGAGATTAATATACTTGACCATCGCGAGGCCCGACTTAGTGTATGCAGGTTGCGTTCTCGGTCGATATATGGATAAACCACGACAACCACATTTGGGCATTTCAGCGAGTCTACGATACGATGTCAAGAACACACCAGGGCAAGGTCTCTTTCTCGACAACTAGTTCATTACAACTAAATGCTTTTCATGTGATGCAGACCGGGCAAAATGCCTGCATACACGACGATCAACCACAGGATATTGTATGTTTCTTAGAAACTCGTTAATTTCTTGGAAGACTAAGAAACAAAATACGGTCTCACGATCAGTCTGAAGCCAGTCTGCATTCTGTAAGCGTGGCGTGTTTATAAAGTAACCTGGATTACGATATATTTTGGATGATTTGGGTATCAAACACTCTCAACCAACAAGTTATATTGTGACAATCAAGCATTTCTTCACATTGCATCAAATCCAGGTGTTTCATGAACAGACCAAACACACAGATCGATTGCCATCTAGTAAGAGAAAAGATTCAAGTGGAATGATCAAAACTTATCATATCTCTACATTGTAGCAACCAATGAGATATATTTACCAAATCCCTGAGTTTTCCACAATTCTCGAAGCTTACTTAACAAGTTAGGAATAATGAAGCATGTATTCTAACCTTGAGGGAGAATGTTAAAGGAACATGAGATCTAGTGGATGACAACACACCAAATTGGAAAGCGACCAACAGCTTGGTGGGGAAGGATAGGTTGTCCATGAACATGCCTCTCCATAATTGTGTTTATTTTAATTATTACAAATTTGTTTTTCTTTTGTATAAATAGGTTGTAAACATTCGTTTATTCATAATCAATAAATCCATTTCTTTCATTATAACTTGTGAAATTATGATATTTTATTTTTCAAACCTGATAGATACCACAAACATTATATAGAGGTCTATTGATTTGAAAAATATCACAGGATTTATTAAATTTAAAAAATATGATATTATAAATCTTTATTTACTCATAATGTTATAATTTTCAAAATAAGAATACTCCTCATTTATTATTGTATAAAAGATATTGAAATTAAATACCTAATTTATCTAACCTTATATGGTATAATTTTTTAAAAATTAAAAAAGTAACAGTAAAATAACTTAAAAACATAAACTATAAATCAATTTACAAAATAAATAAAAAAGTAAGAAAAAAATTCCAGGAGAAAGTTTTAACCTAAAATAAAGAGAAAAAAATGTATATGTGATAGTCTTGTTTTGAGAAATTAAATATATGGATCACTTTATTTGAATTTGATGTATTTTAATTAATTTAGTCAAATTATTTTGTAAATGTTTTAGTTAATTTAAACTAATATTAATTATTTTAATTATCTTATTTTTAAAATTTTTGAACTTTTTGATACAACTTTTCTGCAAATATATATGATCCCATACCAATAAGATTTCATTCAATCCTACCTAAATTTTTCTACCAAAAAATGACAGAAAATAAAATTAATAATAAATTATTAAAATATCTAAAATAAATATATAATATATAAAATTTATAAATATAAAATTAACAAGTATTATGTTATCCAAATAAAAAATTAAAAAATAAAAACTTATTAAAAAGAATTAACTACTTTATCACTCTTCAAATTTAACAAATTATTAAGTGTCATATTAGTCGTGTTAACAACTCTGTTGATGTATACACAGAATTTTGAAAAAATAATAAAATATAAGTTTTAAAATTTATAATTATAAAATAATATAATTATGTTTAACTCATACATTTTTACTATTAGAAAAGATTTAACATGTTATTTGAATGTCATTCAAATTAAACTAGAACGATTTAGATCTATTAAATGTTTAACGTTATATAATTGGACATCGTTTAATATTATTATAATGATATTTTTGTTGTTATAAGTTTTTGTTGAAAATGAATTTAAATAAAAAAATATTTTTTATTATTTTATGACCATTATTTCATAAATTATGTAACTGTCATTTTCATAATTATATGGTCATTATTTTTATGACCGTTATTTTCATAATTATGTGATCGTTACTTTTATGACCGTTATTTTCATAATTATGTGGCCATTAATTTTATGACCGTTATTCTTATAATTATGTGACCGTTACTTTTATGACCGTTATTTTTCATAATTATGTGGCTGTTAATTTTATGACCGTTATTCTCATAATTATGCGACCGTTACTTTTATGACCGTTATTTTCATAATTATGTGTCTGTTATTTTCATAATTATATGAACGTTACACATATTTTTTCCACTATAAAAAGGGTCAATAGCCCTCAGTTTAGAATATAACTTAACAACTCAAAAAAACAGTTCTACGTTTTTCATAGCAAAATCAAAGAAAAGAAAATTCAGAATTGATTTCTCAGATTTTTGAGCAACATAAATATTTAAGAGGTGTAATATTATGGACTTCATCAGTGTAGTGAAGTTTCGAGACAGAAAAAGATTCTGGGTTGTTTTATCCTAGGACGACGAGTCTGTGTTTACTTGCACAAGTTTGGGCAAAGCCGCGAAACGTCTTAAAAAGAGCGACCTAGTCCGCGACTCAACCCAAGCAGTATATTTCAGTATATCGGTAATATTGTACTTACATAATTTTTTCACATATTTGTTCCAATAATTTTAAGACGAA
This sequence comes from Hippophae rhamnoides, assembly GCA_033030585.1. Classification (NCBI taxonomy): domain Eukaryota; kingdom Viridiplantae; phylum Streptophyta; class Magnoliopsida; order Rosales; family Elaeagnaceae; genus Hippophae; species Hippophae rhamnoides. Next base: position 71,760,178 of record CM065429.1, read on the forward strand.
TTCTATCTGACATGTCTACTGAAATGTTAACTGCTGATCTTAACAAAATATTTCGTTTTGAAGAACTACACTTTAAAAATGGAGACAAAAAAATGTTATTCTTCTTAACCATGTAAAATGTCGTTTTTGTTTTTATTATTGAAAAACCAACACTGCCTAATTCTCATACTGAAGCTACAATAAAGGATTTAAACACCTGGATAGAAAATTATTTTCTATGCAAAATTTTTTTATTCTTAATGGATTAGCTGATGACTTGTATGATTATTATAACTCTGATATCGTCTGCTATCGGAAATTTGGGAAGTTCTTCAAAAGAAGTACGATACTGAGGAAGCTAGAACTAAGAAGTATAATGTTAGTAGATACATGAAGTATCAAATGATTGATGACAAATCTGTGGAAGCTCAATCCCACGAACTGAAAAAGATAGCACACAAAATAACTTCTGAAGGTATAACTTTAGATGAACAATTTCAAGTAGTTGTTATTATAGATAAATTACCCCATGCTTAGAAAGATTTTAAGAATACACTTAGACATAAAACTAAGAAATTTTCTTTAGAAAGTCTTATAACCAGTTTAAGAATAGAAGAAGAAGTCCGAAAATAAGACCAAAGAGATGAAGTACTCGTTGTCTCAAACAATAGTACCAATAAGAAACCCTCATCTGTAATTTTGAAACTTAAAGGTAGAAATATGAAAACTCATAATCATAATAATAACCAAAATCGAAACCACCAAAATAGAAACAAAAACTATCCTCTCCAGAATAGACCTTAACCCCCTAAAGGAATAACACGTTCATGTGTTAAAGTTGTAACAGACCTGGACACTTGGCCAGGAACTGTCGGAACATGAATCGTCCTGCCACGTAGGCGAACCTTACCGAAGATCAACTTATTGCTATGATTTCTGAAGTCAATTTTGTTGATGGATCCGAGGGGTGTTGGGTGGACACTGGTACTTCTCGCCATATTCGCTATAATCGAGACATGTTCAAGTTCTACTCTGAGTCTGAGGATAAGAAAGTGTTGTTAGGTGACTCACATTCCATTAAAGTTGTTGGTACTGGTGAGGTGGAATTAAAGTTTACCTCTGGAAAGACTATCATCTTGAAAGATGTCTTGCATACTCCAGAGATGAGAAAGAACTTAGTTTCAGGATATCTTCTTTACAAAGCTGGGTTTACTCAAACTATAGGGGCTGATTTATATACAATAACTAAAAATAATATTTTTTGTTGGGAAAGGGTACGCCACTAATGGCATGTTTAAATTGAATGTTGAGTTCCTTTAATATTTGGCATGCTAGACTTTGTCATGTTAATAAACGCATAATCAAGAACATGAGTAGCTTAGAACTAATTCCAAAACTATCTTTGAATTATTTTGGATAAATGTGACTTTTATAGTCAAGCTAAAATAACAAAAACTTCACATAAGTCAGTAGTTAGAGAATCTGAACCTTTAGAATTAATACATTATGACATATGTGAACTTGATGGAAATTTAACAAGAAATGAAAAACACTATTTTATAACTTTTATAGATGACTGTTCAGATTACACTTATGTATATCTAATGAAAAAATAAAAGTGAAGCGTTTGACATGTTTAAAATATTTATGACTGAAATTAAGAATCAACTTAACAGAAAAATAAAAAGGTTTCGAAGTGATAGAGGCACTAAATATGATTCCAATATCTTCAATGATTTTTATAAAACTCATGGAATCATTCATGAAAAAATAGCACCTTATTCTTCTGAAATGAATGGCAAAGCTGAAAGAAAAAATAGAACTTTTACTAAATCAGTAGTTATAATTTTATTAAACATTGGTGGGGAGAAATTTTATTAACTATTTGCTATGTGTTAAATATAGTGCCTAAATCTACTAGTAAAATTTCATCATCTGAAATTTTGAAAAAATAAGAAACTTAACTTATTTTAAAACTTGAGATTGTTTAGTCTATGTTAGGATCATTGATCCTTAAAAGAAATAAACTTACTAGTAGAACATACGAATGTGTATTCATAGGATATGTTGTGAATAGTAAAGCTTATAAATTCTATGACTTAAATGATCATAGTTATAGAATCAAATGATGTTGACTACTATGAACATAGGTTTTCATTTAAATTGAAGAATAGTGGGGGCTCGTCTTCTAGTCGTTTACCCATAACTAGAACTATTGAACAAAATGAAGAATTAAACACTGCAATTAGAAGAAGTAAACGAGCTCGAACCCTTAAGGATTTTGGGTCAGATTTTTATGCTTATACCTTAGAGGAAGATCCCCAAACTCGTAAAGAATCATTCTCTTCTTTAGATGCCAACTTATGGGAAGACACCATAAATGATGAAATGGACTCTTATGAGTATAATAAAACTTGGCATTTAGCTAACTTATCTTATGGTTGTAAAACCATAGGATGTAAATGGATACAAAAGAAGAAATTAAAACTCGATGGTACTATTGAAAAGTACAAAGCTTGTATTGTAGTTAAATGGTATAGGTAAAGGGAAAATGTAGATTTATTTGATACCTTTTCACCAGTCACACGAATAACTTCCATACGTGTACTTTTTCCTCTTACTACCATCCATGATTTAGTAGTACATCAAATGGATGTTAAAACTGCTTTCTTAAATGGTGATTTAGAAGAAGAAATTTATATGGATCAACCTGAAGGTTTTGTTATCCCAGGTCAAGAAAATAAAGTTTGTAAACTAGATAAATATCTGTATGGTCTAAAATAAGCACCTAAGCAATGGCATGAGAAATTTGATAATATAGTTAACCCACATGAATTCAAAATGAATGAAAGTGACAAATGCATTTATTATAAATTAGAAGATAACATTTGCACTATTATATGTTTATATGTGGATGACATGCTTATTTTTGGATCAAATATTCATGTTGTGAATAATGTGAAAACTTTATTAAGTGTTAACTTTGATATGAAAGATCTCAGAGAAGCGAGTGTAATCCTTGGTATAAAGATTACTAGGTCTGAAAAGGGAATTTCTTTAGATCAATCTCATTACATTGAGAAGATCTTAAAGAAATATAATTGGTTTAACTATAAACCTGCATATACTCCGTATGATCCTAGTGTAAAGTTGTTCAAGAACACCGGAGATGGTGTTAGACAAACTGAGTATGCGAGCATCATTGGTAGCTTACGTTATACTACAATTGCACTAGACCAAACATAACTTATGTTGTGGGACTACTATGTAGGTTTACCAATAGACATAGTGTAGAGCATTGGAATGCTATTGAAAAGGTTATGAGATACCTTAAGAGAACTATATACCTTGGATTACATTATACAAAGTTTCCCGCTGTTCTAGATGGATACAGCGATGCAGATTGGAACACTTTATCAGAAGACTCCAAAGCAACTAGTGGCTATATATTTAACATAGTTGGTGGAGCTGTTTCCTGGAAGTCTAAGAAATAAACAATATTGGCTTAATCTACGATGGAGTTTGAAATGATAGCACTAGCTACTGCTAGTGAAGAAGCAGGCTAGTTAAGAAGTCTGTTAACTGAGATCCCTTTATGGGAAAGATCGATACCAGTTGTCCTGATCCACTGCGATAGTACCGCGGCTATTGCAAAGATTTAGAACCGTTATTACAACGGAAAGAGACGACAGATACACAGTACTGTTAGAGAATTTCTCTCTACAAGAGCTGTAAGAATGGATCATATATGTACTGATGAAAATTTGGTTGATCCTTTGACGAAAGGATTAACAAGAGAGAAGGTTTTCAAAAACCTCGAAAGGAATGTGACTGATGCCCTTAGAATGAAGAGTCACTCATGATGGTAACCCAACTTATAGACTGGAGATCCCAAGAAATAAGTTCAATGGGTAATAACAAGTCATGAAGTGATATGAGATGAATCATGCTATTTATGAAGTCACAATCTATATTGTTAGAAGCATGAAGTCCTGAAGCGACAGAAAGGATGAGTTAATTATTAAACTCTTAATGAGTTCTATACTCTATGTGGAGTGGAGTACGTAGCTACATGAGAACTCTTGATAGACTCACCTATGTGAATATGGAAGTATGGCCGCTTCCTATGAAAATTTTGGGCAAAATTTACTAGAGCATTCACTATACTGGGATACACGTGCATGGCCGTAAAGCACGGGCTTTTCGAACTACACCTTGGAAAGATTGTGTGTGTGATTTTGTTAGAGATAGAGTTCAAAACTACGAGTTACTCTAGTATATTCTAAAGCATTAACACTACGCAAAGGTTCAAGTCGATAGACACCTTTTGCTTATGCATAATCTTATACTTTTAATTGATTGGTTGCTCGATGAAACTATTTTTATTTAAAATTAAAGTGGGGGATTGTTGGAAATAAATTTAAATAAAAAAATATTTTTTATTATTTTATGACCATTATTTCATAAATTATGTAACTGTCATTTTCATAATTATATGGTCATTATTTTTATGACCGTTATTTTCATAATTATGTGACCGTTACTTTTATGATCGTTATTTTCATAATTATGTGGCCATTAATTTTATGACCGTTATTCTTATAATTATGTGACCGTTACTTTTATGACCGTTATTTTTCATAATTATGTGGCTATTAATTTTATGACCGTTATTCTCATAATTATGCGACCGTTACTTTTATGACCGTTATTTTCATAATTATGTGTCTGTTATTTTCATAATTATATGACCGTTACACATATTTTTTCCACTATAAAAAGGGGCAATAGCCCTCAGTTTAGAATATAACTTAACAACTCAAAAAAACAGTTCTACGGTTTTCATAGCAAAATCAAAGAAAAGAAAATTCAGAATTGATTTCTCAGATTTCCGAGCAACATAAATATTTGAGAGGTGTAGTATTCCGGACTTCATCAGTGTAGTGAAGTTCCGAGACAGAAAAAGATTCTGGGTTGTTTTATCCTAGGACGACGAGTCTGTGTTTGCTTGTACAGGTTTGGGCAGAGCCGCGAAATGTCTTAAAGAGAGCGACCTAGTCCGCGACTCAACCCAAGCAGTATATTTCAATATATCGATAATATTGTACTTACATAATTTTTTCACATATTTGTTCCAAAAGTTTTAAATGTGATATTATTTTTTTAAATTTCTCAATATTTTGTCTGAAAACTAGGACAAAAAATGAAATGAAATTTGTTCGTTTGTCGGTGTTTATTCGACACGCTTATTCCAAAACTCAATAAATTAATAATGCTAAACTCTAAATTGATTGAGTAGAGCAAGGATTTACATATGAGAAGGAATTCAGGAACTCAATATCCTTTTATTCGAATCACAAATAAACTATTTATAATAATCTTATAGTGCGGGAAAAATAACAAACAAGTAACGCTAAAAGAATACCACTAACCCACTTGTGCTAAAGATTAGTTTTACTAGTTGAATAAGTGGAGCCACGAACATATCATTCTCTCTCCCTCAAGTATCTTTGTCAACAAGGATAAAATTTGGGTAGGATTTAGTAAGATGCCATTAATTTTTTCACGTTACATCCTCCTTGGAGTTCATCTTCATTTGATTAGTACTTCATATCTGGAACAGTATTTTTCTTTTTGAATGACCCTTTTATCGAGAGCAGCTTCTAGTTCTTGAAGAATAATAAAGTCATTAGATATTGGTAGAGGTTAATTGGAGTGACTTGTGGTCCCAGATATTCCCACAACATACTTACATGAAATACATCATGGATTTGTGAGCTTGCAAGAAGTGCTAGCCCATATAACTTTTTTAAAGGGCCTAAAAAGCCAAGGTGCAAGTTTCATATAGGCTCGAAATGAGAGAAAGAGAGGAACAATTATGTTTTTCTCTAGAGTTATATTTTCCGTTAACCATTTCATTTTTTTAAAGTGCAAGTCAAATGGTGAGAATCATGACAGCATCAGGGATTGCTAACATTTATGGAATTTGGAAATGAACATTTTGCTTGAAATTAGTTTATTTATTTCTGTTGGTTTCTTTTTATTATCATCATCTTATTTGGGCAGGAAATTTCATTGGTTGGCTCCATGGAACCTTCCATTGAAATATGGGATCTGCACATAGTGTTGTTCTTAATGATTGATCTTGCAACAAGCATAGTTCATTAGCTTACTCATGGAAATATTATTGTGTGTTACTTTCTCCCCCTCTATTTTCCAGATTGATGAAGTACAACCATGCCTTGTTGCATTGTTGAGACAAACTGAATAAATCAATATTTGAAGAAATAATCAGAAGAGAAAATCAATATTTCTGAGTATATTTTCTTAATTTTTATCGGATATTTACATTGTTTATATAGACAAATATCAATTACTATTTCACCAACTACCATGATTGAATTGCATAGTTTACAGCTCCTTGGTAGGCGCCGTGTATATTGGAAAAAAATGTTTGGTGTCGGTACAGTGTTTGTTGAATTATGTTGCAGTGTTTGTTGAATTCAACACTCCCCCTCAAGTTGGTGCATAGATGTCTTTCATGCCCAACTTGACTGAAACTTCTGTGAATACTCGATAGGAGACTGCTTTAGTGAAGATGTCAGCCAATTGATCTTCTGACTTAATTTTTGGCAATTCCAATGAATTTTCTTCTAACTTTTCCTTAATAAAAAATCGATCAACTTCAACATGTTTTGTACGATCGTGTTGAACTGGATTATGAGCAATATCACATGCTGCTTTATTGTCTCAAAATAACTTAATTGATTCTTTAGAAGGATATCCCAAATCTTTCAAGAGAGATTGTAACCACAAAGCCCAAGTGCCATGCCTCTGTATTCAGCCTCTGTGCTTGAACGATCAACAACATGTTGTTTCTTACTTCTCCATGTTACAAGGTTTCCCCTTACAAAATTGAAGTAGCCTGATGTAGATCGCCTATCATTTATTGATCCAGCCCAATCAGCATCAGTATATACTTCTATTCTTTGGAACTCTGAGTTTTTAGTAAACAATACTCCTTTTCCAGGAGCAGACTTTAAATACCTCAAAATACGAATAACTGCATTCATATATTGTTCTCTAGGATTATGCATAAATTGGCTGACAATACTTAAAGCATAGGCAAGATTTGGTCTTGTGTGTGCCAAATACATCAACCTTCCAACAAGCCTTTGGTATCTTTCTTTATTTTTTGGAACTTGATCAACCTTGATACATAACTTTAATCCTTCCTCTACTGGTGTATTAGCTGGTTGACATGCCGACATACCAATTTATTTTAATAAATCTAAGGCATACTTTCTTTGAGATAAGAAGATTCCTTCTTTTGATCGAGAAACCTCAATCCCAAGAAAATATTTTAAGGAACCAAGGTCTTTCATTTCAAATTCCTTGGACAAATAACTTTAGAGAGCTTTCCTTTCTTCAAGATCATTTCATGTTACTATCATATCATCAACATATACAATAAGTGCAGTGATCTTACCATACCCTTTTTTCAGAAATAAAGTATGATCTGAATTGCTTTGCTTGTAGCCAAATGCCTTCATTGATTTTGTGAACCTACCAAACCATGCTCTTGGGGATTGTTTCAATCCATACAATGATTTTTTTAATTTACACACCTTTTCATCATGGATTTTGGATTTCTTGATTCCTGGTGGTAAATCCATGTAGACTTCTTCAATTAAATCTCCATGTAGAAAGGCATTTTTTACATCAAACTGATATAATGGCCAATCTAAATTTGCAGCTAGAGATACCAAGACTCGAACAGTGTTAATTTTGGCTACAGGCGCAAATGTTTCTGTATAGTCGATCCCATATGTCTGAGTGTATCCTTTTGCCACCAATCTTGCTTTATAGCGTTCAATCATACCATCTGCTTGATACTTTACTGAAAAAATCCATCGACATCCAACAATTTTCTTTGTTGGTGGACGATCGACAAGTTCCCAAGTTCTATTTATTTCTAAGGATCTTAGTTCTTCATTCATAGCATCTTTCCATTTTGGGTCAGCTAAAGCTTCCTGCACACTGTTAGGAATAGATACAACAGATAATTGATTCACAAATGATACATTTGATTTTGACAAACGATGTTTAGACATATAGTTACTCATGGGATATTTGACTTTACTAGAAATCTCAGGTTCATACATGGCTTTAGGAATACCTCTGTTAGGACGTGATGGAAGTATTTTTCTGGCTGGTTCAATAGTTGGAACATTCTCAGCAAACGATTGGTTAGGTATATCAGCAAGTTGTGGAGAAGGAAACTCGTACTCACTTTGTGGTAGTAAGGAACTTGCTTGATGATCTTAAAGTTGATGAGGACTTGATTCCATTTCCCTTGAGTCTTTTCTATATTGAGAGTTATTATCATATGAATTCAAGTTATTTGTATTTTCCTCACATATAATTTGTCTTTCTTCATAAGGAAACAATTTATATGTAAGGGTCTGAATTTCAGCATGGTTGTACTCCCCCTGAAATTCAAGTGTAGATGAGAAATACAATGTATCTTCATGAAAAATAACATCCATGGTAGTAATCATTTGTTTTGTAGGATGTATGGCATATCCCATAAAAACACAACGTATTACTCGTGGATCCAACTTGCTACATTGTTGTTTATATAGGTGTACAAATTCCACACAACCAAAGATATGAGGAGGTAAATTGGGAACACTTGGTGCAACAATTGCTTCAGTGATGGCTTGTAGTGGTGTTTGGAAGTTATAGGACTGGAAGGTACCCGATTGATCAAATATGCAGCAGAAGTAATTGTTTCCCCTCAATAAGATAATGACGTATTAGCTTCGATCAATGAGGCACGGACAACTTCCAACAAGTGTTGATTTTTTCTTTCCGCAACTCCGTTTTGTTGAGGTATATCAACACAAGTAGTTTGATGACTAATCCCTTATGTTTTAAGATATTCTTGAAGCTCAAAACTTTTATATTCTCCTCTATTGTCACTTCGTAGAACTTGAATCTGTGTTTTATATTAAGTACGAACCATTTTATGAAATTTTCTAAATAATACGTTTACCTCACTTTTAGATTTCATTAAACAGACCCAAGTCATTCTATTAATATCATCAATAAATGTAACAAACCAACGTGATCCTCCCAAAGTAGAGACTCTGGAAGGACCCCATACATTAGAATGTATAACCATAAACGGAAATGGACTTTTATATAAGGTTACAGGAAATGAGGAACAATGACTTTTTGCTAGTTCACAGACATCACATTTTAAAGTAGAAAGATCGAATCTCAAAAATAAACTTGGAAATAATTTCTTTAAATATCCAAAAGAAGCATAACCCAATCTCCTATGCCATAGCCATATATTTGATTCATCATTTTTAGATCCAGTTGATACCAATGCATGATTTGTTGAATCCAAGTCCAAATAATACAGGTTTCCTTGCCTAACACCACGACCAATCGTTTGCTTTGTTTGAATGTCCTTGAACACACAAAAGTCAGGCCAAAAAATAACAAAACAAGATAAAGCAGTGGTTATTTGAGAAATAGATATAAGGTTATACTCTAAAGAGGGAACAACTAGTATTGAGTCTAAATTCAAAGTACTAGTGAGAGACAAAGATCTTTCCCCAATGATTGGGGTTGTGTTACCATTGGCAGTGCAAACAGTTTTGTGTGAGGATGGTTTTGAGATTTGTCTAGAATCGAATGTCATATGATCAGTTGCACCTGAATCAATTATCCATGTATTATTAAAAATAGGAGAAAAAGTTTTAAGTATCTTACCAACATTTGCTGAGGAGTTTGTAACATGATCTTTTGTTATTTCAGCAATAGTGGCAGTAGACATTTGTCGTGAATTTTTCTTCTGAGAGTCACGGTTGTGATTCCACTAGTCAGGATATCCCACAAGTTCAAAACATCGTTCTTTAGTATGACCCTTTTGATGACAATGGGTACATTTAAATGATGATTTATCAGTCACCCTTCGTTTTTGCTGATTGGAAAAAAGAAAGATTTTTAGAAATCATGGCGGAAGCGTCAATGTCTCCAGATTTTTCCTTCAATGAGATTCGACGTACTACCTCCCGTCAAATCAAGGAATAACAACCTTCTAAATCTAGGATAGTTTCTTTTCGCAAAATTTCTCCACGAACCTGCTCAAATTCATCATCTAATCCAGTAAGAAAAATATGTATCCTTAGTCTTTCAACAGACTCTTGATATGATATTAGATCATTAGGGTCTTTCATGACCACCTTATCACGATGATCTAGCTCTTGGAAAATTTCAGTCAACTCTCCATAATACTCTGAAAGTGATTTTCCATTTTGTCTAGAAGTAAATGCTTTTTGGTTTAAGACAAATACCTGTAATTCGTCACTTCCATCATAGAATGCTTTTTCCAAAGCACCCCAAATTTCAAGAGTAGTAGGTATGCGTAAATATCGCTTCATGATTTCTGGACTCATTGACATAAGGATCCATCTCTTCACTTTTTGATTTTCTGCATACCACTTGTTATAATTGTTTGATGTTTTTTCTGGTTGCAAATTTTTGTTATGAATATAAGAGAGTTTTTCTCTCTCTACAATATGCATTTCTATTATTTGAGACCAAACATCATAATTAGTCTCATTAAGAACAATTCCAACATTAAACATACCTTCAGACTGAACCGATTGTACAACAATTGGAGTTGATTACTCCATAAGTAATAAAATTATACCCTCTGTCATGATATTATGGTCAACAAACTAGAAAATTGTGTAATAATTTTAGAATTGATTTTTGTTTTTTCCTTTTTTGTTAAAAATGCACTAAACCGGATAAAAAACCACAAAACCTGGTAAAAATTGGTTTAAAAACATGAAAAATTGGACAGGACCGGTTTTAGAAATCCAAAACCGAAAAAACGGGTTCAGACCTTTAAAAGGGACCGAACCGGCCAAAAATGGAAAAACTGTGAAAAACCGAGAAAACCGGGTTCAAACCGAACCGCTGGTTGAACCAACCTGAGCTGAACCGATGCGGGCCGGCTACGCCCTCGAACGGAGCTACGCCGAACCGAGCCGAACTAAGCCGCGCCGAAATAGTCGAGCCGAGCTGAATGACACGTCATCGTCTTCAACCTCTAGACAGCGTGTGGAACGCGTGAAAATGTTTCTTTCACTTCAGGTGGCGCGTGTTTCATTTTTATGCTACTCTATTTTTACCAAAATGTTCACAATTGTGTTTAGAATAATCTGGTAAAATTAGGTGGGACAAATACCAATTCAAAAATTATGTTTGTAATTAATATTTGGAAGAGTGTTTGAATGAGATTTTTTTTCACGAGAAAAAATATTTTCAGAGAAAGAAATCTCTGTTTTAGAGAAGAAGAGTTTCAAATTTGTATAGAGCAACGACCTGGCTCTGATACCATGAAGAAATCAATATTTGAAGAAATAATCAGAAGAGAAAATCAATGTTTTCTGAGTATATTTTCTTAATTTGTATCGGATATTTACATTGTTTATATAGACAAATATCAATTACTATTTCACCAACCATCATGATTGAATTGCATAGTTTACAGATGCTTTGTAGGCGCCGTGTATATTGGAAAAAATGTTTGGCGTCAGTGCAGTGTTTGTTGAATTGTATTGTAGTGTTTGTTGAATTCAACACAAAGGAAAAAAGAAAAAGGAAAAAAAATGTTTGTAACTAAATTTCTTGAAGGTTCAAATATTTCAATGAAAATGCTTCTCATCCTAGCCTAATTTAATTTTAATTTGAACCTTGAAGGCTTTAAAAAATGTAATTTGTTTTTGCACTCCATTTTGTCATCTTCAAGCATCAATCAAATGCAAAGAAGACAGTCACACTGATTGATCTCGCTTGGAGCAAGGAATAGCGGTTCAATCTCGGTTTTATTTTTGTTATGATTGATTAAAAATAATATTAAATTTGTTTGTCAAAATAAGATGTGTCTAATTTAGAAGATAATTCATAGAAGTTGATTTTTCATATTGTCAAAGATAGAGGTGTCTAACTTTGTTTGAATGAAGAATGAGAAAGTTAGTTAGTCTAATCTTGATGAATGAAAAAATGTTTAGCATATGAAATAGGAACTTGAAGGTTATAAATATGGTTTCATTTTTTCACCGTTAATCATCCTAAAAATAGAAAAAAACTTATATGAGAAGTTTTATGAATGAGAGAATTTTGTGGGAAAATTCTCTTGGGTTTATAATTATTTTTGTTTTTTGGGTGTGTGAGAAAATTATTGAGAGTGTGGTTGTAACAATTTTCCAAATAGTGAATTTTTGTTTGGTCGTCTTTTGACAACAAAAGTGGTTTTTCTCTAATTTAGAATTTCACTATAATTCTTGTTTTGTGTATTTTCTATTTCTCTGTTATTTGATATCCTACTAAATATGATATTGGGAAGAAGAATATGTGATTATATCATTTGATCTAAATTTTCTAACACTTTTATGGCATTCTTGTGCTCTTTATTGTTTTGATTCACTTTTCCTCTTGATAAAACAAGAATATACTTGTTAGTCCTAATGATGACAGACGAGTTAAGATTTGGGATGTGGCTACCGAAATATGTGATATAACAATGTAACATCATACTGACCAGGCAAGAATTCAGCCCAAGTTATTTTGAATTCTAAAAATGTGTTAGAGGTCTAATTTGTAATATTGATGAAATGCCTTTTGGCTCTTGATAAACATCTAAAGTTATGAATCATTCGGATGGTTCTTTTACACGTGCCCATGAAGGAAAGATGAGAGGCATTTATACCGTTAATTACTGAAAGAGATGTAAGATGGGTTATTACTAATAGATTTATTGGAGTTTCACGGGCTAAAGTTGTCTCATCCCATTTAAAGTTGTTCTTAATGGGATCATATTTATTATAATAATCATGGTTATTATAGATAAATATATTTTATTTTTTCATTATTTTTATAATTTTACTCATCATTTAGACTCATTAGGGGTAAATGGGATATACTATTTTATTGCAATCCAAACCCATCAAAAAATAAGTGATACAAGATGAGATTGACTCGCAAAATTATTGAGTTGTGTTTGGAGAAAAGCTAGTGTATTAAGGTTTTTAGAGAGATGTTAGAGAAGATAATTTCATATCTTTTATTCATTTAATTAATGAGTTATATATATATACATAATGAGCAGGTGTCATCGTTACAATGATTGACGCTATATTGTTGTCAAAATTGATCTGTTTATAATAAATTACAAATATCAACAGGTCGTATGAGATGCCTCCTAGTTAAGGTATATCTCATTTATCAGATCTTATGGCAGAGAGTCTATCAAGGTAATAGTCATGAGATCGTTTTCACCAGGTTGTATTATGCCGATCTTGTTTACCAAGTTGTAGACATGGGGTATAATGGCAACCTACCCAAGGTTCCATGATAAAAAATGAAGTGATTTCTTCTAAGGTTAAAGTCGCTATGAACAGGTTGCCGAATGACAATATCACATACAATATGAATGAGATGTCACAAATTTTGCGTACCTAATATCTGGATAATATCAAACAGGTTATATAATAGGCTAAAGGAACATCCCATCCCAATTAATACCTCTACTTACTGTCTAAAATTTGGTCCCACTTAATGCAGTATCAGCCTTTGTTATTATTGATTAAAAATAATATTAGGTTTGTTAGTCAAAATAGGAGGTGCCTAATTTAGAAGAAAATTCATGGAATGTGGCTTACCATATTGTCAAAGATGGAGGTGCCTAACCTTGTCTAAATAAAGAATAGGAAAATTAGGTAGCCTAATTTTGTTGAATGAAGAAATGTTTGGCATATGAAATGAGAACTTGAAGGCTATAAATATGGCTTCATTTCTTCATTGATAATCATCCCAAAAATAGAGAAAAGCTTGTATGAGAAGTTCTTGAGTGAGAGAATTTTGTGGGAAAATTCTCTTGGGCTTGTAATTGCTCTTGTCTTTTGGGTGTGAGAAAATTACTGAGAGTGTGGTTGTAACAATTTTCCACATAGTGAATTTTTCTCTGGTTGTCTTTTGACAACGAAAGTGGTTTTTCTCTAATTTGGAGTTTCCACTATAATTCTTGTGTTGTGTATTATCTATTTCTCTGTTATTTGATATTCTTCAAAGGAAGATCTTGGGAGGGAGAATTTGTGATTATACCATTTTATCCAAATTTCCTAACATCCTTGTCATACATATACGCAAGATATAAGACCAAGCTTTGGCCTTCTGTTCAGAGTTATTCAGAGATGCCAACCCCATCTTGTGACATGAACTATTATAGTACACACCAAAGGGGTAATTCTGACCTTTTGTGTATATGCAAGTACTTTATGCTGGGTGATTATTTGTCTCATCCTGTACAATATTCAGCGTTTAATGCACATGGAACTAGTAGCTCAAATATATATAAATTTGAAGGTCCTTCAAATCCATCATAACTGAGTTGCCTGCCTAATACTTAAAAAAAGATTTTTGTCTAGTCTTTGTTATGATCTTTTTCTTTTAGGTTCTAATTTCCATCAACCTTTTATGCTAACAGGTTCAAGCATTGCATGGAAAAATTATGCACCACAAGTTCTCCTTTGTGGATCTTTTGACCGAACCGTTGTTACGGTAACAAAGCTTCATTCATATGTTACATTATTACCTTGCCATATGTTTGTTTCTTAGAAGATGATGCCACTTGTTTATTTGCAATGGTTATGTATTGCGGAAGGATGGCAGGAAACCATCACATTCAGGTTACAAGTGGATGGTCATGGCTGATGTAGAAAGCTTGGCATGGGATCCGCATGTTAGCCACTTGTTCGTGGTTTGTGCTTCAGCCCCTTTCTTAGGACACTTGTTTGTTTAAGGATTCGGGACTGTTATGTTGTAGTAATTTTAGTGGCAGTACAGTAAGATTAGCAGGTAATGACTGCATTTTTACATGTAATTTAGGTGAGTCTTGAAGATGGTACAGTGAAGGGGTTCGATATTCAAGTTGCTACATCTGAGTTGACTTCAGAGGCAAAACCATGTTTTACTCTCCATGCACATGACCGAGCTGTTAGCTCAAACTCATATAATCATTCAATACCTAATGTACACATTTTTTCCTTTTTCATTTAATTTTTGGAGAAATTCTTTTAAGACCATTTTTCTAATCATAGTTTCATCTTTATGATCTTTTACAGTCCATTGCGACTGAATCCACGGATAAAATTGTTTGTCAACTAATCCTTTATCCTCTGATTCCCTTTTTAGTAGATTGCATATTGTTATGGTTTTAGGGTATTAAACTTGCTTACCCTATCAGGTGAAGCTTTGGGACTTGTCAAACAATGAACCCTCATGTGTATCCTCTAACAATCCTAAAGCGGTGAGTGACTAATGATTTCTTCTTTTCATGCACATGGGGAGTCATTTTGTAAACTTAATTGTTTCCATTGGAACAACATGATATGATCTGTTATTCTAAATGTCAAATAGGGAGCTGTTTTTTTCCTCAGAGGATAGTCCTTTTTGCTAGCCATAGGAGTTCTTAAAGGCAAATTACAAGTGAGTTGTTCTATATTTTTATCGTTGCATTGTTGATTAATTCGCATGAGATTGTATAATGATTGGTCTCTTGAAACTTGCACAGATGTGGACACATTATCTTATGCTGCAGTTGCTAGACAATTTGGGAATTACAGTAAATGAACCACCAGCAAAATGGGTCTTGATTCGACTTTGGAGAGGATTGTGATACCAGTTTGGTGCAGAGAGTTCTGTTTTTAGGCAACAAAGTTGCATTTTTGTGCTAAAAAATATATCTTGGATTGCATGGGTCTTAGTTCTGAAATATTTGTTAAGAATAATTTTTGTTGTATTTTTAGATTCACTATTTGTTGTCTAAGTTTATTTATTTAGCAAAATAACATTTCCATTAAATTGAATTCCATTGGCGGCGTTCTTGGAGAATTTTTTCATATGTAAATTAGATATAAATGTAATATTTTTGTCCTTACAAGTAAAATGAGTTATATATGTTATTTTAAAAAATTATTTAATAATTCCACATATTTTCCTGTAATTTTGTAGTCCAGTAGATCTCAGTTTTATTATTGTTCCTTCTTTTCTTTGTTCTGCGTCTCTCTCTCTCTCTTCTTCTTCTTTTCTTCGTTTCGTTTCAGATCGAGTATATTAGGTAAAAGATATATGATCGATACCTAAAATACACTACTTAATTATGATTACCTTTGATTGTTTTAGTCTATTTGATCTTCAACACTCAGATTATCAATCGATTTGTTCGCTTTCAACGGATTACAGACTCTTGTTCGTTTCGATTGCTGATTTAAACCTTGTTTGGTTTTCGATTGACGTTCACTTTTGATTGTTTTTTTGGAATTATTGTTAATTGCTGGAATTTGTGTCGCTCATAGTTTAAAATTTTCTTAGTTTTTCGTTTTTATGAAGCTTTAATTTGGGGTTCATGTCATGAGAACGTGATTTTAAAGAAACTTTAATATTGTACTTTTGTTATTTGGTTAAGAGTACTCTGACTCTCTGAGTATACTTACTAAGCGTGCTTTCAGAGTCGTAGAACTCAAATTCATCCATATGTGATCATTTTTTTTCCACCAATTACATCCATTTCTGCGTCAGCTGAAGCGAATTTTTGTTTTGAATGTTGAGTGATTATATTGAAAATGATGCTGTGTCTCTTTTAAATATTTTACCTTATCCTTGAATTTCAAGATTGAAATCTGTGTGAGCTATATTCCTTTTGTCTAAACCCTAACTGAACAGGTTGCTCTAGATTGACGTACAAGTTGGTGTATGCTAAACTGGCTTTACATCCATGGTTGCTATATGCCTATATTTATTTGTCTCTGTTGGCGAATGAGTTTTTATTTTTATTGATGGACTTTTGGTTCTTCCCTTTCAGGTTTGTGTCTAAAGCACGAAAATGGGTGTTGCACAAAACAACCACGACATGGAGGATGGAAATTTGGAGATTGGCATGGGTATGTGTTTTTTTAGTTTAGTACTTAGTTTTGCATTCACAGTATTAATGGTGTATGTAATTTTATAAAATGGTGGGAGGCATTTGATTTTTAGGGTATCAATTATAGCACAAATTTCCTCAAATCCATGGTGAAGTCCACTTGTTTCTTTTTAGAAAGACATACACTAGCTTGAATTAATTGATTGATCAATTTATCATTTTTTTTTACTTCTACATTGCAGAGTACAGAACCGTCTCTGGAGTTGCTGGTCCTTTGGTGATACTTGATAAAGTTAAGGTAAGAGGATTCTTCTCAGCTCCCCCTTCCTGTCTCCTCTTCCACCTCTATACAATTTTCCTCATTAAAATATTTGAAGGGTTAATGAATTCTCTTCAACTGTATCAGGGACCTAAGTTTCAGGAGATTGTTAACATCCGTTTGGGAGACGGAACAACTCGACGTGGGCAAGTGTTGGAAGTTGATGGGGAGAAAGCTGTCGTTCAGGTAAGAATTCTTTGTGATGCAAGCCCATTCACGAGGGCTTATACATTTCTGTAATTTTGGTATTCTATTTCATTATTAACCCTGCTTGCAGAACAGTTGCAGCTTTTCCTTTTTCTTTATGTGTTGTTGTTAGTGTGGTTTCCTTTGTTCTATTTTACAATCTCTATTCTGTGCAGGTTTTTGAGGGAACTTCTGGAATTGACAACAAATATACTACTGTACAATTCACAGGAGAGGTATAGGACTAACTATCCTATATTTTTTTCTTGCTTTTTCACCCAAAAAAGGATGGGAATCGCCTTTATTTGCTCTTCTTTTAGATTCCCACCATCATCTAGTATAGATGTCGTATCCTTTTTTTTACCTCGCTATGTATTGCAGGTATTGAAAACTCCAGTGTCACAGGACATGCTTGGACGCATTTTTAATGGTTCTGGAAAACCAATTGATAATGGTCCCCCAATTTTGCCAGAGGCTTACTTGGATATATCTGGTAAGTTACAGTGAGTAATTTTTTTTTTTTTGCTAAATGTTTGCATGGGTATGTATACTTCTTTTTCTTTTCTTTTTTAAATGTTATGTCATCCAATGTTCTTCATGTCCTTAGGGAGCTCTATCAACCCCAGTGAGAGAACCTATCCAGAAGAGATGATTCAAACAGGGATTTCAACAATTGATGTCATGAACTCTATTGCTAGAGGACAAAAGATCCCTCTTTTCTCTGCTGCGGGTCTTCCCCATAATGAAATAGCTGCTCAAATATGTCGTCAGGCTGGTTTGGTGAAGCGGCTGGAGAAATCAGACAACCTTCTGGAGGTATTGGTTGGTGTTACTTGGTGACTGCTTAATGCATTAAAGATTGAATAATGAAAATTCTTAATGAGTTAACTAACTAATACACAACTCAGCAACTAATAAAAGCAATATCATCTGCTGGTGTGGTCTGCTTTATTTACCAACTTCATTATGGTCATACCAATATGCGTGTGTTGCATTTTTCTTATTTTGGAACTATTCCCAACTTCCCACTTTATGATGGAACTAGGATGTTGTTAGTAGCATTGTTTTCATATATTTAACTTGTTTTTGGGAATGCAATGCTATTGAATATATACATTATTTAAAATTTGAATTGATCAAATGTAAGCTCTTTTTATTTATTATAAGCAAATATAGAATTAGAACTTCTGTCTTGATGCATGTGGAATAATGATTTATATAAGCAAGGTTGCTTGTGACCTTTCTTACTTTTTAACATCATGTTGTAACTCTGTAATCTTTTGAATTTTCAGGATCAAGAAGAGGACAACTTTGCCATTGTTTTTGCAGCTATGGGTGTGAATATGGAAACTGCACAATTTTTCAAACGTGATTTTGAGGAAAATGGTTCAATGGAGAGAGTGACCCTTTTCTTGAATTTGGTATGCTTTTGAAGCCCAGTTACAAAGTTTAACTAATGTGTCACATTGAAATATTGGATTTTCTCCATGTGTATGGGATTTGTTAACTTGCATAATTTATTATACGATTTATGAACTTAAAGTATCCTATTCCTATAGGCAAATGACCCTACAATTGAGCGTATTATCACTCCCCGTATTGCTCTTACAACTGCCGAATATTTGGCCTACGAGTGTGGAAAGCATGTCCTTGTCATACTTACAGATATGAGTTCCTATGCTGATGCCCTTCGTGAGGTATTCAAATCATCATGCCTGCTGTGTTTACTATAGTCACTTGAAACAGTAAAAAAATTTGTAATATGGATCTTTTTTGCAGGTATCTGCTGCTAGAGAAGAAGTCCCTGGAAGGCGTGGGTATCCTGGTTATATGTATACTGATTTGGCAACAATCTATGAGCGTGCAGGACGAATTGAAGGGCGTAAAGGCTCTATTACGCAAATCCCAATTTTAACAATGCCAAATGATGGTAATGCATTTTCTTACCAGATTGAACATCTGGGTTGATTCATTATTGTTCTAGTGGATAAAAGTTGGCTGAACTGTATTTTATTTTTCCAGATATTACACATCCCACTCCTGACCTTACTGGATATATTACTGAGGGGCAGATATATATTGATAGACAACTGCACAACAGACAGGTACGATTGTTAGAAAGCTAATGTTACTTAACTTTGATTCACTGTTCTGGTCAGAATATGAAGTTGAAACAGATTTGGTTTTCGGCTTGTGCATGGTAGTTATAACTCTTATCCATTG
Source organism: Hippophae rhamnoides (assembly GCA_033030585.1). Classification (NCBI taxonomy): domain Eukaryota; kingdom Viridiplantae; phylum Streptophyta; class Magnoliopsida; order Rosales; family Elaeagnaceae; genus Hippophae; species Hippophae rhamnoides. The sequence continues at coordinate 71,779,893 of CM065429.1, forward strand.
TTGTCAGTTTGGTGTCATACAAAAATACAATGTAATATGCATATAATGCTGTTTGAGAATGTTGGGAAATTTTCTTGCTATAAAAACACCATTCAATGCTATACTGGCATGAACGGGGTATCGGTTCAAGGTTTGTGGAAGTGTATTAATTTTAATTATATGCTTGTATTGCTTAGATTTCTTTGTAAGTTTTTGGAAGAATGATTGGCCTCTGAATCAGTTCATATTTACAATTCACTTCGATTATAAAATTTAAGTAACTTGATGATTTTAGAATGGCTTATTGTGCCTGAAGAACGCGGCATAGCATTGTTAGTGGATATAATAAACAGTTTTGTGGAGCTTCAGGACTGAGCTTTGATCCCTTTTAATTGATCAGATATATCCTCCAATTAATGTCCTCCCATCCCTGTCTCGTTTGATGAAGGTAAATATCGTTTGTAGACTTATTCTAGATATATGTCTGCATTTTCTTTTATGAAGAACTTAAAGAAGTATAAATTTGGATTAATTCTGTTTATCATTGCAGAGTGCCATTGGTGAGGGGATGACCCGCAGGGATCATTCTGATGTGTCTAACCAGGTTTGATTAAGCAGTTCTTGTAATTCTGACATATTTTCTTTCCTTAAAGCCATCTAATAAGCTTTGTAATGCATTTCAGTTATATGCAAATTATGCAATCGGGAAAGATGTACAGGCCATGAAAGCTGTGGTTGGTGAAGAAGCACTCTCTTCAGAAGACCTGGTCTGTACCTTTTTGTATATATATGTAATTTTTTTTTTTGCCTTTGTTCCATTAAGGTGCAAAACTTGCCTTGAAAGAAGCTAATATTTGTGAGTGTCAAATACAGCTATATTTGGAGTTTTTGGACAAGTTTGAGAGGAAATTTGTTGCACAAGGAGCTTACGACACTCGCACTATCTTTCAGTCACTTGATTTGGCATGGACGTTACTTCGCATATTCCCCCGTGAACTTCTCCACCGTATACCTGCCAAGACCCTTGACCAATACTACAGCCGTGATGCAGCTAATTAATGGAGAAACAAGAAAACATTTTTGCTCTGCTACAATTTTGCAAGTGAGCTCTGTAATTTATTTATTCATTTGCTTTGCTTCAGTAGATTGCATCTTTCGTCTACCCAATATAAATAATAAATCCTGTGGCCCATTTGAGTCCTAAAAGCTTTTCAAGCGGTCAACGTGACAACAAGATTCTTTTAGTGAGGAAAGTAGATATCATAATTTTTTCTCTTTTATTTTTTTTTAGGTTGTTACCATGTTGTGGTTTGGTATGACTTTTGTTGTTCTGGCAGAGTATCATTAATAGAGGGCTTGAGGATCTGTAAAGCCCTTGTCAGCAATGCTGCTCCTTTATTATCTTATTTATCTTGTAATTCTATCATTTGGTCGTATTGTCAAGAAATATTGTTATGCTTCATTACTTCTACAGCCAGCAGGTTTTCTATGTATAAAATACTTTTTTTTAGTTGATGCTTAAATACATTGAGATTGTGTGGTGGAGAAATATCATAGTTTGTTATCGGTTTGGTGATGAGATAATTAGAGCAGGTCTTTTGCTCGACAAGGGCTTAATCCAGATTTAAGATGCAGCATGGTTGCGGTTAAGATGCATAATCATATTTCACAACCCATGTTAGCTGTCAAGGATAATGTAAAGTCCTGAGCTTGTTAGGTGTGTTTGGTACTCAACATAATTTCCACATGAGTGTCCGTTACAGTAGTAGAAAACAGTAGCATGGATCAGATGGCAACGGAAAATCTATTGACCTGCTCCAGTTGGCTGCCTTCTTCAATATGCATGGCCATTTTACTATATTTTCCTTTATTCGTTTACAGGTATTATCGTAAATGTTTATGCCAACGAGTTGTGGCTCAACCGCATAAAACCTACTTGGGTATGTATAAGGTCTAGATGCGAATCTCTGGTTGTGTGAGCTTGAGTAGTATAAAAAAAGTATCAAAGGGTGCAAAGTTGGTTTGTTTTTAATGCAAAGGTTAGAAACTACTTTTGAATTTTGTGCCACAACCTCAACGTATATATTGTTAGGTCCTGAAAAAAGATTTGGTTATTTTTCTCTATATCGTTTAAGTCGATGCTGCTTTCTAATTACATTTTGACTAGTTAAATGAGCTGGTATATGAATAGAAGTTGGAGTTGTATTTGCATGTTGGAAGACAAGCATTAGAGTTCACTTGCCTGGCAGGCTGGCAGAGAGAAATGGATAAACCATTTAACCTATATTTCCCAACGACATAATATGTCAACTATGTCCAAAACTATTGTGATCTGTGACACTGATGTTTTGTGATGACACGCAAATGTACTATTATATATTAAATATTGCTTGCTAATTGTTTGCGTGTAACGTTGCGTGTAACGTGACTCTATGTTCTAATATGACGGGTGTTAACCTCGAATGGTTAATTGATAAGGCCGGAGAAAAGAAAAAAAGAAAAAGAAGAGAGATAACTGTAGCTATAGTTATTATAAAAGTAATAGTTAGATTTTATATTTATTTTTTTTATAACATTTTAATCCAATTATTATTATTATTATTATTATAAAGTGATTGTAAGATGATAAAATAAGTTTTTTAATTGTATTAAATAGAGATATTTTTAACTCAATAAACATTAACTAACCAATCAAATAAAAATATGAAAAGACAATTATTTGTTTTTGTGTAATTTTTTTATAATAATATGATTAAAATATTAGAAAAAATAAATATATGATTTAAGTGTAAGTTTTAAAATAATTATAATATTTGTATGACCTACCTAAAAAAATATTAATACTTTCACATGATATATTTATCAGTTATCGCATGCATGATAGATTTTGATTATGTGTTAATATGGTCAAATAGTTAGAAAATAATATAATAAATTAAAATTGATTTAAGATCTATATTGGGTGGAACATTTCTGATTAATTATAAAAAATTAACGCCATCAATTTTATTTTATTTTTTGAATTGACCCATAAAAGAAGTATGACCGAAAGTACGTATGGTTGGAAAAAAAACAAAAAAAGAGTATGTAAAAGTTAATAATATGAACAAATATGGAAATAATAGTTGATGCAAAAATAAAATTTGTTCTTTCCAATTAAAAAAATAAAATTAAAATTTTGTCAAATTTTAGCCCCTATATGATCATCTATAGCCAGTTAAAACCCTGGGTAGTTCATAAAAACAAACACAGGTTCCCCAACTACCAATTGATGGATTTCACACCCACTCGCCCAAAGACAAATACCTCATCTTCTCTTTGCACTCTCTGTCGTCCACGGCTAAATTGGTCGGAGGTCGTTAGTTCAAGTCGTTTATCCACTATTTTCTAATAATTTTGTTGAAAAAATTGAGTATATTTTTCTTATTTTAAGTAGTTATCATTTATTTATGATTTAAATGAGTAGAATTTAAACTAACCCGATAAAATAATACTATTAGAAATATATTGTTAAAATAAAATAAAACAAATATTGAAGCATAAATATTAAAATAGAAAAATATAAACACCAAAAATTTAACGAGGTTTGTTACCTAGGTTTTCAAGCGTTGTTGACCACTTCCACTATCTTCAAATGAATGAACTTCAAAATTAAAACTAATTAAACAAAATTGAAATAATCAATTATCCTTACAAAAGATATAAAGATTTACAAATTTTTTGATGTTTACAAATGGTGAAAGAGGAATTTATTTATAGCCCAAAATATAACACTCACATTCATTTCTAACCAATGTGGGATTTTTTTCAATTTGTTCACTAAGGAGCTATACAACAAATCTTCACCTTAGCAACTTAGTGATTCTCAAATGATTTCTTCAATCACTAAATCAACGATGTCAATGCCAATTCAGATTTGTAGGATGTTAATCAAGTCCAAACAATGTTTGAACTTGATTCCCGTTACCACCTTAGTTATCATATTTGTGGGATTCTCTGTAGTACTCCACCTTCTTCAATAATCTCTCGCATAAAATGGTAACGAAGGTAAATATGATTTGCACATGCATGGTAGACATGGTTCTTTGCTAAATAAATAGCACTCTGATGGTCACAAAATACTTTAATATGTTTTTGACTAACTCACAAGTCTTCAAGCAAACCTCGTAACCAAATAGCTTTCTTCACAGCCTCTGTAATTATCATATACTTTGTCTCTATAGTAGACAAAGCAACTATGTACTGCAAGGTAGACTTTCAATTGATTGGTGCTCTAGCAAGAGTAAACACATAACTAGTAGTTGATATACACTTATCTAAATCTCCTGCATAGTCGGAATCACAATATCCGACTACACATTGAGCAACAGTATTATCCTGTTGAAATACTAAACCAACATCAACAGTATTTAGAATATACTGTAGAATCCATTTCACAGCCAACCAATGTCCTTTACCAGGATCATGCATGTACATGTTTACAGCACCAACCACATGTGAAATGTCATGTCTTGTACACATCATTGCATACATCAAGCTACTAACCGCATTTGCATATGGTACCTTTGTCATGTATTATCATTTTGCATCATTCTTAGGAGAAATTGAGCATTAAGCTTGAATTGAGGAACAAGCAGAATACTTACATGTTTTGTCTGTTCATTCATATCAAAACATTGTAGTACCTTCTTCAAATATTGACTCTGGGTCAAACTAAGCTTCTTATTTCTTCACGTCTCTGCTTATCTCCATACCAAGAATCTTCTTGGCTTATCCCAAATCTTTCATCTCGAACTGCTGACTTAGTTGAGACTTCAATTTCTTCTTTGCTTTTCGATGCAATCAATAAATTATCGACGTACAATAGGAGATAAATGAAAGACTCATCTTATAGCTTGCAAAAATACACACAATGATCATGTGTGCTTCTGGTGTACTTTTGTTCCAGCATAAACTGATCAAATCGTTTATACCACTGCCTCGAAGATTACTTCAATCCATATAATGATTTGTTCAGCTTACAAACTCAATTCTCTTTACCAGTGATATTAAACCCTTCTAGGTGAGACATATAGATTTCCTCTTCTAAGTCACTGTATAGAAATTTGGTTTTCACATCAAGTTGAACTAGTTCAAAATTCAATTGTGCTACCAAGGCCAACAAAATTCTAATAGAGGAATGTTTTACAACTGGAGAAAAAACCTTCTTATAATCAATTCCCTCATTCTGAGCGTAGCCCTTAGCCACCAATCTTGCCTTGTAGCGAATACCATCTTTGTTAGGAAATCCCTCATTCTTTGCATGCACCCATTTGTAGCCAATTAGCTTCTTGCCCTTAAGTAGTTGTGTCAACTTCAATGTCTTATTTTCTAAAGGGACATAAGCTCTTTGTCTATGGTTTTCTTCCATCTTTCAACTTCAGGGTTTCTAATTGCTTCTTTATATATGGAAGGAACATCATTATGCACAATTGAAAGTGCATAGGTCACCATATTCTTAAACTAAGCAAATAGGTCTTCAAAATCTTTGTATCGAGCAGACATCTTGGCATTTTTTCGTCATGGCCTATCAACTGCAGTTTCTTCTTGTTGCTGTGGAGGTTATTGGGTTAAAACCTTTTCATTTGATTCATCTTTTATCAATGGAGGATTGAATTCTATCTTATCTCCACCAACTAGATTAACAATTATGCTTTCAAAGTCCACTTGCTTTAGAGTTTGCTTCACTTACTGCAAATTATCTTTTTTCATTTTAAGACACTATAGTCGATATCCCTTAGAACCCGAAGAAATCCCCAAAAAAATAGTTTTCTTAGCTCTTGGATCTAACTTTGATTCTATTACATGATAGTATGCAATAGAATCAAACATATGTAAGAAATCGTAATCTCTAGCAGGTTTTTCAGACCATACCTCTATAGGTGTTTTACCTTCAAGAACAGACGATGGTAAAAAGTCGACAAGATGACATGCATATGTCATAGCCTCATCCCAATACTGCTTACCTAACCCAGCATTTGACAACATATACCGAACCATTTTCAGCAAAGTATGGTTCATACGTTTCACAACTCCGTTCTGTTGTGGTGTTTTTTGAATAGTGAAGTGTCACATCATCCCTTCTTCTTCACAAACTTCCATAAATGGATCGTTTGTGTACTTAATGCCATTATCAGACCTCAAACGCTTGATCTTTCTATCAGACTGAGTCTCAATCACCCTTTTCCATTTGAGGAAAATTCCCAACACTTCATCCTTCTTCTTCACGAGATACACCCAAAATCTTCTGGAGAAGTCATCAACGAAAGTGACATAATAATGTTTGCCACTCATGGATGGAGTTCTTGTTGGGCCTCATACATCAGTATGGATATAATCCAAAATGCCCTTTGTATTATGGAGAGCAATGCCAAAGCTTACTCTTTTCTGCTTCCCCAATACACATTGCTTACAGCATTCCAACTTGCCAGTTCTAGCACCTTTTAACATGCCTTGCTTTACCTGAATTTGTAAAGCTTTTTCACAAGCATGTTCCAAACGCATATGCTACAGCTTGGTAGTTTCTGAATCTTTTTCTTCCACTGAAATTGTTGTTGATGCTGATAGTATTCTTCTGAACACCTTTCATCATCACAAGTAACCTTCAATGCCCCATTTTGTATGGTCACAGTGAAGCCTTTTGATTTTAAGACTCCCATAACAATAAGATTCTTCTTCATATCTGGAACATAATGAACATCTATCAAGACTCTAGTTGAACCATCTTGATTCTTTAAACGAATTGTACCGATCCCCGAAACTTTGTATGGATAATCATTACCCATGAAAACAACTCCACAGTCTAGTTCTTCAAAGTTAAAAAACCATTCTTTATTAGAAGACACATGGAAGGTACACGCTGAATCAAAATCTAATCATTAGGATGGGATGCTTTTGATGGAACAAACCAATGCAAATTTTGAATTTGAATTGCTTTTAGCTACGTATGCATCAAACACCATAACTTTTCCTTTCTTCTGCAGCATCAGATAGTTTTTCTTCCAATGGCTTTTTTCATGACAAAATGCACATTCATCTTTACCAAGCCTTCCTTTTGACAGAGATTTACCTCTCATTCTTTTCTGTTGTGTTTGCGGACGTCCTCTTACAGAGAATGTCTCTGCTGCTTCATTCTTGTTTTTTTATTATCTTTCTTTCTAATTTAATAACTATACAAAGCAATGCAAACTTCTTCAAAAGACACTTTATCCTTCCTAATGAGTAAGCTCGTAATAAGGTGATCAAACTCATTAGGAAGGGAAGCTAATAACATCAAGGCTAAATCTTCACCTTTAAAAGTTTCATCCATATTTAACGAATCTGTTACTAATCGATTAAAAGCGATAATGTGATCATTTATTGTGGTACTTGGAAGGTATGCAAAATGGAACAACTTCTTCTTCAAATAGAGTCGATTTTGTCCGCTCTTCTTCATGAACTTGTTCTCCAATACCTTCCACAACTTACTTGTGGATGTTTCCTTCGTGAACGTGTAAATTTGTTCTCTTGAGAGACACGAACAGATTGTACCACATGCTAATCAGTTGATATTTTTCCACTCGACTTCATCTGTTTCATCTGGTTTCTCTTCTTCAATGACGATATCTAGATTTTGTTAAAACAAAGTATCTATAACTTTGCCTTACCACATGCTGAAATAACCGGTTTCATCAAATTTCTCCACCTTGAACCCTGCATTTATCACCATAGTTTCTGCCCGATGTGGATGGTTGGTTTTTGTTTGAAATAAATTTTTCTTCCGTCATTCCTTCAAATTACAACAACTAGCAACTATATTTTAATAGCAAACAAATTGAATACAAATAAATGCTAGGTAGAAACCTTCGGTTCTGATTACAATTGTTGAGAAAATCGGATATGTTTTTCTTATTCTAAGTAGTTACTATTTACTTATGATTTAAATAAGTAGAATTCAAACTAATCCGAAAAATAATGTTAAAATAAACTAAAATAAATATTAAAGTAAAAATATTAAAACAGAAAGATAAAAATATCAAAAATTTGACGAGATTTGGTATAAATGTTTTCTAAGCCTTTTGATGTTGTTGACCACTTTTATTATCTTAAAATGTATGAAATTCAAAATTACATTTAATTAATCAAAATTTAGTTAATTAATGACCCTAATAAAAAAAAGAAAGATTTATAAATTTTAAGATGTTTATTGAAAAAAAGATTTTATTTACGGCTAAAAATATAACAAACATCTTCGTTCATGATTAATGTGTTACTTTTCCTTTGCTCGAGCTATACAACAAACTCCAAATCAGATCATCTCTCTCATAATCGCCGTTTTCTGCAACCTACTGAAGGCCTAACCACCATTTCGTGCTTTCCTTTGCGCCGTGTGAGTTGTCCAGCAGCCCACTTCATTTGGATATCCTCATCTCACCCGAAAGTTCCAAACCAGACCATCTATCTCAAAATCGCCGTTTTCTGCAACCTACTGAAGCCCTAACCACCATTTCGTGCTTTCCTTTGCGCCGTGTGAGTTGCCCAGCAGCCCACTTAATTTGGATATCCTCATCTCACTCGAAAGTCCATCTTAAAGACCCTAAACATATTCTGTATTTCTCTCTCATGTCGGCTCTCATCAACACAGCATTTCTCAAATCTTAGTCGGGAAGTTTCGGGTTTTAAGGTAAGGCTTCCCATTCGTATTTTCAGTTTTTATTATTTTTGTTTGTTTCGAAGTTCTGGTTTTCCTTTTTTAGATTACATAATTTGAGGTTCTATATTGGCTTTATTTGGTATGTTAGTTCTGTATTAATTAATATAGAAAGAGCTGAAGAAGCAAGGAACAAGTTGTCAATGGGGTTTGGCTCCCAAGAAAATGATTGAAAAATTCACGCATGGAGGGGGAGGGGGAGGGGGGAGAGATGAAGGGTCTGATTTTTGAATTTTATATTTTTCATTTTTAACAGTGTTGTAAAAGCCTATATTAAGCTTCGATGCCTTTTTCTTAAGTGAGCGAGTTCCAGACTTAAGCCTTTAACTTTTACTTTAAAAAACCTTAAAATAGTAATAAAAGAACTTATCAATCCAATAACCAATAAGCAATAAGCAATAAGCTTGGAAATAAATAGCAAAAAAACCTGCAAAGTGAATCATATAAGTTGCAAATCTATTGCTCAAATGTTAATTTAGAGTTGTCAGAGTAATCAACAATGGTTGAGGAAGAGCTTAGAATAGTAATATTTGAACAATGTGTACAAAGATATAGTTGTAGACTTAATTGAAAAGAAGAAAAAATACAAATAAAAATAATCAAATAGATGGAAGAATGTTACTTTTAATGTTGTAACTTAATGATTGCTAAAATTTGTAGTTGTCAGATAGAAAAGAAAGAAAGGAATTTGATAAAGGAAGAATGAATAATGTACAAATAACAATCCTAATAGTGTTTTTTTATAATATTGATATTTTTATTTATTTTTGTTTTGTTTTTCTTATCTTACTTCCTACCTTTTTTTTAATTCCTAATGAAATCATGTCGGAATTTTATCAATAACACATGAAATCAACATAAAAAAGGAGCTGCTTGAGGCTATAGTCTCAACCACCTCGAGGTGGAAAAGCCTTAAGGCGCAAGCCTCAGATCAAAAAGGCACATACTACACGAGGCTATAGTCTTGGAACTCTTTTTTTTAAGCCTTGTATCAAGGCTCGCTTCAAAATAGCCTTTTACAACAATGATTTTTAATTATGCTTACGTCATTTTCTTGTGGGAACTACTGTTTAATATCATGTTGGTTTAAAGTGCATGTGTGACCCTTTATCATAGCTGCTCCAACTCCAAGCTTTGAACACGTTTTTTCAAGTTTCTGTAAAGTCATGATTCTTATGAACATTTGAACACATTTTCAATGCATATTTTTAAAGGCATTGAGCACCTGTTTATAACGTTATTGAAATATGAAAAGCTGTTTACCCATGGGATCTGTTTTGGATACAGAGGTTGTTATTCTTCGCCTCTTCGGACCAGATCATCAATATGGCAACATATCTGTCTTATCATAATTCATATCTATATCTATGTGCTTGTCATACCATTTATCTATCTATATATTCGTCTTATCATTTACAAATCTAAGCTTGTCTTATCGATGATTTGATCAAATGAGTGCAGTTATGGATGACAATGCAGATCACTATGAAGTGCTTGGGCTACCATTCGGTGAGGATGGTGCCAAGCTTACAGAGAAAGAGATATCAAAGGCTTACAGAGCAAAGGCTTTGGAGTTGCACCCAGACAAGAGGCCTGATGATCCACATGCCCATGCTAACTTCCAAAGGCTCAAGTGCTCGTATGAGATACTTAAAGACGAAAAAGCCAGGAAATTATTTGATGATCTGTTGAGAGTTAAGCGAGAGCAACAACGCTGGCAATCGGAACAAGATGGTAAGAAAAGGAAGATGGTTTCTGATCTTGAGGAGCGAGAGCGGCGTGCTTTTGATCCAGATCCTGCTGCAAGGCATCGAGATGAAGAAGCAAGAATAGCTAGGAAGCTTAAAGAAGAGATAGAAAGAATAAGAGCAATGCATGCAAACAAGGGGGCAGCTCTGCTTTGGATTCAAAGGCATCTATTGGGAGAGTTAATAATGATAGTTCTGCTAGTGCTGGGCCTGGATTGGACAAAGAGAGGGTGCTTAAAGTATCCTGGGAGAAGATTGTTGAGGATTATACGGCAGAGATGTTAAGAGATATATTCTTGCAGTTTGATGAAGTGGAAGATGTTGTTATCAAGGCATCCAGGAAGAGAGGCTCTGCAATTATTGTTATGGCCACTAAAGATGCAGCTGTGAGTTTGTACTAATCTTTCAAATTTTATGATCATAAATTGTGAACTCTTGCATAGGATCTTTATGAACTTACATATAGTGTTATTGTTTGAAGGTAGCATAGAAGGACCAACTGTGGTGCTTATCTAATCCACTGCTAGTTTTGCCTCTTCAACCAATTGTTGCTAGAGAGGTTCCAACAACTCATGTACCTGCTGAACCTGATCGGCTCAGTAATTTGGTTGGGGCTGGTTATCAAGCATATGAAGATGCTGTTCTGAAAAAGCTTCAAAAGGTTTGTGCCTACATTTATGATCATAATTACTGCATTGATTCACTGTTACACTCTTCTGAAGACTGGAATCAGCAATGTGAAATTGAAAACATGGGCAGACAAAAAGATCTTCCTTTTGATTGTTTACTCTAGTTTCTGTTTTATGACTTCATAAAATGGTGAATTAAATTCACATTATTTTTATTTGGAATAGGTCAAACAGATGATGGTAGGCATGTAATTCTAAACCAGTGGTTTGGTTTAAGGCACGATCTGAGTTTGTTTACATATTTACTTGTGCTTTTCAAACTTATATTATAGCCTTATAGGTGAATCTGGTATTGGATTTTTCTTGTCCCTATTGCATCGGGCTAGTTGCTTATCCTTTTATATTTGTGATGCTAAGCAGGCTGCAGAGAAGCAAAACAAATTCACATATGGTAACAAATATAAAGCTTTCCTTGTTAGAAAGGAGACAATGACGGTTTATCAGTTGAATGGGGCGGGGCCATTTTGGGATTCTATGTAAAATGTGTGGGCTCTGTTTTCTCCTTGGAGTAAAATATATATGAGATGGAATGTGAATTTCGTACTTCAATGTAGCTACGAATTTTATGATTTGAACCAGGAGGGGTACTATAAAACAGTAAAAAATAATACTATTTGTTTCTCGATTTACATTTGCTTGTTGAAAATATGTCATTTGAGTAAATTTTTGAGTACTGAAAATTTAAAATCTAGAAGAAGATAATTTTATTTTATGTCTTATTTAAAATTTTATAAATATTATATTTAAAATTTTTTTTATAAAAAAAAGAGATATCCATCACATCTGCCACTGCTTCTGTATGCCTAGCCTTTTCCTTTAGAATGAAATACTTCCATTAATACGAAAAGAAGGTAATGCAACATTCAAACCACATATAGCTAACAACTGCTAGCATAAATAAATTACAAATTATAATTTTTCTTATACAATTCAAACTCACATTTTAACATGCTTAGGGAGATTTTAGGTTTGCTGAGTAATAACTAATTATTATAAATTATCATTCTAATTTCTCAATGGATGGACCGATTGAATTTTAAATGGTTGATGTTGAGTTAGTATTCTTTTAAGAAATGCATTATCTAACACGAACCTTTAATTATTCCTTGCAGTAAATCCCCCGTAATATTACTTGAATTTTTTTCATTGATAAATCAATAGAAAGGAAAAACAAAAAAAGGTGGACGATTTGGGATGTCCCTTTTTATAATATTAATGTTTTAGTTTCATAATTATTAATTAAATTATTAATTATAATTATGATATATATATTTATTATATATAAAAATATTATTAGAATAATAATCAGGATTATGAAGTAACATTTAAATAACCGAAACTATACAGTAAACACACCCGTACTATAAAAAATATCTTTCCAAAACCATAATTAAATTTTATTATTATAATCGAACTATATAAAATATCTATTATATTATATTTATTATTATCGTTATGATATTTCAATTAAATGCCAATTAATATTCAAATACTTTACTAGAGATCGTCTTCTTTGCCTGTGTTCCGCCCCTCAAAACCTCCAGGCCCGTCTTAAGAGCACTATTTTTTTTTCTGTTTGTTTTGTACTTCTGTATAAGCCTTTTCCATTATATCCTAATATTTCAAAGTTCCGAAGCTTTATCGATTAATATTAGAAAGCAACCCAAGAAAAAACCATGGCGGCGAGTGCTTTGTGGCAGCCCAAAGAAGAAGGGTTCACAGAGATCTGCGGCTTATTGGAGCAGCAGATTTCACCTTCTTCCGCTGACAAGTCTCAGATTTGGCAACAACTTCAGCACTACTCTCAGTTTCCTGATTTCAATAACTATCTCGCTTTCATTCTCGCACGTGCTGAGGTACTGCGAAACTTATCCTTTTTTGTACCGATGGTTTGTATTCTATTATGTTTGCGGCTTAGTGGAATAATGGGTCCGTGGATTACATGTTTTAGAGTTTTCTTGTGTTTCTTTTGGTGGTAGTCAAATTGGGTTAAGTTTCGTGATGGAGTTTGGGTGGGATATTTATGCCTGTTATTCTATTTGAATTTAGCTGGTTGGTACCTGGGGCAAGTGGAAGTTACAGTGGTTTCCATTTTATTATCTGGGTTTTCTCTTGTGAGTTTTGGGTTGGATTGGTTTATACTCAATATGGATAGTATGCTGGTTCACTGTCTGAATCTCATCTATGGGGTAGTCGAGTAAGTGTTTTTGTTTGATCTAGTTTGGTAAAGCTCCTAGGCTGTTAATGCAGTCGGTTGGTTAACTGTTGTTACTTTGAAATGCAATAGAGTGTTATGTTCGCATAAGTCATAACATGCCGTTTCTATACTATCTATTTTCTTTAGGTGGATTATATCTCAGCAAATTCAATGAACATAAGCTCAATTTATAAGTAGTCTTATTGGGGTCTGTTTGGGTGACAGAAGTTTTAATCCATTCAATTCAATAATTCATGCAGCATCAAATTTTTGATTCTATCATCTCGAACGCAAAGACTAAAAGCCTTGTAAATGGACCTACCAACCGCCATTATTTGAGACACCAAATCAATCTTAAGGCATCATCTATTTAGCAATCTTTCTCTCTAGATTGTCCCATTTCTTGATCCCATATGTCTTTAAACTGTTGTCAGAAAAACAGAAAACAACCACCTCACTTTAATAAAGCATGAAAAGGCCACCGATTTTGAGGCTGTTCGTGTAAGTTTGGTAACTGACTGAAGCTTGCAGATTGCAAGTACTAAAAATTCATGCCAGCTATTTCTTTTTGGAGTGTTGCACATATTGTTTACATAAATTTGATCTACTCAAATATTATCAGCTTTTTGTTTGTCCTAGAGTTGGTTGTTCTACATACGAGCACACTTATGGGTTTAATGATTTATTTTTCTTATATTTTTGGCTTGGAGCAGGGTAAACCAGTTGAGGTTCGACAAGCTGCTGGGTTGCTTTTAAAAAATAACCTCAGGACAATTTATAATTCTTTGGCTCCTGAGAATCAGCAATATATAAAGTCAGAGTTGCTCCCTTGCTTAGGAGTGGAAGATAGGCACATAAGGTCTACAGTTGGGACCATTATAACTGTTGTGGTGCAACTTGGGGGAATTTTAGGATGGCCTGAGTTGTTGCAAGCTCTTGTAAGTTGCCTAGACAGTAACAATCTCAACCACATGGAAGGTGCTATGGATGCGTTATCCAAGGTAAGTCTTCAGTTAAAGATTAGTAGTGTTGACTGAGTAGTATTAATTTCCTTGTATAGCATTCTACTCTAGTACGTCCTTGTTCATTAATTTTGGGATGGCATTAACTTAGGTGAGAATCTGTGTTTGTGTGATATCTTTTAGTGTTTGGTGGGTACTAGAGATTCACTATTTAGTTTTTTTATCTGATGAGATTAATTATTTTGTTAAATATTACTTGAAATTGTGCTAAAATTTATGTTAAGGTGACCTTTTTATATACATAAAAATTTAAATCAATGTTTCTACTGTCATGGGGAGCCAACTATCTGAGGTTTAAAAGATGTTTCCAACCATTAGGATGAGTTTGTTGAATTTCACATGTCTATATCATATATTGGTTAACACACTTTATGATTTTGTTGCCCGATTTTCTTTTTTTACACCACATGTTCAAATGAACATGGTACTATCTCCAAGATGTTTATATTGTTTAATCAAAAACTAAAATAATAAGTAAAATGTTTTTATAGCTCCACCATGCATGGACCTGAGATGTGAAGTATACTAGAGTATGGGTCCAAGTGTTAGATTTGTTTGTTTTTCATCCTTCTTCCATGCATAGGGTGCATTTACTCTCGAAGTCTTTCTTTCACATTGGTGCAACATTGTTAAGTGAATAAGACCTGGTTTCATGTTTTACCATTTCCTTTTTAACATCTTGCAGTATAATCTCTTCATCCTAAAAGATATTGATCTGGATCATGTGACAGTTTTGTTCTGTGATATTGTACAGATTTGTGAGGATGTTCCCCAAGTGCTTGATTCAGATGTACCTGGGCTAGCTGAACGCCCCATAAACATTTTTCTTCCTAGATTATTTCAGGTGACTCATGCATAATATATGCCATATATCTTCCACTTAATATTTTCTGTTGAACTATTTTCCATATTTCTAGGTTGGCATTTTTATGAATTATTTTACTTATATTTGTTTCTGGTTTTCAATTCTTCATTTTTTTCTAATACAGTTTTTCCAGTCACCACATTCCTCGCTAAGAAAGCTTGCCTTGGGTTCTTTGAATGAATACATTATGTTGATGCCAACTGTATGTATCTCTGCAAACTTGTATCAGTTCCCTATTTATGTCCTAGGTAGAAGTAATCCGTGTAACCTAATTTCTTGCAGGCTTTGAGAACATCCATGGATCAATTTCTTCAAGGCTTGTTTGTTCTTTCTAATGATACTGTTTCAGAAGTGCGGAAACTTGTGAGTTCTTTATCATTGAATTCATGTGTGTATATTATTCCCTTAAGAACAGATATGTTGCTGGCTTCAGTGTCCCAGGATTTCTTGTTGGAGACATGAAAACAAAGTTGTGTTTCCGATGTGGTTTTAAATTTCGTCACTTTTGGGTTGTAGAACCATTTATATATGCTGCTTTTGTTTGGAATCCTTTTGTGAGTTGTGTGTTGAAAAGGTAGAGAGCTTTTGGTTACACCTATTAGTGTTTTCTGCAAGCCATTCATTTATATGGCCCCCCTCCTCCTCTTTCCTCTTTCCTCTTTCCTCTTTCTCTCTCTATCTAATTCTTTTGAATCTATCTGCTGAACAGGTTTGTGCAGCATTTGTTCAGCTGATTGAAGTCCGTCCATCTTACTTGGAGGTGGGTTGATGTTTTGTATCTTTAGAATCCTGCACATAACTTATATTTTGTTACACAATTCCCCTCCCCTCCGGATGGACATGTATGCGAAAGAATTTGTCAGATTTACTCTGGGCATCTAATTTTGCTGCCTTTTTAATGCTCTCCCTTTTCCTATCTTGCAGCCGCATTTAAAGAATTTGATTGAATACATGTTGCACGTTAATAAGGATGCTGATGATGAAGTGGCACTTGAAGCCTGTGAATTCTGGTAATTTAGCTAAGTTGAAAATTATAGATTTGAATCATTTGATATTTATGATTTTGAGAAGTGATCAGGAAAAGAAAGTGCATATAATTATGTTTATGAATGTGTTTGCATTCTTTTCAAATATATATTTCTCCATTTAGTTTTGCATCTATCTTAATATTATTATGATGTTGTAGGTCTGCTTACTGTGATGCTTCGCTACCTCCTGAAAATTTGAGAGAATTCTTGCCACGTTTAATTCCGGTATATTTTTTGCTTTGATGACTTCTTTCTTGTTTACTAATTTTTGTCCCTAAGTTTTTAGATTATGTATAATGTTTATGTTACGACATCGCAGATCTTATTGTCAAACATGGTTTATGCTGATGATGATGAGTCAGTTATTGATGCAGAGGTTCAACTTCACTTTTCCTTTTCTTTCTCTTTTTGTGTGTGTGTTTTGCGGTGATTCATATTGGTGTATCTTTATTTCACAAATTCCACTGTCAATTCATCACTGCAGGAAGATGAGTCTTTCCCCGACCGGGATCAGGTTGATAATTATTTTTAACCTCTTTAGAATGACTTGTTTCTAATTCCGACTTCAGATTCTGAAGTTGATCTTAAAGCATTAGTTCTCACCCCCAAAGTAAATTTCACAACCCAGGATATTAAACCTCGTTTTCATTCATCTCGGTTTCATGGATCAGAGGGTGAAGAAGACAATGTATGTTGCTTTGCAACTTAACGTGTTTTTCTGCTTATTTGATTTAATTAAAGTCACTTAGTCTATGCTCTGTTTATTTATTGATTTTAGTTTTAGGTATGTTTTTATGTGAAATTTGTACTTATAAATCTATGTCCATTGGCAGGATGATGATATTGTTAATATATGGAATTTACGCAAATGCAGTGCTGCTGCTCTTGATATCCTTTCAAATGTGTTTGGAGATGAGATTCTTCCAACGTTGATGCCTTTAGTTGAGGTGCTAGGTTCTTAATCTGCATTTCTTAATTATATAATACTTTTCCTCACCTCCCTTGCTGAAAAGAGGGAGAAAATAAGAGAAAAAGTTAAACTAATCTTTCTCATTTCTCTATGCAGTGGACTAGTGACTCATTTTTTCTGATATGCAGTTCCCTTGTCCAATTTCTGCAGGCCAAGTTATCCGCAAGTGGTGACGAAGCTTGGAAAGATAGGGAAGCTGCTGTTTTGGCTATCGGTGCTGTTTCCGAGGGTTGCATTACTGGCCTCTACCCACTCTTATCTGAGGTAACAGTTCAAGAAGACTTTTGATGGTTTAGCATGCTGCTTTATACCTGTGGACATGACACCTTTTCTTTTTGGATATTATCAAAGGTGCTTGTTGTCAACCTTGTCTGTTATTTATCCTAATATGTTTTTGCTCATTCATTTAATAATTCATGCTACCTGAGTTTCTTTGTTATTTCTCTTCTTTGTCTCTTGTTCGTTATTTATGATGTTTATAATTGGAGTCTGAGCTACTAGTAATTTAGATGTTGGTTGAGTTTAGGGTAGCGATATTGCTACAAGAGAATTTTATTAAGGATTGTTTGAATATATGAATCGATTTGGAGTCCTATTCATCTAACAGTCCGACCCAACTGACAGCCCGAGTTATCAAGCGAGGTTATCCTAAGAGAACCTACGTGTGCTTGCGCTCACAACCATACCAACAGTATGGACTTGTCTACACATGGTAGCCCTGATGGTACAAGATCAACCTCCAGATCAACCTTCAGATCGAGTCATGGTGTGGTCGATCTCAAGCTTTTAGATACATTTTCTTTACTTTTATACCCTCTGATACATTGTGACTTGTATTACCTATGTAATCAACATGTATACATGAAATTCTTTATATATACATGGACTTCTTAAGGATTCACACATTCCACAAAACTCTTCGATTTCTCTCTAGTTTCTCTCTGCAAATTGGACCAATCCTAACATTTTTGGCACTTACTGTGGGACTCAAATTCGAAGTCGGGCTTTGGCATCTGACCCCATATCTTCAAGGATTTACCTTGAGTTTTGAAAGAAGAAACCTAGTGAGTTAATGTAGTTTTCCAAAATGAGAAGCCATCATGGTAGGAGCATGAGTTGAGGAAGGATTGAGACTAGCGAACGAGGAGGCAACATCGACACAAAATCATAATTTGTAAGCTCCCAACGAGGCCAAGGTGGCGGTTGATCCCCACCAAGAGCTGGCACGTCAACATCTCGAGCTAAGAAGAGAGCTCGGGAAACCATGCGACAAAACAAGGCATTACGATAACAGGCAGGCCTGATCGCCCCTCAAGGTCGAGCCACCAACCTAGTTGGTAGAATTGGGCCAGATCACGTTGTGCTCGAGCCTACCTACCTAGGGTGAGAATGCAATTGAGGGCAACCTTTCTAGTTCAATAGGGTCAAGGAACGAATAGTTGTTGCAATAGCGAGAAAGTTGGGAGACACGATTCTAGATGCTAAAGGAAGTTAATAGAAAGCTAGGTCAAACCCTGAAGAAGGCCAATGAAAGGCAAGACAAGGGTAAGGCGTCGTACGATGTGGATAGGGATTGCTAGCAACCGTGTCTCCCTCATTTATGATGAAATAGAGTATGAAGAGCGTCCAATCAAGTTTAGTGCTCCTAAGTGCCCAGACTACCAAGGTACCAAAAATCCAGTAACACATGTGTAACACTTCAAGACGACCATGGTTCTTGTGAGCCTCACTCAAGATAAAAGAGATGCTATGATGTGTAGGCTTTTTGCTGCCACCCTATGTGAAGGTACACATAAGTGGTTCAACAACCTGGCACCTCGTACCATAACTTCTTTTTTTACAGTTTGCCAAATTCATCATTAATTATGCCTGCAATAAGCCCTTGAGGAAGTAATCTTACCACCTCTTCTCGATCACCTAGGGAAATGGCGAGTTTACTAAAGAGTACATGAGAAGGTTTAGGGAAGAAAAACTAGAGATTGCAAATTGCCCCAACTCTATTGCGATAGAGGCCTTTAGGCGAGGTCTGCTAAAGAATACTTATTTGTTTGGAGAGTTAACCAAGACGGTCACTCAGACTTTAGAGGAAGCTTAAGGAAAGGTGAGAAAAGTCATCAATATGGAGAGAGAGCTAGGTCTGGATAAGAACAAGGCAATTGTGGAGACTTTGCCAAAAAAAGAGAAGAGAAGAATAAGCCTGGGCAAGGCAAGCCAAGACAAAAGAATTAACCACAAGCGCTTCACGCCTAATTACAGGGCAAGTGGCTAATGGTCTAGGAATATGAGGGCCTTGGGAGAGGTCGCTGTCTCCATTCAAGGGTCCACCCTTGAGGGTGAGCCTAGCCCAAGCAGTATCAAGAAAGGAGGAAGAGTAGAATGTCAAATGATCTCCAAAAATGAGGGCTTCTCTTAGAGACACATCTAAATAGTGTGCTTTCCACAAGGATGTGGGCTATGAAATGAGCAATCATAGGCATTTGAAAAAAAGAAAGAGAGGATCTACTGGCTAGAGGGTACCTGAAAGACCTTATGGGAAATAATAGTAAAGGGGTAGAGCATTAGCCTGAGCGTGAAATATTGAGGCTATCTGCCCCCTTAGGTAGCGAGATAGACCCTCATAATGAGTCCAATGTAAGGACTATTCATACCACGCTAGAGACTTGCGTGGTTCTCCACATGTTTACAATTTGGAAAGGGCGTGGATACATAAGGGGGAATTACCCTAAGGATAGGATTCTACGATGTTGGCCGGATCATAATCAATATGGGAGCTCTGTTGACCTTCTTTTTCTGTCAACAACGAGGGCCCTAGGCATAAAGGATAGCGACATAGCGAGAAGAGAGTTACCCTTGGTGGGATTTAACAGTAGCACCACCTACACAATTAGAATTGTGGTGGGATTTAACAGTAGCACCACCCACACAATTGGAACTATGGTGTTACCGGTCATGGCACAGGGATTTATAGTGATGACTAACTTCATGGTAGTTGATGTCCCATCACACTATTATGCCATCTTGTGCAGACCATGGATACATAAGATGAAAGCGGTTCCATCCGCCTTCCACCAAGTCATTAGATACTCAATTGAGGAGGGCATAAAGGAAATTAGGGGGACTAATAAAAGGCCAAAAGTTGTTATGATTATACTATGAAAGGGACCACTCTCAAGTAGCAATCACATCATGGGTCTTTGCATAAAAGGCCATGAGGTGTATGTCTAGAAAAGTTAGTCAACACAAACAAATTGCGAGATCTACCAAAAGGGGACAAGGAGGAAGACCACTCTCTAAAGATGAGCAGCTTTCCCATTTCCTAAAAGGGAATTCCGTTGTCTTTGCGTGGAGGCCTGCAGACATGCTTGGGATCGACCTTGAGATCATAACTCAGATTGAATGTCGATCCGAAAGTTAGACCTGTCAAGCAAATGAAGAGGAAGTTTCCCAAAGAAAAGAACGAGGTGATTAAAAATCAATTCACCACCTTCAAATAGACAGATTATTAGAGAGGTAAACTACACTTCTTGGTTGTCAAATGTGGTGTTAGTGAAGAAGGTTTGCGGATCACCTCATATGTGCGTGGCCTTCACAAATTTGAAAGATGCGTGTCCAAAGGATTGTTTCCCCCTTCCAAGTATTGATCAGCTGGTTGATGCCACCGTCGGTTTCGACTTGATAAGTTTTTTGGATGCATATTCTGGCTATCATCAATTAGAATGCACCCAGTGGATGAGGAGAAAGCATCTTTTATTACTAAGGAAGGGATATTCTGCTACACTAAAATGCCATTCGGGTTGAAGAATTCAGGAACCACCTATCAACGCCTCGTCAATAAGATGTTTGCAAACTAGTTAGGAAGAAATCTTAAGGCATACGTTGACGACATGGTGGTAAAATCAGTGCATCCTGAGAACCATTGAAGGACTTGGAGGAAATATTCTTCGTAATCCTAAGGTATGAGATCAGATTTAACCCTAAGAAATTTTTTTGGTGTTGTTTGAGGAAAATTCTTGGGTTATCTTATATCCACTCGTGATATAGTGGCCAACTCAGACAAGATACAAGCCATAGTCAATATGAGGCTTCTTACCAGTCTATAGTGGATTCAACAATTGAACAGAAGAATAGTGGCACTCAAGGAATTCATTTCAAAGTGCATAGACAAGTGCTTACCATTCTTCAAAATGTTGAAGAACACATTAGTATTTTAGAACGAGGATTGCGAAAAAGCCTTTGAAGAAATTAAACAGTACTTGAGTGAACCTCTTGTCCTATTCAGCCCTCTCCCAAGAGAAACACTTTATTTGTATTTGACAGTGGCCCTTTAGACTTGCAGTGCCTTACTCCTAGCTGAAAGAGACAAAGTCCAACACCCCATCTACTACGTCAGTCAAATCTTGACAGACGCCTAAAACAGGTATCCAAGGATCGAAAAGTTGGCTTTTGCCTTGAAAATTAGCCGCGAGAGTCATATTACTTTGCCGCATTCGCGTACATCGTGTTCACCTTCAACCACTCAAGAATGTATTGCACCCTTGTGGGAAGATCGGTGCAATTGCCTACAGAACTGATAAGTACGATATCAAATATATGGCTAGAACCGCCATTAAAGGGTCAAATGGTGGCTGAGTTTAGTGAATCACCAGAGGTTACTATTGATGAGGTAAAAGAAGAAGTATGTAGCGTGGATTAAAAGAGGTTGACCTGGAAAGTATTCGTTGATGACACTCATAACTTTAATTGTGTTGGGCTAGGGGTGGTCATAGTTGATCATAATGGAAACTGTTTCGAGTATGCTGTCAAATTGGACTTTCAAGCAATCAATAATGTCGCAGAGTATGAAACAATTATATTTATGGCTATGACGAGGGTCAGGGCAGATAACATTACCTTGCATAGGGACTCATGACTGGTGGTCAATCAGTATTTGGGCGTTTGAGGCTAAGGATAGCAAGATGAGGAGATATCTGAAGAGACTAAGAAAGGAGTGCTCGAATTTTGCCAACTGCGAGATCAAGTAGATAGCCAAGAATGAGAATGGTCATGCTGATGCTTTGGCTACATTAGCCTCCGTGCGAGAGGCTTACCACACTCGGGTGGTATCAGTAACGATCTTGATAGAGGCCAGCTTAGAAGCGGCTGAAAAAATAATGGGAGCGTGGATGTTTCCATGAGCTCATGGTTCACCCCGATCTTTGACTTCCTCAAAAGAGGAGACCTATCCAAGGACTAGAAGCTCACGTAGGAAATTAAAGCTAAGGTAGGTCGATACATGATTGAATACGATAAATTATATAGAAAGATTGCATTTGGACTCGTGCTCATGCACAGCCGTAGCGGTTTGGCTCAAGGGAATAATGCTCAAGCCCACTTGAGTGAGTCAGGCTCTTTATTCAGTGCAGCGAGGCTATATTAGTGAAACACGTAGGATACTATAGGCCTACTATGCTAGTAGATTTCACAGGTACACCCAGGCATGCGATAAATGTCAAAGATTCGCCCCGTTGTCACATGGACCTCTAACCACTATGATTGGGGTGGTTAGCCCATGACCCTTCTACAAATGGGGGCTTGATATAGTAGGACCTTTACCCTAAGCAATGGGTCAAAAAAAGTTTTTATTAGTGGTAATAAATTATTTTTCCAAATGGATTGAGGCGGAACCCCTGGGAACGATACAGGAAGAGGAAGTGATTCGGTTCATCTGGAAATCTATAATTTGTCATTTTAGCCTGTTTGTTATCGATAATGGAAGACAGTTCACAGGCCGTAACATTAAAGAGTTTACTAGCAATTACAACATAAAGATGTGCCACTCAACGTGTAGTATCCACAAGTCAACGACCAAGTCGAATCTTCTGACAAGTTGATTATCACCTTGCTAAAGAAAAGGTTGGAGGGCGCTAAAAGAAGATGGGTTAAGGAGCTCTTGGGGCATTGTGGGCTATTAAGACTAGCCCTCGAGGGAGCACCAACGAGACACCTTTTTCGCTAGTATATGAGACTGAGGTTGTGATACCAACTAAGATTATAGTGCCCACTGTAAGATCAGCCTAATTGAGGACTGGAATGCCATAGGGTTACAAGTACGAGCTCGCTTACACAATTAGGAGTGGCGTCGAGCTTAATAAAAAATATATATGTGGTCCCGAGCATGTTGAAGAGACCGAGAACATGGGTTTGGAATATAGGGAGGCCTAGTGCCAATATCAGAGGTCTCCAATGCCACCCTTTGCATCCCCTACCCATGGTCCATCATCACCCGCACCAGAATTTGAGTTGTGTTCATTACCCTCATCTTTGGTTTGGGTGAGCGAGTACTGAGGAGTGATTGGGATATTTAGGATCTGATAGTAGTATTTCCCAGACCCTTCTTATTGGCCTCGTCTCTAAAGGAGTCCATGGCCAGGTTTTACCCTATCTTGACGCTTGAGGAGAGCTGTTCCTTCATTGCCTCAAACTCGCGCTTCCTCTGGATCTCTTCGAGCCTATTGGCTTCCACCTCAGCCAGGGCCTTTCTTTGGGCCTTCTTGAGCTCCTCGAAGCGTTTCGAGATATCATTTAACTCATTGACCTCGGGCAACTTCTTCTCCTTGTGAATAGCCTCACCCTCTCACTTGTTGGCTTTGGCCAATAGCACGGCGTATTTGGTCTGAGTTGAAGCATGACTCTCCTTTTCCATTGCGAGCTCGTGCTTCAAACCTGTCACACCTCGAGTCTTGACCAGCATATGAAGGAGTTGCGTTTGAAAATAAGAAAGATGACCTGAGGTCATTAGAATATAAAAGCACTCAGCTCAATCCGAAACAAGGCTCCACTAACACTTACTCCTGGGTACGAGGCTACCGAGTGACCGTGTCTTGACCAAGATATACGGGAGTTCTGCTCGACATAAGAAAGATGACACGAGGTCATTAGAATATAAAAGCCCACAGCTCAATTAGAAACTAGGTCGGGCTAACACTTACCTGGTACACGAGGCGGTTGAGTATGACCTCAGTGTCTACACCTTCGCACATGGCGTTGAGTTGTCTCTCGTGCATCATGCTTCTTTCCCAGAGAACTTGCTCCTCCTCTTCCCTATGGAGCTCATCCTTCCATGCTAGGCGTGCTTACTCTGTCACCACACCAATAACTCAGAGGCCTTGAACTCTATGCTATCTTCCAAGATAGAACAAGGTTGTTAGTTTTATGAGCGGGCTAAATAAAAAGAAATTTATAGGCTCAAGGCCAATGCACCATCGTCTGGCACCACTTCGAACCTCCCTCTATAGTCTATGGGATAGGTCTTGCGCTTTGAGGGTGCCCGGGGTTTACGTATAATCCTATGAGGGGCTCCACTGAGCCCTGCCCTATCAAATCACACACAACAAAGGACATAATGTTTAGTAGATGCCTCCATGGAGTCTTTTCGAGCAAATAGTTTTAGATATCTACAAATCGTTGTTTTGCCTCTTAACTCAAGGTCGTGATAAAGGAGTCCATATTCTTTATCACGACCTTAGTGTCAACCCAGTTGCTCCTTATCAGCCTGACGTCACTATCTGGAGTCTCCCATCGACAGAGACGTAGAAGAAATCTCGTTTTTGGGAAGGATCACATTTATGCTCCAGTCATGTTTCATTGACATATAGATCCTCTAGTTTGTAAGGTTTTGCTTCAATATATAGGCCTCATTGAACTTGGATATCTCTAGCTCGAACTTGAGCTCTCTGTATTTCAATGTGAGGCAGAACTGGTACCTCCATCCATTAGGCATCAATTGGCCTGGTGCAAGCTGAGTCCTAGCCAAAAAGTTTCTTATAAAAGGGTATAGAGGAAATCCGACCCCAGTGGAATGGGCAAAAAAATTGCGGGTTTGGTTATCCTCGGTTATTTGTACTATCGGTTTGATTTTTCTGATAAATTTTGGAGACGGATACAGTTTTAGGTATTAACCGAACATGAAGCAACGAGTACAGTTATATTGATAATCATACCCATCCGTATCTAAAATTAATTATATTTATTTATTAAATTAAATTATGTATTTTTTAAATTAATATGTTTAGAAAAAACAGTTTTTTTTTCGGGTTTTTTAAATAACTTTCCCGAACCATTATTCGTGGGTAAAAACCGTCCCTGAACTGTAACAATTTTTGGATGATTTTGGGTACATATTTTATATTCGGTTTAGAGACAGTTATATCAAAAATCGTTCTCGTTCATACCCGTGCCCATTACTAGCCATAAGGCCTTCTCATGGAAGATTGTCCTAGGTGGGTCGTTGTCACGAGCTCTCGACTTAGGAATTATTATCTGAACCGAGGAGGGAATGTCATAAGTTTTCCTTATCCTGAGATGACAACCCACTGGTCTTGACCTTGGTCGCCCAATCTTTGGTACGACCTGTGGGCTCCCTAGTCCTTTTGTTCCTTGTTTTCTTCCTCAATGACTTCAAGACGAATATCTAAGTCTGAGGCATGTTCAACCTAATTATAGGTACGACTTGTGGACGAGGGGTGGAGGGAAAGGGTTGAGGTGGGGATAGCTCCCCTTCGCTCGAAGTGCTTGTTTCATTGGTAGATCCCGTGATGTCACTTTTTGGCTGACTCGAAAAAGTAGGATATTGTGGGCTCTCTCAAGATGAGCCTGGATGCTTTCTTTGTGCATGGTTTTTATAAAATATCATGAAACATAAACAAGTTAAAGCACGAGAAATAGAGATTACCTAGGGTCGAGTTTGAAATAAAAGGGGGAAATGATTCTTTAAATCGACCTAAAAAAAGTAGAAAAATGTTAGACTAGAAGAATTTTTCCCTGAAAAGCTGAGCAAGTAAATTATGTGCCAAATTGATTTTCTTACCATCGAATTGAGAATTTATATGGATCGAGTTGGGGCGATAGAGCGTTTTTTTTTTTTAAATTTTTGTCTAATGTGCATGAGATTATGAAATGAGGAGAGACCTAGGCTCCTTGTATAGAGGTCTTCGTGTGCCTATGCTCACAACCATACCGGTAGTATAGACTTGCCTATGCATAGGAGCCATGGTGCTGGAAGACCGACCTTTAGACTAAGCCATAGTGTGGTCGATCTCAAGCTTTTAGATGCATTTTTCTTTACTCTTATATCCCTCTGATATGCTGTGACGTATACTCCCTATATAATCGACACGTCTACATGCAATGTTTTTTATATACATAGACTTCTTAAGGGATTTATACATTCTACAAAACTCTCCGACTTCTCTCTAGTTTCTCTCTTTGTAAATCGTACCAATCTATAACTTTATCCAATAGTACTAGCATTAACATGCAATTAATGCCATTACTTTTATTGTAACAATAATAGAAGTTATTGTGGCAGTATCATGACCCTGAGTTTATTGTTGTATTATTTTTATTGTTTTAGTGGAATATTGACATAGCACTTTTCTATGACATTAGTCATTTTATCCTTATTTTCTCCTTGATTTCTATCCTCGTCATTATGGCTCTTTAATGGCGGTGGAAATGTTGGAATTGCCAAATGTGCAGCATTGAGTAATCTTATACTTATTTCCTTTTTTTATTAAGTTTTATCATTACCAAGGCCCATATATAATTTTCTTGTTTATGAAATGGAAAATTTCAGTAATATTTATTTAACCAATTTTCTTCGTTTTCTGATTCAGATTCAGATGGCTGAATTATGAATACATTGTTATTCTTTATTTTTTTTCCCCACATGATGCAGATGGTTGCATTTCTGATTCCTCTATTGGATGATAAGTTTCCTCTTATACGGAGTATTTCCTGTTGGACTCTTTCTCGTTTCAGCAAGTTCATTGTACAGGTAATATCAGATTTCATTTGATCACTTCATTGTCAGTGAAAACGATTCTTGCCTTAATGTTTATGCATTTACATTGTTTGTGCATTGCTTACACTACTAGTGATTGAAGTTTCAGCAAAAATCATTGATGAGATATTTTAAAGCTTTATATGAATGTTTAAGAGTCCTAAATTCAGTATCATTATTACGGAAAAGGGTGTAGGCTTGTGAAGTAAGGTTAAAGGGGAAGAGGAACTGGTGAATGTTTGCTTTGAAGTTGATATTAACCTTTCTTCCTATCACAGGGTATTGGACATGAAAAGGGATATGAACAGTTTGACAAGGTTCTTATGGGTCTATTAAGAGGAATACTGGACACCAACAAGCGTGTTCAGGAGGCTGCTTGTTCAGCTTTTGCAACACTTGAGGAGGTTCTTGTTATAAATGAAGTTCAATCCTTCATCAAATATAGCTCAAATACTATGTATTTGAAATTAAAAATTAAGGCCTTGTAGATTCCTTATTCATTTGCAGGAGGCTGCAGAAGAGTTGACACCTCGGCTACAAATAATTTTGCAGCACCTTATGTGTGCTTTCGGGAAATATCAGGTTTTTGTTCATATTCTTTCTTAGAAACTTTTTATTGGTTAATGTGATGAGCTACAATATTTTTTCCATGAATTTAACTAGTAGTACATTAAATACATGTGGTCATCTACCATCTAACACTTTAGCATGCTTTGTATCATATCATTGTTTTCAGCGGCGAAATCTTAGAATTGTATATGATGCTATTGGCACACTAGCAGATGCTGTTGGAGGAGAACTGAATCAGGTAGTGATTAGAATTTTAAAAGTTAATACTTTTTCGATGGAATAAAAAATTCATTAAGTTACAAGATTATGACAACTCTGAAGAGCTGAAGGTCCTTCAAATCATGATACCTTGGTTTGCCAATTATTATTCTCACTGAAGCCTTCCTTTTTTGTCACTTGATAAAGTCTATTGAATGCTATATTTGTGAAAGATGAATGTCTGAATTGACTTTGCCTTTTCAATTGTTTTCAGCCTGTTTATCTTGACATTCTGATGCCACCATTAATTGCAAAATGGGAACAACTTTCAAATGCAGACAAAGATTTGTTTCCACTTTTAGAGTGCTTCACATCAATATCACAGGTATATTTAACTGCTTCATAGATCCCTACCTAATTTTTTCTTTTATCCTAGGTGAAATATCAGGGAATTTTGAGATTTAACGAGACTTATGAAGTAGCTTGTATTATTACTAGTTCACTTCTAAACTATCCCGTTCCAGCATCTTGTAGCTTCTTATATGGGCAGAGTTGCCCAATCATAATTTTGTTTGTTTCCATTTTAATGTTAATATGTCAGTCTTGTTCACCTGTGGGAAAAACCATTCTATTTCCCCAAATGCTCTCTCAATAAGTTTGGAAACATTTTTTTTTGAGTAGTTTTTTTTTTTAATTTCAATAAAAGCACTTACGAAAAAGGGAAATAATAATGATTGCTAGATCAAGTGACTGAAATGTATATTGTTTGCTCCCTTTTCAGGCATTGGGTACTGGGTTCTCTCCATTTTCTGAACCTGTATTTCAAAGATGTATAACAATCATCCAGAGCCAACAGTTGGCTAAGGTTTGCTGAAGATATTCTCATTGTTTATAAATTTAGCACTCAGTTTGATCCTTGTTTTGCGTGGATATGTGTGTGCAATAACATACTTCTAGTCCTACAGTTTTATTGCCTGGATTATGTGTGTTGTGTGCACTTATATTATATTACCTTTTTCTGTGCATTTTTGGAAATGATTGTAGTTTCATATATACTATATCATTTTTGCATATTTAGTATCTCTTTACCTCAATTATATAGGCTGATTAAACTAGATGTTTGAACTTCTTTAACTGCCTGTATTGGTTGCTGATCATTCTATGTTTGGTTTCCTTTTAGACATGAGAAATGTTTATGTACTTGTACAGGTGGATCCTGTTTCTGCTGGCGTTCAGTATGATAAAGATTTTGTTGTGTGCTCACTTGATCTGCTCTCGGGACTTACAGGTCTTGGCAGTGGCATAGAGAGTTTGGTAATGTTATCTCTTTTTAATTACATTATTAAGAAACATGCCATTGGATAAAGGGAAATTTTAATAAAAACATTGTGTTTGTTCATTAAATATTGGTTTATTTGTTCTTGGATTGTTTTAAATGTCAACTTTTGACTTTTCTGCCATTGCTGTATTTATTGAACGTCAAATCTATTGGTTGTTATGATCGACTTTCATTTTTGCCCAATCAGATATTTGGATGTACAAGGCTCAATGTGCTTTTGATTAATTCATATTGAATCATGTTTGGTTTATGGTAATGAGAATGATACAAATATTCTTGTGTTACTGTATAATGGAATGTAAAGCAATACAATAGTAGTAGGAATCTTTATTCTTCCCACACCACTCTGGAAGGCACTGGAGTGTTCTATTTTTCTCACACATTTGTGTAATTATTTATTATTTCTTTATTCTATCTCATTTAAAAATTAAAAGAAATTAATTTCTAATTGTGCTTTATTTATAATTTTATAATTTTATAAATTTAATATTTATCATTATTTTATTTACACTGCTCAAACAAACATAATAACAGTAATATTATTTCCATTAAATTCATTTCTTATTACCATTTATATTTTCATTACATTTCTATTCTACGAACCAAATATGACCTTATTCGATGCAACTTGTGCAACTTTTTACATGTGCAGTATGCACACAACTGCTGGGGCATTCCTTGTATTTGGATATATTTAGACATGCTTTATACTTTCTTTTATAAGAAACATTAGATTATAATTATATTTATAATTAGTTAGAAAATACAAATTATGGACAGACAGTTTACTCATAAGAAAATATGAAGCTGTTTTTATTTTACAGAAAAATTACTTCTCATCTTTATTTCTTAATATTAGATCCCTTTATATATACATTTTTATGCCTAATATACTGTTGGAAGTTATTAGTATACGGTAATCATCCCGAAAAATCAGAAACTAATATCCTAAAAACAGGTTGGTTTCACCTCCGAAATATAGGAAACTCCGCTTCTCTTAAAATCGTGGGTTGGTTTCACCCCGATATCGAAGAACCGACCATACTCCTAGGTTGATTTCCCTACACTCCCCCTAAGCTAGGCAATATATGTTTTCCAAACCAAGTGCTACATTTAACTCTCGTGAAATTAGGTCGAAACAAAGCTTTGGTTAAGATATCTCGCTACTTGTTCGTCGATGGAACATAGTCATGAGGAGATCATCTTCGCTTCAATTTTCTCACCGATGAAAGTTGTCTATCAATTTCCACGTTTGGGTTCGATCACGCTGACCTGGATTTTTGGCAATTGCAATCCGTCGACCCATTTGTCACACACGATTCTAATAGATTCCGAATATTCAACCTTGAGTTCGTATAGCAGTCGCTTTAGCCAAATTCCTTCACAAATGCCCAAAGCCAATGCACATAACTCAAACTCTCTCACTACTACTGTGGCTACCACCGCTTGCTTTTTTGCTACGCCATGTCACCAAATTTCCCCCCAAATAAACGAGCAATATCCGTGATGTGGATTTTTCGTCACTAGGAGATCTAGCCCAATCAAGACGTATAAATTTCCAATCTCCTATTAATTGTTTTTTCGAACATAAGCCCCTTCCGGGATCCTCCTTCACGTATCTTAGAATACGATTCTACCGCTTCCAAGTGATCAATCGGATTGCCAAGAAATTGGCTAACAACACCGACCGAAAAACTTATATCCGGACGTGTGGCCGGGTCAAATAAATTAACTTACCTACCAAACGTTGATATTGCCCCTCGTCGCTGCCAATTCATCGGCCGAGGCATTAGTTTGGTATTAGTGGTCCACGGGTGTTTCAACAGTTTACACCCACTCACGCCGGGCCTCACGCAAGAGATCTGAACATATTTGCGTTGAGAACCGAGATTCCTTTGTACCACGTGCCACCTCCATCCCTAAGAAATATTTCAAATATCCCAAGTCTTTAATCTCGAATTCCTTGGATAATAGCATTTTAAGTCTCTTTATTTCTCCTACATGATTTCCCAGTAAGAACTATATCATCAACATATACAATCAAAGTCATGTGATTCTCCCATCTGCGGTGTTTGACAAATAAAGTGCATTCCCGTACGTGTCCGAGAAAGTATCCATCCCGTTTCGAGGACCTTGGTGAATTTTTCGAACCACGCCTGTGCCGACCGTTTAAGTCCATATGTGCCTTTCTCAACTTGCATACCTTTCCTTGTGTATCTTTAGTCTCAAAGCCGGGAGGCACATCCATGTAAACTTTTCGATCAAATCTCCATTTAAGAATGCGTTCTTGACATCGAGTTGAAATAAGTGGTCAATCCTCATTAATCGGCGATAGGCAAGAAGACACGAATCGTGTTAAGTTTTGCTACAAGAGCAAAAGTCTCTTGATAATCAATTCCATATGATTGGGTGAACCCTTTAGCCACTAGTCGAGCTTTATATCTATCAATATTTCCATCCTTATGTTTTACGGAGAATATCCATTTACAGCCCTATTGTCTCTTTCCAAGTGGTAGCTGTTAACATCCATGTACCATTCTTTTCAAGTGCATTATATTCTTCTAAGGTTGCCTTGTGCCATTCAGGAACTTTTAGAGCTTCAATCGAGAATTAGGAATCTTGACGTTGTCTAGTGATGTCACAAATGCCCGAAATTTGGGGACAAATTTGCTGTAAGAAATGTAACTTTGAAGAGGATGTCGAAGGTACGATCGAACGCTTTTTTCTTTGTGCAATGGTGAAGATCTAACTCAGGGTCGAACCAAGTTTTGGACTAGATTCTGTTGTTTCATCTTGTAATCTTTCAGATTCGGCCTGTTCGTGAGAGTTTCGTGGCTTTGTTGATTTCGTGTGGGCAAGTCAGGATTTCTCTTTCTTTCATAAACTTTTATGGCATTATTAGGAAGGAGAAGATATCTAGCATAAACAAAGGGAGATTGATCAGGCTTGGTTTTTGAAGGAGAATTTGGAATGGGTATCGTTGGAAGAGGACAAGGTCATGAGGGTAAATGAGATGATAAATTAGGTTCGAGTGATGATCATCTCAATTTTGCAATTCATTAGTGTGATTCTCCCTTGAATTGCAAAATTAGAATAGAGTGGAGTTTCTTCGAAGAAAGTACCGTCCATGTAATGGTAAAACTTACGAGTGATGGGAGAGAAACATTTGTAGCCTTTTTGATTGGCTGAGTAACCAACAAAGATGCATTTATCGGGCACGGGCATCAAGTTTTCCATGATATCGTGAATGAATACGGACAAAACAGGCAACCAAAACCTTGAAAGGAATTGGTGACCTGACAAGTCGCGAGGTAGAATATCGACTCAAGCACTTGTAAAGGTGAATGAAAGTCGAGAACTTGAGTAAGGCATTCGCTGACTGCCGTGTGTTGCATAAGAAGAATGGTTTCACCCCAAAATTTTTTAGGAACATTGGTTTGAAAAATTAAAGTTCAGTAACCCTCAAGTATATGACGGTTTTGTGTTCTGGCTTCATTGTTGCAGGTGTCAACGCAGAGCTTTGTTGGGACAATACCACGTGATTTGAGATATCCACTAAGATCGGAATTAAAGAAATCCCTAGCATTATCGGCTTAGGATTTGAATATTGGCATTGAACCGAGTTTGGATCATGGTATGAAAAAGTGGAAATATGTGCTTGGTTTCGCATTTGTCTTTCATAAGAAATGTCCAACATAATCGAGTATGATCATCAACTAACAAGAAGAACCATCGAGCACCGGTACATCGGGAACGCGACATGGTCCCCAAATGTCATACCGTGAATGAGGGAAAAAGGGTGACTTGGTTTGTCAGGCGTGGTGAAAAAAGTAAGTTTGAGTGCATGTTTTGCCAATCGACAAACTTCACAAATGAAATAAATCGGATTTTTATCGATGAATAAGGATGGAAACAAACGTTTCAAATACGAAAAATTTGGATGACCTAGATCGAAAATGCCACATCATGATTTCACTTTTCCTTATTAGTATGACTACGAGACTTAAGATTATGACTCAATTGACATTGATGACTAACGGTAACGGTTTGAAGGAGTGTTGATATCAAGAACGTATGAGGCCATACGACGTAAATCAAGACCGCTTAATCATTTTCCCCGAGCTCAAGTCCTAAAAAAACACAAGATTTAGCCAAGAATTTAGTTTCATAGTTAAGGTCACGATTTAATTTACTAACCGATATGAGATTTTGCAAAATCCAGGCACAAATAACACGATTTGAGAATGAGGTTGTTCGAGAGGCAAATGGTCCCTGCTCCGACCATCGTGCGCGAGTGGCTCATTGGTGACACACACCTGTTTCAAGTCACATTGCGGGTGAATAGGTTGTGAAAAGTGATTGATCACTTGTCATGTGATTGGAGGCACCCGAGTCTACTATCCAAGACGAGAGGAAATTTTTCAAGACGCTTTCTTGAATTACCGGAAATACGTGTGGAGTTATTCCTACCGCTACTAAATGTGCAGTGTTGATATTTGCCTTTTGTATAAGTTGTTGGAGAAGTTCTAACTGCTCCTTAGTGGAACGGGATAGGATTACCGTAAAATGCACTTGAATTTGAAGGCTAAGTTTGTACCGATGGTTGGAGAGATTGGAACCGAAAAGACGCAGGTCGAAATAGCTCTCCTTCGAGGACCGGTACCGTCAAAAGGAGAAGCGTAAACATTAATAGCCGCACCTTTATTAAATAGATCACCAAAAGGATTATGTTTAGGAAAGTATGATCAAGAATGGATCCAAGCCCAAAGTTGCTCAATTTCCCATATTGAATTCGGTTTGTTACTTGTTTCTCGAACCTCTTCATCCATGTCATCTTCCAATGTACCAAGTACATTTGAACTTTCAGGTTTTTCATAGCTCTCATGCCCAAAAGTCAAACTTGAGTTGGAAACCGAAAAGGTGCATTCCTTGCTTGAGTATTTGACATCATACTAGGTGAACTTACAGAACTAGTTGAACAAGAGGCTAAGAGCAGCAGTTTATGTGCCTAAGGCTCTGATACCATGAAGCTGTTTTTATTTTACAGAAAAATTACTTCTCATCTTTATTTCTTAATATTAGATCCCTTTATATATACATTTTTATGCCTAATCTACTGCTGGAAGTTATTAGTATACAGTCAGAATCATCCCGAAAATCAGGAAACTAATATCCTAAAAACAGGGGTTGGTTCCACCCTGAAATACAGGAAACTGCTCTCTTAAAATCAGGGGTTGGTTTCACCCTGGATATCAGGAAACTGACCATACTCCTAGGTTGATTTCCTACAAAATATCTAACTGAAAGATAGTCTATTCCTTACAAAACTCCATTCCCTACAGTTTGATGATTTATACTTTTATAGCTTATACATTTTATATGTTTATGTCTACTTGTGATGTCTTGCATGGATTCTGTTGCATATTTGAAAAAGTGATTTGATGAACCTGTTTTTGCAATGTTGCTGCATTCTCTACAGTTTGATGCTTTATACTTTTATAGCTTATGCATTTAATACGTTTATGTTTACTTGTGGTGTCTTGCATGGATTCTGTTGCAGATTTCAAAAAGTGATTTGACGAACCTGCTTTTGCAATGTTGCATGGATGAAGTTGCTGACGTTCGACAGAGCGGTTTTGCACTAGTTGGCGACCTTGCAAGAGTAAGTTGAAGAGATATCCACACAATGGCCGCCCAAATTAGCATCTTTCCTTTGATTTGCAAGTGGGTTTGATAATTTTAAACTAATGACTTCCCTAAAGGTGGAGCAATTAGTTTCTAGTGAATTGTTAGGCTAATTGTCGCTGCTGACTTTTGTTTGTGCTTTCAGGTAATTCAATCTATTTGTTCCATGTTCTAATGTTTGAATATGCTTTTTGCTGATTATTTAGGTTTGTCCTGTTCATCTGCGCCCTCGGATGTCTGAGTTTCTTGATGTTGCAATAAAGCAGCTGGTATATGCAACTCTTGGCAGGTTCTAATTATGTCTTTTGGGCTTTTAGCAGACTTCTTATGTAAATGATTTCTTCCACATACAGAACGCTCCCAAGCCAATGGAAACTATATCAGTTGCAAATAATGCTTGTTGGGCCATTGGAGAATTTGCTATAAAGGTACGTAATATAGATGTAATATTGTGAAACATCTTCCACTTGTTTTGATGATCATTTTCAATGTGTGATCCTGATTTGTACTTGATTAGATTGATGACTCATCTAATCAGATGTTCGTCATATATAGAAATTTGTCCCAAAAAAAATACTTGTCATATATGATATGGTAGAATTGAAATTGCCTATAATGTTTGGTTGTTCAAATAATTCATGTCTGATATCAAATTAGTAGAATTGTTGGTAGTTCCATGACTTGAAAGTGACAGTGCATCTGGTGGTTACTTTCTATTGTGCACACATGTTGCATCAATTGTGTGGATCTACACTTAATGTTAGTTTCTGACTTTTTGACAAAGCACCAACATCTTGCCATACTAATTTTGAATCCCATGGAATAATAATGGGAGTATATTGAGTTTCAGGTCCGTCAAGAAATTTCTCCAGTTGTAATGACAGTTATTTCCTGCTTAGTCCCCATTCTTCAACATGCCGAGGTGATTGTTTCTATTATTATTGTTTTTGATGCCTGTCTGTTTTTTATATTTAACGATTTATTTTGATGTATTTATTTTGGAGTACATGTAAGCCTTCATTGCATCTGCTGATCTGCCAGGAGTTTAACAAACCACTTATTGAAAATAGCGCAATCACTCTTGGAAGGATTGCATGGGTTTGTCCAGAGCTTGTGTCTCCACATATGGAGCACTTCATGCAGTCATGGTGCATTGCTTTGTCTATGTAAGTTCTTTTATACGTGTAACTGTGAAATATTCTCTCCCCACAGACACTAACACTCAAAACGAGATTCACATCCTTCCTGTATTTATAGGAAGCTGTGATTAAGTTGATATTTTTAAAATTAACTTGTGAGACATTTTCAGAACCAAATTTTTTTTTAAATTTTTCTACTGTTATGGACTTGACACCCTAACCCTAGGATGGCTCTGGGTTTGCTGTAGATTCTTTCAAATCTTTGTTGTAATTATCATCATTTTGGTTTTTCTGTAAACTAATTTTTTTTCATCAACAGACCGTTTTTGTAAAAATTTTCCACAAAAAATCGACTCTTTAAAAAAAGTGTTTTGCTTCCTGTTATAAATAGTTACCTTATGTAAGTGCCATAACATCTTTTACAGAATCTTGACCATTAATTTATGGAACACTATTTTTGTAAGCAACTAAATTTTCAAGAG
This sequence comes from Hippophae rhamnoides, assembly GCA_033030585.1. NCBI lineage: Eukaryota > Viridiplantae > Streptophyta > Magnoliopsida > Rosales > Elaeagnaceae > Hippophae > Hippophae rhamnoides. The sequence continues at coordinate 71,816,352 of CM065429.1, forward strand.
CTAATGCTATACCCTATTTTGGCCCTTATATATGGTCCTACAAATATTCAATGTAGGTCTCCATTTAATCATTCTTGAATGGGTGGGTTTTCTATACTCATTTTGATATTTCAAGACGTGTTAATTTCACACCTTATCTGTCATTTTCAGTTATGACAAGTATTTATAAATAAAAGAAGTGGTTTTTATCTTTTTATCCTGCTGGATACTGTAAGAATAGCGAGCGAATTCCGAAACGAATCTCAAAAATTACTGAAAGAGAAGCAACTAATACCCACACAATTACTGGTTTCACTGCATGGACAAAATTAATAAAAATATCTTGTTCTTCTCTCAGACATGACTTGTAAAAATGCCAATGATATTCAAATCTTGGTTCTGCTTCTTGCCTGCTCGTAAAAATGAAAGAAAAATAAATCTTTGTTGGAAGCTAGTGAGATTCTGTGGTAGAAAGGATGTTTTCTAATTGACACCGATACGTCATTTTCTAGCAACTACCATCATTTGTGGCCTACTTAGTTATAAATTTGACCTCATTGAAGGTGATGATCTTGTGGGGGCATAAAGAGAAATCTGTCACCCTAGACTTTGTATATCTGTCAAATGTTTACGCTTCTATTAGCTTATAGAAAAGTAGTTTTCACAACTCTGTTCAAGGAGGCAAATTGGCTTCAAAGGGTATTGTGCTTGTTAGGAGCCACTTATAAAATCTCATGCTTGAGTCAAAAGGCATTATTTGTGATTATGATCTTCTCAGTTCATTCCAAATTAGTAGCTAAATAAATACTTGAACAAATGTGGTATGCATTCGGTCCAACTATCAAAAACAGCAGTAAAGGCCTTTTGTTTTTTGGCTGAAGAGTAAAGGTCTGTTGTTTTATTTTACTGAAAATTGATATATGGGCAGGATACGAGATGATATTGAAAAGGAGGATGCCTTTCGGGGTCTATGTGCAATGGTATGCATTTGCATTCTTAATAATTTATATTTGATCTTGATGCGAACGTATTCTTTAATGGTTCTGGAGATACTGTTTCAGGTCAGAGCAAATCCATCAGGTGCATTAAGTTCACTGGTGTATATGTGCAGAGCTATTGCAAGTTGGCATGTAAGAATGATATTGTTTGTGCTATGATCAGCTGAGTTATTTTTTTTGAGATAAACCTAAATGTTGTGACTTTTGTAGGAAATAAGGAGTACAGATCTTCACAATGAAGTCTGCCAGGTCTTGCAAGGTTATAAGCAGGTTGGCATTGGTTTTGATCTGTTGCATCACATATAAACATTCTGTCATTTATGAACTCTTTGTCACTACTTTGTGAGTCTTGGTTCACTAAGAGAGTTGGAATTTTGGATTTAATGCACTAGACAAAATGAGATGACGAACTGAGGTTCCGGGAAGGGAAAATAGAAAACAAAAGAAATAGTAACCAGACATTGATTGGGAAATATAATGTTGATTTACTTTCCATTATGTACTTTGCAGATGCTTGTCAACGGAGGATGGGACCAATGTTGGGCTGCTCTGGAACCCCCAGTGAAGGAGAAGTTGTCGAGATATCAAGTGTAAAATTGTGCTAGTAGTAGGTGTATTTTCTGGTGCTGGTTTTGTTCTCCATTGTGTTCCTCAGAGCTGTGTATTGATCTACTCTATTGGTGAGTTTGTGCATTGTTATTGATCCCAAATATCTGGAGGGGAGGGGGGAGAGGAATTAGCTTACACATTAAAGCTTGAAATAATTATGACTCTCTTCAGAGCTAATGATGGGTCCAGGTGACAACTAGCCGGAGAAAGATATGGTTCAGTGTTGGAACAAGATGTGTATAGTAGGGGTTGTGTTTTCTTTAGTCATGTGATGAGAAAAGAGCAAGAGACATTTGATTCAAGCATTCGAATCATCATTTTTCATTCCAAGGAAAAGGGTTATATATTCAAATGACGTCATTCATCATTTTGGTTTTAGGTATATTTAAATGAATGAATTTATTAAAAAATAGGGTTTGCAGATGAGCTCCACAGGTTTTGTACCAGGCTTTTTGACACTACTTGCTAGAATTTTCTTTTAAGCATCTCATATATTATTCAATATATATATATTTGGGTTTGGTTTTGTTGGATTTGGCAGCTATGGGATTTAAGTTTGTGACTTGTGAGAGGAGTAATACTCTTTATTGTCTATGTTGCATTTATTTATCGAAAATGCATTTGGTTTGGAGTCTGTTGTGACTTGTGCAGTTCCATGGAGTATATTATAAGTCAACATCTTTTAAAAAATGGATCACTTTAATCATTTTATGACTACTCATCAAAAGTCACTTTGTTTTTAAAAGGTAGTTAATGGAATTCAATTTCTATTATTATATTTAAATTATAGAAGTATATCCATGTAAGAAAGTACATTGTTAGAAATTAATTAATTAATTTTATTTTTTACCTTTTTTTAAACAGTATTTTTAATACAACAATCTCATGGTTACAAATATTTCATATTTGATATTATTTGTAAGTTTTTTTAACAAAAAAAATTTATAATGGTACATGGTTTTGGGTAAAAAAATAAATAAAAAAATGAAAAATAAAATGGATTAGTTGGTTTTTAATAATGTTTTATTATTTATGTATTTTTTTCTAACGTGAATATAAGAATATAAATTGAAGTAAATTTGTTGATTTGTATAATGAAAGTAACTTGGAATGAGCTATTTAAAAAAGAAGTGATTAAAGTGATCTATTTATAAAAGATAGTTACCTGTGAGTTTCATCTATTCCGTTTGTATTCTCGCATTAGTTTGTGCTCATTACCACATTTTTTTTAATGGTCACATTTTTTCTGAATGTTTAATGACATTTTCGAATTTGTTCTATTATAACTTGTGTAGTATGATAGTTCGTTCCTCTGCATGAGAGCGATGAACATTATAACTATTTAGTAATATACTAATATGACTTTATCAAACAGACGATACAACTTATTATAGTCACAGTGATTATAAAGCAAAGAAATTATATCTTTTAGCTTGGAAAAGAGGAAAAGATTTGGAGTTGAATTTGGCCTAGCACCTTATAACGAACTGCTATATAGGTTGAGATAAAAAAAGAAAAGAAAAATATAAATAAATCAATAAAAGCCTTAAGGTTACAAACTTAGGGTCACATATGCTTTTGACAAAAGAGATTTCAAACAATACATAATGGATTCAATAAGGGGAGAAAAAAATAATAATTACATTTTGAGGCAAGACAAATTTTTTAATGTTTGAATATAAAATGCTTTTTAACCCATCAACAGCACTTTCACAAGGCTTCAGAGCATATAAAAAAAAAACACTTATTCACGTCTAAATGCCTATTTATATCATCTACCCTATCAAAGTCTTTCCTAGTTGGTAAAGAAAAATCATTAATACAAGGAATTTCTGTTAAGCAGAATATTACTTTGTACAACAAAAATTTTCAACACTTCCCTCTATAATCTATGACCGAACTCAATGATTTTACTTACCATCTCTAAAATATGACCAATGGAAATTTTAACTATAACTTTCCTGGGAAGATGAATTTTCCCTCTTTTTCGTTAAATTGAAAGGCAATTATTTCAAATGGGTTGATGGGTAAGAAGTAGAGTTTTTTACTTTAGAAAAAAAATATATGCGATAATTTTTGATTGAAGAAACAAGAAAATAACCAACAATTTAGGCTTGAAATAGTTTAAATATTATTCATTGTGTTTATAAAGAAATCATATTTTTATTTTCTTACTATTATAAGTAAATAACTTGGCTTAAACTAATTTAAATATTTTACAATATTAAAAAGTATGTAAGCTTTTGTTGAAAAACACGAACACTGACAACAAGAAGAAGAAGAACAAAAACAAATGCGCCGAACAAGACAAGTGTCATTAGTATAATTATATAAGCAGATACTAATGTTTAATGCTAGCTGGTTTCACATGGTGAACATTTTGTATATGTTTGAAAATAATACAAAGAAAAAGAATCCTGTGCTATAGTACCAGTACCCTTTTTCTATTAAGAGATTTAAAACCAAAATCCAGCTCCAATTGTGACTCGTACTATCTTTGTTTCTTTAACTAAACACAAATAGGGCGATGATGGTGATGATGATGATGATGATTCCGAGCTGCTGCCTTTTCAATTTTCTCCCATTTCTCCTTCCTGTTGATTTCGGCCTGGCGAGCTTCGGTTTCTCTCCTATCAATCTCTTCCAGACACTTGGTGTATAAAAGTGGATCCATTTCATCAAGCACCATTTTTTTCACATTTTGTGTTAATTCTCTCACACTTTTGTTCCAGTGCCACTTTACGTTCTTCTCAAGGCCTTCAACTACTATTGGGAACACTTGTTCTATAGCCATTGATGCCATCTTAACAAATTGCTCATTGTTCCATACATAAAGTGCACACTCAGCTACCTATTTCCATCACAGTTCTTCATCACTCTTTTTAATCTCATCAATATGTTCAATTAACCATGAATTTATAAAGTATCATAGTACTATTATTGATTATAACTATTAGTTATTTTATTGTTTTTTATTAGATTACATAGTTCTTCTTTTTGCTTTAATAAAGTTAAAATTAAAGTTTTATTTTAATTTATGAATGAGAAATTGTATTAGTTTTTATCATTTGGTGATAAAGGGTATTTCTACACTAATATTTTTATTAAGATTACTAGAGTGATAATAAATGATTAGAAATAATCCTACGAATATGATTACATAATCAATAAATGATGAAATTTGGTTTAATTTTTCTACATGAAACCAATAAGACCTACTTAAAAACTAGACTTATCTCTTCTATTTGTGTAAACTATAATACCCTTAATGCTATTACCCATGTTTGGATTTAAATTCCTAAAACAGATTCAAAATTGGTCATTTCATTAAAATTTCATCAATCATCATCAAAATATTGATGATTTAGAAATGAAAAAGGAGGAGGAAAATTGCATACAAGCTTTCCATGCATTGATAATACCTGTGAGTTCCAACTGTTGCTGCATTTAGTAATCTGAGTACACAAAGGCAGAGCCAACTTTCTATACTGATCGGGATCAATATTCTCCACTAATTCCTCCAATTCCTCAATAAACAAAACCTCCTTTTGACAGTTAGTAACAGGCCAATACTTCAAAATCCCTCTAACAACAACACCACCAAGAACAGGTTCCTTCTGCACAAATTGAGACACACAATAAGCCAATTGCCTATGATAAACCTGCATTCCTTTAGTCTTATGCAATGGTATAAGAACTCTCATTAGAAACAACTTGTGTTCTTCCTTAAGTGGAATAGTAAATCCATTTATAATACTCCCCCATATCTCAAGCAATTCTCCAATCCCACAATGCCTTTCTGCTTCAAACGTGTAATGCAAGAACACATCATTCATTGATTTCCTCATAAAGAGCCGGTGAGATGCGAATCGAGAATAAATCCGATGGTACACATTCTTTAAGCTCTCTCTTTCCCTAGGATCCTCAGATTGGAAAAGAGAGAGGAGATTCAAGAGGAATTGATTATCAATTTCATGTTTGAGAATGTTAGGATCTATGTTGATCACTACAAATAAAAGTATGTCATAGACTAATTGGAGATGTGACCACATTGGTGAAAATGTTGAAATTGGATCTTCATCATCTGTCAAATCTGTGGTTACGATCATCATTGTTGGAGGAGGGAGTGGTCTGAAAAGGTTAATTGAGATCATAGACATAAGGGCAGATAAGACTTTATCATCCTGAAGAAACTTTGTTGAAGATTTTATGGTGGAGAAAAGGTGAGAGAGTTTGAGTCTCTTTAAGGCTCGTTGAGAATGAGATTCATTAGGATCAGTGAAAGTAAACATCATAGTACAATAAGAGATTGTGGAAAGAATTTCTTCATTTTCAGCATTGAAATGAAAAGAGCTAGTTATGTTTATGTTGATGAGTTGCTTATTCTCATTTTTATTCTTTGAATCAAGATCAAATAGATACTGAAGTGTTGTTGATGTGTTTTTGATTGCTGAGGCTTTTGTCGTAGTGTTGTTGCTTTGAGCTCCCATTTCTTCTTCTTCTTCTTCCTACTCTTTGAGTATCTTTATCTCTCTTTAATGCTTTGTTGGGTAATAGAGAAAAATGCCAAAAAGGACAACGATGATATATAGAGAAAAAAGTTGTAATATCCGCTAAAAAATGGAAACTTCAATAGCGACTTTTGAAAGAAAGAAAAGATCAGTTGAATTGAGATTGAGGTAAATGATCATCTACTTTGTTCTTATAACTTGTTAGATAACAGTTGTGACAACTATTTAAAGGAAATAAAAAACAGGACCAAATATAACAACATGCTTTATTTTGTAGGAAAAAAACAAAAATAACACGAATTAATATATTTACTTTATTAAAAAATTATATATTTACATTATTAAAAAAAATCTTACATACTGTATTATTTTTTAAACGTCGTTTAAATTGAAATATGATAATTTATACTAATTTAATATTCAACGTCTTTAATCAAATATTGTTCAATATTATCAGCATATTATTATTTTTATTATTATAAGTTTTAAGTATATTATTTTTTGTAATTTCTTATGCTATTTCATTAAATGTAACATACATGTGCCTATAACTACTCATCAACCTCAACAAGCTCATTAAATATTCTGCCATAATATGCATAGTACTGAAACCAATTGTAGATTTAGCATGCAAACAAGGATTTCATGTTTTGAGCCATTTTTATAGAGCGTGTATTTTATTAGGCAGAGCAATTGAGTTGTGTTGCTCTTCAATAAGCAGAGGTCTTTTACAGTGAGTTATTTTATGACTGACAGTAGTTGGGAAATTTCAAATATTGATTTCTGTTGAAAACAAGAGCCTGCAAATTGGACTAGACTTAATAAAAACTTTAAGCTGAGTTGTTACTTGTAATAGGTAAATAGATCGTATCATCTTGAAACAAAGTAATTTTATTTGTACAGCAAATAACCTCATTAACCTGTAAATTTCGAATTAATTTTTAAAGTAGCATCAATTTTTAAAGTCATTTACATTATATTATACTTTAATCACGTAGTTTTTACATAAAATAAAATAAATTACATATGTTGGTAAAAAATTTAAATTAAAATATTTTAATTACATAACGTTATAATTACGTAAATAAAGTGTATATTTTATATAGCAAAGAAGTAACATTTTTTCTTCTTCATATAATTATAAAAAAATACATTTTAATCACATAGTTATATAACTAAAATGTTACAATTTAAATTTTTTAATGATTTATATATCTTAGGTAAAAGCTACGTTATTAAAGTATCTAAATAATGTATATTTAGTATCCTCTAGGATAATTTTTTCGTTTTTTTTAAATATACGACATATTATTAAATTATTATAAATATTTATGTAATATATAGTTTATTTTTGTAAAAAAAAATGTACTGTTTGAATAAGGATGAAATTTTAAGATACGTGAATAAATCTGGAAACAAAAATAAGATCATCCACCAAAGTTATTAATTATTATTAGCATTCAATTTTTCTGTCACATTTTAGCACTAAATTAAATTCCTATAATCAACGAACATGGGACAATAAAAATAAGCAATTAACGTAATATTTGGGATGCTAGCATGAATTTGGGCACAATCAAATTTTTTTTTATTTTTTTATTTTTAAGTTTATTGATACCTACGGTTGAGTGATTAAAAATCCAATCAACATATAATTTATATGGATTAAGTTAAATAATCAAGTAAGAGATCACTATGAAGATACTTGGGAAGTTTAGCTTGCTGCCGTCTCTTTCTACTGTTTTATATAAGACAGGTACATAGATGACATAAAAAAAAATATTTATTCATGATTTAACTTCTGTACATAAAAAATAGCACCTCTCATTGTTTTACATGACACTCTGTTATTATTTTTTCTCAATATTTTTTTTATTAAAACCATATGGTTGATGTCAATTTTTATTAATTAGGTATGACTGACGTCTATATATATATATATATATATATATATGCAAGATGAAATAAATCATTAAAATCTCTTGGCTAAACAAGCGGCTTTGGCTTATCCACATCCAATGTCAACTCCACTGAGTGTGGGAAATAAGGGTTTATTTGGATGTTAAAGGACAAGTACTGCTATCTTAAAGGGTTTAAATAGCTGAAGAGAGATACTTGAAAATGGTGAAGATTACAGTGAAAATGATCACGAGTATGATGACATGGTAGACTGGAGGATGCTTTTTTGCTTTTGGAGGTTTTGGTTTAACTAACAGACAGCAATTTGCAATTACAAAACTGTGAATTCTTTTATGGGTGAAACAAACGAGTTTTATATTATTGTTTTGTAAAATTAATATTAAAATTTTATTTTAATTATTGATCGAAAAATTAAAATATTTTATCATTTTCTTTACATTTAATCAAATTTATGAGAATTTCTCTATGATAATAATATTATTGAAATTAATAAGGTTGATATCAAAGTTATATGAAATTAGACAATAAAGTTAAATGATTATAAATAATTTTATAAATTTAATTGAAATTTTCGTTTAACCTAAAAATAAAACTTTAATATTAATTTTATGAAAACAATATAGTATATATAATACACTAAAAAATTATAAGAAAAATACACCACTATTAAAATAGTGACATAAGGTCTCGAATATTTAGCTTCAAATTTTTTAAAATTAATATTATAGAGTTTTTGTCACGGTTTAATAAAAACTGAGACTATAGTGTATACATATAACCTCTGTTTTTATCAGTAATTGTGACCATAAGTTAAACCACAAAAATTACTTAAATATAAATAAATTTATATAATCATGATTATTAAATAACCGTGATCTAATTAAAATAAGAATTTTTTAGTATTTTTAAAACCGAAATCAAATAATATATTATATACATGTGTTATTCATTTAAAAAAATACAAAAAATACTTTACAATTTCTTTATTTCTTTATTATTTTAATATCATGTATTTTCTCTCTTTTACATTATACATCAAAATTCTGTATCAATTTTTTTGCCCTAATTTTTTCTTTTTTCCTTCTATGTTTTTTCTTTTTCCTTCTCTTTTTCCCCTTTTTCCCTAGCTCGCTCACGCTAGTTTACCTCTCTCTTTTTTCCCTTTTCCCAGCTCTCTCGCGTTGATTACTACCCCTCTGTCTCAGATCCGGATCAAGATTTCGATATCTTAAGTCACACTAGCAATTAAACTCGTGCAGCAAGCACCTAAAAAGTTAGCCTAAATTGTATAAGTGTAAAGTGTATCCTAGAGCAAATTCAATAATAAAAAAAATCCTAGATAGAAGATTAAAGAATAAATTAGTTAAATTAAATCATTTAGCAAACCTTAGAATGAAAGTTGAAATCCCAATATCATAAAATAAATAGGTTTACTAATCAATCAAACATAATCATAAAATGTTTGATTGATTAAATCAAGAATGAGCCCAAAAAAATATGATTTAGTTTTTGTAAAACGTTTTAAAAGATAAAGCACAAAATAACTAGAAGAAGAGAATAAGTGTGGTTGATTAAAATAAGTACTATTAGGTTGTCTATATAAGGAAGATGAAACCCTAATGTTAGGTTAAAGAGTAATTATCATTCTGTCCATTAAACAATCAATAAAATAATAATAATAGAGACAATATGGTAGAAAAAAACTTTTGATTAAGTACACAAATAGATTTTAAGTTTGAACCCTACCCGTTTGATCAATCGATCAACCTATTAAGATCGATCGATCTAGCAATGATTAATAAAAATTCAAGATCAGGCAAATCGAACACAACTGATCCTTGATCGATCCAACCTCTCGATTGGTTGAACCAATTTTGATCAATCTATCCCAACTTAAAAACCAACCGAGAAGAGATAGATCATACACGATCAATCTATCACTTTGATCATTTTGTATGTCTCATTATATTGTTCAATGTCTCAAATATAAATCTTATAATTTAAGACCCACGTCACCTTAATCACATTTAAAAAAAATTATATAAAATAACATTTGAACAATGGTAAACAAGATTGTCCGTTTAACGAAAGATAATTCTTGGGCTCACAACAATGGTAAGAATATTATCATTTTATCGTGATTACATAGCACACACTACATACCTCTTATAGGCATTGAATACAAAAGGAATAATAGTTGGTATAATTATATCCTACGTGCTATAGTACTATAAACATATATATTAACCAATATCCTCCCTACAACTGAAGGCCCTAAAAGAACCATTAATTTGGGTCTTAAAACAAGAAACCATGAAATAGTAAGCGGTTTTTTGCGAGCAATCTGATCTCGTACAAAATGATGATCAATTTAACATACTTTATTCGATCATGAAGAATTAGGTTTTGAGCAAGATAATTGGTACTAATACTATCACAAAAAACTAATGGAGTTGCTAATAGAGGAACATAGAGTTCAAATAGAAGAAATATCAATCAAAGTAATTCTACAGTGGTGATAGCTAAGCTTCTGGATTCTGATTCAATAGAAGATCGAGAAATAACTTTTTATTGGCCCAATCATCAGTGTTATTGGCTCAATCAACATCACTAAATGCTGAGAAATTCATACGATAATGTACCTTTTAGGTAATGAAGCAATCTTTTGGTGGTCACCCGATGTATGTTAATAGATGTACTTAGAAATTGGTATAGTTTATTGACAACATATATAATTTTAGGACATGTAAGAGCACAATATTGAAAAGCACCAATTGTACTTCTATACATAATGGCATCATCCAAAGGTGTTCCTTCATATCTACTAAGAATTGTTGGGAAATAACGCAAATTCTCGATAAGCCAAACTTATGAGAAAGCAAGAATATAAAATAACACACAAATTTGATAACGGAGTTCGGCCAATCTTGCTTACGTCTCCGGACCTGCTGCAGATCTTTTACCCGAAGTGGAGAACTTACACAAGGTGTTTACAACACTCACAACTCACAACTCACAACCCAATTACACCCAAGAAAATTACTCTCAATTTTCTCTCACAAAAGCTTTTCTCTCTAAGCTTTTCTCTCAATTGGAATGAACACTTTGGATGATTAATTCATTACAATTACACATCTATGTATAGGAAAATTCACTCCTTGGATTACTCCTTAAATTAATGGTTCCTTAAATTGCTCCTCGAATTAAGCTCCTTGTTTTGCTCCATGAATTGCTCCATGTTTTGCTCCTTGTTTTGCTCCATGTTTTACTCCATGTTTTACTCCATGTTTTGCTCCCTTAATTTGCTCCTTAAATTGGGCCGAGCTTTATAACAATCTCTCCCACTAAGACCGATTTCAACTGCCTTCACACCTTGACTCAATGCAGCAGCCTTTTCTAGTCATATTTGAAGGCATAACTAAAGTCGAGCACAACTTCAGCTTGTCAATAGTCACCACCTTTGTTAACATATCCGGATTTTTGCTTCCTTGAATCTTTTCCAAAAGATAAAACATCATCTTCCAATAGAGATCTGATGAAGTGATAACGAAGTCCAATATGCTTTGTTCTAGAATGAAATGTCAATTCTTCGCCAATGTTGTATTGCACTGACTATCACTACGCAGTAACATTCTTCTCTTTGTTTGAATCCCACCAATTAACAAACCTCAAGCCATATCATCTCTTTACTAGCTTCAAGCCATCGCCACATACTCACCTCCGAAGGATAGAGTGACAATTTTCTCGTATTTGTGACATCCAACTAACAAATTTAGTTCCAACAAGAATATATAACCTAGTGGTGCTTCTTCTGCGATCAACTTCACCTCCAAAGTCTCAAGGCCTACGTACCCTTGTACTTTTAACTCTCCTTTACTAAAGTACAAGCACTTTTCTCAGGTGCCTCGCATACCTCAAAATCCACTTGATCGCTTCCCAATGAGTTTTCCCCGGATTTGACATAACCGCTAACAACTCCCACCGTACGGCCAATGTCCCGTCTCGCATGCACTATCAAGGTACATCAAACTTCTAATGGCCGAGGCATATGAAACCTTAGCCATGAATTCTCTCTCTCTTCTTCTCGTTCGAGGGACCGATCCTTGGATAGGCGAAAATGACTGCGGGCAAGGTGCGTTGAACCGGCTTGGCATCGCCCATGTCAATCTTTGCAAAACACGATCATGTGATTCGCCCGAGATAACCGCAAGGATCCTTTCTTCTTATTTCTTGTGATTTGCATTCCAAGAATCTTCTTTGTCGGACCTAAGTCTTTCATGTCAAATTCCTTTTGACAATTGCCTAACCTTTTAATATCATCCATATCTCGAACCTCGCTACTAACATATCATCAACATAAAGTAGTAAAATGATATAACTGACCTATATCTCTTTAAGTAGCAACAATGATCAGCATTGCACTGAAACCTTCCTCGTGTACGAAGTCGACAAATTTTTTGTACCATTGTCTCGGCTTGTTTCTGTGCCATACAAACTCTTCTTAAGTCTCGCACACCATGTTCTTCTTCCCCCTTTCCGAGAAACCTTCTGCACCGGTACATGTATATCTCTTCATCTAAATCTCCACATGAAGGAATGCAAATTTTCACATCCAACCTGCTCAAGATGAAGATCTTCGATGGCTACAATGCTCAATACCGATCCGATAGTATTAAGCTTCACAACGGGAGCAAAAACAAGTCAGAAATAACTCCTTCCTTCGTCGTTGAAACCCTTTGACAACTAGGCTAAGCCAGATTCTGTGAACCATCACGCCTCTTCACCCTAAGACACCCATTTGTCATGTGAAGTTGCCTTCTTTCCCATAGGTAACTCACTAGTTCTCCCATGTCTGTCGAGACGAGAGATTTCATTTCTTCTTTCATATAAGCCTCCCACTTGTCGGAATCTCGAGTCCGACAAGCTTCATCATAGCATTCATGCCCCTCCATCACCAAGAACATATAGTTCATGTATCTCCCGTTAGGCATACGAGGTCGAGAAGACCTTCTCAATACAGGAGTCGGAGAAGAGGTCAGGTGTGTCGAAATGACGTGCACGTTTTGTCCAACAAGTTCCTCTCGTCGGGACTTGTTACAATTGGTTCTCATGAAGTATCCGGGACATCATCCGCATCTACAAATACCGACTCATTCTCAAGCTCGAGTCATTGGCGCTATTTTATGCGTATGTCCTTATACATCACCCTTTCGTTGAAAATCACATCTCTCGCTACTGATAACTTTCTTTCTTTTCGTCATCCCAAAATGCGGTAGCCAAACTCATCCTCACCATAGCCAAATGAACGTGCATTTCTTGGATTGGGATCAAGCTTATTCCCCGCCTTGATCACCGATATGCACAAATGCTACACAACCGAAAACTTTTAGATGTGATAGTTTCACCTCTTTTCCGCTCCATACCTCCTCCGGTATTCTATGCTCCAATGGAACAGACGTGGCCTCGTTGATCAAGTAAGCCGTCGTGTCGACCGCTTCTACCTGCACTACTTCAGAGACCTGACCGTATACGAACGCTTCCGGCTCTTTCTCGTCAACGTTCGGCTCATACGCCCGCCTACACCATTGTGCCGAGGCGTGCCCGGCACAATTCTTTCCATTCTAATCCCGTGCTCATAAAGAGAAATTTTTGAATCCTGTCTTCATATTCACTACCATTACCTATTTCCGAGCTTTTGATCTTTAAACCCGTCTCATTTTCCACCATAGCTTTCCATCTTCTAAAAGCCTCAAATACTTCGGGACTTATGCTTTAGAAAGTAAACCCATACCTTCCGAGAGCCGATCATCGACGAAAGTCACGAATTAGTGTTTCCCACCAATAGACGAGACGGCCGTTGGTCCCCAAACATCGAGTTGAATAAGCTCTAGCCTTTCCTTCTTTTGGGATTCTCGCAACTTGTCCGAAAGTCGACTCTCTTTGCTTTCCAAGTATGCACCCTCGCACATGCCTATCTCCGCATCGCACTTCGGGAAGTTTTCCCTTCGAGCTGCATAATCTTCATCCCCTTCTCACTCATATGGCCTAGTCTCTCGGTGCCACGTATTTGGTGTTTCCATCGCTTGCCACGCAACCCGTACTGAACAACGTGCCTCCGCCGCATGCGTAAAGAAGTGCCACTTTTCTCGCCGAGCAACCGTCATCGCACCCTTGAAATCTTCCAATCATCACCAGCCGAAGATCGTAATGTAGCCTTCATCGGCCAATCGCCCCACCGAGATTAAGTTTCTTCCGAGATCGGGAATACGCCCGACATCCTTCGCCTCCCAAACAAACTGCTCAACTTAATCTTCACTACACCTTGCCAATAATAGCACATGGTTGATCATCACCAAGATATACCTTTCCAAGGTTTCCTAGACATATTTCTCGAAGAATTCTTTTGTGAAGTAGCACGGAACGATGCTCCGAGTCTAACACCCAAGATTCTTCCTCGCTCTCCAAAGAGCATATCAATGCATCATCTCCTCCCGAGGTGGAAGTAACATTTGCCTCCTCGCTTCACTGCTTTGTCATTCTAAGGGCATTTCTTGCACCGATTTTGTAAGGTCTTGCTCTTCCACAATTCCAACATTCGATAGTCTTCGAGGCCATGGGAATTATTAGGATTCCCGGATTTGGACCTCCCGTCTTTCGATCTACCTCAGTAGTCGGGCTCTACCACGTCCATTTCCTTTGGTTGAATTTCTTCCTTCGACTCTCAGATGCAAAATCAAGAGGCCGACGATTCACCCGTCTCTACGTCTGATCTCTTCACCGAGAACCAAATCACGAACATCACAATTTCAACTTATCGCTTCCTCACGAGCTACTCATGCCGTGACAAGAGCATTCCAGCCTTTCTCGTGCAGTAAGACAAAAGTATCAATGCTCGTACTTCTTCATCGACCCATTTCCACCGAACTCAACCGGGCTGTAACCGTGTCGAGTCTATCGAGATGTCGAGCTACCGACGCGCCTTCCGTCATCCGCAAATTGAACAAGCGCCTCATCAAGTGCACTTTGTTCGAGGCCGATGGCTTCTCATACATATTGGGAGCAGAGTCGCCATAAGACCCGCCGTGGTCTTTTCCTTTGCTACGTTGAAAGCAACATTACGGATAACGTAAATCGAATAACTCCGAGTGGTCATTCGTCTGTAAGATTCCAATCTTCTTCCTTCCATGCCTCTCGGCTTCTTCCCCGGCAGAGGTTGATATAGATTTCTTTGATATAGTATAATCCTCTATCTCGCATTTTCCAAAACCCGAAACCGTGCCATCAAATTTCTCGAGTTTCACCCTTCCTTCATACGCGGTCATCAAGCCCCACTAAAACCGATTTCCTCCTGATCGTTCTCGATTATTTCTCGTAAAAATTGACGTAAATCACTACCAATAGCCCGATACTACTGTCAGAAATAACGCAAATTCCCGATAAGCCAAACTTACGAAAGCAAGTTAATATAAAATAACACACAAATTTGATAACTGAGTTCTACTAATCTTGCTTACGTCTCCTGGACCGTCACAGATCTTTTACCGAAAGTGGGGAGAAATTACACAAGGTGTTTACAACACTCACAACTCACAACTCACAACTCACAACTCACAACCCAATTACACCCAAGAAAATTACTCTCAATTTTCTCTCACAAAAGCTTTTCTCTCAATTGGAATGAACACTTTGGATGATTAATTCATTACAATTACACATCTATTTATAGGAAAATTCACTCCTTGAATTACTCCTTAAATTAATGGTTCCTTAAATTGCTCCTTGAATTAAGCTCCTTGTTTTGCTCCATGAATTGCTCCATGTTTTGCTCCTTGTTTTGCTCCATGTTTTGCTCCTTAATTTGCTCCTTAAATTAAGGAGCTTTATAACAAGAATATAACTTGTACTCATATGAGTAGACCAAGGAAGAACAAATATATTGTTTTAGTAAAAAGTGATCAAATATATTGTTTGTTGGCTTAAGTGTATTCCATAAGAAACATATTAAACTTCTAGACCAAGGAAGAAATTTAATTTTCCCAAATCTTTGAGACTAAAGTTTACTTAGAGATTGTTGATGAGAGTATATCAGTTTGGAACAACCGTAAATGATGATTACATCATCAACATTTATGATAACATAAAAAACACTTATTGGAGTATAAAATATGAAGTGAGAACAATCTAATTTGAATTTAACAAAACCAAATTGAAAAAAAATTGGCTGAGTTGTTGA
The DNA here is from genome assembly GCA_033030585.1 of Hippophae rhamnoides. Taxonomy (NCBI): domain Eukaryota; kingdom Viridiplantae; phylum Streptophyta; class Magnoliopsida; order Rosales; family Elaeagnaceae; genus Hippophae; species Hippophae rhamnoides. The sequence continues at coordinate 71,832,602 of CM065429.1, forward strand.
TACTAGGCTATGAGAGCCTACTTAAAACCATATAATGCCTTATTAAGTTTGTAAAAAGATTGTTTTTAACCTCAAAACTAAGTAGTTGTTGTATATAAATCTTCTCCTTTAATTCTCCATTAAGAAAGACATTATTGATGTCAATTTTCCTAAATATCCAATCCTTGAAAATAGCTACGTGAGAATGACACAAATAGTGATGAATTTCAAAAATGGGTTAAAAGTTTTCACATAATCACTACGAGCTTGATAAAGAAAACCATTTGTCCTAAGTCTTGACTTATATTTATCAAGGGTGTCATGTGCCATAAGTTTAACACAAAAGATTCATTTGTAGGGTATTGGTTTGTATGTAAGATTCATTTGTAGGGTATTGGTTTGTATGTAGAGTTTTGGAACAAGTTTTCGGGTGTTATTTTGGACTAAATCTATTTTTTTATTTAATAGTCAAAATAAGATTTAATATTAATGTTACAAAAACAATAAAACATATATAATTTACTAAAAAATCTACAAAAACACGTACACTTTTTTTTAGTAACTTAAATAAGATTTGTGTTTTTCTCGTGGAGGGGTATAGCTTCTTATAAGCTTGTTGGAAAACATTCATCGATTTTTAATAGAGAGCTGCACTGCATTCTTTTTAGTCTCTTGTGTTAGTGTTCATTAATTCACATGTTTTTAATATTATGAAAATTAAATTATTTTTATTAATAATGATAAAAGAACTTAATTTTTTTTTACATGAAATAACGATTAATTATAATTATATATATTGCTTCTTATGCTCGTATTGTGGATTCTATTCCAAATTATCACCCTGCATATTTCACTTTCTAAAACATTTTTTTCCTTCACTCGATTGTACAATAAGTGCTCCAATTTAGGTCTTTTTGCCTTTTCTTCTGAACAAAGCACATTTTATACCTACATACTTTAAAGCCATTTTTAAAAACTATTTTTAACAAGACTACAATAAAACGATTTTTTTTTTATTTCAAATAATAAGTATTCATTTTAAGTGTAGGAGGGGGGATATTGAAATTGAACTTTAAGCCTTTGGTAAAGCGCACCCAACATCTAAGTCTTACTAACTATGGTATAATGGCCTGAGTTCTCTAAGTTTTAGAAAATATGTTAATTAACATTAAATAATATTATTTTAATAATTTTTTATTAAAATATTATTTTTTATTATCAAATGATAAAAATACGATAAAATTGAAACCATTAATAAGAATAAAAGTAAAATTTAATATAAAATTATTTTTAAAAAAATAACAATAATAATATTTTAGTAGAAAATTATTTATTTACATATTTTTAATTAGAAAGTAAAATAAAAAAATATTAAAATGAAACATTTATAATAACAAAATATTAAAAAATATTATATTAATTTACATTCTATCACTCTTAAATGATTTAGTTTTACTTGCCTTTTATTAATTTAAAGTGAAAGAATAATATTTTAATAAAAATTTATTAGAATTATATTATTTATTTTTATTAAAATATATTAAAATTTAATTTGATGTACTTAGCTAATATCTTTCTCTATTTTAAAAAAAAAATGTTTTATTATAGACTATTTAGATAATGATTAAGATAGTTTAGGAATGTTTAAGGTTTTTCCAACTTAGGAATGCCAGCGTAATTGATTAGGCAGCTAGGTAGGGCAACAAGGAGGTGAAAAAAGCAATATATAATTATATTGATGCGGTATTAAATATATAAAAAAGATAATTATATATGTATCATATTTATTTTAAAAATAATATTTAAATTTTAGAGTTATTTTTTATTGCATAAGTATAATGGTCATTTTTATTTATTTATTTTCAATTTTATTTTATTTTAATTATTATTTAAGTTACAGTTTATTAAGTTAGAATAATTTATATTTAATGTAGTTAAAAAAATCAAAAAAATAAAATGAATTTTTTTTCATCTTTATGCTATTAATTCTAAATTATTAAAAAAATAATTATATAATCTAAATATTATTTTTGTAATAAATATAAAATCATAATGATATTTATCTCTAAATATAGATTAAGTCAATTTAATGTATTTTAAGTGTCAAAAGATTCTTATCATATAAGTATTACAAAATTTTATTAATCTACATCTCATTTTTATTAATCAATGATAATCAACATATAATTTAAATTAAATATGATGGTATATTTAAAAAATATTTTTTCATTACTATAAATATTTTATTTATTTAATATTATTAAAATATATAATCAATTAAGAAATATTATGCACAATTTTAATAATATTTTATAAAGAAACAATATCTTTTGTATATATTTTATCTTACCATTTCAATTATAATCTCTGCTCTTTAATTTTCTTTATCAATTACAAGAAATTTTTCACCATCAGTTGTCTTTTTCTCTTATTTTATAAGATCTAAACTCTAATGAAAGCGAAGAACGCCTCCAAAAAAATCGATTTCGGCCACAAATTTCTTCTAATCATCTTCTATCTCTGGTCGAAACAGAGAATAATATCTTTAACTATGAAACTTAGTTTAATTGCATAAATGTGTTTTTATTTCACCTCATATATTTCATATAATTTAAAAAACATAAGTTCACAACTGTGTTAAAAAATACAGTGAATATATGTATTTCTAATAACATCAAAAATATATATTTTTATAATGAATTAAAAATAAAACAATGTAAATACTTTGATGATATAAAAATAAAATAAAATTTCATATACAAAGTTCAACTATAACCATATTCTTATTTTCATTCGTTTAGAAAGTATTTCAAAAACCAAATATAGTTTTTTCTTCATTTATATGGACAAAATCAAATTTCAAAATCATTGTTTCTCGTTGAGAGATATGAATGAATCAGATCCAATCTGGTGATGATTTGATCATAATTCAATACGAACGATTATTTAAAAAATATATTTTAATTTAAATGGTTTTTATCATTGCATTGAGATGAATCTGATTAAGTATTAATTCATATATCAATAAATATCTATGAGTCAATCCAAATTATTTTATTTTTTTTTCTAAAATTAAAACATTATTTGATATAGTACATTATAAATTTTAGATTGATAAATTAAAAAATAATAGAACATTATATATAAAAGGAAAACACTTTCTTATTCTTTTTAAACAAATTATAATAAATTAAAAAATAATATCGCTTATAATAAATATATAAAAAAATTATGAATACGATGAAATTTAAATTTTAGTTCAACAAATTTTAAATAATAGTAGATAGAATTATGAAAATTTTAAGAAAGAGAAAGGTAGATTTATAAAAATACAATAGAGAAACTTCGTAAATGATTTTTCATAATATAAATTTTTTTAAATAAATAATTATAAAAATGAAGAAAATAGGTTAAAAATATGTGATTTTAGTTTTAAAAATTTTGATTTGTATAATTACAAGAAACGGTGCAATCTGATCTGATCCATAGATCGATCGATCCTATTCTATCGTGATCCAATCTGATACGTTAATATTTTACGTGGATCATGATTTAACCTATACAAAAATGATCCATTATAATCCTAAGGAGCAAATATCCATAAAGTATGGATTTTTTTGTCATCTTTTTAGCATTCATATTTTTATCCCTTTTGAAATGATAACAACTCCATCAAATCAACTTCTTTCATTCTCAATATCTCCATTAAGTGGCCATCAGCATCTCTAGCTAAAAAATTGTATTCATTATTTCAGAAGTAAATTGATGTGTTTACTACGGTCAATAGCATTCTTTGGACATGCCATTTTTCCTCAATTTTTTTTCTTTTGTAAATTTTCATTAAATTAAAGTATCAAAACCCAAACATATACATGTTCGTGTCCTGTTAATTGAATATGGATAATTCGCAAAAAAATGGGGATTACATCTAACATAGGTTTCAATTGAATTTGGGATTTCCCTTACAAAATGCATATTAATTTCTATCCAATCAGATGCTTCATTCAGATAACATCTAACAGCAAAACAAAAACCGTAACCAGAAGAATGCCCATTTAGTATAATACAAAAAACCATAGCCATAAGAATGCCCGTTTAGTTAATTATACCTTTCTCAGACACCAAACAGCAAAGTTAGCTGTTTTTGGATTATGTTTATCGAAGAACAAACCAGTATAGAACAATGCTTTCTCACTCCGCTGTCACCCTAATATCATATGCTACAAAATTTGGTGGCACATCTAAATCTCCCGTTTCTCTTAAAATCTATCATGTTTGAGTAAAATTTAAAATATATAATTCTAATTTTAGATCTAAATAATTAAATAAATTATTTGTATTATATCCACGATAAAAATTACTATAATACTTTTCAAATATCAATCACAATTTGAAGAGAAATACTAACACTCAAAAAAAGAATTCACAACTCACATTCAAAAAAAGAATTCACAACTCACACTCAAAATAAGAATACAAAGGTTTATTTTATTTTTTAGGGATACATAACTCAAATACAAGGGAGGTTATTTATAGTCCTCACAATCCAATATGCACTACACAAATATAAAATTAAGAAATAATTATAACCACATATTATTATCACATTCTACACACTTCTAAATTTTTTTTCTATATCCTTATAGAACTTTCTCTTAAAAAAAATTCTTCAACACTCCCCTTCAACACCAGCTTTCATTAATTTTACTGTGCCGAGCTAACAACGAAACATTTCGAACTTGCCATTGCTCAAGCCTTTTGTGAAAAAATCTGCAACTTGATCATCTGTCTTGATTTTCCTCCTCTCAATTCCTTCTTAGAGAACTTTTTTTTATAAAATGATAGTGCACTTCAACATGCTTAGTTCTTAAATGAAAGACTGGATTCTCTACCAAACAAATTACCGACTAATTGTCACAGTATAACGAAACTACATAATCTATTGGTTGATGTAGATTATTCATTAGCTGTATCAACCATGTACTCTTTTGAGCTACCATTTTCATTTCTCAAAACTCAACTTTAGTAGTTGATAGTGATATTGTCGGTTGTCGGTTGTCTTTTGCTACACTAAGAAATTGTTCCATAACCAAAGTTAAACACATACCCAACTGTTGATCTCCTGGTGTCATGATCTTTTGCATAGTCAGCATCGCAGTAACCTTCTTTACTTTTCTTGTACAAATGACCATAGTCAATTGTACTATTCACATATTTGAACTTTTTCCAAATGAGACTTCTTTGGATTTTACATGTACTTACTCATCACACTAACTGCATAAAAAATGTTAGGTCGAGTTAAGGTTAAGTAGATTAGGCTACCTACCAATTTTTGATACATTGTCGTATCTTCCAAATATTTTCCTTTATGTGTACACATTTTGATATTTGATTCCATCAGTGTCAAAATCGACTTGCATTCAAGCATGCCGAATCTCTTCAACAAATTTTTGGAATATTTTTGCTAAAAAAGAAATATTCCTTCTTGTGTACGATCAACATCTAGACCAAGGAAGTGCTTGAGCTATCCAAGTTCTTTCATTTGGAAACAGACTGATAAATTCTCTTTTCTTCAAAGAATTTCTACCTTATCATCACCAGTTATGATTAAATCATCTATGTACACTAGCACGATAACTATCTTTCCTTCATTGGCTTTGACAAACAAGTGGGAATCTACAAGTGTTATTGAATAACGAATTTGTGTTAAAAATTCAGTAATCTTACCATACCATGCCCTAGGTGCTTATTTCAACCCATAAAGTGCTTTCCACAACCTACACATATATTCATGATGATCTTGGCTATGAAAACCCATTGGTTAGATCATGTAGATCTTCTGATCCAGCTCTTCATGAAGAAAAGCATTTTTCACATCATTTGCCACAAATTCTAGTATTTGTTGGCTATAAGTGCAAGTAGGACTCATACATTTATAATTTTCATCATCGGACTAAATGTTTCATCATAGTTTAGTCCGTACTATTGAGAGAAACCACGAGCTACCAATCTTGCCTTGTACCTCTCAATAGACCTATCTGGATAATATTATATCGTGTAAACCCACTTAAAGAATATGGGTTTCACATATCTTGGCTTTCGCATAAGATCCCAAGTTTTATTTTACTAAAGTGCATCAATCTCTTATTTCATAGATGTCATCCACTCAGAACTTTGTGATGCTTCTTCGAACATCTCAGGTTCTAGTATAGTTACTTCTTTGACTATGGCTACATTGGGGTATTTGGGATTTGGCCTTCGTGTTCTTGTTGACCTTCAGAGTTACGATTGTGGAATTGATTCTTTCGTTTCACTAGGCCCACCTTCTTCATTTGGTTGTTAATATACACCAGTTTTCTAAGGATTCTACATTACTCTTTGTTTGACATCATCACCGTTTGGATCTCTTGATTCATCTAAACTTGGTTGGAGTTGAACAGTATGCTCTTTCATCTTTTGTTACGGCTTATCTCCAAAGTTTCTCGAGTCTAGCAACGCCTCCTTCTCTGAGGACCACCAAGAAGTTTCTTCATCGAACACCACATCTTGTGAAGTGTATCATCTTCCACTCATTGGATTGTAACATTTTCATCCCTTTCTCTAGCTGTCGTAACCCACAAAGATACATCTAACATCTTTCTTTTCAAACTTGCTCCGTAAATGATCGGGAGCAAATACATAACATACACATCCAAATGCTCAAAAATAACTAACTGTAGGCTTCATGTTTCACAATTTCTCAAAGGGTGAAACAAATCCTAACCTTGATTATGGAAGTTTGTTGATTATAAAAGCTGCAATTCTCGTTGCTTCAACCCAAAACCTTCCAGGTACATTCTTTTCATGTAGCATACTGTGAAATTTTTATGCAAGATGATAGTTCTTTCCTTCTGATACACCATTTTGTTGTGGCGTGTTGGCATAAGTGTACTGATGATGTATTCGACATTCCCTTTGGTATTGATAGAACTCGCTTGAGCTATATTCTCCAATTTTTCCTATGCGCAAGCAACAAATCTTCTTTCCTACTTCTTCTTTAGTTGACTCTTTGAACTCATTAAACTTTGAGAATGTGTCAGATTTTTCTTTCATAAAGAAAACCCACACATACCTTGAGAAGTCATCATTGAATGTCTCTATGTATCGCATACTAATAATTGATGGTTGCTTAATTGGCCCGAATACATTAGAGTGAACTAAATCCAATGGTTCTTTTACTTTAAACTTCGATTTATCGTATGGAAATTGGTGAGCTTTAACATATTGGCATCCTACACAAATAGTGTTTGTTTGCACGTCTAGTTGAAGAATCCCTTTAAGCATTGACTTTTTCACCATCACACTGGAATAGCTAACATGACCTAACCTTATGTGCCATAGATATACTGTCTCATTTTTCTTGTTCTATCTACATATGCAGATTCTACTAACATCACGTAGGCAGATTCCTATCGTCGCCCCTTCATTGTCAATGTTTTTGAGATTTTGAGATCATGATACACCTTCACGTCTTAGGGACTAAACAAGACATAATGGCCTGATGATGTCATTTGAGCCATAAATAGCAAGTTTTTCTTCATTACTGGGACATGATAAACATCTTGAAGTGGCACATGTTTAAAATTATATTGAGGTGTAATTATCGTCTTATCGATGTGAGCTATAGGTAACCTTAAGTTGTCACCACCACATGACCTCCCTTATACTCAAACAAGCTTTGCAACTTTTGTTTATCACTCGTGATATGATTTGAGCAACCTGAATCTACGATCGAGTCATTCTTGTAGTCAATATATTCTGGTGTTGTCACTATAAGAGCTAATTCTTCTTCCTCTGTAGCGAATAATGTTTCGACATTCCAACCATTTTCGCTATTCTCCTTAGAACTGGAAGTAGCAGTATTACTTTCAATAGAATTTTTCTTGGTCTAATAATCTTTGGTCATGTGACCCATCTTCCTATAGTTGTAGCACTCACCATCAAATTTTCTACTGTTATCGCGATTCTTTGAAGCTCCCCTAGACGAGAGCCTCCCTATCTTTGAGGAATTTTTCCTTTGTCACCATCCTTTTTAGATCCAATACCACTGTACCCCCTGAAAGTGCCTTCTCTTTTGCTGGTGTAAAGCGTTTTTTCCTCACCTTCCAGCGGAACTCTTCCCATTTTCTTAGCCATGACTTCTTGATCGGCTAGCAAATTCTCAAACTTAACAAGAGATGGTTGTGTTGACCATCCTTGTACATCAATAACGAACCCTCAATATTTAGGTCTCAAACCATGGATAATTATTCTCTTTATCATAGTTTCCCCAATAGGAGATTTTGGATCTAACTCTAAACTTTTGCGGTATATCGACTTCATCTTGTGAAAGTATTAGGCAATCGTCATGTCACGTTACGCCATCAATAGCAACTCATTCTCGAGAAGTTGTAGTCTTGTATCATTCTTCTTTGAAAAAAGTGTAACAAAAGTGTCCTATGTTTTCTTTGATGTTTTGGCATCCCGAATACGCTTCAACATTTCTTCTTCAACTATGGTCTTTAAAGCAAGCATCGCTTTACCTGCTTTAATTTTCCACTTTCGCAAGATGTTGTTTGCATCTTTCGTTGCTGGTTGTGTAACTCTGCTACCACCAACAACCTCTCATAGGTCTTGGCCTTGTAGCTAAGACTCCATACATGTTGCTCACATGTTGTAGTTTTTGTTGTTGAGATTTTTGATTCCTCAAACTACTTGAAGATCACACATCATGTCGAAAAGACTTCGACTATACCGAACAAGCTTGATTAACAAACTTATAAAGTACAAAACTCCTCACGACTCAAAATAACTACACCAAGAACGATGCTTGATCGTCTCGCTCTGATACCAATTGTTGAGTAAAATTTAGAGTACATAACTCTAAACTTATGAATGTTGAACCCAAATAAGTAAACAAATTACTTGTATTATATCCACAATAAAAGACATTACAACACTTTTCAAAGACCACTCATAATTTGAAGAGAAATACAAACACTTAAAAAGAGAGCTCACAATTCACACTCAAATAAGAATATAAAGACTTATTTTTATTTTATTTTTTTAGGAATATATATCCCAAATACAAGCAAGCAAGGCTATTTATAATCCTCACTATGTAATCTGTACCACACAAATATAAAATTAAGAAATAATTCTAACCCCATTATTTTCATTTCTATACAATTCTCATAAAAAATCTCATTTCTATATACTTCTAGAATTTTTTCTTTAAGAAAACTTTCTTCAACATTTGAGAAGCTTCTACTGCATTTTGCTTAAATAAAATGGATTGGACTTTTATTTTCCTTATAATTTGTAATGGATTGGGGTTGATCTTCAACCTCCTGCACCTTATTTGAACTTGAAGTTGCAGATTTCCCACATATTATTTTTCTCAAGCAATAAATGATAAAACGTGACTGTGAAATTCTTCTCTCTTTTTTCCCTCATACCGCCAAGTGAGCTATGCCCTCCTATTTCTTGATAGTGGAGTAGCCAATATATTCTTTGAAATTTTCTTCCATGCTCAATTTGAGCAAACTACATGTAATTACAGTCACCAATAATCACCGCATGAACAATGCCCAGCTATGAAGTGGTGAATTACCTTAAGATCACCTACTATTATCTCTCTTTTAGTGACCTGTGAAATCTTCTTTGCAGCACTATGGCAATCTTTGCACATTCTTGTGTTTTTCCTCACAAAAACAGGGTGTCCGATTTTTGTGGAGATCAAACCATAACAAATTGCCAACCTTACACTATGGTTCTCCTGACTGTCTGCTCTCTTGTTTTTCAAATCCGGTGGTCTGAATTTGGAAATGTTGACAAAACCTTTGGCTTCCTTGGTCATCCTCAATAATATGCTCAAGACATTATAAATCATGTTCGTCTCAACGTGTGATCTATCATCGTCAATGAATCTGTGGATATCACATTTGCTCTCAACGAAGCAACGTCCAACAGTTTTCTCTAGTCCTTTCAGCTTCATGAGGGATTTCATGCGTTTTACGTCTTCCCATCTCCCAGCTTCTGCATACAAATTAGAAAGCAAGATATAGCATCCTGTATTATCATGTCCCAAGGATAAAATGTGTCGGGCAACAAATTCCGCTAACTCAATGTTTCTGTGGTTTTTACTAGCAGTAAGTAATGATCCCCAAATCCTAGCTGTGGGCACCAGTGGAATTTTCTCAACAAAATCCTTGGCTTCTTTTAGATTGCCAACACGGCCGAGAAGATCCAGAATACAACCATAGTGCTCTATTCCAGGATCAATATCATAATCTCTTTTCATAGAGTTAAAAAAATTCCACCCTTCATAAACCATTCCAGAAATGCTGCAAGATGTTAGCAAGGAAACAAATGTGGTCTCATTGGGCTTCATACCCTTTTCTATCATCTCAGAGAACAATTCAATGGATGTTCTTCCAAAGCCATGAATGGCATAAGCCATAATAATGGTGTTCCAGGAACTGACATCTTTAGACAATATTCTGTCAAAAATTTCTTTAGTTGTCTCTAATTTTCCGCATTTTGCATACATATAGGAAGCTGAGTTCAGGACATACGTATTTGAATGAAGCCCTGATTTTATGATATAACCATGAATTTGCTTCGCTTCCCTCAGTGATGCTACTTCAGAATAGGCAGGTAGGATGCTCGCAATTGTAACAGCATCTGGCTTGAGAGTTTTACACAAGAGTTCTTGAAACATTACCAAGGCTTCCCTATTCAGCCCATTTCGTACATAAGCAGAAATCATAGTATTCCATGTTATGAAGCTTTTTTCTGCCATTTTACCAAATATAAATTCAGCAAATTTTAGCTTTGTACAGGCACCATAAAAATTAATCAAAGACGTCTCCAGAACAATATGAGGGACAATACCCTTTCTAATGGCATAACCGTGAATAGATTTACCCTCAATGAGTGATCCCTTTGCAAACAAAGGAAGCACGTTTATCAACGTGATAGCATCAGGGTTTGAGTAGTTAGTATCATGCATCTTTCTGAGGCAAGCAAAGGATTGATGGGCAAGACCATTTAAGACATAGACACCAACCATTGTATTCCAAACAGCTGTATTTTTCAAGGATATCTTGTGGAACAATCTCTCTGCATAGTCCAGCCTACCACATCTATTATACATGTCAAGTAGAGAAGTCTGAACCATGACATCAGATTCTAACCCAAGTTTGAGAGCCTGACAATGAAGTTCCCTTCCATTTTGGAGAAAACACTCTATAGAACAAGCATTAAGAGCACTGATAATGCTAAATCTATCAGGTTTCAATCCAAACATAAGCATGTCTGAGAAAAAATCCAACGACCTCAAAGCATCTCCAAGGGAAACATATCCACTGATCATAGAATTCCAAGAAACCAAGTCTTTCTCCGGCATTTCTTCGAACACTTTCACTGCATACTCAGCACAACCAAGCTTTGCATACATAGAAATAACCGAATTACACACAAACACATCTGAATCAAGCCCAAGTTTAAACAACCTGCCATGAATCTTTCTTCCTTCATTCAAAAATGACAACCCACCACAAGCCTTGATGAGAACTGGGTAAGTGAACTTGTCAGCTTGAACTCCTTCCGAGTCCATTCTATGATAAAACCCAACAGCTTCCTGGAACAACCCATTATCTGTAAAACCTCTTATTATAACGTTCCAAACATAAGCATCAGAATGGTTCAATTTTTCAAAAATACACTTTGCATCCTTCGTATTCCCTGAATCAACATATTTACAGAGAACCCGGATAAGGTTAAAATCCTGAGATTTTTTAAATGAAGCTTGGAAACTTTTTGAACGAGTTCCAACACTACGAACAAATTTCGAATCTTTCGGCTTAGTTACAACAATGGTGTATTCGTTTTCTTTGGATTCGCCACCTACTGTTCCCGAAAGGTTACTGTGAACAGTGGAGTTGAAGTATCTATTGTGAATTAGAGACGCAGACATTTTAAAATGGTTTGAGGGATTATAGACGTGAGGAAGAAATAGCCTGCACAAATCATTGAAAGAGCTATTTCATCTATTTTAGGTCGTGGTTTCTGAAGAATGGAGATCGGTAGAAGAGCCGTGTTGAGTTGAAACACTTACATAATGAGAAATATGTTAATAAATTAATAATATATTATTATTAAATAAGAATATTAATCATCGTACATTTAATACTATATTATTTATATATATATTAAATATATTAATAAAGATTATTTTCTAATCAAATATTCTTTCTTATTATTCTATAAAAGAGTACTTTAAAGAATACGTGAATGTTTCTTTCAAAATTCTTCCTTATCATATTGTCACGATCATAAATTTCAAATAGCGATCGTACGTCACTTAGTACGATCCGTTGTATTAAATCTATCTTTTATTCGAAAAAAACTCTTCAAAGAGATTAGAAAAAAACTTAGAGATTGAAAAAATTCAAGAATAAAACAAGAACTAGAGAGAGTTGTAAATAATGTCTTGTATTGCTCTAGAGAGAGATTATCTTACAATTTTCCAAGATTTCCAAGAATGAATTACAAATGAAGACCAATAGGTCTATTTATAGTGTGGCTCCAAGCTTAAGGCTATGCCACCACTTTCTAGATTCTTCTAAGTCTAAAATGTACAAGAGTGTTATAGTTTTATCTACAATATGCCACAAGTTTCTAGGACATTCTAGCCAACTCTAGAGTTTTCTAGGAGTGTCTAGTTCCTTCATGCTAGTTCTAGGATGTTCCGTAAGCTTCTAGAGACTTCCACATCCTTCATGAACCATCCAGTACGTTCTAGAATATTCCAACACCTTCCAGCGTGCTCTAAAACATTCTAGAGTTTTCAAGGCTTGAGTTGAGTCCATCCAACTCTAGCTCCTTCTAGACATCTCTAGGCCACTCTAGAACTTTCTTATGTAGAAAAGTCTAGATCCTTTAGGCAACCATCATTTATTTGGATTTTAAGGGACAATTTGAACGGGACGTAACAATATGCTCTCTAAAAAAAGGAATGATAGTGGTTTGTCAGTCTTTACTTTACTTTATTTTGGGTTTACTCTTTTATTACAATAATAATTATTTTTCTTCAATCACACTTGATAAAAGATATCTTTTTTCCATTATTTTCTTACTTGCATTCTTGAATTACTAATTATCCTTCATTATAGTGTTGTTGTCAGCTCACTAAGCCAAATTTTGTCGTCCATTATTTCTCATGAATCAATCTCAATTGATGTTTGACATTTATATCCTCGTTGATTATCTCATATTCTTTGTCCTTTATTTTTGTTGGATTTTCTTCCTCTCTTTTCTTCTTCATCCTCACAAAACGCATTGGGCAACAGAAATACATCTCTAAGGCTTTCTTTTTCAAAAATAATGTCCTAAGCTTCTTTGGTGTCTCTATTTCTTCTATTCCTAAAAGCCACTCTTTAGCACAAGGGTTTTTATTAAGTACAAAATTTTATTAGCTTTGAACTTTCAATTAAGATATACTTTAATATCATCTTTTGGATGTGGTATTGGTGCATCATCATAAACTATTTCTCTTAATTATTTTCATCGAAAATATGCTTTCATGGAAGCGTGCAATCCACGATACTCGTTTTCACCTATCTCTCTCTCTCTCTTTCTCCAAGTTTTATAACTTCTGACATTTTATCTTCCTACACTCGTTGTTAAGAAAGTGCGAACTTACGAGCTCCAATTAATATTTAAGGAGAAATAATAAGAGCTCAAACATATTTAATTATATTTTAATAAAAATATATACAAAATATAACTCTAATTTTACTCTCTCCTGACACTCTCATTACACCTGTCTTAGACGCAAACAACTCGCATCACACACTCATATATATATATCACTTAGTTGGTTATCTTAGTTTCCTTCCAGGTGAGTTAGTAAGACTCTAAATTAGTTGTATAATAATTAATAATTAAGAACTTTCTACGTAACTAGACTAATCTAGGTAGAACATTCTAGAGAATTGGAATGATATTTTAACACATTTTCGCAAAACCAATTCTCTTATATCTCTCATTTAGTCACTATATTGAGTTAGTACCTTTTCTTGAATAAAGCAGTCATGCACCTCTACATGATTAGTTCATGCATGAAATATTGAATTCTTTGCTAGACAAATAGTCGATAAGTTATCATAATATATTGGTATTAGATACTCGATTTTTTGTGTAAGCCTTCAAGAACGTGCATCAATCACATACGCTCTCAAGCTACCACCATTGTTGCTATGTACTCTACTTATGTTGTTGATAATCACACAATAGGTTGTATTTTGCTACATCAAGAGATTATTCCTTTAGTAAGCTTGAAAACATAGCCAATGGTCAATCGAGATGTATCATGATTCCTATATAATTCGCATTGTAATAACCAACCACCTACATTATTCATTCCTTATAAAAGAGTCCAATATTAAGAGTTTCTTTCTCGTACCTTAATATACGTCATATTTTGGCCTATAAATCCTATTGCATAAGAAATATCTGGTTGCATCAATGTCAGAAAAATAAGTGTTCCCACCAATTGACGGTACATGGTCCCATCCTCCAAGTATTTTCTTTCATATGCACAGAGCTTGCCATTGGCTTCCATTGGTGTGGATATTGGCTTGCATTCTATCATCCCAAACTTTAGCAATAAATCTTTTGTATACTTGTGTTGACACAAGAATAGTCCCCCATCTGTGTAATCCACCTCTAATACAAAGAAATATTTCAATTCCCCAAGCTCTTTTATTAGAAAATGTATTGATTAATTCTCTATAGCTCTATGAATTTCTTTTTCATCATCTCCTGTGATTATTGATCGATGCAAAATTGTAAGTGCACAGTATCGTAGTTTTATAATAAAGTGATAAGAAGAGTATGCTCCTAAGGGATTGATAACTTACTTTTGACAAATACCAAAATTATACTAATCTCAATTTTATGTAAAAAAGTCACTAAGATTGTTGTAATTGAATTTTAAAATAAAATTAATTTAAAGAAAATAAAGATGTTGTTCAAAGATCAAATTAATGGGAATAAAACTTCTAGGAAATCGATTTCACATAATCCCTCACTATGCTTTACTCATCTAGTTAATTGAATTTAATTCTCTCTGTTTGTTAGCAATCTCCAAAAAACATCTAAAAGCCTTTTTTGACAATCAATTGGAAACATTCTTGTTAATTAATTTACACAAGAGTATGTAATTTAATAAAGCAAGAAAGCATTAAGACCAAATATTTTAATACTACACAGGTTCATACAAGATTTTCTATCTTTATATTTACCTATGCCATAATATTCTAGATTTATCCTATAATTCCCTCTTTCGATAGTAAATCACAAGACAAAAATTATCTAATTAATAGCCAGTTAATTATAAGCAACAAATTCAGAATAAATTAGACAAACATGAACATAAATAATTCAAATTAACATAGAAAACTAAGCATAATTCAGAATAATATTACATCTTTTTCCTAGAATAAAGAAAAATTAGTTCATGCTAAAAATTAAATTTAACATAAACGAATTCACCATAATTTTTTGAGAGGGATTGAAAGAAAATTGAATCGCAAAAAGAATATGCTCTCGCGTCTTCTTCACCGTTCTGATTTCTTTGTGCGTTCTTTCCCAACGTCTTCTTCAGTTTTTTTTATATGCTCAGTTTTTCTTTTTTTTCTTCTATTTCCAGCACCACTATCTGTTTCTTTTTCTATTCTCGTTATTTGCTCCTCACTTTGTTTCTTAATATATATATTTAGAAAATCTTAATTTAAATTTGATTTAAATAAATATTCATTTAAATTTAGGAATCTTTAGATGATATGCTTCTAAAATTTTGGATCTTCATTATCTTCAAATCTACAATGAAATTTAAATAATAATAATGAAGTCTAAATTCAATAAAAAATAAATTAAATTAAACTAAAGATAAAGTTTAGAAGTGATAAACAAAATAATTGTTATCCCAATTTTTTTCCTTTTTGACCAATAAGTTTGAATGAGTAAGTACCACCACGTAACCACTCTTGGTTAAGAACTCTATAACTTTTTCATACCTTACTCGTGGTGCTTACTTTAACCCATAAGGTAACTTTCTTAACTTGCACATGTAACTCATGTGCTCTTTACTCTTAAACACTCTCAGTTGTTTCATATATATCTCTCAATCCAACTCTCTAAAGAAAAATGCATTATTTACGTCCATTTAGCCTAGCCAACCTTTGCACGTTGTGAGTACTAGTACGACAATCATTGTTGTTAATTTTTCACTGGACTGAACATCTCATCATAATCCATATTGTTGAGAGAATTTTCAGGCCACTAGTCAAGATTTATATCTCTATATAGCTCCATTAGGGAGAGTTTTCAACTTATAAACCCATTTGCACGAAATAGGTTTTTTTTTCCTTTGTCTTCAATGCCAATTTCCAAAGCTTTATTTTGGTTCAAGGATATAATTTATTCTTCTATGGCTCTTGTCCATTTGAGGCTTTGAGATACCTCCTCATATGTCATTGGTTCTTTTATATAATCTTCTTAAACTATTAATCTATTGACGTACCTGGGTTTTGGTTGTATGACACTTTTTGGTGCTTTATAATATACACTAGCTCGCCAAGGACTCTGTAGTTCCCTGTAAATCTCAACTCCTTTTCCATTACTATAGTTTTTATTCTCATCCTCTTCAAAGTAGAACTTGATGCCAACTCCACTGGTATTCATATGAACTTTTCCTCGCACTCATGGAAACTATCGGCTAACTCTACTTGGCATTGATGACTCTATGAAAATAGAGTCATTAGGGAACTTTTTTTTATTTAATATTTACTTATTTTATTTAATAAATAGTATTTTATGGCAAAAAAATTAAAATATAAACTTTTTGGTGAAAAGGGGTGAAAATATAATTTTTGGAATTTTTATGAATTTTTAAGGTAAGACCAATCAAGAGTTTCCATGTGGCATGTCATGCAAGCAGAAGAGCTGATTGGGCAAGCCATGCAGACGCCATGCAAGCATAAAGAGCGAATCATGTCGCACCGCATGTGAGGAGGACGAAACACGCACCACGTGTAAGCACGGCATTCAATCTGAGTTTGGAAATCGGTCAAAGCGTACTACCACGTGTCACCACACCATTGCTCAGCACGTTCCACCCGTGCGCCATGCCATCCATTCCCACGAATCATGTTGCACCATATGTTGCTGACTCGCCGAGCGTTGACTGTGACCGGTCTCTTATGCCATGCATCACTCCCTGATTCGCCCAATGAATTTTTGATGCCATGTGTCGCGTTGTTATTGGATGAAACTTTCAGTTTTGCTTGTTTGGATCGTAGCTCTTGATTTGAAGCTGATCGGATGGTCCACATTGCACCTGAGCTTTATTTAAGCCCCTAATCACTCTATATACCCTAATTGGCCTCCATTATCATAATTTTGGTCAACTTTTGTTGCTAAAAAGAGAGAAAAATTCAAGTGACGACATAATTTTGATGGAGATTCAAGATAAGATTAATTCTACAATTTAAAAGATTGATTTTTTTTCTTCTTTTACGCTTTTCTTTATGAAAAATATGAGCTTTATGAACACAATTATGTGTAATTAATTTATTAATCTAGGGATCTTATGAACCCAATTTTCACCATTTGATGATCTAATATTTTTTTCACCATTTGATGATCTAATATTTTTTTCACAATTATAATATTAATTTAATTATATTATCTAATCTTATTTTTATGCTATTAATTGCTTGGCCAACAATATATCTATATAGTCAATTAAATAGATTTGAGAGAATTATTTAATTGTTTGTCTTGATTAAATAACATGTATAGTTTCTAGGCAGAGATGTATAATTCTTGTGTATGTGATCCATAATTGATGAACTTAATAAATAGTATGCAATTTAATTGGCATGAGAGTGTGATTAAATTAATTACTATATGATGTGTAGTTTACTTGAGAGAGGAATACATGTTAGGTTAGATTCAATTGATCATGTAATTAATTGATATTATATCGTGGGGATTTTAGCGATTCCCATGTTTATAAAGTTGGGAGATTAAGTATTCTTAGATATTTTCTCATATATCTTTTTAGTTACCAAATTTGATTTAATTAATTATTTCTATTTAATTTTAGTTATTTTAATTTTACTTTATTAAAATATAAAAACACCAAAAAAAATTGATTTTTATTATTTTTAGTTTTAAAAAATTAAATTATAATAAAATAATCTCTGTATAAACGATCTTTACTAATCATTATATTACTTGTTATGATACATATACTTGCGTATTTATTTTACACACAATTTGTGTGACGATCAAGCATTTATTAAGCTTCTCATCAAGCTTGTAAGAGCAACTTACCAACTTTGCTTGGCCTTTATTGAGCTTCTACACAAGCTCATTGGTACTACTCTCCAATTCTTCTTGGATTTTTTTCAATTCCTCATCAAGCTTATTGAATAAATTTTCGAACTCTACTTGGCTTTCATTGAGATCATTCTCAACCATAATATTGCAAAGGAAGTGTCAACATCCCATTCCTCATCACTAAGATTAGACTTTTGATCAAATAAGGTTGTAACGTTGCCTTCTAACATTTTCTTCCTATTTTTAAAGTCTCTCATATAATGACCCACTTTGTTGCACATATAACAAAGGCCATTATACTTTCTTTACCTATTGAATTAGCCTTTCTTCTTGTCATGAATGGTTTGTGCTTCCCTTGTTTGAGAGCCTTCATTTTCTATATTTTCTTTTCTTTTCTTCATTTTTGTTTTTTTCCTTTTTTCCAACTTTGGTTACTAATAATGCTTCCTTTTGTGATAATTTTAAGGATAGATGACTCGTTTGTTTAAATAAAGTATCTTTATTAAGCAACATATTTTCCAATTCTATTAAAGATGATCAACTGGATCATCCTTGTAGTGCGATAGCGTATGGGTTATATTTGAAATTCAATCCATTGATTATGATTTTTCTCATTCTATCCTTATTAATTTTCACTTTAGCATCCAACTTTGCTATCTCTTAATAAAGAGTGCATATCTTGAGAAAGTATGAGTTAGCGGAGAAGTGATGACTCTATTAAAGTAGAGTCATCACTGCACTTTTTTTACTTAATATTTACTTGTTTTATTCAATAAATAGTATTTTGGGGCTAAAAATATTAAAATACAATTTTTTTAATGAAAAGGGGATGAAAATATAATTTATGAATTTTTTTGGGATTTTCTATGAATTTTTAACTCATGACTAATTAGAAGCTGCCACGTAGCCTGTCACGTAAACATAGGAGCTGACTGGGTAAGCCACATGGATGCCATGCAAGAAGGGACAACAAATCATAGATTGTCGCATGTGAGGAGCAACGCATCGCGTGCCACATGTTGGCACAACGTTCAATTCAGGTTTAAGCATGTTCAAACCTTCACGACATATGTCATCACGCAAATACTCCCCCCAATCCAACAACACATCATGCCATCTGCATCTGCAAATCACATTGCATCACTTGGCGCTGACTTAGTATGCATTGACTTGGATAGGTCTCCCCTACAACGAATCGTGCTCTGATTTGCCTAGTCAATTCTATGTGCTACGTGTCACATTATGATTGGTTGACGTTGTTAATTTTGCTTATTTTGATCTCAGTCCTTGATCTATATCTGATCTGACTGTCAAGATTACACCTGAGCTTATTTAAGTCCATAATCTTCCCATAAACCCTAATGAGCCACCATTAGCATAATTATCCCTCTAAGAACTGGTGCCGAGCCTCATTCCTTCTTGAAAATAGCTCTATAAAGGTCTCTATATTTCGCTTGGTGTTCCTATGTCGTCAATGTGTGGCTTCAACTTCGAAGTAATTGATGATACTAAAAAATATTTAGTTATTTCTTCCTTTTTGTACCATTTAAGATATGCATCAAAAGTTCTTGCAAGTAAAGTTGTCTCTATTACTTCCTATAAGTCTTTTATTTGCAATTAACTGTCATTAAGGCTCGCCATTCTTTCTAATTGTAATTGTTGACCTTCTCAATTCCTTGTAGATTTTCCATTATTGTGACTTTATAAACCTCTGTGTTTAGTTAAGAAACTTAAACTTAAAGAAGCTTTACCATCTTTCGTGATTATGCATGAACACACTAAACTCCAAAAGAGATTTGGATCCTTGATCGACCCATTCTGATACCAAATTATTGATTTTAAAAACACGTATATAAATTCAAATGGTTTAATAAAATAATATTATACTATTATTAAATAAGACTAGCATTCATCGTACACTAAATATTACACCACCATATATACTACTTCACTTAAGCTCTCCATTCACACACTCTACGCACACATAACACATAACACAAAACACGCACACTCACACGCATATATATAAATATGCATATATCATATATGGGTGTATAGAGCAACTTACTAAATTTGAGGATTGTTGTGTGTTTTGCAACACACAGAAATCGTGCAAGTATACACGGTCACAAGTAATAAGATTTGTAAGTAAAGATCGTTCCCATGGAGATTTGTTACTATAGTTTGTTGAGTACTAAAATTGTATCTCTCTAATTTTATCCAAAATAATCGTTGATATGGAAAGCGATAACAAAAAAATAAGAGAACTCTAGGATTGCAATTTTTCACCAAACTAATCCACTCAAATCATGTTATTTTCTTTTGATTTATCTTTTTTAGTACATTTAATTTGTCAACCGAAAACTTCTTTTTATATTCATACATCTCTTCCGAGCTCCGTATAAACACACCTCGTTAAATTAATTCACTATATCTCTATGAGAATTAAATTTAATAAGATTCATTAAGTTCTAAGTTCTCAAATGGACACACATACAATTAGGGTATATTCCTATCCTTCATCATACATGTTATTCTATCTACGAGCAATATACACAAAAATGCATTTCTCAAGTTTATTTTTATGCCACAAATCGTTTTGATAAAATTCGTAAATAATCAAAAAGCATTAAGCACAAGATAGAGTGAACAAATCGAACGTCTTATAAATCTTTCAAAAAAAATAATTAAAATCAAAGCTTTATAAATTTAGATCAAATGCAACCCTAGAAAAATTAATTTACTTCATTAAATTAAAAAATAAAATTACAACAGATGCAGAAAAATTAAGACATCAAGTAACGAAAATATTTGGCACATGTAGAACACAACAGAAGCCAAAAATGGCTTCTGCGTGTTCCACCGTCCAGCCCCAAACAGTACAGAAATTCTCCACCAAAAAAAAAAAACTTCTTTAAAACTAAAAACTATTTCCTATTTATAGCTAAAAAATACATAAAAAAAATACATTTCTTTTTTTTTAAACGCGTAAGAAATTTGTATCGAAAATAGAATCAAAGCGTATCGATATTCGATATAATATTATTTTAATTAACGCGTGAAACAGGGCCGTCGTTCTGATTTTTTGAAATTCAAAGTGCATGCCACGTGTCAGCGTCTGATTCGCTGCGAGGATTTAATGCGGACACGTGGCAGAATTTCATTGGCTGCGGGAAACGGGCGTGCGAAGGATTGTCGCACGGGAGACAACGCTGAAACGTGGGCGTAATCCTGCGCTCTCGCGCTCATGATAACATACCACGTGTCGGAATATGATTTGCTTAAATATTAGTGGGACACGTGGCTGATTCTTATTCTGTAAAAACTGAGGATGAACGCTGCTTCCATAACCCACGTCACACACGATTGTTACACGAACGGTTCAGTGCGCGACAACTTGGTTCCACGCGCGTCAATCTGGACCGTTCAAGAGATCCAACGGTCAGCGATGCACCTTGGGGAAATCTGCGCAGCCGACATGTAGGTCCCACTCTGCACGCCGGCCTGCGCGGCAGGTGGGCCCCACTGGCACACCGCGCCGTGCGAGAAATACCGGGCACGCACTTGTGTCTCGTCTGGATTGCACTCGTCAAATCTGGATCGTTGTTTTGATGATCCAACGGTTGACCCACAAATATATTTCAAATTACATTTTCAACTTTGTTTAATTGCAATCTAACCCTTTTAGTAATTTAAATTAAATTTTAAACTTTTAATAACTGAAATTAAGCCCGATTTTAATTTAAATTATATTTTCAACTTTTATAAATTGCAATTAATAACTCTTTTATTTAAAATTCTATTTTTGAGTACAAATTAGCATTTAAGTACGTTTTCGATACAATTTACTTAATTTTATTAAAATATATAAAAAAACAGTAAATACTAATTTATTAAACTAAAATTATCTAAAAATACAGAGAACATAGCATTTATAATAAATAAAATAGGTGAAAATAACTATATAAAATACAATTATAAAGGATGTTATAGAATTTATTAATTTCTAGGATGTTTTATAAATGATATATTAAAGAATAAGAATTATTTTAAAATAAATTATTATTCCTTAATATTTTAGAGAGTTAGTAATATTTCTTTCAATAAATCGTTGATTCTCTCATTAACCTTTGGCTCTTCCGGGGGGAGGGGGAAGAGATAGATATCTTTATGCTTTGTCTTTTATTTTTAATTAATTACTTTATCCTATTTCTTTCTATAGAATAAATAGAATAAGAGAAAGGGTATAGTGTTAAATTAGTGGATTAATTATGATATGTCGTATATTTTAATTCACTAATTTTAAAGTAATATCTTAAAAGTTTATTAAGTTTGTAAAATAAAGTATTAAGAGTCTTGATCGTACCTACATTGTCCAACTTTACAAACCCAATGAATCTTTACTATATTATAATTAGTGAATCAAAGATCCATTAGATTTAAAAAATGATCAAAGATCCATGAGCTTTGAAAATAGGGCATCACATATTTGCACAAACTCCTAGTTTCATATTTTTCAAACTTAGTAAACTTATAGTATATTATCTAAATGTTAATGGATTTAAGTGTCTAATTTATGGAACTTTGTGAACTTCTAAGATATTTTTCATAACCAATTCATTTTATTTTCAAAAAATAAAAAATTAATTCAACAATACAATTATATAATAAATTATAATGAACATAAATAGATAGTTTGATAAAAAAAAATTATTTTTATTTTTTATAAGTATATAAAAGTATTGTTATTCATTCTCAAGTAACTTAAGCTTATAGAAGAATTTATTTTTAATAACTTTTAATGTCTTTAAGAATTTAATTGATTTCCTAAGCTTTTCTTCCAAAATTTATCATCTCTAATAAATAAAAAGGTACAAGATCATATTGGTTATTTTACTTATATATAAGGTGTTATTTAGTTTGCTAAATTTGAGAATACGACATTGAGTATGTTACTTATAAAAATGGTGTAAAAAAATATTTAGTAATTTTAAGTTTATCTTAAAAAATAAAAATTTCATTTCAATCATAAAGTAGGAATAAAATATGGTAATACTCTCATTAGTTATGTTTGTAATATTTTTTGGTTGGGTAAATATAAATGAAAAAAATACACTCACCAATAGTTTTTTACAATAAAGTATTGATATAGATGAGATTAAGGTAACTCATATGACATTGGATGTATTTTTCCACCTTTGTTCACTTTATTATTAAAATAGGGTATCGAGGTCTCTAGGCCCAATAATTATTAGAATAATATATTTTAATCTTGTAACTTTTAGGATAAACAATAGTAGTCATATAATTAAATTTTTATATAAAATAAAGAATATTTTTTATCAAATATTTTGAAATTGCAAAAGTGGCATGATGTGACAAATACATGGCATATTTATAAGGTGATTTTTTTCTTATTGAATTTAAAAAAAACCACTAAACTCATCGAACCCACCCCTATGTTGGGTTTCCCTCTTATTTGGAGGAGCTTAAGTAAAACCCACGTGGCTTAATAGCCCATAGAGAAATAAAAATACAAATTTTTCATTCTATTGGTTCATTGATAAACCCATTTAGGATTTACTGTGAGTGGATTTTTTTTCAACAGGGAACTTTTGTGCAATTAATTCTTGATAGTGGAAGTTTTGGAGATGAGTGTCGTGGTTGTTTCCCTCCTACACCGGTAATGTTTTTTCACGTAAATTGGTTATGATGATTTTGGGCATGTTTTCATTTTGAGTTCTATTTATTTGTTTCCTAAAATATTCACACAAAGAAGGAGAATAGGTTTCATTCCACTATTTAGAGCTTGATTAAGGTCGTATTGAAATTGTGATTCTCCTAACAAAGTGGTATCAGAGCTGTGGTTATTATTCTTGAATTTCTTGTGTTGAATAATGGAAGCAAATTTGAGTAGAATGATTACTTTGAATGGTTCTAATTATCACACTTGGAAAGGAAAAATGAAAGATCTTCTTTATGTCAAATAGTTTCAATTACCGGTGTTTGCCTCTAAGAAGTCAGAAAAGTTATCTGAAGAAGAATGGACTTTATTACATCGACATATATGTTGGTATATAAGGAAGTAGGTAGATGGTAATGTTTTGTATCATATTAGTGGGGAAATATATGCATTGTCACTCTGAAATACACTTGAGAAGTTCTATGCTCGAAAAATAGGAAATAATAAAATGTTTCTAATAAAACAGTTGATGGCTTTAAGGTACCAAGATGGAACTCTGTTGACAGATCGCTTGAATACGTTCCAAGGAATAATCAATCAGTTAGTTGGAATGGGTATCAAGTTTGATGATAAGATTCAAGGGTTATGTTTATTGGGTACGTTGTTGGACTCTTGGGAAACATTTACAATGTCATTAAGTAACTCAGCTCCAAATGGTGTAATCAACATAGATCTGGATAAGAGTAGTGTTTTGAAGGAAGAAATGAGAAGAAAATCATATAGGTCTTCTCAACAGTCAGAGATTTTGGTTACAAAAAGAAGAGGGGGGAGTAAAAGCAGAGGTTTCAATAGCAAAGAAAAAGGAAGAAGCAAGTCTAGCATGTTTGCTAATGTTGAGTGTCATCATTGTGGCATGAAAGGCACATCAAGAAATGTTTTAGACAGTTGAAGTGGGATAAAAAGAAGAAAGACAAAGAACAAGAGGGTGATGTTGGCAAGGAAAATGATCGAGTTGCCACTGCTAGTTCAGAAGACTTTCTCGTTGTTTATGATGAAGATGTTGTCAATGTTGCATGTCACAAGATCAGTTGGGTTATTGATAGTGGAGCATCAATTCATGATACATCTCAAGAGGACTTCTTTACATCCTATACATCAGGTGACTTTGGGATAGTGAAGTTGGGTAATGATGGCTTGGTTAAAATCAATGGTATTGGATATGTGTGTTTGGAGATGAATAATGGCATGAGGCTACTTCTTAGAAGGGTAAAGAATATTCTTGAAATTAGTTTGAACTTGATCTCTATAGGTAAACTTGATGATGAAGGATATTGCAATAACTTTAATAAAGGTCAATGGAAACTTACTAAAGGTGCTATGGTTGTTGCTCATGGGAACAAGCATTTTAGTTTGTATATACTGCAGGCTAGACTCTTCAAAGGCATTATTAATATTGTGACATATGAGCTTACAACAGAATTTTAGCATAAGAGACTTGCTCACATGAGTGAGAAAGGCTTGGTAGTATTGACTAAAAAGAAGCTTTTTTCTAGAATGAATGATGTTTATTTAAAAATATGTACTCATTGTTTGGCAAGGAAGCAAAATAGAGTTGCTTTCAAGAGTTCACCTTCTTCAAGAAAACAATACATACTTGATTTGGTACATTCAGATGCATGTGGTCCTATGAAGACAAGAAATTTGGATGGTGCCGGTTATTTTTTGACCTTTATAGATGATTGTTCAAGAAAGTTATGGGTGTATACTTTGAAGAGTAAAGATTAAGTATTATATGTGTTTAAACAGTTTCAAGCCTTAGTTGAGAGATAGACTGGGAAGAAATTATGGTACATCAGAACAGATAATGGGGGAGAGTATTTAGGTCCTTTTGATGAGTATTGTAGGAATCAAGGCATTCGACATCAAAAGACACCTCCCAAGACTCCTCAATTAAATGGGATGGCTGAGAGAATGAACAACACATTGGTTGAAAGAGTAATATGTCTTCTTTTGCAGGCTCAATTGCCAAGATATTTCTGGGGTGAGGCTTTGAAAACAGTTGTACATGTTCTTAATCTCACACCATGTGTTCCTCTTCAATTTGATGTACCAAACAGAGTTTGGATTGACAAAGATGTTTCTTATAACCATCTCCATGTTTTGGTTGTAAGGCATTTGTACATGTACCAAAAGATGAGAGATCTAAGCTTGATGTGAAGACACGATAGTGTATCTTTGTTAGTTATGGTCTGGATGAATTTGACTATAGATTTTATGATCCAGTTGAGAAGAAACTAGTAAGGAGTCGTGATGTTATGTTTATAGAAGATCAAACTATACAAGACGTTGAGAAGATAGAAAAAAGAGTCCATCAGTATAACGATGATTTGATTGACCTAGATCTGGTTCCTTTATCAGTACAGATGGAACAAAATGTTCAAGATGACCAATAAGGTTCAGATTATGCAGATGCTCCTATACAAGCTGAAACAGATCACTAGACTACTGATCAGTTACCAAAACCAAAAATTCCACCCAAGAGGTCTACCAAAGATCGATGCCTTTCCACACGGTATGATATAGATGAGTATGTGTTATTGATAGATGAGGAAGAACCTCGGTTTTATGTAGAAGCGATGTAAGATGGAAATAGGGCACACTGGGTTGGTGCTATAGAAGATGAGATGCAGTCACTGTATGGCAATCACATGTTTGAGTTGGTAAAGTTGCTTAAGGATAAGAGAACTCTGAAGGGCAAGTGGGTCTACAGGGTGAAACAAAAAGAACACAGTTCAGAACCATGATATAAAGCTAGACTAGTTGTCAAGGGATTCAGTTAAAGAAAAGGTAATGATTTTGATGATATTTTTTCTCTTGTTATGAAGATGTCTTCCATACATGTTGTTTTAGGTCTAACAGCAAGCTTGGATTTAGAAATTGAGCAAATGGATGTGAAAACTACCTTTCTTCATGGTGAGTTGGATGAAGAGATTTATATGAAGCAACCAAAGGGTTTTGAGGTAAAAGGAAAAGAGGATTGTGTATGCCAATTAAAGAAAAGCCTCTAGTGGTTAAAGCAGCACCTATACAATGGTATAAGAAGTTTGAGTTAGTTATGAGGGAGCATGGTTACAAGAGGACTACTTCTGATAATTTTGTTTTTGTGCAGAAATTCTCTGATGATGATTTTATCATTTTATTGCTCTATGTTGATGACATATTGATTGTTGGCAGAAATTCTTCAAGGATTGATAATTTGAAGAAGCAGTTGAGTAAGTCCTTTGCCATGAAGAACTTGGGGCTAGTAAAACAAGTTCTTGCTATTCAAATTTGTAGAGACAAGAAAGGAAAGAAGTTGTACATTTCATAGGAACGGTACATTAATAAGGTATTTGAAAGGTTTCATATGGATAAAGCTAAAGTGGTTTCTTCTCCTTTATCTAATCACTTTAAGTTGAGATTGAGTCAAGGGCCTTCAATAGATAAAGAGAAGGAAGATATGGAAAGTGTTCCATATGCCTTAGCAGTAGGAAACTTAATGTATGCAATGGTATGTACGAGGCTAGACATAGCTCATGTAGTTGGAGTTGTTAGTCGTTTTTTTAATCTAGGAAGAGAGCATTGGGATGCAGTAAAGTGGATTATGAGATATCTTTGAGGTACTTCCAAGTTAACACTAAGTTTTGGAAGTGGAAAACCGGTGTTAGTTGGATACACTGATTCAAATTTGGCAAGAGATGACGATTCTCGTAAGTCTACTTCAGGTTATCTAATTACTTTCTCTGGTGGAACAATTTCTTGGTAGTTAAGATTGCAAAAGTGTATTGCACTTTCTACAATAGAGGTGGAGTTTATTACAGCAACGGAAGCTTGTAAGGAGTTGTTGTGGATGAAGCAATTCTTGAGATAACTTCGTTTCAAGTAGCAAAAATATGTGTTGTTCTACGATAATCAGAGTTCTATTCACCTAGCGAAGAACTCGACGTTTCACTCAAGATCAAGCATATTGATGTGAGGTATCATTGGATAAGGTATACTCTTAAAAATAAGTTCCTTGAACTTGAGAAAATCCATATTGATGAGAATAGATCTGATATGCTAACAAAAGTAGTGTCAAAGGAAAAACTTGAAGTTTTTTGTTCAATTTTTGGGATGACGGATCCTTCCATCTAATCGAGAAAGAGAGAGATATGTTGGGTTTCTCTCTTATTTGGAGAAGCCTAAGTAAAGCCCATGGAGAAAGAAAGGACAATTTTGTCATTCTATTGCTTCATTAATAAACCCATTTAGGGTTTGCTATGAATGGATTTTTTTCAATAGAGAAAACAAGAGCTGCAGTAGCAGAAAAAGCTTTCAGTTTTTTCCTCTCCAGCAAGTCTTCATCAATTGCTCCGATGGAAAATTGTTTGTGGTCCAATTGAGCTGAAATGTTTCAGGAAGGTTCACGACTCAAGACTCTTCAATCTGTATGGTGAGATTTGGATTTAGCTCACCGGTTTGGGAAAATCTGGGCCGTGAACAGTGACTACGAAATTGGGTTATATCTCTCAATTTTCTTAAAATAATTGTTAGTTTTCAAGAAGTTGCATTATTGATGATGTTATTGATTTTTTGCCTTTATTTTTATCTAGAGAGAACTTTTGTACAATTATTTCTTGATAGTGGAAGTTTTGGAGATGAGTGTAGTAGTTGTTTCTTCCTACAACTGGAAGGTTTTTTCACATAAATTGGTTGTATTGATTTTGTGTATGTTTTCATTTTGAACTCTATTTATTTGTTTCCTAAAAGATTAACACAAAGAAGGAGGATATGTTTTATTCTGCTATTTAAAACCTGATTAAGTTCGTATTGAAATTGTGATTCTCCTATCACCCCCAACCCCCTCTCCAAACTCATGAAACCCAACCACCACCAAACTCAATTAACCCAACTAGAACCAAATGGAGCTCTTGAGTTCCCTTGCCAAGCTTAGAAACCAATCATTTCAATGAAAGCGAGAGTAGTATGGTGGTTTTTGCACGAGAAAGATGAATGGGTAGGTATGGTGGTTGATGCGAACCAAGGTTTTGCGATGTTGGCCATGATGGATCGTGTCACAAAGGCTATAGTGGCTATGGTGTTTAGGAAGATGAGGTGATATATGAGATGGAGGAGGTTGCATGGATATGGTTGCTGGTTCATCAAGATCATGGTGAGTGAGTGGTTGCGAAGGTCGTTGGCTAGCCAATGATAATATACATTTTTTTAATTTCCAAAATATGGTATCCCACGGGGACAAAATTCTCGTTTCGTGTTTAAATTATACTTTATTAATTATTATTTTTAATTAAAAGATTAATAAAATTTACCCAAAAGTTATATAACTTTAATAAATCCAAAAATTAAAAGAGTAGGCCACGAGCCATCGAAATATACCGCTTATGCATTATAATTTTATATTAATTAATTAATTTAGTTTATGTTGATGTTAAATTTAAATGAAATAAATTATAAAATTATCACGAGAGACTCTTTCTGTACAACTGTCCAATTTGATTAAAAATTCTTAACTATTCAATTCAATAACTTGAGGTAATTTATTTTATAAAAATACTTAATTAATATAGAAATAATAACATAAAATAGAAAACTAATAGGTATTAATAATAAGTTACTAGAAAATAATTAATTCCTTCTCCATTTTAACTCGTACGATTTTTGACTTCAGTAGCTTGCTATTGTTTTGTTTTATTTCTATATCAGTTCTCATTATTCAGTATTGCTAATTTACGATTTTTTTTAATACCAAATAATAATTAGGGTAGAAACTCGAAAGTATTCACTGGTAAGTACTAACACGGTTTCTTGTGCTCTTCACTGTACAAATTTAAAAGAAAAAATACAATGAAAATAATTTGTATTATTTAGTTATTTATATTAAAAACGATGTTATTTAATCATATAATTTTATAAAAAATATCAAGATAAAATATATTATTTTAATAATTTTTATTATAAAATATTTATTTTTCGGTAGGTTATTAAACACAATTAAAATACGAGTGTTTAATAATGATAAAATCTAAAATATTCACAAAATATTCTATTTTTTATATTTGAATTTTATAAAAAGTATCAATTAAAGATAAAATATATTATTTTAATAATTTTTATTTTTCTATAAGTTATTAAACACGATTAAAATATGAATATTTAATAATGATAAAATCTTAATTAATATAAAATATTCACAAAATATTCTTTTTATATTTGTTAATTGCTATTATTATTTTTTAATTTTTTGTTAATTTTTAATTTTTTTAACGAGTTGAATATATATTTAAATCAATTCTTGCTTGAATTTAATTATTTGTTTAATTTTTATTTTAATTATTTTTTATTAAAATATTATTTTTTTGTCAAGTGATTAAACACAATTAAAAGTATAACAATAGTAAAACCATATGAAAAATTTATAAAATATTACCACTATCTTTTTTGATGTTTTATTAATTTTTATTAAAATATAAACATATATTTAAATAAATTTTTGTTTGAATTTTATTATTGTTTATTTTTTCTTAAACTATTTTATAGTAAATTTCACTTTTTTAATGTTGTATTGCGCGGTAATGATTCAACAAGCGTTGACTTGGATTGGTTTTTTCTACCATGCGTCGCGTTTTGAATCATTTAGTAAATTTTGCGTGCCATATGTCATATAGTCATTGACTTGTGCAATTAATTTTGTTTGTTTGGATATCTGTCTTTGATCTAAAGCTAATCCAATGATTCAGATTCAACTTGAGTTATACTTAACCCCATAAATCTTAACGAGCGATCATTGCATAATTTTGGTCAGTTTTTGGATTAAGAAGAGATAAAATTATAGAAAATTAAAAGGAAGATACAATTTTGATGAAAATTGAAGAGTAAATTAGTACTACAATTCAATAGATTGATTGTATTTCTTCTTCTACTCTTTTAGTTATAAATTTTTATGTATTCCTTTATGAAAAATATGAGTTTTATGGACAAAATTTTGTCTAATTAATATATTAATCTAGAGATCTTATGAACCCAATTTTCACTATGTGGTGATTTAATATTTTACCTCAATTATAATTATAATTTAATTATATTATTTAATTTGATTTTTATGCTATTAATTATTTGACCAACAATTTATCTATAGAAGTAATTAAATAGATTTGAGATAATTATTTAATTATTTATTTTGATTAAATAACATACATAGTTTTTAGGTAGAGATGTATGATTGTTATGTACGTGATTCATAATTGATGAACTTAATGAGTAATATGCAATTTAATTGACATGAGGGTGTTATTAAATTAATTATTATATGATGTTTAGTTTACTTGATAGAGAAATACATGCTAAGTTAGATTCAATTGATCATGTAATTAATTGATAATTATACGAAGAATTTTAATGATTACATGTTTAGAACATCGAGGGATTAAATATTTCTAGATATTTTTTCATATATCTTATTAGTTACTAATATGATTTAATTAATTATTTTATTTATTTTTAATTATTTTAGCATAAGAAACATGACAAAATTCGTCAATAAACACAGCAATAAAGATAACATTTTTACCTTTTTGATTTCAGTTACTATTAGTCCAATCTTCAATGATCCAATCTTTCCTAAGTTTAACAATGACTACATTATCTTTAATAACTATCAATAATTTCCAACCATAAATAATAGAGTTCTAGATACTTTCATCTATAGACCATAAAAAAGCTCTCATGTAAGCCGAGTTCTAGATACTTTCATCTATAGATCATAAAAAAGATTTCATGTAAGCCTTCTAATAGAAAGGTGCATATGTTGTAGAAGAACCCCCTCGGAAATGATCAATAACAAGATCTTAGGCAACACTAAGTGTATCTAATGACTTGCTCTAATATCAATTGAAAGTTTTTACTTATAAATCTAATTAGTTAGGTGATTGAATAGATAATTAACAAAAACATGCCAGATTAAAATTTTATAGACTGTTAGACATGCAATTATGTGCAAATAAAATAATACAAAAATGCAAATCTACACACAAGATTTTTAGATAGAAACAACTTAGATTATAACAATAACCTTAAGAGAAAAGGCACAATCCACCGAACCATCTAATTATCTATTATAAAAATATATTCGATTATAAGATTAGTACTCAAACTATCCTCAAAGGTAATGTCCTAAAGTAATATACTTACAAAACTCAACTTTCTTTTATAATATCTACAAAAAAGGTGTTTAAATCCGAATCAACATTCTGATAAACTCACTCACATCATTTATTGAACTATTCAACTAGCACTTAAAATGTTTGTCATTTTATATAATATTTTGTCATTTTGTATAAGAATCATGCATTCATTAAATAAGAATTTTTTATCATTTTATATATTTATTTAAAAAATAAATATTATAATTAAAAATATATTTTATATTAATTTTTTAATATTATAATCAAATTATATAATTTAATTATATTTATAATATATATATATTACATATATTAAACACAATTTTAAATTTATTTTATTTTTAAATATAAATTTTACTAATTTATAACATTGAATATATAATTAAATATATATTATTAGTTAGTAAAAATATCAAAACTCAAAAAATTTTTGAAACTTTAATAAAAAATAAAATAAATAAATAAATCTCATTTTTATGAAGTATCCTTGGAGGATTTGTTATCGGATACTAAAAGGATAAGCTGCAGCATAAATTAGAGAGAAAGAAAAGAAAAATGATTAGCTGCAGAGATCTATCTCTCCCACTTATTCGGCCATCGTCAACATTCCCAATCCGTTGTGCAGTGACGAAGCAAAGCGAGCGATTTCTCTCCACACTTAGTCTCAGCGCTGGAGACTTCTTGGCTACTCACAAGTTGATCGGAAAATTCGTTGCAAGTTCTCCCAAGTCCACAGCTCTGAACGCCCTCTCTCATCTTTTATCTTCCGATACCCTTCACCCCCACCTCACTTCTCTCGCTCTTCCAGTACGTAATTTCCCCCTTCTTTCTCATTTTAATTCTGATTTTCCATTATTTTCTAACAACACTTTCTCACCAAACAAACACTTACGATCAATTTTTCTTTTCTTTTCTTTTGGCAGTTGTATTCCAGGATCAAAGAGGCGTCGTGGTTCAAATGGAACGCTAAGCTAGTGGCAGAACTTATCGCATTACTCGATAAACAAGGAAAGTATGCCGAATCAGAGATCCTGATTTCCGAAGCTGTTTCGAAACTATGCCATCGAGAGCGAGAGCTAGTTCAATTCTACTGCCACCTGGTGGAATCGCACTCCAAGCAAACTTCAAATCATGGATTTGAGATCTCTTACGCTTATCTTCATCGTCTTCTTCACAATTCTTCTTCTGTTTACGTCAAACACCGGGCTTTTGAATCAATGGTTGGCGGTTTGTGCGCAATGAACCGACCTCGTGAAGCTGAGAGTTTGGTTAAGGAGGTAAGAGATAAAGAGGAGCTAAAGCTAAAGCCTTCTCTTTTTGAGTTTAGATCTATAATATATGCGTATGGGAGACTAGGATTGTTGAATAACATGCTTAGAGTTGTGGAACAAATGGAAATTCAAGGCTTTGTGATTGACACAATAGTTTCTAACATGATTCTTTCATCGTATGGAACACATAATGAGCTCGCTGAAATGGTTTTGTGGCTTAGGAAAATGAAGATATTAGCCATTCCTTTCTCAATTAGGACATATAATTCTGTCTTAAACTCCTGCCCAACTTTTATTACAATGCTACGACAACCTCATGATTTTCCACTCAGCATTGAAGACTTATGTAGGGTTTTGAAAGGTGATGAGGTATTGTTGGTTCAGGAGTTGATTGGATTTGGTGTTTTAGAGGAAGTGATGGTTTGGGATTCTTTAGAGGTCAAATTGGATTTGCATGGAATGCATTTGGGTACAACTTATTTGATAATGTTAGAGTGGATTGATGAAATGAGACGTAGGTTCAACAACACCAAGTATGTTATTCCAGTGGAGGTGACAGTGGTTTGTGGATCGGGAAAGCATAGTGATGTCCGAGGGTTATCGCCAGTGAAAAGAATGGTTAAAGAAATGTTAGATCGTATGAGAAGTCCAATGAGAATTGATAGGAAGAACATTGGTTGTTTTGTTGCCAAAGGAAGAGCAGTGAAAGATTGGCTTTGTAATTCTTAGATTGCTTTTCTCTAAGACAAATCATGCTATGATTCCCAATATGGAGAAGGTTTTTATAGTTGATAAACCGAAGAGGCCATAGACAATTTGATTTAATGAGTTGCTTCACCTAATTCCTATTCCAACGTGGGACCTTGCCATGACTGACTTAATAGTGGAAACTCCTCAGGATATTCAAAACGTTTGACTATTCAAAACATACTTATTGATGGATGGTAAACCATTTTCATAAAAAAGCATTATAGACTTCTAGACCAACAATCACAATTTTTTTGTAGGCACTTGTGAAAAGAGGGTGAGAAATGCTTAGAGACTTCACTTTTATGCTTTATTAAACATACTATGGTGTATGTATAAAAAGAGAAAGGGGGGAAAAAGAGAAAAATAAACCCTCCCCATCTCTCTTTAGATTGGGGCAATTAAACCCTTAAGAATAGTTATCCTATGCAAATAATCAAGCTTCACCAAAAAAAAAATATCATATTAGTAGAGTTAGTTCTTCCTTCATTCAGCTTGTGGTTGCTGCTTGCCAATTGGGTGGAACACGGATAGAAGTTGGCAAGCTTCGAACACTAATATCAACCGGATAAAGGCGGTAGTCAATGTCGAATTCCTTAAAAATTTTGATCATCTCTTCAATCAGAAGAGATCTCCTTACAAACCTTTCACCAATGTCTTGGTAATTCATTTTATGTGTTGGCCACACCGCAAGCTTTACCCTATTTAATTCATCGAAATCCCTCATTACAATCATTGTTCCAGATGCCCAGTGTTCTTTCTTGTTGTCCATGAAACTGTAACAAGCAAAACGAAATCGTTCATTTCAGACACGTATCATGATTTAACAACGAATCACAAGAGTACATACCTCATTATTTTCTGTTTGATGGCAGCAATTTTATCAGCTGGAGTAGTTATATGAACACTGAACTCAACAGCATCTCCCATGTCCGGACTACGGTAGAAGTTATGTATAGGCTTCATTGAAAGAGTACTGTTTGGGAATATAATCTTGGTGTTGTCAAACCTCAGAAAAACCGTAGTCAAGATGTTCATTTCTTCTACAACCATCTGAAAATGATAGACAATTAAAGAAATTAGAACTAACAAATGAATCATATAACCTAATTAAATGTAAAGATTTGAAATACCTGAACTCCTTCGATTTCGCACCGATCTCCAACGTCAAAAGGGTGCATCACAAATAAGAAAATGATGGCTTCAAACACTGTCTTGCATGTGTTCCCAAAAACAAACGCTACAACCACTATTTGGGAACTAGCAAACAGTAGAAATTTGCTGGTGGCTATTCCCAGTATTAAAAGCCATGTAATTACAATAACAATGCCAACTATTACATTCACCATTCGATGAAGTTTGTTTACAGCCGTTTTTGTGTCGTTCAATGTCAAAGCAAGTGCTCTCCTTTCTCTGAAGGCATTGACCTGGATGATATGGATCCCAATTATCAAAAGTTACAGAAAAGACTGAAACTTGAGTCATAAGAGAGTCTCTAGAGAGCCAAATGAGACATTTTAGGTCAAAACACATTGATATTATTTATTTCGTCTCATGGAGCTTTGTTCTTACCACCCAGTTCTTCAATGATGCTTTGCTGATTCTCTTGGTCTCATTTGCCCCCTCAAATAAACTCATTGCTTTTATAGCTTCGTCTTCTTGCATAAATCGCATCAAATCATCAAAGAAGATGTATCTGTCAAAGAAGTGAATGGATGCAACTGTAAGATTGAAAAAGTGATTTGTTTGGATGGAGGCCTATTTAAACTATATATATTACAGTAAACTCAAAGTAATAACTATGATATATACCTGTATCCATGCCTAGCCACATTCTGAAATATCTTTTTTGCAGCAGCCTTGGCCTCGACTTCACTTTTGATCTGAGTAGCAGATTCATCCCCCTCAGTAGTATCCAGAATCTGCTCGTCCAATGTAGTAAGAGATCCGTGTCGAACTTTATTCATCAACCTCTTCATATTCCAAGCAGAAATATTCTTAGGATTCAACTTATGTAAGTGATCAATTGTAATACCATCTTCTCCCTCCCTGCTAAGTGGACCAGAAAGTTTAACACTCTTCCTAGTACTGCCTTTCTGCAACATCATCACCCGTCCACTTTTCGCAGTTGCCAAGGCACTTGCCCTAAGATCAGGGGGAATGGTAACTCCAGCATTCTGAAGTTTCTGAACCTCTTCCACAAGTCTCTCTTCCTCTTCCTCATTTCTTCTTATCTCAACCAATGGAGGCCCTGAAAGCATTTCTATGACAAATTGATTGAAAAGAGACTCTTGAATCCTATCAAAGTAAGTACTTACATGGAAAGAGGAAGCAAGAACTTTCACTATTAGGGTCTTAATCAACCAAAGCAGAGTACCAAGCAACAAACAAACCAACACTTTGGTGACATATTTCAAGTCATCTGTATTAGCATCATTTTGAACCTTCTCATCAAACAGACAATGCCAGGCAATCAAAACAAGACCCAACCATAAACAATTCTGAACAGCCCCTCTAACTCCATATACAAAATACAAAACTTTCTTACGCAGAAGAAAATTCCTCTCAGTAAAGAACACTAAAATACGGATCCCCCAACCCGAGACCAATCTTCCACAAATCAAAACCAAAATTAAAACTTCCCATTTCCACAATTTCAATTCCCAGACGTTCTTTTCCCTCAAATAAGGAATAGTAAATGTGCAAACCACAGCCCCAACTATCATAATCAAACTTAACCATTCAAGTAAAACAATTGCACTTAGCTTACTCTTGTTGAAGTCATTCGGTAAATCTTCTTCCAAAAATGGGTCATCATCTTCGTCATCTGGATTCCTACCCAAAAACCCAGATTTCAATTGCCCCGATTTGGGTATCGGTCCTGACTTTGCAATCCCACCCGACCGAAAATCCGGTTCTTCAGGTGGGTCCATTAACCTGGATTTCGTCTTCACCCTCCGTAAACTAGATCTCCTCAACGAAAGATCTGGTCGAAACGAAGCGTTTGATGTGCACCTGACAACCTCGTCACCACTGCGATTACTCATAGGCGTTAGACAGTCGTTAGGTTCATCCTCGCTCGGCGAGTCTTTGAACCTTCGTCGTACCGACTTGTCAGAGCCAACCTCTAGAATGTTGGAAGACGAAGACTGAAATGAAACCTTCAGCTCCTTTGATGTTCTTGACTTGACCGGACTCTCGGCTAACGGAGGCAAATCTTTATCTCTCCGGAGCTCCTCCATTTCCAAATCCATGTCCAACGACACGTCACCGGAGACTGCTTGCTTGTGCAGAAACTGCCCAATAAGTTTTGACGGCGGATCATCGGCCACCTGCCCACGTTGCTCGAAAGTAAAATCATCTTGAGCTCCATTACCATCTCTTTGCTGACTTTCATTCCAAAAGTCTACGCTTGGTTCCCGCCAAATTCTCCTACCAACACCATTCTTGTTTTGTTCCATGACCTCTCTCTCTCTGTCTCTGATGGAAGAAGATTCACCACCCTCGTCGATTTTCACAATAACTTCATCACGGTCAGCATAATCAACGGCTCTCATTGCTTCGTCACGTTGAAGAATATCATGATTATGATGATCTATTCTAGAGAGAATAGGCTGCTCTTCGTGGTTCTCGTCTTTGTCTGAAAATTTTCTACTATGTTTAATAAACGAACCATGAGTTTTAAACGATTTCTTCAGCGATAAAGCCATGAGACGCAGATTTTGCCAATTAAATGAATCATATATTAATGCTGGAAATAACCAATTTTTTGTTGTGGAATTTTTTCAAAATTGATTTGTTTCGGTTTAGTGCTACTTTTTCTTCTTTTTTTTTAATATTATAATATAAATATTGGTTTCAAACAGAAATTAGTTGACGTGTGTTGTGTAGAAGCCATTAACTGCGACAGAGAAAATACGGCGCCGATGAGTAAGGCAATGACATAGCTAAATTTGGGAGCTTTGCATGGATTTGCCTTTTTCATTAAGAGGGGAAGACTAGGCCCACACAATTTTACACATCATTTAACTGTATCAGCCTATCAGGTGTTAATATTATTTATAAAAATAAATAATATTTTTAATTTTTAATATAATTATATATTACTTGGCATTAAAGGTGTTATTGATAACTATTTTAATTTTAATTTTTTATTTTTTAAATTTTAAAACTGAGTGTTAAAATTTGATCAAATTTTAAAATTCAAAAAAGTTAGTTTTGAAATTGAATTTCTATTTTTATTTCTTGATATTAAAAATTAATAATCTAATCGTACTCAATCTTATTTAAAGTAATTAAAAAAATTAAAATTTAAAGAAAAAAATTATGAAAAAAAGTTTAAAATTGAATTATAGAACTTAAAAATTTAGAAATTAGAAATTATGAATTTATTATAAACAAATATATATAATTTTTAATTTCTATTTTTTAAATTTGAAATAAAAAATTAGTTACCAAATAATTTTTATTTAAAAAAAACTTTTAAAATTAAAAATTAAAATGATTATAATATCTCAATGTCACGTAACTCATATGAAAATATTAAAAGAAAAAAAAATTTATCGACATCAGCGATTTTAAAAAAATAATAAAAAATAAAAAATAATCATTAGATATATCACCCCTTTTCTTTATATGATACCCTTCCATAAATGATGAATATATTAATAATTTCATCGATACTTTTTATCAATCTTATTAGTCAAGGATCAATGAAATAGCAAAACTTATCTGTATTTGCTTGAACTTTTTTTTTTTTTGGCTGTGGGTTTTCAATTTTCTGATCTTCTGATATAGTAAATATAAGGAAGAACTTTCTTCAATTTAAAATAAATTAAATTTCATCTTTTTTAATTTCCAAATAAATTGAGTTTTGAACCTCAATTAAATTAGGGTGACTTGATACGGCAGTTTATAAACTGGATCGAACCGGACTAAACTTAAAATTGGATCGGATTGGACCAGTGAAAACTCTTAACTGATACCATAAAAATATTTAAAATAATTTAATATTTTGTTATTTTTATTTTATTTTTATTTATTTATTGTATTTTTAACTATTTTGATATATTACTTTTATAAATTATCTTTATTAATAAACAATAATACTATAAAATTGACAAAATAATAAAACAAAAATTTCAAAAAATGAAAATTCAATCATTTATTTTTATATTTGAAAGTTTATAAAATATTAATCTAATTAACTTAAAGTGGATGAATAGATTATTTTTAATTTTTATCAATTTATAATTTAATAATTTAAACAAAACGACATGACATGTAATTTCGTATAAGAATAAAGTGTGAAAATAAAATAATAACAGACGATATTTTTATGTGAAAATAACTTAAGTTGTGATCTAAGAGAAAAATCATTAGTCCATCGAACCAACTAACTTTTCACTATTAAAATCAAATGTTTAAATACAAACTCGATCTTATATTACTCTACTTAGGGTACTGCTCTAATGTACTTTACTTACGAGCAATTACTCAGTTTTCACAATTTCTAAAATTAACATGAACAGTGTCTAGATCAATCTTCCAATGAGCTTCCCGCTAAACAAATACGTTCACGAATTAGTTACAAAAGAATTAACACAAAAACACAAGTGCACGTGTATGTTTTATAATAGATTTAACAATGAATAATCTTAATGAAATGATTCAAAATATATGTTACTTAAATCAAATCAATTAAAAAATTCTATAGCAAAAAGATTAATCACAAATTTATTAAAAATAAATTCTTTAAAATTTAATAATTATACCAATTAATTATGATCGCTCATCTAATACTAATACGCACATTAATAAAAATATAAAAACATAATTTAAACTAAAACATTACCTTTACCGAATATTACTTCTATTTTGTCGATAACTCTCTGATCAAGTCAATTAATACCCAAAATTCTCGAGGCAATTAATATACCTTTTCAATTTCCATGATGTGAGTAGTATTACATAAGGCCAATAGGATAATTCTCTTTATATATATAACCATGTGATCCTTATAAATTGATTAAAGTTTAAATAATATTTTAGCACCAAAAATAATTTCAGAAAATATGTGTTATTAAATACATGAACGGAATCTTATGTGTCATAGTTATAAAAGATATACATGAAGTAAACCTATTTGAAATTCAAGTATTTATTTGGTTTTTCTTGATAAACTTGATAGCAAGCCTAAAAAAAATTTTACAGGTAAATATTTTGTCCATAAAAATAGCCAACACTCATAATCCTTACAAACTCCCCATTTGACATTTTCGTGTGACAAAACCTCTCACTCACCACATGACACTTATAAAAATAAGATAAAAATAGAATGATATCCTAGACTCCATAGTAGAATTACCCTATGATTCGATAAATTCATCTTCACTGCAACTTAACAAGCTTGTAAGTAACTAAAATGATATAAACAACGCATACGATAATTTGGCTTGAATGTCTCATTGTACATTAGTTTATTTTACATAGAAATAAGCAAAAATGTAAAGAATAATCATGTAGTATGTATTCATGTCACTCAAGCTTAACTAAATATGTTCTCCCATAAATGCATAACAAAATAAAACATGGAAGTGATGGGAGTGAAACACACTATTATTTCCCTCTTTTTGACATACAAGAAGGACAAAGCATTGATGACTTTTACACTATTCTTTTTTTTTTAACGAGCCATAAACTTACCATGATGACTTTCACACTATTCTTTTTTTTACGAGCCATAAACCTAACATGATAAGTTTCACACTATTTGTGAGGTAGCCATCTTCGCTCATTGCGATAGTTTCATGCATCACAGTAGGTAGCTCTCTCAATGCTAGGTGTCTCTATATAGTAAAGTTTTAGAAAGTAAGAAATAGAACTCAACAAAATGTTACAATAAAGATCAATTGAAGTCCTAGAGTCTTTCAAGAAAATTCATAAACTTCAAAAATAACATATATGTGTATTCGTAAGTGTGGGAATAAGTTTATGTCAATGTCGATCATCGCATGTATAAGAATATATGTGTGTATAAGTCAAAATTTTAGAAAAAATTATACAATAAATATCAAAATGAGTCGAGTTACTAAAAATGAGGTTATATATATGTAAGTATTAAATAAGCCCAATACCGTATTGGCTAGATAAGGATTCTACTTCTCTTTCTCACTTTTTTTTAGTAATAAAATTTGAAATTCAATTGAGGGAGAAATTCTCAAGGCACTTCTAAGATGCCCAAATCTTTGAGTGTCTATGGCTTTGGTGAATATATTAGCTAGTTGTCTCTTAGTAGGTACAAACTCAAGTGTCACTAGTTTCTCTTCAACTAATTCTCGAATAAAGTGATGTTTATTATCAATGTGCTTAATTCTAGAATGTTGAACTGAGTTCTCAGAAATACATATAGCATTAAAGTTATCACAATATAAGAGCATCTTACCTTGTGGTTGACCGTAATCCTTGAGCATCTAAATTATCTGTGTGCAAGAGCTTCCTACAGTAATGTATTCCTCCTCAACTATAGAGAGTGAGACGGAGATCTACGTTTTACTGTGTTAGGATACTAAATTGTTTCCAATGTAGAAGCAACCACTTGATATGCTCTTCTTATCATCCCGGTTTCCTACCTAGTCGGCATTTGTATAACTACTTACATCACAAGTAATGTTAGTAGTAAAATATAGACCATAATTACTTGTTCCTGAGATATACCGGATGATTCTCTTTACATTCTCTAAGTGTGATTCCTTAGAATCATCTTGATAACGAACACACGCACCAACACTAAAAAATAGGTCAAGCCTACTTCCAGTGAGGTAAAGTAAACTACCTATCATACTCCTATAAAGGGTTTGATCAACACTTTTACCTTGAATGTCCTTTGTAATTTTTGTGTTGGTACCTAAAGAAGTCCTTAATGACCTACTTGTTTCAAGACCAAACCTTTTAACAAGGTTGCATGCTTACTTGGTTTGAGAAATGAATGTATTATCATTAGATTGTTTGATTTGCAAACCAAGAAAGAAATTCATTTCACCTACCATGGACATTTCAAATTCATTTGTCATAACATGCACAAAATCATCCACTAGTGTACTAGATGTAGACCCAAAAATTATGTCATCCATATAAATTTAAGCAATAAAGATCTCATCACTACTCCTTTTAATAAATAGAGTCTTATCAAATTCCTTTCGAATAAATCCTTTGTTTAAGAGATAGTTGGCAAGTCTCTCACACCATACTCAAGGAGCTTGTTTCAAACCATAAAGAGCTTTGTTAAGTTTGTACATGATTTGGAAATTTTAGATCAACAAATCTTTTTTGGTTGCTCCACATATACCTCCTCATTCATAAATCCATTTAAAAAGGTAGACTTAACGTTCATTTGATATAATTTTAATTTCATGTAACAAGCAATGACAAGTAAAATCCTAATTAACTCTAGTCTAGCTACAAGTGCAGATGTTTCATCAAAGTCAACTCCTTCTACTTGCATGTAGCCATGAGCTATCAACCTAGCCTTATTTCTAACAACAATGTCATGCTCATCACATTTATTTTTGAACACCCATTTTGTTACAATAATATTTTTTTAGGCTTAGGTACTAATATCTACACATGATTTCTTTCAAATTTAGCTAATTCATCATGTATGACATTTATCCAAAATTCATTTATTTGTCTTCTTCTTGTTACCATGCTTGCATTAGGATTTCCAATTATATTCTTAATAGGATGATTTTTTGAAGTTTGGGTTGGATATATCATTGATGAGGTTGATGCTTCTTCCTTCTTTTCTTCTCTTTCCTCTAACTTCTCTTCTTTTATTCCAATTGTGTCACCGGTCATTGTTAATTGAGGTGTTGTTAAATTTTCTTCATTACAAATTTTTTCACTTGTAATTTACTTACTTGCATCATCTATATTGATATTTATAGATTTCATAACAACGTTAGTTCTACAGTTTAAGACTCTGTAGGCTTTACTATTTAAGGAATAACCAAGAAATATACCTTCATCACTTCTTGAATCAAACTTATCAAATTGTTCTCGATCCCTAAGTATGTAACATTTACTTCCAAAAGCATGCATGAATTTCATATTGCATGGGTTTTTTTACCTCTTCATATCTCATAGTGAGTTTGGGTTGTACCTAGACGAAGATATACACAATTTATAATATGATATGTAGTGTTTATAGCTTCCGCTCAAAACCTTTTAGAGATTCCCTTGGCATGCAGCATTACTCTTTCCATCTATTAAAGTATCTTGTTTTTCCTTTCAACAACTCTATTTTGTTGAGGTGTGATGAGGGCAAAAAATTCATGAAAGATACCATGTTCTTTGCAGAAGTCATCATATTTGGTATTTTCAAACTCTTTTCTATGGTTTGTTCTCATCTCTTGATGGTTACTATTTTGTCACCTGATTTAACATGCACTCTTATACAATATGAGATGAAGAACTCAAAAACATATGACTTATCTTTAAGAGAGTCTACCCAAGTGTAGCAAGAAAAGCCATCTACTACAACTATAATATATTTCTTACCTCCAATATTTTTTGTTCTCATAGGACCAATGAAGTCAATATGTACCAATTCCAATACTCTTTTTGTATTGATACTCTTGATCTTCTTATAAGCTATTCTAGTTTGTTTACCCAATTAACATTATTCACATACTAAGTGTTTCAATAAATATTGGTTACAGCCCAAAAGATTACCGTTGAAAACTATATATCAAAATCACTCCTAGGATTGTAAAGAGTATCAAGGATATATTGGAATATTAGCTACATTGTTTCCTAGGATTGTTTAGAAGCCTACGTGGGGAAAAGCTAGGAGATTTATTCGAAGCAAGATGTACGAGGTAAAGATGTAGAGACTAGAGTTGTCTTGTGTTCTAGTAAAATAAAGCACTTTTAACTTAGAAATTCTAAGAAATATATCAAGAAACTAAACGTTACTACAACATTATTGAAAATCATTTTCAAATGACCATACACATGCAATTATGGACTTCAAGACCCATCAATATACTTTGCAACTCGCTATGAAGAATCCAAATTTTCAAAGCTGTTCTACCTTAGATTTTCATGACCAATTCAAAAAGGGTTAGTCTCAGAAATCTCACTCATCTGCTAGACGTATTTTGTAAGTGTATGCATAGCACACAATATTCATCATATGGATCATCGCTTACAAGGGCACCTGAAATCCAAGATAAACAGTGCTGCAAAGCAAGGGCTAGTTGATTGCATGTCTCTTTTTTTCCCCCATTTTTTGGTTTGTAAATCAACACTATAAGGATAGTAACAATCCAAACAGTTGGCATACTAACGTCTATTATTAATTGTGCCAGAGCATGAGCTATATATCCTATTATAATTGTAAGTCCACGGAGTAAATGAGTTTTAGCCATATCGTAATAATGAAAATGATATTTATTATTATTCTAGCCTCTTATTTATTCTCTTAGCTTCGCCTCCAATTACCGAATTCATATTATTTTTGTGTGGTCACTGGTCAATAATATCTTCTTCCATTTTTTTTAATTTATTATTATTTGTTATTTAAATTTAAGTGTTGTGGTTTAAAATTAAGGGATTAAACTATTACTGACTCTGTACTTAATGAAGAAAAAAATACT
Source organism: Hippophae rhamnoides (assembly GCA_033030585.1). Classification (NCBI taxonomy): domain Eukaryota; kingdom Viridiplantae; phylum Streptophyta; class Magnoliopsida; order Rosales; family Elaeagnaceae; genus Hippophae; species Hippophae rhamnoides. The sequence goes on from CM065429.1 coordinate 71,877,591, forward strand.
CAATTTAGATGCAAAATGCATAATATATAGAAACATCTTTTGATAATAATAATAATAATAGTAAAAAAAATTACAATAACAGCTAACTTAAACTTTGTGACATACCAGGAAAAAAAACCCTAATATCCAAGTGAAAAAAAATGTTACTTTCAGATAAAAAATTATTAATATAAAGGTAATTTAAAATTTTTCCTAACAATAATGCTACCAAAAAAAAATACCTTAAATGTTATGGTACTGAACGAAACAGAAGCTATAAAGTACCGTCTTTGCTAATAATTGAAGCTAGCTGAACAGTTTAGTTTACAAAAATAGTCGGAATAAAAAAACAAAACAAAAAAAAACTAGTACTAGCAATAAAAATACCGTTTCTCTTAAACTTTAGGAGAAGGAAAAAAAAATGATGATAATCATAGAGAATTTCATTAATGACAATTTTTTTTAATAATGGTGATATTAAAATATAATTAATACTAAGGATAAAATATACATTTTATTAAGATAATAACAATTTCTAAAAGATTCCCAACAAATTCTCAAAAAAAAAAAAAATTATTACCATCTCAAACCCGCGAGATATTTGCAAAGTTACAGTCAGTGCTCTTAAAAACCATCACCAAAGTGCTACTTTATAGCAAGTAAAGCAACAGAAGGCAATGGTCGGTTAGAACAAAATTTGGGGACGACTTGAAAACAAAGGAATGATACTGTACACAGTAAACTGATCAACACGGGAAGTTGCCCCAAAACGAAACGTAAAAATATGAAAAGTTAATCCCAAACTCATATTATGAACATGACTATGACTCAGTGATGATGACCCCGTCTTAATACAGATAGGAATCCACCAGATGACTTGCGCTTTTCCTCCCCTTCATCTCCGACCTGTTTCATTAGGCTTACAAGATTACATACAAATCAAATAAAAAGTATTCATGGCACAATAATAAATCAATAGTTTCAAATAAATAGATGACAACATCTAACAAATGAAACGTGCCGATCCGAACTATAAAATTATCATTCTTATTGTGTCAAAAAAATTAATTGACAAATCATATCCTCAATAGGAATATTTAACTTTTGTGGGTTAAAAACCATGCAATATATGTCTTTGTCCATCTCTAGCAAAGTAGACACAAACTAAATTAGTCTCTTTAAACCTATTCCATTCTAGCATTGAGTGAACTCATCAAGTGGACAAACTATCTAGGCTTTTATTTTTTATGTTGCATTTCATGTTTGTCTCTATTTTGTACTGCTATACATTATGTGGATTTATTAAATAAAAGAAGTATCCTATCGATTGAGCTTTAAAAATATATATATTTATTTATGGCCTAGAGGTGTAAGCTATCCAGAACTTTTACTTGGAAGGGAGTGGCGGCTGAAGGTTATTCGCAATAACAATACACGTAAAAGAGTTAAGTCAGCCTTCTCTCAATTATGAATTAAGCAATTCAAGGATATGGCGGATTGAGGATTTTAATTTAGGAGATGCATCATATAAACAGTAAAAAATAGTATTATTTGTCTTTTAGTTACTTGTCTATTATTGAAAAAAGCTGTTAAAGTGTATTTTATTTGAATTTTTATTTGAATATAAATATATTTAAATTATTAAATTTGTAGTATGCATTTGAGTAATAAATGCGTAAAAATGAAAATGAAAATTAAGAGGTATAGACTCATTTTATGCATATAATTTGCTACAATTTCTTAATACACCTAAAAATTTTAAGAGAGGGTCAATACACCTCCTAACCCCATATAAGATCCGCCAATGCTTTCCTTGACTTATTGGCTATGAAGCCATGCATTTTACACAGAGAAAATAATAAATAGATGAGATCTTATGAACAAATTTATTTATGTAACTCACCTCCTTGGCTAATGATTTTAGGATATCTATAATTTCGGAAAAGTCAGGCCGTAATCCTGGATCATGTTGCCAGCACCTCTCAAGCAGCTCCACTAGCTTTGGATGGGTGTGCTTTGGAATAGGAGGGCGTAATCCCTGGAACCATGTAACCAATATGTAATTTTTTTTTACTTTCATTTTTTGGCTATCCACATCATTCCAAATGGTGAAATGATGACATCTCCACCTTTAAGCAAATGTCAGCCACTTTCCTAAGCACTAGTGAAACAAAAGAGGGAAAATAAATAAATAAATAAAGTTATGTAATACCTTCTGAACAACTCCAACAGCAGCTTGTAATGGGGTTAAGTATTCGTATGGGATCTGCCAAGTGAAATCAAAAGATTAAGCTTATGAGAACACACAAGAAATCATCATATTTATGTTATTATGACAAATCAGTACCTTTCCGGTTATTAACTCCCATAACACAACTCCAAAACTGAAAACATCAGCCTTGTGATCATATGGCTTGTGTTCTATAACCTTCAAATGCAAAATAACTGTTGTAAGGAAATGAAAAGATGAGCAACATTGATGCAAGTATTTCTAAGAATAGGTAGAAAGCAAAAAATAACGATACTATTATTCCATCAAAGAATCGAATGAAATGCATTAATTGTGATGATTTGGATGAAATGTAAGAATGAGAACTATTTCTGCCTTGGATTGGTTTGGCTACTGGGGAGACTCTGTTTGCTTTGATGGTGCATTGAAGCTGCCTGTTTCTCCCTTTTCTCTTTACTATATATATTTTTAGGTGTTGTAGTGTATGTGGTGTTTTTCGTTCTGTTTTTTAGTTTTGTAGTGGAGGTTACAGTTGGATTGGTATTTCTTGCTTTTGGTGTAGCACTGAGTCCCTTTGTACTCCTAACTGCATAAGCTAGGACAGGGTACAAATCTAGCTTAGGTTGGATTCTCTTGTGCAATTCAATGTTGAATAGCCATTTAGTAGGTGGTTGATCAGTCTCCCTCACAGAGGCTGCTTGTACGAGCTTTTGCTCTGGTTGTTTTGTTTCATTAATGAACTTTTACCCCCAAAAAAAAATTTGAAATTGAATGGTTTATATGCCATTTTATAAGTTGTAACCACAATAACACAACGAACTAAAAAATATCCAGGTCAGAATTTAGATAACCAATAAACAATAGCAACATCAATTACATATAATACAGTCATAATTTGTAAGATATCCAACAATAGATTGCCATTCCTTTTCAGAAGAGATAGAGATAGAGAGAGGGGGGGAGAGAGAGAGAGAGATTTGTCTATATGAGTGAAGGTGTGACAAGTGCCAAAAAACCACCTCACATTCTCACAATAGAATAAAGTAGCAATTTCAAAGCTTCAGATGCAATAATACACACCTCAGGAGCCATCCACCTATATGTTCCTGTTTCTGCCGTCATAACTCCTGATTGAGTTTTCACTCTAGCAACACCAAAATCAGCAACCTTAACAACCTGGGAGAAGGGCATAATATTTATATAAAAAGAGAAAGAGATGCAATATGGTTAGTATGCTGATATAGCGCAATAAAATTCAGATATGCTATGTTATTACAAGCACAGATTAAACTATCTATAGATATACATAGACAGATGCGTATTTTTTTATTAATTTAGTAATGCATGTGCAAAATAATTATTTTTATAAAGATATCCATTAATGTATGAGATGTAAACTTCAATATGTTGAATAATTTCCAAGGAAAAAAGAAACAAGTGTAAAAATAATAATAAGAACCAGAAGCATTTTATAACAAACTTTAAAATTTATTATCACATGATAGTATTTTAAATAAGTTTTGATTAGACAAAGAAGAATAAAAACTTTGATACTATATAAATACAACACCAAAAAAAAAATTGGTCTTACGATTCCAAAAGCTTGATTAGAGAAAGAAAAGAGGAATAACTATAGAGGGTTATTATTCACTACAGACTAGGAAAAAAAATAAACAGTCACTTACTTCATTTTCATCCATCAAAAGATTTGCAGCTTTTAAATCTCTATGGATTATGTTGTTTTGATGGAGGTAGTTCATACCCTTGGAAACATCAATTGCAACCTTAAGCAGGGATGGGAGTTTAAAGACACCCTTTTGTTTATGCAAGTAGTCATACACACTTCCGCCAGACATGTATTCTACAAAAGGATTAAAAAAATTAAATGGATATAAATATAGCTTATGAAACAACCGAACCAGAACAAAACAACTACTACTGTTGAACTGAACAAAACAAATAGCATTTTCTCTTAACCAATGATAGGGGAAGCTCAAAGTTAAGGAAACTAAGGCCTAGGGCCCATATCAACATAAAGATATCCATTTTTTGAAATTATTAGTAATACAATCATCTCCCAATCAATAATCCATAAGTTTCCCCATATCTACTTGAGGCCTCGAGCCACCCCTGTAAAAGAATAACGGTAATTTCATCAGACATCACCTGTCACAATACACAAGGTTGGAGGCTTGGTGCATGCGCCTATGAATTGTACTACATTCTTGTGTCGAACTTTCCTGCAAGTCCCAAAGAGTTTTGAAGCCAGTTAGGGATAAGAGAATTCCAAAGGGAATATTGCAATATTTCATGAAAGAAAAGGAATAAGGATCAGCAATTTGTCATAGCGAGTTAGAAAACTATTTAAAAACAACCAAGAACAGCACATTAGAGTGCTAATGCTGCAACAGAAGAATAAATTAAAAAAATACCAACTTTAGACATCAAATTAAACTGTAGATGTAATTGAAACAAAAAGATTAAATTTCACACAACATTAAAGCGACGATAATATCTGGTGTAGAGAATGTGAATATTTTAAAACTACTTTTAAAGAGCATCAAGAGAATGAAAATTTTTGACCTAATTTTACTGATGTCACATCTCACGGCCGAATTAAAAACAAAAGAACAGCATCTAAGGAAAAGATTAGAAAATTGTTCAACATGCCTCATTATATAGACTTCCTGAGCAAACTCTTGCTGCATATCTGAATTCACACGCTCAGACTTCAGGATTTTAATGGCCACTTCCTGGCCACAATATGTACCTTTGTACCTAATTTCACCCATGCAAGTCAGCTAACTGAGCAATCAATTAGTGCATTGCACGGAACAAAAATTAATAAAATAACAAATACAAACAATTGTACTCTGTACATACAAATCTCCATAGGACCCAGATGCAACTTTGTTCTCAAACTTCAAATGTTTAGGATCAATTTCCCAAACATCAGTTCCATCATTGGGTATAGTCAGATGGTCCAGTTCACCTTTGATTCCAAGTTGTTCGGACTCAGATGGAGATGATGATTGATGACTTGGCCAAGGCTGCCTCTGAATACCAGACCCAAATTCAAAATTTATTAATAGATACATTCAGGTATAGGACATTTACAATTAAAATATATCAAATACAGCTTTCGCCAATTGATACCATAAGACTCAAAACAAACAGAAGCATCATTTGCTATCATCCACCTTTGATTAAAGAATGAATAAGTAGCAAAGTAGTACCTCAATTTTAAGAAGTTCCCTTTCCAATGCAGTTTTAAGCTTATCTGTTTCCTGATTCAGCATGAAATATGTCAAGCAATCACACAACTAAAACCATATATTTGGATTTTGTTACCCCAAAAAAAAATCCTAAACTAAATACTAGATAAAACTGGAATATTAGCTACCTTAAACCTCTAGTTTAAACTCAGTTCTCAGAATAAGTATTTTCTCGTGGATTAGGGACATTTTTCTGAGAACAACAGACTCAAAGCAAAATAAAATTCCTAACCTCCAGTTTTTTTTTTTAATCATGCAGGTATAGAATTGAATTTTACAAATAATAATTTCATTTTCTAAAGGAACCTTCTATTAAAATTATGCAAACACAGTGTTCACTTTTTTTGGAGTAATGTATCATGGAGAATTTGGATACAAATATATATATATATATATATGTACATAAAAATAAAAATGTCAAATATTAATCTAAGAAATATATGTACCTCGTATGGCCAGCCATCAACAACAAAGACGTCCAAGGAATAACCATCCTTTGTGGAAAATGCATGTGCTTCTTGAATGTTCAGACCAATCTCCGCAAGCAAGCAAGTCAACTACAAAATTTAAGAGAAGAATAAATACAAAAACTACCATCAAATAAAACTGACACGAAAGTTATTCATGTTCTCCAGGTTGATATACAGATTAAACCAAGAACAAATGAGCTCATTTATTTTATTTAGAATGTGACACTTGCAATTTTCAAGTCAAATTATTGATATAAAATGCATTTGTTACTGACTTACACATCTACTTAGGTATTATCAGACAAATACTCAAAAAAAAAAAGAACAAATATTGGTATACATGAATAATTCAACAAAAAAAGGGGAAATAATATGAATACCCGACTGAGTAGTTTTGGTTTGTCAACAGTTGAGAATGTGATTTCGTGCATGGGTCTGCATATTGTAAATCACAAGTCAAAAATTTATCACTGTAAGCAATGATATGAAAAAATAATACACAGGTTGGTCAATGAGACTCCACTATCGAAAGTTTAGTATCCAAAAGTATTATGCATATCTACCATATCCTTGAAGTTCAAGAAACTTTTAAATCTCCACAACCGTGTTCCTAGTGGCCAAATAGCACAGATAGCATTAGATAAGCTTCACCCCACGCCCCCAACAAGCTACTGCTTAAGTACTTTGTGAATCAAATAGATTGAAATAGAAAGGAAGAGAGGGGACGGGGGAAAGTCAAGCAAGAGTAAAGTACTTCAATAATCATGCAACATTTTTTGTTAGAATTTTAACAACAAAATGACTATGTTTCAAAAGACTTGATGAAACAAAGTTTTAAAAGCACTAATGAAGATTAGTTATATCAAGAATATGTTCAATAATTGAAATCAGCATGTTGACGGAATCTTTGAGTTCGAGCCCCATAAATACTTAACTGTAACTCATTTAGAAGAGAGGCCTAGTGAAACTATTTAAGTTCAACCCTTGGATAAAAAGAGAGATTTTTACCCTGAAGTTTTTGCACTTGCGTGCACAGAATGCTCCTCATCTTCATCATCAGATTTATTTGCTTCAAGTGCCAGGTCTTCAAGATTAGGAGATGATCCAAACGAAGGTGGTGGATGCGTACTGAAATTTGAAAACCCCGGCAGAGAGGTCAGAGTTGTTTAAGAAAAAAGCACAAGGAACAAGATGATCACAAAATGTTTAAAAGATTGTCCATGTGAAACTAGAGATCTGTGGAAGCTACACTTAGTAACATGAAAAGAGAATACTAAAATAGAGTAAATCGTACCTCCATTGTGAACTTTGGACAGCAAGTTTACTAGGAGAACCTGAATGGATACCACCAACTGAATTCCCATCTGAACTGGGTTGAACCTGTACAAAATTGCAATTTGTGTAATTGTATTAGACCATTTGAGAGTTTGGAACTTGTAGGAGGAAGAAGTCAAAGCTTCACTACTCCAAAGTTCACTGAACAAGAAAAGGCAGTCATGATGAAGTACAAAAATCGTCAAATATAGGGGGGAAACAGAGAAAGAAAATCAGGATATAGGTTTTAGACTTGGTTAAACTAGAACATCAACCAAATGTCAGACAGAAGAGATGGCCACAAGAAATCTTATTTAGAAAGAATTTCTGATATCGCTAGACAAAATTTGTGCTTATCTTCGAGTAGTCTCCACATAGTTCAATGAAAAAGTTTTGAAAGAGGCCTCAAAAGCACCAAAGAGGTTATACTCGTGGAAAGTATTTAAGTTAATGGATGAATGGATGAAGCCATCATCTTTTTACCAAGTGGAATACAATGATGGTATCAAGCATTTTCATTATATCAGTTATGAAAACAACGAACAAAATGGATTAACTCATGTAACAATTTTCCCAGGATGTGCAACTTTAAATAGAGAAACATCCTTCAACATGATATGCCCAATACCTGTTATCAGTTAGACTGATAAAAATGGAATGTTGGGTCAATTAAAGGAAATTCTGTACTTTTATGCAAAAGAGGATCACATACACGTACAAGTGACAATGAATGACAAACAATAACATTGATTAATATTCCTATATGACAAAAACTAAAGTTTACCGACACTATTATGCTTTGGTTGCATATTTTAAAGAACTAAACAATCTCTACTGAATAATCAAGAAATTCTCACCAAACTCGTTGTATCAAAGAGAGTAAGAGGCCAAGTAGCTTCCAAGCTTTATAGTAGCAGTGCCAATTAGTACATTATGGTCCTAATTAACTCACCTGTACAATTCGGACTTCAATTGAAGGTCTGTTAACTGGATCATGTGCCAAGTGCAGCAATCTTTTGTGCATAAGAACATCTTCGGCCCTCTCAACATTCACATCAAGTGCGTACCTTCAATGCAAAAAAAAAAAAAAAAAAAAAACAGAAGGCCTAATTAGTTATCTTATCCCATTTAAAAAATTATAACAGTCCTGGACAAATAAATTGAGAAAATAATACGTCTCATTAAAATATAATGTTCCAAAAAGTAACCAAAAGAGATCAATGCGCATACAAATTGTTAAATCTGATCCATTGTACTATGTTATAATCTAAAAGTTAAATAACGTGAGGAAGATATTTAAAAGCAAAAAAGAGACATTCGAGAGCAAAATTCAATTGAAATAATAATACATAAAATAAAAAAGAATTCTCCAAATCCGAAATTAAAGAAGTAATAGTGCAAGAATATATTGAAATCTATCAAAACCTAAAAAAGATAATAATAAAATTGATATTCACACACCATTTCGTACACAAAGCGTAGAAAAAAAAAGGAAAATAAATATAAAAAGATGATGATTAAAGCAAAACCGAAACCGAAAGGTAGGTTAAAGGTACCGAGTAGGGAGGCGATTGAAGTGAGCCCAAAGTTCATCATTGAAACCAGGCTGAATAGACTCATCGTTGTTTGAGTCCTTGAGACGACTAAGGACCTCATTGTAAACGTCGAGTTTCTGTCTCTGTTGCCGAGTCTGAGCCGGCGATGACGTATCGTGTACTCTACTCCCGCAACTCTCGTTATCTTCCGTCACCATTGATAATTGAAGAAAACAACAGTGACGGAAAACACTTAAATTTAAGAGAAAATGAAAGAAAATGGTGATGATTTTAAATTTTACGTCGGTGGTTCAAATTTAAATAGCTAAGTACTTATGTAAAACAGAAACTGATTTCAAGAAAAATATTGAGAGGCTCAAACTCAATTAAAAAAGAAAAATAAATAAATAATTTAAAATTAATATCTAAAAATTCATTGTGTGTAAGAGAAGAGGCTAAATGCTAATCTCTGTTCTCTGGTTTATCTAACAACCACTCTATCTGTTGTAGAAGTATAAATACAATATCTTGTTTCACGGAATGTTTTAGGGTATAAATGCGCCCACTGAGTCATTTACCTACGTTGATCCACTTTGCTTAATTTCATGATCTTAATTAATTAAAATTGTATCGATATTCAATATCTCCCAGGCAGAGAGATTTAACAAAAAAATTAAAATATTAATAAAATCAAACATTGTATTATAGCGATGTAATTTAAACTTAAGTACAAACTATAACAAACAAAAAAATTAATGGAAATAAAAAAAATAAAAACATAAAAATAATTATTTATAACAATAATAATAAATTATTACTAAAAATAAATGGAGAATCTAAGTATCGTTTTTTGAATAAATATTAATTTATTATGTTCGTTTTTCTTATTAATAAATTATAATAATTTTTAGATAAAATTATTTAAAAATTTAAATTAAATTATAATACTTCTTAAAAATGCTTAGGGTTACCTATTACTTTTTTGGATGCTTAAATACACTCAAATTATCAAGTGTAAAAAGTTTAAATAAAAATATAATTTTAAATTAATATATATATGACACGAGGAATTTAAATATTGAAAAAAGATAGTTTAATTTGATTTCATATTGAACAAACGTAATAATATAAGTTTAAAAAATAATAATAATAATTTATTATCTTTATAAAAAATAATAGATTTATATTACCTAATCTAATAGAAAATTAAAATACAATTTATATAAATATAGACTTATATTATCTTTTCCTTTAAATATTTTCATTATCTGAATAGCTAGAGAATTTGTACTAATCTGAGTAACTTATAAATTTAAAGGCGGGTTATTTTGGGTTTTGACATATTAAACTCTATTGTTTTTCTGAATTATTTCAAGAACAAAATAAAAAACTTAAAGCACGCATCATGGCGAATAAAGAAGAGTCCTCCGAGCTCCTATTATCCCTCGGGAGTCTCTGGACCTTCTCACATTCTCACAACAACTGAAAGCGGACCCAGTTAAGCATATTCTTGGCGCCCATAGATTTGGATAAGCTCGAAACCTAAAATACAATTATGCCCCTCGAATAATTCTTAGTCCTTATTTAAAAAGCAATTTCCATTTCAGGTTTTTTTTTTTATATCAATTGTGGGCCTTACGTTTCAAAATCAAGAGCTTCATTCGGCACCAATTAACCAACCCCACACAAAGATGAAGGGCTAAAATTGACTCCTAATTGCTAGGAGCATAGGTCAAACATAAAGGGCATACATGTCAATTCGATACATTATCGGCATCTTATTCACCACATAAAAGTAACCCATATTACACTAAATCCGTGTGAGTGTAAGTGTGAGTGTGCAGTTGGCTTAAAGTTAAATCATGGAAAATATATGATGGATAGAAAAAGTTTATGGATAGAAAAAGTTTTCTCCACTATATACGCATATTTCCAAGAAAACAATATGATATCAAACAATTTCAAGGCCATGGTAAGTTTTTTTTTTAATTTATTTTATTTTTAAATGATATATATTAATTCCTTTTATTTGGAACAAAATTTCCTATAAAATATTTAAAGAAATTATAATAATAATATTTTATTTGCGTACATTTTTTTTTACAAATATTACCTATTGTATGTTGTGTGATAGAATTGGTTAAGAAAAAAATTAATTTTAAAATTATTCTTACACAAGCACATCATAAGTGTTTTGTGGGTAATTTGCTTATAAAGTTGTATATTTTTAAATTTTATAAAATAATGTGACTTTTTTCGTGCATAAAAATAAAATTAAAAAAAAAAATAATTTTAAAAATTTTAATTATAAAAATTCACTTTTTAGAAATGATAATATATTATTTTATTTAAAATGGTGTATATTATAATTATTTAAATTTGTTGAATATTAAACGTTATTTAATATTATTTTTATTTTATAAATTTTAAGTTATTAATTTTTTTTTATAATTTTCTCAATTTTTTAGTCCCAAATCACGATTGTTTCAACTCAAGTCACATGCCAAAAATGTAATTCAACCATTATTAACGAAGGTATCACAACTTCACAATTCCATGTTCTAAAGTATTAATCAATGATAATTTGTTATCTTCTCAATAATAATGATCCTAAATTGGATAGAGTAACACTGCGCTCAAAGAAATATATAAATTTATAAATATTTTAATATACATTGTTTATTATGTACCATATTATAAAATTATTCAAAATAAAAAGTAATCAATTTTTATTATTTTTTATAATTATTGCACCATATAACACATCATAAGTAAGTGAGAGAGTCCAAATTAATGTGTTTTTTGCATTTCTTCTGGTATTAAAGTTCAGATTGTTTTATATTATGTGTAATTTACGTTATCAATGTTACTAGAAAACATTTTTTTCATCAATGTATTAATAATGTAAAGTAAAGTTGTATTTTAAACAAAAAAAATTAGTAACCATAAAGTGGTGGATTTATTTTATGCTAAAGAATTTTTTCAAGGAATTGTCATTTTTATTTTTTAAACAAAAGAATGGATATGAAGTTAGAAAATAAAGCAAAATATGTGACGAAACAAAGTAACTTAAATATATATTTCAATATGTTAATTTTGTGTAATGTTATGTTTGGTTGGATTGAATGGAAAGTAATTAAAATTGATTCTTTTTATTTGTGTTTAATTTGATCGAAAAATAGGTTAAGAATGAAATCGATTATTAAAGGAGAATAAATTACAATTCTGTCTCCCTTCAAAAATCATGATTTTATTCTCGTCTCAATTTTTTTTCCAATTTTACCTCAATCCTAAATATAACCCTAAACAATCTCAAATCTCAAAACCCTAAAACTTAAACCTTAAACCCAAAATCTAAAAACCCTAAACTCCAAATACTAAATCCCTAAACCTTAAATCCTAAATCACAAATCCCAAATCCCTAAACCCTAAATCTCTAAATCTTAAACCCCAAATCCCTACACCCCAAATCCAAAAACCCAAAACCTTAAACCATAAAACCCAAAACCCAAAACCTTAAATCTCAAATCCTAAAACTTTAAACCCAAATCCCAAATCTTAAAACCCTAAACTCTATTTAGAAAAATAATAGTTTTAACCCTAAACCTTAACCCACAAATATAACCCTAAATCCCAAATCCCAAACCTCAAAACCCTAAACACTATTTAAAAAAAATAATAATTTTAATAATATATATTTTTAAGTAATAATTATTTAGAAAAATAACGATTTCAATAATATATTTTGTCTGACGAAAAATAATAATTAAATGATATTATTTAAACTTTACTAAATATAAGAATATTAAGGTAATTTATAGTTTTTTTCATTTCATTCCAGTGATAAACCAAACATTATAATACTAATTCATTCTTTGATTTCAGTGGTCAAACCAAATAACATTGTTTCATTTCTATTATATTTCATTCTGATTTCAATTTCGATTTCGATTCTATTCTGTTAACCAAACGTCACCTCAGTGAATTCTATAAATATTTATACAACATGTAATTTATCTTTTTTTAAAAAGTGTTTCTTAAGTATTAAGCTTTAATATGATTTATTCCATTAGATTCAAAAATATTTTTTTCAATCTTTTATTAAAATATTATTATTTTTTACTAAATGATTAAAACGTCATTAAATCCCAATCATTTAATAAAAATAAAATAATAGTTAATATGAAAATAATTAATTTTTTTTTAATATTTAGTTATTGTCACTATTTTATTTTAATATTTTATTATTTTTAAAAATAAAATAAATATTTATTTAGATATTTTTATGTTAAAATATTAATATTATTGATTTTTTTTAAATAATTTTACACTAAATTTTACTTTTATTATTGTTAATGCCTCATATTTTATCACGTTTTCATTTGACGATAAAAAAATAATTTTTTTTAAAATAAATCATTAAAATAATATTTTTTGTCACAAATATAATATTTTTTTAAAACCAATTGACTAAATGTCTTTAAAATCTAAGGAATTAAATAATACAAACTTCTAATTTAAAGAATAATATTTTTAAAAAATAAAGATTAATACTAGAATAATTAAATTTTTTAAAATTTAATATCCAAATATTTATAAAAATAAAAGCTTTTTATAATATTAAAAAAATAAACTTTTTTAAATATCATAATTTAATTCGGGATGTATAATTACTATAGAAACGTTTCTCGGAGGGTGAAAGATCCTAAATTCCTATTTATGGGAATTTTATTTTTTAATACATAGAAATACTAATTTCTATAAAATTAGCGTTTTTCAAACTAATTTTTAGAATGCATAGACACCAAGCTTTGTTCCATAAAAACAAAATAATAATACACTCCTTCAGGAAGAATCTGTGTCAAATCAACGTCAAATTAATTTTAAAAAGGGGATATTGATACACCTATATTTCATGGTTATACGGTACATTAATTGTCAATTTTAAACATTAATAGAACTTATATTTTTAAATTTTTTATAATTTTATAATTTTATTATTTTAAGTCTTCGTATTTATTATAAAAATATATTTATTAATTTTTAAAATAATTATTAAATATAAATATAATTAGGATAATATCTCCACATCAATTTTATTTCTACTATGTTAATTTTTAGAAGTTGTCATCTACACTTTAACTAAGCATATTAATCTCGTAATAATTAATAAGATATTTAATTTATTTTTAAATTTTAAATGTTAAAATAATAGTGATGAAAAAGGTAATAGAGATATATTGCTTCTTTTATTTTTGAGTTCATTGTGCCACTTGGCCAACTTAAATACTCGGAATAATCTTTTTGCGATATTTCCAAGGACCACCATTTTCCCGAAAATCACGAGTTTTTCTTTTAACCGTTGAGGAATGAAGTTGTGTTAGCTGAAGTATGCTTTTTGGCCAATAACTCAACGTGCTAAGCTTAATTTAAATTAATATGAATCGTTGTTCTTTTAATTTATAAAAAGAAATGATGCTATATATATATATATATAAATCATAGATTTTTAGAATGTGTATGAATTTTTTACGAGTTTTATGTATATATAGAATATTATACGTATATGTATCGATTACATAATAATATACGTCACAATATATTAAAATAATACAAAAGTAAAAAAACAGATTTAAGGCTCGAGATATATCATATCATGGTTCAGTCCGAAGGTTAACCTTCCAGCATCAAAGCTCCTATGGGTAGGCAAGTCCATCCTATAAGTGTTGTTGAGGGTGTGGGCACAAACAGATTCTTTTAAGATGATTCGTCTAATAGCTTGGGTTGTAAGTTGGATCAAGTTCAGGGTCGATCCATATGTTCAAACATTCAATCCCCTTACTCTTGCAGCTCGAGTCCTCAACAAAGATGGAAGAGTAGCAACTGGGCAATGGATCTAAAACATTCGACTCCTCCTAATAAATGTTTATCAGTTAATTAGAGAGAGAAATATACATTTCTATATAAGGAAGAGCCTTGCTTATCTTCATTTTATTGTTTCTTGCATATCATACCCCACTTTCTAAGGCTAGGAAAAAGTGACGTCCTAAGGTCCACCAGGGAGACAAGCACCTCGAGTGAAGGGGCGATATCTGAGCCTCATCCTTCCACCTCTATGTCTCGCCCACAAGTCGTACCTACAATTAGGTTGAACGTGCCTCATACCTAAATATCTGTCCCGAGGTCATGAAGGAAGAAAATGAGGAATAAATGAACTAATGAACCTACATTTTGTACCAAAGGTTAAGCGGCCAAGGTAAAGACCATTGGGTTATCTCCTCAGGACAAGGAGAGGCTAAGAAGAATGTACAACATTCACTCATTAATTCAAATCATTATCCTCTTCTTGATAGCGATCCACCTCCAATTGGATGGATAGCCTTTCACAAGAAAGCCTTGTGTTTAGGGGTCAGATTTCCTCTGTACCTTTTTATAAGGAAATTTTTGACCAAGACTCAGCTCACGCCAAGCCAATTAATGTCGAATAGGTGGAGGTACTTGCTCTACCTCACACTAATTTATAGAGAGCTCTGGGTCAAGTTGGAGATGCTTGAGTTCAATGAGGTATATGTACTGAAGTAGAATCCCACAGACACGAGGATGGTCTACATGTTTGTGAAACAAGACTGGGACATAAATGTGAACTTCCCCAAGAATAAGAAGAATTGGAAGGAGTATTTCTTCCATGTATTTGGTCTATAGGGGACCCCAAACAGTGATGTCATGCTAATAAAGAGCACTAGGGCTGATACCAAGGTTGTGATAAGGAATATATGCTTATTTATCACAACCTTGAGCCACGAGGCCAAGAAACGATTGGATGATATCCAAAACTATATGCCCAAGAAGACACGATGGAGGCAACTACTAAACACCTTGGGCACCTTCCAAGCACTAGATCCCTCCCACATACTATGGGATAGGTTCGAAATGCTCCCTAACGATGATGAACTAACCTTGAGACTTCATAAACATCTTAGTTTTATTTAGCCCAACCATTTTAAAACTAACACTCTTTTCCCTTGACTTTATAGATAGCATGGAGTTCAATACAACTAAGTTGTTGGCATTGCTTTTGAGTAAGATTTCTAAACATGGGGAGAGTTATTAGAAAGTTACAACTTCCTCCTAAAGAAGGAGCTCCTCCAAAAGGAAGGAGAGGAGCAAGTCTTCAGGGTAGAAGGCCATCCCAACCCTATTAAGAAATAAGAAAAAGGTGAGAATTAATGAGCCCGTGCTCAAGCCTACACCTTTTAATATCGTCGATCCCTCACTAGCATTCTTGGGTCAAAAAACCTCCACACCTATCACCTTGGGTCAACAAACACCTACCTCCCTGTGAGGGACTCAATGAGGGGGAAAGGTGTCATCGATGACTTCACGGTTCACGTTAATAGAGTGGCTATGTACAAGGGTATGGCACCGGAGAGGTTGGACCACTATGTAGAGCAACTTCCCTACATGGCACATAAGAAATAGCTTGATGCCATGTGGGAGGATGTGGACTCTGGGATCGTGCTTAGCCAACTTTTGCACCATGCATGTTAGTCCGACCTTATTTCTAATTGAGCCTCAAGCTTTTATATTTTAATGACCTTGTATTGTTTTTCTTGTTTTCAGACCCAACTCTTTCGTAGACTTAGCAGAGTTCGAGGTATGGAGAGGTTCAAACATGAGCTCATGATGGAAGAAGAGTCATGCTTCAATTTGCTCCAAAAAGGTTATGTTATTAGCCAAGGCCAACAAGTAAGAGGTCGAGGCTATCGAAAAAGATGATAAGTTGTCCAAGGATATACATGAGCTGAATGATAACTCAAGGAATTTCGAGCAACTCGAGGAGGCCTAGAGGAACGTTGAGGTTGAGGTAGAAACCTATAGGCATAAGCTAGCCAATGCCAAAAAGAAATATGCCTATGATTAAGAAAAGGAGAAGCGTGAGCTTGATGCAGTGACTGAATAGCTCTCCTTGAGCATCAAGGTAGGGTATAACATGGCTATAGACTTCTTTAAGAAAGAAGCCAAGAAAAGGGACCTCTGGGAATGCTATCTTGACTTATCCCAATACTCGTCCAATCAAATTCAAGACGAGGGTGAAGAATATGGCTTAGACTCTGGTGCAAGTGGTGATGGACTAGGGATGGGAGATCAAGAAGATTGGACTGGGGACCTTTGATTTTGGCACTGGCCCAAGCCTCATGATTAAGTAGCTTTTTTTAAAGCTTGACATCTCCTCCTAAATGTATAGTCGCATGCTTGCAGTTGTAACCCATTATTATTAATGAGAAATAATTGATTTTGAGAACACCTTGTATCACAGTGTAATTGTGCATTTATAGTATTTATTTATGACATTCATCTGCCTCCTTACTTTCAAGGACATGTGTCATAAAATTTGTCCCAATATCATTCCCTATAAAAGAAGGTTGATGATACTATAAAATTTAGACATCCCTTTTTGTTTGAGGTAGTTGAAAATTTGTTCTCCGTCTTTCTTACTCGAACCTTATGGATTTTGATCGGATAAATAGACATTCAACTCAAGCTTTAAAACTGGAGAACATTAGGCTCAAGACTGAGGTAGAGAAATTAAAAATCGAGTTGTCCAGACTTAAGGATAAGTTCTTTCTTTATGAAGAGACCAAGTGTTAGCTCGTTTCGTGTAAGGAACAGTTATCATATGCTAAAGCTAGAGAAGCAAGAATCCTGACTAAAATGGCCACTCTTATTGACTGGAAGTTCCATTGGGTGAAATTTTACATGAAGTGATCTGAAGGGATCTTCCTCAAAGTGATGGGTGTTGTTGAGGAATTGGAACATTCCATATTCAACCTGAGCTTATCCTCTACCAAAACAAGGGTCAATATCTGTAGGAAAGTTATCAAGATTTAAGCCAAGTTGTTGCCCTTATTGGAGGAGATAGACGACCTAGACACTGGTCGTGCATCCAAACATCTAATTTTTTTTTAATATTTTGGGAGGCTGAGCTCTCCAATAATGAATTTTAAAAGATATGTAAGCTCAAGTAATAAATTTTTATTTTTAATAAAATGAACCTGTGACACTTGATTAATATACTTTATCTTTTAAAGGACAAACTTGAAAGGCTCGGTTAACAAAATAGAGTCGTGTCCTAACCTAACTAATTGATGGAGTGCGATTTACTCGATTTATGATCGAGGTGTGACATGGAATATGAGGGAGAGCGTCTTACCTGGTCTATGACCAAGGTGAACAAATCTCTATTAAGTATACCATCCTTCCAAACTAGCCTCTGTCAAGATTGTTATTGACGCCACCCGAGTAAAATTAGTTCAAACATAGAGGTTAGTATGGCCAAAGTGTCAACCTGACCATTCTCATTCTCGAATATTTGCTTGATCTCAAAGTGGGTAAATTTTGAGCACTCCTTTCTTAATCTCTTTATATATCTCATCATCTTGTTATCTTTAGCCTCAAACGTGTCCAAGTACTGGTTAACCACCAATCGTGAGTCACTATGCAAAGTGATTTTATCTTCTCCAAGCTTCTTTTCCATCACGGCTCCCAATATATCTGCCTCAAACTCTACAACGTTATTAGTTGCTTGAAAATCCAACCTGACAGTATACTCGGAATAGTTTTCATCATGATCAATTATGACCATCCCTAGCCTAGCTCCATTTAAGTTAGGCACGTTGTCGATGAATACCTTCCAGGCTAGCCTCTCTCTTTGATCCATGCCACATACCTCCTTTTTTACCTCATTATTGGTAACCTTTAATGACTCACTGAACTCAACGACAAACTCTACCACCACTTGTTCATGAATAGAAGTTCTAGAAATATACTCGATATCATACTTTCCAAGCTCTATGGAAATTTATGCTAGTCTCTCTACGATCTCTGACCTCTTCATTACGTTCTTAAGTGGCTGCGAGGTGAGTTCTACTACTGTGTGAGATTCAAAGTAATGTCTGAGCTTGGATGCCATCATTTTAGGGTGAAGGCTAACTTGTCGATCGTTGGGTATCTGATTTGGGCAATTGTCAAGATTTGCAGATAGGGTGTTAGGCCTTGCTTCATTCAGTTAGGAGTATGACACTAAAATTCTAGGGGCAATGGCCAAATACAAATAAAGTGTTTCTCTTGGGAGAGAGCTAACTAGGATAGTAGGCCTACTCAAGTAATGTTTAATTCTTTGAAAGGCTTTGTTGCAATCCTTTTTCCAAAAAATTGATGTGTTCTTCCTCCGCATTTTGAAGAATGGCAAACACTTGTCCATGCATTTGGAAATGAATCTGTTTAGTGCCACTATTCTTTCATTTAATTGATGAATCCCCTTTAGACTAGTAAGAGGCTTTGTGTTGACAAGGGCTTGTATCTTATTTGGGTTGGCCTCAATTCCTAGGGTAGATATAAGATACCCTAATAATTTTTCTAAAACAACACTAGAAACACATTTTTTTAGGGTTAAATCTCATACCATACCTTGAGATTATGCAAAATATTTATTCCAAGTCTTTGACATGGTTTACTAGTTATGTTGACTTTACCACCATATCGTTTACATATGCCCCTTAGGTTTCTTACTAGTTGATCAACAAACATCTTATTGATAAGGTGTTGATATGTGGCCCTCGTATTCTTCAAACCAAATGGCATTCGGGTGTAACAGAAGGTCCCCTCCTTAGTAATGAAAGATGTTTTCTCCTCGTCCTTTGGGTGTATTTTGGTATGATGGTAACCAAATATATATATCCAAGAAACTCGTTAAGACAAAATCGACAGTGGCATCAACTAGTTGATCAATGCTTGGAAAGGAAACAATCTTTTGAACACGCATAATTTAATTTTGTAAAGGCTAGACATATGTGGGGAAATTCACAAGCCTTTTTCACCAACACCACATTTGAAAACCAGGTTGGGTAGTTCACCTCTCTAATAATCTTTGTTTCTTTAAGTTTGGTGATCTGACTTTTAATCATCTCATTGTTTTCTTTAGGGAGTTTTCTTTTTCTTTGCTTAATAGGTCTAGCTTTTTGATCAACATTTAACCTGTGGGTTATGATCTCTAGGTCAATCTTGGGCATGTCTATAGGCCTTTATGCAAAGATGTCAGAATTTGATTTTAGGAATTGAAATAGTTTCTCCCTAACCTCTGTTGTCAAGTCCGTACTCAGCTTTAGAAAGTAGTCCCCCTCCTTATCTCCAATTGGTAGATCTCGTACCTCATTTGAGTTGAAAGACTCTACTAAACATCCACCTCCTAGGATTTTTTATAAAGGCCCATACTATGGTTGCTACTTAGGAGTGGCCTCTTTCATAGTGGCATTATAACAATCTTTGTCCTTTTCCTAGCCTCCTCTTATCTTTTTTATGCCTTCCCTAGTAGGGTATTTGATGACTTAGTGGAAGGTGAAAAGAATCGCTTTCATCTTATGTATCCATGGCTTGCCCAAGGTAGCATTGTAGTGAGTTGGGATATCAATTACCACAAAATTGGTCGTCACGATAGATCCTTTGGCCATGACAGGTAACACCATGGTTACAATTGCATAGGTGGTGCTACCGTTGAATCCCACTAGGGGTAACTCTTTCCTTATGATTTTGCATTCCTTTATGCCTAGGGCCTTTATTGTCTGTAGAAAAAAAAGGTCGACTAAACTCCCAATGCCAATCATGATCCAAAAAACATCATAGAATCCTATTCTTATAGAGATTACCAAAGGGTCATAGGGAGATAAGGGCTCGTCCTTCTTTTCTGGCACAACTTTCACAATAACCTTACTGCACTTATTTGGATCTAACTCCCTTTCCAAATTGATTAACTTCCTTGCCTCTCTATAAAAAATTTCCAATGTTTGTGGGACCATCTTGGCAGCTCTATAAATGAATCAAAATTCCTTAACAGACCCCACCTAAAGGCCACTATCACGATAAAGCTGAGCTAGTCTAATATCCATAGCATTTCCTCTCTAAAACTTCTCATATACTCTTTAGTAGACTCACCCCTTCCTTGGGTGATTGAGAAGATATGGTAAGACTCTTTTATGGGGGGGCTTGTTACAAGCATAATTGGTGATGAACAACCTGGAAAACTATGAGAATGAGGTTTTGGTACGAGTGCTAGGTTATTGTACTATTTCTATGCACCATCATATAGGGTGGCAGTAAAAAACTTACACATCATGGCGTCTCTCTTGCCCAGAGTGAGGATTATAAGGGCCATAACAATCTTGAAGTTTTGCACATGAGTTACCAAATCTTTGGTCCCTTGGTAGTCCAAGCACTTGGAAGCACTAAACTTGGCTAAGAGCTCATTGTGCTCTATTTCATTAGAAAAATGGGAGATACACAGTTGCTCGTAATCCTTATCCACATCATAGTACGTCTTACCCTTGTCTTGCCTTTCATCGGTCTTTTTCAGGGTTTGGTCTTTCTTTCTGTTAGCTTCCTCTAATGCTTAAAATCGTGCCTCCTAATTTTTTCGCTCTTGTAATAACTACTTATTACTGAGACCCACCGAGCTAAGAAGGGGTCGCCCTTAGCTGCATTCTTGACCTAGGATGGCTCGTGCACAACCTAATATGGCACGATCCCACCAACAAGATTAGTGGCTCAACCCTTAAAGGCACCCAGGTCTGACAGCGATCGTAATGCTCTATTTTCTCACTTGGTCTCCTTGAGCTCTCTTCTTAGCTCAAAAAGTTGACATGACAGCTCTTGGTGGGATCTGTCTCCATTTTGGCCTTATTATGGGCTAGTAAGATGTGGTCGTGGGCCGATGTTGCCTCCACATTCCCTAGTCTTAATCGTTCCTCAACTCGTGTTCCTACCATAATGGTCATGATTCTGGGGAACTATGCTCACTTATTGAGTCTCTTTTTCAAAACTCGGGATGAATCCTTGAAAATATGAGGTTAGAAGCCAAAAATCGACCTTCGAATCTGAGCCCCATGATAGGCGCCAAAATATTAGGATTGGTCCGATTTGCAAAGAGAGAAACTAAAAAGAAGTTAAAGATGTTTTTAGGGTGTATGAATATTTTATGAGGTCATGTATATATAGAGCATTATACGTAAGTTGGCATTCCCACACCAAAGCTCTTATGGGTAAGTAGGTCGATCCTACGAGTGTCATTGAGGGCAAGAGTACACGTAAGTCTTCCTATACTAACTCGTTTGGTGACTCGGGCTATTAATTGGATTGGGCCAAAATAGTAAAAAAAATATTATGTCTATCAATCCAACTATTATTTTTAAGGATATTATTTTGTTCTTAAATAATCAAAAATGTGATTATTTGTAACAATTTGAGTAAATTTTATTAAAATTAATCATAATTGATTAAACAGTAGAATATTATTATTTTTACGAAAACTTTAATTATTTAAAATTAAACATGCATTATCATTATATAATTTGTTTTAATATTATGCATACAATATTTTAAATAATTACATTAAATATTATTTATTTTTATCAATATTTTTATTTTACTTAAAAAAATATTATAAACAAAATAATGTTGATATTTTAAATAAATTAATAGTGTAAATACTATGTTAATTTTTTAATAATAAATTATAAATACCTCTCATGAAATAAGAAAAAATTATTTGTTTGAAAATAATAATAACACGCCTTCTTATCACTATTTGAACATTTTTGAAAAAAATAATTGTAAAAAAAAAAAAGCAATCAAAGTCAAGAAATTTGAGGAAATTTTTTATAATAAAATAATAACTACGAGGATGTGATTAGATATTTTCTAAAATTGAGGATTATTTTTTCGATTTTTAAAAACCTAAAGGAGAACTCTAATAATTTTTTAAAATTATATTAAAAATAAAAAAAATTGTTAAGAAATTATTATTCGCTTAAAATTAATGGTTATTCTCAACAGTTAACTTCCCATCTATTCTACGTTCACCTTTAACTCTTTATTATGGTGAGAAAAAGGTTTGTACATCAATCATAAGAATGTTTTAACTTTGTTTTAATTTTTAAATGAATCCGAGATTAATATAAATATTATTTATAAATAAAAATGAAATACATAAAAATATGAAAAATTATATTTTAAACAAAAATAATAATATTAATTTATCAATAATATAATTTATAATAAATATTTTTTTTATTCTTTTAAATTTAGTGGGTTAACACTTAACGGACACATATGCTGAGGTGTATGGTTCATATATAGATGATGATCCGTATATAAAGGTGAGTATGATGTGTTTATTATAAAATTAAAATAAATGAGAAATATAAAAAAGAATATGAAAGAGTGAGTTGTGAGAAAATAAATTATTATTTTTAATTTTTATAATATAATATTAAAATATTTATTTATAAGATTATAAAGTTAAAATATTAATTTAAAATTACGTTGGGATAATAATCAAATTTTTATTTAAAATAATTTTAATCATAATAATATTAATTAAAATAAATAAATAATATTTAAATATATAATATAAGATTTAAAATTCATAATATATGAAAATTATTATTATTATTATTAATAAGAAGATAGTTTTGTTTTTAACACAATAAATGTTATTATAAGAATAATATTTATAAGTATTTTAATAATATATTATTAAATAATATATTAAATTATTATAATACCTTATTTATTAATATTTTTTTTTTATATTAAATATTATGTATTTATTTTTTTTAAAATAAAATAATATTAATTTTAAATTTTATCATAAAAAGTATCCTATTCTAACATAAATAAATAATATTTTCTCCATTATTATTAGCTTGAGCTGAGCGTGATAGATTCGACAAGACAGTAGAAAACAGTAACGAGTTACTGACAGCCTGACTCCAAGATCCTACAAATTATATGTTCCATTCGGCAGACCAGTTAGGCGGGACATGTATATTTGTTGGTACCTTGTCTACCAATTAATTTTTTATTATCACACTATTGCCGGATTTTTTTTTTCCGCTCTCATTTTGGTATCTTTATATTGTTAAATTTAAAAATTATCAAAAATATCTTTTTTTTAATATATTTATTCTATGTTAATTAAAAAAATTTAAAAAACTTTTTAATAATTTTTATAATTAACAATAAATATATTATAAAAACAAAGATGTATTAATAGCTCCATATCTCTTTAATATTTTCTCTCTTATATTAATTAACTTGATCGTAACCTTGTACATAACTAATATATATTTCTCATAAATAATATTTTTTAATTGATTTATACTTATTATTTTTTGGAAAATAAAGCAAATAAGTATGATATCGATAAAATACGAATTAAATAAATATTAAGTGTATGGGCCAATACACCCGTTTTTGGATGATAACCGACTGCGTTATCAAAACTCATAAAAGTTAATGGCATATCAAATGATATAAGAGCCCATGCCTATTCTCTTGAGTTAGTAAGTGAAATGTTGGGTTTTGAGCTAGTTGGTGAAATATTGGGCTTGGTTGTTTTGAAATTCTTGGGTGGGTATAAATTAAGTTTTTGATATTCATTCTAATTTTTAATTTTTTAACTTTAAAATTAAAATTTTAATTTGAAAGCTTTTAAAAAATAAAATAAATCAATATGTAATTTCAATTTTCAAAGTAAAATTAAAAATTAAATATGTTTGTTGATAACCAGTTCAAAATTTTAAAATTTTACTTTTTAAACTATAAAATTTAATTCTAAAATTATTTAAAAAAAATTTCAATTAATTTTTATTCTGTAATCATTTGAATAAGATTAATTATGGTTAAATTATTAATTTTTAGGATCAAGAAATAAAAAATAGAAATTTAATTCCAAAACTGATTTGTTTAATTTCAAACTTTAATTAAATTCCAAAATTGGGTTTTAAAATTTGTAAAATTAAAAATTAAAATAATTATCCAAAGAGGTCTAAATTGGTTGGACTTATAGGACCTTCCTAAAGATTCTAAAATCTTAGAAGAACAATGTGAGTTAAAGTCAAATTTTAAGAGATGACAGAAAAGTTCTATTTGAATTGGTTTTAGTGAATATGTAACATGGAAATCCAAATAGCAAGAATGTCAACACAGTAAAACAAAAATAATGACTCAAAATTTAAACCAAAATCCTATATTATGGTTAAAATTGAAACATAAATTGATATGTATAAATTGCAAAGTTTTCATTGAACAATGATTATTGAATTTTGAGCTTAAAAAATAAATTTTATTTTTTTATTTTAAAATGATTCATTAAATTAACAATAAAAATATTTACAAGTTAAAAATAATCTTTTTTTTATTCTTAATTTATTTGTTTTGTATTGATGGTTAGTTAAGAAAGACTTTTTTAGCATATTCCTTTTATAGTTACGTGGTAAAATGTATGTCCATTGAAACAGATCAGATGTCAATTTTTATATAGACAAATTTATTCTAGAAGTAATTTTATTTATATTATTTAGATATTTTAGTAACTTAGTTTTTGTAAGTAATACATAAATAACTCGATTTTTAAAATTAAAATACTTCAATCATATAACTTTATAGTTATATGACTAAAGTGTCTATTTTTTATGTGATTAAAATGTTATTTTTTTACTATAAAAAATAAACATTTTAGTTTAGTGACATAATTATAAAGTTATATGACTAAAATATTATAATTTTAAAAATTGAATGATTTTGCGTCTTTTACAAAAATATATGATCAAAATACCATAATCATATAAACAAATTGATTTAAAAATTTATCATCCTCTTATATAATCATGCCTTTTCTCACTTCATAAGTAAATAAAAATGTTATTAGGTTACTACATTAGTCACTCATTTGAGCGTCAAAAGATAATGCATTTTAATCAAGAGTTCTAATACACATAACTTAAAATTAATCTTGTGATGTGTAATAACATTGCATTTATATATACATATATATCAATTAATTTTTATAAGAAATATATAAATTACTTGATTTATAAAATTGAAATACTTTAGTCACATAACTTTATAATTATGTGATTAAAATGTCATTTTTTTACTATAAAAAATGAACACTTTGGTAACATAATTATAAAATTATGTGACTAAAAGCATTTTAATTTTAAAAATTGAATGATTATGTATCTTTTACAAAAATATATGATAAAAATACCTTGATCATATAAACAAATTAATTTACAAATTTATCATCCTCTTATTTAATCATGCCTTTCACACTTCACGTGTAAATAAAAATATTATTAGCTTATTACATTAGTCACTCACGAAGCATGGTCATAAAAAGATAATACATTTTAATCAAGAGTTATGATATACATAAAGTAAAATTAATCCGGTGATGCATAATGATATTGTAGTTATATATATATATATATATATATATAACATAACATTTTTTTAAAGAATTAAAAGTGAAACCATTAATTTATGATATGTAATGTATATAACGGGAATAACATAAAAAAATATCTTCAAATTTTGAGGTATCTTTAAAATTAATCTTAAGGTTTTACAAAATTCAAAAAATATCTCTTAAACATAACAGAAGTTAAATATAACGAAAATGAATAGTAACTTTTTTAAAATAAAAATGCAAGAAGAAATAATAGAGAACCAAGAAATAATAATAAATCAAGGAATAGTAGAATAAAAATAGAAGACATCTCACAGTATTTTTCATATGAATTAGTAATTAGTAAAAATAAATTTAAAGAAATTCAAAAAATAAAATTAATTTTTAAAGAAAAAGATAAATTTAATGATTCACTATTTTCATCATTAAGGAAATTATTCACAAGAAAATAAATAATTTATTATGAAATAAGTAATAAAAAATGAACATTAATATTAAAGATGTAAAATGAATGTATAATATACTATTAATTGTTAAATAAACTATTAAAAATTCCTCGATAGGATAAAGAAAAAAATTAGATACATTCATTTAGGAGGAATTCAAATATTAATACAAGCTCATCTCATAGAAGGAATAAATACACTAATAAAAATAACATTGCTGGATAATATAATAATAAACATGAAAGATGCTTTATTAGAAGTGATTCATGGTAATTTGTGATATCAAAAACTAAAATTTAAAGCATATCCTAGGTTTACTATATATATTCATGATAAAAACTTAAACCAAATGTTAAGTTTAGCTTATAAATTTGAAAGAGGAGATTTAATAAAAGAAGAAAATCAAAATAGATAAAATCTTTCAAGAACTTGAACAAATAATAAAACCAAAAATACTAACGAACTTTGAAATATTAGAGGAATTGTACTTAGATATTAAGGAAAAATCTCTGATATCAAGAAGAAAAAGTAATGTGTTTGAAAACAATAATATATCAAAATTTACTTTTATATCATGAAAGAGAAACTTCTATTAAAGAAGAAATTCAAGTAATGAAAACATTAGTTCATGATGTCATATTAGAAAGATAATAATGTTTAAAGATAAATTAAAAATATATACATTTAGAAATAGATGGAAGCTTAGTAGAAATAACAAGAATTCAAACAACATTAATAAAAACTTTAGGACTTCTAGCAGAGGAAATGAACCTAGTTCAAGAATCAAATATGGAGTATTTATAAGGTATAATCGAAACACAAAAAAAATTATTAAAAGAAATAAAGAAATGTGATTATAATAAATTACGACAAGATGTACATATGGAATTTACAAAACTAAAAAAAGAGGTATATAACATACATAAAAACAATGATATTATAAGTTATAAATACGATCTAAAAGAATGATTAAAAATAGAACCATTTTGAAGATCAAATACCCTCATGTCTAAAAATTACAAAATATAAAGAAAAATATATAATTCCAATTTAATAGAATATAAAAAGAATTAGAAAAATAATTCACGAATCTTAAAAACAAGGATATAGAAAAATTAATTAGTTTGTTAACACTAACTAATGAAGAACTAGAAAAACATTATGATAAAAATCTTTGTATAAAGAAAGAGGAAAATGATATGATAATAATCAACGAAACTGTTTTTGAACCAAAAGTCATGAGCCCAAAAGTAAATATAAAACCAATTTCATTACCGGTTCATTACTAATAGGAAACATTTGACCCACATAGGGAATGAAGAAATAGACAAAGGTAAGGAGTGATGACTCCATGAAAATAGAGTTATCAGTACACTTTTTACTTAATATTTGCTCATTTTATTCAATAAATAGTATTTTTCGGGTTAAAAATATTAAAATATTAACTTTATAATAAAAAGGGGTGAAAATTATTTTTTTGAATATTTTATGGATTTTTGATGAATTTTTAATACAAGATCAATCGGAAGTTGTCATATGGACTTTATGCATGCATAAGAGATGACTAGGCAAGCCACGCAAATGCAACGCCATCAGAGACACCCAATCATAGACTTTTGCGTGTGTAGTGTGACATAGTGCTATACCATGTGTCACCATGAGGTTCATTTCGAGTTTGGTGCTTAGTCAATGTGATAGACTCATGGCTTCACCGGATTTGTCCAATCATTTCACTCGTGTGTCATGCCATCCGTAGCCGGGAATCACTTTTTGCCTCATGTTGTTGACTCAATGAATGTTGATTGAGACCAATCTTCCTCACCATACGCCATGCTCTGATTCACCAATGTATTTCGTGTGCCACATGTCACGCTCCCATTGGTTGGTATTGTTAATTTTGTTTGTTTTGATTTCAGCCCTTGATCTGAAGCTGATCTTACAATCTAGATTTTATCTAAGCTATATCCAACCTCATAATCACCCCATAAATCTTTATGAGTCGTAATTAACATAATTTTTAACATATTTTGGAGCCAAGAAGAGAGAAAAATATAGAAAAATTCAAAATGAGATATAATTTTGGTGAAGATTCAAGAAGAAATTGGTATTATAATTCAAGAGATTGATTGTATTTATTATTCTTCTCCTTTCTTTATTAATTTTTATATATTTTGTATGAAAAATTATGAGCTTTATGTACAAAATTATGTTTAGTTAATTTATTAATCTAGGGGTCTTATGAATCTAATTTTCATCGTGTGATGATATTATATTTTACCCCAATTATGATTTCAAGTAATTATTTTATTTTATTTTTATGCTATTAATTTTTTAGGCAAAAATTAATCTATAGAGAATAAAATAGATTTGAGAAAATTATTTAATTGTTTATCTTGATTAATTAACATGCATAGTTTCTAGTTAGAGATGTATGATTCTTATGTATGTGATTCATAATTGATGAAATTAATGAGTAGTATGAAATTTTATTGACATTAAAGTGTAATTAAATTAATTGATATATGACGTGTAGTTTACTTTAGTGAGGAATACATGCTAGAATAGATTCAATTGAACATGTAATTAATTGATAATTATCTTGGGTTTTTTTTAATGATTCACATGTTTAAAAAATTAGGAGATTAAACATTCCTAGATATTTTTTCATATATCTTCTTAACTTCCAAAACTGATTTAATTAATTATTATTATTTATTTTTAATTCTTTTAATTTTTCTTTCTTAAAATATAAAAACACAAAAAAAGTTAATTTTTATTTTATTAGTTTTAAAATTAGTTTCTAATAGCATAATCTCCATGTGAACGATATTTTCTTATCATTATATTGCTTGCTACGATAAGTATACTTGCATATTCATTACACATAATTCGTGTCCGATCAAGGAGAACCTTACACTTCAAATAGAAGAAGAAAACCACTCAAGATGGAAGAAGGGTTACATTGGGGAATTAGAGGTAGTATCTTACAAGAACGAAAGCTCCCTGAAAATTATAGATCTCATCTCATAGATCTAGATTGTATAAGTGGTAGAAAAAAATCCTTAGATGAATAGGCTAGTGGTATGAGTGTACTCATACAATCTTCTCAAACTACACAATGAAATCCTTCAATCTATAGGTTATTAGTAACTCATAAAATAACAATAAATGTTAAAGTTTGGTTTTCAAATTTAACAGAATAACAACATTTGTTAATGGAAGAAAAAACTCTGATAGGAATAAAATATATAGTAGTAAATGAAATATATAAGGAATTTATTAGAAAAGATAAATGAAGAATTATCATTGAATCTAATGAAAATGAAATCAACGAAGCCAAATGGAATTTAATAAATATTAAAATTTGTGACATGTGTTATATATATTTTTTTATTTGTGAATATGAAATGTATTACCATAAATTACCACTTTTTATGCAAACAACTTATACCAAATTATTTTTCCAAAAATTACCTAGAACATTACATAAGACATTAACAGAAGGTTGAAAATAGAGAAATAGGAAAACGACCGGTACCTTAATAGGACAAATAAGAAGTCTTAAAAGTTAGATAATCATTAAATACCGAGAAAGAAAATAATATAAAGAAATAATGAGAAATAATAAAATATGTTGTGATACAAAAGATTTTAAAATACTAAAAAAACATGAATGTAATATAAAAAATGCAAACAAAAATATAAAAAATATAAGAAATTTAAAAGATAGAATTCAATAAACAAGAATTCAAAAAATATAAAAGAAGATTTAATAGGAAAAAATATAGAAAACAATATTTTAGAAGAAAAAAGGTATAAACATCCTTAGAACAAGAATTATTACCCTTAAAGGAAAGTAAATGCAAATGTTAGATCTATAATGAAGAAGCATTATGCCAATGAATGTCGTAGTAGGCTTCGACATAAGAAATAATTTAAAAAGAAATTTTTACATAAAACAAAAATCTTAGAAAAAGATTTTAAGATTGAATGAGAACCAATTGAAGAATCTAATATAGATGATACTTATAGTATTTATCTTTTAGATGAAACTAAGGAAGAAATAACCGATTCAAAATATGAGTCCTCTTTATTAGAATATGAATGATTTATATAGTATTACAAATATAAATAGTTCCTATATTAAGAAAAGATTAAAATTTAAAGGTTATGTCAGCTATTATTTACATGTATATATAGTTACATAAGTTAGTATGTATATAGCTAATAAATATGTATTCTCAAAAAGACATTAGAAATAGGCACCAAAAGATGTATTTATAAGAATTGCTAATAATAGTACAATAAATCTTTCTAAGGTTGTAAAAGATACATATATAATGATTGGAGGATAAAATTTTCATATTCTTAGCATATATCAACAAGAAACACGAGTTGATTTATTAATAGAAAATAATTTTCTAAATTTATATAAAAATTTACACAAAATAAGTCTAATAGATGATGAAACCATTTATGTATCAAAAATAGGAAAAAGCTTCGACTGTATTAAACCTAACTTTCATGCAACAACATAAAAGGTGAAAACATGATGAGATAGACACAAAACAACAAAAAACTTATCTAGAAAATATTTCATTAGATATAGAAGAGAAACAATATTTTTTTTAATAAATACAAGAAGATAAAAGCCCTAACATGTATCCAAAAATTATTAAAAATAGTAAGTTAAGAAAATCCTTTACATCTAAAAATTAATAAATTTAAAACGATTGCCAACATAAAATTAAGAGACTCTAACAAGGTTATTAGAGTAAAACCAATGATTTATACTTTAGAAGATATAATTGAATTTAAAAAAATCAAGAACTTTTGACAATAAAGGTCATAATACCAAGTAATTCACCCCACTTTAGTCCTATATTATTAGTTAGAAAAGAAGCTGAAAAAAGAGGAGGAAAAAAGAGAATGATAATAAACTTCAAAGTATTGAATAAAGAAAAAATTCACGATGAATACTTTCTTCACAAGAAAAAAAATTATTATCATTAATAAAAGGATATAAATACTTGTCAAGCTTTGATTTCAAAAGTGGATTTTGGAAAATAAGACTAGGTGAAAAATCTCAAAAATTAACAGCATTTATTTATCCCTAAGGACAATTTTCATGGACTGTTGTACCGTTTGGATTAAAACAAATTTCGTGTATCTTTCAAAGATATATGAATAACATTTTTAAAAATTATAAAATATTTGTTGTGTCTATATAGATGATATTTCGATTTTCAGTGGTGAATTAAATAAATATTATTTGAATAATATTCATATTCTACAAGATGCAGGAAAGAAGGCATTGTACTCTTTGAAAAGAAAGTAGTAATTTCTTAATAGAAAATGAAGATGGAAAACATAATCTACAATCTTATATACTAAATAACATTTAAGGTTTTCCTAGTGAATTAAATAATAAAAACTAATTATAAAGATTTATAGGATATTTGACATGCTAAAGCATATATCAAAAAACTTGTAAAAATATAAAGAGCTTTGCAGCAAAATTGAAAAAAGATCATATTTAGAAATGAACAGAAAAATATACTCTGCATATGGATAAAGTAAATATACTAGTAAAAAATTTACCAACTTTATACCATCCAAGGCCAAATGATACAATGATAATTGTAACAGATGCTTCATAAGAATATTGTGGAGCAATTTTGAAAGCAAAAGTAAATGATAAGGGAATCTTTTCATAGTCTAGAATTAAATTATTACAATAATGAAAGAGAATATCTAGCTGCTAAAACAACTATTAAGAAATTAACAATATATGTAATAAGTTTTAGATTTATTGTTAGAATTGACAACAAGAATTTTGGTTATTTCTTAAGAATTATTATTACATGTGATTATAAACAAGAAAGATTAGTCAAATGACAATAGTGGTTCAACCACTATAATTTTGAGGTCGAACATTTTCCAAGAAATAAGAATAGTTTAGTATATACTCTTATCAGAGAATTAACACCTCTAACCATTTTTATACTTGTAGGAATGAAACATCTTGATATCAAGATCAAGATAAAGGAAAAGGAGATAAAAATCCTATAGAAGCAACTCGAGCTTTTATAACTCGAGGAGTCTCTTATAGAGATAAAAAAAATAAACAGAAAGAACTTGGTTATTCAAAATAACTCTTAAAGTCCATAAAACTCTAAAGATGAATCTTCATCAAAAAATCAATAGAGAGAAGAAAAAACTTCTAAAGAAAAAATTCAAGGTGAAAAGGAAGAATCTAACAATTCAAAAGAGAGTAACATCTTTAAAATAAAAAATCTCAATTGGTCTGATGAAACAGAAAAATAAGAATTGAAAAGACTTATGTGGTCTATATTGGCCAAAGACTAGGAATCTATAACAACTGAGCATAAACAAGTAAATATATTCCTGAGTTTAGTAGTGTAACTCATGGAGCCTTCACTAACAGAATAGAGGTTGAAGGTAGTTATGCCAATTACAACATACCAAAACTAATAACTCCATAAGAGATAGTAAAGAAGTACTCTATAACACTACTACAACAACAACCAGTAGCACTTAACAGGTTGACAACTCTAGAAAAAATAGTAAGACTTTCATTACTATTTAGAGAGGCATATCTCCTAGAAATATCAAATATAGTAATTCATCCAGTGCTATTTAAGGAAACATCTCCCATAAATTCATTATTCATTGAAGATGAAAATGACCAATATAAAAATTACAGAAAATCACAATGGTTAAGTCTCTACAACTTGGCCAGACATTATACCTAGAAACACATAAAAGATATGAAGTTCTATACTATAGAAAAGGAATTCCCTATAAGGAGTAAATTCAACATTGTGGAAGGAGCTGAGCTAATATTTGTTTACAAAGATTTTCATACAAGACTAATAAACAAATATATCCATGAATTAATATAAGTGAATTAAATTATTTCCTAAAAAAACTCAAAAAAGCAATTAAGAACTTAAGGAAGAAGATAATAGTAGATGACAAGCTCGTTTATCTTATATTTTTCAGTTCACTAATGGAATAGAATAAGGAAGGATATATTAATCCCTACCACTTCTCCAAGCTAGGAATTTCTAATACAAAAGGAGAAGCTCCTAAATCAAGGGTAGTTATAGAAAAATGAATTTAATACAGAAGAACTGTGTATTAAGAGGTCAAATTTTTGGCTAAATTTACTATGAACTCAAAAAAATTGATAATTCTACTAAGATCAAAGTAAATTACTTAAGCAATAAAGTTATTATTACCTCTTATAGTAGCATGGTTCTCACCGAAGAGGATGGTGAAAAAATCACCAAATTAGAGACAAATTTTAACAACAATAACTTGAAAATTGGTCAAGAAACAAGAAAAGTATTCTACTTCTATGTTAAAAAAGCCATAAAAGATCATAAATGCATTCACTATGTCAAATATTGAGAAGACAAAGATGCATCATCATCAACGTCATTCAAATAAATGTTGGTAGAAAATGAAAGGAAGAATAAAGAAGAAAAAATGTCGGTAGAAGATGACAAAGAAAAATACATCTTTAGTCGCTAACATGTACCAAGAAAAGTAATTGTTGAAACTGATAAGCCAAAAAGTAGTAAAATAGATAAATTATTAAAGTAAAGATAAAATTGTAATTCCCATCCAGTAAATAGAGACACCTTGTATTATAAAAGGAATCCTTATTTTCATTTGGAACACAAAAAAAAAATGGAGTACACTTCTAGCATAGTAACTCTTTCTATCTAGAAATTTCAATCAGTAATTATGTATCTAGTAATTATGAGTGTCTTAGAATTTCTTCAAGGTTCTTAGTTGGTCTTAGAATTTCTTCAAATTTCTTAGTTGGTCTTAAAATTTCTTCAAGGTTCTTAGTTGGTCTTAAAATTTCTTCAAGGTTCTTAGTTGGTTTTAGAATTGTAATAATTAAAATGGAGTACAATCACTCTTTTCTAATAAGTCTAAATTGGACACTATGTATGTATGGATGGAAAAAGGCTAACCACTACTTAAGGTTTAAGCAAAATTGAGGTATAATCAATGTAACAAGAGAAGACGAACATGAAGGAAAATCGTGGTGGACCTATTAAATTCAAGCATAATAATTATAACTTTTAAACCAATTAAGGATTTTAAATGTTCAAATATTTACTTAGATTAATTTATAATA
This sequence comes from Hippophae rhamnoides, assembly GCA_033030585.1. Taxonomy (NCBI): domain Eukaryota; kingdom Viridiplantae; phylum Streptophyta; class Magnoliopsida; order Rosales; family Elaeagnaceae; genus Hippophae; species Hippophae rhamnoides. The sequence goes on from CM065429.1 coordinate 71,912,324, forward strand.
ATGATAAACAAAAAGATGAAGATAGAAATAACACAATGTTATAATAAGAAAATTTAAAAAATTATCTTTAATCAATAACATACAAAAATTATAGGAATTAACAACTAGCGTTAAACAACTAGTCCTCAATTCGGTATCAGAACCATATGAATATTAATAGAATATGGATAAAAAAAAGTTAACACCATTATATTTAAGAATATCAATGATATTAACTATAAAATCTAAGGACATCATAACATTTTTTACATACTTCAAGTGCATAAGTGAATATATGTTAAAATTTATGCGCATTTTAGATAAAATTTCATACATAACTTAATATTTTGTTATATGTTCCCAATATTTTGTCAAATCTAAACAACAAAAAATGACAGATTTTTTTTCTAAATCCAACAACCGTCTTTAGATGTGTGAAGAAAGTGAGAAAAATAAAAATGAAGTGCACCATGAGTCAATTAGTTTTACAAATAAATTACTTTAATTATTTTTTTGAGTTATTAACTCTAAGTTACTTTGTTTTTAAAAATGAGCAAATTTATTTCAATTTATATTATTATATTTAAATCAGAAAAAAAATACTTAAATAAGAAGGAATATTATTTTAAATCAAATAATCTCTTTTATTTTTTACCATTTAAAAAAAATATTTTTAACACAACAATCTTATATTCACAAATATCTCATATTATATACAATTCTTTTAACAAAAAAAAAAAACAAACTTCATAAATCTACGTAGATTTTTGTAAAAAAATGTTTAAAAATATTAGTAGAAAACGAAAGGTATTAATCGATTTTCAATAATACCCTTTATCACGTGGATATTTTTCTTAAATTTAAATATAATAATATTAGTTTAAGTGAATTTGTTTAATTTTAAAAGTAAAATAACTTGTGATGGATTACTCAACCAAAAATAATAATTAAAATGGTTGACTTATAAAAAAAACAACTTATAATGTAATTTATTTAAAAATTAAAAAAAAAAGTAAGATGAGATAACCAAAAAGATTCATTGATATTTTATCTATAAATATTAGGGTATAGATATGATTACATTAAAACTCTAGTAATTTAATAAATCCTAATAAATAAATATTTTCTAATTTATTACTCCTATGTTATAAAAAAAATACCATATTTGATATTTATTATATCATTTTCGACATCTTTTTCAAAGTGAAAATAGGTATTGTTTATATCCAACTTAAACAAATACAAATCACTTTAAATATCCAACTTAGACAAATAAATATCTTTCTCCAGATATATGATTGAGTAGAGCTAATTGTACTTGAATGTAAGGAGCAGTCAATAGTAACTTGTTAGATTAGTCTTGAAATTTACATGGTATTTATGGTTGAAGAATAAATAATTGGAATAATAGTCACAAATAATATAATTGATAGTTGACGACTTCTACGTCGAGACAAAAGATAAAGTCAATAAAATTCTTATAAATTACGAGACAAACGTAACAAAACTAATAGAATTTGGGGACAGATAGATGACCCCTTCAAATATCTTCTAAGAGAGTTCAAGCATTTAGGGACTATCTTCAAATATGTTGGTAAAGACTCAGATTGACAAAAGGCGATTTTTTTTGTTTATTTTATTTTATTTACGACAACTAGTTTTTGTTTTTGTTTTATTTTTTATTTATTTGTTTTGTTTTTGTTTTTTTTTAAACGATACAATAGAGGGTAGAGGAAAAGAAAGTAAAATGAGATAAGCCAAAAAAAAAAAAAACTCGTTGATATTTCATTGATAAATATTAGAGAATATAAAGCTTATTTATAGATAGGTTATGACACTAAAACTCCAGTAACATAATAAACCCTAAAAGGTAAATAAGGAAACAATATGTTCTAAATTATTAAGGAAATACAACATTTGATATTTATTGAACTACGTTCAACAAGATGTAGTAAAGGTTTCAACTTTCAAGTGGATGTTCATAAGATACCCTTAAGCCTTGCCAAGGGCAGTCATAAATCAACCTTCATACAAATTTGAACCATAATGACATCCAAAGCTTTGATTGCTTTGTCCTGTTGTTGGAATTTGGGAATCCTTATGACCACCAGCCCTTTCAAATCGTGTCTATTTCTAATATCCCATGAATCGTACAGAAAGAAAAATGCAGATTAAATTTCACTAGACATCAACAAGGTTTGAGCTCTTTAAAAAAGCAGTTATGATTCACAGCATACTCTTAAAAAATGATTTTTATATGGTATAAAGGTCAAAACTCGTAAGTCTGCAAATAATGAGATCACATGGTTCTATTCTTGAATGCAGAATATAATAAACACTCAAATCAAGTTACAGCCTCTATTTTTTTTTTGGGGTCATTTTATAAAGTTTCTGTTTAATCTGTGAAGAAACTAAACAGATCGAACATCTTGAAATATATCAAATGATACGTTTAAACCAAACTATTTAGGGTTTAAATACATGACTTGGAAAGTTGGAAAGCAACAACTGTTGATTTATAGGAATCATTTTGCTGAGGCACTCAAGAAGAATATAAAAACAAAAGTATGATTTCTTCTATTCTGAGATGCATCTAAGTTTAAACGAATGCTTTGCACCATAACAGCAAAATATTACGCCATCAACTTGAATCCTCCATACTAAAACTTCTATCAGCAGCATAGTCTACGAAGCTATATAGAGGTAAAACAGAATCACCATACTTACAAAACCCATCTAACTCTTTTTTAGCCTTGGTTCTAAGCTCCTCTGCCACTTCCTTTGCCTTCTCAACTCCATATACTCTCACATAACTCTTTCCAGACTCGCTCTTTCTACCAATTTCTTGATCGCCCTTCTTTGATTTCTCTTCCAGAATATCATCAGTAACTTGATACAATATCCCAACAGCTCTTCCATACCTTTTCAACCTCTCTACCTCTTCATCATCAGCACCAGCTAATAGTCCTCCACATGCTGCAGAGCATTCACTCATTTCTCCAAACTTCTTTTCTTGCACAAATTCAACAGAATTAGGCCCACCCTCAAGGTCAAGGAACTGCCCAGCAGCCATGCCAGTGGACCCAACAGCTTGGGCAATCTCAGTGATCACACGGAGAAGGCGAGGTTCTGGCACAAGGCTGGTGGGTGTATTTGAAACAATGTGACGAAATCCTAATGGGAATAGCGCATCTCCGGCAAGAATCGCCATGTCAACCCCATAGATTGTGTGATTGGATGGCTGCCCTCTTCGAGAAGGTGAATCGTCCATGCAGGGAAGGTCATTGTGTATCAATGAAGCTGCATGTACCTGTCAACAGATTTATGAAACAATCGGAAATAGGTTAATTAAAACAATAATCAATATTCCAAGCTATGGTCATTAGGGATGGGACTTCTCTGCTGGATCTCACACTGTTTGATCCCTCCTATTGATAGACACTTGTATGCTTAAATAATGGTGTTCTTCTACTATTGAACCCAAACCGTCTTGTTGAGGCCAACAATGGCAACCTAAACCACTGTTACTTGAACGGGAGCTTTTGACTAGCAATCCTAATTTCTATTTCTAAGAATGTAGTCCAGCAACATCCAATTAGCAAAACAGCGTAAGAATTAAATCCCAATTACTTGAAACCAAATAAACGTCTTTTATTATATTCAAAGCAAGTTAATTCTGTTAGTCATAAACAAGCAAAAACTTCATATATTTTTGTATTATCAAAGAGTGAAAGAGCAAATAGACAGCTGTAGAATAGCTGAAATATGCACCAAGAAACCACAATAAGATTATACTTTAATAGGACTCTTAGCCAGGACTGTCAAACATATTTCTAAGAAGAAGCCAATTCAGATTCAAACATTAAGCAACAAATAAAAGAAAACAATTTTGATCATCCATAAAAATGGGGGAAGAAGAATCCATCAAAAGAATTTATTTTTCCCTTTCTTTATAATAAGTTCTCCTACCCAAATAATCGAAAAATTCATACGCAACCAAAAAGAAAAAAAGAATTGATAAGTAGAAGAAAACCATTTCGAGAGCACAAGCTGTGGGAAAAGCAGCGAGACGGTTGCCACCAAAGAGCTCACAAGCGGCGACGCACATGACAGGTGGGGCTCGCTTAACGCCCTTGGATAGCACAGAGTATCTCATGGCCTGGTAGATCTTCTCCGGATACTGAACCGAAATAGCTTCGTCTAGCTTCTGATTGATCTCCGCCATCAGGGTTTTCCAGTACTTTTTTAGATCGAACTGAATTGATTTTGATTGGGTCGATATAGATGATGGCGATGAAGAAGAAGAACATCGAATTGGGCAGATGAGGTTTGAGGGTCTTGGATGGTAGAGATTGGGCGAAAATGATATTGCTGAAAACATCATTGTCTTCGTTCGCTTGGGTGTATGACCGCGAGGTCACAAACACACACGGTCTGTTTTGAACTAAATATGTTTTTCTTGGCAAACAAACAGCTTGATTGAATATAGTGGGTGGATAAAGCAGAGGTTCTCAGCTGTTCTGGGAAGAGACGATCTTTTGTTACAAAATTAGCAGGGAAAAAAGTTAGGTAAATTACATAATTAAATAATACGTTAAAATTTAATTAAATTTAAATAATTATTACTTAAAAATATTATTTAATTTTTAAAAAATTTAAAATAAAAAAAATATTTTTGATAATTTTTTTCTCATATTATTTACAAATTATACACAATTATTAATATATGATAATGAATTCTTATTATTTATTCTCTTTATCAATGTCGAATTCTACCTTATTAAAATTAAAAAAGAGTTAGAGTTTCAGATTTAATATTTTAGTTTTTATGATTTAAGATTTTAAGATTTATGATTTTAGTTCTAAGGTTTAAGATTTTAAGATTTTAGAGTTTAAGATTTATGGTGTAGGTTTTAGGATTTGAAAATAAAATTAAAATAAAATATTTTTAAATAATTTATTGTTTTTAAGAATCATTTTTATTTTGGATGTGTTTATAATTGGGAAAAAATTAAAAATACCTATGAGATTTTCAATATCTTTAAAAATACTTATATAGTTTACCAAAAAAAATATCATACTCTTCAAGTTTAAAATATCTTCAAAAATACCTATATATTTAACATAAATTAAAAAATGGTAAAAAATTAGTAATAATGTTACATAATGTCTATTCTACCTATAGCTTTTTGATTGTTACCGTTGATTCATCGGTAATATTATTTGCAAATGTTTATTAAAAAAACCACTGGTGGAATAACCCGTTAGTTTATCTGTAACAAAATTATCCCTATTTAATAACATGCTATAAATGTTTTACAAAAATACTGCTATTCAATAACATACTATAAATACTCATAAAAAATATCCATGTTCAATAATAAGCTATAAATATTTATAAAAAATACACCCATTTTGTAAATCTAAAGTACATTGTTCAATACGTATTAGACATCCGCATTCACATACCATAATAACTTGCTCAATAAGAATTGCATGCACATTCATATTTATATATTATAGATTCACGTTCACGTTCACATTCCATACTAACCTGTTTAATAACAGTTCACATCCACATTTACCGTCTATATTATAATATAAATTCTTACAATATTTAAGGAAAGAGGACACCATAAATGAATTTAAATACATAAAAAGTTACAAAATTCATGTCATGCCCCCCAAAACTTGGTGTCTACATGAACTTTGAGTTACAAAATATTTCCTTTCAAATCATATTCATTGTCCCATTTATTTATATATTTTAAACTAAAAAATTATAAAAAAATAACATAAATATATGTATTCATCAGTAACGAACCAATCAAATCAAAGTCTCATTTCAGAAGGCCCACTTGTACTTATTGATTCTCTCATCTTCTACTTCTTACTAGGTGCACTACCCCTATCTATCACCTGATTTATGAATAGTAGGTTAATTCATTGTATAAGAAGTAATGCATAATAAATATGTTATATAATACATTACCTTAGTTTGATTAATTCTTTTGTTTTGCTTTTTCTTGACCATCTTCTTTGAAGTTGTTTTCTAAATATAATTTAAAGTTAAATATAATCAACCAAATATATTTAATAAATGAATAGTTACAATTTTGTCAGAGTTTCATTAGTTAGATTCTTTAACTTTTCCTTACATATCTTCTGATTATGACCAAATTGATTGCAATACCCATATTTCAATCCTTACGACATCTTATGTTTCTCTAGTTCAGTAGCTTTTCTATGTCTCTTAGTTGGTGGTCTCTCTTTATTTGGTTTAGAAATTGGTGGAAGTATTTGTTGCTCACCAAGCATCATAATTCACTCTTCTTTAGATGGAACATAATGAATCAAAGAAAAATATATTTTCAAATATGAAGTCTTTGTAAAATATGGATGTACCTAGTCCTCAATCTTATACTTCTATCCATAATACAAACAACACCATGCTTACAGGGTAAACCACTCAATTTCCACTCATAACAATTACATGTCGACTTATTTAAATTAATCAATGTGTTGTATCTACCAAATACTTCAAATATTCTATCTCCAGCATACAATGCCTTTGAAACTCTTCTTTCCTCTTGTCTTTAAATTACTACTTTTGATAGAGTCACTAATTTAAGCTCTTATTTAAAGTATTTAAATTAGATCTGGATGACGTTTATAAAACCTAATTCTAATATTTTAAATCTATTATAAAAAATAAATTGTTAATAAATTAATCATAAATAAAATTTGTAACGAATCTTGAATAAAGAAATAATCATTATTAATTTTATAAAAATATTTACCTAAATAAATCTACACAAACATGGTAACATAACTAAATTCATATAGTTAAAATTTGACAGACATGCTTAGATTAAATTTTATGATAAATGGATTAAAAATAACATTCAAATATTCAAAAAATACAAAAAAAGAAGATTAATCTGAATATAGAATATTACAAATAAAATCTACAATACCAATAAAAGATGGGTGACGTATACCTCTCCGTAATTATAATCTTGATATTCAAAGGATTCTTAAATAATAAGATATCTTTCTTATTTTTTTATCTAAAAAGCCTCTCAAAGATCTACCTTTGATCTGTTATGAATCTAAGCTATATTGTGTTTAATAAAATAAAACTATCTTAAGAAAAATTAAAGCTAACAACTCTTGAATATAAAAATATGTATTTATGTTCTACATACATGACCTAAATCTAAATAATGTTTATTTATAAGGAAAACTCGTGTACAAAGTGTTTTGAGCGAAATTTAGTGTTGTGCACCACTACACACATTTTTTCTTACTGCAACACAAGATTCGATTGGTTTGAATAAAATCAACTTGAGAGGATCTTATCACGGGAAAACCTATTCCACATTACAACATAGAAAACTCAACATTTCTACATACATGCCTTAATCTTTTAAGCTTCTAAGGTGCAAAATATGTGTTCTAAGCATTATTCTTTGTATGTTGACAAATGTATCTATTTTGAAGTTAAAAATACTTGAAACATCACAAAGCATGCCCGTGATTCTGAACAAATATAATTGCATATATAATTATATAAACATGTTATAATCAAATCCATTTATTATAATTAAGTACAATAAAATCACAAAATATAAGTGTTTTTCAAGCAATTATTGGAAGGTAAGGATAAATTGTCAAAAAATTATCGATGAAGAAAAAATACATTGATGGAAGTTACTCTTAGTTCAATTCATTATCTTTGTTTAATGAGATACTACACGAGGTTGGTGATGAGAAATCCCACGTTGGATTGTGGCTTAAATTGGAGAGTGTGCATACGACCAAGTCTTTGATAAATAAGTTATATTTAAAGTAATGCTTGTATGAGTTCAAAATCTTAAAAGGTAAACTTTTACAAGACCACCTTGATGAATTTCCTAAAATTATTCATGATTTGAAAAATTATGGTGTTGAAATTGATGATGAAGATGAGGCCTTACTTCTATTATGTTGTTTACCATATTCGTTTGAATAATTTGGTGACACCATACTATATGGATGAGCCATTATTTATTTAGAGGATGTCAAAGTTGCTTTGTATTATGGAAAGTTTAAGAAAAATGTGTCTACTAGTAATAATGATAATATCATTGATTTATTTATTAGTGGTATAGCTAAAAAAAAGGGCTCAATAAATGCAATTATTGCTGTTGACACCAATTGCAAGATAATTAACTATATTAGCATACAATGGATTTGAATCTATTAAAAATAATTATTCATCAAAAAAACTTTTTAACAATATCTTTTTTACTCTTATCTTCAAGAGAATTAAATTCAAAAATTAAACTAAATAGAATATCGAATACTAAATTTTTAATGCCTTTCTTGTCTTTGATTTTTTAGGTCAAATTCTTGTAGGAATAAAGCCCACCTTATTAATCTTGGCTTAGCATTAAGTTTATTTGACAAACATCTTAAAGTATCATGATCAAAATGTACAATTATTTTAGAACCTACTAAATAAGACCTAAATTTATTTAAGGAAAATACAACAACCAATAATTCTTATCCAGTGATGACATAATTAATTTGAGCAACATTGAGTATTTTGATAACGTAATATATGATATGCAAATACTTATCCATTTTCAATTCCAAAATTTCTCTTAATGTGTAATTAAAAGCATCTCACATTGTTTCAAATAACAGATCAATTAAATGCCAAAATAATAGGAATAGATGTTAATTTATCATCCAAATTATTCAAAGCGAGCTTTTTAAAATGATTTCAATACAAGTGATGTAATTTGAAGATAATTATTAAATATTTGATATAAAAATATTAGTAATTTTTAGCGGTAATTTAGTTATTATTTTCGTATAATAACTTAACGGAATGATTCTTCCGATCTTACGAATGAGAATAACAAATAGTCTTATAATAACAAACTTTTATTTAACTATTAATATTACATGAAATTTTTTAATTAATTACTTTTAATATTTTTTGTTTTGATTAATTACTTATATTTTTTACTACTTGTCTTTCATTTAAGTACTTCCACCAAAAATCAATTAATTTAATAAAAAATATTAAGTTACCTACGTGATGCATTAAGATATAACTTTGTTATCTTAGTTATGAAAGTTCTTATAACTTCATGTGTTGTGTAAATTATTTAAATATTATGATCAAATGGATCTATTTTTGGCTAAAATAATTATTGAAATATATTTCAATAATAAAATAATTAATTAAATAAAAAATATTAAAAATAATAAATTAAATTTTTTTACATAACATTAGTAACAAATATACATTTATCATACTATTAAAGTAAACAATTATCACAATGATAATTTATTAAGAATATATTTGTTACATGGTATTGAAGACGATGATTATATAATTTTTATATAATTATATGTTTCGTTGTCAAGTAAAACCATATTGTATATAATAAAAATTATATTATTATTTAAAAATTTAGTAATTATTTAAAAATTTAGTATCAATAATGACCGGAGATCTAAAATACACTATACACTTTAATTAATATGTTTTAAATTTCAAATTTAAAGTAATGTTTTCAATTTTTTATTTCAAATTAAAAATATTTTTTGTTTAAAATTTTAATACCATCAGCTTGACTGGGGTTCTAAAAAGTTAGCTTGTTTCAAATTTTATTTTAAAATTATGTTTTGAATTTTTAACCCCAAATTAAAAATATTTTTATTTTTAAAATGTAAAAAAATTATAAAAATAAATTAAATATTAATTTAAATGTTTTTATAATAAAATTATTTTGATGAATAATAAAATTATATAAAATAAAATAAATATTATTTTATTAAAATATTTATCATAATTTTATCCTAGTAAATGTTATCGCCAAATATCATAAATAGTAATTATAATACAATTTTATGTTATCACCAAATATCATAAATAATAATTATAATACAATTTTATATCATAAATAATAATTATAATACAATTTTATATAATTTAATGTAATCAAATTATAAGTAAAAGTTTATTCTAATAATTATACATGTTATCAACCCAAGTACCATAATTTGAACCATTTACTGTACTATACCGAATTATTCTCATTTTAACGTGGGGCACCCTGTATCCTTCTTATTACGCTCAACATATCTAGCCGACTTAAAGCTAAATCTCCCTAATAATGTTGGCTTCCACAGTGCTTCATTTACATCTTTCATCTTCCTCTTTGTTACTTTCCCAATAGATCCACTTCTCGATAGAAATTTCTTCACTTTCTGCATCTTAGTCATGTTTTTACAAGACTCAGTCACCTCACTTGTCTTTGTTTCCGACCCAACAAGCGTTGTTCTATTGGCCGATTCATCGGGCCAACGATGAGTCACTTTCACCAACCTCACTTTTTGTTTGGGCTCAGTCCGTCTTATTGGGCTTTTCTTATTATATTTGTTTATTTGTTTTTGTGGGCTTAACTCTATATTTTGATGAAGATTAAAGCCCAAGTTACTATTGGATCTTGACGGAGTATGGGCCTTTAAAGGAGTTAAGGACCGAGCCCGTCTAGGACTGTTTTCATTTGGTTCTCGCCTAACCTTCTCTAGTGCCACCATAAATGGATCAAAATCATCATTCAACAAGTAGTGACGTGAAAAGGGAAATTTAAGAGATGAAAGCGAGGACTTAAACTTGAAAGATGACATAGTAGTAGAGTTTCGCTTACTAAATATTACTTTAGTCTTGCTCAAAAGACATGGTGGAAGTTTAAGTTGTTGAGGCTTCAGTGTCATCACCACCTTTCCTTCACAAAATAGCTCATCAGCAACATCCATACTATGAAACTCCATCTTCTCTGATTTCCATGACTTTGGTGATCCAATATCGGTTATTTCGGTGTGATTGACAAAGAGTTGAAGATTCAAACTATTGGTTTCTTGGTATGTTGATGTTGATGTTGATGTTGGTGTTGTTGGTTCAGTTAAGTTGCTAGAAAAAGTAGTATTGACTAGAGTTTTGGAAGGACTACTTGGAGCACTATAGTAGTACATACTGTCTATGCTGGATCTACTAGGACTTGTAATAGCACTGACATAGGAAGAGTCGTTTGAAGTTTCCATTGTTGGGCACTACACACCTTTAATCTAGTCACTTCAAACATAACAAGTGTTTGCTTGAAAAATGAATGAACTCATATAATTTTGAATCATAGGAAAGCCTTGTTCGTCTATATAAATGAAGACCGGTTTCTTTGTTCCAAAGCTATCTTCAAAGCTCTAAAGCATATTAAAGGGGAAAGTTAAAAAAAGACAATTCTACTTTCTTTCTTCTTCTTTTTTTCCTTTATGGCCTTATCTCTGTCCCATATTGTTTTTTTTAAATTGAATTGATACTTATAGTCAATAAGCAATTTTTAATTACAATATCAAAGTGCGTACTCATTAAGCTATAACCTTGTATACTTTTTTTGAGTTTTATGGAATTATAATCTATGCACAGTTTTGTTGTTTTCTGAAAAGGAAGACCATATATTTGTTATTGGCCAAAATAACAAACTTTTATATTTGCCTAGAATTGTTAAAATAAATTTTAAAATTTCCCAGAATCTCTTAACCTTGTTATATCCGAGTATAAAATAGTTCGTTTAAAAAAGAATAAGGAGATATTTAATGCAATATATTAAATAGATTTATTACAATTATATTAAATTGTATTATAAATATTTTATATTATTTGTTTGATAACATTCAAATAAAATTATCTAATAAAATAATATCTAATATACTAATATATAAGTAAATTAGATAATATGTATATATATAATAAAAATATTCAAATAATTATAGATACATATATTAATAAATATACTATAATAGATACACATAAGAATAATAAAGTACAGTATTGTTGAGGAAATACATTATATTAAAGAAATAAGTCTCACATCGACCAGGTATTTAACAGAAGAGCTAGTTATAAGTTTGTGCGATCTTGGCAAGCGTTTCGTAGAGTTAGGCTTAATTAATCAACACGTGGTATTAGAATGAGACCCATGGCGGTGGAGGAGTTACCCGGCACTACCACCCATGACAACAATAAAACCACTACCGTTTATCGACACAGTCGATGTGAAGAAGAGTATTGAGAAAATAAATCCTACATCGATCAGGAAACCAGCAAAAAAATGGTTATAAGTTTTAGCAATCTTCACTCTTAAAAGCACGTTTTCAGGAGTAAAATTAGATCCAGGTGAATCAACATGTACGGATATTGATAGAATTCATCAATTTACTTTGTATTTTTCATAATTTTTTATTTAGTTTAGATTGAATTTATTAGTTTTCATTTTGGATAAATAATTAAATAAAATAATTTATTTTTAAAATAATATTTAATTTATTTTATATATCAATTTATTTAAACAATTTTAACTTCCTGCTTGGATCATATCTATATGAGCTACTTCACGTAACAAATAATAATTCAGTATAAAATTCTATTTCTTATTAACAACAATTTAACCTTCAACTGCAAGATTGTAGGGCTTTACCCCAATGGGGGCCCTTCCAGAAATTCTCGAAGGCCAAGGGACAAGCCCAGGCCTAAGAGGGGGTTTGGAAATAGTTTTCAACCAGCAATAGACGCGCCTCGGTTAGAACCTCATTAGCTGCGTCATTGCCCCAAGCGCAAAGATGGTTTGACATCTGACGCAGCTTACGGTTTATAGTAAGATTGCCACTCCATCCTTGCTACGGAAACGATGTGGGACTTAAGCCTCTCATATTCCGAATTTTATGCTTGATGCCTTGAAAGCTTGAACATTTTTCTCTTACCTTAATGGAGTTGCACTTATATTTAGTTCTTAGAATCAAGAATAAAAATTTGATTCAATAGAAATATAATTATTATTATTAATATATTTATTTGAGTAATATAATAATAAATATTAAAGTTAAAATTTATAAAATTTTAAATAAATTATAATTTTAAAATTGATTTTTTATTAAGAAAAGTAAGATGATGAGTAAGTTTTTATTAAGAAAAGGTAGAGGATGAGTAATACATACGTCGACCCCGTAACCGCGGTTGAAAAAGAGCAAATTAAGTGCACTTTCTAATATAACATTATTTGTCAGAGCTCAGGGAATAATGACGAATAGCTGGCTTGCGTCATCATGATGAAAATCTTATTAAAAAATAATAAAAATAAAATTATTAAAATTTATAATCTTAAAAATAATATTTTTTATATTTAATTTATATATTTTTATTATTAAAAAAATTTAATATATTACTTTATTTTAAATATAATTTGTTTAGTATGGGCTATTATTTTAATTTTTATTAATTTAAAAATAAATTAAAATTTTTAACTTTATTAAAACAGTGGGATCCATGTAGACCACTAATAACATATATGTTGTGTACTAAGAAGACAAAGGAGATAGAGATATAAAGAGTGTTTTATGAGGTAAGGGTATAATGTGTGATTTCAGTTTCCAAATCCATCCTTATATATATATATATATATATATTATTTAGTTTATATTTATTACTTTATATATAAAAGAGTTGTTCAATAACACATAATGATTTTGTTTCTTTTATGTTTTCTTTTATTGTTATTGATAATTATAATTTTTTTTTTATTTTTTAAAAGGAATAAGCCATTAGACATGACATATAATAGAGTTAAGAGATCTTAAATTATGGAATAACCTTACCATTGTATCTTTTTGTACTTTTGAATACTTTAACAAAAATAATTTTTTATTTTTCTTTTCTTTATCTTTACTTTTATTTTATTTTATTTATTTGTTGAGTTTTATTGTTAATTCATATTTTTTAATTTTAATTTTAATTTTATAATAAATATTTTTTAAATAAATGGTTAAAGATAGATTATAGAAAAGGTCAAATTAATTTATTATTATTTTTATATTAATCTTAATTTATGATCCCATTTATGTGAAATAATTTATATTTTTTTTACTAATCTTTTATTTGAAAACATATAATATTATAAGTTATCACTCATATATTAGTGTTATTTAGTATAAGTGTACTCACTTTTCAACTAAATGAATTCATTTTCTTGGTTTTGGAATCAAATTTGAGTAGGTTTAAACATAAATTCTATACTATTATGTTACATTTTTGAATTTTAGTAAACAATAAGTTGTATAATGTAATAATATATATTATTTATAATGATTATAGTTAAGGTTTTCATTTGAATTTAAAGTTTTGGTTTTGATAAGTAATTTACTTTATTTTTAGATTACATAATAATTATTCTACTTTTATACTTTATTAATTCTTAAAATATGTCTAAAAGTGTTATATTTTAAAGACACGTAAACTTAATATTTAGAATTTAATCATCATTATGCCTAAGCTATATAATATTATTTTAAAAAAAATATTATTAAAAATTAAAATATTTATTATTTTTTTAATTTTAGATTAATCCTTTTAATTTGTGATTTGTGATTGATATTTAATTTCTCAATTACCAAAATTAGGATATAATAAAAAGGAGAGTTGAATTATATTTTATTTTAAGTCATTTATTAAACATTTAATTTGGTTGATTTTTTTTCATTTTGAAAAAAATAATTGATGATAAAATAAGTGAGAGTAAAATAATAAAGAATTTATTTTATTATATTAATATTTTCATTTTTTTATTTAGTACTATGAACAATTAAAGAAAAATTAATTTTAGATTTTATTTTATTCCCATTTTATTTCTTTAAATTTAAAGTTTTCTTTTGCTATATAATTTTATTGTCATTAAAACTAACCTTTTATTTTTATTTTTAATATAAATATTTATTATTTAGTAAATTATTATTATAATAAAGTGATGCTAAATATATTTATCTCAATTAATGTGATAGAGATGTTGCTCTGGGAGGTTTAATTGATAGTATATAGGACCCAATAAATATATCTTTAACAAATAAGTTGAGTTTGGTCTGAACTTGTGATACAACATATTTTTTATTAATAAAATAGTATTGATTTTAACAACAATACAAAAAATAATGATTTTTTTTACATTTATTTTGTTTTAGATTTTGACCAATTGGTATAAATTACTTTAAAACAAACAACACAAATTTATTAACTAATTGTTCTAAATTATGAACAAAAAGAATTGAATACACATTCAAGATGATATAAAAACTATAAAGCTTTTATTTTATTTTATTTCGTTAACCATAATATAAAATTATTTAAATAATAATTAAAAAAATAGTTTTTTACTTTTATTTTATTATAATATTTCTTTCCTTGAATATAAAGCTCTTACTTTGTTACCTAAAAATATTATCTTAATATTTTGAATTTTTTTTAATAAAACATAAATATTTCTTATTTAATCTACGCCTACTATAATAAACAAGTAACAAAACACATATTTTAAAAACAAAAAAGTTTTCTTATATCTCTATTTATTTTGTTATTTTTTTCTAATTATAAAGCCATTTTTTTCTTAAAAAATATACAATTATTTTAATGATATTATACTATTATATATACTTTTGTTTAAATAGTTACACAATAAAATAATTTTAAATCAAATAATAACAAATTTGTAAAACAAATCTCTTTATATCCATGTCATTTTAGTGCTATTAATGAACATATATTATTATAACACATAATAATTTTTGATATTATACTTACTATCGGGTGAATCTCTATATAGATTGGAGGGTCACGTGCATTTATTGATAAATAAATTTTTAGGTGTAATATTTATATAATTATAGATAAATTTATGTATAAAATAGAATTATATTCTTTTAAATTTCAAATTTTAGGTTTTCATTACTTAAAAATTTATTATGAATTTAATAATTTGAATATACTTAGATTTAAATAAGATACATATAACATCTTCATTTAAAAAAAATTAAAAATAACTAAAAAATTATTATTTTTATTGTTTTATAATGCATTACCTCAATTTTAATCTTAGATATGTTAATTGTGTTTAATATTTTTTGAAACTTGCAAATTTCCCATTGTATAATGGTAAACTCATGAACTCATGGTGTGTCCAAACACCATTAATGTACTAGGATAGGCTTCTATCATTTATTAGAAGTGTATCCTAATATAATTGGAATTAAAGTATATTTTATTTTATTTTAAAGAAATTGGCATAATCGAATAGTTAAAAATATGGTTATAAATGAAATTTAATACAAATATGATTTTGGATGATGGCTATTAGGCTATAGACACACACTTATAGACTTAAAGCAACAAACCTGAATATGAATGGATACGAAGAAAAATGGGAATAATTATGCTAATATCTATAACTATTTTGCACTAGTTTCGAGTCCATTTGGTCAATAAACATCGGTTAAGATGGTAGTAGTTTTTCCACGGTTTAACTATATTTTTTATTTTTTAACATTTATTCAAGAATATATTTTATTTTAAAAGAATTCAATATTAACATAATTTTGTTTACATTAATTTTCATTTTTTAACTATTTGCCACATGTTTTTAAGTAAAATACAAATATATAAAGTAATAATAAATAAAAATTAATCTAATTCTATAAAGTATTTTGTGTTTTATTATTAAAATTATATTTTTTATGTAATTATATGTATATAAAATAATAATATTAATATATGTTCGATTTCGGTTAACCACAGTTTTGGTATTGCAATAATCATCCATGTATCATACCTGTTTAGTTACGATTATTTTTGAAAAAAAAATATTGAGTTTTTACGAATAACTATAGTTTTAGTTATCCATGGTTAAAATGTTTATCCCTAAGTCGAGATTATTTAAACGATGAATAAACTCAAGAAGCCTATTTGTGATATTTGTACTCTCAAAAAGAATATTTTACAAATACACG
Organism: Hippophae rhamnoides; assembly: GCA_033030585.1. NCBI lineage: Eukaryota > Viridiplantae > Streptophyta > Magnoliopsida > Rosales > Elaeagnaceae > Hippophae > Hippophae rhamnoides. The sequence goes on from CM065429.1 coordinate 71,929,187, forward strand.
CGTAGAATATTTGGGATATGATGTTTTATTAATTTATAATTCAATTCATTAATTTATTCAATTTTATCGTATTTAATTTTTATGAGATATGATGGTAATAAAATAAGATAATATTAGTTGAAAATCAGATTATTCTAAATGACTTTAAATAGAATATATAAATATGTAAAACACGATTATTTATAATATAAAAACTTAATAAAGAAAAATGAGGAAATAATAGTTTGATAAGTACTATTTTATCACTTTCGCTCTTGCAGCAATCGCTCATTGTTAAGCTCCATTGCATTAGGAGTAGGGTAACCCTCTTCTATGTTCTTGACCTAGGTGGGCTTGTTTACTAGAGGAGTTGACCCAAACTCATCAACCAGATTAGTGGCTTGACTCGTCAGAACATCTAGGTCTGACTGCGAGCACAATGCTATATTTTCTTGCCAGGTCTCCTCGAGCTTTCTTCTTAGCTCGAGAAGTTAGCATGTCAAATATTGATGAGGGTTGATCTCAGCTCGAGCCTCTTCATGGGCTGGCAAGGTATAGTCTTGTGATGAAGATGCTATTTCATTTGCTTGTCTCAATCTTTCCTCAGCTCGTGTTCCCACCATGACGGATGTGGATCCTAGATAACAAAATGTGAGGATCTTACTTATGAGGTTTCTTTCTCATAACTCGGAGTGAATCCTTAAAAGTAAGGGGTCAGAAGCTAAGGCTCAAATTTCAAATCCTAAGCCCCATGATGGGTGCCAAAATGTTAGGATGATCTGATTTTCAAATAGAGAAACTAGTGAGAAGTTAGAGAATGGAAAGAATATATGGATCTTCTATGAGGCCCTTATATACATAGGACATTACATGTACACATGTCGATCATATAAGGGTATATGTCACGGCGTGTCAAGAGGATACATATGTAAAAATACAATATGATCTTAAGAGCGACCACTGTATGACATAGTCTTGTGGTCAAGCTTCCAATATCCAAAGCTCCTATATATTTGGATGTATGGAATGGCCTTGTCCAAGTGACATCCCAAGTTGTAATAATAGCTTAAGATAAGACACCAGCTCGAACCAAGATGATAGCTCGAGTTTGACGATAACTCGAGCTAGACGACAACCTGAGCACAGCGACAACTTAAGCTCGAGGGACAGACTTACCTTCTATTGTATATTTGGGGTCGCCCGCATGACTGGGCCCAGGTGATTGACCCTTATCCATGAGTGTACTTTTACTTTTATGCCCTCTCTGACCTATTTCCATGTATCCATCCTATGTAATCGACACATATACATGTAAAGCTTTATAAATATATTAGTACCCTAAGTAATCTAGACATTGCATCATTTTCTCCAAGTTTTCTATCTAGAATACGAACAATCCCAAAATTTTGGCACCAACAGTGGGGCTCAAATTTTGAGGTCGGGCTTAAGTTTTTAACCTTTTATTTTGCATGATTCACTCCGAGCTTTGAGAAAAACTTAAGAAATCAAATGTATTCCCCGCATAAGATATACTTAAAACTTACAATCCCCTGTTCTATAACATCATAGTAGGAGCTCGTGCTGAAGGGCGGTTGTGGCTAGCTAACAAAGAAGTAGGAATGACATAGGGGAACACTTCACCAACGCATAATGAAACTAGAGTAGAGGCCAATATTTATCAGAAGTTAGCTCGCTAACTTCTTGAGTTAAGGAGATTCCAGTTAAGAGGAGGGACCTCTGATGATCGATGCACCTACTTAAGCAATAGAAACCCATAAGAGCGCGACTTATCGAAACCTACCCAGGTTAAGCAAGAGGTCGAGGGGAACCCCCTTTCTAGTTCGGTGAGACCTAGTGACTAGCAGTGGATTCAAGAAAGAAAAACTATGAGGCTTGGTTTCAAGCATTGGAAGAGTCCATTAAAAAACAAGACCAAGCTTTGAAAGAGGCCAATGAGAGGTAAGTGAAAGGAAAACCCCTTTATGATGTAGATAGGGACTGTGAGCAATTATATATGTCCCTATTTGTTGACGAGATAGAAAATGATGAGCCATCAGCCAAGTTTAATGCCCTCAAATGCCTCGATTATTTTGGAACCAAAGATCGTGTGACACATGTACAACACTTCAAAACAACCATGGCCCCTATGAGCCTAGCTCAAAGGAAGAAATATGTCATGATGTGTAAGTTATTCGCTACCACCCTCTGTGAAGGTGCGCATAAGTGGTTTAACAACTTGGTACCTTGCTCTATCACCTCATTCTCTCAATTTACCAGACTATTCATCAGAAAATAATCACATCACCTCTTCTCAATTGTTCAAGAAATGGGTGAGTCCATAGAGGGATATATGAAACTATTCAGGAAGGAGAACCTAGAAATCTCCAATTGTCCTAGCTCTATTGCTATAAAATCCTTCAGGCAAGGTCTCTTAAAGATCTCTAACTTGTTTGTAGAACTTACTAAAATAGTTCCCCATACTCTAGAGGAAGCATACGAAAAGGCTAGAAAGTTCATCAATATCGAGAAGGAGTTAAGTCTAGTCAAGGGCTAACAAACCAACATAGAGGTGGTACTAGATAAAGAGACGTGGGCCACAAAATAAGAGACTATAGACACCTAAAAAAAGGAAATAGAGGATTTGTTAGCAAGGGGATATCTAAAGGAACTCATCACAGGCAACGAGGTACGAGGAAACTGTGAAAATAGGCAAGAGACACCAAAACCAGTGAACCCCTCGAACAATGGAAGAAAGCATAACAATGAGCTGAATATTAGAACTATACACACCATACACGAAAGGCCTGATATCAATGGGATCTCAAATAACTCATGCAAAAGGTTTACAAGAGAGCTACATAATTACCCATATGTTTGCGCCTTGGGTAAGGCGTGACCTACTATGGATATCATTTTCAACAAAAATGATAAGACCTCATCCCTTCACAAAGATCCTTTAGTCATTACTTTTAGGATAGGATCTTGTTATGCCTGTCAGGTAATGATTGACATAGGAAGCTCAGTGGATCTTCTTTTTCTAGACTATTGCAAAGCTCTAAGAGTGAAGGAATTTGATATATTTAAGGTAGAGTTGCCTCTAGTAGGGTTCAACAGTAGCACCACTTATGCAATAGGAATAATGGTGCTACCAATAATGGAAAAACAAATTATAGTAATGACCAACTTCGTAGTCATTGATGTCCTAACGCACTACAACACCATATTAGATAGGCCATGTATACACAAAATAAGGGTAGTTCCATCCACTTTTCATCAAGTAATCAAATTCCCTACTAATGAGGGTCCAAGTGAGATAATGAGAGACTAAAAAAAAGCCAAAAGCTACTACAATGCCATCATGAGAGAGAATGGACACAAGTAGCAATCACATAGGGGTCTCCCTCAAAAGAGGCCATGTGGTAAAGGACTGACAAGGTATGTCAATCTTAACAAGGTAAGGGACTTCCCAATAGGAAATCAGGGTGGGAGCCACCCCTTGAAGATGAGAGAGGATTTGACTATAGAAATAGAGGAACAATTATCTCAATTCCTCAAGAAAAATTTAGATATCTTTGCATGAACCCTGACAAACATGCCTAGGATTGACCCAAAAGTCATAACACACTAATTAAATATCAATTCAGGCACTAAACCTATTTAACAAAGAAAAAGGAAATTCTTAAGGGAAAAGAATGATGTGATCAAGCATCAAGTTACTGCTCTTAGGGAAGCTTGAGTTATAAGGGAGGTCAGCTACCTCTCATGGTTGTCATATGTTGTGCTGGTAAAGAAGGCATGTGAGTCATCCTATATGTATGTGGCCTTCACAGATCTAAATGAAGCATGTCTCAAACTTTGCTTCCCTCTCCCCAGTATCGATCAACTTGTAAATGCCTATATTGGGTTTCGACTGATGAGTTTTTTGGGTGCATACTCCAATTACCACCAAATCAGAATGCATCCTAAGGACATAGGATGCGACCTTCTATTAGCCCAGGATGCCATTTGGATTAAAAAATGCAGGTTCCATATATCAACATCTCATCAACAAAATGTTTGAAGATTATTTGGGGAGAAACCTAGTGGTATAAGTAGACGATATGGTAGTAAAATCAGCTCAACCTTTGAACCACATCAAAGACCTAGATGATGTGTTTACGATAATCCAAAGGTATGGTATGAGACTTAAAACTAAGAAATGTATCTTTGGTGTTGCTATAGGAAAATTCCTAGGGTATCTTGTATCGGCCAGAGGGATTGATGCCAACCCAGACAAAGATACAAGCTTTGGTGAATATAAAGCCACCTACCAACCTTAAAGAAATCCAATAGTTGAATGGAAGAATAGTGGCGTTGAATATATTTATTTCTAAATGCACGAACAAATGTATGCCCTTTATCAAAATGAAGAGAAAAAACACATAAGTCTTTGGGAACGAGGACTGTGATAGAGCATTTGAGGAAATTAAAGATACTTGAGCAACCCACCTCTCTTGGTCAACCCCTTCCCAAGTGAGATTCTTTGTTTGTATTTGGTTGTGGAACCCTAAACATGCAGCACAATTCTCTTAGTAGAAAGAGACAATATCCAACACCCTATTTACTATGTCAATCAAATCTTGACAGATGCTCAAAGCAGATATCCAACCATAGACAGGTTAGCCTTTTGTCACGACCTTAATCTTTCAAGTATCGATCGTGCGACACTTAGCATTGTCTGTTGCACTAAGCCTGCCTTTGAATCCGAAATGTAACTCCAAAGAGAATAGAAAGAGTTTGCAAAGAATGCTTGTATTGCTCTAGAGAGAGTTTATGTTACAAATGCTAAGAATTCCTAAGGATGAATGCAAATGAAGACCAATAGGTCTATTTATAGTGTGGCTTCTAAGCTTAAGAATGTGCCACCACCTTCTAGATAATTCTAAGCCTAGAATATACAAGAGTGTTCTAGGTTTATGTACAATGTGCCACAAGGCTCTAGGACTTTCTAGCCAACTCTAGAGTCTTCTAGGTTTGTCTAGTTCCTTCATGCACGTTTCGGGATGTTCCGTAAGCTTCCAGCGGCTTTTACATCCTTCCTGAACCATTCGGCATGTTCTAGAATATTCCAGCCCATTCTAGCACTCTCCAGCGTGCTCTAGAACATTCTAGGGTCTTCAAGCTTGAGTTGAGTCCGTCCAACTCTAGCCCTTTCTAGAATTCTCTAGGCAACTCTAGAACTTTCCATGTGTCTTAGATCCTTTAGGCAGCCAACATTTGGATTTTTAGGGGCAGTTTGGGCGGGACGTGACACCCTCCTCCACTCAAGTTCGCGACGCCCTCGTCGCGCCTTCAAGTTGAAACCTCTCTATAGCATCTCTAAATTTCCACAAGGAATCCTCAGGTTCCCAACTTGTCTCTTCTTCTGGGGCATTTTTCCATTTGACCAAGTATTCCTTATAACTTGGTACGCCCCTTCGTCGGATCAAGCGGTCCGCCAAAATCGAGTCCACTTCTTTGTTGAAGGAGGTTATCACTGTGGTAGGCGCCCTCTTGGATTCTCCTCTACTCATGTCTTCCTTGTCTCCATGAAAGGGTTTTAGCATACTTAAATGAAAGACCGGATAGATTTTAAGTTTTGGAGGGAGTTGCAGTTTGTAAGACACCTTTCTGACTTTCTTGAGGACAGGAAATGGTCCCTCATATTTCCGCACCAACCCCTTATGAACCTTCTGCAAGGACTTGAATTGTTGGGGCAATAGTTTCACCAGGACCAAATCACCTTCCTGAAACTCTACCATCCTCCTCTTCTTGTCAGCCCATTTCTTCATCTTTTTAGACGCCTTATGAAAATAGGCTCGGGCCAACTCCGCTTCTTCATGCCAAGCCTTGGAAAACTTGAAGGCAGCAGGGCTCTTCCCTTCATAACTCGTGGCCAAGGCATGGGGAGCCATGGGTTGCTACCCCATGACAATCTCAAAGGGACTCTTTGCGGTGGACTCACTCCTTTGCAGATTATATGAAAATTGGGCTACATCTAACAGCTTCGCCCAATCCCTTTGATTGGCACTCACAAAGTGCCTGAGATACAACTCCAGCAATGCATTGGCACGCTCCGTCTGTCCATCACTTTGAGGATGAAAGCTTGTAGAGAAGTTCACGTCTGATCCTAACAGCTTGAATAATTCCGTCCAAAATTTCCTTATGAATCGTGGGTCTCGATCACTCACTATATTGGATGGAATCCCCCAATGCTTCACAATATGTTTAAGGAACAAGCGTGCCGTCTCATCTTCCATGTAGTCCGTTGAGGCAGGTATGAATGTCGCATACTTGCTGAAGCGATCAATTACCACAATAATGCTGCCGAAGCCCTCTGATTTTGGCAAGAATGTGATGAAATCCATAGAGACACTCTCCCATGGTCTCTCTGGAATTGGTAGCGGCTCTAACAAACCTCCGGGCGCATGTTGTTCAATCTTGTCCTGTTGGCATACAAGACAAGTCTTCACATAAGCTTCGACATCGTCCCGAAGTTGAGGCCAATAGTAGATGGATTTGATCAAAGCAAGGGTGCACCTCATCCCTGGGTGTCCGGCCCAGAGCAAATTATGGAACTCCTTGATAAGATCCTTCCTTAAGCTCCCTCACTTAGGCACAAAGATGCGATTTTGCTTGGCATAGAGTAGTCTGTCACTCAGCCAAAATCGTCTCGTCTTTCCTTCATTGATGAGGGCAAGGAGGTTTTGAGCAAGGGCATCATGATCTAACCCTTCTTTGATCTTTTCTAACAAAGGGCTACTTGGCCTACTTAAGGCTGCTAGCTCCGTCTTTCCACTTGTTGGGTCAACCACCACGCTTCCGTTGCGCGCCTCTGATTTTTCCACCTGATCAGGGCTCATTGTTGGTGGTCTTGTGTCGAGCTCCAACTCGACTACATGGTCCACCTCCCTCCTTGGAGGTAACCGTTTGGGTGAGGCCTCATGCATCACCCCATAGGACTTGTCTAGGATAGCTTGCACTTCCGTTGGCAAGCTTGACTTTGGTGACGCCTCAAACATCACCTCATGGGACTTGTCTAGGATAGCTTGCACTTCCGTTGGAAAGCTTGGCTTTGGTGATGCCTCAAACATCACCTTGTGGGACTTATCTGGGACAACTTGCACGTCCGTCGGCAAGCTTGGCTTTGGCGACTCCTCCTCGTTGTACTCTTTTGAGATGGTGAGGTAACTCTCTTCGTCCCTCTTCAATCCCCTTTTGATTTGAAGTGCCGAGAGAGCTTGGGTTGTGCGTTTGGTGGTCCTGTCCGTCGGTACCACGCAAGCCTTCGAACCATCCATGATGCACATAGAGTTTGAGCATGGCACCAAGAAAGCTCTTACCTGGTCCAAGAACTCCATGCCGAATACAACTGTGAAGTCATCCATAGGCGCTACAGATAAGTCCACTTGGCCAGTCCAAGCACCAAGACTAACCTTAACTCCTCGAGCAACTCCATGTAATGGAAGTGTTGCTGAGTTAACTGCCTTGAGAGATCCCCCTCCGTTGACAACCTTTAGGTCGAGTCTCTTTGCTTCCTCCACTGAAACAAAGTTATGAGATGCACCTGTGTCCACCAAATCTTTGATGACCTTCCCATTGATGGTGGCATCCACGTACATCAAACCTTTAGGGGTCTTTGGGGCGCTCTGCATTGCACCAAGTAGGCGCAAAGAACTCATCTTTGCACCTACGTCCGACTCGCCTCCAACCTGGTCATGAGTGGAAGCAACTAAGGCACTCAAGGCCTTCCTCTTCGGACATTCATGTGCCCAATGCGATCCATCGCAAATGAAGCACGTCACATGGGGCTTTGAGGCATTCCGATCCTTCTTCTCCTTCCCCTTATCCCGTGGCTTGAATGAGGAGCTGTCTTTGTGGTTTTTGGGTCCCTGACTTTTGGCATGACCTCCACCATTCTTTCCTCCAACAAACTTCTTATCTGTGGCTTTAGAGCTCTCTTTGTTTGTGGAGTAATCAATAAAGCTTTTTGCAATCGCAATGGCCGAAGACAAGTCTTGGACACCACGTCGCTTGAGCTCGAGGTTAGCCCACGATTGGAGACCGTCCATAAACAAGAATAAGGCATCCTTGTCGGACGTGTCAGGAAATTTAAGCAACAAAGTTGTGAACTCCTTCACATAATCCCTTATACTACCTGTTTGTTTTAACCGACGCAAACGCCTCTTGCCTCCTCTTCAGCATTAACGGGGAAGAACTGCATTTTGAATTCCCTTTTGAAGTCTTCAAAGGTTTCAATTGTGCAAACCCCTTGTTGCACATCACCATGTCTCCGCCTCCACCACAGCATAGGAGTTTCGGACAAATACATAGCAGTAGTTCGGATCATGGTGGCATGGTTCGTTATGCCAGTAGCCTCAAAGTATTGTTCCAGCCCCCATAGGAAGTTCTCCACTTCCCTAGCATTCCTAACACCATTGAAGGTCTTAGGCTTGGGAACATCCACCCTCTTAGCCTCAATGACGGTGGTTGTGCTAGTTCCCGCGGCCACAGCCCACTTACAAAGAGCTAGATCACCACCCATATCCTCAACTCTAAGCAAGACATTTGCGAGTTCTCTTTGGACGAGATCTCTTACCTTGGCAAGTTCAGCTTTCAACCCATCAATCTCTTGCCTTAACCCACCATCTAGCTCGTTGAGGGACATCTTAACCACTACATGGATCTCCACATCCTCGGCCTCCAAGCCATTGCAACGCTCCTCTAAGTTGTCCACCCGATCGAACAGCTCCCCTAAGCTGTCCTGTGTACTCCCAACACGTGCTTCCAAGCTAGAAAGTATGTCTTTCGACTTGGCTCGAGCTTCTTTTGATGGTTTTCGGGTTTCCTCACGTCCATGTTCCATAGGTGGAACATCAATGCTTGGTGTAGATGGAGCAACGTTCTTCATTATGCCAAGAGTAAGATTGCTTCAACCTAAGGCTCTGATACCAACTGTCACGACCTTAATCTTTCAAGTATCGATCGTGCGGCACTTAGTACCGTCCGTTGCACTAAGCCTGCCTTTGAATCCGAAATGTAACTCCAAAGAGAATAGAAAGAGTTTGCAAAGAATGCTTTGTATTGCTCTAGAGAGAGTTTATGTTACAAATGCTAAGAATTTCCAAGGATGAATGCAAATGAAGACCAATAGGTCTATTTATAGTGTGGCTTCTAAGCTTAAAAATGTGCCACCACCTTCTAGATAATTCTAAGCCTAGAATATACAAGAGTGTTCTAGGTTTATGTACAATGTGCCACAAGGCTCTAGGACCTTCTAGCCAACTCTAGAGTCTTCTAGGTTTGTCTAGTTCCTTCATGCACGTTCCGGGATGTTCCGTAAGCTTCCAGCGGCTTCTACATCCTTCCCGAACCATCCGGTATGTTCTAGAATATTCCAGCCCATTCTAGCACTCTCCAGCGTGCTCTAGAACATTCTAGAGTCTTCAAGTTTGAGTTGAGTCCGTCCAACTCTAGCCCTTTCTAGACTTCTCTAGGCAACTCTAGAACTTTCCATGTGTCTTAGATCCTTTAGGCAACCAACATTTGGATTTTTAGGGGCAGTTTGGGCGGGACGTGACACTTTGCTATCAAAGTTAGTGAACAAAAACTCAGACATTACTTTGGATCACACATAATTGTGGTACTCACCTCTCATCCACTCAAAAGTGTTTCAACATAGCCAGAGGTGGCAAGAAGGTTGGAATATATCGCCATAGAGCTAGGAGAATATGATATCAAATACATGGCTAGAACAGCCATAAAAAGGCAAGGTGTGGCCGAGTTTATGGCATATTTTAGTGAAACATGAGAGGTCATCAATGATAAGAAGGAGAAATATGTGTGTAAGGTTGACCAAAAAGATAGAGATAATTGGCAAGTGTTTGTAGATAGAGCACACAACTTCAATAGTGCTAGACTAGGGACAATCATAGTAGATCATGACAACAACAATTTTGAGCACGTGGTCAAACTTGATTTCCAAGAAGCTAACAATGTCATCGAATATGAAGCATCCATATTTAGGGTCATTGCTTCAAATAACTAGGGGTAGATGAAATCACCTTGCACAATGACTCCAAGCTAGTGGCCAACCAGTTCTTTGAAACATTTGAAGCTAGGGAAGGAAAAATGAAGGGGTATCTAGAAAGGTTAAAACGGGAATGTTCCAAATTTTCCAAGTTTGCGATCAAGAAAATAGCCCAAAATGAGAATGGTCACATTGATGCATTAGCCACGCTGGCTTCCGTGTGTGAAACCAACCTCGATAGAGTAGTGTCAATTACAATATTGGTAGAGGCTAGCTTGGAAGAAGTTGAAAGGATAGTGGGATATGTGGATGCCCTTACCTACTCATGGTTCACCATAATATTTAAGTTCCTGGAAAGGAAGGACCTACCTGTAGATCCCAAACTTACAAAAGAAATCAAGAAAAAGGTAGGATGTTACATGATCCAAGCAAGAAGGTTATATAAAATAACCACGCTTGGACCCTGACCCGGACCTGGAATATTATGCATAGCCAATGAGGGAGCTGAAAGATTAATGTTTGAAGCACATGAGGATAAGTGTGGTTCTCATTCAGGTGGAATAAGGTTGTCTCCACGAATCATAAGGTAGGGTTATTATTGGCCCACCATGCTGACAGATTGTACAAAATACACTCAAAACTATGTTAAGTGCCAAAGGTTAACCCCATTTTCATATGTGCCCTTAACACCATGACGAGGGTGATAAGCCTTTGACCCTTCTACAAGTAAGGGCTTGACATCATAGGGCCCCTACCACTAGCTAAGAGCCAAAAATAATTTTGTTAGTTGGCACACATTACTTTTCCAAATGGGTGGAAGTAGAACTTCTAGGAAGGATATGAGAGGAAAAGGTCATCAAATTTATCTAGAAATCCATAATTTGTTGGTTCATTCTACCCAAAGAGCTCGTTACAGATAATGGAAGGTAATTTAGAGGATGGAACATTAAATAATTTGCTGCTAAATATAACATTAAAATATGCCACTCAACATCTTATTATCCATAAGCCAAGGTACAAGCGGAATCTTCCAACAAAGTAATCATGAACTTATTTAAGAAAAGATTGGCTAGTGTAGGGAAAATGGGTGGAATAGTTCCTTAGAGCATTATAAGCTAGCAAGACTAGCCCCACGAAAGCACCAACGAGATCACCTTTTCCTTGGTATATGGAACTGAGGTAGTAATACCAACTGAGGTAGTAGTACCTACTATCAGCTCAACTCTAACAAAAAAATAGAATAAGGAAAATAGGGTCATTGAACTAACCCTCGTTGAGGAAAAAAGAAATGAGGCTCTAAAAAGGATAATTGATCAAAATGAAAGGTGTGAGGCTATTACAACAAGGATGTTCATTTCAAACTATTTACCCCGAGTGATTAGGTCCTCATAAGGGTCTTTCCCAATAAGAAGGAATGGATGGCTAGAAAAATGGGTGCAAACTGGGAAGGACCTTATCAAATAATTAAGGCAACCCGAGGATGAGCTTACTTATTTAAAAGCATTGAAGGAACCGAGGATAACACAAGTTGGAATGCCAGACACTTGAAAACATATCACTTCTAATATACATTAATTTACTAATTTCAAGTACTATGGTTGTATGCATATCTATGAAGTCACCCTCTTCAACAAACGGTTCTCTCATAAAAGTCTCCTACTATTATATGCCATAGGATGATCACCTCGGTTAAGAACCACGTAGATTACCCCGACACTCACAAACATCACGAGTTGATCACCTCAGTCAGGAACTGAGTTGGCACTCTAGTGATGACTCTATAAAATAAGAGTCATTAGCACACTTTTTTACTTAATATTTACTTATTTTATTCAAAAAATAGTATTTCTGAGGCTAAAATTATTAAAATATAAACTTTTTAGTGAAAAGAGGTGAAAATATAATTTCTAGAATTTTTTGGGATTTTTTATGAATTTTTAATGCAAGACCAATTAAAAACTACCAAGTTGCTAGTCACACAAGTATATGAGCTTACTGGGGAAGCCACGTGGACTTAAGTAGGGACAACGAATCGTAAATATTTGCATATGAGGAATGAAGCAGTGCGTGCCACGTGTTAGCACGGCTTTCAATCCAAGTTTGGAGTGCGGTCAAACCTTCACACCATGTGTCGACACTATACTCCTCTAGCCGTTCCACCCGTACGCCATGCCATCCATTACCTCGAATCACATTGCCCCACATGGCACTGACTAAGCATGTGTTGACTTGGACTGATCTTCCCTACCATGCGTCGTGCTCTAATTCATCCAATGAATTTCGTGTGCCACATGTCACATTGTGATTGGCTAGCAATATTCATTATACTTGTTTTTATCTCAACCCTTGATTCGAAGTTGATCTGATATTCAAGATTGTACTTGAGCTATATTTAAGCTTCTAATCATCCCATAAACCCTAAAGAGTCGCCATTAACATAATTTTGTTTAGTTTTAAAAGTTAAAAAATGAGAAAATATAGAAAAATTCAAGAGAGGATACAATTTTGGTGGAGATTCAAGAGAATATTAGTAATACAATTCAAGATATTGATTTTATTTCTTCTTCTTCTACTCTTTTCTTTATCAATTTTTATGTCTTTCTTTTTGAAAAACATAAGTTTTATGAACAAAATTATGTCTAATTAATTTATTAATCTAGGATCTTATGAACCCAATTTTCACAATGTGATGATATAATATTTTACCCTAATTATAATTATAATTTAATTATATTATTTAATCAGATTTTTATACTATTAATTGTTTGGCCAACAATTTATCCATAAAAGCAATTAAATAGATTTGAGAGAATTATTTAATTGATTAAATAACATGCATAGTTTCTAGGTAGAGATGTATGATTTTTATGTATGTGGTCCATAATTGAAGAACTTAATGAGTAATATGTAATTTAATTGGCATAATAGTGTGATTAAATTTATTATTATATGGTGTGTAGTTTACTTGGGAGATGAATACATACTAAGTTAGATTCAATTGATCATATAATTAATTAATAGTTATATTAGGAGAATTTTAGTGTTTCGCATGTCTAGAAAATTGGAAGACTAAGTATTCTTAGATATTTTCTCATATATCTTCTTAGTTTTCAAATATGATTTAATTATTTATTGTTATTTACTTTTAGTTATTTTAATTTTGTTTCCTTGAAATATAAAAACACAAAAAAAAATTATTTTTAATTTTTTAGTTTTAATAATTAGTTTCTAATAAAATAATCTCCTTATGAACGATTTGTTCTTATCATTATATTACTTGTTGTGATAGGTGTACTTACGTATTCATTGCATATACTTTGTGTGTGGCGATCAAGTTTTTGGCACCATTGTTAGGGATTGTAAATATTAGAAATTAATTTATTATTATATTTCCTAATTTATTTTGCTTTACTTTAATTTTAATTTATTTAATTTATTTACCTTTAATTAATTAATTAATTAATTTAGTTGTTTAGTTGTTTATTTTTTATGTATTTATAATTTAGACACATCCTTTAGTGCTATTTGAAGCATAGAGTTGAAAATGGCTAGCAATAATTATCAATGACCAATGGACAAAATGATAGTCATAAGAAGAGTAGTTAGAATGCATGAGGTAAATGATATCATGACACTTACAACTCAAGGGTAATTGTCCAAATAATTCTGAATCATTATTTTATGTGGGTAATATGAACCGAAACAATAATACATACTCAAACACATATAACCCAGGTTGGAGACAACATCTAAATTTCTCTTGGAATAACAACAATCAGAGTGGTAATCAATTCAACCGTCAATCATTTTCACCACCTGGTTTTTAGCAACCACATAAATCACAAATCCAAGAGAAGAAATCAGCTACTGAGGAAAATACAAATTCCTTAAAGAGGACGATGAAAGACTTCATCCAATCAGTAAATACAAAAATTTCCACTCAAGAGGATTCAATTAAGAATTTGGAGAACCAAATGGGGCAACTTACTCAAGCCATAAGTCAAAGGCCTCAAGGTAACCTTTCAAGTGACACAATTGTAAACCCAAGAATAAAAGGTAAGAACCGTTGCAACACTATAGACTTGAGGAGTGGTAAAATTCTAGAAGAGGAACATGGGACCCAAAAAGACGAGGAGGAACAATAAACTAACATGGATGAGGAGGAACTAGTGGATAAAGAGAGTACTGAAAAGGAAATAATTCAACCAAAGAAAAATAACCTCTACAAACCCACTGTAATCTTGGTTGGAGGTTGTAGTGCCATTCTTACTAGAAATCTATCCCCAAAAATTAAAAGATCTAGATAGTTTTGACATCCTTTGCACTATTGGGAACATCCACTTTCAGAAAGCACTATGTGACTTGGGTTCCATCATTAACCTTATGCCATTATTGGTCTTCAAGAGATTAGGGGTTGGTAAAGCCAAACCCTCTTCAGTAACATTACAAATGGTAGATGGATCAATTAAGAGACCTAAAGATGTGGTATAAGATGTGCTAGTAAAAGTAGATAAATTCATCTTTCTAGTAGACTTCATAGTGATAGACATAGAGGAGGACTGTGACATTCCTATCATACTTTGTTGTCCATTCTTAGCAACTAGAAGAGCACCCATTGATGTACAAAAAGGTGAAATTAAAATGAGAGTAAAGGATGAGAAATTAATGTTTAAAGTTTTTAAGACATCTGAACCCTAATATTGTTAATGTTGATGAATGCTTGAGGATAAATGTTACTGATTGTAGGGACAACTTAAAAGAATCTGTTGAGTCACCCACACTTAAAAATGTTACACATAATTCTATGAACAAGGATATAAACTCACCAGAAAAAAACTCAACCTATTTTAACTTTGAAAGTATGGAATCAAAGGTTAATGTGGATTGTGTGAACTTTTTGGAAGACACGCCTCTCATATGTGTATCAAATGTATTTGTGGAGAGTTTTGAGATAGGATCTAAGCTTAGATCATCAATTGAAGGGCCACCAAGTTTATACCTCTAACGTTTACCTTCCCATCCCTAATCAAGTAGGCAAGTGAAAGAGTCCAATAGAGAGGTGAAAAATATGTTAGAAATACATAAATTGGATGAGTCAAGGTGGTGTGCTTATAAGAATTCCAAAAAGTTTAAAAATAAAATAGTAATATGGCATAAAAAGAGAATTAAGTATCATGTTTATGAACCAGAGTATAAGGTATCATTGAACAACGGGATGTACCTTAGGACTTGAAATGACCGTCTAGTCAAAGAAGTTAAATGTGATACTGGTTGAGAGGAAACCCAACATTATTTTACTTATATTTTTATTGTTTTTGTTTTATAGCTGAATAAATGTGGAGAAAAATGGTGCAACAAGATTGAGCATTTCAACAACATATGTGGTGTACCAAGGCTAAGGGAATTTTCTGTTCTTTTACCTTTTCATATTTATATGTGCACATTGGGGACAATGTGCAATTTAAGTTTGGGAGGGAAATTCATTCTCTAATTTAGTATTTAGCATGCATTTAAAATTTTTAGGGATTTTTTTTTTAATTCTTAGGATGTTTTTAATCATGATTTGGGTTGAAATTAATAAAAATATGGAAATTAAATACATGCATACTTGATATGAAATATATGAACTCAATGATAAAAAAATTTTGTCATGACTAAGATAAGAATGTGACATATTTGTTAAAATACTTACATTAATCATGTGATATGCTTGCTAGTTTTGATTGAATTGATTCAAATTTTTATGTACATGTTCGTGATTGATTTTAGTGTTCTTATTGAGAGAATATTTGTAGTGAGTTATGCGAGTTGATGAGATCTACCAAGTTTTAAAATCTATTTGATAATCCATTGAGATGAAATTTTGGATAGTATTTAGCAAGAGAAATGATTTAGGTTTTATTTGAATTGATTGAGTCTTTCAAACTAACCATTTTTTAATATCTGTAATCATCCATTTGAGCCAAACAAAGAACCTTTCATATCTTTAAGCCACGTTTTATGTCTAACCAATAAGTATTACCTTTGCCCTTGCACCTTTAGCTTGTATGAAAAGAAAAAATACAATCACGTGTCATGTTATAGAGTAAGGTAAAATGTAATGCACTCTAGAAAAAAAAGAAAAAAAACACACAAGATTATTCCTCTAAAGAAAAAGAAAAGAAAATTCAAAATAAATTTAGGGGTGTTGTGAAGTTACAAAAAAACAAAAATAATCAAAGATAAGGAATATAAGAATATGAAAAGAATGATAAAAGAAGGTGTATAGAAATATCAAGTTAAAGCTCAATTGTAGTTAAAAAGTACATGATGAACAAAAAGAAAGCTAAGGTATGAAAATAACCTAAATGTCTTCAGCTAAGTGCTTATTGATCTTTAGCTAATTGCATATTTATATTAGTGGAGAGGGATGTGAAAATATGCTTATGAGACTTATTCTAAGATTGAATTTATTAGCATGCTCATTTATGTTGATTTCATGAGTGCATTGGATGATGTCGTGTGCAGCACACACATGCGAATCAATTTTTCAAAAACCTTGTATATCCTTGTATTGATAGAACATTGATTGATGAATATGCGAACCTCGTTATCATAAGATTGAATGACTTTTGAGAGATATATGTTTTGCTAAATATGCATGTATTAATATACATATACTACCCATGTTATTTTATTTAGTTATAGTTGGCTTTACTTGAGGACAAGTACAAAGTTAAGTTTGGGGGTGTGATGACTCTATAAAAGTATAGTCATTGGCATACTTTTTACTTAATATTTACTTGTTTTATTCAATAAATAGTATTTTTGGGACTAAAATTATTAATATAAAAACTTTTTAGGGAAAAGAGATGAATATATAATTTTTGAATTTTTTTGGAATTTTTATGAATTTTTTATGAATTTTTAAAACATGACCAATCAGAAGCTACCGCATGGCCTATCATGCAAGCAAATGAGCTAACTGGGAAAGTCATATGTATTCCATGCAATCAGGGACAACGAATCATAAATCTCTGCGTGTGAAGAGCAAAGTAGCACATGCAATGTGTCAACACGGTGTTCAATTCGAGTTCGGAGCGTGGTCAAACCTTCTACCATATGTCACTATTCTACTCATCTAGCCGTTCCACCCATATGCCACGCTATCTGTTACCACAAATCACGTTGTGTCACGTGGCATTGACTCAGCATGCATTGACTTGGACCGATTTCCCCTGCCACACGTCGAGCTTTTGTTTCGCCCA
The DNA here is from genome assembly GCA_033030585.1 of Hippophae rhamnoides. Taxonomy (NCBI): domain Eukaryota; kingdom Viridiplantae; phylum Streptophyta; class Magnoliopsida; order Rosales; family Elaeagnaceae; genus Hippophae; species Hippophae rhamnoides. The sequence continues at coordinate 71,946,461 of CM065429.1, forward strand.
ATGAATTCTGTGTGCCACGTGTCGCACTGTGTTTGGATAACACTTCATTATACTTGTTTTGATGCCAACCCTTGATCTAAAACTGATATGATAGTCAAGATTATACTTGAGCTATATTTAAGCCTCTAATCACCTCATAAACCCTAAGGTACCGTTATTAGCATAATTTTGATTAGTTATTGGAGTTAAAAAAAGAGAAATACAAAAAAATTACAAGGAGATACAATTTTGATGGAGATTCAAGAGAAGATTAGTACTACAATTCAAGAGATTGATTATATTTCTTCTTCTACTATTTTCTTTATCAATTTGTATGTCTTTCTTTATGAAAAATATAAGTTTTATAGACAAAATTATGTCTAGTTAATTTACTAATCTAGGAATCTTACGAACCCAATTTTCACCAAGTGATGATCTAATATTTTATCTCAATTATAATTTCAATTTAATTATATTATTTAATCAGATTTTTATGATATTAATTATTTAGGCAAAAATTTATCAATAGAGACAATTAAATAGATTTGAGAAAATTATTTAATTGTTTATCTTAATTAAATAACATGCATTGTTTCTAGGTAGAGATGTATGATTCTTATATATGTGATCCATAGTTGATGAACTTAATGATTAGTATACAATTTAATTGGCATAAATGTGTGATTAAATTAATTACTATATGATGTGTATTTTATTTGAGAGAGAAATACATGTTTAGTTAGATTCAATTGATCATGTAATTAATTGATAATTATACTGGGGGATTTTAATGATTCACATGTTTAGAAAATTGAAGGATTAAGTATTCCTAGATATTTTCTTATATATATATTCTTAGTTACCAAATTTGATTTAATCAATTATTGCTATTTATTTTTAGTTATTTTAATTTTGCTTCTTAAAATATAAAAACGCAAAAAAATTGATTTTTTTTAGTTTTAAAAATTAGTTTATAATAAAATAATATCTGTGGGAACGATTTTTTCTTATCATTATATTACTTGTTATTATATGTATACTTGGGTTTTCATTGCATACACTTCGTGTGTGTCAATCATCCTACTATTATAGGCCACATGTTAATCACCTCGGTTAAAAACCAAGTAGACTGCTCTGGTACTTGTAAACATTATGAGTTGAACACCTCAGTTAGGAACTAGGTTGATGCTTTGATAATGAAAGGAGAGTTGAGTACCTCGGTTAAGAACCAGGTAGAACTCTCCCTTCTACTATCATAGGCCAAGGATTAATCACCTCGGTGAAGAACCAAGTAGACCCGTTCTAACCTACTACCATATATCACGAATTGATCATTTCAGGTAAAAAGCTTTGGACAAAGCATATATATAAAAAATAATATATAACCAATGGTCGAGCATTGCCACTATACCCTATTAGGGATATTTTTATTTGAAATTACAACTTTGAAGAATACATGTATGCATGACATTTCCCTCTAGGTAAGGCTCAGCTTCTCAAATCATTAAAAATTCCTAAAATGTTTAGATACATGGCTGGTGTCCGGATCATCAGTTTCCTCCACCAAGGGTAATAACTCGGCTTGAATCCTGATAATTTTCTTATGAACATTCATCATTGCTTCAAATGGGTCGAGCCCAATGTAAGAACATAACGCTTTAGCCCTTCAGCAGTTTCCATCACCTTGAGAAAGACCCCTTCATATTGTTTCATATAAAAGCTCGCCCAATTAGACTCTTTGTCTATGATAGTAGCCATTTCAGTCATGGTCCTCCTCTCTCGGGATAAAGGCTGACAAATTTGTTCCCTACAAGGCACGAGCTCGTACTTGGTCTCTTCGTGAAGCTTCAACCTTCCCTCAAGATTTTCCTCAAGGCTAGACCTGGTCTCTTCTTGAGTACTCAACCTCTCCTCGAGCCTGGATTGCTCGAATTTTAATCTTTGCACCTCAACTTTTAACCTTACATTTTCCTATCTTAAGGCTCGAACTGAATGCCTAACTGAATGATTAGATTCTATAAGACACAAGCAAAAAAGATAGAGAAAGAGTTGAAAATATTTCGAAAAAATTGTCTAAATCCAACAAATTCCCTAACCTCATTTTATAGAGGATGGTGTCAGAAATATTATGGACATATGTCCTTAAATGAGAGGATGGTTCAACATCATAAACAATAGTATAAAAGGATATAAATGCACTACCAACCAATCAATACATTATTCAAGAAAAAACAAATTTTATTAATAAATTAAAAAAAGTACATGGTACAGCCTGTAACCACATAAATGAAAGTGGCATTGAGCTCACAACAAAAAGAAAGACTTTAATACAACAACATCTGGCCTCACCCTAGGTGCTAGTCACCTCGGTGTCATCACCACTCTCACTCGAGTCAAAATCTTCTTCCTCATCCCCTTCTTGGGATTGGATGGGCTTACATGGAGGAGTGACCAAGACATCTAAAATACGATAATAATAATTGCCCAAATCTCTTTTCTTGGCCACCTTTTTGAAAGATTCCATAGCCAACCCATATCCAATCTCTACACTCGATGTGAGCTGATTAGCCATAACACCGAGCTCGCTTTTCGCCCCTTCCTTAGCCTCTAAGATTACTAGCTTCCATGGCAACCTCATAATTTCTCTTGTCCTCTTCAAGTTCATCTAGGCACCGAGCGAATCCATTAACCTCAAATATGGCCTTGGCCAATTTTTATGACTTATCTATAGCCTTTTCCTCCCATTTGGTGGCTTTAGCCAACAATAGTGCATACTTTGACAAGGTCAAGTTTTGACTTTCCTTCTCTAGAGAAAGATTATGCTTTAAGCTTTCCATACCACAGGTCCTGTTTAACCTAGAAAGTAGTAGTTCTTGAAAAATACAGATAACGTGAGGTCAAACATCACAAATCCAGGTTTACACCAAATAAAAGTGTGCACACACAAGAGAGATAGCATACCTGGTACATCAAGTGGTCAACCATGGCTCATAAATTATCACCCTTACACATAACGTCAAGTTGCTTCTTGTGAGCCATATAAGGAAGATGATTCAAGTAATGGTCAAGCTACTCTAGCACCATGCTCTAACACAAAGCCACCGTATCCATATTAGTGATCTGGTCTTTCATAACGTTTTTCCCTTTTTTCGGCATCTCTTATGAATAAGGTAGTTGCTGGAGGAGCCTAGTAGAGGGGAGGTGGAATATGTCACCTTAGGAAGGCTGGAGAGGGCTCAAATATGTTCAAAGGATCGGGCCTAAGTGCAGGCTCTTCCATAATTACTTTCTTTTTTCTTTTTTGAAGAGGAGCGCCCTTCCTTGATCCTCGTCCTTACTTTGGAGGACTCCCCCATTTTATGGGAGGTGTAGCTTTTTAAGAGCTAGCCTCCTAAAAGGGCACCCCTCCCTTAAGATGAGCCATAAATGCATCAATATCAAAATTCATGTTAGATACAAAAACTAGGGGAGGTGTTAATATAACAAGATCCCATCAACAAAAAAAGCCAAGTTTGAGGACTAGTTCACCATCGTCAATGACCATCTCGAACTTGCCCCCATAATTTATGGGAGGGTTCTTATGCTTAGGAGGAGCCCGAGGCTTACGAATGATTCAGAGAGGGGGCTCTACTACACCGTGTCTCATCAATCCATATGCGACAAAGTGTGGGATATTCGAAAGATCCCTCCAAAGGTCTTTTCAGAGAGATAGTTTTGGTTATCAGCCAGACATTGCTTTACATCCAATGACAAGGTCATGATCAAGGAGCATGTATTCCTTATCACGACCTTAATATCATTCTAGGCGCTCCTAATCATCCTCGTGTTATTGGTTGGAGATTCCCATTGACTTGAGACATATAATAAGTATTCCTTCTAGTTCTTCTCATTCTTAGGTAGGGCCACGTTTATCCCTTTGTCTTGTTTCACAAACATATACACCTTCATCGAGTCTATTGGGTTCTGTTTCAGGACATAGGCTTCAAAGAGCTTTGGCATCTCTAAATCCATGCCAATCTATTGGCATATCACAGTGAGGAAAAACAAGTACCTCCATCTATTGGGCATTAACTAACCTAGAGTGAGCAGAGTCCTCGCCAAAAACCTCCTAACAAGAAGGTACATGGGGAACCTAACCCCTAACCATAAAGCCTTTTCGTGAAAGACCGTCCACCCAATTGAGGGAAAATGGCTATCACAAGCACCTGACGTTGGAATCCTAATGTTGACCAATGAGGGAATGTTATATGTTTTCCTCAATCTCTCCTTGTCCAATGGTGACAAACCACTGGTACTAATCAGGGTCGACCATTCCATAGTACGACCCATGGGTTCCCCATTTAGCCCAATAGTGGAAATGACCTAAGAAGGGGCATAGGTTTAAGGCTAGGTCTGAGATTTTCCTCCCTCGCTTGAAGAGCTTGTCTCAATAGAGGACCCTGTGTCATCACTGACAGTGGGATATTAGGGGCTTTCCCAAGAGCCCGAGCCCGAGGTCTCTTCTTTACGCCTAATGGCTACACATACCACAAAATATAAAGGAAAGGGTAAGACAACTTAAAGAATTATTACCTAGGGTCGAGTTCAAAAAATAAAGGAAAGAGATTCTTTAAAAACCAACCTAAAAAGAAAGTAGATAAGTGTTAAACTCAGAATGATGTACTTTTAAAACGTGAGCTAAAAGGCTATATGTCGAGCTAATTCCTTACCATCGAATTGAATTTTTTTACAACTTAAACTGAGGCAACAAGAGAGCTCAATGATTCAGATCCATTGCCCGAGTTTTACTCTTCCATCTCAACATAGAGCTCGAGCTGAAAGAGTAGGAAGAATTGATGTTTAGATGTATGGAATGACCTTGGCCAAGTGAAAGCTTGAGCCATAACAACAGCTTAAGACAAGATGCTAGCTCGAACCAAGATGAAAATTCGAGCTAGATGACAACCCAAGCGCAGCGAAAACACAAGCTCAAGGGATAGTCTTACCCTTTATTACATATATAGGGTCGCCCGCTTGACTAAGCCTTAAGTGGTCGATCCCTATTCATGAGTGTACTTTTACTTTAATGTCTTTTCTGATGTATTCTTATGTAATCGATACTTGTATATTTAAAACCCTATAAATATGTGGGTATCGCAAGGAATCTACATATTGCATTATTTGTTTTAACTTTTTTCTAAATTTCTTCTCAAGAATTCGGACAATCCCAACATTATGCATAAGTAGAGGTACCTTATGAGTATCATTATAGGCGCATGCATAAACTCGACCTTCATAAGTTAACATGTCTAGTACTCGAGTTGTTTGTGGATTGGGTTTCAAATCAATCTATATGTTTAAATATATACTATTTAATTTTATAAAATATTATAAAAATACAATTTATGTTAAGAGTAAGCGAAAACGAACTTACACAAATAAATCATAAACATTTGGATTTTGATTTAACAATATTATTATCCAAAATTTACATACTAATACGGGATCTATATAACACTAATAGTAATTTATACGGCGTTTACTCAAATAGTAATTTTTTGCTATCTATTTTCCTAATAGATTAATAATTACAATTTGGGTTGGATAGTACGGAAAGATCCTGTAATTAAATTTTTATTTCTTTATATACCCGGCGATTAACGACACCGATTAGCAGAAGAATTTCACCTGGTTGGAAACTGTGTTTTGAAACCCTCCCAAGCTAGAAACAATGGGTAAGAAGGTGTTTTTTAAAAGTAAAGCCGAGGAGGGGAAGGCTCGAAAGAGCATGGTCCAGTCAGAGAGCAAAGAACGCGAGGGACTGAAGAAGGAAGAGCAGCATTGGCGCGAAGCCGAGGGAGGCAATAAGTCCAGAGCCCCGAGGAAGAACGATGAGGAAGCCAAGAAGCGCGCTGAAGCCGCCGCTCGTAAAGCAGAAAATCGGAAATTGGCGGAACTGGAGGAGAAAGAGCTAGAGAATGACATGAAAAAGCCTAATAAGAAGGCGAACCGTGTTTCTATACCGGTTGTAAGAGTGACACAGGCGGAGTTGAGGAAGTGGAGAGAGGAGGAACAGGCAGCGAAGCAGAAACGGAAGACTCGAACTGCGGCTGAACAGGAGTATGCGAGGACGGTGCTCGTGAAGAACACGAATCGGGATGATTCGATAATTGAGGCAAGGACGGTGGAGGATGCGATTGCTCATTTGACGGTTGCCTATTTGCCAACGGTGTATAGACACCCCAGAGAAGGTTAAAACCACGTTTAAGGGAGTGTTTTATTCGGTAAAGTCGTTGAAATTTTGTACGTGGAGTAATCAATTTAGGATTTTATGAAGGTTTTTCCTTTCTTTGCACTGATTTATAGTTTTTTTTTCTCCCCATCTGTGTTAAATATAAAATAATAGTATTATAACTAAATAAATTCAATATCTACTTTTCAAAATGCTATCTGTTTGTACTTTTTTTAACGTATTTAAATAATTATATTGTTACATGTGATGTAAATTTACAAAAATACTTTATTAACATAGTGAGTGATCAAAATCAAAGATTGGATTAGAACCATTCCGTATGAAGATTGAAATGGATTCTGGATAGCTCGATCGATCGAACAAGGAGTCGATCATGCATTGATCGAGAACTTTTTGCCTAAATTTTAGATTCTTAGTTTTAAAGATTTGATTACTCGAGCGAGATGATTGAACAATCAAGCCTATAAATTTTTCACACAAAATGACGAACAGGAGTACGAGAATCTACACATGTAGGCTTGGAGCTGAGGGAATTTCAATAAAAGACCAAGGGACATGTATAAGCACCCTTTGTGCCCTAGAATTCATTGTGTGAGATCAAGATGCTTGGAAAGCTTGAGAGAAAGAGAAACAATAGAAATTAGGGTTTTCCTCCATTAAAGGTGAGAGAAAAAGCTTGGTGTTTATTGAAAAACTCTTTGGTTATAAGCATGTCTAAATTATTGTTCTCTCCTATTCAATCCATTGTAAGTATTAGAATTTAAGTATATCTCCATTAGAAGAGTGCAAAGTTTAGGGATGTTATTGGGGCTTAAATGAGTTGGCTGATGCTTGTAAGATGATGAAAGTAGATAATTGTGAGATAATGAAAATAGATAATTGTAATGCTATTGCGTAATATAGGTTGTAATCATCTTTGATTCATAGGAGAATATTACTTGTATGCTTGGGTGGTGGATGTAAGCTCCATTATTTTGGAGAAGAATCACGTTAAATCTTGTATGTTGAATTATCGCTTTCTTTGCTCGTATTTATTCCTTGTCGATATTTTAGTATGGTTGCGTTTATGAAAATTTGTTGTTTATCATTTGGTTCCCATTTGGTTCTCCTTATGCTCATTATTTGATTGAGTCACGATCGATTTGCGGGATAATTCCATTTTCATGGGCCTTAATAAGACTAGTAAAGTAAACAAAGAGCTCAAGGTTTTTGACTTTGGGTTAATTTGTATATTGTTAAATTCTATGGTCTATTGTGGAGTCTTGTTTTGAAGGAGTTTTGTGAAGGTTATTGGAAATTTGTTTGAAGACATTTTCGATGTAATCAATTACAAGTAAAGCTGAGATGGAGAAATGGGATGGTTTTGATGACTTCTACATATTGTAGGTAAAGATGAAAAGCATCTTGATTCAACAAAAAGTAATGTAAGCCTTAAAAAGTGATTTGGAGTTTTTGGATAGGTTCACCAATTTTCAAAAATAGGAATTGGATGCTATTGCTTATGCCTCAATTTATTTACACTTGCATGATGATGTGATTTGTAAGGTGCAAGGTGAGATGACTACAAAGGTTATATGGAAGAAGTTGGACGAGATATACATGCAAATGACGATGTCTCGGAGGTTCCATTTGATATAACAATTGTTCAGGTTTCGAATTGATATGTCAAAGGGCTTTAAGCCTAACTTGGCAAAGTTTAAGAGAATCTCCAATGACTTATCAAAACATTGAAGAGGGTTTTAGTGATAAGAATCTTGCCTATTTTCTGTTACATAATCTAACAGAGTTGTATGTTAAAGTGAAGATGGAGCTCAAGAATGGAAGAGATGAAATCTCTTTGGAGCAAGTGGTTTCTCACTTGAGAAAATGAGACTTGGAATTAAAGATAGAAGGTCTATATCTCTATGGCCGTGGTAGAGGTGATGTATTGTTTACCCGTAGTCAGGAAGGTGATAAAAGTGAAGAGTTGAATGATACCATTCACTCTCGATTTAAGTCGTAAGAAGCAAAAAGGGATGTGAGGTGTTATCATTGTCAAAAATACGATCACATTAAAAGAGATTCCCTAGATAGGGTAGGACACAAGACGAAAGCATCAAGAAGTGGAAGAGCTTTAGTGGTAGATAAGGAGACAAGTTATGAATATGTCAAAGCACTTGCAATTGTCGGTGAATAGTGGAAGTTATGGCACATAGATTTTGGACTTGGGGTGCATATACCATTTTACAACTCATAAGAGTTGACTTTTTTAGTATAAATCACTAAAAAATGGTGTTACGAATTTGTCGAATAATTGTCAGTGTGAAATTGTGGGCATTGGAATTGTACATCTTTGATTGGATGATGTTCACTCTTAGGAAGTTAATGAATAACTTTATCTTCTTGGCTATGTTGGATAGATGGGCTTTAGTTTTAAAAGCAAACGAGGTCAAATTAAGGTGTGTAATGGCTCATTGGTGCTTTTTTGTGGTAACAGAGAAACAAAATATTGTATATACTTAATGATGTTGTTTATACTAAAGATGCTATGGGTATCTACATTGAAATGGATGTGAACTGGTGGCACAGAGATTAAGCCACATTAATGCTTGAAGGTTGAAAGAACTAGACAAGATAAAATCTCTTGGTGACATATTGGTTAATAGGATGATTTTTTGTGATCATTGTAAAATTAACAATGACAAGAAAGTTTCATTCCCTTTGGCAAGGCACAAGGGAGATGACATATTGAAATATATGTATATAGACTTGCATGGGTCATAAGAGATACTATCAATGGATGGTGCTAGGTATATTCTTTCAATTGTTGATGACTACTCTAGGAAACTTTGGGTATATTTATCGAAAAGTATAGATGAAGCTTTAGAGAAGTTTGAAGAGTAAAGATTTCTTATTGAGAACGAAACTAGGATGAAGGTGAAAAACCTTATGATAGATTGTGGTTTGGATTTTTGTTGTGAACCTTTGTTGATATGTGTAGAAAAAATTGTATTATTAGACACAAAATTATTCTTATGATTCTTTAACAATTTGGGTTGACATGAAAGTTAACGACGACTCTTTTGAAGAGTGTCGAATGTATGCTTTTTAGTGAAAACTTAACCCTAAGATTTTGAGGTGAAGTTGTTTCTACAACTATTAATAGGTGCCCATCAATGCCTATAGACTTCAAGACATCTAAAGAAGTATGGATTGGATGTCACCATCTAAGAGTGTTTGGTTGTATTGCTTATACAGAGGTAAGGTATGGAAAGTTGGAAAAGTGGTACTAAAATGTTTATTCTTGGGTTATCCAAGTGGTGTTGATGGTTACAGGCTCTAGTGTGATGATAACAAGAAATGCATCATCAATAGGGATGTTACATTTGAAGAGGATGTGATATTTTTACAAGCCGGTTCCAAGAATTCCATTAACTCACCAAGTCTAGCAAGACAAGTGTATAGTGAGATGGAACAATTAGAATGCACGTAAATAAATCCATTAGAGATGCATAGGTAGTCAGAAGAGAGATTTAGTAATGATAAAGAACATTCTTAAAAAAAGATAGAGATAGTTATCGATACTGCGCCATTCGAACCATCTGGACTAGATGGTGATTTCTCTATAGTAAGACCTTATCGATGTATTTAGTGAGGATTCAGTGATTAGACCTTGCCTATGTATTAAGTGAGGATTCAATGATTTCTGGAGATGTTATGAGTAGGGAGGATACCATGTATGTCATGAGGCCATAGATGATAAAAAGAGTTCTTTGTATGATAACGAAGCACAAGTACTTATTCTTAAACATGAAAGCAATAGTGAAAACTAATTGGAGAGCACGTAGGAAGATGGTATACCTGAGCTTGATTTGGCAAGATACGTGGCCAATATTAGTGCAATGGATTTTGTACAACAAAAAGGTATCATGATTCAAAACTTTGATTTGTTTATGACATTATCTCCTATTATTGTTGATTTGGATGTAGAGATGGTAAAGTTTTTGGATTCATTTGATATGAGAAACTTGTGATATGAAATAAGTATAGTATTGATGTACCTAGGAGGTACAGTTGGAATTGGTCATGTGTACGATCAACTTGTTTATGTAAAGTTTGATATGTTAGGTTGTGTGGTTTTAAACTTCATGGGTGTATTTTATTCAATAAGCTATGGGATCGTGGTACAACCGATTGAGATTTGGTATTCTACTATGGTAAAATGGGTTACCAAGTTAGTGGATGTGAATGAAGTTTCATGGTTGATATAGTTGAGTCAGAAAGTTGGTGAAAAATCACAGGGTTGAAAACTCAACGTATATTAAACTTATTACATTGATCAAGTAGTGTTATTTGGTAGAGGTGACCACATATTCATGAAAATTGAAAGGTGGTGGAAGACCTAGACAATGATTATTTCCAAGGATTAGCATGAAGGTGGAGAATTGTAATACATGATGCAAATCCACGCAGTATGATTGATTACCATTGTGGATGACCAAGTATCAAATGTTAGACTATGATAATTTGATATGAAGATTGGAATGGATTCTTGGTAGCTCAATTGATGGAGAAGTTTCTACCCATTTTGGATTCCCAGTTTGGAAGAGTTGATCGATCGATCAAACATGTAAGTTTTTCAAGTAAAATGATGAATAGGGGTACAAGAATCTACACATGGAAGGCTTGGAACTGAAGGGCATTTTGGTAAAAGACCAAGGGACTTGTATAAGCACCTCTTAGTGCCCTATTTATTAAGTGAGATCAAGATGCTTAGAGTGCTTGAGAGAAAGATATGCAAGAGAGAAATTAGGGCTTTTCTCCATTAAAGGCAGCAAAAGAATCTTGGTATTTTTTGGGTAAATCTTTGGGTGTAAATTTTTCTAAATTATTGTTCTCTCCTATTTAATCTATTATAAGCATTAAAATTTAAGTATATCTCCATTTGAATAGTGTGAATCTCAAGAATGTTCTTGAGATTTAAATGGGTTGGGTGATGCTTGTATAATAATGAAAATAGATTATTGTAATACTATTGAGTAGCATAGTTGTAATTCTCTTTGATTCATAGTGAAATATTACTTGAGTGATCAAGGTATGGATGTAAACTCTATTATTTTGAAGAAAAAATACATTAAATCTTATGTGTTGATTTATTATTTTCTTTACTCGTATTTATTCCTTGTCGATATTTTGGTGAGGTTGCGTTTGTGAAAATTTGTTGTTTATCGTTTGGTTTCCATTTGACTCTCCTTGTGTTCATTGTTTTATTGGGTAATGATCGATTCATGAGATAACTATGTTTTCATAAACATCAATAATATTCGATAAAATCACAACGGTTACAAAAAGTTTGAAGCTTTTAAAATAATATTATAAAATTCACAATCGTAAAAGTAAAATTCTTTGATTTTTCATTTACATTTCTCACGAAAAACTTTGGACATGTCACTTAATTAAAATTACATGAGGAAAAAATTAAAAATCTCTAATAACAAGCAGTTTGATTTTTACATGACTTATATATTGATCTTAACTCTCATATATATTATCATTTTGATTTTTACATTAATTATTTATTTATTAACTGATTTAACATTTAACATTTAACGCATTAAAAGAATATAATTTTTATATTATAAAAAATGTATAAAACATAGAATATAATTTTTATATTATAAAAAAATGTATAAAACATATATTTTTTACATGGTACAAAAATACATACATGAGAAAAGAGACAAGTATAATCTTATTTATAAAGAAAATTTTATTAATATCATAACAATATTTTTGTTTTTATAATCATCAAAGTAATAAATTGTTAAGTAAAATTTTAAATTACTTAAACATTAATGTTCTCATCTTTAAAAATTAATATCAATTATTAAAAATAAAACTCGTGGGAATTATAAATTGCAATTAAATTTATATTGATGGGAATCTATTGAAACCCATTTGTGGTATCAGTAACGATAAAGAAATCGTTGGAAATGAATTTAAATAAAAAAATATTTTTTATTACTTTATGACCATTATTTCATAAATTATGTAACTGTCATTTTCATAATTATATGGTCATTAATTTTATGACTGTTATTCTTATAATTATGTGACCGTTACTTTTATGACCGTTATTTTTCATAATTATGTGGCCATTAATTTTATGACCGTTATTCTCATAATTATGCGATCGTTACTTTTATAACCGTTATTTTCATAATTATGTGTCCGTTATTTTCATAATTATATGACTGTTACACATATTTTTTTCACTATAAAAAGGGGCAATAGCCCTCAGTTTAGAATATAACTTAACAACTCAAAAAACAGTTCTACGGTTTTCATAGCAAAATCAAAGAAAAGAAAATTCAGAATTGTTTTCTCAGATTTTCGAGCAACATAAATATTTGAGAGGTGTAGTATTCCGGACTTCATCAGTGCAGTGAAGTTCCGAGACAGAAAAAGATTCTGGACTGTTTTATCCTGAGGACGACGAGGCTGTGTTTGCTTGCATAAGTTTGGACAGAGCCGCGAAACGTCTTAAAGAGAGCGACCTAGTCCGCGACTCAACCCAAACCCAAGCAGTTCATTTCAAGTTATCGGTAATATTGTTCTTACATAATTTTTCACATATTTGTTACAACAATAACAGAAAATGGTAAATACATCCAGATCAATATTATGCGAATTGGGATTAAGTCACAAGTCAAAGTGACTATGTATACTTTCACTGTCAATTAAGCCTCAGCTAACTGAGAAAAGTTGAAGGGAGCTACAAATTCTGGTGGACCATTAAAGAGTGTCAAAGCTGCCAATCTAGAAGCAGCCTGGGTTGGGTGGAACATATCCCAGAACAGGTGTCCTTTGCGGTTCGTGCACAGGTTTGCTTTTGGATCACAAATGGATTCTCCATTAAACTTCCCACCTCCACAACAAGCAGTTTTCACCTCCACTAAATCTGATGAAAATAATCAATGTTAAAAAAGGTTTCAATATTTAGATTTTTAACTAACATGCATGTATGTCTACTGTTAAAAGTTGGTGTTCATACACTCTTTCGCAGGTTTAAGCTAGTAGGAGGGCCAACAATAATTATACATTTATCAATTCTAGAGAGTGTTTGCTCTGTGAATCATGCAAACCAAACACTTATAATTCAATAATTGATGTAATTGTTGTTTAAAGATAAAATATGGGTTTGATTTCATGTATGAAGTTATTTATGAACAACTATATATTCAAATATATATATAAATGAAAGTCGTGCTTACTGAAAAGTGTAGGGCTGCTTATTACACCCATGGTCATCTTATAAGCATTTCCAAGAGAGTACTTCATCTCCTTAATCTCTCCACTGAGCTTAGACAAAAGTGCTTCTAGCATAGAGTGGAATTCTATTGAAAGGTTGTTTAATTTATCCAAACAACCACCACTTGGATTGTAAACCCTTTGAGATGGACAACATCCTATTGGTGCAACCCCAATTATCCCAAACTTTTTTGCTCCAAGATTCACTAGACTCTGCCATTATTCAAATATACATTTATTTAAAAATCAATTATTGAGAGCCTGATCAATTATCATAAGTTTTGTGGATCGGTAGTGTAGAACAAGAGAAAAGCTGGACCTTTATGTGACATTCATAAGTGGAAGCTAATGAGGTTAAGAAGTCTTCCTTGGAGGGTTTGGTACTAGAATTTGAATGGTAATAACCCAAAAGATCATTGCTACCAATGCTGATGAAGAACAAACTCTTGTAGAGGAACTTTTCAGTTGCTGCTGAACCCATAACTGCTGCAAGGTTGTCCTTCACTGTTGTAAATTGTTGAATCTGCTCTTTCAAAGAAACTACTTTCTTTTGGTTCACATCGTGTTGGAAGAAAAAGAAAAAGTAAAAAACCACAATAACAAACAATGAACCACTTTAATTAATATTTATCAACGTATATATATAAAAATACATGTATTTTTATAGAAATAAGTGAGAGATATGATAAGAGAAATATGTATTTTTTTTTCTCTCTCCTTATCCCCTCTCATCTTGTTATTGAATTCTACTAACATGACTAATTAATCAGAAAGAAAAAACATTGAATTGACTTATTAAGAGGAGTTACCAATAATTGACCGGTTGAGTCAAAAATGCCAGCCCCTCCCGAGGCAAAGTTGATACCTCTGAAGCTCCTCCTAAGCATATGGAGTGAACTACTACTATTATGTGAAAGAAAAGATGGTGGACTTCTCTTGTATCCATATTCTTTAGCTAATAATGATAAATTAAAACGTTACAATCACATTAATGAATGACATATATGGTATATTTTGTTCTATTCAACACTTCAATATATGTATAAAATTATATACAACATTGTTGCATGTGCATATATTATTAAAAACCCTAGTTCGTCACATATTGTAATTCATGTATACATACAATTATATATAACATTGTTGCGCCTTACACGTAAAGGGATCTGTTAAATTTAGACCTAATTTCATCTCAAAACTCAAGTTATTAGATGGATGACTGTTCTTGTTTATATACGCAACGTATACGCGATCCCCAGTCGATGTAAGACTTTAACACTCCCCCTTACATCGGTAAGGATTTGTTCCCTTGAGACCGACGAGGATGTTGAGCTTATGAAGTCCAAGTGGTGAAATACATCACTCACCAGTGGAAAAAAAACTACACCGACCAAGTAACTTACTTTGATACCATGTTAAATTTGGACCTAATTCCATCTCAAAAACTAATTTATGAGATAAAGAACTGTCATTTTTTATATGCGTAGTGTGAACGCGATCCCCAATCGATATTAGACTTTAATAGGGTCAGTGATGTAACGAATGCTAAATATATAAATTGTTTGAAATAATGGTAATTAACTAACCAAGGAAATCAGCACTGTTAAGGCCATTGCTGAACCTTCCAGTAGGTCTAGAGTAAGGAAAATCGATGCCATTGGGAGGAAAGTTTGCCGTAGCAGTGCTTCCTATCAAATAATTGTTGGTGCCAACATCGGCTGTTGAGTCCCCAAGTATGAAAATAGCTGGCACTGATGCTTCTGTCAAACCAACTATTACTAACGCAGCTGAGAATAGTATTAGAACAACACATTCTTTTGCCATATTGAAAAAAGAAATATGAAATAAATAATTTTAATTGGTTTAGAGAATGTGTGTTTTTCTTTATAATGTACTACTCTACTCATATATATATATAGTAGAAGAATTATAAAACAACAATGTCACGTTAATATTATCATTTTTCTACAAATATCAAAGCATACTTACAAATGATTTAAGTGTTTATTATGGCGGATATGCCTAATGAGTTTCTATGGCCGGATTGATAGCTAACAAGATAGGAATTGATCGTTTATCATTTCAAATTCACATTTTTTTAAAACACAGCTGTCATATTTACGATGATATTTGAAAAAAATTAGTAGGAATGATAAATATAGAATGAAATATAACACATTCCAATAATATCATAATCATTATTACTCGTAATAATTTGTTGTAATGTTATATTTTTATCATATATTTATATAATTATTTGATTTAATTTAATTTAAAAAAACTTATTTATTATTTTATTTCTTTTATAATTTTATAAATTTTACTTTAACATTTATTATTATTTTTATTAAATTAAATTCATATTATCATTCGTTTACATTTTACGAAATAATTACGAACTAATTAGAATAGATTATTGGAATTGCCATAGTTTATCACTTTATTGCCGTCTTAAATTATAATAAAATTAATTTAATTTCGAACTTGGATACAGTTTTTTTTTAAAAGGATCAATCATTTTGTTAAAGAACATTTATATATTAATATCACTCATGACATAAACAAGGACTCTGGCTTCTTTCATTTGTCTTGAATTTCTATCTTTGTAGAATCCCAGGCGGACTGTTCTGATTCTTAATTTTGATCAAAATAATGTATAAAATATATAAACTAACAAAATCGAAATCAGCAGGTGTACTGTATGTTATAAATTAGTACAAACAAAGCTAGGATCTAACTTTATTTAAAAAAAACACAAGAAGAAGAAGAAGCATCAGCTAGGATTTAATTTAATTGAATAAATAAATAATTATGGATATAGATAAAATAATATACAATGAAAAAAATAATTGAAACAAATTTAAATAATTAACACTACTGTCAAAGATAGACCAAGAAAAATTCATTGATAAATACAAATAAAGCGTACAACTCTAATATTCAAAATGCATCCCAAAAAATAAAATCAATCACTAAATACACCAACAAAATCTCCAATAACTACAACACTAAAGCATCAATAATTAAACAAATATAGCAAATAAAAAGTTACTACAGTGATGGTAAAAGGGAAAGGGATTGCTGTTGGCGTTTAATCAAATTCCCAATCATGAAAAAAGACTTAATTGGTTTGCTATAACGTTGGTATTGTCTAATTTATATTATACAGACACGTGTTATTTATATAAAAATACACGTCACAACGTGTAAGAGATGTACAAGAATAAAAAATATATTTAAAACTTGAGATTAACCATTATATGGCTCGAGTTGGTAGTCTACCTTCCAACACCATTGCACTTATGCGTAGGCAAGGTCACCCTATGAGTGTCATTGTGGACGTGGATACATACTAATCCTTCTAAGCTGATTCATCTAATGGGTTAAGTTGTTAGTTAGATTTGGTTCTGAGTCAATTCATATGTTCAAAAATCAAGTCTTCTTATTCTTTTAGCTCAGCTCCTTAGTAGGAGTAGAAGAGTAGCAACCGGACAACGAATTTGAAATGTTCGACTCATCCTAATAAATTCTTGTCAGTTAATTGGAGAGAAAAAATATGTACCTCTATAGAAGGAGAAGTCTGGGCTTTATTTTATCATTTCCTGCACATCAAACAAAAATAGAAACAAAAACGCTCTGTCATCTCAACTCACACCATACAAGTTCTCAACTCGGTGGTAAGAAAATTAGTATGACACGTAGTTTACTATTGCTCGAGCTTTGAAGGAAACCTCCTCGAGTCTAACATTTTTATGCGTTCTTTTCAAGTTGGTTTATAAATTCGCTCCACTTTTTACTTTCAAAACTCAACCTTAGGTAACTTCTATTTCTTGTACATCAACTTTTTATGTTTTATAACATTTTGTAGAAACCATACATAGAGAATGCACTTTGGGATCTTCCTCTTAAGAGAACCCTCAATATCCCAACTTGCCAGGCAAGCAAAAAGCAATGCAACATGTCAATTACCATAAAAGAACAAAAGTATCAATACATATTTTAAGATTAATGTTGGTGTGTGTTGTGGTGCATGCTGCAACAATGACAGACACCAATGCTCAGTGGAGTAAAACATAGAGCAGACAATAATATTAGTGGATCCATAAAACATGGATGTGCAAGAATTATGGTTATTGTTTAATTTTCATTTTCTTTGTATGCATATATCTCAACTCTTGTATAGGAACATAACAGAAATAATAATGAAATATACTGATAATTATCAGAGAAACACAATATTTTGACATGGTATCAGAGCAGAATATTGTTGACTAATGAACTACCTGCTGATTTCTGATGGAACTACCATTTTTGATTTCTGATTATGATTTCCTGATTTGTTGATTTGCTGATTTGTTGATTTCTGATTCCTGATTCCTGATTTCGGGTTTCTGGTTTCTGGTGTGGCTGCTGATTATAGCTACAGTTTTTTGTTTTGCTGAGTTCTGATTTCTGGTTTATATTGGTCCCGAAGTTGTTTCTGGTTTCTTATTTCTTATTTCTGAAACCGATCGGTTGCAATATTGGGGAAAAAATCAGGAAAAACAACATCTAGTATCAAGATGGAAATTTCTGCTCAACGTCAGTTGTAGCTGTTGGCTGACCGGATTCGCAACCGTCTAGCCAAAGCAGCGAAGAAGAACACCGCTTCACAGAGGACGAGGTGGAGGGCTGACTCTACTCTGTGAAAAAAAATTATTACAGACGAAAATGGAAGGCGCTGTTTCATTATAGCAGCAGCAGACAAAGAAGAAAGCAGCAGACGAGAAGAAGAAGAAAGCAGCACACGAAGAGTGCCACTTTAGGAGGGCTGCGCGAATTAGAATATGTTTTAGGGTTATAGTTTACGTTGTCTCTGTGCGTGTGGTTGGTTGGAGCTGTAGGTTTATCCGCAGCTGAGGGAAGAAAACGTGGCTGGTTGGAGCTGTAGGTTTATCTGCAGCTGAGGGAAGAAAACGCAACAAAGGCTGCGTGAAGAAAGGGCTGCGCACAGAGGAAAAAAATTGAATTAGGGTTAGCAACGCAGAAGCTGCCCTCATTTGGAAATTTTTTAGGGTTACAGATTTTTTTTTCTATATATAGTGTACGAAGTGTAAAAAAAAGGAAAAACAGAAGGAAATTTTCTTTAGTTTTTATGGCAGAATCTAGAGATTTAACCACCAATTTCATATTGGAAGACTTGACGATGAAAATGACGGAAGTTCTAGCCAGAGCTCAGACCGTCTCACAACCTCTACTAACTGAAGCGTCGACTGCCCCATTAGTATCAAGTTGGGAGGATTCAACTATGCCTTGTGGTCCCAGGTGGTAGAGATGTATATCTTTGGCAAAGACAAACTGGGATATATTAATGGGGAATTTCCTCAACCTGTTGAAACTGACCCCTCATTCAGGAGATGGCGCACTGAAAATGCCATTGTTAAAGGATGGTTGATCAATTCGATGGACCCCTCCTTGATTGCAAATTTTATTCGATTCCCAACTGCGAAACAGGTTTGGGATTCTGCAGCTACCACCTACTATGATGGTACAGACACGTCTCAAGTGTATGATCTTCACCGTCGAGTTACTCGTACGAAGCAAGCAGGTGGATCCATTGAAAAATACTACAATGACCTGCAAGGATTGTGGCGTGAAATTGATTTTCGTCGTCCTAATCCAATGGAGTGTGCGATTGATATACAAAAATACAACTCCATCGTACAGGAAGATCAAGTGTATACCTTCCTCGATGGACTTGATGATAGATTGGATAAAACTCGAAGTGATGTGCTTCAGATAAAACCATTTCCTACGGTGGAACAAGCCTATGGATTCATCCGTAGGGAAGAGTTCAGGCAGACCGTGATGATCACAGGTGTAGATACGACACCCGGAGTAGTTATGGCTTTTAAAGGGGTCAAGGGACACCAAAATCTAATGCCACCAAAAACAGGACCTTCCTTGGGTAGCAAGAAATCCATGGGAAATCCACCGTCTCTTGACATGAAATGTGGCCATTGCGGAAACTCCAAACACACCCGTGAAAACTGCTTCAAACTACATGGGTATCCAGAATGGTGGAATGATCTTTAAGCATGGAAGAAAATGGGACACAACTGGGCGAGCAGATGTGGCTACCAATAATGCCTCACTATCCCTTACTTCTTAGGCCGAATCTTCCCAGGATCCAGGTATTTCAAGTAAATCATTTCACATCTCTACTCGTAGTGATAAAGAGGATTGGATTCTGGACTCTGGAGCTACAGATCACATGACGTTTGACCCAAACGATCTCTCCAATACAACCCAGCCAAGACGGAGCCGTGTTGCCAATGCAAATAGGGTCACTTATCCAGTTACAGGAGCTGGAACAGTGACCTTATCTCCTTCATTATCATTATCTAATACTTTGCTTGTACCCTCTCTGTCAAACCGACTAATGTCTGTAAGTTAGGTCACTTCAGACCTTAATTGTGTAGTATTGATGTATTCTACTTTTTGCCTTCTACAGGATATTCTCACCAAGGAGATCATTGGGCGTGGTACTAGAAGAGGAGGGCTATATTATGTGGATGACCTCAGCTCAGGAAGAGCCAATCACATGCAACATACTGTTGGTAACAAGGAACGACAGATTTGGCTATGTCATCGTAGATTTGGGCATCCATCATTCGGGTATTTAAAGCACCTACTCCCCAGTTTATTTTCAAATATCACACATTCAGATTTCAAATGTGATACTTGTATCCTAGAAAAAAGTCATAGTGCGTCTTATCCTATGAGCATGAATAAAAGTATGACTCCTTTTGCTTTGGTACATTCTGATGTTTGGGGACCTTTCCCGGTCATTACGCCATCGGGTCATCGTTGGTTTTTTATTTTTGTTGATGATTGTACACGAATGACATGGCTTTACCTTCTCAAACATAAAGATGAAGTATTTGCTACATTTCACCTTTTTCACACCATGGTTCAGACATAATTTTCTGAAAAAATTAAGATACTTAGGTCTGATAATGGAGGGGAGTATGTTAATCAACAATTTCGGACA
This sequence comes from Hippophae rhamnoides, assembly GCA_033030585.1. Classification (NCBI taxonomy): domain Eukaryota; kingdom Viridiplantae; phylum Streptophyta; class Magnoliopsida; order Rosales; family Elaeagnaceae; genus Hippophae; species Hippophae rhamnoides. The sequence continues at coordinate 71,966,995 of CM065429.1, forward strand.
TACTTGGACAACCATGGTATTCTCCATGAAACCTCATGTTCACAAACCCCACAACAGAATGGGACTATGGAGAGGAAGAATCGGCATATTTTAGAAATGGCTCGGGCCTTAGTAATCGGTGCACATATGCCTAATAAATACTGGAGTGATGCTGTTACTACAGCTGTGTATCTACTAAATCGTATGCCCACAAAAACCTTACAATTTCAGACTCCATTAAAGGTGTTATGTGATCATCTTCCCTTGCCTGCTATTTTGATGCTTCCACCCCGAATTTTTGGATGTGTTGCTTTCGTCCACCTCCATAAAAATCAACGAACTAAGTTGGATCCATGTGTTGTCCGATGTGTATTCTTGGGGTATGGTGTACAAAAAAAGGGTTACCGATGTTATGATCCAATTACTAAAAGGATCTATACTACCATGGATGTCACTTTCCTCGAATCAAAATGTTTTTTCCCATCACCGGTATCCAATTACACTCTTCAGGAGGAGAGTTATGGTGAAGAACGAAATTGGCTTGATATTGAAATATTAGACACTAGTCCAACATACTCGGATCGTGCCAATAATATGGAGGAGCCAGTATCTAGACTCGAGCTTGAACTTCCAAGAACTGAAGCTGAAGTAGTAATTGAATCTCCCGAAGATGAAATGGTTGATGTACCCCTCCATTCTCTAGTACCCAATGATCCTCCTGCTGAGAACACTCCTGAGGTAAGCTATCCTATCACACCTTTACAAACTAATGCTATAGATACATCTGTTGGTTATGTTTTACCTTTCAGACACAATCGAGGTAAACCTCCAAATCGATACTCCCCAGAAAGAGAAGAACGACAACCCAAGTATCCAATAGCAAATTATGTATCTACTCAAAGGTTATCAGAACCTATCAGGGCATTTGCACAAACACTCTCCTCGTGTCAAATTCCGAGTAGCATTGAAGAAGCCTTATCTGATCCAAAATGGGCTCAAGCTATAAAAGAGGAATTTGAGGCATTGTAGAAGAATAACACATGGGTGTTAAGCGAGTTGCCTCAAGGGAGGAAGATGGTAGGATGCAAGTGGATTTTCTCCATTAAGTATAAAGCAGATGGGTTAGTTGATCGATACAAGGCGAGGCTTGTAGCAAAAGGATATACACAGAAACATGGGATAGATTATCAAGAAACCTTCTCACCTGTGGCTAAACTAAAAACTGTGAGAGTTTTGTTATCTCTTGCAGCAAATTTAGATTGGCCATTGCACCAACTTGACGTGAAGAATGCCTTCCTTCATGGTGACCTTGAAGAAGAGATTTACATGGATATCCCACCAGGATATACTGTTACATCAGGAAAAGAAACTACATGTAGATTACAACGAGCATTGTATGGACTAAAACAATCACCTCAAGCGTGGTTTGGTAGGTTGAGTTCAGCAATGAAGAAATATGGGTTCCAACAAAGCAACTCACATCATACTCTTTTGCTAAAACATCGATTAGGGAAGATAACAGCCCATATAGTCTATGTAGATGACATGATCATTACATGGGATGATAAAGAAGAAATCTCTAAGCTTCAAGAACAACTGTCAAATGAGTTTGAAATGAAGAACTTGGGAGGGCTCAAATACTTCTTAGGTATTAAGGTAACAAGATCAAAAAAAGGCATATGTCTTTCCTAAAGGAAATATACTCTGGACCTACTAGCAGAGGCAGGACTACTAGATTGTAAACCTGTCGATATTCTAATGGTTCAAAATCATAAACTCGGAGAATATGTGGACTAAGTACCAGTAGATAAACAGAGATATCAACGGTTAGTAGGTAAACTCATATATTTATCTCATACTCGACCTGATATTGCTTATTCTGTGAGTGTCGTGAGTCAGTTCATACACTGCCCAAGTGAAGACCATATGGATGCGATCATGCGAATACTTCGTTACTTAAAATCCTCCCCTGGGAAAGGACTTATGTTTTCAAAGAATGGTTAATTGGAAGTCCTTGGATATACAGATTCAGACTGGGCAGGGAATATGAAAGATAGGAAATCTACTGCTGGGTACTTTACTTTTGTGGGGGGAAACCTTGTTACATAGAGGGGCAAGAAGCAAAATGTAGTTGCCTTATCCAGTGCTGAAGCTGAATTTCGAGGAATGGTCAAGGGAATATGTGAGCTCCTTTGGTTGAAAAAACTTCTAACTGAGATTGGTGTTTCTCCTAACTCTGAAATGAACTTATTTTGTGATAACAAAGCAACCATTGCCATCTCTCACAATCCAGTTCAACATGATCGCAAGAAGCACGTTGAAATGGATCGGAACTTCATCAAACAGAATCTTGAAGAAAAGATTATTAAGCTTCTATTTGTTAAATCAGAAGATCAATTGGCTGATATACTCACAAAATCTGTCTCTGTAAGAAACTTCTACAACTCACTTGACAAGTTGGGCATAAGAGACATATATGCACCAACTTGAGGAAGAGTGTTGGTGTGTGTTGTGGTGCATGCTGCAACAGTGGCAGACACCAATGCTTAGTGGAGTAAAACATGGAGCAGACAATAATATTAGTGGAGCCATAAAACATGGATATGTAAGAATTATGATTATTGTTTAATTTTCGTTTTCTTTGTATACATATATCTCAACTCTTGTATAGGAACAAAACATAAATAATAATGAAATATACTGATAATTATCAGAGAAACACAATATTTTGACAATTAATACATAATTTCTCTTAAAAAAGATTGACGTGTCCAACAAAAGGATCAATAAAAATATTAAATAAAATCATATTTATTAAATTATCAATTCTATTTTGTAAAATTCAAATAAACCAAACATTATCTATCCTTCTAAAATTTCATAAAAATGATAGATATTATAATTATCATCATTTTGATAATTATTATCCCTCGTATTCTTAAGTAAGAAAGAATGTCTAACTTTTGAAACAAAAAGGCATTAAAGAACATATCGACTATAAATTTGATGAATCTAAGGTTAATGCTAAAACCTTATTCTTTGCACATAAATTGTAAAACAATCGACCTCCCTTCTATTTTATTTTTGAAAAATAAACAATGAGACGAATTTGGAAGAGTGGTGAATGAACTCTTAGATAAAATTGTTGCCCAAGGTATTGCCTTGCTCAAAACACAGACCTCAGATTCCACATGCCCCCATTGTCCAATGCCACATATATAGCTGTCCATGACTTAGGATATACCTGTAACATTATAAAACCTAAATTATTAATTTCATGTATCCATATTAAACTCTGTAACTTAAGTTAAGCACAATAAAAACCATTAGGACAATAATAATTAAATTAAAAAAAACTATATATGTTAACCTCTGTGGTGGATCTTGAAATTGCACCTATAAGATTATATTCATTTCTTCTATTTGGTGTCCATTTTCTTCCATGCATTCTGAAATTCAAGTAGATAATAAGTATATAAATTGTTTGTGTCAATAATCATTCTGATTTTTAATTTTTAATTCTTTAATTTTGGAATAGAATTTTAAGTTTCAATTATTTTTTGAAAAAAAATAAAAGTTGTTTGATAATCAATTTATAGTTTCAATTTTGAAAATAAATATTGAAAATTATTTGATAACCAATTTTTAATTTTTAAAACTTTAAGGTTCAATTTCAAATTAAATTTTGACTCTTTAATTATTTTGAGTAAAATTGAATATGATTAGATTGTTAATTTTTAATGACAATCTATAAAAAAATTAAATTTCAAAACTAACTTTTGATGAATTCCAAAATTTTAAAAACAAAATTTAAAAACGAGTTAACAATGGTAATTGATTTCAAAATTTTATAAAAATTAAAAGTTATAAATTGAAAAATTATCGAATTAACTCTTAATTTATCTAATTTATTTTTTGTTGACTTGAAATAAGAATGAAAAATCTAATCCTCTACGTCATTAAATTAATATGAAAATACTGATACTCAACAACCCAAAAGATTAACCATCCAAGTAATAGCTATGAATTAAATTTTCAGGGTTCTCAAGCACAATCTCAATAAAAGCTCTAAAATCAGCACCCCATATTAAAAAAATTGCACTAATGATTAAAATGTTTTAAAAAAAGAGAGTAAAAAATAGAAAATAAAGTAAGTAAAATGATTTAAAATGAATAAAATATTCATAAACTTAATAATAATATGATTAAAATGTAATATTATAAAGTAAAATGAGCAGTATATATAATTTGTAAAAATAAAGTGATAAAAATACAAATTTTTCTATGACTTAAAAAGATAAAGAAAAGGTGGAAGAAATTTAGAGTACTACTAATATAATAATAAATCACCATTATTCAATTAAAAAACAGTCCCTAATAGATCGAGCCTGATTAAGAAACCAATCAACTCCAGTTGAGGTAGAGGGAAATGGGCCTTTTTCTGGGCCGACAGAGTTAGTATAATGAAGGGTAGCGATAAAAGGGAGGAGGGAGGACTTTCTGGTGAAACGGGTCGAGACTAGGGGTGTCCAAAAACCGGATTGGACCGGATTAAATCTTAAACTGGATCGGATCGGACTAAATCGAACGATTTTACTAATCAAACGGTTCGGTCTGATTTGTATTAATTTTAAACCGTTCGAACCGGACCGGACCGGTTTAATAATATATTAAAAATTTCACATTATTCTTCATTAAATTATAAAAAAATCGAACAAAACTGGGAACCAAACCGGATCGAACGGTTTTATAATTCAAATAGTCCGGTCCAGTTTTTATTTTTTAAAACCGTTTCAAAAGGTCCGGTTCTAGTAATATAAACGGTTCAGTCCGGTTAGATTTTTTTTAAGAAAAACCAGACCGGACCGGACCATAAACACCCCTAGTCGAGACCACAGTGGAATAATCCTCGGGAATTTTATCACTTTATTTTTAAATCATTGTATTTTTACAACTCAAATTGTGAGTGACATAATATAATTTCATTAATAATAATCTTATTTAATTATAATGATATTAAAATATAATTAAAGAAATTCATATATTTTATTTTAAAATAACAAAAGTGATTATTATGAAAAAAAAAGGAAAAAAAACTACAATTAATTAACATATATCTACATCTAATATAGTAGTATTTAGGATAAGAACTCCAATTAATTTTGTTAGTATCAAATAAATAAATAGTATAGTAGTATTTAGGATAAGAACTCCAAATAATTTTGTTACTATCAAATAAATAATTTAATCATTTTGTTTTTATAAGAGTTATTTAAGTCACTATTTTAATAAAATGTGATATGTTAGTTTTTTTTAAATAATATAATAATATTCTATTAAAAAAATATTTAATACATATCTTAATTTTAGAATTTAATACAAAGAAATGGATATATAAAAATGAGAAGTGAAACATAAAACAATCTACTCCTAACGTTTATAAACGAAAACTCATAGCTAAACTTCTATCATGTATTTTTTTCCCCTTAATTATTTTATTAATACAAAAATTTAAAATAAACATTATAAATTTTTAAATATTATAATTTAATTCTTAAAATTCTAAAATTTCATACATATATATTCAAGATTTTAAAACCTATATGTACAGTTTTTAAAAATTTAAAGACTAAACCGTATAATTTAAAAATTTAAGAATATATATATATATATATATATATATATATATGTATAATTTGAAATTTTTTAAAATTAAATCATAAATTTTAAAAATATAGAAAAATTATAATTGAATTTAGTTAAATTCTAAAAATAAAATAGTAGATTTTAGTTTTTTTTAGGACGATAACCAACACTAATTGAATTATTATTTAAGTGACATTATAATTCAATAAAACATATTAGTCATATATACTAAATATAATATAAATTTGAACACTTATTTTACAAACATAATAACTCTATTTATTACTTTATATATATATATATAATATATATATATATAGGTCATAATTATAAAAATTCTTAGAATTTTATTTTATATCCCTCATTTAATACTCTTTATATAGGTCATAATTATTTGTGTTGTGACACTACAAACATAACAAATACTAAATTCATCTTTCATACAAAAAAAAAGTAAGAAAAACATATTATCTTTAAGATATGTAACATAAGAATAAAACAAAAAAACGGGTAAAATATACATCTAATAGGAAGAAAAAAAATTTAATAAACTATAACATAGTAAAAACTAAAAACACATATAATATAACTTATTTTATTAACTATATACAACAATGTCACCACCTATAGATAATATAAGAAAGAACAATTAAATGTATATAATAAATTAAAAAATATAAACTAATTTAGAATACAAATAAAAATAACATAGAATTAAACAATGAAAAATGTTATAATAAAATTATACTTTAATGTAACAATATCCATTAAAAATATATTCAAATTTCATATGAAATTACTGTATAAAAGATTATAAAATAAAAATAATTAAAAAATAATGTAATATGTGTAAAATATATTAAAGAATACTTAATATTTTACAAAACAAAAAAAAAAATGAGATAGAAAAACAATGTAACGTTTTATATTAAAATTCTAATATAACGTAATAACGTATATACAACCCACATCAAATTTACGAGTGAAAAAGAAATTAAAGATATCAGAAAGAAATTGACTTATTGAAACGAAAATGAACTAAAATAAACAAAACAGAGCAGACTATAAACAAAGAATACACCCACACTAGTGGAAGTGAAAAGGCGAGCAGAGACAAAAAAAAATTGAACATGTAATGTATAAAACCATTAGGTGTATATATCTTAGAATATGTTACGGAGTTTTTTTATGGATGTGTTTAGAATTAGTATTTTTTTTTAACATACATGTTAAATATTTGTGAATTGGTGAGGTTTTATTTTATTTTTTTATTTTTTTGTTTCTTAAAATATTATTGAATTACTTTTAACTATTATTTTATTTTTCTTATTAAATTTTTTTAACTATGTGTTAATAATTGATTTTTGACTACCATTTTTAAAAAAGATATAACAAAAATCTATTATCTTTACATAAAAAAAAATATTTTTATTAAAGATATTGTATTTATTTTACTATTTTTCTTAATTTATATCAATTGAATTGAAAGTATTATTATAATAACAATATATTTTGTACAATCAAACTGCATTGTTGTTGACAAAGAAGAAGCTAAAATAAGGGAAAAGTATTACACATATTCTTGGGATATAAATGATGAAATAGCTTTGGGTTTATGTATAAAATAAATATTATACATAATAAATATATTACAGTTATAAGATAATTTTTCATTAAATACATTTGTATATGTTCAAATGTATTTATTAATAATACTATAATTTGAATACATAGGCTTTTCCATTAAAAAAATTCACTGTGGCTTGAAGAATTTGGCATCAATACCAGTGTCAATAATGACATACATACCAGCAACCATCAAAATGACACTTAGTGCCATTCCAAGGAGACCAAGTATCCAGAGAAGATACCAAATTGGGCTATACTTTTTGGGCTTTTTAATCTTGAGCCACATAAAACATGGGTAAGCTAATGTTACTGGTAGTGCAATTCCTCCAATAAAACCGGCCACACTTCCCAAAAATGGAATGAGCACAGCTATAAAGAAGCAACCATAAGCAAACATTACTCTGAAAATAACTCTCAACCACCATGGACATGGCTTCTTCATCCTTTTTGTGTATTTGGACTCCATGTCATCAAACATTGGCATCCCATAGATTTGAAAGGAACTCAGTGAGTTTACTATCACAAATATGCACGCTAGTCCCATCACAAATTGTGAGGTGTCACGTCTTCTGAAACCAAAAAATGCTGCTAGCATACCTCCACTCTCTGGTATCTGTTATTCCACAAAAGAATTTGATCGAATTACTAGTTATTTGGATTTTTTTTTATTATTATTATTACACAGTACAAAGAAAAATTTATTAATAAATTTAATAAAATTCCCGTTTGGATTATAGTAATAAAAATGATAACGAGAATGATTTAGAATATTTTTATATTCGATTTTTATTAATATGAAATAGAATATAAAACGATAACAAAAATGATCATTTCTCAGTAAGGTGAAGGAATCCTAAACAACTTAGTTATACAAGGTTAATCAACGTAAAATACTAAAATTTAGGTATATTAAAGAAAATGGTAGGTAATAAATACATTTTGACCGTAAGCCCAGTAGCCTCCAATTGCAAGAGGGAATAAACACATAGCGATGATTACATATGCGAATATGACACCCCTCCACATTGGTACTCTTGATGGGTGCTTTTCGCTTGAAGGCATTGTAGACTGCACTTAAACAAAATTATCAAATTCAAGTTCACATAAACTGTGTTATTTTTAATATATAACAATGTTCATGTATATTAGAGCAGTTTTCATTTTTTTTTATCCCTTCTACACGGATTTTTAATTTTTATCAATTAATTAATTTATACTTAAAATTAAACACGTATTTAAAAATAAAATTCATTTGAACATATTTTAAATAATAATATCTACTCTCCAAATTTTTTCTTAAAAGCCTGACTAGCATGAATTGTTAATGTTTCTGTGACTAAAACTCTAACAACCCTTGTTTTTTTTAAAGCAAATACAAAAGGAAAATATTTTTTAACACGAGTTTAAAAACAATAATGAGGATTAAAAATGAAAGTAATTTTAACAGTGGCTGCATATTATACAAGGAAAAAAAGTGGATATATAAAAATAGAAATACCTGAATCTCAAGTATAAGATTGTGACCTCTGAAAGCAAAAGCAATCATACCAAGTGCATTTAGAACATCAAAAATATGAGCAGTGTGGGAGTGTGGTTTGACAGGATCATAAGAAATACCAGGAAGCCTACCCTTGGCAACAGACACAACCCACATGACTGTACAATAGCCAACAGCTGTGATTGATCCTATAAGTGAAACCCCAGCAATAGAATTCAAGTTTGGCAATTGGGATAGTACAGCTACTGCACATGTAAACACCAAGTACCATTCAACTGGTGTTAATGGTTTTGATGTGCATGTAGCTCCACATACTATTTGGTAGAAGTTCTTCGATGTCGATCCTCCAATTATAATCAAAGCTACACATGTTCCTCCAGATAGGTACAATATTGGGAACAAGGCTAAGATTTTTGATAGTTTGTAACCAAATGTTGCATCACTTAGTTGAAGATATCTACAGTATCTAATTCCTGTTTCTGCGTTTTCATGAAGTTGAACTAACAAGTATAGTGTGTATAGTTGCCATATGAATGCTATTGTTGTGCATATAATTCCCCATGTCCTGAAAAATTCAAAAAACATGTGTGGTTGGGCTTTTGAAAGATCAGGTTTTGCTTTGTACAGAACAGTACTGTATTGTAATTTTGTGAAGCTTATCCTTATTTTTCCAACTTTAAATGTCAATTACTTCTTGTTTAAAAGAGTAATTAAAAGTATATGTTTAGTACTACAAGTAAATATTTAATTAGTCTGGAATGAGCATATATATATATATATATATATACATAGAGAGAGAGAGAACTTACTTACCAACCAAGGATAGTGAAGGCAAATGGGAGAACAAGAGCTTGAATTCCAATTCCAGAACAGAGTACATGAAAAGCAGCATAATAGGAATTCCCATTTCTTGATTCGGTAATAGGAAGCCAAGCATCTTGAGGGTCAAGTCTAGTGAGTTTTAGTGCCCTTCTAATAGGGCTTCCTATTGGAGTTATGAAGTAAGGTGTCCTACTTTTAGGTGTTAAGGATTTTGGGGTCTTACTTGTACTTGCTATTTCTAGAGCCTTGTTGTCGCGGTTAGGAATTAGGAGGGGTACCCTTGTCATAGATGGAGAGTTGTATTGTGCCGGAGGGGCTGATACAGGTGGTGCTGGTGCTAAGCCGACCGGCCTTGGTGTTATGGGAGCCGAGGTTATTTCGTCAACCTCGTGATCCATTTGCATGTGTAAATTTTCTACACAACTACTCTCTTGATCTTTTAAGGTTGTAATTTTACTCTTTTGAGTATGTACAAGTCATGCATGAACTTTAGGCATTATATTTATACTCGTGAATAATTTGTAACAAAGATAAATGTTTTTTATGTTGATATTTTTAAATTAATTTAATTTAATTAAATAGATAAACATATATTTTTTGGCCAACTTGTTATTAGAACGAAGATATAATTTTAATTTAAAATATCATAGAAAAGATTTTGTATTTTATTTTATTATTTTTGGTGCACCAATATAACTAGTAGTATTGGTTATATTAAAATCGTTTATCGTTTTATGGTCACCATAACATACATACGAATTTATCCCACGTTTTATTAGCAGAATTTGTTCTTATCACATTTTGTCTCTCGATTTGGACTTAGTCTATTCTCACTTGTTTATTATACATTTGTTTACATGAATATATAATAACTTACATGTACTAAAACAAAATTTAGTTTAATCATATATCATAGCTTATATATTAAATATATAATTAATGTATATTTAAAAAAAAGTTTATAGTATATATATATTTTTTTAATAAAAATATATAATTTTTTAAGGGATTACAAATTAAATCATTTGAATAATAAAAATCTAAAAAATGAAGAATAAATTAATGTCATAAAATTTATTATATTTTTATTTAAAAAGGATGGAGAAAAAAATAAAAAAAAAATATAATTAAAGTAAAACAATATTCCAAGAAATGCTTGATACCTCCGTGGTTGTAATCTCACCCTACCATTTGTAAACCACAGTATTCATAAATCTGTAGGTAAGATAAAGACTTGGTAACTAACAAATGATAGAATATATTAGTTAAAATTTCGCATCCCAATTTTTGTTTGTTTGCAAAATTAAGTAGAATTTTATTTATTTTTACATAAAATTTATAATCTTGTCTCAAAAAATTATAAAAAATAACAATAATTGGATTTAAATCGGATGAAATTTGACATGTATTCAAATAAATATATATAGTTTAAACTGAATGACATCTAATTGAACGTCGTTAAATGTGAAATAATACACTAAATTTTTTTAAATAATAAAAATAATTGAATAAATATAAGGGATGTTATTTTTATGATTATAATTTTTATTAATATTATTTTTGTTATTTTTTTATTTAAATGTAGATAGATAGATATTTATTAAAAAATTATTTTTATAGTTTGAAATTATTTTTTATATAAAATATAATAAATGTTCAATTTAAAAGTTTGTTACAAATTTAAATCAACATATATAATAATATCTTACACTATATATACGTATATATAATTGACCTCGTGTTAGATATTATAATCTCTAATCTCTATAAATAACATATCCATTAGACAAAACAATGTAACTCTATCATTCCAAGTATATCCAATAAATGTTACATATATACACATAAAAATATTGTAACTTGATAGTTTTTAAAGCTAAATAATTACAACTATCTTTAATATTTAGTAGACTTTTTAGTAATTTTCTTAAAATAACTTAGAGCCACGTCAGCTTGATAGTTGTATGCTGTATTGAAATTGCAGTTATAGTATTTGCTGTCAAACAACTCCCAGATTCAAAGGGACAAACCAACACGCATTGTTTCCTATATTTTATACATTACAATTATTTATTTATTTATTTATTTTACTTTATTTTATTTACTATATATTAAGTGACTTCATTTTCGAACTATTTAATGTAAGGAAAGAAAAATCTATTTTGCCGGTTATAAATAATAAAACAATATATGCCTTTTGGTATCGAAAAAATAAATAAATAAAATAAACCATTTTGAGCGCCTCTTTATTATTCATGACTCCTTGTTTCTTTTAAGTACCTGTTTTACTACGGGGCATATTTACACAAATACTTTAGATTGTGATTTTTTAAAGTGAGAGTAATTTTTACACATCATAATTTTTATTACATTTTAATTTTATTATTATTAAAAGATTATATCATAAAAATAAACAACATTTTATTTTTATTTTTATTCAATTTTTTATTGAATTTATTTAAATCAAAACAAACTCTACTTAACTTAGCGAAGAAGTTGAAAAAATTAATAATAATATAACTAAATTGTAATTAATAAAAAAATAAATATAAAATTTAAGTGTCATTTTTATAATAATTAAAAAACATTGATAATATTTTTTACTCTTATTAAATTAAAGTCCTACTTTTATATCTACTAAAAATAAATGCTATAAATGGATTCATTCAGTGTAGGCTAATTGTGTGTTTGCTTGTGGTTCTCTTAGAACTGACTTCATTCAAAAATAATTTTAAAAAAAGATGCTTTAAAAAATAATAATTCTAGTTTGGCTTAGATAAATTTTGTTATTGTTAGCAATGATTTTAGAGTTTTTGAAAAGTGTTTACGTAATTTCAAAAGCATAAACACAATGGCAGTGGTAGTAATTAGTTAATTTCGAGAATATAATATTTATGGTGTTTACTTAATTATAATTTTTAAATTGTATTTGTAATGGGACATTTTCTTATTATAAATGGAAGTATTTCTTTATTGTGTTAAAAAAAATAAAAAAAAAGGAAGGACAGGCCAGGGGAGATGAGGAGGAAACTTTCCATTGGATGAATATAAAGCAGATATAATAATTTAAATATCCAAAAATTATATTTAATTATAACGTAATTATATTTAAAATTTAAACCTTAGTCTCAAAATTAGAGTAATAATTCAATTTCTTATTTTATTATTTTAATAAATATTACAATTATTATTATTATTATTATTATTATTATTATTATTATATCATACATGGTAATGTGAGATCTTTAGTTTGAATTTAATATAAAGCTATTGTTTTTATCAATTTTATTTTATGTTAGTTTCTAAGAGCAATAGTCAAAATCTGACCCAAATTATGCGGAATAAATAATTATGAACGTGTTTATGAAACTTAATAAACTAAAGATCAATCCGACAATTTGATATAATTGGAGTGGACGAACTTTCTTATAATTTTAGAAGTTATTAAGAAATTAATTATTTTAAAAACTTAAATGATATGGAAAAAAATTAAATATATTTTTATATATTTATAAATATAACATTAATAATTAGAAGTGAACAGTGGATCAAAATTGATTATTTTTAATCGATATGAATTCGATCTAATATAAATATATTTGAAGATTTTCAATCCGATTATATAATCCATATAAACTAATTTAAATTTAAATAAATCATATTTTTTTTGGATTGAATAAAATTATATTGATATTAAAATTTATTTATGAATTATTGTCACGTATAAAACACTATATACACAAATTTAAATTTTAAATTGATATTTTTTTGTAACAAATATTATTATTTATAGTAACAACTAAAAAAATTAAAATAATAAGAAATATGTCTATATAATTATTAAATTATTATAAATATTTATATTTATTTTTTAAACTAAAATAATAATATAATATAATTATGATACGCATAATATTTAGAAAATAAAATTTATATTTATTTTTAATTTTATAATAATAACGTGATCTAGATCGAATATAACGGATTATAAAAACTATCAATCCGAATTCAAATAAATTATTTTTAATCTCAAACTGATCCGATTATAAAATTTATCAATTTAATTCGATCTGAATTGAACATATCAAATCAAATTTTTTAATTTAAACAAATTAATTGAATTATTTATTCATACCCTCCTAATAACCACCCATTAACTAATACGGTGTCATAGTAAATTAGTAATTAGTAAATTGAAAAAAGAAATAAAATTGAGAAAAAGAGAAGAATAAAGGAAAATTTTGTTTAAGGGGGAGTATGGAAGAATTGGGAATTATGAAGAAGGAATACAATAGAGGGGTAATAGAGGAGTATGAAGTGTGAATAATGCGAAGTCATTTTCAATAACCACCTAGAATTGAGCGTTGATAATCATAATTCATGCAATGGAAAGAAGTGAAGGATGAACATCCACTTATAGCAAGTGAGTTTATATATCAAAGCTTTCTCCAATTCTATAGCCAACTATGGAGCGGAGATTATAGAGACAATGAAATTTATGAAACTTGAATGGCATACATGGTCCACTATTAGATAGTACAAACTCTTCTTCACACATTTTAATTCGTATGTAAAAAATTATAATTTTTTACATTATTATTTATTTTTTATAAAAAAATATTATATATATCTCATTTAAATGTAAATATATTTAAATTATTGAATTTTTTGTGTGTATTTTTGAGTAATAAAAACTTAAAAATAAAGATAAAAAAACATATAGATCTATTTTATACGTATAATTTTTCTACAATTTTATAAATATTATACTTAAAATTCATAATATGATATGTTAAGTGTAATACAATAAGTTTTTAATCATTATTATAAATCACAAAATAATCCAGCTTGATTAGTGTTAAGTTATATTTGATATTGTAATTTCTTGACATGCTATGACATGTATTATTTCACATATTGTATTACGCTTATTTATTTCACTTGTGTACACTTGTCTTCTGACATTATTTCATTTGTTTGTCTTACATTTGTACTACTGCTTGTATTTCACTTCTGACATGCTATGACATTAAAATCGCATAAATAGGGTTACTACATGTACGTTAAACAACACCGTCTGACGTTAAATCATTCTTTCTTCTTATGCTCTCTATACTCTTCACATGGTATTAGAAGCGCCATATCTGTCTAAAATTTCTATCAAAAATTCCGCTCTCTTTCCTCGAGCGAGCGCTCACCTCGGCTTAGGTTCCAGAGCTTGTTTTCAACTCCTTTTTTTCATTTTTAAGGATATCTCCTTTATCTTGTCTACATATATTTGCTATATATCTCCTCGAATTATTTCGTTAAAATGGACCGAAATAATATTCTAAAACTCAATCTCTACCACCCTTGATGATACTAACTACCTGGCAGACGCAATGATGAAAAGTTTCTTGAAAGGGCCATGACTATGGCGTTTCATAGCGGTGATATCTACATGCCCACATCCAGAAACCCTTTGAAAGCAACTATTATTCTTGATCGCCTTGACTTGGGAGAGTAAGCATCATCAAATTATTACTGGTTCCGTAACACCACTTTACCACTCCATTCATGGTGAATTTGGGCGTTTGACAACGCGAAGAAGTTTGGGAATTTCTTGAGGCTCGACTTTACTACAACAGATTTGCCTTGACCAATATCAACTTTTAACAACTCTTGTTACCAAACGCCCGAAAGTGATCAAACCATTAACCAATTTCTCTGAAATGCATACTATTTGGGATCAACTTCGCTCTTTCTGAACTAACGGGCCGAGCAAGATTGATCTTGAGATGTTTGCAACTTCTTGTAATCACCGAGCGTCTTGTTATTTTTCTCGGCTCTCAGCGGTCGATTTGAACACATTCGGAGCTTCCTTACTCCATCGGAGTCCTTTTCCATCCTTAGAATCTTTCTTTGTGGCCAGAGCTTCGGCTCTACGGAAGAAACTCGGATGGGGGTTTTCAAAGTTCATCATACGTACGGTCTGTTCTTGCCACCCCTTTTATCGCCCCAAGGAGGTTAAGAGGACTTGAGCATCGAGGCACCTCTTGTCACAGCCCCAATCGTGAGCTTCATGTCCCGTTCGGGTATGTATATATTGTCACAAGAAGGGTCCGGGACAACTTTAATGAGATTGCTTTCGGAATCCTCTCGGCATTCTCACGGAATCCTGTCGGCATTCCTCTGGAATCCTCTCGGCGTTCACTCACGGAATCCTGCTCGACATTCCTCTCGGAATCCTCTCGATATTCCTCTCGGAATCCTGCTCAACATGCTTCGGTAAAAATAGTAACTCATCTATCATATTGCTGCTACTCGAGGATAATCATGACAAATTTACTTTCTCTGCTCGAGAACTTGAAGGTCTTGTAAACATGTTCTCTCACAATCTAGTAATGCTTCTCCTACTACCTTGTCTCTCACATCGTGGTAAATCTTTATGGTATTTTGATTCTGCTTGTTGTAACCGTATGACTCATGATACTCACATCTTCTCTCCCATAGAATCTTCCATGTGAACCTTTAATTCAAGCGCCAATGGTTCGTATATGCGTATTGTTAATCTTTGTAGGACAAGTTTCCACATCTTCTATATCACTTTTCGACACCTTTCATATTCCCAGTCTTACTCTAAATCTTATCTCTGTTGGTCGATTATGTGAACTTGGTCTTACTATTACTTTTTCCTCTTACGGTTGTCATGTGCGGGATCCACAGACGGGACAGATCCTTGGGATAGGCGTGGAGTTGGACGATTATTTGAACTTATCAACCTTCATCTACCCAATTCTCCTCGCACTTAGTTGCTGCTTCTACCACTCCTGTCAACCTATGGCATGCTCGTCTGAGGCCATACGTCTATGGGGACGTCTTCGTCCCTTAGCATCTTCTGGTAAATTAGGATCTGTTTCTATTTCGATAATGTAAATTGTTTGCCTTGTCAATTGGGAAAACAACACCTTTATGTTTTAATAAAAGTGATTCTACTGCTCCCCTTTTGACTTAATTCATTCGATGTTTGGGGTCCATCCACACATCTCTTGTGGGGGATGTGTTTATTTTGTCATTTTTATTGATGATTATTCAAGATTCACATGGATTTTTCTCATGAAAGCATAGATCTGAATTACCCAATTTATTATGATTTTGCCCGAATGGTTAAAACCCAATTTTCTCAAAATATCAAAGTGCTTGAGGCGATAATGCTATGGAATATAAAGAAACAAATTTTTAAATTTTCTTCGACAAAATGGGACTCTCTTTCAATATTCTTGTCTGGCATCATCAACAAAATGGAAGAAGTGGCGAAAACACGGAGACATATTCTTAATACATTCGTACTTTCTCCTCGTTTCTAGTTCTTGTCTGAGGCGCTTTTGGGAGGTGAAGCAGCTCTTACAGTACATTTTATACCATCAATCGTGTTCCATTACCTATTATTCACAATCAATCCCCATGAGCGTCTATAGTACTTACTCCATCTTATGAACTACTCAAAGTGTTTGGTTGTGCACTGTTTTGTTCTTAACCGCACTGTGAACCTGATAAATTAGAACCTCGTTCTCGTCTTTGTTGTTTCTTAGGGTATGGAATAGAACACAAAGCTATCGTTGTTGGGACCACATCTCTAAACGATTGTGCATCTCTCGTCATGTCATCTTTTGGGAACATAAAATGTTTTCCTCTGTTCTTCATTTCATGTCTCATCTCTGCCTCGCTCTCATTTTTAATGACCCGACTATTGATTTATTTCCTTCGACATTGCTCCATTACCTCACCATCGTCTACTACGGCTTATACGATGTGTGCTCCGTCCTTTCGCCGATCCTACCCGTAACAACATCTTACGAAGACCAATTACGATTGTGAGTCATCACTTCGT
The DNA here is from genome assembly GCA_033030585.1 of Hippophae rhamnoides. Classification (NCBI taxonomy): domain Eukaryota; kingdom Viridiplantae; phylum Streptophyta; class Magnoliopsida; order Rosales; family Elaeagnaceae; genus Hippophae; species Hippophae rhamnoides. The sequence continues at coordinate 71,984,439 of CM065429.1, forward strand.
CGTTACACTCGTGTAAGTAGTCTTCCTTTTCATCTTCGTGATTACCAATGTTTCTCACTATTTTGTCTCATCGCAGACCCAAAACTATAGAGAAGCTAGTTCTAACCCTTATTAGCGACAGCTATGGCGGATGAATTACAGGCGTTAACAAAAGCACGTACGTGGGATCTTGTTGATCTTCCATCTAATAAATCTTTGATTGGTTGTAAGTGGATATTCAAAATCAAAAACTCATTCGGATGGGTGCAGTAGACGATATAAAGCTCGTCTCGTTGCAAAGGGTTTACACGGGAATATGGAATCGACTATGAAGAAACTTTTGCACACTGTGGCCACACTGCCTCATTCGAAGTATCATTCTTTGCTGCCCGAAGTGGAACATGTTTCAAATGGATGTCAAAAATGCTTTTCTCGATGGAGACATAGCGAGGAAGTTTATATGAAACCTCACTGCGATACACTCATTCACCTCATCAAGTATGCGGACTTTGTCGTGCTCTCTGTAACTCAAACAAGCTCGCCGAGCTTGGTTTGCCAAATTCGGCCTACACATTCTTGACTTTGGTTTCACTTCCGGTTCTTATGACTCAGTCTCTTTATTCGGAAGACTCATTTGGTGTAACACTTTTACTCCTTTATGTAGATGATATATGATCATAGCAGGAATGACTCTAATGGAATTATTGATCTCCCGGTTTCGAGTCATCAATTTGAAATGAAAGACCTTGAGTGTCGTCTCAGCTACTTTCTTGGGCCTAGAAATCTCATCGATTCTCGAGGATATTATCTCTACTCAGAAGCAAAGTACTCTTCAGGTATTCTTAATCGGTGGCACTTACTTATTGTAAAAGCGCATCAACACCTCTAGAAACCAATTTCAAACTTACTCCCATTAGATGGTACTATTCTCTCGGATGCCCGTTATACAGGGCATGGCCAAGAGCGGCAACCTTGTTTATCTCACGGTCACTCGTCTACGACATTGCCTATCTTTGTTCATACGGTTAGTCGATTCATGTTTGCTCCACGATACACCCGTTATCTTTGCGGTTCTTGCGTTCTTACATGAGCGCACCTTTATGTTTCACGGTCTCCATTTCTCCGAGAAGTCTAATCTTCTTCTTTAAAAGCCTACTACGATCTTGATTAGGCGGGTGACCCAATGATCGTCGCTACACCAACGGATATTGTTTCTTTCTTGGAAACTCTCTTATATCTTGGCGAAGCAAGAAACAATCTCTCAACTTCTCGATCCGTAGCAAAGGCGAATATCGTCTTATTCTTGGCACTTGTTTCAAAGAACTTCTTTGGCTCAGTTGGTTGACGATATGGGTGTTCTCGATCAACAACTATCCTATATTGTGACAATCAGTCTTGTTGTCAGTTGCTCACAATAATGTATTTCGTGAGCGAGCAAAACATATCGAGATTGATTGTCGTTTTGTTCGTCAGCGTATTCTTGAAGACAATTTGTTTGTCTCGAATCAATATCCTCGCGGTCGAAACGGTGGACAATCTTACTGCAAATCTCATCTACCAGGTAGATTTCAAAATTAGTTTCCAAACTCAAGTTGATTGTTTCTTCCTCCGGCCGAGTTTGAGGGGGATGTTAAGTTATATTTGATATTGTAATTTCTTTGACATGCTTCTGACATGTATTATTTGACATCTACTTGACATCTTCTGTTGTTAAAATCACATAAATAGGGTTATACGTACATTCGTTAAACACATGCGTCTGACGTTAAATCATTTTTTTTTCTTATCTCTCTATACTCTTCACAATTAGAATTATTGGGAAAACCAATTTTTTTTCATTTCTTTGAGTGCTACTAATTTATGCCACTTTCTTGCCAGCTTCATGATACTTATCATCCTGTTGTTTTAGGGAATTAGAAGAAAGCCGATTCTGTTTCTTAGAATTAGTGGAGAATTAAGAGGCATGAGATTTTGCTTTTATTACATGTTTTTTTTTTTTGCTGTTGTTGTTGTTAGAGAGTATATGTTTTTCATACTTGTACGTATTGTGTAAGGTTTTTTTTATTGAAAGATTTTACTTATGGTTTAAATAATATGATTCTTATTATTATTATTATTATTATTTTAAATCTAAGTTTGAATCTGTATAATTTTTATTTATTTAATAAAAATAGAATTTTAGTGAAGCTTAATTTGTACACTAAACAAAGGAGCTTCGGGTTTGGATTATTTCTACGTTATAACGAATTAGCCTGTCTTTTGGTTAAAGGACACATGCATGGTTTTGATTTTATGTTCCAAGTAGACAATTACTACTGTCTCGACGTGTTTATACACATATCTATGTGCAGATATATGCACTTACGTGTACGTCTATATATACACATATAATTAATTGTAATAAAATATCTTATTTTATTTTGAAAATCAATTATTATTTTAAGTTTTCAAATGTCATATATATACCTAGGAATATATTTTAAGTAAAGTTAAAATATATATTTTAATACAAATTGATAATTTTATTTAAATATTTATGAGTAAAAAATACATCATGATATAGATCTAGTAAGAGGTTAAAAATTAAGTTAATTTTTCTCAATTAAAGAAAAAAACTTTTGTGTCAAGTTATAAGGAGATATAAAATTAATACTTTATAATTTATAATAAAAATTATCTAATATAAATATAAATATAAATTTAATAAGTATTAATATCATACATATATAACTATTAAAAACTAAAATTAAAAAATATATAAAAAAATAATATATTATGCTTGAGAATATATTTAAAAATATATATTGTTAAAAAATAAAAAATAAATAATTATAAATAATTTTTTGTAGTTAATGATAAAAATAAATAAAAAATTATTGAAAAACATATTAAAATTTTCATATTAAAAAAATTTAAATAGAATAAAAAATTATTAATATAAAATGTTAAATCATATAATATTATATAAAATTAAAATTTAGAGTTAATTAAACAAAATATGAGAAACATATCTTAAAAGTTTTAGTTTTAAATTTCTTATCATGTTTATGTTTTTTATATGATATTTGATATTGTAATTTTATTATTATGAATTAACTTTGAATATATGAAATACTTTTGGATTATACAATATTAAATTAAGAAATAGTTTTTATATAATATATATTATTATAATTTCATGTATACAATTAATTAACGTTTATTAAATATGCAAATAAAAATGTATTTTTTAAATCATTATACTCACGATTCATTCATATCACTTATGTCTACGTAATTTCTAATATTATATATACATAAAAAAACCTAATTTGTTTTACATAAAAATTTGAGAAATTACAAAAATATCTAAAATTTATAATAATAATAATAAAAAGAACTCAATAATAACGAACAATAACCAATTGCATGGAGTTTAACATTGAATGGATTTAAATGATCATAATTTAATTTGAACGGAATTCAATTAGATGACGTTTAAAATGGAATGATATGTCAGATTTTTTTAATAGTAAAAATATATGAGATAGTTATAAGAGATATTATTTTTATAGTTACAAGTTTTAATGATTTTATTTTTATTTTTCCAAAAAATTAAAATTAAGGATTTTTTAAACAATACTTTTTCTTCTCTACTTGTGAACGCTTTGGTTATTATATGTGGGGAAATTAGAACTAGGATAAGATATAGCTTAGGATTCGGCCATTGAATTAGGATCGGCTATAATAGTTTGGAAACGATTAAGTCAATTGTTATTGATCTAAGATGTATGTATACGTATATATAGGCAATAATCCAAAGCATTAGTAAAGCACACACTCTTAAGAGTTAACTATAACTAACTACATTACACAATTATAAGTATACCTTTTCTATACATTCATTTTTTACCAGCTCCCCGTAAACTTATGATGGTGGAAGCACCATAAGTTTAGTTTTTAATAAAACAAACTCATCTTCCGGTAAAGACTTCATAAGAATATCAATTAATTGATCTTTGAAAGAGCATATCTGATATCCAAGGTTCTTGCTACCACTTGTTCTCAAAGGAAATGAAAATCCAATTCAATATGCTTCATACGAGCATGGATAGTAGGGGTGTCCATGGTCCGGTACGGTCCGGTTTTTCCTAAAAAATATTTAACCGGATTGGACCGTTCATATTACTCGGACCGGACCGGACCGTTTGAAACGGTTTTAAGAAATAAAAACCGGACCGGACCGTTTGACTTATAAAACCGTTCGGTACGATTTAATTCCCGGTTTGGTTCGATTTTTTTATAATTTAATGAAAAATAATGTGAAATTTTTAATATATTATTAAACCGGTCCGGTCCGGTCCGGTTCGAACGGTTTAAAATTAATACAAACCAGACCGGACCGTTTGATTAGCAAAACCGTTCGGTTTGGTCCGGTCCAGTCCGGTTTTACGGTTTGGTCCGGTCCAGTCCGGTTTTACGGTTTGGTCCGGTCCAGACCAGTTTATGGACACCCCTAATGGATAGTAGGGTTGGAAGCAATGCTTTTAGCACTTTTGTTATTACAAAACAAAATAGGTGTGTATGCTATTTGAACTCTCAACTCAGTTAAGAATGACTGCAACCATAATACCTTAGTGGAAGCAAGAGCCAAAGCCCTATACTCAACCTTCATCAGTAGGTTGATGAAGAAATTGGCATAACTTGTTGATAGAGTATACAATTTCTAGTTGAGTTATGATATAGTATTGCAAAGCACCTATGAGACTCTTATAGATTGTATGATCATCTAAGGGAATACTAGAGTATTTAGATAAAATAGAACCAAATGCCATAGGTGTTTTCAATGGTTTGGCACTATCTAACCTTACTATTTCAAGTAGATCACCAATGTATTTATGTTGGGACAAATGCAGACCATTTTTTGTTTTTTTACGTCATCACCAAGGAAATAGTTCAAATTTCTAAACTCTTTAATAGCAAACTTATTGTCGAGAAATAAAATAAGTAATGAAATGAGTTCCTCAAGATACTTAGAATCATTACATGTCACCACAATATCATCGACATAAACAAGTAATATAGTTGTTCCTATAGAAGTAAAAGAGAGAAATATAGAACTATCAACTTTAGATCCAATAAAATCAACCTCAAGGAAAGTGGAAGAAAGGTTTTGAAACCAAGCTCTTGGAACTTGTTTTAAACCATAGAGTGCCTTGGTAAGTTTTCACACAAAAATGAGGTCATTAGGGATCCACAAATCCAAGAGGTTGATCCATGTAAACTGCCTATTCATGCTCACCATTGAGGAATGAATTATTTAATCTATCTGCCTAATATCCCAAGAACAAGATATGGCAATAGTTAACACAATCCTAATTGTTTATGGCTTGATAATAGGAGAAAACATCTTTAAAGAGTCTATGCCATGCTTTTGATGGTAACCTTTAGCAACAATTCTCGACTTATATTTATCCAAACCATCATCATATAACAACTTAACTTTAAACACCCATCTTGAACCAATTGTCATCTTGCTAGGAGATAATGGAAAAAGTTTATATGTGCAATATTTTATCAAAGCCTCATATTCTTTTCTCATTGCCTCTTCCCATTAAAGGATGCCCTTAGCTTCCTCATAGAAAAAAGGCTTAGGAAGAATAACATAAGTATAGAAGAAGATAAAATAGGAAGTGAGGGAACCAAAATGTCATTTGATTGAGGGAAAATAGGCTGCAACACATGCTGATGGCTAGAAAAATGAACAAAAAAGTACCAACCATAGCCTCTTGAAGATGAGAAGTATAAGGAAGTGTAGAAGAAACTTGGTCATTTGATTGAGAGAAACAAATGCTCGTTAAAAACATGTCAACTTGTGTATAGTTTCTTGGTAATAGGATCATAACAAAGGTAACCTTTATAAATAGAGGCATAATCAAAGAATATTTATGACATTGACCAAGGGAGGATCTGTGTTTATCGAAAACACTTACACAAGGAAAACACTCACATCCAAGGGACTTTAGGAAAGAAAAATTAGGGTTGTTGGTATAAAGAAATGGATAGAGTGATTGAGATTTAAGAACCAATCTAGAAGCTTATTAATGGTGAAAATAACTGCTCTAAAGGCATTTACCCAAAAAATAGAAGGCAACCCAACCTGAATCAAAGAGCCAAATATTTCTCCACAACTCTTATATTTCGCGACTCAAACACTCCATTTTTTTCTAAAGTGGAAGGACATGTTACTTTATGTATCAAACCAAGAGAGCCAAGATCAGTATCAAGAAACTTAAACTCCCTTCCTACATTAGTCTGTATCGATTTCAATTTCATAGAAAAATTCCTTTCAATCATGTTCATGTAGTTTATAATAATATGATGAGCTTGATCTTTAGAATGCAAGAAAAAGATTCACATAAATTGAGTATGATCATCAATAATCAGCAAAAAATATTAAGCACCGATAGAAGTAAGTATATGTGAAGTACATAGATTCATATAGATTAAATCAAAGGGCTTAAGAGCCATTACATGCTTAGAGGTCAAAGGTGATTTGTGACTTTTAGCTAAAGGACAAATTGAATAGAATTGTTTATCAAAAACATAGGCTATTACATAAGGTAGTAAAGACTATATAACTAATATCTCTAACACTTTATTTGATAGACAAGCTAACCTAGTATGCCAAACATTATTATTGAAACTATTAGAGAAAGCCTTAGGTGAATGAGAGTAAGAAACCATACCATAATACTTATGAGGAAGCAAACTACCTTGCAACTTGTAAAGACCTTTACTCACAATGCCTCGAGCAAGAACTATCTCTGTTTGTCCCATCTTTATAGAAAAAAGATTTAGCACTAAACTCAACATTAATGTTATTATCAGCATATAAATGATGCATATATAAGTGATTGGAAGGAACCTTTGGAGTATGCAAGAGTTTCAACAATTTAAGTGAATGATCATTAACACTCATAACATTAGAACCTAAATGTTTAATAGCCAAAGAAGTACCATTACCTATAGTGATAGCCTCATAACCAGTATGGAGAGCTGAGTTATAGAGATGTGTAGAAGTGCTGGTAAGATGATGAGTAGCACCAAAATGTATAAGCTATTGAGAAGGCCTAGGAGATAATGTAGTATCTAAAGCACCAACAACAAATGTAGTAGCTGAACCAGATTTTACTAATAATAAATCACAAATTTGAAAGCCTTTTTGAGCTCCATGTCTAAGTTTTCCACAATCCTAACATTTGATAACATTTCCAGAACCAAGTCCTTTCTTATTCTTGTAGTTATTGTAGTTATTGTTAGGATTATGTTTATGATGACTTATAATGGGTACATGTATGGGTAGGGACATATATTGATATAACTGTCTCTGAACCAAATTATAAAATATGTACCTGAAATTGTCTGAAAACCATTATAGTTTGGGACGATTATTTACCCGTAGGTAACGGTTCAGGACAATTATCAAAAAATAGCCAAAAAAATTGTTTTTTCAAACTTTTTTAAAAATTTCTTAATAAACCCTAATTATTAATTAATATATAATTTAATTTCATTAATATAATTAATTTTGGGTACAAGCGGGTACTTTTATTGCTTCATGTTTAGTTTTTACCTGAAACTGTATCTGTCTCCAAAATTTATCAGTTAAAAGCAAATCGACGGTGTGGATAATCAAACTTGTAGTTTTTTTGCCCATTCCTACTGATGATTATGAAAGTAGAGTCATCAATGTACTTTTTTATTTAATATTTGCTTGTTTATTCAATAAAAAGTTTTTTTGGGGTTAAACATATTAAAATATAAAATTTCTAGTGAAAATGGGTAAAAATATAATTTTTAGAATTTTTTAAATTTTTTATGTATTTTTTATGAATTTTTAACGCATAACCAATCAAGAGCTATAACGTGGCGCCATACAAGTAGAAAGACTGACTGGGTAAGCCACACTAATAGAGATGACAAATCTTAGATCGCCATCTGTGAGGAGTGATGCAACGCCTTGCCACGTGTCAGCATAACTTTCATTTTGAGTTTATGATGAGCAAAATTGGCATCGACGATCCTACAAATACTTTGGTTTTATATTTATAAAACTCTCGCAAGTACACGAATCATTTCATAGAAAAATGACAATTATACTCTCAAGGTCGATCTAAGAAAAGAATATATCTGGTTTTTAATTTATTATTCAAACTTTTAAAAACGAAATTAAATCCTAAACATCCTGTTACGTTATTTTGGGTTTTTGGGTTTCTAATCTAATAACATAAAAATAAAACATTGATACAGATTCAATAAATATTTATGCAAATTTTATCATTTATAATAGTGGAGTATTTATGGATATAATAACTAAGTTAATTATGCTTACTTATATTATTTAGGTTATGAAAGATATAAATTGATATTTATTGATTTTCTCTTTTTTATATGAATACCATCTTTGGTGGGGTTAGATATTTTTTGTTAACTAAAAAAATAAATTAACACCTATGGGTGAGGTTGATAACTAATTTGGTTAATTAAATTAATTTCTTTTTTCTAAGAGATTGAATATGAACCATTTAAATGCCACCTTTAGTAGGGTTAGACAGTTTAAACTTTCTTCAAAGTATCCAAATTAAACCTAAGAATTTAATTATCCGAGTACTAACTTTCAAGTTTTAAATCTACTACTGAAAACATATTGTCAATACATTTTCAAATAATAATTCTTATAAAAACTTTTGAAATAGAGCTTCACTCTAACTACCAAGCAATTGTACCAACAAATAAAAGAACACTACTCTAAATCAGACCGGATAACTAAACCTTAAAATCTAATTTTCAGATTTAAGTTTATAATGAAAAATAATATATTTCTCTCTAACATTCTTAATATAAAATCTTGAATAAAAACAAAATCAATTCATTTTAGAGACTTTTACCTATTTGATATTTCGCAAGCATAACAACACTATTATTATATCATGTTTATAAACAGCCAACAATGTTAAATTTAATCACAAACAAATTAAATATAACATATAAAACATAAAATATAAAAAATAACTATAAAGAAAATAAAATCCTTACAGTACTTTGATGCTATTTCTGTTGTTGAAAAACCTCCAAACGAAATTGCATTTCCATTTATTAAATCAAAAATCTATTAAATTACAAAAATATAATTAGTTCTTCTCAAAAAGAGAGGAACTCTAAAACTAAGAAAAACTAAAAACTAAGAAATAGAGAGAAAGAAAGAGAGAAGAAGATGATTTTAGGTATGTTTTGGTGTGGAGAGAATGAATGTATTTATAGGTGAGGAGAGGAAGAAAAAATGGGTGGAAAAACAAAAAAAATGTAGAAAACGCGTGTTAGGTGAATGATAACGTTAGTTGACGTCATTGGTAGGTGGGGCGCGACGGCGCGTGCACATATGGGTGCAGGCACACACGGAATGAAGTAGAGGCGCACGAGGAATGAGGTAGAGGCGCGCGGGCTGGGTGTAGATGGGGGTTGTGTGCACGTTGAATTCGGCGTGACTGGGTGATGCGCACGCGTTGCTCTGTGCAGCTGGATGTTATGGTGTGCGCTTCTTGGTGCTGCTGGGCAACTACGTGCGCGATTTCATCTTTTTTGACATTTTTTACCCTTTTGACCCATTTTGTCCAATTTTTTCATATATTTTGACTTTTCCTCATTTATTTTATGAATATATTTGTGATGTATTACCTCTAGTATTTTTCTGACTCTTTAAGTTACTTTTTTAAGCGAAAATACCTGAAAAATAACAAAATACCCGTGATTCCAAAAAGACAGATTTATATAAAACATGATAAAATCATATAAATATATATCTTTTTAATTAATTAAAGTGAATAAAATAATGGTAATTTTAGTGCTTTTTGATCACATCATCAGTTTATAGCGCGGTCAAACCATATTGCCACGTGTCATCACACTATTTGTCAATACTTTCCACCAGCACGTCACATCATCTATTTTCGTGAATCACGTTGCACCAACTGGTACCGACTCAGCATCATTGACCCAGATTGGTCTCCTCTTACCAAGTGTCATACTTTGATTTTCCCTATAAATTCCACATGCCACGTGTCGAGTTTCTATTCGCTAGTACTATTATTTTTGCTTGTTTTGATCTCAACCCTTGATTTGAAACTGATATAACGGTCCAAATTCCAACTGAGCTATATTTAACCCCATAAATCTTAAGGATTCATCATTAGCATAATTTTGTTCAGTTTTTGGAATTAAGAAGAGAGAAAAATACAAAAAATTCAAAAGAATATACAACTTTGGTGGAGATTCAAGAAGAGATCAATACTACAATTCAAAAGATTAATTGTATTTCTTCTTCTATTTTTTTCTTTATCAAATTTTATGTCTTTTTTTATGAAAAATATGAGCTTTATGAACAAAATTATGTCTACTTAATTTACTAATCTAGGGATCTTATGAACCCAATTTTCACCGAGTTATGATTTCAATTTAATTATATTATTTAATCTGATTTTTATGCTATTAATTGTTTGACCAATAATTTATCTATAGAGACAATTAAATAGATTTGAGAGAATTATTTGATTATTTTTCTTGATTAAATAACATACATAGTTTATAGGCAAAGATGTATGATTCTTATGTATGTGATCCATAATTGATGAACTTAATGACTAGTATGCAATTTAATTGACATAAGAGTTTGATTAGGTTAATTACTATATGATGTGTAGTTTACTTGAGAGAGGAATATGTGCTAGATTAGATTCAATTAATCATGTAATTGGTTAATAATTATATTAGGAGGATTTTAGTGATTTATATGTTTTGAAAATTGGTAGATTAAGTATTCCTAGATATTTCTCATATGTCTTTTTTGTTACTAAATTTGATTTAATTAATCATTGTTAATTATTTTTATTTCTTTTAATTTTGCTTTCTTAAAACATAAAAATACAAACAAACAAAAAATTGATTTTTTTAGTTTTAAAAATTAGTTTATAATGGCATAATCTCGATGGGAATGATCTTTTGTTATCATTATATTACTTGTTGAAATATGTATACTTGTGTATTTATTGCACACAATTCGTGTGTGGAAATCATTTTCTTAGGTTGACCATTATTAGAATCATTCCTTTAAAGGAAATATTAAAGACTCCACTAAGACTTAGGAGGATATAACTTCTGTGTATAAAATTAAGCTTTAGTAGCAAAAGTATTCATAGGAGAAGTACCAACACTTATAGAAGAAAAATGATCATGATAAGTAGTTGCAAAATTAGCTTGACTAACATTCTCTCGTGTCTTAAAAGAAGTCTATGAAGATCATCAAATGTGATAATACCACCACAAATTGAAAAAGAACTAATGAAAGAGTTATGCCTTGATTCTAACCTTCTGATGACACAAAGAATCATATTCTTATAAGATATAAGCTCTCTACTAATTGAGAGATGATCTAATAATCTTTAACTCTCTAGAGGTAATCATCCATTGATTGATTTACTTGTTGTATGGTTTTTAGTTGTATATACAGATCCATAACCTGTGCATGAGAAGAACCAAAAAATTTCTTATCAAATGCACTCCACATCTGAGCAGTTGTGCCAATGCGAGGAAAATAAGATAAGACACTTGCACCAATTAAGCCATAGAGCCAGACTTGATCATGCCATTCATTTGATTCCAAATCTTAAAATCTAGATTAACTCCACCAGATCCAAACAAGATTAGAGCAAGAACAAGTAGGGAAGCATCAATGTACTTCCCTAAGATAAATGCTATGTCACAGCAAGCACTTATTCATGCCATACTAGAAAATTTGTTCGATCCAATTTGATCGAGAAATCCATTCCTACATGAGGATAATTCATAGAAGAGACAGGTGCTTGCACTAGAGGTATTTATGTAGTTCCAGTGTGAGTGTTAGGAAACATTGGTATGCAAAGTGTAAGTAAGGAAGATGTACTATCGACCGCCACTGATATACTTGATCAAACCTTTGCTCCTTAACAAAATGATAGCAAATTGAGAGCTCTGATACCAGACAATGGTTTGGAAATGATTGAGTTAAAGTTATTATTGATCTATAATGTATGTACAAATATATATAGGCAATCATCCAAAGCATTAGTAGAGCACATGCTCTTAGGAGTTAGTTATAACTAACTAACTAACTAACTACATTACACAATTACAAGTATACCCTTCCTATACATTAATCCCTTAAAGTTGGAATCACTCTATTTTATTGTCTATCTCTAATTCATGTTTTTCATTCAGATTGTTTGTTCATATGCAATATGAATGGGGGTTTTTTGTTTGATCATTTTTTTATGTGTTTTGAAATGATAGTTACTTGCTCAATTGATCGATCATTTTTTTAGTTGAATATTAATTTCTTTCTTAAGTGTTCTTGCTAGATAGTGAGATCTTTAGAAAGAGAAAGAAAAGAGATAGAAAGAGACTTGAGAAATGGAAAGAAATAATAAGTTTGAGAATGAAAAAAATAGAAGGAAAAAAGAAAAAAAAGGGATATGAGGTAAATAAATAAAAAGAAAGTAAAAAAATGTCATGCATCAACACATGAGATGTGAGATAGAAGGGGTTAATTTTAAATTATATATAAAGGAAAATTTAAGAGTTTGATTTAATAAAATCTATATTAAATTTGGGATATCACTATTTAAAAACATAATTTAACAAAAAATATTTAAATTATAAAAAATGTCAAACATATATATTGAAAGGTGTGTGGTCAACAATTTGAGACACCAAAGACGAAAAAATCCTAGAATATATATATGTATGCGATGTGTACTTGTAATCTATGAATTAATATCCCATGGTAGTAAGAAAACATACACGCATATTTCATACAAAATAAATCAATTTCATGATGCATGGATTAAAATCTCATATATCATGTAATATTTTTAATGTTTATTTCATATCAATATTTATACTCATTTTATATAATAAAAAAAGTCAATGTATGCACAATAAAATGTTTGTAACAATTATTTTATTTTAAATAATGGCATCTTATATTTATTTTATTCATAATATATGATGCATGAAATTTTATTAAAAAATAATGCATGAATTAAAAAGTTTTAGTAGAAACCCTTACCTTAAAACTTGATCCAAACACTCGAATATTTATCTCTAAAACACGCTCTAAAATGCACCAAAAATTTGAACACGTTTAGAGAGATAAAATTTATAGAGATAAAGAGGATAGGGAAAAATAGTGTGTGAGAAAAGGGATGATGTTCGTTCATATTTATAGAAAAAAATGGCTATTTGTTGACCACCCTTATCGAGGGTCTGGTGAGGAGCTCAACGAGACATATAAATTTTCTAATTTTTCTCATTCTATTCAATTTTTTTACAAGAAAAATTTCTAAAATGTCCTTATATTTTAAAATTATTTCTAATGAGTTTTTCAAGATTTTACATTCTTAACCCCTTAAAGAAAATTTTGGCATCAAAATTTACAATTCCTTAAGCAAGCAAGGATATTTCAAGTGAATTTCATGACCTTGAGAGGTATGTGGTAATTCTTGTATGAAGTCTATAGTTATGTTGTCCCATTTCCATTCTGGTACTGAGAGTGGTTTAAATAGTCTCATAGGTTTCTTGTGCTTTGCCTTTACTTGTTAACATATCATACATTTTGCTATGAACTATGCAACATCTTTCTTCATTCCTTTTCACCAATAGGTCCTTTTTAAATCATGATACATTCTTATGTTTATCAGATGTATTGTACATTTTGATAGGTGTGGTTTGCCTATGATCTATTGTTTTAAACAATCATCGACAAGCACTACAATCTTTCCATGAAAATGAAATGCTCTAATGCTATAAGTTCATCATTCCATTGTCTCTCCTTCAATCATCTTACACCATACTTCATAAATTTTAGGATCATTAAATTTTCTTTCTTTGACATTATTTAGCAACGTAGGACTAGTTACGAGGATATACAAGAATACTTGTCTCCCATCATTATACAGATTTAGTATGTAACCTTCCACAGTTCGAATGTTTTTCCAAGGGTCTAACATCATTTATGTAATTTCAACTCAAAGCATCTGCTACTATGTTATCCTTTCCAGGATGGTATTGCAAAGTGAAATCATAATATTGAAGATACTCCTCCCCATTTCTTTGTCTCAAATTGAGATCGTTTTGAGTAAAAATGTATTTGAGACTTTTTTTGGTATGGAAAGATTTGAAATTTGGCATCATAGAGGTAGCATCTCCACATATTCAGAGTGAAAAAGCACAACTACTAACCCCAAGTCATGTGTTGGATAATATTGCTCATGAATCTTGAGTTTTCGTTATCCATATGCAAGTACTTGATCATTTTGCATTAAGACGCATCCAAGGCCTTGTAATTTAGCATTAGTAAAGACCACATAAGGTTCCATACTGTCTGGAAAATTGAGAATTAGTGCAATTGTAAGTTATGCCTTTAACTCTTAAAATGCCTTCTTACAAGCTTTGTCTCAAAAGAATATAACTTCTTTTTGAGTAAGCATTATTAAGATGCAATAATCTTCGAGAAGTCTTACACAAAAAGTTGGTAGCATCTAGCTAGTCTAAAAAATCTTTAAACTTCAATCGCATTTCTTGGTTGATTATAATTTAATTTTAATACAGCTTCAATCTTGGAAGGATCCATCGTAATACCTCTTTCTGATAAGATATGTTCGAGGAATTTGACTTCGGTAAGCAAAAATCACATTTCTTGAACTTCATATACAATTGGTGCTCCCTTAGAGTTTGCAAGCAATCTTGAGATGTTCTTCATGAGTCTTTGAATAAATAAATATATTGTCAATAATACAACGATAAATTGATCTAAGTAAGGTCAAAATACATGATTCATTAAATGTATAAAAGTAATAGGGGTATTGGTTAGATCAAATGGAATAACATGAAATTCAAAATGCCCGTACCGTATATGGTATGTCATTTTGGTTATATTCGACCTTTTAACCCTCAGTTGGTGATATCATGACTTGAGATTGATCTTTGAAAAAAAAAACTTGCTCCTTTGAGTTGGTTGAACAATTCATCAATTCAAGGTAACCAATACTTTTTCATTATAGTCATCTTATTCAATTATCGATAATCAATACCTAATCGAAAACTTCCATTTTTTTTGGATAAAAAGAATAAGTGTTACCCAGGGTGAAAAACTTGGTTGAATAAATCCTTTTGCCAATAACTTGTCCAACTATTTCTTTAGCTTTCGTTTCTGCACAGGTATCATACGGTAAGGAGCAATATATATTGGTATAGTTTTATGATACAACTCTATCACAAAATTGATCTCTCGAGATGGAGGAAGTCCATGTAATTCTTTCGTAAACACATCCTAATACCCATTCATCACTAGTATTCATGCTAAGCTTCTTCCATTATTTGTGTTTGCTTCTAAAGAATTCAGGAGAGTTATGATTGCTTGGTTTTGTCTTTCATCTTCTACCAGATATCGCAAAGGCTTGACCTTATAATCCTTGGTCTTGGGTGTAAACTCCATTACCCTTATGTTTTCTATGGGTAGATAGTTGATGTTGAAAGGTCTATATTGTACTGGAAGGTTGCTGGAAAGACTGTCTAGAAGGTTGATAAGATATATAGGATTGTTCTTGGAATGATCGTCTTTCCAGTTGAAAATTTTGTTGAGGTTACCAACCAGTTTGTTAACTTTGCCCGTGAAAATTCCTTAGGGTATTTAATGCTCCACAACTGAAACTAGACTAAGATCCTTCTCGATATTGATCGGCGATGAATTAAGGACAGTTGTGATAACATAATCCATGACGATCTACTGCATTGATTACTGCGTCTTCTTTACCAATTTTTTTTTATCTTTTCCATTCTCTTCAATCTTTTGAGACAATGTGGTCACCTTCAACTACTTTATGTTGATTTGTTCAACTGGATAAGCTATGGAAATCATTTTAGTGTAGGTCCATACATCTTGATACATTAGTTGCATGCAGGTATTGTCCTGTGAGCCTATCAAAAACTTTTTAACTTTGTCAAAGTTTCTTGATACCATATTTTCCGCAAACCTTGACAGTTGATTAAAGTGATTCTCATATTATGCGATGGTCATATCGTCTTATTTGAGATTCATAAACATGACCACCTTATTAGCTTTAGCCGTCTCATTAAAGAATCTTTCTTAAAATGTCTTCTTAAATTCTTCCCATATGATTGCCTCTAAGTTTCTTCCTTTGCTTATAGAGTCCCATCAATAGTCGACTTCTCTACTCAATTTATTTATGACTAAACCAACTCTAAGACATGTATAAATGTTTAGAGCATTCACTTTTTTCTTAATTTTTTGAATCCATCCTTCCACAATGTCGAGATTAAGGATACCATCATAGAGTGATGACCTCGTCTTTTTGAATCCTTTGAGGTAGTAAGCTCTACCTATTTTCTTGAGTTCTTTGTCCTAAGTAATTAATCTTCATTATACTTATAATCAACCATGATTTTCATTTGTATCCTATATAGGTTGATACCTAGCTACCCTTGTGGGTTAATTTCTAGCTACTATTCTTCTTGGAGGCATGCTGAGATAAAAATATGTCAACAATGTTTTAAGAGTATGAATATTATTCTCAAGAGATTAGAACTATGCTCTGACACTAAACTATCACACTCCAAAAAATGGGACTTCAAATAGGAAGAAAGGTTAATTTTAAATTATATTTAAAGAAAAATGGAAGATTTTGATGAAATAAAATGTATATTAAATTCGGGATATCCCTAATTAAAAACACAATTTATCAAAAATTATTTAAATTATAGAAAACATCAAATACATATATTGAAAGGTGATTAGTTTTACATCATGTCTCGACATTATCTCCAAATACATGATACAAAATGAAGTACTTAGATAAAATAAACCTGAAAATTTCCTTCTTTCACTTCAACATCAAGTTGTGAATTGCTTTAATGAACTATAATCTGAAGGAAAAAAGGAAATTAGGTGAGTTATGTAGTCTAGTTGGAGTCTACTATAGTTAATATCATAACAATTTAGTAATTCATGATGCATTTCATTTGTTAATAAATTTATAAATGTAAGTAATCATTATTATCAACATACAACGTGGGGAGATTTTAGTCACAAAACCTAGGTATACATGTACTTCCTCACTTTTAGAGAATTGGTAAAGTATACATTCCACGTATCCTAATGCATGCTCATACAATATAAAATATACTATGCAATATAAATCTAATGCATGATATACAACCCCATATATAATAGTCATTAAAATACATGGGCATATACACAGTCCAACCTTGAGATGCATGTGGGCTCACCTTTGACCCTATATACGATCATAATACATATGGCATATGTATTGGTCAAATCAACGTTATATAGGCCCTCGTTTATGGATGATCCACTCCAAAATACAGTGAAAGGTCCAACTCCAAGACCCATATGTGGTCAAACTTCAAGACCTAATAGATGACAAACTCTGAAACACAACAGGGGGTCCAACTCCGAGGCCCATATATGGTCAACAATTCGAGACACCATAGACAAAAAAAACTCTAAGAATACATATGTATGTGATACATACCTATAGTCTGTAGAAAAATAGTATGCTTCAATCAGTAGCCCACAGATATCATACTCTACAAGATAACATACATACGTACTCCCCACAAAATAAACCATATTTATGATGTATGTATAAAAATCTCAGATGCTATATAATATTTTTAATGTTCGTTTCATATCAACATTTGATACTTGTTTATATATAGAATTTTTCCAATGTATGCACAATAAAATGTTTATAACAAGTATCTCATTTTAAACAATATATATAACACTTATTATATAAATCATGGCGTCCGATTTTCATTTGATTCATAACATATGATTCATGAATTTTTATTTAAAAATAATGCATGAATTAAATTTTTTGAGTATCTCAAAACTTGATATGAACACTCAAATATTTATCCTTGAAACACGCTCCGAAATGTACCGAAAGACTTAAACACTTTAGAGAGAGAAAGTTCAGAGAAAGGAAGGGGAAGAAACAATAGTGTGTGAGAAAAGGGTGAGGTTCGTCCATATTTATAAAACAAAAATGCTACTCATTGATCACCCTCGTTGAGGGTCCGACTCAACGAGGGGCTCGGTGAGACACATAATAATTTTTCAATTTTTTTCCTTCAATTTGATTTTTCATACAAAATTTTTTCAGTATGTCTTATGTTTTAAAACTAGGGATGTTCATTGGATCGAAACCGCTGATTTTACACCCATCCGATCTGATCCGACCATCCGTTCGGATTGAAACATCCTAATCCGCAACCGATCCGATCAACTCTCGCATTCGCTCAATTCGATCCGTATATTATTCAGATGGCATCTGATCAATCCGATCAATCCAACTAATAAATTTAATTAACTCTATTTTTTGTATTTTTAAATAATTTTTTTAAATTTTCACATAAATCATAACATAAAATTATTTGACTTAAAAAATATATTAAAAAATCAAATAAATATATATATATATATATAATGAATTTCGGTTAGATCGAATGAATCGAAGTGAAATCCGCCATCCGATCCGTACTTAACGGATGGAAAAAATTTGCATCCGATCCAACCATCGGATTGGATTGATCGGATGATCGGATTTTTTACACACCCCTATTTAAAACATTGTTTAAAATTTATTTTTGAACACTTTAATCATAATTATAATGAATTTTTTGAGGTTTTATAGAAAGAAACGGGAAAATAGAATGTGAGAGTAAAAATTAGATTTACAAAGAGAAAAGTTTTTAGCACTCAAACATGTCATTTTTGGTAATTTTATACAAAATATTTAGAAGAATAACAAAAATAGTACCATTAAACTTGTAATCACAAAATAATATTCTTTATATTCACCTCATACATTTTTACGATTTAAAAAAAGTCTAACATATCAATTTACTTTAAATACCATCAAATTAAATATTGTTTAAATTAAACTGTGATTATTTAGATTCGTTTAATGTTAAATATCATTCAATTAAAACCCATTAAATATTATTGAAATGATATTTTTATTATTATAAATTTTATGTATCATTTTTTATAATTTTTTAAATATTTGGTGTGATTTGCAAAAATTATCTCCATCCACACGTTAAAAAAAACCAAAATACTCTTACCATAATAAAAAGTTATTAAGTGTCATTGGAAAAGAAAATTAAAATATATAACAATAATCTTATAGTTAAACAGTATATGTAAGGATAAAAATCTATATTTCGAGACTTGAAAATATAATTATTAAAATCCACTTAAAAAAAATTAAAATATATCTTTTATTTAAAAAAAATTGTGACTAAAAGGGGGTTTAATTGAAAAGAATAAAAAAATTCTCTATGTTTGCCTTAGCATAAGCATGGTACGGTCATCAGGCTATGCCTTACGTCTATCCTCTGCGGCATGGTGTAGAACTATAAAATTGGGCTCTCAGTTGATGCTCTAAAAAATTTGGACCTCCAATTCCTAACTTGGCTTATCCTCTCCCACCCTGCACTCCAAGTCTCCAACGTATAAAAGCGCCTATTTGAATTTCTACTGTAATAATAATATGAGTTAAGAAGATAGTAGCCATGGAAAGCCTGAATCTCCCACACGTAGCTCGCAGTCACCATGGCAGGAGCGTTCTTTGTCAGTTTCCCACTTCAATCCTTTTATCCAAATCGTCTTTGCCAATTCAACCAACTCGCAAGTTTCCTCTTTCCACTGGTATTTTCTTTTCAAAATATGTTTCCCCCCTTTTGTTTCATTCGTTTTATTTTCATTTCTGCTTTAGTTTTCCTCTTAAAAATCTTATCTGAGAATCGCAATGGAATTCCAACTGTAATTTGGTTTACTATTAGAAGACCCATTTGATACTTGTAGTCAATTTATTACTCTTTAAGTTTATGATGTTGATTTTCATTTTAGTTTATTTGTACTTCTCATCCTATTCTAAATTCAAGTCCATGTCGTTTTTCTTGGAGCATATAAAGCTAAGGAGCTACCAAATTAATGGAGAGCACGTACATAAGATTTTTAGTAGAAGGAAAAAGTACCCTCTGGTCTCTAAATTTATGACTTTGGATACACTGTTACTTAAATTTTCAACTAGTATATTTTAGTACCCATACTTTAAGCGTTTATGACATTATGTATAAAAAATGTATGTCTTTAAACTTTACTAAATGTGATCTTAATAAAGTTTGAGGATAAAATGTACTAGTTGAAAATTTAAGGAATAAAATATCCAAAGACACAAGTTTAATCACTTTAGTTACACTCCATCCTTTTTAGAATATGGAAGGTTATTATATTTGGAATAAGATCTTTTGGTTCTTGTTTTTACTTGTTAAATCTAAGTCATCTATTGTTAATTTAAAAGTTAAATATTATTTTCTATTAATAGCTTTAAATTCACCACATGTATTTAATGTAAAAATGAATACTTAAAATCTAAAAACAAGCATAAACATTCAGAGAAAAAACAAGTAGAGGATCCTAATCTATTATATTTTGTATCTATTGGATCACTCGTTTTTTTTTCGCCTATTAATCAACTAAAATTATGATATTATGTAAATTTTGTAGAATTCATAAGTATCATGTAATGTCCAATTTCAAAGTGTTAACTCAATGGGTGGAGAGGCTCATGCTTCTTATAAATTCCATCATAGTATTATCTTTTATCAATATGAACTTTACTTCTAACCCAATGTACAAGCAAAGCGATAGTAATATTTTTTTCCTTCCCTCCAAAAACTTTATCCAATGATGAACTGGTTTTAAATATCTGAAACTATGCAGGTTTTTTTACAAGAACCATTAAGCTTTTTGCTCTTGGTACTACACCCTGCAGCCATCATGTACCGAAGGAAGTCCAGGCCACACAGTTCAGTACAAAAAGTATGTCAGGTTGCTGTGGACAATTGTATGATGTTTTTCTTAAAGAGTTCATAACTGACTTCTAGTATTTACATTGATAAGATGATGATCTTATTATAACATTACTTTCCAGCATCTGTACAGCCTGTGACACAGAAAATGGTTGAGGATAAGTTCAATGATCTTCTTGTGACTGGTGATTCAATACGCCACCGATTTCTTGAGTTTTATGCTGCCCGTGGTCATAAGGTTTTTCCAAGTTCCTCTCTTGTACCAGATGATCCTACAGTTCTACTGACAATTGCAGGAATGCTTCAGTTCAAGCCAATATTTCTTGGTAAGGTATGTGTAGAATTTTTATAAAATGAAATGCTATATCCACAAAATCAGAGAGAACTATCTCTTTGTACCCCAAAAAAAAAAGCACTACCTTTGAAGGTTTTATCTCTAAATGATGGTATTCCAAGAAGCATTAAATTATTGTAAGAAGCTTAGAAAGAGCCATACAAGGAATTGTATGTGTATTACTAGAGTGTACTGTTTATTATTGTCAGAACAATACAAAAGCAAGTCTTGCTCACCTACTACCAGTTTATGTCATTGGTTAAGGATGTAGCTAAGACTCTTCAGCACAGTATTCGAGTGAGAGATGAATTTAATATTCCAATGCATCCCTTTGGTGATAATGTTCCATATGAAGGACATATTTCATGTCCAGCCCACCCACGGGGGAGGGGGTTAAAACAATACAGAAACAAGTTTAAGCTCATGTCTTAAACATAAGGGAAAAACGGTAGTTAACATCTTTTGCAATCAGAAAAGGAAAATGGGTCTTTTGCCAGAGATGAATTTCTAAACTGACAAATACAAAATTGAAGATGCATAAAATTTTCAAACTGTCCAATGAATCCTTTTACCTTTTCTGTTGTAACTGCAAAAAAGATGGGTTTGATTGTATGAATAATTTTTCTGATGAATGATGCTTACCATATTTTTATGAAAATTTTCCATCTTTTGCTCATTATCTTTTATTGTTGTTCTTTCTGTTTCTCCCCTAACTTTTTGCATGTGTATAAGCTTTATTTGTGGCTAAGAGTTGGGTCAGGATGGATGAACTATATCATGTATTTGTACATTTTTGAAAAGTTTGATGCATGTTAATGATCTTTGTTTATCTGCTACACTGCACTATTTCAGTTTTATATTTCATTTCCCATCTCGTTCTTTACATTTTAAGGTGAGTTTCAAGCTTATTGAATAATACTAGAACTTGTTCTTCAGGCTCCTCGGCAAGTACCTTGTGCCACAACTTCACAGAGGTGTATTCGTACAAATGATGTGGAGAATGTAGGTCGAACAGCTCGGCATCACACATTTTTTGAAATGCTTGGCAACTTCAGTTTTGGTGATTACTTCAAGAATGAAGCAATTAAATGGGCATGGGAACTTTCAACTGAAGAGTATGCCAGGACTACTACATTGAATCAATGGTTTAATAAGCTCTGTTGTTTCTTTGAATTAACATCACATTGTGTCCTCAAAATCATTGTATAAATAGTTATTGAGAATAAAATATCATTTTCTGTTATGTTATCCGTTGATAATTCCTGTGTTGGTAAATAGATTTAATAAATGTTCATGTGTTGCTGATAGAGTCAATTGGTACTGTAAACTTGCAACAAATTGATAAAATTGTGTTTTATTGTTTCACCATCATGCTCGGTAACTTGTTTCCACATCCATTTCCTGACTATTCCATAGAACTAATTGTCTTTCTCCTATCTTCCCTGACTATTCCATAGAACTAATTGTCTTTCTCCTATCTTCCCTGACAGATTTAGGTTATCTGCAGAGAGATTATGGGTGAGCGTTTATGAGGATGATGATGAAGCTTTTGAAATCTGGCATAAAGAGGTTTGCCTGAAAAAAATCTTAATTTGTTTCTAGTTTATAAAATGGTCTGTAGCTCTCTCGCATTTACATTGTTTATTTTTCTGCCTATTATTCTAATTCTTTGTGTATGGGATCCCATGCTTATTATCCATGTATCTTAGATATATTTCATGTGTGATATTGTTGTTTTGAATGCTTGTTCATACTTAATTTTAGGCATGAATGAACTAGTAACATACGCCATTGGTTTTGTACTCTACCTGATATTTCCTGTCGAGATAATAACTTTCTATAAAAATAACTGGGAACAAAGATAATATCTGGGGAACCAACTCTATGTGTGTTGAATGTTTTTCATTTATGTAAAATAGATACCATATTAAAGAACCATTAATATATTGTAAATTCTTCGAGCTTGCCTTTTGATTCAGGTGGGTGTGCCTGTTGAACGAATAAAGAGGATGGGTCAAGATGACAATTTTTGGACAAGTGGAATTACTGGCCCTTGTGGTCCCTGCTCAGAGATATATTATGATTTCCATCCTGAAAAGGGACATGCAAATGTTGTACATTTTTTTCTCTCTGCCCTCTCTCTCTATATCTCTCTTTATCTATGTATCTTTCTTTCTTTTTTTCCTTTTGGCAGGAATTAGGAAGGGACATCTATGGGACTGGGGCTACGATGTACTATCACAGCTTTGACTCTTGTATTCTTATAAGTTTTGGAATTGTTTTCTAGGATCTAGGAGATGATACAAGATTTATGGAGTTCTACAATTTGGTATTTATGCAATACAACAAAAAGGATGATGGTTCGCTGGAACCTCTAAAACAGAAAAGCATTGATACTGGGATGGGCCTAGAGCGTATGGCCTGCATTCTGCAGAAGGTACTGAATCCCCTTGCAAAATGTTGATGACATCTTTCTTTTTATGTGAATGCTAAATTGGAAGATGTAAATACTTTTGTATTACCTTTGAAAAGCAAATTCATATTTATTCCTATATGACTCTTAATGACTTTGTCCATGCTGGTCGGTGTGTTTCTGCAGGTTCCAAACAATTATGAGACTGATTTAATCTATCCAATTATAGAGAAGGCTGCAGAATTGGCAAACGTTTCATATGCTCTAGCTGATGACCTTTCCAAAATGAATCTTAAAGTATGTGGCCATTTAAATAATCTAAATTGCTAGCAAGTGTGTGTTTAAAAAAAAATCTCTTCAATTTGACAGTGTGAATGAACTTCTTTGTACCTTTTCCCAGATTTTAGGAGATCATTTGCGCGCAGTTGTATATCTCATATCAGATGGCATTGTCCCATCTAACATTGGAAGAGGTTATGTTGTTCGGCGACTCATTAGAAGGGCTATTCGTACTGGAAGATTGCTTGGCATAGAAGGTGATGGCCAGGGAAACCTTGAAGGAGCATTTTTACCTGTACTTGCTAAGAAAGTAATAGAACTGAGTGCCTATGTTGATGCTGAGGTAAAGGATAGAGCATCCCGTATTCTTGAGGAGTTAAAAAGGGAAGAACTCCGGTTCGTGCAAACATTGGAAAGGGGAGAAAGATTGCTTGAGCAAATGCTAGCTGATGCATTAGTAAGTGCCCAAGAAAATAAAACTAAACCTTGCTTGCCTGGCAAAGATGCATTTCTTTTGTATGATACATACGGGTTTCCAATAGAGATAACAAATGAAGTGGCTCAAGAACGTGGTATCAGTATTGATATGAATGGTTTTGATATTGAAATGGAAAATCAAAGGCGCCAATCTCAAGCTGCACATAATGTTGTTAAACTTGAAGTTGGAAACAGTGCTGATATTGCAGGAAATATATCTGATACTGAGTTTCTTGGATATGAAACCCTTTCTGCCAGAGCAGTAGTGGAAAGCCTTCTTTTAAATGGAAAACCAGTGATACAGGTTTCTGAAGGAAGTGAAGTTGAAGTTTTGCTGAATAGAACTCCATTTTATGCTGAATCAGGTGGTCAAATCGGAGATCATGGTTTTTTATTCATTGCTGATGTTGAAAACCAACAACAGAAGGTGGCTGTGGAGATAAAAGATGTCCAAAAAACTTTTGGTAACATATTTGTTCACAAGGGTATTATCAGGGAAGGAGTTCTGGAGGTTGGAAAAGAAGTCGAGGCCACAGTAGATCCTAAACTGAGGCAGCGAGCTAAGGTACTGGCTTTTACACCTGAGCCTCTTCCTCCTAGATATGAAAGTTTGTGATGCAATTCTCAAATGGTTTAAGCTGATATATATATATACAAACACTAATCTTCATGCATCATGGTAAGCAATGATGTAAATGTATAATTGGTTCTCAGTCTTCATCTGATATGATTTTATATTTGTACTTCTGAATATTGGAGAGCTTGTATTTTGCAACAAGTTGTAACTTTATTTGGTATTCAGGTTCATCATACTGCAACTCATTTACTACAAGC
Source organism: Hippophae rhamnoides (assembly GCA_033030585.1). Lineage (NCBI taxonomy): Eukaryota > Viridiplantae > Streptophyta > Magnoliopsida > Rosales > Elaeagnaceae > Hippophae > Hippophae rhamnoides. The sequence continues at coordinate 72,009,752 of CM065429.1, forward strand.
GGCACTGAAGAAAGTTATAGGTCAGGAAACATCACAAGCTGGTTCTTTGGTGGCCTTTGATCGTCTGAGATTTGATTTCAACTTTCATCGACCACTTAGTGATGGTGAGGTCATGGAAATTGAAGAGCTGATCAATAGATGGATTGGGGATGCAACACTTCTTGAAACTAAAGTCATGCCGCTTGCTGATGCCAAAAAATCAGGGGCTATTGCAATGTTTGGAGAAAAATACGGAGAACAGGTTTGAGTTTCTCCTACACTGACAATGAAATGTTGCCTTCTATAGTGAACAGTAAAGTGCTTCAATCTTCACTTGCTTAAGGTGCCATAAGAGCAATCCTAGTAATGGGTTCATATTTTTCTTCAGCACACTTAAATAACTTTACTAAAATCCTAATCGTTGGCTGCTATATGAGTATAATAACTCATTTAATTGCAACAGGATTTTAACTAGAATGGCTTTGAGCTAGCAGAACGGTGATTTTTATGGTCTAATCATACTTTGGTAGTTTGCTGATTTTGATTTATATTTAAAGTTAATGGTTCTTTTTGGAATTTATTTTCATTTACTATATGCTTAAGGTGATTTATGGTCATATTCTTTTCTATAATTTTTATCGAGACAGTCAATGGATAACTTTTCAAGGGTCCTGTATGATATTATTGTCTAAAGGAATCAACATGAACATGTGGATAGCTAAGACTATATTAGATACAAAAGAGGAAACCAGTCAATGATTTTTTTTCCCTTTCTGTCTCTGCTTTCATGTAGGTACGCGTTGTAGAGGTACCAGGTGTGTCCATGGAACTTTGTGGTGGGACTCATGTAAGCAATACTGCAGAAATCCGTGGCTTCAAAATAATTTCTGAACAAGGTATTGCATCTGGAGTCAGGCGTATAGAAGCTGTAGCTGGTGAAGCATTCATTGAATATGTCTATTCAAGAGATTACCATATGAAGCATCTATGCTCCACGCTAAAAGTAAGTTTTTATATGTACTCTTTGCAGTTCTAATTAGCATCTATGCTCCACGCTTAAAGTAAGTTTTTATATGTACTCTTTGCGGTTCTAATTACTAGTCGCCCAATTTCTGAAAAATAGTTGTTATCTTAGAATGATCTTTTGACATTGTCACCCCTGCATAGTTATGGTGGTGGCTGGACCATGCCACTGAATGCATTCACAGATTCAAAAACCCTTATATATATAGAGTTTGTAGGTACTGTTCTATTGAAAAACCATCTTGTTTATTCTGTTGTTGGTTTAATACACAAGAAATGAAAAAACTTCTCCGACTTTTGTTTTTATATTCAGCCATTCAGGTCTTGGTTAAATAACAACACTCATGAACCACACACAGCCTAAGACTGTTTTTATTGTTGTCACACTGAACTTTATTTAACTTGTGTTTATTTTATTTCCTCTAGTTTTATAGTGCATTGGTTATTTATAACTCTTCTCTTCCTGAACTAGAATCTTGTTGCATTTGATTATGAAAAGATCTCTATGTGAATAGAACAACCGTACCTAATGTCTAATGTTATCTTTATTTAGGTGAAAGCAGAAGAAGTAAAAACCAGAATAGAGAGCCTCTTAGAAGAGTTACGAATGACCAAAAATGAAGTTTCTATCTTGCGCGAAAAAGCAGCACTTTTTAAAGTTTCAGCTATTTCAAACAAGGCTTTTCTGGTGGGAACTTCAAAAAAGATCAGGTAATCTGCATTCATTTTTAGATATGCATTGTTCTAAGATGATGCTCTATCACATAACCCTCCTTTTCGATGGTAAATTTTTTCATGATTTTCAAGTATTTGATTCCTCCTTTCCTAAGATCTGGAGCCCTTATCTGCAACATATGGAGAAGCTAATGAGTTAACTTGAAGCCGAAGACCTCGCCTCCATTCTTCAGTTGCATAATCAATACTGATTCTCTATATTTGAAGCTGTAGCCAGATGCAGGACATTCTTAATGCATTTAAAAAAACAAAAAAGAGTTCCCTTTCTTGCCTCATTTGTATGCAGTTGAAAGAAAATTATGATTTAAATTGTTTTGTACTTAAAAAAAGAAACTCCTCTGTAGGGTACTGGTTGAGTACATGGATGATACAGATGCTGATTCTCTAAAAAGTGCGGCTGAATATCTCATGGATAAGCTACAAGATCCAGTAGCTGTAGTATTGGGTTCATGTCCAGGTGAAGGGAAGGTGAGTTTGGTCGCCGGGTTCTCTAAAGGAGTTGTTGACTTGGGACTACAGGCAGGGAAGTTTATAGGACCCATTGCTAAGTTGTGTGGTGGAGGAGGAGGTGGCAGGCCCAACCTTGCTCAGGCAGGAGGAAGGAAGCCTGAGAACTTGGCCAGTGCACTGGAGAAAGCTCAATCGGACCTGGTGTTGCTTCTATCTGAAAGGGCAAGCTGAAATTTATGGTCGGTCACTTCGAGGGTTAAAATTAGTTTGGAACTAGCAAGTTTACGTCCACAGCGGTCGTTGCTCTTGAAGGCTCAAAAGAAGTCTAACTTGGCTTAAGATTTTTTGCATACTACACTTTTTCTTGCTTAAAAACATGTCAATAACTTTTGAATGATGCTTAAAATTCTTATCGATTGTGAATAACATTATTGTTTGGATGACCAGAAACATATTGTAAACTGGGAAAAGCAAATGGGAAAAATTGAGTTGTATAGAAAATAATATTAAGGGTTTATTTAGTTGTGCTTCTATTAAAAGTGATTCAAGACAAAAACCGTTTCAGGAAGCACGTATGCATTCTGAACACTAATAAAGCTTCGACTCAAAAACGCCTTTAGAATAGGGATAATAATGCTTATGACAAATATTTTCATGTTTTATCTTGAAGCATGTTTTTCTCAAAAATGAATTTAAAATAGAGAAAATGGTGGCCAAAGTTTTGTAAGTTAGATTTTAAGTGATAATTAGTTTTTTAGAATAGAAAATAAGTTTTTATTGTCATCTTATTGTTACGATGAAAGGGGTTATAAAAGGTTTAAAAGTAAAATTTTATTTAAATTTATAATAAAATATTATTTTTTGATACATAATTAAAATATTATTAAGATAAAATAAAAATTAAAATTAAATAACAAATAAAATAGAGAGAATGATAAGTATTAGAGTGGTTATTGAATGGTACGAATAATAATTAAAATGAAAATTTTTATTTTTATTAATAAAATTATGAATAAATTATACTATAAATTTAATTAAAAAATATTTAAAATTTAATTTTATGAAACAATAATAAAAAAAGATATTCCAAAATTGTATAACTAAATAATTTAAATAACATAACCTAAATAATCTTAAAAGTAAAAAGAATAAAAATAATAATTAAATAATTTAATGAAATTTAACGATTGATCATCATCATCATCATCATTACTTTTCCCATTAAAAGACTAAGCCTATCATTAGGTATACAGGTGTTAATATAATGTCTGCATTGTGTAATTGTAAAATATTATTTATTAATTAATTTATTTTAATTTTTATAGGTTATTTTTTAAAAATAAAATTTATATTAATCTTAAATATTTTTACTTAAAATATCACATCATTACATATTTCAACAACAATTAATAATTTATCTTAAGTTACACTATAGCGTTTCCTTAAAACTGGATACAGCAAAACCAGCTCCACTTGAAGAATATGCGCCTTTTGGTCCCAACCAGCCAGTGTCAGAAAGTGGAATGGTCGGTGCAGCTTCTCGACAAAGTTATCGCTTCATCATTCTCTAAAAACTTGTGATTTGATGAACGAACCACCCTCGGATCAATTAGTAATTGTTAGTAGATATTATTAATTATTTTAATAATATATTTTTTTTATCAATTACATAATTTTTTTCTCTATTTTTTATTAAATATTTATTTTAAAAAAAAAATTATACTAATTTTAAATTATATTTATCTACTTAGGCAAATAGTCCAAAATTATAATATATCTCCACACTTTTTTTGATTTCCTACGATGTGATTTTGCCAACGCGCTATGTTAGACAAGGAAATTTCGGAGTTTCAAATTAGAGAAACCTCCTGCATCATATTGAAAAGAGCAATACTTTATATCACTAATATATAATAATTATAATCAATATATAATTTTTTTATTAAATGTATCTATAGGTTTAATTATACTTATTAATAAAATTATATCATATTATTTAAAATTTATCTTAAATTTAATTGATAAAATTTTCTATTGAAAATGGTCTGCCCTAATAATAACGATAGTGTATCTGTTTAGGTAAGATTCAAGGAATGTTAGCATAGTACTTTCCGCCCCATATTTAAAACGCAAGCTTTAAAGGTTGAAATGAAAAAAAGATTATTTTAAAAAATAATATTTAAATCTAGTATTTATATTTTTAAGATAAATTAATTTTTTTAATATTATTCTATAAATATTTTTTTATATTTTTATTTATTTTTTCCTTCAATTATCTTAATTATATTTTATTTAAGTTAAAACGGTTTATATTTAATACAATTAAAAAAATTAACTTTATCTTTTCGAATCACTTTTTAAAAATAATAAGATTAATTTATCATAAAAAATATACAAAAAAAATTTAAATATTATTTTTATAATAAATAATATATCCTAACTATATTTTTCTATTTTTTTCAAAGTTTATTATTATTATTATTATTATTATTTTTACTAATTCAAAGTTTATCATTCTGCTGGGCTGTGTGAATGGCAAGCAGCCAGGCATTAATAAAAGGGATTTTATGTATTAGGAATTATTAATTTTAAGACGGGTGGGTTAATACAGAGTAATAATATATATAATGTGATAAGAGAAAAAAAAATATTTTTTTCCCTCTTAAATCAATATTCTCAATTTTAAATGGTAAGGACTTCTTCGTTGTTACACAACTACTAATAATTTTTCATGACATACAATTACTAATATTTTTTCCCTATTAATTTGTATACGAAATAATTATTCAATTGATTTTAATTTTAATCTTTAAAAATATTTCTTTTACATTATAAAAAAAATGCATATTATATTTTTAAATATATTATAAAAAATAATTAAAAATTGAACTCATTTACATCAAGTCTTCGACCATAAACAAATCATCTTACCCCTAAAATCTAATATAATGTTTGTTATCTCTACTATTAATATAGTAATGGCATAATTACAAATCCAACGGGTAAGGTCGATAATTACACAATTAGTAATAATTATGACCAAACAAACAACATTAATGAGTTTCTTAGTGGAATAATAAAATAAAAAGGAAGAAGCCATTAATGAGTTTCTTAGTGGAATAATAAAATAAAAAAGAAGAAGCCATTAATGAGTTCTTTACTTCATTACCTCCAATTCAATATTAGCTGTGTTGATTTTGGCAATATATTGCTTGACAAATGGGACTTATAATTACTAGACTTTTATTCTTATTTTTTCCACTCATCAACTTAATCATCATCAGATAGATAATCAAAACACTTAATTATCCTTATTCTTTTGGATCATAGCTAGGCGTTAATATGTACCCAAGTGTCAATATCTGTATCTTTCAAACCAAAGTGGGTTTTTGATTGTGGTAACAAATAGAATTAATTATTCATAAACTGACTAATTATTATTAGCCTATTAACTTCGTACTAATATGGTATTGGAAAGTTGATGATTGTTAATGAGATATATACTCTTCTTCTTCTTCTTCTTCTTCTTATCTTTTTGTTGTGTAGGTATTATTATTATTTTGGAAAATTTAATCAAATAATAATATTATCATAATTTATGTTATTATTATTATAAAAATAATTAATGATAAATTTATTTGATAGTTATAACCATAAAATATAATTAATATTAAAGATAAAATATATATTTTATATATTTTTATTGTAATAATAATATCAATTTTTTATTTTAATTTTTAAAACAATTTTAATATATACCATAATATAAAAAATTTAGGTATTATTTTGTGTGATAATTGCATATAACTGGGTGACTTATCTGCACAATTGTTTAACTATATTCTCCACTTCAGAAGTTGCTTCTTTCAAAGCGTGAAACTTCTATTTATTTATATTTGTATCTCATTAAAATTTTTACCAAAATATTTAAAATAGTTAACATCAAATCTTATTCTATTTAGAATAAAAGATAAAATAAAAAAAATAGTTTTTAAAACACACACTTTAACAGCATAACTGCATGCACAACCACACTATAAAATAGTTTATTTTCCTCGGTAATACAAACTCTCTACCCTCTTTTAACCTCCGTACATCCTCAATCAAATCATTATTGTGATCAAAATAATGCTCAGATTTGTTAAATAAACCAACTATATTTACGTAATTAAATTCAAAACAACATTAAACAAACCTTATTTAATTATAATTTTCCTCCTAAATATAAGAGCTTGTAGTTCAACACCTATCGGATATTGTAATAACTTATACACTACTAAAAAAAATACATATAATCTCAAATTTATAATCTTGTTCTTTATAAAAACTGATGTAAAAAGATTTTGGTTACGATTTAATAAAAATCGAGACTATATGATATATTTATGGTCTCGATTTTTATCAATAATCGTGGTTATAAATTATATCAATTTTTTTCTTCATGTTTTCTCTTTTTTTCTTTTCTTTTTTTTTCTTCTCTCACGCCCTTTTTTTCCTTCCTTTTTCTCCTAGCAATTGCTTTCATTTTTCCAGATTTGAAATTTCTCTTCCCATCTCGTGATTCTCCTTCTTCCCGTCTATTATTCCTCTTCTCATCTTTTCTTTCGGTGGTCGTTGTTCGATGGATCGTTGTTCGCTTGTTCGCTGGCCACTGGGTCGTTGTTCGCTGAACGTTGGAAGATGAACGCTGATCGTTGGACGCTAGATGTTGGATGTTGGTTGCTAGATGTTGGTCGTTGGATGTTGGATGTTGGTTGCTGGATGCTGGATGTTGGATGTTGGATGTTGGTTACTGGATGCTGGATGCTGGATGTTGGATGTTGGATGTTGGATGTTGGATCTTTGGTCGTTGGTCATTTGGATGTTGAATCTTTGGATGATGGATCTTGGTCATTGGTTCTTTGGTCGTTGAATCTTTGAATCTTTGAATCTTTGGTCGTTGGTCATTAGATCTTTGAATCTTTGGACGTTGGACGTTGGACGTTGGACATTGGTTGTTAGTTCTTAGTCTTGGTCTTGGTCTTTGGTGCTGCTAACGTTAGTCTTGGGTGTTTATCTTTGGTGTGTTCTGTTGGTGTTGGTCTTTCTGCGTTGAGTCTTGGTCTTTGGTCTTTGGTGTCTTCTGTTGGTGGGTCATTGTTCGTTGGACATTGGGTCGTTGTTCGCTGGTTCGTTGGTCGCTGGACACTGGACGTTGGATGCTAGTCTATGGACGCTGGATGCAGGTCGTTGGTCGTTAGACGCTGGATATTGGTCGTTGAATGTTGGATGCTGGTTACTAGTGTTGATGTTTGGTGTTAGTCTTGGTCTTTGGTGCATTCTTATTTGGTGTTGATCTTATTGCTACTAGTCTTTGGTGTCTTTGGTCCATGGTGCCTTGTACCAGTGTTGGTGTTGATACATGTATTAACTAGTGGAGAATTTTTTATCTGCATCACACGAGTACTCTTCTTTGTCTATGTTTACATGTGTATTTATGCATCTGTCTTTCTTTCCTAGTAAGCTTGACTTGTTATTGAAACAATGTTGACCAAAATATCAGTGTCCTTGCTTTTCATCTCCTTTAATGCAAAAGCTAGTGTTCTTTTCAGGACATGTTAAAAACTTACTATATTAGTTTACACTGTGAATAATGTCATAATATTTTGTTTTTCTGTAGCCACAAGGTGAACCAAGTTTCCACCTATTCGGTTTTATAGTTTGTATTGCAGTTACGGCTACAAAGGCACTGGAATCAATATTGTAGGGTATATTTCTTTCGTCGGAAGGGTAAAAAATTATATCAACTGACAAATCCATTGTATACTTAAGGTGTTTCTGTTATTTTGTCTAATCACAATGTTTTGAAATTGTGCGTGTATGCTGAAATAATTTTATTTTTTTCAAAGGAGAAGATGAATTCCATGAACCTACTTCTATATATGGCTCCTATAGTTGTCGTCTTTATACTTCATACTACCCTTATCATGGAAGAAAATGTAGTGAGTATAACATTAGCTCTTGCAAGAGATGATGTCAAGATCATATGGTATATGTTGTTCAATTCAGCCTTATAGCATATTTTGTAAATCTTACCAGGTTTTTGGTCACAAAACACACCAGTCTGTTCACTTTACTCTTTCGCTTGAGATAGAAGATATTTAATTCTAGAGCATAGTAGTTTTCAAAAGTTTTAGATCGTCTAACTATTAGGACTTTGTAGTAGTTGTGTTGTTCCTTTCTATATACTTGGTATTTGGCATTCTTAACTAGAGTGTTAATCAATCACTCTTTTCACCTATTTTACTATAGGATACTTTATAACAGAGTAATATAAAAGTTATACTCAAATAACTTTTAATAAATCTGTATTGTTCAAGCCTCATTTTTATTTTTAAGCCACTACATCAAATCATCTTGAATTTGAAATTTTGTTTAGATCTTTATCAAAGGTTCATAGAAGAGATTTGATGATGTTTTCAGGTACTAGGAAATGCAAAAGGAGTTGTAGCTGTTGTTATATCGATATTAATATTCAAAAATATTGTTTTTGTAATTGGAATGTTGGGATATAGTCTCACAGTAATTTTTTATTAGGTTTTAAGACTAAATATTGTTCTTCTATTTGTAGGGTTATTTTCAAACATTGTTTTCATGTATAATAAGGCTACTATGCTCTCTGAATGTGGAAATCCTGGTGCTCCCTACTATTGGTGCTGGTGTTGTTGGTGCTGTGTTGTGTTGTGTTGTTGGTACTGTGCGTTGGTGCTGGTGTTGGTGGCACTACTGATGCTACTACGCTGTGTTGTTACTGGTACTACTGGTTGATTTGAAGTACACTTATAAATGTTTGTAATTAATAGTAAAAAGTCAATTTGTAATACTAACTTTTTTTTATGTTTTAGTATATAATAAACTCTCAAATATAATTATACTTTTAATTTTAATATAATATGATTTTTAATATTGTAATTACTAATTGTATTTTTTTTTTAATTTATGTATACCCTATAGCCTCAGTTATTAGAAAACTGATACCATAGGTCTTTACCTATGGTCTCTCTCACTTAGACTTCGGTTTTTATAACTGTGACCATAGACCTACGACCACGATTAAAAATCAAAGTCGTATGTACTTTTTGTAGTAGTGATAATAATCTCCTAAACGTATTTTTGGTCATAAAAGTCGGTACCATTTTATTTTTATCAACTCTAATAAACTTTAAAATACAAAAAGTTTAACCCCTAATTTCACAAAACATTACATATGATATTGTTGGATCATAAACTTGATTTATTATTCATTTATTATCACTTTTAGATTATCTTAATATTTTGTAGATGTGAGACTAATTAATGTAAGTAGTTGGATAAGTAATAAGAGTGAAACTAATAAATACAAGTAGGTATGATTAGTATTTTGTAGGTGTGCGACTAATTAATATAAGTAGTTAGAGAAGTAATAAGAGTGATACTAATAAATGCAAGTACGTATGGTTAGTATTTTGTAGGTTTGAGACTAATTAATGTAAGTAGTTGGAGAGGTAATTTAATGAATGATTGTGAGGTATAGAGAAGTGTTTTTGGAAGCCTATAAATAAAACTTCTCTAGAACCATTTGGAACAAAGAGAAAAATTAAGAGCTTTTAAGAGAGTGAAGAAGAAAAGTCTAAATAAGAGTGAGTTGTATCTTGTATTTTGAGTGAGATTGCTCTTGTAATATTTCTTTGAGTTTGAATAAAATTTGTTTGTGTGAGTGTTTCATTTACATCAAAGTGGTGTCAGAGCTGATTTAGAAAATATACAATATTGCATATCAAATCGAAGGTCTCGACGAGAGGAATCTAACGTTGCAAAAATCTCCCCGATCAGAGTTCAGATGCGCCGCCACGTGCTGTTGGAAGAGTGTTGCCAAAAACCGAGTTGACTCATCAAGTTGGTGTCATTGAAAAAAATAATTCCAGAGCTCCTTCCAAAGTTTTTCGACATTTTGGATTCATCTGTGTGATCAGATTTTTCAAATTCTCATCATATTATGAGATATGGAAATTGGTATGGTACCATTCTAAGTCCCGACACTCAACAACAACAACTATGATAATTGGAGTATCAAAATGAAGACACTTATTGGATCATAAGATGTGTGGAATATCATAGAGAAAGGTTATAACGAGCCTACAGATGATGCTGCTCTTACACCTAATCAAAAGAAAGCTTCGAATGATTCAAAAAAGAGAGACAAGAAGGCTCTATATCTCATCTACCAAGCATTAGATGATGATGGATTTGAAAAGATTTCGAGTGCAAGCTCTTCCAAGGAAGCATGTGAGAAGCTACAAACCTCATACAAAGGAGTCAAAAAGACGAAAAAGGTCTATCTCCAAACATTAAGAGGTGAATTTGAATCTTTACACATGAAACTATCTGAGTCTATTTTAAATTATTTCTCAAGAGTAGTAGCTGTTTCTAATCAATTAAAAAGAAATACTGAAAATTTAGAAGATGTGTGGATAATAGAGAAGATACTTTGTTCGTTGGACCCCAAATTTGAGCACATCGTCGTGACAATTGAATAAACTAAAGACTTGGAAGAAATGACGATCAAGCAACTCCAAGGATCATTGCAAGCATATGAAGAAAATGTTAAGAAGAAGCAAGGGTTTACTGAGCAACTACTCAAGCTGCAACTCAAGGATATACATGAAAGCCAAGGAAATGTTAGAAACCAATATGGCCAAGGCAAAGGTGGAGGTCGTGGACGAGGTGGAAGTCGCAGTCGTGGACGAGGTTGGAATTACAACAACAACAATTCCGACAACAACTATGAGAAAGGAGAAAACTCAACATGAGGTCATTAAAGAATTAATCTAAACTTGAGGTATGAAAAATCTCAAGTTTAATGTTATAATTGTCAGAAGTTTAGACATTATGCTTCAGAATGTAGAGCTCTTAACAACAAAATTGAGGAGAAAGCCAACTACGTGAAGGAAAGGACAAATGGCAAATAAATTCTTCTTCTAGCACGAAAGGAAATTGATGGTGGCCAAGCAAATTCTTGGTATCTTGACAGTGGTGGAAGAAATCACATGTGTGGAAGGAAAGACATGTTCGTGGAGCTAGACAAGTCAGTAAGGAGAAATGTTTCATTTGGAGATGATTCCACAATAGTAGTGAAAGGGAAAGGTAACATCCTTATCCGTTTGAAAGATGGGAGACATCAATTTATTTCCAATGTCTACTATATGCCCAATATGAAAAGTAACATCTTGAGTTTAGGACAACTGTTAGAGAAAGGTTATGATATTCATATGAAGGATTATAATCTTTCTATAAAAGATTATAAGAATAACTTCATTTCTAAAGTGTCGATGTCAAGAAATAGAATGTTCTTAATCAACATACAAAATGATGTTCCAAAATGCCTGAAAGCTTGCTACAAAGATGCATCATGGCTTTGGCATCTTCGATTTGGGCATCTCAATTTTGGAGGTCTAGAGCTCTTATCTAAGAAAGAGATGGTAAAGGGACTACCTCGCATCAACCATTATGACTAACTTTGTGAAGGGTGTCTAGTCGAGAAACAATTCAGGAAAAGCTTTCCAAAGGAGTCAGAGTCAAGAGCCAAGAAGCCCCTCGAGCTCATCCATATCGATGTGTGTGGTCCAATCAAGCCAAGCTCTTTCGGTAATAGTAATTATTTTCTTCTCTTCATTGATGATTTTTCAAGAAAAAATTGGGTATATTTCTTGAAATAGAAGTCAAAAGTTTTTGAAGTCTTCAAGAAGTTCAAAGCTATAGTGGAGAGAGAAAGTGGTAGAAAAATCAAAGCCATGAGATCCAACCGAGGTAGAGAATTTACATCCAGGGAGTTTCAAGAGTTTTGTGAAGCAAATGGAATTCATCGACCAATGACAGTTCCTAGATCCCCCCACCAGAATGGCGTGGCAGAAAGAACAGAATAATCCTTGACATGGCACAAAGCATGCTCAAAAGCAAGAAACTACCTAAGGAATTTTGGGCATAAGTAGTGGCGTGTGTAGTCTACTTGTCAAACTGATCTTCAACAAGAAGTGTATGTGGAAAGACACCGCAAGAGGTATAGAGTGGAAGAAATCTTGGCATTTCCCACATAAGAATCTTTGGAAATATAGCCCATGTTCATGTTCCAAACACGAAAAGAACAAAGCTTGATGATAAAAGCGAGAGTTTTATCTTTATTGGCTATGATTCTAATTCGAAGGGCTACAAATTGTACAATCCAAACAATAAGAAGATTATGATTAGTCGAGATGTGGTATTCAATAAAGAAGGGGAATGAGATTTTAACTCTCATGCAAATGACTTCAATTTATTTCCTTAGTTTGAAGAAGATAAGTAGACAATGAGGGAGCAACTAGGTGAACCTTAACAAGAGCTTGAAACTCTACCCACTTCACCAACATCAACCATTCAAGGAGACTCATCACCTTCATCATCATCAAGTGAAAGTCAAGATGAAAGAGTTGTGTCATGCACACGAAGTCTTAGAGATCTCTATGAGGTAACGGAACGACAAGATAACCTTACATTATTTTGTTTGTTTGTTGATTGTGAACCAGTTAGCTTTCAAGAAGCAGTACAAGAGAAGAAGTAGAGAGATGCGATGGATGAAGAAATCAAGGCCATCAAGAAGAATGACACATGTGAACCCACCTCACTTCCCAAGGGACATAAGGCGATAGGTATCAAATGGGTGTACAAAACAAAGAAAAACGCTAAAGGAGTGATTGAAAGGCACAATGCGAGGCTAGTTGCTAAAGGCTATAGTCAAGAGGCTGGAATTGACTATGATGAGGTATTTGTTCCTATTGTTCGATTAGAGACTTTTAGACTAATCGTTTCTTTGGCAGCTCAAAACAAGTGGAAGATACATCAAATGGATGTAAAATCTACCTTCTTAAATGGAATTCTTGAAGAGGAAGTATACATTCAGCAACCATCAAGCTACAAAGTCAAAGGCCACAAAGATAAGGTGTTGAAGTTGAAGAATGCTCTTTATGGGTTAAAACAAGCACTAAGGGCATGGAATAGTTGAATCAACAAGTACTTCCAAGAGAATGGCTTCAACAAATGTCCCTACGAACACATTCTATATATCAAGATCAAAGATGGAGATATTTTGATCGTGTGCATCTACGTGGATGATTTGATCTTCACCGGAAGCAATCCAAGCATGTTCAATGAATTCAAGGAAGTGATGACGAAGGAATTTGAGATGAAATACATAGGGCTCATGGCATACTAACTTGGCATTGAAGTTAAGCAACAAAAGGATGGAATTTTCATTTCATAGGAAAACTATGCAAATGAGATCTTGAAGAAGTTCAAGATGAAGAATTGTAAGTCGATAAGAACACCAATATGGAATCAAGATGTCCAAACATGAAGAATGCGAAAGTGTAGATTCAACATTCTTCAAAAGTTTGGTAGCAAGTCTATGCTATCTAACATACACGAGGCCTAATATTCCTCACGCATTTGGATTGGTTAGTCGCTACATGAAATCTCCAACAACCACCCATTTTAAAGTCGCAAAGAGAATTCTTCCCTATCTAAAAGGCACAATTGACTTTGGCTTGTTATATTCAGTTTTAATGATTACAAGCTTGTTGAATATAACGATAGTGATTGGGGTGGAGATATAGATAATCGAAGAAGCACTACTGAATTCGTATTTTTCATAAGAGATACTACTTTCATATGGATGTCAAAGAAACAACCTATTGTCACATTGTCCACTTGTGAAGCAGAATACGTTACTGCTATCTCGTGCACTTGTCATGCAATTTGGCTTATAAATTTATTGAAGAAGATAGGCTTGATACAAGAAGAGCCAACCAAAGTTTGTGTCGACAACAAGTCAGTTATTGCCTTAGCAAAGAATCCAGTATTCCATAATCCAAGCAAACATATCGATATTTGCTACCACTATATAAGAGAGTGTGTTGCAAGAAAAGATGTGCAAGTTGAATATGTGAAGTCTAAAGATCAATTTGATGATATTTTTACCAAGCCACTAACAAGCGAAGACTTTATAAGATTAAAGAACTTACTAGGGGTCACAAAATCAAGTTTAAGGGGGGTGTTAGATCATAAACTTGATTTATTATTCACTTATTATTACTTTTAGATTATCTTAGTATTTTGTAGGTGTGAGACTAATTAATATAATTAGTTGAAGAAGTAATAAGAGTGAGACTAATAAATGCAAGTATGTATGATTAGTATTTTGTAGGTATGAGACTAATTCACGTAAGTAGTTGGAGAAGTAATAAGAATGAGACTAATAAATGCAAGTAGATATAGTTAGTATTTTGTAGTTGTGAGACTAATTAATGTAAGTAGGTGATGAAGTAATAAGAGATGGTTAGTATTTTGTAAGTATGAGATTAATTAATGTAAATAGTTGGAGAAGTAATTTAATGAGAGGTTGTGAGGTATATAGAAGTGTTTTTGAAAGCCTATAAATAGAACTTTTCTAATACTATTTGGAATCAAGAGAAAAATTAAGAGTTTATAAGAAAGTGAATAAGCAAAGCTTAAATAAGAGTGAGTTGTATCTTGTATTTTGAGTGAAAATGTTCTTGTAATATTTCTTTAAATTTGAATAAAAATTGTTTGTGTAAGTGTTTCATTTCCAATAGATATCTCATTTAGCATACAAACCAACACATAACTATTTTTATATTCATTAAGTTATTAATAATAGAATTATTTTTTCCTTATAATAAACTATGATATATCGGAAAAAATAAGAAGCATTTTTAACACATAAAAGCAATATGTCGTCTCATGTTCTCACAGAGCATAGAATTGTTTGTACGGTGTGTTAAAGGAAGTCCGTGAAAGAAAATCTTACTGTATACCATACAGCCGCATTTTATGTTTCCAAATTTTCCCATTTCTTTTTGCTATTTAATTTGGTAAGCATTCGTTTTAATCATATAATTATAATTTTTATCTATTTTAATTCTATAATTATTTAATTATATAGCTTAAAATATATATTTAATTAATTTAAAATTTTTAAAGTAACAATAAAAACAAATAAGAGGTTAGCATGAAGCCTCTTTCATTTTTGTTATTCTCTTTTTGTGCAAAGTATGTAAGAAATTAACTTATTATCTATGGATGAGAGATCTTCTTTTATAATAACCTCTTGTTTATAGGTTTATTTTTACTTATTTTTCTCTTCTTCTTATTATTTATTTTAAATAAAAATACATATTTATGTTTTTTTTTACCTAAATCTATATTTAGAGGATTTTTTTCATGAAAAATTTATCAATGATGATTTAAGTAATGTTTATACGTATGAAGTTTGTGTTTTATTATTAATATAGATCTTTATTTATATCGTATTATCTATGATCAAGAAGATTACAATATAATATCAAGATTTTATTTAAAAAAAACAATCAATATATCATTTGAATAACTAAATTAAAAAACCTTACAATAAAACGATTCTTCTTATTATTTATTTTAAATAAAAATACATATTTTGGTTATTTCTTCAACTAGATTTAGATTTGGGTTATTTTTTAATTTAAGAATTTATCAATGATTATTTATGTAATGTTTATATGTATGAATTTTGTGTTTCATTGTTAATAGACCTTTATCTAGATTGTATTGTCTATGATTATAAAGATTACAATATGATATTAAGATTTTATTTTTTTAAAAACTATCAATATATCAGTTGAACAATCAAATTGAAAAACTTTACAATAAAACAAAAGATAAAAACTCAATATTTTCTTTGTATAAAAGGTTTTAAGTTTTGATTTAACAATTTTAATTATTGATGTATTTAAATTTATGATTTATTATAATTGTAACTTTTTATCTTTAATAAAATTTTATTTTCTAAAAAAGATGATTTTTAAAGATAAAATAAAAATTATATTTTTGACACTCTCTTGCCTTTCTTTCTTTTTCTCTGCCTCCCTCCAATTTTTCTTTCTCTTCAATAACTTTCTATTTCCTCTCTATTCCTCATCTTTAATTATTATTTTCTTAATAATAAATAAAAATTAAAAATGAAAGAATAAGTAGAATACAAAATCAGTCAAAGAAAAGGGACGTAGAGAAAAAGAAGAAAAAGGAGGGAGTAAAATGAATGTTTTTTTTAAATATTTTTTGTTAATAAAATAAATAATGTTTTTTGTATTTTTACAAAAATCTTAATTTTTAAAAATCTTAATTTAATTAATTATTATTTTAAATTCTTGTATTAAATAAATTAGATTAAAGTGTGAAATAACAAACAAACAAAAATAAATTGCATCCAAATACTTAAAAATTAAATATATTGATAATGTTATTTTATTAGTTTAAGTTAATATTTTTATAATTTTAAATATTTTAATTATTTTAAATCAATTTTGATAATTAAACGCTTTATTTTTTTTTTAAAGATAGTTTTAGGTTTTTTTTCAAACGCACACGTGTTATTAAAGTTTAATTTGATTAAATTTCATTTTTTATCAAAAAAAAATTATTAAAAAAAAGAAAAATTATAACAAATGATTAAATTGTTAAAAATATAACAATAAAATAATTAAAATATAACTATTTAAAAAATTATTAGCGAAGGTATCGTAGATAACAATATCAATTCCACTTGTTGAAGGCTACAAGCTATTTATAAAAATTATGCTGACATATAGTACACATCACAGCTTCGAGCTATAAATGCCTTGTGCTTTTCTCTAGCAATTCACATCTTTCATTTTTTTTTTCTTATAAAAAATGGCTTTGTTTCTTTGCTCTCTTGTCTTCTTTGTTCTAATATCCCTTGCATCTGCTTGTGATCGCTGTGTTCACCAAACAAAAGCTGCTTATTTCTCAGATGCCTCAGCACTTTCATGTAAAGACTCACACTTTACTCTTATTTTTTACTTTTTGGTATTATGCATTTAGTGGGTATCAAATATTATACAGAGTATTAATTGGGCAAGTTTTGATTTTGGATATAATACAGATGGGGCGTGTGGGTATGGTTCTTTAGCACCAAGCTTCATGGATGGAAATATTGCTGGTGCTGTTTCTTCCCTTTTCAAAAATGGAGCTGGTTGTGGTGCTTGCTTTCAGGTTAGTTAATATTTACACATTTATTTTTTTTGAGTTTTTTTATTTTTTTAAATCATCAATTTGAAAACTCTGTTTTTAATTTGGAACAAAATATATTAATTTGCAGGTAAGGTGTAAGCACCCAACTATCTGTACAAAAGAAGGAACTACAGTAATATTGACAGATCTCAATAATAACAACCAGATGGATTTGGTTCTCAGTAGCAGAGCTTTCTCAGACATGGCTCAAAAGGGCATGGGCCAAGAAGCCCTTAAACTTGGGATTGTCAATGTTGAATATAAGAGGTAAAGTAAACCATATTTAACTATCCATTTTTATATAAATTAGTTATTCATAATTTTTCACTTTTTATCTCTTTTAAAAATAAAATACTATATATATATATATATATCATGCGATAAAACCGATTTTTTTATTGAGAAAAATCAAACTAACAATATCCAGACTGCTAATCTCAAAAAGCATAAACTGATAAAGTTGTTAAATGTATTACAATTATAAATATTAATATTATATAAATTTATTTTTATTTTTATTTTCGTGCTTTTTATATCGTCTTATGTTTTAAAATGATTCGAAAATTTGAAAAAAAGTGAAATTTCTCTAAATAATAGTAACTCGTGTAACAATTATTAAATAGTATACTCAAGTGGGTTTTTTTTTTCTTTTCTTTTTTTTGGGGAACAGAGTACCTTGTGAATACAAAAACAAGAAGTTGGGAGTGCGTGTGGAAGAATTAAGCAAGAAGCCACACTATTTAGCAATAAAGATATTATACCAAGGAGGTCAGACAGAAATAGTAGGAATAGATGTAGCTAAAGTTGGATCATCAAATTGGAGCTTCATGACTAGAAATTATGGTGCAGTGTGGGACACAAGTACAGTCCCAAAAGGGGCATTGCAATTCAGATTTGTGGTAACATCTGGTTATGATGGCAAATGGGTTTGGGCTCAAACTTCTGTTCTTCCTTCTGATTGGAGGCCTGGAGTTATATATGACTCTGGAATACAAATTCAAGATATTGGACAAGAGGGTTGCTCTCCTTGTGATGATGGCAATTGGTGAAATTTTTTGTGTAATTTTGGGTGTATCATGCTAAATTTTAAGATTAAATATTTGTAGTATTAGTGAATAATTGAGGAAGGTTACGTGTGTGTATTATATGTGAAATAGGTGTTGGATAATGGTGTAATAATTATGTAAAAAAAAATAAGATAATATTAAAAAAATAAGATAATAATAATATTATCGATACATTAAAATATATTATTAAATAATATATTTAAAGACTACGATCTAAAATCATATTTATTTTAATATTTTCACATTTCATAAAAGAGATTTTCTTAAAATCTAAATTTAATAATCATATTTTTTCTATTTATATATCTTTTAAATGATATAAAATAATAATGTGCCATAAAACTTAAGTGATTAAAATTTTATGCAAATTAACGTCAATTATTTTTATTAAAATTCATTTCGAAGTTATAAACTTCCCAACTTTGTTATTTGGGAAAGCTTTCTAACTATGACCTTTCACATATGTAGAGGATGTAGCATACCAATCTTTTATATATAAAAGGTTTTTACTTTATTTTTCTTTCCCGTAAAATGAAAGGAAATGATAATTAGGGTACACGGAATCGAACTATCAAAATTTTTTATTTAAAAAAAAAAAGTCTTTATCATACAAGCAAATTGTCCCCATTGAAATATATAGTTAGTTACTACTCTTTGTATTTACTTGATTTTTTAAAAGCTTATGTAAAGGCTTTTAAATGTATATATTGTCATATCTTAGACTAAATTATGTCTACGGTTACTACCGACCATGGTTGGGATACTAATAATAATATGTAAATTTTAAACGTATATATTGTCATAACTTAGACTAAATTATGCCTAGGGTTGGTTTTAGGGATGTATACTCGATCCTTTAGAATCTTTATGCATATTAAGAATTATGGATGGTTTTTATAAGCGTATTAGATTGAGTGATTTTTTTAATTTATAAAATATAGAACGAATAATGAATTAATATTTTTAAATGAACATAAACATAATATGATTATAATATGATGTACATATATTAAAATATATTATTTTTATATTCGTTTATAGATTTTATAATTTCTTTTAATAATTCTATGATATTCAATTAAAATTTACATTCTATTAACACACTGATAAATGTATTTAATTTTTTAAATTCTTAAATGAAATTATTCAATACATAAATTTTCCTTTTCTATTTTTATTTTTTTTAATTATTAGTTATTTCTTAAAGTTAATATATAATTCTATAATTCAAGGATATCATATTATAGTTTTTAATTTTAAGTTATTTGAATTTGTAGTTAGTTTAATTTTTTATTGAAAATTATATAGTCTTGAAAAATATTATTTAATAAATTGTATAGATTAATCTTAAAAAATCTGCAATTACAATGTATCTAATTAAATCAAATAACTACCATGTTTAGATTAATAACATATTATAAAATTCATAAACGTTACGAATTTAATCCACGGTACACTCCCCTTGGTTTACAAAATATGTAAAATATTTTGAAAACTTATTTACTTTACTAAAAAGGTGTAAAATATTTTGAAAACTTATTTACTTTACTAAAAAGGTATATGTTAAAACAAAAGCACACAAAATAAATTGAGTAAATAATAACACAATAAATTTAAAATGATTTAATAAATTAATTTAATTTATACTTAAAAGTTATAAACAAATTCATTAATATTTCTTACTAAATCCTTAATATCTAGTACACTTTGTAACTCAAAAATGACATTAGAATACTAAATAACACTCAAATCATAAACCTAAATGCACTCATAATCACACAAAGACTCAATAAATAAATAAATAATTTTAGTTACAAATTTAATTAACTAATAGAATAAATAGTTAATTAATCAAATTTTATTAAATTAAAATTTTACAAACAATTAGACAAACAATTGTGTGGAAATAAACGATAATGCATTATTTGGTGGGCTCATGTCGGCCTAGTTTGTTGTGTGCCCATTAACTAGTGTGATCACTTTTAGTTTGATCGCATACTCATTAGAATTGTGCCTAGATTATGTCACTTTTGTATTATTTGTTTTCATTTTGTCTAAGTAACGACAGTTTGTTTAAACTAAGGTGTTTATGGTCCACTATCCCCATATTTGGTGTGATTGAGTTTATCATGTCATCCAAGCATTTGGTCTTAAGAATTAGAAAACTTTTGTGATCCTTGGTGGATTATTCCATAATTTCATAAGTGTTGTTACATTCTGTTATGCCTAGTAGTTTTTATCAACGACCAAGGTTAGAGACTCAAGGTCTCCAACATGAGAAAATATGTGTTTGCATGGATGGGGTGTAGAACTTATAGTAACTCCTAGACCCAAGACATAATTGCTATCTTTTCAAAGGTCAATCAGGGCTCGTAGAGATAAGGTGTAGAAGTTGTAGTAACTCCTGAACCTAGGGCATACCTAGGGCATAGTTGTTGCCCTTCCATAGTTTAGTCATAGCCAATAATAATGGGGCATAGTTATAGCAATTCTTGAACCCATAAATAGTGTCATTTATTAATACCAACTTTTTTCAACATTAATAATTAGGTGCACATCTATTTCTCACCTTGGACCATCATAAGATGTGATAACCTTTGATCCACTGATGGTTAAGTAAGTTCAAGTAATGAGAAAAATAAGTAGACTAATGTCTTTTCTTACGATGTAAAGAGGTACATTTAGATATTTAGAGAGCGAGTTTAGATCTAAGTATCTGTAGTTATCTTATGTTAAAAGTTCTAAGAAGAAGTTATGTTTAATGGTAGACAGTGGTGAATATTTATAAGAAAAAATATATATATTAATAACCTTTTCTTATAGTAATAGTTTTATCTTTAAATATCATAGTTTTATCTAATGAATTATCTTTGTTACGAGGTAATTAAGAAGTTGAATATTGTTCGTTTATCTTTTAGTTATTTAATTGATATTGATATTTATTTATTTATTTAATATTATTAAAATTAATCTATAACTTATTTAACAATTATAATCTCATATATCATATTATATTATATAGTAAATTATTTTACAGCTAATATATACTATTAATATTAACCAAACTAAAATAGCAAGGAACAAAAAATCTATTTAATAATAGATATCTTAACATTTAAGAATTACAGAAAATATGTTGTCAGATATGCTTGCCTCATAAAATACATCTTCATCTTGTACTTGCTAAAAGAAACATATTCTGAATCTCTTTTTTAAAAAATGTTTTTAGCCTAACTAAAATTGCAAGGACCCAAAAATCTGTTCAATGCCTAAGTCCCCCGATATAATTAAAGAGCCTCTAAGCATTTTAAAATAATATAAATAAATAAATTGTACAGTATCCAGTTAAAGAGTTGAATCCTTTTTGATAATTTTTTTAATCGTTTATTCATTTTATCTTAAAAAAGTGATAGTAAAAATACAAATAATTAATGTATATAATTATCATTTTTAAAATTATTTAATCACATATTACATCATGATTAATATGAATAGTAAATTTACACTTATTTAGAATTCTCCTATAAACAATACTATTTAACATAATTCATTTTAGATCGTTACTAACATGATATTTCTATAAAAACAAATAATAAATGTTGAAAAAAAATTAAATTTTAAAAACATAAATACTATTGGTGCTAAGTAAATCATATTATGGTGTGAATTATGAGAGTTTTCCTATGGTGCAAATTTAATGAATGTATTTTTATTTATGATTATATTATTAACTCATGTTTATTTGATTTGAATATAATAAAATAAGAATTGATTACTTCTAATTTTATGTTTAGTTGAATTGAAAAATGAAAATAAAATTGAATCGATTCTTAAAAGAGAAGGAATCGTAATTCCTTCTCCTACTTAAACAATCATGATTCTATTTTTATTTTTTTTCTTCTCAATTTTACCCAAATCCTAAATATAATACTAAATCCTAAATCATATTTAAAAAACAATAATTTTAATATTAAACTTTAACCCACAAATATAACCTTAAACCACAAATCTAAAAATCATTTTTAAAAATAATAATTTTAACCATAAACCTTAACCCATAAATATAACCCTAAACTCAAAATCCTAAATCACAAATCACAAAACATTAAACCACAAATCCCTAAATCTTAAATCACAAATCTCAAAACCCTAAATCTTATTTAGAAAAATAATATATTTTATATTTAAGTAGTAGTTATTTAAAAACATAATGATTTCAATAATATATTTTATCTTACGAAAAAATAATAATTAAATAATATTATTTAAATTTTACTAAATATAATGTTATTAAGATAATATACAATATTTTTCATTGAATTTCAATTATAAATCAAATACATTAATACTAATTATTTCTTTGATCATAGTTATGAAATCAAACAAAAATCTTTCATTTTTATTTCATTCATTCTAATTCTCGTTCTTATTTTCATTCTCATTTCGTTAAGTAAAGTAAACGCTAGTGTGTTTGACATAAGTCTCAAAGAAGGGTTTTTGTCTATAATGGTCATTTTCTATTCAATAGTTTAGAAATAGGTTTATTTGTGTTTTAGTTTAGAAATAGGCTCCTTATGACCCATTCAACAATTAACAGGTCATTTTTTTTGTCTTTTTCCGGTTTTCATCCAACTCTATTTTTCTCTCTTTTTCTCTAATCACCATTTTTTTCATCTCCTTATTTTCTAAAAAAATCAAAAATAAAATATTCTCTTCCACCAACTTTTAATAAATAATAATTTATATTTATATAATAAAAAAAATATTTTTATAACAAATAACTTATCAAAATTTTATTATAAAATAATTTAAAATAATAATAAATTATAAAATTAAAATTATTAAAATTTTTACTAAAATAAATTATAGACATTTTAAAAAAATAAATTATTTAAGATTAAAGAAATTAAAAAATAGATTACATTATAACACATATCTTTAATATTATTATAATTTTAATTATTATTAAGATAACAAATATTTATTAAAAATAATTTAATTTAAGTATTAAAATATAATTAATTAGATATAATTTATTATATTAATAATAAAAATAATTATAATAATATTATATTAGATAATATTTTCACATAAAATTTGTGATATAATGTTACATGTTTGTATTGTATATTGTAAAAAGTTGTAGAGAGAGACTTCATAATTTTTTTTAATAATTTAATTTTTCTATGAATATTATTTTTTATATCATAATTATAATTATTTATTATATTTAATAATAATGTATTATATTATTTAGGTTATTTTTATTATAATAAGATAAATTAATGTTATAAAATTTTGCAAAACAATTATGTAAGTTATAGTTTATTAAAAAATTTATAGTTTTTATGTAATTTAATTATTCTTTATTATATATCACATTTTTTCTCTCTTTTTTTTCATTTTGTTTTTTCTAACTCACATTACATTCTCTCTCTCCTTTTTTTTTATTAGCAAGCTCATTTTATAAAAAATTTATTATTTTTGTCTTTTTCTTCTCTCTCTTTCACTAATTTCCATAACCTTGTTTTTTTAAAATATACCGATTTTTAATAAATAATAATTTATTTTTATTATAAATAAAAAATAATAAAATAATTTATATAAAAATAATAATGTATTATATTATTTATGAATTATCAAAATATTTAGCATATCATTTTCAATGTATATATAAATTTATATTTATTTTATTATA
This sequence comes from Hippophae rhamnoides, assembly GCA_033030585.1. Classification (NCBI taxonomy): domain Eukaryota; kingdom Viridiplantae; phylum Streptophyta; class Magnoliopsida; order Rosales; family Elaeagnaceae; genus Hippophae; species Hippophae rhamnoides. The sequence goes on from CM065429.1 coordinate 72,033,839, forward strand.
AAATAAATTATTTTTTATTTTTTAAAATAAATTTTTAATATATGATACGATAAAAAAGATTTATTTATTTAAAATTAACTATAAATTTATAAGATGTTAATATTTTTTTTTTATATTTATAATAATTATGTTTTATAAAATATAACTAATATATATTTTTTTAAATAAAATAGGTTAAAATTTTTGTTTTCAAATTTAAGTTAAGATTTTAACTATTTAAAAAAAAATACTCCTTATACCTATTTTTAAACTATAGTCTAAGATTTGGATTTTATAAAAAAAAGTCCCTCGAAGAAATGGAAAGTAACAAGGGACGGCAATGATTCGCCACTTGGCAAATAGAGCGGTGCCCATTCCGTTTGCCTCCTCTCTCTTTTCGACATTTGTTAATATCTTTTGGCTTACATGCAATTTATTAATGTATACATAGTCTCTCTCCTCTGTTTTTTTTTTAAGCATTAATGAACTTTTTCTATCTGTACGTGATTTCATTTTCATGTAACTACCATCACATGCTTCTGCACTGATGTACTCGTAAATTACTAGCCATCTTAAAATTAAGATTCAATTATATAATGTGCCTTAATTTTTTTTTGTCTTTCTTTCACATTTATACCTCAAAACAGTATAAATTTCAATAATAAACGATTGTGTTTTTTTGTTTGTTTACTAAACACGTTTTCTACAAAACTAAACCTTTTTTTTATTTCTTAATTAGTCTTTTACATTCTTTGATGATGCATAAATTTCGCCCATGATATAATCTTATTGTATATTTGATTATCATATATATATACTACTATCTTATAAGTATTTGAGGCTTATCATCAAAAACTCTCAAATGATTTACTATTACGTAAAAAATAAAAATAAAAATAAAAAAAAATATTAGAATATAACTCATGAATTATGATATGATCTTAGCAGAGGGCATATAAATTCATAAATAAATTTCATGCAGTTTTTGTCACTCTCGATATTTTTTTTAATTAAAGTTACTCATATAGGTTTTTTTAATAAAGAAAAGTGTGATACAAATATCTATATTAAATTATTTATATTCATTTATCTTTTAAATTACGAGTGATGTAATTTTATTTATTTAATTTAAAATAAATTATATTATAATAATATTTTATAATATTACTTTTAAAAGATAATATATTTTAATTTTAATTAATCAATTTTTTTAAAACAATAACAATATCACTCTTAATTTAAAAATCAAAAGTAACTAATAATATAATATAAAAAAAACTTTAAACTTATTTTATATTTTATATTTTTATTTAAAAATAAATTATATCCTTCATTAATTATCATTCATTTTAAATAATTTAATAACGGATCTTATTTATTATAACTATTATATATATATATGAGAATTTCTTTGTTGTTTTTAAAACATGTAATGATGTGATATTTTAAGATAATAAAATTTAAAATTAATGTAATTTTTTTAAATAATAAATATTAAATAAGAAATAAATTAAAAAAATAATTTAATTAATAAATATACTCTGTATATAAAATAAAATAAAAATAAAAACTTCACTGACCGTTCCCTTTTTAATGAATAATAAATATTGGTTCAAATGCGAGAAGCTGTATAATCATTAGAAGTGATTATGGCAAATAAAAGTGAAATATCAAACTGAAGCTTAAAAATATACCAAATAAATGTGAAATGACCAAACATAGCTTTCAATAAATGAGGCTGGAAAAAGAAACAAATATGAGACCATTAATATATTACAAATTTAATAATTAATAAAATTTAATCGATAATAATAAATTTATATGATTTTTTACGTCAATAATAATATATAGAATTATTCTTATTTATTATTATTCAAACATATTATTCACTGATCATATTACCTCTTTTTTTTATTTGATACTTGTTTTTTTTATATATATATATATATATAAAAATAATTGTATTAATCTTCATTTTATTGAAAAAAAATATTATTACATCAGAACTTAAACAAATAGCAATCAATAATTTCTCCAAATCTTTGATATTGCTCAGCACACAAGCAGTTAAATTAAATTAAAACTATGAGCTGATAATGATGTCATTAATGGTGGTGTTAATTATTTATCAATTATTGTATGCTAAAAATTACATTTTGGGTATATATTAGTTAGACTTTAGGTGTATATCCAGTCCCTTTACCATTTGAACTATACCTTAAATGGAAGCTCTCTAGCTAGCTCTGCCAATAATCTGTGTATTGATTTATTATCTTTTAGTTTTGGCAGAGATTACTTGCTAAAGGTTGATTGCTTTAGTGTATACACAAAATGCTACTCTGATATTGATGAGGTAATTAGGCTTTTTCTTGTTTATCTGCTACATCAGTAAAAGGGGTTGGTTTGATTCATCAATTCATATACTCATTTAATTTAGGTAATTTTTTATTTTTTATTTTTTTTATATTCCTCAAGCTTTTCATTCTCTGGCTTGCATGAGCCTATGACCCCAAGTCTCCAACCATGGCTTGTTCAAGCCAAGACTAATATTTCTGTGTATTTTTTTATGCAGAAGCAAGGCAAACATTTTTTTATAGAAATTTTTAACAAATATTTTAATTTTTTTTAAGAAAAGATTTTTTTTTTTTGAAAGTTTTTAACCAATATTTAATTATTATTTTTCAAATTTTATTTTTATTTTAATTAATAAATCGTGACTTATCAAGTTTTGATCACTTAGATAATAAAAATTAATATTTTAATAAAATAATTATTAAAATAATATTATCTAGGTTTAATTTATCAATTTTTTTCAAAATTAAAAGATTAAAAAATATATTTTAAAATATAAAAAACTAAACTATCTAAATAAATATAAACTTTTAAAATAATTTCTATGGATAAAACTTATTTAAAAATTTAAACAAATAATTTTAATTTTGAGTTAAAATTATACTAAAAATACAAATAATTTTACATTAATCAAATTAATTTTTGGACGAAATGTACAACATCTACCTCAATTATTTTATTACATATATTTATTCATAAATAATAAATAACTAGTTTTAATATAAATATTAATAATATTTTTAAAAAAATTATCGGGTAATAAGAAATATTGTTATTATATTAGATAATTTTATTTTTAAATATTATATATATATATATTGTTAGACTTAATATATATTAATCTAATAAAATTTTATTCATCCTATTAAAATAAGAGTTTTCAAGATTATATATATAACTAAAGACTAATATACTAATCGACGTAAACTTTAATACTCTTTTGATATCAATTGAATAGTCTTGGTCCATATTATTAGATGTACGAAATTTAAGAATAAAAGCACCACGAATTTCTTGGACTTTGATAGAAAACAAAATAACTAACTCTAATATCATATTATATTTAAGTTTAATTTAAATTTTAAAATTTAAATTTGAAGGTTGAATTATTCTCTAAGTATATATAATATTTGTTAAAGATAAAATAACGTCGATATTCCAAAGTATAAAAATCGGATAATACAAATTACATCTCGCTCTCAATCTAGAAATAACCAACGTTCTTGTATAAGATGATAACACGTGTATAAAAAGTATCCAATGGTAGGATGACTGTTCTACCTGTGCGAGAGATTTTTACCAGAGTTTTATAGATGGTGTGAAGGATTGATTACTTTATATCAATTTATTTATTTATCTGTAAATATATGATTTTATGTAAATATTAACTAGATATTTTTTTTAAAGTTACAATCCAATTAATACATATAAAAGTTTTCCTTTTATGCATTGCCTTTTTGTGTTACTTAATCTCTCTATCCATTCACAGACCACAGTGTGCGTCTCTCTTTATTTTTATTTTTTTTTATAAATTTCTTCAGGTTTGCATCTCTCTATATATATAATGGCTGTTTCATCTTACACGGTACTCCGAATTCCAGTGAAGCACTCTCAATATTTTTAAACTCTAGTGATGATTTAAGAAGACAAAAGGATAAAGAGAAGATTTGATAGTCATGGAAGGAAAAGAGTTCGTGAAATCAAGATTCAAGAGGGTTTGTGTGTTTTGTGGCAGCAGTACTGGGAAGAGAGATTGTTACAGAGATGCTGCCATTGAATTAGCTCATGAACTGGTACTCTCTTAATGGTTCATAAGCTTTAAAAAAAAACCCTATTCTCCATGTTTCAAATTTTACTTTAACATTTGATATTTTTCTCTGTAACTTTTTGGTATTCGTGTATATGTAGGTGTCTAGGAGATTGGATCTTGTTTATGGAGGTGGGAGTATTGGGCTAATGGGGTTTGTTTCACAGGCTGTTCATCGTGGTGGAGGGAATGTTCTTGGGTACATTCATCTAAATGCTTTAAACTTTCTTGGGTTTCACGTAATTAATTATTTTTGTTTATTTGTTTTTAGTCTTCTAAATTGCCTAAATCTTTTTATGGGTTTTTGCTCACAGTATCATACCTAGGACCCTTATTGGCAAAGAGGTGCTTATTCTCATTTGGGTTTCATTCCTTGTAATTTTCGGATTTCATTTTTGCTTAATGTTCTAGTCCTTTTTGCCTAATTTTATATAAATCTCGTGAACATAATGTGGCCCTATGGTTTTGGAGTCTCAGATAACTGGTGAAACAGTAGGGGAAGTGAGAACAGTAGCCGATATGCACCAAAGAAAGGCTGAAATGGCTCGTCATTCAGATTGCTTTATTGCTTTGCCAGGTTCCATCTCTCAAATCCCCCCTCCTCCTTTTCTAATATCATTTTTATCTGTCTTTTAAAAAAAAAAAAAATTCAAAGGAATTTTCTGTTTGATTTTTTCTCAGGTGGGTATGGAACTCTAGAAGAGTTAATGGAAGTCATAACCTGGTCTCAACTTGGTATCCATGATAAACCAGTAAGGACTTTTTACTTACCCATTAATAGTTAAATAACAAAATGAGTCCCTTTCATCTTTGTAATAACGAGTCTCACAACCTAGCTCACAGGTGGGTTTGTTGAATGTGGATGGTTACTACAACTATCTGCTCACTTTTATTGACAAAGCAGTAGATGATGGATTCATCAAGCCATCTCAGCGTAACATCATTGTCTCAGCACCTAACGCCAAAGAGCTTGTGCAGAAACTAGAGGTGACGTTTTGTTTAAATTTTATCAACACTGAAGCTCAAAAATGGAAACGAAAGTCTTGGTTTTGTAGAAAGTAACTTTATCAGTATACAATCTTTGTGTTATGTTCTTCTTTTGGATATTTGGGTTTAGTTGAATGTTGTTAATGATGATGGCAGTATTGTTTGTTTGTGATTAGGAGTACGTACCTGTGCATGATGGAGCGATTACCAAAGCAAGGTGGGAGATTGAGCAGCAGCAACCATTGAACGGGTTCAGTACACAAACTTTGCAGGCTACTAAAATTGCTCTTTAAATTAACTAAAGAATTAATTTATTAATGAAAAAGTTGGGGATAGAGTTATATATAAAGGTTCTTTGCTTTTTGCTCTGATTTTGGAGTCATCGACCAATCATATCAAAATGGTATAAATTTGGATTGACTTGGGAGATAATGGATTAAATAGGACAGAGGTGTGGTTTTTGTGTTGTATGCTTTGCTACTTACTATTCTATAAGGAAAATGGGGCCAGCCTTTTGGAGTTTTCATTAATTCAACGCATTTGGGTATTTTATTATAATTAACGCTTTGTATTTTTTTATCCTCAGATTATGTACAAAAATTAATTTACAGATTTAATTAGAAAATAACAAGCAAATACTCAAAAATGGCTTTTTATTACTTTGGATATTAAAATTTCTTTTTCATCAATTTGAATTGGCTTGAGGCCCACTTGTTGAGGGAGAAGGGTTTGTGGACTCTGTTCTGCCTAGTTTAGTGTTTGGTTTGTTTGGATCCTGACCAATGAGCAGCAGAAAGGAGCCATACTTGCAGTTGCAGAGGCAGCGATTTTGAAACTGTAGCCTGAGGCTGTTCCTGATATTCCTGAAAAAGTACTTTTGAGAGAAAGATAGATAGAGAGTAATGAATAATGATGTGCCTGAAACCGAAAACAAGCGACCAAGCAGTTATGGTGGCCTAACAAATTATTGATTGCTCTGAAGTGCTCGGATGATTCCTGAATCAAAAGTTGTTTTAATACTTACTTTAGAAAAAAAATGATTTTGAGTAATTTTGTTTCCCAAAAAAGATGTTATTCAAGAAAAAAAATTATTTTTTTATTAAATATAATGCTATATTAAATATTTATATTTTAAACACACATATATATATATATATAAATTAATATTTAATTAAAAATATTATTCAAATTTTTTTTAAAAAAATCTTTCTTTCAAACTTAAATAAAATTATTTAATACCTAAATTCATAAAATCGGGAAATAATTGATTAAAAAAATTTGGTAATTTTTACATATATCAATCAAAAATTATAAACATATATTTAATATATTTACAAAAAAAAATTAAAATTAATTTTATCTTTACGTAACATATTTTTTAAAAATAATAAGAAATTTAAAGACATTTTTTACTAAACTATGGTCACTATACAACTCCAAAAACTTAAATAAATATAGATCACTTGTTCTTGAAACAATTATATTAATATTTATTTTAAGTTAGTAATATTATCACAATTAAAATTATTATTAAGAAAAATTTAGTAATAATAATTTTAATTAATAATATGTAATTAATATTTAAAAATACAAAAAAATTAATATAATAATAATAATAATAAAACTAATTGTGTTAAAAAAGTAATAACCTTTAAGCTTTCAATTTTCTAATTTGGATTTGGCCCTTGTGCCAAAAGTTTGAGTAAAGGTCACGCCTAGTAAAGAATTTTATTTTTTTATATTTAAAATTATTTTTTAATTTTCAAATTCATTTAGATAAAAAAACAAAAATTTGTTTAATAAATTTTTTTTGTTTTATTACCTTTTAAATATAAGTAAAATGTAAATTAAAAATAATTACTTTTATTAATTCGAATCTGATAATATTCAAATTGAATTTAAATATTTTTAAAGTGAGTTCTATCCAATTATGTAATCAAATTAAACTCATTTAAATCTAAATAAATTGATTTTTTTAAAATAAAAAAATGTCAAATTTATATTAAAAAAATTAGTTATGAATTATATAATATAAAATACGATATACACAACATTTTAATTTTAAATTAGTATATATTTAAAAAAATTATTATTTATATAGTTACGACTAAAAAAATTGAAAGAATAAGAAGTATGATTAAACAATTATTAAATTATTATCAAGATTTAATATTTGCATTTATTTTTTAAATTAAAATAATAATTTAATGTAATTATGATATATATAATATTTGAAAATAAAAGTTCTAAAGCAAACTTAATAAGTTTATAAGGAATGAATAAGTTATTTTCAAAATTTATTGATTTATAATTTAGTAAATTAAATAAAACGATTATATATTTAATCGTATATAAAAGTAAAGTGCAAAAATAAAAAATAATACACGATAATTTTAGGTAGAAATATCATATGTTACAATCATGATCTAAGAAGAAAATCACTAGTCCACCAAATCACGTAACTTTTCAATGAAAACCAAAAGTTTAAGTACAAACTCGATTTTATATTACTTTCTATAGAATACTGTCCCAATGTATCTAACTTACGAGCCCCTGTTCAATTTTTAAAGTTTTCAAGATTATTGCAAGTGGTATTCAGACCAATGTTTTAGTTAGCTTCTCGCCAATCAGATACGTTCACAGATCATATGTGTGATATGCAACCAGTGTTAGCATAAAAAAACATAAGTGTATATGTGTGATTTTGAATGAATTTAATAATGAATAATCATATGTAGATGATTCAAAACATATATTAATTAAATCAAATCAGCTAGTAAATCATAAAACAAGTAAATTAAGCACACAATCAATAAAAATAACTTCTTTAAAATTTAATAATTAAATCAAATAATCATGATCACATATAAAATTATTTGATCAAAATCATGCAAGTCCCCAATTAAGAAAAAACTATATAAACATGAAAATATAAAATAGATAGGCCTAGATATATATTAGTATGATCATATAAAAATATATGAAAAGATGAATTTCAATCTAACTAAAGATGGGCAAATGAGAAAAGAAACCTGACACTTAAAACCTTATGCTCCTTAAAAAAATGCTCTATAGTTGTGCTTGTAATTATGAGAAAAGATTGATATATTTATAGAAACCTAAAGTGCAAAGCAGCACACATATGATGTGGCACAATTCCATAGGTAATTGGCTACTAATGAGATTAAAAAATGAATCAAATAAGACAAAATACATCATTTATTGATAGCAAGATCGATCCTTCTAAGAGATGGATCGATCCCTCCCAAAAATAAGTTACATCAATGTAACATTGGATCAAAATTTTATCGATCCTTCCAAGGGAGATCAATCTATCTATAAAAGTGTTAATCCATCTATGTAAAATGGTATGCTCAGTTTTTTACATATAGAAAGGAGGATCAAAGTGTGATCGATTACGGATTGATCCATAGTGGGATCGATCCATCTATTAGGGGATCAATCCCTCTATCTAAAAGGATAATATCTTTATCATGCAATATCATAATTGATCCAAACAAGAGCATAAATGAAATGCACTTAAACATGTATGCATTTCTATATATAATAGTTATAAAAGATATATATGAATTATGACTATCTAGAATATGAGTTTTTCTTTGGTTTTTTCTTGAAAGACCTAATATTCTTGAATTGATTATATACTTTTCAATCCAAATCAGATCCATTACAAAAAAAAATCAATCTAATCCTATCCAAATTTGACGAATATAAACAAATTTCTCAATTTAGCGAGATTAATTAGATTATTTGTCCACCCTTACTTTTAAATAAATGTAAAGTTAACTAATGAAATAAAAAGTAAACTTCAAATATGATTTTTAATTTTTTTTTAAATTCCAAACATAATAAAAAGTGTGTAATAATAGTAATGCCACAACAACATTTATTATTACTATAATAAAATGATTGAAATATCCATTTATTTCGAGTAACAACTACACTTTAGTATTATTACTATTAGATAAAGTTATCATTAATAAAATATCCTTGTGACAATAGCATTATGATGGTTCTATGAAAGTAGAGTCCTCAATGCATTTTTCTACTTAATATTTATTCTTTTTATTTAATAAGTATTACCTTTTATGGTTAAAAATGTTGATATATGAACTTTCTAATGAAAAGGAATGGAATTTTTATAGATTTTTTATGATTTTTTTAATGCAAGAATAATTAGAATAGGACACGTGGATGCCACGCAAGTAAGGAAAGCCAATCGAAACGCGCTGCGTGTATAGCTAACTAGTCATCACCCGTGCATTCCACACAAGCACATTGGAGACAATTGCAATATGACACGTGTACAAAGTAATGCAAGTTTTGCCACATGTTAACACGACGTTAATTCCAAGTTTTGTCACGCAATCAACAATTGTGCCATGAGATTTGTTTGTTCACTCTACCAAGGTACCACATAATCTATGTTAGTGAATCACATTGCATCATGTCGTGCTGACTCAACATGTGTTGACCAAGACCAGTTTGCCCCGTCATACATCATAAGTTGATTCATCCAATGTTTTTTATGTGCCACATGTTGTAATCCCATTGGTTAATACTGTTTAATTTTATTTTTTTCATCTTAGCCCTTAATATAAAGCTGATATGATGATAAAGATTCTATTTGAACCTAATTTAACTCCCTTATTTCTCCAAAAATCCTAATGAGCTAAATTGGAATTTTTTATCAATTTTTGGATCTAATAAGATAGTAAAGTATAGAAAAATTCAAAAGGAGATACAATTTAGTGAAGATTTAAGAAGAGATTTCAACAATGCATGAGATTGATTGTATTTATGCTTCTTATTTTTTCTTTATTATTTTTTATATTTTTATTTATGAAAAATATGATATTTATGAACAAAATCATGTCTAGCTAATTTATTAATCTAAAAGTCTTATGAATTTAATTTTCTACATGTGATGATCTAATATTTTACCTCAATTATGATTTTAATTTCATTATATTATTTAACCTAATTTTTATGCTATTAATTATTTGGCCAACAATTAATATATAGAGACAATTAAATAGATATTAGAGAATTATTTGATTGTTTCTTTTAATTAAATAATATGCATAATTTGTAGGCAGAGTTGTATAATTCTTACGTATGTAATCCATAATTGATGAAATTAATTAGTAGTATGCAATTTATTGACATAGAGTATAATTAAGTTAATTACTATGTTAAGTCACACATTGGCTAAGAAAGTAAGCGGAATTTCTTATAAGACGGCGATCCTCTAACTCATGTTTTGGGTTGAGTTAGGCACAGGTTTCTAAGATGGTATCAAAGCTGAGCTCTTGGCTTCTCAGATCTCATCTGTCAGAATCGACCGTCTGTCAGAATCCGGACTCTAGCCGATGTGGATGGGGGATGTTAAGTCCCACATTGGCTAAGAGTAAAGCAGCAGTGCTCCTTATAAGTTTGGCCAATCCTCTAACTCATAAGCTGGCTTTTGGGTTCCGAGTTAGGCTTGGGTTTCTAAGATACTATATGATATATACTTTACTTAAGAGAGAAATATATGTTAAGTCGAATTCAATTGATCATATAATTGATTAATAATTATGTTAGAAGGATTTTAGTTATATGTATGCTTAAAAAATTAAAAGATTAAGTATTTATAAATATTTTTTCGTATATCTTATTAGTTATTAATTTAGAGTTAATTAATTACTCTTATTTATTTTTGGTTCTTTTAATTTTTCTTTTTTAAAGCACAAAAAAAGCTATCTTTATTTTTAAGATTTAAAATTAGTTTCAAATAATATAAACTCCGTAAGAATGATATTTTATTATCACTATATTACTTTTATGTAATATGTATATATATGAATAAATTAATAAATTAAATTATTGTGATTTATCAAGTAATTTGATGATAATATTCAAATTTTTTTCGTTTCAAATGAGACGTTTGAATGCATAAAAGTATTGTTTGATAAAATATTAAAATATGTAGGTCCAAATTTTTTTATTTTATTTGATAAAGTTTCGTTTTCTTTTTCTGGGGAGGGAGGAATATAGAACTAAGATTTTTGGGTGATCGGCGATTTAGTATATTTCTAATTTTCTACTAACCTAATCTATATGTTACTAGACAAGAGCGATATCAGGCATGGGCAGAGCATAATTCATTGAATTATATATATATATATATATAATTTTATTTTTATATCTTTTCATGTATTCCACGTTTTTTTTATTCACAATATAAAAAACATTTTTTTAAGTGAATATCTTTTTATAACATAAAAAATATATCTTTTTCAAGAATATTAAAATTAAAATCAGTTAAATTAATATTTTGTAAGATATAATTACTAATTGATCACACTTCAAGGAAACATAGCACCACACACCACCTTTACCACTTCTGTTATTAAATTCAGGGTGGCCTAGTTCTATAAAATAATAACTAAATTTGTTTTATTATCAAAACAGTTACGTATTGGGCTGGACGGGTTGTATGCAATGATGAAAATTTCAGTGATACGATGCATATTATCGTGATAATATTTTTGGTTTTGTATATTTTGGTATTAAAATATAATATTTATATTTTTTTGATAAAATTTTTGAGGATTTTAAAAAATTATCGTTAAATATTATTATTATTAAATTATCATTTAAATATATTTTTTTTATAAAAATATCATAGATATTATAAATATTATCGCTTTAAAATATCTAAAAATATATTAAAAATATCAACAATTTTTTTTAATATTACGAAGATTTATCTATATATAATATTTAATATAATTAGATAATTATTTTAAATATTTTAATTATTAATTCTAAGATATTTTATAAAAAATATATTTTATTATATAATATTTTAATTAATTTATCAAATTATTGATTAATATATATATTAAATAAAAATTTTAAATATAAATAATTAGTTATTTTTATATTTTATAAAAAATTTAAAAAAACTCATATAATATTTATAATTTTCATTATTTATTTTTTAGTTTTTATCTTTAATAAAAATATTTTAATACTTTTATAAAAACTTTATCTTAATATCTTAATTCAGTCAAATGTATGAAAGTTGTTACACAATCTACCGTGGGCTATAAGTTGGCAGGTTAATCGAGTTAGTCTGAATCAATTTGATAGATAACTCTGGTATTTATCTAACATGTTACTAAAGTTTAACATATATTCATTTATCTCTTTAATGTTTACAAAAATTGTCATAATGTATCTAGATTTTATTGTTAATATCATTGATGTTCCTAAATTTAATGGTGTTAACTTTTCCATCGATATTATGTTAATAATTTTATAGCTCTATATCAAATTGGAGACTAACTATTTAACGCAAGTTGTTAATTCATATAATTATTAAAAATAATTTTTTAATTTTCTTATCATAATATTGTGTTATTTCTATTTTCACCTTATTGTTTATCAACATTATAATTTGATATAAACAAATATTTAAACATTCAAAATCCTTAATTAATTTAAAACTTATAATTATTATATCTAAACTTAATGAGTCCACAACGATCTTCTTTTTTGTTTGTCTCGTCTTGTTACACTGATTATGCCTCACTTTTGCTCAAACCTTAATACCCTCTTAATAATCATGAGCCTTCTACATCCATATATAGATGTTGTCCAATTTAGACTTGCTAGAAAAGAGTGACTAAACTTCATTTTATTCATAATATAATAAGTATTACAACCTTAAGGATAATTAAGAATCTTGAAGGGATTCTTTACCATTCATAATTAATGGGTTCATAAATAATGATTAGGATTTCTAAATAGAGGGGCTTGCTGTACTAAAAAATGTGAGTTTTCTAATCTTTGTGCTCTATTTTTTTTTCGTGTCCTCAAATGAAAATAAGAGTTCCTTTTATAGTACAAGGAATCTTTGTTTACAAGATAGGAATTACTATTTTATCTTTACTTGAATAATTTATTTGTTTTACTGGTTTTTAATATGAGTCATTGCTTTTACCTTAGCACATGTTGCCGACTATAGATGTGGGTCTACATCTTTATTTTTTTGTTGTCTTCTACTGACGATTCCTCCTCTTTATTCTTTCTTGTCATTTTCTACCGACAATCTTTTTGATGACGTTCAGGATAATGCATCTTTGTTTTCTCTATCTTTGATGGAATAAATGCACCTGTGATCTTTGGTGACTTTTCTAGCATAAAAAAAGAATAACTTCCTCGTTGCTTAAGCAATTTTTAGGTTGTTACTATTAAAATTTATCTCATATTTGGTGATTTTTTACCCTTCTCTTCGAAGAGAGCCATGCTACTATGAAAAGTGATGATGACTTTATTGGTTGAGTAATTTACTTTGATCTCATTAGAATTATCATTTTCTAGAAGCGTCCTTGGTTTGAAAACTTTTCTATTTGTGTTAGAAATTCCTAGCTTGATGAAGTGGAAAGGAATTATACATCCTTCTTCATTCCAATCCATTAGTAAACTGAAAAATATGAGATAAAGAGACTTTTCACCTACTCTTATTTTCTTCTTGAAGTTCTTGAGTGCTTTTTTGAAATTTTCTAGGAAATAATTTAATTCACTTAAATTAATTCCTAAATATATGTTTCTATTAGTTCTGCACGATAAGCTTTGTGAACAAATATTACATCAATTCCTTCTAAAATATTGAATTTACTTCTCGTAGGAAATTTCTTTTCTATAATATAGAATTTCATGTCTTCTATGTGTTTTTGGGTATATTTTCTGGTTAAGTTATAGAGACTCAACCATTATGATTTGCTGAGATTTCTATATTTATCTTTTTCATCTTTAATTACCGATGAGTTTCAAGGGGATATTTCCCTTAATATTATTGAATGCCTTATTATTTTTGATGCCTTTGAGAGAGATGCTTCTCTAAATAGTACTGAAAGTTTTACCATTTTCCCTAAAGTTGTCAACCAACTTGGTGCTGTTGGTTGTTGTTGTAGTGTTGCAAAATAATTCCTTACTATATCTTCTAACGTTATTAGTTTTAGTACTTTGTAATTGACATAATTGCCTTCAACTTCTATTCTTTTGGTGAAGGCTCTATGAGTTACTCTACTAAACCCAAGATTAAATTTACTAACTTTTGCCCAGTTGTTATAGATTCTTGGTTTTGGGCCATTATAGACCACATAAGTCTTTTTCTATCTCATTAGTCATTTTGAGTTTTTTTTATTTCAAAGATATTACTCTTTTTTGAATTGTTAGGTTCCTTTTCATCTAGAATTCTTTCTTTAGAAGTTTTATCTTCTTTAGAGGTTTTGGACTCTAAGTGTTGTTTTAAACAATCAATTTTTTTCTGTTTATTTCCTATCTTCATAAGAGACTTCCCATGGTAAAAAAACTCAAGTTATTCCTTTAGGATTTTTATCTTATTTTCTTTTATCTTGATTTTAATATCAATATGTTCCATTCCTTTAAGATAAAAATAGTTAGATGTACTAATTATCTAGTAAGAGCATCTACTAAACTAGTCTTATTTTCTGAGAGATATTTGACAACAAAATAATAGTGGTTGAACCACTTTTGCCATCTAACTAGTCTTTTTTGTTTATAATAACTTATAATATTAATTCTTAAGAAAGAATCAAAATTCTTGTTATCAGTTCGAACAATGAATTTGGAACTTATAATAAATATTGTACAAATTTTAATAATTTTTTTAACAATTAGATATTCTTTTTCATTTTTGTGATAATTTAATTCTCAAGCATGAAAAGATCATGATGTATATCTACAAAAATAATCATCTATTTCATTGCCTTTTACTTTAAAAAATGCTCCCTAATATTCTTGTGAAATATCTATTTCAATTATTATTTATCATTTAGCCTTGGATGGTATAAAGTTGATAAAAATTTTACATGTGCTTTTATTTTATTCATATACAAAGTATCTTTCTTTATCCATTTTCAGATATGGTTTTTCTTCTAATTTAGCTTGTAAAAGTTTTCGAATTTCTACAAATTTCTTAATATATGCTTCAACATACATAAAAAATCTTAGAAATCTTTGTAATTGATTTTTGTCCTTTAATTCACTAGAAAACCCTTAAATGTTATTTAGTATATAGGGTTGTAGATTATATTTTTTATCTTTAATTTTCAATCCTAAATACTTAATTTTCTTTTTAGCAATTATTGTATTCCTTTTAGAGAGTACAATGTCTTTTTTCTTGAATTCTTGTAGAATATTAATAATATTTATTTAATTCATTACTGAAAACCAAAATATCATCTATATATATACAATAAATATTTTGTAATTTTTTAAAGATATTATCAATATATCTTTAAAAGATATCTAGAGATTGTTTTAATCCAAATAGTACAATAGTAAATTAGAATTTTTCTTGGAGACAACTAAATACCGTTAATTATTTAGATTCTTCATCTAGTCTTATTTGTCAAAATTCACATTTTCAATCAAAACTCGAGAAGTATTTATTTTCTTTTATTAATGATAATAATTATTCTTTTTTTTTGGAATAAACTATCCATTAACAATGGTTTATGTATTCAATGATTTGAAGTTTATTACCATTCTCTTTTTAGGTTTTCTTTTTCCTGCTTCTTTTTCGAATAAGAATATGGAATTAGAGTGAGGTGAATTACTTGGTATTATAACTTTTAGTTCTAAAAGTTCCTGAATTTGTTTTTCAAATTCAATCCTATCTTCTGAAGAATAAATATTGGTTTTACTCTAATAACCTTATTAGAGTCTCTTAATTTTATATTAGCAATCGTTTTAGATATTTTAATTTTTGGATCTAAATGATATTTTGAGCTTACTATTTTTAATAATTTTTTGATAGTTGCTAAGGCTTTATCTTTATGTATTTCATTAAGAAATGAGTTTTTTTTCTCTTCTTTATCTAATAAAATATTTTTTAAATAATATTTTTGTTTTTTTGTATCTATCTCACAATGTTTTGGCTTTTTATATTGTTGCATAAAGTTGGGTTTGAAATGATCAAAAAATTTCTTATTTGTGATACATAAATGATATTGCCATCTAATATTATTAGACTTATTTTCTCTAAATATTGTGTAAAATGTTGATATAAGTTTAGAAAATTATTTCTTATTAATAAATCAACTTATGCTTTTTACTGATATATGGTAGGAATATGGAAATTTTTTCCTTCTATTATTATATATGTATTTTTTAAAATCTTGTTAAGATTTATTATAATATTATTAGCAATTTTTTACAATTAAATCTTTTGTTGTAGGTTTGTAGTGTTCTTCTGAAAATATTTATTTATTTGCTACACACATACTTGCTCATGTAACTATATATGCATGTAAATGATAGCTGACATAACCTTTAAATTTCAATCCTACCTTAATATAATTATTATTTGGATTTGGTATATTATATAAATCATTCATCTTCTGATGAAGAGTACCCATATTCTAAGTGTTCATATCCTAAGTCGGTTATTTCCTCTGATAGATAAATATTGTATGTATCATCTATTTAGGATTCCTCAATTAGTTTTAATTTAATCTTAAAAGCTTATTCTAATATTTTTACTTTCTGTGAAAATTTCTTTTTAAATTCTTTCTTATGTTGAAGCTTGTTAGGACATTTATTGACATAATGTCCTTTTTAATTAAAGATCTAATATCTACATTTCCTTTTTCTTGAAAGGCAATAATTCTTGTTTTCAGGAGTTTTATACTTTTTTATTCTAAAATATATTTTCCTACAGGTTTCTTTATTAAATATCCTTTTATTTTTTTTGAAAATCTTGTTTCTTGAATTTATATCTTTTAAATTTCTATATTTTTTATATTTCTGTTTGTAGTGTTACATCCATATTTTCTTAGTATTTTAAAATCTCTTATGTCACAATAGATTTTATCATTTTCTCTTATTTGTTTATATTCCTTTCTTTCTTGGCATGTAATGTAATTCTAACTTTTAAGGCTTCTTATTTTTCCTTCTAAGGTGTCTGTTATGGTTTTCCTATTTCTCTTATTCCAACCTTCTATTAAGGTCTTATTTAATGTATCAAGTAATTTTTGAAAAAAATATTTCCCTAAGTTGTTTGCATAAAAGGCAAAAAATTATGATAATACATTCTATATTCACAAATAAAAGAATATATATGTAACACATGTTACAAAATTTCATATTTGTTAAATTTCATTTGGCTTTATTAATTTCATTTTTACTAGATTTAGTTATAGTTATTCCTTTATTTTCTCTAATAAATTCTTTGTATATTTCATTTACTACTATATCTAAATATTCTCTTTTGTGAGTGTATTTCCTTACATTAATAAATGTTGTTGGTCTATTCAATTTGAAAATCAAACTTTAACCTTTTTTTGTCATTTTACGAGAAACTAATACCCTATAGATTGAAGGGTTTGTTTGTGTAGTTTGAGAGGTTTATGTAAGTACACTTATACCATTAACCCATTCATCTAAAGTTTTTTTCCTAGCTCTTATACAATCTAAATCTAAGAGATCAGATCGATAATTTTCATAAAGCTTGAATTCTGGTAGGATACTACCTCTAGTCAACGTAACCCTTCTTTCATTTTGGGTGATTGTCTTCTTCTATTGGAAGTGTCAAGCTCTCTTGATCTTTATTTATTTCTTTTTTTCTTATGTGAGTGAGATGTTTCTTCTTTGAAAGGAATTGGTAATGAAATTAGTTTTATATGACCTTTTAGGATTATGATTTCTGGTTCAGAATTAGTATCGTTGATTATTATCATATTATCTTTCTCTTTGTTTGTACAAATCCTTTCATCATAATGTTTTTTTAATTCTTCATTAGTTAGTATTAACAAACTAATAAATTTTTTTATGTCCCTATTTTAAGGATTCATAAATTTTTCTTCTAATTCTTTTTTATATTCCATTAAATGGGAATTTTATCTTTTTTATTAGATTTTCTTCATTTTTTGTTCTCTCATTTCTAGGTATCAAGTCGTCTGATCTTCTAGTTGATTTTATTTTTAATCCTTCTAAGAGATCATATTTATGATTTATAATGTCATTGTTTCTATATATGTTACATATCTCTTTTCTTAGTTTTGTAATTTTCATATGTATATCTTATTGTAATTTATTATAACCACATTCATTTATTTATTTTGATAATTATTTTTGTGTTTCGATTATACCTTATAAATACTTCGTATTTGATTCTTGGACTAAGTTCATTTCCTTTTTAGAAGTCTCAAAGCTTTCATTAATGTTATTTGATTTTTTTGTTATCCCTACTAGGCTCACATCTATTTGTAATTGTATATTTTTAAAATTTATCTTTAAATATTATTATCTTTCTAATATGACATCATAAACTAATGCTTCCATTACTATAACTTCATCTTTTATTATTTTAATTTCTTCTTTATTAAAAGTTTCTCTTTTATGATCTATAAAAATAAATCTTAATAAATTATTATTTTTAACTATATTACTTTTTCTTCTTAGTATGAGAGGTTTTTCCTTGATATCTAAATATCATTCCTCTAGTATTTCAAAGTATGTTAGTATTTTTAGTTTTATTGTTTGTCCAAGTTCTTGAAAGGTTTATCTATTTCTATAAATTTATTTTGTTCATTTACTGAACTATTATAACTGTTTGTTAATGAATACCCTAATATGTAGTATATTAAAAATAGAAAATTTTCTTCTTTAATTAAATCTTATCTTTCAAATTGGTAATCTAAATTTAACATTTAGTTTAAGTTTTATCGTGAATATATATAGCAAACATAGTATATGCTGTGAATTTTAGTTTCCGGTATCCTAATTACCATGGATCATTTTTAGTAGAGCATCTTTCCTATTTATTATTATATTATCTAGCAATATTATTTTTATTAGTGTATCTATTTATTCTCTAAAATGAACTTATATTAATATTTTTATTCCTCATAAATAAATGTATCCAATTTTTCCTTATCATTTTGAGGGATTTTTGATTGTATATTTATTAGAGTTTCTTTCTTAATTAACGATATATTATACCTTCATTTTATATTTGTGATATTAATGTTCATTTCTTCATAACTTATTCCACAATAAATTAGTCTTTTTTGAAGAATAATTTCCTTAAAGATGAAAACAATGGGTCTTTAAATACATCTATTTTTTTAAGATTTAATTTTTTCTTTTAAATCTCTTTAAATTTCTTTTTACTAATTATCATTCCTTTTAAAAAATATCCTCAAATGTCTTCTATTTTTAATTATAATATTCATCAATTTCTTATTACTTTTTAATTTTCTATTATTTCTTCTTTCATTTTTCATTAACTTTCCTTAGATTTAAGTAACGTTATATTTGACGGATACTTTTAAATTTTTTGAATTATTAAAAATATTTTTAAAGATTCCTCAAAATATGTGAGTATTTTTTATGTTATGTTGATAACTCTTCAAACCCAACTTAATCTGCGTGGATTAATAGTATAGAATAATATATTCAATTATATTTAATAGTAAAAAATATAAAAATATCATATATTAATTACGGCTATTAATGGGTGGAGTGATACTGTAGACTCCTTCTTTCTTCTCTAACCATAATTTAAAATTTAGCTATTATATTTACTTAAAATTCTTTCAATATTCAATAGACATTATTACAAAAAGGGTATTAAAATCGGTTAACAAACCGACTTTAATTTTTTTTTACAAAATTTACTTATTTTTTATTATACTTAAATTAAAACCTGTATTTGATCACTAAATAATAGCATGAAAAAAAATCAGTTTAACAAATAGTTTAAATAATACAAATAATTGAAAAATAAAATATTAATTAATAGCAGACAAATTATCATGATGTTGTTCTATGTTATTCAAGATCATCATATATTCTTCTCCTGATGTTATAATAAAAACCTACATATATAATACAAAAATTTATACACATAAATAATAACACATAATAACAAAAAAAAATATGAATAATAAGTGCGTAAAATTAATAGAAATATTTACAAGAGTAAATAAAGTGACAAAATGAAAGAAATGAAGAAAAAATGGTGTTTTGTAAGTGAGAAATGGGTATAAATTTTTTGAGTATTTTGCTAAAAAAATAGGGAATCTAAGAGATTAGTTAGAGAGAAAGAAAACCCATTAACCGGCTCTAGAATTGATAGTCATAGGTGGCCGGAAAATGAGAAAGAGTGGAGGAGTTGTGATCTTTAATTTAAGGATTAATTCAAGAAGTAAAACAAGGAATCCTTAATTCAATGAGTAAAATAAGGAGTCCTTAATTTAAGGAGTAAAACAAGGAATTCTTAATTCAATGAGTAAAACAAGGAATCATTAATTCAAGGAGTAAAACAAGGAATCCTTAATTCAAGGAGTAAATCAAGGAATGTTTAATTCAAAGAGTAAAACTCCTTATATATAGCTATAGAATTGTAATGAAAATATGAAAGAAAGAATACAACTTTGAGAGAGCTTGTTTTATTTGGTTAGGCCTAGGCCTTGGCCTTGGCGTTCTCAACACCAATTTTCAACATGGTATCAGAGCAAGTCAATCTTCTTGGACAAAAATTGTTATTCCTCTGCTCAAAGTGCGTTTGACACTCTATCAGAGTGATTTCTTATTCTATTTGTTTTTTCAAACCAAATTCTCTTGGTGATGATGGATTAAATCTCTCCTGCAGCTTCTACCGACTTGATGCGGAGGAGAAGTATTGTGATAAAAGGAAAGATCCCACATTGAAACCAAGTTCTTGGCGATGATGGATTAAATCTCTCCTATAGCTTCTACCGACTTGATGTGGAGGAGGAGTATTATGGTAAAAGGAAAGGTCCTACATTGAAACCAAGATCTTTTCGATGATGAATTAAATCTCTCCTGCAGCTTCTACCTACCGATATGGAGGGAAAGTATTATGGTAAAAGGAAAGGTCTCACATTGAAACCAAGCTCTTGGCGATGATGGATTAAATCTATCCTATAGCTTCTACCGACTTGATGTGGAGGAGGAGTATTATGGTAAAAGGAAAGGTCCCACATTGAAACCAAGCTCTTGGCGATGATGGATTAAATCTCTCCTGCAGCTTCTACCTACCTGATGTGAAGGAGGAGTATTGTGGTAAAAGGAAAGGTCCCACATTGAAACCAAGCTCTTGGCGATGATGGATTAAATCTCTCCTGCAGCTCCTACTTGCCCGATGTGGAGGGGAGTATTGGAGATAAAATTAATGAGTAAATTAAGGAGTGTCAAGAACCTTAATTTAAGGAGTAAATCAAAAACCTTAATTTAAGGAGTAAATCAAGAATCTTAATTCAAGGAGTAAATCAAGGAGTTGTGATCCTTAATTTAAGGATTAATTCAATGAGTAAAACAAGGAATCCTTAATTCAAGGAGTAAAACAAAGAATCCTTAATTCAAGTAGTAAAACAAGGAATCCTAAATTCAAGGAGTAAAACAAGGAATCCTTAATTCAAGGAGTAAAACAAGGAATCCTTAATTCAAGGAATAAATCAATGAATGTTTAATTCAAAGAGTAATTCAAGGAGTAAATCTCCTTATATATAGCTATAGAATTGTAATGAAAATATGAAAGAAAGAATACAACTTTGAGAGAGCTTGTTTTATTTGGTTAGGCCTAGGCCTTGGCCTTTGGCCTTGGCGTTCTCAACACTAATTTTCAACAAGGAGTGGATGAGGTTTTTGGTTTTTAAGAGTTATTTAACGCTTGAAATAGTTTCTTTCTGGGAAAGAAAGAAAGGAAAATAATTTATCCACGTGTGTAGCGTCGTTTCTACGTGTCAACTGACGCTATCCACATAGACATAGCGTCAGTTGACGTGGTGAACCGACGCTATCCATGTAGCGTAGCGTCGTTGACATGTGGAACTGACGCTATCCACGTAGAGTAGCATCGGTTCATCACGTCAATCGACGCTACGTCTATGTGTAGCGTCGGTTCGAAACGTCAATCGATGCTACGTCCTACGTAGATAGCGTCGATTTTACACCGAACCGACTTTAAATGCATTATAAGTCAAGTTTTTCCAAAAATCGACTTTACATATCAACTTAAGTACCCTTTTGTAGTAGCGATGGAACATGATTCCCACGTAAAAAAGAAGACTCAAATAATATTTTAAATATTATTTTATATTTTATTATAAATAAAAAATTATAACAATAATAAATATTTTATATCGAAGAAACTAAAATTTTGTGTCAATAAATAAGAAAAAATAAATGATATTTATGCAAAATAAAAAAAAATATATGTAACAAGAAATACATAATCCGTTTATATTACACAACATCGATAATATCTTGTTACAAACTAATTTAAAATAATAATAATAAATTATAAAATAATTATAAGATTTTAAATTTTTAGAATTTAAATAAATATTTTGAATGATTTTTATAAAAGAAAAATTATTGATGTTTTAATATAATAAAAATAAAAAAATATAAAATATTTAATGTATTATTTATAATTAGTTTGAGTTTTACTGTAATTAAATTTATAAAATAAATAAATTATTTTTTATATATTTATTAAAATATGGTATATAATTTTGGATAACGAGATGGAGAATATGATTTCCTTCCTTATTCTACCTCATGTTATAAAATACATATTTTTGTTTTACATTCCACATTTCCCATTTTATTATCTCCTTCATTACCTCCAATTGAATAATTCTCTTAAGGATTTTTTCGATTAAGAAAAATTAACAACCCTATATTTAGTAATTAAAAAGTATACTTTTAAAAAATAAAAATATATATTTATATATTAAAAAAAATTAAAATAATCGAACATCTATAAAACTAATAGATTTAGGTGACGTTTGGTTCACATAATGGAATCAAAATGGGAATGAGAACGAAACAATTTTGTTTTATTTGATCACTGAAATCAAAGAATGAATCAATATTACAGTATTTGATTTACAACTGAAATGAAATGAAAAACACTTTATATTACCTTAATACTCCTATATTTAAAAAAAGTTTAAATAATATAATTTAATTATTATTTTTTCGTTAGACAAAATACATTATTGAAATCATTATTTTTTAAATAATTATTACTTAAAATAAAATATATTATTAAAATTATTATTTTTCTAAATAGAGTTTAGGGTTTTGAGGTTTGAGATTTATTGATTTGGGGTTTAGGGTTAAAATTATTATTTTTTTAAATAAGATTTGGAATTTAGGGTTTAGAGTTTAAAGTTTATGATATAGGATTTAATGTTATATTTAAAATTGGTGTAAAATTAGAAAAAAAAAATTAAAATAAAAATGAAATTTTGATTCCTCACGAGGGAGAGCAAAGAAGGAATCTACAATAAAAGATATTATTAGTTAGTAAGTTTATATTTTTTTATTTAAAATAAATCTTTTAATTATAACACCCTTATTCCTGCCCAAACAATATACGAAGAATAGACTCCTTTTTTTTTATCTTTTTATTTTTAGTGGGTAGGGGGAGTCAGTGGGCACGAGCTCTCGTATCACGTTAATATATTTCTATTTCTGTTCTAAAGTATAAATATAGAGAAAAATACAGTACATATTTCATATATAAAGTTACAAGATTTATTTAATATTTTAAGAAAAAAAAGTTATCATTTGATTGTATAATTTTATAAAAAATAATAAAGAATGATAGGAAATATTTTTTATTAATATTTTAAATAAAATAATATCATGTTTTTAATATTTTATTCTATCGATAAATAAATAAAAGATAAAAATGACTTTTTATTATAATATTTTATCATAAAAATTATTAAAATATTAAATAATTAGTTAGATTAAAAAATATTAATAAATAATAAAATTTATATTTTTTTTAATAATTTTTACAAAATATAAGAGAATAAAAATTAAATAATTTATAATTTCAGTGATTAATTTATACTCATCTTTAACGTAATGAATCTATACTATGCCTCACCCTTTTATTAATAATTTTATGTTCTTCATTCTTTTTTTTTTTAATTCAATTGAAAAGTAATTTATGTGTAGAGAGATTGAGATTGAGAAGGATGGGCAAATCTCTAGCTCTCTTTGTTCGAAATGAAAAATAACAATTGTGGAAAATGTATTATTACTGTTATACCCACAGCCGCCGCCCCATTAACTAAGACTGCAATAACTAACCTTGTAAATGCGCTAACATATTTTGCAGTCTGTCTAAGATTTGCGAAAGTTCCAGGAAATATCTAAGAAAGCTACTGGTTGATTTTTTTAATATATTTTCACGGTTTAAATGATTATTTTTATATGAAATATTTATTTTTATTTTATTTTAATATTAATATTATTAAATAAAATATTCATTAATAAATTATTATTATAATTATTATTATTTAAATTGTAATAATATTATCCCTTATTTTATTAATATAATAATTTTATTCAAAGAATAAGAATACCTGTAAATCTACCGGATCATCCGCACAATAAAATAAATAAATAAATAAGTACATATATTATAATATTAAATTTAAAACTAATTATACTTAAAAATTTACACTCAAATATTTACGGAGTTAAATAACTATATGGATTTATAAAGTATTCATGACTTAACTCTCATTGACGAAAAGATTTTAAGATTATTAATACTCTCCTTCTACATCGAGAGTGTGAATTATTCCAAGGGTGTTCAAAATAATTGTAAGTATTATATTGTAAGTATCGACTTAGGTTAATTTCAAGAGTGTTCAGAATAATAACTAAAATCCAACTCTGATTTTAATTTAAAAATTTATATTTAAATCAATCCAATAAGATATTATAAAATTAAAGGTAATATAAACTTATAAAACTTAAAATATCTTTAACTTTTGATTGATAGTGAGAATTTAAATTACTTAATAATTATAACTACAAATTTAACTTTAGATATAAATAATGGATTGTTATCTAAATCTTTAAATTTGAGAATATTATTATTCTCGTTGCTATCATTATTGGAAAAAAATAATAATTATTACAGTTTTGCAAAATTGATGTCGACAGAGGCAACGCAATAACAAATTGCCAAGTCTTCAGAATTGTTTTTCAAAAATCTAAAAATATATTAAAAGGTTACCCTAAAACGACTAAAAAAACAAAAGAATTAAATTAATAGATGGACATGGACATGGACATGCCAATAATATATTCAAGCATCTTGATCATCAATTAAATGATGGAAAAAAAAAATAATTATATGAGATATTTGCTATGTATATTTGAAAGTAATTTATGTTAACATTTTAAAGATAATATTATTTATATTTTAATTAAAATGAGATATTTATATCTAATTAAGTTAAATCTTGAATAAAATAGCTATTCATAATTAATAATTTATCCATAAGTTTTATGTAAAAATTTCTCTAGATGTAAATAAAGTGTTAGTTAATTAAGGTGGAAGAAATAGTAATTAGTGTCCATCTACAAATTAAGTATACAAATATACGAAGATGTTTGTGATGTATTCGCTTATTTCATGTACTAAATAGAGATAGATAGAGACACCTCCACCTCCATTCATTCTTTTTTTTTTTTAAATAAAATTTAAAAAAAACAACCAATCAGATACTTTTATTAATTTATATTATTATTTAAAAGTAATTCTACATATATTATACATCAGTGAAGTATTATAGTTTAGCTGACTTCCAAGTTCCAAGTCTTAATGAAAGACTTCAAGTCAACTTTAAAAGTTTCATATATTCCGTAGGTCATTATTAATTATCACCCTTATATCAGTTTTCTAGATAATATTTCAAGCTACCCCAGTCATATCTTCTATATTTTGAATTATTCTAAAAAAATGATCCTAATATTATAAGAAAAATGAAAAAAAAACTAATACGTGATTCTAATAAAATATATTTTCATATCATGTGTAAGACTTTGTCAACTTTTTTTTTACACAGAGATTATCTTTAAAAATAACTCAAAATAGAAAAAACCATACATTATATTTATAAATATCATTACGGCCAATTATACAAACAAGATGTTATTTATTATTATTAAAATAATTAATATAACAAAAATAATGATATTATTATAATAATTTTTATCATTATTATAATAAAAATGTATAAAATATTTATTTTATTTCTAATATTAATTATTTTAGTATCTTATATAAAGTTATCACTAATAAATTATTCTAATGATAATAATGATTTAAATTCCTTAATTTAATGATGTGTTATTCGTTTTTTTATTAAATATATTCATCATCAATCATATTATTTATTCTTTCTATTAATTATTGTGTACTTATATTTTTTAAAAATAGTTACATTAATCTTATATGTCATATGACATCATCACTTACTTAAAAAACAATGAATAATTTTTCATAATTATTTTATTTTTTCTTTCAATTAAGTATTAATTATTTGTGATTTGTAATAAAAAAAATTATTAATATTATATTTTATTAGTTTAAAATATCACGTTATCATTTAAAAAATTATTAATTCTCTCAAATTTTGTTATTACATAATTATCAACCTAATTTTATTTCATGAAAAAAAATATGTCACTCTAAAAAGATTAAAAATCAATTTTTTTAATTAAATTATATTTTTGTATAATTTAAATTTATGATTTGTAATTGAAACACGTAAGAATTTTAGAAAGATAATTTTTTTTAAATAATTAGACTACTTATACTTATACTTGAAACTCAGACCTTC
Organism: Hippophae rhamnoides; assembly: GCA_033030585.1. NCBI lineage: Eukaryota > Viridiplantae > Streptophyta > Magnoliopsida > Rosales > Elaeagnaceae > Hippophae > Hippophae rhamnoides. Next base: position 72,060,695 of record CM065429.1, read on the forward strand.
AATATGATTAAGTGAGTTTATACGCAATAGTATTAGTTTTTTATTTTTTATTTATTTTTAATTAAAAATATATTATATATATATATATATATATATATATAATAGAAAAATATATTTAGATTATTAATTTTTTTTCATAATATTTAATATTAAAAGTTTAAAATTTAAATAATAATTTATATTATATATATTTTATAAATATTATAATTAAAACAAAGGTAGCTAGGGTAGATATTCTATTCACATGCGATTAAACCTCAATAATTCCTGGTTGCGGTTGCGGACAACGCGGGATTGCTTTGAACTGACAATTACTAGGCAACTTTGTTTTTTTTTTTTTTTTTTTTTTTTGATCGGAAACTAAGAGAAAACTTTCCAAAAACACGTTTACAAGCGAAAAAAAAAAGTTAAAATATATAAACAATGAGTTTTTTTTTTTAAATAAAATAAAATCTATTATCTTCTTTGTGATCCCTTAGAATTAGACCCTTAATAAAACTTTTCAAGAAGGTTGACATCAAAGCGTCAATTAACACAAAAAAAAATTTGAAATTAAATTTGTGATGAAAACGCTTACCTAGTCATGTTAGAAATTAAATGCTTATTTTTCTCAACTTTATTTTACATGTGACTTGACTTAATTTATTTGATTTCTAACTATTTGACAGAAAATGATTTGAGCATCACTATTCACTTGATAATATTTGATATTATAAAACTTTTGTTAAAAAAAAATAATAATATTTGATATTATATAAATATATGAGTTAAAATAATAAAATAATATATCAAAATTATACGTAAAAACTTTAAAAAGCAATTAATTTTAAAATATTTTTAAAACATATTTTTATGAATCGAACTTCAATAGATTTTTTAATTAAAATTATATGTAAGAAAATCTCTATTATTTTATTCTATCAAAACTTTTTTAAGAATTTTTATTTTTTATATCTTTTATATGTAACAATTTCTTTGTATTATCAATCTAATTTGATAAAATAAATTACTATCGATACAAAATTCATGAATTAATTAAAATTCACTACATTCACCGGACTTCGTTAAAAGTTTAAAATTTACCAAGAATTTTAAAAATATTTAAAAATTTATCGCAATTTTAATTGAATAAAGTCTCTTAACTTGGTTTTTTGTTTCCATGCAAATAAACAGGATAAATATTCAATTAGGTATTAATGGTGTGTGAAAAAATTAATTTTTAAATTTTAATATTTTTAATTCAGTTGATTTCTTTTATAATTAAAATATCTTTCAATTTATTAATTTGATTTAAATATATAACTATCTATATAATAATAAGTGAAGTTATATAAAATGTGTTATGAATGATATAATAAAATTATAACTTCATGTATCATATATGTGACTTAGATTTTTCGATTAAATTTTCAACTCATTAGTTAGAATGATTTATTGAAATATATTTTAATAATAGAAGTAATCAATTAAAAAATAATATTAAAAAAATGACTAATATAGCATCTTAATAATATTTTTATTCTAGATTGGACCCCAATTTATAATGTTATTACTATTTTTATTATACAATTAATGAACACACAATTACACATATATCAAACTTGACACAATAGATGTTAACATATATCTAACTAAAAATCATATATCTTATTTTGAAGACATGTATCTAATTTTACGTAATAAAGTTAGACAATTGTTCAACTAAATATATGAATAAATTTAAGAAAATATATATAATTAATAATTCAAATACATATTAACCGATGATTAAGGTCACGTGTTAATTAAAATTTGATTAGTTAACCATGTGTTAAATTGGTCACTAACTAATCAAAATTTGATCAATTAGACATTTGTCTAGCCAACTCTGTTCCGGTGAGTAGAATCATCTACCGATCAAACTCTAATCTATCAAACAATTATCGATTTAGTTGGACATATATCTAATTCAGTTCCAACGAGTAAGGTCATTATCTAATCAAAATAGTTTGACAATTGTCAAATTTAATTAGATATGTTTTTAACTCAACTTTAACTAATACGGTTATCGATCGACCTTCTAGTTAAATAATTGTCCAATTTAATTGAACATGTTTTTAACTCAATTTCGGCGATTGAGTTTACGAGTGGATCAAACTACGACTAGTTGAACACTAGTCTAATTATGATCAAATAAATTGGATAAATATTTAATTAAAAATAAATTACAATTTATAAATAAAAACTAAAATCATATGTCTTATTTTGTGTAAGAATTGAAGCGAAAGGATATTATATCTAATTTTTGATAAATATAATTATAAAAAAAATATAATTCAAAATATTAAAATGAATAAATTGATATATGATGATCAAATCTTTAATAATAAGACCTTTATTAAAACATTTGTATTTTTTCACGACCAATTAGAGAAGCACAAACTTACAGCAATACAATATATTCGCGTCCACGTCCACTTCGGTCGTTTGTCCGTTTAATGACTTTATTTCAAGCCGTGTGGGCCCTACCAAAGGTTCCTTTTTCCACGACACTTCCGAGCAAAAATTTAATAGACCGAGTCCTAGATTCCAAGCCAAAAAATTGTGAGAAATCTTTTGAAGTTATTTTATTAACCAATGAATCTAGATCCCCTCCCTCCACTTATAAATATGAGCCGTTAAAGGAGCCATCACAGATCAACAGAAACTTAAATGCTTATTTCTTCACACACTTCCGACAATAAAAACAAAAAACAAAAAAACAAACACTTGTTAATAATTCAAATGGAAGAAATGAGTACACCAGAACTACATCTTCCAGGTTTTAGGTTTCATCCTACGGAAGAAGAGCTTCTTGGTTTCTACCTCAAAAACATTGTGTTTGGCAAAAGTTTAAGCTTTGATATTATTGGCTTTCTCAATATCTACCATCATGATCCTTGGGACTTACCTGGTATATATATATATATATATAAAAAAAAGAAATGTTTTGTTTTAGCTCATGAGTTTTATTGATTAATGTATATTAATTACCATGCTCATAAGGATCGTACATGTCCCATTTGCATTCTAATTTTAAAACGTTGTTAACCCTCTAAATATTATAAAATATTATACTTAATAATTTATATGTATTTGGTTATTACGTAGGATTGGCAAAGAATGTTGGAGAAAGAGAGTGGTATTTTTTTGTGCCAATAGATAGGAAACATGGTAGTGGAGGAAGGCCAAATAGAACAACTGAAAAAGGGTATTGGAAAGCCACTGGTTCAGACCGTAAAGTAGTAAGCTTATCAGAACCTAAAAGAGTCCTTGGTTTGAAAAAAACACTTGTTTTCTACAAAGGCAGAGCTCCAAAGGGTACCAAAACTGACTGGGTTATGAATGAATATCGTTTGCCCAATAACTGCAAATTACTTAAGGTACCTAATTCAGTAATATATCTCTCATTCTTATTACTTGAGATTGTGACTAAATTTAATACCTTTTTTTCTTTTCTTTTTTTATTGCTAATTGACAAAATTTATGTACTTTAATTGATAAATAAAGTGCTCTGTTTTCTGTCTTTTAAAAGCATTATGTTTTATTTTTGTAAATATTACAGGAGATAGTAATGTGCAAGGTTTATAGAAAGGCAACTTCCTTGAAAGTGTTAGAGCAGAGGGCAGCAATGGAGGAAGAGATGAAAATCATCAATACTTGTTGTTCTTCATCATCAATAGACAGCTTCTCATTTTGCGGTCCTCAGGAAGATGAGTTAATGACAAAAGTGTCCATGAACCAAATGACATTGAAGAAAGAAGAAGAAGAAGAAGAAGAATTGGTTGTGAGTAAAAACAAAATTGATGAGAAAGGAATAGAGAATATTAAAGGGTCTTTTTCTAAACCTATGCTACAAATTGGGATGGACTACAACTTGCCTGAAATTCAAGTCCCCAAATTAAGCATGGATTTTTGCAATCAAGACCAATTTTGGGCACAGCTAAATAGTCCTTGGCTTCAAAATCTGACACCCATATTTAATATTCTCAATTTCTAATAAACTCCAGTTCTTAATTTGATACCCTATTAAAAAAAATGTAAGTTTTTTAAGTTATGGGACAAAGAAAATTATATATGCACCCTCCTCCATCTATAAATAAAAATAATATCATCTAATTAAACTATTTTAGCTTAAATTAAAATGTCACGTCTCCAAGAACCAAATGTTAGATAATTTTGTTTGTGTTAAGAAAAGGAAACTTTAATGGCCTTTTGGTTTATGTTGTTGCTATTTGCCAATCCAAGATTGTTGAGGTTCGAAGAAAATCAGATGATTCTGGTTTTGATTGATCATAATAAGTAAGGGGTTTATGGTAAATTTAACACTTCATGAAAGCCTCGGTAAAATATATCTTTATATATAAAAAGCTGATGACCGCACTGCCTTTTTTAATTTATTTTATTTTATTTTTTTAGAAATTTTTACACTAAAGAATGTTAAAATATTTGTATAATAAATATATATTTTATATTACTTCATTAACTTTTTATATTAATAAATATCAAAATATTTATATAATAATTTTTTTTCTTTTTTAAGATTTTTTACGTAAATAAATATCAAATTATTTATATAATAAATAAAATTTTATAAATAATTATTTTGTATAAAACAATTATTTTTATTATATTAAGGATGATAATTCATATTATTAATGATTATCTATTTAATAAATATTTAATTATTTCATTTATAAATATATTATATTTTTATTGAACTAATAATTGTTATATCAAGATGATATCATGTTTTATATCAATTAAGAAAAAAATAATAAGCTAATAAAAATTATTTTTAAGTAAATATATCTTTATCATTATATATAAAAATAAACAATGTTTGATCGATTTTTTTTTTCTTTTTTTAAATAAATATCAAAATATTCATTTAATAAATATAATTTTTACATTTTTTAAACTTTTTTTTGTTTCTTTACACTAATAAATACTTCAATATTTATATAATAAATATTTTTATGAATAATTATTTTATATAATGTAATTATTTTTTACATATGATTACTAATTTAATGAGTGTTCAGTACTAAACCAAATTTTTTTTCTTAGTTTTTACATCAATAAATACCAAAATGTCTATATAATAAAAATATTCTTAAGTTTTTTTTAACTTTTTGTAAGTTTTTTTACACTAATACATATCAAAATGTTTAATTAATAAATTTTATATAATGTAATTCATGATTATCTATTTAATGAGTATTTAATCAATTTATTTATGAACAAATCATATTTTTATTGAACTAATAATTTTTATGTCTAAATCATATCGTATCTCATATCAATTAAAAAAAATCAGTTAATATCAATTATTTTTAAACAAAAAATTCGTATTAAATTCAATAAGTCATGTCTATCATTCATGTAGGATTAACTTCTTAGATAATAAAAATATTAATTAAATATGTTCATATATTCACTGCTACAAAATTAATATACGACCTCAGATTTTAATCATAATTGTAGATTTATGACCACGATTATAAAAATTAAGGCCTAAATGAGAGAGAACATAGACTCTTATATATGGTCTTGATTTTTAAACGAGGTCATACGCATATCATTTGGTCACGATTTTTTATAAGACCAAGACATAGACATATTATTTAGTCATAGAAATTGTATGTTTATGGCTTCAGTTTTTTAGAAATTGTAACTTTATATATTTTATTTTATCTCATTTTTTAATATAAATTACAATAAATTTTTCAATTATAATATTAAAAGTTATATTATATTAAAATAAAAAATGAAATTATATTTGAGAATAAATGCACTAAAACATAATAAAATCTTACAAGTTAACTAATTAAAATGTTTCAAAATATGAAATACATTTAGAAAATTTTCCACTAACAATAATAAACATAACGTTACTTTTACAACCAATTCTAAAATGATGGCATCCAAGTTGCCTACTTTGTCATCAATGAACTCCACGTGATGGTACTTAAGTTTACTTATGGCCTTGCATACCTACAGTTAACTTTATTATATAAATTAATTAATTAATTATTTTAATTTTTATATTATACTTATTTATATAATCTTATTTTTTACACTCTTAAATAACATATGGCCGAATTAATTATAAAATAATTTTTTTTACCATAATATGACTAGTTTTGATCTTAGAAAGAATGTCAATGTCCAAAACAAGTGTTTTTCCATAGAGGTTCTTAAGTTGAAGAGACCAAGTTGAGGACAACTAATTCCAAAATGAGAAGTATCACCAAGCAATAATCGAGAAACAAGAAGGAAAAACTGATCAACAATACTAATGGGCAATCACTTCAACAAACACATTGACATTCCAAATGTTGATTTTTCCATCATCTCTTCCAAAGAATGTGTACTTGCATCGAATAAGTGTCATCAAGCCTCCTTAGTATGGAAATGAGCAATATAGTCATGAATTGTGATTTCCTTAGACTTTAGAGGGTTCTTTACTGAACATAACTCCTTGATGGGTTCATATAGTCTTATAGAATACTTTAATCCAGTGCAGAAGAATCATGCAATTGAGACTTTTGGAGTAAAGGTTCTATGTGCTAATACTCTATGCTAATTGCAATTGAACTTGTCATTTGTTATCACCTGCAAAAAAAATTAAACATATATAGTACTAGATAATATTAACGTGTCATTATGAATATCAGAAAGAAGATACAAGAAATGGAATATGAATATCAGCATATTAAGAAATAAGAAGCTAAATGTGTCATTATGTTAAGGGCAATCTTGTAGGATGACAAGGGTCCTTAGACTTTAGAGGGTTCTTTACTGAACATAACTCCTTGATGGGTTCATATAGTCTTATAGAATACTTTAATCCAGTGCAGAAGAATCTGCAATTGAGACTTTTGGAGTAAAGGTTCTATTTGCTAATACTCTATGCTAATTGCTTTTGAACTTGTCATTTGTTATCACCTGCAAAAAAAATTAAACATATATAGTACTAGATAATATTAACGTGTCATTATGAATATCAGAAAGAAGATACAAGAAATGGAATATGAATATCAGCATATTAAGAAATAAGAAGCTAAATGTGTCATTATGTTAAGGGCAATCTTGTAGGATGACAAGGGTCCTTAGACTTTAGAGGGTTCTTTACTGAACATAACTCCTTGATGGGTTCATATAGTCTTATAGAATACTTTAATCCAGTACAGAAGAATCATGCAATTGAGACTTTTGGAGTAAAGGTTCTATTTGCTAATACTCTATGCTAATTGCTTTTGAACTTGTCATTTGTTATCACCTGCAAAAAAAATTAAACATATATAGTACTAGATAATATTAACGTGTCATTATGAATATCAGAAAGAAGATACAAGAAATGGAATATGAATATCAGCATATTAAGAAATAAGAAGCTAAATGTGTCATTATGTTAAGGGCAATCTTGTAGGATGACAAGGGTCCTTAGACTTTAGAGGGTTCTTTACTGAACATAACTCCTTGATGGGTTCATATAGTCTTATAGAATACTTTAATCCAGTGCAGAAGAATCATGCAATTGAGACTTTTGGAGTAAAGGTTCTATTTGCTAATACTATATGCTAATTGCTTTTGAACTTGTCATTTGTTATCACCTGGAAAAAAATTAAACATATATAGTACTAGATAATATTAACGTGTCATTATGAATATCAGAAAGAAGATACAAGAAATGGAATATGAATATCAGCATATTAAGAAATAAGAAGCTAAATGTGTCATTATGTTAAGGGCAATCTTGTAGGATGACAAGGGTCAATACTCATTGTATTGTCAAGACTGAAGCCAGAAAGAAGCTGATGCTTTTAAATGTTATCTTTACATCTGAACGTACAGGAGCAGATCTCGTTAGATACTTTTCTTTCACTGCATTCAATTTGGCAGCAAGGTTAGGGAACATGGAAGAAAAACAAGGCACGAAATTGAGAATCCAGATCATTTCATTCTCTATCCAATTGAGAAGGTGATTGTTGCAAACTGAGATAATGAATACTGTCTTCTGAAAAGGAAAGTAAACAACAAAAAGATAAACAATACCAACAAAACAAGGGCATTATAAGTTCCAACATCCTTAAAAAATAGAGATACTTTATGCACATTCCCCAAAAGCACTATTCAAACTATATAAGAATAGGAAATGGAAGTTTACAAATCTGTATATGAGTTTTAATAATTGCCTTCCCAATCAATGTAGAAAGAAAAAATTTCCAAAAAGGAATGCCAAATTGCCCAGCCAACAAGGTCAAATAGAGGGTCTGGCACCTAAAATATCCCAAAAGGCTTACATCAATAAAAATATATCCTTTATGAAATTTTTAAATAAGTAGATAATATTGTACTTGTGATAGTTAACACAGAATCCTATAACAAAATGCAAAAAGGAAATGGGGGGAAAAGAAAAGAAAAAAAATAAGCTCAATTTCCTCATTCTTTAATAGCTTCAAAAATAAGAAAAATCAGATATCAAAGTTGGACCTAAGCTGAATGGAACTGTTTGACTCATTAACATGCTCTAGTTTTCTTGTTTCAATAAGAAAATAAAGCCACTTTTCTATAAAGCCAAAAGCAGAACTAGTAATTTATAATTAATTATACAAGATCATAAAAACAGATAAACATTACATTCTAATATAGAGGTTTATATTTCCAAAATGTTGACACAATCAATATTTGTAAAATATGTCATGAAGGACCAAAGCTTTACAGTACCAGCATGATCACGATAAGAAACATGAGACTATAAATGTTAAGAATCTTTTGTCAGAGGTCTTAGGCATTAAATTATAAATATGAAAATAAGTTCAACGAATTATCATTGACTTCCAATTAATCTTGCCTCAAACATATTGATAGAATAACATCTTCTATCTACAAATAAAAAATAGCTAAGAATTGTACAAATCTGCTAAATAACCAACAAAAACAAGATACCTGTTTTTCTAAGTTTGCCCTAATCATTATCATTATAGTAACCCATCTCTTTTTTCCCATTCAAAGTTCCATTAGTTCGAGCCATTTCTACTGATCTCCTAGAAGGCCATTTATCAGCAATATCTTCAAGATCAACAACTTGAGATAACCTAAGAATCCTTTCATAGTCCCTTTTGTTCAAAAACCAATCAGGAATCTTGAATTTGCGAGGATTTGCCATGATTTTCATTAGATTGTCAAGCTATTAAGCTAAAAGTTTGTTATCTCTAAAGTTACATAAAGATGCATAAATTCAAAGACCAAATGAGAAACAACGATACGAGATTAAGATATTTTATTGTTTATTAAACACATTCTTTTAAATAAATTATAAAATCATATAAAAAATAAATAAAGAACATTTAGAAACTCTAGAAAATTACAACTAGAACTTAAAGAGTATGAATAAACAATCAATTGAAATAAAAACAAATACCATATTATAGCTAGAACTTAAAGAACTTAAAGGCTATTCTACAACCCTATCACTTTTGCTAACATTAATACGTATTTTCTAAGAGGATTCATTACAAACAATTTACAGACCACATCTTGTACTCTACTAAAAGAGATCATATTTATAGTATAATTAAAAAGAATTAATAAATATTGTATCTAGAATGAAGTATTAAAGCTTTTAAATTTTCATAGTTCCATTTAGGTAAAAATAAAGTTGTTATAGATTTGAATACGAAAAGAAATGTAATGATGTGTAGGGAAATGCTTATTGAAAGAGGATAGAGCATAATTACTTCAAGAGAACAGTTAATGATGGCTTCACTTAGCTTTTTCTTTATGCTTAAGATATGGTCATAGACTGCCTCGTATATTTAATAGGCTTGCACACATGTTCAAGAAGCAAAAGATCATATGAATAAGACTCTACTCTAGAAAAGTAGCAAATTTAATCTGCATTGTTGAAAGTTTTCGCTTGAGTCTCAATATATATGCATATAGATAATTTGAATTCCTGGACTTAACTAAGTTGTATATAATTGAATTTACTCTAAAATAACATGTCATTTATAGATATTGTATACACATCATACAAAATGTCATGAATTTAATTTTAGAAACTCAACATTTTTAATAAAACTATTACAATTAAAATCTTAAAAATTAACGATATCTAAAACATAGAGGCTTTTTAAAACATTTCCTACTATTAGAATCTCTATAGTCTGTAGGTCCTACAGAATACAAGTAGTTGGTGTAAAATAAAATTCTATTTGGATAAAGTGAGCAAGTTTTTGAACAGATATAAAATTAAAGTTAAAACTTGATATGTATAAGACATTTTTCAGGAAAATTTTATTAAGAAGATTAATGTCTCCTATACTATGAACATATTTCACAAATCAATCTGGTAAATAAACTGGTAAAAGTCTTTTAAGCTTTCTTAGATTGTTAAAAAAATTTCTAACGCATGACATGTGATTAATAGCTCTTGAATCCACTATCCAAGTACCATTTTTCAACAACTCAATAGAATTAGTAGCAGAACTTAAAGTACATTGAAATGAGAAAATGTTACCTGCAAAATTGTTGAAACTAGCAAAGTTTGCATAGTTATCATTCATATTCATCTTGTTATTGATCAACTTCATTAACTCTTAAGGAACCAGGTTACCTAAACCATCTTGTTTCTCTCCTTTGACTTCATTCATATCTGCATAATCAAGTGTACTATCAACCATATTTATCATAATTTTGTTAGTATCTTTCTTCTGTTGACCCTCTAATTCCTTGTACCAATCTGAAACTCCATGAATTTTAAAACAAATATCTTTTCCATGCCCTTTCATTTTGCATTATTCACATACCTTATTCTCTTATTCTTTCTTCTTAACAGCAGTCCTTTTCATAGAAATTTCTTTCTTAAATTGATTCATTCTCACTTGAGTTTTGGCTAGTAATCCAACAGCTTCAATGCTTTCATTAAAATTAACATGAATCTCTTTCTGTTTTTCAACACTAAGAAACATTGAATGAGTACGATTCACAGTTAGCAATGGATCCATAACTATAATTTGGATCAGTTTATTCATAAAGTAGAAATCTGAAATTACCTTTACAGCTCCACATGTGCAGGGAGGTAAAGACATAAGGCAAACAAATTCATCCCACACGTGCTTCAGGTTGCCATAATATTCCTTAATTAAATTATTATCTTGAGATATTGAAGCAATATTTCTTTGAAAATGATAAAGCAAGTTATTTCATCCCGCAACTCTTTGGCTGAAGTTGTATAAATAAAACTATAAACAAGGTCCTTGGATATTGAATTAAGTATCCAAGAAATTATCATGTAGTAGTTAGCTCTTGTCTAGAGTTCATACTCTGTATTTTCTTCATTAGACACAGGAAGCCTATCATCAACGAAACCCAACTTCAATTTTACTCCAAGAGCAATCTTCTTAAATCTGTTCCAAATGAGGTAATTACCTCTAATCAAAGGTGCACTTACAAGCACCATTTAAAGATGTTATAAACTTTGTAAAAAATAGCGATCTTCGTTAGGATTATAAAATTATTTACTTAATCCAACAATTATGTTTGTTTCTTTCATTTGAATTGTAGTATCTTCATTTTTAATAACAATAAATAACTCTAAATTTTTAGAATCAATTTCTAAATGGAAGCTAATATATTTCAAGCGGTAGAACAAGAGACAGAACAACACTTGCTTAAATTAAGAAATAAATCAGTTTCTGTATAATTGCTTCTTACGTTTTTTATTTTTTATTTTTTTTATAAGAATCTTTACGACAATAAAAAAACAGATTCCATGTTCCCAGTTGTTTTCCAACTCCAACTCCTAGTTACATCAGAGAAAAGGGAATTGAATCTTACACCCTATCTATCATTACAGTCTAACTATTTCCTACTCTCAGTAGGAAGCCAATTTGATTATAATTTTTTTTTCAGAAACTTTACAGAAGATAAAGGGGTCACGAGATTTTCATCAGCTGATTGAAAAAACCTGGCGGCCGTAGAACTCATAAGCTTTCATCCGAATTAGAGCTCAGACTCTAAAAGGTCCAGCCTCCAATAGGGATAGCCGACTGGTAGGGCTGCAGGCCTACCTAAGAAGAGAACGTTCAAGAAGTTCAGCTTCAGAGGCGTCGATTTGGATGCTCTCCTGGACATGTCCACCGATAAGCTTGTTAAGCTTTTCCATGCTCGTGCTCGCAGAAGGTTTCAACGGTTTGAAGCGCAAACCTATAGCTCTGATACCACGAACAAAATAAAATAATATCAGAAGATGAAAAATTTTCTCTGATGTTTCTTGTTAATATTTTCCGTAGTACAAGAAACTAACGGAAGGAATATTTAAAATAATAAAGAAAAACATCTTTACGTGGGGTAAATGATTATGTATATTACTGTGCAATATAATAATTTGCATGTTCCCGTAAAATAATTCATGTTTAGAACAGCAACTCTTGTTTTGATTAAACCCCTAAAAAGGAACTCAAGTCTTTCTTCCATATCTTGAACACACACCTCCAAATTTTGCAAATGAATTTCTACATTCTCCGTGTGCTTTAGTTAGATCACATAGTTTGCTTGTTTCATGACACACGATGTAGTTCAAAGCTGCCTCTACCATTTCAAACTCATTAACTTTTCTTCTTTTATCAACACAACCAATTTTATTAACTGTTTGGAAAAATTATAGAATTTAAGCTAAAACATAACTAAAGTGAAATTTAGAATAATAAAAATAAAATGAATACAAATATTTTATGTCGAAAAATTCCTGAATAAATTGGGGTAAAAAACTATGGATAATGGTAGGAGGATTTCACTATTATAAAATAGAGATTACAACATCTTCTCTTTAGTTAGAATGAGATAACAATTGTAATATCTATTGTAATAGGAGAAATAAATCTCTCACAAAATAGGAAAAATATTACTTACAAAGAATGAACAAAATTTTCTTTTCTAAGTAGTAACTCACAAGATAACTCTCACAAAGACTTTTATTATCTTTCTAATGGATGCTCTTTAATTCATTTGCTTTTATATTTTGCACAAATGAAACAAGCTATTTATAGGCAACATCCTTGAAGAACTCGAGGTAGCAAAGACTCCATGTTCATATTCACATTGAATGAACAAGAAATTAGTGCTCCACATTGAATGAACAAGAAATTAGTGCTCCACATTGAATGAACAAGAAATTAGTGCTCAACATTGAATGCACAAGAAATTAGTGCTCCAATAGCATTCTTAATTAAATGTCTTCCATGTTTCTTACTTCATCCATTAGAAAAATATAACATTAAACCAAGTAAGTGATTTTACCACTAAACAAGGCCATCAATTATCACATTCTCCCACTTAAATTCACTTACATAATCCTTCCATCAGTTCTCACTTGCCAAATCCATGCTTGCTTATGTTTCCGCTAGACCACATGAGGATCTATACCATTAAACTTGTCAGCGTTGATTGGCTTGGTCATAACATCTATTAGGTTCTCGTCGGTGTGAATCTTCTGCATATCCACACTAGCTTCTTCCACTACTTCTCGAACAAAGTGATACTGAACCCTTATGTGCTTTGTCCATGAATGAAAAGCTGGATTCCTTGCAATGTGCAAAGCACTATGACTGTTACAAAACAGAACAATCTTCTCCTACTTGTACCTAAGCTCCTTCAATAACCTATGTATCTAGACTGCTTCATTGCAAGCTTGTGTAGCCGTCATGTATTCTTCTTCTGTTGTAGATAGAGCTACAACTGATTGCATTTTAGATACCCAGCTTATAGCTCCTTCTACAAGTGTAAACATATAACCTGTAGTTGACTTGCTTTTATTGAGATCCCCTGCAAAATCTGAATCAACATAGCCTCTGACAATAAAATCTGATCCTTCGTAACATAGTGCAACATTTGAGGTTTCTTTGATGTATCTCAGAACCCTCTTCATAGTATTCCAATGATCTCCTCTAGGATTTTTCATAAACCGACTAACTACTCCTACTACTTGTGCAATATCTAGTCTTGTACATATCATGGCAAACAATAAACTTCCTACTACTGATACATACGGTACTCGAGACATCTCTCTCCTCTCGGTTTCATTGTTAGGACACATACTTGAGGATAACTTGAAATTAATAGGAAATGGGGTAGAAATTGGCTTATTATCTTGCATGTTGAAGTGTCGCAATATCTTGTTGAAATAATTCTTCTGAGAAAGCCAAATCTTCCCGTTATTTCTATCTCGGTGAATCTGCATCCCTAGAATCTTGTTTGTTGGTCCTAAGTCATTCATATCAAACTCCCTAGCCAATTGTGCCTTCAATTCTTGGATTTGATCTCTGTTAGGGTCTGCTACCAATATTTCATCCACATACAACAGAAAGATAACAAAACTATTATCACCATCAAACTTTTTGAAGTACATACAATGGTCTGAACTAAGTCTGTTGTATCCAAGGCTAATAATGAAGGAATCAAATCTCTTGTACCAACACTTCGGTGCCTGTTTGAGACCTTATAGAGATTTTTTCAACCTACAAACCAAGTTCTCCTTTCTTGTTTCAGTAAAACCTTCTTATTGGAGCATATAGATTTCTTTTTCAAGTTTCCATGAAGAAATGCAGTTTTTACATCCAATTGCTCCAGATGTAAGTCACACGTAGCACACAAAGTCAAGACTATTCTAATTGTTGTAAGTCAAACTACCGTGGAAAATATCTCGTTGAAATCAATACCTTCTTTCTAAGCGAATCCTTTTACCACCAATCTTGCACGAAACCGTTCCACTTGATCATTGTTATCGCGTTTGATCTTGTAGCCTCATTTGTTACCTATGTCTTTTCTCCCATGTGGAAATGGTACCAATTCCCAAGTCTTGTTCTGGTGTAGAGCTTCAATTTCTTCATGCATTGCTGCCATCCATAAAGACACATCTGAGCTACTTATAGCTTCTTTGAAAGTTGAGGGCTTTTCATCATCCGTTAAAAGACAGTATGCAACATTGCTCTCCGTAACATACTCTAAATGCCAAGATGGAGGTCTTCTCTCACGAGTTGACCGACGCACTTCTAAAGACCCGGACTCAACTAGTTCTTGTACCTCGTGCTCTGGTGTTGCTTCAGTAGAAGTTGGAGTTTCTTGTACTAGATTATTTTTCACCTATTTTATTGTAGTCTCTGAAACCTCTTTCGATGTGCTATCGTGTCCATCTGTTTGTACTAGTTGATATTCTACAAAAATCACATCCCTGCTGACAATAACCTTGCGGGTAGTGGGATCCCATAGGCGATACCCCTTTACTCCGTCAACATACCCCAAGAATATACGCCTCCTAGATTTTGAATTCAACTTTGTTCTTTCTTGGGCATTGTACATCTCATACGCAGGACATCCAAAAGACTGTAAAGTAGAGTAGTCTGCTGGCTTACCATTTCACATCTCCATCAGTGTCTTTAAATCAATTGTTGTTGATGGCGACCGATTTATCACATAACAAGCGGTTTTGGATGCTTCTGCCCAAAAGAGTTGGATTGATATGTAGTCCTCAACATAACTCTCATCTTTTCTATAAGAGTTATATTCATCCGTTCTACCATTCCATTTTGTTGAGGTATGTATGTGACTATGAACTGTCATTTAATACCTTCTTGCTTCTAAAAAGTAAGAAACTTGCCATCTGTGTACTCTCTTCCATTATCTGTTCTCAAGCACTCGATCTTTTTCCCATATTTAAGTTCCACTTGTGCTTTGAAGTCCTTGAATACTGGAAATACATCTAACTTCTTCTTGATTGGATACACCTAACATCTCCTCGAATAATCACCAATAAAAGACACAAAATAGTTTGCCCCTCCTAGGGACATTTTTGGTAACTCCTATACATCAGAATGAATCAAGTCTAGAATATATTGACTCTTGGCATCAGATCTGTTAAACTTCAATCTATGCAGCTTACTTGTAACACAATGCTCACAAAAAGGTAGATTTACCTATTTGAGCCATGGAAGTAGCTTTTTGTCAAAGAGAATCTTCAAACCTCGTTCTGACATGTGACCTAGTTTGAGATGTCACATCTTCGTTGACTCTTCTCCCTTTTTGATTGACGCAACACACATATCAGCTTCTTCCAATGTTTCTCCTTTTAAAATGAATAGATTTGTCTCGATCTTTTTTGCCTTTATAACCATAAGCGCGCCTTTAACAATTTTCATGAGCCCATTTCAATATGGGTCTTGCATTCAAGACTATCCATTTGACCCAAAGATAATAGATTCTTCCTCATGTCTTTCACATGTCGTACCTCTTAAATAGTGCGAATTATACCATCAAACATCTCTATCTTGATAGTACCAATACCAGCGATCTCCAAAGCATGATAATCGCCCATGTGTATATAGCCTCCTAAGATTGGTTCATATTTGTGAAACCATTCTCTCCGAGATGTCATGTGCCATGTTGCTCTTGAGTCTAATACCATATATCCACGAACTGTTTTCTGCCTCCAACTGTCATTGTTACCTTGTTGTATAGAATTTCACCATCATCTTAGGCACTTGCCATATTCCCTTGAGCATTTGATGACTCAAGGACTCCACTCTTTTTTTTAACCAACAATCTTTCTTGACATGCCCTTTCTTGCCACAGTTGTAGCACTTGAAATTCTTCTTATTTCTTGATTTTGACTCCCATTAGGGCCACGTTCCATTGATCTTCCTCTCGTCATTGTCAAAGTTTCCACTTGCTGCGAACCTATATGTCTATCTTCCTTGTGTTTTACGTCTGGTTTCTTCTTCCAAAACAGTGGCAGTAATTTCGTCGAAGACTAGATAGTCTGTGAGGATGTTGTTCGTCAGGTTAATGATGAGTTGATCATACGAGTCAGGTAGACTTTGTAAAGAAAGCTCTGCACGTTCAAATGTCTCTATTGTGTAACCCATTGATGTAAGTTGCGAAAATAGAGTATTCAAAATGTTGATGTGGTCTATCACCGATGTGGATTCTGTCATTCGAAGAGTGTACAATCTCCTCTTTAAGAAGATTTTATTGTGTAGTGACTTGGCCTCGTACAATCTTGTTAGAGTATCCCAAATCTCCTTTGCAATCTTCTTTTCTGCCACACTAGATAACAATCCATCGGCTAGTGCTAAATATAGATCGGCAATTGCATTGCCATCCATCTCGCTCCACTTGTTGTCATTAGTGATCTTTGCGGGCATTTCTCCAATTGCGGCCAAACAATTGTCTTTCCTTAAAATTGCCTTAATTTTCATTTTTCACAACGAGAAATTACTCATGTTGAACTTCTCAACATTGAACTTTGTCGTAGTCGACATCTCGTTCAGAACGATCTGTTTCACACCCCTCAACCAATTGCTCTGATACCACTGTTAAGAAAAATTATCGGGTTCAAGCTAAAACACAACTAAAGTGAAATTGAAAATAATGAAAAATAAAATAGACACAAATATTTTACGTGAAAAAACCCCGAATAAATTGGGGTAAAAAACCACGGACAAGTGTAAGAGGATTTCACTATTGTAAAATAGAGATTACAACATCTTCTCTTTAGTTAGAATGAGATAACAATTTTAAACTCTATTGTAATAGGAGAAATAACTCTCTCACAAAATAGAGAAAATATTACTTGCAAAGAATGAATAAAAATTTTTCTTTCTAAGTAGTAACTCATAAGATAACTCTCACAAAAACTTTTACTATCTTTCTTATGGATGTTCTCTAATTCATTTGCTCTTATATTTTGCACAAATGAAACAAATTATTTATAAGCAACATCCTTGAAGAACTTGTGGTAGCAAAGACTCCATGTTCATATCCATTTTGAATGAACAAGAAATTAGTGCTCCATATTGAATGAACAAAAAATTAGTACTCAACATTGAATGAACAAGAAATTAACACTTAACATTAAATGCACAAGAAATTAGTGCTCCAACAACATCCTTAATTAAATTCCTTCCATGTTTCCTACTTCATCTATTAGCAAAATATAACATTAAATCAATTAAATAACTTTACCACTGAACAATTACATAAATTAGCACATTAACTTGTCAACCACTAAACTTACTTTGTGCCTTTGGTCCAGAAATAAAGGACAACAAAGAACCAAACACACTAAGAGTAAGTGCCAATATTTCTTTCAAGACTGCAACAAAGGCTATAACTTCAGAATGAATTTTGGAAATAGATTTAAGGCTTCTCACTTCAACACCCTTCAAATTCCCTTGTGGCTTTTGAATTGCCTTCTTAACCACCTTCCTTGAGGCCAAGTATTTCCTAACCTCACTGATAAGCTCAACTTCATGATCTCTTGGTCTTCTACGCATAATTGATTGGATTTCACGTGCAAATTCCTTGGTGTGAATCACAGCATCTTTAGCTGCATTGCATACATCCAAGAGCCTAAGAGAAGCATTCAACAATTCATCAACCCATTTTTTATTTCTGCATTGGATGAAAGCTAGTAGAGTGAAGGGCAATTGAAGCAAATTGTCAACACAATCATGTAAATCTTGAAGGTCACCTAAGTTGTTGGTAATTGATGATGAAGAAGAAGTAGTTTCAGCCTCAGCAGAAGTAATCTCAAATTTGCACAAATTGGCATTGCAACATTGAACAATTGGGTGTTGTTTTGTTGGCAAACTGTTGGGACGAACATGTTATTTTTATTTGGATATTTGAGTTGAAAGTATATAAAGGTGTGAAAAGAGACACCAAGAATCAGAGTGTACAAATATCAAGAAAGACAATGTGATGGAGTTTTGAATCTAACACAAATAGCAGCAATGTTTAGGCAGTGTTCCCCATCAACCAGGTACATCCAACTCATTTCCACAATTATATTAATTGCTTCATATCTAAGCGTATCACTTTCTTTTTTTCTTCCTCTATAAATTAAATAGGATAGTACTCATAGAGAAATCAAGCAAGGTTTTATCTGTTACTTTAGATGAGATAGTAGGGGGCAGCAAAATATTCGAGTGCTAACATGTAAAAATATAACTACTAAATTATATACAAATTTCTCTCTAAAAAATTATAAACAAATCTCTCTAATTGTTATATTTGGCTCAAAACAAAAAACAAATAAAATTGAACCCAAACCACATCTACCCATATTAAAACTCTTCTCTTTAACTAATATATATATTAGCTATTTGCTGCGTGAATGTAAGAAGACGCAGAATAGCAGTAGCTGCGGAAAAGGTAAAAAAAAGAAACAGAGAGCAGTGCAGAGCAGAGCAGATGGAATATATATACATATTTTGTTTCTTTACCGGCTCTTCTTCGTGACTGGTTTTTCATAGTTAGAAAATATTTTTTATTTAATAATAAATTTATTAATTTATCTTATTATATATATTATCGTGTAATATTTTTTTATTAATTTTTAGATTATTTTATAATTTATAAATTTTTATTGAATTTTGATTAGTATATCCGTTTTGATTATTAGTGAATTTTATTCGGTATACGTAAAATATATTTTTAACGTTTAAAAGTTAAACCACTTAAATTATTGTATACTATTATTTTTTATTAACGTAAATTATTTTGTTGATATTCATTCTTATTAATTTATATAATTAAAATTACACCTAATTTTCAATTATTTAATTCAAAAAATTAATATATATATATATATATATTTCTCTAAAAAAAAGTTATATATATATAGCAAACAATGAAGTGACACCGTGTATCATGGAAGGAAGGCTCCATTGTTAAAAGGAAGGGAATTTTTTTTTTATAATAATAATTCATCGATAATAATTTTATCTGTTAATAAAGATTTTAAAATATAAGTAAAAATATAAATAAAATAAATATTTTAGATATTTATTATAATAAAAATTATTATCGATGCATTATCGTTGAAGGTGTGGTCCAAAATCCAATTATTCGTGAGTCGTGGACCAACAGGAATGGAGTACGTGGAAACTGGTTAATTTACCCATTTGATATTTTCGATAAAATACATAACATATCATAAAATTTTAATATTATTGATATATTTTTTAATTTTTAATTCTTTAATTTTTAAAATTAAATATTCAATTTTAAATTTTTTAAAAAATAGAAGTTTGAAAATTATTTTTTAATTTTAATTTTGAAAAGTAAAAATTAAAATTTTTATTTGATAATCAAATCCTAATTTTTAATTTTTTAAGTTCTAAAATATAATTTTAAACTTATTTTTTACTAAATTTTAGTTAAGTAACTATTTTGAGTAACGGTAAGTATGGTTGGATTATTAGTTTTTGGTATTAAGAAATAAAACAAAAATTATATATTCAATTCTAAAACTGATTTTTATTTTTAATTTCAAAACTTAGCCATATTAAAACTAAGTTCCAAAGTTAGAAATTAAAATTTAAAATTAAGAATTAAAATTATCAAAGGAGAACTAACTTAATAGATTTAGTAATTCAAAACACTATGTGTATGTTACTATTTATAATACCTTTATTTCTTCTAGCCATGTCTTTTTAAGAGAGTGGGAGGGAGAACATTAGCAGCTAATGTCAGTTTAAATATTAAAGTTTTATTTTTAGTATTTTCTAAGGATAAAAAATTTATATAAATTATATTACATGAGAAAATTTAATTACAAAAAGTAAAGTAAATAAAAATCGATGAATAAATTAACGCATACCTATATTTATTTATCGTTTTGATTATTACAATAATAATAATTGTATTTTTTATAGGTTTCTATTTATATGTTTTTATTATTCTTTTGTTACATTCAATCAATATATTTAAGTTTAAGTATTTGAATTTTAAGATAATAATTATTTTAATAAAAAAATAACGAATCTAGATTTAGATTTAAAATAAAAAAAACATGTTAAAAACCAATCAAAACATGTCGAACTCACACTAGAATAAATATGTGATAAATAAATTCACTCAAATTAAAATTTAAGAAAAAATATCTCTTAAATCTTTATGATTTTATTAAATCTAACAAAAAGAAAATCTACTTATCAAATTTATATATGAGATGAGAGTTTTCTCTCTAATTATCATGTATCAAAAAGAAAAAAAAAGTAGAAAAAATAATAAGAACGGTTAAGATTTGGGAACTCTTTACTTCAACTTCACGACCAATAATTTTTAAAAATTTAAAAACTAACCAACTTTGAGTATCACACCTTACAAAGGGCAGGTCATAATTCATTTAAAATTTATTATAAATTTGAGATATATTATATATCATTTTCTTTTAAAAATACATAAATAAAAAAATCTCAAAACGTCCATTAAATTGCCTTGAAATTGGTGGACAATTAATAATTTATTTGTATGACATTTGAGATATATTTTTAGTATTAATAAGTGGTTATAGATACTTTCCCAAGTTATTTGTGAACTTACTTAAAAAAAATTGATTTAATTTAAAAGCAGTTAAGAATGTATGACAATTTATAATTATTGGAGTGTATATAAAGGACAAAATAGGAACAATTGTGAACGTACGTAGTAAAGTTTCAATTTTTATACTCTGAATGAACTTATAAGAAATATGGGCTTGTTATATCCTTTAGGCGCAATCTGGGTCTGCTTCGAACTTGGATTATCCGTTTTCAAACCCGAATTGTAGGTTAAAACTCAGATTAATACTGTTAAGCTTTCAGCGATTATAGAGTTACTGTTTTTTTTAACTTTTTTACCTAACATTTTGAAGGATTTGAACTAGTGGATTCTATTTTTATTTTTTTTAAAAGGAAATAAAATAACATAGAGTAGAATGAATATTTGTTTGGTTAAAAAAATTTATATGTATGTTTAAATAATAACTTTAAATTTAATTAAAACATATCTAATTATCCACATTCTATATTATTAAATAGAAATTTAACTACAAGTAAATTTTAAAAAATCATTAATTGATAAACATTAATAGAGAAAAAAACCGTCTCAAATGAGACTTAAACTCATAACTAAAAACATCACATTTGCCACTTAGATTTTATAACTAAAAGCATCACCTTTTATCATGACTCATTTTTATGTAACTATTAATTTCCATTTTTTTAAAATAGGTTTAGTGAAAGATAAACTAAGTAATATTTGAATAATAGTTTTTGAATATAATAGTAAACACATACTCAAGTTTTAAAGATTTTAAATGATGAACACGAGATCTTCCTTCCCTATTATAATCAACATATATTGACAGTTTATTTAAAAAGAAAATTTAAATCAGAGTTCAGACTTTATACATATTTTGGCTACCCTCAAGCAACAATTGGTGCAATAAAGAAAGAGCATTTCAATTAATTTCATGATCCTCTACCACCTTTTTGCTTCTTTTCTTCTAGTTCAACTGCTTCACTCAACATGTCAACAGCATCCTTTTGCATGTCCAACTTAGCCAGAGCAACCGACTGCATGTAGAAGGCTGTAGGCCAATCTGGATAAACAAACTGAGCTTGCATTGCATCTCGAAGTGCTGCATCTGGCTGGTCACACAACAGATAACACAGACTACGCCTAGCTAACACGGTAGGAGAGGACATTGTTCCTAGATCTATGAACTGCACAAGAAATAAATAACCAAGTGCACTTAGTTTCATTCCATATATTCTGAACTCGTTCAACAGGACATTGCAAGTTTAACTTGGAAGATTTTTAAGGGAATAGTCCCCATCTAAGAAAAAAAAAACCTGGGAATAACATTCAATGGCAGCTTTAAATTCTTTATCACGGAATGCATAATCTCCACGCTTCCTAGCCTCCACTGTGTCTCGCATCTGTTGCGTCCACTCTTGGAATGAGAACTGAATACATCGAAATTGATATTAGTCTTCCAGCAAAGATGGTGCAACAAGCTATGCAGACATCCTGCTTCATGTTACCTCATTGGTTCCTTCATCATCTCGGTAGTGTATTGCAATCAAGATCTGATGGATTGCTGTGAGGTCAATTCGTGAACATGCCTCCCCCATTGCTGAAAGGGGGTGTTGTGGCGTTGCTGGGGCCTCAACATCTCTTGGAATTCCGGGCATCATATATGATGGAACCTGGAAATGAGAGATGTTAATGAAATATCATTGAGAGACTTCTAACTATCCATCTTAAGATAATGGCCCCCAAGGAAGAACAGTATTGATTCACATCAAATACATTCATGAAGCTCATACAACTAATACCGTCAAACTTAACCCAATCTATCTTTTCTCTTTACAATATATGCCCCAGTTACTAAATTAAGTAATATAAAGGTGTATGAACCCATCTTTTTACGGGCACTGTTTGTTGTGTTTTTTTTCTTGTTTGGAGGAGCCTAAGAAAAGTTCATGTGGCTTAAAAGCCTATGGAGTAAGAAGGGGACAATTATGTCATTTTATTGCTTCATTAATAAACTCATTTAGGGTTTGCTATGAGTGAAATTCAGCAGAGAGAAAAACGAGGGCAGCGAAGCAGCTGTTGCAGCAGAAAAACTGAGCAGTTTTTCTGTTTCTCCTTCTTCATTAAGCCTTCATCAAGTACTCTGATGGAAGGTCGTTTGTGGTCCGATTAAGCTGAAATTTTGCAGACAGGTTCACGACCCAAGACTATTAAATCTGTACGGTGGAATTTGGATTTGGCTCACCGGTTTGGAAAACTCTTGGCCGTGAACAGTGACTACGAAATTAGGTTAGATTTCTCCATTTTTTTTGAAATAATTGTTAGTTTCAAAGATGTGTATTCTTGATGATGTTGTTGATTGTTTGTCTCTAGTTTTATCTAGAGAGAACTGTTGTACAATTATTTCTTGATAGTGGAAGTTTTGGAGATGAATGTCGTGGTTGTTTCTTTCCTACACCGGGAAGGTTTTTCCACGTAAATTATTTGTGTTGATTTTGTGCATGTTTTTTATTTTGAGCTCTATTTATTTATTTCCTAAAAGATTCACACAAAGAAGGAGAATAGGTTTAATTCCGTTGTTTCGAGCTTGATTAAGTTCGTATTGAAATTGTGATTCTCCTAACAAAGTGGTATCAAAACTGTAGTTATTATTGTCGAATTTATTATGTTGAATAATGGAAGCAAATTTGAATAGAATGATTATTTTGAATGATTCTAATTATCACACTTGGAAAGAAAAAATAGAAGATCTCCTTTATGTCAAACAATTTTCATTTACCGATATTTGTCTTTGAGAAGCCAGAAAAGTTGTCTGAAGAAGAATGGACTTTGTTACATCGATAAGTTTGTGGATATATAAGGTAGTGGGTAGATGATAATGTTTTGAATCATATTAGTGGAGAAATACATGCACAATCACTATGGAATAAATTTAAAGAGTTGTATGCTCGGAAAATAAGAAATAATAAAATGTTTCTTATAAAGCCGTTGATGACTTTAAGGTATAAAGATGGAACTTCGTTGACAGATCACTTAAATATGTTACAAGGAATAATCAATCAGTTAGCTGGAATGAGTATCAAGGTTGATGATGAGATTCAAGGTTTGTGTTTATTGCGTACGTTGTCAGACTCTTGGGAAACATTTAGAATGTCATTAAGTAACTCAGCTCCAAATGGTGTAATCAATATGAATCTGGTTAAGAATAGTGTTTTGAATGAAGAAATGAGAAGGAAATCACATGAGTCTTCTCAGCAGTCAGAGATTTTGATTACAAAAAGAAGAGGGAAGAGTAAAAGCAAAGGTTTCAAGAGCAAAGAAAAAGGAAGAAGCAAGTCTAATAGGTTTTCTAATGTTGAGTGTCATCATTGTGGCATGAAAGGGCACATCAAGAAATATTGTAGACAGTTGAAGCGGGATAACAAGAAGAAAGACAAAGAACAAGAAGGTGATATTGATAAGGAAAATGATCGAGTTGTCACCTCTAGTTCATAAGACTTTCTCGTTGTTTATAATGAAAATGTTGTCAATGTAGCATGTCATGAGATGAGTTGGGTTATTGATAATGGAGCCTCCATCCATGCTACGTCTCAAGAAGACTTCTTTACATCCTACACAACAAGTGACTTTGGGACAGTGAAGTTGGGTAATGATGGCTTGGTTAAAGTCATTGGTATTGGAGATGTGTGTTTGGAGATGAATAATGGCACAAGGCTACTTCTTAGAGGGGTAAAACATATTCATGAAATTTGTTTGAACTTGATCTGTGCAGGTAAACTTGATGATGAAGGATATTGCAATACCTTTAGTAATGGTCAATGGAAACTTACTAAAGGTGCTATGGTTGTTGCTCATGGGAACAAGCATTCCAATTTGTATATACTGCAGGCAAGACTCTTCAAAGGCATTATTAATGCTGTGACAGATGAGCTCACAGCAAAATTGTGGCATAAGAGACCTGCTCACATTGTCAAAAATAAGTCAAGAATGTTGTATGAAAATGACCGAATGATTTGGTCTTATGATTTATTTTTATTTATAGACTTTAGAAAATACAACAAACCTTCAAAATACAACAAAGTTGTCTATGGACAACTGTTTATGGACAGTTTATGGAAAACCATAGATTGTTGTCTATGGACAACTATGGATAGCTGTTTATGGACAATTATTTACAGCTAAAAAAATTATGGATAACAACTGTGTACAACTAAATGAATATGGACAAAAAATTACAGCTAAGCTGTCCATTGACAGCCCCTGTCAAATTGAAGCAGGTTGATCAATAAGCATCAATTTGTGACTTAGGAAGCAATGTCGATGACGAGTGAGAGACTTGGTGAAGATATCAGCAATTTGTAGTTCGGTA
Source organism: Hippophae rhamnoides (assembly GCA_033030585.1). NCBI lineage: Eukaryota > Viridiplantae > Streptophyta > Magnoliopsida > Rosales > Elaeagnaceae > Hippophae > Hippophae rhamnoides. The sequence goes on from CM065429.1 coordinate 72,086,451, forward strand.
GAAATATGTGGAAGAGTGATAACACGAGTTTCAAAGGCTTCACGGATAGAGTGACAGTCGACTTCAATATGCTTTGTGCGCTCATGATAGACAGGATTGGCCGTAATCTGAATAGCACTTGTATTATCTGCATGTAAAGGTGTAGGATGGGTATCAGAGGAGTCTAACTCAGCTAGCAAACCTCAAAGCCAAATAATTTCGGAACAAGCAAGAAACATTGCTCGATACTCAGATTCTGTAGATGACTTAGAAACTCTGTCTTGCTTCTTACTCTTCCAAGATCAATGCATCACCTAAGAACATGCACCAACTAGTGATGGAGCGATGTGTATCAGCACAGCCAGCCCAATCAGCATCGATATAAGCAACAAGACGAAGAGAATTGCCTGAAGGAAAAAATAAGCCATGGGCAGAAGTGCCCTAAACAGAGCATATGATCCGACATACAGCAACGAGATGAAGATGACGAGGAACCTGAAGAAATTGGTTGACTTGTTGTACAGCAAAAAAAATATCTGGTCTAGTGATGGTGAGATAGACAAGGCTACCCACCAATTTTCGATATAAGCTGGGATCAACAAATAAGTCACCTTCCTCTTTGCGAAGCTTGACATTTAATTCCATGGGAGTATCAACAGAGGTAGCTTGCTACAGTTCAGCTATAGTCACCAAATCACTAACATATTTGTGTTGATTGAGGGAAATACCAGAGGGGCTACGATGCATCTCAAGACCAAGAAAATATATAAGAGACCCAAAATCCTTCATATGAAAGGATTGTGAAAGATGAGTCTTGAGCTGGACAAGTAAAGTAGAATTAGAACCAGTGATCACAATATCATCAACATAAACCAAAAGGACAACAATACTCATGTCTGATTTTCGAAGAAACAATGAAGTGTCATACTTGCTCTGCACGATAGAAAATTGTAATAAAATAGTTCAAAAATTTTCAAACCACGCACATGGAGCTTGTTTAAGACTATAAAGAGAGCAACAAAATTTACACACATTGGATGTCGGAGAGGAAAACAACCCTGGAAGTGGCTTCATATAAATACATTCTTTAAGATCTCCGTGAAGGAAAGCATTCTTAACATCCATCTGATGTAGTAGCCAATCATTGGAAGCAGTAAGAGCTACAATCGTTCGAACAGTAGTCATTTTAGCCACATGAGCAAAGGTCTCCTCATAATTAACACAATATTCCTATTTGTTCCCAAGGACAACAAGTCAAGCTTTATAATGATCCAAACTTCCATCAGAGCAAACCTTGACTGAGTAAACCCATTTGCAACCTAGAGGAACTATAGTGGAAGGACAAGACTCAATGTCCCAGGTGTGATTGGCCTCAAGAGCAGCAATTTCTTCCTGCATAGCTTGGCACCAACAATCAGGCTTGACAACATGTGAGTAGCATGTGGAAATATCAAAATTGGACAATACAGTAGTAAGAGCTGAAATAAAATTGCCAGAAGAAAAACCATACCTATCAGGGGGTACAGGCACTCGAGAAGAGCGACGTACCAAAGGCTCTGGAGGTGCTACAACTAACTGACTCTGGTGTATGTTAGGATCAGATATTGGGTGAGCCATCGGAAGAGACTGTGGGAGGGATTCTCTTGTATATATCATTCCTGGTTTGAAGTGAGAATTGTTTTGAGGAAGAGCTAAGAACTGGTGCTCAAAGGAGGGAAGGACTACAGTAGAAATGGGTACATAAGACATGGGAAAAAATGTTGATTTTTAAAGAAAATAACATTCCTAGAAATGCTTGTACGATATAATGTAAGATCATAGCAAACAAATCTCTTTTGACATACATTATATCCTAAAAATGCACATCTAACAGATTTAGCAGATAATTTATTTTGCTAATAAGGTGGTAAATGAACAAAACATACACAACCAAAGATACGAAGATTATCATAATTAGGTTGCTTAGTAAACAAACAAAAATAGGGAGATTCCATGTGCAAAACTTAGGAAGGTAAACGATTAATCAAGTGAGTAGCAGTCTTTAGAGCCTTAACCCAGAACATGGATGCAACAAAAGATTCTAACAAAAGAGTACATACCATATCAAGAATATGATGATTTTTGCGCTCAGTTATTCTATTTTGTTGAGGGATAGCAGGACATGAACGTTGATTGATGATACCTTTAGAAGCCAAAAATACCTGAAACTTAGTGGACAAATATTCACTATCAGAATCTGTGCGAAATGTCTTAATATTTGTAGAAAATTGATTTTCAACATATGCTAAAAAGTCGGTGAAAGTACAAAAAACCTCAAATTTAAAGCGAAGAAAATAAACCAAGTGAATCTGCTATGATAATCAATGAAAGTTATATAGTATTTAAATTTTTCATATGAAGTAATCGGGGAAGGTTCTCAAACATCACTGTGAATAAGATCAAAGCAGTGAGAAGCTCTACTAGCATGCAAAGGAAATGGAAGAGTTTTGCTTTTACCAAGTTTACAAGAATCACACTCAAAAGGTAAAGAAGAACATTCTTTATTACCAAGAAAGCCCGAGTTCAATATATAAGATAAAACTTGAGTATTAGGATGGCCTAAGCGATGATGCCACACCATACTTAGATTAGGAATATTATTACAAGCAAAAGACTCAATAGAAGTAATTAGATAAAGTGCTAGAATAGAAGGAATTAGGTCCCTTTGCGATCGGCTCCCCTGTTACCTGGTCCTACACAACACAACCATTACCAGAAAAGTTAACAGCATAATTGTTATCGAATAATTGACCAACAAAAATGAGATTTGTAAAAAGTTGAGGAGCAAGAAACACATCAGTAAATGTAAAAGAAGCATTTTCAACAGCTTTGATTGGCAAAGAACTGCCATTGGTACTTTGAATAGTAGATTGGCCAACATAAGGCCGAACATGAGACAAAGTTGTAGGAGTATTTGTCATATAATTATAAGCCTCTGAGTCTACATACCAAAGTGTAGTAGAATTTTTACCTTGAAATCCCATTGCAGATAATGCCAAAATTAGCATCTGTTGCACCATTTCAGGAGTGCAGTAAGTTGCTGTAGGAGGTGAAAGATTAAGGGAAACACCTGAGGAAGACACATGTGCTACAGTAGGTGCTACTGGAGGAATAACAACAGAAGTCTGAAATGCTTGGGTCTGACGACTCTGGGGACAAATACGACATTCTTTGATAATATGACCATTTTTCTTGCAATAAGAACAATATTTTTTAGGACAATTGGCAGCAATATGCTCATATTCTTTGCAGCAAAAATATTGCATATTTTTAGAAGACATAGATGATCCACACCTTTGGACTGCATAAGCCATAGTTGTCGTCGTGGAATTACCATAAGATTGTTCCAGAATAGCTTGAGTACTTAGACGTTGTTCTTGGCGAAGTAACTCACTAAAATAAATATCCAGAGAAGGAACAAGGGATCTGTTCAATAGAGAAGAACAAATTGATTCATATTCAAGGCGTAATTTCATAAGAAATTGATCACGCTGACTAGTCCTGTGAAGATTTTGAATAGTTGATATAGCAACAACAAGAACATTTGTTGTAACTAAATCAGCATATTTATGCCAAAGAGTCAAAAATGTCGAGTAATAATCCTGGATGTAAAGACTACCATGTTGGAACATGGCAATCACATGTTCCAACTGAAAGCGACGAGCATCATTGTCTTAATGATAAACTTTCTTCAAATAATTCCACATGGAGTTAGCAGAGCGATGAGCCATCAAGTTGGTGACGATATGTGATTCCACCGAACTAAGAAGCCAAGACATGATTCGAGCATAAGCACAGCACAAGAAGGAGAAGACACGACTTCCTTAGAGTTGACAGTATCAGATGATGGTGTAACATTTGTGCCATCAATATGACTCCAAAGGTTTTTTCCCTTGAGGAAAAGTTCAAACTAGAAATCTCAGGTAGAGTAATTTTTTCCGTAAACTTAACACACACTAGTGCAGTGTTCATTGCGAGTAAATGAAACCCGAGAAATATTCAAAAAAAAATAAAGAAACCAAGATAAGGACCTTAAACAGAGATTGTTGAAAACCACTTGTTTGGCAAAAAAATGCTAGAAAATATCAATGAAGATTTTCTCATAAATATAATGCTCAAATTAAAGAAACCGAGAAAATAACTTTAAATAGAAACGCTAAAAAAATATCAATGAAGATTTCCTGAGAAATAAAAAACCGATTTTTTTCTCAAAAAAGCTTTGATACTATGTCAAAAATAAGTCAAAAATGTTGTATGAAAATGAACGAATGATTTGGTCTTATGATTTCTTTCTATTTATAGACTTTACAAAATACAACAAACCTACAAAATACAACAAAGTTGTCTATGGATAGCTGTTTATGGACAGTTTGTGGACAGTCATGGATTGCTGTCTATGGACAGTTATTTATGGAAAATTATTTACAGCTAAAAAGACTATGGACAGCTGTTGTGTACAACTAAATGAATATAAACAACAAATTACAACAAAACTGTTATGGACAACTAAGTTATTGATGGAACACAGCAAAACTGTTATGGATAGCTAAGCTATCTATTGACACACACGAGTAAAAAAGGCTTGACAATATTAACTAAAAAGAATCTTCTTTCTGGAATGAATGATTTTTGTTTAAGAAGATGTACTCATTGTTAGGGAAGCAAAATAGAGTTTCTTTCAAGAGTTCTCCTTCAAGAAAACCATACATACTTGATTTGGTACATTCAGATGTATGTGGTCCTATAAAGACAAAAACTTTAGGTGGTTCCAGTTATTTTGTGACCTTCATGGATGATTGTTCAAGAAAGTTATGGGTGTACACTTTGAAGAGCAAAGATCAAGTATTAGATATGTTTAAACAGTTTCAAGCCTTAGTGGAGAGACATACTGGGAAGAAATTGCGGTGCATCAGAACAGATAATAGGGGAGAGTATTCAGGTCTTTTTGATGAGTATTATAGGCATTAGGGCATTCGACATCAAAAGACACCTCCTAAGACTCCTCAGTTAAATAGGTTGGCTGAGAGAATGAACAGGACATTGGTTGAAAAAGTAAAATGTCTTATGTCACAGGCTCAGTTTCCATGTTCTTAATCTCACACCATGTGTTCCTCTTCAGTTTGATGTACCAAATAGAGTTTGGATGGGCAATGAGAGTAGCAAAGCAGTAGAAAAACCGAGCAGTTTTTTAGTTTCTCCTTCTCCAGTAAACCTTCATCAAGTGCTCCGATGGAAATTCGTTTGTGGTACGATTAAACTGAAATTTTGCAGATAGGTTCACGACTCAAGACTCTTTAATCTGTACAGTGGGATTTGGATTTGGCTCACCAGTTTGGAAAAATCTAGGCCGCTAACAGTGACTATGCCTCTAGTTTTATCTAGAGAGAATTGTTATACGATTGTTTCTTGATAGTGGAAGTTTTGGAGAGAAGTGTTGTGGTTGTTTCTTTCCTACACCGGAAAGGTTTTTCCACGTAAATTGTTTGTGTTGATTTTGTGCATGTTTTTCATTTTGAGCTCTATTTATTTGTTTCTTAAAAGATTCACACAAATAAGGAGAATAGGTTTAATTCTGCTATTTCGAGCTTGATTAAGTTCGTATTTAAATTGTGATTCTCCTAACACTGTTGGTGTAACTTAGAGGAATATCAAAAGTGATGAAAAGTAAGAAATTATATCTCAACAAAAATTTCCATCATGACTCATTTTTAAAGAGAAAATTAGTATAGAAAGAGCTAAGAAAAATCATGGATGCAAGCCATAAAAGTTTTGACGACTCTGTCTTCATTCGCATTGTTCTCAAACAAGGGTCTCCTTTGCAAGCAAAAAGGGAAACTGGTTCCTTGTTGCAGTCAACTGCTTACGACAATAAGAGAATAACTAAGGCACAATTACTTAAGTCCTGTATACCTAAGCTAACAGAGGACAATCAGTCATCACAGGCCTAAGCATGTATTATGAGGGATGCTATAATGAATTAGCACTAGAAAGTACGGTGTATTAAGTTTATTGCAATAGTATTGCAATGGAAAAGAAACCTCTTACATCAGGTTTGGTCTGCAGTGGAGCAAGTGCTGCAACAAGATCCTTCGTATTAGGCCTCTCCCTCGGTTCATATTGCAAACATTGAGAGACAAGATTAACAACCACAGTTGCTTCTTCTGTAGAAAATTTTCCCTCTAAATGTGAATCCATTAAGAGAAAGTTATTGTTTCCCCGTATCATATCAAGAGCCTATAAACATAATTTAAGATTGCATTAGTAATAAATCATGCATCAGGTCTATAATAAGAACCACAATTCAGCATCACCAATGTCAATTGTCAACCAATAAATTAAATCAAGATTGAAATTCCAAGCATGTAAGCATGGATGTGGAATGTGATAGCTAGGTGGACTTTCTGACCAATATATTCCAATTTTTTTAAGATATGAACTTCCACTGTAATTTGAAGTGACAGTTTGAAGTTCTAAATTTACACCCCTTGATCTCCAAACCTGATGCAGGACAACCTTACCTATTACCAATACTAAAGAGAGGGTTAAAAATTCTTTTATCTTCTAACAAATCTTTATAGTGTTGTAAACTTAACAGCTCATTGCCTATTTAATGTACCATTAACTAACAGATTGCATAGTGTAGAAATCAGAAATACGGATGCCCGGAGTCTTTTTCCATAGAACACGAAAAGGATTAACCATCATCAAGACGAAGGATGTGCTGTGAGAACCCAAGAAGGACATGTTTACACATCTGCATTATTCTATTCCAATACACTCTTTAAATAACAGGTACTAAATGAAGAATAAAAATAGCAATATAATTTAAACTTCAGTTTCTAGTTAACTTTCAAGCCTGACCATAGCACATCATCAGTAGCCGCATCAAAAAAAGAGGACAAAGGGAGACACATCAAGTAGCAGACAAGTATCCTTTTTCAGTTTTGGCAAAAAAAAAAAAAAAGTAGCAGATAAGTAAATCCCACATAAAAAATATGAATTTACTTACATGACTAGGAGGTATGTGCTTCCCACTTAGCAGATCCAAAAGGACAGTGCCAACGCTGAATATGACACTTTCTGGGGTAACCCTTCCTAAAATTACAGAAACGGGATAATGACAAGAAGAGAAGTCTAAAATAAAACAAAGAGAATCTTGAAATCAGCATTAAAAAAACAAAAAACAGAACATAAATTCTCACCCCTTATTTAGTGGTCACATTTTGTTGGAACAACCCATCCAAAGGAAGCACCAGCATAAATGAATATAATACACGAAAAATAAGAAAATAGTTTTGTATCTGGTGATCTCATAGCTTCTAATTTTTTTAAACTATTTTTAAAGGGTGCAAATGCAATGTTCTCATCCATCTGTTAGTAGATTTTAATTTTTATCTTGAAATAACAATAGCACTTCATCGAACACGTTAAAAATTATAAAGATTATGAGTGTTGGTAATTTTTGTGAATAAAATATTTACCTGTAAATTTGTTTTTAAGTTTGTTATAAAATCTATAAAGAGAATCAGATCAAATACTCGAGTTTTAGATAATTGTATTTCAGGTATATCTTTGATAACTACGAAAGATAATATTACATTTATATATTTAATAGTACATGTTCATAAATTTTAAATTATTTTTTATGCTAAAATATTCAATTAAACTTAAAATTAATTTATAAAATTATCAATTAGTTATCTACTAGATAGATATATTTAAATATTTTTTAGATATGTTTTAATATTTTTAAGATGTATTTTAAAAATAATTTTTTTATAATATTAAGTTTTTTTTAATGGATTTTAAAAATTAAACCCAAAATATATTTAACTTTAATATTGTTAGTTAATTATTATTATCTTGAATTACTGTGTGTTTGAATTAAAAACAAAACCTGCCGAATGTATCCATAAAAACAGCCGAAGCTGTCAAAGAAAAAGCCGAAAACAATAAAAGGTAATTAAGTTTATATATATAGATTAAAGTATTTATTGATCGGAGGAAAGAGAATCGTAAAAGCATCGTTAAAAGATATAAAGAAAAGGCATATAAGGTAATTAAGTTTATATATAGAATAAATGACGGTTAGTAAATTGGGTAATTTGAATATAAGGAAATAAAATGGTAAAATTATCGAATAGGATATTTGTTATGAGTTCATAAGTGATGTAAATTAATTTGGATTTGATGTTTATTTTTTTTTAACTTTTTCTTAATTAGATTTTTATATGTTTAAATTAAATAATTTTATGTGTGATCATAATTATTTGATTTGATTATTAAATTTTAAAGAAATTATTTTTATTGAATTTGTGCTTAATATTTTTTTATCTAGAATTTATTAGTTGATTTAATTTAAGTGACATATGTTTTGAATCGTCTAGTTATTATTATTCATTATTAAATCCGTTATAAAACACCTAAGGACACTTGTATTTTTGTACTAACATTTTTTGTAGTTGATTCGTGAATGTATCTGGTTAATGGAAAGTTTATTGAAACGTTGGTCTGAAAACTGCTCAGGTTAATATTAGAAATTGTGAAAACAGAGCAGAGACTCGTAAGTAAAGTATATTGAAGCAGTATCTTAAGAAGGGTAGCATAAGACCGAGTTTGTATTTGAACATTTTATTTTCATATTAGAAAATTAGATGGTCCAATGTATCGGTGTTTTTCCTCTTAAGTCATGATTGTGACCTAAATTGTTTCTACATAAAAATATCATGTATTATTATTTTATTTTCAAGTTTTATTCTTATATGTAATCTTATGGTCTTCTTTGTAGCTTAATTAGCTCCGTAATCAATAAATTTTCAAGAATGAATTTACCAAAAAAAAATAAGGGTATCTTGACTTATTTACTTTAAATGATCTCAAATTCATGGCATAAGTGATTGATGATGATGGACTAATTGTAGATAAACAAACATACAAAATGCACCTTTTCAGTAAGATTTTCCCTTGAACAACCAAGAGTTAGTTAGGTTTCGACCAACATGATTTATCCGTTATGAGTCTTTCAATGCAAGAAAGTTCTTTGAAATAAAATATTAACAAAAATAATCAAAATGACAGGCAATATATAGAGTAGAGTCCTAACCATTTTTCAAATACTCCGGTGGCGTGGAGGCAAGATTTGTACTGTAACTTTTTCCATCTCTACTATTTTTCATCAAGCCAAAACACGAAAGGCGTGGATCACCATCCTACAAGTCCATTTAAGTACTTTTTTTATAACGCCAGGAATAGTGAAAATTGAGAATAACAAGAACTAAAAAATAAATTTGAGAAGAACTACCTCGTCAAAGAGAACCCTACAAGCATTCAAATCATAGTATAACGGATGGCCCTCAGTACTGCAATGATCCAAAGCTTCAGCAATATACAGAGCTACTCTTAAACGCATGGCCCATTCAATAGTTTGATTTTCCCCTGCCAAGAAGAAATAGAGACAACAGAACTTTAAGAAAGACAACAATTTACAACAAAAGATATAAAATAGAAATTTATTCAACTGTAATGAAAACAAAGCAGCCCCCCCCCCCTATTTAGACAAACTCCATATGATACAATTATGAGATCCACCTGATCACTAATTCACTACCACCATAAATAGACACCAACCTAGAACATCTAGTAAAATTGTTAAGGTTACCCTTAATGCATAAATGGAAAGAGATATATAACCCTCTTCAATCTTTTTATTATTTTTTATTTTTATCTTTTGCAGCTTTTTACAAAAGCTATCTTAGGAATTTAATAAAATAAGCTAAAAGGAGATTGTATTTGATATGCGGCTACAATTTCGAGAATAATAAAAAAATGGAAGTACTTTACACTGGAAAAAAATAAAGCACTAAAACGAAAAAGGAAGTAACACACATACGGTGGAAGAGATGCTTAGCAAGAGTGTCATTAGGCATGTATTCAGCAACAAGCAACCTCTCATCACCATCACAGCAATAACCAAGCAAATTGGCAAGCCTCCGATGCCTCAATTTTCCTACACCCCTTGCCTCCTCCTAACAATCAAAACTCACAAAAGTTTTCGAAAACCCACACTAAGAATTATATATAGCAAATTAACAAAATCAATTATTAGCATACCACAAACTGCTTTGGGTCAGGCCAAGCAAACTTGGAAAATTTCTTGACAGCTATCCAACTGTGGTTCTGAAGGCGACCTTTATAGACCAAATTGGGAGCTTTTTCACCGCTCACAGAGACAACAGAGTCGGAAATGAAGCTGTCAGTGGCGACTTTGAGCTCAGCAAAAGAGAATTCGGTGAAAGGTGAGACTCTGCCAGTAACCGGGCCGGATCCGACAGAGGAAGATGGGCGGTGGGTCAAAGCATTTTGATGGGTTTCTTTAGCTTTAGTTTTGGCTTGTTGGTCCTTTTCTATGTGAGTTTCTGTAAGAAACGATGACTGACAACAACCCATCACTATGTTTTCTCACTGTTTCCAAAAGGGCTGGAGTTGGAAAAATGGGAGAGAAACCATGAATGATTAGTGGGTGGATGAATTATAGAATAAGAAAACGAAGAAGAGAGAGAGAGATCAACAGCAGAATTTAGCCTTCGATGAATGTTCCTCTGTGCTTCCTTTCTAAGAATGTTAAACTGCGTAATGAAAAAGTTCATTGCCGTAACGAAGCATTTCTTAATTGCTACAGTTTATTTAGTTATTCTCTTCTTCTTTTTTTCTTTTGTTCCCTATTGTTTCATTTTTTTAAAGGTAATATTTATAAAAAAAAATTAAAAATATATGTATAATTTTCCAATGAGAGGATATATAATATTCTTGTGTTTAAACTTTAATTATGAGTAATTAAATATTATATTATTTAATTATTTAATTTAAAAAATATTATAAATTAAATGTTCGCTTTTCTATTGACTTTAGTCTCGTCAACTATATCTTTCTTTTTTTTATTATAAGATATATTTTAATAAAAAATCAAAATAAGATAAACCTATAAATTTAACATTGATTTTATTATCAAGGTGAGTATTATTATGAACACTCTTTCCTCCAACTTAAGCCATAAGCTGAAATCGCATCCTCAAGTTTATTCTTTCATAATAAATAAATAAAATTAACAACATGATCGAGATGATGGATGTTTGTTTTTATTTTATTTTATATATTTGTTCATGGAATTATTTTGTGAGGATCCCTATTATGTGTAAACGTGATGAGAGAAGAAATATATTCTATAACAACATTCGGAGTCTAATTTTGAAGGTGGATTCAAATCATTATATTCCAACCTTTTTGTACTCAATAGTACACGTAAAGCTCACAAGTCTTGATAAACTATTTGGTAAGATTATGCTATGCTATTTTTTTTTTTTAAATGTCAAAAATTAAAATCCTAACCTCCACACCTAATATAAATACTTATAATTTGAATTATGCTAGGCCAATATTATAATAAACAATTAAAATATTAATTCATTAACTATTCAAATGAAAAATACTCTATGTTATAATCTCATTTTATTGAAAAAATTATAGCATAAATTGATATATCATTTTTAATAAAAATATATTTTAAATTTATAATTAGATAAATTTATTATTTTTATAAAAATAATAACAAAAATCTGATTAAAAAAATAATATAAGACGCGTAACTTATCACATGTTTGGTTAAGAAGTAGTATAACCTATGTTACATGTTTAATGCATATTTGATAACTATTTTAAAAATAAATTTTTATTATATTTTTTTTATAAAAATAATAGATTTATATTATATTATTCGAAAAAAATCACATATCTTAAATATATTTAATAATCGAATTAAATAACCCTTTCTCTGTAATTTAATACATAGGCTCAAATTTTAACGCTTGATTATCTATATAATCCACGACACATCTAAAGAGAATTAGTTTATTTACATAATTTAATCTTAAAAATTAAAAATAATATTTTTTTAATCATGTTAGTTATAAGAAACGGGTGAAGGACTGAAAATATTAATTTTTAAATATTTTTTAATTAAACTTATGGTATTAATTACTTACAACTTCATTAATAATAATTAGAGTTATTATTTTAATTATTATTTATATATCATTCAACGATCATCCTAATATTTAATATCATTCTCTATATCTTATCATTTTTTTTTGTTTTAATCTCCCTTTTATCCTTAAATAATAATATTTTATCATAAGTTTTATTAAAATTTTATTTATTATTATTATATTTCCCCTTTCATAATAATAACAATAGAACAAGAAAAAGAAAAAAAAACCATTTTAAAGAACTAATAATCTCCATTAACTTTACAAGCCTTTTTCAAAGAGAGAAGAAAAGCAGAAACTCAGAACGCTTTACTTGTGAGTCGTGAGTTCCAACCTAGCAGACGAATGAAAGAACAAATGGCTTGTTTCACTGTATTGAAGCGTACCGAGATAATACTGATCATCAATCACTAGCACTACAATAACAAATTAGACTACAAAACTGCTATCATATGTTACACGTGACAAAATGGTAAAAGTTTTTTTTAACTTTAGGCGATCTTCAGTACAACATTTAATCACTATTAAAAATTTAGTTGATCCCAACTACAATATTCAATCACACAGTGTCTGTAGTAGCTTTAGTCTGTACCCATTTAAATAGTTCAGCTATCTACAGTTCTTTGATATCCTTGACCAATCTCCTTTTTTTTTTCTTTTTTTTTTAAACCAACCAATCTAACATATAAAAAAAACAATATAAGAAAACTCCAAATATCCCACTAAAATTTCATCCCTACTACACCCACATTCAAAAATATACATATTTCAAAAATACTTGCAAAGTCCCCCATCGAATTTAATAGTGAAGAAGCCCTTATTTAAAAACTAAGTAAAATTCATAACCCAAACAGGTGTTTTTAAGTCATCAACAGAACCGAATATTCCCTGTAGCTCAAGGATTATAAATTATGTTATATTTACCTTAATCTTTTTAAGTCCCAGGCATTTACATTATTTAGCTATTTCATAATTAAAAGAGCTCATCCTGCTTCAATGCCGAAAGGTTCCTGTACAATAACTAAACATAAACGAAATGGCCGCCTATAAAAATTTAAGAAAAAAATTACTTGACATTATTATACATGATCTAATAATTTACGGACATTCAAGTGACTTGCGTCACATCGAGCATCCCATAAATCTAATGCTCTACAAAATTGAAACGAAACCAGCTCACCCAAATTGTTCCAAATCCATTTGTGCATCCCTATACCTCCTACCAATTCAATAACAGCATATTTTGGCATCATGAATACGAACCAAAACTCATTCTCGTGAATGAGCTTATCTCTATCTTGTGTTCAATCCCGCACAATTTGCAAAAAGGCATGTTTGCATCATTGTGCTTGGCTGGAAAACCAGTTTTTCGTTCCAGTTGTCAAAACAGAAAGATTCTTTAACCAGCACAAATTTCACATGTACTCTTAACCTAGACAATGTATGCATAACTTATCCATCAATTGCACTGCAGCCTCATAAAAACTGCAAGGTGAACCCTAGTAGTATCTCCTCTATAGTGCAATTTTCCCAAGTTAAACATGTTTGCTCCTTCGTTCATCCTGCAAATTACAATAAAGTCTCACTCTAGGTAAATATCTACCGCCAGAAGCAGTCCTGGTCACTTGTAAGAAGTTGAAGTTTTTGTGGCAGGGGATGAACCCATTTGATTCCCATGTAAACCCACAGGTTGAACTTCCACTTCCAAATATCAACAACACTAGAATATGTCCACTGACTACAAAGTTTATGGAGCTCTCTCCTGCTCCCTAGCAAGCCTTGATTCTTCACTATGCTGCAAAAGCTCCTTGTAGGTGTCAGCACTTAGTCTTTCCATGGCCTCAAGTAAACCCTCACAGGTTGAGCTTCCACTTCCAAATATCACCAACACTAGAATATGAGCACCCACTACAATGTTTATGGAGCTCTCTCGCGCTCTCTAGCAAGCCTTTCTTCTTCACTACGCTGCAAAAGCTCCTCATATGCCTTTGTGGTGTCAGCACTGAACCTTTCCATGGCCTCAAAAATGCGTTGCAGACATACCTGTAGATTAGTATTACTGGTGTCACTCTGATACACAACCTGCCCACTTAGTGAAAGATTGTTATCCTCTCTTGAGACCAATATCACTTTCTTGTCTAATGTCTGGATCTGCTTCTGAATCTTCTGGTCTTCCCTATCCAAGTTCCTAACTTTTCCCTCCAAATCTCTGTTTGCCATCATTCTTTGGCGCATTTCATTCTTATCATCTTCCCAAATCTGAAGAATACTTGCAGTGAAGAATCGCATGGAATCAACCACTTCCTTCTCAGACGTCCTTTTCATAGCTTCTGACCATTGATGACAGATAACAAAAACAGGGGGTGCACCCATCCTACCAGGCGAATAAGGAATTGGCCCATCCGGAGTTTCTTCAGGTTCATAATATACACACTTAAAAAGGTAGTCGTTTAAGGCTCTCACATAACCCTTCTGGGCACTTATCCAAGTAGAAAAACTGAAAGTCCAGTTGATAAGCTCGCGTTCAAGCTGCAAAGTGGCTTGAAGATGGGCCTCGCCCAGCTTTTTCCCAGATCCAATAGAACATAAGCCTCTTCCTTCTTTGATTGCTTGGCACTGGCTATGATGACATTCAAACATACATTTCCACATCCTGGTTAACCTGAAAATATACAAGATTAACCACTAATGAGAATTCAAACAAGTAACTTTCGTAGAAACCTGGATTTATTACATCCATCATCTGCAACAGGTGACCCACACCTTTTACTCCACAGTGACATGGTTTTCCAAAGACTTCAAAGTTCTTTTTGGAAGAAAAGAAAATCCAGAAGAGCTCAGAAAAATAATCTGCTGCATTTAACAATCGTTTCATTTCTGTGACGGATTTGTTTACTAAAAAAATATATTCTAAAAATAAAACGTCTTTTTTAAATAATTTTTATTTTTTAAAAAAAGTTTTTATTTAAAGAAAAGATGTTTGATGTTGGAGAGGGAAGAAAAAAACATGGGAGTTCAGGTTGCAAAGTCAATTAGCAAAATACATTCCCAAGAGTATTCAGATTGCAACTAACAGTGAATTTAAGATGGCACCCCAACTGTTGTAACTGCACTAATAGAGCATCTGATTTTTGTACAAAACCTAGCACAACGAAAACCGCGAGAAAATATGGGCAAAACTTTGTAAGCTCCCATAAAGTTTCACTGCTCATCAATTGGAGCCGTGCAGCTTAATCAGCTCCCAAAAATTTCTCCATTTGATAAAAGTTAAAGAGCCTTCATTAGTTATATATATATGAAGCAAATTCCAATTAAATATGTCTGACCAGTGGTTAGGAAGATACACTACTCAGGTTTTTTTTATATTGAGGTTGATTTACAGATTAAGCAGTAAAACTCCAATTTGAGGTCTCCTAATTTGATAGTTTTTAAAAGTCCAGTATATAATTAAAATACTAACATTAGGATTTGAACTCAGCATGCTCTCACTCAATCTCTTATAAGTCAGATTTTTGCAAGAGCTTCATATTATCTTTCATATAAAGGTGTGGTTCTTATTGAGACAAACAAGCTAAGTTGACAATCGTTCACTTGCATATGTTGCATTAAATGCAAACCCTCCTACAATTACGTAATTAAACAGGCAACGGAGCCATTGCCAACTTACCAATCTGGCTTCATAAGAAACCAAACATCAGGTTTCCTAGCAATTCTCAGATTGCCTACTAAAGAACAGAGTCCATTATTTTTCCAAAATCCCTATTTGGTTGTTACCCTAAGTGCCACTGATCCTTGTAATTTTCAAAGAACAATACCAATAAAGACAATAGGCTTAATTAATAATGCCTGTGACCTGTCATGCCATTTATCAGTTTAACCAATAATAGTTCAACTTAAAGCTTGACTCTGAGTTCCTCACACTTAAGATTGTCAGTTCCAGTTTAATGGGGCATATTATTTTCATATCAATTGAGCCAATATCCTCCATTAGCAGGTTTTGGAAAGCACGACAACTCAATGATGGTTTTAACGAAGTGGAATCCAGACTTATCCGAACAAAGAATAGAGACCATAGTAATTAAGCCTAAATTTAATTCAAAGGATACCTAGGTCACTAGTTAAAGATTTTACCACATGTCTCAGTAAGAATCTATTTTTTTCTACTAAAGAGTGATAGTGAAATACCCAAAGATACATTTTTCAACAAGATTTAATATTTTAAAGTAACTCTTTGCTACTAGTATCAAAGTCAGACACTTGACATTACTATTTTAAAATAAATAAATAGAAGGTCAAATTCAAAGAAATTTTGAAAATAACGAGTATAAGAAAAGATCCTACCATAATGAGAAACTACAAGGCACTCAGAATAGAACTCATTGAAAACGTTAAGAGCCAAAATCTGATTTATTTTTGCAAGAGACAACACCGGACAAATAAGATTTGGAGCAAATATACATATATGATGTTAATACTGACACTGACACAGTTACCAAAAAAAAGGCTAGAATCAGCAAAGATCTTGCATATAACAAGTAAATATACATACCCCTGAATAAAGTCACTCAGTTGAGGCCACAACTCTTCATCCCTAATCTTATTTATTGTCACTGATATCTTATCAACGACTTGAATTGCAATTCTTATCTTTGTGGAGAGACTCCTTACTAACTTTCGGGTAGAATCAACTTTGTGTGCCTCAGCACCCCTATCATCTAAACGCTTCAGCTTACGACGTTTCCTTTCATGAATTACACGCATCTTTTCCTCAGCCTGCAAGAACAAAAGGATACAACTCTCATTAAAAACATCAAACAGAACAGCTAGAACCTAAAAATTCTCAACCAAGATAAAGACAAAAATATGGAAATAACCCAAAAGGCCTATTCCTTCCTGCCATCCGATAAATGCTTAAATGATAAAAGAATTTTGCAACAAATGACACCTTAAAAAGGGCTCATCTCAACCACGGCACATAATTCATAAATCAGACAATCGCTTATACCCTATCAAAAAGATTATCATGAAACAACAGCAAGAACTGTCCCATCAAGTCCTGTAAAAAACTTTCGCAGAACAGGGTCCTCTCCATACAAGCTACCCTCATAAACTCGGTTACCCAACATATTCATACTCCACCCCTCCACTTCCAGATTAAGAAAGAAGGTTTGGAACTATTTATATGACACAGCTAACTAGTAAGCGTCAAATTGTCCAGAAAAAATCAAAGGTTGGAACACCAAAACAGTTCAAATGTAAATGTCACATTCAAAATCCTAGCAACAGGGTATAAATAACAACATACCTTAACTTCATTGAAGAGTTTCTTCTCCCAAAGATACAGCTTATGCAAGGTAGAAGAAAGAGTTCTGGACCGCATCCTCAACTCATCTTCAAAGTCCAACAAAGCAGTATCACTCTTCTCAGCAGATGTATCCGCACCTTTAGATGTAGAAGGCTGTGATGACACTACTGATAAAGATGGAGTAACCACATGTAGCATCTTAGAAGTAACTGCTTCATGAAGAAACACCCAATCTAAAGTCAAACCACGGCTAAATGCAATACTGAACATTGTAAAGAACCAAACCCCTCAAAAAAAAAAAAAGGAACTCGTTGAGTTTAGTCTAAAGATCGCTTCTTTACGTGATCCACACTAATATACTAAATTCGGCAAGAATCTTCAAAGACCAAATTAATAACCATCACATTAGAACAAATAAACAAAAACTTAAGAGAGTACTCACAGATCAATCAACCTGAAAAAGAAGAAAAAGGGCATACCATGTTTGCGGCTATGCTGACGCTTTCCCACCTCAAGGATCCGCGCAACGTCATTTCCGGACTCGGACGCTCGCTCGAATTGAACCTCAATTTCTCTAGCTACTTCAAAAACATTCCTTGAACCAACTTGCCCTTTGGACCCACTGCCACGCTCCTCAGACCTCTCTTCTTCATCAACAACTTTTTTATCCACTACAGGAACCTCATACTCCACCCCACCTTCATTTTCCAATGAAACTTTTGGCCTCGTCTGATAAAGCGATGTCTCAGAGTCATCAACCTCATGATCACCCATCTCAACCTTTAAATGAGCCTTACCACCATCACCAGCAAATTTCTGAGCTCCATGAACTTCCTTCACAATCTCATGCCGATAATCTTCATCTTCCAAATCCGGAATGCCCTCTTCTTCTCTCACCTCCTTCGAGTCTCTACTTGGCGTATAAGCTGACTGGTACTTGTCATAAATCTCAAATGGATTAAAGAAATCCCAAGCAGAAGCTCTCGGAGGAGATGGTGGAGGCGGAGGTGGCTTAGACGACGATGCTAGAGCCGGTGGCGATGACATAGCATATGGAGGAGGCGCAGAACCACCATAATACCCACCACCGGAATAAGAATGGCCATAATAGGGATAAGGATTAGGATTACTGTTTGGATATCCATAAGGGGAATATGAGGCAGAAGAAGAAGATTCACCCATATGATGTACAGTTTCGGGACTGACAGGTCTCTGCTCATACACAAGAGAAGACGTCGCTTTTTTCTTCATATAATTCATATGCATAAACCCACCTCCAGGGAATGAACTCGGGCCTTCTTGATCCGAACCCATGTAATCCATATGACCAATAGGCGCGTGAAAAGGCGAAGAATGACCCGAATGATGAAGAGAGCCCAAACCAGAACCAGAACCAGAACCATCATCGTCTGAATCAGAGTGAAAATGAAGATGAGAACCAGAATTAGAGTGAGAGTGACGTATCGGAGAGTCCGTATGTTGAATATTTGTGCTAACAGGATCGCCTTTGCGCTGAGGAGGAAGATTAAGCGTCGGAGATGGTGGTAATCCATAAGAATTAGCCAAGTCCTCTTCGATAAAATTATGCAATGAGCGACCAATCCCTTTAAGTGAATGAATATAAGCTGTATGAGCTTCAGCCAAAGAATAACGCTGGTGAATCGCCTCATCGAGAGAAGAACATCGCTCTCGGCAAAGCGCGACGGCCTGAGAGTCGTCGTGCTTAGAGCTACCACAGCCCATTATAAAAAGAGCTTAACTTAGCTTACACAGAAGAAAGTTATTTGGGTAATTTTAGCCGGGTGAAGTAAAAGGTTAAAGAGCAGTATAGATCAAGGAAGACATGGCCATAAGGAAGAGAAGATGTTTGTTTCTCGGGAAAATTGTTAGGGCTCAGAGGAGGAAGATAAGGAAAAGGAAAAGGAAAAGGAAAAGAAAAGAAAAGAAAAGAAAGGGAAGGGGAGGGAATCTTTTGCCAGCGCGGAGTGTATCGTCTGTTTGTAGCAGACACACACAGAAAGTAGAGAGAGAGAGAGAGAGAGCACAGAGTGCGTATTGGACTATTGGTGTGGGTGTTGGGTGGTGAGTGTGAGAAACCAGTAGAGTAGTGTGTATGTCTGCGTCGGTGTATTTGTGGAATTTTTTCCTTTTTTTAATATTTAATAACATAACCTCTATCATACTTTAGAAAGTTAAGTAAACTTTCAAAATTTATAATAAAAAATAACGAGTTAATAATATTGCATGCGTTTAAATAAATAAAAATTTAATATTAAAAATATTAAAAAATTATTTCATTTAAATAAATAATTTAAAAATAAAAATACGTTAAACTTATTATAATAACCATTAAAAACTAATTATAATATAACAAATCTTCAATTCAATTTAATTATTTATGTTTTATAATTTTTTAAAATATAAAAATACTTAAATAAAAAAGATAAAATTAAATATATAAATCAACAAAATAAATTATATTATTAAAACATATCTATAACCAAGATTAGATCAATGATTATAATATATGTTTATTAAAATGAATTGAATAAAATAAATAGACTTCTTATGATAAAAAAGACTCTCTATTGAGTTGTTGTAAAAAGATAAAAAAAAAAAGAGAAAGAATATTAAACAAAATTAATTTGTCAAAGTTCAACTTTAAAGACACTTAGATGGACCACGTTTAACATTAAATTCTTTTTATTAGAAATATTTTTAATAAAAATATATAAATTAGATATAAAAAATAAGATTTTTATAATAAAAATTTTAAAATATGTTATAAATATTGTTTTTTATCTCAATTTTAACCTCTTTTAAACATAAAAACATATATCTTTAATACATTTATATGTTTATTTTAGGTTGTGATTATCAAATATCATTTGTAAAGAATGTTAAAATAAAAATAATTGAATAAATTAATTATGTATAAAATTTGGGTATTTTAATAATTTTTTACTAATTAGTTCATTATTTTTGTTGTTGAATTAGAAGCTTGTTATCAATAATAGAGTTAGAATAAGGAATTAAATTACGTGGTTGGTTTTGAGAATTTTTGTAAAAGGTAACAACAACTTGTAGATGGTTAAGAAGGAATTAAGTTTGGGTTTAATAATAATGATGGAGTAGTTTCAATTCAAAATCTTGTTAGTTATAATCACAGTGTAAAGGGAGGGCTAGGAATTGGTGGGGTAAGGATTGGGAAGCCTAGCTATAGTTATTCTCTTTTTAGTTTTTACTGTTTTTATATTCTTCTTCTATCCAATTCAAATTTACACATTCATCACGACCAAACAGTCGTTTTCTTTCCGGTGAATCTTTACAATGTAACATAATTTTGAAATATTTATAATTAAGAATAAAATATTAAAACTACGATTTAAATTTTTTTATTTTTAATAAAAATATATTTTAATATTTTATTTATTAAATGAGTCAATATAAATTTTTTATTTTTTATAAAAAAAAATAATAATAATTCATTTCATTATATATAATTATTAACTTCATGTTTCTTGAAAAAAAAAATATAACATTAACATAAATATTTAATTTTTTTTAAAGATTATTTAAGTTTTGTAAGTTAAAAATTTGTTAGAAAAATTATAAAAATAATATTTATAATTTTATTATTAAAAATGTTTAATATATTATTTGAACACTATTTATTTATACATAAGTTAATATTAAATAACATTTATTTAAATTCATTTAATATTAAATATTTTTTAATTAAATCATTTTTAATATTATTTTTAAGAATATTATTTTATAATTTTTTAAATCTATTTTAGTCAAGACGTACTGGTCTGATTAATTATATAATTATTAATTTTGTTTTTTTTTTCACATTCCAACCACAATTTACGGAAGGAAATCTAATTTATTGCTTCTCTTTTAATTTTTTTTTCCTTTTTTCATTTAATGCATTTACAACTTTAAATTAAAAATCTAAAAATTGTAAAAGACAGATGAAAAGTAAAATTAAATAATATTAATATGCTCTCCCTTACAAATCCCAAAGCAATATTTTCAACTCTCCGTGTATATACACATTATATATACTAGGTATGTTTATAAGTAGGATTTTTAACTTTAAAAGGATTAATTTAATACCTTAATATTAGTGGCTTTAGTTATATCTAAAAATTATTTAATTAAATTAGTAACCTAAATTGATCATTTAACTCGATTAATAGATACTCTTAAAAATATTAAATCTATAAAATTTAAGAAATTAAAATAAGATAGTAGTCAAAATAAAAAAAAAGTGATATCAAAATGATTAAAATGAAAATACTAGAGTGTCAAATATATTAAAGTAAATTTTGATGACTAAGCTTGATCTATGAATAAGTAAATTTTTTTATTAAAGAGAAGGCTTAATTACACGATTAATTCTTAACATTTATTGGATTCTATAATTTTATTTATCAACTCCTTTTTCAATCATCTTGTGTTCAAGATATTTTTAAATTTAATATATAGCCTCAATTTAAATATATTTAACTAATAGTATTAAAATTGAAGTGATGAAAATATTAACAAGTAATTCCAACCATTATAGTTCAATTTTGATTAAAATTTTAAATTTAAAGAGAATGTGTTACATTTTAACAACGACATATAATATAAACATGATATAAAAATAAATGTATTTAAATGATATTAACAAGATTTATATAACTTTATTTAATGAATAAATTAAATATAACATAAAAAAGATAAATTTTTTTAATTAACATTTTATCATTACTTAAGAATTTAAGTTAACATAAACATGATATACATTATCTAATTGAATTTTGTAGTCGTTTTAAATTAATTTATATTATTATTACTTTTAATTGAGATGATATTATCTTAATTAAAATATGATAAATCTAACACAAATATTCATTTTATAAATAATTGATTGGATTTAATTCTTTCTTTAAATGAATAAACAATAACACCATAAATTGTTGAAATATTAAAATTGTAATAATTTTTAATTAATTAAAATAATTATTAAAGTGTAATAACAACGTAGAGATAATACAAGGAAAAAAACATCAAATATAAATATTCATAAGAATATGTTCATTTTAATATTTAATGATCTAAAAGAAAAATACACAAAACTAAATAAAATAAACTAAAGTTAAATCCTAAAAAAGTAAAAAACAAAAATGGGAGACCTACCAAATATGGAGATTTATATATATATATATATATATATATGTATGTATATATGTATAATGATATATATAATCATGTTCTACACATAAATAGATATGATATGTTATATTAATAAATTATCTTAATTATAAGATAACATGAAATAATAACGTAAATATTATCATATTTTAAAATTTAAATTTAAAGAATAATTACTAAATTAAAAAAATAAAATAAAAATATATATTTATTATTATTTTACTCAGATCAATTGTTGGAAATACTTTATTAAAACTATTCGTTAAAATAATTTTATTTAAAATGTTCACCCTACAACTAAAAATATATATACATTAAGATTATTATATAAATATATATATATATATATATATTTAGTTGTAATTAAATATTTTCTTTGATTTTAAAAACCATCGATTAATTTAAATTTTTATATTTATTAACATCTATATATTTAAATAGTTTCATTTAAAATTTATTATTATTTTTCAATATTATTTGTCTAAATAATTTCAATAATTTTTTATGTAATTTTTTTATTTCAATTATGTAAAAATTAAAAATTAAAAATTAAAATTATATCTTAACTACATTAATATAATTAAAGTGTAAATATTATTCTTTATAAAATAAATGATTAATTGAAAATAAAAAAAAAATAACATCCAAGTCCATATATGAGAAAACTTTACGAACAATAATATAAAACAAAATTTATTATAAAAGGATAATAAAAATTAATATTATTGAAAATATTATTTATTTAAATCATAAATATGGTAACATACAATTATATATGTAAAAATATTTTTATATTAAACTTTACTTAATAAAAAAATTAAG
This sequence comes from Hippophae rhamnoides, assembly GCA_033030585.1. NCBI lineage: Eukaryota > Viridiplantae > Streptophyta > Magnoliopsida > Rosales > Elaeagnaceae > Hippophae > Hippophae rhamnoides. The sequence continues at coordinate 72,109,842 of CM065429.1, forward strand.
TTTATATAAATAAATAATAACAAAGTATGTCAATGATGTTTTATATTTAATAATAATAAATATTAATAAAATAAAATAAATATTCAAAATATATTAAGAGAACTAGATACATCAAAACAAAAATCTACATTATACATTATTTTTATGAGAATTTTTTTTAATTATTAGAACCTGTTGGCTTTATTCTCATCATTTAATTAAAATAGTTCATTTTAAAATATATTAATAGTATTTTTTCATATGTATATATGATAGTTAAAAGTAAGTTATCTTTTTTTTAATACAATGAAAATTAAAAGTTTTATTAAATTAACATATTCTTAATTAATTTTCAAACAATAAATAAGTAATAAAAACAAATGATAAAAATCCTTACATAATTTTACAACAAAAAAATCAAGATTAAATACGTTCATAGACTTATTCATCAATTACTTATGCCTAATTAATCTGTGTAATAGTATCTAGTAAAACTTATTATTTTTTTCATAGATTCATTTCATATTTGTAATATAAGAAAAATAAATAATATTTTTACTAAAAATAATGTTATTGATTAATTTTTACATTCTTTTATTTATATAAATTAGAATCACAAATTAAGAGATTACACGTTAACAAAATAATTAGCAAACTATTAGGAGTATTAAAATAAATTATATAGAATTTTAAAAAATAATAAAATTCCTTTTCAAACTAAATGCCTTAACGATGAACAAAAGAAAAATAAAAAATTACAAAACATAAAATATAATGACATTTTCGTAAATATCACGAAGATTCATAGACAAATAAAAAAGATCAATTTTATTTACTAAAATAAATAAATATTTATCATAATATTTAAATTAATATAAATTATTAATAAATTATCGTGAATATAAATTATTTCTTTCAAAACACAAATTTTCTATTTTTTTTTTTCTTAAATTAATTTTATAATAACTATGTATTAAAAAAACAAAAGGTAAATAAGAAATTAGAAAAAGAAAACTTGAAAAGGTATAGAATAAGATTATAAAAGAATTATTTATGAAATGAGTAGATATAAAATATAAAATATATGTAATTAAAATAAAAAATTTAGACAAAATCATCAATAATAAAAACGTATATATATTTATATAGGAATTAAAAATAAAATATAAATTATATTCTCACTAAATAAATTACTAAAGAACCGTTTTAAATTATTGTTATGAAAGAGAATCTAATTTCCCATGTACCTCCTAAGAAAGCAACAAACACAGAAGAACATAATATCCTACAATTGCTTTCATGCAAAACAAAAGTTAGTGCATTTATTTTTCAGATGGCAATTAAATATAATAATTTACTGTTTCCCTTTAAAGAACTTGAAAATTTACAAGTTTGACATGTCTATCAAAATTAAATATTTAATCCCTACTTTTATATATACATTACTACACAGTATAATTTAAATGTATTTTTTTTTTGTTATTACGTAATCTTATAATTATTTTATATTTTATATTTTAAAAAATTAATAATAAATTAAAACGTTATATGATAAATCTAACCTTGTAAAAAGAAAAATCACCATCAGTCATTGACCACCTTCTCAATTTTCTAATATAGGAAATGACGTGTTCAAGTTGATCTTAGCTTCCTCTTCCATATTGTGCTGGCGTCTTTGCTGAGTCTTGACTTGTCACCAGAACAATCTTGGAGAAACCGTTTCTTCAATTTTCTTTCTTTTTTTAAACAGAGGCTAATTGTGAAATCCCATCAAATAGTTATAAAGCATAACTAAGGATTTATATAATAATTATTTTAATTTTTAAATTATGATAAAATATTTTTATTTTTTCTAAATCTAAAATAATTTAAAATTGAAATTTGAAATCATTTCTATTTCTTTTCTCTTCTTTGAGTGTTCCATGTTTATTAACTAACTACTAATGAACTACAGGGTAATAATATTGCTAGAATTATTTTTATTATTATAATTAAAATATTTGTTTTATTCTATTAATATTATTAATAAATTAAATTATTATTAGTAAATTTTATTATAATAATAATAATTTAAATTAGAAGAATATTGTCACCTCGTTATAGATAAAGAGTAATATCAATTCAAAAGGAAAGGAATAAAAAGTTCAAATAAAACAGGTAAATTAATTATAATGAAATTCAACCATATCCTCACCTATCATTAGCAAATTTCTCAAAGCCATTCACAACGACATATTCAGTTTGAAAATGTTAAACATAAAGATAAATTATTATTATATAAAGATAAACTATATTTTAAATAAATAATTATTTCAACACTCCTCTTAAAACTCATTATATCAAAATGTATGTTTTAAGTTAGTGAAATAAATTAAAAAAGAGAAACTTAAAATTTAAAATTCTATATTTTTTTATACATATTTTACTCATTTTTTGTTATTTTTACGGCTTGTATTCGATCACATAATAACAGAAAAAAATAAAATATGTTTAAAAGAGTTTTTAAATACTATAAATAATTGAAAAATTAAATATTAATTACTTGATAATTAAATTTATTATAAAAAAATATTTTATATACAATATATATATATATAACTTAAATTACAAATAAAATAACGTCGCATCTTTTGTTATGAATTTTGTGATATTCCTACTTTATTTTAAGAAGAGAAAGCTTGGTTTCCTTAGATTCACGAGCAATGTCCTGTTCATAGTGACTAGGAAACTAGACAAGAGATATGAGATGAAGTTTGGGCAAAAAAATAAGTTCATACAACAATTTATTATTCTATATACATGAGCACATAAACATTCATCAAACAAGCCTAAACTTTAGAGACAAGAATAGAGAAATTAAAACATTATAAAAATTACCATGGTATTGTCCTATACTATTCAAGATCATCTGATTCTTCTTGCGATATTATAATCTGAAGCATGTGTTCTGCTCATTCTCTTCGTAAATCATCAAAAAATTGTATATCATAGCCTGAGTTTTTCCAACCAAAGAGCTACATGCATTTAAATTCAAAATAAGAATGTAATATTATGAATTCACAAAAAACAATTTATATATGTTAAAAAAATATATTAGTAAAAGAGATTACCACATCTTTAATTGGAATATTGATATTTGAGATAATTTTGCTCATAAATTTTATGATATAGTAACCACACATGACTCCATCATTTTGTTGTGGAATCTATAAAAAAAGTGTACATGGTTTTCTATATTCGAACATCTATATTATTCAATAGTAAAATTAATTAAATTATTAATATTCGTTTTAACATAGCATATCAAAGTTTAAAACAGTTATTTATTTATTAAATAATACAAAGAACAATAGCTAGTTATAACTCTTATATTTCAACAACTGTTTATGTATCTTTACTCAATTCTTTGGAAGCTGAGTCATAGTACCAAATATAATTTTCATATAAATCAAGGATTATCAACATCCAATGATATTGGCCTTGTTCAAACTTTAGTGGCCAAGGAATTATCAACTTCTGGTTTCTATTAAGTGTTAATGTCTTATTACATAATTGTTTAGCTTTGATGCTAACATCTTTATCTTGATATTGATTGACAAATGATGAATCATAAAACATTGCTAAATGTGATTAGTGATTAGCTTGAAGTCAATAATAACATGCCCTATAAAAAATATATATATAAATAATTAGATAATATAAATATAATTATATATTCTACATGAATGAAAGTTATTTACTGATTGAAAACTCACCTTGTTTACACTTAAATTATAATTAAATAGATCATTTGAAATTCAAATAGTTGCAATATGCACTCGATCGATATATATGTTTGCCCAAGAAATGGCATAGTTCATCAATCATTTATGATAGTCTTTCTCGCAACAATAGTCATCAAATAACCAAGATTTTTGCTAAAATTTATAGTATATTTATAACTATACTTTTTCCATGGCTTCTTCTTGAATGACTTAGTGTGTGATGATTGTCCACTAGATGTAGATTTACCATGAGATATTTGTTCTGTGTCTCTTAAATGTGTCACACTTACTAATTCTGATATAATAGACTAAAGAAGAGGTATTATGTATGTTAGTAACAATAAAAAAATATAATAGAAGTAGTAAAAATATGTTATCTTAAGTAAAAAAATAGTATCATGTTAAAATTTATTACAACTTGACTCAACAGCCCAGCCACATATTATCCAATCGTTTCTTGGACTATGGTAGCATCAGAAGGCACAAGTAGTGGACAATCATGGAGTAATGATTGATCAATTACTATTCACCAATAATTTGGCAAATATTGATTATGAATTATTCAATCATCGCTCAATTGTTGTATTGTTCCAATAGCAACATAGTCCGTAGATGATGGATGTTTCAACAAATATTTCATATTTTGTAAAAAATTTAAGCGTTATATATAATAAATAAAATATATAATAAAAAATAAAAATAATAGACTATCTATATAAGCTTTAAATCTTACCATAAATGATTCATCAAAAGGAGAATGACTCTCATGTAGGGTAGATATTAAAAGGACATTCGCATTAAAACATTCATCATGTGATGGATGGTAAGATTGCATAAATTGCATTAGAGATATTGAACCATTATCTGATTGCATCTGCATTCCTAGCGTAAAGAGAGGACCAATAGGATGATTATATCCCATTGAGGATATAGATTGGGCGCCATGAGATTGCATGGGTGGCATGCCTGGCATGGATGGTTGCATGCCTGGCATGGATGGTTGCATGCCTGGCATGGATGATTGCATGCATATCCAACAGTGCATGCTTGGCATGGATGATTGCATGCATATCCAACAGTGTCATGCCTGACATGTGTTATGATTGATATTCCTTTAAAGTAGCAATCCTACTTAACATTGAGGCCTTAAAGGAGCTGAATTCTTCTTCAATTTTACAATACTTCACCTTACTGACCATATGATGATTTTATTTTGGAATATTAAAAAAATACATATAACCATCATATTTGCTTCCTCCCATAATATGACCAGGATGCTCGCATCTAAATGCATGATATATTGCATCTCTCCCTAGCTATTCGATTATTTCATCTTTGGCTATTTGTTCTTGAACAACTCTCTACAAATAATAAAGCAAAAAAATATTATACATTATTACATGAATATGCAAAAATCATAAGGACTTTGCATCAAGTTAAATTACTAACTAACTTATTGAGTTATTCTTCTCCTCGTTTATTCATCAGTCTTGACTTCTTCATTTTATGGGTCTTTGTTTCTATATACAATTCAGATCGGGTGATCGATCTACACAATTCAACTTCTTATATAAATTAAATAAATTTACTAAACATGACATCAACTTAAATTTGAGAAAAATAAATATAAAAATATTTATAGAATAACAACTTAATAAAACCATTTTTGTCTAACTTCAAGATTTAATAACCACCCGGTACGGTTAAGAAGAATATTCTGCATTTGTATATTATGATGTTCTTCCCTAATGATTTGAAATTCATTCATACGTTTATAATCCATGAATTCTTTCCATACTTAGGGTTCAAACCAGGGGTGTTCTTCAGGGATTTTGTATAGTTCTTCTTCATTAAGTGGTTCCAAGTATAGAAGCACATAATTTTTGGCCAATTTGGAAGTTTCGTATTCCTTCCATGCCTTATTTGCAATCTTGTAACACTTGTTCTTCCAAGTATCAGGGACTTTAAAACGATTATGTAAAAATATACATTTTAGATGAAATATAATATAAAAAATATATAATATATGTAATTAGTTATAAAACAAAAGAGACTTACATAAATAGTTTTTCATATCTTAAACTCTTCAGCTTCGTCAACCTTATCATTTATATTGATTTGTATACTTGACTTCACAAGTCTATCAATGGAAGATTTCAATTGTTGGTTATTTTCTCCTAATGGATTACTAGTAGCATCAAATTGAAAGGATACTCTATCATCTAGATTAAGTGGAGCATCAGGCTTATTAGCCCAACCCCATCTTTTCAAATGCCCCAATAGATTATTTGCATCTACAATCTCTTGTACCCTATGATTCATGAAATATCTACAAACAATGATGAAATAGAAATTAATTGACAATTTTAAGTCCAAACATATAAACAAGAGTTATTAGAATAATATAGAACATACATTATGTTTAATTAGGTTGTTGATTATATATATATATATATATATATTCCTTCACTATCACTTCGAGTATATGATGAAGAATCATTATCATCAACTAGATCATCACATACATTAGGCAATTTGTTTGAGAAATGACTAATATTGTATAATCTATCAAGCATGTCATCATCTTCTAAAGCATCACAATGGTAACTCTTTTTGTGGAGACATTAACACAACATAACATCTTGTGTCAATTTGATCGCTCACGTAAAATATTTGTTTTGCATGAAGTGCTAACGTGAAAGGATCATTAATGTGACTTATCTTGAATAAATTTACAAGGGTAAATTCAAAATCATTTATTTTATATCCAACATTGATAACATTTTTGACCCAATCACACAAGAATACAGTTTCATAGAAGACCTCATAGTCTAGTTCCCAAATTTCTTGAATTATATCATAATATGTTATCTCAGAAAGTACAAGATTACCATATTTTGAACTAGAAAATTGCCTCGTTTGTGCAACCATCTTCACACCACTATTCTGATTTACTAGAACTTTATCCCTTGCTTGAGTCGTAAACCTCGATCCATTAATTGTGAAACTAGATTATGATTTGACATCAAATTTTGGACCATGTGTAAGCCATTCTAAACTTTCTGTTATTTAATGATTGGGTTTGTTGAGTTCAACTCAAATATATGCATATAACAACATGAAATGCGTTTAAAACAAAGTTTTAAAACATTATATATAATTACTAATGAATTCTTGTGTGTGACACTTACATAGTTACAAAACCAATTAAAAAGCTCTCGTTTATATTCATTATACAATCATTTCTATCCTCTCTTTTCTATAACGATGATTGATTTTCAATAAGTTTAAATGCATTCTGTAATGTTATTCAATATATATTAATTAGGTATCATTAATAGTAAATAAAAAATAATTTTATTTTAAATGAAAAGGTTATACATGTCATCATTTACTCTATATACGGTTATGTCTCATTATTATTTATCAAAATGATTCGGTGTGCTTTTTCCCATCAAGTGCAATTAATAAACAATTTCTTACTTCCACCAAGCATAGGGTTACTTACTTAGATCATGTTACGTTCTAAGAACAACTTGTGCGTATGATTCCAAATTTCAAAAACTTAGAAGGAACACTCATATGGAACATGATAATATATCAAGTAAGTGTTTGTTTTTTTTCTTTCAACAACCCCATTTTGCTAAGGTGTGTAAGCATATGAAATGTGATACAAAATTCCATGCAATCGACAAAAATCAAAAATAATAGATTATCAATACTCTAACATATTATCTAACTACAAAACTTTAGTACTAATACCAACCTGATTCTTTGTATATTTATAAAAAGTGTTAAGAATAAGGGGATATTATGATCTTTCTTTTAATAAATAAACCAAGTAACTTTAGAATGATCATAAAAAGCAACAAAATATCTAAAATCAAAAATTGTGAAAAATCATATAAGTCCCCCAAATATTTGAATGAACTAAATCAAAAAGATATGAACAAACATTATTAACATGAGTAGAAAAAGAAACTCTATGTTGTTTTCCTAACTAACACAACTCGCACTCTAAAATAGATGAACTCGATGGTTGGATACCAATATGATGAAGAAGGGACATGGGTGCATATCCAAGGTGATAATGCTACTAAGTATGATTGACAGTAGTAAACAATGCTAAAATTTGAATAGTAGATTTTGACAAGAGATTAATATCATTAATCATACAACTTCCACTTATCATGTTCTTAGATACCAGATCTTGAAAAATACAATTAGAAAGAAAGAATGTGACTTTACAATTAAAAAACCTAGTTATTTGACTAATTGACAATAGATTCAAAGAAAATTTAGAAATATAAAAAAATACAGGGCAAGGAAAAATAACTATTTAATACGATTGTTCCTTCTCTGATAATGTGAGATTTGGAACCATTAGTAAGAGTAATAAATGATTCTTTACAAGTGGGTTCAAGAGTATACAAAATAGACTAATCATCAATCATGCTTTTTGCAGTACCAAAATCAATACACCAAGGTAACATTGATGAGAAAATAGTGAAATTACTTGATTGGACACTAAATTCTATTTTATCAAGAATAATAAGCAAGTTACCTGTAGGTACCAATGGATAACTGATAATAATAGAGGCAACATGAGCATTAGAATCCACCATAAATTGAGAATTAGTGAATGAAGAGTGAGAGTCATTATCTTTATGACATACTTGATTGGCCACTCAAGTTTATCAAACTTGTCCTGATACTTTTCTGATGAAGGATTGGTATGTTGATAATGATGAAAATAAAAATTTTCTTGATTACGGCCTCTTTCAAATCCGTAACCACGATAAGGATTGTTTGAGCCAACATTTTATAATCTTGAAAATTTCTCATCCATAATTAGCAAATATAACTCAGCCAAATTTTGATTTTTAGAATATTCACGCACACTATCAAGTTCCAATAAAAACTTACTAGTTCTCAACATTTCACATTTTTCATTAGATCAACAATGTTACTAGTTATGGGTTGCAAAATATTTATTTCTCCCCAAATGTTATCTAACTCAGCAAAGTAATCTACTAGAGAATGACCATTTTGTTTACACTCAAACAATCTAGCATATAACTTATATATCAGAATGATTTGATTACTACCATACATAAGACTAAGTTTGTTCCATGATATTTTTGAGGTTAATGCTTCAACTTATCTACTCAAAAGTTTAATTTCAATGGAATTCCATATCTAACTTTTCACTTGAGCATCTTTTTGTATCCATTTGACATATTATGATTGATCAAAGGATGATATATCTATGAGGTATTTGAGGTGACCATGGCCTAACAAGTAAGTCTCAACACCATATTTTCAAATAGAAAAATTATCTCAATTCAGTTAAACAACTTTTATGAAACTTCTAATACCAAGATAAATAGGACTAAGCTGCAAACCATTTGAGGAAGATATCATACTATGCAAGATCACACAAAATGCATAATTTGTTTGTGCATTTTTTTTCTTTTTTTAATACAAATGTTTGTATCCAAATGCAATAGTTGGATTCACAATATTTGTATTCTATAAACAAGAGTAGTTATAAAAAAAACAATATCAAGAGAAACAGAGATATCATGCTCACTACTGATCGCTTGAGATGAGAAACTATCATTGACCATTTCTATTCACACTAGAAATTGAGATAGCGATGGACCACTATGGAAACAAGAGATTGGATCTTGCTAGTTCATGTTGAGTGGCCATCGTTGGAGATTGAGATCATCGCTAGAGTGTCGTAATTTTTATTCATGATGGGTTTTGTGATTCAAACGACGTTGATATGAGATTTTGGAGTATTAAGTCTTCCATTTAAAAAGCTTGATTAGAGATGAAGGCTTTTGAGAATGAAGGGTTTATACGGCCTTCGATGTGGTGGTTGAAATGGTTGAGAAACGGTTGAGATAACTGGCGACAGAACTAGGGATGAGCACCGATACGGGCGGTGATGGTTTTTAATATAACTATCCCCAAATCGAATTATAAAATATGTACTTAAAATCGTTCGAAAACCATTACGATTCGAAGACTATTTTTTACCCGCGAATAATAGTTCGAGACAGTTATTAAAAAATATCTTGAAAAAAATTGTTTTTCCAAATTTTTTTAATAAACCCTAATTATTAATTAGTATATAATTTAATTAAATAAATATAATTAATCGGATATGTTTATTAGTATAACTATACTCGAACCATACTTATTGTTTCATGTTTGATATTTACCTAAAATCGTACATATCTTAAAAAATTATTGGATAAAAATCAAACTGACGATATGAATAACCAAATTTAGTTTTTTTTCCCATTCTTAGACAGAACTGACTGAGATTGGAGAAAGGAAGAATTAGACTGAAATGTTTAGGAGAAACCGTTTGGTGTTGGTCTGATGTGTAAGGTGATTGACATGTCTGAGGTTGGTGGTGGTGTGGTGGCTGATACAAAAGGGTGGTGATGTGTGATGAGCAACATCGTTGAGACGAAATGGAGAAAGGAATTGTAATTGTTTACGTTTCTTTATTAATTTGTCTATTTTGATACTATGTTGTGAAAAAAAATATTGTTGTATATAATTTAGAGTACAAGGTATATATATATAAAAAGTAGACTTAAAATACTAAAATTTCCATACACTTTAGATAATAATTATAGTAAAAAAAATAAATTTAATTGAATACAAATTCTTTTTATTTTTAACTGCATCATTGGTACCATATGTTTCACCTACCTAATTATAATTAAATAACCATAAATATTTATGACTCAATCATTTTTTAAAGGAAAAATTGTAAAAATAAAAACAATTAAATTTATAAAATAAAAATACATCAAGTTGTTAATAAAAATGATCGGTAACACATGTCAAGTTTTCTTCTTTTATCATTATTTCAGTCATGTAAGCATGTTCTTTCGAGATTTTCAAAGTAACTTTACTTTAATCCATTTAATATCTTTATTGTTAATTAATTATATTTAGCTTTTAAATATGAAATTTTGTCTAAAATGATTCTATCAAATGAAATAGTTTTAAGAAGTGATAATTTTTAATTTAGTTTAAAAATAATCAAATTATAACCTTTTAATAATATAATCTGTAATTCATCACCCATTTTCTTCTTTTCCTTTTTTTTTAATTCGACATTTTTTTCTTATCTCTTTTTAAAATAAAATAAAATATATGCAATTATTGGAACATGTCGAAAAAAGTTTAATAATTTATTTTTACTATAAATAAAAAAAATTATAAGATATTTAATAAATAATAAATAAAAATAAAATTTTGAGTTAATAAAAATAATTTATATTTATATAATAAAAAATATATTTAATAATAAAATACATAATTTTTTATAACAAAAAACTTATCAAAATTTTATTATAAATTAACTTAAAATAATAATAATAAATTATAAAATAATTATAAAATTTTAAATTATTAAAAAATTTACTAAATAGTTACAATAATTTTTATGAAAAATTATTAACATTTTAATCAAACAATTTTATAATAATTTTTGAAGTTATAAAAAAACTAAAAATTATAAAGTATCATGATATTCAATTAATATCATAGGATATTTGTAAATAATATTTTAATTATAAATAATTATCATTTTCAATATATGTATAAATTTATATTTATTTTTTAAAATAAAAATTTTAATATATGATATGATAAAATAGATTTATGTATTTAAAATTAATTATAAATTTATAAGATATTAATATTTTTTTATATTTATAATAAATATGTTTTGTAAAATACTTATAACAATTTTTTTTTATTTTTGAATAAAAATTGAGTTTTATAATTTATTTATTTTTAAACAAAATTATACTTCTATCTTTTTTTTTTAACTATTACATATTATAAGTGTTCGTTATAGAAAAAATCTCTTTAAATATGAATTCATCAAACCTGGCATTAATGGATAAATAATTCTGAACAAAACAGTAGATCCAAATTAGACAATTGTTTAAGGGAAGTTTCAGTGATGGAAAGCCCCGCCCCAGAACTTCCAAAGATCTGAAAATTAATTCTAGTGAACATATCCGCGACCTTTTTTTTATTTTATTTTAAAAATTTCTTCGGTTAAAGATTTAAATTATGCACACAAATATAATACTATTTTCTTTTATCTTTCTCATTTTAAGTCAATCATATCAAATATAATTTACTAAAAAAACATAAACACATTGGTTCGAATTTTATATTATTTTTTAAGTATACCAATATATATACTACTAAATATATAGCATACCCATGAGTAGAAATTATTAAATAATAAATAAAATAACTTAAAAATTTATTTATTTTAATTATTTATTTGATTTGCCAAATGAGTACACGTGGGAAAGTGTTCATCTGAGGAAAAAAGTAACAGGTCATGAGATTGACCTTCAATTGATGGATTAAACTTGATTCGTTATTTCAAGACGTGTGTGCTGAGAATCAAATACAGAACTTTGTCCGTTACAAATATGAAGTAAAAAATAACTAAATTACATGTGATTATTAAAAAAAATAAAAAAAATTATTTACTTAATCAAACAATTATTTTCCAGCAAAAACATGTTATGAAATAAAAAGTGAGACACCATGTGGCATTTCTTAATCAATTCTAATTAATGACCTGTTCTCCTCTAATTAATCCTGTTTAAAATATGTAATCCTGATCTACCATTAATAATACTAATAATTAATAAATGATGTACCATTATTAATTATAATGGTATAGTGCTGGCCTCTTTAATAAAAAAACTTCACTAATAAATTAATACAAGGTGTGCTAAGCTTGTAATATATATGGTTGTGTCCGTGTCTATTGAGTTCGTTCAAAACCTAACAGTAATTTAAAGATAATGATATAATCTGATTTAGAAAGAAAAATTATAGATACGTTAAAAAATAAGAATAAATTGACAAATGTATTACTATATATATATATATGACATTATTATATATATATGTACGTCGATTATATAAGAGTACGCATTCTAATATATTAGAGGAGTATAAAACATAAACTAATATAAAGTCAATCACACTATGAGAACAAATTGATTATAGATCTTTAAGTATTTCAGACTTATAAAGATACCTATAAAATCCATTTTTTAAGTACAAACATGACTCAAAGGTTGGATAGATTGGACATTATGCTCAAACATTAAGTTCTCTTATTCTTTCAGCTCGATTTTTCAATTGAGATAAAAGAGAAAGGTAGTTTAAACGACAGATTGAATCTGAAACATTTTTGCACGCTCCAATAAATGCTTCAAAAACCTTTCAATCTTGTTAGTTAATTGGTGAGAAAAAATCTGAGCCCTTAAATTAAGGGGAAGGCAAGACATTCATTTTCATAATTCTCATAAAGTTAAACCAAATTTTCTCAAAAAAGACTTGGTCGGTTTACCTCATACCTTATCATCTTTCTCTTCAGGTGGTAAGATTATCAACTCGGCATTTCAAATATTTGCTCGCCTTTTTAAAGATTTGTCTTCACACCTAACCAACTCTCATTTTTTTCCAGGTCAGTTCTTAATCTCACTTTTCAACTTCTTAATTTTCAGTCATCGACCTTAGGTAAATCTCTGTCTCCTCGTATCTTATTTTCTCTTGTTCTTTTGTAGCAATCATGCATAAAGAAATAGTAACTACGACAATAGGTAGAGTACTCCTACCTTTACCTTCCTTGAGTTCATCTTCTTATTGGGAAAGTCTCCAATATCAAACTTACTCAAATCAAGAGGAAAGTGTGAGCTCAAACTCGGTTATGGAGGAAAACATGTCATCTGAGGATAAAGAGATGCTCAAGTTCTACTTTAAGGTCTTGTTTGCTCAATTTGTCAATCAAAATGACAGAGGCTCCTAGAAAAGAAAAAAAATGAGTAAAAGCTTAAGCAAAGACAATCTTGATGCTCCATCCTAGGCTAAAAGGAAAAAGGGCACGGGCATTGTTATTCAAGAGCCTATTCTTCCTCTTCAAGATTTGGGGGTTATGGTCAAGCTTTCTTCACCTTTCCCGTGCCACCAAACATCCATCCTAGTTTTCTCGGGCCAATAAACACTCTATTCAATTACTCGAGACTTGGGGAAATGAGCCATTAAAGACTCAACCCAAGTTGAGATTGGGGTTGTGCCTCTTTACAAAGGTATAGCTCCAAACCAAATGGATCATTATGTTTGACACCTTTCATACATGGTTGTCGAGAAAGAGTTTGATGTTATAAGTGAAGACATCGATCCTACTCTTGTAATAAGTATGCTCATTTTCTAAGTGTTGCCTTGAACCTTTATATTGCTCAAGTTTTTCATATATCTCTCTCATTCTCATTTTTTTCAAGATTAGTTAATGCACGAGCTTAGTAAGATAAGAGGTATTGAAAAATTCAATGCTAAGTTCGAGAAGGAGAAACGGAGTCATGTCTATATTCAAGCCAAGATGGTTGTGCTCCTTACCAAGGCCAATAAATGGGAAGAGAGGTAATTGACAAGGATGATAAATTGACTCATCTTGCCAATGAGCTGAATGAACATGTAAGGTAGCTAAGGTCAGTAAAGAAGAAGAGAAAAAAGTCATGGTTGAGAACTAATATTACAAGTGCGACCTAGATGTGGTAATTAGCATGGAGTAGTTCTTCATTATTTAGCTGTATTCTGGAATTGGGGTGTCAAATTTGTCAAAACTTTATGTCCATATCAATCAAAATAATGTGGAATGGCAAAACATCGTGTCCCATGTGCCATCCAAGGTGGGGAAATAAGATTTTAAGTTAAATTTATAAAAATATATATTATTTTAGTTAAACTTAATAAATTCAATTTATTTTTTTAAAGATTTCAAAATAATCTACTAATTTTTTAAAATGTATTATTTAATCAATTCATTAATTAGTTTCTAATTGAATCAATGTTTCTACAAGTTTTATAACTATTTAAAGTGTAAAATTTAATCCTCTATATTTTAAGGTATGTACAAATGATCATATAATTCATCGAAATAAAATTTAATTTTTCATTTTTACTGCATATGGCATATATATTGAATCATTTAATTCTTTAAAAATTTGAATCAAGTTAAAATAGTATTTTTAATGATAAATAAAAAATTTTGAAAAATAATATACAAAAAGTAAAAAAAATTCAAAAACACTAAAATTAAATAAAAAATTAAAAAAATATATTCAATTTATATTTAGAAATTGAATATATTAAATTTTTATGTTTTATATTTTTTGTTTTTCTAAAATACTAAAAAAAACTTCACATTTTTCAAAAAGCATGAAATCTGTCCATTATACAGCTAAATATGAAAATTTTCCATTATACAGCTAAATTTTTTAATTTTTAATATATATTTAAATATTATTATTTTTATTTTATTTTTCAAAATTTTAAACTTATTCTTAAAAAAGATTGTTTGAAATTTTTAAAGAATTATAGTATATATATATATATATATATAAAAGATAAAGATTTAAAGTATAGACGTGATGAATTATATAACATATATATATCTTAAAGTCATATTTAGTTGATAATAACGAGAATTATTTTGACCGTTAATCTATAATAAAAAACATTCTAAAAGTAACATAAATACTCATTTCTTGCACATCTTTCAAAAATGCATTAATATTCTCTATTTTTCTGCACACTTATATAATACTTTATTTTTTTCTCCTTTAGAAGTCAAAAAAATTTATTTTTTAAATTTTATAAATTTTATTTTAAATATTATAATTACTTTAATTCAACTCTTTAAATAAACATAATAATAATATTTTTATTTTTATTCTAATTAAGTTTTTGTTTTATGAGTAAAACATAAAATAAAAGATTAAAAAACTCAATTTTAAGAATTACGCAACCCTTTTAAATATATATCTTTTAGTAATTTAGAATTGAAAAATATGTCTTAAAATTGAAAGAAAAAAAAGTTGTTTGGTTCTCTAAAATTAAGGTACCAAGGATAATTTTTAATTTTAAAATGATTAAAATTACATTTTTCTTAATTTTAAGACGACCAAAAATCCAATTTTTTAATTATAAAACGATATTATAACACTTATCAAAAACAAAAAATAACTAATCGAACACTTTTATTGAGCAAACTGACTTTTAGGCACTTTTACCCTTATCGTGGTCCAATAATATTCAACAGCTGTTAAATATAAAGGACATATATAGGAATTTACTATGACAAGGAACCCCTTTTAACAACTATAATATACCGAGGGCTAACTTCTTTTTATTATTTAATTTACAACTTTTTAAAAAAAAAAAAAACTTAAGAATAACTCGACATTCACCCAAGTTTTCAACTGTTTATCTTCTATAAAATGTATACGATAATTTAAAATTATTAATAAAAAATAATATTTTATAAATTAAATTAAAAATATACGATTTAAATTTGATAAATAAAAATAAAAATAAATATATATGGTATTCTATTTTCTTCTATAGTATTAAAGTTTCAGTCTTTCTTATTTCCTAATTTAGATGTCGGTGAGGCTTTAGATATTATGCCGTGCAATTTCCAAATGACTCTTTGTATCCATTAACCAGATTATTCAAATTAAATTAATTATAATTTTGTTTTTTTTTTGTTTTTTCCAAGTTAGTTCCTATATATCTATATATATCTCCAAATATATGTTTTGATTCTGAACAAGGTTCTTTTTTTTTATTTTAATGAAATTAAGAGTGGTTAATCCAGTAATTTTCCTAAAGAGATACCAAACGAGTACAATCCAGCTAATTATATTATATAATATTTAAAGCGAATAATTTGTAATTAAAATTAATATTTAAAACTGTAATTGAATTATTAATCTAAATATGACAATGACAAGGCAAATAAGAACTTCAGCAGCAAAACATATATATACTGTCAAGTACTCTTCTATCATTTTAGGAAAAAGAAAAAAAAACTTCCATCTACTCTTGGACACAAGTCTCACTATTACATCATATTTGACTTATATTATACTCACGAAATATTTATTTTTTAAATGAATATGCAATTTTAATAGACATACGTACAGTTTTCTTTAATGTAATATCTATTAATTATTTTTAAAATAAATGATGATATTAATAACATATTAATAAAATTTATAACTAATGTAACTATTTTTTTTAAAATACAAGTGTATAATATTTAATAAAGATAACGAATAATATGATTAATTAAAAGAATTAATATAATAAATAAAATATTATTAATTATTTATAACTAGTTTTCGTCGACATAATTACCAAATTCAAATAAATTGGTTATAATATTATTAAAAAAATATAATTATATATATATATTACAAATAAATTGGTTATAATATTATTAAAAAATATAATTATATCTATATATTTATTTTTAATAAAAAATTAACATAATATATTTATAATACAAAGAAAAGTGTCAATATTCATGCGATTAAATTTTATCCTATGATTAATCTATTAGATTTAAAAAGATGTTTTTTAATCTCTTAATTTTCAAAAAATTATAATAAATAATATTTTTAAAATAATATTATTTTCTATCAAGTGAGTTGAACACAATTAAAATTCGATCATTTATTGATAAAAAATTATAATTTATATAGAAAAATTTACAAAATATTCTATTTATTCTCAATATTTTCTTATTTTTATTTTTAAATAAAAACATATTTGTAAATATTTTTAAATTATTTATTTTTTTCAAATAATTTCATACTAAAATTTCTTTTTTTTTAATAATTATTTATATTTTATCATATTTTCTTTATTTGACAATAAAAATTAATATTTTTATAATAAAAAAATTAAAATAATATTTTTTATCGTTAATTAATCTTTTTTTAATTTTAAAAATTAAGATTAAAAACGTATTTTAAAATTTAATAAATTAAAATATCAAATTATTATCTTATAATTATAATTATTATTTTTATATTATTTTGTTAAAAATTTTAATATTTAAATTATAAAAAGAAAAGAAAAGAGAGAATTAACATTTGGGATATTAATCGAAAAGCTTTAGTCTCTCAAAGTACTAAAAACTTAGAGGTTATCTCTTCACAAATAATAAATATATTAATTTTTTTTTAATTTTATTGTTTTAATAAAAGATAAGAAGGAAATTCACATCATACCAATTTTATAATATGTGTTACGTCTAATACGCTCTCTCTCCATAACGTATACGTCAAACAAAAGTTTACCCATCTTAGTCTCGACTTGACCGATGACCAATCGGACTTGTGAACCGAAGGAAAGTAGATTGGCCATTCATCATCAATGATTAATTTTCATACAAGTTATTCATTTTTCATTTAGTAAAAATTATATATATATATATATTTATTCTTTGATTTGATTTGATATGCTGACATAAGCAAATGATATTTAAGAAAATAAATAATGATAAATGATAAATGATCTTTATTTAAAATATGTCTATTATTTCTTTAAAACAGTAATTAATAAAATTAGTTCAGAGTGCTAAATTACTTACTTATATTCTACATTAACTTTATTGAAAATATAACTATATATTATTTATATAAACCCATAAAATTACTTACTTATTGACTAATATATGGAATAATGGATGATTTTTCTTAATTTATCATTCATTTAATAAGTGAGATAGTATTGTTATAACAAAATATAAAGTGACTGTTTTTTTAAAAAAAAAACTAACATATTAAGAGATTTTTTTTTGTTTGTAATTGTTTTTAAATATCAATTATTAATATTTTAATAATTAAATTTAATAAATAAAAGCATACCTATTAATATCTTTCGAACACAAACGGGAGGTGTGGGTGTATCAAATCCATTGGTCCCCTCCCAAAGTTAAAGTGAGAGAGTGGTGGTCAAGTGTCATCATTTAAAAGTTGTATCAAACTTACAATTTAAGACGTTTTTGTCCCTCTCAACCTAAATGTTTCGTCTCTTTACGTCTCCATACCTCCTTTTAACTTTGTCTAATTCCTTTTATTTTTTATTACGTTACTTTCTTTTTTATTTACTTAATTACCTATCAAAAGAAAAAAAATGTTAATAACGTATTAATTTAAATTTATTATTGTAATTATAATACTAATATTATGTTTAAAAATTAAATAAAAAAAATTATTTTTTAAAATAATATTAACAATCTTTTCCATATTTCTTATGAAAAGAATAACATTCGTACTCCTCGTGGATATCTTTGAATATAAAAATAATAACTCCTCGTGAATATCATTAATTATCAAGCAAAGTCACCATTCCCTATTTGGTGCAAGACTAATAATGGACTTCCTAATTCCTATCCTATAATTACACGGTATATTTATTGGATTGATTTAATATTTTATGTGATTTTTGTTTTTTTTTTTACTCATAAGTTTATTTTTTAAAAAAATATATGGCATAAGCTTTTTTATAATTAGAGTTTTGCTTTTAAATTATATACATATATTTTTTTATAATGTAGAAAAATATATGATTTTTGCATGTTAAAAAATAAAGTGTACATATTTTTTTATAATATAAAAAATATATATATTTTTAATGGATTTAAAAGTAAAAACATTTGAAAAATTCAATCATAGACCTTTAAAAAAAAACTAATAAGTATAATAGTTTGATAATGTTTCGAGAAAAAACGTTTTTAATTATACCCAAATTCAAATATATATCTACAAAAAACAATTTCGTTCTATATATATAAAAAAAACCCTTTATATTTTAGGTACTCATTCATTTTTTATTGTATCATCGTTCAAAAATAAAATATATATTTTTATAGTATGTATTTCATATGATTTTAAAAACAATATTTATATTTAAAAACTAACAAAAATATTAATTATTTATATAACTATCGATCAATTAAGAAGTAATAATTTGATTACTAATTTAAGTGTAAAAAAAATATTATACATCTTAAATTAAAGATATAATATAAATGATATTGTACAATATATTAAATAAAAAATTATTACGTTAATTACGAATGATATATATTTTTGATATATATATAGTAGTAGTGTTAAAAATACAAAGATAACTATATTATCATAATTTAAATTATTATATAATAATAATTTTTCAAACAAAAATTACACTTATATACAATTAACTATAGAGATAAAAATAAATTATTTATATATATATATATATATATATATTAATAATAAAATTGATTGTAATAATATTAATGATTACTCAGAATTAGTGGATAGTAAACTTCATTCTCTCCCTCTCCACCCAAAATTCCGAAGAAACAAAAAAACACATTATGACTACATCTTTCATGTATCATTAATACATGAAGCACATGATGACTAACAATATATAAGCAATTAATCAAATGGATTGCTAATAATTAGAAACAAACGTTACAATCATGTCTCCAATAATTAATTTATAGGCTTCTCAGATCTTCTCAAATCATTGTACGAGTATAATTACCATAAATTATTCATTTTTTTAAATATACGATGATATTATATTTTAAATTAATAAAATTTATTTAAAAAAAACTAATAATTACGGTAGGTCAAAAAATGAAATAATTAAGTTATATATGTGTAAATATTTTACACGTGTGTAATATATATAAATATACTCGATACTTTTTATTTTTTAAAATTATATAAAATAAAATACTTAATATTTATAACAACAAGAAAATTATTACAAAAATAATGAGTAGATTTTAATTATATCATATTTAATATTAAAAAACTTAAATAATTATAGATCAATTTAAACAATATTTAATACAAAATGATAGGAAAAATATATATGTTCATATAAAAAAAATAATATTTTTAAAATTACAAGTTTTAAAGATATCATTTTTATTATTTTTTCTTTATTTTTTAACATACAAGTTTAGAAGATGATTTGGTGAAAAGACGTGAAGAATAATAACATAGTAGTTATTAAGGCATATTTAGGATTAGATTAATATTATAGTTGTGTTTTAATTTATATTCATACTAATTATTATATAATATAATACGTAATCAAATAATTTTAAAAATAAAAAAATTATTTTTAAGAAAAATTGATCTTATATTATACTATAATTAATAGCCTTACTATATATATATATATATATTATAGAGTATTATGACTAATTTATTATTTATAAAATTAAGGAAAATATGGTTTGAAATTTTAACAAATTCAAATTAACAAAAACATGACAAGGGAATGTACGTTAAAAAGATAAAGGGGTAGCTTTAATTGTGCAGGCAGGGGATCTTATTTTCCTACATTAAATGTAATGTACACAATCATGATCTCTCTCTGGAACATAGAAAGTTTTTATTTTATATTTCTTTTTGAAATGGAATTTAGGAAAGTTTGAAAATAATTTTCAATAAAAAAAATAATTCTTCGTACATCAATTTATTTTTATAATATGACAAATAGCTATTAATTCAGATAATGCAACTCATTTTATTTTAACATATAATTACATGCTATATAATTTCTCATAAACAAGTTGAAATATAACTTCTTCTTCTTTTCCAAATAAAACCCAACAGCACTCGAGAATTAATGGTATAATTGTGTAACATTTTCTAATTATTTATATTTAACAGGTAAGTTGTAAAAAAAAATACCTTTAGATTCTTATACATCTAATTTTTACTATTATTTTCATACTTTGTTTAATTTTTATAAAATATTAAAAATATGCTCACGTTAACTTTTTCAAATATTAGATGATAAGATTGAACAAAATGAGAAAAGAAAAAATTTTGTTTCTCTCGTTGTTCTCACCATATCTTTCAATTATTTGATTACACAACTTTTTAATTGAAATTATATAAGAAAAGTTATCAACAATATTCTTGGATATAAAGTTGAGTATCCAAGAAGTTACCATATAATTAACTTATCAACAAAATTCTTGGATATGAAGTTGAGTATCCAAGAAATTACCATGTAATTAACTCTTATCTAGAATTCATATTATGTATTTTCTTTATTAGATATAGAAAGTTTATTATTAACAAAACACAACTTCATCTTATAGCTACAATATCAATCTTCGTAGATCTACTTCAATTAATGTACTTGCCTTCACTCAGATGTGATGTTACAAGCATCATTTTAGGTTGATCTGAACTTTGTAAAAAATAAGGTTTTCCATTAAGATTATAAGATTCTTTAGTTAATTCAACAACCTTCCTTGTTCTTTTAGTTTGAATTGTAGTGACAATTATTATTGGTGATGTAAACAACTCTAAGTTTTTTTTTTCAAGTCTCTAATCTTTTTGTTCTGATATCACAACAAAATGAGAAAAGTAAGAATTTTATTTCTCTCTTAATAATAAACAAGGAATGATTACGTGTATATATATATATATATATATATATATATATATATATATAAAAAGGAAACAAAAAAATGTTCTCTATTACAACACTTTTCTCCTTATCCATTATCTCTACTACATCTTTGTGGCATCTGAAGATTTATTATCTCTATTGCATCACTATAAACCATGCTCTCTGTTGTATCTACTATCTCATTATTTATGTTGTATCATTTCAATTTACTTCACGATAATTCTGTAAAGATTATACTAAATCTCTTTATTTGAATTCGACGTATTTTAAAATTTTAAATTGGGATAAATTTTTATAAAAAATGAAAAATTTAACTACTCAATGATATATTTTTGGTAAACATTTTAATTAAATTAGTAATCATTTTCTCAAACCACCTTCTTTTTTTCACTTTTAAATTATAATTATTTACAAAAAATATGTTTCATGTGGATTAAATATATTTATGTTTATATTTTTTCATCTAAATTTACGTATTATTAATAAAAAAATTATTAATTAATTTTAATATAAAGTATATATTTTATATTGTGATGATTTAAGTTTGTATTTTGAGTTGCGTTCCAAATTGACATCCATGAAAGAAGTAAAATCCGTAGGCTCTGTAATTTGATTCTCTTATGATATGGGAGAAAGATTCCAGTTGGCGGAGGATAGAATTGGAGCAAAACCAAGCCAAACTATATTATGATAAATGGTGATATCATTTAATATATGTACATAATTTTTATATTCCATCATGCATTATAATTTTTTAAAAATTATAAAAAATAAATATTTTTTAGATAATATTAACACAAAATTTAAATATTTGACTAAAAAAATGAGTAGAAATTATATTACTCTTTATATTATATCAGCAATATATCAACTAACTAAATTACTAAATGTAATTATCTTTTCATGGGAAACTTTGATTCATAGACTCACCTTTAATTGTTGTTACCCACTTTTTAACTTTGATTATAAGCAAACGATATGTTTCACTTATCAATATTATTCAATATCTTCTTGTAATAACCGGAGGAAATTAATTGATTAATGGTGAAATTAACACTTGTATCTCTTTAGTGGATGTGGTCATGACCAGTTCGTTAACAAAATGTCATTCGTTAATAATAGTATTTCATTAATACCGTTATGAAAAAAACACAGTATACCATTTTTTTTATTTTTTCTTACTTCGTAAAATTATAATTAAAAGATAATATTTATATTAATAATTTTTTATTTTTTTATTTTAAATATATTTTTTTAAAAATATAAATGAATCAATTCATAGAACGATCATTTAAATCTATTTAAAATAGAGTCGAACTAAACTTTACTAGTATAATATTAATACGAACAAAATTGAGTTGAGTTATAGGGTAAATGCTAACAACGAGTTAAACCTAATAGAATTGTATGTAACTAACTCATTTGACACCTTTGAATGCAACCATAAAATAAATTAAATAGGTTTCTATGTCCTTTACACTAGTACAAAAACAGCCTGCCTTCAAAAGAAAATATCAGTTTGCTTCGATTGCGCTTTCAAACCTTTCAATTTCTTCAATATATTTGTGAAATAATCCTGTAAATATTTCTCAAGGGTGACTATGTCTTTTTGCTCCACACCAAGCACTTGATATGTCTCCGCCATTGGAGATGAGAAAACTGTGTCACTTGTAAGAACCTACACATTCTCAACCCACACAAGGTTAGTTCACTTGATTGCTCATTCGGTAACATACATGTCATTTCTAATTGAATTATTAAATATCTGAACTATATATTGCCACAGTTACCACTGATCATAATATTACTATTCTCTTAGAGCCTGTATTTTAACTAATGATGTTTTTAAGTTCTAGTTTTTGAAACCAAGTTTTTAAAATTGATATTGTTTGATAATTAATTTCATTTTCAAGTTTCAAATACTCAATTCTATTTTTGAACACTTTCTTGATTATTTTTGAAACTTATAAAAAGATGGTTTTGAAAACTATATTCCAACTTCTTCTTTGTTGCATTTAAGAAGAACTGAAATAAGAAAACATAATTTTTTACCCAACGATTGTTTTCCTCTAAATGAATTAGAAAACATAAAACTGGTTTCAAATATAAGAAAACGGAACTCAATACAAAACGAGCCCTTAATAATGTAATGCATAAAATTCTACAGTCGGACTTTCCTTCGTGGAGGTACCAAGTCTTTACTAATCTACTAGAGCACGGCTTATTCGGACAAGAATTGGTCATTTTAATTGGTAGCTATAAGAATATACCTCCGAAAAGGCCAATCTATCAGCAACATCATTTGTCCACTCAAATAACCGAGTTAACTGTCTTGTAAATCTTAATATGGAGACTGGAACAGTAGTAACATTTGCATCTTGCCCCGCAAGCCTCTCACACAAGGTAATCACCTGAAAGAAGAAAGCATCAATTATGCTGTAAAACTTTGAGCTCTGCTTCGGTCTATAATGTGAGTTTAACATTCTAGCTCACCTCTTGGGTTGTCCATGCACGAGGACCAGCAAAAGTTAGAAGCTTCCCGTTAATGTTCTCGTTGCGTAAAGCAACAAATGTAAGGCGAGCTATATCCTGATACAAATGTGATTAACACAAACATATAATCAGATGTGAAGCCAGACTATATTAAACATTACAACATCTACGAAAGGAACTACACAGAAATAACCTGGGTATCCATATAGGCAATTCGAGTTGGAGCATCCGTTCCCCAAACTGATTTCTCTTCGAGTATAGGCACTGCATACTGCCCAATGAGACCCTGAAAAATTAAAGGGAAGCATTTTCACTTATTAGTTATGATAAGCCCAATAGCTCACATGGGTTTTCACAAAACAATGAGCTCCAATCCCAAAAGGTGTTACCATTGGGTGGGATTGACTCATGCACTCACAAACCCATGCTCCTATTGGTATTTTATCAATGTGAGACTTGTTTGTTTTTCACTTCTCAATAAATTATTCATAACATCAAAAGAGATTCAGAGGTAGCCTTAAGAAACTATGAGCAAGCAATGATATCTGAAGATACAAAACTACTAGGTCATGAAATCATGGCCTGGCTGAGAACAATATTTTTTACTTTTATCAATTTATTTTGGTCTAGAGTTGTTTGTACTTTAAAGATTTATAAATAAGCATGTGTAAGTTTAACCATTCTTGCCAACAAGCTGTGGTTCAATAACATATCTATTTGGGCATGTAGAATGTCTGAGTTCGAGAGAGTTGTAGTTTTTTTTTTTTTTTTAAAAGAAAGTTTAACCATTCTTTTGACGAAAGCAAGAAGCTGAAGGTGCCAAGTCGGAAACATCTAGTTTATAAGTGGTAAAGAGATTACTGAGTAAGCAATTTCAAGTTTAGACAACTCACTTGCATGAAACCACATAATCTTATTATGACGTGAGGTAGGCCAGAGTCCTTTAGAAACCTCTCAGTGCAATATTTTATTTCCATCAATGGAACTTCAGGATGCTTATCACAGTTGTGGATGGAAAAGAACACAAATTTCTGTATTCCCATTGCTTTTGCACATTGTATGAGAGCAACTTTTCCTTCCCAATCTACCTAGAAAGAAGAAACAGATTAGATAAGGCCTGGAATCAATAAAAGAGGCTAAAGAACACAATTTGAACATTTTATTTTCTATTTTTAGACTCTTAGAGCCTATTAGAAGATGCCAATTTCTTCATTCTATATAGACAAACTTACTTACATGACGTTTTGGTACTGTGTTAAAAGGCTAGATATAGAGTGAATGAAAACATATGACAAAGAGACATCACAAAAGTAATAGAAAGAAGAAAATTAAAACAATTCAATGAATAAACAGGACAAGTTCTCTAAAGCTTACAAGGACAATTTTTACATAAACATGACGGTATATTGAATTATAGTTTCAATTCATTGAACATCTCCTGTTTTTGGCGTAGACACACACACATATATACATTAGACATATATTGATTGATAAATGAACCCAACAATCGGGGAGGGCACATTTTATTCATGTTAACAAATCCCAATACTTTTATATTTATTTAGTATCATACCGTTTTTATGGGCTCTTCTGGACGACCTGTGGCACAATCAATGACTGTATGTATACCAACCAATGTTGCAGGAATTGTCTCTGGTTTGCTAAGGTCTGCCTGCTCCAAAAACACTTTCAATATTTCAGCTTAAAAGAAAGAGAGAAAAAAACACTAGGAAGACAGAGAAGCTGAGATAAATCAAATAATTTTCACAAGAATCAAAGCATTTCTTAATATTCCAGAATCAATGGGTAAATAACAAATTGAACAAGCTACAAACCACACAATTGGTTTCCAACAATGTACCATCTAGAATTTAACCAGAACGGATTACTTTTTCTAATATATAAACCAACAATAAGGCATAGGAATCAGAACTGTGCATAGAATAAAAGAACAAAGCAAGAAAGAAAAGATTTTGTTGGAGACGCACATTAACTACAGTTGCGCCCCAATCACGAAGAAAATCAGCAGGAGCAGGTCTAGGCCTAACAAGGCACCTCACATCGTAACCTTCATCAAGTGCCCGCCTCACAACTTGTCGACCAAGAGTTCCAGTAGCACCGACCACGAGTATACTGGTCGGCCTCACAGGGGTTCCCGGAGCTAAGTTCACGGCCCCACTAGTTGTTTGAGCAATACACCTCAATAATGGTCTCTTATAGGAATCCCCTGTAAAATCACAATAAAATCGAAAAGGGTCGTGCTCAATTCATCAAAAATAACTCTAGAAACGATGTTTGAAAAATACACAGAATCCAAATTGAAGTAATTAGCTGAAAAACTGTAAAACGATGAAGTTGGTAGATGAAGAAGGTAACGAACCAGAGAATGAAATGGAGGAAGAAGTCGAAGAAGAAAGGAGGGAGTCTGATACTAAAGTACGACGCCATGAAAGAGAAGAATTGCATGAAGGTGTTTTGACATCGTGATGGTGGTGATGATTTTGAACAAGTTTACCAGGTGGCGCTAGCTGCGTGGGAAGTCTCCAGGCCATAGCCAATTGAGAGCCTTGTTTTCTTCTATCTGACTTCGCAACACAAAAACAGAGCCACAAAGGACGGGAAGATAGAAAGGGCATGAACAATAGATCCAAATCTTGCCATGTCCTTCTCACCACTGGATAACGATTTGTGCAACGTGTCATTTCTCCTTCGTTTCATTTCCTCTGACTTAGAGTTGACTTTCTCTGGTGAGCAACAGCACTCAAAAGAATGAAAATTCGGGATTAACTACTAACCTAATTTTTTTCAATTAATTTCATTTCTATACTTCAAAAATTAATAGGATGAGAGCAGCAATAGTATTATTATTTCTAAAAAAAATTCATTTTAATCCTAAAATTTTCAGGCCAATCACATTAAATCATATATATATATATTTTTAAAAATTACTCAATTTAATCCAAATTTTATTTACTTTATTAAATCATGACGAAAATAAAACTTAATTTGAAGAATAATTAAGTATGTTCAATTTTTAAGAGTAAACAAAACTTGAAATTTTTATATACATTAAACATGTCTTAAAATTTCATATTAAAAATATTAGCTCAAATCAATCTTAAAAAGTTTATGCATGTACAATTAAATTATATTTTAAATTACTATCTATCATAAATTTATTATTTTTTAAAATTAAATGATAATTAATATGATTCAATTAAAATTAATAAATTTAGCTAAATTACAAATCCATTATTGCATAGTAGCCATACTTTTTAAAATTTTGTTTAGGATTATTGTTGACTATTGTTTTTCATTTAATTCCCTCCTACATTAAAGAAGAAGAAAATGTAAATATTATGTGTAACCACAAATAGTAAGTGCAATTACAAATGTTAGATAAAACTATAACTGTTAGGTATAATCACAAATGTTAGATGCAATCACAAATAGTAGGTGCAATCACAAATGTTAGGTGTAACCATAAATGATAGATGCAACCACAAATGTTAGTTGCAACCACAAATGGTTAGTACAACCATATTTTACAAATACATCTAACATTGATAGGCAATTTTGCCTATAAATAGGCAATGTCTTTGCCTTAGAGATACATTAACACACCAAAACAAGAAGCAAAGCAAAGCAAAGTCAAATGAATAATTTCATTTGAAGAAAAATAATGTTGTGTGTAAGAAAGTGGGAAAGAATATCTTAGAAAAATATTGTGATATTTTTCTAAAAAGGACGTGACAAAATAGTGAGTTTGGGAAACACTTGTATGACACTATTTTAAGTTTATCTCAATTTGTTATATTGCCTCTCACTTTGTACCCATTAATTTTATTAGAGGAAGAAATATTTTTTGGTGTTTGTCCCGTGGACTTAGCCTAAATTAAAGAGTGAACCACGTTAAATTTTTGGTGTCATTATTCTACTCTGTTGAATTTATTTTATTTTTACTCGTTGTGCCCAACAACTGGTATTAAAATTGGTCTAGTAAAATTCTTAATATGTTCTGTGGTTGCAGCATAGACTGATGTGTCACATTAGAAAAGATTTTATTAGGTACAAGGCGTATTTATTTATAGAAAAAGAAACACAATGAAAAAAAATATCAAGCCAGAAGGTGGATATTGAGAAATTTAATGGCAATAATAATTTCTCTTTACGGCAAAGGAGGATGAAGGATATACTCATTCAACATAAGGTTCATAAGGCGTTGCTGGAAAAAAAAAAGAATGTAGCAATCGTCACCGAGGAACAATGATAGGAAATAGATGAGATTGCAACTAGTACAATCCGTCTAAATCTCTCAAACAATGTCTTGCAAAATATTGAATCAAAAAATTGCAAGACTCCTAAAGAAACATGGGAGACTTTAGAAAACATGTACATGTCAAAAAACCTTGCTAATAAATTTTATTTGTGGAAGGAGCTATATCAAAGGAGGAAGGAAGATAATGTGAGCATGATGCAGCATGTTAGCAATTTCCACATCAAGCTTTCTCACTTAGCAAGATTTAATATGAGTTTCAGCGATGAAGAGAAAGCTGTGATGTTGTTGGCATCAATACTCTCATCATATAATCATATCAAAATAACTCTCACTTATGCAAAAAACAAGATGGAGTTTGAAGTTGTTGTAGAAGCCTTGTTCTCATATGAGAAACAAAACAAGGAAAGAGATTCAGAAGCACAAGCCCTTATCACAGAGTCTAGAGGAAGGAGACTGTACAAAGAACAAAAACCCAGAAGCAAGAGTAGAGGCAAATCAAACAAATTTGCCAATATTGAATGTCATCATTGCAAGAGGAAGGGTCACATTAAGAAATTATGTCGGGTGTTCAAGAAGGAACAAGAAACGAACAAAGGCAAAGTAATGAAGAAAGACGACAACAATGATGATGAGCAAACAAATACCATAGACAAGTTCAATATCATTTATGATAAAGATTTTTTCAATCTTGCATCACAAGAGACCAGCTAGATGATTGATAGTTGTGCTACAGTTCACGCTACATCCCGTAGAGAATTTTTCTCATCATACACACTCGGAAGTTTTGGTATTGTTAGAATGGGAAATGAAGGCTTGTCAAAGGTTGTAGAAAAATGAGATGTTTTCTTGGAAACAGAGAACATAACCAGACTATTTCTGAAAGATGTCAGGCATATTCTAGATATATGCCTGAATTTGATCTTTGTGCACAAGCTTGCAAATGAAGGATATTGCAAGTCTTTCATTTATGACAAATGGAAACTTACAAAAGGCTCTTTAGTAGTGGCTAAAGGTGAGAAGCATACCACTCTGTATATAATGCAAGCGAAGCTCTCCACCGACATAGTAAATGCCATAGAGAAAGACAGTGCAGCTAAGTTATGGCATAAGAGACTCAGTCACATGGGCGAAAAAGGTTTGATAAGTCTAGTCAAAAAGAAGATATTACTCAGAATGAATAAAGTACATTTAGATAAATGTGTTCATTGTCTAACAGGAAAGAAAAACAAAGTTTCTTTCAAGAGTTTCCCTCCTTCCAGAATGAATAATATTTTAAATCTAATTCATTCAGATTTGTATGGACCAATGCCAAAGTCATTTGGTGGTGCTCAATACTTTGTGACTTTTATAGATGATCATTCAAGGAAGACATGGTTATATCTTCTTAAGACAAATGATTAGGTGTTAGATGTCTTCAAATAATTTCATGCCTCAATTGAGAGACAGACTGGAAAGAAGCTGAAGTGTATCCTGACAGAAAATGATGGAGAATACACATGACCTTTCCCTGCTTATTGCAAAAATTATGGTATTCGACATCAGATGACACCTCCAAAGACACCGCAGTTGAATGACTTAGCTTAGAGGATTAATATAACTTTGATGGAGAGAGTTAGATGTCTACTCTCACATGCAAAGTTGCCTAAAACTTTTGGGGGTGAAACCATACTCACAGTTGCATATGTGTTTAATCTTTCACCATGTACTCCTTTCAAGATGGATGTTCCATATAAAGTGTGGTCAGGAAAGGATGTTTCCTATAATCATCTGCGAGTGTTTGGCTGCAAAGCATTTGTTCATATCCCAAAGGATGAGAGATCCAAACTTGATGCCAAAACAAGACAGTGTATTTTTATTGGCTATGGTCAAGATCAATTTGGCTATAGATTTTATGATCCGGTTGCAAAAAGACTTGTCAGGAGTCGTGATGTTGTATTTGTTGAAGATGAGACCATTGAAGATATTATCAAAATGAAGAAAGATGTTCCTAATTCCAATGGTGACTCATCAGATTTGGAATTAATTCCTCCAACATCAGTGCAAAGACAAGTTGGAGATGAAGACCAAGTTTATCTACCTAATGAAGATGATGCTCCTATAGAAGTTGGTTCTGAAGATGAGGGAAATGATGATGTTCATTATCTAGTACCAACACCTGCGGCTTCTCCTGTTCCGCTGAGAAGAAGTGATAGGGTGAGACGACCCTCTACCTCATATCCTTCAAATGAGTATGTAATTTTCACTTATGGAGGAGAACCTGAGATTTATGAAGAGACCATAGATGACAAATCCAAACAAAAATGGATTGAAGCCATGAAAGATGAGACGAAGTCCTTGTATGAGAACAAAATTTTTGAGGTGATGAAGCTGCCCAAAGGGAAGAAGGCCTTGAAAAATAAATGAGTGTTCAGGGTGTAGCATGAAGGACACAATTCTAGTCCGCGATGTAAAGCGAGACTAGTTGTTAAAGGATTCATCCAAAGAAGAGGTGTTGACTTTGACGAGATTTTCTCTCCAGTTGTGAAAATGACATCCATTCGTACTGTGCTAAGGTTAGCAGCAAGTCTTGACTTGGAGGTTGGGCTAATAGATGTTAAAAATGCCTTCCTACATGGTAACTTGGAAGAAGAGATATACATGGATCAGCCAGAGGGTTTTCAGCAAAAGAGAAAAGAAGATTATGTCTGCAAATTGAAGAAAAGTCTATACGGCTTAAAACATGCACCGAGACAATGGTACAAAAAGTTTGAATCTGTTATAAGGGAGCAAGGTTACAAAAAGACTATTTCAGACCATTGTGTTTTTGTGTAGAAATTCGCTGATGATAATTTCATTATTCTTTTGCTCTATGTATATGATATGTTTATTGTTGATCGGAATATTTCCAGAATCAACAACTAGAAAAAGCAGTTGAGTAAGTCTTTTGCCATGAAAGACTTGGAGCTAACAAAGCAGATTCTTGGCATGACTATTATTAGAGACAGAGCTGCCAAGAAATTATGGTTGTCACAGGAGAAGTATATTGAGAAAGTACTTCAGAGATTTCATATGGATAAGGCTAAAGTGATTAGTTGTCCTCTTGCTAATCACTTTAAGCTAAGTTTTAAACAGAGCCCTTTTACAGACAAAGAGAAGGAAGAGATGGAAGAGGTTCCATATGCTTTAGCAGTTGTAAGTCTAATGTATGCCATGGTTTGTACACGGCCAGATATCACTCATACAGTTGGAATTGTGAGTAGATTCCTTTCAAATCCTGGAAAGGAACATTGGGTTACAGTGAAATGGATTTTCAGGTATCCTCGAGGTTCTTCCAAAATATGCATATGTTTTGGAAATGACAAACCTGTGTTAGTTGGATACGTAGATGCAAATATGGCTGGTGATGTGGATTCTATAAAATCCACTTCAGGTTACCTGATTACATTTGTAGGGGAAGCTGTGTCATGACAGTCAAAGTTACAAAAATGTGTTGCATTGTCCACTACCGAAGTAGATTTTATAGCTGCAACAGAAGCATGTAAAGAGTTGCTATGGAAGAAAAAGTTGAAAGAACTTGGGTTGCAACAAGACAATTACCAGTTATTTTGTGATAGTGAGAGTGTTATCCATCTTGGAAAGAATGTCTCCTTTCATTCGAGATCAAAACATATTAATGTGAGATATCACTAGATTAGGGATGTAATTGAGAAGAAGCTATTACAACTTGAGAAGATCCATACAGAAGAAAATGGATCAAACATATTGACAAAAATTCTCCCAAAACAAAATTTTGAATACTGTCGTTTAGCTGATGGATTGGTAGAGCTCTCTATGTAGTCGGGATGAGAAGATTTGTAAGTTCCTCCTACATTGAAGAGGAAGAAAACATAAATGGTAGGTGTAACCACATTTGACAAATGCATCTAACATTGATAGGCAATGTCTTTGCCTTAGAGATATATCAACACACCAAAACAAGAAGATAAGCAAAGCAAAGTCAAATGAACAATTTCCTTTGAAGAAAAATAATGTTGTGTGTAAAAAAGTGGGAGAGAATATCTTAGAAAAATATCACAATATTTTTCTAAAAGGAGAGTGACAAAATAGTGAGTTTGGGAAACACTTGTGTGACACTATTTTGGGTTTATCTCAATTTGTTATATTATCTCTCACTTTGTATTCATTAATTTTATTAATTGAAGAAATATTTTTTTGGAGTTTGTCCCGTGGACTTAGCCCAAATTAAATGGTGAACTACGTTAAATTTTCGGTATCATTATTCTACTCTGTTGAATTTATTTTATTTTTACCCATTGTACCCAACAGTATATTATAATGATAAAAAAATCCATTTAATTGAAATAAAATCTTATTTTATAAATACAAATAAGTTGATTTTAGTATTAAAAGTAAGAAAAGAAAATGCTAATATATAGAGTTAATTTCAATTTTGACGTTCGCAAACCATACTTAAACTTATCAACATATAAATCATAGTTATCTAAGTTAAGAAATTGGTATTTTATAGGTATTAATTTAATGTATTAGTATTTTTTATGTCTTATGTTATTAAAATATATATTTTAATATCTCAATTCAAGTATTAACATCATTTATATCACGTGTTATTAAAACATTTTATTTTAATACTATTATTCAAATATTGTTACCTCTTTTTGTCAAATTGGATAGGATATTGTGAAAATTTAACAACAAAAAAGTTAATAATAAAAAATAATAATATAATGGCTCAAAGGGATACCATAATTAAATATAGGTATTCATTTTAATAACATATGATATAAAAAAATGAATACATTAATTAGGATATCAAATTTCAATAACTCATATAATTATAATTAGAATAATTCAAACTTATTATTTTTTATGTAAATATATTACTATTATAATTAATAATCATAAAATTTAACAAAATAACATAAATATTTAGAATAAAAATCATACCATTAATTTTAATCTTACAGTAAATATAATTATAAAACTTTTTCCTGTTTTTTTTCCTTTAAATTTCCATAATTATCCTTTTTTAATTTTATATTTGACAAAAAAATGAGAAAATATTATTCTAAATGGTTAAAAGGGATGGGATAATGATATTTGAGTTGAAATAATAAAATATAATATTTTAATAACAAGTAACATAAATTACCAACACATTAAATAGGGTGCTTCTATGATACTAATCCAATTGTATGGGTGACAATTTGACATCGAATGTATATTATTTTTTTAATTAAAATTAATTATTAATTTTTAAACGAAAGTAAAGATATTGAATTTCTTTAAAATTATAAATAAATAAATTTATTAAAAATAATTTAATTTTTTTATAACATTATAAAAATATGTAAACTCATGCTTGGAAACATGAACACGAACCTATGGACAAACACCATACAAACATATATACAACCCACACAAATTGACACTACTAACAAATTGTAAATGTTCCTTTACTCATTTTATAAAGTTCCTATTTTTTAGAGGAATAAACTAATATCAGTTGACCTATTAAAATAATTAAAAAAAATTAATGCTTATAAAACACTAAAAGCGCTTAAATAGGAAAAAAAAATACTTTAGTACTAAATTAAAAAAATAATCATCAAATGTAATTTTAAAACTCAAAAAACATATATTATACTCGCTAATAAAAATACATTATGCTTCTTTAAACACTTATAGTTATAAGGGTTGTTTATCGGATTGAAATCGTTGATTTTATACTTATCCAATCCGACTATATGTTCGGATTAAAACATTATAATCTACAACCGATCCGATCACCTTTCACACCCGTTCAATCCGATCTGTAAATTATTCGGATAATATCCGATCAATCTAATCAATTTGACCAATAAACTTAATTAACTCTATTTTTTATATTTTTAAATGAAAATTTTAAATTTTCACATAAATAATAACATAAAATTATTTTACTTAAAAGAAATATTAAAAAATCAAATAAATATATATTAATTAATTATATATATATATATAATTAATTTCGATCGAATTAAATAAATCGTAGTGAAATACAACATCCAATCCGACCATCAAATTAGATCAAATTAGATGAAAAATCAACGGATTAGATCAAATTGATTTGATGATTGAATTTTTTACACACCCATGTTTATAACTACTTTCAACTCACAAACATACCCTAAATCTTTTTGGTTCATTTAAGATATAAAGAGTCCAAACAATTGAAATATATACTTATAAAATGAGTAGACCTAAACTTCAAATCAAACCTATCAAGCCAATCTAAAATGATTAATCTAACTTCCAACTAACATTTCATAAATTGATTTTGGTTCTTAATTTAATTAATCGATATTTATCGGTTCTAATTAGTATAGGGAAAAATCGATCTTAAATGAAGTAAATTATATAACATCATCAAGCCACCAAATTTAGAAAAAGAACATGTATACATAAATGTTATATCATGCATATTTATAAATAAAAAAATTATGTGAAATATATGTTCGATCAGATTTGATTGCAAGCCAATCAGCAAAATAGTGGAGAAACTCTTGTATCCTTTTTCAGGCTCAAAATCAAAAGCTCATGCGTTTACTCGCAAAAAAAAAAGAAATTGTGCATCCTTTAAGAATCCCTGTTCAAGTCGATTCACCAACCATAAAGTTTGGATCAACCCTAAACAAAGAAAACTAGATACAGCCATATTGTAGATGAGATCAAGCTCCAGCATTCCTACGGCCAACCCGAGCTTGGAAACCTGCTTTGATTGGAGCAACTGATCGTCCAGAACTACACTGCAAGACCATCAAAAAAGCAAATGAACCCCCTCATTAACTAGACAATTTGATTCACATCATCATAGACTACTCCTGTTGAAGATGTAAAGCAAGTATTTACCAAAAAAACCTATTTTCCTAGCTGTAACATTATATGCAGTCAAAATCCAAACACTCTATCCAGCCTAGAATTCACGAAAAAGGAACTACAAAACAATTATTTGCCACCTTTTCACATCTAAGGAAGAAGAGACGATTCTCCTTTGATAGTATTGTATCTGGACTCTTGCATCCAAGGCAAATGACATACTCATCTAAACACAAAGAGGAACTAAATGTTAATAATCTTGTAAATAAGGGTAGAGAATAAGGAATCTTAGGATTTATCATCAACCATCGTAACAAAGAAAAAATTGGCTATAAATATGCACGTATATATGATGAGGTGCAGTATGGCATGATAGAAAACATACACCAGACGCTAGGTGTGGGGGTGAGGAGTGGGTTCGTAAAGGCAAAGTAAATAAATAAACTTGTTCGAGTCAACAGTGTTAATATAAACCAAAAACATAAGATTCCATTCAAAAAGATACTTACTGATATATCGCCTCAAGATTCCCTCAAAATTCTTAGGTGCAAATCTACCCTTCACAACTAATCTTTGTTGGCCATCAAGTGATCCACTTGTCCCAAGTTCAGACAGCAGGAAAGCCATGACATGATCTGGTTGTCGATGCATCCTAAAATTTTGTTCAAAGAAAGAATAGCAAGATCATCATAATTAAATAAACAATTTAGTAAACAAGCATAATCCTTTTTCAATCATAATAACAGTAAGACGGAATTATAAACCTATAATTATTAGACAATTATCGCCAGCACTTTTACTTCCTTTTGGAGTTATACAACAAATTGTTTGGTTTAAACGTGGGATAAGCAACAGCAAGGTAAATTCTAAGGAGAAGCCAAAAGAACAAATTTCCTCCAAGCCTTGTCTTGATGACTTGTTGGTTTCCTACCTAAATTCTTAGACTAATTCTCCACCTGCCAGATCTTGGGTTCAAAATACATGGACGCTCCTTATAATAATGTCAGGATTTAGTGGAACTAAACAGTTTAAATAATAAAAATTCCTCCAAATTAAAAGAAATTAAAAGAGATGTAGAGAAAGAATTATGTATGCACAACATTTCTATGGGACACCAACATAGGACGGACAATAATACATGACAGTCAAGCTAACGAACATTCTAATAAACTTAGTGTGGTGCAAATAAAATAATATAAGCATGTTAATTGCTTAAATAAGCGCATTTGTGAAATTGATTGGCAAAGCAAAAGATCTGAATCATACGACTTGCAGAGATCCATGAAATTGACAAAAACAGTTTTCTTGGTTCCCTCACGAAGAACCTGTGGTGGCCTCATGACTGTCCTACGTCTGTCTCCTGCTAGCTCTGGATTATTCTCCCGAAGAATGTTAAATACCCTACCAAGAAGCTGCAAATGTTTCGTGAATGAGTTCATGACTGTACGACAACAGAATAGGATTTATGAGCAACACACTATATTAGCATGGATGGAAAAGCACAAACCATTCCAAGAACAACGAAAGTGACCAGAGTTAAAAATCTACCATTTGTAATCTCAGAAACAAATGACATATGACATATTAAATGCATCATGTCTGGCACAAGCCAAAGGTAAATTTGAAATATTTTATAACAAAAAATGCTGTTTAGCCACTCACATGATCGTAGAACTGTAACACTAATCTAATAACATGTATACCTCATCATATTTATAGTCCCGGTCACTCCCTTCCCATGGATAACGTGGATGTAAAGCAATTCCTTCTCCTTCTTCATCATCTCCTGTGCGATCTAAAAAGCCGTGAATGTTAATAATCAAAATCGACTAAAATCTATTAAAAAAAATTAAAGTGGAAACATAGAGGAGGATGCTTAGTCTACTTAATAAAAGATACAGGAATTTACTTCATACCATCTAAATCTTCTCCAGCATCACCAAGTTCTTCACTCAGATTACTGGTATCAGCCTGCAGTCATATCAAACATCAAAATGCACAATGTTACTGGGGCAGGAAAATTACATAATTTACTTCAAAAATAATAAAACCTAGAGAGAAGACTAACTTGTTTCTTCTTTTTCTTTTTCAAACCAGCAAATGTACTCTCCAGCCCATCAGAAACTGGAAATTTGATTCCAATCAGAATGCATGAAATGCAATGCCTCTATAGCACATTTAAAGATATTCAAGAAAAATGTTGTTGAGTAATTAATTAATGCTTATCATATTTGATTATTGTACCAGACAAGTTTTCAGTTTTCTCAGCCAAATTGTCCACAGAATCATCAGCAGGATCTTCAATAACAACCTTCTTCTTCTTCTTCTTCTTAGTAGGATCAAAGGGGGCAATCTGTTAGAAAGAAGATCATTAAGAAATGAGGCACATTGTTTTAGTCAATGTATTCACAAACTCCAAGCAATGTTCAATCGATCAATGAAACACTTCACTCCATCCATGGCATAAGTCCTTCAAGAAATTACATTGATTCTGTTAGAAAGAAGATCATTAAGAAATGAGGCACATTGTTCTAGTCAATGTATTCACAAACTCCAAGCAATGTTTAATCGATCAATGAAAAACTTCACTCCATCCATGGCATAAGTCCTTCAAGAAATTGCATTGATTACAAGAGGTGATTTCCACAACTAACAAATCACCAAAAGCCAATTTGTAATAAAATACGTGGTCTAAAAATAAAAAACTTGGTCCATTAACAATCATCACATTCAAACACAAACCAATGACAAACTATATTTCCTATGACTATTAACACATTCTTCAATGATTTTTGGTTTGAACTTGAGCTTAAAAAATGAGAGAACCATCTCCTTGACTTTATCTTAAGAGGAAAATGCAAGTCATGTTGATCCATTTAATAAAAAATAAATAGATTTTTTTACCATCGAACTTTGGAGATGGTTACAAAAATACCATCAAATTTTTTTTTGTTACAAAAATATCATTAAATTTTACAAATATTATAAAAATGCCATCGACATCAATCAGTTACATGTATGTCAATGATATTTTTGTTGCATTTATAAAATTAAATGTTATGGAAGTAACAGAAAAAATTTGATACTATTTTTGTAACATTTGTAAAATTTAATGGTATGCAAGTAACAAATCAAAGTTCGATAGAATTTTTGTAACAATCTCCAAAATTTTGTGATAAAATATTCTATTTAATCTTTAATAAATGGCTCAGGTTATGCCAAACCATTAATGACCATGTTATATTCATATTTGACCCGTTTTGCTTGTGTCAGATTCACAAATTAATAGTCAACAGAAATACAATATTTTAACCAAAACTAGATTATCAACTTCGTTTAAATTGTGTCATGTTTGTTTCAAGTTAACATGTTCAATAATAATAAAATAATGATATTATCACAATAAAAGTTAATGAAATGCCTATTTTACGCCTAGTAATAATGGAAGCAAGGTACCAAAAGTAGTCCCGTAATTATTTAATTTAAAGGGTTTAGTCTAGTAATTATTGCATTGAGCACCAAGAGTCCCATAATGTTTGAAAAATGTCACAATAGTCCTATTATTTGTGTAAATGAGTACTTTAGTCTCGTAATTTTTGAGTTGGACACCTATAGTCCTGTTATTTATGAAAATTAAGCACTATAAGTGTTCAATTTTAATACTTTTGATGGACAAGTGCTCTTTTTAATAAATTATAGCATTTAAAGTGCTTACTTTCATAATAACAAGGTTAGTAATACCTAATCCATAAATTACAAGACTAAAGTGCTCATTTTAAAAAATTATGGGACTTAATGTGTCTAATTTAACAATTATGGAACTAATATGCTCATTTGGTAAAAATTACAAGGCATCTAGGACTTTTTTCCTAGTATTAATTACACTTTAGTACCACTCCTATTCGATAAAACTTTCATTGATGAATTATCCTTGTGACAATAACAAAATGCATTGTGGCAATATCACTATCCATAATAATAACTTGGGTTCAGGGAACTGATGTCGTATTTGACCTATTTATTAAAACAAATTAAATGAATTATGCTGCTTAAATTGTCGTGATACAAACTGCCAACCCTACACATATATGAACACACAAAATAAATTAAATTGAAAAACTTGAAAGCCTCCCCACCATTGTCACTAAATCA
This sequence comes from Hippophae rhamnoides, assembly GCA_033030585.1. Lineage (NCBI taxonomy): Eukaryota > Viridiplantae > Streptophyta > Magnoliopsida > Rosales > Elaeagnaceae > Hippophae > Hippophae rhamnoides. The sequence goes on from CM065429.1 coordinate 72,149,727, forward strand.
AAAGGAAAATTTGAGTATCACTGAACATTAAAGAAGAATGAAGTCAACGACATTGCAAGTAATAAACTTACTACCTCAGTCACCTCATCCTTTACATCAAATGGTGTGTCGTCTAACATCGTTGCTGCAAAAGGAGCACAAGTCTATTAAGGCAAATCTACAGGATAACAATATAGGGATGGAAAGGATAAAGAACACGTCAATATTTTTATACACGCGAATATGTGTTTTAGTTGTTCTTTCTCCCCAAACATTTCCTATCACCAAAAGTTAACTAAACTTCAAAATAACGAAAATAATTAGAAAAGGCTATCAATTTTGTATATTCCACCACAGCTCATTGCAGCAGCTATCAAATAAATAAATTATCAAAAGAACACATTCAAAATCCATAAGAAACACCACGGCCTTCCCAATAAGTTTCCAAAACCCTAACCCTAACATCAATATACCATACATATATTTGCTAAGTACCCTAACATAAAAAAAAAAACCCTAGAATATTTCAGAAACTACAATAAAAAAATGGCAGAAAGACAACGAAATGAGAAAAGGTTGCAGCTCACATCGTGTCGTTAAGCGGTAGTGGGTTTCTGTTAGCCGCAAGAATTCTCCCAGAAGTAGCTAATTAGCATCGCCCTTTGTCTACCACTTTCTTTGGCTATTTGTTAGTTTTTTTTTTTTTTTTTTACAATTATGAATACCTGGTTTTAATCTCCTCCTGGGTCTTTAGCTGGACTCCAATACCAGCTTTAAGCCCTTTCCACTCTGGGCTTTTTGTTTTGGGTCCATAAAATTTCTGCAATTGATGGAGTTGGAGTATATTCACATCAATGCTAGTATGTTACCATTCCATATTTTTGGAAAAAAAATTATTATTTTGTAAGAAAGTTCAATTAGAAAAATCGAGTTTAAATTATGCTTACCTTTTTGATTAATTGAAATATGTATATTCTCTATTCTCGAACCCAGAAAGAAAATATAAATTGATTAATTGAAATATAATGTATGTTACTTAAAATAAACATGTATTTTACATGTTTTTTACATTTTAAAAAAATTATTCTTTTTTTAAAAACATATATTATATGTTTTTTTAACGTAAATAATATAAGATTTTTTAAGGAAAATAAAAAAAATTACGTGAATAAAAATGTTATATATGAACTTTAGTGAAAAAAAATCAATAATAAGCAAAGTAAGGAATTAAACTTGGATATATAAAGAGGATCCAAGAGAGCGGAGAACAGATATAAGTCCACGTCTACCTCCTTATCTAAACTAATTCATAGCCAGTTAAGAAAAGAAGAGAAAAATCATTAAATCCTCCATACCAAATACTACTAATCACATTGAATTATTGGGTGAAAATAACATAGCTTAATCTTTGTCGTTCGCGTCAGTGCCTTACTACCTTGTAACATCATCTAGTCTCACATTCCCTCTAAGACTTCCCTACAATTTATTGATGATGTTCTTTGGGAGCATCGATAATCTGACACAAGTATTTTCACAACGTAGAGGGCACCAATTGCTCTTGGGGGAAGAAATATATGAACTTTTGATCTTCAAATATTAGGTGTGCAAAAGCAAGATCCAAATGAAATGACAAAAAGGACAAGGTATTCAAATGAAATAAATATAAGTGAGAAATAATAAAGTGGGAAAGAGAACGAAAAAATTAAATGAGAAAACATATAATACCTTGAAAATTAAATATTAAACTTGTAAACATTATTCCACCCTATCATATTAACATTTGTGCCTTATGGAAAGAATCATCATTAATTGAAAAGGCAAAACAAAAATTAGGGGGCCACAGATAGCAGTTCTTTGTAATGTACAAGCTTCCAGTCTCGACAAGGCTTTATATGAACTCAGTTTTTGTGAAGCTGATCAACTGCAAAGGCCTTTCTGCACGAAGTGCTTCTTTGTCACTGCCACTTGCTTCAGCAACTATTGGTTTAAGTTGTTAATAGGTAGCCAGTAGACTCAAACAATCTGGTGAAGACTTTAGTTACAGAAATAGTATATATCATCAATTTGTAATTGAAAAAAAAAAAGAGCATCCCTCCTTTCAATCTAAAGCAACTCTTTCTGTTCAGGTTTTGTCAAAAGACCTGGATCAACATTTGTTTCAACAAGCTTTTCTTTCCACTGATCAATCCCATTTCCATTTTTTAATTAGTCTATCTCAAACCAATCTTGATCATCATCAGTCATCTCCTCCTCTTTTACATAAACAGGTTCTTTGTTTGTATCATCCTCCTTATGGTCCTTGTGGATTTGATTTTCAAGACTTATAAGTTCTATAACCTTCGGACCAGATGTCTTGCATAAGCACGATGCTGGGTTTTCATAAAATTCACCCACGTCAGGCTTTATCTCATTTGGCTCTCCCATGAATCCAATCTGATGAGTTCGAACCTTAGAAGAAAATTCTTCCCAAGTCATGTTATTCCGGTTCATGAACAGCTTGTATAATTTTTTAGCATTTGGACGGATTGTTGGTTTATGCCCAAAGTATCTCCTGTCAAGATGTAACATATCAATGTCAATGTAGTGATCAAAGAAGACTTGGCCACATATTTGCATATGCAAATCTAAAGTAAATGAATGTAAAACGTAACTGAGCTGAAGGTAACACATCAGTGTGAATCCGATTATCAAAGAAGAATTGGCCAAATATTTGCATACTGCAATCTAAAGAACAAGACTATAACTTTGTCCCAAAGAAAAAAAGTTATTATACCTTCGTCCAGCCAACATTCTAGCCATGTTGCCATGGTTGTTGGCAATGAAAACATCACTTTCGTCACTGACAATAAAATCTAGGGCAGCCATGCGAGAAGAGAAGGATAAGAATGGTGCCAACTCCTCCTTACTTGCTATGGTCTCCTTAGAATAGAAGTTAGGAAAGAGTTTTTTAAGTGGTGCTAGGGTCTCTTCACCTCCGTAAATTTCACCTGAAGCCACATACAAGTGAACATCACTTCCAAAACCTAGTGCCCTAAGCATTAGACCAACTTCCCCTGGACTAAGTGAGCATCTTCCATTTCGTAGCATTTTGTTGGGCTTGCTTGCCTACATGTAACATCCCAAAATAGATATCTTAAATTAAATTTCACACAGATTACATTTCCACCGTTAAATTAGATAATGAAATATCAGTTATGACTCACATGTAAAGTTTTCCATCTCTTCCGTATTGCGCCAAGTTCCTCTCTCTCCTTTTCTCCCCCACCATAATAACATCCCGAGAAGGCAAGCATATCTGGTTCAAATCTATAATGTGCCAAAGTAAAATGAATCAACTGATTCTTCCTAACAGTACTTTAATAATTTTTGAAACTATAATAATTAGAAAATCTCCTCAATATCATGAAACAAAATTTACACGCTGTAAATGCATTAAAGACCTGCGATCTTTACGTAAAACATAACATGTTGCTACTGCATCAAAAGCATAGGATGCAAGTGCAATATACGTACAAGAATCATATGACAGACACAGTAATGAGCTAAAAATAAAGAAAAAAATACAAAAGAAAAAGGAAAAGGAAAACAACTTATATCATGAAAAGTATTTGAACAAAAAGTTAAACTATTGGGAGATGAACAGACAATCTATAGATCTAACACTCTCCCTCAAGTGTGGAATCACATACATTTTGTAGCTCCAACACTTGAAATTAAACAATTGTGGTGTAGGGACTTCATCAAAGAGATGTGTATTAAAAGAAACAAGTTGGATGTTCATCTTCATTCACTCTCCTGCTTGAGAGAGAATGTTAGAGGATATTATTCCTAAGACCGCGCATTGACATTTGAAGTCAACTCCTGAGCAATGAATTTGCCAACAATCAATGCTCACTTACCTAATCACATACTCAGTTACCTTTGTTATGATTGATTAAAAATAATATTAGGTTTGTTAGTCAAAATAGGAGGTGCCTAATTTAGAAGAAAATTCATGGAAGGTGACTTACCATATTGTCAAAGATGGAGGTGCCTAACCTTGTTTGAATAAAGAATAGGAAAATTAGGTAGCCTAATTTTGTTGAATGAAGAAATGTTTGGCATATGAAATGAGAACTTGGAGGCTATAAATATGGCTTCATTTCTTCATTGATAATCATCCCAAAAATAGAGAAAAGCTTGTATCAGAAGTTCTTAAGTGAGAGAATTTTGTGAGAAAATTCTCTTGGGCTTGTAATTGCTCTTGTCTTTTGGGTGTGTGAGAAAATTACTGAGAGTGTGGTTGTAACAATTTTCCACATAGTGAATTTTTCTCTGGTTATCTTTTGACAACGAAAGTGGTTTTTCTCTAATTTGGAGTTTCCACTATAATTCTTAGTTTTCACTATAATTCTTGTGTTGTGTATTATCTATTTTTCTATTATTTGATATTCTGCTAAGGAAGATCTTGGGAGGGAGAATTTGTGATTATACCATTTTATCCAAATTTTCTAACAACCTTATCACATACTTTTGACTATCATCACAATATGATATTCTGTAATTATTACAGTATAAAAACTATAATTATATATTATGCTAAAATTTTCTCATTGATTAATTCTTATAATCTCTATGTATTCAACTTATCTTTCATATATAATTTAACCAAGCAATCACAAATTCACAATTAATATATTGAACTTTCTTTTCCTTATTTCTTTCAATTTCTTGCTGTAAAATTTTGAATGATCTATGACTAATGTCAAATGTGTTAAAAAAACTCATAGTACTTTACCTTAAATGAAGGGCAATGAAATACTTGCTTTTAGTCCTCATTCTTTGTACGAGCATTTTTCCGATTTCAAGAATGGAATCAGTAAATCTCAAAGCATGATAGTTGACTCTGCATCTCAACTTCTGCAAATGTTTGTCAAGTTTATTTGAAAGTCTGTAATCAAACTTAGATAGCTGAACAACCTGCACAAGGAAAATAAAACCATAAAAGTTATAAATGCTTCCACAGAACCTAAAGGATAAAGGAGAAACTCATTTAAGTAATGGAAATTTTATTATTGCATACTGTACAAAGTTCATGGAAAAATAAATCACAAATGTTCCTTTTAAATTAGATCAGTAAAAGGAAAAGCACTCTCCAAAGCCCTTAAGAACTCCATCATGTCAGACACCACAATAATAAATTAGTCTTACAAACTCACTTAAGCATTCAAAGATACATGAGAGAGTGAAAACTGAGCTATACTAAATTACAACTTTTGATTCATTTCAGAATATAAAATTATAACCATATGAAATGATATATACTTTTGTCAATACTCAATACCACAACAAAAACGTATGAAATGACTTTTTTAACCCAATAACTAATTACATTTAGTACTACTATTATTGAATAAAATTATCATTAATGAAAGCAATTATGATGATAATAATTTGTGTTGTGCCAATATATGCACCGAATGATAAATTGTAAGATGTACTTCCAAATTCAGTAAAAACATGAATGGTGTTGCCGATAGAAGTAGGAACTTACATGCTTTTTCTTAAAGACAGGTAAAACACGATTCCGATAGCATTGTGGAGTACATTTTCTCGGCACACGCATGCTATATGGAGGTGTGGCTTTAACTTCCTCTGCTGGAAGCTGTTTAATGATCTTAACATCTTTTGAGAGGGAAGTTATAAAATGGAACTCATCAAATATCTCCCCAAAATCACTGCAGCAAACACCAAAGCACATGAAAATACAATAGTTTCCTGGCATTTAAGCAAACCATACATAAAGTTCAATGTAATTCAACGCATGCCGCCAAATATACACCTGCTATCCTTCCAGTATGATTTATGATCCAACATGGGAACGACAAGAGTAGCATTCAAAATATAAGCTGCAACAATAGCATCTGTTATCTGGAACCATAAAGAGTATATTGACCGTCAAAAACTAAACTAAAATGGAGACATATGAGCACTCAACAGGGGCCAAAGATCAAGAAGTTATTAATTGCAAATGTGCCGTTTTTTTCCTTTTCTTCTTCCAATTTTATAATGTGCATTATACATTGTTGAATATTGGCTCTAAAAGTAACAAATTAGTGGCATAATTTAGGGAAATTAGTGTCCTAATTTGTGGCATGATTTGTGGCATGATTTAAGGAAATTAGTGGCATAATTTAAGGAAATTGGTGGCCTAATTTAAGGCTTAAATTATGGTACACTTTAGGGAAAGGGAGCCTTTCTTCATCTATAAATAGGGAAGAGTTCATGCATTGAAGCACAAGGCAAAAATCAGAAAAAATCGAGGAGAGAGTATAAAACGAACTTCGAGAAAATCTTTGTGAGTTTTGGAAACACTTGAGAGATATTATTAGTAAGGAAATATGTACGTATTACGTATATTTCCTACTCGGTTCAAATAATATCTGCACTCCCAAAGTGGACCTAGGCAAGTGTGAACCACGTAAATTACGTGTGTTCATTTTATTGCTTTGATATATTAAGCTATCTGGTTATTTATTCTTCGCCCATGACAAATTGGTATCGAGCCAAATATAGCGATATTATATATCAAATCGAAGCTCTTGGCAATCTGACGCATAGCGGTGAAAGAATCGCTCAAATCGGAGTCAGAATCACCTTGAAGGCTGCGGAATCTCTGCTGAAGCAAGCGAGTCAACTTCCTTAGGAGTTGGGCAAAGTCAACTCGATCACTAGTGATATTTGGGCCAAGGTTAGTGCATTTTCATCCGTTTTCAAGTGAGTTGGATCTATTCTTAGCTAATTGGACCATTCCAAATTCAACTACGGACTCGTTTTTTCAAATAAGGTATAAAATTTGGAAAAACAAGCATTGTTTTAAGTTGTAAGTGCAAAATTTACATTTATCGGTTTGTACTTATGGTGATAAAGGAGAGATCGAAGAAGGTGAACAAGTTGATCGTAGAATTTATGGCAAACCAAGTTCTACTCGAAGAACTATGTTGTCAATGAAAGTTTGAGGTGGAGAAATTAAATGACGCGAAATAACTTTGGCGTGTGGCGATGTGAAGTATTAGATCTATTGTTAGAAGGATCTAATATAGCCTTGGAGACTAGGCCGGAGATTATTCAAATGAAGATTGGAATTATGTCAGAAATGACTTGTGGCAGTCGGCGTATTGCTTAGGAAAAGATCAAAAGTACTTTGTCATGAAAGAGAATGTACATGATTCTGGAAGAAACTGAAGAGGACAAATACATGTGACGAAAAGTATTGAGAAAGCAGATTTCTACTTGAAGAAGAAACTTTTCCGTTTCGGTCTGAGAAAGGTACCACATGATTGAGCAACTTAGATAATTTCAATAAAATTTTGGGCCGTCTATGAAAATTTAGATGTTGAAATTATCGATGAAAGATAAAACTTTGTTGTTGTTGAATTCGTTACACGAGAGAGTATGAAGCGTTTAACCTGACACGTTATATGGAAAGGATGAGGTTAAGTTCGTAGATGTTTCAAATGCTTTGGTAAATAACGAAAGTCTGGGAAGAAAGATCAACATGATCACGAGACTCGATATCGAGAAGCATTGTGGCCCGACGAGAGGTAGAACTAACAGACAAAAATGCGGCGGATCAAATAATAGGGGGAAATCTAGATCGAAGTCCGGAGGAGAGTCATCAGGAGAGACGTCACTGCCGAAGGGCGAGTGTGCCTATTGTCACCGAGAAAGGGCCTTTGGAAGAAGATTGTCCCAAACGAGACAAAGTCGAATGCAAATGTTGCACCCAGTAGGTGAAGATGAAGAATCGGCCTTTTCGGTTTCATCATGGCCCTACTCGGATAAGTGGATCACTTGATTCTGGATGTTCTTATCATATGTGTCCAACAGACATTGGTTTTCGAGTTTTGAAGAGCTCGATGGAGGAGTTGTGCTTATAGGCGGCAGCAATGCACTGTCGAACAAAGGGATCGGAGCAATCGACTAAAGATGCGATGAGTACAATCAAACGACTTACAAATGTAAGGTATATTCGACTAAAGAAAAACCTTATTTCTTTAGGTGTTCTAGATCTGATGGTTCTGAGGTAACATTGGAAAATGGAGTCTTGAAAGTTGTACGAGGTGCATTTGTAGCGATGAAGAGGTACTCGGAAGAGGCGAACTTGTATTTCTTAGATGGGTGTACGATTACGGGAAGGACGGTGTCTCGAGTAGTTACGAAGAAAAGGCAAATGATTCTTCGCACTTTGTACGTAACAAGGCGTGTCGGTGAAAAAACTTTGCGAGGCTTAATGAAGCAAGGTCTTTTGAAGGTGCCGAAAATGGAAAGTTTGATTTACTGACGTTGTGTAATGGGAAAACAAAGCAAGAGTCGAGTTAAACCTTGCCGTTCGCCGTACTAAGGGATCTCTTGATTATATTCACACGGATGTTTGGGGACGCTTCCAAGAATGCTTCTTGGAGAGGTAAACGTTGGTTTGTGACTTTTATTGATGATTTCTCTGAATATGTGCGGATATACAACATGAGTCGCGAAGATGAAGTTACGGATATCTTTCTTAAATGGAAGAAAATGATCGAGACTCGAGACGAGCGGGAAGATTAAAAGGCTCGAGATACGATAATGGTGGCGAGTATAAATCGAGATCCTTTCTTTAAAGTTTGTCAAGATGAAGGGATAATCGAGACATTTTTCGGTTCCTCGTACACACGGAGAATGGAGTTGCGAGAACCGAATGAATCGTACTTTGGTTGAGAAAGTTCGATGTATGCTATCTCGTTCCAAATTGACGAGGCATTTTGAAATTTGAGGCTTTGTCATATCACATTTCATATAGTCGACGGACTTCCTGTATTGCATTAGATGGAAAAACTCCTAAAGAGGTATGGTCTGGACAACTGTACGATTATGATTCATTGCGAATATTTGGATGTCTGCGTATTTTCATGTTAGTGAATCCAAGGCGGATCAGGAAGCGAAAATTTTCTTGGGCTTTAAGGAAGGAGTTAAAGGATTTCGACTTTGGTGTGGTGAATCCGAGAAGATCGTCTTAGCGAGAATGTTACATTCGACGAATGTTATCTTTGAGACAAGCAAAATTCGAGAGAAAGAGAATGAAAGTCCAAATACTCTTTCTAAGGTGATGCTTGAGACTTCGGAGAGATCCGAGAAAAAGATTGCACCAATTGCAGGTCGTGGTGAAGATGAAATTGATGATCGAAGAGATCTCGGTTGAGGTGGAGGTTCTCGCCATCGCTCTGGAGTGTCGGCCCGAGAATCTGTTGCCCTTTACTCGGCCAGAAGGGAGATTAGGAAAGCACGGTCTGATAGAACGTGGTAGCATTCGCCTTCCGGTGGTGATGATGATGTCCGTACGCACGGAGAAGCCGTGCGAAAGAGTTGATAGTATGAAGTGGAAAATGTCGATGGATGAAGAGATGAAGTCTGCATCGGAATCGGACTTGGGAGTTGGTTCGACTTAGAAGGAAAGAAAACTATTGGTTCTGATAGATTACATGCGAGAAGGAAGGTCTTTCTGGTAAAGACAACATCGGATACAAAGCCGGTGGTAGCAAAGGCTATGCTCGAGAAAGAAGGAATGACTACGAGGTATTCTCGCTGTTGTTAAGCGTTCATCTGTTCGGATACTATTGGCTTTGGTAGCACGGTTGATCTCGAGTTAGCTCGACTCGATGTCAAACGACTTTTCTCCGTAGTGCTTTGAGCAGAAGAAATCTACATGTCTCGGCCGGATGGCTTTAAAATTCGGGGACGAGAATTGGGCTTACAAGGTGAGTAAGTCAATTTACGATTTGGAAAGCGATCAAGCGACAATGATGCAATGACGCTTTGATAGCTTCGTGAGAGCAGTACAACGTGGTCGGTTTGATCATTGTGTATACTTTCGGAAACTCGAGAGCGGTACCTTCGTTTATTTGCTCTTATATGTTGATGATATGTTGATTGCATCTAAGAGCGAGGTGGAGAATCGACAGTTGAAGGCTCACATTGAGTTGAGAATTTGAAATGAAAGATCTTGGAGAAAATTTAAGAAAATTCTTGGGATGGAAATCCTGAGAGATAGAGATGCAATCTGATCTGTCGACACGGACTCGATGTCGAAGAAAGTACTACAAAGGTTTGACATTGATGAAAAACCAAACGGTAAGTACTGCCATTTGCTCGGCTTTCGGTTAAGTGCATTAATGTCTTTTGCGCGATGAGAAGAAGAAAATGGAACGTGTTCCATGCGAATCTTGCGGATTGGTGCACTTGATGTATCAATGGTTTGCACCGGACACGATATTTCCCGCGGCCCATTAGTATGGTGAGTCGATACGTGCATGAAATCAGGGGTAAAGGACAGCGAGCGGTGAAGTGGATTCCTACGGTACATACGTAGTGCTTGTGGATATTGGTTTGAAGTTTGAGAGAGACGGGCGAAGGTAAACACTGGTGGATATGTGGATTACGACTATCTTTGGAGATACTGGATAAGCGTCGATCTATTTGGTTATGTGTTCACGATGGCGGAGGACGATTTGTTGGAGATCAACATTGCGATCGGCATGAAGCTTTATGCTACGGGCGAGTATATGGGCGTGACGCATTGAAGAAGGCTATATGGCTTACCGGGTTGACTAAGGATTTGGGTATTGTTGAGGAAGAACGTGGAGGTTTTCTGCGGCTTGACGAGTGCCATTTGTTTGGCAAAGAACCAAGTTAAATAAATGGTCGCGCTTACATCGATGTTCGATTTCATTTTGTTCGGGAAATCGTTGATGAAGGGAATGTTATACTCAGGAAAGTGAGCTGAGATAGCACTGCGGATATGCTTACAAAGGTGGTTACTGGGGATCAAGTTTCAACAACTTTGGCGAACTTGATCAACATCTCTCGAGCTTAGGCGCCTTTGGTAGCGTTGGAAGCTTGACGTTATGAACTTTTTCGCCAAGGTGGAGATTGTTGAATATTGGCTAAGTAACAAATTAGTGGCGTAATTTAGGGAAATTAGTGTCCTAATTTGTGGCATGATTGTGGCATGATTTAAGGAAATTAGTGGCATAATTTAAGGAAATTGGTGGCCAATTTAAGGCTTAAATTATGGTACAACTTTAGGAAAGGAGACTTTCTTACGTATAAATAGGGAAGAGTTAAATGCGTTGAAGCCTTGGCAAAAATCGAGAAAAAATCGGAGAGAGTACTCGAAGAGAGAAAATCTTTGTGAGTTTTGGGAAAAGCAACTGAGAGATATTATTAGTAAGAAATGCGTATCGTATTACGTATATTTACTCTGATTCGAATAATATCTGTGCGCCAGTGGGCGCAAGCGGTCTTAGAATGCGTAAATTACGTGTTCGTTTTATTCTTTGATATATTATCATATCTATTTTATTGTATTGCATGACAATCTTGGAGAGCAAGCATCACGGACTGAAACCAGAGAACCAATGAATTAGTAAATTTACCATTAATACTTTCTTTTACTTTTTCCAGTCACAATAATATCTGAATAATTGCATATATGTTTAGCTGTACGACAGAGAATGTATGAGAGAAAAATATCGCATGCTTTGTTGCCGAAAAGAGACATTCCTGCCGACAGAGTATATCGGATGCTGGTAATCATAAACCATCAAGTAAAGGAAACCCCCGGTTAAGTATTAATTGATTTAGATCAATACTTCTTATCAGATAATTATTCATTAATTAAAATAATAAACTCTGAGGGTAAAAAAAAGAGTTAGTCTAGCTCAAGAAGTTTACCCCTGTTCTTTGTTGATTTAGGCCTCCACTGGTAGCAATTAGAAGATATCGATTGGGATCCGTTTTCATATCAGCCACTGCAAATAATCCAATACGGCACACAGTAAATTTCATATTTTCAATGACCAAATAACTTCTTCATCCATGCACCCAAAAATTTTTTATTTTATTTATTTATTTATTTATTTATTTTTTTTTTTTTTGGGGGGGGGGGGGGGGGGGGGGACAAAGGAGAATGTGAACGAAATAAATAAAGTCCATACCAATCAATAACAAAAACTTCTCAAATTAATTGTTAAAAATCCAAAGAAAAAAAGTTCGTATCTAATTCAAGATTATTGAAGCATTACCGAAAAACAGAGAATCCGATTTACGTACTTGTAAAATTACGGCTGGCATTGCTGCAACTAACATAGAACTTCGATTGAGGCGTACTCCACAAGTTGCGACCTAAACTCCCTCCATCAACCTGAAAAAACGCCATTTCAAAAATCACAATCACAAAATGTATTTCACCGAAACCACCCCTAAAAAAAATTCAAACATAAACAATCAAGATTCAAAACTCGTATTTGAAGCATAAAAAACAAATAAGATTCGAAAACCGTATGCGAAGCAACAAATATTTCCTCACCGGAACACGAAACTCCGCCTTCCTTTCCGAATTGGATTGAATATCAATAACGCCATTGTTAGCCTGAACTCAATATAAAAAGAGATAAATGAGAAAGTGAAAGAAAAAGAGCGATTAAATGTTCATATTCAAATATACGTGATTATACCGTGGAGAGGTGGTAGGGATGGCGGAGAAGCGAGAGGTGATGGTCATCAAAGTCATTAGGAGAAGGAGCGAGAAAACAGAAAGCAAGGAAAATGAAAAAAAAGAGACCGCCGAAGATAGCGGAAATGAGATGCAATTTACGACGTTGACGGCGGACAATAAATGAGATCAGAGCAACTCCGGCGATGGAGTTCTTGTTGGTGGTTTTAATGTTATTGTCGCTCTTTTTCTTCTTCATTTCTGAGTTCTTAGAATAAAAGTAGCGGTCGAGACGTTCAGTTATATTCAAAAAAGAAAAAAAAAACAATTATGAAAGAATATTTGACGCTTCGAACCGAAACAGAGAGGAAGACGTTGCTTCCTTTAACGGTGACAACGATGAACTTCTCCACATGTAAGATTGTAGACGTTCTTCTGTACTACTTTTTCCCCTTTTCTTTTTTTCTTATTATACAAAGAAACCAGTGAGAAATAGAAAAATAAAATATTAATATTAATTATGAAGGGTACTGATATTAAAAAAATAAATTATTATCGCTATAAGATTATTTTAAGATAAATAATAAAAATATTATATTAAAATTTGAAATTATAAAAATATTACATTCCATATCTATTTTATATATTTTATTATTAAAAAATTAAAATTTTAAATATTATTTAATTAGATATGTTTCAAATTGAATTCGTTCATTTAAAATAATTGAATATTGAATATTATTTAATTAAAAGTTATTTTATATTATTAGTTATTATTTGTATTGTTATAAATTTTAGAAGTATTAATTTTATAATTTTTAATATTTTATTAATGATAATTTTATCTAATAATAACATTAAATTATAATTAATGTTAAATAAATTAAAATAAATATTACATTAAAAATATCATTCTCTATTATGAATTATATTTTAATTGTAAATTATAATTAATTTTAAATAAATAATTGTAATAATAAAATATTTTATTTTATTTTATTTTATATAATTAATTAAATAATTATATTTAAATAATTATGATTAATTATTAGATATAAAAGTGTGATTAGAAATTTAATCATTTCCTTTATTATTAGGGTACCAATTATATATTGATAATATTTCATAAGAGGGTGTGGTCCATCCATTAATTTAACAAATTGTATAATTTAATTTATTAATTTTCAGTTTAAAAGTTTATTCAATTTATAAAATAAGATATAAAAAATATTAATAAATTTATAGTATCTTATTTTTTAAACATAATAAATCTTAAATAAATTAGTATATTAGATATCTGTTAATTTTAAAAAATTAGATATTAAATATTAATTAAGTTTATAAATTACGATATTAAAAATATTTATAAATTTTTAATACCATACGCTTTTAACTTTCTTTTAACATATTATATAAAGTTAATAGATTGAAGTATGAATTCTAGAAACTCTTCGTAAAATTATACTGGCCAGTGCAAACCTAGAACGAACCGCGCGAGAAAGAGTTCTATTGGGGTTTATTTTTGATGTGTTGCTCATTTGCTGGACTGAATTGATGTGGATTTTTCTAATTTTGGATTATTTGTTGATTTGACATGGCTTTAGTTGTAATGACTGATTTGAATTGAACTTACTTTTACCAAACTCAGGTTCTGATTATCTTTGAATACCACCCATTTATATATCAAAATTATATGCTTTTTTTTTTCAAAGAACATAAACAAATTAAATAAAACCTAATTAATTTTATAAATAAGGATAAAAAAACTCAAATATCTATTAATTAACAGCGATGGATACAATTTTTTTTATATAATTATTCATGAATTGAATTATAAAAATTATATCCAAAATCACGAAAAAATTGTTACGATTTGGGTACGACTTTTTACCTGCGGGTAACGATTCGGGACAGTTATTAAAAAATATTAAAAAATATATTTTTTTAAATTTTTTAAAAAATTTATTGATAAATACTAATTATTAATAAATATATAAATAAATTAAATAAATATAATTAATTTTGGATATGGACATGTATACTTATCAATATAACCGTAATTATTATTTCATGTTCAATTTTTATTTAAAATTGTATACATTTTTAAAATTTATCAGATAAAAACCAAACCGACAATGCAAATAATTGAATTTGTAATTTTTTTTAACGAGAAAAGAAACAACTAATTATCCACTCATGTTATAATTGCATGAACATTTTGCAGTTACATGTTATCTAACTATAAAATAGTTTGCACAAACAAATAATTTTGTTTACTCTCTCAAGTTAGACTTAATCTCTTATCTCTCCATCTAATTAAAATTTATTTTTAATATATGATAAAAATTTTGAGTCATGTAAAATGATTATTTTTTGTTAACGTTGTTATCTAACCTAAAGTTTAAATGTATATTTCAATTTGTCGACTAGCTTAATCTATTTAAGATTTGTTAAAAAAAATTCAAAAAATATATTTTCAAGACAAATTTTTTTGTTTTACATTAACAAAAATTATAGTTTAATTACAAAATATAAATAAATAATTAAAAAAAACAAAAGAGGCACTCTTTATCAATATTCAGTAAGTTAGTCACCTAGGGGGCGAAAAGGAAAAGTTAAGTCAAAGTGGTTCACCTATATCATACTAAATCATAAATTCAATTTTTTTATAATAAATAAAAAAACAATAAGCTAAGCCACAGAATGAAAAACTTCAAATAGCATGCATCACTTTTTTTGTAATGCCACCAATTAGTGATAAAATATTTCGACAAAAATATCTATTTTTGTGTAAATTTTTTGACAATTTTAAACAAAGTTTGAAATGTTGATATTGATAAAAACGTCCGGATATAACTTTTATAAAAATATCAAAAATATTATAATTGTAGATAAAAAATTTAAAAAATCACTCAAATTATAAAAAATTTATTAAAAATATGAAAAAAAATTATAAAAATTTATAAAACATCAAAACCATTAATCACTTATATTTTAAACTAAATTTTTATTTAATATATATATTCTTAAATAGTTAAATTAGTTATATTAATCAATATGTTGATCAATTAATTAAAATATTGTATAATAAAATATATATTATTTTTTGTTAAATATTTTAGAATAAATAGTTAAAATGTTTTAAATAATTAAGTAAACTATCTAATTGTAATAACTATTATAAATAGATAAATTTAATCAGTATGTAAATAAATTTAATTGATTATTTGTTTTTAAAAGTAATCACAAGCTTTACCCTTTAATGCAATCTGCATATTATAATATTAATATAAAATAGTAGAAAATAAAAAAATTCATGCTAATTTTGTACTTGAAAAATGGATTAGATGTTATTGTTTCATTCGAATACTCACTAAATACAACAATATATGATATAATTTTCTTTTTCTTTTTTACCTATTCATTTTATATGTATAACAAAAATACTTAAAAAAAGATAGAATATATTGTCTAATGCAAAAGTGAGAAAAAACTATTGTTCATAAAAAGAAGAAGACAAAAGTAAATCATTTGATATTTTAGCAATATTTTAACAACAATATCTATAATATCCAAGACATTTTAGTAAAAAAAATATTAAAGAGACATCGATATTTTAATGACATTTTCGATAATTTTAAAATAATTTAATCAAAGGATATAAGTATCACGTTTCTATGTCAAAATGTGTAAAAATAAGACATTGTTGCGACAATGTCAAAAAATTTGTGAACATTTTCATCATTGATTTTATCAACATGTTTTATGTAAGGATGTGTATTTAATTGACTAGAGACACATACTCCACTTTAATTCTCAATATATAAAATTTAAGTATAATATTTATTAAATTATAGATAAATTATATATATAAGTAAAATTGTGTCACACTTGAATTTTATACTTTAAGTTTTTAACACTAAGTATCATAAAAACCTCAATAATTTGACTATATTTTCTTAAAATAAGATACACATAACATATTTTTTAATTAAAATGTAAAAACATAAAAATAATTAATATTATTTTCTGTATATATGTTGCCCTTCCTAAATGTAAATTCTAAATTCATTATTATACATAAATGCAATAAAAATAACATTAGAAAATGGTGTTGATTCTTTAATGTATCTTAATTTAATTTTTGATATTATTTTTTAGATGATACCGAGGGTATTAATTTATGCCGTAGCTTCATTAATTGAATAGAATCCTAATTGAATTAAATTCATACCAAATTTGTGCCAGCTTAAATAGTTTTAAATAAGTCAAGTTAGGTTCTGATGACTTTATGAAAATAGAGTCATCAATGCATTTTTTTTACTTAATATTTACTCGTTTTATTCAATAAGTAGTATATTTAGGGTAAAAATATTAAAATATAATTTTTGAATTTTTTTTAAGATTTTACGGAGTTTTTGTGAATTTTTAAAGTTAGACCAATTAGAAAAATGCCACATGGATGCCACGCAAATATGGGAGATGACAGAGCAAGCCAGGTGGAGGCCACTTAATCGGAGCATGTGAATCACACAATTTGTGTGTATAGAGTGATGTAGCATTGTGCCATGTGATAGCATAGCGTTCATCTTGACTTCGTCCTGCTTGGTCAATGCGCTCGCCATGGGTCTTTACCTGATTCGTCTAGCCATTCCACTCGTGCGCCACACCACCTATAACCGTGAATCATGTTGCACCTCGTGGTGTTGACTTAGCATGCATTGACTGGACCAATCTTCCCTTGCCACACATATCACTCTAATTCACTTAGTGAATTTTGTGTGCCACATGTCGTGCTCTCATTGGCTACATTGCTAATTTTGCTCGTTTTGTTCTCAGCCTTTGATTTGAAGCTGATCTAACGATCTAGATTCAACTTGAGCTATACTTAATCCTCTAATCACCTCATAAACCTTAAGGAGTCATAATTAACATAATTTTTATCAATTTTTGGAGGTAAAAAGAGAAAAAAACACAAAAAAATCAAAAGAAAATACAATTTTGGTGGAGATTAAAGTGAAAATTGGTACTACAATTCAACAAATTTATTGCATTTCTTTTTCTACTCATTTCTTTATCAATTTTTATGTCTTTCTTTATGAAAAATATGAGTTTTAAAAAAAATTATGTCTAGTTAATTTATCAATCTAAAAGTCTTATAAACACAAATTTTACCATGTAATGATCTAATATTTTATCCCAATTATAATTATAATTTAATTATATTATTTAATGTGATTTTAATGCTATTAATTGTTTAGCCAAGAATTAATCTATAAAAGAAATTAAATAGATTTGAGAGAATTATTTAATTACTTATCTTAATTAAATAATATGTATAGTTTCTAGGAAAAAATATATGATTCTTATACATGAGATCCATAATTGATGGACTTAATTGACACGAGAGTGTTATTAGGTTAATTATTATATGATGTGTAGTTTACTTAAGAGATAAAAACATGTTAAATTAGATTCAATTGATAATATAATTAATTATTATTATTTTTTAATTTTGCTTTCTGAAAATATTAACACAAATTATTTTTTTCTTTTAAAAATTAATTTATAATAATATAATCTCGGTGATAACGATATTTTCTTATCATTATATTACTTGTTACAATATGTTTACTTGCGTATTTATTGTACATAATTCGTGTATTCGATTAGTTTCGAGCTAGCTCGTTAATCCAAAATCAAATTAAAAATATTATGATTTTGTTATACATATCTAAGATATTATGGATGATATTATGGCTTGATATTATTAAAGTTTTAAATGTGATATATATTATTTTGAATAATAATATTTGAATGATGATGTAATAGGATATTTTTAATATGTATTTTTTTTTTGTGATTGATGCTTGTTATAAAACTATTCCTTTTTTTGTTGTTTCATTTAATAATGTTTATACTAATGTAATTTAATATTATTAAAAATATTTTTTACTTAAAAAATTTCAATTAACTAAAAAATATATGGTTAACAATTCGTGTTATTTTGTGTTAGCTCATTTCTGTATGATTTGAGTTAATGTTCACGCTTAACAACTTTTATTAAATTTAATTTAAATTAATGTTATATTAGTTTGAATTGAATTAATTCGAAATAGCTCAATCTAACCTAATTTACATGAATTATGAGATGATATCTTGATAATGTCCGTATAAAAAAAAATCAATTTGATGTAATATTTTTATTTTATTAAAAAAAATTCATAATCATACCGCACATATGTTTTTAGTATTTTTTTTCTCACAATTTTGTCCCTAGATAAATATTTTTTTTACTGATTAAAAGCATAACATATGCAGATAATTAAAAAGATAATTTTAACAACATGTGTGTCACATATTAATATTACATACATAAATACAGCACACTAGAAAATTGTATTCAAAATGGAGATAATAAGTAATAACCACGCTGGCTTTATTCTTTGCAGTAGAAGTGTTCGAGTTTTCTTCAACCTTGTTAATATAATTAGATAAACTATACTCAATTGAATTATTATTGTTTGATAAAAGGAAAAATATTAATATTATGAGTTATTATGGATTAAAATATCGATTCGGTAATGAATCATACTTAATTTGTTAAGATATATAATGGTATTATCAATATCAACGAATATTCAATAAAAAATTAAAAAAAAACCGTAATTTATAATTAATTTATAAATTTTGTATCAAATTTTTAAACATTGGTAAAACAAATAATAATAGACTAATTAAATTTCTTTTTTTTTTCATTTAAACTAAATAAATTGAGTAGCAATTATAATTTTTTAAATAAAATTAATCTTTTATTTTATTATCTGTTTTAAAATTTTGTATATTTTTAATACTTTTAAAGAAGTTTATATAAAATTTTATATATATTATAATTTTTATAATTTTCATAAAATTTATTAAATATTCCTAGATATCGATAACACACTCTATAAATCTATAAAATTAATGTACGAACGTATCCATATTCGCAAAACCATGATCATAATTAATTCACTAATTTAAAAATTGTTTCAATTTTGTGTGTGTGTTTTTTTTAAAAACATTGTATTTGCTAGCTACGAATTGCCAACTAATTAGTCTAATTCAAGTTAGTGACAGATAATTAGTACATAACTGGTTTAGTTGATTTCTGGCGATCACATTCATCTAACTGAAATAGGTTTTAGCCGAATGAAAGGAAAAAAAAAACATTATTGATATCATTGTACCTAACCCATGTTATAATATTGGGTTGTTGAACAAGGGAACAAAAACAACTAATTGTCAATGGAAGAAGATAGTGAACAATCTGTGTCATTGAAAGTGAAAGATAAACGAATTGGGGAAAATATTATTAACATTTTAAATTATTTAAAAAATATAATTAAACTCATAGGTTATACGTTACATATTAAGTAACATACATAAATATACGTAAACATATTATTTTTAGAATATTTTTATCAATTATCTTGAAATACAATGATATATGTTTGAATATATATATAAAAAATAAAAAATGGAGATTTCTCGAGCATATGTTGAGATGGAGAATTTTCTTATTAATCTATAAAATGGGCAAGCTTATTCTTCCTTTTCATTTCGGAAGAAATGTCAAAAATGGTAATTAAGTAGTTAAGGGATATACAGTTTTTGGAACACAGGTCCACTTCTTCTATAAAGTGTTCGTTTCCTGATATTGCAATTAACTCATTCGTAAAAGCACCTAAGGTTCAACTGTTCATAACGAGTATTCAGTATTTATTGTATGCTTTCTTTTTAATTGGACTCTACGTCTAGATCCCATCACTTCAGTATTATTGTGATGTTAAAGATGGTGCATGTTAATAAGATGTATAAAATGGGTGGTCGCAATTTTTTTTGAATAATTTAAATTTTTAGGATAATTATTTTAATAAATCATTACCTATTATAACTTTTGATTCATTAATTTTAATTATAAAATTATAAGTGTTTGATTTACTTAATTTATATAACTAATATTTGTAGATAATTAATAAGATTTATAAAATGATTGATGACACTTTTCTCAATAACTTAAGTGTTTATAAGAATTAATTTTCTAACAACATATAATGATATAGGACGGTTAATCCGTCTCCTTATAACGAAGTGAGACTCATTTCACGTGATACGAGATTATTCGTTTTAATTTATAATTACAAGTTCAGTGGACCCATAGTTATGACTTGACAGTTCAGCGGAACCTTACGACTTTGTTTTTAAGGAGAAACCTCAAAACGCGTCATGTCATTTAGAGAGTAATCACTCCATATAAACACATCATCATTTAATTTCTTAAGTAATGTAGGACATGTACAGACACACTGTATCATACACTCATCTTAGAGAGTCTTACATCCTCCTAAGAACGCAAGCCCATATAACCCAGTAAAGATTATGCCTCTGATATTAACTGATACAAAACAATTTATATGTTTGCTTACAGTGAGGTGTGACCCATTGCACGTGGTATAAGATTATTAGTTTTGGTCCATAATTATAAGTTTAACGAGCCTATGATAGTTTAGCAGGAACTCTCGGCTTTGCTTCTAGGAAGAAACCCCAAAACATATTATATCATTTAGAGAATACTCACTCCTTATAAATACACCACCAATTAGCTTCCTAAATAATGTGGGACATGTGCAGTTACATTGTATTATATAACATAATATTAAAGTTGGAATTTCTTTATTTAAGATTCAATAACCTCAATTATTAATATGATCGTGGATGAATAACAAGATGTATAAAATAATTGTTAATATTTTTCTCAATAATTTAAGTTTGTGTGAAAGTTAATTTTTTAATAACTTATAATATAACATCAAAACTAAAAGTTTTGTATTTATAGTTTAATAATCTCAATTATTAAATTATAAATATTTAAATTGTATATGGAAAGTGATAAATATATAAAAAAAAACAATGTTTACACTCGCGTGACTTGTAACACCTTCCACAAAATAAGCACAAAGTTTATTTTAGGAGTTTTAAGAACGTCTTAAAGAATGAGAGCAAATGAATAATTAATTTTAGGGTTAGATAGGAAAAGTAACAAGCATAAACAAAGAGAATGTTAATAGTGGCCCAAAACAATATTAAGCCCAAACCCATTTATTAAACCCTAGCCCACTTTTGTAATATGCATATATATCATTTCCTTTGCTGCGTGGATAATAAGAGAAGAAATGCTAAAACATATAAAAAGCTACGCTTAAAATAGAAAATAGAAATAGGGTTTTTTTGTGGCAACGCAGAGAAAAGCAACCATAGAGAAGAAGTGCAATGTACCAAGGAAGAAGAAACCAAAGAGAACTAACTAAGAGAAAGAGAAAATCAGCCCAAGGACAAACTACTCCATTTCAAATTATTTTGTGAGTTTCTTCATTTGTACCTGCATAATATTTGATTTAATAGCAAGTTTGTTAATTTATCTTGCTATATATATTACCAAATTAGAGTGGAAATATTTTGTGGGTCGATTTTGGAATTTGGTATAATTTTCAAGCTTTGCATTGGGTGTTTGTATCTCGCTAGTTATTAGTTGATTTTTTCTGCTGTCATTGCCAATGAGTAGACTTTTTACATTGAAAAGTTGAACCACTTAAATCATTGTATGCTATTTAATTTCATACCGCTTATTACTTTTGTCGCTACCTAATATTATTAATTTGTACAGGCAACCAAAATCGACCTCATATTCGCTTCCGCAAAGCGTCAATTTTATCAAATCGTATCGTGAGCAATCATTATTCTCGTTATTTATTAGAACTGATCAAGTTTGCTCTTTTGGATTTATTTTTGAAGCTCGTTATCATTGGTTACATATTTTCCGGGTTGTACTTCTATTTATTTAATATTGCTTTTCATTCGACGGTAAAATATGAAATTGAGAAATTCAATGCTAGAAATGATTTCATTTTACAGACAAGACGCGAGCCATATTAGTTAAAGAAGCGGCTCGTTAAGATTTCAAGGCAAGGATAAATTGCCGTAAAAATTGACTGATGAAGAAAAAGATGCATTGATGGAAAATGCTGAAGTTCAATTCAGCTATCCTTGTCTCACGGTATTACGCGAGGTTGGTGATCGAGAATCTCCGTTGGTTATGGCTTAAATTGGAGAATTTGTATACGACCAAGTCTTTGACTTGCTATATTTGAAGCATGCTTGTATACATTCAGAATGTCGTAAGGTACACCTCATACGATCATCTGATGAATTTACTAAAATTATTCGTGATTTAAAAAATGGTGGTGTTAAGATTGATGACGAGATCGCCTTAGTTCTATTATGTTCTTTACCTCATTCATTTGAACATTTTCATGATACCATGCTATACGTAATAGACACTATTTCTTTGGAAGATGTCAAAGTTGCTTTGAATTCGCAGAGTCAAGAAAAAGGTGTCTACAAGCAACAATGATAATAGCAGTGGTTTATTTGTCGAGGTAGAAATCAAGAAAAAGCGACAAGCAAAGAATAGAGGCAAGTCTAGATCCAAATCTAGAAAAAGAAAAGATAAATGCAATTATTGCCGCCAGTGAAGTGGCAATCGGAAAGTAAATTGTCCTAAACTCAAAGGTAGAAAAATCACGCCACAACGCCTCGTACTAACGATGTCGGCCGTGTTGCGTATAGTTCTGGTTCTGATGGTGAAAATGTTCTATCAAGATCTATTGGTTCTTCTAGAGATGTTTGGATTTCTTTATTCGGTTGCACTTACCATACGTGTCTCCAAGAGAGATTGGTTCGCTTTTATCACCTATTGATGCAGTGTTGTTCGATGGGAAACAATATGTCCCCGCAAGGTTATTCGCTATTGGTATCGTCCGATTAAGATGCATGACGGTATTGTTAGGACTTTGAAAGATGTTTGCCATGTTCTGATTTGAAAAGAATTTGATATCTTTGGTACTCTCGATTCACAAGGCTATAAGTATGTAGTCGGGCGAGTTTTAAAAGTTAGTAAGTGGTGCTCTCATTGTTACTAAAGCGGCAATTGTCGCTGGTCTCTATATGCTTCGTGGTAGCAATCAAGTTATCGCGCTTCATCGCTTTCATCCGCTGATCAAGATTCGATCAAGATTACACTACTGACATGGCATACGCGGTCGGGGTACGAAAGGCTGGATGTCTATTTTGAGCAAACGAGATTTGCTGGTCGTAAAACTCGAAACTTGATTTCTCGTGAGCATTGCGTGTCTACGGAAAGCATCGCAGTGGTCAAGTTCAAGACAACCATCCATAAAACGAAGGTACCGCTGATTATATTCATTCGCATCTTTAGGTCCTTCTCGTGTGGTCTAACGCTGCGTGCCCTCCCAGATATGTTGACTTTTATTCGATGACTTCTCTCGCCATGTTTCGGGGTGTATTTTCAAGAATAAGAATGATGCATTCTCAAAATTTGTGAAATTCAAGGCTTGTATAGTAAAATCAAACAAGCAAGAAAATCAAGCATTTCGAGAACCGAGTAATGGTTTGGAATTTTGCGATAGTCGGCTTAATGAAGTTCTGTGAAAGGAATGGCATAACTGAGACACCGTGCGTAAGGCCATACACCACAAGAAAATGGAGTAGCAGAACGTATGAATAGGACTCTCTTAAAGAGCTCGTTGTATGCTTCTTTCAAGCCGATTTTGATAAATCCTTTCGGGTCAAGCTTGTAATCATGCCTCGCTATTTGGTAACCTGCCTCGCATCAACCCACTGAAATGAAGACTCCGCTGAGGTATTCTTTGATACTCCCGCTAATTATTTTTGATTTGAAAGTTTTTGGTCATTCCCGCGACGCTCATGTTAACGATGGTAAACTTAAGCTCAGTGGCATTAAAATGCATATTTTGGGTATCCTTCCTGGGTGAAGGGTTACAGATGGTGTGTCAACCCAAGTCACCTAAAATTTTGATTAGCAGAGATGTTAAGTTTGATGAGTTTTCTATGTGCAAAAGAAAAAGAGTCTATTGTTGCAGATAAAGACCACGGTGTTAAGTGAAAGAGCGGAGCTTCGAGAGCGGATCTCCTGTCAAGTACAAGAGTATGCCAGATCAACCATCTATGGATAAGATGGGGACGATTCTCGCTACGATGTAGTAGTAAGAAACACGAGAAACCATACAGTATCACTAAGGGTAAAGGAATAAGAGATTAGACGCCCTAGAGCAGTACGCAGATGCGTACTTAGTTTCTTTGCATTGTCTCAGCGTGGCGTAGTCTATCGAGGTGCACTTCTAACCTCTGGGGTTATCACGAAGCTATCACTTGTGACAGTCCTGCTCAATGGTTGGTTCAAGCTAATGAAACAGATTGAATCACTTCATAAGAATCATACACGTGGAATTGGTGAAACCGCCCTAAGTACGAAGATTGTTGGAAACAAATGGGTCTTCAAGAAAAACTAAGGTATACCCGAGGTCAAAGGCTAGGTTCAAGGCACGTGTTGTTCCGCAAAGTATTATTGTCGAAGAAAGGTATTGACTTCAATGAAGTATTTTCTCCGTTGTGAAACATAGCTCTATTCGTGTGTTGCTTACATGGGTTGCATTGTTTGGACATGGAATTAGAACAACTGATGTCAAGATGCCTTCTTACATGGTAGCTTCGAGGAACAAATATATATGCATCAACCGTAGGGTTTGTTGTTCCGTGGGCGAAGATCATGTTTGTTTATTGAAAAAGTCTTTATATACGGGTCAAGCAATCTCCAAGGCCACCGTATAAGCGGTTTGATTCTTTTTATGATTGATCGCATGGTTACTCTAGAGTAATTATGATAGTTGTGTTTATCATAAAAGATTCCATGATGGTTCATCACTTTATTTTCGCTTTATGTCGATGACATGCTTATTGCTTCTAAGAATAAGTCCGAGATTCGTAATTAAAGTCTCACCTTAATGGTGAGTTTGAAATGAAATATTTGGGTGCAAATAAGAAAATTTTCGGGGCATGAAAATTTACAGGATGACAATGCTCGGCAAGCTTTATTTGACTCGTAAAAGTTATATTGAAAAAGTTCTCAACGTTTTGGCATGAAAGATTCTAACCTGGCGAAGACGTTAGCTGCGCATTTCCAGGCTTTCTTTGGATTTGTCACCACGTCAAGATAGGAGCGTACATGCCTCCCAGGTTCCATATGCTAATGCCGTTGGGAGTTTGATGTACGCTATGTTTTGTACCGTCTGACATTTCACATAGCTGAATGGCTGGAGATATACGGGTAATCCCAGCGGTCATCGCGTTAGTGAAATGGATACTCGTATTTGAGTAGGTACATCTAATTATGGTTTGGTATACGACGGAAGTTCTAATACCTGGTCACAGTTGTTATCGGTTAGCGTGATTCCGATTACGTGATCCGGATAGAAGAAGATCTCTCGACAGTTATGTCTTCACTCTTTCTCATCAGGCCATTAGTCGGAAGTCTACTTTTTACAACTTGCTTTGTCTACGACGAAGTTTTAATATACGGCAAACAGCTTATAGTTGAAAGAAGCCATTTGGCTTAGAGGTTTGGTTTGTGATTTCGTTTACAAAAGATATACATTGTCAGATTTTGCGATAGTCAATGCGATACACTGACTAAGAATACTATGTATCATGAAAACCAAACACATCGATGTCGATATCACTGCTTCGCAACATTGTCTCTGGCAGGTGCTATTGTTGTCAATAAGATAGCCACTACAGAGAATCCAACCGATATGTTAACCAAACTAGTTCCATTTAATAAGTTCAAGCATTGCTTGACTTGATTGGTATTTGCGTAAGATGATCACCCTTCTGGGCTTTGAACCTGCTATTTGGTAATCCCAGAATTTCATTTGAAGAACTTATTTTTTTTTTGTTTTTGAGCCAAGGTGAGATTTGTTAATAAATGCCCCAAAACAATATTAAGCTCAAACCCATTTATTAAACCCTAGCCCACTTTTGTAATATGCATATATATCATTTCCTTTCATTGCGTGGGATAATAAGAGAACACCAATGTTAGAAACATATAAAAAGTCATAGCCTAAAATAGAAAATAGAGCAGAGGGTTTTTTGCGTGGCACGAGAGAAAAGCAACCATAGAGAAGAAGTTAATACCAAGAAAGAAGAAAACCAAAGAAGAACTAACCAAGAGAGTAGAGAAAATCACCAAGGACAAAACCCATTCATTTCAGCTATTCATTTGAGTTGCTTTCTCTCATTTTCAGCATTTTAATATTTGATTTAATATCAAGTTTGTTAATTTATCTTGCTATATATATTACCAAGAAATTAGATATATTTGTGAGTCGATTTTGAATTTGGTATAATTTCATGGTTTCAGTAATCGTGTTTCAGATCTCCGCTTAGTTATTAATGGATTTTTTCCCTACAAAGGCCGTTAATGAAAGTAGACTTTTTACATTGAAAAGTTGAACCACTTAAATCATTGTGTGCTATTTAATTTCTTACTGCTTATTACTTTTACCATTACCCATTATTATTAATTTGTGCAACCGAAATTAGACCTGATATTCGCTTACGTAAGTGCCAATTATTTAACAGAGAAAACTAAAACTACGTGATTATTTTATTATCAAAACATACCCATAAAACTATTTAAAAAATAAACCACAAACACAATCACAAAGAAAACGAATAAAAAATTATTGACAGATTTGATACACATAATTACGAATTGGATAATTGCTTGGTTAAATATCAAGGGAAGTAAGAGAAGGATAACAATTAATTAGGATAGATATTTCAACTACCAAAAATCATGATTATTTTAAAAAAATTGATAATTTTTTTTTTAAAAAAATAACAATGATTATTACCATAGTAAAATTATGACTCATTAAAAAATATATATTATATATTTTTATACACATATAAATACATTTTTAACATTAATATTCATAACAATTTGAATACTTTAATTAAATTTGATTTATTCTTAAATGTATTTTTTTATTTTACTTATAGATATATATTAAATAGATATTTTAAATAATATAATAGAATAATTGATATTTTAATTTTTTAAAAAATATTAAAAACTTAACAATGTGATAAATTATTACTCATCTATCATTAGTCCATTACCTACTCATAACTACAACTATTACTAATCTATCCAAAACTCGTGTGATCCAGTTATAATTATTAATATAATCATCTCATATTTCTTCTATCAGCCTGTAAATTCATTTAAAAACTTGCATTATAGACGTTCGATCACATGGAAATAATTTAATTTAATCCCCCTTCCCCACATATCATATGTCCCAAAAAGAGTCCAAGGCAGTGAGTAAACTAGCTAGACAGGCCCTTACTATATTGATTATTGTATTGAAACAAAGAATTAGTATAACATGATCTTCAATTACAACACAACACTACTATAATCCATGAAAAATAAAAACTAATAAATAAATAGTGTTTTAGGCCACTAATCATTCATTGATTCAATGATTCAATCTGATCACTCGTCGACCCCCCTTGCATATTGATTTGTTTATTTGTATATATTTGTTAGTAATCAACAAAAGTTCGTTGGATAATATAAACTTCCGGGTACTCTATTCAATTAATATTAGACTTACAAAACATACAGCATTAGATTCTCAAGGATCCTAATTTCTAAATCCTGGTACAAGGTTAAAATTTGTTACGAAAAGTTATACGTATATATTAATATAACTTATTAACGGTGAAAAGCAAAGGGTGAATGTATATTGATTAGGGTAGTTTTTTTTAGCTATTTTATGAACTTATTTTCATTTAGAGGTTTTAAAAAACTTAAAATCTTAAGTAACATATTACTCCCAAAAAAAAACAACCATAAAGTCAAACTTAACCAACCCATAAGATTAATTTGATGATTTTTTTATAAGAATATGTTGGGAAAATCGGGTATATTTTCCCTATTCTAAGTAGTTACTATTCACTTATGATTTAAATGAATAGAACTCAAACTAACCTGATAAAATAATATTATTGGAAATATAATGCTAAAAGAAACTAAAGTAGATATTAAAAAAATATTAAAGCAAAAAAAAAAAAATACCATAAATTTAATGAGGTTCGGTATAAATATTATTTATGTTCTCGGGCGTCGCTGACCATTTTCACTATCTTGAATGAATGAACTTCAAAATTACAACTAATTGGGCAAAATTGAGCTAATCAATTACCCTTCTGAAAAGAGGAAAGATTTACAAATTTTTGGGATGTTTACAAATAATTGAAGGAGGGCTTTATTTATAAGCCCCCAAATCCAACACCCATCTTCATTCACAACCAATGTGGGACTTTTCTAATTTTCTCACTAAGGAAGCAATATATAACAAATCTCCACCTTAGCGACTTAGTGGTTTTAAATGATTTCTTCAATTGCTAGATCAACGACGCTTAACGCCAATTCAGATTTGTAGGATATTAATCAAGTCCAGGACAATGTTTGAACTTGATTGTTATTTACACCTGTCATCATAAATCTGCTCTGGGGATTCTCTCGTCGTACTAATCTTCCGAACTAGTACTCCGCTTAACCTTCAATCTCTCGCACGAAATGATAACGAACGTCGAATGTGCTTTGTACATGCATGGTAGACTTGATTCTTTGCTAAATGAATAGACTGACTATCACAAAACGCCTTGATATGTTTTTGACCAAGCTCCCAAGTCTTGAGCAAACCTCGTAACAGACAATAGCTTCCTTCATTACATGCTTCGCCATATACTCTCTGCCTCTGTAGTAGACAAGCTTAGCGTGGACTGCAAGGTAGACTTCCAATGGCCCCGGTGCTCGCAAGAGTAAACACATGTAGGTAGTTGGCCGCGGCTTATCTAAATCTCTGCGCATAGTAATCACAATATCCGTGCCACGTTGACCAAATGGTATTATCCTCAATGAAATATTAAACCAACATTTACAGTATTTATAATATGCAGGTAGAATCCATTTCACATGACCAACCAATGTTCTTTACCAGGATCATGCATGTACTGCTACAACTGGCCAACCGCATGTGAAATGTCGGGTCTTGTACTGCACCATTCATACATCAAGCTACCAAGCGCATTTGCATATGGTACTTTTGCCATATATTCTCGTTACTGCATCATTCGAGGAGATAATTAAGCACTAAGCTTAAATTGAGGAACTAATGAGTACTTCTGGGGTTTTTGTCATTCATTACCAAAACGTTGTAGCATCCACTTCAAATATTGACTCTGAGTCAAACTAAGCTTCCAGCTTCTTCTTGTCTCTGCTTATCTCCATACCGAGAATCTTCTTGGCTTCTCCCAAATCTTTCATCTCGAACTCGACTTAGTTGAGCCTTCAACTTTTCAATTTCTCGCTTGGCTCTTCGATGCAATCAACATATCATCGACGTCTGATAGGAGATAGACGAAAGACTCATTTTGTAGCTTGCGAAAATACACACTGATGATCGTGTGTGCTTCGGTATACTTTTGTTGCAACATAAACTGATCAAATCGTTTGTACCACTCGCCTTGGAGATTGCTTCAATCCATACAATGATTTGTTCGACTTACAAACCCAATTCTTCTTTACCAAAGACAATAAACCCTTCCGGCCGAGACATATAGATTTCCTCTTCTAAGTCACCATGTAAAAAACGCCAGTTTTCACGTCAAGTTGAACTAGTTCCAAATCAAATTGTGCTACGAGGCCAACAAAAATTCTAATAGAAGAATGTTTTACGGCTAGGAGAAAAAATACCTCATTATAATCGATTCCCTCCTTTATGAGGCGTAGCCCATGGCCACCAACCTTGCCTTGTAGCGAATACCATCTTTGTTAGGAAATCCATCTTTCTTTGCATACACCCATTTGCATCCAATTGCCTTCTTGCCTTTGGGTAGTTGTGTCAACTTCCATGTTTTATTCTTACGAAGGGACAAAAGTTCTTCATCCAGCTTCCTTCCATCTTTCAACTTCGGGGCTTCGATTGCTTCTTTATATGTAGAAGGAACATCATCGTACCTGTTGAAAGTGCACGAGCACCGTATTCTTAAAGCGATCAGGTAGGTCTTCAAAATCCTTGTATCGGCAGTACACTTGACATTTTGCCGTCGTGGCTTTATCAAGCTCAGTTTCTTCTGTTCTTTGTGGAGGTTCTTGGGTTAAAACCTCTTCATCCGATTCATCTTACGTCAATGGAGGATCAACTTCTGTCTTATCTTCACTAACTTGGATTAACAATTTTGCTTTCAAACTCAACTTGTTTCGGAGTTTGTTCCACCGCTATTCTAACGTTCCATCAATCTTCTTAGTTACCTTTCTCGACAATGCGAGATTCATCAAAGGTAACATCTCTGCTAAAGATTATCTTTTTCGTTTCAAGGCACCATAGTCGATATCCCTTAGAACCGAGAAGGATCCCCGAAAAAAATGGCTTTCTTGGCTCTTGGGTCAACTTTGATTACGTTACATGGTAGTATGCAATTGAACCAAACACGTAAGAAATCGTAATCTCTAGCAAGTTTTCCGGACCATACCTCCATAGGCGTTTTGCCTTGAGCACGATGGTAGGCGGTTGACGAGATGATATGCATACATCACAACCTCGACCCAATATTTCTTGCCTAACCCAGCATTTGACAATATACACCGAACCTTCCCCAACAAAATCCGGTTCATACGTTCTGAAACTCCGTTATGTTGTGGTGTTTTTCGATTAGTGAAGTGTCGCACTATCCCTTCTTCTTCATAAACTTTCATAAATGGATCAATTGTGTACTCAATGCCATTATCGACACCGCACGCTGATCTTTTTACCAATCGAGTCTCGATCATCTTCTTTCCACTTGAGAAAAATACCTAACACTTCATCCTTTTCTTCATGAGATACACCCAAGACCTTACGGAGAAGTCATCAACGAAAGTGATATAATAATGTTTGCCACTCGTGGATGGAGTTCTTGTTGGCCCCATACATCGGTATGGATGTAATCCAAAATACCACTTTGTATTATGAAGCGTGCAAAGCTTACTCTTTTCTCGTCTTCCCCATACCACAATGCTTCGCGATGAATTCCAACTTGGGTTCCTCGCACCTTTTAACAGGCCTTGCTTTACTAGAATCAGTAAAGCTTTTTCACCGTGACGTGTCCCAACGCATATGCCACAACTTGGTAGTTTCTAAATCTCTTTCTTCATCTGAAAGCTGTCGATCTTTGTCCCAATAGCATACTACCAAGGTAGTAGTACGGGTTATTCTTCCGAACACCTTTCGTATCGCCACAAGTGCTCCGGATAACCTTCAATGCCCCATTTTGTATGGTCACGGTGAAGCCTTTTGATTCTAAGACTCCGCAAAGAATGGATTCTTCTTCATATCCTGGAACATAATGAACATCTGTGCAAGACCACTGGTTGAACCATCTTGATTCTTGGCAAACGAATTGTACTGATTCCCAAAACTTTGCATGGATAATCATTACCCACGAAAACCACTCCACCGTCTAGTTCTTCAAAGTTAAAGAACCACTCCCTTGTTAGGAGACATATGGAAAGTACATCTTTGAATCAAAAATCCAATCACCGTGGATGAGATGATGTTGACGAACCCAACCAATGAAAATACGAATCTGAATCTGAATTGCTTTCACCATACGCATCGGATTGCATAGCTTTTCCTTTCTTTTTGCGACTTCGGACAATTTTTCTTCCAATGGCCTTTCTCGTGACAAAAGGCACATTCATCTTTACCAAGTCTTCCTTTTGATAGAATCTACCTCTCCTTCCTTTATGTTGTGTTTGCGGACGTCCTCTTACAGACAATGCCTCTCTGCTTCATTCACCTTTCTCTTTTATCTTTCTTTCTAATTTCATAACTATACAAAGCAAGAGTTACAAACTTCCTCAAAAGACACTTTATCCTTCCCACGATGAGTAAGCTACGTAATAAGATGATCAAACTCATCGGGAAGGAGGCTAACAAACATCGAGGCTAAATCTTCCATCTTTAAAAGTTTCATCCATATTTAACAAATGCTACTAATTGATTAAAAGCAAGAATGTGGTGGATTTATTGTAGTACCTGGAAGGTATTCAAACCGAACAACTTCTTTTTCAAATAAATGATTTTGTTCACTCTTCTTCATGAACTTGTTCTCAACGCCTTCTGACTTGCGATGTCTCCTTCATGAACGTGTACTTTTGTTATCGAGAGACCCGGATTGTACCACGTATGCCAATCGGTTGATATTTTTCACTCTACTTCATCATGTTCCATCTGGTTTCTCTTCTTCAATGGCGATGTCTAGACCTTGTTGAAGCTTGAGCATCTAGAACTTCGCCTTGCCACGTACGAAATGACCTGGTTCCATCAAACTTACTCCACGCCGAACCTTGCGTTCGTCACCATGGAGTTCTCAGCGTGGATGGTGGCCTTTGTTTGAAAGAAATTTTTCTTCCGCCATTTCTTCAAATTACAACAACTAGCAACTATATTCCAATAGCAAACAAACGGAATACAAATAAATGCCTAGGTAGAAAACCTTCGGGTCTGAGACCAATTGTTGGGAAAAAGGGGTATATTTTCACTATGCTATGTAGTTACTATTCAACATGATTTAAATGAATAGAACTCAAACTAACCCGACAAAATAATGCTATTGGAAATATAATGCTAAAATAAACTAAAACAAATATTGAAAGCGTAAATATTAAAAACGAGAAAAATAATAACACCTTTAAATTTAACGAGGTTCGGTATAAATGTTACCTAGTCTCGGCGTCGTTGACCACTTCCACTGTATCTTCAAATGAATGAACTTCAAAATTACAACTAATTGGGCAAAACCGAGCTAATCAATTACCCTTACAAAAGAGAGGAAGATTTACAAATTTTGGGATGTTTACAAATGGTGAAGGAGGGCTTTATTTATAGCCCTATATCCAACACCCATCTTCATTCCTAACCAATGTGGGACTTTTCTAATTTTCTCACTAAGGAGCAATATATAACAGAATAACATACGGTTACAAATATAGAGTGGATCAATTATGAGATAAAAAATGAAGCAATTTAATTTTTTTTAAATAAATTTATTCAAGAGTTAAATCATGATAAAAAAGTGTAAAAAATGGAGCACAAAAATATAAAGAGAATCTATTAACGAGTTAAAGACAGATATGACTTTTTAGGAAGAATTTGAGCAATAACATCGACACCGCGGTAAGGATTTGTTACCATTGCACCATGGTTTCTCGGGCTAATTTTTAGCTTTTAGGTAGAGGTACCAGTGCCGTGGCATGGATTTGTTATCGTCGCAACACGCATGTTTATTTATGTATTTTTATAATTATTCATTACAATACAATGGTAGAAATTTCTTTTCTTTTAGGGTTTGATTTGTATCCTATAAATATATTTGTATCCTCAACTATTTCTTTTAATTCATCATTAATACGTTTTGATTTTAAATTAAATTTGAGATCTTAAATGATACATGTTTCTATCCGAACCAACTTATCAAGGAATTTGAGTGGTATTTTTTTCCCATCTTAAATCATTAAGAAGTAATATCTATTAAGTTGACATATTGCTATAAAATTCGAGTATTAATTCTAGGAATTGATTTCATTAATTATTTTTTTATTAATTATTTTTTTATAGAGAATAGTGATGAATTAAATAAAAATTAATTTTTAATTAAAATTATAAATATTATTATATTAATTATTTTTTAAAATAAAGTTAATATATTAATTATAAATTTAAACATAAATAATAATTTATTTACGAGAATAATTTTATAAAATGTAACTTTTATTCTCTTTTATTCCATTCTGAATGTTTACTTCGTATCTTATTGTATATTGTTATTAAACACTATCAAAAAGAAATCAACATATTTATTTTGATTCTATTTTACCGATTCTTTCTTTTTTTTGAATTTTTTGAATCCAATTGATTTCAATTACGGATTAGTAAAAACACCTTAAGATATTATATGCATGTTCAACTCACTTTAAGAGAGTTATTATTCAACTTAATTTACGTAAAATTTATTTAAATTTAATTTAATCTTTTAAATGATTTGAACTAATTAATTTATTGTTTTAAAAAATATATTTATAATTTTATTTACTAAATAAAAATATTTGTATTAATATTAATCTTTAATATATTTTTTAAAAAATGAAAATATAATATTTTTATATTTATATAAATGTTATTATTAGTAAAAACAATTGTTAAATAAGGTAATGAATTCATTTGATTTTATTAATTAAACGAGTTAATTTTTTTAATTAATAAAATTATTAAATAATTTTTAAATAAGATAAATTACTCATTATTAGTATTAAGTGTATCCAAAAATCAAATCAACCGAACCGAACAGAATCAAATCGAATTAAATCAAAAAATCGAATAAGATTGGATCGATTTTAATAATTTTATAAATTAAAAGATCTAGATTAATTTGTATTAACTAAAATCGTTTTTCAAATGATCCAATCCGATTATATTAATTTTTAAACCGATCGAACCGAATCGATTTTAATAATATTTAAAAAAAATTCATATTATTTCGCACAAATTAATGATTAAATTTTTCATATATTAATAAAAATATATTATTAAGTTTACAATATTTATATATCATTAACCGTCGAAAACTATTCAAAATAAACTGTTTAATTAGAATATAATTAATAACTAATCGGTTATCCAATATCGTTAATTTTTTTCATATACAAGACGAAAACTAATCAGATTTGTACACCAAGCTAAGTAATCAAAAATACACGTGTTGTCAGGCAAATTATGTCAGCATTCTAAAAGAAAATAAGTCAGCACTGGTTATGTGATCAAAAGAAGAAAATGAAAAGGTCTGCATTTATTGACTTTACCTTTTTGTTTGGAATTTTTTTTAACATGAAATCTGAACTTTAGTAACAAATTTTAATTAATTGAAATAATTAATTATTTTTATAATCTAACTAAATTTTAACGCACTGGTTAAGTTATTATTTCAAATTGAGATGAAAATAACAATGACTTTATCGATTGAAAAAATAAAATAAAATATGTTAATAAGGGTTAATATAATTATCTCTTTTTTAGGTTTTTTTAAATTTAATAAAAAACGCATAGATTTAAAAAATAATAAATATATCTGTAATTATTATTATTTCTTAATTTTACAAAAATAAATAAATAAATAAATAATAAAAGTTATGAAAGTCTAATGGGTGTAATTGTATATTTTTTAAACTTAAAAGAGTGTTTTTGTAGGCTTAAAAAACTTCAATGGGTTCTATAATAATTTTTCTATGAAAATTGGAACTTCTTATGTTTGATTGACAATTTTCTATATAAAATACAATTTAAATGTATTTCATAAAATAGATTTTTACAACTTACATCTTAAAATAAATCGGTTCAACGGTTTGCAAATATATGAAATCAAATTAACTGTATTGGATTGATTTGATTTTAATGAATTGGTTATGTTTGTTTGAGTTTTATACACCACTATCAACCATTATTGACCATTAACCATTATTAATCGTAATGGGCTTAGACTGTTTCACGGACTCATAAGCCCATTAGTCCATGAGTAATCCTAACTTTTATTGTCAGCCTCCGACTGAAATATATATATACTAGGGTTGTCTATGTTCCGATCACGGTCCGATTTTTTTTAAAAAAATTTAATCAGATTGGACTGTTTATTTTACTTGGACCGGACCGTTTGAAACGATTTTAAGAAATAAATGTTAGAGATTATTGTTATAAAGCTCCTTAATTTAAGGAAAGAAATTAAGAAAGCAAAATACTAACAAAACAAGCGAAAGTAAAACACGGAAATTTTAATTCAAGAAGAATTGCCGAACTATTAATTTAAGGAGTAATTCAAGGAGTGAATTTTCCTATAAATAGATGTAATTGTAATGAATTAACCATCCAAAGTGTTCATTCCAATCGAGAGAAAAACTTAGAGAGAAAAGCCATGAGAGAAAATCGAGAGTAATTTTCTTGCCAGAATTTGGCCAGGAAATAGTGTTCAGAAACACCTCAGGTAATTTCTCCTTTCAAGAAAAAGATCTGGCAGCAGTCCCAGGACGTAAGCAAGATTCAACAACTGGCTATCAAATTTTGTGTTATTTTTCTATTCTCGCTTTCTCATAAACCGCTTATCTAGAATTTGCGTAATTTCCCAACAACCGTATCAAAGCTTATCAGTAGTGATTTCTCTCACAATTTTTCTCGCAAGAAATAATCGAAATGATCCAGAGGAAAGTCGATTTTAGTGAGCAATGGCCGCAGATGAAGGACGTGAAACTCGAGAAATTCAGGGCACATGTAGATTATCTCAGTATCAAAGAAATCTATATCAACCTCTCTCGTGGAAGGTTGCCGCAGGCTATAAGGAAGAAGATTGGAATCTTCTAGACGCATAAGCCCTGAGTTATTCGATTGACGTTATCCCGCAATGTTGCTTTCAACATAAGCAAAGGAAAAGACTACGGTCTTACGTTGTCACTCTCTCTCCAATATGTACGGTATTACGCCTCAAACAAAGTGCACTACGAGGCGCTGCTCACTCATATGACTAAGGCGCATCGGTAGCTCAACATCTCAATGAACTCAACACAGCTACAACCCAACTGAGTTCGAAGGAAATTGAATTGACAAGAAGCACGAGCATTGATACTTTTTGTCTTCTCTCAGAAAGCTAGAATGCTACCCACACGGGCCGTGAGTAGCTCATCGGGAAGCAATAAATTGAAATTTGACGATGTTCGTGATTTGGTTCTCAAGTGAAGAGATCCGACGTAGAGATTGCGTGAATCGTCAACCTCTTCGCTTTGTATACAGTAGTCAAGAGGAAGAAATTCAACCAAAGGAAATGGACACAGTAGAACCGACTACCGAGGTAGATCAAAAGACAGTGAGGTCCAAATCCGTGAATCCTAATAATTCCCATAGCTCAAGACTATCGAGTGTTGGAATTGTGGAAGAACCTGCACTACAAAAATCAAGGCAAGAATGCACCAAGGACAAACAAGTGGGCCAGAGGCAAATGTTACTTCCACCTCAGGAGAGATGATGTATCGATACGCTTCTTTGGAGTAGCAAGGGAAGAATCTTGGGTGTTAGACTTTCAGAAAGCATCGTTCCACGCTACTTCACAAAAAGAATTCTTCGAGAAATATGTCCCTAAACCTTGGAAAGGTATATCTTCGATGATCAACCACGTACTATTATTGGCAAAGGTGTAGTGAAGATTAAGTTGAACGGATTTGTTTGGGAACCGGGCGATGTCGCATATTCCCGATCTCGGGAACTTAATCTCAAATAAGCCGTCGATGAAGGTTACACTACGATCTTCCATGGTGATGATTGGAAGATTTCAGTGGTGTAACGACAATACTCGAGGCAAGAAAAGTGGCACTCTTTACACGACAATGAGGCACGTTGTTCAACTACAATGTGCAGTAAAGAAGCAATGAAACACCAAATCATGGCACCCGTAGATTGTGCCATATGAGTTGAGAAGGACGAAGATTATGCACTCAAAGGGAAAACTTCTAGGTCTACAACACTGAGATAGACACGTGCTAAGATCGATACTTGGAAAGCAAAAGAGAGTCACTTTCTAGACAAGTCATAATCCCAAAGTTAAGGAAAGGCTGTAGCTATTCACTCGATGTTTCGTGACCAACGACCGTCTCATCTATCGCTGGAAACACTACTGCGTGACTTTCATCGATGATCACTCTCAAGGTACGGGTTTACTTTCTAAAGCATAAGTATGAAGTATTCGAGGCTTTCGTAAGATGGAAAGCTGGCAGGAAAACGAGACTGCTTAAAGATCAAAAAGCTCGAACCGATAATGCGGTGAATACGTACAGACACGCATTCAAAATTTCTCATGCATGAAAGCACGGGATCGAATGGAAAGAATCGCGCCAGCACACCAACACAATGGTGTACCAGCGTACGAACCGAACGCTGACAGAAAGAGCCAAGATCCGTATACGTACAGTTCACCGAAGTACTTGGGCGTACAGCTAACACAAAACACTCTGATCAATCGAGGCCCATCCGTTCCATCGAGCATGTAATACCGGAAGAGGTATGGAGCGGAAAAGAGGTGAAACTATCACATCTAAAAGTTTTCGTCAGGTAGCATTTTTGCAGGCATATCCGTTGATCAAGCAGAATAAGCTTGATCCCAAATCCAAGAAATGCACATTCATCACAAGAGGACTAGTTTGGCTACCGCATTTGGGATGACGAAAAGAAGAAAGTTATCCAGCAGAGATGTGATTTTCAACGAAAGCGGTGATGTATAAGGACATGCATAAAATAGACGCCTAACGACCGTAGCAGAATGAGTCAAGATTGCAGACGCAGATGATGTCCCGCATACTTCCGCAAATGAACCAATTGTAATAAGTCCTCACCATGTGAACTTGTCGACAAAGCAAGACACGCATTCGACACACCACAACCTCTTACTCCAGCCCTCCTCGTACGGTATGTCTTCTCGACCTCACGTGCTCTAAGTGAGATACATGAACCATATGTTGATCACGGAGAGAGAGTCTGAATGCCATGAAGCTTCGTCGTACTCGAGATTCCAACAAGTGCTTAGGCCATATGAAAGTTAAGAAATGAAATCTCTCATCTCCAACCGGCATACGGAACTAGCCGAGTTACCTACGTGGAAAGAAGGCACTTCACAACAAACGTGGGCAGTACCGAAAGTGAAGAGAGTACGACGGTTCCAAGAGATACAAAGCCCGCCTTCGCGTTTCAACAGGTATGGGAAAGGAGCTGACTACACCGGCATTTTTGCTCCTGTTACAAGCTCAATACTATCGATCGCATCGTTAGTATATAGCCATCGAAGATCTTCATCTTCGAATGGATGTGACGCAAGACCGTATTCCTTCACGAGATTTAGATGAAGAAAAATATACATGTACCAAATTTTAAGGTTTCTCGTGCCGGAAGAAGAATACGCTACGTAGATTCTTAAGAAGAGTTTGTATGGCCTCGAAACAAGCCCCGAGACAATGGTACAAAAAATTTGACAGCCTTCACGCGCCAAGGTTTCGTAACGCCGATCATTTGCTGCTACTCAAGAGATATAGGTCCAAGCTTATATCATTTTACTACTTTACGTTGATGATACGTTAGTAAAGAGGTTCAGACATGGATGATATTAAAAGGTCATGTTGAAGAATTCTCAAAGCGAATTTGACATGAAAGACTTGGGTCCAAAGAAAGAAGATTCTTGAATGCAAATCACAAGAAATAAGAAGAAAGGATCTCATAGCTTATCTCGTGCAGAAGACATCAATCGTGTTTTGCAAAGATTCAACACGGGCGTGCCGCCAAGCACACCCCGTCACCATTTTCGCCTATCTAACGATCACCCCTCGCATGCAAGAAGAGAGAGAATTCATGGCTAAGGTTCCTTACGCTCGCCCATTGGAAGTTTGATGTACGCAACGGTTCCGTACGAGACCGTACATTCGCTACGTACGGGGAGTTTGTTAGCAGATTTATGTCAAATCCAGGGAAAACTCATGGTAAGCCTGCTGGATTTTGAGGTATCCGCGAGGCACCATAGAAAAGGCCAGACGGTACTTTAGTAAAGCGAGAGTTAAAAGCACAAGTGCACGTGACGCGTACTTTGGAGGTGAAGTCGATCACCAGAAGCCACCCTGCTATATATTTACCGCTTGAACTACAAACAAGTATGTCACAAATACGTAAAATTGTCACATCCACTACATAGCCGAGTACGTAGCAAGAATCGCCAAGAGATGATATGGCCTGTTCATATCGAAATGGGATTCAAACAAGAGAAGTTAATGTTCTACATAGTGATAGTCAAAGGCAATACACTCGCGAAGAATTCAAAGATTTCATTCTGTAGAACCAAACATATCGACTTCGTTATCACTTCATCGATCTCTAATTAAGATGACGCGTTAATACCTGAGAAGATTCAAGGAAGTAAAATCCAAAGATATATGTTAACAAAGGTGGTGATTATCGACAAACCAAGTCAGGCTCAACTTCAGCTTGGTCTCATAGAGTAACAAAGACTAGAAAAGTCATTGTGATTGATCGAGGTGTAGAGTACAGCATTGAAATCAGATTCAAGTGGAGATTGTTAGAGATTATTGTTATAAAGCTCCTTAATTTAAGGAGCAAATTGCGAGCAAAACATGGAACAAAACAAGGAGTAAAACACGGAAAGCAAAACACGGAACAAAACAAGGAGTAAAACACAGCTTAATTCAAGGAAAGAATTCAAGGAACTATTAATTTAATGAGTAATTCAAGGAGTGAATTTTCCTATAAATGATGTGTAATTGTAATTTAATTAACCATCCAAAGTTGCTCATTCCAATCGGAGAAAAACTTAGAGAGAAAAGCTTTTACAGAGAAAATCGAGAGTAATTTTCTGGGTGTAATCAATGGTCATGAGTGTTGTAAACACCTCACAGGTAATTTCTCCCCTTTCAAGAAAAGATCTCTAAAGCAGTCCTGAGACGTAAGCAAGATTGGCACAACTCCGTTATCAAATTGTGTTATTTTTCTATTCTCGCTTTTCATAAATCCCCTTATCTAGAATTTGCATGTGAATTTCCAACAATAAAAACCGGACCAAACCGTTTGACTTATAAAACCGTTCGATCCGATTTGGTTCAAATTTTTTATAATTTAATAAAAAATAATGTGAAATTTTTAATATATTATTAAATCGGTCCGGTCCGGTTCGAACGGTTTAAAATTAATACAAACTAGATCGGACCGTTTGATTAGCAAAACCGTTCGGTTTGATTCGATCCGGTCCGAACCGATTTATGGACACCTCTAATATATACTTCGTTTCTTTTTACTTTTTACTAAGAGGAATTTTTTTATTCTCGAATATGATTTTAATTTATTACATACATTTTATAATAAGTTTGTTTATAACTTTATATCACTTGGAATACTAATTTAACGGTAACAACACTATTTTATATAAAATTGAATAAAAGTGAGAAATAGGTGGAGTTTATAATACATAATAATACTCACTTTTTATTATTAAAAAAATTCGTTGGAGAGGGTGATAAGGATGATGATAGATAAAAATAAATAATTTCATTTCATTCAAGAAAATAACATTTTGGGCAAAGTTAGAGCCTGCCAACCTAGTCTGGTATACGACCATTTATTTAAAAGAAATTAAAGGGATTAGACATCAAAATATTGATTATTATAAAATTTTGGTTTCTTTGATTTTTTATTTTAATTTTAAGATAAATGATTTACTATAAATTGATTAATTTAAAAGTGATTTTAAAATAAGTTTTTTTTTATTTGAGATAAAAATATTATAAGTGATTTTAAATGGTACCTTAATAATAAAACATGCTTAAACAACTACTTCTATAAAAAAATTATTATTTATTTTTTCTACAAACGTTAATAATAGTACTTAAAATTAATAACCAATTTTTAACAAAAAGTAGAATTGTTTTCCGATTCTAAACTATCAAGAGTTTTAGAGAGTATCTTAATTTTGCACAAAGATACATGTTAATATCAAAATTATATAAAAATATACCATTTTTACTTTAATTTAGTGAGTTGTATAGAGTCCAAGAGAAAAATAAAATTTACATGAGAATTAGTAATAATAAAATAATAAATTTATTATTTTTTAAAAGTAAAAAAATTATTCATTATTATTTTATATCGATAAAACTTGATTAATTTTATCTTTTTATGATAATTTTAGATTAAATTGTATAACTTTTTTAAAACACTTTTAATATATCCTTTAATAAATATAATAATTTTATGTAATTTTTATCAAGATAAAATTAAAATTGTACTCAAACTAAATCCTTTTTTATTAAAAGAAGCATATACATGCAAAATAGGGTCTTTAAAAAAATCGAATAGAATTGAATTAAATAAAAAAATTGGACCAAATTAGATTTATCTGAATAGTTTTATAAATCAAACGGTTCGGTCCTATTTGTATTAACTGAAACCGTTTTTCAAACGGTCTGATCCGGTTATATTAATTTATAAACCAGTCAAATCGTACCAAACCGAATCGATTTTAATAATATATTAAATTTTCTATATCAATTCTCATAAACATGTTAATTAAATTTTTTATATTTTAATTAAATGTATATCATTAAATGTATTATATTTATGTATTATTAATCGTATCAAATCGTTAACTAAATCGGACAAAATCATTCGATTATAACATTTTTTATAATCAAACTATCCGATTTAATCAAAATGAACGATTTAATTTAATTAATTTTTTTTTACTTAAAATCCAAACAAATTGTACCGTATACATCCCTATTGGAAAACATACAATCCGATTAATTTAGATAGAAAAATTATGTTGTTACTGTAACAACCACTATAATTAACGAGGAGACGAGGAGGCAAAATAATTAAAAAAATAATATTGATATCGTCCTCAAAAACTCAAGCCTAAAGTATATTAATTAAGCTGCAGCATCATGGGTTAAAGTTTTGAAATATTGAGATAGAAAAGTAAAAAAAGTGACTGCTTGTAAGTAAGTCATGCTGTAAATAAAACAAATAAAATCGAGGCACAGTGAGCCTGTGAGCGAAAACCACCGCAACCAAAAGCCAGCTAAATGCCTATACATATGCAAGAG
Source organism: Hippophae rhamnoides (assembly GCA_033030585.1). Taxonomy (NCBI): domain Eukaryota; kingdom Viridiplantae; phylum Streptophyta; class Magnoliopsida; order Rosales; family Elaeagnaceae; genus Hippophae; species Hippophae rhamnoides. The sequence goes on from CM065429.1 coordinate 72,192,938, forward strand.
GAGGGAAGAGATAAGATGAGTATCCCTGGGAAACTCAACGCCTCATGCTCCGAGTTGGATTTGGATCGTCCCAATATCGAAGACTATCTTCCTTCTGGATCCTCCATTCAACAGGAACCGCACGGCAAGCTTCGCTTGTAATTGAATCTCCTCTCTCTTTATTACTCTCCTGTTTGGTCGCCGAGAAAATTGAGAAATAACAATTGTACTATTTCCTAGTTTCTTTAACTTTTTATAAACTCTGAGAAATTAAGCAGGAGAAATGGAACTAATTACCTCTGAATCGTCTGATGAATGAATCTATTTCTTGTCAGGCGCGATTTGCTTGATATTTCGCCCACCCTAACCGTAGCTGCTGGTGCCATTGTCGATGTAATTTCCTTTCTTCTGATTTGTACTCTATTTTGGCTCTCAGCGTTATTTACGCATGCTTTAAATGAAGCTTATTGTCGATCAAGTCTAGAAGAATTAACTTTCCTTAATAATTAACGAGGAATTAGTTGCTCTCTGAACAAGTAGTCTATATTCTAAGAATTAGCATAATCAGTGAATTTTCACGATTGGTGCTTGTGATGTACAGGACTCGTTTACAAGATGTTTTAAGTCAAATCCTCCGGAGCCTTGGAACTGGAATATCTATTTATTTCCTTTGTGGTGTTGGGGAGTTGTGGTTCGATATTTCATTTTATTTCCTGTGAGGTTAGAATTTCTAAATTTTGTGGGTAATCTAATATGTTATTGTTGAGGAGTTCCACGTCGACCAAGGATCAAAAAGTTCATGTTTATAAGCAAGAATCCTCACTCTTGCCGTTGCCAAGAAGAGTTAGCCAGGAAATCAACACAGACGAGCAGACCCTCGCGCTGGAGAGAACCACCCTACACTTACACCCGCAGAACCATAAGACCACCACCGTCCATCGACATAGTCGATGTGAGTGGGAGGCCGAGAGTCCCGCATCGACCAAGCGACCAAAGATAAGAGCCGGTTTATAAGCTGGGCAATCCTCACCCTTGTAAGCGCTGCTGGGCAGAGCAGCTGCGCGAATCAACACAGACGTAGCAGACCCTCGCTGGAAGATAACTACCCTACACTTACACCCGTGGCAACCATAAGACCACCACCGTCCATCGACATAATCGATGGAGTGAGTGTTGAGTCCCACATCGACCAAAGACCAAAGATAAGAGTCGTTTATAAGCCCGATACCCTCACCCTTGTAAGCGTTTTCTGCAGAAGCAGCCCAGTGAATCAACACAGACGTAGCAGACCTCGCGGTGGAGAGAACTACCCTACACTTACACCCGTGGCAATCATAAGACCACCACCGTCCATCGACATAATCGATGTGAGGGAGGTTGAGAGTCCCACATCGACCAAAGACCAAAGATAAGAGCCGGTTTATAAGCCTGACCCTCACCCTTGTAAGCGCTGCGTAGAGTTAGCAGCCTGTGTGAATCAACACAGACGTAGCAGACCTCGCGGTGGAGGAGAACTACCCTACACTTACACCCGTGGCAACCATAAGACCACCACCGTCCATCGACATAGTCGATGTGAGGGGGAGTGTTGAGGAGTCCCACATCGACCAAGGACCAGCATAAGAGCTGGTTTATAAGCCTGGCTGCCACGAGTGTAAGTGTAGGGTAGTTCTCCTCCACCGTCAAGGGTCCTGCTCTGATACCATGTTGATTCATCTGGGCCTAACTCTACCCTTGAAAACGCGCTTACAAGGGTGAGGACTGTCCAGGCTTATAAACCAGCTCTTATACTGGTCCTTGGTCGATGTGGGACTCCTCAACAGTTATGCACTAGTATCTTTTTCTGTGCTGCTTTAGATATACTAAAACCTTCGGGTAATTCATGCAGTTATAAAATCATGTAATTGCTACAGAAGTTACTCAAATTTGTCTGTAGCTTTAGATGAGATTCAAATTGGCTCTGTTGCTCCCCTTTAGCATAGACATGTTAGCCTGTACAGAATACTGATCACAGACTAATGTTCGAATAAATGTTTAAAAAGATGGGCTTATCTGTACGTATAATGTTTGCTTAGATAGATTTTTAGAATGAGAAGAATGTGTGACTTTACTCTAAGTTGTAATTTTGCTTTTATCCGCCATTTCATGCATGTTGATTTTTTGCAGGGTTATAGTGTTGACAATAGGATGGATAATTTTCCTTTCATCCTTCATTCCAGTTCACCTTCTATTGAAAGGTCATGATAAGTTGAGGAAAACGTTAGAGGTGCAAATTCTTCTTACTTTCTGTTTTCTACGTACCTGCAGTTTGTTTGAAGCTTTCTGAAATGTCTATTTTTTTTGTTCCAATATATCTTGCGAGGAAAGGGCTAAAAGTCCGCATTTGGGATTTTCTAATATTTGGAGGTCCCATATATAAATTTTTGTGATACACTAATTATGGGAATAGTCTCTGTATGTTATATTATTCTATTAGATTTATGTATTCAAATTTTAGATGGAACTCTTTACAGGAAAAATTGAAAGTCTGATGAAGAAAGATGCATACATTGTTTGCATAAGATATCATGAACTCTTAAAATAGAAAAAAATACTCCTCGAGGTTTGTCTTTTCTACACAAATGCCCTTAACGTTTGGAAAATAATCTCTAATGACACTGAAAGCCTTCCATCATTAACTGTGTTAATTTTTCGTCTCTCACATACTTTTTAATTTTTTTGTTATATTACTGAAAATTCTTTAAAAATAATAACAAAGTAAAAAATATATTTATTTGTTTACTATATTTTTTATGGTTAAAAAATAAAAATCTACATTGTGTAAAGAAATACAAGGAAATATAAAAGCTTGTTTAAATTTAAAATAAAAAATTTTCCTAAAAATTAATCTAAATTTCTTAATTTCTTGCATCACCCATGTCTCTTCCTCTCTCTCACAATTAGTTTCTAAAAAATAATTATATTTTTTTTCTCATTATTGATATTTATTGATGAGAAAATTAATTATCTAATTTGTTAAATTTAGGAAAAAAAATTAAAATATTTTTGCAATGTCTCTAAAAATTTAATTTTTAGTATACTTAACATAATTAAAAAATTACTTACCACATTCAAGAAATATAATATGTATGTATAATAAGTGAATAATTTGTTAAAAAAATGAGTTAATTATAATTAAGTCAAAGCCAATAATTCATAAATATTAATTTCTTAAAATTTAGTCTCAATTTTTATATTTTTATAAATAGTTAATTTGTTAATTTTATTATTAATTCTACTTTAAATGTTAAAATTGAAAGTATTATGTTATTTTTATTATTACATCTTGGGTGATATGTCATTAAATTTAATTAAAATTGGGCCCAAAACCATTTATAAAATATAAAAAATAATAAAAGTAACCAATTTACTACATGTGATTTAGGATAAATAAATAAAAAAATTCATTTGTTGCATGTATTTCAATTTTATTTTCATAATTTGTAAAGCACACGTATATATTTTTAAATTTTATGTAAATTTGTTTTGTTTTTAAATTTTTATGCTTTATAATATTTGAATAAAATAAAAATATTAAACTTTAATTTTTATTTTATTAGCTTAGTTTTATTGATTATTTAATATTTTAAAGATATTACAAAAATGCCATTAAGTAACCGTTAATCTTAATTTCCATTATTGTTGAAAGTCATCTTTGACATTTTTGAAAGATATGTGTGAGGAAAATGCAAACTTAGAGTTGATATCCTCCCCTCGAAATAAGTGTGAAACTTAACCGTGGCCTGCATATGCTTTTTATATACTAGTGCCTAACGTAAGCAATACTGTTTTTTTTCTATCAATATCCTTTTTACTGGGAGTTAATTTACTTGAAAGTTGCCGTTATTCCACTTCTTCTAAATAGATAATGAACTTGCAAAACAGGAAACTCTTCTGAGGCATAGAGGATTGTTTGTTTCTTTAAAGAATTGAACTGATATAATTTGGAGTGTTAAGGAGCACAAAAGGATGGCCACTACCACTTTCCACAGGCTTTAATCTTTGCATAATATTAAACTACATTTGAAATTCCATAGTTCTTTTTGGAAAATTGTAGCTTATTATTTCTAGAAACAAAAACTCATATTTTGATGCTCCTCCATCCTTCTTGGTTATAACAAGTGCTGTGTTGCGTCAACATTTAGCTTGATTGATGATACTTATTTTGTCTAGAGGTGCTTGGTGGAGTTAATTTGCAGCTTCTTTGTTGCATCTTGGACTGGTGTTGTCAAGTACCATGGACCACGGCCTAGCATACGGCCAAAACAGGTATTCTGAATATTATTTGTATTACTTATATATATATTTTTCTACCAAATATTTTATGTTCTCTATATTTTGTCCTTTTGTGACAGGTTTTTGTGGCCAATCATACTTCGATGATTGATTTTATCGTCTTAGAACAAATGACTGCTTTTGCTGTAATTATGCAAAAGCATGATGGATGGGTTGGTAAGTCTTAGTGACAAACCACATTTATGCTTAAATAATCGGATATTTTTATTTGATTAGGGCCATTTGGCATAGATGGCCATAAATCTTTAAGAGTTGTTATATTTAATTTTCTGTTTTCCATGTTTTATGTATTCCTGCCAAAGCATTTATGACTATATATGTACTTTGTCTTATCCTTTTGAAACGACATTTGCGTTTTGCTTTATCCATGTGAGTCAATGATTAGCACCTTTATCAACGTGTAATGCATCTCTTTGGCAGTTTGGTCTGAACTTTTGGCAAGTGGGCTGAACCTATCCCATTTTAGATGTATAGTTTTTTGATGATGGAAATAAATTTTACAGGTTTTTTCTTTTCTTTGTATGTTTTCTTTCTAAGTTTTGGATGAATATGATGACTAAAATCCAAATTCTTTTGCTACATTAACTCAGACAAGATTGTTTATTGTGACTTCTAGGATGCTTTATATGCGCAAAATGCAAATTGCAATTAGTTCCTAAGTTAAAACATGAGAGATATTGTCTATTATTCTTCATGTATTCACTGACCATAATGCTTCGCTTGATTAATGTTCTAATTTTATTTGATTGAAGGGTTGTTGCAAAGCACTATCTTGGAGAGCTTAGGATGTATCTGGTTCAATCGTTCAGAGGCAAAGGATCGTGAAATTGTAGGAAGGAAGTAAGTAGAATTTTAAAATGTAAAAGATAAACTTATTCACCGTCCTATTGTTGTAATTTTGAACTTCTATATTTTCAGGCTACGTGACCATGTGCAGGGAGCTGACAACAACCCTCTTCTCATATTTCCTGAAGGAACTTGTGTAAATAATCACTATACTGTTATGTTTAAAAAGGTTGGTGCATTTCTATAATTATTAATTGAACTTAATAATTAAGGTTTACTGCAGGCAAGATTGTTGTATATGTATTTTGGAGTTGGTATTTTCTCTAATAAATTTTCTCCATAACCAGGGTGCATTTGAGCTCGGATGTTCAGTTTGTCCAATTGCAATCAAGTACAACAAAATATTCGTTGATGCTTTCTGGAACAGCAGGAAGTAAGAGCTTTGATACTATTTTTTATTATGACTTGGAGTTTGTTTGTATGAATTTTTATTCCTTATTCAACAGATCTTATGTTCTACATCCTATATCTTGAATGTTCCATTTGCTTTCTTTTAGCTGTCTGAAAAAGTATGGGTTACGTGTGGAGAACTAAATACTTTTTTGTGTTGCATCCAATCCAGAACTAGACTTTTAGTGATTACAAAAATAGATAATTTACATTTTATTGTATGTTGATGCTAAATCATTGTAATCATGCTATCTTTGTTTGGAAATCTGCTTGCTCATCAGATATTAAGATTTATGCTCAGTTTTTGCTAATAAAATATACTTGTTGCAGGCAGTCGTTCACGATGCATCTGTTGCAGCTCATGACATCATGGGCTGTAGTTTGTGACGTATGGTATTTGGAACCCCAGAACATAAAGCCTGGAGAAACCCCAATTGAGTTTGCCGAGAGGTATATTTTCTTTCCTATGATTTTATTGGGACTAGTTTGTTGCATTCTGTGAGAAAAAAAGTGTTTATTCTTTGGATTATCCTCAATTTTGGGGTATGTGTTATTATTTTATTTTGGTGTTCAAGCTGTTCTGCTCTGTTTGGATGTTTTTGTGCAGAGTTCGGGATATAATATCTGTACGAGCTGGTCTAAAGAAAGTTCCTTGGGATGGATATCTGAAATACTCTAGACCGAGTCCAAAGCACAGAGAGCGGAAGTATAAAAAACTTCTAACATTGAACTTTTAAATTTGCTAACATGGATAGTTGATCGGATCATATGTGTTTAACTTTATGTATTGTGGCTTATTCATCGTTTTTGTTTTTTTTTGTTTTTGTTTTTGTTTTTGTTTTTAGGCAACAGAGCTTTGCTGAGTCAGTGCTTCGACGCCTCGAGGAAAGGTGATAAGTATTTGTTTAGTTTGTTTTTAGTTGTGTCCAATGAAATACAGAGTTGCATTGTGCACTTCAAGTTCTGGTCAGACAGAACTACGTATTTTAATCACAATAACTCTTGGAAGCTGGGCACGAATGAAGCCTGAAGTAAGCATATTAGAAGGTAAATGGTTAATTGAGGCAGAGTTTTATTCCCTGTACCAACAAACTTATATACAATGTTTGATTTTTCTATTCTAGCTTTAGATTTTGCTGGAATTTATCATCATCTGCGACTTTCTTAACGTGGTTAGGATAATGTGAGTAAGTATGTAGGTAGCAAGAAAGAACCATGGATAAGAAAATGAACTTCTTGACCATGGTTCTATGCTTCATTTTATTTATATATTTTTGACAGGCTCAACAGTAGCAACTTTTGAAACTGGAAAATCAGATGTTTGAAAATTTCCTTTTGGATAATGTTTGTACCACTTCGATGAGGCGGGTCATCGTGGTTGGATTTTTGCATCAATTTGAGCAAATCATTTTCTAATTTTGAGCTTTAATTTAGCAAATCATTTGCCATGAATAAGGAACATAGAAAGTTCCTAAAGACTCCAGTTGCTATGGTCAACCTCGCTGTGTGCGTTAATGGCATTCTGCAAGTTTTAAAGGCAGCGTTTTGAGATAAATTGTCAAATTCTAGTGTTTTTTTTCCTTCTCTTTCTCTCTTCTTCCACACAAATTCTATATATTGAATCAACGCTTTGATGATCGTAGTAAAAGTCAAGACGGGCCAAAGTATTTTTTTTTTCTCTCTGTCCCTCTCGAAAATAAATCAGATTTGTATGTAATATTTTTTAAACAATTTTTCGTTTATTTTTGGCTGGAAATTCGGTGCCTGTTTCACTTCACAATATATCCGACTAGTGGATGCATTAAGATATAATTTTAGTAGTAAAAAAATAAAATAAAAATAAAAAATCGATGGTGTTCTGTACTATTTCTTTATATTATTTTAGAAATCAAGATTCGGTAGTAACTTGTTATTCTTAGAATATATATGCTTACAGCAGAACCTAATTATCCGTCTCCTATTGATGTTGTTATTTTAATTTCAGGTATCATCAAAATGCTATATCATTACCTCTATTAACATTGACTCTGTCGAGTCGAGATTATAGGATAATATTGTGTGTGTGTGAGAGAGAGAGATTATAGGATAACTCAGTTGGTTTCAATCATATATGAAAATTTTAAAGGTCTCAGTTTCTCTTTCTTTCTTTTTTCTTAGTAGATTTTTAATATCAATATTTTCAAATCTCTTGCATTAATTATCAGTTTCTACTTAACTAACCTCTATTATTGAACTTTTACCCAAAAACATGAACGAATAATTATGTATTATTATAACTATTAATTTATAGGATAACATCAAAAATATTTTCAAACTTTGAGGTATCTTTAAAAATACTCATAAGGTTTCAAAAAATTCAACCTTCAAAAAGTTAAATTTAATGGAAGTGAATAGTAACATTTTATAAATAAAAATGGAAGAAATAATAGAGTATCAAGAAATAAAAAAATCAAGGAATAATAGAATTAAAAATAAAAACATCTCGTGATACTTTTCATAAGAAATGATAATAAGTAAAAAAAAATTTAAAAAGCAAAATTAAACCTTAAAGAGATGGATTTAAAAATCCATCATTTACATCTTTAAGAAAATTATTCCCAATGAAATATAATTTATTATGGAATAAATAATGAAGAAATGAGTATTAATATCATAGATGCAAAAAGAATGTATAATATACTATTAATTGATAAGAAAACTATATTGAATAAACTATCCAAAATTCTTCAAAAAGATAAAAGATAAAATTGAATATATTCAATTACGATGAATTTAAATATTAATACAAGTTCATTTCAGGGAAAGAATAGATATATTAATAAAAATAACATTATTAGATAATAGAATAATAAATGGGAAAGAAACTCTACTAGGAATGATCCATGATAATTTACGATACCAAAAACTAAAATTTACATAATATCTAAAGTTTTCTTTTAATATCCATGATAAAAACTTAAACCAAGTATCAAGTCTAGTTTATGAATTTGAAAAAAGAGATTTAATGAAAGAAAAAAATCATCCATTTTCAATACATTACCTAGTAGGGTATTCATTAACAAACATTCATGATAATTCTATAGATGGATAAAATGAATTTATATAAATAGATAAAACCTTCTAAAAACTTGGACAAATAATAAAACTAGAAATCTTAACGGACTTTGAAATACCAAGGGTTACCATTTAGATATCAAAGAAAAAACCTTGATACTAGGAAGAAAAACTAATGTGGTTAAAAATAATAATATATCAAGATTTATTTTTATATATCATGAAATAGAAACCTCTAACCAAGAAGTTAAAAAACTAAAAGATGAAATTCAAGTAATGAAAACATTAGTTCATGATGTTATATTAGGAAGATAATAATATTTAAAGAAAAATTAAAAAATATATAATTAAAAATAGATGGAAGCCTAATAGACGTAACAAAAAATCAAGCAACATTAATGAAAACTTTGAGACTTTTAAAAGTGAAAATAGATTTAGTCCAAGAATCAAGCACGAAATACTTACAAGGTATAATCGAAACATAAAAAGAATTATTAAAAGAAATAAATGAATGTGATTATAATAAACTACAACAAGATATACACATGAAATTTACAGAACTAATAGAAGATGCTTATAACATACATAGAAACAATAACATTGTAGGTCAGAAATATGATCCATTATAAGGACTAAAAGTAGAACCACCTACAAGATCAATTGTCCTTATTCCTAGAAATGAGAGAAGAAAAAATGAAGAAAAATACAATAAAAAAGATATACTTTTAGCTTAATAGAATATATAAAAAAATTAGAAGAACAATTTATGAACCTCAAAATAAAAGAATTAGAAGAACAATTCATGAATCTCAAAATAAAAGAATTAGAAGAACAATTCATGAACCTCAAAATAAAATAATTAGAAGAACAATTCATGAACCTCAAAAATAGGGATATAAAAAAATTAGTTTATTTGTTAACACTAACTAATAAAAAATAAGAAGAACATTACAATGAAAAACTTTGTACAAACAAAGAGGAATATGATATGAAAATAATCATTGAGACTGATACTGAACTAGAAATTCTAACACCAAAATTTAATATGAAATTAATTTCATTATTAGTTCCTTACCAATAATGAACATCTTACACACATAGGAAAGAAAGAAATAGGTAAAGGTCAAGGGAGCCTGACACCACAGATATAAGAAGACAACAACTCAAAATAGAAGAATGATTGCATCAGGATCAGGCGCTGATAATCAGATTTTATATAGTTATTTGCATCAATTTTAAGAATGATAATTTACATGTTCGTTTAATATTTATTAATTTTTGTTAAATAAATTAATATTTTCCATTTATTTGCTAAAAATACATTTTTAATAAAATTAAATAATTTGTATCGAAAATGTACTTAATTTCATATTTTTGTCCACAAATATAATTTATGGTAATATATGTTCTTAATTACAATTTATATAAATCAAAAATATAATTTAAATTAAATTTGGGCTTAATTGTAATTATTAAAAGTTTAAAAATTTAATTTGAAATATATTTGTGGGTGAAAATACAATTAATAAAAGTTTAATTTTCGTGCAGGGGAGATGAAGTCCACGCGCAAGAGCACACTCGCCAAACGTGGACCGTCCGATCAAAGTATCCACGCCGTACGCGCGTGTCTAATCAAGCCTCGACAAAGCGATCGGGGATGTAGATATTCCTTTCACGCCGCCGGCGTGCGGGCGGGCCCCACGTGTCGCGCAGCTTGTGCCGTCGAGCCGAAATGGGACCCACATGCTCTGGCCGCGTATTCCCCCCGATCGATCGCCGACCGTCGGATCGCATCGACGGCCCGTATTGGAGCCGTCAATCCAAGCTCGTCGCGCACCGAGCCGCTCGTGTAAAAATCCTTGCAGACGCTGGACATGGTAGCAGCCAAGTATCTTCGCTTTTACAGAATCAAACTCTGCCACGTGTCCCACGAATATTTAAGCTAATCAAAGTCCGACACGTGGCTATTTACAATGCGTGCGTATGCGCTGGATCACGCCCGTTTCCAGCCGTTATCTCACTTTTTCGCGCCGCAATCCCGCTGCGCTGCTCTTACGTGGGCGATGCACCTATCACGTGTCCGCCACGTGGCCTTAGGAAAACTTTCAGTCGAATCGATGTCGCCACGTGGTACGCACTTTGAATTTAAAAAAAATCGTAATCCATGCCCCGTTTTCACGCAATTAAATAAGATTTTCGATATTAAAATTCGAGCACGTGATTTTAATATTTCGATAAAAAATTATTACGCGTTTTCGATAAAAAATTAAAATAAAAATGTAATATTTTAGATGTATTTTTTAGCTATAAATAGGAGATAGTTTTTAGTTGTAAAAAAAAAGTTTTTCCAGTTTTTGTTAGAGTTTTAGTTTGGAGTTTAAGTTTTTGGTCGAGAAAAGTTTTTTTAGTTTTTGTCAGTGTTCGTTTGGGATCATAGCACGCAGAAGCCATTTTTGGCTTTTGTCAGAGCTCAAGGTGCCAAATATTTCATTTCAGAATGTTTTAATTTTCTTCTCCTTCTTCTAAGTTTTCTCGTGACATGTTGTAATTTTTATTTTAATTTTACGTAAGTAATTTAATTTTTCTGTGGTTGCATTTGGATCTAAATTTACGAAGCTTTAATTTTAATTATTTTTGGTTACGTGGATTTATAAGACGCTCGATTTGTTCGTTTCTATTTTGTGCTTAATGCTTTTGATTATTTACGAATTTTATCAAAACGATTTGGGTATAAAAATAAACTCGAGAAAGGCATTTTTGTGGTATATCGCTTCAGAAATAGAATGACATGTATGACGGCGATGACAGAATATACCCTAATTGTAATGCTGTGGCCATTCGAGAACTTAGAACTTAACGTATCTTATCAATTTAATTCTCATGTAGATATAGTAATTAATTTAACGAGGTGTTTCAGACGGACAAGAGATGTATGAATAAAAAGAAGTTTTCGGTTGACAAATTAAATGTACTAAAAAATATAAATCCAAAGGAAATAATATGATCGAGTTGATTAGTTTGGTGAAAATTGCAATCCTAGAGTTCTTTTATTTTCTTTTTACCTTTTTCTTAAATCAACGATTATTTTGGATAAAACCGAGAATAATTTTAGTACTCAACAAACCATAGTAACAAATCTCCGGATCGATACTCTACTTATAAATGTTATTACTACATGACGCAGTATTTTTCAGAATGAAGTTCGTGTGTTGAAAAACACACCAACAAGTTTTTGGCGCCACATGGGATTTGTTTTACTATTTTTATTGTTTATATTAATACCAATCAATTGATTTTAATTCAAAAAATATATATATATATATATATATTGTTTAATTGATTACATTTTCTTTGTATTTTGGTGTTTATTTATGTTGTAAATTTAATTTATATATTGTATTAGATTTAATTTTGGATAAAGGACTTTGATGCGACGCATTAGAAATCTTGACTTAGTTCCCTTAGATCTAGAAATTCATAGAACTATTTTTGAACTTAAAGAAAAATAATAAACAAGAAACCTTCGAACAAGCTACGGATAATGAAATTCCAGTTGAAGAATCAAGATCCTTAAGAGACATGAAGGCCCATGGTCGGTGGAATCCATTCAAGCATTACAAGACCATTAATTCAAGCCAATAATTTTGAAATTAAGCCTCGCAATCATTCATATGATTCAAACATCGGTACAATTTGGTTACCCAATGATGATCCAAACTCCCATATATCAAACTTCCTAGAGATTTCATGACACTTTTAGGCATAAATGGAGTCACCGATGATGCTATTCGGTCGAGACTTTTTCCTTTCTCATCGAGTGGATAAGGCAAAGAGTTGGTCAATTCATTGCCACGTGGTTCTATCACTACGTGGAGGATCCGCTCAAAAATTTTTTAGCCAAATATTTTCCACCGCAAAGACTGCACCTTTAACGAGGAATGAAATCACCACTTTTATGCAGCTTTGACCCGTAGTCATTATACGAAGCTCGGGGAGAGGTACAAGCGAGCTACTTAAGACGTCCGCATCTACGGATTAATGGGGTTGGCTTCCAAGTTCAAACATTTTATAATAGTTTGACGGGTCAAACTAGAAATATGATCACGCCAAGAAGAAAGGCAAGGCTCTAACGGGGAAATCAATTGATTTAAGCATACAACTTATTGTAGAGAAATGGCTTCAAATAAAGCGTCATCGAAGGATGGTTCCTACAAAGGTACCGAATTCACGAGATTGATGCTATGATCGCTTTTAATCGCACAAGTGTCCGCTTTGGTGAAAAAGATGGATACTAAGGGTGTCCATTCTATTCTCCTTGTTCGCACGTGGAAATTTGCAATGGTAATCACGCCAGTGAGAGATGTCCTCACAACTCGAATCATTAATTTTGTTTCCAATTATAGGAATCAAAACATTCAAAACAATCCCTATTCCAACACATACAATCCAGGGTGGAAGAATCATCCAAATTTTTCGAGAATAACCAAGGCCAATCATCTTCTACAAGTTTCACTCACCCTCCAGTTTTCATAACCAAGTCCCACAACAGAGAGAAAGCTTCATCAAGATATGTTTGCTCAATATATGGCGAAGAACGAGACTATTCTCCGTAACCGTGCAACATCTATTAGAAATCTCAAGTTCAATTAGTGGCAACTAGCTATCATTGGTCAACAATCGCCTCTCAAGGATCTTTACCTGTTGATATCAAATCAATCCAAAAAGCGGAGGGAAAAGAGCATTGTGCGCAAAGGACATTGAGGGAGCGGAAAGAGTTAAGAAAAACAAAAACCCATTTCTCCACCGACTCTTATCATTGAGGGTGTTGACTCTCAAAAACAAGAAAAGGCTAATCATGTGGTCAAGAGAAATGAATCACCGTAAAATCCTATAATAAAACCAAGGTTGGATAATCTCAAGCCTTATAATCCACCAATTCCATTCCTCAACGCTTCCATAAGCAAAAACTTGATAAACAAGCTCTCCAAGTTTCTCAAGTATTTAAAAACTTCATATCAACATCCTCTTGGCCGATGCCTCGAGCAAATGCCCAAGCATGTGAAATTTATGAAAGACATTTTTGTCTAAGAAAAGAAGGTTAGGTGATTTTCAGATCAGTTTCTACGTAGAGCAGTAAGGCCATCCCGCAAAAGCAAGCTACCACCTGCTTAAAGATCCTGTGAGCTTTCACCATTCCCCGTACTATCGCGAGAAATTTTTTGGCAGAGCTTTTGCGTGATCTTCGTGCAAGATTAATTTGACGCCACTTTCCATCTACCAAAGACTTGGATTGGTGAGAGGCACAATCGACCACCGTGACTCTTCAACTTCATTCGATAGGTCTTTGAAACACCCTGCAGGCATTATAGAGGACGTGCTTGTCAAAGTAGACAAGTTTATCTTTCCCGCAGATTTCATAATTTCTCACACAGGAAGATAAAGAGATTCCTATCATTCTAGTGGAGACCATTTTTAGCAACCGCAGTGACTTTGATTGATGTTCAAAAAATAAGAGTCACCACGTAGAGTCCAAGACCAAGAGGTAACTTTCAACGTCTTTAAAGCTATGAAATTTCCAAGAGAATCGACGATTGCCTTAGAGTCGACACCTGAACGCGTTAGTTGAAAGCAATTTCAAGGAAAATTTTAGTACCGATGCTTTGAACTTGCACTGAATGACAATATTATTGATAACTCGATTCTCTTGAATATCTCAAGTTATTTAAGGCATCTCCACAACTCTTTAGTCCTCAAACCGACGAAGATGCATCACAAGTTGTAAATACGCCTAAGTTTACCTACGGAAGCCATCTACGGAATAGAAACAATTACTGTAGCTTAAACCACCGCCAACCCATCTAAGGTATGCTTATTTGGGTGAAATGACTACAATGCTCGTGATTATTTCAGATCTCTAGATGACGATCAAGAAAAGGTTAAGCTATCGAGTAGTTGAGAAATTACAAGCTAGCATTAGGATGGTCTCATACCGACATTAAAGGAATCATTCTTCAATACGCATGCACAAGATCTTGTTTCAGTTAAGATATCAAGCCTACTATCGAGCATCAACGCTGCTTGAATCCAATCACAAGGAGGTAGTAAAAGAGGAAATCATTAAGTGGTTGGGATGCAGTGCATTATATATCCTATTTCAGATAGCTTCGTCGTCACCTCAATTCATTGTGTTCCAAAGAAAGGAGGAATTACTATGGAGACTAATAGCAATAATGAAATGATTCCCACAAGGAAAGTGACAAGATGTATGTATGCGACTATCTAAGCTCAACAAGGCCACCGAAAGGATCATTTCCACTTCCATTTATCGACCAAATGCTAGACACATCAAGTGTGACATTCTTTCTTAACCGTTTTTGGATGGCTATTCCGGGTTACAACCAGTGCTATCGCTATCGAAGATCAAGAAGACCACTTTCACATGTCCATACGAACTTTTGCTTTCCGAAGAATGCCTTTGATTATGTAATGCTCCAGCCCACTTTTCGCAGTGCAGTATTACGGCATCTTCTCAAGCACGGTGGAAGATTTTATCGAGATATTTATGGACGACTTCTCGCCATGGGGATTCATTTGATACGTGCTGCATAACCTTTCTTTGGTCCTACAAAAGTGCGAAGAAACAAACTTGGTTTTAAATTGGGAAAAAATGCCACTTCACGGGGTGAGTAAGGTGTTGTCCTCTACCATCTAATTTCGTCTAAAGGAATTGAAGGATGGGGCAAAGATTGAAACTATCGAGAAACTACCGCCCAACATCTATGGAAAGCAATTAAGCTGGGCATGCAGATTCTATAAAGGCGTTTCATAAAAGATTTTTCCAAGATATCAAAGCTCGTGTAATCTTTTGGAAAAAGATACAAAATTCACATTTGACGAAAAGTGTTTTCAAGCTTTCCGGTTTTGAAAGAAAAGTTGGATCACTTCCCATCATTGTCGCACTGCATTGGAATCTACCTTTGAGTTTATGTGTGATGCCGCTGATTTTGCGTAGGAGCCGTTTTAGGACAACGGAAAAAGAGAGTTTTTCATGCCATATACTATGCCAAAGAAACTTTGGACCTAAGCTCAAAAGAATTATGCTACCACCGAAAAGAATTATCATTGTATATGCTTTTGAAAAGTTTCTGCTCCTACCTAATCTAACTAAAGTGACGCTTATACCGATCATTCTCGCTATAAAATATCCGATGGCTAAAAAAGATGCAAAAACCAAGATTGATTAGATGGATCCTCCTACTTCAAGAATTTGATTTGGGAGATCAAGGATAAGAAAGGAAACGTAAAATCAAGTATTGATCATCTATCGAGATTGAGAATAATGATGGAGCCGTGGACAAGACTATCATTGGTGAAACTTTTCCTGACTGAAAGCAATTGTTTTCCTTGATCATGTATGTGCCTACGGCACGCAGACTATGTTAATTACATCGTAGCAACGTGGCTCCCACCAAATATCTTTCCAACAAGAAAAATTCCTACACGATGTTAAGTACTATTTTACGGATTTAACCTTACTTGTTTAAGCATCAGGTGATCAAATTATCGAAGGTGTGTCCCAAAGGAAGAAATTGAAAATATACTTAAACATTGTCATTCTTCAACCTACGTGGCCATTTTGGAAAAGAAAGAATCACTAAGGTTCTTCAACTCGCTTTTTATTGGCCAAATTTGTTTAAAGATGCACATTTCTTTGTTTCACACTCTATGGACAAAGCAAAGAGTTGGTAACATTTCTAAGAAACACGAGATGCCTTTAAACAACATTCTCGAGGTAGAAATATTTGATGTTCTGGGAATTGATTTCACGGGACCTTTATCTCGTCCTACAACAACCTCTACATTCCTATGGTGGTCAGGATTATGTTTCTAAGTCAGTGGTATATTCCCTGCCTACCAATGATTCCAAAGTTGGTACCAATTTTCTAAAGAAAACATTTTCACTGATTCGCACCCTGCCGGCAATCATAAGGATGGGAACCTCATTTTTGCAACAAATCTTTGAAACCCTCCTGCCAAATATGGTGTCACTCATAAGATCACAATCGGCGCTATCATCCTCAAACTAAGGGACAAGTTGAGATATCCAACAGAGAAGTTAAGAGAATTTCGAGTAAGACGGTAAATCCTTCAAGGAAGGATCGTCCAAGAGATTGGATGATTCACTCGGGGCATACCGAACAAAGATACAAGACACCCATCGATGTCCCCATATCGGGTTGGTTTTCGGGGAAAGCTTGTCATCTCCTGGGGCTTGAATTTGGAGCACCATGCGACTGGGCTATCAAGACTTTGAATTGAGTTAGGCCGCTGGCCGAGAAAAACGTCTCCTACAAATCAACGGATGGATGAGATTCGCTTACACGCATATGAAAATGTCAGATTTATAAGGAAAAGACGTAAGAGGTGGCATGACAACAAAATCTTGCATCGACACTTCGAACCAGGATGAGTATTGCTCTTCAATTCTCGTTTCAGTTCTTCGCAGAAAATTGAAATCTAAGTGGTCGTGGCCTTTCATTATTACCAAAGTACACCCATACGGGGCTGTCGAGATTAAAGGTGAAGAATCACAAAATTCTTTCCAAGTGAACTGCAAAGACTCAAACACTATTTGTGGGTGACATTGATCGTCAAAAGTCCACCATTTTCTTATGTGATCCAACCTAAAGCAAAGAGAAAGGCAAATAAGCTGATGACTCTAAATCAAGCGCTTTCTAGGGAGGCAACCCATGTTTTATTTTATTTTATTTTTTTCTTATTTGCGCATTTATTAGTTTTTGTATTTTGTTACGTTGTTATTTTATTTCATTTTTTTTTTTCGTAGGTACAAATATGAAGAAATGAAGCCATTTTGGAATTTAACCAATCAAACAAACCAGGAAGTCTCTTTAAACCCCATCTCAAATGTTCTTAATTTTCACACATCGGTGGCAATGTATATTAAGTTCGGGGGTGGTGGATATATTGAACATAATTAAAATACTTTCCTGGATGTTAATCATTGTGAAATTTTTTTTTTTTTTTTTGTTTGTTTGGTTGATCAAGATACGTATATGAATAGTGATTTATTTTTGTTTCTTCGATTTAAATGATGCATATCTCTTTGAAAAATCTGAATGTTGTCTAAGTGATGATTAATTTTTAAGTATATGTCATTTTTTACAAGAATAATTATTCACGAAAGCACTAGTCTTGATTTTTGATTTGCTATGATAATTTAGAGAATGTTTACGCGAGTATTGAATTCGATTGATTGTGGTGCCACGCTTCTTAGAATTTGTTTGATTTTCTCAAGGCGTAAATTATAGATAACATTTAACTAAGAAAATGATTTAGGCCATCTTTGGATCGCTTGAGCCTTTCTATCTACCTCACATGCATTATCCATAGTATACCCCATTTGAGCTTCAAAGTTTTTTATATATATATATATATATGTCTCATTTCAAAAGCCTATCTAAAAAGTATATATACGTGTTTAGATATACCTAGTGTTCTTATTTCACTAGCATGTTATAATTGTTAGTAAACGTGGAAGGATATATCAAGAAAAAAGTGGTTACAAAAAAAAAAAAAAAAGAAAAGAAAAGAAAAGAAAAGAAAAAAACAACAAACAGAGTCTAATGTGATGATAAGTCCCAAATCGGGAAGTATTTATCAAGGTGATAGAAGATCTCGCTTTCAATCCCGAAATGTTATGCTCGGGAAAAGTTTTAAGCTAAATATTGTCCTTCATTCCTTCCTTTACCTAAGCCATACATTACAAGCTTTATAAAGTCCTATTGATTTGGTGTTTTCAGGTTTGTCTACATTAAGTAGGAGAGAGAAATGAAAATAAACTTATGAGATTTGGATTTCATGATAATTTGTTTGATTTTATATTTGTATAAACTGATCCTGGATTGCATGTGATGAAATTTGAAAAGACTTCACACACACCAAAAATTCATTATGAAAATGTAATATACTTTTAAATTGATTTTTGATGCTTAGATAAAATTCTTTTATTTCTTTGAGTTATGGTATATGGAATGTTTAAAAAGAAATATTTTGAAAATCACTATTTTAAATGCAGTTATCTTTGTTTTATTTTCTTCCTTTTGCTCGAGGACTAGCAAAAACTTAAGTTTGGGGGTGTTGATAACTGTATTTTATACAGTTATCAGCAGTATCCCACCAGAATTCAAACTTTATGATAATTACAAATTTAATCTTTTAGATCTAGATTGTATAAAAGATAGGAAAAAAACATTAGATGAATGAGTTAGTAGTATGAGTGTACTCACACAAACCTCCCAAACTACACAAATAAACTTTTCAATCTATAGGGTAGTAGTAGCTCATAAAATGATAGAAAATATTAAAGTTTGATTTTCAAATATAACAGACCAAAAACATTTATTAATGCAAGGGAATGATTCCATAGAAAAAGAATATTTAGATATAGTAATAAATGAAATATAAAAGGAATTTATTGGAGAGGATAAAGGAAAAATTATCACTGAATCCAGTAAAAATGAAATCAATCAAGACAAATGACATCTAACAAATATGAAAATTGGTAACATGTGTTACATAGATTCTTTTATTTATGAATAAGAAATGTATTACCATAAACTACCACCCTTTATGCTAACAACTTATAAGGAAATATTTTTTTTCAAAAATTACTTAGAACATTATATAAGATCTTAATAGAAAATTAGAATAAGAGAAATAAGGAAATTATACCAAATATCCTAAGAGTAAGAATAAGAAGCCTTAAAAGTTGGATAATTATTAAATATCAAGAAAGAAAGAAATAAATATAAATAAATAGGAGGAAAAGATAAAATCTATTGTAATACAAAATATTTTAGAATACCATAAAAATATGGATGTAACATAAAACCCTACACACAAAAATACAAAAAATATAAGAGATTTAAAAAATATAAATTTAGAAAACAAGATTTTCAAAAATATAAAAGAAGATTTAATATGAAATCATATAAGAACCGATATTTTAAAAGAAAGATATATAAATATCCTAATAACAGAAATTATTGCCCTTCAAGGAAGAAAAAATACAGATGTTGGATCTATAATGAAAAAGGACATTATGCCAATGACTGCCCGAGCAAGCTTCAGCATAAGAAAGAATTTAAAAAAGAATTTCCATAGAAATAAAAAAATTTAAAAATAATTTCCATAGAAATAAAAAATCTTAGAAGAAGCTTTTAAGATGTGAAAGTTTATAAATTACGGTCCTAATTAACCTAGATAGGTGAATAAGTTATTTTTAATTTTTATCAATTTATAATTTAATAACTTAAACAAAGCATTCAGACATGCAGTCGCTTGTAAGAATAAAGTACAAAAATAAAAGAATAACACACGACATTTTTAGGTGAAAACAACCTAGGCCACATTCATAACCTAAGAGGAAAACCATCGGTCTATCGTATCACCTAACTTTCTACTATGAAAACAAATGTTTAAGTATAAAATTGGTCTTCTGTTACCCTCCCTAAGATACTGCTCCAATGTACCTTACTTATTGACCACTCCTCTGTTTTCACAGTTTTCGATATTAGCGTGAGTGATTTTCAGACCAATATTCCAATAAACTTTCCGCCAATAAGATACGTTCTCGAATTAATTGCAAAATGGATGAATAATCCTAACTAGATGATTCGAAACATATTTCACTTAAATCAAATCAACTAGTAAATCCTAGAGCAAAAAGATCAAGCATAAGTTCAATAAAAATAGCTTTTTTAAAGATTAATAGTCAAATCAAATAATTATGATACGACAAACACAATTATTTGATTTAACAATTTAAGAACAAAAATAAAAAAGAAGCTATAAGAATATATGATCAAAATATCATAAACTAATTAGGTTTATTAATCAATCAAACATAACCATCAATATTTGATAGATTAACTAAATAAAGAAACCTAAAAAATTATGATATTATATTTGCAAAACAAGAGAGAGAAATTGAGAAGAAGGAATAATGCTCTTGTGTGGTTGATTGAAATAATGAGTAATGAGTTTTATTTATAGAAAAAATTAAAACCCTTAATCCTATGTAATTGATAAATATCTTTTCTATTACAAATAAGATAAGTAATACTCATTAATTAAGAAGACTCATATATAATTAATAAATATATTTTTTATTACAAATAAGATTAGTAATACTCACCAAATAAGAAGACTCTTGATTAAAGAAAAGTTCTTTTAAAGTAAACTCCATAGTGAAACTATCTTATGATCCGATGAATCCATCAACTTGACAAGCTTGTAAGTAATTGAAATGGCATTGACAAAGCATATGACAACTTGGAAAATAAGATTGGATGAAAAATCTCAAAAATTAGCAGTATTTAGCTGCCCTCAAGGACAATTCTAATGGACTGTTGTATCATTTGGATCAAAACAAGATCCATGTATCTTCCAAAGGTATATAGATAACATCTTTAAAAAATTACAAAACACTTGGTGTGTCTATATAGTTGATATTTTGGTTATCAGTAATGAATTAAATAAATATTATTTGGATATTATTAACATTCTACAAGAATGCAAAAAAGAAAGCATTGTACTTTTTGAAAAGAAAGCAGTACTTTTTCAACAAAAAATTAAGTATTTAGGGTTGAAAATTAAAGATGAGAAACATAATCTACAACTCTATATACTAAACAACATTAAAGGTTTTCTTAGTGAATTAAAAAACAGAAATCAATTATAAATTTTTTTAGGAAGTTTAACATATGCAAAAATATATATTAAGAAATTTGCAGAAATGTGAAAACCTTTACAAACAAAATTAAAAAAGACTATATCTTGAAATGGACAGAACAATATACTCTATATATGGATAAAGTAAAAGCAAAGGTAACAAATTTACCAACTTTATATCATCCAGGGTCATACGGTAAAATGCTAAATGAAACAAATGCTTCACAAGAATATTGTGGAGCAATTTTGAAAGCAAAAATAGATGAAAAAGATGAATATATTTTTAAGGTATAGAGTTAAATGATCATATTAATAAAAAAGAATATCTAGATGTTAAAAGGGTTATCAAGAAATTTGGAATATATGTTATAAGTTCTAGATTCATTCTTAAAACGTATAACAAGAATTTTAGTTATTTCTTAAGAACTAATATTGTACAAGGAAGATTAGTCAGATGGTAACGATGGTTCAACCACTACAATTTTGATGTTAAACATCTCACATGAAATAAAAATAGTTTAGCATATGCTCTTATTAGAGAATTAACACCTCTAATTATTTTTATGATTACAGAAATGGAACATCTTTATATCAAGATTAAGATAAAGGAAATGGAGATAAAAATCCTAGCGGAACAACTTGATCAAAAATTCAATCTAAAGAAGATAAAACTTATAAAGAAAGAATTCAAAATGAAAAGGAAGAACTTGACAGTTCAAAAGAGAGTAACATCTTTGAAACAAGAAAGCTCAATTGGATTGATGAAACAAAAAAAAAGAACATAAAAAGACTTATGTGGTCTATAATAGTCCAAAACAAAGAATCTATTACAACTGGGCATAAGCCAATAAATTTATTTTAGGATTTAGTGGAGTAACTCATAAAGTCTTCACCAACATAATAGTAGTTGAAGACAGTTTTGTTAATTACAAAACATCAAAACTAATAACTCTAGAGGAGATAATAAGAAATTATTCTACAGTACTACAACAACAACCAAAAATACCAAGTAGGTTGACAACTCTAAGGAAAATAACAAGATCTTCAATACCATTAAGAGAAGCATCTCTCCGAGAGACATCAAATACAGTAAAGCATTCGGAGTTATTTGTTGGGAAATAAAGCAAATTCCCGATAAGCCAGATTTATGAGAAAGCAAGAATAGAAAAATAACACACAAAATTTGATAACGGAGTTCGGCCAATCTTGCTTACGTCTCCGGACCTGCTGCAGATCTTTTTACTGAAAGAGGAGAAATTACACAAGGTGTTTACAACACTCACAACTCACAACCCAATTACACCCAAGAAAATTACTCTCAATTTTCTCTCACAAAAGCTTTTCTCTCAATTGGAATGAACACTTTGGATGATTAATTCATTACAATTACACATCTATTTATAGGAAAATTCACTCCTTGAATTACTCCTTAAATTAATGGTTCCTTAAATTGCTCCTTGAATTAAGCTCATTGTTTTGCTCCATGAATTGCTCCATGTTTTGCTCCTTGTTTTGCTCCATGTGTTTACTCAATGTTTTGCTCCTTAAATTAAGGAGCTTTATAACAATCTCCAACAATCTCCCACTTGAAGACTGATTTCAATCTGTCTTCACACCTTGATCAATGCAACAGCTTTTCAGGTCTTTGTTACTCTAGCAGACCAACTGAAGTTGAGCACAACTTCAGTTTGTCAATAGTCACCACCTTTGTTAACATATCTGCTGGATTTTTGCTTCCTTGAATCTTCTCTAGTATTAACACATCATCTTCCAATAGAGATCTGATTTTTGCTCCATGAATTGCTCCATGTTTTGCTCCTTGTTTTGCTTAATGTTTTACTCAATGTTTTTCTCCTTAAATTAAGGAGCTTTATAACAATCTCCAACAATCTCCCACTTGAAGACTGATTTCAATCTGTCTTCACACCTTGATCAATGCAGCAGCTTTTCTAGTCTTTGTTACTCTTGCAGACCAACTGAAGTTGAGCCTGACTTCGGTTTGTCAATAATACCACCTTTGTTAACATATCTCTGGATTTTTGCTTCCCTTGAATCTTCTCCGGTATAAACACATCATCTTCCAATAGAGATCCGATAAAGTGATAAACGAAGTCCAATATGCTTTGTTTCTAGAATGAAATGTCTTGAATTCTTCGCTAAGTGTATTGCACTTTGACTATCACTATGCGTAACATTCTTCTCTTGTTTGAATCCCAATTAACAACCTCAAGCCATATCATCTCTTTACTAGCTTCGGTTATTGCTACGTACTCGGCCTCTGTAGTGGATAGAGTGAAAATTTTCTCGTATTTGTGACATCAACTAACAATCCGTAGTTCCAAATAAAGAATATATATAGGTGGTGCTTCTTCTATGATCAACTTCACCTCCAAAGTTTACGCCTACGTGCCCTTGTATTTTTAACTCTCCTTTACTAAAGTACAAGAACTTTTCTGTGGTGCCTCGCAGATACCTCAAAATCCAACTTGACTCGCTTCCCCAATGAGTTTTCCCTGGATTTGACAAAAATCTCGCTAACAACTCCCCTTTGCATGGCCAATGTCCGGTCTCGCATGCACTATCGCATCAAACTTCCAATGGCCGAGGCATAAGGAACCTTAGCCATGAATTCTCTCTTCCTCTCGTCCGAGGGACCGATCCTTGGATAGGCGAAAATGACCGCCAAAGGTGTCTTAACCGGCTTGGCATCACCCATGTTGAATCTTTGCAAAACACGATTGATGTATCTGCTGAGATAATCGCAAGGATCGCTTTCTTCTTATTTTTGTGATTTGCATTCCAAGAATCTTTCTTGGTTGGACCCAAGTCTTTCATGTCAAATTCCTTTGACAATTCTTTCTTCAACCTTTTAATATCATCCATATCCGAACTGCTACTAACATATCATCAACATAGAGTAGTAAAATGATATAACTGGACCTATATCTCTTGAAGTAGCAACAATGATCAGCATTGCACTTCCTGGGAAACCTTCCTCATGTGAAGCTTTCAAACTTTACGTACCATTGTCTCTCGGGGCTTGTTTCGGGCCATACAAACTCTTCTTAAGTCTCGCATACACCATGTTCTTCTTCCCTATTTCTCGAGAAACCTTCCGGGTGGTACATGTATATCTCTTCATCTAAATCTCCATTGAAGGAATGTAGTCTTCACATCCAACTGTTCAAGATGAAGATCTTGATATTCTACAATACTCAATACCGATCTCGATAGTATTGAGCTTCACAACGGGAGCGAAAATGTTAGTGTATTCAACTCCTTCCTTCGTTGAAACCCTTTACAACCTAGGCGGGCTTTGTATCTCTTGGAACCGTACGCTCCTCTTTCACCCGGTACCCATTTGTCATGTGCCTTCTTTCCCATAGGTAACTCAGTAGTTCCTATGCAGTTGGAGATGAGAGATTTCATTTCTTCTTTCATAGCAAGCTTCCATTTGTTGGAATCTCGAGTCGACAAGCTTCATCATACCATTCGTGCCTCCATCGATAGCAACATATAGTTCATGTATCTCCCGTTAGGCATATGAGGTTGAAGACCTTCTCAATACGTGGAGCCGGAGTAAGAGGTCAGGCGTGTGTCGAATCAGTGTACTACTTTGTCCAACAAGTTCCTATGGTGAGGACTTGTTACAATTGGTTCTGCGGAAGTATCCTGGGACATCATCTGCAGATCTGCCAAATACCTTGACTCATTCTCGCTCGAGTCATTGGTGTCTATTTTATGCATGTCCTTATACATCACCTTTTCGTTGAAAATCACATCTCTACTATGGATTACTTTCTTGTTTTTGTCATCCCAAATACGGTAGCCAAACTCATCCTCATCATAGCCAATAAATATGCATTTCTTCGATTTGGGATCAAGCTTATTCCTACCTTGATCACTGATATACACAAATGCTACATAACTGAAAACTTTTAGATGTGATAGTTTTACCTCTTTTTCCGCTCCATACCTCCTTCCGGTATTCTACGCTCCAATGGAACAGACGGAGCCTCGGTTGATCAAGTAAGCCTGCCGTGTTGGCTCACGCTGCACTGCTTTGGTAGACCTGAATGTATATGAATGCTTCGCTCTTTCATCAACGTTCGGTTCATACGTTCACCACACCATTGTGTCGAGGCGTGCACTGGCACGCTTCTTTTCCATTCTGATCACGTGCTCATAATAGAAATTTTTGAATATGGTGTCTTAATATTCACCACCATTATCGGTTCTGAGCTTTTTGATCTTTAAACATGTCTCATTTTCCACCATAGCTTTCCATCTTCTGAAAGCCTCAAATACTTCAGACTTATGCTTTAGAAAGTAAACCCATACCTTCCAAGAGTGATCATCAATGAAAGTCACGAAGTAGTGTTTCCCACCAATAGATGAGACGGTCGTTGGTCCCCAAACATCAGAGTGAATAAGCTCTAGCCTTTCCTTCTTTGGGATTCTGCAACTTGTCTGAAAGCTGACTCTCTTTTGCTTTCCAAGTATGCAATCTTCGCACATGTCTATTGATGAGTGCTCAAAAAGCACTAAAATAACCATGATTTTATGCAAATTAATTGATTAAAAATATATATATTTATATGTTTTATCATATATTTATATAAATTTGTCTTTTTCGGAATCACGGGTATTTTTATTGTTTTTCAGGTATTTTGGCTTAAAAATGCAACTTAAAGACTCAAAGAGGAATACTGGAAGCAATACATCACAAATATATTAATAAATAAATGCGTAAAGGTCGACAAATATGGAAAGATTGGACAAAATTGATCAGGTCAAAAATGTCAAAAAGGAGAAAACGCGCCACCGCGCCGCCTAACCACCAGCGGCCACCGACTCAGGCTCGCCTTTAAATCAAGTCTGGTATCGTTTACGACGCGGCGCGTGCTGTTCATCGCTCATGCGCGCCTGCGTGCGGGTTCACCACGCGTTCACGCCAACGGCCCTTGCGCGCGCCAGCGAACAAATACGCCTCCGCGCGCCAACGCGTTTCACCCCATTTTTCACGCGTGCAGCCCACTCGTGGACGTCATGGTGACGTCATTGATGACCTCAGCATTTCCATTACACGTTTTTTAATTTTTTAATATTTTTTTTCTCTACTTTTTCTCTCCATCCTCACCTATAAATACCCCCATTCCCTTCACCTAAAAACACCTTCAAAACCTCCAAATACATTCTTTTCTCTCTTTCTTTCTCTCTTTTCTTAGATTTTTAGTTTTTCTTATGTTTTCTTAGTTTTTATCTTTTTTTAGTTAATTTCCCTTAGTTTTAGAGTTCTTCCCTTTCTAGGGAAGAACTAGTTATGTTTTTGGAATAGTTTAGCTTTTTGATTCAATAAATGGGAGTGCAAATTCCGCTTGGAGTTTTTCCAAAGAACGGGAATAGCGTCAAGTTACAGTAAGGATTTTATTTTCTTCTGAGTTATTTTTATGCTTTTATTCTTACATGTTATATTTAATTTACTGTGGTTAAATTTAACTGTTTTGCTTAGTAAACATGATGTAATAATGACGTTGTTTTGCTTGCAAAATGTTAAATAGGTAAAAATCTCTAAAATGAATTGATTTTATTTTTATTCATGATTTTATATTAAGAATGTTAGAGAGAAATATATTATTTTTCATTACAAACTTAAACCTGAAAATTAGATTTTAAGGTTTAGTTATCGGTCGATTTAGAGTAGTGCTCTTTTATTTGATGGTACAATCGCCTAGTTAGAGTGAAGCTCTATTTCAAAAAGTTTTTATAAGAATTATTATCTGAAAATGTATTGACGCAATGTTTTCGGTAGTGGTTTTAAAACTTGAAAGTTAGTATTCGGATAACTAAATTCTTAGGTTTAATTTGACACCTTGAATAAAGTTTAAATCGTCAACCCACCAAAGGTGGCATTTAAAATGGTTCATTTTCAATCTCTTAGAAAAAGGAATTAATTTAATTAACCAAATTAGTTATCAACCCCACCCTTGTAGGTGTTAATTGATTTGTTTAGTTAACAAAGAATATCTAACCCCACCAAAGGTGTTATTAAATACAAAAAAGGGAGAATCAATAAATATCAATTCATATCTTTAATAACCTAAATAATACGAGCAAGCATAATTAACTTAGTTATTATATCCATAAATAATCCACTATTTATAAAAGATAAAATTTGCATGAATGTTTATTGAATCTATGTTTAATTTTCTCGTAATTAGATTAAAAACACAAAACCCAAAATATCGGACAGATGTTTAGGATTTAATTTCGTTTTTAAAAGTTTGAATAATAAATTAAAAACCACATACATTCCTTCCTTAGATCGACTCGAGTATACTTATCATTTTCTACGAAATGATTCGCGCACTTGTGAGAGTTTTATAAGTATAAAACCAAAGTATTAGCGGGATCGGCGATCGCTACCATCATCTATCTCCGTGATCAGACCTGGAAGTTTTCCCTTTGAGTGCATAATCTTCATCCCCTTCTCACGCATATGGCCTAGTCTCTGGTGCTACAGATTTGGTGTTTCATTGCTTGCTGCAACTGTAATTGAACAACGTGCCTCTACTATCATGTAAAGAGTGCCACTTTTCTTGCCTCGAGCAACTATCATTGCACCCTTTGAAATCTTCCATTGAGATTAAGTTCCTTCTGAGATCGGGAATATGCCTGACATCCTTTAGTTCCCAAACAGATCCGTTCAACTTAATCTTCACTACACCTTTGCCAATAATAGCACATGGTTGATCATCACCAAGATATACCTTTCCAAGGTTTACAAGGACATATTTCTCGAAGAATTCTTTTTGTGAAGTAGCATGGAACGATGCTCCAAAGTCTAACACCCAAGATTCTTCCTTGCTCTCCAAAGAGCATATCAATGCATCGTCTCCTCCTGAGGTGGAAGTAACATTTGCCTCTGCCTTCTCTTGTTTGTCCTTCGGTGCACTCTTGCACTGATTTTTGTAGTGCCCGGTTCTTCCACAATTCCAACACTCGATAGTCTTCGAGCTATAGGAATTATTAGGATTCCTGGATTTGGACCTCTTGTCCTTTGATCTACCTCGGTAGTTTGTTCTGCCAGTTCATTCCCTTTGGTTGAATTTCTTCCTCTTGACTCTGTATGTAAAACTGAAGAAGTTGATGATTCACTTGACTCTCTACGTCGGATCTCTTCATTGAGAACCAAATTACGAACATCGTCAAATTTCAACTTATTGCTTCTTGACGAGCTACTCACAGCCGTGACAGTAGCATTCTAACTTTCTGGTAAAGAAGATAAAAGTATTAATGCTCGTACTTCTTCATCGAATTCAATTTCCACTGAACTCAACTGGTCGGTTGTGGTGTGTTGAGTTCGTGAGATGTTAAATAACGTGCGTCTTCATTCATCCACAAATTGAACAAACGCCTCATCAAGTGCACTTTTTCGAGGTCGATGGCTTCTCATACATATTGGAGAGAGGCATGGAGCGCCGTGGTATTTTCCTTTGCTATGTTGAAGGCAACATTACGGGATAGCGTCAATCGAATAACTCAGGGCTTGTCTGCCTAAAAGATTCCAATCTTCTTCCTTCATAGCTTGGTTTCTTCCCCGAGAGAGGTTGATATAGATTTCTTTAATACGGTATAATCCCTCTATCTCCGCATTTTCCAAAATCCAAAATCATCGTGCCATCAAATTTCTCGAGTTTCACCCTTCATCTCCGTATCGCCTCCCACTAAAATCTGACTTCCTCTGCATCGTCTCTGACTATTTCTATAAATCACTGTGTAGTAGAACACCTCCCCCAACGAACAAATATCCTCAACAAATTTCACTATTCACGTAAATAAGTAACCTTATAGAAAATTGATGCAAATCACCATCATTAGCTCGATACCGGTTGTTGAAATAACGCAAATTCCCGATAAGCCAGATTTATGAGAAAAACAAGAATAGAAAAATAACACACAAAATTTGATAACAGGTTTGGCCAATCTTGCTTACGCCTCCGACCTACTGCGCAGATCTTTTTTCTTGAAAGGGAGAAATTGTACTGCTGTTTACAATACTCACAACTCACAACCCAATTACACCCAAGAAAATTACTCTCAATTTTCTCTCTAAGCTTTTCTCTCAATTGGAATGAACACTTTGGATGATTAATTCATTACAATTACACATCTATTTATAGGAAAATTCACTCCTTGAATTACTCCTTAAATTAATGGTTCCTTAAATTGCTCCTTGAATTAAGATCCTTGTTTTGCTCCATGAATTGCTCCATGAATTGCTCCATGTTTTGCTCCTTGTTTTGCTCCATGTTTTACTCTATGTTTTGCTCCTTAAATTAAGGAGCTTTATAACAATCTCCAACATTATTCAAGGAAACATCTCTCAGAAATTCATCAATCATTGAAGATGAAAAAGACCAAGATATAAACCTCAACAAACCACAATGATTGAGTCTCTACAATCTGGTCAGAAAATCTACCCAAGAACATATTAAAGATATGAAGTTCTACACTACATACAAGGAATATTCTGTAGGAAGTAAATTCAATATTTTGTAAGGAGTTGATCCAATATTTGTTTATAAATCTTTTTATGTAGAACCAATAGAAAACATATATACAAGAATTAATTTAAGTGAATTAAATTATTTCTCATAAAATTTCAAAAGAGTAATTAAGAACTTCAAAAAAAAGATTAAAGCATGTGACAAGCATATTTATCTCAAGTTTTTCAGTTCACTAATGGATTGGAATGAGGAAGAATATATCAGTTTCTACCAATTCATAAGATAAGGATTTCCAACATAAACAGAGAAGTTCCCAATCCAAGAGTGCTTTCAGAAAAAAGAATTCAACACAGAAGAACTATGTGTATTAAAAGGTCAAATGCATGGCCAAATTTACTATGAACTTAGGAAGAATTGACAACTCTTATGAGATCAAAGTAAATTATTCAATTAGTAAAGTCATTATCATTTCTCATAGTACATGACTCTTTCAAAAAAGGATGATAAAAAAATTACCAAATATGAAACCAATTTTAACAGGAACAACCTGTAAATTGGTCAAGAAATAAGGAAGGTATTCTACTTCTATGCCAAAAAAGCTACTAAGGATCACATATGTATTTATTGCACCAAAGATCAAGAAGATGAAGATACATCATTATCAATGTCATTAAAAGCACCATCGACAGAAAATGACAAAGAAGAATAAAGAGAGTAAGTGTCGGTAGAAGATGACAAATAAAATAAAGATGTAGACCCACATTTTAGTCGACATTATGTGCCAAGGAAAAAGAGCAATGGTTTCCATTTAAAGCAGAAAATAAGATGAATTTGAAAGCAAGAATAAAATAATAATTTTTGTCTTATAAATAAGGATTATTTGCGCTATAAAAGAAATCCGGAGCACACACCTTTGAAAACATACAACTCTAGCATATAAATTCCTTCTATTTAGAAATCCCAAACCAGTAATGATATACCTAATAATTATGAGCGGCTAAGAATTCCTTCAAGGTTTTTAGTTGGCCTTAAGTATGTAATAATTATATTATGAATAAAATGGAGGTCATTTACTTTTTTCTAATAAGTCAAAATTGGACATCATTTATGTACGAATGCAGAAGATTCATCATTACCATGAGGGTATTCAAGTATAATAATTATAACTTTAAGCCAATTAAGAATCTTAAATGTTTAGATATTTTCTTATACCAAATAATAATAACGATAAACAAAAAAATGAAGGCAAAAATATCACAATATTATAAGGAAAATTTAGTAAGAGGAATTAACAATTAAACCTTAAACAACCAATTTGAAAGAAATCAAAATAAAAGATAAAAATATAATTTTATTAGAAAAGTTTGATAAAGGTTATCTCTTAACCTTAAATGAAAATTTTAAAGGCGATGATTATGAAACTTACATTGAAAATTTTAAAAGATTCAATACTTTATTATAAATCTATATAGATTATATTAAAGCTATTACACCCATAATAGATCATCCTGTTTCAAAGATAATAAAAGACTATTTAAAAAAAAAATTAATCTTCTTAGAAGAGGAAGAAGGACGAAAAAAAGAATTTAGTAACCTTATGTTTTGTTATTATATTTTTGAATACTATAGGTACACTTTTTGTACATGTAATAATATGAATTTACAATTACAAGATAAAGCTTATTTAAGGCATGAACAATCTTATTTAGAGCATATAACTAGACGTGATCTCTTAGAATAATGTCAAATTAGTTAAAATTCTACCGTAAGGTTAATCGACGATCAAAAACACTCCCATAAATTGGTATCAATGTTCTAAGAATATTACGGAGGAAAAAGTTAACACTATTAGTTTTGAAAACATCAATTATATTAACTATAAAGTCTAATAACATTCAAGCATTCTCTACAAACTTGACATAAATGAAGATACTTTAAATCCCAAAAAAAAATTTAGATATATATTTTTAATTTATAACAAACTTGAGATACCAAAGCAATTTATGTTGAAATTATTTTAATCTTAGATGTTATACATGATGCGTCTATTATTTTAATCGAGTTAAAGTAAGAGAGGATTTTGCAATTAAAATCTAAAGTCAACTAGGAGAAGATTCCCAAATTTCTTGAGGCTTAAGCCAACAAAGGGATAGAAAAGTAGGTAAATGTGAAAAGGCAAGAGTTGTGTAAAAACGAGAATGCAAATATGCAATCAGGCGCATCACAGGACACCAACTCAGCAAGCCACTCTTTAGAGGCGTCCACCGTTTCGGGTTCGGGTTTAGTTTAAAAAACCAATAGAAACATTAAACTAAAGAACACATAGAACACACACCATGTGAACTTAGCTAGAACAAATGTGTCGTTTTCCACTCATGAAGAACAGATACTATCCAAACTTCAAAACCATAATAAGGTGAGAACCTTCTTTAAAAAAAATTGTTTTTATTACTTGATCCGTGATTATTTCATAACCTCCTCACATTCAAACTTTTATCAAAAACAATTATTCTTTCTCCTCTAAAACTCCCATTCAAACTTAAATCAACCAGAATAGCCCCAAATTATTCCCCCATTGCTACTTTTCTAGTTTAATTCTTGTTATAGGCAAATTTCCCACTTGCCTTGTTCACAAACTCAACCTTATAATAAAAACCCAATTCCCCATAAAACCCAAACATCAAAATGGGTTCTTCCTCTTCTTTTTCAATACTGTTTTTTGTCCTTTGCTTCATCTTCATTTTCATCACCAACACATCAACAGCCTTCAACTGTACCTCAACACGCACCAAATGTCAATCTCTAGTCGACTACATTCCCCAAAATTCAACTACTCTTTCTTCCATCAAAACCCTTTTTGGCGTCAAAAAATTCCGCAATCTTCTCGGCGTTAACAACCTCCCTATCTCGACCCTACCCAACACCACTATAGCTGCGAAGCAGAAGATCCGCATCCCCTTTGACTGTCTTTGCTCAAAAGGCTCGGGTCTATCTAACAACCTACCCGTTTATACGGTTAAACCCGGTGATGGGCTTGACCACATAGCCAGAGACGTGTTCTCTGCTTTGGTGAAGTATCAGCAGATCGCGATCGTTAATCGGGTATCTGACCCGAATAAGATCTATATGGGGCAGAAATTGTGGATCCCGCTGCCCTGTAGTTGTGACGACGTAGATGAACTTAGAGTCGTTCATTATGGACACATAGTTGAAGCCGGAAGCTCCGTTGGTGGGATTGCTGAGGAGTACGGGATTACTGAGAACATGCTGTTGAAGATAAATGGCATGGCTAATTCCAGTGATCTTCTCGCCGGTCAAATTATCGATGTTCCTCTCAGAGGTTCTCTCTCTCTCATTGGTTTAATTATTAATTATTTGTACGTGAAGTTCACATTTCACGAAACACCTAAAAAAGAATAATATTTTATGAGACAGGTCGATATCATTTGATGCTTCTCTATGTAGCTATTTCAACGCAAAAAGAGTTGATACATTCCTCCCCTATAATTATTTTATTAAATACTAAATAATTATTTTTTTAAATAAAAAAATATTTACATTTTAAATTTTATTATATAGTTTAAAAATAATGAATACTTTTTCAGCTAGTTATTATTAATTTTTTAAATAAAAATAATAATATATATAAACTTTATGTATATATAAATAATAGGTTTTACTATTTATTTATATATTTTTATTATTAAAAATTTGTTATAACATCCTATATTGAATTAGTATATTTAGATTTATCAATATCAAAATTTGTCTTAAATATTATTAGGATATTATTTTTATTATTATAAATTATAATAATATTTTTTTAATTTTTTTTAATTTTTTTTTTCCAATGTTGCCCCTAAAGAGTGGTATTTGAAAGTTATGGTTTATTTCCATTCAATAATTTTATAAATGTAAAATTATATACGTTTGAAAACATAATATATATAAATTTTTTTATAACATAAAAATATAGTTTTAATAATATATTAAATTAAAATTAGTAAGTAATTAAATCTTAAATCATATAAAGATTTAAGTAAAAAGTTGAGAGAAATTTTGATAATTTTAAATTTAATATATATCATTTTACAGTTTGATTTTATTTTTTGAATTTAATATATATCATTTTACAGTAAAAAATTAGTACACCAATTGTAGTGTATAACAGTTGGTGTAGTCGTGACATCTCGAGATAACTCTGTGTCTCACATGTGACAGTTTGGCCGACGTGAGGGAATTGTTCAACTATTGTATAATAATATTTCTAGTATTTAAATTATTATTATTATTATTATTATTTCTGTGATCAGATCATTCTTCTAAATGATCATGGCTTATCTAATCAAATTTGCTTTTAATTTTTCAATAATGAAACGAATTAGGTTTATGAGAATTTTTTAATGATTGGAGTATATATGAATGATATGGTAATTCAGTTCAAGCTAGCACAAGTTAGTTTATGTAATATAAATATTTTCTTAGAACTTATTGTTATCTATATATATATATATATAAAGTCAAAACAATAAGCATGCAATATAGTTAAGTTAGCATACATGACAATAATTGCTCCTACTCCTATATATGGTGCCGCTCCTGAATTAACATATGCTAGATATCATGCCTTTTTTTTTCTTTCTAATTTCATGCATGTTCTCTAATAATTTGTATTATTTAATATGTGAATGAAAATGAAATGACCATATTGAAATATTCATGGACAGCTTGTTCATCTTCAATAAGCAATGTTTCACCAGACAACTCTTTGCTTCTTTCTAATGGGACTTACGCTCTTACTGCTTATGACTGTGTGAAATGCGAGTGTAATTTTGCAAACAATTGGACGTAAGCCAATTATATATACTACATATCGTTTCTTTTTACTCTTTGTATATGTATATATATATATATATATAGTTCTCATCATTTGTTGTAGATTCACATAACTAAGTTTCTAATGCTGCCTTAATTTTCTGTTGAGTACTAGACTACATTGTGAGCCATCACAACTTAAATCAACCAACTGGTCTTCATGTCCTTCCATGAAATGTGAGGGTTCAGACAATTTATACCTTGGCAATGTTACATCTTCAATAGGATGCAGTGGCACAACTTGTGCCTATGCCGGTTTCAGTAAGACTAACCAAACCATCTTCACTGCCTTAGTCACACAGTCCATTTGTCCTGGTAATTATATTTATCACAACCCTTGTTCATCCACTTGTTTTCTTTTCGTTCTACGATAAAGTAAGACTTATATTTAAATAAATTTTTTATTTTTTTTGTTAATTTGTTTGGTGTGTGTATATATATATATATATATATATAGCTCTTAACGATGGAGATAATGCTGGTTCAAGGATAAGTCTTCAAGCCTCGAATTGGAACTCAATATTCATATTCATCATCTGTATTCATTTGGTCCTTCCTAATTTTAGTTATTTCCAATGAGATTTTTATAATTTTTGCAATAGTCTCTTATTATTACTCATTGTTTCTGGACTGGAGATTTTTATTTTTATTTTTTATATCATTGTCCAATAAAACAACTGTTATTCTTAATTGTCTAAAGAAGAGAAGAGAAGAGACTTGGATGGAGTCAAATTTGGTTCTTAAAAGATGTATTACTAGCTTGATTTCTCATTTATGCATTGAACATGTACGAGATGAGAGCTCAAAATTAAAATACCCTCAGGTGATTACATCTTATTATCCAATTTTCCTAGTATGGAAGCCAATGTAACATAACTACCACCTCTTATTGAACACCCATACCAAGTCAATTAAACACTTGTTTGAGTTGGATTTGTAGGAAACACTTAGAAATCAAATTATGAGATGATATAGTTCTGTATTGTTGGTGTGTGTTGTTGTGGCAGACACCAATAACTCAGTGGAGTAAAACATGGAGCATAAATAATGGTAGTGGATCCATAAAACATGGATATGCAGGAATTATGGTTATTGCTTAATTTTTGTTTTATACATATATCTCAACTATTGTACAGAAATTAGAACAGAAAGAATATGAAAATACATGATAATTATCAGAGAATATTTTTGATACTATCCAGAAAAGTTATCGGTGACTAAATGAAACTACCATTGATTTAACGGAATCTACCATTTTGATTTAATCCGATTTATTTGATTTGATTTGTGATTGATCATTGATTTGTTGATTTACCGATTGATTTCGACTCGATTGATTGATTTCGGTCATTGATCAGAAGCACTTGTTTTTCGTTTTTTTTTGAGTTCGATCTACCGGTTTGTATTTGTCCTGCTTTCGGTTTCGATTTCTTATTTCGAAACCGATCGTTGTTGCAAACACGAAAAAAAAAATATCAAGTAAAACAACAACATCAAGACAAAGAACATCGTGTGCGCGTAATAACAAAACCCGAGGATAGGTAGACAAAATGTAGCCTCACCAAGTTGCCGTGTCGCGACCATCTAGTATTCGTGAGTCACCATTTCTTCAACGTCGATTCATGCATTACCAACCTCAATAACACTCACATGAGCCATACCGATCTACCGCTTCATTCGAACCACTCACTTCGCCGCATTGGTGCCAACGCCTCTTACTACCATCGATAAACTTGGAACGAAGAAGAAGAAGCCGCTTCACGAGAGATGGAGGACCAGCGAAGAGATGACCCTACCGGATGCTTGTAGTCGGCTAGGGTTCTTCCATCGAAGAAGAAAGCGCCGGCAGGTAGCGCGCGTCCGCGTGCGGTCGCGCGAGAGAAAAAAGCGGATTTAGGGTTACGGGCGGTCGCGAAAATGATTTAGGTTTAGAAATTTTTCTTTATATATAGTTGTACTAATTGTAAAAAAATTTAACTACCAATTTCACGTTGGAAGATTCGACTAAAAATGACGAAGTTTTCACTAGAGCTCGCATCACCACAACCTCTCATTAACCGAAGTCGATCGCCTCATTAGTATCAAGTCGTGGGAGGATCCAACTATGCCTTGTGGTCCCAAAGCGTATGAGATGTATATCTCGCAAAGACAACCGGGATATATTAATAGGGATTTTCCTCAACCGTTGAAACCTAATTTCATTCGGTGAGAACAGACCGAAAATGCCATTGTTAAAGCTGATGGTTGATCAATTCGACCTCCTTGATTGCAATTTTATTCGATTCCCAATGCGAAACAAGTTTCGGGATTCTCGCTACCACCTTCTACGTGGGACGACGTACACGTCTCGAGTGTATGATCTTCGCGGCCGAGTTACTCGTATGAAACAGATCGGATGGATCCATTGAAAAATACTACATGACGACCTTCATGGGTTGTGGCGATAAATTGATTTCCGTCGTCCCAATCCAATGGAGCGTGCAAATGACATACAAAAATACAACCCATCGCATGTAAGATCGAGTGTATACCTTCTTTGACGGACTTGATGACGTACTCGACAAAACTCGTTGACGTGTTTGAAATCAAACCATTCTCTACGTGGAACAAGCCTAATGGATTCGTCGCTCGGGGAAGAGGTCGTGCACCGTGATGATCACAGTGTGATACGACACCCGAGTGCGATTACGGCTTTTAAAGCGGTCAAGGGACACCATAATCAAATGCCACCAAAAACAAATGAACCTCTTTTGGGTAGCAAGAAATCCTCTGAAATCCATTCTCTTGGCATGAAATGTGGCTATCTGAACTCCAAAACACACCCGTGAAAACCGCTTCAAACTCACGGGTATCCGGTAATGGTGGAATGATCTTCACACCGGAAGAAACGGGACACCATCGACGGCACCGTGGCTACCAATAATGCCTCACTATCCCTTACTTCCCAGTGTCGTAATCTTCCCAGGATCCAGGTATTTCAAGTAAAGCATTTCACATCTCTACCGTAGTGATAAAGAGGATTGGATTCTCGGACTGCGGAGGCTACGGATCACACGACATTCGACTCCAAACGATCTCTCCAATACAACCCAAACAAGACGGAGCCGTGTTGCCTAATGCAACGGGATCACTTATCCAAGCATTCTGAGCTGAACAGCCGACCTTATCTCCTCATTATCATTATCTAATACTTTGCTTGTACCATCTCTCACAAACCGACTAATGTCTCGTAAGTCGTCACTTGACACTTAACCGCGGTAGTATTGATGTATTCTACTTTTTGCCTTCTACGGGATATTCTCACCAAGCGAGATCATCATGCGTGGTACTGTGAGAGAGGGCTATATTACGTGGATGGCCTCAGCTCGTAGAGACTAATCACATGCATACTGCTGGTAACAAGGAACGACAAATTTAGGCTATGCCATCATAGATTTGGGCATCCATCATTCTATTTAAGGCACCTACTCCCTAGTTTATTTTCAAATATCACACATTCAGATTTCAAATGTGATACTTGTATCCCAGCAAAAATTCATAGAGGCGTCTTATCCTACGAGCATGAATAAAAGTATGACTCAACTTTTCGCTTTGGTACATTCTCGATGTTTGGGGACCTTCCCGATTATTACGTCATCTAGTCATCGCTGGTTTGTTATTTTTGTTGATGATTGTACCACGAATGACATGGCTTTTACCTTCTCAAACATAAAGATGAAGTATTCATGCTACATTTCAATTGCTTTCACACAATGATTCACCCAATTTTCTCGAAAAAATTAAGATACTTAGTCTGGATGAATGGAGGGAGATGTTAATCAACACCCGAACATACTGGACAACTACGGTATTCTCCATGAAACCTCATGCTCACAAACCCCACAACAGAATCGGGACTGGAGAGGAAGAATAGGCATATTTTAGAAACCCGGCTGCCTTACTAATCTAAGGCACATATGCCTAATAAATCTTTTGAGTTGATCTTTGTTACAATTGTGTATCTTACCGAATCGAATGCCCACAAAGACCTTACAATTTCGTGACTCCATTAAAGGTAAGTTATCTGATCATCTTCCCTTACCTACTATTTTAATGCTTCCTACCGAATTTTTGATGTGTTGCTTTTGTCCACCTCCATAAAAATCAACGAACTAAGTTGGATCCACGTACGTCCAGATGTGTATTCTTGGGGTAATGGTGTCATAAAAAAGGAAGTCACCGATGTTATGATCCAATTACTAAAAGAAACTATACTACCAATGGATGTCACTTTCCTTGAATCAATGTTTTTTTCTCATCACCCAGATCCAATTACACTCTTCGGGAGGAGTTATGGTGAAAAACGAAATTGGCTTCGATGTTGAAATATTAGACACTAGTCCAACATACTTGATCGCGTCAATAATACTAGGAGCCCGTGATCTGGGCAGAGCTTGAACTTCCAAGAACTGAAGGCAAGTAGTAATTGAAACTCCGTAAGATGAAGTGGTTGATGTACCACTCCATTCTCTACAGTACCCAATGATCCTTTTGAGAACACTCACCGAGGTAAGCTATCCTATCACACATTTACAAACTAATGCTATAGATACACCGCTGGTTATGTTTTACCTTTCGTGACACAATCGAGGTAAACCTCCAAATCGATACTCCCAGAAAGAGCGAAACGACAACCCAAGTATCCAATAGCAAATTATGTATCTACTCAAAGATTATCGAACCTATCGTGGCATTCGCACAAACACTCTCATCGTGTCAAATTCGAGTAGCATTGAAGAAGCCTTATCTCGATCCAAAATGGGCTCAAGCTATAAAGAGGAATTTCGAGGCATTGCGTAAGAATAACAACACACGGGTGTTAAGCGAGATGCCTCGGAGAAGATGGTAGGACGCAAGTGGATTTTCTCCATTAAGTATAAAGTTAGATGGTTAGTTGATCGTTACAAGGCGAGGCTTTGTAAAGCAAAGGATATACACGTAAAATACGGGATAGATTATCAAGAAACCTTCTCACCAGTGGCAAACTAAAAACCGAGAGTTTTGTTATCTCTTTAAGAAATTTAGATTAGCCATTGCAGACCAACTTGACGTGAAGAATGCCTTCCTTCATTAGCGACCTTGAAGAAAGAGATTTACATGGATATCCCACCGATATCTTGTTACATCAGAAACGTACGTAGATTACAACGACGTTGTATGGACTAAAACAATCACCTCGAGCGTGGTTTGGTAGGTCGAGTTTAGCAATGAAGAAATATGGGTTCCAACAAAGCAACTGATCATACTCTTTTCCTAAAACATCGATTAGGGAAGATAACAATGACCGCTTATAGTCATGAGACGATATGATCGTTCGGGGATGATAAAGAAGAAATCTCTAAGCCTTCAAGAACAATGTCACAAACGAGTTTGAAATGAAGAACTTTTGAGGGCTCAAATACTTCTTAGTATTTGAGGTAACAAGATCAAAACAAGGCATATGTCTTTCCCAAAGGAAATATACTCTGACCTACTACAGAGGCGGGACTACTAGATTGTAAACCCGCCGATATTCCAATGGATCAAAATCATAAACTCGGAGAATATGTGGACCTAAGTACCGCAGATAAACGAGATATCAACGGTTAAGCAGGTAAACTCATATATTTATCTCATACTGACCGATATCGCGTATGTCATGAATGTCGTGGTACCGATTCGTACCTTGCCCAGTGAAGACCATATGGATGCGCATGCGAATACTTCGTTACTTAAAATCCTCCCCCTGGAAAGTGACTTATGTTTTCAAAGAATGGTCAATCGAAGTCCTGGATATACGTATTCGACCCGGCGAGGAATACGAAGGATAGAAATCTCATCATTGGTACTTTACTTTCGTGGCAATCTTGTTACATGGAGAAGCAAGAAGCAAAATGTGTTGCCTTATCCAAAGGTCAAGCCGAATTTCGAGGAATGAGGAATACGTGAGCTCCTTTGGTTGAAAAACCTTCTAACCGAGATTGGTGTTGCTCACAACTCTGAAATGAACTTATTTTGTGATAACAAAGCATCCATTGCCATCGCCACAATCCAGCTTCAACATGATCGCATCAAGCACGTTGAAGTTGGATCAACTTCATCAAACAATCTTGAATAAAAGATTATTAAGCCCATTTGTTAAATCGTAAGATCAATTGGTGACATACTCACAAAATCGTCTCGTAAGGAACTTCTACAACTCACTTGACAAGTCACGAGTTGGGCATAAGACATATATATCCTCGGCGAGGAGGTGTTGGTGTGTGTTGTTGTGGCATACACCAATAACTCAAATGAGTAAAACACAATGGAAGATAAATAATGGTATGATCCATAAAACACGTGGATACGCATAATTATATTATTGTTTAATTTTCGTTTTATACATATATCTCAACTATTGTACAGAAATTAGAACAGAAAGAATATGAAAATACATGATAATTATCAGAGAATATTTTTGACATGTATTACATGATTTCCATGAAATAATTTTTTTCAGGAATGCATGCACACAATTGGAATCTTGGATTTTTATGCCAAACATTTGAGATTTTGTGCAACCTCGTGTGCACGCACGTATAAGAAACCTTCTTCCTACACCAACTTATTATTATTAAAAAAACAAATGTTGTATACATCATTTTTTTTAAGATGTAAATATATGATTTCAAAATACTCTAATTTAAATCAATAATAAACACGTTTAAATTAAATAGTTTCCTATGTTTCAAAGTTAAATTTAATCATAATTAAAAACATATTTTTTTTTCCAACGGAACTTTATCTTGTTTGATTATAAGCAATCTTCTATGTTCTTTTTCTATTTTGTCAATGTGTTCATCGTTGTTAGATAATGGTGATTAAAAGCTGTTTCTATTGGATTTGGTGTTTGCCAAAGTACTATTATAGGCTAAGTTGTAAAAGGAATTGCGAGACAACCAAAAATAACTAGAGGGAAAAATAAGCAAAAAAGATATAAAAAAATGAATTTGATTAAAGTATTTTTTTTTTGTTAAATTTCTTATTATAGGATTTAGTTTTTATCATAGATAAAAAATAAAATAAATAAGGTTTTTCTTCTCCATATTTTTTTAAAAATTAAAAAAAGAAATAAAAATATAAAGTTTTCCACTAAAACAAAAAAAGTGAAAAAGATTGTTTTGGGTTCGTTGCATGGTAAGTAGTATAGAGATTAGAGAGAGAAAACGAGGGAGAGAGAAATATGGATGGATGGATTCATAAAAGTTTGAAAAATAATAAGGGTAGTTTAGGTATTTTTATTTAGATGTTAATTTTTTTCTTTTGATTTTTATATAACTCAATTATTATTTCTTATATTTTTTAAGTTATAAATTTGTTTTATGTGTACGTTAGGATAAGATGCTAAAAACGAAACTTTATGCTATGCAATTTATTTGTTCACTTTTTGAGTCTTTTTCATCGGCTTTTTTTATATCTCCCTTATCTTTAGTTCTTCATAACATTTATTTTTTTAAGACTTTTTAATATTTTCATTATTTAAATTTTGAAAATCCACTCCAAAATAAAATACATTTAAAACTAGTTCTAAAAAATAAAAATATCAATTTTAAAACAAATATACTTGAATAAATCATAACTTGACAAAAGTCACTCTAAATTAAGATTTATGCTAAGAAAATATAAAAATATTGATAAAAAAAACTCTAATTTATTTAATAATAAATATTAAAGAAATCATAAACAAAAAAACTATAGGAAATAAAAGTTATATTAAAAAGAAAGAAAAAAAAAACTCACTGACCAGTAAAAAAGGTTTTTTTTTTAATAGAGAGTATAAGTTGAGACGGCTAAAGGAATTTTATTGAAACATTGCTAACTAATTATATATGTGTGTGATAGAGTAGGTTAAAACATCAGAAATTTAAGGCCCAAATGCATTTTGAAAAAGAAAAAAAAATAGTCTTTACAAGTTAAGCAACGATAATTTTTAAAAATCATTTTTTTTTATTATAGAGTAAAATATTGAGTAAAATTTAGAATGAACAACTCTAAATTTATTAATATTAGATCCAAACAATCATATTATTTGTATTATCTTTATAATCGCTGAAAGTCAACTCAATTGAAGAGAAATCTGTGAAATTTCAAAGAAAATTCTCAGCTTCTTTCAGCCCAAGAATCTGAACTTATTTGTTTTTGATGGAATGAATAAACCAAATGCTGAGGTAGGCTATTTATTCTGATGTAGTCTGATCTATCTGTATGAAATATAAAGCTGAGAAATAATCACAGCCAATGCAATCTTATCTTGCTCTATAACCTACTCTACGTATTCTTAGTTTATTTACTATAGCATTAAACATTTCATTTATTTCTCTATCTCTTGATTATTATTTTGGTGTTGATTTTCAACAACTCAACCTTATTTCTACGTATATGTTCTTGTGTCAGTGATGGCGAAACATTTGAACTTGCCAAATAGCTTAAGTTTTTTGTGAACAAGTACTGACTTGATTATCTGTCTTGATTTGCTTATAAATTTTCAATTCTTCTTGCAGAACCTTTTCTCGATAAAGTGATAGTGTATTTCAACGTATGCTTGGTTCTTGCATGAAAGACCCGGATTCTCTGCCCAAAGCAATTCTTTGATTGATTGCATGATACAAGCGGTCTTGCATAATCTTAATTGATGTAGATTATTCATTTATCGACCATGTCTACGCTCTTGAGCTGCCATTCTGCATTTCGATACTCGACAAGGTGGTTGATAATGATCTTGTTGGTTGTCTTTTGCTACACGAAATTGTTCGAACCCGGCTTAAACACGTACCGGTTGTTGATCTCACGGTGTCGTGATCTCTGCGTAGTCTGCATCCGCGATAACAGTAACTTGTTGTCTCCGCTTTCTTGTACAAAAGACCATGAGTCGATTGTACTCTTCCACCGTATCTCGATATTAGGTCGAGCTTCAAATGTGGCTTAACCTTTGGATTTTGCATGTATCTTGAGCTAAATTCTATGCTTCTTAAGAAATGTCGGTCGAGTTAAGGTTAAGTAGATTAGGCTACTTTACCAATTTTCGATACATTGTCGCATCTTCCAAATCTTTTCCTTAAATGTGCGCACGTATTTGGCATTTGGCTGCCTCGGACGTCGAAATTGGTTTGCATTCAAGCATTAGAACCGTTTTATCAAATCTTTAGAATATTTTTCTTTGACAAAGAAATATTCCTTCTTGTGT
Organism: Hippophae rhamnoides; assembly: GCA_033030585.1. Classification (NCBI taxonomy): domain Eukaryota; kingdom Viridiplantae; phylum Streptophyta; class Magnoliopsida; order Rosales; family Elaeagnaceae; genus Hippophae; species Hippophae rhamnoides. The sequence continues at coordinate 72,236,924 of CM065429.1, forward strand.
GCGATCAATCTACAAACGAGGAAGTGCTTGAGTTGGCCAAGTTCTTTCATGCTGAAGCGGTGAAACAAATTCTCCTTTGTTCGAAGAATTTTTGCCTCATTATCACCGAGGTTATGATTAAGTCATCCACATTACAGCTAACCTGATAGCTAGCTTTCCTTCGTGGCTTTAACAAACAAGGTGGAATCTGCCAGGTGTTCTTGAATAACCACTTTGTGTTAGAAATTGACAATCTTACCATACCATTACTAGGTGCTTGTTTCGATCGTAGAGTGCTTTCGCGGCTTACACACGTATTCGGGATGATCTTGGCTGCGAAAACCCATTGGTTGGATCATATAGATCTCCGATCATTTCTACATGAAAGAAAAGCATTCTTCGCATCCATCGCCCATAACTTCCCGATCTTTGTTTCTGCAAGTACAGTAGGACTCGAGCAGTTGTAAGTTTCGCCCTTGAACTAAACGTTTCATCGTAGTCTAGTCCACATCGTTGAGAGAAACCACAGTACCAATCGTGCCTTGTACCTCGATTGACGATCTAATCTAGTCGGCTTTATCTTGTAAACCCGTTTATAGGATATGGGTTTCACGTCTCTTGGCTTCCTTTGAGATCGAAGTTTGATTTTGTTTGAGTGCGTCGATCTCTTCTACCATGGCATTTGTCGTCACTCGGATCTTTGCGATGCTTAACTGACGTCTCGGGTTATAACTTAACAATTATGGCTGCGTTGGCATATTTGGGATTTAACCTTCGTGTTCTTGTTGACTACGGAGTTGAGATTGTGGAGTTGATTCTTATTTTAGTAGGCCCGCCTTAACTTCCATTTAATTGTTGATATATACCGGTTTTCCAAGGATTGAGCTATTCTTTGTTCGGCGCCATCATCGATGCGGATCTCTGGATTCATCCCAAACTTGGTTGGAATTGAATAGTATGCTCCCCGTCTTTTGTTGCAACTTATCTCCAAATTCTCTTGAGTCGCAATGCTTCCTTCTCGAGGACACGCGAAGATGCTTTCGAACACCACGTCTCGTGAAGTGTATCATCTTTGCACTCGTTGGATCCTGACATTTCCATTCTTTTCTTTGGGTACATGTATCCTGAAGATACATCTAACGCTTTCTTGTCAAATTTTCTCGTAAATGATCGAGGAACAAATACATAACATACCATGACGAATACTCGAAAGTAGCTAGCTGTAGGTTTCATGTTCCGTAGTTTCTCGAAGGGTGAAACAAATTCTAACCTTGGTTGAGGAAATGCGGTGATGACAAAGGTGATGTCTACATCGATTTAGCCCAAAACCTCCCAGGGTACATTCTTTTCATGTAGCGTACTCAGACAAATTTACGCAAGATGCCGGTTCTTTCTTTCTGCTACACCATTTTGTTATGGCGTGTTAGCCTGAGTGTGCTTGATAGCGTAGTCGACATTCCATAGGTATTGAGAGAACTACTTTGAGCTATATTCTCTGCTTAGTTGTTTGTGCAAACCGGATCTTCTTTCAACTTATCCTTGAGTTGACTCCTGAACTCTTTAAACTTTGAGAATATGTCAGATTTTTCTTTCATAAAGAAAACCGCGCATACCTTGAGAAGTCGTCGATGAATGTCACCGTATATCAGCATCTGTGATTGATGGTTGCTTAACGGGGCCAGAATACATCGAGTGAACTAAGCTCGATGGTTCTTTTGCTTTAAACTTTGATTCCTCGTATGGAAATTGGTGAGCTTTACCATATTGACACCTGCTGCAGGCAGGTATGCATGTACCCAGCGTCTAGTTGAGGAAGCCGCTTTAAGCATCGAATTCTTCACCGTCACGGCTTAGCTTGGAATAGCTAACGTGGCCTAACACGTATGCCATAGATCTGTTGTCTCATTTCTTCTTGTCTTGTCTACGTATACGGTCTGTGACATCGCGTAGATTGATTCCAATCGTTGCCCTCCGTTGTCGGTGTTTACGAGATTTTGAGATCACGATACCGCGCGCGTCTCGGGGGCCAGACAAGACATAGTGGCACGATGATGTTAATTGAGCCACGGATAACAAAATTTTCTTCGTTCTGGGACATGATAAACATCTTGAAGTGGTACTTGGTTAGTACTATATCGAGGCGTAACTATCGTCTTACCCGATATGGGCTATCTGTAACCTTGAGTTGTCATTTGTCGCACCCACGACTCAGCTGTACTCGGTCGTGCTTTCCAACTTTTGTTTTATCACTGTCATATGATTTGACGGCAGAATCTACGATCCAGGTCATTCTTGTAGTCAATCTGTTTTGATGTTATTCTGGCTAAGAGCCAATTCTTCTTCCTACGTAGCGAATAATGTGACATCCCCGACCATCTTCATTTGTGCTCCTTGCGGCCGGAAGTAGGCTGTATTGCTTTCAACGAGCTTTTTCTTACTCGACAATCTTTTGCCATGTGACCCGTCTTTCACTTGATTGTAACATTCACTTGAGTCAAATTTTCTATTGTTATTGCGGTTCTTTAAGCTCCCACACAGGCGAAAGCCTCGCTTTCCTTGAGGAATTTTCCTTTATCGCCATCATTTTTATATCAATTTCCATTGTACACCGCTTGAAAGTGCCTTTGCTTTTGCTAGTGTGGCGCTTCTTGCTGCCGCCGGTTGGACTCGCCGTTTGCTTAGTCGTAGCTTCTTGGCCATTTGTGATTCTCGAACTCAAGCAAAGAGATGGTTGTGTCGGCCATCCTTGTATAAGCAGCTGACAAACCTCGATATTCGGGTCTCGAACCATGAATAATTATTCTCTTTATCCTCGTTTCCCAAATAGGTGCTTTTGGATCTAACTCCGAAATTTCGCGGCATAATGACTTTACCTTGTGAAAGTATTGGGGAAATCGTCGTGTCGTGTTGCGCGTCGATAGTAACTCATTCTCGGAAGTTGCAATCTTGTATCATTTTCTTTGAAAAGAAGCGTAACAAGAGTGTCGTGCTTCCTTTGGTGTTTTTGCATCCAGGAATATGCTCTGACATTTCTTCTTGATTGTGGTCTTAAAGCAACGTCGGCTTTTCTTTAATTTTCCCTTTCGCAGATGGTTTGCATCTTCCAATGTTGGTTGTATAACTTCATCACCGTAACTGACCTCCCAGTCTTGACCTTGTAGATAAGACTCAATTATGTTACCATGTGTTATAGTTTTTGTTGTTGAGCTTGAGTTCCTCTAGCCTACTTGAAGATCGCGTGCGTGTCGACAATGAGCTTATTATCTGAAACAGCTTGACTAATAAACTGCAGTACCAAACTCGCGATTGAGATAAGCTATTGCAAACGATCTACGATCGTCATTCTGATACGATTGTTGAGTAAAATTTAGAATGAGCAATTTCTAAATTTACTAATATTAGATACAAATAAGTAAACAAAATATTTGTATTATCTTTCTTATATGGCCTTTTCAATGACTCATGATTGAAGAGAAATCTAGTATTTCCAAAGAAAAGCTCTGTTCCATTTTAAGAATATGAGAGCATTTGTTTTTGATGGAATGAATAAATGCACAATTAGTATTTATAGTCATAATGCAATCTGTCCTGTATGAAATATAAAAGCAAAATAATCAGCAATCTGAGTTTTATCTATGGCGATTATAACTACCTGGCCAATTGATCTTACGTTTATTTCTATGACCCATTCTTACGTTTATTCTATGACGTGATTCGTTTATTTCTCTATCTCTTCAATTATTATTTTGGTGTTGATTTTCAACATAAAATTGTGTGTTTTATTATTAATTTTATTTTAGTTTTTTTGGTTAATTTTATAAGTTATATCCACTCCAGTCATTTTTTAATTAAACGAATCTGGTATATTAATTTTTAAAAAATTTAGTTTAAATCTAATTTTTAAAAAATTGACTTTTATTAAGGGATAAAATTAAAATTTAATGTAAAACATTAACAAATAAGTTTTTTTTTTAAAAAAAATGCATGGCCTGTGTCCCAACCCTAGCCATCATCGCACCACCCAGCACTGCATGTTTTGAAAATCAATCGTCGATGAGTTTTCAGAAGATGTAAACCACTGCACAGCACCTTCGAATAAATTATTAATATTAATATTAGTATAAATATTTATAAAATAACACACTATTTACACTCTATCATTAATTTGAAACCCAATTTTTATAAAATAATTGGGTTCATTGTTTTTAGTAATATCTTAAATTTATTTTTAATATTAATTGATATATTAATAATATTTACATTTTAAAAAATTGTACAAATCTATATTTAAATTAAAAATTTTAATATATATATATATATAATGTGATATTTTTTAATGATATTTTTATCTTTAAATAATTTTTCACTTTTATCCCTCTATTTCTCTACTTCTATTTTTCTCAAATCTTTAAGCTCTTTCTCTCTTACTTTCATTTTATGTTATGTTATCTTTTTTTTTTATTTCCAGATCAAATCTATGTAAAAGATGAAGTTTTTTTTTTCATACAAAAGTCTATCATTTTATGTCTCGCTAATTTGATCAATTAATGCTTTTATTATTTAATTATATGTAAAAAAAAAAAGTTTACGCTTTTGAAATTTAATTTTTCCATAATATAACATTTTTTTTGCAATCAATCTTTAAATGAAGGTGAGAGGGTTAAGATGATGAAATTATTTTGCTGCGGGAACATCAAGAAAAATAAAAAATATATTCTATAAAATCATCAAATAAAAAAAATTATATCAAATTAGAATCTTTTTTTTAAATATATATCACAAAGATATTAATTAATAATAAAAATTAAAATTAAACCAAAAACATAATTAAATTACTATTAAATAAAAACCCAAAGCTAGTTTTAAAATATTAATTTTTTGGTAGTAAAATTTTACTTAATTTAATTAATATCGTATTCAAATATCTCGAATTTAAATTGAATATGTTACTCATATCTTTAAAATTAATACATTAATCATAATATTATTAAATTTTTGAATATTATAATTATTTTTTATCGTTTTTAATTTTTGGATATTTTTTCAGTACAAAATTTAAATTTACGGAATCGAAACTTATTAATAGGGGTTAGTAAATATTTGTAAACAAATATTAAAATGATTAAAACTAACTTAAAATATCTACTAATATAATAATAATATTTAAAATATCTTAGGTTAAAGTAAATTTATTAATATATTAATTTGCGAAAATAAAGAAAATCATTAGTTATTAAAACTTTCTCATTTTTTTAAAAGCAGAAAGTTCAAATTATAAAAGTTGATTTCGATACTTTTAATAATTATTATATTTTCTTGTTAGGAATTGTTTTTATTTTTATTTTAAGGAAAGTAGAATAACATTTAACTTCAATAAGTGAATATATATATTGTTCAAATAAGAAGCGAATATTTGTTTTTATTTTATTTTGCTAAGAGCCTAAGATGAAGTGAAGAAAAGAGAGAGAGAGAGAGAGAGACCCTTTAAAATAATAATAATAATAATAATAATAATAATAATAATAATAATAATAATAATAATAATAATAATAATAAAATATAAAAATAATAATAATACATATATATATATATATAATCCTACAAATAACAAAACCGACCCAGTAAGAGGCCTTTGTTTCCACTCCATATTTGTAGTAATTTCTTCTGGCATATCCACTAAAGTCCCAACTTTCAAATTGCCATCGATTTTGAAGCAGCATCGCCTTCGAAGGTTTTTTTTTTCTCTTATTGCGTAAGACTTCTTGTTTTCTCTCTGGGCTTATCCTTAATCATCAATTCATCATGATACTCAATTCATACTGAATTCATCATTATCATCATCTCTGTGTTTGCGTTGCGTATATTGGGAATTTTTGGGTTCATTTTTTCGGTTACCCTTTGGAGTCTTATGGTAATTTTTTTTTCCTAAATCGCTTACACCGCTTCTGGCTAAGTATGAATGCATTTTCGGTTTCATGCTCTGTTTTCTCGAAAATGTTCAATTTTTCTGTTACCCCGAATGGGAATTGACTTGTAAGAAGGAATTGAGTATTGATAATCAATAGTCTTTTTTGTTTAATGGTAATTCTGAGAATTTTTTTTCTAGGAAAACCGCTCTGTTTGTGAAGATATAAGAACATAGGTTGAAAATGCCGGCTACCCAATTGAGTGGTGGTTCACATTCTTATGGATTAACCAACAGAGGAAGTAACCATGGCCAAACAAAGGAAAATTATAGACCATCACTTTCTCTGCATAGGGAGGAAGCTTCTAAGTTGTTTGCTTGTTCTGGTAGGAAGGACTTAAGTTGTACAAATTTTGAGAACAGATACTCTCTCTCTGCAAGACATGGGAAGTTTTTGGCACCACTGGTGGAGCATAGCAGAAAAACCCCTTTTCCGTTTGTTGGTAATCAGTTAAGTTCAGATTTTGATGTCGGTACCTCGGAGTTTGATGGGGGAAATGACATTGTCAGTACCAGGGATGAATCTCCGTAAGCCCCTTTGCCTTTGCAATCTTCTTTGTTTCTAAATGATTTTTATATTTTTTTCTTGTTACTATAATCTTTGGTTCTACTTTAGAGTTTTTGACCTCTTATGCCTCATGTCACTTAATGATACATCACACATGGAAGCAACATTGGTATATTTATAACTAGTTGTTTGACTTTTTGCATCTCTAGTATGTTACATGTATCAATTTCCTTGTATTTGAAATTGTAGCATGAGTACTATGGATAGGATCATCAGTTAAACTGACATTTTAATTGCTAACGTTCATCTTTTAAAGATGATTTAAGACTAAAAACCTTTCCTCTTGTCACATGAGGTATGCAATGTGATAGTTTCTTAAGCTCACTTCCTTGCTAATATTCACGGATGTTTCATATGTTTTTTTTCTTGTGTTTGGTATAGTGTGTTGACAGAAGCTCATACCACACAATCAAATTCTCGAAATGTCAAACAAGAGCTTTTAGCTCTATCAATACCTGCAATTGTGGGACAGGCTATTGATCCCTTGGCACAGCTCATGGAGACAGCGTATATTGGTAGATTGGGTATGGTCCACTATATGTACAATTTATTGTCTTGAGTTGTATGTTTTCCTATAATAAGTCAGATATTGGAAAAGCAACAATCTTTGTGTGAAGCCTTTGAATGTGAATTACTTGAGGATCAAGGTCGCTTGTTGCAAGTTCTGTTTGTGACTTCATGACATGAAACTGGGTTTCATCATACATTTTAGTCCTTGCTTCTTTTACCTAACTCTTATTTTGCACCTTTGACTCTCTGTAGGGTCCGTGGAGTTGGGTTCAGCAGGTGTTGCTGTGAATATCTTCAACTATATATCAAAGCTATTTAATATTCCTCTCCTCAGTGTTGCTACTTCGTTTGTTGCAGAAGACATTTCAAAGTATGAAACTAAAGTTTCTGCTCGAGGTGAAATTAGATCGATTTGTATTTTCCAACTCATCATTTTCTCTAGGAATGCTATTTTTGGTTCAAGTTTTAATTGAGATTTGAAATTATTAAGATTTTGTGGTACTCATTTCTAATTTGGATCTCTTGTTATATAGAGAATAGTATTTTAGAAGACAGTACAAATGGTAAACCTTCTGGTGGAGCAGATGAGAGAAAGCAACTACCTTCTGTGTCTACAGCATTAACATTAGCAATTGGGATTGGAGTTTTTGAGGCCTTAGCCCTGTCCTTGGGATCTGGGCTATTTCTAAATTTGATGGGCGTATCAACAGTTAGTTTCCGTTACTATGACAGTTTCATTTGAACTTATCTTCATATCATGTTAATTAATCATAATTCTTCCCCACCCTTACCTCCTCTCATGCTATCTTATTCTTACATGCACGAATGAACATGTTTTATGCATTTAGATGTGTGTAAATCCATCCATATATTTGCTTCCCTCGTCCCCATATTATTGTTAAGCATTGGTAGGTGATTGCATCTGCCTAACAAGTACTATTTATGATGGTTTGGCCGGTCCTTTATTTTTCTTTTAGGTGTACAGTAAACTATTTAATCTTCATCCTCCGGGTGCATAACCATGTATATTTAAGGATTACCATTTCACTGACTATCATTCTTTTCACAGGACTCACCCATGCATATTCCAGCTCAGCATTTTCTTTCATTAAGAGCACTGGGTGCTCCTGCAGTTGTAGTATCTCTGGCTATTCAAGGAGTTTTCCGTGGCTTTAAAGATACAAAAACTCCTGTTTTTTGTTTAGGCAAGTGTTTGAGCATTTTCAAATTTAAAAATTCATTATAGATAATTTTTTTGACACTTATTGATGAAGAAATAAGGTACAGTGTTGCTTGAGCACATTAATTTCTGTCACTAAACAACTACGTCTGTGTTTCTCCGCAGTATAATAATTTTACAATGATTTATCTTATCTGGTGGATCAAATGAAAACTGAAACTTTTTTTTATATGTTTGGCTGTCACAAAAATCAAAAGAGCATAAGTAGAAAACATATTTATTTATGTCATGTTTGGTGCAATAGAAAAGACGGGCATATCTCTACTTTGACATGCTTTTTTTTTTTATAATTATTACTTTGACATGCTTTGTTCTGCATGCTTATGCAACATGTTTTGGTAATGCTTGTACTGCCTTTTGTCTTAGTAGCATGCCTCAATTTGTTCCTACTGTTTTGTTTTGCATATGATTGCAATTATAGAGTAATGAATTTTGCTAATTGATGTGCTCTTTGCTATGCAGCTATTGGCAATCTATTAGCCGTGCTTTTGTTTCCCATGCTTATGTATCGTTTTCGATTGGGTGTAACTGGTGCAGCGTTGTCAACTGTAATATCTCAGTATGTGTTCTTTATAGGAATTTATTATTCCATTGACTCAATATCTTTTGTCTGACTTTTTTAGGGGATTAACTGTACTCATTTTTATATTTCAGATATATTGTTACCTTTTTAATGCTTTGGTTTTTAAACAAAAGAGCTATATTGTTGCCCCCAAAATTGGGATCTCTGCAATTTGGTGGATACATAAAATCTGGTGAGAATTTCTAAAATGTTTACACTTGTTTCTGTTGTTTTCTAAGCTTGAAAATATTAACTTTTCTCTAACATAGTATGTTTCAAATTCTGGAATTCAACAGGAGGTTTTCTTCTTGGAAGAACTCTTGCTGTTCTTACAACCATGACATTTGGGACCTCAATGGCTGCTCGTCAAGGTCCAGTGGCTATGGCTGCTCATCAAATATGCATACAAGTCTGGTTAGCAGTTTCCCTTCTAACTGATGCTCTGGCTACGTCTGCTCAAGTATGATCTCTTTCTTCTTTGAATGGGTATAATTAAATGAAAATCTCTTTATGCTATTGATTTTGGAACTTATAAAACCTTAAGTTTATTGCTATCTTATCACAGCTCAGCTGTCTCGTATTTGTTGTAGGCACATGCTTTGTTGTTATGTGTGCTTGATTTATAACCATTGCTATACTTGCAGGCCATGATTGCTAGTTATTTTTCTAAAGGTGACTACAAAATGGTGAAGGAAATTACTGATTCCGTGTTGAAGGTAAACTAAGCACTGATGTGTTAATTTCAGATGCTGTGAGACTATCGAACTTATTTCGTCATTAATTGCTGTACATTGTTTGGTGTACGTTTTTGTTATCCAGATTGGTTTGCTCATAGGTCTTGCATTGTCGGTGATTCTTGGTGCATCTTTTGGTTCATTAGCTACCTTGTTTACCAAGGATGCTGATGTACTAAGCATTGTTAGGACTGGAGTATTGGTACGTATGAACAGTATTATTCTCAGATTTACTTGTTCTTAACAGTATTTTGTGCAACTGAGTCTACCCTCGGTATTTTGAAAAAAATATTCATTAGTCTTGAACCAAGGTGACATGTTGGTTCAGACTAATAAGAATTGAGAATAGAGATAAGTGATAAGTGAGAGATAGAAAGAGGGAGAAAATGGGCTTTTTTTCTCTCCTATCTCCTTTTCTCCTATTTTATTGGAATGGACCAACATGTTAGTTTGGTCAAGGACTAATGAAAAATTCCTTCATTTTTTTTAACACTAGTCTAGAAATTTTGCAGTTTGTCAGTGCGAGTCAACCTTTGAATGCTCTTGCTTATATATTCGATGGTCTTCATTATGGTGTTTCTGATTTTGCATATGCAGCTCAAGCTATGGTAATCTTCATTCTGATTTCTGGCAATTTTCACCTTTCTTGTTGCATTTGTTGCTTATTTTGATAAAAAAAATTTCCATTAATTTACAGATGACCGTGGGGGCAATATCTTCTCTATTTCTGCTATACTCTCCTTCAATTATTGGTCTTCATGGGGTTTGGATCGGTTTAACTCTCTTTATGGGCTTGCGAATGGTAGCAGGTTATTTCAGGTAAAGCATGACTTGGTTTTTTGACAGTTTCAAGTGCTTACTCACATACTACCTCTGTTTTGCTTTTTGATTTACATTCAGTTTATCATTGTTGTTGTGTTTTTAGTTATCATGCCAAAAACTAGTAATGTTATTGTAATTATTGGTCTCATAATGTTTTATTTTCCAGACTGCAATGGAAAACGGGCCCTTGGTGGTTCTTGCACAAAGACTTCCAGAGAAAAGAGGTTGATTTGCGTTCATCAATATGACTATAGTTTAGTTAGCACCATAGCATATTGATTTTGACTGCAATATCTGCAGCTGGCCAGTTGAGTAGGGTAGAATCTGGATGTGATAGAAGGACAACAAAAAAGTCTTTGAAGTGTAATCTTCATCTTCAGTGGTCTTAGTTATAAATTACAGCTATATATGGATACATTTTCGAGGGTCTTTTTTCATTACCCCTTTTTTTTTGTTCCTTCTTTTTGTTTTTCCTGGTGAAAATTTCAAAATAGTTTCAGTTGATATCTGTAGAAGTACAGACCAGCATAACCTATTTGGAAAATAATTTTTGCCAGGATTTTATTTCTTAATAGAGAACCAGGAACATGGATTAAGTGGGGAAATGAAATTCCATTCTGTTCCATTACTCTTCTGTATTTCATCCTCACTTCTGGCATATCTAAAGCAATATATATCAGGAAATAAGTGATTCACCAATCATGGATCAAATTTTGAATATTTTATTGATCCACGTATCAAATTTTAACTCAAGTTTTTTTGATCAATTTCGGATCATTTTTATAACGAATTGGATCGGACTAACCATAGGTCGTATCAGTAGGATAAAAAGATATCTCTCCACATAAGTAAGAGAACAATACAGGAAACAGAAAAATATCTCTCCACATAAGTAAGAGAACAGTACAGGAAACAGAACCAAACAAGCCAGGTATCTTTTTTACATGGTCAGAACCTTTCATGTAAGTAAATGTGTGGAATGAGAACGCATGCAGAATATAAAAGCCTAAGCTTTTCCTTGTATTTCTTGATGAAAAGTTGAAGATACATTACAGAAGGTGGATATGATTGGGTACAAATGCATAACAATCGTAGCAGGCATAAAATGATTCTTAAAGACTTTTATTACAACTCGAGAAAATATAATACTCGGATAACTTCCGACTGGTTATAGAGAGGTAGATAAACGTAACCATGTAAGAATGTTTGCGATGGGTTGAAGTCACAAAAAGATTGGCGAAAATAAATAAATAAATAAAATCACAACTCTGAGATTTTCCTATTCAATTAGACTTTTATTACAACTCGAGAAAATATAATACTCGGATAACTTCCGACTGGTTATGGAGAGGTAGATAAACGTAACCATGTAAGAATGTTTGCGATGGGTTGAAGTCACAAAAAGATTGGCGAAAATAAATAAATAAATAAAATCACAACTCTGAGATTTTCCTATTCAATTAGTCTAGTTTAGCAATAACAGCATCAACAACCTCTTGTGTAGTACTGGTGCCACCAAGATCCTTTGTTCGGTACTTGCCCTCTTGGATTACACGTTTAACAGCTGTTTCAAGCCGATCAGCAAATGAAGGAAACTGGAGATGCCGAAGCATCATGGCTGATGACAGAAGCAAAGCTACTGGATTTGCCTTCTTTTGCTCCAGGATCTTTTCATTTCCCACATTCCCTGCTGAAGCGCCTTGCTCGAAAACAGCATGGTCAGCTCCCACATTACCTGCAAACACCAAATATCAGAAACACTAGTACGAACAGATGATGGAAGAAAAATTATCTGAATGCAAAACAATACTTCAATTACACTTTCCTCCGTTTTATCAAATTTTGTTTCAGGTAAAAATGATCAAAGTAATACCACAATATCCAGATATTCTATAAGATTATCAAACTTGTAAAATATCATGCATAATCTACCACCTGCAGTGTGCTTTAAACATTTGAATCATTCTAACAAGTTTAGTATAACAATCTAATTGCTATGGCTGCAATTTATAGAAATATTGTATCATTTTAAATTGACAAAGCTAACTTGTACCTCCTGGCATGACACCAGTACCTCCAGCAATACCAGCTGCAGTATTTGCCACTAGATTGCCATAAAGATTTGGAGTTACCTGTGGAAAGTGAAACAGTCCCCATCAGAGGTTTTAGAATGTATAAATAAGTATGTTCGCCCATCTCCCAACTATCATTTGGGCTGTGAGAGGCATGGGACATTTATACAGGAGGAATGTTTCCACAACCAAAATTATCCATTTCATAACAATAACAATAACAATAATAATTTATTTCACACAATGACACAAACTAAATTATAGCTTCAGTACAACTTTAGTACTGAACAACAAAGAGCAAAAGGGATAACAAGTTCTTCATAAAGCTAAAACAAACTGAAAGCAGTAGCCTTCTAAACATTAAAATTAGGAAAAACTGAAAGGAAGTTCCTCTTTGCCTTGATTCAGAAGAACTCCACAACTAGTGGACCTTTTTTTATTTTTGGTTCAATCGATACAATCCACTTTGGAATACACACTCACTCACTAATCATTTAAACTACAGGGAGGGAGAGTTGAACCCACATCCAAGAGTATATAGGGCACCAACTTTACCAATGAAAGTTCAATATGCATTTCAATACTCCATCCTTCACATTTCTAACACTTGAAGAGAAAATAAAACATTACAGAAACATTGAAAATCACATACTTTTATGACGTATCATAAAAATCACCAACTCTCATTATGTTTAACCACGTACTGCAAACACTAGCCTTGTTCAGCAAAAAGTATAACTTTAAAATTCTCAGCTGTGAAGTAAACTCATTGCCTTATGAAAACTAATAACTTAGTATATAGACTAAGTAACATCAAAGTTCAGATCTCATTACTTGCAAATGTATGAAAAAGTAAAATAATTAGTTCCATAGGTTCATCATGAACAAGATAGAGTAGGAACTCGTCAACAACTAGAAAAATAAAAGAGCTCTCACAACTAAAAAAATGTAAAATAAAGGAACTCAGTGCTTCAGATCCAAAGTTCACCAGCTAAGCATATCATTTCATACAGCAAGGACCAACTACTATACAAGCCTTGAAATTATATTAATCCTCAAGTATCACGTATGATTGAGGGGAGACAACAAGGATATGATTCATTTAGATACATTATATGAAGAAATATATACCATGACATCGAACTGCTCAGGCTTTGAAACAAGCTGCATGCAGCAGTTGTCTACAATGATCTCATCGTACTTGATGCTGGGATACTTTGTTGCAATCTCTCGGCAAGATTCTAAAAACAAACCATCTGCAAGTTTCATAATGTTGGCTTTGTGCACAGCTGTAACCTTTTTTCTGTTATTAAGGTAGGCATACTCAAAAGCATACTTTGCAATACGCTCTGAACAGAACTTCGTTATCACCTAGCAAAACATCTCAATGAGAAACAGATAGACTAGAACAGTGAAAAAAAACTAAGATAATAAACATCAATAGAATACATCAGATTCTTTGACGATTGATGAAACTAGATAAAAAAACATATGTTTCTATGATTAGACAATAACATTACATTATCAAATACAGGTGAAAGCTACTCATCTGCAAAATTAACTCATATCCTATGCTATTTTGACAACCAAAATATGGTAAAAAAAAAGGGAGCTATGAACATAGAGCTCGAGTATACCATAGGATGTATTAAACTACTTACGGCCCATCCCTAGTGACAAAACATGTTGACCTTACTACCCTAATCCTGGTTAAGGTACAAGCAACACCAAACCAAGAGGCGCAAAGACCATATGATCTGCAATGCAATATACAAATTAAAGCATCATAACAATGTATCATTGAAATTGTGGGCACAGACAGCACTTGAATAGTGTATTAAGCAAGTAAGCTAAGAGTTAAGGCTCCAATAACCATGGTCATTTCTATTCAAACATCAATAACCAGTATATTTCAAGTCAAAATCAAGTCATACGATTGACAACCATAAAACAATAAACCCAAAAACAATACCCACCACACCAGAAAATACAAATAATCAAACTCAGACGCAGAAACCATTAAGAAAATTAGCCATTACTTTAAGACTCTCAACAACTCCAGGAACAACCTCGTGCTCAAGCCCAGAGTACTCCCCCTCAGTATTCTCCCTAATCACCACAATATCAACATTCTCATGTCTCGTAGGCAACCCAGGCAAGTTAAAACAGTTCACCAACGAGGCATACAAATCGAGCTCCTTCCTCAACTGAACATTCAACGAATTCACACCACCGCCCACCGGAGTCTTCAATCCACCTTTCAAACACACCTTGTTCTTCTGAATCGACTCGAACACCTCCGGTGGAACCTTATTCATATCTCCATGAACTTCATACTTCTCAAAGTAAATGGGTGCGTGCATCGCCTCCATAACCTGCTCGACGGCGCTAGTCACGAGAGGTCCAATTCCGTCACCAGGGATTAGAGTCACAGCACGTGGGGCTCCGTCTCCGGGACGTGGCATATAGGTTACTGATCGAACGTTTGGATCGGGTTTGAGACCGAAGGGAGAGAGTCTGGTAGTTCCAGTGAGGCATCGGAGGATTGGTACAGCTCGGCGTGCCATGGCTAGAGAGGAAGTTTTGTACCACCGGCGGAAGGTTTTGGTGTTTGGTTATAGAGATTGAGAAGACCCTTAACTCTGTTTTACATTACATTTTACTTTATTTTACACCAAAAATTATAATAAATTTATATTTTTGATACATAAATTTCTTCAAAAAAAAAATAAAGAATGATGGGAAAAAAAAGATTATGAGTCTACATATTTTTTCATTTATCAAATTTAACTTATTAATTATTAATTTAAAAATTAAATATTATTTTTTATTATTAATTTTGAATTTACCCGATAAAAAAATAAATAATTAAAATTTAAAAACGCAGAAAGAATAAACAAAATATCTTGATATTTTTATACTCATGAATATTAAAAAAAAATACTTGTAACGTGGTTTCCAGCTGGGATGAAGGTTCTTAAACGAATGTTCCTCTTTTCATAATTCTTTTTTTTTTTTAATGCCTTTAAGAGCCAGAAATTGGTCCACTATGATTCAATCAAATTATTTCCCCGCTTATAAGACCCACCACTCTTATTATTATTATTATTATTATTATTATTATTATTATTATTATTATTATTATTATTATTATTATTATTATTATTATTATTTAATTTAAAAAGTTATTTATAAAAATAAAAATAAAATGGAAAAAATTACTCTTCATGTCCAATTTTTAAAGCATACTTTCAGTTCTAATTGATATGGAATTTTCTTACTAGATTTAGTATAATTGGAAAGATTATACTTATAAATAATATATAATTTCATGTAATTTAAAATAAAGTAAACTCATCCGATTGAATAAATATTTATGAAAAGTAAATGGGATTGCTGATAGAAAAACACCTATAAAAATAAATAACTAAAACTTCTTCGAACCATACTCCTCTCCCCGGTAGATTATACAAAATATATTATAATATAATAATTTTAAAATTTATAACAACAAAATAAATAACATAAAATGAGATTATACAAACGACATATCTAAATAATTATAGTTTAATTTCAATGATATTTAATATTTTAAATTTTTCTTAATAATAAAAAAATATTTTTGTCCGATAATAGAAAAGTATTTCATTAATTATTAGACAAAAATGTGGGGATTTTCTTTCAAATCTTATTTTCATCGGTAAGAATATTCATCATCGCCAAACATATTAAATTGGCACTGTAAGTGGTCTGGACGAAGAGTCGATTTCGATTGCTTCAATATTCCAAATCCATTAAAACAAAACATATTAAATTGATGTTACAAAGAAAACTTGAATATGAAATCTATTATGACCAGCAGCAATGAAAGAAAGAAAGAAAGAAAGAAAGAAAATTTACAAATCATGTAGAAAGATGGATTGTTGATCTCAAGAGACCCAATAGACCAAACTAAATTCGATCAAACACTGAAAAAATATTAAGAATTTCCAAGGGCAAAAATTCTTTAAGAAAATCACTTTATCATCGTCTGTTTTTGGATTTATTTTGATTTTGGAATATATATTTGTGTCAAATAAAGTCATTTTTGGACTGGTTTTAGACCTGATCGGTATTGACATTCTAAGAAGTTGTTTGATAGCAGTAATTTAGGTGTCAATCCCGTGGTGAGATGAGTTTAGTGGTGATTGTTTTTCTTGACATAGGTAACTATAACACCGGATAATAATGCTTATGTTTATTTATAAACTTATATTGTATCATTCTTAAGCAATGTAGGAGTGTGATGGTAGTTTACCGCAACCTCACAATCAGTTAAGATCACCACAAAGCTCCTCTCACAGGAATTAATAACGGGACAGAGGGACAAACTCCACCTAAAACATTCTAACAATTTCGAATCATATGTCTATTACAAGTCTTAGTTACCATCTCATAGACGGAAGGCAACACTATGTGGTAGAAATTATTTTAACACATGATATTTAGAAGTTAATATTTCAGTATATCAGAAACAGTAAAGGAGGTAATTTTGCAAACCAGAAAAAACGAATACAAATATCTAAAAGTGCTGAAAACTACACAGCATTACAAAACATAATGGCCAGCCTAGACTTCCCAGTCCTTGGTGTATCTGAGTTTCATTTGAAAACCAGTATGCAGGTTTAGAGATAAGAACTGTATACCATCATACCTGCACTGCTTCTAACAAAGGCATCAGATCTATTGAGATGCAGGAGTAGCAGGAGCATGGCCCAATCCCATTTTTTGGCCCAACAGTGCAAGTTGCTCAACAAACTCTGCTCCTGTGAGTAATTCGGTCGTTCCGTATATAACATGTTTGACAGGCTGCTGAGGCTGCACCAACTCTTGCAGACTACCATACTCCACATAGTTACCACCACCAATCATGAATACAATAGCTTCCTTAAAAGGTCCTTTCACATGGCTGCTACCTGCTCCAGAGCTTGACTTAGGAGCACGGGGATCAAATACGAGATAAGAATCAATTTCTGGATTCGGTCTTCCCTCCATCAAAGCATCCACAGTTCTTGTCAAAGCCAGTTGCCTGTCATTGGATAAAAGATTCTTCACACCTGCAGTCACGGCACTGATTGACTGTCCATAGAGTTTCTCAGCCCAATCAACAATGTTGCTCCTGCTAGCAGAGTTAGCAGATGCCAACGATACATTCAGTGATTTGATCTTTTTCACGTACTGAAATGCACTGGTATCAACCTCATCCTCTTTGAGGGCTGTTTCCACTAACTCCACTTCTGCTTGGCTAATGGTTTCTGAAGAAATGAGATATATGATAGCAAATCGCAGCTTATCCATCTTAGTCCCTTTCCCTTTAAGTACCCCCATAAGTTCACTTCGATCAATGCTTCCTCTGATCATCATGTCATTTGCCTTTTTGGCATACGAATCAAGAGATCTTTCCTTGATCTCACCCAACAATACAGTTGCAATGTTTGTGTGCTTATCAATAACCTGCTTCCTCTCTGTCAACTCTGGCAGCGAGTTTACAGCATTCATTAAATGTTTTGTGTTGCCAATCAAGTCAGTACCATCAAACTCTGCTCCATCAGTCCCACCAGTTCTTCTATTGACCTCATCAACATCTCTCTTGTACTTGTTCAGTTGAGTTTCAATCTCAACAGCTACTTCAGGAAATTCCAGCGAGCCATTTTCTACCCAAAATGGATCTGAGTTATCCAACTCAAATGATTTCATGCCACTTTTTTCACCTGGCACACTCAACCTATTCAGTTTCATCCCGAGAATATCATGCACCAAAGGACGGTACCTAAAATCATGTTGTATGCCCACAGATAACTCGAAATTTCGATCGAATATACACAAAATTGGGCGTTGAAAAGAGGTCATAAAGTTCCCACCTTCTGTAAATAGATTGTTCTTAGACAACAAATGATCACGTAACCTCTGATCCAACGCTGATGCTACCATCTCAGCTGGACCACCTCGAGGGCACCTAATGATTGGCACAACTGCAAGTGTAGCCAAAACACAGAACAATCCTCCGACTATCTTTTCAATTATCTCCTCAATTTCACGGTCACCTGCAGAGGGATCATTCAGTTGGACATAACTGGACTTCTGAGCCAATGAGAATAAGTTATCTTCCAGGGTCACAAACTCAAGATACTGATCATGCACCTTTGAAATCCGTTGAATTGAATCTGAGCTCAATGTCCCAGATGCCAGATCTTCAAGAAGTGGGCGAGGGATTGAAGATGAAAAATTAAGGTGGAAGGTGTCATAGAGAGATCGAGAAGCATCAGCAATGATACGCTGAATGTTGGATTGAGAGGGTTGAATAAAGTACACAGCAGGCACATCAAGAACAGGTTTTCTATCCTTATCAATAAGAAAGTAAAGGGTCACTCCATGTTTGCGAAGATCCTTAACATGAATCAATGGGGATAGAATGTTTTGGCAAAACCTATCATAGATCAAGATCTTGTACACATCTTCATTTGCCATACCCGTTGCGTTCACAGGTTGATTCAGATTCAACATACGGGTAATACATTCTGAATCCAAAAGTTACAAATCGAAATCAATATCTTGTATAAACGAACTACATAATAAGGAGGTTATTTTCAATTAAAGTGAACTAGAACATAATTTTATGGATCAAACTAAAACTGCACATATTTATCTACCTATTGCGAATCATATATCAAAATAGGTTCTCCTTCGAATCGTTAAAATAACAAATCAATTGCATAATTTCAATAAAACTTGCCCCATTTTTCAAAAAAATAAAGCAAACTTGAGCTGGGTTTCAGTTTAATGCTTCTACTTTTGTTTGAATTTCGTTAATTGGGAAAAGATCTGAAGTAAGAACAATGACCCAGATGCAAAATAAGAATTACCCGTTTGTCATTTATCTACCTATTGCGAATCATATATCAAAATAGGTTCTCCTTCGAATCATTAAAATAACAAATCAATTGCATAATTTCAATAAAACTTGCCTCATTTTTCAAAAAAATAAAGCAAACTTGAGCTGGGTTTCAGTTTAATGCTTCTACTTTTGTTTGAATTTCGTTAATTGGGAAAAGATCTGAAGTAAGGACAATGACCCAGATGCAAAATAAGAATTACCCGTTTGTCTTTGACGAAGATTGAGAGTCATGGCTACAAAACCCGTACCGTTTTCCGCAGTCGATAACGTAACTAATTTTTTATTCGCTTCAAAGTATAAGCTTTTTTTGGAGCTCTCTGCAAATTTTGGGAGAGAACGACGATCCTTGTATGCGTAACCCTGTGAAGGGGTTGATGTAAAGGGTTAAATTCCTATGTCGCCGATTTCTGTGAACATCCAATTGTTATTCGATAGTAATAAGCCACGTCACATAAAGTCAGCACACCGCTGGATAAATTTGAGATTTTATATGTACACCAAAATTATTTAATTGGATAAATTTATAATTATTTATTAGATTTTATTAAAATTTAAAAAATTATTAGATTTATAATATGTATATGATAATAAATCATGTAATAGTGTTATAAAGTGTTTTCATTTTTTTTATAGCAAATTGATAATTGATCATATTTTTACTGTTATTTTATTATCATAGATTTTAAATTGAATTATTAATAATTAATGTGTATGTAATAGTTTGATGCATAATATACTGCTTTTGCATAAAATTTTGGAATCCATAATAAATTTGCTTCCCAAAATATCTTAGTTATTGTTTAATATGTTTAAGAAAAATGAAAAGAAAATATTGGTTGGATTTGGATACTATCACGATAGATAGAAATATTCTTTTATTTAACAAATTTATTTGAAATAATATATTTAAAATTCATAATAATAAAAATAACATTTTTTTTTGTTTTAAATTTAATTAGGTATGAGTCGGTATTAAAGAATATTATTTTATTATAAATTTTAAATGTATTAGTTTATGATTTTTTTTAAATTATTGTTATTTTTTTCACTCTCTTTTTTTTGTTATATTTGACATATACATAATATATGATTTTTTTTTAAATTTATACTGTATATTTGAAATAAAAACATTAATTTTTTAAACTTTTAAATTAATTATAAAATTAAATTTATTGCATAACAAGTTTTTAAATTTATTAGATATTCATTATCAAAAACTGAAATTAATATTGAAAATAAATGTAAGAAACATTATTAATTAAATTCTTTAAATTTTCACACTGTCTTTAACGTATCCATACATTTTTATAATAAGCTCTTAATAAATACATAAATACGAGATATTTATTAATATTACTTTTTTTATTTAAAATATATAATTTAATTTTTTTCAACATTTAAAATAAAATATAAATAATAATATATGTTTTTATTTTAAAATATAATTTTTTTTTTGGTATCAATTTAACTTTTATATGTGTGTGTATGAGAGAGAGTGTGTAAAGAGGTTGATGAAGGGAAGATAACCACTCAAATTTGTTGTTATTTTATAAAAAAATATTATAATTAAGATGCTATTTATTTACTACAAGTTTTATATAAAAATAAAATGGATGTTATATTTCCATTTTCTTATTTTTGGTAAGTTTTATGGTTACTTTTGTTCATATGTTATATGCTTTATATATATATATATGATATATTTAATCTATTATTTAATATATGATATTCAATATTGAAGTTTTTTTTGGTTGTTTATATTTAGTTTTAATACTTTTTATGTGATTAAAACTCTATCAATTATAAATAATATATGTTATCATGTATATATTATTTTAAATTTATATTTGTGAAAATTTTATCATATTAAAAAATTGATATAATAAAAAATGGAACAATACTTAAGCACATAATGATATATTTAAGTTTATTTTTGTTAATTATTGGATAAATTTTTAAAGTTGTAGATATACTAAAATTTTCAAATAGAATATTATCTTATTTGTTATTATATCATATGTCTTTAATCATATTTATTCATCTTTTTAACTATATATGCAATTTATAATCAAGATAAAGGTTTTATTATTTATATTGTTTTATTTTAATAAATAATTGATAATCCTAATAATAAATTATTTAATTATTGAATTAAGGTTTTAAAGAAAAAACACGTCATCCATACGTGGACAATAAAAAATTTATTGTAGAGTAACAAGATGACGTGAATATTTGTATAAATTTATTTTAGCACTCATATTTCATACGTTTCGTACAAGATGTTTTTGTAAGAAGTAGATTTGTTGATGGTTTAATTGATTTTAGTTTTCATTTTTTTTTTAGAAATCAAATAATAATTTTATAGATTAATTATAAATATCTTCGGTTAGATTTTATGAAGCAAAAAATATCTACATGCTAAAATAATAATAATTATACTTTTTTGACATTATTTTAAGTTTATTTAAGAGAAAAAATAATAAAAATCAATAAATTTAAAATGAAATAATAAATAAGAAGATATGATTGTTTATTTGTTAAAAGTTAAAGAATGATTTTGCTATTTTCGAAAACCTAATTAAATTCACTAATAATTTTCCTTTCTATAGAAAAAAAATGTCTTATTTTACTTAATGGATTGGCTGATTAGGATTGTTATTAGTCTGTATAAAGCAAAATATTGCATTTAGTAATTTTATTTAAAATAAATTGTATATGTAACAACTATGATGGGTTTTTATTAATTAAGATAATTAAATTTATTATTATGTATTAAGTAACTCATGGATATACAATTAAGTGTGGTAAATAGAAATTTTCTATCCTATTAGTCTAGATGACTTTGTAGCCTAATCCACTTTTAGGATTGAAACACTGTTATTTAATTGCACTTAAAATAAATTGTTAATCAATACAAATTTTCATTTATTTATAATTAATTTTTTTAAAAATAATTACACCACTTATATTAATCAATTAATAATATACAAAAGAATTACCATTAAAAAAATAAATCAAATATTAATGCTAAAATTTTGATAATAATTTTTTCAAATAAAAGGTGTCAAATATAAAATTTATTATAATTTTATCTTTAAAATATAAGTTTAAAATTTAAGTAAAAAATCTCCTACCCTAAACGTATTATATATGGATTAATTTCAACCTTAAGGTAATAATTATCATAATAATTTTTATTATTTTTATAATAAAATATATAAAATGTTACCACACTATTTTTGTTATTAGATAAATTATTATAACAATAATAATAATTTATATTATATCAATATCAATACTCTAATATATAAAATGGGCTATCATTTGTTTGCTTGTACTTGTTTATAAATTTTAATTGTAAATTATATCACGTAATTATTTAAAATTATTAATAAATAATAATAATAATAACTTAATTTTTATATTAAAAATATATGAATTAAATTTAAGAAAGTAAATAATACGAACAAAGAGGCTATTTTCATCACTCGTTTGAATAACTGCAGGGGTGGCGTGGGACTCTCCATAGGAATTTTAGATTTTGTTGGTGAATTAGATTTTCTACCGACAAAAAACTTAATATCAATTGTATATTGAATAATACAAATAAAATTTCAATTATATATATTTATTATGTAATTAAATATAATAAATTAAAAAATATAAATATAAATGAAAATTATACTTAAATTCATTATTTTATTGTTTTTTAAAATAATAATTATTTTATACAATAATATAATTTGTTTTTACAATTAAGAGTATTAATTTAGTAATAGAAATAATATTTTTAATAAAATTTATTAAATTTAATTATAAATTAATGTAAATAAATAATTAGGATCGGGGAATGAGAAGGACGGGAGTGTGATCCCCTGATCCACCCAGCTCTTTCCACTCCACTGGTGGTAATTCTCTTTCAATAATAATATTAAAGTCAAAAAATTTCTCATAAATTTTTGTTTGACTGAACAAAAATTGATGTCTACTTAAATTTAACTAATAAAAATAAAAATAAAAAATATATTTGGTATCAAATTCAAACATGATATCAAAAGTAAATATTATAATAAAAAAAATAATTGTCAAATTTTAATATTTAAATAATATAATTAATGCATAATGTATTTAAAAAAAAACGTTAAAAACGCCTCATTAATAACAACATTTTATGGCGCTTGGGGATCGAAAACGCATTTATTTATATTTTACTAAAAATTTACCGCGAAAAAAGTTTAACCGTTATATTGTTTATTTCCAACCGAATCAGAATTCCCTCCATCTTCACATAAAATAAAATCAAACGGTCAATATTTCAAGTTTGGTCATCCAGGTCATAAAGATTCGTCACGTAAACAGAACTCTGACTATTAATGGGCCCCACAAAAAAGATAGTGTCGGGAGCAAGTCTATTGTTACGGAATGCAAACGGCGTCTCTTTTGCTTTTTTTCCTTTGGCTTTTGGGGGACTTTGGCTCATGGCCTCACGCTCATTAACTCATCATCATCACCATCACTAGTACAAGTACTAGTAGAACCACACTGTTAATGGTATCTCTCAAAGAGAGAAAGAAAACTTGTTTTGATTACTGAACCTGAAAGGTCTTTTCTTTGCTTTTAATCTACATTTGGCTAATCATCACTACAATAAACAACTACCACCATCCAAACGAGACTTAATTTTGGTTGTAATTGGCTAAAGTGGGTATCATCAGTTAGAAAATGCGAGACCTAGATCTGAGATAAGCTTAGTCTTCTTTTGGATCTTCAATAATGGCAAGTGTATCTTCCGAAGACGAATCTGATCGGCAGAGTGAGAGGTGTGGTAGCTACAGTTTGAGTGCTGATGTCAGTGAATCTGAGAGCTCTTCTAGCAATTTTTCATGTCTTCGCTTTGATGCCGAAGGTGCTTCCAGTTCAATGGCGTCGACTCCCCGTCCATTCGCCGGGAATTTCTTTTTTCCGGCTCCGGTTATGTTGCCTGTGATTGGAGGAAAAGATGTGGTTCATTGGGATAAGAAGAAGCATAAAGGAGAAGCTGATCTATCTGGTATTTTTATTTTGTTTTATATTAAAGCTTAGTTCAGGAAAAACACGGAGATAGTGGACTTTGGTGTCCTGCTTGGTTGCTGAGGAAAAAAAAATTGTAATATTGCGGGAACTACTTTCCCAGGAAAATATCGAAATCAAACATTATAAATACTCGTTACTTTAAATGAGGGACAATTGTTGTTGTTAGCTGTTAATTTGAGATCTCTTCCTCTTATGGTTTGGGATATTTACAAAAGTAAATGAATTATTTTTTATTTTATAAAAATTTCCAATGTTTTTATTTTTAATAAATTTGTAGAGGTAGAGATGATGAAGGAGAGGTTTGCTAAGCTTCTGCTTGGTGAAGATATGTCTGGAGGAGGGAAAGGAGTCTGCACTGCTCTTGCCATCTCGAACGCTATCACCAATCTATCTGGTTTATTTCTATCTCTTGGATTATATAGACTTATATGGTGAAGTTCTATATTCGGATGTACAATGTGCTTTTTTTTCTTTCCATTCTTTACTTCTTTTTAAATGGTAGCTACTATGTTTGGTGAGCTATGGAGGTTGGAGCCACTAGCACAACAGAAAAGGTCAATGTGGCGCAGAGAAATGGAGTGGCTTTTGTGCGTGAGTGATTCGATTGTTGAGCTTGTACCTTCAATACAGAATTTCCCAGGTGGGGGGACATATGAAGTCATGGCCGCACGGCCCCGTTCTGACTTATACATCAATCTACCTGCATTAAAGAAGCTTGATGCAATGCTTATTGGCATTCTTGATGGTTTTTCTGACACCGAATTCTGTTATGTCGATCGCGGTATAGTTCTTGGTGATTCGGATGACCGTGACTCCTATATGCTTGGTGGGAGACCCTCAGTCAGGCAGGAAGAGAAGTGGTGGCTCCCATGTCCTAAAATTCCCTCTAATGGATTGTCTAATGAATCTAGGAAGAGGTTGCAGCAGTGTAGGGACTGTACCAACCAAATTCTGAAGGCAGCCTTGGCAATTAATAGCAGTGTGCTTGCAGAGATGGAGATACCAAAAGCATACTTGGACTCCCTTCCAAAGGTGTGGATTCTATGTCTATGTTTACTATTGCACAGTAAGAGCTCATTAGTATCTAACAAGCCTGCAATTTGTGCATGATCGATTATTCTGATCGTCTCTATGCTGTTGTTACTTTGAAATGTAAATTGCAAGGAAATAGCGTTATTTGCTGGTATGAGGGTAAAGTCTAATTTTATTAGGTTAATGTTCTTGAAATAATTGCATTTCTTTTGAATTTCTATGCAAATCCGGTCTCTACAAGAGTGATACCTAACCAATTTTCGAACATTTCTTGAGGCGTTTGCTGATTTACTAGTTGACCCTGCATGTCAAGTTTGAAGTTCTATGGGGAAAACAAATGTGCCCAGTGTTAGTTTCATTTTTGTTGATGTAGTGCTGATACCAGTATGTCATTACTTCCATGGGATTGGATCATCATGTGTATTACGAACCATCAATAAAGAACAATTTTGGAATCCTAGGGCATAATGGTAGAAATTTACTTGTTGAATTTATATTAATCTTTCTGATACCATTGTTAAATATTAAATTCAGAGTGGAAAAACTTGTTTGGGTGAGATTATCTATCGCTACATCACAGCAGACCAATTCTCACCAGAATGTCTTCTTGACTGCTTGGACCTGTCTTCAGAACATCAAACTCTCGAGATAGCTAACAGGATTGAAGCGGCTTTGCATATCTGGAAGCAGAAAGATTTAAAGAAACAAATTGGTAAAACGAAAGCAAAGCACACGACATGGGGTGGTAAGGTCAAAGGCCTTGTTTCTGATACTGAGAAGAACATCTTGTTGGCCCAACGGGCGGATACCCTTTTACACACCTTGAGGTATCGTTCCCCTGGCCTGCCACAGAGTGCATTGGACATGACAAAAATTCAATACAATAAGGTATAATTGTTCCTTTTCTGATTGACCTATTTAAAGTTCTCTCTCATGCACATATATTTAGGTGGAGGTGATTTTGTCTACCATACTCATGTAATTTAAATTTCTATATAGCTAAAGAAGATATTTGAATCTGAATTGCTGAGGTGAATTCTGATTTTTCTTGTAGGATGTGGGGCAGGCAATTCTTGAGAGCTACTCAAGGGTGATGGAAAGTTTGGCCTTCAACATAATGGCAAGAATTGATGATGTCCTATATGTTGATGATACTGCCAAGCGGTGTGCTGCAGCAGAAACTTCTCTATTCAGCAGAGGAGGCCCGGGTGGTCTTCCTATCCAGAAGAGGATGTCTCCCAGCCCCTTTTCCATTCAACACACTCCTTATGCCTCTCCACTTGCAACTCCAACCATCTTTTCTTCAACACCAATTCATGGAAGTCCTGGACGGACACGTCAAACTTTGAGGAGATCCCGTCTTAAGGAGGCATCGAAACAGAGATCAGTAAATCTAGTTGGCTCTGAATTTGAGAAAGGATGGTCATATGCTGGGAATCTCAGCTCAAGGAAAACCACTGGAGATGCTCCTGAGCGAGATTGACTAAATTAACTTATTATTGACATTTAGTTAATAAGAAGTAGCTCATCAATACGACCAAGTATAGGGCAAAGCTGTTTTTTTTTAACAGCAATTGAATAGTTGGGCTAACATAAATTGTTGAGTTAGTTATTGTATATTATTTATTAATGGTACGTAATTAGGACAGAGTTAAATTTTGACAGTGGCTTATACCTCTATTATATCTCAATGCCTATTTGGCAGTTTCATTGAGCAGTATTGTTTAACATGCTTCAAATAAGATATTCTTAGAGTATCAAATTAGGGATGCTGTGGTAACAAAGGAAAATTGAAGGGAGATAGAAGGATAGATGAAAGCACGGATCAAATTAGGAGCAATTTCACAAATGGAAAGGGAAGAAAGAGGATCAAGATGAACCCTAGCAGAGAAATTGCGAGAGACTATGAAACCCAATTTGAGTGTGTTCAACTTTTAACGGTTTAGTAAGTGAAAAAAAAGACTGTTGTCCATATAAAAGATGGAAAATAGAAAGTTTCTCTAGTTCACAAACATGATTGTTATACATGTAAAAGATAGGAACTAGGGAGTTTATCTAGTAGTTCTACTAGAAGATGTGGGTGTTCACAAACAGGACTGCTAGACATATAAATGGTATGACCTAGGGAAGAGGTCCATAAATTTAGTGGAACTAAGTCTTGAATTGAAAAGTGTAAAGAGAATGTTATTCCAGATCTTTCAAAAATTCAGAATAAGGGACTGCTGAATATAAATGTTTCTCTGCTTCCAAAACATTCAAGATTTCCATTAGGTTCATATATGTTATAAGAAGATAATAAGAGCTTTGCCAATAATTTTAAAATAATAAATAGTGTAAAATAAATATATCCCATGTTAAACAAGAAAGTTGAAATTACCTGTATCATCTCAAGGGCATA
This sequence comes from Hippophae rhamnoides, assembly GCA_033030585.1. NCBI lineage: Eukaryota > Viridiplantae > Streptophyta > Magnoliopsida > Rosales > Elaeagnaceae > Hippophae > Hippophae rhamnoides. The sequence continues at coordinate 72,264,813 of CM065429.1, forward strand.
AAATAAATACAAAGGAAAAATTCTCAATTCCCAGGTTTGACATTGAAGGCACAATAGGAGAAATGACTAGCTGTACCTAACAAGACGAAATTCCAAAAATGTTATCGAAATCTTAGTGAGGTGAATTTTTATGTTATGAAAAGGTTCTTCTGATGCTTGACTTAAGTTTGTTTGTGCCTCAATCTAAAGTGCCTTGCTTTCTTCAGTATTTGAAGTTCCCTTGATTTCTGCTATATTTGAAATATCCTTAATTTCTTCTGTCTTTGAAGTTCCCTTTACTTCTTCAACATTTGAAGTTCAGTTGCTTTCTTCATCGTTCAAAGTACCTTTTCTTTTTTCATCAGTATTTGAAGTCCCCTTGCTTTCTTCAGCTTTTGAAGTTTCCTTGTCTTCTTTAGTACCTAAAAGACCCTTGCTTTCTTCGTCATTTGAAGTACCCTTGCTTTCATCAGCATTCGAAGTTCCCTTTTTTTCTTCGGCATTTGAAGTTTCCTTGTCATCTTTAGTACCCAATGAATCCTTGTCTTGCGCATTTGAAGGACCCTTGCTTTCTTCGGCATTTGAAGTACCCTTGCTTTCTTCGGCATTTGAAGGACCCTTGCTTTCTTTAGTAATGGAAGGTCCCTTGCTTTCTTTAGTAATGGAAGGTCCCTTGATTTCTTCGGTACTCAAAATTCCTTTCTTTCTTAAGTAATTGAAACTCTCTTGCTTTCTTTGATAATCGAAGTTCCCTTGTTTTCCTCAATATTGGAAGTACCCTTGCTTTCTTTCGTGTTTGAAGCTCCCTTGCTTTCTTCCTTGTTCGAAGTTCCTTGGTTTTCTTCGATGTTTGAAGTAGCTCCTTTGCATTCTTCAGTACTTGAAGTTCCTTTACTTTCTTCGGTATTTGGCATTCCCATGCTTTTTTCACTATCATAACTTTTTCTCTTATATTCAAATGGCACTAGCTTTGCATCAAGATCTTTCACTTTGGATTTAAACATCCTCACACTTTGAGTTGATGCTAACCGATGAAATGATTCCTGTCATTAAACACGAACAAGACATAATAGAATTTAGAAACAACCAAGCAAATAATCCGATATTCTTGAAATAGGCACATAACTAATAAAATTGCGAGAACTATCAATTTTATGAAGATGCCATTTTTCTTATATCAATATCTTATTCCTAACACAGAGGAAGGGAGGAGACTGGCCAGTTGAAATTTTAGCATAAGTGCAAGACATTCCCACTCAGACATTCATCATCATATTATTGACAATAAGATATTATATAGTGACTGGTACACCTCTCTCCCTAACAAAACAGAAGGAAGCGGTCCTCAAACGAGAAGACGACCTTCATTTAACAATTGAAAAGTCTATTCCTATCAGTCGAACATGGTTTCGGAAATGATATTTTGAGCCATACAAGACTGTGGAAGAAATTAGATACCAGTAAAACATTGACAAACTAATTTTAGCATTGTCTTAGGGGTCTGTCGGACAATATTAAGAACAAAAGTCACCAGTTGAGTTTCCATTTCCTTATGCCCCCATAGTTTGTCCTCACAAGGTACAATTGACAGATAACATATCTTTTCTATCATCTAACTAAATATGGAGAAAAGGTATTAATAGGATAAAATTGATGCTTCTGAAATCCGATACCATCTTACCACCTATTAGACAGTGGTAGGACTTAAGATAAAGTGATATATACAACATTAAATTGGGGGAGAAAAATCAAGTACGTGAAAGTTCAAATCCAATTTCAAAGTACAGTAAGCACCAGTTTAAGAAACCATGAGGTAAGATGCATAAATAAATGATTGCAAGAGATGTTGTTCTTAAGGTTGTCATGCACTATTATTAATAACTATCATGTGTAGACGTGGTAAAATTATATGGAAGACAATGAAGAGTTAAGCACCCTGATACCACCTGCGCTAGTTGCTCAGCTCGACGTTGCAGATCATCTTCAGATGCTTCTTTATAAATACTTTGAAGAACACCAATCAAGTGAGAGTTTAGATTATCTGAATAATGTTGCTCAAGCTTACAATGTGCTATAGTGGATTCACAACCCACTGCATAGAAAGGGCAGCTGACAAGTCTCATTGGACATACAGTTATACAATGTCTGTCCATGTCGCGTCTCATAATGTAGTCATCACACTTTTGTTCACATGAAATTATTTTAAAGGGACAAGAAGAAACATGCTCATCCATGTGACGTGCGGCAAATATAGCATTACAACCCTCATTATCACAAATCGTAGACCTAAAGCTGCAATTCTGAATGTGACAAGCAAGCTCTTCCGCAGAGTTAAATTTCATACAGCAGTGATATTCATTTTTGACATCAACATTCTTCACCAAAGTCTCTGCAATAGCTTTCCTCTTATCAATTAACCAAAATCCATTAATTTCCATATCCTGAACAAAATCATCTATCCTATCCTCTCTCTTCTCACTTAATAGCCATCCTGAGACCCTACTAAACACATTCCTCTTTGAAGTAGCAAAGTCATCAACGAAATTCAAAATGATATTGAAAGGATTGTCAGATGCTTCAACTTGTGGACCACCTTCCAAGACAACAGATTCAGCGACAAAATTTTCACTTCTCATTGTAATGTAATCAACCATTTCTTTTCTAATATCATTAGCCACTGTACCAGCAGTCTTGAAAATATCACCAGACGTGTTGTCAACACAAGCTGTAGCTAGACCAGGGAAGAAAGCTTGAGCTATCTCATGAACAACTTGAGTATCACAAAGATCACAATGAAATGAGGGACCTCCCTCTTTTCCATCTTCAATCTTCTCAATTACATGTTGTATACTAGTTGCATCCATGCTTCAAGAGACGTACAAATGTGAAATCAAAAGATTCAAAACTTGCACAAAATGAAACATCCCTGAAAAGGGTTAAGGAAAGATAAGGTTCTCTAATCAAATAAGTACACCATGTGAACTATTTCTAAACTAAGTAATTATAAATGGCGAAATATGAGAGAAATTCAAGAGAAATCTTAAATTTTACTTCTAGACATCTCGCTAAATACATTAAAATTTACATTTCACTGAAAATACATCAAATTACAAAAATATCCCACCCATCCCTCACCTATTCTATCCGTTTTTCCTAGAATACATCCCAACCATATGAATAGTTATAGATACTTCCCAAACCGCCACAACTAGTCACCAATGCCACACCAGTTTCCAACTCGCACCACGCCAATCACTAGTTTACGACACACTAGCCACCAACTCTCGCCACATGCACAACCAATTCGGTAAAAAATGGTATTTTGGTGTTTGTTCTATTAAAATTGCAAGGGGGAAGAAGATTTTACCCTGCAGGCTCGATAAGGGTTACTAACCCTAACATGAAGGTTCAATTAGGACTATTGAACCTCCCTATTAGGTTCAGTTGGGAGCTACCGAAATTCTGTGTGATTTGCGGGGGACAAAAATTTAAAAACATACTTATTCTAATTGATTTTTGGTTCGATCTTCTTTGAATTTTTTTTCTTTTTATATCTTTGATATATATCTTTCATTTTTAGTATTTCTAATATTTTAATATTAAGGTCTGTGTGTAGTTGGTAGTGAAAGTGAAGGTGAAAAGGTAATGTTGAGATTAAGATGAAGGAGGAGGAGTAGGATGTACGTGGTTTTTAGAATACATAAGGGTGGAATGTCTTCTTTAGGATTTTTGGTGTGATCACTAGGATGTCTTCTTTAATTTTAATACATGAGGGTAAGTTATCATTTCATTGTGATTTTAAATGTTTTTATAATTTTTTGGGATGTCTAAGGGATGAGTAAATAATTCGATCAATCCGTTGAAATTGAGAAATCCAATCCGATCGAATCGAATTCGGATTGAAAATTATACAATCCGTTCAGATTCGGATTGACAAATTTTATAATCTACTGTATCTCATCTAGACCGAACTACTATTAAATTATAAATAAATGCATATTTTATTTTATAATATGTTATATTTAAATATTATGCATACCATAATTATATCAAATTATTATTTTAACTTAAAAAATAAATATAAATGTTTATAATAATTTTACAGACATACTTCTTATTCTTTTGATTTTTTTAATTGTGATTATAAATAATAATAATATTTATTACAAAAATATTAATTTAAAATTTAAATTTTATATATATCGTATTTTATATATGACAATAATTTATAAAAAATATTTCAATATTAATATGACATAAAAGAAAATCTAATCTTTTCAGATTTAGATTGGTCATGATTGATTATATCATCGAATCGAATTCGAATTAAAAATCTTCAAATCCATTTAGATCGATCAAAAATAGACAGTTTCGATCTAATGCTCACTTCTATGTTTAGGAGTAAAATTCAAGATTTATCCATAATTTCTCCAAATATATTCATGCTTGCATTAAATCATATTTTTTCGTCCAATTCATCCAACCCCACAGCTCTTTCTTCGTAAAAAATTATACAAACCTCTTCCATAACTCTTTCTTCATAAACAATTATACAAAACCTCTTCCAGAACTCTTTCTTCATAAACAATTATACAAAATCTCTTCCAGAACTCTTCTACCTCAAATTTATTAAACCCATCTTCCAAAATACAAATCCAATGTCCTTCCAATATTCATTTTTAAATTAATATATATATGTATATATATATTTAAGAAAATTATAAAAATATGACACTTTAAAAAATAAATGAAGCTAGAAAATTAAAGAGAAATTGTGGAAAATTAACAAAGCGTAAAAAGAAGAATTTGGATTACCATTACAAGGAATAACAATCTCCAAATGGTAAAGGCCTTGATCTGTAATGAAAGACTCAAAATCCTTGAAAATACCAGAGTTTCTTCCTTGGGTCTGAGGTTTTATGGGGGTATGATTGAATACCTATTTGATTCAGGCATCAATTGGCTGAAAAGAAAGAGAAAAAAATGAAAAATGAAGTTTTGAAGTCAGGGAGAGAGAAATGGGAAAAATTAGAAAAAAATAGGTGGAGCCGCATTCGTTGGTGGAAGAGAAAAAAATGGAGAGATTGATCTTCTTCGTAAAGAAGGAAAACAATACAAGAGATGGGGAAAATATTAAGCGTAAGACAGCTTCTTTATTTACTTTTCCTTTTTTAAAACCGAATTTGATAGATTTTTTACAAAACAACAAAAATTACTATTTTAAAATTTACAATTATAAAAATCTATACATCCTTAGTATTAAAACAAATATAATTTCAAACACAATTTAAATTAAATTAAAATTATTCAAATATATTAAATATTTAATAACATACTAATAAAACTTATTCAAATATTAAAAAGTATTGTTTTTCTTAATTTAAAAAAAAAACAATTACGCCACCACGTGTGTCTGCAGAATAGTTACTAAAATTAGTATTTTTTTTTATATATATAACGTGTCTAGACGAGAAATCGATCTTAAAATGGCAGAAATCAATATTAACTTTAAGAATTTTTATATGTTGATTAGAAGTAGTAACTTTAAGATGTAATGGGGATGGAATGTATGGTTACATACACCCCAACTGCAAGGTTAAATACTTGGTAAGCAACATATAATTCCCTCACAAGTTACAGGAATAATCATGAATCTATGGCCATATACAAACTTTCACCATCTGGTTGTTGCATAACGACGACCAAGTCTTGATGTGTTCCAATTGTACTGATACAGAACTGGACATGTTTATAGTAAATGGATGCAACAGAACCTTATTTGACAAGAAGGTTGGAAATTTGGGGCAAATCCGTCATGACAAGAGGATTGGAAATCTATCGACCCATTATTTAGGACACCAGAACCAATCTCCAAACCTTAGCACAAAGAATTACAAATAGCTAAAATGGAAAATTAATGATTAAAAAAAGCTACTGACATTTGTCCTTAGAAATATGTCAAAACGGTTCAATTGGAACCGAATTCCGACTTCCCTAAAAGAAACTAGTAGCAGAATTAGAACTACTCTAAAAAATTATTAAAATTTAATAGCTCGATTAAAAACCAATATGCCAACATCAGTACTCAATATTAAGCAAGTGCCGTTAATCAAACAATGGTTGCACTTGAGCGGAACTTAATTGTTTAATAATTGGATTTAAAGTAAATTATAACTAGGTATCTTAATTCAAGAAACAAATCAATGATCGATCACATTTAATTTAAGGAGTATTTTAATAAGTTAATCTCCTTATATATTGTTATATATTGTTCCTTAGTGAGAAAATTAGAAAAGTACCACATTTATTAGGAATTAAGATGTGTGTTGGTTTTGGGGCTATAAATAAAGCCCTCCTTCATCATTTGTAAACATCCCAAAATTTGTAAATCTTTCTCTCTTTTGTAAGGGTAATTGATTAGCTCAATTTTGCCCAATTAGTTGTAATTTTGAAGTTCATTCATTTGAAGATAGTGGAATCAATTGACAACTTGGAGGGGCAGAATAACATTTATCACGAACCTCGTTAAATTTACGGTGTTATTATTTTTACTGGCTTTAATATTTACGTTTCAATATCTGTTTTTAGTTTATTTTAGTATTATATTTCCGATAGCGTTATTTTGTCGGGTTAGTTTGAGTTATTCATTTAAATCATAAGTGAATAGTAAGCTACTTAGAATAGGGAAAATATGCGATTTTCCCAGACAATTGGTATCGAGCTAGAAGGTTTTCTACCTAGGCATTTGTTTGTATTCCGTTTGTTTGCTATTGGAATATAGTTGCTAGTTGTTGTAATTTGAAGAAATGGCGGAAGAAAAATTTCTTTCAAACAAAGGCCGATCGTACGTCAAAAGCTGACTATGGTGATGACGCAAGAGTTCGAGGTGGAGAAGTTTGATGGGCAGGTCATTTCGGCATGTGGCAAGGCAAAGTTCTAGATGCCGTTTCCATGAGGTCTGAACATCGCCGTTGAAGAAGAGAAACCGGATGGGAACGGATGAAGTAGAGTGGAAAAATATCAGGGATTGGCATGTGGTACAATCGGTTCGTGTCTCTGAGAACAAAAGTACACGTTCGTAGAAGGAGACATCCGCAAGTAAGTTGTGGAAGGCGTTGGAGAACAAGTTCATGAAGAAGAGTGGAATAAAAATCGGCTCTGTTGAAGAAGAAGTTGTTCGGTTTGAATACATGCAGGTACTTACAATAAACGACCACATTACTACTTTTAATCAATTAGTAGCGGATTTGTTAAATATGGATGAAACTTTTAAAGATGAAGATTTAGCCTTGATGTTGTTAGCCTCACTGCGATGAGTTTGATCATCTTATTACGAGCTTACTCGTTGGGAAGGATAAAGTGTCTTTTGAGGAAGTTTGTCTTGCTTTGTATAGTTATGAAATTAGAAAGAAAGATAAAGAGAAAGCGGGAATGAAGCGACGAGAGGCATTTTACGTAAGAGGGACGTGCAAACACAACGTATAAAGGAATGAGAGGTAGATCTACATCAAAAGGAAGACTTGGTAAAGATGAATGTGCCTTTTGTCATGAGAAAGGCCATTGGAAGAAAAATCGTCAGAAATTTGCAAAAGAAAGGAAAAATTTGTGCATTCGATGCATGTGTATTTGAAAGCAATTCAAATTCAGATTTTGCATTGGTTGGTTCTTAATGACATCTCATCCTGGTGATTGAATTTTTTAATTCGGCATGTACTTCCATATGTCTCCTAACAATGAGTGGTTCTTTAACTTTGAAGAACTAGACGGTGGAGTTGTTTTCATGGGTAATGATTATCCATGAAAGTTTTGGGAATCGGTACAATTCGTTTGAAGAATCAAGATGGTTGAACGAGGTGAGATGTTCATTATGTTCCGGATATGAAGAAGAATTTCATTCTTTGTGGGAGTCTTAGAATCAAAAGACTTCATGTGACCATACAAAATGGGGCATTGAAGGTTATACGAACTGCTGGTGGCGATGAAAGGTGTTCGGAAGAATAACTTGTACTACTACCTTGGTAAGTACGGTTATTGGGATAGCATCGACAACGGTTTCGGATGAAGAAGAGATTTAGAAACTACCAAGAGTTGTGGCATATGCGTTTGTGACATCTTTGGTGAAAAAGCTTTCTGATTCTAGTAAAGCAAGGCACATTAAAAGTGCGAAGCCGACGAGTTGGAATTCTGTGAGCATTGTGTATTGGGGAAGCGAGAAAAGAGTAAGCTTTACACTCTTACATAATACAAAGGGCATTTTGGATTACATCCATCTTGATGTATAAGGGGCAACAAGAACTCCATCCGTAGTGGCAAACATTATTATGTCACTTTCGTTGATGAGTTCTCGAGAGAAGAGGTTGGGTGTATCTCGAAGAAAAAGGATGAAGTGTTGGGGATTTTCTCGAGTGGAAGAAGATGATTGAGACTCAGTGGTAAAAGATCAAGCGTCTGAAGTGCGATAATGGCAGTACACAAGCGATCCATTTATGAAAGTTTGTGAAGAAGAAGGGATAGTCACGACACTTCACTATTCGAAAAACACCACAAAAATGGAGTTGCGAGCATTATGAGACCGGACTTTGTTGGAGAAGGTTCGGTGTATGTTGTCGAATCTTTGGTTTAGGCAAGCAATATTGGGTTGAAATTTGTGACTATGCATGCCATCGTCGCCAATACACCATCGTTTTTGAAGGCAAAACGCCTTTATGGAGGTATGGTATGGAAAACACCTGTAGAATTACGATTTCTTACATATGTTTGGTTCAATTGCATACTACCGTATAGCAGAATCAAAGTTGGACCCGAGAGCGAAAGCCATTTTTTTGGGGATCCCTTACAGTTCTAGGGATATCGACTATGGTGTCTTGAAAGCGAAAAAGATAATCTTTAGCAGAGATGTTACCTTTGATGAATCGCATTGTTGAGAAAGGTAACGAAGAAGATTGATGGCAACACAGAGCGAGGTGGAGCAAACTCGAAACAAGTGGAGTTTGAAAGCAAAATTGTTAATCCGGTTAGTGAAGATAAGGCGAAGGCGATCCTCCGGGTGACGAAGATGAATCGGATGAAGAGGTTTTAACCCAAAGAACGCTTCTGAAGAAGCTGATTGATGAGCCACGGCGACAAAATGTCAAGGTACCTGCTCGATACAAGGATTTTGAAGACTACTGCTCGATTTAAGAATACGGTGCTTTTGTGCACTTTCGGTTGTGCATGATGATGTTCCTTCCATATATAAAGATGCAATCGAAGCCACGAAGTTGAAAGATGGAAGGAAAGCGTGGATGAAGAACCTTCGTCCCGGAAAGAATAAAACATGGAAGTTGACCTGACTACCTAATGGAAAGAAGGCAATTGGATGCAAATGGGTGTATGCAAAGAAAGATGGATTTCCTAACAAAGATGGTATTCGCTACAAGGCAAGGTTGGTGGCTAAGGGCTACGCTCAGAAGGAGGGAATCGATTATAATGAGGTATTTTCTTCAGTTGTAAAACATTCTTCCATTTAGAATTTTGTTGGCCTTGGTAGCACAATTCGATTTGGAACTAGTTCAACTTGATGTGAAAGCGAGTGTTTCTATACGGTGACTTAGAAGAGAGATCTATATGTCTCGGCCCGGAAGGGTTCATTGTTAACTTGGTAAAGAGAATTGGGTTTGTAATTTGAACAAATCATTGTATGGATTAGGCAATCTCCCAATTGTAGTGGTACAAACGATTTGATCGGTTATGTTGCAACAAAAGTATACCGAGAAGCATACATGATCATTTGTGTGTATTTTACAAGGCTACTGAAATGAGTCTTTCGTCTATCTCACTGTGTATGTCGATGATATGTTGATTGCGTCAAAGAGCGAGAAATTGAAAATTTGAAGGCTCAACTAAGTCGGGATTCGAGATGAAAGATTTGGGAGAAACGAAGATTCTCGGTATGGAGATAAACGAGAGACGGGAAGAAGGAAGCTTTGTTTGACCCGAGTCAATATTTGAAGCGGATACTACACAACGTTTTGGTATGAATGAACGACAAAACTGTAAGTACTCCATTAGTTCCTCAATTTAAACAGTACTCGATTATCTCCTAAGAATGATGCGGAAACGAGAATATATGGCAAAGGTACCATATGCAAATGCGGTTGGTAGCTTGATGTATGCAATGGTGTGTCTGAGACGACATTTCACATGCGGTTGGTCTTTGTGGCGACATGTATGATCGCGGTAAAGGACATTGGTTAGGCATGAAATGGATTCTACGATATATTATAAATACTATAGATGTTGGTTTAGTATTTCGGCGGGATAATACCATTGGTCAATGTACGATCGGATATTGTGATTCGACTATGTAGGAGATTTAGATAAGCAGGTCAACTGCGGTTATGTGTTTACTCTTGCTAGAGCAGGTCAGTTGGAAGTACACCTTGTAGTCACGCTTGCTTTAATGCACTCTGGAGGCGAGTATATAGCGATTCTGGTAGTGAAGGAAGCTATTTGGTTACGAGGTTTGCTTGAAGACTTGGGAGTTAGTCAAAAATATATTAAGGTGTTTTGTGATAGTCGAGTTATATTCATTTAGCAAAGAACCAAATCTGCCGTACACGTCACAAAGCATTGGCGTTCGTTATCATTTCGTGCGAGAGATTATTGAAGAAGGTGGAGTACTAGTTCGGAAGATTAGTACGACGGAGAATCCACATGAGATATGATGACGAGGTGTGCTGTTGATCAAGTTCAAACATTGTCCTGGACTTGATTAACATCTACTGAATCTGAATTGTATGGCGTCGTTGATCTAGCAATTGAAAAAATCATTTAAAACCACTAAGTCGCTAAGGTGGAGATTTGTTATATATTGCTCCTTAGTGAGAAAATTAGAAAAGTCCCACATTGATTAGGAATGAAGATGGGGGTTGGTGTTGGGCTAAAAATAAAAAGCGCTTCACCATTTGTAAACATCCCAAAATGTGTAAATCTTCCTCTCTTTTGTAAGGGTAATTGATTAGCTCAATTTTGCCCAATTAGTTGTAATTTTGAAGTTCATTCATTTGAAGATAGTGGAAATGGTCAACGACGCTCGAGGACCTAGGTAACATTTATACCGAACCTCGTTAAATTTCTGGTGTTATTATTTTTCTACTTTAATATTTCTGTTTCAATATCTGTTTTAGTTTATTTTAGCATTATATTTCCAATAGCATTATTTTGTCGGGTTAGTTTGAGTTCTATTCATTTAAATCATAAGTGAATAGTAACTACTTAGAATAGGGAAAATATACCCGATTTTCCCAACATATATAGATATAGATGTATAATTATAATGTATTCATCATCAAAATTATCAAAATCCAATTGAGAGAAAAAAATTAGCGGAAGAAAATTGTTTTCAATTTTCTTTGGTGTAATTGTCTTGTGAGTTGTGAGTTGTGAGTGTTGTAAACACTTTGTATAATTTCTTCCTTTTAGTAGAAGATCTACAGCAGGTTCGAAAACGTAAGTAAAATTGGTCGAACTTCGTTATCAAATTTATGTGTTATTTTATCTATTTTTGTTTTTCTTATAAATTTGATTTATCAAGAATTTGCGTAATTTTCTAACAACTGGTATCAGAATTTTTGTGGTGATTTCTATCCATTTTCAACAAGGTTACTATTCATGTAAATAGTAAATTTTTGTTGACGATATTGGTTTGATGACGAAGGTATTCTAATATAAGGTGGTTTACAGAAATAGTCAGAAATGATCGAGAGGAAATCAGATTTGAATGGGAGAACGGTCGCAAATGAAGGAAATGTGAAACTCGAGAAATTCAATGGCACAGATTTTGGGTTTTGGAAAATACAAATAAAGGATTATCTGTATCAAAGAAGTATGTATCAACCTCTCTCAGGGAAGAAGTCAGATGCTATAAAGAAAGAAGATTGGAATCTTCTAGACAGACAAGCCCTCGGAGTTATTCGATTGACACTATCCTACAAATGTTGCTTTCAACATAGCAAAGGAAAAGACCACAACAAGTCTTATGTTAGCTCTTTCCAATATGTATGAGAAGTCATCAGTCTCAAATAAAGTGCAACTTATGAGGCGTTTGTTCAATTTACAGATGACGAAAGGCACATCGGTAGCTCAACATCTCAATGAACTCAACATCTCAATGAACTCAACATAGTCACAACCCAGTTGAGTTCAGTTGAAATTGAATTCGATGAAGAAGTATGAGCATTGATACTTTTGGCTTTTTTACTAAAAAGTTGGAATGCTATTGTCATGGTTGTGAGTAGCTCGTCAGGAAGCAATAAGTTGAAATTTGACGATGGTCACGATCTGGTTCTCAATGAAGAGATCTGACGTAGAGGGTGAGGTGAATCGCCAATCACTTCAGTTTTGCATACAAAATCAAGAGGAAGAAATTCAATCAGAGGGAATGGACATAGAAGAACAAACCACCGAGGTAGATCAAAAGATATGAGGTCCAAATATAGGAATCTCAATAATTCTCAAAGCTCGAAGACTATCGAGTGTTAGAATTATAGGAGAACTAGGCACTACAAAAATTAGTGCAAGAGTGCACCAAAGGATCAGGAAGCGAATGTAGAGGTAAATGTTACTTCCACCTCAAAAGGAGATGATGCATTCAAATATTCTTTGGAGAGCAAGGAAGAATCTTGGGTATTAGACTCTGGAGCATCGTTTAATGATACTTCACAGAAGTAATTCTTCGAAAAATATGTCCCCAGAAACCTTTAAAAGGTTTATCTTGGTGATGATTAACCATGTGCTATTATTGGCAAAAGTGTAGTAAAGATTAAGTTGAACGAGTATGTTTGAGAGCTAAAGGATGTCAGGCATATTCCCGACCTAAGAAAAAACTTAATCTTAGTAGGACAGTTGGCTAGTGAAGGCTACGTTATGGCCTTCCATGATGATAATTGGAAGATTTTAAAGGGTGTAATAACGGTTGATCGAGGCAAGAAGAGTGGCACTCTTTACATGACAGTAGGGGCACATTGTTCGATCATAGTTGCTATAGGCAATAAAACACCAAATTTGTGGCACCAGAGACTAGGCCATATGAGTAAGAAGGGGATGAAGATTATGTACTCAAAGGGAAAACTTCTAGGTCAATAGTCAGCGAAGATAGATATGTGCGAAGATTGCATACTTGGAAAGCAAAGAGAATCAACTTTCAGACAAGTGGTAGAATCCCAAAGAAGGAAAGGCTATAGCTCATTCACTTTGATGTTTGGGGACCAACGGTCGTTTCATCGATTGGTGTTAAACACTACTTTGTGACTTTTATTGATGATTACTCTCGAAAGATATGAGTTTACTTTATAAATCATAAGTCTGAAGTGTTTGAGTCCTTCAGAAGATGGAAAGCTATGGTTGAAAATAAGACAGGTTTGAAGATAAAAAAGCTTAGAATCGATAATGGTGGTGAATATAAAGACACCATATTCAAAAATTTCTACTATGAGCATCAGATCAGAATGGAGAGAACTATGTCAGACACATCTCAACACAATGGTATAACTGAGTGTATGAACTAAACGTTGATAGAAAGAGCTAGAAGAATTCGTATACAATTAGGTCTACCAAAATAGTTCTGGACAGAAGCAGTCAACACGATAACTTATGTGATCACAGAATACCAGAGGAGGTATGGAGCGGAAAAAAGATAAAACTATCATATCTAAAAGTTTCTGGTTGTGTAGCATTTATGTATATAAGTGATCAAGGCAGAAATAAGCTTGATCCCAAATATAAGAAATGCACCTTCATCGACTATCGTAAGGATGAGTTTGGTTACCGCATTTGTGATGACGAAACTAAGAAAGTGATCTGTAGTAGAAATGTGGTTTTCAACGAAATGGTGATGTATAAGGACAAGTATAAAATAGACGCCAACGACTCAAAGTAGAACGAGTCAGTATTTACAGATGTAGATGATGTCCCAGATAGTCCCATGACGAAACTAGTTGTAACAAGTCCTTAACCAGAGGAACTTGTTGGACATAGCAGTACGCAATAGTCGAACACACCACAGCCTCATACTCTAGCTCCTATATTGAGAAGGTCTTTTTGATCTCATGTGCCTAACAGGAGATACATGAACTATATGTTGCTGACTAATGTATGGAAACCTGAATGCTATGATGAAACTTGTCAGACTCGAGATGCCAATAAGTGGGAGCTTGCCATGAAAGAAGAAATGAAACCTCTCGTCTCAAACCAAACATGAGAACTAGCTAAGTTATCCATAGGGAAGAAGACACTTCACAACAAAATGATTGGAAATAGTTGACTATACCAACATTTTTGCTCCCGTTAGGAAGCTCAATACTATCAGATCAGTGTTGAGTATTATAGCCATTGAAGATCTTTATCTCGAATGGTTGGATGTGAAGACTGCATTTCTTCATAGAGACTTAAATGAGGAAATATACATGTACCAACCAGAAGCTTTCTTATAAAGAGGGAAGAACAACATGATGTGCAGACTTAAGAAGAGTTTGTATGGCTTGAAATAAGCCCCGAAAATAGTGGCATAGAAAGTTTGATAGTTTCATGCACAAGAAAGGTTTCCAGAAGTGTAACGTCGACCACTATTGCTACTTCAAGAGATATAGGTCTAGTTATATCATTTTAATACTTTTATGTTGATGATATGTTAATAGTAGGTTCAAATATGAATGATATGAGAAGGTTGAAGTATCAATTGTCAAAGGAGTTTGACATGAAATACTTGGGTCCAACAAAGAAGATTCTTGGAATGCAAACCATAAGAGATAAGAAAAGAAGATCCTTGTAGTTATCTCAGGCAGAATACATCAACCGTGTTTTGCAAAGATTCAAAATAGGCGATGCCAAGCCAGTTAGCACACCCTTAGTGAGCCACTTTTGCCTATCCAAGGATTAGTATTCTCAGACGGAGAAAGAGAGAGAATTCATGGCTAAGGTTCCTTATGCCTCATCCATTGGAAATTTGATGTACACGATGGTCTATACGAGACCAGACATTGACTATACAGTGGAAGTTGTTAGCATGTTTATGTCAAATCCAGGAAAAACTCATTGGGAAGTAGTCAAATGGATTTTGAGGTATCTACAAGGCACTACAGAGAAGTGTTTGTACTTTAGTAAATGAGAGTTAAAAGTACAAGGCTATGTAGACGCAGACTTTGGAGGTAAAGTTGATCACCGAAGAAGCACCACCGGTTATATATTTACTATTGGAACTACAACTGTTAGTTGGATGTCACAGATACAGAAGATTATCACTCTATCCACTACATAGGCTGAGTATGTAGTAATGACTAAAGTCAGTAAAGAGATGATATTGCTTCAAGGTTTGTTAACTGAGTTGGGATTCAAATAGGAGAAGATTGTTCTGCACAGTGATAATAAAAATGCAATACATTGGTGAAGAATTTAACATTTCATTCTAAAACCAAGCATATTTAGCTTCGTTATCACT
This sequence comes from Hippophae rhamnoides, assembly GCA_033030585.1. Classification (NCBI taxonomy): domain Eukaryota; kingdom Viridiplantae; phylum Streptophyta; class Magnoliopsida; order Rosales; family Elaeagnaceae; genus Hippophae; species Hippophae rhamnoides. Next base: position 72,280,267 of record CM065429.1, read on the forward strand.
TCATCAGATCTCTATTGGAAGATGATGTATTAATATTGGAGAAGATTCCAAGAAGCAAAAATCCAACGAATATGTTGACAAATGTGGTAACTATTGACAAACTGAAGTTGTGTTTAACTTCAGTTGGTCTGTTAGAGTAACAGGACAAGAAAAGTTGTTGTATTAATCGAGGTGTGAAGATAGATTGAAATCAGTTTTTAAGTGAGATATTATTGAATAATTGGCTCTAAAGTCAATTATATTAGGGACGTTAATTCAATGAGTAAATCAATGAGTAAACATCCTTAATTTAAGGAGTAGATCAAGGAATGCACACCCTTAATTTAAGGAGTAATTCAAGAAGTCAATCTCCTTATATATAGATGTATAATTGTAATGTATTCAACATCTAAATCATCAAAATACAATTGAGAGAAAAACTTAGAGAAAAAAACTTTAATAAGAGTAAATTGAGAGCAATTTTTTTAGATGTAATTGAGTTGTGAGTACAACTCACGACATAATTTTCTCTAAACTATTTGCTCAGGGAAAATTAAATATCCAATAGGTTTCTCTATTTATCTTTTCAAAAATCCTTAAACATGACAAGTATAAGTAACTTTAGGAAATCTTCAATTCCATTATTATGCATAAATTTTAATAAATCAAATAGGTATTGAATGATACATAATACTTTTGACATTCATCGTGTTCTGCTGTAAACCCAATAACCCAATTGTATGTATAACTCGTAACCACAAATACATTTAACCGGTCAATATCCACACATATTCAATTACATGGAATTACAAATCTAAGGAAAAGGAGCAAAACAAAAATGGATTGAAATAGTATTTGATAGTTGAGAAATGAAAGATATGCTACATATTTGGTCATAAAAGTACGCATAAGCAGTTCAACAACAATTGAAAAATGGGAAGGGAACCTAGGGCAAAAAACAAAGTACTAATATTACACTTTTGAAGGGTACGAAAAAAGAGAGAGGTATGTTTCATAGCAAATTAAAACCTTAGATTATTGAAAACAAAAGTAATTATAAATTTACCGCACATGATAACATGTCAAGTTTTCTAGATGTTAGGTTGTTTTAGTGATTGGTTACCACTCAATCAATAAGTCAATATTGTTTGTTAAGAGATGATTGTTTGTTTGATTTAGTCATACAATGTTATTAGGATCTTTTAAACGTGGGTTGTTGTTTTCTTATTTCAACTTGTTCTATGAGACTATATAATAGCTAAGTTTATTCTCCAAGTGATTTCTTCCCATTTTTTTTTTTATAGTTTTTCTTGTTTTTAACATAACAAATATCTTACCTTGAAAAAGCAAAGTGTGATTTAAGGATTGTGCTCTCACTGGTCAATAATATTAACGAATTTTCATGCTATTTGACTTTGCAACTAAATTTTTAGAAATATTATAAAAAATAAAAAATAATATTTTTAACTTATAATAACAATACTATTTAACAATATATAATTAAATAATAATTTAATTTAAATAAAATAATAAAAATATATAAATTAGATATTAAAAATTTAATAATTTTATTGTTAAAAGTTTTAATGTTAATATTTTTATTATTTTTTTTTTAAAAATTATCTCTTTTCTTACCTGTTTTTTATATTGTGTGTGGTCTTTCTCGTTAAACGTTAGTCCTTAGTACTTCGTTTTTTTCTGTTTTCTCTCCATAAAAGGTATAGGTTGGTTGGGCTCATATGTCCCAAAACTTAGTGGGCATTTGTCTCCATGTAAATTTGAACTTTTACATCTCACACAGATTTGTTTCCTTAAATTTTCATAAAATTAAAATACTCAATTAATTTTATTTTTAATATCTTAAAAAAATACTTATATTATATTTTTAAATATATAATATATATATATTTTTATATTATAAAAAGTATAAAATATTTAAAATAAAAATTTATAATTATATTATATTATTAAACTATAAAATTTATTTAATCAAATTAATATATAGATTCATGCCAATTAAAATAGAGAAAAAAAAATAGTTTCAAAGATATGATTAAAAAAAGTCTATAAATTAGTTAAGAACACATACAACATTTATTAAAATATTAAAAATAATTTAGTATTAAATTTTATTTTAAATAAAATACTAGTATTGTTATTAGCATTTTAAAATTTAAGCATACATTCACGTAGATATTATAATATTTTAAAGGTTGTTGGACTTCATTAATATCAAACCTTTTATCTTAAAATATAATTTAATTTATAATATTTTTAATTCAATTTAATATAATTTGAATTTTAAATTTTTCAAAAAAATATAATTAGATTCTTAACTTTTACAAAAACTATAAAATTTGATTGAAAATATTGAATTTTAAAATATTCATGATTAAATTATGTTACGAACTAAATATAGTGAGAATCAACAAAATACAATAAATTATTTTAAATTTTAATAATTTATATATTTACAGAGTAAATTATTTAATAACTAAGTATAATAATAATAGTTACTTTTAAATATGTTGATAAATTTGTTATAATTTAAAGTGATTAGAATTCTAAATTCAATTACAAAATTATAATTAATTTCGTGTACATATTTTTAAAATTTTTAATACTTTTAAAAATATATTTAAATAAATAATTGTTTTATTTTAATTTTTTACAATTTTTCGATAAACATAAAAAAGTAGGCATTTGATATTTACAAGATCAAATTACGAATTTAACTTCTAGCCTCGTAAAAATATTTGTTTTCACCTTAATGTATATACACATGGAGAGCTAAAAATAAAATTATATATATATATATATATATATTATGTTATGCATTAAAAAAAAATATAAAAAAGTAACATACTTAAATTTTATAAGAATAATAACAATAATTTTATAATATTGAAAGAAATTAAATAAAAAATAATTCAATATAAATTAATGAATTTAGTTTTTTAATAGAAAAAATATATAAAATTATCTTAATATATTTAATTTATGATTATAAGTTTTAAATGTATTGTTTTTATCTATATATATATATAATCTATTTATTTAATTAATTTTATTTTTAATAAATGTACGTGTGTTTATTTTTTTACCATATTAAAATATATTATATAAAAAAAGAACGAATTAAATAGAAGTTATAATACGCACTTAAAAAACAAAAGAAGTTTATATTCACTGTCCTATTTACTTCAATTATTTCGAATCCAATAATTCCAATTACGATACAATCTTACTTAATCTCACTCTCCAGCAGCAGTTAAACGGACCGAGGAAGGTCCTAGATTTCACCTCTTTTCATTTTCTAGCTTTTGGTTTGGAGGGCAGTTCGTATCGAAGTCAGTATATTTTCAATAAACAACTCAACTAGTCTTCTTTGCGCAAGAAGTTAGAAAATGAGACCCAACATTGTTTCGGAAGTGAGTTCTCTCTGATCTACCACCTGGTCTCTCTTTTTCCCAATTTCTGTTTCTTTGAAGCTCTTAATTATACCTTACATGCGTGTTCTTTTTAATTTTTAATTGAAGTTCATAATAATTTGATTTTCGAGCCTTTGATATTTTTTTTCCGTCAGGACACTAACTCATAACATTGAAAATGTAATTGACAAAATTGTCTTTGATGTTGTGTTCAATTTAAGTGGGAATACTGGGTTTTTTTTATTAATCGAAGAAATGCAGGTTCGATTTGGAATGACCATGTTTAATTTTTAATTTTCACTATTATTTTGTTTAAATTTCTGCTTCGTTCTTTAATTTCACTTAGAGTTGCTATATTAGGTCATCATGTTTTACATAACGATTCATACATGGGGACATTGATAATCTTCTCTGCTTGATATAATATATTGGATGCAGAACGGTTTGGAGAGAAATGATATTCTGGATGGACCAATATTTTCCTAGTTTTTTGCAATTTGCAATTTGCATTTTGATTTGTTTTATTTTCTGGTTAGTTGGTAAACAAAAACTGTGAGCGATGTTGATATCATTTAAAAGCCATATAGTATGTGTTTGGACACATGGACCGACTTGGAGCCCGACCCAGGATACATTCCGAGCCAATGTTTGTATTTATGGGGTCGACCACATGTCTGAGCCGTGGGGTGGCCGACCCCGGTTTATGAATTTGCCTGTTTTTTACTCTTTTTGTCCTTCTTGACACACTTACATGTGTCTACTCTATGTAATCGATACCTGTACATATAAAATTCTATGAGAATTTAGTTGGTAAACAAAAACTGTGAGTGAGCTTGATATCATTTAAAAGCTTTATAGTATGGAAATACAGGTGCACTGTTGTCCTTCTTGGGTTTTCTGCTTATATGGCATTTTCTTGAGATAGTCTAGTTGTCATCAAATTAATTTCTCAGTATTTTAAGGTATCTATATGAAGTTGTCATTACTTAAGGGGGCATATCATTTACCTCAAAGGACTGATATGCAGCTAGCATCTCATTTTAGCGCTTAAATTCTTCATTCTGGAAGAACATCCTTCGCTCTTCTCCCCTTTATTTTCCCTGGGCTTATTTTTGCATAGTTCTGTTGAAATAAGATGGCAATCTCACTGACCAATTTTGAAATGCAACTGACTTTTGTTGCTGTTACAATCTAGTTATTATAAGAATAGCTCCCTTTTATTATTTGGTATATTAAATCTGTTTTCTAAATGTTATTTTGCAGGCAGGATTACAAACAAGACTTAGCCAATGGTGGGAAAGCATTCCATTCCTTACTTCAGCTGTGGTGGTTGTTTGTGGGGCTATTTACTTGGTCTGTTTGTTGGTTGGCTATGACTCCTTTTTTGAAATATGCTTTCTGCCATCCGCAGTTCTATCACACTTTGAAGGTACTTAAAAGTTTGATATCTAATTGGTTTGTAAACAGACATTAAAGATTATTGCTGCATTTTCCTATCATCATTAGGTTCCTTTACAGTATATTTCTCTTTAATTTTGCACTGGTATGTGAAACCCAATTGTTTTTCATAATTATAAGCTATCACAAAATTCCAGCTCTTGTCAGATTGCTCACATTTTGTTTTTCACTTGAGTTTCCCTCACCCCTGCTCCTCCTGACCTTATCTTCCCCTCCCTCCCTTCTATATGCAAATGTGGAAAGCACATAAGGAAAAGAAAGTATCTTTTTAAAGAATACAATTTAATTTTCCTGCTATACAAACAAAGAGTAAGGTGAGCTACTTACCATATTTTGGCTATTTCTCCCCTTAAAATCCAAATTATTTCTATGTATATATTCCCTTGCAATTGCATTTATTTCAGCTTCAACTCCCACAAGCATAGTTGGGGACAAAATGGTGTTGAATTTTATCTTCTACTTGATACCTGAAGTTTAATATTTATTTGATTTTCACGCTGTTGTTTTGTGTTTATAACAAGGTAGGTTAAAATCATTGGCTTTTAGGGAGTTGAAGTCTTCATTTTGCAGTTGAATCTTAGTTTGCTCTTATCACTTATGAATCAATTTTCTTATTTAAGTGCATTGTATATGAATCCTTTTGTCTGAAGTTCTTCAAAATTGAGTGAAAATTCTTTTGGAGAACTTACCTAGCTCAATATTATGTTAGTTAAGGTAAGTAAAAGTTTTGTGAAAATATAACTGAAGTGATATTATTGTGATCTCTGCAAATTTTCAGGTTGGTTTTCATCTATTTTGGCTATTTTGATCTCTAGCTTGTGACATTCAACCAAATAACAACATTACATTTTTGGTGATCTTTAAGTTGCCGTCAAGTTTTCAGTCTTGATGACAATCTTTTTTGTTGGTCTTATACAAAAAAACTATATATATTCCATTGAATCAGCAATTTAGATATGATATAAATTTGGCTGACCATTAGAAACTAATATAGAAATTTCATTGGTTTTGTCAAGGAGAAACAACTTTCTGTTAAAATTACCTTTAGCAGATATGATATACTTCTTCAAGAATAATTTCCTCTGTATTTTGAGTCACCTTTTATTGTCTCTTGCAGTTTACAGGATTTACACTTCCTTTCTTTTTCATGGATCGCTGCTTCATGTTCTGTTCAACATGATGGCTTTGGTCCCTTTGGGTTCCGATTTGGAGAGAATCATGGGATCTCTCCGCTTATTGTACATGACCATTCTGTTCGCTACCACCAATGCCCTTTTTCATCTTTTGATTGCACTGTTTGTGGCATATAATCCTTTTTACTCTTATCCATATTACATGAATGAGTGTGGAATAGGCTTCTCAGGAATCTTGTTCTCTATGATTGTTGTTGAAACAAGTCTAAGCGGAGTTCAGTCTAGAAGGTGTGTTTGTTTCCCCCTAAATCTTTATTACTATTGTATGATCATTGACAAGCACACTACGATTGTTATTTTTTCCCTTTAACTGAGAAAGTTTATATTCTTGGTTTTTGAAGCATTAGAGTATTCATGCAAAGATTGCAATGTGATTGTTGACAAGTACACTACGATTGTTATTATTTTCCTTTAACTGAAAAAATCTATATTCTTGGTTCTTGAGCATTAGGGTATTCATGCAAAGATTGCAATGTGAATGTTAACTTTAGATAATCCCCTTGCCTTACTTGTTTCACAGCCTTTGTATTTTTTTCCTCAAATTTTTTTATGTCAATAGGTTGGGATCCATTAACTGACAGAGTATTTCTTTGGTGATGCAGTGTGTTTGGACTATTTAATGTTCCTGCAAAATTGTAAGTACTGTGATTTGAGCAGATTTATTTATTGCTTATCTGAATCAGTAATATATACATTTATGTTGTGGCAATATGTCTCAGGTATCCATGGATCTTGTTGGTGGTATTTCAGCTTCTTATGACTAATATCTCATTACTTGGACACCTATGTGGCATTTTGTCTGGCTTTGCATGTAAGCTTTTGAACCTCAAAATCATCAATTTCTTATTCCTGCCATACCTAAGATACTGCCAAAGTTAGTATCAAGGTAATTCTATTGTGTTGTTTTTGTGATGCAGATGCATATGGCATTTTCAATTTTCTTATGCCAGGAGCGTCTTTTTACTCTGCTATCGAGGCATCATCTTGGTTGGTAAGTATTCTCTGCTGGACTTTTGACAATAAATTAATTTAGGGATATTGTGTTGAGTGATTTCAAGATTTATATGTAGTTTCTTACCAGAGGACAGAATCTTGCCTATGAGACAGTTGTGATAGAATCAGACACCATTAGTCATTGTAATTACATTGTTAATTTGGTAGTCATCGTCCTAGAGGGTTATAATTTTTTGTAAGGTTACTTTTCATGAGAGGATTTGTACCAACGGTGTATGTATTTTCATCGCACATATTTAAAGACGTCCTTTTTGTGTGGATACTCTTTTTTTTTTTGAGGTTTTGGTTAACTTGATTGTTGGTTTTTATTTCATTTCCGTCAGTGAACCTTGCAACCATGTTTCTATATGTGTATTTAGTGAGTTTCTTTTAATTTCTAGGTATATGAAATTGGCTAATTGTCTTTTATTGCATATGGTATTTTCTATCAAATCTTGTACACTTGACATTTGCTTAGGCTTAGCTACCTGCTAACCAATGCAATATTATAACTGTGCTCAGGCATTTTGTGTTAGGCGACCAAAGTTTATTCTTTGTACTGGTGGAAATCCTTTCAGTTATGTCCCCACATATACTGGCCAAAGTACAACTTCCAGGTTTGTTATGCTTTTTGATATTATAGCTTGTAAAAAAAAGCTTGCCCATCTTACCAAAGACATAATTCTATATATTTTCCTGATCAGTGGAATGTTTTCTGGAAATATATGGAGGAACATGTCTTCGTGGATGCCATCAAGGGAATCGTCTGCTCAGGTTTAATGATCTTTTCTGGTTCTTTTATCGAAACATTTATGTTTCTGCTACCTAATTTTACACACCCAACTTACATACTCTAAAGAGGGCTCCGAACCGTCATCTCCGGATGCCCATAATTGGCTTATGCCACTAGATCAGAGTCGTTTGGGCTCTTTATCAAAACATTTAACGGTGGACCTTATTTTCTTTTTTGATCAAGGGAATTGCAAATACTTTACTGTGAGTATGCTGAAATAGTAAAATACCTTCCCGAAAGGTTTTAAATAAGACCAGGTCCTTTAGTTGTGTTCCTTGTATTTCGAATACACTTATTTTCTTGAATACAAATAAGTGACTTTTTCTGTTTTTCTGGGGATGCTTTCATAATTAAAAAAAGGAAAGAAATTGAGGGAGAAATATTGTAAAAGCACTTGGTCCGATCCTTTGGATCAAGTCAAGCTAGAACTTTGGTTATATTTTTTTTCCCTTCTCTTTCTTTCTTTTGGACCAATAGAGCATTCATATTAAAGTTTAGTGGAGTATATTATATTCTGTTTGAAAGAAATCTTAATTTTGAATTATTTTGAAACTATTTTGGAATTTGATCAATGCTTTACAGTTCTACTCTTATAAACAGCTTATTTTATTTTATTCCTTTCAAGTGCCTGGTCTTCTTTTCCCCTTTAATCTCCATTTACTGGATTGTGTTTTGAATCATCATGTTCTTTTGTCTCCTTGTCCTTATTTCTATTTTACTCTTTAATGTCTGTCCAAATTAGACCGGGTTTTTGAAATTTAAATTCCATATGACCTGATGGAAATAAGTTGACAGAAGGCAGGCATAGGTTATCTTTTTGTTGGTTTATGTCAGTCAGATAGTCGCATGTACTTTGTTTCTTACACAGTTTTGTATATATCCTTATCTCTTAATGGTTAGCTGAAGTTTATCGGGTTTCTGAATCAAACAATTTACTTATAGCCCATAGAGGACCAGAGGTTTCCAGGGAGGGCTAGGACTCTTGGTGCTGTTCAAACTCAAGCAGCTTCTGCTGATAATTTAGACTCAAACCTACATGCTAGACTTTTGGGTGATAACAACCAAGATCATTCCTCAGACATAGCACCAACTGGTACAAGACAACAATTACTGAACGCAAGGTATTCAGATATGCATGACTGTTGACTTGAATGTTTCATATATGTATTTGTTAAGGATCTAAAAGTTGCTTTAATAAACTTCATTCAATTTTTTCTTTCAACGTGATAGACCAAAATATTATTCTTCATATTCTACCCATCACTTCGAAAAATAAATTTGCAGTACCCATCAAAATATTCCTTTTTTTTTTTGCTAAGGTCAGTATATTAAAAATTTGAGGCTTTTTTCGGCCATTGATTAAGAATTTTAGTTTTGGTGATATTTATGTTGGACGGTAGTAACTATATAACAATTACTTGTAACGGTACATGAATATGTTGTACTTTTAAAATTCAAAAATTAGTGTGTATGTTTTGATGGAAATTGTTATAAACTGGTTTTATTTCTGTAGTTAGTGGACAAAACGTTGGCAACTGCATCTTAATACGACGAGAAATAATAATTTATACTCTATCCTAGTGGTAAATTCTGAAGTATAGTTTTAATCTGGATGATTATCTGTCACTAAAATGTTTTAGCTCTTTGATTCAACAGTTACCCTTTTTTCTATGTCAAAATTGAACGGTAATCACCAAAATCTTTTGCACATGATATCCAAGGATCAGGTTGTTTTATTTTCTAATTTATGCTTCTCATTTTAGGATCCCCTCCTCCTCCTCCTCTCTTTCAAGCTCATCCTATATTGAATCAATAAATCCACTAGTTAAAACAATGTACTTATAATGAACTTCATAAAAACTAGTTATAATGTAGTTGGTAGATTATTTTCGACAATGAATTCATTGCAGCACTATGACTCAGATGTCAATACTTATTTTGTATTACTTCAGGGGGTCGGCAGTAGACAATGCATCAATAGTTACTTCAGGAGTCCCTGCTTCCCATCAGGTTTTACCTTCAGACCCAGATATGATTCAATTTTTTCAAAATGATATGAACTGACTTTTTGCAAGTTTACCTGTCTGCTAGGTGCAGGATTCAGTTGCTAATGATGAAAAAATTCAAAAACTTGTATCGATGGGCTTTGACAAGGTAAAAATCATAGCTTCTTTTGCACCATATTAGCATTTTGTACAGCAAAGAGGTAATATCTTTAAAGATAACACCATGGTAGAGTTTATATCTTTACTTATTGGGTTAACATTTTGGGATTGAAAGGCTTATAATTCTTATAGATTTTGACTTGATATCAGAGCTTTAGTTGATTGAGACAAAAAACTTAGACCTTCCCTCATAAAAGAAGAAGAAAAGAAGCATCCGTTGCAAAAATAAAAAGAGAAAGGTGACCTAATATAATAGATATAAATATAATATGGAAAAATACATGGTGATGGGTTTTGTAAGAGATAAAAATCCACAATTTGAGGGGATATTAGAGTTATGTCCCATATTGAATAAAGACAAAACTATGGTAGAGTTATAGGGATTATAGTTGTCTCCATCCCTTGGGTTAAATTCTTATGGACCTTGACCGGAATATCAGATGATTTTGCCTCCTTTTTCTATGTTATAGTTACAAAATTAAATAGGTCTCATAATGAATGGACATTAAGATGATAGAGCAAATCAGATGATTGATGGGGATTTTCAAAAGCTAATGTCCTTTCTTGTTTCAGACACATGTAGAAGTTGCACTAGGAGCTGCCGATGGGGATATGGATACAGCAGTTGAAATTCTCACAAGCCAGCAGGTCTATACATGAGAACAATAATCAGAGACCTTCATTGACTAGAGTTTCTCGTTTGACTGACTGTGACTCATATATGCAGGGATGAGGGATGAGGGCTTGCAGCTAATCCATCGACTTCCAAAGAATTTGAAACCGTTCATATTCTCTAGAGTAATTCTGACATTGACCAGAAGAGGAAGGAAAAAAACAGAAGAATTTGATCAGCTAATACTTTAAATGATTGCAAACAGAAGAATTTGAAAGAGAAGCATGATAGTCATTGTGAAACTTTTCTTCCTCTCGTTATTACTGGAAATGATTGCAAACGTGAGAAACCGAACAGTAATTAGAAAATTCAAGAACTTTTGGTTTCCCGTCTTCAATACTCACTATCAGTTCATGTTCCTTGTGTTTGTTCTGGATATTCTAAATTGTTGGAGTAGCACGTGGTGGTCCTTTAAAGCCCTTGTGTTCAAACAAGTCAATGTTTCCTATGTCGATGTGGGATTCAACTTTATGTTCATATTCATGTCTCGTTTTTACCAGTATGCTTGTTATCATCGGTCTTTGAAAAGGTAGATGAAAAGTTAGATGATAACGAATTTTTATTTTTTTAATCAGATATGTTTGATAAAAATATTAGGTGATTTATAAATCTTTAAAATTTTGATAGTGAAGGCGTGTTTCATCCTCTAAGAGAGAATAGATGTGAAGGTTCAGATTGAAGTTCTTCATGAATTGCAAGAGGACTCAAAGGCTTGAGGAGCAGCCCGAAAAAGGGAAATCCCCCTTTCCCACCTTTTTGTCGTGTGGTCATAATATGGGGTTTGGGTTTATGCATGCCTTTATTGGAGAAGAAGGAATTAATTAGGCATTTTTTGATTTTTCAAGGTTACGTTAATTCAAACCGCAAACATCTATTTTAAGCGTGAGGTTGAAATTAAACATTAATCTTTAATTAAGAGTTATAATTTTATCAATTGAATTATTGAAGCATTGGCAAACAAATTATGTGGAATTGCACACATATTGTGAAGTGGTAAAGTTTTTCTTTTTTAAATTGAAAATGAATTAACTAACTAAATAAGAGAATAAAATGATCTATTTGTTATAAAGAAGTACCACGGAATTTGCCCAATTATAAATTTTTATTTGATTAATCGTTGGATACTTCACAAAAATCCTTTTTAAAAGTAACTTGTGATACAATATAATAGACTAATTTGAAAAATAAATAAATAAATATAGGCTATCCAACGACATTGATGCAACAACTTACAAAAATTATTTAATAAATGTATTAAATATAAATTAATTAACCCATTCATATAACTAGTTATACAACAAGGCAACACAAATTAACATGTTTAATCAATATTTTGTTTTGTTCATTTAACGTGTTAATACAATACACATATAATGTAAAATAAGTTAGAAAAATTTAATACATTTTTTCAATAATTATTTTGATTGATTACATGTAAAACATAGATAAAATATAAATATAATCTTCTAAATATTAGCCTTGATATACACTTATTTGTTTGTAAGAAATATAAGCATTCATAGTAAAAGAAAAAATTTAAACTTTTCAAATCAAATTCTTTAAAAATATACCATATAATTAAAGATAAAATATATCAACATTTTTAGCTAAATTGTACTTAAATATTTATATTATTTTTTATATTTGAAGCCATTTATTTTATAATTTTATAGTTAATTTTATTTAAGTAAAAAAAAATGTAAATCACATGCTTATGCGAGTAATGTGGTGATTAAACTTATAAAAGTTAGATGATGTTTTTATTTTTATATTATTTTAAAATCTTAAAATAAATAAAATACTATTAAAAATAGTTGTTGATTTAATTAGAAAATAATAAATGTGAAAATTATAATGAAGCATTGCAGCCTCCAAAACCTAGTTTGAAAATAGTTTCCTAACTTTCGCTTGTAATTAAAAAAGAAAAAACTCGCTTGTAAATTTTTTCTTCTTCTTTACTTCTGAGTCTGCTTGTCAATTGTCAGTCTTCCAAACGGAGTTCCCAGAAGCGGTCTACTAAAAATAATCAGAAAGCCGTATCCATCGTCCACTACCGTGTGAAGCTTATGGAGAGGCAGCAGCAGCAAAATGGCAAAGGAAACAAACCACACCCACAAGCCTCTTCTTCAGACAAGAAGATGAAGAAGATATTCGGTAGTAATACTCTTCAGATGAGCGACGATGGGGCCTCTTGTTTACTTGGTAGTATTATTGAAAAGGGTATTTCCGATGATCCACAATCCAAGTCTTTCGCCCCAATTCCTCTCCCTAAACCCACTGTGCTTCCTTTCCCTGTTGCTCGTCACCGTTCTCATGGCCCGGTAAAGCCCCTAGCTTAGCTCTTTTGTACTTTTGCATGCAAGACTAGGCTTTATCAATGTAATTTAGGGTTTATTTGTTTATGCTTCTAATGCTAAATGAAAGCGCTTTCTTCTGATAGCCGACTGAAACCATTTTTAGCTCTAACAAAAGCAAACAAACCCTTAACCAAGTTCGCTTGCATGTATTTTGCAAGAGAAGTAAGAGATGTATTATTTTCATGGGAATATTTGTGAACGAACGAGGGAGTGAGTGAATGGTGTGTTTTTGATGTTAAAAAGCACAAACTTTGATAACTGATCTTTGACTTTTATTTTGCAGCATTGGGGTCCTGTGGGTAGCAAACTGGTTGTTAGGGATGAAAATAATGATGGAAAAGATGATGAAGAGGATAAAGATTTTAAGGAATTTGAAGCAGTAGCTACTTTGGTAAAACCCATAAAGAGGAAGGAGAAAAAATCTATGGAATTTTGTAAATGGAGAGAGTTTGTCCAAGATGACAAATATTTCAAGGATGGGAAAGTGGAAGGAAATACGTATGGCTTAAGAAAATCTGGAAAACAAGGTAATGGTGGAGAAGCAATTAATAATGTTGCTATGGATAGTGAAAAAATTGGGAGTGGTAGAACTGTAGTTGACATGAGGTTTGATGATTCTAATCAATTGCATCTCCATAATAATGGCAAATGTGACAGCCCTGTTGGCATGGAGAGTGAAGGAGAACCTATGTCTGTAAATAGTCACATGGGTGATCACGATGGTGCAACTATGAATGTGCTTCAAATAAGGGAGCAAAAATCTTCCGATTCAACTATGGCTTCTTGTTCTGGGTCTAACTCTGAGAACAGACAGATGTTGATTGAGAATGAAATTGACGTTGAGAATCGTGTTCGCTTACAGGGAATGTCGCCAGAAGAAATTGCAGAGGCACAAGCTGAGATAATGGACAAGTTGGACCCTGCATTACTGAAAGTGCTAAAGAATAGGGGTGAAGGAAAATTGAAAAAGAAAAGGAACTCAAGCTCAGATATTGGCACCAACAATGAACCTGGTAATGTTCAAAACATGGTTAACAATAATGCTAGAACGTCTCCTATATCTGAGAGTGACTCATCTCAAGTGGGGATGAAAACAACGTCAAATGACATGGACAGTGGACCAGACAACCATGTAGCACGAAACCCAGACATTGCAAAAACCAGTTTGTGGAATGCTTGGAGTGAGAGAGTGGAGGCTGTGAGGGAGCTCAGATTTTCTTTAGAAGGGAATATTGTTGAGAACGGTTTTGTTCAGGGACTGAATACTGGTAAGTGGTAAGCTTTAATAAGTTTAATTTTTAATACTGATTTTCATTGTATTAACCCCCACCTTTCTTATCCTATTCGTCAATGTATTATATCATAAGGGCATGTGTTATTGGCAGCCCTTATGATCCAGTCAGTTATGTTTCTGATTTGTTTCTGATGAGCACATTCATTGTTCAATATTTGGATGATCAGATATTGTCACCAAGTGGTAATAATGATTTCTTCCAGTATCGAAGGTCAAAGCTATAGATAGTTTCATGGCACTTCTAGAATAAATCAAGGCATGACGAATGTGAAAGACAATTCTTTAGTTGGGTTGCTCACCATTTAAAAATTACATTAAGTTACTAATATTTCCTAAATTTTAAGTCGAAACCATTTCTTTTAGTTGTGGTCCACTTATATCCTCCTCGGATCGTTTCATGAGAAGATTTCTTTTGACTTATATTGTGAGACTGAATTCAATAATTTTGAATCACATCTAAATGGAACTTTTCAGTCAGATACCAGTCATTTAGAGATAATTTATTGTGTAAAAGAAAAATATGGTCCTTATGATGTTATTTAGTTCTTCATAATATTCTGTTGTACAGGAAATGTTACTGAGCGTGACTTCTTGCGGACAGAGGGGGACCCAGGGTCTGCAGGTTACACCATCAAAGAGGCAGTGGCACTTACTAGGAGTGTTGTTAGTCTAATTTTCCTTCTTAATAGATGTGTCTGTGTGGTGTTTTTCCTGTTCAAAATTGACCAAGTCTAGTATCATCTTCAACTTTAAAATAATGTGCTGTTGTTTTCAGTTCTATCTTATTCATTTTCTTTTTTCTCCTTATATGCCCATTGGTTTCAGATTCCAGGACAAAGGGCTCTTGCATTGCATTTGCTGTTAGCTGTCCTTGATAAGTCATTATATGGTATTCACCAAGCTCATCTTGGATGTACCATTACAAACTCTGATAAATATCACAAATTTGTTGACTGGGAAGCGATATGGGCCTATGCATTTGGTCCAGAACCTGAGCTTGTTTTATCACTGAGGTGAGTAATACCATTGTATGTACTCTATATTGCTTATTATTTAGAGATAAATTTAGGGATAAGGACTCAAATTACACAATTTTCAATTAGTGATCTCAAATGAAGAGGTGGATGTTTCAATTTCACATATTCATTAGAGATATGTTTTTACCAAACAAAGACAACGCCTAGAGTGGCTCACTATGTTATGTAAATCAATTTTCTCTATTATTTATCAGCTGCCATAACATTGTCTTCCCTCATATTATTATTTCATATTTATTATATGCTGCTTTGATATTTCTAAAACCATATCAGTGCACTGTCAACTTTCTTGAAAAAACTGAGGTTCCAAATTTTGAAATATTATGGATTTCACAAAAGTACTTAGAAGCTTCCATTATGGCTTTTAATGAAGTTTAGGGACAGTTAGTTATCTTTGAAAATTGGCAAATATATCTAACACTATATATTTAGGTCACAATTCAGTTCTGTATTGAAATACAGAAGCATGTGCCTGTGCTTTGTTGGATTTTGACTAATATGTTACTTTGCCAGCAATGCTGGCGAGGAAAGTTTTCTTTGAAATCTACTAGAGCCTTTGTCTTGTGTTCTACTTAACATTTTTCAAATATCTTCAAAGACTTTTTGAGACTAATTATTGTTTTAACAAGAAAATTATTTTTAGCTTGATGGTAAGGCTTATATGTATGTTTTTTGATTAAAAAGAATGTATGCTTTATGATAGTCAATGACATACACATAACCCGAATTTTCTTGCAAAAAAGAAAGGTAACTTTTATGTAGATCTTTTGCTTGCTACCTTCATTTTTAGCATGCATTCTTAAGAAAGTACTAGTTTTGACATGCCCAAACTAGTTTGATGGCATTCATGAGTGAGATGGATCTGGAGCCAATGCAACGTCCTATTCAGTTGCTACAAACCTAATTGAAGCGATATTTTATTAAAAGAAATCCTTTGGTTCCAAAGAAACATTTGATTGTCAGATTACGGTCATTCAATCTAGTTTCCTTGATTTGCAGGATATGTCTTGATGATAACCACAATTCTGTTGTTCTAGCTTGTGCCAAGGTTATACAATGTTTATTGAGCTATGATATGAATGAAAACTTATTTGAATTCTTGGAGGTAAGTCCCTTTGTCCAACATGTATTTTTTTTCCCTAGGTGTCCCTCCACCCTAAAAAAAAATATCTTCTTATTTTCTGATTTCATATTGACTCAGTTATTCTTATAAAAACTATTGATTCAATTATGATATATTTTTATTTCAGAGATTAGGAACTCTTGAGGATGTCTCTACTGCCCCTGTATTTCGAAGCAAACCTGAGATTGCCATTGGTTTTCTCCATGGTGGATTTTGGAAATACAATGCTAAGCCTTCCAATATTCTTCCCTTGAATGATAATATAATTGATGATGAGACTGATGAGAATCACACAATTCAGGATGATATTGTGGTCGCTGGACAGGATTTTGCTGCGGGTTTGGTGCGGATGGGAATCCTTCCAAGGATTCGTTATCTTCTGGAGGTTAGCATGATTTTTCTGACTTCGTAATTTAATTTCTTCTCATCCAAATGAGCTAAAAGCTACACTGGATCCTTTATAATTAATCAAAAGTTTTATTGAATTTATGACTTGAAGCCTTATGCTTGTGTATTTACATGGTTATTTTCATCTGGAACTTCAATGCTCATACTTCATATTACATGGAGTTACTTCTTTATGAAATTACCTTTTAAAAGTTGCTGAAGTTACAAGTTGTCAAATTGTGAAACTGAGTATTGTTGCATAATACTTGAAAATATTTGACTTTTGTTTATCCCAAATCCTTGGTCTCAACTTTCAACATGTCATCGGTCATACAATGAAATCAAAAAATTATGTTGTATTGCCTTATTTACATTATGTGGTTAATTCTTTGGAGGGAGATGGTGTTCAATGGATTGTCCATGTCCTTACAGGCCTCAGTAATTGAAAATGTTTAGTGACTTTTAGAAACGTAGGAAAGCACATATTCTGTGGCATTGTAGAGCTCTTCTTTATTGGTACTTTGATGGAAAAAAATAGTGGGATTTTTGAAGATAAAGAGAGTGGTTGCAACTTTCTTTGGAAGAAACGGGATTTTCCACAAGTATCTGAATTGCAAGTGCCATAAAATATCAGCAGAAAGTTGTGGTGTTTTGTGTTGTATTGTGTTCTAACAAGTGTTCATGTGGCACGCATGTCAAATGTCCTTAGACAAGGAGAATGCTTAACATACATGTTTATGTAGTTTCTAAGTTAAAACAATTTTTTTTTTTTGGTTTCAGTTAGATCCCACAGCAGCTTTAGAAGAATGCATAGTTTCAATACTAATTGCCATAGCAAGGCACTCTCCAACATGCGCAACTGCAATCATGAAATGCCGAAGGCTTGTTCAAACACTTGTCAATAGATTTACTGCAAAAAACAGTACAGAAATTCAGCCTGCTAAGATAAAATCTGTCTGTCTTTTGAAGGTAAACATTTCTGGAATATCATTCTGACAGAAAATGTTGCTCCTCAATGTACATTATTTAGCCAGTTACTTCTGTATTCAAGGATTAGGAAACTAATGATCACTGTTTGTTCTCTTATTAATGTCTAAGGTGCTTGCTCGATCAGATAGGAATCATTGCATTGATCTGATAAAGAATGGGTTTTTTCAAACTATGACCTGGCACTTGTATCAACAACATGCTACCTCTCTTGATCACTGTGTCAATTTGGGGAAGGAGAAGTTTAAACTTTCATCCGCTTTAACTGTTGAACAATTGCGTTTTTGGAAGGTCTGCATTCAGCATGGTTATTTTGTATCGTCTTTTCCTGATATTTTCACCTGCTTGTGCCTTTGGTTGAATCCTCCTGCATTTGAGACGCTGGTGGACAACCATATTCTTAGGGAGTTCACTTCCATCTCCAAGGAGGCATACCTTGTCTTAGAGGTTTTGGCTAGAAGACTTCCAAATTTCTTTTCACAGAAGCATCCAAGCAATCAATTTTCTAATTATCCTGCTGATGACATTGAGATATGGTCCTGGAGCTATGTTGGACCAGTGGTTGATTTAGCTGTGAAGTGGATCATGTCAAAGAGTGATCCATATGTATGTAATTTCTATGAGCAGCAACAAGAAATTGTGTGTGATTGTACAACCCAAGAGCCATCTATAACCTCCTTATTGTGGGTGTATTCAGCTGTAATGCACATGCTTTCTAGGGTACTTGAAAGAATTATCCCAGATGATGATGCTGTTATCTCACTGGGAAGTGGTGAGCTTGTGCCATGGCTTCCAGATTTTGTTCCCAAAATCGGTCTTGAAATTATTAGAAATGGATTCCTAGGCTTTATAGGTGCCAGTAATACAGAACATGGAATGGAATTTTCTGGAGGTGATTCTTACTTTGAGAAGCTGTGTCATTTGAGACAGCACAGTCTATATGAAACATCATTAGCTTCTGTGAGTTGCCTTCGTGGATTACTCAAGACTATGGTGAACATTGATAAATTGATCCAGTTGTCCAGGAAAGGGTTGCATAGTTCCTATCAAGAAAGCTCGCTCTCTAGAGAGGAGAACATACTCAAGAATGGCATCATTAAGGGGTCTCTTCGCAAAATGAAAAGTATGCAAACTATTTTTATGAAATTAATATCTTCAGAGTGTCACACTCTACAATCCATTGAAACATTTGGCAGAGGTGGTCCTGCACCTGGGGTGGGTATTGGCTGGGGTGCCTCTGGTGGAGGGTATTGGTCTTCTACATTTTTGCTGGCACAGATAGATTCTCGGTTTCTCATTGATCTGTTTGCTACTTTTCAGATCTGTTCTGGTTCCAATTTACCCACAGAAGAAGAGCAAACCATTACCATGAACATGATCAATACTTCCTTATCATTACCTTTAACTGCTGGTCCAAGGGATATAATTCTTGTGGAAAAGGCATTTAAATTTATGCTCAATGTATCTGTTCTGAAGTATCTTGAAACCTATATTCGTCGTTTTGTTTCCTGTTATGGTAAAACAGTGCTATTTCAGTGGGAATACAAGGATGATGATTACCTGAACTTCAGTGATATATTAGCTTGTCATTTTAGAAACAGATGGTTGTTATCAAAGAAGGCCAAACCAACAGATGACAAGAGTTGCATTGCGAATAAGCCATTTAAGAAGGGGAATTCTTCTCTAGATACCATACATGAAGACTTAGATATATCAAATAGCAGCCAAGATTCTAATTCTTTAGTAGTTGAATGGGCTCACCAGAGACTTCCATTACCCACTCATTGGTTTCTCAGTCCCATCTCAACCCTTTGTGATAGCAAGGATCTTGGTCTTCAGAAGACTACCAATTTAGAAAATCTTTTGCAGGATCCTGGTAATTTAATTGAAGTTGCCAAAGCTGGAATGTTTTTCCTATTGGGTATCGAAGCAATGTCCACCTTCTTACCTGATGATGTCTTCTCCCCTGTTTGCTGCGTACCTTTAGTGTGGAAATTACATGCTTTATCTGTGGTCTTGCTATTTGGAATGGACTTGATTGATGAGGATAAGAGCAGAGATATTTACATAACTCTGCAAGATTTATATGGTAATGTTATTGGCAAGACAAGGCCTAAAAGTGATGAAACAACTCAGGAGAAGAACGTAGGCTTACTGACAGAGCACTCTGCAACTATAAATGAGGACAGTTTGGCTCTTTTAGGGTTTAAGACAGAGATTCATGAGAGTTACTCAACATTCGTTGAAACTCTCGTGGAACAGTTTTCTTCCGTCTCATATGGTGATGTGATTTTTGGCCGCCAAGTTGCAATATATTTACACCGTTGTGTTGAAGCTCCTATTCGACTTGCTGCCTGGAATGCACTTAGTAATGCTCGTGTTCTTGAACTTCTTCCTCCTCTAGAGACTTGCTGCGGACAAGCTGAAGGATACCTTCAACCTGTTGAGGTATGCCAAGTTATTTCCCGTTTTTACTATGATGTTCTGAAGTCTATTTCCATTTCACTCCTGCATTTTAAAGCTATTTTGTTTTTATCAACAATTTTTTATATGTGCACCAACTGTAAATTTGAAAGATTTTATGTTGCACTAGAATTTGCAGAAAATCACTTATTATTCTCCTACGTCTCTATTTGTCAAGTTTGTTTCAACAATCCCTCCCCTACAACAAAAGAAGCTGAGAAAAAGTTTATCATGTCTCTAGCTCTAAATTTATATTAAATCATGCCTGGAACAATTTTTTTTTTCTTTGATCTTTTTAAGACATGCAAAATTTTAAGGTAATACTGCCTGTTTGATGAGATTATGTTATAGTTAGACAAAAAGGAAGAAATTTGGCTCCTTTGTGAAAGAATACACTGTATTAATTTGAGTATTTAATGCAAAGGTGACAAACATAAATTATTTGGGTATCCGCAGGATAATTCTGATATATTGGGGGCTTATGTGAAATCATGGACTTCTGGTGCTCTTGATAGAGCAGCTACTCGTGGATCAGCTCCATATACGTTGGTTCTACACCACCTTTCATCATTTATTTTTAATTTCTGTACTGATGATAAGTTATTGCTGCGGAACAAGCTCGTAAGAACTCTCTTACGGGACTTCTCCACAAAGCAAGACCACGAGGTATGCGTTTTTTTTTAAGGCTTAGACTCTTGTATTTCTCTTCGGTTGAATTACTTTTATCTGGGAAACTATGTTGTTCTCCCAAGAGCAATTATTTCCGTGTTTATGTTCTAGTTTTCAATTTTCAACTCATCAAAATGTCACAGAAAACAAAATGATAATTGGGCATACAAACATTCAGACTACATGTATTTTTTTTAACCAGACTGCAATGGTAGAGATAGAGAGGTGTTTCTAATTCCATAATGTCCTATGATTGTAGGTAATTATGTTGAATCTTATTCAATATAACTTCACACCCCAGTTTACGACTAGAGAAGATGGTTCACCATCGAAAAGCAGTATAGAGAAAAGGCTTGAGGTACTAAGCAAAGCTTGCGAGAGAAATTCCCTTCTTCTAAATGAAGTGAAGAAGCTAACATCCCTTGTAAAGAACAGCAGTTCTTGACATTTTGTTGAAGATATGAACCATGCAAGCTCTGTCAATTTTGTTGAAGATATGAACCATGCAAGCTCTGTCAATTGTGGCATATATGAACATACGAACTTATGGTTACCAGAACTCCACAGATCAATTATAATTCATGTCTTGCCGTTTTTTGTGGGCTTTTACAATGTTTTTTTTTGGTCATGTTATCATGAGGTATATGAATATCAAGAAATGGGTATATATAGGAATAAATTGTGGTAACTGGTCCAATCTCATATCGCAGTCACCCATTACTCAAAACATAACCCTACTCTTAAGATTTACATAGTATTTAACACTCATATTTCAACATGTGATAGTGTAGAAAAATATGTAATATTTTGTTGTCCTATCAAAATTAATTATTACAATGATAGAATGTAGTATGTCCATTTTGCTTAATCAACAGATCATCAAAGTATGTTTAAGAAAACTCTTTCAATACAATACTAATCATATAAAAAGTCAACCCTAGAAGTGGAAGACGATGGCAAGTGATCGGCGGGAAATTCTTGTGGACTGCAAAGGCATGCTATTAATGCAGGCAATACAAATCTCTTTTTACTTTTATATTTTAAAAAGGAAATATTATATTTGGTTGGATTGGTATTCAAAATTAAAAAAGGTTAGGAGAGAACCTTGAAATTGAAACATGTGTGATAAAATGTTCGATAAAAAAAGGTTAATTAAGAATAAAATATAATATTTTAATATAAAAATAATATATTTTTTTCTTAATTAAATAATTAAACGATAATACTTATAATATAATATAAGTGATTAATAACACAAATTACTTAATATTTACGACACTTTTATTTAAATTATATGTTTGTATATTGTAATCATAAATCTACCTTTCCTAATTAAAGAATAGTTTTCAATATTTTTATGAGATGTGACGAAAAATAATATGAATGTAAACACAGCAATTTTATCATCTTCTCAAAACACTAATACACAAGTTGCAACCGACAAATCCCATCAAAGCATACACGTTTTGTTTTGCCATTGGATCTGTCTTATTTATATTTTCTGTAAACCTTTTTTATTTGAATTTCTTTTGGTTAAGAAATTAATTGCACAAATTATTGCTGTACTTCAAAAAAAAATGATATAATTACTTTTGTCATCTCATCATATGACCTTGAAGCTATGGAGTCTGCAAAGCGAAAGTCCCACATCGCTTTATTACTAATACTAGAGTTCCAATTTCAATATAAAAAGGGGACTCTTGTCTATAATTAACCATCTTTGCGCTTGGGGCAATGACGCAGCAAATGAGGTTCTAACCGAGGCGCGTCTATTGCTGGTTGAAAACTATTTCCAAACCCCCTCTTGGGCCTGGGCTTGTCCCTGGCCTTCGGGAATTTCTGGAAGGGTTCCCTTAGGGGTAAAGCCCTATATTACTTGTCCAATTTTTAAGTTCTGAACAAAAATTAATGTAATGAATTATTATTTTAGTTTTTATCGCGGTGGTGGAACTTCATTTTAGTTTCACTAATATATTACTTCCAATTTTTTAATTTTTTTTATATAACTAAAAGATTTATTAAATATATTTTTAAAATTAGATAATCAAATAATATTTCTTCTTGATTAGGAGGAATCGTATGATATTTTTTCCTTATTATTAATGATGAATGGTTATTAAATTATATTTTTCTAACTGCAATTATTCGGATTTCCACCATTAGTGTGTATATTTATTTTTGGGTTAATTTTTCTACAATATTTTTTTATAATTTTACAAGTTACTTTATTTTCTTTTATTTTGTAAATTTTTAGTCTTCTATATATGACCAATCCCTGCATCAATTGCTAAGGATCCAATAAGTCCAACATTGATTCATTCTGACGTGTCAATAGGGCAAATGCGTCCATATCCGAAAATTAACAGTTCGTCCGATCAATCCTCCCGGTTCCAAATAACTCAATTTTCTCCCATAATATTTTAAACTCAAATCAGTCCAATCGTTATTAAATGCCATGCCTACAAAGTTTTATTTTAATTAAATTCAAATATGTAAGAATATTCCTTTCTATACCACAAAATATTAATGACTGCATTAGAAATTAAGGCCAGGTTTCCCGAGAATTAAGGCCAAATAAATTATAGCTGATGGGATATTAATTTGTATTTAATAATATTTTTGATTTTTATTTATAATTAAATAATTAATTTTATGATTTATAATTTTTTAAAAAATAATTTTCAATATGTTTGGTAATACTTTTTACTTAGTGATTTTTAAGAAAAAATTAAAAAATTACTTACAAATTATTCGATAATAATTTATGTTATTTTGATTTTTTTCAAAAACTTAAAAAACAAAGAACTTTTTTTGTTTTTAATTATATTTTTTAAATACTTATAAATATTAAAATAATAAGACTTGATTTATTCTCGTCGGATGAAAATGAAAAATATTAAAAATTAAAAATATAATTAATTTTTTTTAATGATACATGCATCATTCAGTATTTTTAAAGTGATTCTTTAAAAAATTAAAATTAAAATCAGAAATGAAACATATATGATTGAAAAATCATTTAAAAAAATAAAAAAATCTAGAATATTAGAGATGTAAACAATTACTTTTTTTATAATGACCGCGTAATTAAGAATTTCCGCTGTAAGTTTTACCTGTTTCGACAAATTATTTAATCTGTATACTAATGCAATATTATAGTTTATCCAACAAGAACTTCATGACAGTTTATCCAAAAAAAAAAGACTTTTTTGTTTTTAATACAGAAAATCTAGAATTTAGTAACATGCATACTCAATGATATAGGTAATTCAATTTTAAAAAATACAAGTAAAAAGAGCATGAATATGATCTGTTTCTTTAATTTTTAGTTTTTTCTTTTTAATCTTTTTTTTTAAAAGATAGGATATCTCAATTTTTAGGGTAAAAACATATAAGATTGCCTAATTCTATATTTGGTAACATTAATAATTTTAACTCGCTTGTATGAAACCAAACATCATACAAATCAATCAA
This sequence comes from Hippophae rhamnoides, assembly GCA_033030585.1. Taxonomy (NCBI): domain Eukaryota; kingdom Viridiplantae; phylum Streptophyta; class Magnoliopsida; order Rosales; family Elaeagnaceae; genus Hippophae; species Hippophae rhamnoides. The sequence goes on from CM065429.1 coordinate 72,304,743, forward strand.
ATAAAAAAGAACCTTTCATTTAGTGATTTAACACTAATACTCAATCTTACCCGTTTTAAATCAAATAAGTATTGATTTATTAAAAAAAAAAATCAAATACAAAAAAGCCATTGAAAGGGCTTAGTCTAATAAAAATGAAGATCATCCACGTAATCTTTAAAAATATTTTTTTCTTAACATTGCTTTCACTACTTCCCACTCTTTCATATTCACTTCCTCTTTCAGTAAACAAGAGATGGATAATAGATGAAGCATCGGGAAATCGCATAAAAATGGCTTGTGTAAATTGGCCTGCTCATATGCAAGCAATGATTGCAGAGGGTTTGGATAAGAAGTCATTGAGTGACATAGCAATTTCTATTTCTAATTGGGGTTTCAACTGTGTTCGTTTCACATATGCTACTCAAATGTTCACTAGATTTGCCAATAATAATGTGGTTCAAACTTTTGATTCATTAAATTTGTTACAAGCCAAGTCAGGGATTTCTAAGTATAATTCTTGGGCTTCGAACATGACACACGTACAAGCCTTTGAAGTTGTGGTTGAGGAATTGGGTAAACATAATCTTATGGTTGTAATTGATAATCATGTTAGTAATCCCAATTGGTGTTGTAGTGAAACTGATGGAAATGGGTTTTTTGGTGATAAAGAGTTTCACCTTGATGAATGGTTAAGAGGTCTTGATCTTGTGGCTATGCATTTTAGGAATAAAACACAGGTAACTCCCATTATCTTTAAATGCACATTTTTTTAGCAAACAAATTATCTTTTTTCCAATCTATTATAACCTTTTTAAAATTGATCTCAAACTTTTGAATAGTTAAAAAAACAAGGGAAAACAAAATAAAAAAAAACTCCTTATAATTAGTTCATATATTTTGACTAAAAATTAAAATTCTCGATCCAAAATTTTTAGATTGAATTTTAGTCAATTAGATCCGTTCAACGTTATTCGGATGTAATTTTTATTGTTATAAATCTTAAAAATATTATTTTATGTAATTTTTCAAAAAATCTTCTAACCTTGTTTGTGTTGTGTTTAAGAGGTTATATTCATTATCGGTAAACAAATCTAACATAAATTAAATAACTACTTGTTATTCAATTTCTTGAATTTTATTTTTGGTTAGTTTTGTTAACAAAAAGAACAAAAATGACAGGAGTAACAAAACCTTTAGATTATAAACATTTTAAAAATGATTACAAGTTATGAACAAATTTGTAACCAAAGCTAAATGGCCAGAGACATAAAACATGATTATTATTTTTTTAACTTGGTTTATCAGGTGGTTGCTATGAGTTTGAGAAATGAACTACGCGGGGCCAGACAAAACCAACACGATTGGTATCAATACATGAGTTTAGGAGCTAACACAGTCCACCAAGCAAACCCTAACTTGCTTGTAATTGTTGGTGGATTAAGTTACAGCACAGATCTGAGCTTCTTGAAGAATAGACCCTTTGTTGTAAAAGTAGGTAACAAACTTGTCTTTGAGGGACATTGGTATGCAGTCGGCGGAGGACCAAAGAATAGGTGGAAGGTGCAACCACTAAACAGTGTTTGTGCCAAAGCTATGCAATGGTTTGATATTAACAATGGTTTTCTTATAAATGGTACTAACTCAGTTCCTTTATTCATGACTGAATTTGGTGGAGATCAAAGCGGAGTAAGTAAGGTTGACAATAAATTCTTGACATGTGCAATTGCTTATGCTTGTGCAAGAGACTTGGATTGGGGTTTGTGGGTTTTAAGTGGAAGTTATTATATTAGGCAAGGCAAATCTAATTTTGGGGAGACCTTTGCTGTTTTTGACTACAATTGGACTAATCTAAGAAACCCAATGTTACCAACTAGATTAAAGCTTATGCAAAGCACATTATAAGGTACATTTTTCTTTTATCTTATCAAAACAATTCAATATCTTGTTCATGATTACATGATTTTGCTATAACTGCAATGGTAATTTTTTTAGATTAAATGTGTTGTTTAATATCATAGTTTATAACAAATGTTTTTAAGTTTATTTTATTTGTAAAAAGAATGTTATTTAAGTTCGTTCGTAAAAAATGTATAAAGTAAGGATAAAATTAAATTTTTATCATTAAATTTTTCATTAAATATAACGGAATATATAACATATGTGTTACATGTATGTTTATATGAAAAATATTTATTAAATTTAAATTTGAAAATATAATACCATCTGCACCAATAATTTATATTATTTTATGATTACGATGATTTATTAAATTTATTTTTACCAAAATATATGTACCGAAATATTGTTATACTACAATATTTTTTTTAATTACATCATTTGCAAAAAAAAAAAAAAGACTAAAACATATATTTTTTTTAATTTTATGGATCATGCAGGTGTTAATGCAAGCATTCCAAAAGCATACATTTTGTTTCATGCATTGAGTGGTCAATGTGTCCAAGTAAATAATAAGAATGAAATTTACATGGGAGATTGCAAAATTTGGAGTAAATGGAATCAAAATGAAGATGGAGCTCCAATCAAGTTGATAGATGGTAGTAACCCTGATTTGTGTTTGAATGTTGTTGGCGACAACCTCCCACCAACTCTCTCAAACGATTGTTTGAGCAAACAAAGCTCTTGGAGAGTCATTTCGAAATCAATGCTTCATTTAGCTGCTATGGATAAAAATGGGGGATTGTTATGCTTGGAAAAAAATGCTAACTCTTCTCAAATATTGACTAGGAGTTGTATTTGCATAATAGATGATTCGAATTGTCTGCAAGATCCCCAAAGCCAATGGTTCCAACTTATTCCAACAAATATAAATTAAATAGCTCTCACATTTATTTCATTACTTGTAATTCGTTTCTTATCTTTAAAAAACAAAATTCTAATATAAACATTTACTATTTTTTAATAATTAATTTTCCTTTTTTAATCATTAATATATATATATATATATATATATATATATATATATATATATATATATATATATATATATAACTACACTACTCACGTAAATATAACTTTTACTCGATCTTAGAGATGTCAAATGAGATATTATATTTAATCTCATGTTTTATTTAATATATTTAATAAATTTATAAGTTAAAATTATCACATTTTATTTAAATCTCTTCACAACTATTTAAAGTTGTCTCTAATGAACTCATGATTATAATATTATAGATAATTATGTTTTCTTTTTTCATTGTTTTTCATAATTTTACTCTTTATTTAAACTTATTTAGAAAAAATAGAATATCCTCTTATAATATTATGCTATTGAGATTCTAATCCACTAAAAATAAGTGGAGTAAGATGTGAGGAGTCCATAAAATTGGATTGCACCGTAAACTAATAGAACATATCATACCATTTAACACCTCTACTCGAATCCTATTCATTCTACATGTTTAAAATGTTGTTGAGCTAAACACTTTCGACAATTATATCCTATTTTTAGCATAATTCTGTTGAATCTTTGAGAGCTTACAAAACTAAAGGCTCATTTGGATGTATTTATCTTATAAGTAGTTTTAAGAGAAGTGATTTAAAATAAAGAGGTTTAGTTAAAAATGATTTTAAGAGAAACATTTAGGTGCTTTGGAAATAAAATATATATTAAAAGAGATTTTGAGTGTAATTTGAAAATTATTTTAGGATGAGACATGTTTTTAAAAGTATTTCTCCAAAAAAAAAAAATTAATATCATTTCTCTTAAAGATTACAAATAATACATATTAAAATTTTAAAAATATTTCTACCAAATTATGAATGTATTTAAAATCACTTCTAATATACCATAACGATATATCATCCAATAGTAATCTAACATGTTCCTTTCCTTATCTGCTATTAATAGAAATTACGGAAATTCATACCTCCAACATTTACATAATGATTTATCTTTGCAACTTTTGCTCCCCCTCTCTTCATACGTTAAAATTTTTATTATTTATTATTTTTTAATATAAGTTTCAACTGAATTTTATATTATATATAATTCGAAAGATTAATAAAAAAAATATTTTAATTCTTAAATTAATAATATAACTTAAATTTAACAAGTTAAAAAATTAAGTAAATATCATATTCCTTATTTATCGGGATAGGATTTGGAGGACAATATTGTTTACTAATGAATCTAAGTAGTAATCTTAATCATAAAATAATTTAAATCAATGGTAAAAATATTATTACAATTTAAAATTAATTAATAAATTTTAAATTAAGAAAAAATCAAGTAATATATTTATCATTACATATAAGCACTTTATTGATAAGATATAATTAATTATATTTATTGATTAAAATCATTTATCTTAGTATTCTTATATTTATTTATTTTATTATATAACATTTATTAAAATTTATATTTTCAAATACATATTTATATCATAACTATATTTTGAAAAAAATTACTTTTTTTAATTCTAATTTACTTATTTTTATTTTTGTGTACCATATTATATAAGTTAAGTATAATTATATTAGATTGAAATATATTAAATTATATTATTATTATTTTGTATAATGTTCGGTGACAATCAACATAATATACTTGAATAAATTGATGATAAATATTTTAATAAAGTAATTTATATCTAAAATAATATTTAAATTTTTATGTAGTTTTGTTATCTATCAAAAAAGAGGCTGAGAAATGCAAAAGGAAGATGTGTGGAAGAGTTGCTTAGAACATTATGGGTTGTTAGGACTAATCTTCGAGAGAACTCAAACGAGACCCCTTTCTCCCTAGTATATGGGATAGAGGTAATAATTCCAACCAAGGTCACATTACCTATTGTCAAATCAGTTTTAACAGAAGAACAAAACGAGGTAAGTAAAAAAATTGAATTGACCATAGTAGAAGAGGAAATTAACAAAGCTATAAGAAGGATGATTGAGAAAAAGAGGAAAGTATCATATTATTACAACAAGACTAGACACTTTAAATATTTTTCTAGCGGTGATTAGGTCTTCAGAAGGGTTTTCCTCAACTAGAAAAATGGGTGCTAATTGGGAAAGACCTTACCAAATAATTGAAACAACACCATGAGGGACCTATCTATTGAAAAACATAGAAGGAATTGAAGAGGGCACAAGTTGGAATGCTAGGCACTTGAAAAATATCATTTATAATGTATAATAATTTACCCTTCTTATGTAATATTGGCATAGGTATATCAATGGAATTACATCTCTCCTTATAAATGGATCTTTTTTTGAAGTCCACCACTATTATACGTCACAAGCTGATCACCTTGGCTAAGAATTAGGTAGAATTCTTTGACACATGCAAAAGTCACGAAGTTGTTTGCCTAGGTTAGGAACCAGGTTGGCGCTCTAACATTAAAGTAAGATATGAACACCTTGGCTAAGAATTAGGTAGAATTCTTTGGCACATGCAAAAGTCACGAAGTTGTTCGCCTAGGTTAGGAACCAGGTTGGCGCTCTAACATTAAAGTAAGAGAGGAACACCTCGGTCAAGAACCAGGTAAAGCTCACCCTTCCACCATTATACATCACAGGCTGATCACCTCGGTTAAGAATTAGGTAGAACTCCCTGACACCTGCAAAATTCATGAAGTTGTCTACCTCGATCAGAAACTAGGTCGATGCTCTGACATTAAAAGGGGAGATGAACGCTCGATCAGAAACCAGGTAAAGTTCATTCTTCTACCATTATACGTTATGGGTTGATCACCTCAAGTAAGAACCAAGTAGGGCTCCTTAATCTTAATAATTATGGGCATCACGCCCTAGTAAAAGAAATAAATATATAATAATAGAGCATCACAATTACATGCCATCAAGAATACTTTCATTATTTGAAATTACAAATTTTTTGATACTTATTAATACAAAGCTCAACCCCCTAAGAAGGTTAAGAACTCTTTAAATGGTTGGACATGCGACCAGTGTCTGGATCATCAGTTTCTTCCACTAAGGGTAATAACTTGGCCTGAATCTCAGTAATTTTCTTTAGTGCATGGGCCATGAGCTCGGGGTGAGCTGAATTTATCACGAGCATTCCTTGCTCCAATTCTTTAGTTATTTTAATCACTTTAAGGAACACTTTTTTAGCTTGCTTCAAGCCAGTCAAGGTCATGCTCTCTTGCGATTGAGTTTGGATTAATTGTTCCTTATAGGAAGCAAATTCACACTTGGTCTCTTTGATCTTATCCTCAAGTTAAACCATCTCAGATTTAAATGCCCTAATCTCATCCTTAAGCCTACCATTTTTAACTCTGAAAGCTCAAATTGAGTGTTTATTGGTTCGATCAGAATATATGAAGTACGGCCAAAAAAGTTGGAAGAATTGGTAAAAATTTCCAAACGCACGAATTAAGAAAATGTTTTTAACCCTTTTTTATAGGAGATGAAAGTTGATGATTGAGAAAGAGGAAAATGACACAAGTTTCCAAAAAATAGGTGGGTAGGTCAACATCATAAATACATGTTAATTCAGGCAAATTCATGTTTTCATTAATAAATAAAAAATGATTTTGCATTTCAAAAGTAATGTGTTACAAGTTTAAGCTCGCGACCACATAAACAGAAGTGGCATCAAGCTTGAAAAAACAAAAAGGGATTGAGTCTTTAAAAATTCAATGATCTTCATGCTCTGCTCTTACACCCGATTCCTCATAACCTTCCTCACCCTTACTAGAGCCTGATTCTTTTCCTTCTCCCACTTCTACAGATGAAGCCTGCATGCATGGAGGAGTGACTGAGATATCCAAGATGCAATAATAATACTCGCTCATAACCCCCTGTTTGGCCTCTATCTTAAAGGATTCTATGGCCAGCTTGTACCCATCCCTACTATCGACTCCAGCTTCTAAGCCATAGCATCAACATCAGTTTTTACCTTACGAGCCTCCTTAGTAGAAGCCTTGGCTCTTTTCTCGGTTGCCTTGGTCCACTCCTCAACTTGCCTTTGAGTCTCTTCAAGTTCAGTAATACGTTGGGTATACTTATTCAGCTCGATGATGGCTCTTTTCAACTTCTCCTCCTTATCAATTGCCTTGCCTTTCCACTTATTTGCTCTCGCTAGCAACGTGGTGTATCTTGAACGAGTAGAAGCGTGACTCTACTTCTCCTGCACCAATTTGTCTTTTAAATGACCCATGCTTCAAGCCCTGTTAAAGTCACAAATCAACACCAATTGAAACAAAAAAAAGTTACAAGGTTAAACAAATAAGTATCGAATTCAAACTTGTACAAACAATAGTCATAACTAAACATAGAATGTGAGGTAGCTCACCCGACATAATTGGTGATGGATGACCTCGTCAGAATCTGCACCCTTGTAGATAGCCTCGAGCTGCTTCTCATATGTGACAGTAGAAAAGTGGCTTAAACAATGATCGAGGTGATCTGGTACCAAGTCTCGATTGAAAACCACTTATCTGCATCGGTGGTGAGATTGTGGATGACCTTCCCATTTCTTGAATCTCGAATAGGATCACCAGATTCTTAAGAACTCGAGCAAGAGGGCAGAGTCACATGTTGCTCTTGCAGTGAGGATAGTGTTGAACATACATTAAATGGCTTTGGGGTGAGTATGGGCTTATCAGTCACCTTTTTTTTTGCTTTTTCTTCTTTAGGGACGCGAGCTGACCTTCATGATTGGGGGACTTACCCATTTTCTTACCTACAGAAGAGCTACCCCTAGGAGCAGAAGGTGTACCTATCTGGGAGCGTGCTCTCGTAGAAGCGACCTTACTCTTCAAACGGGACAAGAGCTAGGTAGTCGTAACTTCCATGGGATCTACAAAATAAGAGCGAAGAGATGCATTATTAATCAAGTCATGTTAGAGAGAGAGAGAGAGAGAACAAGTCTTAGGACTAGTCTACCAACATTACCCATCACCTCGAACCGGCCCCTAAAGTCTATAAAAGGGGTTCTACGTTTAGGAAGAGCCTGAGATTTAAGAAGAGCCAGGGGTTTACGATTGATCCTATGGAGAGGCTCCATCATACCATGTATTATCAATCCACACGCGACAAAGCATAGGGTGTTCAATAAGTGCCTCAAATTGGTTTTTTCAGGAAGATAGTTTTGGATATCAACCAACCGTTGCTTGGCGTCAAGACTCAAGGTCGTGACTAAGGAACCTATGTTCCTTATCATGACCTTAGTGTCATTCCAAAGTCTCCTTATTAATCTGGTGTCACTGGTAGGAAACTCCCATAACTTGAAACACAGAAAAAAACTCCTTCTATTTTTTCTCGTTCTCAGGGAGCAACACATTCATATCCCGATCTTGCTTCACCAACATATATACCCACATCAAATCAATGGGGTTTTTCTTTATGATATAAGTCTCATTAAACTTGGCCATCTTTAGGCCCACCCTAAGTTCTTGACATATCAACGTTAGGAAGAGCAGATACCTCCACCCATTAGGTATCAATTGTCCCAGTGCGAGTTACGTCCTAACCAAGAATATCCTAATGAGAGGGTACATGAGAACTTTACCCCCAATCACAGTGCCTTTTTATGAAAGACAGTCCAACTAGATAGAGGTTAATCACTATCATAGACCCCTCTGGAGGAATCATTATCTGAACAGAGGAATGGATGTTATAGGTTTTTATTAACCTTTCCTTATCCTGGGGTACCAATCCATAAGATTTAGGCACAATCGACCAATCCTTGGTACGACCTATTGGTTCCCTAGATCGTATATTCATCGTTTTTTTTCCTCCATATCCTAACCAATGAGATTTGGGTCTAAGGCATACTCAATCTAACAGTTTGAATGGTTTGAGGGTGAAGGGTATAGGTAGAGAGCTTAGGCAGAGATCGAATCATCTCACTAGAAGAGCTCGATCCAGAAGACCTTGAGTTGTCACTAACATTAGGATATTAGAGGCTTTCCTAGGAGCCTGAACCCGAGGCTAAGATATCTTCTTTGTGCATTTCTGTAAAAAGCTACAAAACATAAAAAGAAAAATGATGGGTAAGGTGTGAGAAGAAAGGATTACCTAGGGTCGAGTTTGAAAATAAAAGGAAGTGATTCTTTAAAAAGCTAACTTGAAAATAAAGTAGAAAAGTGTTAGGCTCTTAAAGCTTGTACTATAAAACTTGAACAAACAAAACTAGTCTAAGATAAAATCTTACCACCAGACTGTAAACCTTGTATAACTCGTGTTGATGCAACAAAGCGTTTTTTCTCACTATTTGTTTACTGCACAAGAAATGATGATAAGTCCCAACCCAAGCATCCTGTTGTGTGTTTTACAACACACATAAAATCGTGCAAGTATACACGGTCACAAGTAATAAAGATTTGTAAGTAAAGATCGTTCCCACGGAGATTTGTTACTATAGCTCACAGTACTAAAATTGTATCTCTCGATTTTATCCAAAACAATCGTTAATTGAGAAATAGGAAAAATAAAAATAAGAGAACTCGAGCATTGCAATTTTTCTGCAAGCTAATCCACTCAAATCATATTATTTTCTTTTAATTTATATTTTTTAGTACATTTAATTTGTCAACCGAAAACTTCTTTTTTATTCATACATCTCTTCCGAGCTCAAGATAAACACACATCGTTAAATTAATTCACTATATCTCATGAGAATTAAATTTAATAAGATTCATTAAGTTCTAAGTTCTCAAATGGTCACACATACAATTAGTATATTCCTATCCTTCATCATACATGTCATTCTATTTATGAAAGCAATATACACAAAAAATGCCTTTCTCAAGTTTATTTTTACGCCACAAATCGCTTTGATAAAATTCGTAAATAATCAAAAAAGCATTAAGCACAAAATAGAACGAACAGATCGAACGTATTATAAATCTTTCAAAAATAGTTAAAATCAAAGCTTCATAAATTTAGATCAAATGCAACCCTAGAAAAATTAAATTACTTCATTAAATTAAAATAAAAATTACAACATATACAGAAAAATTAAAAGAAGAAGAAAAGAAATTAAAACATCATGTAGAACAAAAATTTGGCACACGCACAACAAAAGCCAAAAATGGCTTCAGGTGTTCTCATTCAAAACCGAAAGCAACACACGAAAATTAAACTCTACCCAAAACTCCAAAAAATTCCTTTCTCTAACAAAACATCTCCTATTTATAGCAAAAAAAAATACATCAGAAATATAAAAAATAATAAAACGCGTAATAATAATTTTTTTTTTTTATCGAAAATAACACTCGACAATCCCCTTAAAATCCGCACCACGCGAATATCGAATTTCTTATTTTACGACACGCGTGAGAGTAGGTCGCGTGATTCTCGTGTTTTCTTTTGCTTTCCACGTTGCCACGTGTCGCGAGTCGATTCTGCCGAAACAAATAGTGGGACACGTGGCTCGATCTCATTCGTTGAAAGGAACGGGTGCACGTGCAACGTAAGCACGGGATTGGGGCGCCCGAAAAAAAATGTGGCAACGGCCGGAACCAAGGGGTTGATTCGGTGCGGCCGCGCTCATTGTAACATGCCACGTTTCTCGCTATCATTTGAAGAAATCTTACGTTGGACACGTGGCATATTATGGTTCGTGGAATAACCGGCACACGTGAAACAACCGCACCGGAAAAGGCGTGCGCGGGCGCGGGGGACACGGCGGTTGCAACGCGTCGACACGTGGGTCCCACGCCGCACGCCAGCTCCTCGCGTGCAGTGGGACCCACTCGGACATCAAGCCGCGCGATGGAGGAAATCCCTGCAGCCACTCTCCTTGGTCGGGTTTGAACAGCACGCGCACATCCGAACCGTTGATGCGTTGATCTGACGGTCCAAAATGACGCGTGGATTGTAACGGCGCGTGGAATCTCTCTCCTGCGAAGAAAAAATAACTTTTATTAATTATATTTTCACCCACAAATATATTTCAAATTAAATTTTAAACTTTCTTAAATTACAGTTAAGCCCTTTGTTAATTTTAAATTAAATTTTTAAACTTTAAATTATTATAATTAAGCCCAAATTTAATTTAAATTATATTTTCAATTTTTATAAATTGTAATTAAGAACTATATTATTTAAAATTATATTTGTAGATAAAAATATATTAAATTAAGGACATTTTCGATACAAATTATTTAATTTTATTAAAAATATATTTTTAATGCATAAAAGGAAAATATTAATTTATTTAACAAAAATTAACTAAATATTAAAAGAACATAGCAATTATCATTGCTAAAATTGATGAAAATAACTATATAAAATACAGTTATCAATACCGGCCACAGAAGCGTGGGACCCACTCACATCGAAATACGTGGATGGAGAAATCCTCAGCAACCACTCTCCATTGGCTTTGAGTTCAAAGACACGCCAGATCAAGTGTTGATGCTGATCAATGACTACCAAAATAACGCTGCGATGGTAACTACAATGGAATCTCTCTCCTGCGAAGAAAAAATAACTTTTATTAATTATATTTTCACCCACAAATATATTTCAAATTACATTTTAAACTTTCTTAAATTACGCAAAGCCCTTTGCTAATTTTAAATTAAATTTTTAAACTTTAAATTATTATAATTAAGTCCAAATTTAATTTAAATTATATTTTCGATTTTTATAAATTGTAATTAAGAACTATATTATTTGAAATTATATTTGTAGACAAAAAAATATGAAATTAAGTACATTTTCGATACAAATTATTTAATTTTATTAAAAATGTATTTTTAATGCATAAAAGGAAAATATTAATTTATTTAACAAAAATTAACTAAATATTAAAAGAACATAGCAATTATAATTACTAATATTGATGAAAATAACTATATAAAATAAAGTTATCACATCCCTTTATATAAAGACATCTGATTTCTCTCTTCAATCAACTAACATGCATTTATTAGGGAGTTGAATGATTCATATCCTTTGCCTGGGATTTACTCTTCCACTTTAGTCTAGAATTCGAGCTGAAAGAGTAGGGTGACTTGATGTTTGGACATATGAACCGACCTGTAACCCGGCCCGAGACGAAGGACCAAGACCCGTAGCCTGCCTAAAGACTAAGGATCGACCCCCTATGCAAAATAAGCAATTTGAGCTCTTGTAATCAAACCGCGCCTTTGGAAGATGACCTTGTCATGAGAAGGAATACCCTTAATGATATATCTGACTCTGTACAATTTAAATGCACCAATAAAGTAGGATGTCTATCCCAAATGGCGTTTTCCCTATAGAGTCGACCACCAGCTCAGCCTAAGGTCGAGCTTGATACATAAAATGTTGTATTTTTATATCGATTATGTTCCTCTGATACTCATATATGTGTAGCCGATATTTGTATGTGTAATGTCCTATAAATAGAAGTCTTTTATAGAATCTATACATTCAACTAAATATCTTAATTTCTTTCTAAGTTATCTTTCTATAAATAAGATCAATCCCAAATATATAACAAATATAATATATATGTCTTTCGATCCTTTTTATACAATAAATACTAATAATTAATCTATATATTACTTGACAATTAGATATAATTGAAGTAATCTTAATTATTTCAAGCAAATATTTAGAATAAGATGTTCTTAGAGTTAATGAATAAAAGAGAGATGAATTAATTTATTTTTAAAATATTTTCCTTAGATTTTATTTTATTTTATTTAGATGAAATTAACTAACTCAACCAATTCGAATATAACACTATTTTTTAAAGCTATTTGATATGGTTCGAATTTGTTAAATTTAATTCATTTTGCATGATCTAAAAAAAATTGAAAAAAAAAGATTTAACCTATAGATTTTATTTTATTTCGATGAAGTAAATTGGTTCAATTTAATTTGAATTTAACATTATCTTTTAAAGTTATTTGATACTACTCGAATTTGCTAAATTTAATTGATTTTGTATGAGATTCATGTTATTATTTAAGTTAAATTCAATCCACCAATTTACTAGACAAATTTTCTCTCCTATTAAGCTATATAATTACTTTAATAATTTATATTTCACTTACTATTGTAATTGTACTAACTTGGCATTCAATCTAAATTACTCACCGACTTGGACTTATTTCTGTAGCATTAGTCATAGCATCGTGATTGTATTGATACTTGGGTTAAATGGCAAGGAACCAAATCCTAGTTGACGCGGAATATTCGAAGCTTACCGCAACCCAAGACAAACCCAGAGAGGCAGGTTTAGAACTCTTTGTTTTTTTTGTTTTCTTCGTTGAAATATTCTTTTTTATTTATTTTGTTTTGATTTTCTCTTACGCTCGCATATCCAATCGACCCACTTCCTCTATTCATTTCCCAATCTTCTCAATCTCCTCCTCTCTCTCTATTCTTTTTTATTTTATTTCCGTAAATTTTTATTTCTTTTTATTATATTATGTCTTCCTATATCTATTAATTGTCATCGATCTATATTCAATTCGATTTCTTGCTTCACGGGACATCTATCGATTCTGCTTGGGAGCGTTTAACAATTTTTCTAGGTTAGGGTTTCATATTCTGCTTTGTTTTTTTATTAATCTACTGGTAATAAACAATTATGGGTGTGGAGGGTGATTCAAGTGAGCCAAAGGTCAGTGGTGGTGGTTCTGAAGGAGATGAAGGAGTCATGGTTAATGTGCGGTGCTCGAACGGCTCGAAGTTTACGGTTCGGACACCTCTGGACGTCGCAGTTGGGGCATTCAAAGAAACTGTGGCTCAGAATTGTGATGTGCCCGTTCATCAGCAGAGGTTGATATACAAAGGTCGCATCTTGAAGGACGACCAAACCCTACGTAGTTATGGTATGGTTTTTATTCCCCTTCTGGGAATTACTCCGATTTTTTTTTGGCTAATTGCTCTATTGATGGTGTATTTTATTATTGTTTTTCCCCTTTTTTCCGTAGGATATTTAATTGCAAATTTCATCAAATTCATCTTTTGGGATAGGTACTGTGTATTTACGAGCGGTTACTATCCATTGTTTATTATAATATAGAAGAAGACTTAATGTTATTACCGTTGTTATGTGTGAGCTCGATTCTGATGAAAGTGTATACGGTTTGTTTGTTTCGAAATAAATTTATGTTTCTTTTAAAAGAATTATAGCTTATACCCATCTGATGTGTGCGGATCTCTTTTAATGTAATATGCGTGTTTCTAGTTGTTTTAGTGTTCTGCTCTCAAATGACTGGTTCTTTGCTTTCGTCCAAGGTTTGGCGGCAGATCACACTATTCACATGGTTCGTAATTTTGCGCCAGCTCCTTCAATTCCCTCTGCTGCTCCGGAAAATACTGGAAGTGCTTTCCCTACACCAGGTGTTACACAAGGGGTTGGCTCTACTGAAGTTACAGGGATCGAGGGTTCTGCTTTTGGGGCATCTATATTCCCTGGACTGGGTTTAAATGCACCGGGGGGTGGTGGTGGTGCAGCTGGTTTATTTGGAGCTGGGCTCCCTGAGTTTGAACAGGTGCACCAACAACTGACCCAGAACCCAAATATGATGAGCGATATAATGAACACTCCTGCCATTCAGAGCCTGATGAATAACCCTGAGCTAATGCGAGGCTTAATTATGAACAATCCACAAATGCGTGATATAATTGATAGGAATCCTGAGCTTGCTCATGTACTCAATGATCCAGGCATTCTCCGTCAGACATTAGAAGCTGCTAGGAACCCTGAGCTTATGCGTGAGATGATGCGAAACACTGACAGGGCAATGAGTAACATTGAATCTACTCCTGAGGGATTTAATATGCTCAGGCGTATGTATGAAAATGTTCAGGAGCCATTTCTTAATGCTACAACAATGGGGAACTCTGGCACTGAAGCAGGTTCAAACCCATTTGCTACTCTTTTGGGGAACCAAGGTGAGGAACAAGTCAGGGATGGGTCTAACAACCCTTCAACCACTGGTTCTGAAACAGCTCCAGGACTTGCTGCGCCAAATACTAACCCACTTCCTAACCCCTGGAACAACACCACTGGTAAGATTTAATGTGTGTGTGTGTGTCTGTGCATCCAGCAGTATTATGGTTGCTCTAGTATATCAGTCGGGGATCATAGGATATAATATGAGGATAGAATGAAAATGAATTTTTTTTTGTAGCAATACATTGTATAAGATTGCTGTTGCATTTTCACCATACAGGAGGTTTGATATAATGGTATTCTAGATTAGCAAACTTTATACCAATCGATATCTATTACTGATTGCAACAAACATGTTTTTGATGCAAGGAAAGCTCCTCTAAGTTCTTTGTTGGGAGGATATTTTCCTTTGCACCACTTAACTTTGCTAAAAATTTTGGTCTGCATTCAATTATTTGTTTCCCTACCTTTAAGTAATGTTTTTTTTTGTTTTGTGGTTGTGAATATAACAAGTAATGGATCTTTTTATTTCAAAAATAGTCGATCTATTCTTACCTATGTTGCATACTTTGCTTCCTGCTTTTCTTTGGTTTTGATTAGATATTTATCGCTTGCAATAGTATATTTATATTCTCGCAAGTTACTTGAAATCTACTATAGCATCTTTATTATTGAGCAAAGTAAAGGCCTTTAATCAGAGAATCACAGTTTAATTGTTGTCTGAAAAATGAATTTGAAAGGGCTTGTTTATGTCTTTTATGTTATTGCATCTGTTAGTTTTGTTAAATTTTCTTCAATGCGTGTATAAATGTTGTTTGTGAATTTTCAGGAGGGACACAGACCAATACTACTAGACCAAATCGTGTTGGGGATGCTAGGACTCCTGGTATTGCTGGACTAGGAGGGATTGGTGTCCCCAATATGGAACAGATGTTCAGTGGTATGCCTGTTGGCGTGCCAGATGCTTCCACAATGAACCAGCTTTTACAAAATCCTGCTGTATCGCAGATGATGCAGAGCCTGATGTCAAATCCACAGTATATGAACCAGGTAACTGTGAGGAGGGGGTGAATTAACAAACAACCTTTTTCTTTTCTTTTTCTTTCTAGCAACTAAGGTTACTGCTTACACGGCATTAAATTTCCTTGAATTAATTTAGTAATTTGTGAATTCTAGATAATGAATCTCAACCCACAACTGCGAGGGATGCTCGATTTAAATCCTCAGCTTAGAGAAATGATGCAAAACCCAGAACTTCTACGTCAGTTAACAAACCCCGATACATTGCAGGTACAATTTATGGATATTCATATCTGCATTCAGGGATTGTATCTTCTTCCTTCCCTTTACATAGACGCCCCTTTATTTGGGTCATTTTTATACATGCAAACTATAAACAGATATTAGATTGACTGCTGAGATCCTTGCCAAGTGTGTCCCGGGTGAACTTTTTCTCTTCTTTTTTTCCCCCATATTTTTTAAAAGGATGTCTTGGTTTGTATACTTAATCTTTGAAAGTTTGGGATACTAAGGCAATTGATTGATTGTTTTTGTACTTCTAATTAGTATTATGACAAATAATTTATATCAATTCCACTTATTTAGTCTTTATTTTGCATGTTCTTATAAAAGAAAGTATGTTTTGGGTCACTGGGTTTAACACTTGTGTATTTTTCATTGTACTGGTTTAACCGTTGCAGCAAATGCTCACTCTACAGCAGTCACTTATGTCTCAGTTAAACAGACCTCAGTCAACCCAGTAAGTATAATCAGTAAACCTTTACTTTAGTTGGTTCACGGAACATGGCCTTTGAATTAGTGATGTTGTTGGGGGTGTGAGGTTTGCTCTATTTATTTACCTATCATTCCCCAAGCCCTTGTGGTGCTAAAACATAAAGTTGTGTTCTTTATGAACAGGGGTTTTCTGACAGTTAATGACCATTGGGGCATTTGTTATTTCATATAAGGTTTAATTTTTAATACACATGTCTTAAGAGATCTTGCTAAATTATCTCACAGGCTCCATGGTTTTAGCATCACTCCTGCCCCCCCTAGATTCTTCACCACTGTTCCTTGGTGTTTCTGGGTATCATTTTGTTTACTGTTGTTCTATAAATGAAGTTCGTTATCATTCATCATTTTCTGTTGTCTTGCAGGGATGCAACTCGGACTGGTGGAACTACAGGTACTTTCTTTGAACGAAGGTCAATTTTGAAGTTTAGTTCCTAAATGCAGTGTTCTTAAAATTATAAAAAAAAAACAAAAAAAAATTAATACTTTTGGTATAACATTAATAGGAATGCCTAATAATGCGGGACTTGAGATGTTGATGAACATGTTTGGTGGTCTTGGAGCTGGAAGCTTGGCAGTACCAAATGATCCAAATGGTTAAAATTTCCTCCTTATGTCCCTTCTATAAGCTTTATTGTTGTGATATTACTCTGAAGTTCATAAAAATTTGTCTGCCTTGCTCCAGTGTCTCCGGAAGAACTATACGCAACTCAACTGTCACAGCTTCAAGAAATGGGCTTCTTTGACACCCAAGAGAATATCAGGGCGTTGCGTGCCACAGCTGGAAATGTCCATGCTGCAGTAGAGCGGCTCTTAGGAAATCCCGGACAATGAAATGGTTAGGTTTATAATTTTTGTTTTATGATTGGGATATTTACCGTGGGGATGTGTAAATTAGACCAACTTGGATTAGAATCTACCAAAGATGTGTAAAACGCGGGCACTTGTAGACACCAATTTGGGCGTGATAGAGATGTGAACTTGTGGTACAAGCTTATGCCTTGCAGGGTGATTTGGGTAACCCGGTTTATCTTCCTCACTCTAAAAGTATCTTTCTGTTACAAACATAATATGTACGGTCATTTCTTTTCTTAATTATGTGTCTCCATATATTATCCATTTTTATGGCTTCTTCGGACTCTGGGTAATTATTATTCCATAGCATACCTATCAGTGTTGAACTAGTAAAGTGAATGCATGGATGGAACTGAGATGTGAAAATTCCTAGCACTAGGTACTGGATCTTGATTGACTTGCAATTTGGTGTCAAAAGCAGAGCAGGTTTCTCTAACCCCACGTTTGGTTGGAGGGAATGGAATGGAATGGAATCGATTCCTTCCATTTTATGTGTTTGGTTGGACGGAATGGAGGGCGAAATGGAATCTGATTACTAAAAGAGAAGGAATCATAATTCCTTCTCCCACCTTTGGTAATCATTATTCCATTCCCATCTAAACATTTTTTTTCCAATTTTACCCTTACCTAAAATATAACCTTAAATTCAAATCCCAAATTCTCAAACCTAAAATTCCAAAACCCTAAACCTTAAACCCAAAAATTCAAAGCCCTAAATCCTAAAACCTTAAACCTTAAATCCCTAAACCCTAAACCCTAAAACCCTAAACCTTAAAACATAAATCCCAAAACCCTAAACACATAAATCCCAAATCCTTAAACCCTAAATCCCAAATTCCAAATCCTAAAACCCTAAATCCTAAACCCCAAATCCCCAAATCCCTAAACCCCAAATCCCTAAATCATAAACCCCAAATCCCAAATCCCTAAACCCTAAACCTTGAAACATAAATCCCAAAACCCAAAACCCTAAAACATAAATCCCAAAACCCTAAATCCCAAATCCCTAAACCCTAAACCCTAAACCCCAAATCTCTAAATCTCTAAACCCTAAACCTTAAAACATAAATCCCAAAACCCAAAACCCTAAAACATAAATCCCAAAACCCTAAACCCCAATTCCAAATCCTAAAACCATAAACCTTAAACCTTAAAACCCTAAAACCCTAAACCCTAAATCCAAAATTCTAAAACCCTAAACTATTTTTAGAAAAATAATAATTTTAACTCTAAACCTTAACCTACAAATATAATCCCAAATCCTAAATCCCTAAACCCTAAATCACACATCCTAAACCTCAAAACCTTAAACCCTATTTAGAAAAATAATAATTTTAATAATATATTTCTTTTTAATTAAGTAATACTTATTTAGAAAAATAATGATTTCAATAATGTATTTTGTCTAACGAAAAAATAGTAATTAAATGACATTATTTGAACTTTACAACATGTAGGGGTATTAAGGTCATTTACAGTTTTTTTCATTCCATTCCAGTGGTAAACCAAACACTATAATCCTGATTCTGAACTTGATTCCAGTGGTCAAACCAAACAAAATTGTTTCCTTTCCATTCCATTCCGATTTCAATTTTGATTCCATTCCACGAACCAAACGCCACCTAAGGGATGAAAATTAATAATTTCTGTGTGAATTTGTACGTCTAAAGTCATTCATTTTACCTTACTATGTGAAGTACCTCAAATTCATTTAAATTCTTGGATTTTCTTAAATAAATGTCAACCATTAAAATTATTTAATAAAAATACACATCTTTACATTTTTTTTATAGCTCAATAGGATAATTACCATGATATTCTTTGGAAAGTACAAGTCTTATTATCAAGTTTTATTTTGTTGTTTTTTTTATATATATTCCCCTTAGACACAAACATTCGTAACTAAGTTTCAAATCCTAATGAATCATAACTCGTCGACATAAAAAGAATTAAGTTAGGGAATGGAAATATTTCTCTTTGTATTGGTTTAGTTTAATTTTTGAAGTTTGGAAGCAGAATGTTGTTAATTATAAAATAATATCCTCGTTATTCTATAATACATTATCTTTAATCACGCATCTCCTTCTCCGTTAAACATTATCAAATGCTATTAAACTATTTTTCTTTCTCTAAGTCACCCAATTTCTTGGAAATTAATAATCGTTAATCCAAAGACAAAGGGAAAGAAAGCTTTTTATTTGCAGTATTTAATACGGGTAGTCTCACCAAAATACTGAGTAGGTATTATGCCTTTATTGATATAACTTAAATCAATTCCCTAGTCAATCAACATTTCACCTGTAAAAATATATTCTTTGTTGATGATTATGGTTATTTTTGAGTACTAATGATTTTATCAAGGGAATTAATAAATTTCATATTACAAGTCTTATTATCAATGTCATTAAAAGTTTCAAGGTTCTCTTTTGATACTTTAGATTCAGTTGGAAGTTAACCAAGAAGATTTGTGAATTCTTCTAATTTCTTTGCTTCTTCTGAAGGGGCTATAGAATTTTGTCACTGATAGAGTTCTAGAATTTGAACTCTAATTTTTAGATCTTTAAGATCTTTTTTAGTTTGGTTAAGTTTTGCTTGGAGTTCTTTTATTATTGGTTTCTTCTTTTCAGGAAGATTTTTAATCTTCTTTAGCATTTCATTAAATGAATATCATTGATTATGTTGTTGCAATTGTTTCTAGATTCCTTGGGTTTCTCTTTTTTTAGAAGAAGCCGATGCTTCTTTAGTGATAACTTTGTATCTAGTTAAGGTTGTTTTCCTTTTTCTCTTAGTCACGATTTTAGATAGTTTCTAGAATAAAGTCTTCTTCTTTGGTTAAGACATTTAAGTCTAGGCCATTCATTTTAATAATGGCTTTGTAATAGTGACATTCACATTGATCTTCCTATGGTTTGGCTTCTTCTGTGTTAGTGGTGGAAGATGACTCATAAATGTAATCTTATTCTTTTTAAGATTCATCATTTAAGAGAATCTCTACTATTTGCCTTTTGAGTTTGTCATCTATTTCAAGTTCATTAACTTTCTGTTACTTTCTACAGTTGTTGTTGTAATAGTCCTTTTGCCCACGTGTAGAAAATTGGAATCTTTTTGCCTTTAGTTGGTGCGAATTTTTTGGCTTTACTTGAGAGAGTAGGTCTATTAGACCACTTTCTTTTGGGTGCTTTCCATCTGTTGGTGGACTATTGTAGAGGCACTATTCTTCTGCTTGTCTTTTTGTGAGAAGAGTCTTTTACCATGTCAATGTAGCCATATTATTGATAGAAGTCTCCTAAGGCTTGCTTATTCTAGAGTCGTTCTTTTCCCAATTGTCGTTGGATTTTTAGATCATTGTAAAGTTGTAAACTTGATTGACTACTTCAGTTATAAGCTCTGCATGTGTGTAAAGATCATATAGAATAACGCCTTCATGTTTTTCACGGAAGTATGAACGGATTTTATCCGCAAATAATAATGGAAGTCTTGAAATGAATTTTTCTTTCTAAAAATTACTATTATAATCATCTTTGGTTAAGACTTTGAAAATAAATATATCATTATACCATTTGAAATGTGACAATGTTGAACATCTTAAGTGTATTAACTAATTATGACTTCGATTCATTTGCATTCTGCTTGATCTGAAAAAATGCAAACAAATTGTTAAAACGAGTATATTAACTGCGTCTTCAACCCTATAAGGTTCATTATTTTCCTTAAACTGTTATTTAACATCATTTTAGATTTCATCCTTTTGAGGCGGTTGTAGATAATTATCCCTCCAAGCATGTAATTGACCAATAAATCTTGAAACAATGGTTATAGTTGCCATTCTATCAGAAGACTTGTTGAGTTTTACAACTACATCATATATTAACATATTTTTAATAACTCGAATGGTTTGATAGTAAGAAAGACCATCAATATTCCACTATTGTAATTGATTACTGTTGTAGCTTAGACTGGGTTGGAATGACTCTTCGATTTGAAAATCAATAAGAGACCGCTTGGGGTAATATGGTTTAAACTAATAAACCGGAATAGGATGGACTAGTTTATTGACCTCTACACTTTTATCACCATTAACTTGATTTAATACTTTTAGTACTTCTACTTATGCATCATACATTGTATTAATGTCTTGTGCTTCCATCATTTTAATGGAAGGAGATTTATCCTTTTCTTTTGACTCTAGTTTGGAGTCTTTCGAATAATTCTTTTAAGAATTATTTGTCATCGTATGTTCTTCTCAAGCCTGATATATCTAGGAGTGACTTGAAGAAAACAGGTCCTAAAGGATCTTTTAGGTGGGTTTTAGAAAATGATGGTGATAACTTTTTGCTTAGTGGTTGTATGGCCTTTTCAATATGAGTAAGCTGGCTACTAACTGTTTGTAAATATAGGTTGGTATAATTAGCATGTTCAATGACTTGGTTTACTAGACTATCTATTGCTAGATGGTTAGGTTTAGATGAACCATGTTTATAAGGTATTGCTACACAAGTGTTAGTAATTTTAACAATTGTTTATGGCAGGTGAATGGTTGGAACCTTTTGGACAAAAGTTATGTTGAATTGTTTATGTACATTTTCAAGATTTTGCATCTCTGTTATCTCCGTATTATGAGCATAAGCTTTAATAATTCAAAGAAGTCTAATTTAATTTCTTAGTTCTTCTTTTCTACAAACTTTAAGAATGCCTTGTATTTTTCATAAAATATTTTTTGTTCTTCTCCTTTAAGAGTCAAAGATTTTATTTTTCTACTTATTAGCAGGATCTTCAAATATTTGCAAAATCATGTCATTAAAAGAAAGTTTGTTAACTTCCATCATCATAATGTTTGAAAAACGAGTAAGTTTGTCCAAACTCAAATATAAGAGAGTTGGATTTGAAGGATGACTACTCATAAGGTTATCATTTGTTCGTTCATAAACTGGTTTACTAACTCTAATAAGAAGATTATTGGCCCTTTTAAACTCAAGTTGTAATCGGTTTACGACTAGAGCTATTGGTTCATATGATAATAATGGGATTTGTGTAGAAATTCTAAACATGTGAGTAATTGAAGAAGGTCTAGAGTTTAGTTTGATCTTTTTTGAGGGATCAAAACTTATTTCTACAGATTCATATGAGTGCTTAATTATTTTATTGGAATAATCATGGGTTGGTCTTGTGTTAAAGACCATAATTTTGGCAAAGTTATCTGATTCCACGGTACCGTTTGAGGTACTACTAGTATGAATTTTACCAAGTTGGTTTGAAATAGGGTTGTTTCTATTTTGTCTTTTATAAAAGACTTCAAATTAATATTTGGACAAATAGTATTCATCACTTTAACATACACTCTATAGATAAGAGCTATATTGATGGTTTTTTCTTCCATATCGAAACCATGTGTTTTGATATCGAACTTTAAGGTCCTCTGAACATTTGTATATTTATGTGTACAAAAAAAAATTAAAAAACAATTAAAATATATTGGACCAGAACATAAAGAAGTTTCTACAACTCTGAATAAAGAGTGAGAGAATTTCTTATATCTCGTCTCGTACACATAATAGAAACATAATTGTTTAATTCATCCCTTGTAAGGGGTTTTATTGTTATTTGGACTAAACCAATATATAAATAATTATACTTCTCTTTGTATGAGTTTATTAGAATATGAGATAATAAACTTATATCAATAGTTCTCTTGTAGGAGAAAGTGTTTATTCTATAGTTTAAAAAATATAGTTTGATTTAAAGACAAAACTATATTTGTTATAAATTAATGATGTTCTATATTTAGGAACACATCAGTTTTAAAGATGTTTTTCAACATCCTTTATTCTTATTACTTCTTTATTTTTAGATCTAGTCAAATTATAATGAGTAGAGAAAGTTAGAGGTTTAGAGAACAAAGATCTTGATATTTGCTTTATTTGAGAAGATGAGTTGTAATTAGAAGTTACTATGATCAGAGTTATTATGCGTCAAAGACTTCCTCTCCTAAGTTTTACTTATATTACCTTAATGGACATAAATCACCTTGATTGATTCTAATTACTAAAAAATCTTAATAGAAAATAAGAAATTTATACTTATATCTTCACTAATTCATATAATACATTATCCTTAATCACCATCTCCTTTTCATTGATTTCTATTATGATATTTTCATCCTTTTAATTATTTTAATTATTAACAAAATTAATCATATAAAAATTGTATTAATTTTCCTAATTTCAATTATAAAACTATTATTTGGTTAAAAAAACATTAACTTTGATATTAATATTACAAAAATAAGTATTTATTTTTAATAATTCTTTTATTGTTATTCACTAATTTTTTATGCTTACCATTTCTTTTCTAATTTAATTATTCTTCTAATTTAACGGGAAGTCTTAACTTACATCTGTATTTATGTATGTTGGGTAAATATTAAAATAGTATTTTTATTTTTTAATTAAAAAGGATAAAGTATAGATGTATTTAGAGAGCTAAAAATAAATGCAAAATCTTTATGTATGTTGGGTAATATTAAAATAATAATTTTTTAAATAAAAAAGGATAAAGTATAAATGTATTTAGATAGATAAAAATAAATGCAAGATACTAAAAGAGAGAAGAATGTGATAAAAAGACAGATAAACATAAATGCAAGATACTAAAAGAGAGAAGAATGTGATAAAAATAAATGTAAGATATCTAAAAGAGAGAAGAATGTGAGGTGGATAATATAAAAATGAATATAAAATCATGAATCTCTTTACCTACTTGTTTATATTCAAAGAGTATTTAAAAAAATTTCTTACTTCAGAGTATATTAGAGAATACATAATGTTATATTTGTGAAAAAAATAGTAATAAGGATTTTAATTTTATACCTATAAAATAAAGTAACATAAATTTATTATATTTATAAAAATGATCATAACAATTTATTTTTAAAATAATAAATGTATGTTATTTCAATTTCTAAGCTTCAACAATTTGAGAAACAAAAATCTAATATTTTACTAGATAGATTTCTATATACTTTTATAAAGGTAGTATTTGTGTTTTCTTACCCAAAAATTGTTGGTGTGTGCTATAACAGTGGCAGACACAAATGCTCCATGGTGTAGCCATAAAACTTGGATGTACAGGTTTTATAGTTATTGTTTAATTTTTCGTTTTCCTTATATACATTGTAAACTCTTGTAAAAACAGAACAAAAATAATAATGGAATACATCTTATGATTATCAGAAAACACAATGTTTTGACAAAAATATATGTTTAAAATATTTTTTTATTAAAGATATATAACTTTTAGATTCTGATGTTTAAAATAAAGATTTATTAACATTTTATATTTATAAAAATAAAAGATTGTATTGCTTATTATATAAAGATGATAATAAATTAAAAGGACATGATAATTTAGTCAATTAAATTGTTTTTATTCACGTACATGTAAACGCGCCCTAAGTTTGACAAACTTCCATGTACCTGCGATCAGAAGACCGAGGAACCGGAGAAAGAGATTTCAGACCCTACCTTCAGCTTCTCCACCAGAAGTTCCACGATAGCCACCATAGCGGACTTGAACTCCGGCTTAATTAAGGTACTCAACTAAAGCTCTTTTTGATTTAACGTTCCTTTTTCTCTAATTCATTCTAATTAACAAATTTACCTCTGAAATTATTGGTAAAACCATCCCGAAATTACTTTTCCGGTCACCTTCCTTCAAGTAATGGTACCTAAATTTTATTTTCTCGAAACTGCTATCTTGAAATAAGTAAAAGCCTGAAGTAATTTTTCTTGTCATAACCGGCTTCGAAATGGTTTGATTTTGTTGAAATTTTCACGGTTGGTCTAACCATATTCGCAGCCTAGGTGCCTTAGGAATTTGGATGCTCGATCAATTCAGAAAATATGAAATGGCGTTCAATCTCAATTACTGTGCAACGATTAGAGTATTCTGGTTAATTAAACAACGGGATAAATGAGTGTAACCGTTGCCATAGCTGCGTGTGGAAGAATTTTATGAATTTTAGTTTGGTTGAATTGGAATTCTAATGAAAATGGAGTAATCGGTTATCCTGCTAATTAAATGCAAATGGTGGTTATTGGAATTTATGGAAAAACATATCCATCACAATCTAAATTCACTACTAAGTGTTGAAATTAGGATCAATTTGGGATTTTTAGTTAAATAAGATAACACAAAGTATATGATTTGCTTGGACCCTATGGTTTCAAATAAATGTTGTAATCCACTTGTGACTGCTGGGTAGAGAGAGTATTATAGACCGGGTAGTTTGAGTGAGTATCTCTTCTTGTTTGATACCCATAAACAAAAATGTACTTATGTTGCTTGAACTGAGAGCTGATGTTGTGAGGTAGAAATGCACACTATTGGTTTTGAGAATCCAGACTGGTATTCAAATCATGTATTTGTAATAACCTTAATAACCTTTGATGGATAGACAGTGGCCTTGTCATCTGGTGCCCAGGAATATTGAAGTCTGATCATGTTTCTGTAAGATTAGAAGATAGATCTGAATTTTGGTTGCTTGATGATGTAGAACGATCATAGTTTGCATGAATAGATTTTCTTCTTTTAAGGAAGCTTGTTTGTGATTTCATATTAATTAGGGATGGTAAGCGAGCATGACCTGCCGAAACTGATGGGGTTTTGGTCTTATATCACATTTGAACTATGTGTTCGGTATTTAGGTGAACAAGGATTATGTTCCTGCTTCTATAGCCTGTTAGAGACGCTGGCATCATGTAGAACAGAAGATACATATTGAAAAAGGAGATCTTAGTTCCCTTACAAATATGTGGGCAATTTGGTCCAAGATTTTAAGAGGTATACAACGGATCCAATCTGCACAATTTTAGTGAATCTTCAATCCATACAGATCATGAATTTTATATTCCGTAACTGATCCACAAATATCAGTCATCCGAATCAATCCGATTCATTGTACATACAGATTGGTTCCGATCAATCCGTATATTCTGTTAAATGATATTTTTCATGAATACATAATTTTTTCAAATAAAAAATTAATACCACACAACTGAAAATTGAAAACTATAATAATAAGACTTTCATAACCTGTCAATTCTTCATCAAATTCACACCATTGCAAAGAGTTATTACATAAATTCAAATATAACTTATATCAAAATACAAAATATCTCACAGCCTTATGTTAATAAAAAACCATATTCCATGATCTAATTAGTTTAAAACTAAAATAATCAAATATAAATGCATAGCCTTATCTTCATCTTCTTCAAAGTTCCAAAATATAGTAAAATAATTTTAAATTTAAGAAAAAGGCTCATAGAATTTATACAAAAATATAAAAAATAAATAAAATTTTAATATATGCGGATCATATCATATTTATGCAGATTTAAAAATACTAATCCGTAATCCAATTCACATCTTGTTGATTTTGAAATTCTTTATCCAATCTAATCAAACTGTCGGATCAAAACCATCCATAATCCTTCGGATGTGGACCGATTGCTCAGATGAACAAATATTTTGTACATTCCTAAAAAATTTATAGGTTTGATTTAGACTTTATATAGATAGATATACATTGAATAATAGGATAGTTGTAGTTAATAAGTATGAATGATAGGAACAGGTACTAAACATATTTATGTTCATAGGATAATAATACTTATTGCTAATGTAGGCAAATCTGAAGGTAGTTTTAAATTATTAGTACTCTGATGATAGACTATAAGATCAAATTTGTCATTTACTAAGAAGTAGCCAAGTTGTTGGCAGAGATGATCTTGGTACAGTTTGATCATTTGCTAAGGTAATAGTTCTCTCCATTATAATCTATTTGAGAATATATTTGGTTCATCTTCTAGTCGATGAATGTACATAATATAAGCTAACTTTACCAGTTTGCTCTGCAATTTATGTGTCTAAAATTGATTGGGGGCTCCAGCGTTCTAACTTTGTTCCTTTACTATGAATTTCTTCTACTTGCACATGAAATTAGATCACTTCGAATGGTTCAGCAGACCGTAGATTCTAAATTTAGTGAGAATGGGCTTGACAATACTGAAGCTGATACGCCCACCTGTGATAAACAACTCCCACATGCTGCGAAGAAGACACCCCTAAGAGATCTGCAAAATGATAATCGAGGCCCAGTGCAAAACTCTATGAGGAACTTTTCCATCTTAAAGGATGGAGGATCAGTCAACAACTCTATTAAGCTTTCAGGCAACAAAAGACCTTCATTAGAGTTCCCAGAAAGCCCTCCTCACCAACAATCTCCTAATTCTGCAAATGGACATCTCGTTTATGTCCGCAGAAAATCAGAAGCAGAATTAAGCAAAAACAGCTCTGCGGATAGCCCAAGTAATAAAGGTAATACTCCACAACCACAACCACAGAAAATTGAGCAACAAGTAGAAAATGCCCAACCCACTTCACTAATAAGGGAACCACAAGCTTCTTGTTTGCCTTCGTCTTTTCCTATTGCTTCTTCTTCCATTAACCCTTATGGAAAACCTTCTATTCCCCTTCCTCCTGGTAAGGTTGGCATGAAGTTAACATCAATAGAATCCATTCGATCTACCACTCCATTAGGTAACACAAAGAGATCAAGAAATAACTGGGAAGAGAGGTATCATCAATTGCAGTTATTGTTGAGGAAACTAAACGAAGCAGATCAAGATGATTATCATCAAAGTATGCTTTTAATTTCAGAAACTTTTTATTATGATCTCAGAAACTAATACCATCAATAATTCCTTTAATTTTGGAATTGTTTTAGTGCTTTGGTCATTTTCGCCAGTCGAACTAAGCAGACATGCAGTTGAGTTGGAAAAAAGGTCAATACAACTTTCACTGGAGGAAGGTAAAATAAAATTCTAGGGTATTTGGTGTAAAAATGCTCATACAGGTCTATTTTTTGAACTTAAAAGCATCTTGATACTTACTTGTACCATTAATTTTATCCATTGTTGCAGCAAAAGAGATGCAGCGGGTTGCTGTTTTGAATGTATTAGGAAAATCTTTGAACAATAATATTTCACCATCAACGCATCAAGATCTGCTATAGAAGTAAGATGGAGCTTATCCAGACCAAACTGTGACAGAGGGTATGGTTTGATAAATTAACTTGTTATATATTTCCCAGATCCCTTCTTTTAAACTTAGCCAAGTAATTGTTTCTTCCTCTCGTGAGTCATGGCCTATTTTTACCAGAATGTCATTCTTCTGATATTGCTGTTTTAACTGTATTTACTGGATTCACCCATACTTATACTCTAGTTGTAAAATCTTTTAGTAATATCAAAGTAAAAGCATGCATGGAAAGAACATATTTAATGCTCGGCTTAAATACATTATTAATCCTTAAACTTCTAGTCACCCCAATCAAAGTTATTCCTAATCTAGCCCTAATAGGGGTATGGTGAGTAGGTTTCTAAAGCTACAAGTGGTGCAAATTACACAAAATTGACTCAAGTGATGCTTAAAGTCACGACCTTAAAATTACGGGGCGTCACTTTTATCACTAGACTAGTATTAGACGGCTTTCTTTTTTTTCTTTCCTTATTTTGTGGGGTTGAGGGAGGAATTGGGGAGGGATAATGAAGTATGGAGCAAAGTTAATAGAAAAAGTCTATTTATTACAAATTGTATTATTACAATTGATATGATAATTAATTATAGATTGAAAAAAATAAATCTTACTATTTTAGTCGATAATTGTTTGTAATACAAGTAACATAAAAAATATTCAAATGAATAACATGTTTAAATTTTGCTCGTTGACAGGAGATTCAAACAGATAATAGTATAACTAGGTCAGATTTTCGTAGGGTGATTCTGAGATTTCTCAAATTTTTTTTGGGGATCTGAAGAAGATATAGGTGTCTGTCATTTGTCTTCTACTTTTCATTACAATTTCTGATTAATATCATTTCAAGTTTATTGATAGTTCTGAAAAGAACAGCTATCCTTTCTCTTAAAATTATTCACTATTATTAAAATATGTGATGATATAGTGTTTAGAGTCAATGAAATTTAAAATTATTGTAAATTTTTCTTTAAAAAAATAAATAATCAAAAGAAGGTAGAGAGAAAAAAAATTAATTTGATTGTTTGATGAGTATATAACACATTCCTCAAGAATAGTTAATAGTTTTTACCCTTTTCTGCTCATCAAACGAGGTTAAGCCTTTTCAATCCCATATAAAGAAAAGGCCATTACTTTTCCAACAAGGACTTTGGAGATACTTCTCCTTTCACATATTTAGTTTTTTTTTGTACATTTTTGCATACTCATTATTAAGGTTTAACTTAAGTTTCTCAACGATCAATAGGGTTATTAAAGTGTAATTTATAAGTCTTAGGTAACCCTTTAATTAAGGGAACTCTTTTGGTTAGAGTTAGACCTGGTCTTCTAACATAGTATTAGAGTATGTGTCTTGCTATTGTTATGAGCTCTCTTGCAGCTTTCACATGTCCGATGTGGAGGAGTATTAAGGTTTAACTTAGAGAACTCTTTTGATTAGAGTTAGGTTTGATTTTTTAATATGGTATCAGAACATGTGCGTCAACAATGTTTTGGGCTCTCCTGTAGCTCCTATCTGCCCAATTTAAAGGGAGAGTATTAAAGTTTAACTTAAGTTTCGCATCGATTAAGAGTGTTGTCAAAGTATAATTTATAAGTCCTAAATAACCCTTTAAATAAAAAGTCTTTTTGGTTAGAGTTAGGCATGTCCTTTTAACACTCATTGTTAACATTTATATGGTAAACTTTGGTTACACTCCTTCCAAAATTTCCTGCAATTTTACCTATTCAGTTTTAAAAGGAAGATCAAAGAAGACAACTATGGATTAAACTAAGCAGTTAACTAGGCTACACTTAGCAAAATAAAAAGAATAAAAGGAGAATAGCATAAATAAAATTTTTAAAATTTATAACTCTAAAATAATGTCTTTTATGTTTATCTTTTACGTTTTTATTATTAAAAAATTAATATATATCAATTCATTTTTATTAAGACTTAAGTTAAATTGAATTACGATTATTTAAAATTATTTTATTTAATTTCGTGTAATATTAATAAGGTATTAATTGTATGGTTATAAAATTAAGGTGTATTTTTGTCCGTGGGGTTGATTTTCCAACGAAGAAATCGATTAACTGAGCTACCAAGTAAACCAAAGATATAACTGAGTCGATTACGTCTTATCAGATTTTTATCCAATATTGCCCTCATTTCCAAAACATTGTTACTCTAAAAAGCCGAAGCTATATCATGAAACGCCAGGGGCAATTATGAGACTCAAAAAATTCGAAAAAGACCAGCCCACGTTTCAAAAAATTAGACGTCGCATTAGTGTACAGATATTCCTTTACCCCCAAGTAGCGCAACTCTTGTTCGTTTGAATTTACTAAAATATTTCCGTCATCTTGAAAATTAATCAAAAACTTCCAAGGATATTAAAGTAATTCCAAACATACTGCTTAAACCACCCTCGTAATGCAACTGAAAAAAACCGCTCGTCTTTGTCGCTTCTAAGTAACCGCTCTTTTACCCTCCTACAAAAGCCAAATCTCTAGCCCTTGTTAAACTTTTTCTTCTATCTTAAAATTTTCTCTACAGTTTTGGTAATTACTTTGAAAGTGAGAAACGATTTTTATCAAATCAATGGAAGACGAAGACCCATATTTCGTTTTTCGCTTCCCTGTTTCGCCAACTATTCACCACGACGTTGTTCCAACCACTAGTTCTGTTTCTCTAACTACTGGTAATAAAGTTACAGTCTTTGGTTCTTCTTCTTCTTCATTCTCTGTTCCTTTTGCAAAACCCCAACAAAAGAGTGTTCTTAAACCAAAAAAGAAGCGTTCCAAGTTGACCCGGATTGACGATCCGAGTTCTTCTGAAACCATTTCAAAAGCTTCAAACACTACTATCAAATACGGAAAAAAGCCTGTCCCAGGTGAGATTCCCAAGTGTACAGAGTGCCATAAAAAGTTCTCAACATGGAAGGCTCTGTTTGGTCACATGAGGTGTCACCCGGAACGACCTTGGCGAGGCATAAACCCTCCGGCAAATCTCCGACGGCCTAACTGGCCTGTTAGGCCACTGAGTGATGTTGAAACCGCATTAACAAGCGAAGTCGACCTTGAAATTGCAGCATGTCTGTTAATGCTGGGTAATGGGCCTATAGAGGCCCATAACGACATCGGTGGTTATCGTTTTGAGTGTTCTAGTTGTAAGAAGGTATTTGGATCACACCAAGCTTTAGGGGGTCATAGAGCAAGTCATAAAAATGTGAAGGGTTGTTTTGCAATTATGAGTAGTGAAGATGGTGAAGCTGATCAAGAGCAGTATAATGAAATTGGGGATAATGGGGAGGAAGATAATAAGTTACTAATGGTGTTGGATAACGGAGGAGGACACACATGTAGCATTTGTTTGAAGGTTTTTACAAGTGGACAAGCATTAGGCGGACATAAAAGGTGTCATTGGGAAAAAGGAGATGAACCATCACTTTTAACTACTACTACTACTACTACTACAAATACTAATACTGGCAAAACAATTAAAGAATGTTGTGAAGGTTATGTTGGTGGTATTGGGCTGGACTTGAATTTGCCTGCTCCTATTGAAGATGATACATCCTCTGTTTCTTATTCTTCTTCAGGCCTTGTTGCTTTGGACTTAAGGTTGGGTCTTTGAAATAATTTGATTTGGATTGCATTGGATTGGGTTGGGTTTTTTTGTTGGGTCCTAAATGTTGATAATTTTTCTAACTGTGTTCTGTACTATATTACTTGTTACTTTAGAACTGGTATATTCTATAACACTGACATGTATAATATTTGAACTACTATATCTAGATAGGAAAAAGTGTTCCTATATAAACACGTTTGCCTGCATATTTTGGAGATGTATATGTGCTTCATAATGCTTTAAATTGACAATTCCTCATTAGTAAATAGTATGGATCGATATATTGACAGAGGTTGATTATTTTCTCTCTTTTTTCCCCTTAACCTATTAATAAGAGATAGTTTGATCACAAAGTTTATAAAATTAAGAATTAAACTGTTCTTTACCATATGCAAGGTTTTAGCAAAGGTTACGGAAAAGTAGGTGGAATTATAGGTTAATACTGGATTAAGTTGATATGGTGTTTCAGATCAATTAATATACGAAAGAGAGGATAGTGAGAGTGAGAGTCTAGAATGTCATATCAGCTTAATCAAAGTAGTACTCAAGTATTGTTTGATTGGTTTAGAAGTAAGCTTTTGTTATGACACAATACGCGGCAATTGGGATTGATGAGGACTAAGAAAGTTTAAGTGTTTGCTGATTAGTTCTTGTATTAGTTTAAGGTATAGAGTGTATCAACTTTCATAGTGGTAATTAAATTATTGTAGGAATGACGCTGAAAATCCTTGAACTAGTACTTGCATAGTTGCGTAGATATGGCTTGAATGAAAAGTTTCAACATATTTAAATAAAGGGTTTGTCAATATCTTCACTTTTGAATAATATATATAATATTTATATTATATGATTATTGTGAAGTACTCGTTTTCTCTCTCACTTATTCCCTAGTTCACTGCTTTATTTATTGCTTTCATGGCTACAGTTCTTCTGTTACATATCTTTGAAATTGAAATGGTTATCATTATGCACATTAGCAGTTGCATTATTGCTTGATATTTTAAAACTAAATGTAGGAATAATTAGTTGTTAATTATGGATTAATAGGCCTCTAAAACAAAAGTATTGTCATTTTAATGTAAAGAGGTCCTTTCACATGTTTGAACATAGCAGATTGAAAGTTTCAACATGCTAACAAAACCTATATGTTTTGCAACTTTATGCATCAACTTAACATAAACTATTTGGGAAAAACAAAAAAACAAAACTTAACATATACTCTTGTATATCATCTGACACCAATTTTGTATACTTTGTCAAGCAATAAGCAACAAAAGGTTACCACAATGGGAAACCAACCGCAAACATAGGAGAAATTATTGTTTGATATTG
The DNA here is from genome assembly GCA_033030585.1 of Hippophae rhamnoides. NCBI lineage: Eukaryota > Viridiplantae > Streptophyta > Magnoliopsida > Rosales > Elaeagnaceae > Hippophae > Hippophae rhamnoides. The sequence continues at coordinate 72,338,241 of CM065429.1, forward strand.
AACTTAAGTTGATATGTTAAGGCCAATAAATATAGAAGAAATTATTGTTTGATATTGAAAAAAGATAGCATGATTGTTTTAGATCAATAAACACATAAAAGGCGCTAAAATTATTTAATTACATAATTTCTTTATCTTTTGTACCTCTAATTATTTCATCTCTTATGTGTTAATTAGTTAACATGAACTATCACACCAACAATAATTCTCCAAACTACCATTATGTAGTTTATAATATGGAATATAAGTTACACAAAGACTTAATTTGGTTATGAGTTTGATTTTCTTGCAAACATTTTTTAAGTACGAGGGTGAGGAGTCTTTTTAGTAAAAAGACACGTCAACACTTAAACCAATATTGCGTTTATGCTAGTAAGGGGACAGTTGTAGCTAATAGTCCCCACGTCCCCTAATGTGTCCCTTAGCACAGCAATCCTCGAATGAGAATACGTCGAAGGGTACAATAAAAAGTCCCCACGTCCCCTAATGTGTCCCTTAGCACAGCAATCCTCGAATGAGAATACGTCGAAGGGTACAATAAAACCTATAAAATTGTATTCACGAAAAGTTAAGAAAAGTTTATAATAAATTATAAGTAATTTATTACAATATTATTAATAATTACAATAAAACCTATAAAATTATATTCATGAAAAATTATTACGTCAGTTATAATTATAATATAGTTATTATTTGTATTGTATCTAATTTAACGGAGGGTACAAGTCATCTTGGGATATCCATGTGGGATACAAAATTATGGTGTTGATGCTAAAACTAGTTCATGAATAATTCAGATGGTGATTACTTGCTTCTCCATGTTTACTTAAGGGTTAGATCTTGAGTTCAAGAATTGGGGAAAGCAAAATAAACATATGCTAGGCTGGGGCCGCCCTACTATTTAGAACATAGTTTGAGCATTAAAGTCATAGTTTTAGATCCTACATGTCCTGAAATGTCTTGTGTCTTTCGCTGAGTTAGGCGTGATACAAACATTGAAAGACACCATTTTTACTAAAGATATCTCCCTTGAGCCCTTCACTATCACACACCACCACATGTATTCTCGTAGGATATACAAGTGGGCGAAGCTTGTTTCCCAAGGCTTACTTAAGAGCTAGGTCTTGGGTTCGAGAGTTGGGAAGAGCGAAACAAACACGTGTCAGGTTAGGACTGTTGGGCACAGCGGGTAAAGACAAAATGAATTCAACAGAGTAGAATAATGACACCGGAAATTTAACGTGGTTCACCCTTTAATTTGGGCTAAGTCCACGGGACAAACTCCGAAAATATTTCTTCCACTAATAAGATTAATGGGTACAAAGTGAGAAGCAATACAACAAATTGAGATAAACCCAAAATAGTGTCACACAAGTGTTTCCCAAACTCAATATTTTGTCACTCTCTTTAGAAAAAATATCCCAATATTTTTCTAAGATATTCTCCCACTTTCTCACACAACACTATTTTTCTTCAAAGGAAATTGTTCCTTTGGCTTTGCTTAGCTTCTTCTTGTTTGTCAGGTTGATGTTTCTCTTAATAAGGCAAAGACATTGCCTATTTATAAAGCAAAATTGCATATCAATGTTAGATACACCTACCATTGTGGTTGTACCTATCATTTGTAGTTACACCTACCATTGGTGGTTGCATCTACCATTGGTGGTTGCACCTACCATTGGTGGTTGCACCTACCACTTGTGTTTTCTTCCTCTTAAATGTAGGAGGGACTCACAAATCTCCCATCCCGACTACATGGCTCCACTAAGCCAAATCCGGCCTGACTAAGCGACGGATTCAAAATTTTGTCTCGGGAGAATTTTTGTTAACACATGTCTGATCCATTTTCTTCTCGTATGGATCTTCTCAGTTGTAATAACCTTTTCCATTACATCCATAATCCAAAGGATATCTCACATTAATATGTTTTGATCTCGAATGAAAGGAGGCATTCTTTCCAAGATGGATAGCACTCGACTATCACAAAATAACGATAACTGTCTTTGTTGTAACCCAAGTTCTTTCAAGAACTTTTTCATCTATAACAACTCTTTCATGCTTCCGTTCTTTCTATGAATTTCGGTAAGAAGTGGGACAATGCAACACATTTGTGTAACTTTGATTGCGTGACACGACTCCCCCGCAAATGTAATCAAGTAACCTGAAGTGGATTTTTACGGAATCCATATCACCCATATCTGCGTACGTGTATCCAACTAACACGGGTTTATCATTTCCAAAACATAGACATATTTTGGAAGAACCTCGAAGATACCGAAAATCCATTTCATCAAGTGACAATGTTCCTTTCCAGGATTTGAAAGGAATCTACTCACAATTCCAACTGCATTGAGTGATATCGGCCGTGTACAAACCATGGCATACATTAGACTTCCAACTTCACAAGCTATTTGAAGCATATGGAACCTCTTCCATCTCTTCCTTCTCTTTGTAGAAGGGCTCTGCTTAAGAACTTAGCTTAAAGTGATTAGCAAGAGGACAACTAATCACTTTATCCTTATTCATATGAAATCTCCTCAAGTACTTTCTCAATGTACTTCCTCCTGTGACAAACCATAATTTCTTGAGTGCCTGCATCTAATAATAGTCGTGCCAAGAATTGCTTTGGTCCTAAGTCTTTCATGGAAAAAGACTTACTCAATCAAGGATTTTCAAGTTGTTGATCTAAAATATTTCTAGCCAACAATCAACATATCATCCACATGTAGAGCAAAAGAATAATAAAATCATCATTAGAGAATTTACGCACAAAACACAATGGTCTCAAGTAGTCTTTTTGTAGCCTCGCTCTCCCATAACAAACTCGAACTTCTTGTACCATTGTCTTGGTGCCTCGTTTTAAGCTAGTAGAGACTTTTCTTCAATTTGCGACATAATCTTCTTTTCCCTTTTGATGAAAACCTCCGTTTCCATATATATCTCTTCTTCCAAGTCACCATGTAGGAAGAAATAGCGGTTTGACATCCATTTGCTCAACCTCCAAGTCAAGACTTGCTACTAACCCTAGCAACCACACGGATGGATGTTATTTTTACAACTGGAGAGAAAATCTCGTCAAAGTCAATACCTTTTCTTTGGTCGAATCCTTTTGACAACCAATCGCTTTGTATCGCGGTGGAGCGTAATCTGTCCTTCATGCTTCACCGAACACCCATTTATTTTTCAAGGCCTTCTTCCCTTTCGGGGCAACTTCATCAACTCAAAGGTTTTGTTCTCATGCAAGGACTTCATCTCATCTTGCACGGCTTCAATCCATTTTTGTTTGGATTCGTCATCCATGGCCTCTTCATAACTCTCAGGTTCTCCCCCATCAGTGAAAGTTACATACTGATCTGGAGGATATGAGATGTAGGGTCGTCTCTCACTTCATCACTTCTTCTCAAGTGGAACAGGGAGAAGCCACAGTGTTGGTGACTTGGATAATGAATATCATCATTTCTCTCATCTTCAGAACCAACTTCTATGGGGGCATCATCTTCATCAGGTGGATAAACCTGGTCTTCATCTCCAACTTGTCTTGGCACTGATGTTGGAAGAATTAATTCCAAATCTGATGAGTCACCATTGGAATTAGGAACATCTTTCTTCATTTTGATAATATCTTCAATGGTCTCATCTTCAACAAATATAGCATCACGGCTCCTGACAAGTCTCTTTGCAACTGGATCGTAAAATCTATAGCCAAATTGATCTTGACCATAGCCAATAAAAATACACTATCTTGTTTTGGCATCAAGTTTGGATCTCTCATCCTTGGGGATATGAACAAAAGCTTTGCAGCCAAACACTCGCAGATGATCATAGGAAACATCCTTTCCGGACCACACTTTATCTGAAACATCCATCTTTAGAGTACAAGGTGAAAGATTCAACACATGTGCAACTGTGAGTATGGTTTCACCCCAAAAAGTTTTAGGCAACTTTGCATGTGAGAGTAGACATCTAACTCTCTCCATCAAAGTTCTATTCATCCTCTCAGCTAAGCCATTCAACTGCGGTGTCTTTGGAGGTGTCATCTGATGCCGAATACCATGCTTTTTGCAATAAGCATGGAAAGGTCCAGTGTATTCTCCACCATTGTCTGTCCGGATGCACTTTAGTTTCTTTCCAGTCTGTCTCTCAGCTGAGGCATGAAATTCTTTAAAGACATCTAGCACCTGATCCTTTGTCTTTAGAAGATATACCCACGTCTTCCTTGAATGATCATCAATGAAAGTCACAAAGTATTGAGCACCACCAAGTGACTTTGGCATTGGTCCACATAAATCTGAATGAATCAGATCTAAAATATTATTCATTCTGGAAGGAGGGAAGCTCTTGAAAGCAACCCTATTTTGCTTTCCTGCTAGGCAATGAACACATTTCTCCAAATGTACTTCATCCATTCCAGGCAATATCTTCTTTTTGGCTAGACTTGTCAAACCTTTTTCACCCATGTGACTGAGTCTCTTATGCCATAGCTCAGTTGCACTATCTTTCTCTATGGCATTTACTGTGTCGGTAGAGAGTTTCGCTTGCATTATATACAAAGTTGTATGCTTCTCACCTCTGGCCACTACTAAGGAGCCTTTTGTAAGTTTCCATTTGTCATAAATGAAGGAGCTACAATATCCTTCATTTGCAAGTCCGCATAGAGATCAAATTCAGCGCATATCTGAATATGCCCGACATCCTTCGTAAATAGTCTGGTTCCGTTCTTTGTTTCCAAGCAAACGTCTCTCTTTACCTACTACCTTTTGACAGACCTTCATTTCCCATTCTAAAAACACCAAAACTTCCAGTGTGTGTATGATGAGAAAAATTCTCTACGTGATGTAGCGTGGAATCAGAAGCACCACTATCAATCACCCAACTGGTCTCGTGTGATGCAAGATTGACAAAATCTTCATCATAAACGATATTGAACTCGTTCTACGGTATTTGTTTGCTCATCATCACCGTCATCCTTTTTTGTTACTTTTTCTGTGTTCGTTTCTTATTCCTTCTTGCACACCCAACAAAATTTCTTAATGTGACTCTTCTTCTTACAATTATGGCATTCAACATTGGAAAATTTGTTTGTTTTGCTTCTGCTCTTTCTTCTCGGTTTTTGTTCTTCGTACGCCTCCTTCCTCTAGACTTCTGTGATAAGGGCTTGTGCTTTTGAATCTCTTTCCTTGTTTTGTTTCTCATATGAGAACAAGGCTTCTACAACAACTTCAAACTCCATCTTGTCTTTTGCATAAGTCAGAGTTGTTGTGATATGATTATATGATGAGGGTAGTGATGCCAATAACATCACAGCTTTCTCTTCATTGCCAAAACTCACATTAAATCTTGCTAAGTGAGAAAGCTTGCTGTTGAAATTGCTAACATGCTGCATCATGCTCACATTATCTTCCTTCCTCATCTGATATAGCTCCTTCCACAAATAAAATTTATTGGCAGTCTTGCAATTTTTTGATTCAATGTTTTGCAAGACACTGTCTGAGAGATTTAGACGAATTGTACTAGCTACAATCTCATCTATTTCCTCCCATTGTTCCTCGGTGACGGTTGCTACCTTCTTTTCTTTTCCCAGCAACGCCTTATGGACCTTCTGTTGAATGAGAATATCTTTCATCCTCCTTTGCCATAAAGAGAAATTATTATTGCCATTAAATTTCTCAATATCTACCTTTTGGCTTGACATTTTTTTTCGCTGTGTTTCTTTTTTCTGTAAATAAATACGCCCTGGACCTAATAAAATCTTTTCTGATGTGGAAGATCAGTCTATGCTGCAACCACAGAGCATATTAAGAATTTTACTAGACCAGCTCTGATACCAGTTGTTGGGCACAGCGGGTAAAGACAAAATGAATTCAACAGAGTAGAATAATGACACCGGAAATTTAACGTGGTTCACCCTTTAATTTGGGCTAAGTCCACGGGACAAACTCCGAAAATATTTCTTCCACTAATAAGATTAATGGGTACAAAGTGAGAGGCAATACAACAAATTGAGATAAACCCAAAATAGTGTCACACAAGTGTTTCCCAAACTCACTATTTTGTCACTCCCCTTTTAGAAAAATATCCCAATATTTTTCTAAGATATTCTCTCCCACTTTCTCACACAACACTATTTTTCTTCAAAGGAAATTGTTCCTTTGGCTTTGCTTAGCTTCTCTTCTTGTTTGTTGTGTTGATGTTTCTCTAAGGCAAAGACATTGCCTATTTATAGGCAAAATTGCATATCAATGTTAGATACACCTACCATTGTGGTTGTACCTACCATTGGTGGTTGCACCTACCACTTGTGTTTTCTTCCTCTTAAATGTAGGAGGGACTCACAAGGACCGCTCTACTAATATATAAACTAACTTGAACAACAACATCTTAATTCTGGATCTTATGTGTATATCCCGAAATGTCTTGTAACTCCGTTGAAATAGACGTGGTTCAAACAGTTATGATATATAAGTGTTCAAAAAGTTAAAATATTAAAATAATAACACATCATAATTATACATGGTCATCATATTTCAATGTTGAACTTGATAGCATATATTGTATATTGTAATGTGATGTAAGTTAGAGAAATGTAGAACAAATAGAGCATTCTTCAATTTATTTAAGATGTATTGGATTTTAGGTTTTTGATTAGCATGGAAAAGATGATAAAATTTTCTATTTTGATTTCTCACAATAAAAGGGCATAATCTGAGGAATTTGCGCAGGAGAGTAATGATTTCTGCACCAAGTTACATAACTCATGTTTCATGAAAAAGTAAATTAACTTTTGAAAAAGCTTGAGCTATGTCCGGTAAATTGTTTAAATAATAATCTAATTAATGCATTAAGATATTGGGGGTGCACAAATATAAAAGAAACATTTAGTCACCTATCACTGTGACACCACATGGTTTTACAAATATTCTAATACCAAATCTTCTTTTTTATATATAATAAAAAATAAAGTTCATACAGTACCAAGTGCTGTACTGTTTTAAAAAAGAATCCATCTCAACCTTGTATAATGGAGGATTTTGGTTGGTAATTCTTTAATTTTAAAATCAGATTCTTTGTTTGGTTTTTGAGGCAGAAAAGGAACTGCTTACACATGTAATCGCAGTATATATACTTCATCAATTTGACTACTATCTATAATATTAATATTTAAAAAAATTGTATAAAATTAAAGAAATATTTCTTCTTTCTTATTTCAAATAATTGAACCTATCATCGTCTACAAGTTGGAGAATGGAAATTTTTCCTATATAATATATATACCATTCTTTTTTCTCCCAAATTCTTCTTATATATCTTACTTTTCTCTTAAATGTGACTCCATAATTATGATATATAATTTTATAACACTCCAAGAAATTTTAAAATTTAGTTTTCTAACAAATATATTTTTTAAAAATAAAAACCCTTATATCTTTTTCGTATATTTTACTATTAAAAAATATTTCACGTATCATCTTATTTTGAATTTCATCTAATTAAACATTTGAACTACGATTATTTAAATTTATTTAATAATAAACGTCATCTAATTATACCATATTTAATATTATTACGTGATATTTTTGTTATTAATTATTTGTTTTAAGTTTGTTAATTATTTGCTTTAAGTGCCTTAATTTTTATAATTTTCCAAATTATTTTGATTTTTTTTTTTTTTACTTTTTCTGAGATAAGTTTCCTGAGAATTATTTAAAAAGGACATAAAAAAAATGTTGTAAATAAGTGACTTATCATTTGCCATATAGTAAAATACAATATTCTCAAATGCTGCAGAATTACATTTATTATAACGTAATTACACTACTTAAGAGCACGTGTAATATATAATATTTACATAAATGTTATAATGAGGACCAGTATTCGTCTTATAGAAAACATCTCATGGATAACAATGTCTCTTATAAATTTTAAGATTATTTAATTTAATTTTACGATTTAATTTTTAAGGTATAGGGTTTAATTTTTGTAAGTTACGATTTAAATTACTACTGACATGTTTTATCTTCCATTATAGAGTACAAATATGCTATTATTTTTTTTCTTTTATTTTTATGATTATTATTTATAAAATAACATTTGTATCATTCGAAACTCACCTCATGCAGAGCACGTGATTCTCCCAATATTACTTATCGTAATATATATTATACAATTTTTTGCACCCACATATTTTAATGATTGAGATATAAAAAAACTAGTTTCCTCTATCCTATTTTTTGTAAATATCAATAGTAGAAATAGGAGGGTGTAAAAAAATAAATAATAAATTAGTACAATCAATCATGTCTTTAGATAATTGTTTGAGAGAGCATTTTTCTTAAAAGGGTTATAACATATCAAGATACAAATTTTTTAAATGATGTCCCTAGACCTCCCATTTATAGAAAATTTAATATATATTTAGTTACATTTTATTAAAAAGTACAAAAATTAAAATTCTTATGAAACATTTTCTAAGATTTGAATAATAACTGGTGCATGGTTCATCAGTTTTTATCAAGGTTTAAAATAGTTTAATATACAGTCTGTCACGTGGGTTAATGTATAATGTTTATACAAACGGACTGACCATAAGATGAATGAGTTGAACATAGATATGACATGATTTGATGTATATGTATCAAATATATACTTGACACGGCTATACTGAATTGAATGAGTTTGTTACGGTGTGATAAGAACAAGTTATGTTTATATTATTCTCAGATTATTCTTCTGTTGTATTCGAATTGTTCTCAGACTATACTCATTAGGTCAATTACTTACTAATAAGACTATACACGGACTTAACCTGTGATTCGTTACTAAGTGAAGCGTCCCCTATCTAAGCATCAAACGATAATAATTCTTTAAAAAAGTATATGAAACTTCTTTTTTAATGTATTTAAGCTTCTTAGAAATAATCTATGGCAAAATTAAAAGAGACACATGGTATATAATATTTAGTTCAAGTATAAGTTTTTTGGTTTCTATAAAGAGTATATATCATTTCATATAGTTTTAAGTTACTCAATAAAGTTTTTTTATTTTATTTTTTTGTCAAGAAAAAAGGCTCCCAATGTCCCGAATCACTACCTATTTTGATGTTCTATCAGTTGAACGATAGTATAGAACCTGTTAATTATTTAATCTGATATGGATGCATACAATTGTCAAGCTTCAAACTGCATACCTCATGTTCATAAGATTAAGATTATAGTTATCGATATCACCTCATCAGATGAAACTCAATCTCAACCAATAAAGTGCTCAAGAAAATTGATGATTACTTTTAAGACAAAAAAGAAAAACCCAATATTCATTTTGGTGATGATTTCACTTTTGCAAAAGTACAACCAAATGAAGTGCAAATTTCGGTGAAGGCTTTATTAGATTCTACTAAGCATATCATGGAAAGGTCTAAATTATTAAAAAAAAAAACACTGTTATTGAATAATGAATATTTAATATATCCTGCGTTTGTAGCGCAGAAGCATCAAAATTTTATCTTGATGATTGTAAATTTAAAAGTTAAGTGTTGAATTCTAATGTCTGTGGAATATATTATTTCAAAAAATATATATTTAGCATATACTTTCTGCCTAGCTAGTCCCCAATTTTTAGGGTCACCAAGTGTCCTAATTTCCATTGTAGTGCTTATCTGGATTCAATTAATCCGCAATATTATAAAGTAAGTTTTAAATAATTACAAGACTAAAAACATTAAAATAAATAATGTAAAAAAGAGAATTTCTTAATAATAAACTCGTTGACGAGTCACGTTTAGTACGTTACATATAACAAAAAGTATTAATATCTAAAACTAAATAAATTTGATAAATTTATTGATATTTTTAAGTTTTTTAAGTCTTCAACCAATTAAAATCTCTATATTAATGTTTTAAAATTTTATTTTATTTTTATTATTTTTATTTATAATCAACATAATTTAAATACTAAAAACTCAACTAATAATAAAAGTTTTGCTTATAAAATATCTCTTAAATATCATCTTAATAACCATTTAGCATAAAACTATACATATATAAAAAATAATAATTATAATTATGAGATATTTTTTACTTAAATTTAAATATAAAATAATAATTTAATATTGTAACACAATAATACTGTATTAATTAGTAAAGTCTATAAGTAATAATATCCCCTTCGTATATATCCTCATATTAGCAATCAATTAAGTAATGAAATATTAAAATATAAATAATAGAATAATAATTTAATAATATATATTTGTTTGTAGAATATTAATCTTCATTGTTGCTTTTGTAAGCACGTAGACTTTGTTTGCAGAGGTTATGAGAATAACCATGCTTAGACATGTGGTAAGTTGGATTGATTGTTAAAATCTAACTATTTATGTATTATTTATAATAAAACATCACATAAAACCTTAAAACCTAATGGTTTCCTTTAGGTTTATAAGTATATCCATGTCATTTTTCTATCATACAATTGAATATATTTAATCCATCTTATTATGAAACTAAATAAATACATACTTATTTAACATTTTGTTCATTACACCAGTTATGTCGTAACATGTTTTATAAATATTTAATATAATTTAGAGTTATTAATAATAATATTAATCTACGTAAAATAATTCTAACAATTATATCGTAATCATATATTGAATGCTTAATTGCATAATCATATCAAATGATATTTCTTAAAATTTTTGAGTTAAACTATTATGTGTAATATCTATCAAGATAGTACATATACATCACGTAGCTTTGCATTGAAGATTTAAAACATGGAAACAATAATTCACTTATGCATGGATACAATAGGTGTTTGTTTATCAACAATATGAATATTTGAGATTGAAATACAAAATCTCTCAATTTTGTCACCCTTTAACCATAATATGTGGTGAATATAAACAATATAATACATGATAACATAATACTAGATCATTTATCACACATACTTAAAACTCGCACTGATTTAATGCAATAATGGGTTTTGAAAAACAAAACCCAATGAAAAACATGTTCTTAAAACAAGACATACATATAGACATGTAATTAATCCATTGAGGGAAGTAATTGTAGAGTAGCCACGATATATTATCATGGTTTTTCAAAACATTGCTAGCAACTTATAATCCTTGAATAATTCTATAATCTATATTTCACAATTATTACCCTTATGACATACTAATATTATGCCTCCATTATTGATATCACTTTATCCAATTATATCCATGATGTTGGTTCATCGATACGCTTATAACATGCTTCATAATGTTTTGATATTGCACTACTAATCTAATTTGTTAGAAAAAACTTATATCAGTCCTTATACGATATCTATTTTATAAAAAAATTATCTTACTTGAACGACATTTTAAACAAACTAGATTATACAAATGTCAAATATAATCAAACATTCAAACTAATAATAACCTACTCCAAAAATATAGGTGTGAAAGTTCCCTACTAAGTAAAACACTGAGATAATGTTATTATACAAATAAGAACTCTTTATTAAATGACATAGAAAATAGTTCAGGAGTATGACATAATAAAATGCATGCAAACAAAACAAGCATGCCTAAATCATCAAGGCCCGTACATATGCCAAAACATTTTTACTCTATTTTCAAGCTCTCTGAAACTGGGTCTTAAACGTCCCAGAGTATGATGTCATGTCATAACCAATCGTACACACTTAATACATAACATGACAAAATAAATGACCATTATGTGAACAATAATATGGTCAAAAATGCAAATCATTGAGCTCTCACTCAATTAATACATCAATATCATCATTGGTTTAGAATGTGCACTCTAAATATATATATGAGCCAACCTAAAATGAGTATACTCGTATATAAATGAACTCATTGGGATGCTTCTCTTTAACAAACATGACACTTAACTATGAGTATAAACTACTCTTTATGTCATAGTAAAAGCAAATGATTGTATAATTATTATCAATAAATTCTTCAAGAATCATAGATTACATGTATAAAATTCTTTACCTTTAAAAATTAAATTCTACATCTATTTGACAATTATAATCTCACAACATAATATCAAAAACTATTTTGGATTACGCATAAATAAATGGCACACGATCACATTAGATAATTATAATTACTTAATATTGACACGATCTTGCAATACATAATACTTCAAATTATTCTTTAACAAGTAATTGAAAGCCATCCAAATCAACTCAAGAATGTTTTTTAAATTAAAACAAGACTATATTGCTACCAAAATCAAGTGACAATTAAAACATGTTTTTTAAATTAAAATAAGACTATATTGTTACCAAAATATTTTTTATGTTTATGTTTATTTAATAAAAATATGTATACATTCATTCAATAATCAATCAAATATGATTAATAACGTAAGTAAATTTGTAATCGGATAAATGCCAAAATAAATCAATGGTGAGAAACAAATGAAAATTTGTTCAATTTTGTCTCATAAAATAAGTCTTTGACCAAAAACTTTAACTCTTTTATAAATAAAAATGGCATAAAGCTATAGTTTCATAAACTATAAGTTTAATTGAAAATGACTTTATATTGAAAATAATATTTTAAATTCTTATTTATTTTAATTCATCCATCACCGTTAAGAAGATATTGTGTATAAAAAAATCTTAAATAATAGGTTATTTTAATTTACATTACTCGTAAATTAAAAGATATCTAGATGGGTTTACAGATTTATATTTATCATGTAACCCATTATTTTCACTCTTTTTTCCGGTCTTAAATTTAGGACATAGTTTTTAAGTATCTTAGATTCTTAAAAACTAGTATAAGATGAGTTATTATTTTGTAAGGACGAAAAGAATGAATTATATGATGAATATAATTACGTGGATCCGTCTAAATATCTTTTAATGTATGAATAACGTAAATTTCAATCATATTTAAACAAAAAGTATTATATTAAAAGTTCCTCGGGAAATAATTATGTGAAGAAACAAAGAAAAGAAGGGAAAAAAACACATACCTCTGTTTGTCACACTTGGATAAAAAAAAATTCTGTACCAGAAGTGAACTTCAAATATACGGTTGGATTTTTTATTTTAAATTATATTAAATACTGTTTGTTAAAAAAATAAATAAATGCGTGGAGTTCTAACCATTTTTTCATTTAATTAATTTCTTTAATATTATTTTTTGACTTTTTTTTATATTTTATGTACTTTGATCACATAGAGTTGATTTTGAGTATTTATTTTTCAGCAATATATTTGAATGAAATAGATAACGTCATTTCATAGTAACATCCACTGAATCATTCTTCAAAAATATCTATCATAAATAATCGGTACCTATAAAATATTGTATAATATATTTTTTATATTCTTAAAATTTAAAATATTAATTTTGTCTATTTATTTTTGTAAATCTCAAAAGTTCAAATAATATGAATAAAATGTAATTAAAAATTTAAGGCTATTTATCATGTCACAATATCTATAGCCCTAATTATACCATATAACGAAAATTGGCAACTAATAGTAATATGATCTAAGATTAGTAAAATAAATATACGTGGTAATATGGAAGAATAAATAAATAAAAAGCCTCAACCCTTCTTTAGGGAGATTTTGTTATCCAAGATTGCATAAATTAAATCAAAATTATATATTTAATTTGGAAGAATAACTTTGAACTATTAAATAATATTTAATGTTATTTAAGTATTATTTTTATTATTTAAATATCATTTTATATAATTTTTTACCACAAAAATCCTCATAAATCCCAATATTCTTATAATTTTTGAGGCAAATATAAATGTATAATACGTTATAATTCCTTCCAAGCCGCCGCTATCTATGCGAACTTCATAGATTTGCCACAATTGGAGCTCGTAGAGATAAATGTGGGAGTTGATACTAATTTATTTTCCACCTTGAATTTGTTAATAGTAAATAAATGTAAACTAATAGAGGATGTAAATTAGAATGGACATTATTATTATTATTATTATTATTATTATTATTATTATTATTATTATTATTATTATTATTATTATTATTATTATTTTGGTAAATTTAGTACAAGTTATTTGTTTTAATTCTTAAATCTAATTCATCTTAAAAATAATAATCTTAAATCTAATTTTGTTTAATAAATTTTAATTATTATGAATACCATGATTTTAATAGTACTATACAAGCCAATAATATATTAAAACCATAGTTAAAATCAAATTTAATGTATAAAAATATTTTTATAAAAAAAAATCAAATTCGGTATTCTTCACAAAAAAAAAATAATAATAAATAAAAAGGTGATACTACCTACAGTCAAAACAAAAACACAACAATCACCTAAATTTACAAGTCATGCTCCACATATCATTAATATTTAATTGATTAAATTTTTCCCACTAGTCAATTAACAGTAATTGAATTATAGCATCTGACTAGATTGAGGATGTCACAGAGCTTTAATAATAATTTAAATTGTTCAATGTAGGTGAACACATGTGAGAAGAATTCTTAAATAAATATATAATTGCAATAATTAAATATTTTTAAAAAACAATTATTATTATACGTTTATTAATATAAAATGTAATTATCTAAAACAAAATATGATTTAATTTACCATTAATCAATCAATCAATTAACATTTCCCATTGATTTTAAATAAGGAAATTTGACAAATCTAACATTTATTCTTTAAATTAGATGGCGATTATAAATTAAAATAAAAAATCTAAAATTTATAAAAATAAAATAATACTTTAATAATATTTAATATGTTTTAATTAGATATTTAACATATATAAATAATTATAATTTAATTTAAATTACATTACATTACATTCAATTAAATATTATTTAAAATAAAATGATGTAATATATTTTTTAAATAATAAAAATATATAAAATAAATATTACATATATTATTTTTCAATTAAAATATTTCACTATCTGCAGTGACAACACATTGAAGTCTCCAATTAATGATGAAATAAATCGGTTTCAAAGTCGCATAAACTTGTTGTGGCCAAATGGAAACGAAAGATTGTGACACAACTCACCATCATTATTTACTAAAATGTATTCTTCTTTTTCTAACCACTTTTTCTTAGCTTACAAAATCAAAATTATATATATATTTTTTTTTTTTGGATAAACGGACGTGTGGAGGGAGAGGCTTTGCGGTCCTTAGGTTATTAAGCATTAATCACTATTTTATTAACTCTAATTTTTATATGATTTTATTTTTGAATAATATATATATATATATATATTATATTTTATAATATTTATTAAATATATATTTTTATATTATAAAAAAGATTATAACAATTTTTTAGTTTCAAGAGATGGCAGTGATATCGATTATATAAAAAAGATTATTTTACTTCCTTCATGGATTATTATGGTTTATTTTTATATACCTTTTAAAATGAATAATTATAATGAAATAAATTAGATAATTATAATTATTACATAAATTTATAAAGAATAAATTAAAATTAAATACAATTACATAATTATTTATTGATAATTTATGTTTAATTGACTTGTGTATCGTTATCTAACAAAATTTTATGTTTTTCACATTTATATGTGTAATTTGTGAAAAAAATAATTTTATTAAAAATAAAGTTATTGATTAATTTATATATCATTTTATTTATATAAATTAGAATCATCAACTAAGAGACTTACATGGTTTATAGGTTAACAATATAGAGAGTAACTATTAAAAATATTAAAATAAATTACATATAATTTAAAAATATATAAAAATATATTTCAAATAAAATGCTTATAAAATTGAACAAAATGTAAATAAGAATATTAAAATAAAAAAATTATATGAATAAAATATAGGAAAACTTGTTAAAAAGTAATGAAATTTTTATAAATATTAAGAAAACTTAAAAGATAAATAAAAGATATCAATTGTATTTACTAAAAGAAATAAATATTTATAATAATATTTAAAGTAATATAAATTATTCATGATTTATTGGAGTATAAATTATTATTTTTTACAAAATATGAATTCTATATTTTTTTCTAAATATATTTTATGATAATTATGCATTAAAAAAAACTATTAGATAAGAGAGAAGAAAAAATTGAAAGGTATAGATAACATTATAAGAGTCTTACTTATAAGAGAAATAATATATAAAATAAAATATATTATTTGATTTTTTAATATTTATTTTTTAGAATAATAATAATATATGAAATTATAATAAATAACATATATATATATATATATATGTGTGTGTGTGTGTGTATGTATATATATATATATGTATGTATGTATGTATATGTATAAAAGATTACAATAATAAAAAATTAAACAAATTTGTTATAAGCAAATGTATATATTAATGACATTAAAATGAAATATTATCTAAATTCAGCAAAAATCATTTATTAAATAAAGGTCATTTTATAATACAATTTAGTAATAATAAAATATTAAACAAATTTGTTATAAGCAAATGTATATATTAATAGCATTAAAGTGAAATATTATCTAAATTCAGCCAAAATCACTTATTAAATAAAGTTTACTTTATAATATAATTTAATTCAAATATCTTTAATTTGAATGAATATCGTTTAATTTAATGGTCGTTCATGATTCAACCACAATATTAGCATCAAACATAATCAGAGGCCATCAACGATCAATCAATATAGATATTACAATAAAGTGGAAGCCACTTTAAAGAATCATTTTAAGAGAGATAAAACATACCCAAAAAAATTCAAATAAAAAAAGAACTAATAATTTAAAAGAAAATAACATCTCTGAACAGAAAAGAAAAAAATTAACTGTGTTGAAGAAGTAAAAAAAGAAAACCAAAAAAGACTTATATGATCTATAATAGTCTAAAATTAAGAATTTATAACAACTCACTTAAAATAAGTAAAATTATTATCGAATTTAGTAGAATAATTCACGGAGCTTTCCCAATAAAATAAAAACTAAAAGTTGTTATGTCAATTATAGAGTAACAAAACTTATAATAACTCGAGAAGATATAATTAAAAATTATATTATAGCATTATAATAACAATCATCGTCACCCACACAAGTTGAAGATCATAGGAATAATAGTACGATCGTGAATACTATTAAAAGAAATGTCTCTCACAGAGACCGTACATACAATACTACCATTAGTAATAATCAGGAAAATATCTCCTAAAAATACATTAGTAATTGAAGATGAAAATGACTAATACAAGAATTTAATCAAACTATAATGGTTGAGTTTCTATAACTTATCTAAAAAATCTACTCAGAAATATATCGAAGATATAAAATTTTATACCATAGAAAAAGAATTCCCTATAAGTAATAAATTTAATATTCTTGAAACTTGAAGGTTTTGATCCAATTTTTATTTATAAAGATTTTCATATAAATTTAATTGAAAACCTATATTCAGGAATTAATTTAAATAAATTATATTATTTTCTTGAAAATTTCAAAAAGGCCATCAATAACTTCGAAGAATATCAAAGTAAGTAATAAGTCTGTCTATCTTAGATTTGCCAATTCACTTATTTATTGGAACGAGGAAGATTACGTTAGTCCTTACCATTTTATTAAATTAGGGATTTTTAACATTAATAGAGAAGTTTACAAAACAAGAGCAATTCTAGAAAATGAATTCAATACATATAAACTATGTATTCTAAAAGGATAGATCGATGCTAAGTCAAATTTATCATTAACTCAAAAACATTAAAATTCTTCTGAAGTGAAGGTAAATTACTCAACTAGTAAAGTTATAATCACTTTTCATATTAATATGACCCTCATTAAAAAATATGGTAAAAAAAATTAATAAGTTTGAAATAAATTTTGATAGTAATAATTTAAAATTTTGTCAAGATTTTTTGTTTGTTTTTACTTTAGGAAAACCACTAAAGATCACAAATGCATTTATTGCATTAGAGGTTGAGAAGATAAATATGTATCATCATCTACATTGTCAAAAAGACTATCATAGAAAACAACAAAAAAGAATAATGATGTAGAACCCACATCTTTAGTCGCATATAATGCCAAGGACATGAAAGTCTTAAATTCAAAATATAAAAGTAAAAAGTTAGATGGATTATTAAAGTAAATATAAAACAATTATTTTTCACTATTATAAACAAGGATTTCTTATCCCATAAAATAATCTTTTATTTTTATTAGTTGGATACAGTTTTAACAATAAAAAACTTTCTACTCTAAAAATTATTAATCTAGTAATTATATATCTAAAAACTATAAGCATCTAAGAATCTTTTCAATGTTCTTATTTAATTGAATTTTAAATTATAATAGTTATTAATACTATAAATAAAATTGATTACAATCACTTTTTTATATTATCTAATAAATCTAATTTGGACATTATGTTATGCACAAACTTAAGAGCTTTATTATTACTATAAGAGTATTAAAGTTTGAAAAAATTAAGGCATATCAATTATAAGAAAATAAGACGAACAATGTAAGGAAAGATCGTGGCGTGTTCGTTAAAATCAAGTATGATAATTATAATTTAAAATCTATTTAAAATTTTTAATGATTAAATATTTATTTATAATATATATAATACTAATAAATAAAAATATGAAGATAAAAAAAATCTCCATCATTATATGAAAATAAACATAAAAAAATTATAAAGTTAAAATAATGTTTTAATAATAAACTTAAAAGTTTGTGTTTAAATAATAATCTTTAGGAAGTAATAACTAACATCGTAAAATAATTAATGATAATTTGGTATCAGAGTTATTGAAAAGAAAAAATCATCTAAAACTTTATAGTTAAATATTCAAAAATATTAATTATATTAATCATAAAAACACGAAAGCATTAAAACTCTTTTTATAAAAATAAAAATATACTTAAAATTTGTAGAAATATAAAAGGTGAACTAAATCATTAATGTAAAAACTAAATATTCAAAAGCTAGTAACTTTACTGTTCATCGTAGGTTTCATTCTAAATTTGGAGATCTACTTCTGTTCATTTTAAATCCTCGAAGTTTTTCTTTTAATAATATTTACACACTTATATATATATATATATTACAAGATAATTAATAATTCAATTTAAAAATTATATACGACAATTTCACGGCCAGTAGATTTTTTTTAGTGTGGGGAGTCAGACAGAATTATGAGTTGAAACTTAAACTTTTGGCTCTCTCTTTTGCAAGCTTATGAGTTTTTTTTTTCCAAAATAAAGTTACGTATTTATTAGTTATTACTAGAACGGTCATTTGTACTTCATAATACCATTAAAAAAAGTAATTTTATATTTTTATTAATTAAAATAAATAATTTTATATCTGTAAAGACTAACAAACTTTCACATTAATTAGCAAACACATGCATGTACATGTAAATTTAATATATATATATATATATATATATATATGGTTAATCGAAGCTATAATGTGATAACAAACCAATGCTTATAATTTTAAATATCTATTAAATAATGACATACTTAATTTAAGATAAAATTGGAGAATCTAAATCTAGAATCCACCATCTATCATCTGGAAGGCACACTGTATATTGCCCAATGTCAATAGTATATGTGTATATATTAAATAGTATATCATAACATAAAATTTTATTTTCAATAATAACCTATCTGAGTTCTTTTAGTAATTTTTATACCATAAATTATAGTATAATTATAATTAATATGTCATATAATTATTGACAAAATTAATATAATTTATTTTTTCAAGGTATAATTAATTGACGTATTGATGAGCGAAAACTGTCATCGCCGATCATGTTAATACTTTGGTTTTATATTTATAAAACTCTCGCAAGTGCACGAATTATTTCGTAGAAAATGATAAGTATACTCCCAAGGTCGATCTAAGGAAGGAATGTATATGGTTTTTAATTTATTATTCAAACTTTTAAAAATTAAATTAAATCATAAACATACTGTCACGATATTTTGGGTTTTGTGTTTTTAATCTACTAACATAAAAATAAACATAGATTCAATAAATATTTATGCAAATTTTATCATTTATAATAGTGGAGTATTTATGGATGTAATAACTAAGTTAATTATGCTTGCTCATATTATTTAGGTTATTAAAAATATGAATTGATATTTATTGATTCTCCCTTTTTTGGTATGAATATCACCTTTGGTGGGGTTAGATATTCTTTGTTAACTAAACAAATCAATTAACACCTATGGTTGGGATTGATAACTAATTTGGTTAATTAAATTAATTCCTTTTTCTAAGAGATTGAAAATGAACTATTTAAATGCCACCTTTGGTGGGGTTAGACAGTTTAAACTTTATTCAAGGTGTCCAAATTAAACCTAAGAATTTAATTATCCGAGTACTAACTTTCAAGTTTTAAAACCACTACTGAAAACATGTTGTCAATACATTTTCAGATAATAATTCTTATAAAAACTTTTGAAATAGAGCTTCACTCTAACTACCGTGCGATTGTACCAACAAATAAAAGAACACTACTCTAAATCAGACCAGATAACTAAACCTTAAAATTTAATTTTCAGATTTAAGTTTGTAATGAAAAATAATATATTTCTCTCTAACATTCCTAATATAAAATCTTGAATAAAAATAAAATCAATTCATTTTAGAGATTTTCACCTATTTAATATTTCGCAAGCATAACAACGTTATTATTATATCATGTTTACAAATAGCCAACATAGTTAAATTTAATCACAAACAAATTAAATATAACATGTAAGAATAAAGCATAAAAAATAATTATAAAGAAAATAAAATCCTTACAGAACTTCAATGCTATTCCCGTTGCTAAAAAACCTCCAAGCGGAATTTGCACTCCCATTTATTGAATTGAAAAGCAAATAAATTACAAAAACATAACTAGTTCTTCTCAAAAAGAGAAGAACTCTAAAACTAAGCAAAATTAACTAAAAACTAAGAAAAATTAACTAAAAACTAAAAAAAACTAAAAACTAAGAAATAGAAGAAAGAAAGAGAGAAGAGAATGTGTTTTGAGGTGTGGTATGAATTGAAGGGAATGTGGTATTTATAGGTGAGAATGGGGAGAAAAGTGAGTGAAAAAATGTTAAAAAATTGTGAAAACGTGGAATGCAATTGCTGAGGTCATTGATGACGTCAGCATGACGTCATGGGGATGGTCGCGCGCGAAAATGGGGCGAAATGTCAGCAGTGCGCGGAAAGCAGGCACAGCACGCGCGGGAACAGTAACAGCGCGCTGGGGCGCACACGGATCTGGAGCAAGGTGCGCGCTGATACGTGCGGACGTGGGGCGTGCTGCGCGCTGGCCCGTGCGCGACTCGGCGCGACTGGGCGGCGCGGTGGCACAATTTTCTCCTTTTTGACCCATTTTGTCCAATTTTTCCATATTTGTTGACCTTTCCTCATTTATTTATTAATATATTTATGATTTATTGCTTCCAGTATTCCTCTTTAAGTCTTTAAGTTACATTTTTAAGCGAAAATATCTGAAAAACAATAAAAATACCCGTGATTTCGAAAAAGATAAATTTATATAAATATATGATAAAACATATAAATATAAATATTTTTAATCAATTAATGTGCATAAAATCATGGTAATTTTAGTGCTTTTTGAGCACTCATCACGTATCAATTATGTAATATTCTTAAATAAATTATATATATTAGATAAATTCTCTGTGATTATTTTTTTTATAATAATATAATTATAATTAATATAATAAATAATTATTTAAGAAAATAATAAAATTTATTTTTAATCAATAATTAATTCTTAGTAATAACCATAAACTTTTTCATTCCTATTTAATTTATGTTTATAAAAGAGATTTCTTTAGATATAAAATCTCGAGCTATTTTTTAAGGATTCATATCTATTTTTTTTTTCTTTATTTTGATTGTGATTTTAAGATGTTCCATTTCTATGAGGTCAAAAATAATTAAAGATGTTAATTCTCATGTAAGAGCATTTGGTAAACTATTTTTATTTCCTAAAAGATATTTGATATTAAAATTGTAGTGACTAAATCACTTTTGTCATCTCACTAATCTTCATTGTTTATAATCAACGTTAATATTAGTTTTTAACAAATAATCAAAATTCTTGATATCATTTCTGATAATGAATCTGAAACTTATTACATATATTACAAATTTTTAATAGCTTTTTTGACAGTTAAATATTCTTTTTCACTACGGTGATAATTTAATTTTGGACTATATAAGATTTTCATGTATATCTACAAAAATATTCATTTTTGTCATCTACTTTTATTTTTAAAACTATTTCTTAATATTTTATTTGAAGCATTTGTTACAATTATCGTTTTATCATCTGGATCTAGTTGGTATAAAATTGATAAAATATTTTACTTGTGCACGTTATCCATGTAAAAAGTATCTTGTTTGTTTATTTTCAAACATGATCTTTTTTCAATTATGTTTGTAAAGGTTTTCACATTTATATAAGTTTCTTTATGTATGCTTTAATATATGTTAAACATTCTAACTTTTGTAACTTATTTTTATTTTTTAATTTATTAGAAATCTTTTAATATTATTAAGTATATATGACTATATATTATATTTTTGATCTTCATATTTTAATTCTAAATATTTAATTTTATACAGAACAATTGGTGTTTTCTTCTCATAAAATACAATGTATTTCTTCTTACGTTTTTGTAAAATATTGATAATATTCAAATAATGTTTATTTAACTCATTATTAAAAATCAAAATATCATCTATGTAAATGCAGTAAATATTTTGTAATTTCTTTAAAAATATTGTTCATATACCTTTGAAAGATATCTAGAGATTGTTTTAATACGAATAGTATAATAGTACATTGGAATTTTCGTTGGGGTTAATTAAATATTGTTAGTTTTTGAGACTTTATCTAATCTTATTTATTAAAATCCATTTTTGCAATCAAAACTTGATAAGTATTCTTCCCTTTTATTATTGATAATAATTATACTTTCTTTGAAATAAAGTATTCACCAACAATGGTTTCTTTATTCAATGCTTTGAAATTTGTTATCATTCTCTTTTGTTTTTCTTATTTTTTCAAATTATTTTTCAACTAAGAATACTGGACTAGAGTTTAGTGAATTACTTAATATTATGATTTATAATTCCAAAAGTTATTGAATTTATTTTTCAAACTCAATCATATCCTCTAGAGTATAAATCATGAGTTTTATTCTAATAACTTTGTTAAGATCTCTAATTCTTATATTAAAAATCATTTTAGATTTGTATAGTTTTAGATCTAAACGATTTTTTGAACTTATTATTTTTAATAATTTTTTGATACCAAGGCTTTATCTCGATGGATTTTATTAAGAAAAATTTTGTGTTTCTCTTCTTTGTCTAATGAAATGTTTTCTATTTCTAAATATGATTTTTGTTGCTACTTAATGTCTATCTCACCATGTTTTTTCTTTTTCTGTTATTATATAAAAGTTAGGTTTGATATAGTTAAAAAAATTCTTATAATTTGACACATACATGATTTTATCATTTAGTATTATTAGACTTATTTTTTTTAAAAATGTTATATAAAATATTGATATAAGTTTAGAAAATTATTTTCTATTAATAAATCAACTCCTATTTCTTATTAATATATGGTAAGAATATGAAATTTCTTTTTCCTGTCATTATATATTTATCTTTTAAGACTTTATTAAGATTTATTATTGTATTGTTAGCAATTCTTACAATTAAATATTTGGGTGCTTGTTTCAAGAGTTTCTCTATGAATGCATATTTATTAACTACACATATACTAGTGATGAGTGCTCAAAAAGCACTAAAATAACCATGATTTTATGCACATTAATTGATTAAAAATATATATATTTATATGTTTTATCATATATTTATATAAATTTGTCTTTTTCGGAATCACGGGTATTTTTATTGTTTTTCAGGAATTTTGGCCTAAAAACGCAATGTAAAGACTCAAAGAAGAATACTTGAAGCAATACATCACAAATAAATTAATAAATAAGTGGAAAAAGGTCAACAAACATGGAAAAAATTGGACAAAATGGGTCGAAAAGGTCAAAAATGTCAAAAACGGAAAATCGCCTTGTAAACCCTTGGCTTCGTGGCACGCTCTTCGTGCTCTCACAGCGCAGCGTCAGCGGCGTTGATCCACAGCTGCGCGGCATGCGGGCTGCATCTTCACGCCACATGAAAGGCCTTAGGCCACCAGCACAAGGCGTGGCAAGCGGCGGCAATGCGCGCCATACAGCAACGCGTTTTTGACCCATTTTTCACGTGCAGCGCCCCTTGACGTCATGTCGGCGTCATTGATGACCTCAGCCAGGTCCAAAACACGTTTTTATTTTTTAATATTTTTTTTAACATTTTTTTTACTCATTTTTTCTCTCCATCCTCACCTATAAATACCCCCCTTCCATTCACTTCAAAACACACCTCAAAACCACACTTCTCTCTTCTTTCTTTCTCTCATTTCTTAGTTTTTAAGTTTTTCTTAGTTTCTTTCTTAGTTTCTAAGCTTTTCTTAGTTTTTCTCTTAGTTTTTAGTTCAATTCTCTTAGGTTTAGAGTTCTTTTCTCTTTTTGAGAGGAACTTGTAATGTTTTTGTAATAATTTAGATTTTGATTCAATAAATGGAAGTGCAAATTCGCTTGGAGGTTTTCTAGCAACTGAATAGCGTCGAAGTTACTGTAAGGGTGTTATTTTCTTTGCGGTTATTTTTATGCTTTATTCTTCCATGTTATATTTAATTTGTCTGTGATTAAATTTAACTGTGCTAGCTGTTCATAATCATGATATAATAATAACGTTGTTATGCTTACTTGAAATATTAAATAGGTGAAAATTTCTAAAATGAATTGATTTTATTTTTATTCAAGATTTTATATTAAGGATGTTAGAGAGAAATATATTATTTTTCATTACAAACTTAAATGTTCAAGATTAGACTTTAAGGTTTAGTTATCCTGCCTAGTTTAGAGTAGTTCTTTTTTTATTTGTTGGTACAATCGGCCGGTAGTTAGAGTGAAGCTCTATTTCAAAAGTTTTTATAAGAATTATTATGTGAAAATGTATTGACAACATGTTTTCAGTAGTGGTTTTAAAACTTGAAAGTTAGTACTCGGATAACTAAATTCTTGGGTTTAATTTGGACACCTTGAATAAAGTTTAAATCATTTTAACCCACCAAAGGTGGCATTTAAATGGTTCATTTTCAATCTCTTAGAAAAAGGAATTAATTTAATTAACCAAATTAGTTATCAACCCCACCCATAGGTGTTAATTGATTTGTTTAGTTAACAAAGAATATCTAACCCCACCAAAGGTGGTATTCATACAAAAAAGAGAATCAATAAAATATCAATTTATACCTTTAATAACCTAGATAATATGAGCAAGCATAATTAATTTAGTTATTATATCCATAAATACTCCACTAATATAAATGATAAAATTTGCATGAATATTTATTGAATCTATATTTATATTTATTTATTGAATTTGTATCTATGTTTATTTTTTTATTATATTTAATTAATCTGTATATATGTTTATTTTATGTTATTAGATTAGGAACACAAAAACCAAACTATCGTGACAGGATGTTTAGGATTTAATTTCATTTTTAAAAGTTTGAATAATAAATTAAGGACCACATACATTCCTTCCTTAGATCGACCTTGGGAGTATACTTATCATTTTCTACGAAATGATTCGTGCACTTGCGAGAGTTTTACAAATATTAAAACCAAAGTATTTGCGAGAATCGGCGATGCCGGTTTTCGTTCATCAACTAGCTCATGTATCTACATACACATGGAAATGGTAAGTTTTTAACTTTTAAATTTCAATTCTATCTTAATATAAGTATTGTTTGGATTTGTAATACTATATAAATCATTTATCTTTTGATGAAGAGTATTTATATTCTGAATAAGTTATTTCTTCCTCATTTTCTTCTAATAGATAAATACTATAAGCATCATCTATATCCGATTCATTTATTAGTTCTAACTATTTAGTAAGGACCTATTATATATTATTTTCATTGTTGATTAATTCAAAAGTATATTATAAATTTATTAAATTCTTTCATATTGTGAATAAGTAGGATTCGAACAAGAAGAAATGAAAATTACTATTATTAGAGGCAATAAAAAGGGAAACTTAAAGGAGAAACCGACAGAAAAAATAACTTCTAAGATGCCTACTTTGGTATCGATAAGAAAACCAGTCTCATTTACATATGACCAAACTTGTGGTTTTTGTATACATGTTATATTTCTTATAGTTGCATGCTTATCACATTATACCAAGGTGAAAATTGGATATTCAGTTGTCAAATTGGGGATACAGTTGCTTTATTTGATTTTAATTCATTTTAATTTTATGAGTTTTAAATTACTCACCTGCTTTTTTATGATTGTTATTTTGTCATTAAATTGTTAAATTTTTCATAAATGTTGTTATGATGAGTAAATAAAAAATCATTTGAATAATGTGATTAGATACATTGACCCAAGTTGGTTGTATATCATTAAGAAGAAGAAGACATGTACCCAAATTGTGAGATAAGTATTTGAAAGGATAGAAAAGAAGAAGACATGTACCCAAATTGCGAGATAAGTATTTGAAAGGATAGAAAATATTTAAGAGGAAGATAAGTTAATTATTTCATGTTATAGAGGGTAAGTGAATTATTGTAACCTTTTTGAAAAAATTATGTTATGTGAACACATGCATTTATTAATATATATCCTATTATAAATTAATGTAGGTACCATTGGATTTTAATTGTATATGAGTCATTCAAAAATACCAAATTTTATTTGGATTCAATGTGGGATGAAGTGTTCTCTGATATTAAAAACATTATGAATGAGTAAGTTACTTTATTATTAACTTTATGTTTTTGGAAACATTAAGTTTTAATTTGTCTTCACAAATAACTTATATTTATTTTTCTTTCTTTAATATATAGGGTTCACATATGTTGAATGGTCAAATATGGTATAGAAAGAGAGAAAATTATAAATGCATGGTTCATTAAACTCTATAATTTCAACATTTTTAGACTTCTCATATATATGTATATTGATTATAAGTACTTACATTATTTATTGATCATATCTATATAATATCTTTTTAATTAAATTATATTAAGCTTACAATTGATTTTTTATTCTAATATGTAAGGCCCTAAGTAAAATGACTTAGTGACTTGTGGGTATTATGTCCTTATGTTTATAAGGATAATTATTAGTAATCTAATTGCTTCCATGATTGATTTGGTAATAAATTAAATTATTTTCTTTTCTGGTTTGAATTTTATTTTCAATTTTTCTTTATCAAAATAGTTAGCTAGTTAATAATAATTTAAAATGAATGTACATTGTAGCTTGATCATGAAAGAATTTACACCGATGGTGAAATTTATGAGATGTAGAATAAGTGGGTAGAGTTAACAAATCGATTCTTATAGCGATAGCTAGCTAATAATACCATCTATGCGCTTTTATTTACTTTTTCGTTAGATTGATTTATATTATAGATAATTTGATTGATATTATTGTTAGTAAATGTTTTGCATGTATTTCATATTTTAAACCACTTTGATTAGTTAGCTACTAAGGTTTTATTATGTTTTAGTACATAAACTCTCAAATATAATTACACTCTTAATTTTAATATAATATGACTTTTAATATTATAGTTGATAAATTTATTGTAATTTATATTAAAAGTGGGGTTAATTGAGACGTATATGATCGTGATTTGAGTGTAACTGAAACAATAGACATACCATTTGGTCACACTCTTTTATAAGATCTTGACCATAGATATACTATTTGATCACAATTTTATAAATCATGACCAAATGATATGTCTATGGCCTTGGTCTTCTTTAAGACCGAGACCATATGGTATGTCTATAGTCATAGACTTATAAAAGACCGTGACTAAATGGTATGTTTATGGCTTCGATCTTTTATAAGATAGTTGTCAAATGGTATGTTTATGGTCTTGGTAAAAAATTGAGACTATATATAAGATTTTATGGTCTCTCCCACTTAGGCCTCAATTTTTATAACTGTGGTTATCGATCTACGATCACTGTTAAAAACCGAGACCATATATCTATATTATAGTAGTGATAGGTGGTTAGCTAACAATAATTTAAAATTTGTATATATTGTAGCTTAATCTTGAAGAAACTTACACCAATGATGAAATTGATGAGATGCAAAACGAATGTGCAGAGTTTATAAATCGGTTCTTATAACGATAGCTAGCTAGTTAGACCATCTATGTGCTCTTATTTACTTTTTTGTTAGATTGATTTAGATTGTGTACAATTTGATTAATATTGTTATTAGCAAATATTTTGCATGTATTTCATATTTTGGATCACTTTAATTAGCTAGCTATTAAGGTTTTATTATGTTTTGGTGTAGAAACTATCAAATGTAATTACATTCTTAATTTTAATATAATATGAATTTTAATATTATAATTGATAAATTTATTGTAATTCATATTGAAAATAGATATTGATGAATAAGATTAATTGAGATGTATATAGTAAAGTTTTAAGCATAACCGAGACAATAAATATACTATTTGGTCATCGTCTTCTAAAAAACAGTGACCAAATGGTATGTCTATAGTCACAATCTTTTATAAGACCGTGACCAAATGATATATCTATGGTCATGATCTTTTAAAAGATCATGACTAAATGGTACGTCTATGATCTCAATCTTTTATAAGACTTGATCAAATGGTATATCTATAGTCTTTGTTAAAAACTTAGATAATATGTAAAAGCTTATGGTTTCTTTCACTTAGGTCTTGATTTTTATAATTATTGTCATAAATCTACAATTATGGTTAAAAACCAACGCCATATACCAATATTTTTGTAGTGTTTATTATTTCTTAATTTGTTATTATTTTTGTCATTTTTATGTGTAAAGGATTATTATTGACTTCCATTAAGTTTGGTGAGTATTATGATATTTTTGAAACCTTAAAAATATATATGATATTGTTTTAAAATTTGAGGATATTATTCCCATAAACTTATACTCGGTAATTTCATTAAGTTTAAGAGGATTTGAGATATTTTTAAAATATTAAGAGTATCTCTAATATTATTTTAAAATTTAAAGATATTATTTATATTATTTTGTTAACTGAGGCAATTGGTAAATATTTGGAGGAAAAAAAAACGTTTATAGTAATAAAATTGAATTACACTCTAAACAAAATGCTAGGACCAAGCTAGCTTATATAGGTTATCAATCATTTTATTAAATTTTTAGAAGATTGAACTGAGGATTGACAAACACATAGTTCCTCAAATTAATGTCATCCTTTCTTTAAGGTTTCACAACTGTTACTTTAATTGACTAATTTCTCTAATCATAAATCATGTTTGGACCAAGGTACCTTTTTTTCTAATAAGTTAATGATCACGGTCTAAAGTTTTCTAGTATGAATGACAAGCCCTTCTCTACTTTTGAAAGCTATTCTTTTTGCAAAGTAGTCCAAACTGCAAACAATTAGTTTTGGCTAGGGATGTCAAAATTTAATATAGTTTCTGATATTCACGGTTAATAGTCTAATAATGTTTGATTTTAGGTGATAAATATTTGAATATAAAAACATTATAAATTAATATTCATAAAAAAAATTAAATATATATAATATATTATTATTTTTAATCGGTAAAGATTTTTTTTTTATTAAAATTTAATATTTTAAAATTATTTTAATTTATTTGAACGGATAATCGTTATTCGATGATTTTAATTTCAATTTTAATCATAATATAATATTTTGATTTTGATTTAAGGTAAAATACTTCCCAATTCAGTTTTAACTACCCATTGTCATTTCTTTTGATTGATCATATCAACCTCAACGATACAAGAAGGGATTAAATCCAATAATTTTTTTTACCATTATTTCTAATTTTCAGTACTAATTGAGCAACTTACAAGATTATAAACTCTTGTATTTAGTTCCCTTTACATAAATTACTAAAGACAACATGGTATGTAAAGGGGGGGTAAAAAACTTTATCCATCCCATTAATTTGATGCTCATGCTTTTCACTAATATTGCCGGCCAAACTTTAAATTGTTAATCAAGATTTTTTTTTCTCAATAACATATTACAGACTCACAAATTCATTTACATTAAAAAATATTTATAATTTTAAATAAATGATAAATGATAAATGATAATTGTTAATCATAATTGAATTAATATATCTTGGTTGCATGCATGTGTATTAATTTTTGTGTCCTTGTTTTTGAAAATTGCTACCTTAGCTAGAAGCAAGATTACATGAATAGATATATATGTGTCTTAAGTTTGAGCAATGAGAACTAATTAATTAAGAAACACTTGCCTCATTATTCTCTAGCTACCTTTTCATGTTTCTGGAATCTAATGCCATCACTAACAAAGATTCCAATTTCGAACCATTCCAAAAATAAACATGCAATATATATGTTCTTTTTCATGTTAAATAACAAATTTAATTTTCCATTCTAATATATACTTTGATGTATAAGAAAAAAAATGGTGACTGATTCTTTTTATTTATTTTTACTATAATTAATAAAATTCTTCACTGTTTTTATAATATATATATATATATATATTCATTAAAAAAAAAGGATAAAATTTACCTTTGATTGGAAATTTGCAACTTACAGAAACTAGCTAAAAGGATAAAATTGTGTAATAGCAATATTTATCTTTTATAACAATCATAGGTGCTTTGTTATAAGTTTTTTGAGCTTAATATGTGTAATGAGATAATGGTAGTGGTCTCGTGGATAAGATTTTTATTTATTTAATTTTAAATTAGAGTTACAAGCCGCACCAAATTAATAAAGAATTTTAAATAATAATTGTGTAATGGAATAATTGTAGCCCCTCAAAACATTATAGGGCTTAAGAGTATTATTAATTCAGTTTATAGTTATCACAAATGAAAATGACCCCTTGATTATAATAATTAAAGGAAAGAGACTTTAGATTATTTCATTGTAAATTGTGTAATTGATGGGCTCAAGATTAGAGAATTCAAGTTTTTTTTATTATTAATATTTTTATAATTATTATTTTTTGTTATTATTACGATACAAATATATAAAATATGTATTTTATTCTTACTATTATTTATGTTAAGTATACTTGTCCCATGTCGACTATGAACAAAACAGCAATGTTGCTTATAAGTTTGGGCAACCCTTAACTTATTGAGATCTTATTGGATTGAGTTAGTTCTGAGTTTCTAATATGTTATCAGAGTTGGGTCTAATCTCTATGTATTTGGACCTAATTGGGCTCTATTACAGTCTCATCGTGATACTAATGTCCACCTTTATCCGTCATGTAGAGGAAGACTGTTAAGTATCCTTGTCCCACATCGACTATGAACAAAGCAGCAACAAGCTTGGACAACCCTTAACTTAATGAGATCTTATTGAGTTTAGTTATACCCGAGTTTCTAACCATTTATATATTGATATTATTATTATTATCATTAATAAATTATCATTATAATAATAATATTTTGAATTAATTACTATTCATTTACATAGTAAGATAATTCAAGGTTAGTGTTGAAGAATGCCAGAAGATAATCAAGCTTATCATAAGGAGTTTCTAACACACTGATAATTTATCGTCTATTTGATTTTACGAGTAATTAAGATTACTTGTTATGCACCAAACACAATATATATTCTTAACAAATTACCATAAATTGTTCTTCATTTTATTTTATTTTTAAATAAAGCTTAATGAGAGCAAGAGATCGATATTGAACAATACAGTGGCTTGGGTGCGCTGAA
The DNA here is from genome assembly GCA_033030585.1 of Hippophae rhamnoides. Lineage (NCBI taxonomy): Eukaryota > Viridiplantae > Streptophyta > Magnoliopsida > Rosales > Elaeagnaceae > Hippophae > Hippophae rhamnoides. The sequence continues at coordinate 72,370,165 of CM065429.1, forward strand.
ACCCAATTTAAATTTTAGAAAAAAAATTTATATTATATATATATATAAATTAAATAATTTTTAAACCTACTAAAAATTATATATATATATATATATATATATATATATATATATATATATATATATCAATCTAATCAATAATTTTTAAAAAATTATATAAAATAATATCAATAAAACTTATAAAAAATAACATAATAATATAGTTAAGGGTATGAAAAACTAAAAGAATTTAACATTAAAATGATTTAAATGATTGTATTTCGATGTTCAATGTAAAATAATAATTGATTGAATTTTTATTTAATAAAAAATGTACATTGATTTAATATAAGAGGTATTATTTGTTGATTTTAAGTTTAAAAATATATACTATTTATGTTATTTTTTTTGTACCTTTTGTTCATTTGACACAATCAATGCTCACTCACAAATAATTCTAAACTAACAAGAGACTCAAAATCACGTCAAAATAATAAAAGGATACTACATTTACTATCAAACTGGTTATTAATAGCCCAATCATCGTTTAAAAAATAAAAATATATAAATAAAAATTCTTGCTCAAAATAAACAAGAAATGTTAAATAGTATCTCATCTTATTTCTCCATTTTTACTCTTTTTTCATATTTTTTTCTTCATTATTTTGTTATTTCTTCGTTATTTTTAGTTATTTAAGTTTTTTTAAATCACACTTCTGTTTTTCGTTTTATTACTATTTTTTCTTACGTATTCAAAATTCTTACCATGGATTCTTTATGATTAATTAATATATAACTATGTAACTATGTAATTACTATTTCATAATAAATACATTTTATTCTTTAAAAAATATATAAAATATTTTGTAGTATTTTATTGTGCTTGCAATATTTTTATATTTTAATAAATATATTTTACATTAAAAGTTATGTTTTTTATGAATTATTTTGTGTATAATTTTTAACTTTAATGTCGTACTTTCTTGGAAGAATAACAAAAATTAATATAACACATTTAAAATTTATAATCTTAAAAAAACATCAATTATATTCATATCATATATTTTTAATATTAAAAAAAGTATAATATATTATTTTATTTTAAATATTATCTAATTAGATGTCATTTAAATTAAATTATATTTATTTAAAAACGTTCAATATTAAAAACTTTTCAACTTATTAATATATTATTTTTATTATTATAAATTTTAAAAATATTATTTTTTGTAAATACTTAAAAAAATTCTAATATAATTATATATATTTTTTACAAAATAATATCAATACATCTGACTCATGGTTACATCGGTGCCTATTGATCATTCTAGGAAAAACTTATTGCATGCTTTCGGTTATAATTAAGTAAATGTTAACGCCGGTTAAAACACTATTGATAATTATTTTACTTTAAATTTAGCATTTAACATTTTAAAAATTAGGTACGTTGATAAATCATTTACATTTTTGTATTTTTAAAATTTTAAAATTTGATTAAATTTTAAAATTCAAAAAATTAGTTTTGAAATTGAATTTCTATTTTTTGTTTATTTCTTGATACTAAAAAGTAATAACTCAACCGTACTCATTATTACCAAAAATGATTAAAAATCTAAAATTTTATAAAAATTGATTAAAAATAAAAATAATAACTTTAAAACTTGTAATAAACAAAATATCATATATTATGTTTATCTCATACATTTTTATTACTATAAAAAGTATGATATATTATTTTATGTTGAACACAGATCAATTTAAAATATGACTTTAGATCTGTTCAATATTAACGACGTCCAATTGAAAATCGTTTAATATTATTGAATATTATTTTTATTGTTATAAATTTTAGAAGTATTATATTTTGTAATTTTTCAAATAAATTAAAAATTAAGAATTGGTTTTCAAACAAATAATATCAAACTTTCAAATTATTTTTAAAATTAAAATTAAAAAATTGATTATCAAATAACTTTACTTTTTTTTTCTAAAAAAGTTAAAATTATTATCAAACATAACCTTAAAGAGTTATATTTTTCTATCAAAATATGTTAATGTTAGAGTATTTGAAAATTTTATACAATAATTTAATACTCTAAATTTTTAAAAATAAAAATATTTTTTATCCTTAAAAAAAAAACTATTCTCAGAATAGGCTATCCACTATTTATTTGCATATATTATTTCGCTACTCATAATTAATTAATAATTTAATTATGGAATCAAGTAATGGATTCATAATAAAGTACAAATAAGTATCTCGCTCTTGATTACATAATGCTATGATTGCTATCAATGCCAGGCTTGTGTTATCATGAATTAATATATCGTTTTCAACAGCTGGCCACAACATTTTTATTTCAAAAAAAAAACATGAATTTTCTAAATCAATAATTAACAAAACACACGAAGAGTCAACATTATTGAAAATAAATAAATAAATTTTGATTTGCCTATTATAAAAAATAATAACTTTTTTAGAAAATAGATGTACGTAAACATATAATTTAAATAAGAAATCTTTAATTTGAATACAATAAGAATCAAAATTATTAAAATAAAATTAAAAAATTTATTAAATATACTTGTAATAAAATCTTGATATTATATTATAATCTATGTTATTATAGATATTAAGAATCTAAATAATATAATAAAATATAAATTTTATAAATATGACATAAATTATTATATATATAAATATTAGAGATAAATCTTTATAAAAGAATAATATTAGTCCATAGAAAATAAATAAATTTTTTAAAAATTAAAAAAAAAATAGAAAGAAAGGAAGAAGAATAAAAAGTGGCAACGATTTAAGAATTTCAAATAAAATCTGAAAAATAATAATCTTAATATTTGATAATAATCATATAAGTAAAAAAATGAAAATTAATGTAATCTTTTCAATTTTTTATGTTATTCGAAATTGAATTTTAAATTTAGAGTGCATGCCTTTGTGTTTTTAGTAATTAAATCAGTGATTTTGTCTGTTTTAAGGAGTAATATTGGCAGAGTTCCAAATTATTTATGAGGCATCTCCTTAGCTTTAATTAGAAGCAGATGACAATTGCATCACCATATCTTTAAGGGATTATAGGATTCGTTTGATGTTAATTTTAAAAATAAGAGGTTTAAAAAATACAATTAATTTTTTTTCTTCATAAAATATAAAATATGTTTTTTTGAATTCTAAAAGTATTTTTAATAGATTTTTTTTCTTGTTTTCATCTTGAATCTATTTTTGTTATCGAAAATACTTTTTAAAAGTCACAAAAACATAAACGACTTATAAAGAAATAGTCAATACATAATATCATTTTGTAAATGTGTGTGTAGAGGTTTTTAGATTAGATAAATAGCATTATTTAGTATTTTTATTTTTTCAAAAAGTGTAAAATAATGACAAATATTACTATTGAGATTATATTTTAATATTAATTTTAATTAAATTATTTTTGTCATTTTCTTATTCCTTCCATAACAAATAATAATCCAAATGCCTCAAATTTTTTTTAAATATGTTTATTTTAAATTTTCCTTCCACCAAATCTAATTCTGAAATAATAATATTTTTTTAACTTAATATATTAAAATAATAAATTATATCTTTATTTATATTTTTAAAAAAAATTAAAGGAATTAAACTACACTAAATACAAACAAATAGGTTAAATATTACTGTTATTCTGTTTTAAAGAATCTAACTTTTCTCTCTACAAAATAAAATGGATCAGAAATAGTTTACTAAGGATATGATGAATTATTTTTAAAAAACCAAAAACTTTAAAAAAAAATCTTAAATCATAAGGTATCATTTGATTCGTAGAATGAAATCAGAATAAGAATTAAAATGAAAATGAAACAATTTTATTTAGTTTGATCGATAAAATCAAAGAATAAATAAGTAATACATTGTTTTGTTTTGTTTTGTTTTGTTTTATAACTATAATGTATTAGAAAATACTGTATATTACCTTAATACCTTTATATTCAATAAAATTTAAATAATATTATTTAATTATTATTTTTTTGTTAAATAAAATACATTATTAAAATCATTATTTTTAAATAATTATTACTTAAAAATAAAATATATTATTAAAATTATTATTTTTTTACGGGATAAATAAAATACATAAAATTAGCTGTCATTTATTAAAAACGAAAAAATGTTACTGCTGGCTAATTGTGATGCCGTGAGACACGAGACATACCTTTGTCCAGTTTGCATCAAGTTGGAAACTTGCTAAAAAAAACAACGCATAATAACAAATTGACATTAAATTATTTTATTAAATACAGTTAATATATGAATTTATTTATATTTCATAATAATATTAATATTGTATTATATTATTTATAATTTACTATAAATAGAATACTCTTTTGCATACTGTTAATGCAATTTCCTTTGCATACACTTAGATAATGGTAACAGCCAATAAATAAATAAATAAATAATTTTTATAATAATAAAAGAATATTTACTACACAGATCAAAGAAATGAGAGTTTTTTTTTTTTTCAAATTGCGAATAAAAGTAGATATTTTGAGAAATTTTCAGCCCCATCTTTTCCAACCGTAGAAATAGGGTCAAAAATTTACACTGACTTATGAACAGAGGATAAAGGTGAAAATAATTAAACTTATATTAATAAAGTAAAAAACTTACACTATTATGTTAGCATGATTGACTCAATAATAACCAAAGGTTAAAATTAAACAATTAAAAAACTATTTTTTTTTATAAATTTTTCATAATTTATATGTCAATTATTTTAAAATACACAGAAAAAGTATTATTAAAAGTTTAATTAAAAAATTGATTATATTCAATAAATCATAAAAAATAATTTAAAAAAGAAAAATAAAAGAAAATGAAAAAAATGCAGATTCAAAGAGGTTCCTTGGATAAAATAAAAATAGAGACATCCTTATCAATATATGGCGTGTGCGTGTGTTAAGAGCTACTCTGTGTATGATAAGTTTGGGCTAAAATTAATAGAATTAAATTAGAAATTAACTATTTGTTACGACTTCAAATTAAAAATGTACAAAGATGAGTCTCCGTGTGACATATGTCATAAGCAGAACAGAAATAACCTCATACACGTATATACATATATAAACTTATTTAAAAATTAAAAATAATAAAAATAAAAGTGGACGATCGTAGAGGTAGGAAATTTTTTTTTTATATAATTTATTAATCGAATAATTTAAAAAAGTTTAAATAATATTATTAATTTTTTAATTTTTTTAAGATTTAACCCCTAATTTTTTTCTTAAAATTTAGTCCCTTAATTTTATAGATTCTATACTTTTTATTTTTTAAGATTTAATCTCTTAATTTTTTAAACAAATTATTTAATCTAACTCTACTGTTAAATTTAATTCATATCTAACCTACGTCTGAACATATTATAACCTTTTGTTTTCTTTTTCAATGTAAAACTCAAATTTAAAATTCCTAATTCTAAGTGCTTGAAATAAATAAATCCAAATACTAACACCAGACAAATAAACAAATGAATCAATAATATATTTCCTAGTTTTTATATGTTGTTTTTATACAACATAATTTTTGATAATATATATACATGTTTTTTTAGTGTAGCTTTTGATGTAGAAGAATGAAAAGAAAAAAACTGAAAGAATGATTGGGTTTAATTTAATTCATAATATAATTAGATTAAATAGATTTTGTTTTAAAATAAAATTAATTTTGTCAAAATTTAAAAGTTAGAAAAATAAATCTTATAAAAAAATTTAGGAAACTAAATTGTAAAATCTATAAAAATTAAGGAACTAAATCTAAAGAAAAAAAACTTAGGAGATTAAAATATAAATTGTATAAAATTAGGAGACATCAGAAAGAAAGAAAGTTACGAAACTAAAGTGTAGAATCTATAAATATTGTAAGACCAATACTACTCTTCAATCTTTAAAAAAATGACATCGAGTACGTTTCTCTTCATATTTTTTTATTTAAAAAAGTATTTTAGTAATTATTTATGCCAAAATTTTTTTTTTGAAAAATAAAAATAAATATTTTTTCAAAAAACTTCAATTAACCATTTAAATGTCATATTTGTTGAGTGGGTGTCCTAAAGTTAACTCTATCTTGACTACTCTATGTCTTTCTTTTCCTTTTAATCAATATATCCATGGTTCTTTTTAGTGATAAACAATCTATTGAAGTTGTCTATTTTTTGGTCAATTCAAATCTAATCCGATTTGAACGGATTTAAAGATTTTCAATCCTAATGCAAACTAATCGTATTTTTTTAAATCGGATTGATATTAAAATTTATTTATAAATTATTAATATATATAAAATAATATATACATAAATTAAAATTTTTTATTTATATTTTATTAATAAATATTATTATTTATAGTCAAAAATAAAAAATCAAAAGAATAAAAAGTATGTGTAAAATTATTAAATTATTATAAATATTTATATTCATTTTTTAGGTTAAAATAATAATATAATATAATTATGTTATGCATAATATTTAAATATAAAATATTATAAAATAAAATATGTATTTATTTATAATTTAATAGTAATTTCGTCAAGATCAGATCAATAGATTATAAAAATTTTCAATCCGAATTTGATTCAACTACAAATTTATTAATTCAATTCAAAGGGTTTAGATAAAATTTGTCAATTTAAATAGATTTATCGGACTATTAGTTCACCTCTAATTCTTTTTAAGAATTATTTCACATTTTTTTTTCTATGGGTCCGTTCTCGGGATAACGGGTTGGAGTTGTTAGTCACAATTTGTATGGGATTCTAAAGGATATGAATTTGTTATAATAATTTAATTTTTGAGCAACAAGTATTTGATCTTTATGATTCCAGTATTAAGCAACTTTATTGTAATAACTTTGAAAAACTTTATTTGTATGTGTGATTTGTTGGAATTTATGTCTTTTATGTATTGATGTTCACTTAAGTTTATGATTGTTATTAATAAAATTCAGTATCCCATTGTTAGATAAAAAAAAATCTAGTTTAACTTGAATTATTTTAAATTGGATAATGTTTATATGAAATAACGAGTTTTAATAGTAAAAGTATATAAATTTGGTATAAAAAAATGTTATTTTGTAGAATATTCAACAACCCCTTCACTACTTATCCAATATACTGTATTCTGTCTCGTACAGTACCTTTACATGTACCTCACAATTTCTCCAAATTTTGGAGTATTCGAAGGTAGTTGACTACATGCACACACTGACAATATATTTTATATATATATATATATATATATATATATATATTGAAACTTTGAACCGATTTGATTAATAAGATAGCTTTAATGTGGTTATATATTTTAAAATTATTTAAAAGCATTAAAAATTCTTGTGGGGTACATAGTACATACAATTATATAATTAATAAAAATAATAGCTAGATTCGTTTCAATTTCTTCATTTACTATGATAACATATAATTAATTGGGTTGTTATATTATATAACTAGGAGATTCTCAACAATGATCTAACCCTAGAGAATTATAAACCTAATAAAACTTTTGCAGGAAAAAAACCGTGTTCTTCTTCGATCTCAACTTGTCTGAAATTTTATCCTAGCTAGATAGAACTTAAGCCTTTCTTATAATTAATTAGTTTCTTTTTGTGATAATTAATCAGAGAGATCAGTCACTTAAGTTTGCTTACTGGTGATTATATTCTGATCCGTATTTGAAGACTTGAAAAGTACTTCCTATATAAGCAGAAGAAGCTTAACTACACGTACAAACTGAACAATATCATTTTCTTCTTACAGTAAGTAATCAATCACTTTATTTGATTTTTCTTTTTCATGTATTTTTCTTTATTTTATTTTTTTTGATGGTATATAACTTATATATATATATATATATATATATAATAAATTCTTTGCATGCGTACATATAAATATACATGTAATGAGAGAGTTGTTTTGTTAATCTTTGTTAGCAAAATTTGATCTTAACAGAAAGAATTACACACACTTTTTTTAGAATTTAAAACCGAAAGCCGAAAAAAAAAAAATTATTCATTATTCACATATATAATATTTTGTTTCATTAATTTGTGTTTGACAGAAAAAAAATATATAACAGACTTAAGCAGTATGGAATACGGTGCGTTGATGCCGAATTCTTGGTGTGGAGAATTCACAGATAATACCAACATGGAAGTAGATTTCATGGATCAACTTTTGTTTGAAGGATGTTGGTTAGAGACTTCATGTGGTCATGGATTAAACTTTATGCAGCCTACTAATAACTCAAGACCTCTTTTAGAACCTAATTCAAATTACATGATGCCTCCTTCAAATTCTAGTACTGGCCTCTCAAATGATCAACAAATCTACCAAGATGAAGATCACACAACAGAAGGAGAAGTTTGGATTGGTCCAAGTGCAAATCCAGGTCCTTGTTCTTCAGTTAAAGAGAGGATGATATTAGCAATTGGGTACCTAAAAGAACGTACAAAAGATAGAGATGTGCTTATACAGATTTGGGTTCCTATTAGAAAAGGAGGTACACAAGTTCTAACAACTTATGACCAACCATATGCAATTGATCCAAACTCAAAGAGTCTAGCAAATTATAGAGATGTATCAAAGTCTTACAAGTTTTTAACTGAAGAACACTCAGCTGAGTCTGTTGGGTTGCCAACTCGAGCTTTCTTGGGTAAATTACCAGAGTGGACACCTGATGTTCGTTACTTCAAGAGCTATGAGTATCCACGTATTGGTTATGCTCAACAGTATAATGTTCGTGGGTCTTTAGCACTTCCTATATTTGAAAAAGGTAGTGCTAATTGTTTAGGTGTTGTTGAGATTGTTATGACCACTCAAAAGATCAATTATCGTCCAGAACTCGAATATGTCTGCCAGGCCCTTGAGGTGTCTTCTTCTTCTTCTTCTTCTTCTTCTTCTTCTTTGCATAATCATTCATAGATGAAATTTCATTTTAATTTTATTTGTAACCTCTTGCAAATATTTTCTTTTTCGTATAATGTAAAAACATATTTTTTTACATGTTCAAAAATACAGTGAACTATGTTGATTTAATTATGTAAAAAAAATATTTTTTAAAAGATTAAAAGTAAGTCTACGTGAATAAATGAATCATATAAAACATGGAAAGAAAAAAAATTCAGATTGACTATATATGATATGTAGTTATTGTTATGTTTTTTACTAATTAACTATAATGTTATAGAAGAGTTAGCAAATAATTCTCTAAAAGCAAAAAACATTAGGAGGTGAGTTAATTATTATTTTATATATTATTTGTGTCTTAATTCTCCCCCTTAATTGATGGGATTTTTTTTATCACTATCATTGAATTAATGAGTTTTTACTTATGAGATGTGTAAACGAGTGTGATAGGGTTGCACATGTGGATCGAGAAATCCCATCATATGGAGTTAGAATTGAAGTGGAGGTAGACTTTATAGTTGGGTAGAAGTGAAAGAATGAAGCTTATTTAATATTTGTAATTTTTTTGAAATTGAGGCACTTTGATATCATAATAAAGGAAAGTTAGCAATTAATTATTTTAAAAGTTAAATTCTTTGATCTTATATGTTATTTGGGTGTTAACATATACAAGTTGCAGGCTGTTGATCTCAGGAGCTTTCATGATTTCTGCCCTCCTACTATAAAGGTATAAGGAGTCTTACCTTAAAAAGTACTAGAATTTTGAATTACATATTATTCAATCTGGCTCATAGTTTTCTTTTTCTTTTTCTTTTTTGATGTTAGACCTGTGATGAGCTATATCAAGCTGCCTTGAGTGAGATATTGGAGGTTCTAACAACTGTCTGCAAAACTCATAGATTTCCATTGGCTCTTACTTGGGTTCCATGTATTCAACAAGGTAAAGGTGGTTGGAGGCACTCTAATGAGAACTATGCTCATTGTGTTTCAACGGTAGATTCAGCTTGTTTGGTTGTTGATCGAGAGATTTTAGGCTTCCATGAGGCTTGTTCCGAGCACCATTTGCTTCGAGGTCAAGGAATTGTTGGGGTTGCCTTCTCAACAAACAAACCATGTTTTGCTACTGATGTTACTGCCTTTAGCAAGACAGAATATCCTCTATCTCACCATGCTAGGATGTTTGGACTTTGTGCTGCTGTTGCAATTCCTTTTCGAAGTCTCTACACGGGATCTCTTGATTTCGTGTTGGAATTCTTCTTGCCTAAATATTGCCAAGATAGTGAAGAACATAAGCAGATGCTGAACTCATTATCTATAGTTATACAACAATCTTGTAGGAGCTTACATGTTGTTGTAGGAAAAGAATTTGAAGAAGTCATGTTACCGCCAATTAGGGAAGCAATTGTTGTGGAAAATGGAGGATATAGCAAGGAAGAAACAACCCAGAAATTTGAATTTTCATCTGATGATCCCTCTTGGAAAGAATCTTCTTGGATTGCTCATATGATGGAGGCTCAACAACAGGGTAAAGGTATCTCTGTCTCATTAGATTATCAAACAGAAGAAGTTAAAGAAGAGTTTAAGGTGACAACTCATTGGGACAACAATCATGGGATTGTACCTAATACTCAAGTATTTTCAGAATTTGGACAACTTCAACAAAGTTCTGCAGCAGCAAGAAGTTCTGTTGAGGGTGGTGGTGATTCTTATTCTTTTGGTGGACAACGCTCTTCAGGTGGCAGAAAAGCCGGCGAGAAGAGAAGGACAAAGACAGAAAAGACTATCAGCTTACAAGTTCTTCGGCAATACTTTGCAGGAAGTCTCAAAGATGCTGCAAAAAGTATTGGAGGTACGAAGTTATATTCACTGCAATTAAAACTATCAATAGTCAATACATTAATAAATGAAAACTCAATCTAACAACAGAACACAAACCAGATAGTATTGAATTTCAAATCCATTCGTATTCTGGTCAGGACTAACTATTTTTTTTCTTGTATATGTATGAAACCAACATGACATTGATTTTGCTTACTGCTGTGAAATAAGAAACTTTGATAAAGAAAATTAGTTCTCTATAATTGATAATACGAATAATATACAATAATTGAATGTATTGAAAATTTTTAAAATTTTCTCTCTGCTTTTCTTTATTTCTCTCTATATCTCTCTCTAAGTTTCTATTCTATTCTGTATCTCTAATTACATCCGAAGTTTACAAATATATATAGTTGACTCATTTCCTAAATATAGAATGAAAATTAAATTATCTTCTTAATTTGCCATCAAATATTATTAGTAAACTTAATTTATTGTTAATTCGTACGGGGCTCTTTATTAATTCAAGTCACATCACGTGATAAATCTCTACCTTGACTTGAATTTTCAAAATTATTTAATGATTATGTTTATTAATATTGTTATTATGTTTTTCGTGCCAACTAACATTTACATATGCTTAAGTCTAATGAGAGGGATTTTGTCATCATGATTATTGGATTATTAGAAAGTAGTAATCTTTTCCACCAACATGTCACGTTGTGTTGTGATATTGCGAATAAAGTACATCATAATATCAATATGTTTTTTTCTTTTATAGTATATCTGATTTTGGTTAAGTGAATTGCAATTTGACTATAACAAAACACAACAAAGTCATTTTAATTTATGTCAAGATCATTAATTAAACCTTTAAGCCACAAAGCTTGTTTCACTGCTTCGGTAGCTACCATGCACTATGTTTCTATTGTTGACAAAATAACAGTAGACTGTAACGTCACACGCCAACTTATAGCATTACCTCTAAGAGTGAAAATATAACTTATCAAGAGCCGTCTACGATAAAAAAACACCAACATAATCTAAGTCACAAAATCCAATAATATGACTAATAACCCCATTTATTCCTCTACCAAAAACTAAGCCTACATCTGTTGAACCTCTCAAATATCTGAGAATCCACTTCACAACCTCCCAATGAGCCTTCCTTGGATTAACTATGTATTGACTAACAACATTTACTGCATGTGTAATATCTGGTCTAATAGAGATCATGTCATACATAAGACTCCCGGTTATAATTGAGTAAGGAACTCGAAACATGAACTTTTCTTTCTCTTTTGGCTGTGGTGACATTTTTGCAGATAACTTGAAATAAGCTGCAAAAGGAGTATTAATTTTCTTTGCATTATGCATTCCAAATCTCTTTAGAACTATCACAATGTTCCAACTTTTCAATCTCATATTATCTCTATATCAAGAATCCTCTAAGAAACTAGCATATCATCAACATAAAGAAGCAAATAAATATAAGAGCTATCAACGAGTTGTTTGTAATAGATACAATTGGTATACTCACCACGTATATATCCATTACTAATCATAAACGAGTCAAACTGTTTATACCATTGTTTTGTTGACTGCTTCAAACCATATATGGACTTCTTGAGCAAACAAACAAGATTTTCTTTTCCTAGTACAACAAACCCTTCAGGTTGTTGCATATAAATCATTTCCAGGAAATCACCATGGAGAAATGTCATCTTCACATATAATTGCTCTAACTCCAGATCATGCGGGGACACCAAAGCAAGTAGCACACTAATAGAACTATTATTTACCACAGGAGAAAAATTTTCATTGAAGTCAATACCTTCTCAGAGTGTAAAGCCTTTTTTCTACAAACCTTTCTTTGAACCTTAGTCCATATTTCTTCTTGAATATCCAATCCGAAGTTTGATTCTTATGGAGGGATTTAAGCTCTTCTTCCATGGCACCTATCCACTATGGTTCTTCATCACAAGTAATTACCTCATGGAATGAGCTATGTTCTTGTTCTTTAATGATCTCTAACATGCTGAGTGCAAAAGTAATAAAATCATCGTACCATTACGGTGGTCTAATTTGTCTTCTTGGCCTATCTTTAGTCAAGATGTACTTAGGCTCTACTGATACAACGTCTTCATATATCTCCTCTAGTTCTTGCTTAGGAACTGCTCTTAAGCTCCACCTTCTTGTTAGTTCCATGAATTTGAACTTTGTCATCATAGTCTTTGTATGGGGTTAAGTATGATTATCTCATCAAAAGTCACATCTCTACTGATATAAGTTTTGACTCCTTAGAGTCCTACATCTTGTACCCCTTAACACCATCTTGATAAACCAAAAGTACTAATTTCTTGGATATCAACTCTAGTTTTTCTTCATTAACATGAGCATAAATTGAACACTTAAATACACACAAAATTGAATAATTTGTCCTAGAACCCGACCACATCTCCTCTGGATTCTTGCAATCAATAGCTATAAAATGAGACCTATTCACTAAATAGCATGCAATTACCTCTGTCCTAAATTGCTTAGACAAGCCTGTAATTGAGAGCATGCATTGGGCTCTCTCAAGCAATGTTTTTGTTCATTTAGTTTGCCACGCCATTTTATTGTGGCATATGTTGCACTGTTCTATGGCAAGTTATACCTTCATTTGCACAAAACTCATTGAACTCATTGCTACAATATTCTGAGTCGCTTGACCTTTTTCTCTGTTTGCTTCTCCATGAGAGTTTTCCATTGCTTGAACTTGAGAAGTACAACACTATTTTGTTTCAAGACATATATCCAAACTTTCCTTGAATAATCATTAATGAAAGTTAATATGTACCTTGCTCCATCGTGAGAAGGAACACTTGATGGGCTCCACAGGTGCAAATGGATGTAATCAAGAGTCCTTTGCATCATGTGAACTCCAGTGTTAAACTTCACTCAATTTTGTTTCCTATAAACATAATATTCACAAAAATCCAGCTTCCTAGTCCAATGTCCATCAAGCAAGCCTCTCTTATTATGCTCATTCAATCATTGCTCACTCATATAACCTAATCTCATATGCCACAAACGGGGTTGGTTAAAATCAAAAATAGAAGAAATTGAGGTTGTACTTACAACCATGCTACCTTGTAGGATATATAGTCTATTTTTCAATTTTCCTTTCATAACCGTCAAGGAACCTCTGGAAACTCTTAAGACTTTAGCTTTAACTCGATATGAATAGCTAAGAATATCTAGAGTGCTTAATGAAATCAAGTTCTTCTAAAATTCGGGCACATACCTCACATCGATTATCGTTCTCATAATATTGTCATTCATCTTGATTTTTACTATACCCTTACCAGTTATGCTACAAGCTCCATAATTTTTCATTAAAACTTTGCCACCATTAACCTCTTGGAATGTAGCAAACCAATTTCTGTTAGGAATCATGTGAAAAGTACATGACGAATCAAGAATAGAGTCATCATCATTATCATTTGATGAGACAAAGAGAACATTTCCACCTTTGAATTTTCTAAAGCAACAATTGCTCCACTAAACTCTGAAATACTCACTTTGTCTTTCTTAAGTTACAAGCATTTTCTTTTCATATTTTCTTTCTTTTGAAAATTATGACATATGTTGTTATTCTTTCTATATTTGTTGCATGATTTAGATCGACTTCTTTGGTGGTTCTTCTTCCGTTCTTCTGTTCTACCTCAAACCGCCAATCCCTCACTAGAACTACTCCCACAATATGAATTGTTGAGTTGCCTCTTCAATTCTCAAGATAGTAAGATTCTCTTCACTTCATGGATAATAAATTCTCTCCGAAAATTATGGTGTTTGTTAAATTATCATAAGATTTCGGTAGGGAACAGAGAATAATAATAACTTGATTGTCGTTATTTATCGCAATATTATTATTTTTTAAACTAAGAATAACTTGACTATATTTATCTATATGTTTATAAATAGTCTCTTCTTCCTGCCATCTGGAGACCGTATAATTGTTTCTTTAAATAGAGACGATTATGTAAAGATTTATTTATATATCGACTCTTTGATTTTTTTCCACAGCTTGTCAGCAATCTTTTCTTCTAAAATTTCGTCATCCAACAAGTGTACTATAAGCTTTTTTCATTTTCTTTGCTTTTATACATATGTTAGATCATTTGATAAATTTACTTTTTCTTCGAATGACATCTCGTATTCTTGATGTACAAAAAGAACAAGCATTTTCATCAGCCATAAATTAAAATTATTATTGTCAATAAATTTCTCAATATTAAATTTATTAAAGCCATAGCTCTAAAACCAATTGTTGTAAAATAAATAACTTTGATAAAAGGAATTAATCGAAGAATAAATAAAAGTTTATATTAAGATATCAATAATTGTATATATTGAAAAATTCTAAAATTTTCTCTCTTCTTTTCTTTGTTTCTTTCTCTCTCTCGTCTCTTTAAAAGTTTCTTTTCTCTTTTGAATCTCTAATTACATCCAAACTATATATATATATCTGATTCATTTACTAAATATGGTATTAAATTATCTTCTTAATTTGCCATCAATATTATTAGTAAAGTTAATTTACCGTTAGTTCATACATGCTCTTTATTAATTCAAGCCACACCACATATCACTTACCCTGCCTGTTCAATTTGCAGTTTGTCCCACAACACTGAAAAGGATATGCAGGCAACATGGGATAACCAGATGGCCGTCTCGAAAGATCAAGAAGGTAGGCCATTCTCTGAGGAAACTCCAACTAGTAATTGACTCGGTTCAAGGTGCTGAAGGTTCTATACAAATAGGATCTTTCTATTCAAGCTTTCCAGAATTGAACTCCCCAAAGCTTCAAGGGAGACCTTTGTCACCAGGGAACACAAGTGATCATTCCAGGCAATTGAACTCTCAACATGAAATTGGATTATTCAATCATGGAAACAATACAAAGTCTCCATCACCTTCAAGCAGTCAAACTTCTGGTTCAACTGTTAGTGCCACTGGAATACGACAGAACTCAACCAACATTAATGCCTTTAACAATGGAGATTCAGCTCTAATGACAGGAGACAAATTTGGGATGATTAAAAGAGCTTGCAGTGATACAGAGTTCCTTGCTTCTAACCAAGATGAAATCCCTGTTTCACAAAGCTACATCTCATTAAGTGATAATCAAAGTTTCGAGATTTTACCTCCCATACGAGGAAGTAATAGTAGAAACTTACAAGATGGGTATGGTTTTAGAGTTAAAGCTAATCTTGGGGATGAAAAAATCAGGTTCACTTTGCAACCAAATTGTTCTTTCACAGATTTACAACAAGAGATTGCTAGGCGTTTCAATTTAGATGACATTAGTACAATTGAGATCAAGTACCTGGATGATGATCGTGAGTGGGTTCTTCTGAAATGTAATGCTGATCTTCAAGAGTGCATAGAGATATACAAATCTTCTCAAAGCCGCACAATCATACTCTTCCTTCAAAGAAACTCTTATCCCAATCAAGTAAATTCATATGGTTGCTGCAGCCCATCCTAATAAACAGTAACTAGTCCCTATAAATGTTTTAGTTATATGGTTGAAATTTTTAGAGCTTTTTGCTGTTTATCAAATGGAGGGAACAGTTTCATGGTTATGAATCCATTCACTTTATGTTCAGCTTAAAGTTAGAAACACATTAGATCTTGTTTTGTAGATCAATGGTTAACATACATGTAATAAATTGGAAGCAGTAAGTATTAGGATTGAGACTGCATATGAGCTATGTGATTCATTAGTTTCTTTAACTGATAATGTACAAACAATTTGTAATCCCTTTCAGCATTTAAGGTTCGGTTTTAAGCTTGTTCTACAAGCAATTCTCACTTTAATACAAGTCTTATTCTAATCATTTCACATTGACCCAATTATTTATGTAATAGTACATTCAATTAGTGATCAGAAGTACCTAAATCAACCCACTTTTCCATATTCATACAAATATATTTAAAAGCCAAATGATTTATTATAATTTAAAAGACAAAATCTATTAAAATATATGTGTGTGTATTACTTGGGGTATTAAGGTAGCTCAAAATCTGGAAGCAATAAAGAATTTTCTATTTCGTTCATTGTTAATGAATATTACAAGGATGTGTTCGTGTATAGAAAGAGGAAGAAGGAAGAGACAAAATCATTGTTCACCAATGTTACAAAGTCCAAGATAAGGATTATCAAACACTACATAATTAGACCAGTATGACTTGTACTTGGAAATAGCAAGATCCAACCATGGCTTGTAGTTCCCATTATAATGAATGACAGCTCCATTTTCTATCTCTGTTTGGTTGAGCGCTGGGTCATAGCCAAGTCCCAAAACGTGCCAGCCCCGATCCAGTGGATAAGTAAGATTGTAGAAAGTTATTAGCCCTGGTGGCAATGTGCCAAGTTTCCAAAGGGTTCTATTCTCATTCTGCATCAGATTCCTTCTATCAGTAATAGTTGGCAAAAATGGCTCAGTAATATCAACTAGCGCAATAAACTAATAACATTGTCCCTTTAAACCTACATACTAAAGAGAAACTATTTGCAAGACTTTCATTCATCATATTAAAGAGAAACTATTTGCAAGACTTTCATTCATTAGACAAGGATAAGTGTTGAAAATTAGTGTTGGAAACGTCAAGGCCTAAAGGCCTTTCTAAATAAAACAAGCTCTCTCAAAGTTGTATTCTTTATTTCATATTTTGATTACAATTCTATAGCTATATATAAAGAGATTTATTCCTTAAATTACTATTTGAATTAAACATTCCTTGATTTTTACTCCTTGAATTAAGGATTCTTTGTTTTACTCCTTGAATTAAGGATTCCTTGTTTTACTCCTTGAATTAAGGATTCCTTGATTTACTCCTTGAATTAATCCTTAAATTAAGGATGATAACTCCTTGATTTACTCCTTGAATTAGGGTTCTTGATTTACTCCTTAAATTAAGAAGCTAACACTCCTTAATATACTCCTTAATTTTATCTCCAATACTCCCCATCAAGCTGGATCCATAAGGTTTATGGATCTAAGCTTGCACAGAAGTCATTGAAATTGATGAGAAGCCAAGGCAGCAAATGTAAAACTAACAAAAAAAAATGGTGATTACGATAGCAAAAAAAAATATTATTATTGTCGATATGTGACTTTTCCTTTTACCACAATACTTCCCCTTCACATCGGGCAGGTAGGAGTTGCAGGAGAGATTTAATCCATCATCGCCAAGAGCTTAGTTTCAATGTGGGACCTTTCCTTTTACCATAATACTCCTCCTCCACATCAGGTAGGTAGAAGCTACATGAGAGATTTAATCCATCATCGCCAAGAGCTTGGTTTCAATGTGGGACCTTTCCTTTTACCACAATACTCCTCCTCCACATCAAGTCGGTAGAAGCTGTAGGAGAGATTTAATCCATCATCGCCAAGAGCTTGGTTTCAATGTGGGACCTTTCATTTTACCACAATACTCCTCCTCCACATCAAGTCGGTAGAAGCTACAGGAGAGATTTAATCCATCATCGCCAAGAGCTTGGTTTCAATGTGGGACCTTTCCTTTTACCATAATACTTCCCCTCCAAATCGGGCAGGTAGGAGCTATAAGAGAGATTTAATCCATTATTGCCAAGAAATTTGGTTTGAAAAAACAAAAAGAATAAGAAATCGCTCTGATAGAGTGTCAAACGCACTTTGAGCAAAGGAATAACAATTTTTTTAAGAAGATCGACTTGCTTTGATACCATGTTGAAAATTAGTGTTGGAAACCTCAAGGCCAAAGGCCAAGGCCTAAAGGCCTTTCTAAATAAAACAAGCTCTCTCAAAGTTGTATTCTTTCTTTCATATTTTGATTACAATTTTATAGCTATATATAAGGAGATTTACTCCTTAAATTACTATTTGAATTAAACATTCCTTGATTTACTCCTTGAATTAAGGATTCCTTGTTTTACTCCTTGAATTAAGGATTCCTTGTTTTTCTCCTTAAATTAATCCTTAAATTAAGGATGATAACTCCTGGATTTACTCCTTGAATTAGGGTTCTTGATTTACTCCTTAAATTAAGAAGTTAACACTCCTTAAATTACTCCTTAATTTTATCTCCAATAATAAGGATAATCACGTTAATACAAATAAAATGTGACAAATCTCATGCAACATCTGTAACCAAATATGACAATGTGACGGCACTCAATTTTCGTCTTACCTTTCTCTATTTTCCAAGAGAATGGAAGATATAGAAAGACAACAGAACCAGAGGATACCCGTCCTCCAGCTCAAGAAACGAAAGAGTATGTCAACTGTTTATATAGTTCCTTGGTGAGCAAATTAGAAAAGTCCTACATTGGTTAGGAATGAAGATGGGTGTTGGATTTAAGATTATAAATAAAGCCCTCATTCACCATTTGTAAACCATCTCAAAATTTGTAAATCTTCATCTCTTTTGTAAGGGTAATTGATTAGTTCAATTTTGCCCAATTAGTTGTAATTTAGAGTTCATCCATTTGAAGATAGTGGAAATGGTCAACGACGCCTGAGGATCTAGGTAACATTTATACTGAACCTCGTTAAATTTTCGGTGTTATTATTTTTCTACTTTAATATTTATGTTTCAATATCTGTTTTAGTTTATTTTAGCATTATATTTCCAATAACATTATTTTGTTGGGTTAATTTGAGTTCTATTCATTTAAATCATAAGTGAATAGTAACTACTTAGAATAGGAAAAATATATCCGATTTTTCCAACAATTGGTATCATAGCCGAAGGTTTTCTACCTAGGTATTTGTTTGTATTCCGTTTGTTTGTTATTGGAATATAATTGCTAGTTGTTGTAATTTGAAGAAATGGCAGAAGAAAAATTTCTTTCAAACAAAGGCCAATCATCAACGTCAAGCAGAACTATGGTGGAGAAGTTTGATAGAACCGGTCATTTCGGCATGTGGCAAGGCGAAGCTCTAGATGCTCTGTTTCAACAAGGTCTAGATATCATCATTGAAGAAGAGAAACTAGATGGAGCAGATGAAGTAGAGTGGAAAAATATCAACCGATTGGCATGTGGTACAATCCATTCGTGTCTCTCAAGAGAACAAAAGTACACGTTCATGAAGGAGACATCCGCAAGTAAGTTGTGGAAGACGTTGGAGAACAAGTTCATGAAGAAGAGTGGACAGAATCGGCTCTATTTGAAGAAGTTGTTCCGGTTTGAATACCTTCCAGGTACTACAATAAACGACCACATTACTGCTTTTAATCAATTAGTAACAGATTTGTTAAATATGGATGAAACTTTTAAAGATGAGGATTTAGCCTTGATGTTGTTAGCCTCCCTTCCTGATGAGTTTGATCATCTTATTACGAGCTTACTCATTGAGCAGGATAAAGTGTCTTTTGAGGAAGTTTGTACTGCTTTGTATAGTTATGAAATTAGAAAGAAAGATAAAAGAGAAAGTAGGAATGAAGCAGCAGAGGCATTGTCTATAAGAGGACGTCCGTAAACACAAAAGAAAGGAAAGAGAGGTAGATCTCTATCAAAATGAAGACTTGGTAAAGATAAATGTGCTTTTTGTCATGAGAAAGGCCATTGGAAGAAAAATTGTCCGAAGCTGCAAAAGAAAGGAAAAGTTGTGCAATCTCATGCATGTGTAGCTGAAAGCAATTCAAATTCAGATTTTGTATTGGTTGGTTCGTCAACAGCATCCTATCCTGGTGATTGGATTTTTGATTCAGTATGTACTTTCCATATGTCTCCTAACAAGGAGTGGTTCTTTAACTTTGAAGAACTAGACGGTAGAGTTGTTTTCATGGGTAATGATTATCCATGCAAAGTTTTGGGAATCGGTACAATTCGTTTGAAGAATCAAGATGGTTCAACCAGGGTCTTGACAAATGTTCATTATGTTCCAAATATGAAGAATCTCATTGCTATGGGAGTCTTAAAATCAAAAGGCTTCACTGTGACCATACAAAATGAGACATTGAAGATTACTTATGGAGCACTTGTGGCGATGAAAGGTATTCGGAAGAATAACTTGTACTACTACCTTGGTAGTACGGTTATTGGGACAGCATCAGTAGCAGTTTCAGAGGAAGAAAGAGATTTAGAAACTACCAAGCTGTGGCATATGCGTTTGGGACATGCTGGTGAAAAAGCTTTGCAGATTCTAGTAAAGCAAGGCCTGTTAAAAGGTGCGAGAACCGGCAAGTTGGAATTCTGTGAGCATTGTATATTGGGGAAGCAGAGAAGAGTAAGCTTTGGCACTGCTCTCCATAATACAAAGGGCATTTTGGATTACATCCATACTGATGTATGAGGGCCAACAAAAACTCCATCCATGAGTGGTAAACATTATTATGACACTTTCATTGATGACTTCTCCAGAAGATTTTGGGTGTATCTCATGAAGAAGGATAAATTGTTGGGGATTTTTCTCAAGTGGAAGAAGATGATCGAGACTCAGACTGGTAAAAAGATCAAGCGTCTGAGGTCTGATAATGGCACTGAGTACACAAACGATCCATTTATGAAAATTTGTGAAGAAGGGATAGTGCGACACTTCACTATTCGAAAAACACCACAACAAAACGGAGTTACAGAACGTATGAACCGAACTTTGCTGGAGAAGATTCGGTATATGTTGTCAAATGCTGGTTTAGGCAAGCAATATTGGACTGAGGCTGTGACATATGCATGTCATCTCGTCAACCGTCTACCATCGTCTGCTCTTGAAGGCAAAACGCCTATGGAGGTATGGTCTAGAAAACCTGCTAGAGATTATAATTTCTTACATGTGTTTAGTTCAATTGCTTACTACCATGTAATGGAATCAAAGTTGGACCCAAGAGCCAAGAAAGCCATTTTTTTGGGGATCCGTTCTGGTTCTAAGGGATATCGACTATGGTGCCTTGAAACGAAAAAGATAGTCTTTAGTAGAGATGTTACCTTTGATGAATCTGCATTGTTGAGAAAGGTAACTAAGAAGATTGATGGCACTTTAGAACAGGTGGAGCAAACTCCGAAACAGGTGGAGTTTGAAAGCAAAATTGTTAATCCAGTTAGTGAAGATAAGACAGAAGCTAATCCTCCATTGACAAAAGATGAATCAAATGAAGAGGTTTTAACCCAAGAACCTCCACAGCAACAAGAAGAAATTGCAGTTGATAGGCCACGACGACAAAATGTCAAGATACCTGCTCGATACAATTGAAGACCTACCTGCTCAGTTTAAGAATACGGTGGCCTGTGTACTTTCAGTTGTGCATGATGATGTTCCTTCCATATATAAAGAAGCAATCAAAAGCCCTAAAATTGAAAGATGGAAGGAAGCCATGGATGAAGAACTTCTATCCCTTCAGAAGAACAAAACATGGAAGTTGACACAACTACCTAAGGGCAAGAAGGAAATTGACTGCAAATGGGTGTATGCAAAGAAAGATGGATTTCCTAACAAAGATAGTATTCGCTACAAGGCAAGGTTGGTGGCTAAGGGCTACGCTCAGAAGGAGGGAATCGATTATAATGAGGTATTTTCTCCAGTTGTAAAACATTCCTCCATTAGAATTTTGTTGGCCTTGGTAGCACAGTTCGATTTGGATCTAGTTCCACTTGATGTAAAAACTGTGTTTCTACACTGTGACTTAGAAGAGGAAATCTATATGTCTCAGCCAGAAGGGTTTAATGTTGCTGGTAAATAGAATTGGGTTTGTAAGCTAAACAAATCATTGTATAGAATGAAGCAATCTCCAAGGCAGTGGTACAAACGATTTGATCAGTTTATGTTGCAACAGAAGTACACTAGAAGCACACATGATCATTGTGTATATTTTCGCAAGCTACAAAATGAGTCTTTCATCTATCTCCTATTGTACGTCAATGATATGTTGATTGCATCGAAAAGCCAAGCAGAAATTGAGAAGTTGAAGGCTCAACTAAGTCAGGAGTTCGAGATGAAAGATTTGAGAGAAGCCAAGAAGATTCTTGGTATGGAGATAAGCAGAGATAGGAAGAAAGGGAAGCTTAGTTTGACCCAGAATCAATATTTGAAGAGGATACTACAACATTTTGGTATGAATGAACAGACAAAACCTGTAAGTACTTCGCTAGTTCCTCAATTCAAGCTTAGTGCTCAATTATCTCCTGAGAATGATGCAGAACGAGAATATATGGCAAAGGTATCATATGCAAATGCGGTTGGTAGCTTGATGTATGTAATGATGTGTACAAGACCTGACATTTCACATGTGGTTGGTCTTTGTTAGCAGTACACGTACGATCCTGGTAAAGGACATTGGTTGGCTGTGAAATGGATTCTACGGTATATTATAAATACTGTAGATGTTGGCTTAGTATTTCAACAGGATAATACCGTTGGTCAATGTGCAGTCAGATATTGTGATTCCGACTATGCAAGAGATTTAGATAAGCGTCGGTCAACTACTAGTTATGTGTTTACTCTTGCTAGAGCACCAGTCAGTTGGAAGTCTACCTTGCAGTCCACAGTTGTTATGTCTACTACAAAGGCAGAGTATATGGCAATTACAGAGGCTGTAAAGGAAGTTATTTGGTTACGAGGTTTACTTGAAGACTTGAGAGTTGGTCAAAAACTTATTAAGGTGTTTTGTGATAGTCAGAGTGCTATTCATTTAGTAAAGAACCAAGTTTATCATGCCCGTACAAAGCACATTGACGTTCGTTATCATTTCATGCGGGAGATTATTGAAGAAGGTGAAGTACTAGTTTAGAAGATCAGTACGACAGAGAATCCCACAGATATGATGACCAAGGTGGTAACAACAATCAAGTTCAAACATTGTCTGAACTTGATCAACATCTTGCAAATCTGAATTGGCATTGGCGTCGTTGATCTAGTGATTGAAGAAATCATTTAAAAATCACTAAGTCGCTAAGATGGAGATTTGTTATATAGCTCCTTAGTGAGCAAATTAGAAAAATCCTACATTGGTTAGGAATTAAGATGGGTGTTTGATTTGAGATTATAAATAAAGCCCTCCTTCACCATTTGTAAATCATCCAAAAATTTGTAAATCTTCGTTTCTTTTGTAAAGGTAATTGATTAGCTCAATTTTTCCCAATTAGTTGTAATTTGGAGTTCATCCATTTGAAGATAGTGGAAGTAGTCAATGACGCCCGAGGACCTAGGTAACATTTATACCGAACCTCGTTAAATTTCTGGTGTTATTATTTTTCTGCTTTAATATTTCTATTTCAATATTTGTTTTAGTTTATTTTAGCATTATATTTCCAATAACATTATTTTGTCGGGTTAATTTGAGTTCTATTTATTTAAATCATAAGTGAATAGTAACTGCTTAGAATAGGAAAAATATACCCGATTTTCCCAACATCAACTATATGAGATGCTTATACAACAATGTTAAAATGACAAAACATAAAAAGAAAATAAAGTATAGAACGTGTTATGATTTCCCCAGACGACATGACAACTAGATACTTAATGAAAAATTATCTAAACATATAACAATAATGGATTCCCTGTTTCTAAGAATAAAAATAATTCAACGACTGGTACAGAGCTAGAAAGCATCTAACACAAGGCCAAAGGCAGATATACATAAGTTAACGATTCAATGAAAGAAACATGAAGGAAAATGAGGGAAGAAGCTTTACCGAGTTTTGCGAATAGTGATATATTCCAGTAATATTCCGCTTTGTCCACTCCTTCAAGTCAAACATGTTCATGCCGAATGCCCAACCACAAGCATTTGGATCAAAGTTCTCATAGATCAAAGGATTTGTAAAATTGAGATACTTGTCAAATCTATGGAAACTCTCCCTACAGGTCTCTACAGCACCATTTACCATCCCTCTCAGATCAACGGACCAAAGAGGTGTCAAATCCTTCTGAACTACTATATCATCATCCAATAATAAGATCTTGTCCAACCTTGGGTAAACTTCAGGAAGATAAAACCTAAGATGGTTTAACATGGATAAATATTTTGGATTCCTATACTTAAGATTATCGGGACCAACAGATAGTGAAGAAGGATCGTGTGCCTTGAAATAATACTCTTTCATAAGGGCAGATTCAAGTTGATGAAGAACTGGACAGTAAGAGGAATTAAGCCACTTGAAATCGTCAACATTTTCAACTTGGATGGTAGCCCGTGCTGGAGGATTAAGAAGAAACCACATTTTCATCGCTGCAATGTTCAGTTTGTCTGTGACTATATGGATAACATGTTTCACAGGTTCCTTGGCATGTATCACAGTTGAATTGACAACCACTGAAGTTGCTAATACATTATCAGAAAAAATGGCATAGTGATAGAGAGAAGGATCGTCAAGCTTTTCTTTGTCAAGATATTCTCTTTTATAGTGGCCCTGCAGGAAGTAGTCAGCAGCAAGTTCTAGAGAAAGACAATGCAGCGGTTTAGGGACTGTTTTTGCAGCAAGCTGAATCAAGAACGCACTCTTCTTCTTCACGGCAGTTAAATTTTCTTCAGTGGACTGAAGCATGGCTCTAAATTTCTTGGCCATAATAGGGCAGTCGTATAATTTGTCCTTTGCTGTAGCAAGGATATGACCCATTGCTATTGCCTGATCAAGTGCACTTAAAAAAGGAAACCAAGTAAAAGTCTCCATGAGAACAAAGAATAAATTCAAGCCTGGTAAAAAAAAAAAAAGAGTTTGAGGGAAACGATAAGAAATACCTTGGATGAAGTTCGCATCAGAACTTGCTTCTCCAATAGCAAGCCGGCATTTTTTGGATTGTATTATGATAGAACTGTAAAGAGTAATTTCATTCATAGATTTTGCAAGGTTTGCATATGCTTTGGCCATTATAATCTCGTCTCGCATGAGTTTCAACGTAGAATCAGAATTAGGGTTTTCAAAATCTCTCCTCCATAAGCTGTATTTTCCCTTCACAGTAGTATCCAAACTTTTAGAGCGCTCAATTGCTACTTCTGCCAGTTGGTCGTTAGCTTCTTTATCAAGATGAATTAGCTCTGCACTCCGAAGATTTCTACTGTCTAATCGCATGTTCTGAAAACAGGAATAATTAGAATCTGACCCAACTGCAAAAAAGGAGTAAAACCCAAAAACAAAAAAAAAATGGTTCATTTGACCATTCACCCGCCGCTTAAGCTTCACTGGGTTCATTGATGATGGACGAGGATAATGGTTTCCACCACCTCCAGATTGGTGCTCACCATTAGAAAGCTCATCTTTCTCTTTAAGTCTAGACATAGACTCAGTTGAATCCTCCACTCCCTGAAATTCAAGAAAAAGAAAATTCGGTAAAAGTCCTATTTGTATCCATCAGAAGTAAAACAAACAATGATGTCTTCTAAGTGAAATATGATATTGAAATATTGAAGCTTTTTGGATTATTTTCTAATTTTCTAAGCTTTATATGGTTTTCATAATTGCTGAAAGTCTTGCAGAATAATGAAACTTTTGAATATACCTGTACACTCTTTAGTGGATGTTATACCAATATAAAACGTGCATACACGCATATATAACTTGAAACTTAATCCCACACAAGTGATGAATCCTTTATAGCCATTGCAAATCAATTAGAACCATGCTTTCATAAGTCCAAATAGTTCGTGTTTTTTGTGTTTTCTAAACTATAGTCAAAGACTACCGTGTGTAAATATAAGGTTAGGGGGGTGTATGGGTCATCTTACAGAAGTAAACAACAAAAAATATATCAATTATTCCGAACTGTGATGTAAGTATACACTCAAAGTTCAAAAATGATTTTTAGTAAGAAAATGCAAAAGGAACATCAAATTCTAAACTATATTTTTACCATTACATAAAATGAAACTTTTATGCAAGCATCAAAAGTGTAGAATGTAACTTGTTCCGCTGTAAATGTGAATCAAATACGGCCATTTAAATCAAAGGAAAAACCATTTCTACCATAATAAAAGATAACACAAGTTGTAAAATATTTGGCGGGAAAAAGAAATAATACGGAAACCTTTGTTCCTTGGCACTGCTCACACTCAAACAATGGTTGATATTGACTGATAACTCTCTCACTGAAAATATATACAAATATTGTTGTGGTGGAATTCATTAAATAGCGGTATATGAATATATCAAAGCAATAAAATGAACACACAGAATTTACGTGGTTCGGCATTAGCCAGGCCCACGGGAGTAAAGATATATTATTTGAATCGAGTGTAAAATATACGTATCAATACAGATACAGATTTCCTCACTAATAATATCTCTCAAGTGTTTCCCCAAACTCACAAGTATTTTCTCTCTTTGAGTTTGCTTATACTCTCTTTGATTTTTTCTGATTTTTGCCTTGTATTTCAATGCATGAACTCTTCCCTATTTATAGATGAAGCAAGGCTCCATTTCCCTAAATTGTGCCATAATTTAAGCTTTAAATTAGGTCACTAATTTCCTTAAATTATGCCATTAATTTCCTTAAATCATGCCACAAATTAGGCCACTAATTTCCCTAAATTATGTCACTAATTTGTTATTTTTAGAGCTAATATTCAACAATCTCCACCTTGGCGAAAAAGTTCATAACGCTGCCTCCAAATGCGCCCTAAGCGCTCTAAGCTCGAGAGATGTTGAAACTTGATCCCTGTAACCACCTTTGTAAGAATATCTGTAGGGTTATCTACAGTTCCGACTTTCTGGAGTATAACATTCCATTTATCGACGATTTCCCGAACAAAATGAAATCGAACATCGATGTGCTTGGTGCGACCATGATGAACTTGGTTCTTTGCCAAACAAATTGCACCGGGCCGTCGCAGAAACCTTCACGTTCTTCCCGAACAATACCCAAATCCTTAGTCAACCCGAGAAGCCATATAGCCTTCTTTGAATGCTTCTCACATGTACCCATATACTCGCCTCCGTAGTACAAAGCTACGCTGACCGCAATGTTGATCTCCAACAAACCGGTCCTCCTACCATTCAGAACACATAACCAAATAGATCAACGCTATCCAGACTTCCAACATAGTCGAATCCACATATCCAACTAGGTGTTTGCCTTTCGCCTTGTCTCTCAAACTTCAAACCAATATCCACAAGACTACGATGTATCGTAATCCACTTCACCGGCTCGCGCTGTCCTTTATCGATATTACGTATGTACCGACTCACCATACTAACACCGTGAGAAATATCGTGTCCGGTGCAAACCATCGCATACATCAAGGCACCAACGACATTTGCATACGGAACACATTCCATTTTGCTTCTTCTCATCAAGGTGCTAGGTGACATCAATGCACTCAACTAAAAGCCGAGGAGCAAGCGTGTATTTACCGGTTTGGTTTTTTTCATCAATGTCAAACCTTTGGTAAGTACTTTCTTCAGACATCGTAGTCTCGTGTACGTACTACGTTGTAACTCTATCTCGGTGATTTACATCCCAAGAATTTTCTTAGCTTTTCCAAGATCTTTCATTTTAAATTTCAACTCACCAGAGTTCCTTCAATCTATCGATCTCCACCTTGCTCTTAGATACAATCAACATATCATCAACATATAAGAGCAAATAAACGAAGGTATCGCTCGAGTTTCCGAAAGTATACACAAGTTGATCAAACCGATCAAGGTGTACTTTCGCTCTCCGACGAAGCTATCAAAGCGCTTTGTACCATTGTCGCGGTGATTGCTTCAAACCGTAAATCGACTTGCTCACCACAAGCCCACCTTTCTCGACCCGGAATTTTGAAGCCATCCGGCCGAGATACGTAGATTTCTTCGTTCAAAGTACCATGGAGAAAAGTTGTTTTGGACATCGAGTCGAGCTAACTCGAGATCAAATCGCGTGCTACCAAAGCCAATAGTATCCGAATAGATGAATGCTTAACAACGCGAGAATACCTCATTGTAGTCTATTCCTTCTTTCCGAGCATAGCCTTGCCACCGTTTCTTTGTATCCGATGTCAGTTGTCTTTACCAGAAAGACCTTCCCTTCTCGCATGCACCCATTTGCAACCAATAGTTTTCTTTCCTTCTGGGAAGTCAACCAACTCCCAAGTTCGATTCTCGATGTGTAGACTTCATCTCTTCATCCATTGCCATTTTCCACTTCATACTATCAACTCTTTCGCACGACTTCTCCGTGTGTTGCACGGGACATCATCATCAATTATCGGGAGAAGGCGAATGCTACCACGTTCGTGTATCCGGTAGGCTTCCTAATCTCCCCCTTCTCGGCCGAGTAAAGGAATAGATGGCCACGTATTAACGGCCATGGCGAGAACCTCCACCTCAACCGAGATCTCTTCGATCATCAATTTCATCTTCACCACGATCGATAATTGGTACAATCTTTTCTCGGGATCTTCCTGAGTCTCAAGCATCACCTTAGAAAAAGTATTTGGACTTTCATTCTCTTTCTCTCGAATTTTCGTGGTCTCAAAGATAATGTACTCATCGAATGTAACATCTTAGCTTAAGACGATCTTCTCGATTCACCACACCAAAGTCGAAATCCTTTAACTCCTTCCTTAAAGCCTAAGAAAATCGCTTTTGCTCTAGATCCGGCTTTGGATTCACTAACATGAAAATACGCCGGACATCCAAATATTCGTAATGAATCATAATCAAGAAAGACGTTATCCAGACCATACCTCTTTAGGATTTTTCCCATCTAATGCAAACAAGTAGGAAGTCTGTTAACTATATGAGTCGCATATGACAAAGCCTCAAATTTCAAAATGCCTTACTCAATTTGGAATGAGATAGCATACATCGAACTTTCTCAACCAAAGTACGATTTATCTATTCGTTCGTAACCCATTCCGTCATAGAAGGTACGAGGAACAGTAAAATGTCTCGATTATCCCTTCATCTCGACAAACTTTTTTGAAGAAGTGGATCCGATTTGTACTCGCCACCATTATCGACCGAGCCTCTTAATTTTCCCCGTACGTCTCAATCTCGATCATTTTCTTCCATTTAAGAAAGATATCTAACTTCATCTTCATGCGGACTCATGCGTATATCCAAACATATCTAGAGAAATCATCAATAAAAGTCACAAACCAAAGATTTACCTCCAAGTCAAGCATTCTTTCGCGTCCCCTGCACATCCACGGAATATAATCACGGATCCCTTAGTACGATGAACGGCAAGGTTTAATCCGACTTGACTCGCTTTGTTTTCCCATTACACAATGCTCGCAGTAAATCAAACTTTCCTGGCACCTTTCAAAAGACTCGCTTCATTAAGCCTCGCAAAGCCTTTTCACCGATACGCCCTTAAACGCACGTACAAAGTGAAGAATCATTTGTCTTTTCTTCGAATCCACCGAGACATCTCGCTTCTTCCCGTAATCGTACTACCATCTGTGAAATACAAGTTCGCCTTCCGAGTACCCCTCCATCGCTACAACGCACCTCGTACAACTTTCAAGACTCCATTTTCCAATGTTATCTTCAGAACCATCGTGTCTAGAACACCTAAAGAAATAAGATTTTTCTTTAGGTCGTGAATATACCTTACATTCAGTAAGTCGTCTCGATTGTATCATCGTGCATCTTTAGTCGCATCGTTCGATCCCTTTGTCTCGACAGTGCATCAAGCCGTCCGCCCATAAGCACAACTCCTACATCGAGCCTCAAAACTCGAAAACCAATGTCTCTGTCAGATACATATGATAAGAACATCCAATCAAGCGATCCACTTATCCGAGTAGGTTTTTGATGATGAAACCAAAAAGGCCGATTCTTCATCTTCATCGGCTTTCGTGGCAACATTTGCATTCGACTTGTCCTTTGTTTCGGGACAATCTTTCTTCCAAAGGTTCTTTCTAGTGACACAGCACACTCGCCCTTCGCAGGACGCCTTTTGAATGACTCTCCTTCGACTTTGATTTAGATTTCCCCCCATTATTCGATCCGTCGTATTTTCATTGCTAGTCCCTACCTCCTGCCACCGTCAACGCTTCGATATCGAGTCTCCGTGATCATGCTGATCCTTCTTCCGGTACTCGTTATTTACCAAATTGAAACATCTACTTAACTTAACCTCATCCTTTCCATATAACAAGGTCAGGGTTAAACGCTCATACCAGGTAATGAATTCAAAGAACAACAAAGTTTTTATCTTCATCGATAATTTCAACATCTAAATTTTCAGACGGCCAAAATTTTATTAAAATTATCTAAGTGTTCAATCATGTAGGTACCTTTTCTCAGACCGAAATGGAAAAGTTTCTTCTTCAAGTAGTCTATTCTCAATACTTTTCGTTATGTGACTTGCCCTCTAGTTTCTTCCAAAGAATCGCTACATTCTTCTTCACGACAATGTACTTGATCTTTTCCTAAGCTACTAATCAGGCCACAAGCTCGGTCATTGACATAATTCTAATCTTCATTTGAATAATCTCCTGCCTGGTTCTCCAAGGCTATATTAGATCCTTCTAACAATAGATCTAATACTTCACATTGCTATACGCCAAAGTTATCGGTGCCGGCCAAATTTCTCCACCTCAAACTTTACCGGACAACATAGTTCTTCGAGTAGAACAACTTAGTTTGCCATAAATTCTATGGTCAACTTGTTCACCTTCTTCGATCTCTCTTTTATCAGCCATAAGTACAAATGGATAATAGAAATTTTGCACTTACAACTTAAAATAGTATTTTTCCAAATTTTATACCTTATTTGAAAAAACGGAGTCCGCAGTTAAATCTGGAATGGTCCAATTAGCTAGGATTAGATCCAACTCAGCTGAAAACGGATGAAAAATGGACCAACTTGGTCCAAAAATCACTAGTTACTGAGTTGACTCGATCCAACTCAGTGAGTTGACTCAATTGCTGGCAGCAGCACTCCTGCAGCTTCTGGTGTTGATTCTGAATTCCGATTTGAACGATTCTTTCACCGTTGCATTCGTCTCCTCGAGAGCTTCGATTTGATATATAATATTGCTATATTTGACCCTGATACCAATTTGTTGTGACAGAATTCATTAAATAGCGGTATATGAATATATCAAAGCGATAAAATGAACACACAGAATTTACGTGGTTCGGCAATTTACCTAGGTCCACGGAAGGCAACAGATATTATTTGAACTGAGTAGGTAATGTACAGAATACAGATACAGATTTCCTTATTAATAATATCTCTCAAGTGTTTCCCCAAACTCACAAGTATTTTCTCTCTTTGAGTTTGCTTATATTCTCTCTGATTTTTTCTGATTTTTGCCTTGTATTTCAATGCATGAACTCTTCCCTATTTATAGATGAAACAAGTTTCCCTTTCCCTAAATTGTGCCATAATTTAAGCCTTAAATTAGGCCACTAATTTTCTTAAATTATGCCACTAATTTCCTTAAATTATGTCACAAATTAAGCCACTAATTAAGACACTAATTTTTCTAAATTATGTCACTAATTTATTGCTTTTAGAGCCAATATTCAACGAATATAAATGAATAAGAAACAATTGTCGTAATAGAAACACATGAATCAGAATAAGAACACATCGAAACTGAAGTTAACTAACATCGAGACAAAATTCAGCATATTCCTTACATTGCCGAAGAATCTGAAATATTAGCACCGACAGAAGCAATATGAAAAGTAACCTGCATAACCATTAGCCAAAATCGTAACCATTCTAAAATCCAATCAATCCAATTGTAGCAACTTGCATTAACAAAACTGACTAGAATTGTATAATCAATCTGTTAACATAAGCACAAGAACAAGTCTGATAAGAGAATGCTAGCACTGAATCAAATGCACAAAATGAAAATCGCCATAAATGGCTCGAGAAGGAGAGATCTAACAGAAAGAAAAAAAGATGCGATTTAAACTTCTAAATAAGGAAATCGCTACAAACTGGCGATGACCGCGGTCTGAAAATTAGTATTCCAGATAGAAACACTAAAGAATTAGAATTTTCCGAAGTTATTGAAGCAATAGAAAAGAATTCCATAGCCTATATGAGAAAATGAATCATTACCATGAAAACGTAAATTAATAGTAGATAATCGAAGGTCGTCGAAGCTCTTGATTTAGATTGCATGACGAACGTAGAAGAAGAGATCTAGAGAAATGAAGGTTTCCCGGATCAGTGGTTTAGTTGCCTTCTTTATGAGTTGCGTACTTGGTGATTGAACGAGATTATATGCTTCCTTTTCTCACCACCCTGTTAGTGGCTATTATGGTTTAGAACGTGCTTTAATTGTGATAGGATATGTATTTAGTGCTCTGCTTCTCTTCCTTATTTATATGACAGCTGCTCTTATATATGTGTATGTATATATATATATATATATTAGTAGAATCTGATTAATTAATAAATGTTAAGCCAATTTCTATTTCTCTCTCTCTTTCCCATCAACGACATGCCGTTCTTTTGCAATGCAATAAATAAAGAGAGATTAAAAATAAATTTTGTTATGATATATTATCATAAAAATTATTAAAAATTAAATGAACAGTAAAATCTTTATTATAAAATTATTAAAATATTGAGTGATAATGAAATTTGTATTTCTTTGATATCTTTAACAAAAATTTAAGAGAGTAAATAATAACTTATATAATATAAGAGAGCAATTAACATAAAAAAAACTAATACAAAGAATATTCACAAAACCACATCCTAAATAATATTAACAGAAGTGATAAAGCTTAGTTTTATTTAAGTAAAATTCTCTAGATTTTTATTTATTTATTTATTTTTATTGAAAAATAATCTTATTACGTGGAAGAGACGATATCCCGATTTTATCACCTAAAGTTAAATTATTAATTGATCAAAAAATTATGACTAAAAAAAGATATTATAAATTATGAATGTGTAACTCTATTTTGTGAAATCATACTAAGTAAGCTTAAAAAAATTAAAAATAAGTGAGATATGTAAAATTATTTATTACTTATAAAGTAAGAATAATATAATCCCTATCAATCACATGTTTTATCAATGTTAATATTTTCTAAAAGATTGTGTAATATATTTATAAAAAATTTATTCTATATATGATCGATAGAGTATTCATGTCATTTATTTTCGAAATAGTAACTTATAATTTTCTTTGAGAACTTTATTGTTATAAGTAAATGAAATATTTGTATGGAAAGAAATTGATAATGTATATAAAATGATAGAACAAAGTATCAATATATAAGTTTGAGATGAAACTTTTATTTCTTTATTTTCTCTATTTTGTTGTTAATTTGTTATTAAATTCTTTCTTCTTCTTTCACTGGTTCTTGTTAAAATATTCAATGAGAAGTTGTTTCAATAATAAACATGTGAATAAATAATATACATACATGTTTACAAAATTTGTGTAGAAGTGATTGATCTCTATAATTCGTACTCTCATTATACACTTGCATAAAAGTTAGTGGTCATGTGTTATAAGAACAGCCACACCAAACTTTATGTTATGAAATTTGGTTGCGAGATGATATTGGCTAAACTACACAAATTTTTAGTGAAACTAGAGCAATCTTTACCAAATCATGAGTTTTTTGCTCACTTTAAAGGAGTCTGCTTTGCTAAAACAAGGAGTAAAATAAAAGAGATAATGTCATAGCTAGTCACAAAACTCTTTGCCATCATTTTGAATATAGACTTTTAAATTACGAAGGGCAATAACACTCTTAACATCTTTAATCTCTATCCAAGAAGCTTAAACCAAATTGCTGAGCATATTTGCTAGATGTGAGTACCAACATGTATATATATATAATTGCTGAGCATATTAGTTAGACGTGAGTACCAAAATATATATATACACAAATACATAATACAAGCAGCTAAATGAATGAGATCAAGCTCATTCTAACTTCCAAGATATATAAATGAAGAAATGAATCTGTTCGACGTGGCTCATACAAGCAAATTGCTTCAAGAAAGCAGCTATACCGCAAAGACAGGTCTGCAGACAGCATTCAGTCAAAGTCACCTTGTTCTTGGTGAGTGTTGATAGGCATGGACCAAATCTTTCCGAGGATGAAGAGGTGAGACATGACGCAAAGGTTCCTGGCCTTGTCGATGAGTAATAGGACGAGTGGCATTACTCTTACTCCTAGGCTCTCTTGGTTTTTCACCAGCAGCTTGAATCCTTTCCAGTGTCTCCACAACATCTTTCATAGAAGGCCTGTGCTTGTGTTCTGATTCGATACATTTTATTGCAAGTTGAGCTATATGGAATGCAGCTTTGGATGGATATCTTCCTTCCAATCCAGAGTCCATAATATTTCTCAATTTTCTTCTATCCGATAAGTGTGGTTTTATCCAATCTACCAAACTATGTTTCCCGCCTGGACGATTAGTGTCAAGTGCCCTTAAGCCTGTTAGTATCTCTATCAAAACAACTCCAAACCCATAAACATCACTCTTCACATACAGATGACCTGTTCGATCAGTAAAGCATGGGGTCAGGGTCAAAAATTTGAGACAAACCGAACCATCAATTGGGCTTTAGCATACAAGCTCAATACAAATATGGGATTACCTGTGGCAACATATTCAGGAGCAGCATAACCATGTGTGCCCATTACTCGTGTTGTCACATGTGATTGACTAGCTGAAGGACCAAATTTAGCCAAGCCAAAGTCAGAAATCTTCGCATTATAGAACTGCAAGTAAAATCAAAAGGTAGAATGAGTACAATATTTTCCTAATCTTTCTCACCAAAAATCATCTCATATTTTTCTACTTTTAAATTCTGAACAAGCATCATCCTGTTCCTTTTAAAAGCAAAAGCCCATAAGTACAATCATCTGAGTGAGTAATGATTTATTGAACAAAAGTTATTCCGGTCCCAAAACCATGGGATAGACTCTAGATAAGCTGTACATGATTACATAGCCCAACGTAGCAAAAAAGAGAGATGTTGGGCTAAATTTTAGTCCAAACTGAAACACTTCAAGTTCTATTACTTTTCCTTCAGTTAAAACATGACAATATAATGAATTGAAACTCTTTCTGTAATCCTTAATTTTAACATAAGATGTAGATAGATGAACAAGAGATTTACCCCATCAAGTAGTATATTTGAAGCTTTGAAATCTCTGTAAATGACTTTCTTGTCTGATGTATGTAAAAAAGAAAGGCCTCGAGCTGCTCCAGTTGCAACCTTAAGTCGTATATCCCACGAGAGTGGCTGAACAGCTGCACCTCCTGAACAAGTTAAAAGCTTCATAAACCTACTAAGAAGTACATAAACAAGCAAGCATAAATAAAATTTCTGTTTAATTGCTCTTACTTCCAAATAGATGGTTTTCGAGGCTGCCCTTTTGCATAAACTCGTATACGAGAAGAAGCTCTTTATCCTCCCAACAGTATCCCAACAGCTTTACAAGGTTTGGATGTGAGAGCCTCCCTAAGAAATTTATCTCTGACTGCATCAATAAAGATAAATCAGACCAGCACAGGGCATATATATCAGATAACTTAACTCCATGCTGACAAGAACTTGATACATTGCTGAAGTTAATCACAAATTCAGGATTTATCTTCACATTACACACAAAACATAACATTTCTAAAATTAATCATGCATAAGCACCAACCAAATTAACTAATCCCACACTGTAGTTTAAAGTGAGCTGACAACTAGGAGACTGCAGCCTTCAGAATTTCAACCATGATTTCGCATTCATGGATTAATGCTATATGCATAAAGGTAGTATTGATCAATTGATGTGCCAATATTTGATTTGATTTGAAGTTTGGGATGTGGTATACTAACAAGGCCAATTAAATTGTGTCATGGGAATCGATGCATGTATTAAGTTGAGATATAAATCATTTTCTGTATTCAAAATGCATTTCAAAACACAAATATCAAGTCATTTTTATGAGAAAGAAAAAGAACTCAGGCAACATCAGTAAAATTAACAACTACTCCTTTAGAAGAAAAATGTTTTTAAACGGGCAAAATACTTCTAGTAGTGTTTGGGGTTTGGCAATATGTGCTTTCAAAAACAATTTGAAGTAGATTTTACTTATTTTTAGATGCATTTTCCATGCCAAACACCTAATTTTTTGTCTGAAAACAACTTTTCACCAAAACACTTTCCTCGAAAGAGATAAGCAAGTCCAAACAGTGCCTTATATACTCTTTTGCCCATGAAATCCAATAGAATTACATTACCTGCCATTCCTCAAGTCCTTGCAAGCTCTCAGAATTCAACTTTTTAACAGCAATAACTGTACCACTTCCAGTCTTTCCAGGAACCTTCTCATCCAACCAACCTTTAAAAACTTTTCCAAATCCACCTTCCCCAAGCACTGTATCAGCTCTAAAGTTTTTAGTTGTAGCCTTTAGTTCTGCAAAAGTGAAAATCCTCAAATTCGCTGAAGGTAATATCTCTCCATTAGAATAAGCCTCATCACAGCTCACCACTGAGAATCTGCTATTCTTTGAGATATTGCTACTCCCTGAAGAATTTCCATTACTAGTAGTTGTCTGGGAAATAACTGCTATAAAACATGTAGAATATTCAAAATTAGAAAATTAAAATCAACTCAAAAATAAGAAAACAATGGCAGTTTAGTAAATTACATGGAAATCAAGTCTTCTTTTATAAATAAAAAATTCTAAGAAATTAAAACAAATAAAGAAGAAGAAAACCCAATTGATGAACATCGTAATCCCAAAAAGATTGCTTGCAATATAACTAATAGAAGAAGAGATTGCTCTGCTTTCAATTCTAGTAGATAAAAAAAATGAACAAAACCAGATCAATTTTTGAAAAATAAAAGAAATGGAAGTACGTGAGCTGAGATGACCAGTAGTACTAGGAGTTTGAGTTGGGTTTTCAACCGGAGAACCCCAGCAAATTCCCATATTTACCCTTTTCTTCTTGTAAAATTTTGTGAATCCGTTCTATCCAGGTTTTAGAGAACGAGTAAGAGAGATGAAGGTATTGAACTAATAATAATGATGAAAAATGTTTTCAACTCTGATGGTAATGATCAACCTCTCTCTTTCAGCAACAAAATGGGCCTCTTTTCTCTTAATTTCTATTCAAAAATATTATTTTAATTAGCCTTGACCTTTGAATTCCTCCTCTTCTTTTCCCACTAGTTTTAAGTATTTTATTTTAATTTGTGTATGCGCTTTGACCTAAACCTTTTGATTTGTGTATGCGCTTTTGTAAAGTAAAGACCAAGTCTAAGAAACAATGAGTAGATGAATGGTATATTTAGGAAAAATATGACTATGTTACTTAATTTTATTATATCTCGATGTATGTGGATTTTTATAAAAGGAAAAAAAAAATTAATATCCTCTATTTTTAAATTAATATAACTAATATTCTTGTATAATCGATCACGTTAACTTTTCATCTAATAATATATTTTTCATTTATTTTTATATCGTTAATTGTTATTTCTTATATATTATTATTTAAAGGTAAAATTTTAAGTTTCTTATCAAAAATATTATTTTATTTTTATAATTTTTTATGTTTATTCTCAACAAACTTGACTAATTTCTTTATGACTAATTTTTTTATATTCAATTTCTTATTTATTATTTTTATAAATATTATAAACAAATATTTAATTATTCAAGATTTTTAATTAACTTATAATTATATTTATCATATCTGTATTTAATAGATCCATCATGATCTTCTCTTTCGTTGTTCATCTTTTTTTGTTATACTTGATATGCCTCAGTTTACTCAAACCTTAATACTTTTATAGTAACGGTGAAGTATTTGTATTCGTATATAGTATGATGTCTAATTTAAAGTTACTAAAAAATAAAAAAGAGTGATGCACTCTATTTTATTCATAATAATAATAATTATTACAATTATAAAAACCAATTAAGAACCTTGAAGATA
This sequence comes from Hippophae rhamnoides, assembly GCA_033030585.1. Classification (NCBI taxonomy): domain Eukaryota; kingdom Viridiplantae; phylum Streptophyta; class Magnoliopsida; order Rosales; family Elaeagnaceae; genus Hippophae; species Hippophae rhamnoides. Next base: position 72,408,768 of record CM065429.1, read on the forward strand.
TTCTTAATCACTCATAGTTTCTAGATATATAGTTGATAGATGAATAATTTCTAGAGTATAGAGTTTCCTATTGTTGAAGCTTTGTATAAATAATGGAAATAAAGATTCTCTTTGTAGGAAAAAGAATACATATTTACAATAGTGAAAAATCATTAGTTTACCCTTACTTTAATAATTCATCTAATTTTTTATGTTTTATTTTTGAATCTTAGTCTTTCATTTCCTTGGCATGGTTTTGATTTCATAGATGATGTTGCATCTTTATCTTCTTGATCTCTAATGTAGTAAATGCATTTGTAATTCTTAAGAGTTTTCTTAGCGTAAAAACAAAATACCTTCCTCGTTTCTTGACAAAATTTTATATTATTACTGTTAAAATTTGTTCCAAACTTATTAATCTTCTTCAGTGATGGTCATATTGTTATAAAAAGTGATTATAATCTTACTAGTAGAGTAATTTATTTTAAGTTCAAAAGAATTATCAATTTTTTTAAGTTTATGGTAAATTTGACTTAGTATATATTCTCTTATAATACAAAGTTCATCTGTATTGAATTCATTTTCTGAAAGTGTCCTTGATTTTGTAACTTTTCTATTAGTGTTGAAAATCTCTAATTTGATAAAATGGTGGAGACTAACACAACGTTCTTCATTCTAGTCCATAAGTGAATTGAAAAATATGAGATATATAGGTTTATCACCTGCTCTGATCTTCTTCCTAAAGTTCTTAATAACTTTCTTGAAATTTTTTAGGAAAATAATTTAGTTTATTTAAATTAATTCCTAAATATAAGTTCTCAATTAAACATGCATGGATAGCTTTATAAACAAAAATTAAATCATCTCTTTCAAGAATATTAAATTTACTGCCTGTAGAGAATTCTTTTCCTATTATATAAAATTTCATATCTTTGATATGTTCCTAATTAGATTTTCTGACTAAGTTATAAAGACTCAACTATTGTGGTTTAGTTAAATTTATGTATTGATTTTTTTTATCTTCAATAATCAATGTATTCTTGAGGATGTTTCCCTGAATAGTATTGATAGTTGTACTATCTTTATTGTCTCTATAAGATTCGTTTCTCTAAATAATACTAGTAATCGTACTATCTTTTCTAGTATCTTTAACGTGTTTGGTGACGATAGTCGTCATTGTAATATTGTAGAGTAATTTTTAACTATAACCTCTAAAGTTATTAATTTTGATACTTTATAGTTAGCATAACTATCTTCAACTTATATTCTATTAGTAAAAGCTCTATTATTTATTTCGCTAAATCCGATAATGGATTTACTTACTTTATGTCAATTGTTGTAAATTCCTGATTTCGAATCATTATAGACCATATAAGTTTTTTTTTTTTTTTGCTTTTCTTCTTTTTGTGCTTTTTCAGCCCAATTGAGTTTTTCTCTTTTCCTATTCAAAGGGATTACTCTCTTTTGAACTGTTAGATTCTTTCTTCTCATTTTGGATTCTTTCTTTAGTTGTTTTATGTTCCTTAGAATAAATCTTTAAGGTGGATTCCTCTTTAGAGTTTTTGGACTCTAATGTTGGTTTTGAACTATCAAGTTCTTCTTGTTTAATTTTTGTCTCTAAAAGAGACTTCTCTAAGTATAAATCCCTAAATTGTTTGGGAAGGATTCTTATCTAATTTTCTTTTATCTTGATCTTTATATCAAGATGTTTTATTCTTGCAAAAATAAAAATAATTAAAAGTGATACTTCTCTTATAAAAGCATCTGTGAAACAATTCTTATTTCATGGAAGATGTTTGACAATAAAATTATAGTGATTAAACCATTATTTCTATTTGACTAATCTTCTTTTTTATAACCACCTCCAATATTAGTTCTTAAAAAATAACTAAAATTCTTATTATCAGTTCTGACAATGAATCTAGAACTTATTATATATATTATAAAAATTTTAATACCTTTTTATAGCTAAGTATTCATTTTTATTACTGTAATAATTTAATTCTAGACCATGGAAAAATTTGGATGTATATCTACAAAGATATTCATCTTTGTCATCTACTTTTGCTTGTAAAACTGCTTTTTAATATTTATGTGAAGCATTTATTTCAATTATCATTTTATCATCTGGACTAAAATGGTATAAAGTTAAAAAAAATTACTTATATTTTTACCTTATCTATGTACAAAGTATTTTGTTTTGTCCATTATCAAACATGATCTTTTTTCAATTTTTGTTGGTGAAGGTTTTCATATTTCTACAAGTTTCTTGAAATATGTTTCAGCATATGTTAAACATTTTAAGAATCTTTTTAACTGATTTTTATCTTTAGTTCATTAGAAAATCCTTGAGTGTTATTTAGAATATGGGTTATAGACTATGATTTTCATCTTTGATTTATAACCCTAAATACTTAATTTTTTGTTAAATAATTTCTGCTTTCTTCTCATAAAGCACAATATCTTCTTTCCTACACTCTTATAGAATATTAATAATATTTATTTAATTTATTACTAAAAATCAAAATATCATCTATGTAAACATAGTAAATATTTTATAATTTCTTAAAAATGTTATCAATATACCTTTAAAAGATATCTGGAATTTATTTTAATTCGAATGACATAATAGTCTATTAGAATTATTCTTGGAGACAACTAAATGTCATTAATTTTGAAGATTCATTATCCAATCTTATTTACTAAAATTCATTTTTGCAATCAAAACTTGAAAAATATTTCTTCCTTTTTTTTAGTAATAATAATACTTTTTTCTTTGGAATAAAGTATTCATCATTAATAATTTTTTTATTTAGTGCTTTAAAGTTTATTATCATTCTCCTTTTTCTCTTATTTGTTTTCAACTTCTTTTTCAACTAAGAGTCAGGTGAATTACTTAGTATTATGACTTGTACTTTCAAAAGTTCTTGAATTTATTTTTTAAATTCAATCATGTCTTCTGGAGTATAAATCATAAGTTTTACTCTAATGATTTTGTTAGGGTCTTTTATTTTTATGTTAACAATCATTATAGATTTATTTATTTTTTAATCTAAAGGATTTTCTAAGCGTATTGTTTTTAATAATATTTTGATACCAATTAAGGATTTATCTTCCTAGATTTTATTAAGAAAATATTTTTCTTTTTCTTCTAAATCTAATGAAATATTTTCTAAATAAAATTTTTATTGCTACTTTATGCCCATCTATCACATTTTCGATTTTATGTTGCTGCATAAAAATTGGATTTGATAAAGTTAAAGATTTTCTTATTTTTAACACATAAATGGTTTCATCATCTAATGTTGTTAAACTAATTTTTTTAAAATATTATATAAAAGATTAATATAAGTTTAGAAAATTATTTTTTATTAGTAAATCAACTCATGTTTCTTACTGATATATGGTAGATATATGAAATTTCTCTTGTCTTGTCATTATATCTGTATCTTTTGAAACTTTATTAAGATTCATTGTAATATTGTTAACAATTCTTACAATTTATTTTTTTGGTACTTGTTTGTAGAGTTCTTTTGAAAATATATATTTACTAGTTACACATATATTAACTCTTATATTTACATATGCATGTAAATAATAACTTGTATAACCTTTAAATTTTAATCTTACTTTAATTCAAGTGTTGCTTGGATTTGTAATACTATACAAATCATTCATCTTCTCACAAAGAATATTCATATTCTAAGTTTTATTTCTCAATTTATTTTAATAGATAAATACTATAATTATTATCTATAAATGATTCTTCTATTTGTTCTAATTTCATCTTAAATGTTTCTTATAAGATTTTTGCTTCATGTAAAAATTCCTTTTTCAAATTCTTTTTTTATGTTGAAGTTAGAGCATTCATTAGTATAATATCTTTCCTTATTGTAGATCAAACATCTACATTTATTTTTCTCTAATGGGTAATAATTTTTATTTATTAGTAGCTTATACATTTTTCTCCTAAAATATCTTTTTCGATAACGTTTTTTGTTACATCTTCTCTTATATTTTTGAAAGTCCTATTTTCTAAATTTATTTCTTTTGAATGTTCTGTATTTTTTATTTTTTTGTATTTTTTTCTTGTAAGATTTTATATTACATTAATATTTTTTTGGTATTCTAAAATCTATTATATCACAACATATTTTATCATTTTCTCTTATATATATATATATATATATATATATAAATATATATATTTCTTAACATTTAATGATTATCAAATTTTTAAGAATTTGTATTCTCTCCTTATATGCCTGGTATAGTTTCTCTATTCCTTTTATTACATCCTTTTGTTATGGTTTTATGTAATGTTCTAGGTAATTTTGTGAAAAAAAAACATTTCCTTATAAATTTCTTGCATATAGGGTGATAACTCATGATAATACATTTTATATTCGCAAGAAAATGAATCTATATAACACATATCACATATATTAATATATGTTAAATGTCATTTAGCTTCCTCAATTTCATTTTCACTAGATTCAATGATATGTCTACCTTTGTCTTCTCCAATAAATTCCTTATATATTTTATTTATTGCAGTATCTAAGTATTCTTTACTTGTGGGAGCATTCCCCTACATTTGTAAATATTGTTGTTCTATTAAATCAAATTTTAACATTTTCTATTATTTTACGAGCATATAAGTTTTTTTTCTCTTATATAATCTAAATCTAAAATATCATATCTATAATTTTCATAAAGTTCGAATTCTGGTAAGATACTAACTCTAGTTTTCCAATATAATTCTTCATCTATTTTTGGTTATTTTCTTCAATAAGAAAGACTAGGTTCTTTTGGTTTTTGTATATTTCTTTCTTCTCTGTATGAATCAGATTCTTTCTTAATAAGGAATTGATAATAAAACTATTTTCATAGATATTGTATGAGATATCCATGTTAAGAGGTTGGTTCATCTTGAAATAACATAAAGGTGTGACCTTTAGAGATTATGCATAGTCAACTTCTTTTGAAGCGTTTTTCTTCTGAACTTTTAGAATATTTTTTTAAAGATCATCTAGTTCAAAATATTAGAAGACATTGTAAATATTTTCCAATCTAGTTGTGATTCAACTAGTAGAGAATAGAGAATAAACCATTAAAACCTTAGACCACCACGAGTGTGGTAGTCTTTGGTGCTCCAATACTTAAGTAAGTTTAGCAGTGGGAAGAGACTAATGTTTCTTTTTGTAATGCAAAGAGACGAAAAAAGAGATATTTAAAGAGAAAATATAAATCTCAGTATCTATAGTTAAGAAATAATATCAACTTGAGAAGTTATGTTTAATAGTTACCAATGTTGAATATTTATAAGAAAAAATATACATATCAATGATATTTATTTATAATGATAGACTCATTTTTTAAATGTTGAAAATTTATCAACTTAATTATCTCATTATCAGATAATTAAGAGTTTAAATTTTGATTATTTATCACGTTAAATATTTAATTAATATTTACACTCTCAAGAGTAAACTAACATACAAATTATTTATTAATTAATATCTTTTATTTTTTGTTATATAATTTAAATTATTTTACCTCTAACAAATATAATAAAATTAAAACATTTCTTTTATAAAATATATTAAGCTCGCATTTCCTTCGCCCATGAAAAAGTCAAAAACTTTGGATTTTTTGGATTTACCCAACTGGCAAAGAAAAATTGTTAAGATTTTCAAAATTACGCGTAAATATAGACGGTCGAGGGTTTTCTAGGTCAACTCACGTCACGTGCCTTAAGGGTTTTTTACCCAACAAACACGTACGGACGTACCTAAGAGGACGAGTTAAATTTTATTAAATAACATTTTAATTCATTTTCTTACACAAATAACCATATATCTAATTATATATTGAATTGGCTAGGATTTAATCTACCCTATGTGACATATCAATTATCATACTTAAATGATGATACTCTTTATCTCATAAAAGACATGGACGAAAAATATTAAAGTAAATATTCTTTTACATAATTAAAAAAATATATTATACTTATTATAAAACAAACACTTATATCTTATATTTATTTTTTAATAATTTAATTTTGTTATTATTAAAAAATAATTACACAAGAAGTAAACCTTTTCATTCTATTTTTTGATTTTTTTAATAGCATTAGATAAAAATTATTTTAACTTAATTACGAAAGAATTAAATAAAAATATAAAAAATCATTATTTATTTTTATATGATTTTTTTTATAATAGTATTATTAAATTATCAAAAAATAACTATAATACTTAATCATTATTTTAAAAATAAATATAAAAAAAATACAAACACTATTGCACGTGTACCCAAGTGAATATAATATTACTCTATTGTATTTATTAAAAAAACAAACATTTCCATTTGGCTTATCTATATATTTCAAAATTGCAAAGAAACACAACAAATTTTAAAGAATATATTAAAAAAATTATTATTTTTAAAGCAACATTGTAATCCAATAACAATTAGTGAAACATAAAGTACATAAAAAAAAACCCCAATAACTCATGGATCAGTCAAAACAAATACAACAGAATAAAACATAAAGATAATGACTTAGCTTCAAAAAATGCAGAACCCCTTCTAGCTACCTCCTCTGATTATAGCAATTGAATGCTTGACAATTTATGTTAAAAAATAAATAAATAAATAAATAGCAGTTGGGTAAATTTTATAATCCTCAAACACTTTATTATATTTAACCATCCATAGTTAACACCAAGCAAATGAATTGACTTTATAAATTCATGAATTGGTGCAAGTGACTATAAGTCTTGAAAGGTAACTTGGAAAGACACATTGGCAAATACTCTTCATTAACGTGCTTATATATGTTCATAATTAATTAGTTTATGAAGCAACAAAATGTAGAATAATTAGACCTGGTGCCAATTCTTTTTTTTTTTTAATAAAAATTGGACTTTGCACGTGAGATATTTGAGTCATTGTATATTATTTGATATTCTAGTTTTGTTTGTTCATTTTATATCTTAGAAACCCAGGCCTAACTCTTAACCCAAAAGCTAGCTTGTGAGTTAGAGGATTGTCTAGACTTATAAGGAGCATTGTTCTTTCTTTACTTACGATGTGCGGACTTAACATCCCCCTCCACATCGGCTAGAAATCGATTACTGACGGTCGGATTACACGAGGCCAATGGGAATCTGAGGAAGCCAAGAGCTAAATTTCGATACCATCTTAAACCTGCAGCTAACTTCTTAACCCAAAACAATGTGAGTTAGAGGACGCTTGTGACTTATAAGGGAAAGATTGTTCTTTCTCTTCTTAACGCGACTTAACATTATAATTTAAAATAAGTTGTATTATAAATATAACTGATATAATAAATAATTATTACTTAAAATATAATTATTTTTTAACTTATAATTAATCATGAATTTTCCTTTAAAATAAGACAAACTTTTCTCATTTTAAATTTTACTTTAAATCACCAAATAATCTAAAACACAAATCTCCACGACTCCACCAAGTCAGTCAAACGCTTCAGTATGATTAAATGTATTAATATTTGATTGTATGTAATTAAAAGAATATTTAATTGAAAAATAATGATCAAACAAGAGTATTGTTTTTAAAAATAGTTTTTCTTTTTTTTTCTTTCTAAATAGGACAACATTATTGACTCTTGAAAATTAGCCATGCGAGTATATGATGTGTAACGTGACGTTCTCATAATTTCTTTAAAACGTGTGTCGCTAGTGATATTGATATATTACTAGAAATTTAATTATAAAAATATTTATTTTACTACAATATTTATTATTATAAAATTAACAATTTCTTTAATAAATAATATTTAAAATTTATTTTTCTATTAGTAATAAAATATTCTTTTAATGAAATGAGCCGCTAAATTCTAAACAATCTCTGTTATTCAAATGTTTATAAAATCCTTGTCCTTTATGTTATCTTCAAACAAATGTAAATGTTTTGAACTATATTAGGTTTTTATAAATTTTTAAAACTTTTAACGAATTATAAATATATAAATATATTAAAAACCTCAAAAATAAAATAAAATGACGTTCGTGGCTAAAAAAAATAAAATGAATAAACATATAAACAAAAAAACCATTCCATCATTATGACTTTCAATTTCTTTTTTATACGAGATAAGATAGAACATGATGCTAAATCTACGTGAACAAGAATCTAGGGATGACAGAATCTCAAAAACCTTACATATCTTTGAACCACCCAAGATCAATGTAAATAAATAAACAAATTCTTGGTAAATCATGGTTTTGGATGCTAAAAAAAACTTATTATCCCAAAAATTAGCATATATAAATTTATACAACAACTACTAGTTTACAATGCAGTTAGATGATTCCATTTAGTTACATATGACATCTATATTTGTTTCATAATATGTTTCAATAAGTTTGTAAGTTAAGAAGTATTTCAGTTTTATAAGTAGTACTATTGTCTTTCTTCTGATCGACGTAAGAAACATTCTCCCTCATATCAACTTTGTCGATAAACAATAGTAATCTTACTTTATTGCCACGGGTAATAGTATCGAAAAGCTCCTTCATCGTCAAGGTTCATACTCTGATATTAATCTTATTCGAATAAACATTTCTCTTAATCCAAAAATCAGCTTGTAGATTACGTGATGTCTTAGTCCTATAAATAGCAATGTTATCTTCCTTCTGATCGATGAGAAACTTATTTCCTTAACAATGTTGAAAAAAATAATTTCTCATAGTTGCAATACTAAATCTAGTTGTGTTGAATCAACTCGGGTAGAACTCGGTGATCCTGAAGTCTGGAATATGATATTCAAGTTTGGTCGAACTGAAACTGGCTTTTGTTGTGTAAAAGATCTGGAATCAGGTTTCCAATGAGGTGACAACCCTTGCCAAGATGGACGCGGATGAAGCCCTGATGTTGTACCAATTACTTCCTCATTTACTGTATTTGGTAATTGACTACTGATATTTTCTGCATTTATATTTTCAAGAAACTTGCATTCCTCTGATTTTAAGCTGTATGTAATTGCTGGACTATTGAAATTGGTGTTAGTCCGAGAAGCTGTGTCGAGTATTTGTGATGATTGAAAGTTCAACCAACAACTCTGTTTTTTCCAATTAACTTTGCCATCTGAGTCGGCATCTGGTTGAAACCGTACACACCATTGTAACCATTCATGCCAGGCCGAACTGAAGTGTTTTGATTCATTTGAAAAGGAGGCCTGAGTCCAATTATATTGATATTTCTGTTTAACATACTAAACCCAGGGTTGGACTTCAATCCATCATTTATTTCTGGTTTGGCTCGTAAAGGTATAGGAGATCCATTAGCAAATAGTGGAGATGAAGAGGTGGTGGAAAACAGAGGAAGATGTTTGCTTATTTGATTATCCAACATTGGGGTACTTGAAGAATCGTGCCTATCTGATAAGTTTCCTGCTTTGAAATTCACTGATGCTTTATCTACTTTTGATCCAACACATCACTTGTTGCAACGGAAACAAGTTGTTGTTCTGATGGCTGACTGTGTAAGTTTAGAGATATTGGTCTATGATACACTATCATCTTCTCCAACCCATCCAACGCCAAATTTGACACCAGTTGGAAGATACCTTTCTATCTTCATGGAAGCAACTTTCCAAGCTACAGATCCAAGATTTGCAGCAAATCGAGCCAGGCTTCTTGCATAACTATGCTCAAGATGGATCCCAATCTGAATGATAAAGGTAAAAATTAATTAATAAAGAAAAAGGCACCATAAAAATGTGTAGATTGTTATAAAGTTTCTTAATTTAAAGAGTAATACATAGAGTAAATTAAGAAATAAATCAAGGAGTAGTCATCCTTAATTTGAGGAGTAAATCAATGTTTAATTTAATGAGTAATTCAATGAGTAAATTTTTATATAAATAGATGTATAATTGTAAAAGTGTTTATTCCAATTGAGAGAAAAACTTTTGTGAAAGAAAATTGAGAGTAATTTTCTTGGGTGTAATTGGGTTGTGAGTTGTGAGTATTATAAACACGTTGTATAATTTCTCCCCTTTTAGTAAAAAGATCTGCAGTAGGTCTGGAGACGTAAGCAAGATTGGCCGAACTCCGTTATCAAATTTGTATGTTATTTTGTCTATTTTGCTTTCTCTTAAATCTGGCTTATCGGAAATTTGCGTAATTTCCCAACAACTGGTATAAGAGCTTTTGAATAGTGATTATCGACGATATTTTTTTGTTGATGGAGGCGTTCTAATACACAGTGGTTTGTAGAAATAGTCAGAAACGATCAGGAGAAATTTAGATTTGAGTGGAAGCAATGGCCGCAGATGAAGGAAAGGTGAAACTCGAGAAATTTGATGGCACAGATTTCAGGTTTTGAAAAATACAGATAGATGATTATCTGTATGAACCTCTCTCAAGGAAGAAGCCATAGGCTATGAAGGAAGAAGATTTGAATCTTCTAGACAGACAAGCCCTCGGAGTTATTCGATTGACGCTATCTCGCAATGTTGCTTTCAACATAGCAAAGGAAAAGACCACGGTGGGTCTTATGGCAGCTCTCTCCAATATGTATGAGAAGTCATCGGCCTCAAACAAAGTGCACCTGATGAGGCATTTGTTCAATTTGCAGATGACAGAAGGCACATCGGTAGCTCAACATCTCAATGAACTCAACACAGTCACAACCCAGTTGAGTTAAGTTGAAATTGAATTTGATGAAGAAGTATGAGCATTGATACTTTTGTCTACTTTACCAGAAAGTTGGAATGCTACTGTCACGGCTATGAGTAGCTCGTCAGGAAGCAATAAGTTGAAATTTGACAATGTTCGTGATCTGGTTTTCAGTGAAGAGATCTGATATAGAGAGTCAGGTGAATCGTCAATCTCTTCAGTTTTGCATACAGAGTCAAGAGGAAGAAATTCAACCAGATGGAATGGACGTGGGAGAATAGACTACCGAGGTAGATCAAATGACAGGAGGTCCAAATCCAGGAATCCTAATAATTCCCATAGTTCGAAAACTATCGAGTGTTGGAATTGTGGGAGAACTGGACACTACAAAAATTAGTGCAAGAGTGCTCCGAAGGACAAACAAGTGAAGGCAGAGGTAAATGTTACTTCCAGTTTAGGAGGAGATGATGCATTGATATGCTCTTTGGAGAGCAAGGAAGAATCTTGGGTGTTATACTCTGGAGCATCGTTCCATGCTACTTCATAGAAAGAATTCTTTGAGAAATATGTCTCTGGAAACCTTGGAAAGGTATATCTTGGTGATGACCAACCATGTTTTATTATTGGCAAAGGTGTAGTGAAGATTAAGTTGAACAGGTCTGTTTGGGAGTTGAAGGATGTCAGGCATATTCCCGACCTAAGAAGGAACTTAATCTCAGTAGGGCAATTAGCCAATGAAGGCTACATAACGATCTTTCATGGTGATGATTGGAAGATTTCAAAGGGTGCAATGACGGTTGCTTGAGGCAAGAAGAATAGCACTCTTTACATGATAGTAGGGGCACGTTGTTCAATCGCAGTTACAACAGGAAATGAAACACCAAATTTGTGGCACCAGAGACTAGGCCACATGAGTGAGAAGGGGATGAATATTATGCACTCAAAGGGAAAACTTCCAAGTCTACAGTCTACAGAGATAGACATGTGCGAAGATTGTATACTTGGAAAGTAAAAGAGAGTCAGCTTTTAGACAAGTGGCAGAACCCCAAAGAAGGAAAGGCTAGAGCTTATCCACTCTGATGTTTGGGGACCAACAATAGTCTCATCCATTGGTGGGAAACACTACTTCGTGACTTTCATCGATGATCACTCTCGAAAGGTATAGATTTACTTTCTAAAGTATAAGTGTGAAGTATTTGAGGCTTTCAAAAGATGGAAAGCTATGGTTGAAAATGAGATAGGTTTGAAGATCAAAAAGCTTAGAACCGACAATGGTGGTGAATATGCATATAAGTGATCAAGGCAAGATTAAGCTTGATCCCAAATCCAAGAAATGCACATTCATCAGTTATAGTGAGGATAAGTTTGGCTATCGCATTTGGGATGACGAAAACAAGAAAGTGATCCGAAGTAGAAATGTGATTTTCAACGAAAGGGTGATGTATAAGGACATGCATAAAATAGACGCCAACGACTCAAAGCAGAATGAGTCAGTATTTGTAGATGCAGATGATGTCCCAGATAGTTCTGTAACGGAACCAATTGTAACAAGCCCTTAGTCAGAGAAACTTGTTGGACATAGCAGTACGCAGTAGTCCGACACACCACAACCTTCTACACTAGCTCCTGTATTGAGAAAGTCTTCTTGACCTTATGTGCCTAATAGGAGATACATGAACTATATATTGCTGACTGATGGAGATGAGCTTGAATGTTATGATGAAGCTTGTTAGACTCGAGATTCCAACAAGTGGGAGCTTGTCATAAAAGAAGAAATGAAATCTCTCATCTCCAACCAAACATGGGAACTAGCTGAGTTACCTATGAGAAAGAAGGCATTTCATAAAAAATGGGTGTACCGGATGAAAGAGGAGCATGATGGTTCCAAGAGATACAAAGTCTACCTAGTTGTCAAAGGGTTTCAATAGAAGGAAAGAGTTTACTACATTAACATTTTTACTCCCGTTGTGAAGCTCAATACTATTATATCAGTGTTGAGTATTGTCACCACTATAAAAAAGGGTATTAAAATTGGTTAAAAACTGACTTTAAATTAAATGACTTAAAATTTAAAGTCGGTTTAATGCGTGAACTGACTTTAAATTTTTAATTTTTTTTTACAAAATTTTCTCATTTTCTATTATACTCAAATTAAAACCTATATTCGATCACTAAATAATAGCAGGAAAAAAATTTGTTTAATAAATAGTTTAAATAATACAAATAATTGAAAAATAAAATATTAATTAATAGTAGAAAAATTATCATGGTGTTGTTCTATGTTATTCAAGATCATCGCATTCTTTTCCTGATGTTATAATACAAATCTACATATATAATACAAAAATGTGTACACATAAATAATAACACATAATAACTGAAAAAATATGAATAATAAGTGCGTAGGATTAATAGAAATACTTACAAGAGTAAATGAAGTGACAAAATAAAGGAAATGAAGAAAAAATTGTGTTTTATAAGTGAGAAATTGGTATAAAAGTGTTGAGTATTTTGCTCAAAAAAAATAGAGGATCTAAAAGATCAGTTAGAGAGAAAGAAAACCCACTAATTGGTGCTAGAATTGGTGGTCGTAGGTGGCCAAAAAATGAGAAAGAGTGGAGGAGAAGTAGATGAGATTTTGGGTTTTTGAGAGTTATGCAGTGCTTGGAATAGTTTCTGTCTAGAGAAGAAAGAAGAGAAAAGAGGAGAAGTAGAGTCGGTTTTACGTGTCAACCGACGCTATCCATGTAAGATGTAGCATCAATTATAGGTGTCAACCGACGCTATGCTACGTGGATAGCATCGGTTCTACACCGAACCGACTTTAAATTCATTATAAGTGTGTTTTTTCCAAAAATTGACTTTACATATCGACTTAAATATCTTTTTTGTAGTAATGTGTAGTCATTGAAGATCTTCATCTTGAACAGTTGGATGTGAAGACTGCATTCCTTCACGGAGATTTGGATGAAGAGATATACATGTACCAACCAAAAGGTTTCTCAGAAATAGGGAAAAAGAACATGGTGTGTAGACTTAAGAAAAGTTTGTATGGCTTGAAACAAACCCCAAGACAGTGGTACATAAAATTTGACAGTTTCATGCACAAGGAAGGTTTCTAGAAGTGCAATGCCGACCATTGTTTATACTTCAAGAGATATAGGTCCAATTATATCATTTTACTACTTTATGTTGATGATATGTTAGTAGTAGGTTCAGATATGGATGATATCAGAAGGTTGAAGTAGCAATTGTCAAATGAGTTTGACATGAAAGACTTGGGTCCATCAAAGAAGATTCCTGGAATGCAAATCACAAGAAATAAAAAAAAGGATCCTTGTCCCAAGTAGAGTACATCAACCGTGTTTTGCAAAAATTCAACATAGGAGACACCAAGCCAGTTAGCATACCCTTGGCCAGTCACTTTTGCCTATCCAAGGATCAGTCCCCTTAGACAGAATAAGAGATAGAATTTATAGCTAAGGTTCCTTATGCCTCAGCCATTGTAAGTTTGATGTACGCGATGGTCTGTACGAGACCATACATTGGCCATACAGTGGGAGTTGTTAGCAAATTTATGTCAAATCTAGGGAAAACTCATTGGGAAGCAGTCAAGTGGATTTTAAGGTATTTACGAGGCACCGCAGATAAGTGTTTGTATTTTATTAAAGGAGAGTTAAAATTACAAGGCTACATAGACGCAGACTTTGGAGGTGAAGTTGATCACCGAAGAAGCACCATCAGTTATATATTTACTGTTGGAACTACAATTGTTAGTTGGATAACACAGATACAGAAGATTATCACTCTATCCACTACAACGGTTGAGTATGTAGTAGTGGCTGAAGCTGGTAAAGATATTATATGGCTTCAAGGTTTGTTAACTAAGTTGGGATTTAAACAGGAGAAGAATTTTTTGCACAGTGACAGTCAAAGTGCAATACATTTGGCGAAGAATTCAACATTTCATTCTAAAACCAAGCATATTGGGCTTCGTTATCACAACATCATATCTTTATTAGAAGATGATGTGTTAATACTGGAGAAGATTCAAGGAAGCAAAAATCTAGCGAATATGTTGACAAAGGTGGTAACTATTGACAAACTGAAGTTGTGCTCAACTTCAGTTGGTCTGCTAGAGTAACAAGACTAGAAAAACTGCTGTATTAATCGAGGTGTGAAGACATATTGAAATCTATCTTCAAGTGGAAGATTGTTATAAAATCCCTTAATTCAAAGATCAAAACATGGAGCAAAATAAGGAGCAAATCAATGAATGATCATCCTTAATTTGAGGAGTAAATCAATGTTTAATTCAATGAGTAATTCAAGAAACTCTTAATTTAAAGAGTAATTCAAGGAGTGAAATTTCCTATAAATAGATGTATAATTGTAATGAATAAATCAACCAAGTGTTCATTCCAATTGAGAGAAAAGCTTAGAAAGAAAAGCTTTTTGTGAGAGAAAATTGATAGTAATTTTCTTGGGTGTAATTGGGTTGTGAGTTGTGAGTATTGTAAACACTTTGTATAATTTTTCCCCTTTTAATAAAAAGATTTGCAGTAGGTTCGAAAACGTAAGCAAGATTGGCTGAACTTCATTATCAAATTTGTGTGTTATTTTATCTATTTTGTTTTCTCATGAATCTGACTTATCGAGAATTTGCGTAATTTTCCAACAAAAAATTGGTATGTTCTTTATGCATCTCTATCAAAGAAGTAAAGGTCATTCATCCTCTAAAATAAATGCAACTTAAAGAAAAAGAGGGTGTAAGAAATGGTTGTATTGATGATGAATAAACGAATGTTTACAACCTATTTATACAAAAGAAAATCAAAATTATAATAATTAAAAACAAACACAATTATGGAGATGCATGTTCTTGAACAGCCTGTTCCTCCCCACCAATCTGTTGGTGACTGTTTCCAACTGGTGTATTGGTTGTCACTAGTTGGATCTCGAGTTCTTTAACACTCTCCATCAAGTTGGAATATATGTTAATTATTCCTAACTTGTTAAGTAAGCTCGAGAACTATGGAAAACTCAGGGATTTGGTAAATATATATGCTCGTTACTCTAATGTAGAGATATGATAAGTCTTGATCATTCCAGCTTGAATCTTTTTTCTAACTAGATGACAATCGATCTCTATGTGTTTGTTTTGTTCATGAAACACTGGATTTGATGCAATGTGAAGGGCTGTTTGATTGTCACAATATAACTTGGTTGGTTGGGAGTGTTTGACACCCAAATCATCCAAAATATATCGTAACTAGGTTACTTCGCAGCAATCTGCTACCATAGAGCGATATTCTACTTCTACACTTGATCGTGAGATCGTATTTTGTTTCTTAGACTTCCAAGAAATTAGCGAGTTTCCAAGAAACATATAATATCCTATGGTTGATTGTCGTGTATCTGTGCATTCAGCCCAATCTGTGTCACAGAAAGCATTTAGTTGTAATGAACTAGTTGCTGATAAAAAGAGACATTGCCCTAGTGTGTTCTTGACATATCGCAGCACTCGTTGAGTTGCTTCCAAATGTGGTTGACGTGGTTTATCCATATATTGACTAAGAATGTGCATGGCATATACTAAGTCGAGTCTTATGATGGTCAAGTATATTAATCTCTCAATAAGTCTTCGATAGGATGTGGGGTTACTAATGAATTCCCCTTCAACTTTGCTGAGGAATAAATTTTGTTTCATATGTGAATTAGAAGATTTGGCACCAAGATAACCCATGTCCTCCAATATTTCAAGTGCGTACTTGCGTTGTGACAGAACAATTCCCTTCTTGGAACGTGAAACTTCTATGCCCAAAAAATACTTTAATTCACCGAGATCTTTAAGCTTGAATTGTCACATGAGATGATTCTTAGTTTCTTCAATGTCTTGTACATTTTTTCCTGTTATGATTATATCATCTACATAGACAAGAAGAGCATAGAAGGAATTACCACGGGGTTGGACGAATAGTGAGTGATCATACTTGGATTGGTTAAAACTAGCTAGCTTAAGTGTTGTTGATAGCTTGATGAACCATTATCGTGAGGCTTGTTTGAGTCCATACAAAGATTTGTATAGCTTACATACTCATGTTTCCCCCTTTTGTCCGAATCCAGGTGGAAGGGACATGTAGACATCTTCATGAAGATCACCATAGAGAAAAGCATTGTTGACATCGAGTTGTCAAAGATGCCAATTTTGAATAGTAGCAACGGTAAGAAGAAGACAAATAGTGACAAGTTTGGCTACTGGTGCAAAAGTTTCTTGGTAGTCAAAACCTTCAATCTGACTGTATCCTTTGGCCACTAACCGAGTCTTGTATCATTCCATAGAGCCATTAGGATTATATTTGATTCTGTAAACGCATTTACAACAAACTTGTTTCTTGTTTGGAGGAAGCTGTTGAAGCGTCCAAGTGCCATTAGTTTCAAGAGCATCCAGTTCTTGTTTCATGGAAAGTCGCCATTTTGGATCGTTGAAAGCTTCAACAAAGGTGGTTGGTTTCCCGAGAATGGAAATAGAAGTAGCAAAGGCACGATGTGCAGGTGATAATAGGTCATAAATAAGTACATGAGATAGAGAATGAGAAGTACCTTTATCATTGGACGATGCTGAGTTAGACAAAGGGAAGGATCAAAAAGGTAAGGAAACTTCTACATGATACTTATGAAGGTAGCTAGGACCATTTGGTATATCGGCGAAGCCTATACATGACTGGTGTTGGAGGAGTCATGTGTGGTGCAGAAGTTGATGATGATGTTTCAGGAGATGAATTTTGAAGATGAAGAATGTCTGAGTCGATTATTGGAAGGACAGATGGTGTATAATCAAGTGATGTATTTGGATTAGTTGATTGACGAATGTTAGGTATGTCATCATAAATAATATTTTCTGATAGAGTGAATAGAGCTGGAGTGTTGACAGCGGAAGTGAAATAAGGAAATACATGTTCATGAAAGATAACATCACGAGACACTAAAGTCTTGCTTGTTTCCAGATTGTAGACACGATAACATTTTATTCCAGATGGATACCCAATGAATATGCATCTATGTGATCTAACATCAAACTTGGTGGGTCGATCATGATGTGCAGACACAAAACAAAGAGAACCAAAAACAAGACGATGTTCATACCTAGGAATTTTGTGAAAAAGGACTTCAAATGGTGTTTTACCCTTGAGAACATGTGTTGGAGTACGATTTATGAGGTATGTGGCTGTAAGAATGTAATCTCCCCAGACTTGTTTAGGGATATTGGCTTGGAAGAGAAATGAACGAGCGACATTGAGAAGATGACGATGTTTGTGTTCAGCAATACCGTTTTGTTGAAGGGTAGAGACACAACTGGTGTGATGAAGGATTCCTTTGGTAGAAAACAACTAGGTCATAAATAATTCTGGTCCATTGTCGCTACGAATGATTTTAACTCTGGATGCAAATTTTGTTTCAACAAGATTAATGAAGGTGGTAAGAAATGTGTGTGTAACAGATTTAGCATGTAAGAGATAGACCCATGTGCATTTAGAGTAGTCATCAACAATAGTGAGGAAATAACGTGCTCCATTAAGTGCTGGAATGTGATAGCCACCCCAAATATCGACATGAATCAGTTCAAAAGGTGGAACTTAGAGGAAATGGATTCTGAGTTTGCTTAGCTAATGGACAAATAGAACAATCACTAATGGAACAAAAAGGTGTGTTGATGGAAAGAGAAATTACACGCAAACTATTATTAGATAAATGACCAAGTCGTTGATGCCATAGATGAGAGTTGGTGGAAGTAGTATTTGAAACAGAGAAACATCCAGCCTTTTCAGAAATAGTCAGGTAGTAGAGTCTTGCTTTCTCAGTTCCTATCCCAATCGTCTTTCCTGAGTATTGTCCTGAACAAAGCACATATTATTAGTGAAGGTGACATGATAAGATGTAGTTTAAGTTAGTTTGGCTACTGAAACTAAGTTTAATTTGAAGAAGGGAACACACAAGACATTATGGAGTATGAAATTATTGGAGAAATGTACAGTGCCAATATGTGTGACACAAGCAAGGGAATGATCAGGTAAATGCACATGCCGATTAGTGACTGGAATGCTGGAGCTGATAAAGTTTTGGGAACAGACCATGTGATCAGTTACTCCTATATCAAAAATCCAACGAGTTTTTGAATGGAAAACAGTTGCACATAATGTGTTACCTGAAGAAGTAGTCACTTGACTTGTCATGCTACCTGATTTGGATTGATTGAGAAGTGTAAGGAGCTCTTGATATTGGGCAGATGTAAGGTTGTAGGATGGTGTCTTTGTGTCGGAGCTACTTTCAACACATGTTGATGTCATGTCCATTCAAACCACAGAAATTACATTTGAGACGTTTTCGACAGTTTTCAAAATTATGTCCATTGAGACCACAAAAATCACATTTGAGGTGACTTCGGCAATTCTCAGAATTATGGCCTATATTGTTGCATCAATTGCACTTGAGATGTGGGTTCCTTGGTGGGTAATTCTTGTGAGGATATTATAGACGACTATCCCTGGAAACAAGTGTAGTAGCTTCTGGCATCCTTCCTATAGTTTGCATGGAGACAGCTCTCTACTTTTCATCTTGAACAATGAGTGAATATACCTTATTTACTGTAGGTAAAGGTTCCATGAGCAAGATTTTTCCACATGCTAATGTGTAAACCATGTTAAGCCCCATGAGGAACTTTATGGTTCGTTGCTTTTATTGATATTCTTGTAGTTCCCTTCCGGCATTTCCTCCAAAATGTGGAAGAAGACATAGTGCATCACGACTATCCCATAGGCTTTTCAACTTGGTGTAGTATTCTCCAATGCTTACACCTTCTTGTATGCAATCATGGATCTCTTGCTCAATGTGAAATAGGTGCACGTTGTTGGTGTGTGAAAAGTGTTCCTTCAATTCTTCCCATAGCTCATATGCAGTATCATTATACATGACACTTTCTACAATTTTAGGCGATATGGTATTGAGAATCCATCATTTGACAAGAAGGTTGCAACGAGTCCATTGTTTGATTTTTGCTTCAAAGTTTGTTGATGGCCTTTATATTGTGCCGTCAATAAATCCGTTTTTGGTGATGAGAGCCATGAGCATCACATGACTCCAAATATGATAATTTTCTTGATTTAAGGATTGAGCTACTAGAACCATGCTTGGTTGGTCTGAGTGGTGTAGATATAATGAATGGCTAGGGTCATCATACCATTTTGGTAAAGTAGGGTTGGTATTGGTAGTTGTAGACATTATTGTTGAGTAAAAAAAAATTGAAAGAACGGAATAGGATTTAGTGTGTTTTAGACAACAATGACTTTTTATGAAACAAATAATGACCTGAAATATGCTTTATCTTATAGAAAATGAGTCAAGTATTACAGAACCAGAAATTTCAGTTGTAGAACCAGTCAAAAAGTTGGTGAACCGGCGTCTGGAGTGGCTGGAACGGCTGCTGTAACACTGGAGCACTGAATCGGATGAAAGACCGAACCGGAAGAACAATGCGTCGTTTGCTTCAAAGGCGTGCTGAACGACGTGTCGTTTGAGTCATCTTCCTCAATAGCTAACGCGTGTTGGCGAGTGGAACGTCGGTGAACTCAGGCGAGGTGCGTGGAACGCCAGTGAACTCAGGCAAGGCGCGTGTGAGCACGTGTAGTGATGTTTTGGCTTGAAATTAATTGTAGATTACTCGGATTTTTTCTGGATATTATAATGGGATGAAATTGAAATTATTTTGTAAATCAAAATTGGTTTTGGAAAGAAACAGAATTTGGAAAGAAGAAAAAGTTTATGTGTGAACTGAATTTTCTGGGAATTACTTCCTAAGCTCTGATACCATGTAAGAAATGGTTTTATTGATGATGAATAAAGGAATGTTTACAACTTATTTATACAAAAAAATTTAATAATTAAAAACAAATACAATTATGGAGGGACATGTTCTTTGACAATCTATTCCTCCCCACCAATCTGTTGGTGGTTGTTTCCAGCTGGTGTGTTGGTTGTCATCGGTTGGATCTCAAGTTCGGGTATTCTTTGCAGATGAAAAACTCACCATAACATTATCAAGAAGGAATTTCAAAACGCCTAACTGAGTCAACTACATTTACTATAATTCTATAACAATCCGAAAGAAAGTAGAGTTCAAAAGGACAGAATTCAAATGTTGTCATCGTATTATCCACCCAAACAAAACATATATAAAAAAACGAAACAAAAATAATTGCCACTACAAATACACGACCCGAGAAAATAGGAAATCCCAAATCAAAATTGACCCATTCTCACTCAAAGCCCCCAAATTACCATATGTTCTGGCCATCAGTAATCCCAAATCCAACCTTGATCGCATTGATTTTCCTGTTTCTTCGACTATTGGATGCTACGTTATCTTCTTCCGTATTCGAATCCGACTCGTATGAATTCAAAAACGCAGAATTTAAGGATGATTTCTGATTATTGGGCATTTTGAGAACAAGCTTGAGCTTCTTCTCATGGCGTTTCCCTTCCAATTCATGGGCATCGTCGTCATCATATTCGTCGTCGTATACCCTCTCAGTGGAAGAATCGTCGGGGTTAAGGTTCTGGCATATAGTTTGATGAAGAGAATTAGGGGTAGAAGCAGTGGCAGTCCGTTAATTAGCGTAAGAATAAGGGGCAGAGTTGTTCCTCTTTTGTTATTGCTCTTGTTGTTCCCTACGAGTCCATCTTTAGAGATCTAAAAGAAAGGGCGTTACTTTCTTCTTCTTCGTCCCCACTACCTTCCCTATTTGGAGTCCCTTCTCTCTCTTTCTCTCTCTAGAGAGACAAACAAAAAGGGTGTATTTTTTTATTTTTTATAAATTATATTGCATTTTACGACTTAAAGATTCCATAGTATAGAGCATACGTAGCACGTCATGAAACACTCTTAAAACTGTTGCTATAGCTATTCTAACTGACAGTATGCAATATTTCAAACACCCTTGAATATTTGCAAGAGGTTGGAGTCTATTATGGCTAACTTTTGGTGGGTAGCTCGGATCACAAAAAAATAAAAATGCATCAGGTTTGTCGAGATGTTCTTAAGAGAAAATAAGAAGGGAGGGTCGGGTTTTAAATACATTACTTAGTTTAATTTGACCTTACTTATTAAGCAAGAATGTCCTATTCTTTCGAATCCATATCTCTTATTAACAAAATTTCTAAAAAACAATTAATTTAGAGATTATGATTTTATTAAGACCAAATTAGGTTCTCATATGCATGCATGGAAAGATTATTGAAGCTAGTGTTAAATGGGAGGTTGAAGGTAGTAGCAATGTACTACCACGTCTACCAACCTTTAGATGTATCATAAGTCTATTTTCTTTTTTTTCAATGGTTAAAGATTTAGTTTTAGAATAAAATGATTTTTATTTAAGATGTGCAAAAGTTAAAAATTATTTTTCACATATTAACTTTGAACTTATCTTGAATCTATTCTTGAAAGATTATGACAAATTGGTTAAATAGTATGGTTGTACTAATGGTTACATGATCAAAACATTTTATTTTGGGGTTAAACAACTTCACGTTAATGACAATCTTTTGACATTGTTAATCGTGCTTCTACTTCATAATATATTTCTTCATAGGTTCGAAATAGAATTTGAAATTTGCAAGCTCTAAATAAATTTAAGAATTTTTATGATTATATTTGTAAAATGCAATTACAGAGTGAGAGAGAATCTAATTTGCAAACTAAGATTGAAAAGTGTTAATTATTTATTTTTTGAATGTCAAACTATCATATATGTGTACTAATATTCTCTTTATTTTGATCTCTTAAAGCACTTGAAATGAAGCTTACTTGTTAGTTTTCTCTCTCTTTTTGATAAGTTAGATAATGAAATTAATTAAGAAGATTCTTTTATATTATAGTCAATTATTACTTGTAAAATTTGAAAAATTCACAACAATGAGAATCAACATTTTAATGCCAATTTAGTTGCTTTCTTAGCAAGTATACAAGAGGAATAGTTTTAGAGAATACGAAGGCTTACTTAGATAGTACTTCTTTATTTATCTTAATTAGGGATGTGTATTTTAATTAGAGATAATTATAATTATGATTATTTGTAAAAATTTGATAATTATTTTTCAAAAATAACTGTAATCGATAAAATGTAGGACGAGAATGATTATTACAATACTAAAACTATGGTTAATCGAAATCAAACATATATTAATACTATTATTTTATATACATATAAGTACGTAGAAAAATATAATTTTAATAATAAAATACACAATACTTTGTATAATTAGATTAATTTTTATTTATTCTTACTTTATATTTTTTATTTTTACTTAAAAACATGTGCTAAATAGTTAAATAATAAAAATTAATATCAATATTTTAAATAATATAATAAAATAAGAATTAAGTTATCATTTAATTTATTTAAGCTAAATATATTTTTAAATAAATGTTAAAAAATAAAAAATGTGATTATAACATGAGAAAATTATTATCAGCTTATAATCGATGGTTATTAATCAAATATACTCAAAATTAATATAAAATAATTATGATTATTAGTATAAGCAT
This sequence comes from Hippophae rhamnoides, assembly GCA_033030585.1. Classification (NCBI taxonomy): domain Eukaryota; kingdom Viridiplantae; phylum Streptophyta; class Magnoliopsida; order Rosales; family Elaeagnaceae; genus Hippophae; species Hippophae rhamnoides. Next base: position 72,432,024 of record CM065429.1, read on the forward strand.
AAATGCATCATCCATTCTACTCCGACTTATAATCTTAATACTTATTGTGTTTGTTTGAATTTTGGTATATCTACCTGAGGCTTGGGGTTCTGGCGTTGATACTTCGTACCAATCTATGTTCACAATAGGACGATCATAGCTTGACACGTGTTCATTTCGCTCTCATCAAATTTTGAACCCTGATCTTAACCCTTAAGACCTAATTAGGGAGTAACTTGATACTATTTGAACTATACGCGTGTCAAGTTATATTTGGCTCATTGTGAACATAAATCAGTGTGAAGCATCAAATAATTCTAGTTCAAAAGTATTCTTTAGATTACTATCTATTATTTTTATTTAGTGTTATCGTATTCCCTTATTGAGATAATCTTTAGTACCAATTTTGGTATATTATCTTTCTACGTGACAATAAGGTGTTGGTAGTTGGTTTGTTGTGGTTTGCTTAGCTCACTTATTTGTATTCAAGGGAAATATTATTTAGTTATCAATGGATTTTTTCTTCTTTAATATAAGTTATGATTATTATTTATGTAATTTTACTTTTAGAAGAATAAACACTATAACCATAATAAATTATTTATTTTAATAATAATAATTATTACAATGAGAATAATACTAACTTTTATTTTTTGAAAAAAAAATATTTTTAATTAAATAAAAATAATAAAAGAATATATTGTATTTCTCAATTTTATCTTAAAACGGAAATTTTTCATATTTTATTGTGAGACGCTTGGCGGCGGGCAGCTGGGGACTTGGGTGACAAGAGAATCAGTGTTAATGCGAAGGAACGCCTACATTGATAAAAGATCGATTCGTATATTTTCCTATCAAATTATAAAAAATGTGCATATCAATTTTTCTATGGAAAACTCATCTACTATACCCCTTCCTTCTCTGCTTAACAGAGATGAATATCACAATCGGTGAGTTCGATTAATCTGGGTTATTTCCAATTTATGATTTTGTTTTTCGGTAAAGTAGTTAAAATAATTTGGTCGGTTTGTTTTGATTTCGTATTTGAAGGCCAACAGAGTCATTGGGTTGGTGGGAAGGAGGGAAAATTCTAGGAGGAAGAGATGGTTTGGCTGGTGGGACATGGTTGGAGACCTCCCAGTCCGTTTCTTAGAGGTGATTTTTGTGTTACTCGATAACTGATAATAGACAGTCAAATCCAGCTGTTTTCTGTTTGTTTAATGTTCATAATGATGGAATTCTTGTGTTCATTTTGCCTGAAATCCATTAAATGAATAGCCCCAGATTAGTAGGCTTCTATTTATTTCCTAAGATCATCGTTTGTATATGGGGAGAGCAGTTTAATGGTCAACTATAGTTTCTCAATGCATTTGATATACGGTACTAGTGGTAAAGGTTTCATTTTGAATCTTATAACAAAAATTTAGTTGTCATCATAAATGCTAGGATAAATTATTGCTGTAGATGGATATGTTTATTCCTCTTCAAAACTGGCACTAATGCAGGGTGAAAGAATTTAGTCACTTGTTAGAGGCAGAAAGCTGAGAGCTCTTTTAAATTGGATATTGGAATCAAGGATAATGAAAATGGGAGCACATGATTTGAGTAAAGTGAAGAAGCTGGTGTTTTTCTAAATTAACTGGTGTTTTCTTTGTATGACTGTTTTTCTTAGGTCTTGCAGTAGTGTTTTTCTTAATGAAGAGGAAGGATTTGAATGTTCTTTTAGAAGCATGCAATAGTGGGGAAAAGGTGGTAAAATTGCAGTCTCAAGTCCACAAAGTTGGGCTTGCACAAGATAGCTTCTTTGCCACCAAGCTCTGCACTTTGTATGCCAATATGTATCACTTGGTCCTGCACGTAAGTTGTTCGATGAAACACCTCACAAAACTGTTTATCTTTACAATGCTACTCTTAGGAGCTATGCAGAGAGAAAAATGGACAGAGACCTTATCTCTCTTCCACAATATGATATCTAATGCAAGGACCTGTTATGAAAGTCCGGACAATTTCACAGTTTCAATAGCTCTAAAGGCATATGCCGCATTGAGTGCACTAAAATGTGGCAATATTTTACATAAAAATAAATTATAAGATTGGGTTGGACATGTACGTTGGTTCTGCATTGATAGAATTGTACAGCAAATGTGGATATATGGCTGATGCTCTGAAAGTGTTTTTGGAATTTTCTCAACCTGATGCAGTGTTATGGACTTCATTGGTTAGAGGGTATGAGCAGAACAACAATCCAGAAGACTCATTGGAAGTTTTCTCCCAAATGGTTTAAGTTATGGGCCTTAACATTCACAAGGTGACTCTTGTTAGTGCGGTTTCTGCTTGTGCCCAACTGTCAAATATTTGTATTGGTCGTTGTCTACATGGTTTTTCTGTTAGGAGGGCATTAGATACTGATTTATTTTTGTTATAAATTAGCACTTGTGGAAGAGAAGATTAGGTCCAATTTTAGTTGCACAAATTAATAATAATGGGTAACAGTAAAATAATCAGCCGTAAGAAAATAAATGGTACACAATGATTTAAGTGGTTCAACTTTTCAATGTGAAAAGTTTACTCCAGTGACGACGGCACACCGAAGAAAATCCACTAATAATCAAATGGAGATACAAACATCAATTTCTAGAGCTTCACAAATTATATCAAAATCCAAAATCAACCCACAAAATATCCTCTATAATTTACTGATAATATATATAGCAAGATAAATTAACAAACTTGCTATTAAATCAAATATTATCATGAGAAAAACTCTACCAATGAAACAATAATGGACAACTTGTCTTTTAGAGGTTGATTAACAGCTTCTTCACACAGCTTCTGGATTTTCTTCTTTTCTGCAGCTACTGTTGATTTTCTTCTTCTCTGCAGGTGCTGCTAATTTTCTTCTTTTCTGCGGCTGCTCTTTTATTCTCTCTGGCAGCTGTGTACATCTTCACGTAGGAAACTTGGTTATATATATATATAGGAATAGGCTAAGGGTTTAATTTGGATAGATGGGCTTTGGGTTAAAAAAAATTTATTTGTTTTGGGCCAAATATAACAAATCTTCACCTTGGCTCAAAATAGAAAACCAATTCTTCAAATGAAATTCCTCGGATTACCAAATAACTGTTGTCTAAAGCTCCGAAGGGTGATTATCTTCTACAAGCACCAATCAAGTCCAAACAATGCTTGAACTTGTTAAATGGAACTGGTTTGGTTAACATATCAATTGGATTCTCTGTAGTGACTATCTTATTGACAACAATAGCACCCTGAGATACAATGTCACGAATGAAGTGATATCTGACATCAATGTGTTTGGTTCTTTCATGATACATAGTATTCTTAGTCAAGTGTATTGCATTCTGATTATCACAAAATACAAATGTAGTATAACGTAAATCGAATCACAAACCAAACCTCTAAGTCAAATGGCTTCTTTCAGCATATACTTTGCCGTATATTCTACCTCGTCGTGACAAAGCAATCGTAGAAGCGTAAAGTAACCTTCAATTAATAGCCTGATGAAAAAGAGTGAAGACATAACCTATCGTAGATCTTCTTCTATCCAAATCACCAAAGATATGTCGGTCATGTATAACCAATAACACTCTGACCAGTATTAGAACTCCCATCATATACCAAACCAAAATTAGGCGTCTCAAATACCTGAAAGTATCCATTTCATCAGCGATGACAACGCACCAAGATTACCCATATATATCGGTCACAACACTTCTGCGTGTGAAATGTCTAGATGAGTACAAACCATAGCGTACATCAAACTACCAACGACTAGTATATGGAACCCGAGACATGTACCGCTCTTCTTCTTCATTGTGGTGACAAATTCAAAGAAAGCACGAAATGCCCAACTAACATACTCACAGGTTTAGAATCTTTCATACCAAAACGGATTCAAGAACTTTTTCAACATAACTTTTCGTCGAATAAAGCTTGCGTTTGTCTATCCACTGTAACTTTCCATGCCTAAAATTTTCTTTCTTGCCCGCCCCAAATCTTTCATCTCAAATTCACCACTAAGTTGAGACTTTAATTTCTTAATCTCCACTTATTCTTAGAAAGCGATAAGCGTGTCATCAACGTAAAGCAACAAATAAATGGATGAACCATACGTCGAAATCTTTTATGATAAACACAACTATCATAATCACTCCTAGAGTAACCATGATCAATCATAAAAGAATCAAACCGCATACCACCGCCTTTAAGAGATTGCTTGACCCGTATAAAGACTTTTTCAATAAACAAACATGATCTTCCTTACACGGAACAAAAAACCCTACGGTTGATGCATATATATTTGTTCTTCAAGCTACGCACCATGTGTAAGAAGGTTGTCTTGACATCAAGTTGTTCTAATTCCATGTCAAACAATGCAAACCATAGCAAGCAACCTTACGAATAGAGCTATGTTTCACTGACAAAGTGAAAATACTTCATTGAAGTCAATACTTTTCTTACAATAGCCGCTGCGACAACACGTGCCTTGAATCTAGGCGCTTCAACTTCGGTATACCTTCCTTTTTTTCTTAAAGACCCACGTTTGTTTTCAACAATCTTCCGCCCTTGGCGGTTTCACCAATTCCCAAGTATGATTCTTATGAAGTGATTCAATCTCTTCATTCATAGCAACCAACCACTAAACAGACTCATCACAAGTGATAGCTTCATGATAACTAGAAGGTTCATACACCTCAATAGACTCTGCCACAGATAATACAAAAGAAATTAAGTCTGCATCTGTGTACCTCTGAGGGTGTCGAATCTCTCTTATTCCTTTACCCTTAGCGATATTGTATGGTTGCTCATGTTGCTCTTCTGCTACATCATGAGCATCATGAGCAGAATCATCTATCTCATCCATAGATGGTTGATCTGAAGTGTCCTCTTGCACTTGACTAGGAGTTCTAATCTCAAGCTCCACCTGCTCACTAACACCGTGGTCTTTATCTGCAAAAATAGTCTTTTTTCTTTTGTAACATAGAAAGCTCATCAAACTTAACATCTCTGCTAATCAAAAATTTAGGTGGCTTGGGTTCAACACACCATAATCTATAACCCTTCACCCTAGAAGGATACCCTAAAAATATGCATTTCAATGCCCTAGGCTCAAGTTTATCATCATTAACATGAGCTTAAGCAAGACAACCAAAAACTTTCAAATCAGAATAATTAGCAGGAGTACCAAAGAATACCTCAAACGAAGTCTTCAACTCAATTGCAGTTGATGGAAACCGATTCACCAAATAGCAGGCATGGTTACAAGCTTCAGCCTAAAAAAATTTATCCAAGTTAGCTTGAAAGAGCATACAACGAGCTATTTCTAAGAAAGTCCAATTTCCAGAGCTTCACAAATTATATCAAAATCCAAAATTAACCCACAAAATATCCCCTCTAATTTACTGGTAATATATATAGCAAGATAAATTAACAAACTTGTTATTAAATCAAATATTACCGTGAGAAAAACTCCACCAATGAAACAATAATGGACAGCTTGTCTTTTAGGGGTTGATTAACAGCTTCTTCACGCAGCTTCTGGATTTTCTTCTTTTCTGCAGCTGCTGTTGATTTTCTTCTTCTCTGCGGCTGCTGCTAATTTTCTTCTTTTTCTGCAGCTGCTCTTTTATTCTCTCTGGCGGCTGTGTACATCTTCACGCAGGAAACTTGGTTATATATATATAGGAATAGGCTAAGGGTTTAATTTAGACAGATGGGCTTTGGGTTAAAAAAAAATTTATTTGTTTTGGGTCAAATATAACAATTTATAACAATACAATATTTGTATTGGTCGCTGTCTACATGGTTTTGCTGTTAGGAGGGCATTAGATACTGATTTATTTTTATGCAACTCTTTCTTGGACCTATATGCTAAGACAGGTTTTGAGAAAATTGCCACTAGTTTGTTCAGGAAGATGCTAGTCAAAGATGTTATTACATGGAGCACAATGGTAGCTTGTTATGCTCATAATGGGCTTGCAGCAGAAGCATTAAATATTTTCAATGAAATGGTTGATAGAGGGATTGAATCGAATTCTATATCTATGGCTAATGCATTACAAGCCTGTACTGTTTCTTGTATAGTAGAAGTGGGTAGGAAGATATTCCTTCCATGAACTTGCTATTGCGAAAGATCTTGAGTTATATTTGTTGGTTTCTATCGTTCTAATAGATATGTACATGAAGTCTTTTGTCCCCAACAAAGCAATTGATCTCTTTGAAAGAATGCCCAAGAAAGATGTGGTTGTTTATGCTGCTTTATTGAGTAGTTTTGGTTATAATGGAATGGCACACAATTCAATAGGGGTCTTCCGCAACATGCTAGCAAAAGGGACTCAACCTGATGTTGTTGCTATGGTGAAGATTCTTGCAGCTTGTTCACAGCTGGGGATTCTAAAGCAAGCTCTTTGTTTTCATGGTTAGGTAACAAAAGGTGGTCTCCACAGTAACACGTTTGTTGGAGCTTCATTGATGATTCTGTCCATGTATTCAATGGGATGTTGGACAAAGATGTTGTAATCTCTCTGTCCTGTCTGCTTATAGCCATTCAGGTTCGGTTGAAGAAGGAATATATATGTGTGTGTATGTAATAAGATGTTCCATGATTGCCAACTAAAGCGCGACTCCAACCATCATGGAATAATGGTGGATCTTCTTGGTCACACAGGAGAATTGGATAGTGCCATCAAAATCATTGACAATATGCCAACTACAGCTGGGTCACATGTCTGGGGTGCCCTGCTGGGTGCATGTCGGATTCATCATAACACTAAGTTGGCAGAGGTTGCAGCAAAGCATCTTTTCCAGTTGGATCCCTCACATGCAGGCTATTATGTATTGTTATCAAATATATATGCGAGAACAGGAAATGGGTCAGTGTAGCAAAAATTAGAGCTCTAGTCAAGGAAAAGGGGTTGAAGAAAATGTTTGGAGAAAGTGTGGTTGAGGCAGGAAGCGATGTTCATAGCTTTAATGAAATTCAGAAACCTAGCTGATCTAGCATTTGCTGAGAAAGTTGGAGTGAAAATGAGGGAGGAAGTTTGTATTCCTGGAATCATGATATAGAATTTCTGCCACGCAATAAGAAAGAATGTTTACAGTTTCATACTACAAGGCTGCTATTAGACCTGCGATGCTCTCAAATTGCCATTTATCATTATTAAAAACATCACAATGATAACATTTACGCATCCTTATGGTATTTTATTCAGTACATTCTAGTTGTACTTTCCATGCCCATTATACTTAATTCTTCTTTGAAGATCTTAGCATATTCTCAATATTCTTTGTGTTGCAGAGCAAGAAGAATCATGTGAAGTTTGCCAAAGAATATGTGACAGAATTAAATCTGTACAACGGATTTAATCTTATTTTAACTGATGTTGTTACCAAGATGATGGTTAATATGACCGATAGGCCAGTAGAAGATAAAGTTTGTTGTTGACGTGTGCCCAGGAATGCATGTGTTGACAAATGCAAGTCTAGATTCTCCTTGGCCCAAGTTAAGGTGTTGTTAGTCTCCTTTCCATTATAATCTCTGGGCATTTGACAAGAGTAGTATTAGATGATTCGTTATATTCTTTAGTTGCCCTTATTTCTAAACTGAGCAATCAAAACACTTGACAAGCTCTTTTTTCCCTTTAAAGGGTATTTGAATATCAATGTGCTAATCTGTTAGGTTAATCTTCAAAATATTGACACATTCTTGTAAGTTCCGAGTTTGCTCTTTGTTTGATATGTTATCTTTCTTATAATCTTTTTCTAGGCGCAATGACTACGTGAGAACTTCAAAGAGCTATTTGAAAAATATGATGATAGTGAGTTTCCCATAAAAGAGATGGTTGATAAAGTTATGACAAACACAATTAAAGACGATGCGAGCATGTTACCGTATATTTATCCTCAGGAAAAGGAGCACTACATAAGTTCCATATTAGTTGATGCAGAAACTCCTTTGGTAAGCTAGTTATTTCTGTTATTTGTATTAATCTTGTTCCACCAGTACTTTTAAAGACTTTCTTTGGCCCCCATAGGGACGTTATGGTACTCCAAGCATGTCTGCATTTTCTGTTCAAACATGTGGGGAAGTTGGCTTTTACGAGAAGCACTTATAAGATAAGCAGTGGGTTAAAAAAAAAGATAGAAGAGACCAATTGAATCGGTTCACCTTCTTCGTTTGCAGTTTCAGGTAATGCTTTAAGACATCTCTTGTCCTATCTTCTTTGTAAATTTGAATCTTTCACCTTTCTTGTGCTGAAATAAAAATTAAAACTATATTTTCCAGAATATCAATTCATATAAAAGTTCTTTAGCTAAACAAACCACTCAGGTAACAAAGGTATAGTATTTCCCATATCAAAACTTAGTTTTCTCAAACTAGTTGAGAGGCACCATAATTGATATTTATAAAAACGTGTATTTGTAGTAAGCATTTTCTCAATTAGAACAATACCAAGTTTAGTTAAAGTTTCCTTCAGTCCATTTTTCCCAAATTTGCTGCTTTCCATTATAATTTAAAGGTTGAACAATTAATACAAATATTCCCTATATTTTTCTATATTTTATAGTTCGGTCCTCTTATTACTTTTTTTCTATTTTTTTTCTTTTATTTTATATAATTTGGAAGCTTTATTTTTTAATTTTCATATATTTAGTCCAAAATTTAGGACTAATTTAAAATTAAACGTTAAAAATATGAAAAAGTAAGTTGAAAATTTTAAAAAATAATAATAATAAAAGTACTAAATTAAAAAAAAGGTAAAAAGTAAAAGTAACAAGAATACTAAAAGGGTTCATTTGTATAATTCACAATATTTAATTTAATCTACAATTGTTTTGGTTGGATCAATTTTATTCCTCAATCAATTTAGTCTCGAAGATTTTCTAAGTTACAATAATTTATTTTCAAAATAAACCAATTTAATCCTTAATAGTTGGACCCACTTTGTCCATTTTTTCGAATTTACTTAATTAAGTTAAGATAAAACATGTGTGACAATTGTTTACTAATAATGTTAGGTAAAAATCTGACATTTATTTAAAGTTTACTTTTCATAGATGTTTTAACTCATTCACAGAGAACATGTGTCATGTGATGTGAATATTTATTGATCCAATTAACCTTACTGTTAAACTAGGAAAAGTTATTTAATATTTACACATATATATATATATATATGGATTTGTGAGCCCAACTCCACTATTAAATCATAATAAGATCATCAATTTGTGTTTTAAATATAGAAAAAAAATGCATGGTACTGATCGGATTGAAGTCACCAATAATACTTGAAGAAAAAATATCCCATAGGTTTCTTATAGTCCCGTAAAAAAAAAAGAAGAAAAAAAAGGTTTTTGTAGTTATTTTATTTTATAGATAAATAAAGAAAGAATAAAAATGATTTTTTATTATAAAATTATTAAAATATTAATTAAATAGTAAAATTTGTTATTCTTTTAACAACTTTTACAAAATGCAAGAAATAAATAACATTTTTTATAATATAAGAGATTAATTAACGTAATTATTTTAAGTTAAGTTAGAATAGAGAACTCCCCCTTAATGATTTCAAATTTTAAACCAACCATTAAGGCTTTCTAGGAAAATTAGTTAAGCAAAACATGTTTATCTTTAATAACTTATTAATAAGTAATTTTTTTTTATCAAATGTTATTTTTATTGTTATTTCAATACATGATTTGAAATAAAATAAAAAATAAATAAATTTCAAAATACCAAACCATTAGGTTAACCACATTAATCTATAACTCTATGGGTGACAAAAAACTAATAAAACAATGGCCATATTTGTTAATTACCGCCATCAATGGGATCGAGTATAAGAGTTATATATTTTTGTAACTTTTGGACTTTTTGCCAATTTGCTACAATATTTTCATCCCATTCATATAAAGCGACCAACTACCTACCAAAAAGCCTCAATTCACTTGATAGTCCTTAAAAGTTTTTGGGTATACGACTGTTTGGTAATAATAAGAGAATAAATTACTTTTTTTTTTTAGTCCATACTTAGTTATTTAAATGTGATTATGTCACTATATATACTTGTTTGCACACCGTCTCATAGCAAATTGGTTGTCATTATGAACTGAAACACAAATTCAAATATTGTCCTCTTTCTTCTCTTTAATAAACTCTGTTTTATGAATACAACTTATTTCATGTCTATTAATAACATAACAACCTAATTTCATACTAATAATAATCATATAATAACTACATAATAGCTATTTCAATACAAAACTTCTACGAAAGTTTAATCAAATCGAATGTATTTTTTAAAATAATTACGCGTATAAAAGAAAACATAACATATAATAGACGAACAAAATTAATTATAATGATTCAAAAATATTGTTATTATTATGATTAAATTAGTATATGATTGAGTGTGAAGGAAAACAAACAATAGTTTCTGTTACAAATTTTAAACTTAAAATAGAGAACTTTTCCCAAATTACATGTAAACTAAAGTGATTTGTATATCTTTAGTTATTTTTGTATATAGTTGTGGGTTAAATAGTACATTTTTTTTTTAATGTTTGACATAAAATGTGTATATAATTAATTGCGCACAATCTAATTGCTAATTGGCTATACAACATTATTCTTTATAATTTTGTGTACTTTTAATGGGTCCCTATATTAGCTGTGAATCACAAATGTTGTATTAAAAGCTGGATGGGACTGGTGGACGCCCAATTCTCAAATGTCTACTTACCATAAATTAAGAAGAATATGAGTTAATTATAAATTAAAAAATATTTTACTATTTTAATTAATAATTATATTATAATTTATGTTATAAAAAAATCTCATAGACTAAAACTTTTCTTTTTCTTGCAATAATTACTTAATTTTACAAAAAAAAATTATAATATAATTTGAATTAAACCTATTTTATAACACTTGACATGTAACATGATAATATGTCACATTGTTACATTGTTACATGTATAAATAATATATGAAATATCGATTGTAAAATAAATTTAATTTAAATTATATCATAAATTTTCACAAAATTTGTGTGTTTTCACATTTTTCTATCCGAAACAATGGTAACTCTATTTTTTAATTAAAACTAAAAAGATGTTTTGTTTGAGTTTTACTTTATTTTATAATATTTTATAAGGTAGTTTTAATTGCGAAAATTTTACGATAAATATTTAATAAATTTGTAAAAAATAAAAAAAAATTACAAAATTGCTTAAAAAATATACATAAACATGTAAAAAAAATTTATACCGATATCGATAACTGAAAACTTTTTTTTTTTTTGGAAAACAGTGTATTAAAATATATTAAAAAATAGATATAATTTAAATTAAATTATGAATATTTATTCTCAATATGTTTTTTTAAAAAGGTAGTACCGGAAAAATAATGAAAACGACAAGAAACGAAAGGAGGTATCATATTCATGTGCTGAGAAGTTGGTGATAAATTGTCATATGATTTGATGGCGACCTTATTTTTGGGATATTTTTTACTTGGTATAAAACTAAAAATACCAACATCACATTAAAAAACACTTTAAATTTCTTCTTTATTGTTTTAACAGATTTTAATAAAACGTTTCAATATTAGCTTTTTTAAAAAATAAATGTGGCATTTGTCTACAAGGAGTGAAAGAGGTGGTAAAACTTCAATTTAGGCTCCTTATAATAGGTAAGTTTATGATCCAAAAAATATACATATGTCCAACAAGTAAAAAATGATAGAAAATATAAGGTTAAATAGTAAAATTTATTACAGTTTTATAATAAATTATAATTAATATAACATAATATTATATATAAATATAATTGAACTTATTTAATTAAAATTAATGAAAAATTATAAAGTAAGTTATAATTAAAATATAATTTATATAAAAGTGCCCAAAGTTTTTATACAAATATCATTAGAAATGGTATATTATATAATACATTAGATTTGCATGCTAGATAAAAAGTTAGGGTTGGAAGATGATTATATTTATATCATGCTTTTTATGAGATAGTTGGCTAGTTCTTACATTGATGATTGATCATGGAATCACAAAGTTTAAAAGTAGCGGTAAATATAAGGAAAGCTTTGAAATTCGAGATTTTTACTAATTTTGTAATTGTTATTTTTCTTTTTATTTTAATACTTGTAATTTTAATATTATCGTGACTTGATTTAATTTTTTAGATTAATTTAATTGAATTATTATTTCTTAATTTCGTTATAAAAAATAATTTTAAGACTCGTTCCGATATAAGATTTTAAAAAAATTCGAGACTATAACCTCGTGTATTAAAATTAAGACTTATCTTTTTGATACGAGGTTTAAAATTTAAGGTTTTTACACATTGGGGTAATTGAAGCTATAGTTTTAAATGACTTATTTTTACGTTGATTTTATGGGTTATCTAAAAAATTTCAACCAAATTTTATTAGAAATTAAAAAAAAAGTAAAAATTTATAGATAAAAAAAAGAGACAATGTCATGAAAGAACAATATAAAGGTTATTTTCTTTCTTTTCCCCTTGGTATTACAAATTTTTACAAATATTAAGTTACAACATTATAAATATCATTTTTTTCTCTGTTTGACTGTTTGACTATGTGACTATTTTTATTTTTATTTCCTTTTCTTTTCAATTAATTTTACGACAACTTTGTAGATATTATTCAAATATTATTGTTCTTTTGTTGTTTTTGGCTCTTTTCCATGTTTCTCATAATTTTAAATTGACATTTGAATTATAAAGTGGGAACCAATGAGATTCATTTTGCATGTTTTATTTTATTGTTATTTATTTTCAAGCTTAATTGCTTATTGGATTAATAATATTTTATTAATATTTAAGGTTTTTTAAAGTTAACTGTTTAAGTTAATATGTGTTTTATTATTATTTTTATGCTTAATTTTTTATTGGTTTAATAGTTAATTTTATTAATATTTTGAGATTTTTTAAAGTTAAAATTTGAGATTTACTTAGACTACTTTTTTGCATAAATCTCGATTCACTTTAAAAAAAAAAAATCCTCGATGCTTAAAATAATCTTTTATAACGTTACTTTTTAGCATTATTTTTCTTTTGGAACGGGGGGAGTTTTCATTTACTATTTCTTCTTTCTCCATGCATACTTTATATTTTCATTTTGTTAAATATATCCATCAAAAATTGATTATTTTGTCAAGTTTTGTAACAAATAGAAAGAATAATAAATGTGTAACAATATTTGAAAAACTATATATTTTTTAAGTTATAATTGTTTTTTAAGTTTTAAAAATAAGTTATAGTTGAAAATTTATATATTTTTAGATTAAACAATATTTTTTTAGGTTGATATATAATTTGAAACATAAAACTAATATTTTTTTATTTTTAAATAAAAATTTTAAATTTTTACATAAATTATAATATAAAATTATCTGACTTAAAAAAATATTTAAAAATCAAATAAATATATATTAATTATATATATATATATATATTTAATTTAATAAATATATATATAATTAATTTCGATCGGATCGGATGAATCGTAGTAAAATCCGTCATCCGATCCGCACTTAACGGATGGAAAAAATCTCCATATGATCCGACCATCGGATTGGATCGAATCGGATGAAAAATCAACGGATCGGATCGGATTGATCGAATTTTTTGCACATCCCTACTTATACATGGTTGAATTACACAAATGATCTTTAAAATTTGTACATTTTATACTTTGATCTATTTAAGTTTTTCTTATATATTTGTCCATTTACTTTTTTTTCACATTTTGGCTCCCTCTTTTTTTTATTCTTATAATTTCGTTTATTTACTTTTTATTTTTTACATTTTGATTAACTTATTTTTTAATGTTCACATTTTGATCCATTTAATTTATATTTTTGAAGTTTAATTTAAAGTTTTACTTAAATTTTTGGCTGAATGTGTTAAAAATAAAATATAAAATGATCAAATTATATATAAAAAATAGAGTTCAAAATGTAAAATTAAAATTAATTAAATTGAATTATTAGAATAAAATAAAATGATAAAACTACAAAATAAAATAATTTAAATTATTGGGGTTAAATGAACAACTTATTCAAAGATAACATATATATACATAATGTTAAAAAAAATACAACATAATTTATTTCATACTTTTTGAAACTTTTTTAATTCGGATAGAATGATGAGTTGTATTTTCATTGTAAATTTGTAATAGCTGAGGAAATATTCAAATTCATAGCCAAATATTTGAAATAAATTTTAAAAAATTCACCAAATATTTTTACTATATATTTAGTTTATTGAAATAGAATAGAATGAAATTAAAATTGATTCTTTTTAATTTTATGATTGGTTGAGCTGGAAATTGAGAATAAAATATAATCGATTTTGGAAAGAAAATGAATTATAATTCTTTCTTCTCCCTTAAATAATTATGAATATATTTTCGTTTCAATTTTTTTTTCCATTTTACATAAATCTCGAATATAATTCTAAATCCTAAATCCTAAATCTAAAAACTTTATTTAAAAAAATAATAATTTTAACCATAAACCTTAACTGACAAATATAACAATAAATTCTAATCCTAAAATCTCAAAAACTTATTTTAAAAAAAAAATTTAATCTTATACATTAACCCATAAATTTAACCACAAACTTTAAACTTTAAACTCTAAATTCCAAATAACATATCTCAAACTTTAAAACCTTATTTATAAAAATAATAATTTTAATAATATATTTTATTTTTAAATAATAATTATTTAAAAAAATAATGATTTTAATAATATAATTTATTTGACAAAAAAATAATAATTAAATATTATTATTTAAATTTTACTGAATATAAAGTATTAAGTTAATATATAATATATTTTTCGTTCTATTTCAGTTATAAACCAATAATATTAATTCATTATTTGATTTTAATAATCAAATTAAATAAAAATGTTTTATTTTCGTTTCATTTACATTATAATTTTATTTTCATCCCGTGAATTAAACGAAATTGTAATTAATTAATAGAAAATGTAAAGTTATTAATTTGAAAGGAAGAGTAGATAGAGAATTTTCTTTATTAAAAAATGATAATAAAAGAGATATATGATAGGATAGAATGTGATAATAGAAAACAAAAATTGATATAGATTATTTTATTTTATTTTTAATAATAAAATATTATATAACTGTTTAAACAGTGATTAAAACATCTTATTTTATTAAATGAATAATTTATATATTTATTGTGAAATAATATAATTAAAATATTCACTTATTATTTTAATTCTTTATTATTATTATTATTATTATTATTATTATTATTATTATTATTGTTGTTTTATAATTTAATCACTTATTATTTGATTTTAACGATTTATTTTTTCTCCATGGCCATATTTCAAATTTCAATACTGGTGGTGTAGTTTTCACTTTTTATACTGGTTAGAGCCCGCCCTTATACTGCACATTATGAAAATTGAGTCTCGCTCACGTGTATTAAAATCAATCTTCAAAATAAGACACCTTTTGTTCATAGATTCTTTCCTCTTTTGCTTTCTAACTTCCCTAACGAATCTGAAACTCACAAATTTCTCAAAATCGTACCTGCCATGTGTATTAATGTTATATCTTTGGTCACTATTCCATGTGTAATATATTCAAATTGCTTGATTTATTTCTGTTTTTACGACATGAATTTCAATGTCTTCTTTAGCTAATAAGCTATGGAGTTAGTATTTCAAACATCGAAGAAATTACTGTATAACTGTAAAGATAACTAAATCAAAGCTTAAAAAAAATCCGAAATTGAATGAAAACCCAAGTTTCTTTTGAATGGAAAAAAAGAAAGAGCAAAAGTGAATTATATACTATAAAAATATGAAAAATTCTATAAATTAAGATATTAAAAATTAAAAGGAAGCTCAAGCAGAGCTCAGTTTATCCAAGTTTGAAACCTCCATCTCTGCTCATTGATCTCATATAGATCAAAAGCAGAGCAAATATATTTTCGCGGGAAAATTATTCAATCCATAGCATTTGGCCCACGGCAAGCTTTCAAAACAGGGTTCCAAACCCACTGAACCATGAATTTCCTTCCTTTTCTCCCATTAACATTGAAGGTCCTTCCTCTTCTGTCTCTCATAACCTGACCAATATATCCACCACCACCACCAGTCCCATACAAACCCTCACACAAATCTCCTATCTCCGTCGGCGCAGTTGGGTCTTCACCAGCATACCAAGCGTTAATCAATGGATTCGTCGCCAACTCTGCCAGTTCATGCCCAATCACACTAATCATCCCATCAACACCCACGTCCCTGTTCGGCGGCGAAAGTGCTCCGGGTCCTCCACCAGCCATGTACCCAGGTAGAGCAAATGGATAGGCACAAACCTCCGGACATTGCTTACCCGAATTTCCAATCCAAGCGTAAGGTAAAGTATAACCCACCATCGAAGGGAATGTAAAATAATGAAACCCACAAACTGCTCTACAAAAGTCTTGAACGGTGACATCCTCTGAAGTGAGTATAAGGTAGATCCCGTTCTTGTGATCAACGGGGAAAGGAGCACCTTTGACGGCGTTATCTATCACCTGCTGGACAGAAAGACGAGTTAAATGGGTTCCATGGGAATACCGTAGATCGGAAAATTCTCCGGCGACGATGACCGAACTAGAGACATTAGCACCTGTTTGATCGGTGTAAAGAGACACCGTTTTCCACCATTCGGCGACGGACGGTGATGGAGAGGTACGAACATCGGTAGTGGAAATTGAAAGAAGGAAATCTTTGATTAGAAGCTTTTGAGGTTGAACCCATTTACCATACCAAATGAGGTAAATGTTAATTGGTGAAGAAGAGAGAACTGGACCCATTTGGTAACGAAGGTCAACAATGTTTGAAGAGCCCTCAAATCTCTTTGAGGTTGAAAGGGTTCTTGGGGGAAGTTTTGGGTTGAAGTAGTATGGTTTTGTGTTGAGTGTTTGTGTTGTAGTAGAAGAAGAAGAAGAAGAAGAAACAGAGTCTAGAGAGAGAAGATAAATGAGGGACAGAAGGAAAGAGAAAAGGTGGGTTGGTGCCATTTTTGAGTGGGAGCTGAGATAGGAGTAGAAGAGGTGGGTGTATATATAAAGGTAGCTAAGAGAGGAAGAGAGTGAGTGAGTGAGGGAGAGGGTACTGATGGAATTTTAAATATGTACGATTGAAATTGATTATCTAAAAATTTTACTATTTTTTTTTAAATAATATAATTTAAAATTTTTGACTTAGTAATTATTATTACCATATCAAAAATATCTTTACTCGAATATATTTTAATGTTATTATTTTATATAAAAATATAATTTTAATAATAAAATAAATAATATTTTGTATAATTAAATTAGATTATTTATTTATTTAAAAATATATATTAAATAAATAAAAAATATTAATAATATTAATATTTTAAATAATATGATAAATTAAAAATTAATTTAATATTTAATTTTTTAAAATAAATATTAAAAATAATAAATATGATTAACTCATAAAAAGTTATTATTTATTGATTATTGATTAAATATAATATATATATATATGATTAATATAAAATAATTATAATTATTATGTTTTCGCCTCTGCCTTCATTATAATGAAATGGGCTGGAGACAGGACAGCTGCCTGCAATGTGTGGGTACGGGCACTCTTTACTCTTTTCTCTTTTCTCGGAGGTTTTACTTTAAAGTAGATTACTTTAATTATTTTTATTTTTATATATTTTTTTCTTAAATTAAATATCATTAAAATTTATATTATTATATTTAAATTAAAAAAATATTTTCTTGATAATAAATATTATTTTAAATTAATTAATTTTTTTTATTTTTATCAATTTTTTTAAATACTTTTTACGTATAATTTTATGAAATTTATTTGAAAAAAAAAACTTAAGATATTTGTGAATATGATTTTGTTTTGTTGAAAATAATTAAAAAAATGATGTTAAATAAAAAAAATTATTTGATTTTTAACTATATTTTCTAATTTAAATATAATATTATAAAAAAATAAATAACCTAGAATACATGTCATGATTTCTTTCTCTTATACATCAGTTTGTTTTGTGTCGGTTGCTCTTCACATGTTTGTTAGTTATTGGGGTTTGAAAACTTTAATAATATACAAATTTAATATGTTTTTGCAATGCAAATAATTTTTATGAATACATGTATTAAAATCATTTTAAAATTTTAAAAAATAATAATAAATTTATTACTTTATATGGTATAATTATATTTATTTTATAAGAGATATAATTATATTTAATTGAATATAAAAATTTATATATTAATAAAGAAACATGTATAATAGAAAAGGTCTTGATACCTGGACCGGGTACCACAAACCGATTAAGTAGCTCCATGCCTCCATAGATATATTATTTTAATTCTAATTCTAATTTAGTTTTTCAATGATAATTAAATATAGCATAGAAACAATGGAGCGATTGTTGCTCCAAATCAGCCGGGTTAAATAGACAAACACTCCACCTGAACTCTTGAAGTGAGCAATGTGTTAAAATAAATTTTAAAAAAATAAGATAAACTAGTTGATAAAGATGTTAATACTATTTAAATTTGTATATATTTTCTTAAATATAAATTGTTTATACAATAAAAATATTTAATTAATATTCAAAATAATAAATAATTAATTTGACATATAAAATATATTTTTATATTTTTATTCATTATTACAATATGATTACTTATTTTATATTATAATAAGTGTGGTAGTTATTTTTAAATTAAAAAATTTAAAATTTAAATAACTTTAATTTTTTAAACGTTTATCTTATATTTAAAAAAAATAATAATAATTTATTAAAATAAAATTCAAGAATATATTAAATTTAAAAAATTATTATGTATTTAATTTAATATTATTATTATTATCACATAATGTTTATTACAAAAATAACAGATTAATTACTTATTTTTTACTTATAAATAATTACAATTTAGAATTCTTATTATTAATAAATAAGAAATATGAATAATTGTTAATTTTTAGTTTTTTTATTATTTAAGGGAAAAAACTCTTAAATGTTTTAAATAATTATATGTATTTGAGTTTCTTAATAATCTTCTAATTTTTTCTTTAATTAATTAAAATTATACAAAAATAATAACAAATAAATATGGTTAAAACTTCTCTTTAATTCTTTTTTTATATCTATCATTTTTCTTAAATTCAAAATTTATATTTTTTATATATTTATTTTATTGAAACGTTAAAAATAAATATTATAATATTATAGAAAATTTTAAACTTTTTTTTTTATTTTATTCAAAATATTCATAAAGTACATCTCAATTATAGCATGTTATAAGTAAAATTTTAATTCATCTTAAGATTATTCTAAAGAAAATTAATTTTTATCTATATTTATTTAATTTATTATTTATATTTATAAAAATATATTTTAATATCATTAATTAATTCTTATTACACATAAATTTTAAATTTATTGAAAATATTCGAGAAAAAAAATCATTCAAATAACTTACCACATTGGTGTATGAAATAGTAAGATAGACAAAACCAACTTTAGAATAATCACAATGTTACGATTATTACTAGTCGTATCCATAAATCAAATTGAATTGAATTAAATTGAAAAATTGGATCGAATCGAACGATTTTATAAATCAAATGGTTTGATCTGGTTGTATTAATTTTTAAATCGATCGAATTTGACCGGATCGGTTTAATAATATATTAAAAAATTTATATTATTTTTATTAAAAATCTCCATAAACCGTACTAAATCAAAAAATCGTACCGAACAATTTTATAAATCAAATGGTCCAATCTAATTAAATTTTTTTTTCAAAACTAAAATGGACCTAACTGGTGGACACTCCTAGTTATTACTACAATCTTTTTTATTATTTTTATATAATATTTATTATTTATTTTATAAATTTTTGAAAAAACCTTTCTATTATTTTAATTGACATTAAAAATATATATTAAAAACAAAATTATAATTTTAATAATTTTTTAAAAGAGTAATGCTATATAGCATTAATAAGAAGATAACACGGATAACATGGCAAATTTAACCATTGATTAAATTTTAAAAAATAATATAAATTTATTAGATATATGACATATATAAAATATTGAATAAATTTACACTCTCAAATATTTTCCCTTTTAAAGTTAATAATAAATATATCGTGAAAACGTAAAAAATAACGTGTAAACACCCTACTCACAAATAACATGTTATTTATTAAGATAATTGATATTTTTAAAACATAAAATATTAATAATAAATAATTTAATGTTTTGAAAATTTTAAAAATGGAATTTTTTTTATATTAATAAGAACTGTTATTACAATAGGATTAGCTTTATTAATTAAAGCTAAGCTCTCTTAAATCATATTACACGCTGAGTTATTAGTGGTAGTTGTTATGAAATAGCCTCAGAAAACAGGTGAAATGACTGTTTTCTTTCTTATTCTTCTTTGAAAACGGCTAAAATGTTAGTAAATAGTACATAAATAACTAATGGTATACACTGGACATTAGACAGTTGTTTTTTTTTAAATAATTATATTATTTATACATTTTATTTGCAATTTAAACTCCAAGTTTTTTTTTATATACTTAATAAAATTATAACTTATTAAACCACAAATTCGTTTGCTTCATTTGATAAAATTACACTAAACAATTAAATGTTGGGTTATTGAAACAAAAAATAAAAATAGATTTTCAGAGAATTATATTATTATTTATTATTTATAAAAAAATTTATTAATTATATTATTATTTATTTACTTTCTTTTGTAGTATTACGAGTACTTGTTCTTTGAAGAAAAATATCTCAAAAAGAGTCTAGATATTTTTCCGACAAAAAGGGTCAAAGTAGATATTATATTATTGCCCAGTACAGGCGAAGAAGTTTGAAATTTACACCTTTAAAGTTAAAAACTGGGTAAGCAACGACCCCTTGGGGTGGGAGAAGAAAAAATCTAGTCCAATAAAGACAATCGTTCATTGAATTCGGTATAAGATAGATATATATATATGATGACTTTTTATCACTGCATATATATATTTAATTAAAGTTAAGTAAATATTTTTTTTAATTTATTTAAATTAAAAAATTTAATTCAAATCAACTTATCAAATCAGATTAAATTAATAATTTTTATAATTATATCATATTTAAAATTAATAAATAAATAATTATTTAAATTAATAAATTTTATAATATATTATATTTTATACAAACTAAATTATTATTAAATTATAAATAAATAAATATATATTTTATTTTATAATATGTTATATTTAAATATTATACATATTATAATTACATTATATTAGATTTTAACCTAAAAATAAATATAATTATATCTAATAATTAAATACTTATATAAACATACTTCTTATTTGATTTTTTAGTTGTAATTATAAATAATAAATTTACTATAAATATACGAATTTAAAATTTAAAATTTATGTATATCTTATTTTATATATGGTAATAATTCATAAATAAATTTCAATATAAATATTACCTTATCCAAACTGAAAAAATTATATCTATTTGAATTAAGATTGATTATATAATTGAATCGAATTCAGATTAAAAATCTTTAAATCCGATAGGGATCGAATCGCATTTGAATTAACCAAAAACATACAGTTTTGAACCGTTGTTCGCCCCTATATTCAATCGTAAAATTTTATTCATTGTTACTATAATATGTAATAATGTAATACTTTCTTAATGAAATTCAAGATTATTACGACCTTTTCTTTTAAAAAAACAATATCAAATAAAAGGTGGAAAAAAAGTTTAATTAGTAAAGAATATAATTTAAGAGTTAATAAATAATCTTATTTATTAATACTTGGTTTAACCTTAAAAAATCTAAAAATATTTTCTAAATTCCATAATAGCTATTGAATGCACTCGAAAAATATATATAACGAGCTAATCAACTCGGTTAAAGACCAGGTAGAGCACTCGAATAAATGTTATATGGATTTGATTACCTTGGTCATAGACCAGGTAGAACACTCTTATTGGAAGAGATATGTCACGAGTTGATTGCCTCAGTTAAGAATGAGGTAGAGTGTTTGGCCAGATGTTATACGGAGTTGATAACCTCAGTTATAAACTAGGTAGAATGTTCTTCCTGAAAATTCTATATCACGAGCTGATCACCTCAATCAGGAACCAGGTAGAGCGCTCAAGTAAATGTTATATGGAGTTGATCACCTCAATCATAGACCAAGTAGAACTGCTCTCCCTAAAAATTCTATGTCGCAAGCCAATCATAATGCTTAGGAACAATGTAAAGCGTCCATATAGATGTTATACATAGTTGATTACCTCAGTCATAGACCAAGTAGAATGCTCACCTTGAAAATTCTATGTCATGAACTGATTTGCTCAATTAGGAACTAAGCAGAGTGCTCGAACAAATGTTATATAGAGTTTATCACCTTAATCATAGACCAAGTAGAATGCTCTCCCTAAAAAATTTTGTGTCACGAACTCTAGCTATGACAATTATCAAAGTTCGACCTTAGTATTGTTTAAAATGGGCTTATATTACATTGATTGAGCTTGCAAATACTTGGCAAATACAAGTTTATTGATTTAGAGCTCAGTAACACATCATTGTTAAAATCCTTGAGACCTTTGGTCACATGACTAGTGTTTAGGTCATTAATTTGCTTCTTCTACCAAGGGTAACAACTCAACTTGAATCTTGACAATCTTCTTATGAATATTCCCTCCTACCTCGGTTGAGGCTAAGCTCGAGTTGGAAATTAAATGTTTCAATTCCTCAACAATGTCCATTACCTTAAGAAACACATCTTCATATTGCTTGATGTAAAAGCTAGTTCAATACGATTCTTTATCAATCAAAGCAGCCATTTTGGTCATGAGCATCCTTTCACGTGCCCACATATGAGATAGTTACTCTTACAAGACTCTAGCTCACACTTGATCTCTGTGTAAAGAGAAACTTTATTCTTATCATGAGAAAGCTTGATCTATAATTTTGTTCACCTTGGTTTTAAGCATAGCATTTTCTTACTTTAGGATTTAAACTGAGCACCTGTTTGAAGTATTAGAGGCCATGAAGTTTGAACAAAAATGGAGTAAATGTTTTAGGTTCTTCAAGCAGGTGAAGCTTTTGAATTACAAGTATCCTTAAATCTTCTTTTATAGGGAGTGACATTGGGATAAATAATAGGACAAATGGCCTAAAAGTAATAAAGTGTGCCAACATCGTAAATATATATATACAATACATGTATACACTATTTTCAAAGGTCAACCATAAATGTCTCAAAGAGATTTTATTAAGTAAAAGTTTAATACAAGTTTAGCTCGCCCCTACAAAATAAAGGGTCGAGCCTTACAAAAATAGATGACCTCGAGCCTATTATAGAATTAAGCATCCCCAACTTCTTGGCCATCTCCTACCTCCAGTCCACCGTCACTTTCTTTAAAATCTTCACCCTAGTTATCACCCCCATCTTAAGTTTGTACAGGTGAGTATGACGGTGTAACTAGAATGTTGAGGATCTAATAGTAATATTGGCCAAGGCCCTTCTTCTTGGATTCTTTATTGAACGAGTCTATGGCGAAATTGTAACCAATTTCAACACTCATTGTGAGTTGCTCGTTTATGGCATCGAGATCACATTTTATTTTCTCTTATTCATAAGAAAACATTTCCTTAGCATTGTTTAGCTTCCATTTACAAGCATAAACCTTGGCCTCGAGTTTTCTTTTGAGTTTCCCCAAGCACCTTAAACTACCTTGCATTTTCATTCAGCTCATTTATGGCCTTGAATAACTTCTCCTCCTTGTCAATGGTCTCACTCTCTCATTTGTTCGTCTTTGCCAATAACACAACATTCTTAGCTCAAGTAAAGGAATGACTCTCTTTTTCAGTCTCAATATCATGCTTTGGTTTCTCCAAGCCTTGAACTCTATCGAGCCCGTGAAGAAGTTGGGCCTAAAATGATGAAGAGTAATGTCAAATATTATGAATAAGAGTGTCCTAAGTAAAATAAAAGCTTGAGGTGATATTTAATTGATACAAGATCCTACTGAGCACAACTGTAGGATTAACATCCTCAATCATAACATTGAGCTACCTCTTATGCATCATGAAAATGAGGTTATCCATATAATGGTCCAGTCTCTCTGGTACTATACCCTTATATAAGGCCATGCCCTCAACCTTTGTGGTGAGGTCATCAATAATTCCTTTTCCTCTCCTCGAGTCTCTTATAGGTGGGGGGAGGTGTTTGCTAGCTTGGGGTTACATGTGTGAGAATCTATTGCCCTAGGGGTATTGGTAAGGGCTCTACCACTATCATTGAATTCAGTGGAGTCGATATAAAGACAAGCTTCTCAATAGTCATAGATTATTATTTTTCTTTTTTTTCTTTTTTGGTTGTGAGGAAGTGGCCTCTTTTCCAGAAGATTTGCTCTTCTTTTTTCCTTTAGATGAGCTTGTACCTTGGGAGGAAGCAATGCTCTTTTGGGAGCTCGCTCCTTGTTTTGTAATTCTATTATGAAGTTGAACTCCATAATACCTACAAAAAAGTCAGATTTTCCAAGCACAAGGTAAACAAATAATTTAAAGTGAAAGCTCATTCACCATCATCTTGAATGATTTCAAACCTCCCCCGTAATCAAAAGGAGGGGTCTTGCGTTTCTTTTGTACACGACATTTTTGAATTATCCTATCTGGTGGCTCCATTGAGACCCGTACCATTAACCCATAAGTAACAAAGCGTAAGGTGTTCAATAATTTCCTCCGATGTATCTTCTTAAGTATATATTTTTGAATATTGGCCAACATTTGCTTCACTTCCAAGCTTAAGGTCGTTATGAAGGAACCCGTATTTCTTATCACAAATTTTGTATCTGCCCATGTACTTCTCACTAGTCTCTCATCATTGTCAGATACCTCCCATCGACCAGCTACATAGAAGAAGTATTATTTCCAATTCTTCTTATTTTCAAGAAGGATCACATTTGTGCCTTAATCCTGCTTGATCGACATGTATACTCTCCTGGTGTTAGTGGGGTTTTATTTCAATACATATGACTAATTGAACGTGGGCATTTTTAGATCCATCTTGAGTTATTTACATATTAGGGTGAGACAAAGTAAGTCCCTCCATCTATTTGGCATCAATTATCCTTGCACGAGCTGCATCCTTGCCAGAAACCTGACCCTTAGCCATAAAGGCTTATCATGAAAGACTATTCGTCCAGTTAGAGATGGTGCACTATCAAGAACACATAGACTGGGGATCATTATTTGAATCGAGGCAATAATATCATTTCTTCTTCTTAGCCTCTCCTTGTCCTGTTAAATTAAACCATTTGGCTTGACCTTCACCTTCCAACCCATCGTTCGACCTATGGGTTCATCGGTTCCTTTCTTCCTTGCTTTCTTCCTCTATGTACTAGAGACAAATATTTGGGTTCGAGGTATGCTCAACCAGACTATTAGAATTGTTTAGGGCCAAGACGTAGAAGAGGAAGGAGGCTTAGATATCTTTACCTCATATAAAGTATCTGAGGTACTTGTTTCAGTTGTGGGCCCTAATCCCTCACTTTCCTCTTATCCCGATTAGCTCAGGTATTTAGGGCTCTCCTAAGAAAAATAGCATGAGGAGCATAAATGTAAGACTACCTTACCAATAGCCCTCGATGACATCTCTTTATGCATGGTCTCGACAAAAAAGTATAGAAGGAGAAAAGAAAAATTGTAAGGTACAAAGATATATAAGTTACCTAAGGAGACATTTTAAAGTAAAAAACAAGGAGTGAATATAAGAATTGACCTGAAAAGATATCAAAAAATTTAAGCACGAGGATAAATCCCTAAAAGCTCGAGCAAAAATATAGTGTGTAGAGCTATTAATCGTACCACTTGAGCAAAGAAATTATAAGGCGTGAGTTCAAAAGATAGAGCATTATTGTTCAAATTTTGTTTGATATCCTGGAAACAATGAAATCGACGATGCCTTCACTCATCCTTATATAGAGATTTAAATTTTCTTTCTCCAATTAATTGGCAAACATTTATTACCACGGGTTAAAACATTTCATATTCTCGATTATTGTGACCGATCATGATCTATTCTTCCACCTTAGTTGAATAGCCAATCTAAAAGAGTAAGGGGACTTATGTTTTACCATAAGGCTCGACCTATAGCCTAACCCATGAATAGTCTGATTCATTATGTGCCTTGTTCGATATTTTAAGATATGCCAACTCTTAAAGTGATAGTTATAAGGTGCTATCGCTTATACATAATAACTTGAAATACTTGAGGACCAACCATTAACCCGATTATCGAGGTGGTCGACCTTAAGTTGGATTATATTTTTACTAATGTAAAATATCTTTAAATATAATATTTACATCACTATTAAACATCCACCAACCAATAAAAGAATATCATTAGTAAGTCAATGTTTTTATTGTTTAAAATGTGTCTTTTAATTAACGACCTATATTTTTATCAATTTTGCTCTTGAATGCCTGTAAATGCACGAGTTGATGAGTTTAATAAATATATAGTAGTATTAATTATTGAGTAATATTTGTTATTATTCCATATTCTTGATTTTATAAAATAAAATAAAAAAGTAAATTTTTGAATATAAATTTTTAAGTTATTTTTATTATAATTGAAAATATGATGTTAAAATATTTTATAAAGTGATTTATAGAAACACTCTTAAAAATAGTTAATTAATTTGTTACTTTAATGATAAATAAATATATAATAGTAACCATTTTATGAATAATAAAATCTAAATACAATATAAACATATCATGATATTGACAATAATTGTATAACTTTATTTAATAAGTCAAATATAATAGAATAATATGTTAACTTATTTAATTAATATTTGTATTATCTAATAATTTAATCCAACATAAATGATCGACACAATTTGATTGAATTTAACAAGCAATTTTTGCTTGAAAATAATTTATATTAGTTGACTATTTTTTTAATTGATATGGGATATGATATGAACTCTATATAAAAATTATCAATTCAATAAAATATATGATACGTTTACAAGTGAATTGATCGAACACTTATTAAATGAGTAATCATGAATTGTATAAATCATCACACTTAATATAATAAAAATAATTACTTTATACAAAATAACCATTCATAAAAAATATTTATTAAATAAACATTCTAATATTTTTTGGTGTAAAAAACTAAAAAAACAAAATTAAATTTGATTCATAAGTAAATTGATCGGACACTCATTAAATATGAAATCATCAATTATACAAATTGTCACGTGTAATGTAAAAAAAAATTACACTATACAAAATAACTATTCATTAAAAAATATTTATTAATGTAAAAAAACTACAATAAGTAAAAAGGGGTCAAACTTATATTTATTATAGAGACGTTTTGATATTATTTGGTGTAAAAAATAACAAAATATAAAAATATAAAAATGTATTTATTATATGAACATTTTGATATTTATTGATGTAAAAAAATAATTTAGTTCATAAGTGAATTGATCAAATAATCATTAAGGTGATCATCATGGATTATATGAATTATCACTTTAATGTAATAAAAATAATTATTTATAAAAAATATTTATTACATAAAGATTTTGATATTCATTTATATAAAAGAAAATGAGTTTGTTACTTAATTGATTTGATTAAATATTCATTAAATAATAAATTTTAACTTAATTATCATCATTAATATAATAAAAATATTTATTTATAACAAAATATAAATTATCATTATTAATATAATAAAAATATTTATTATGTATTCATTTATATAAAAAATAAAAAATATTTTTTATATTAATATTTTTTATATTTATCGGTATAAAAAACTTTAATAATAATAAAAAAAATTCGCCCTACAAAACATTCTTTTTTTCTTTATATATATAAAGAAACTTAGTTACTTATAGCATGTCTTACTTTTGCATTTTTTTTTCTTTCAATCAGAGTTACTCTTAAAATGGAACAACTTGAGTAGTTTAAATGCTAGCATCCCAACCTCCATGCGGGATTTTTCATATATTTGCAACCAATAAGTCACACTTTTTAAATAAAATATGGTTAACACAATGAAAAAGAAATTAACATAAGGATAATAATGAAATTTAACTTAAAGAAAATAATATTATTATTAAAATATTTGATTTAACTATTAGAATAAAAAAATGAACTAATATTACAGTATTTAATTTATTTTTGAAATAAAATATAAAATATTGTATATTATCTTAATTATCTTATATTTAATAAAGTTTACATAATATCGTTTTATTTTATTTTTTTCATTGAATAAAATATATTATTAAATCTTATAAAACGATTAAAAACAAGAAAAATATTTTTAATATTTTTTTTTGGATTAGAGTTTATTTGTGTGTTTATTAGGGGTCAAAATTAAATAAAAATAAATATGAGAATTGAAAAAGGATTATCAAAGGAAGTGATAGAATTATTATTCATTTTATTTTAACAATGAATTATATTTTATTTTTAATTTACAATGCAATCAAATATAATAATATATTAAATCAATTTTTATTCATGTTATCATTCTTACTTATAAAATATATTATAAATTTAAGAAAAAAATCATTAAAAATAATAATTTACTGTCATTTTAAATAAAATAATAGTTATTCTATATGAAATCTTTTTTTTGTCATAGTTTCTCATAGGGTTGAGCAAAATATCTGATTAATCCGAAAAATCCAATCAATTTGATAAAATCCGAAAAAAATGAGTAGTTTCGATCCGAAGTCGGATCGGATTCAGATTGGATTTTATCAATCTGCTCGGATTCAGATTCGGATTCGGATTTGGATTGAAAATATTCAAATCCGAATAATCCAATCCGATCTGATACATTTATATATTATTTTAAAATAAATATATAATAATTAATAAACCTAATTATCTAACCTAGCTTATTAAACCTATCAGACATCTTAATAAACCTAATAATTTTTACAACTTCCATCTTTCTCTCTGCCTCTATCCTAATATTTTTTTCCAACTGATTCCATCTTTCTCTCTGCCTCCATCTTAATATTTTTTCCAACTGCTTCCATCTTTCTCTCTACCTCCATCCTAATATTTTTCCAACTGTTTCCATCTTTCTCTCTGCCTCCATTCTTTTTTCGTGCTCTGCCGCCATTCTGTTGCTCTGCTTCGTTTGCTTTCTCGCATGCTTCGTCGATCTGCTGTCGCCGCTCTGTTGCACTCTACACGTTGCTCACTCTTGTCACTTTTCATCGTTCTTCATCATCCTACACAGTATGTTATATTTGTTTGAACTTTTTTCTTTTTTCTGAATTTTGATTTCAGATCTAATATTCATCTTTCTCTTTGCCTCCATTGTTGGTTTCAGGTTTTACCGCTCTCTGTTATGATGTTGCCATTATGTTGTTCTCTATTCTGCTGCTCTCTGTTATGTTGCTCGACGATCTGCTATTCTCTATTCCGCTGCTCTCTGTTATGTTGCTCGACGATCTGCTATTCTCTATTCCGCTGCTCGCCAGTCGCTGCTCGTTGCACTCTGCACTCTACACGTTGCTCGCTGCTCGATGCATTCTACACTCTGCTCACTGCATTCTGCTCGCTGGTCGCTGCATTCTGCATTCTGCACTCTACTCACTACATTCTGCTCGCTGTATTCTGCATTCTGTTCGCTGCATTCTGCATTTTGCTCGCTACATTCTGCATTTTGCATTCTACTCGCTGCTCGCTCCTGTCACTTTTCATTGTTCTTCATCATCCTACACAGTAGGTTATATTTGTTTGAACTTTTTTCTTTTTCTGAATTTTGATTTCAGATCTAATATTCAAATGCTTTGTTTTGTTTGTTATTGATAGTTATTAATTTTGTTTCAAACTGATGTGTAAAGTAAGAAGCTATCTAGAACATATTGTGCGATTTACTGTTTTTTTATAATAATTTTTAAGAACTATGAGATGAAATTACGAGTCTAAGTAGAAATGTGATGTTATTGTAGAACAAAAATTGGGTAACATTATAAGAGAACTTTGAAAGGTCATAACTTTGTGCTAAGAGGTATATTTTAGATGAATATTTTTTTGATTCCATGTAACTTTTCGATATCTAGGAATGGCAAACTGCCAAAGGCGGTTTGTCTAGAATTTTTTCCAAAAAATGTTGTTTTTCATGTTTTAATTGAGTTAAAAAAATTTTAAGATACTTTTAAAACATTAAGGTCTATTAATATTGAACAATTATGTCCAACATCTATGTGCACATTTTTACAATTATTTATTGTAAATGTCTAATATTCTTTTCTACAACTATACATATGGCTTTAGATAAAGATAAGGATACACTTTATGTGATTGAAGAATTAAATAAGGATGAAAGTGCAACACAACCAACTCAAGAAGAAGATTGTGTAAGTACTCCAATTCCTGACCTTTGCATTGATTCTAAAGAAGAAGGTAAAAAAGTTTCCTCTAGATCTAGTAGTGAAGCATGGACTCATTTTACCATAGAAGAGGTAGGGCAACATCGCAAAGCCATATGCCAATATTGTAAGAAACAATATAAGTATGTGTCAAGCAAATCTTGCACATCAAATTTGCTTGCACACATTGCCATTGGATGTGATAAGTTTCCCGGTAGAGTTCTTAAGAAACAAAAAACTTTAGCTTTCCATAAGGAAGGAAGTCTTGTACCTCACAATTTTAATATTGAAAGATGTAGAGAAAAATTGGTAAAGATGATAATAAAAGATGAATTGCCATTTATTATCGTAGAAGGTGAAGGATTTAAGGAGTTTATTGAAGAACTACAACCTTTGTTTAAAATCCCTTCACGGTGGATTATTGCAAGAGATTGCTTGAATTTGTACGTTACTGAAAGAGTAAAATTGAAAGAGTTGTTGAATAAAACTATTAAAAGAATGTCTTACCATTGATACATGGACATCTTGTCAGAATTTATGTTATATGTGTTTAACTGCTCATTTTGTTGATAATTGTTGGAATTTACAAAAGAGAATCTTGAACTTTTGTCAAGTTCCAAATCATAAAGGTGATACGCTTGGTAGAGTGATTAAAACATGTTTGTTATATTAGGGCATTGATAGGATATTATGTATTACAGTTGATAATGCAAGTTCTAATGATACTGCAATTACTTATTTGAAAAAATGTGTTAATGTTTGGGGTAATACAATTTTAGAATCAAAACACTTGCACATGTGATGTGGTGCACATATTCTAAATTTAATTGTTGAGCATGATTTGAAAGAGTATAACATATCAATAAATATGATTCGTGTTGTTGTAAGATACGTGAGAGGATCACCAATTAGATTGCAAAAATTTAAGAGTGCTGATGAAATGGAAAAACTCTCTACTCAAAAACTTGTTTGTTTAGATGTTACGACAATGTGGAATTCAACTTATTTAATGTTGGATTTTGCAACTTATTTTCAAAAAGCATTTGAAAGGTTAGAGATCACCGATTTGGGATACTATCAAGAGTTTTATCGAGGTGAAATTAAACAAGCTCTGACTATAATGGATTGGGATAATGCTAGATATTTTGTTCAATTTTTGAAAGTTTTTTATGAAGCAACATTATTGTTTTCTGGATCTTTGTATGTGACTTCTAATTTCTTCTTAGATTGTATTTGTTTTATTCATGATCAACTGGATATGTGGAGTAAATGTAAGGATTACATTATTATGAAGATGACTAGTGATATGAAGGTAAAGTTTGACAAATATTGGAGAGAAATATCTAAAATGAATATGATGTTATTTGTGGTTGTTTTACTTGATCTTAGGCATAAAGAGTGTTCTTTACATCTAAGTTTACTAGAATTGTGTAATGGGGATGAGATTGAGGCATCAATGAGTTCAAAAAGGGTGAAAAAAATTTAGAAGATATGTACGAGGAGTATCATAAAACTTATTTTCCATCAAACACATAATAATCTTCTCAACCTTTAGAAATTGTTATAGAAGGTTTTGGTTTAGAAGTAGATGCATTCCAACTTTATGCTTATCGTTAGAGAAAGCATTTAAAAGAAATTCATATTATGGAAAACAAATCTGAGTTGGAAAAATACTTACAAGAAGCATTGGTTGATACGTATGATGATAAATTTGATCTATTAAGTTGGTGGAATGTTCATTCTTCAAGATTTAAGATTTTATCTTTGATAGCTCGAGATGTATTGGCCATACTAGTATCTGTTGTAGCATCTGAATCTACATTTTCTACTGGTGGTTGTACAATTAGTCTATACAGGGGTTCCTTATATTCTAAAACAGTACAATCTTTGATTTGCACTCAAAATTGGATTCGTTCATCTCCAATCATTAATATCCAAGAATCACTTGATGAAATTGAGGCTCTAGAATCAGATATATTGCATAAAACTTTCAAATATATATTTTGAATATATATAGATTTATTTTTTATCAAATATATATTATTATGTTTATTAGCTCTTTATTTATGTATATTTTTTAACTTTTTAATTTTGATCATGCAGATGTTCTTTATGGTATTGGTGACTTAAACCTTGAATGATTATTAAAAAAAGTCATTGTTAATTTATTATTATTAATTTTGGAGAGTGAAGTTAATTTATGTAATTAATATTTAATTTTTTAGAGTTAAATTATGTAATTGATTTTGAATTTTTTTCTTTTTGATTATTTTTGTCGAATCATTTTTAATCATGTTGTCTACTTTTTAATTTTTATGAAAAATATTTTTATTTTAGATTTTTTTATTTTATGTAATTTTTCATTTTATATGTTAAAATTATATTAGATTTGGATTTGTTTGGATTTACATTTATAGCGGTTTGGATCATATTGATATTTCATAATTTGCTTATTTATGTAATTTTTTTAATAGATTTAAATTAAAATTTTGACCCTAACCCATCGAATTGGAATTTAAAGCGGATTCAGATTGAATAATTTTCGGATCGAATCGGATCGGATTAGGATTGACTTAAAATTAACGATTTTGTTCAGATTGACATGTACAACGAATCGGATTCGGATCGAAAAATTTATAATTTACTTCGGATCAGATCGGATCGGATATGATTGACCTAAAACTTGATGTTTCGAAAGGATGTATTAAAAAACAAAAAACTGTTGGTTCTTGGCGGTATATAAATTCTAATAATCTAATGCGTCGTCCAAGTCCGAACCCAACTCCGATCCAAAAGGTCAGTGGCAATTTGGGAATATGATAATGAAAAGCCTCAGCATTTCCATCATCACCTTGAAAATTACGACGTTCAGTTTTTCTAAACGGAACATTTTGGTAAGATAATTATTTTTAGAGCTTTGTTTATTAAATTTTGAAGAAGTGAAAAGTTTAAATGTTTTATTTTTTTAAATTATTTTGACAAGTATGCTAATTTTTTTTAAAATAAAGTTAAAAAATAAAACTATTACTTATAAAAATTAACTATTTAAAGCGGTGTTACTTTTAAATTTTTTGTATTAAATGATCATAAAAATTTAATAACTAGTGATTTTTTACTGTATTTATATTTTTCCAATCAAACAATTATTAAATTAGTTTTAAAATTGTGGTAGAAAGAGCTTAAATATTATAAGTATTGTTATTCTGTTTAATATAACTCTATAGATAATTAAAATTAAAATACTAGATAATTAAAGAAATTTTATATCTTTTTATCCATATCATTACTTTTTTATAACTTTAACTAAACAACAAATTAAATAAGAAAAAACTAACAATAAAGAAGAAAAAAAGTAAAATATATATTTCTCTACCTAAAATATCTTATAATTTTTTTACCATTTAATTATAAAAAATATATCTTTATGATTCTTTATTTATTGTAAAAATTATATTTATGTTATTTATTTACATTTTATAACATTTTAATTATATTGTTATGAAAAATAAATGATCGAAAAAAAACAAAGATAATTTGATTTGATTTTAAAATTTTAAAATTATATTAGTTATGTTATAATTTAAATAAATTATAAACAAAAAAATTTAAAATAAAATAAAATAAGAACTTCAAAATTTATTATTTATACTTATGCAATCACTTTTTCTTAACAATAGAATTAAACTATTACAAAAATAAAAATAATATATTTTTAATCGCTTCTACTTAATTATATTATTCTATTTAAATTTCAATATTATATTCATAATATATTATGTTTCAAAAAATTAAAAATATTAAATTTACAATTAAATTATTTTAAAATTAATATAATTTATTTCAATTCCTATAATCAAATTATACCAAAATATAATAAAAATTTATTGAAAAACATTGAAATGGTATAAATTTGTCTCTCATAAATATCAATAGAGAAAAAAACCACATGCTTATCATATATTTTTTATTATTAGTTGTTAATCATATTTTTAAAATAAGACTAACATTATATTTTTTTATAAATTATAAAATTTGAGATAAATAACTCAAAATTATAGTATCAAACTAAGATAATTATAAGATGTGGTGTACTTTTTTTTATTAGTAACCAATAAAACATGCATTATAAGTAAAAAAAATAATTTAAAATATTTTAATTAATCATGATATAATATAATTTTATATGATTTATAAAATTCTAATTTATAAATGTATTAAGTTTAATTGAAATTCATTTATTTTTTTGGTGACTTAAATTATGATATCTTACTAATTTTAATTTTATAATATTATTAACTTAAAATATTAAAAATACATAAAATAAAAAAAAATTAAAATTAAAATAAGAATCAGAATCGTGAAATTAAAATCAAAATCAAGGTAGTAAACTTAATAATAAGAAAAATAAAAAATATGTATAATAATTAATATCATATTAAAATACATAGAATCATCAATAATTATAATAATATTTAGTAATTTTATAAATTTAAAATTTATGTAATTGAATAAAATTTTATTTAAATCTCAGTGCATTTAAAATATATTAGTTAGTGTATGCTTTTACTCATGAATGATTGAGTTGACGTATAAATTTTGAGGTATATCTCTTGTTAATATTACTATTATTATATATTAGAAAACCCGGGATTCAAAAGTATTGTCATTGTAGTCGCACACTTCAAATATTTTTACAGCTTTCTGATAAGAAATATACTTAAGAAAAATATTAAAATTATATATTATTATAATATTAATATTTAAATTTAAATATATATATATATATATATATATAATACTTTATATTTATTATAAAATTATTTAGTCATTATTATATCATTTATTTACTAATAATAATATCAAAATTATATATTCTGATAATATAAATACTTAAAATTTTGCTTTTTTAGAAGATATTTATATTTACTAGTAAACTTTTAAAGTATCATTTTTTAATAAAAGTATGTATAATAATAATAATAAAATTATATATTTTGATAATAATTTTTCTTTGTATATATGTTTTATGCTTATTCACAGATGATATGGTTACGTTAATGTCATATATCTACTAATACAATAATAATATCAATGATTAAATTTTTTTTATAAAATACTTTACAATTATTATTAATTGTTTATTTATATAAAAAATAATTTTTTTAATTATTAAGTTAAATTTATATTATGATGCAAAAAATGAATTTTTTTAGAAACCTAATTTATAATAAAAATATACACAATAATAATATTCAAATTGTGTGTTATAACAATACCAATACTTTAACTTTTTTATATGATATTTTATATTTATCATTGATTTTGTAGTTATAATTATGTTATTTGTCTACTTATATATGTATTAAATTATATTTAAATTATTATTATTTTGTTTATTTCATGTATAAATTAAGTTATATTTAAATAATTTTTGTGTATTATCATCGTTAAGGTCCCTTTTTTCAAAATTTAAATTTATACAATAAATTTTAAAATATTAGATTTTTAAAGTACCATTTATTTATATAATAATAATACAAAAATTTTAAATTTATAATATAAATTAAAAAAACACATAAATATAATGAATTAACTCTATCGTAATTATCCTTTCAAAAAATTAATAAATTCAAAAAATTACATTTTTAAAGCAAAATTTATACACAATAATAATACTCTTAAATTTATAATATGAATTTAAAAAATTAATTTTTTAAATATAATAACTATAAAGATAATACCAAGATTTAAACTTATTTTTTACACAAAATATTCTATATTTATTACATCACTAAAGTTATAATTAAATTTTTTATCTAATTCATGAAACTAAATTACACTTAAATTTATTTTTATAAATTTATTATTTAAATGAATTGTTATTTTTTTATAGATTAATGATTTAAGTTTTTTAATATATTTTAAAAAAAATTAAATACTTACGTGTATATACACTTTATATATAGTTCATAAAAAATATACTATAAGAAAATTTATAATGTTAATTTTTCTAAAAAATTTATAATATTATTTTTTTAAAATTTATATTAATTATAGTATTTTATTAAATAATTATATAACTTAATTTACTAGTTCAATTCTTATTTTTTAGTTTATAACGTGTGTATATATATATATATATTATTTGTAAATATTAAATGTTGTAATAATTTTAAAACTTATCTTTTATTATATATATATATTATATCTTTTTATTATATTAATTATGTGTTTAATATATTTTATTATTCCATCACATACTTATTATTTTAATTCCAGAGTGTGCCTATCTTTATTTTTTTATTTTTTGTTTTCTATTTTCATCAAAATCAAATAAGGGCACACCATTTCTTTCGAGTTTTATCTTTTCTGCTACTAATAACTAATTAGTACTCTCAGGTCTCTGTATTTTGGCCTCATAAGTTTGTCCCTGTATTTTCTGATTTGTAATCTGTTGTTTTCCGTTTCTATCATTTCCGATTAACCCGCGCTTTTGGTGTAAACTTGGGGTTTTCATGGTCTGATCTGCGAATCACGCAGTTCATCGACGATGGCGTCGGTGCAGAAGCAACAACCGAATGTGGATCTCTTCGATTTGTATTTCCGACGAGCCGATTTGGACCGCGATGGCCGAATTAGTGGTGCCGAAGCCGTTGCTTTCTTTCAAGGTTCCGGGTTACCCAAACCCGTGCTTGCACAGGTCCGTTTCCTCTGTCTCCATGTCTATCTCTATGCGCGTTATGTACACATACATGTTTATGTATATATGTACTATTCAAGTTATTTATGTGTGAATTTGAATGGTTGCTTCTGATTTGACGTTTTTGGAGTGGCTTCTGGATCAGGATGATTGCAATTACTTGCTGAACATGGTTTAAGCTATTAGTCTTCGCTCGAAATGACCTAATTATTTGATCGGTCCTATTAGTTGTTTTATAGACGCTGATCAAGGCCCAGTTGATATGATTTATAAGTAGTTTGGATTAGAAATAGCTAAAGAGGATTTAGTAATAGTATTAGTGATAGGGACTTAAGATTGTTATGTTTTCAGGTAATTTGTAATGATTGGCAATTGTTGTTGTACTCCATCCATATGTGATATTGGTCTATCGTGGTGATTTGATACTATATCATATGCTTCTATGACTTTTCATTGTTAAACTTGGTCAAGACAGATTGCAGTATCCATATGATAATGATCCTAGGATTTTTGTTCACTTTGATGGGTTTGGTGAACTTGCTTTTATTATTTGGATACCTGTACTTTTCAAAACCTTGGACTTAAATTTTCACTTCATTGCAGAATTCAGACGTGAAATAGATTTGCCTTGTTTTATATTGTATGCTACTAATAGATTCCGTTAGATTTATTGGACAATACTGTAACTCATGCATTGAAGATAACCTGATTCATCTTCTCCTTTAGTTCACTTATGATTTTGTTAGCATTTGTATTAGGCTTATTTATACTCTATATTTGGATCTTTGCTGCTTCTCTTTTTTCCAGATATGGGCACATGCTGATCACAGGCAGACAGGTTTCCTTGATCGGGCAGAGTTTTACAATGCCCTTAAGCTTGTCACTGTT
Source organism: Hippophae rhamnoides (assembly GCA_033030585.1). Lineage (NCBI taxonomy): Eukaryota > Viridiplantae > Streptophyta > Magnoliopsida > Rosales > Elaeagnaceae > Hippophae > Hippophae rhamnoides. The sequence goes on from CM065429.1 coordinate 72,470,166, forward strand.
GCACAAAGTAAGAGAGAACTGACTTCAGAAATTGTGAGAGCAGCATTATATGGTCCAGCTGCATCCAAGATACCCGCTCCACAAATAAATCTTAATCTTCTTCCTGCACCTCAGCCAAATTCTTCTCCTGTGGTGCCTGCATCCAAGAACAATGTTGTTACAGCATCATTACCCCAAAATCCTGGGGGGACAAAAACAAATGCTAGCATTATGCCAGAAAATATCCTTACTCATGATAATAAGATAATGAAGCCTCCCCTACCAACATCTAGCCCACCTTTGCATCTTGCTCAGGGTTTTACCACCCAAGAATTTCCAAGGGGTGGTGCTCTGCCTGGCCCTCATCCTCCAAACCCAAGCATGACTAGTGACTGGATGGGTGGAGCCACTGGTGGCAATGCAGTAGCAGCATCCTCATCATTTCAGAACAAAGTGACCAGTCCTTCAATGTCTCAAGATGGCTTTGGCCTGGCACCATCAGTATCAACAACTTCACTGCCCATTAGACCACAGCCAGGTCCTGGGACGAGGCCAGTAGGACCTCAGTCTAATGATACCAAAGCATCAAATGTTTCAGGGAACGGGTTTGCTTATGACTCAATTTTTGGAGGCGATTCGTTCTCTGCTACTCCATCTCAACCGAAGCAAGATGCTTCTTCACATTCATCTTCTTCCAGCAATGTACCAGCCTCCTCTGCCTTTTCTCCGAGCTCTGTTGGATTTCAGCCTTTGGCGACGCCAACTGCGTTTGATTCTCTACAGAGCTCTCTGATGACACAAGTTTTTGGGGGGCAGTTTCAACCAGCCCAGTCAGTTGGGAAACCAAATCAGGCTGTCCCACCTCAAACAGTTCCTACATCTAGTACACCTGGAATTGTACGCGGAGTGGAAAAATCTTCTTCAAGTCAGTCCCAAATGCCATGGCCTAAGATTACCCAGACTCATGTTCAGAAGTACACTAAAGTGTTTGTTGAAGTAGACACAGACAGAGATGGGAAAATAACAGGAGAGCAAGCACGCAATCTGTTTCTCAGTTGGAGATTGCCAAGAGGTAAAACTTCATGTTACTCTTAAATAGTAGGAGTGGGCATCAGATGAAACCATTGATTAAATCTAATCCAAAAAAATGAACCGATCTGAGTAATTTTTTATAATTCAAATTTGAAACTGATCTAAGAATCACTTTTCCAAATCAATCCTGTCTACTTAAAATTTGATCTGATTTGATCATATTTTTGAGGCATATGTATTTATTGAAAACCAAAAAAGAAAAGTAGATAGTGAGAGAGATTAACAATTCCAGAATCATAAGCAAGTACCAAAAAATAAAAAGAATAAGAAACACACAGTTATTATAACCGTATAGCCTTCAATTAGAAAGAAATGGGCAAGAGGGGTTTTGTTTAAGTAAGATAATAGAGAGAGAAATGGTGCACCAAAAGCAATTTACCCATCAAATAATACAAAGATGTGTATAAATGTTTAACCTTTTATGTAAGTTAAAAATAACTGGAACGGATTGGTTTTTGTTGGATTCCATATTTACGATGCCAAATATTTTTCCTATCTGAGACTGATTGGAATATGCATTTTTCATGTCAAATTTTAACCTCTGATCTGTTTGAAAACAATATGAACACGGTGGGATAGGAGTGGTGTTTGGGATTCATCATCGATAATTTGTGCACCCCTATGAAATATGAATGCAGACCTGTGCTATTAAAATGGAAAAAAAGGATTTGGGGAAGTTTTTCTGTTTCTTTTGTTTTTAAATTTTTATTTTTAATGTTGGCTTAAAAGTAATGCTGCTTGCTGTTGTTTAAGTGCAAGGGACAGCATGATATGTGTTTTTGCCAATGTATAGCTTTCCATGTAACTCTTCAATGTAAGTTGGCTTACATTATTGAGTTTGTGGCATATATGCTTTCAGTATTCTAAATGACAGTATAAGCAATATTAGCACTTTGATTTCTTTCAAAGACTGATCTAGTTGAATGTTATGAATTTTTATGCTGCTTATCATGTTTAAGTTAATAATGAGAGCATGATTTCTTTCAATATTAGCTTCTGTATTACTCTTCGGTGTAACTTGGCTTACATTATTATGTTGGTGGCATACATGCTCAGTATTCTACAGGACAGTATAAGCAATATTGGCACTTTCTTTCAAAGACTGACTCCATTGGATGTTATCGTGTTTACGTCAATGAGTAATGTTAAGGCACAAGTTTGCACACACACCAGTTGTGGTGTGCCACATGGCATAATTAACTAGAATATTATTTACTTCTCCACTTTACAAAATTATTCTGTAACGTGGCTCACGTGTGATTAAATGTATCATTGGCATATCTTTTAACTTTCAAGTGAATAGTGCTCATATTTATACTTGTTTGAGGTCCTAGAATATTCTACACAGACATCAATCTTTTTGGGTTCGCTGGTTGCATTCAGTTAAATATTATATCTGAAAATGGTACTCTATAGTACTTCAATGCTATTATTATTCTTCTCTCTGAGTACTGAATTAAAGAACGGTGCAATGCCACTTTTTCTGGTCATAGTTTATTGTGATATAGTGTGTATATACTTTTTTTTCAAGAAACCTTATAAAGTTCTCATCACATTATCCTCATCAATATGCAATGTCTACATCTGCCAGAGGTGTTAAAGCAGGTGTGGGACTTGTCGGATCAAGATAATGACAGCATGCTATCTCTCAGGGAATTCTGCCTAGCTCTATATTTGATGGAACGGTACAGGGAAGGGCGTTCTCTTCCTCCAGCTCTTCCTAGCGAAATCATGTTTAATTTGTCAAGCATCATTCCATCTACCATGAACTACAGTAATGTAGGTAATGCAGCTTGGAGACCTTTATCTGGTGTACCATTTTTTTGGACAATTATTACCACGTGAATTTGATCTATTTTGCTCATTTTCCTTGAAGGTTTTCAACAACACCGAGGAATGCCTGGTCCTGGTGTGCAGCAGATGACCCATGCAGTTGCCCCAAGGCCACCAAGACCACCTGTGCCCGTTTCAATTCATCAGGCTGACGAAAGGCCTCCAGTTGATAAGCCAAAACCAAAAATACCCACACTGGAGAAACACCTTGTTGACCAACTCAGCACAGAGGAGCAGAATTCCCTTAATTCAAAGTTCAAGGAAGCAACAGAAGCTGATAAAAAGGTAGTTATTCTGTTCTTGTCTTTATAATATTTCCTGACGAGGCTTTCCTTTTTGTTGGTACACTGAGCATTTTCGTTTTATAAATATTTTGTTGGTTACTTGGTCATTACTTTTGCTAACTACATGTTTCTTAAAGGTAGAAGAACTGGAGAAAGAAATTTTGGAGTCAAAGCAGAAAATTGAATTTTGCCGAGTTAAAATGCAGGAGCTTGTGAGTATCTAACTTTTGTTTCTGACTTTTTCTTTTTTAAGGTTTATATGCACTTGGTTTTTCATATCTTTTGTTTCTCTCATTACTTGTTATTACTACTTGCTGATGAATGATAGATTTTTACCACATTCTTGGTGGGCACTGTTGGGAAAGGACTAAACGATTGTGGATTATGATTCTCTTAGTCCCTTTTTTTGTTATAAGTTCCAGGCCTGGTTGTTATATGTCTATATAATTACATGGTTTGTTGACTATCACTCGGTTGTAGTAATTACTGATGAGAAGTAAAATAACATGACACGATCATATATATGATTAAATCTAGATTATTGATGTGAAGATATTTTAGCGTTTATTTTGACCTTTTTGTAACTTGCACTCTTACATATTACACTATAGGTATTGTATTAATAGTTCATTTGCAGTTTCACATGTTCCCTAAATGGCGATAAGAAGTGGTGAAGTAAATTCACCATAATATATATTCTCTAATTACTTCATTTTCCCCTGGTTCAAGATTCTATACAAGAGTAGATGTGATAATCGCCTTAATGAGATCATCGAAAGGGTGTCTGCTGATAAACGTGAGGTATCTTCTTGGATAATCGAGGCTGCTTCGGTACCATTCATTTGATTACAAAGATGTACTTAATAATTGCTAACCATGTTGCAGGTTGAATCCTTGGCAAAGAAATATGAAGAGAAGTACAAACAAAGTGGAGATGTAGCATCCAAATTATCCATTGAAGAAGCTACATTCCGTGATGTACAGGTATTTCTCCCACTCAAATGTCATAACCTACTTAGCCTCTTCATTCAATTTTCAGAAGTTATGCTCTTGTAATTTCTTCTAGCTATGCTAATATATTAATTACTTTGATGTGAGCTACTTGAAGTTCTTTTCTTCTTTGTTTTCTCCTCATATTTTTATGTAATAGATCAAAGAGTGCTATTTATATTCTCATTCTTGTACTGGCTCTATAGCTTTGAACTTCTCCTTTGAAAAGTTAAAACATGATATCTTGAGCATTTATATACCTTTATTCTATTTTTATTTTCAATGAACGCTGAGATTTATTGTGCCCCAGTGTAATTGGCTATTAGTGAAACTCATACATGGCTTTTTATGTAGGAGAAAAAAATGGAGTTGTACAGGGCAATTGTTAAGATGGAACAGGATGGCAATGCTGCCGATCTTCAAGTAAGTTCAAATTTAGCAGGATGGTGAATATTTTCCTAGTACTTCTCTGAGTTTTGGATTGAATTTTCAGGTCAGTGTTGATCGTATTCAATCAGATCTTGACGAACTGATCAAATCAGTAAATGACCGTTGCAAGAAATATGGATTGCGTGCAAAACCTACTACATTGCTTGAGCTTCCCTTTGGTGCGTTTATGTCATTAGTTTGCATTGTGTTCTTTTTTCTTTCAATAACCTGATCTTTGTACCACCAAGAAGTCCTATTGAAGCTAGAGTTACTAAAGTTAGCCGAATTTTAGCAGGCAATTTGCATGTCCTTGAACGTTTCCTTCTAGCAATAGTCTCTCTATGGATTGTTTCTATAAATTGTAAGGTAACTGTGGTATTGATGGAAATGATATAATCAAATTATAGAAATAGAGTTGAGAGACCAACTTTTAGGGATTTTCATTAGGTCAGATATAATTGTCAATGTAGAGTGCGACTCTTTTTTTATTTTTCTATTACTCTCTACCCTCCCTGAGTTTTTAGGTATAAAAAATTCCTTTCTTCAATGTAGTAACTTAGTTCTAGGATTCTGTATAATGGGTGAAAATCTTGACAATCAAATATTAATGTTTGAATACATGTTTAGCATCCATGAGGTAACTCTATAAGGAAAAAATTAGTGGATTGCATTAAATAATCCCATTCAACGGGGAAAGATTAGAGTTATACATGATTTAACAAAGCATTTTACTTTATTCCGGAAATGATTCTTTTTTCTTCCAATTTTTATGATGCAGTTTGTAATGTCTACCGCATGAAAGATGATCTCACTTATACTTTTCCCCCAACAGTATCTATTAACAATTATATTTTTTCCTAAATTAAGTTCATTAGTGAAGTGTATGTGCAATCTGGTATGCGTGCTTGTATAAATTGGTGCATACGTAGTTGTAGATTTATATCATGATTCTTGATAGGAAGCTATTTATCATCTGCAAACCTAAATACCATTTTTATAGGAACCTGAACCATGAAGTTGAGTAGGGGTCAAATAGTAAACAATGTAAAATAAGAGGGAAATGTTGTCATGGTGATCAGAATGGTAATCTGCACACATGTTCAATAATGTCCTAGGTTTCTTCTTATAGGGTTATAATATACTGTTCTGCTGGTTACTTTTTCTTGGGTGTGCACCTTTTTATTCTTGTCACTTCCTGCTGAAAACTTAATGTGTTGATATTCCATTACCTGAAAATGTGACTTTCTGTATGAATAAGGTTGGCAACCCGGCATCGAGGAAGGGGCTGCTGACTGGGACGAAGATTGGGATAAATTTGAAGATGAAGGTATGTGGAAAAGACGTAATATTTAGTAAAAATTGATATTTTTTATCTCTTATACCTTTTTTTTTCCTTCTTGGTGGACAGTGCTACTAGCCAACCGAGTTTCTTGTTAATATTTAATTTTTGGTTCAGAATTTGAAACGTGTCTTGAAGAAGTTAATGCTTCTTTTTTTATGTGCTAAACAAGAGATCATTGCATCGTTGATAAGCTACTCATGTATAATGGCACTTTCAGGATTTATCTTCGTCAAGGAGCTCACTCTTGATGTACAAAATGTCTTGGCACCTCCAAGGCAGAAAATGAAATTGGTTAAGAAGAAAGAACCTTCCACAATTGAGAATCCAATTGGTGCTTCTTCCTCAAATGCAGATTTTAAGTCAGATAAACCCCAAAGTTCTGATGAACGGACTGTTGAAAATGGATCTGAATATAACAAAAACGAAAGTGACTCAGCAAAAAGTGCTCCAAACAGTCCATTTGCTACCAGTGGTATGGGAAGCCCGTCTGGAAAGTTTTCTGACTCTAATTTCGGAAAGACTATTGGATTCGATGCTTCCCCTCGTGATAAGGATGTCCACAGGTATTCTTTTAATTTGAGGCGCTAGTTTCCTTGGCAAAGATCTGCACGACAGATTAGTCGATGCTACTTAATAGTATTAGCCATCACCAAAGAAAAAAGGTCTTCTTATATAGTTGTTCATAAAACACTCTAAATACAAAATTTCATTTCAAATTTTTTTCTTTTTTCCATTAACATTTGAGCTTGTATAGTAAGAATTTGTTTAAATTATGTTACTCTTCATAGATAGAAAAATTGTTGCTTCTTTACTCCTTTATATATAATCAGTTCTGTCTCATATCCTTGTTTGGCATTCTTTGAGTATTTGTTAAACATTTTTGTGCCTAATATTAATTTGATGTAAATCTTGGTTGTCGATGATGGATTCATTTGGATCTGTCGTTTTAAAATTCTTAGCTAACAATTTATATATTTCCTTCTAAACATTCTTATCTATCAATTCATTTATTTCCTTCTAAATATTCTTATCTATCAATATTTGTCCTTTTAAACATTCTTATATATCTTCATGTGGTTTACTTAAAGCTCACCATACAACTAATGCATCTGGAGCCTTTATTAATATTATATCCAGCTTTCATATTTATTTTTTCTCAGTATGTCACTCACTGAGGGAAAATATACAAGTGATTGGTTTTTGGTTCGCTTTCCTTTCCTTAATGCTTATGTTGATTCATAAGTTTGTATATAATAATCTTTTGAGATAATTCTAAAGCCTTTTTATGGACTTGGGTTCGTATTTTTATTATGCTGTTTCTAGATTTAATATTTTATTTTCTAATGATATTTTGACATGATTTTATCTTATTAAAGCAAATTATATGTGCAGTGACCATTGGGGCACGGGTTCTGTGTTTTCTGGTGACAAAACTTTTGATGAACCTGCATGGGGAACATTTGACACTAATGATGATGTGGACTCTGTTTGGGGTTTCAACGCATCTAGTAGCACTAAGGTAAGTGAATACTTCCAACTGTTTTTTTTAAATACCTATCTAACTCTGATCCTGCTTCGCAACATTGTACTACAAAGTTTGTGCATGCATTTTCAAAGCATACACTTCTTGACAGCATTTAATCATGTCTGGCTCTGGCTTTCTGCCTCTTTTTTATTTTTTATTTTTATATTTATGGTCTTTTACTTGAAACATTTCTTGTAGAGGCTTTTTAGTTTTTGGTAATTTTAATTGATATCTTTTGTTTGCAAGCAGTGTGCCTTGTAGAAACCTTTTCTCATCACTTTAAGTTCCAATTCAGACGAGGTTTAATGTCATCTGTTTAAAAGCTTATCTGGTCAATGCAGTGCTAGATTGTGCAATGTGTGTCGTACTTAGCACAGGCCTTGTTTTGCAACGTGAATACTATTTGGATATTGCCAAGGAAACACGGTTATGCATGTGCCTTTTATTTGTAATTTTATTTAATGAATCATTGTGTAGGATGCGGATCATGAGAGAAATGGTGACTACTACCTTGGGTCAAACTTTGGTTTGAATCCTATAAAAACGGGGTCACCACAGGCGAGTGGCCTTTCCCAGAACAGCCGCCCCTTCAGATTTGATGATTCTGTGCCTAGTACACCACTTTACAGTTTAAGTAATTCACCTCGAAGGTCTAAGGAAGGTTCAGAACCTGCATTTGACAGTTTCTCAAGGTTTGATTCATTCAGCATGCATGATGGTTTTCCTCCAAGTAATACATTGACACGATTTGATTCAATGCGCAGCACTAAAGACTTTGATCCAAGTCATGGTTTCCCATCGTTCGATGACTCTGACCCTTTTGGGTCTTCTGGTCCGTTTAGAACATCATTGGATGGTCAGACTCCTCGGAAAACCTCTGATAATTGGAATGCATTTTAGTTGGGCAGTTCTGCCTCTCCTCCTGTTTGTATTTTCTTTTCCTCGCTCAAGCATTGCTAGTGCACTTCATTGTGATCCTAATCATGGGACTTCATTTGTCCTTGCGTTTTATAGTATGCCACCACTGGATGCTTGTGATGTATTTTTGTACTTGTGTATGTTCGTTGCTTTTCCTTTTAGTTCTTTTTTCTTTCTGAGCTTTTTGATATTCAAATTTCTTATGGGGATTTTGACTGTCCTTTGGAGCTAATACTTGTTTTTTTTTTTCACTATACACATTTGATGAATGCATTATTGATCGAGTTTTCTGTGGCTTTGCAACTTTTTAAGCAATGAAACTATGGTGATTGTCTAACTCCAAACGCACAATGTAACGAAGTATTTCAATCCTTTGTCTTTACTGAGAGCTCTGCTTTTAGCCTTTAGGAGGTCTTTCTTAACAACTGCAGACTGTATTATTTCGTAACCAAAAATGATAATAACAGTGTCTATATAAATTTGGGATGAATTTAAATAATATAGCAAAGTTTTATTAGTAAATAGATGCGAATCTCATAATTGGATCAAATAAACCAAAAATTTACGTTAGATAGCAACTAGTTTTATGCAGTTAAAAATTTTGTAATAATAAAATCTCGTGATCATAAAGAGGACACCATGAGTTATCATGTAAAAGAGAGGATTCCAAAAACCACAAATAATAGGTCCTTTTAACTTACAAATAAATGTAACATACATATTATTTAAACCATTAAATTAATTCTAGCATTCTCTGCCATTGAATCCATTTAGAGTCAAATTTTCTACCTCTTTTGCAGGTTGCATTAAAATTTTATTTCTTTTTGGGAAAAATGCACGCACAGAAACGATTGTGCTAATCCTAAAATCTTCACTGTTTAATGGCAGGCTAACATTTAACATTCATAGAAATTCTTTTACGGATCCACAAACTCTTTTTGCTCATTGAATTTTTGTTCTCTCCCCGTGGTGTCCGATACTGCTATTGTATTTTATGACAGTTACTTTTAGCCCTCATTAAACCCCAGTCTCTTAGAGCAAAGTAAATAAAAATGGTGTTATAACCTTATGGGTAGTCAATTTTAGCAAATACCTCCCCTCTCGGATCTATAAAACTAATATTTATATATCGATTTATTGTAAACTTTGTTCTAGAGGCGTGTTGATTTTGGATCTCCATAGTCATCGAAGATGTTTATTTATTTCCCAAATTTCGTATCTAGGTCTCCATTTTATCTGGTACATCTTTATTCCTGTCTCTAATTCAAATAAAAAATATTTAAACTTTTAAACTCTTCCTCGTGAAATCGTAGCCAAATATGAAGAAAACACACCCTAAGATGAAGCACGACACTAAAAGTCTAAATACAAAAAGACTCAACGAAGCCAAATTATAATAGTTTCTTTCTATGAATGTTACAAAATTTAGACAGAAATTAGGAAGGGGCCGCGCGAACGCAGGCCCCCGCTATCACAAATTATGACGTTGGCTCTCCCACTTGGGGAGACCATAAGCAGGCACCCCTCCAAAGTGCAATGGAGGTCACAAGCTTAGGCCATGGTCCTTCTTGATCACCCATTAGACCCCGTCCAGGTAAGTATGTTATCATGTCGTTCCTCGGTTAATTTTATGTTCCACGCTCTCTCTTTCTTTTTTGTTTTCTTTCCATGTGGGACTAATCGATACCTTTCCTTTTTCTCCCTCACTTATGCATCTGATATCTTTCAACTTTTCTTTACCGACCAACTACAATAATCTTTCTTCTTATCTTGGTTTTAGAATTTTCTTCAATTGTAACTAGGTTTATTTATTAATTTATAATAAAAATGATAAATTATAATAATATTATTTTTTTTTACTTTTACTATAGATATTAATGTAAATTAAACAATTTGACAGGCGAGTGATAGCAAGTGAATTTGATATGTCCATAACACAAGTAATGTCTAGCATGCCATGTAAATTAATGCTACCATGATATCAATTAAATACATCCTAAAAAATGTAAGCCATTACTTATAGTGTATGAATGTATATATTACCATGTTATCAATAAATTTATACTCATGGTTATCAATATAAATGATTTAAATAATTTTATATAATGATCTCAATTTTTGAATAAAAATAATTTAATTTTTAATTTTAATTAAATATTTTTCTTTATTTTAGAAACTATTCGTTAATTTAAGTTTACATATTTACTAATATTTATATTTTTAAATTATTTCTATGATTTGTTAGTATTTTTGTTTAAATTATTTATAATAAAAAAAGATAACTAACTTTATTATGTATAATATATTTTGTAAGATTGAAAAGAATATCATACAACTTAATAATTTGGGTAACATCTATCAACCAATCTATTCACCTTGCAAAATAAACAAAAAGAAAAATATTTATATAAAATGTACTATTATCAAAATTTAGATAGCAAGAAATAGAATGTGAAGCTTATTAAATCTAGGCCAAAATAAAAAAAAAAACATATTTACATCATCAATATTAAATTTCCTACCATCAACGTCACTTTTTGCAAGTCGAATTGGTGTAGGATAGACCTTGATAATAGACTTGTATGATTTGAAATTATGTTATGTCTACAACAAAGAAAATTGAAAGAATTAATGATAAAACATAACTAATATAATAACAAAAAAATATATCATATTATCAAACAAAAATTTATGACTTACATATTGAAATTTTTTGGCAAAATTATTATAAGGTCCGCACGAAGTCCATCAATAGTAACTCCATGCTCATCAAATTTCTCATCAAAATAAATTTTTTTTGTAAACTAAAATTGGAATCAAAATATGAAGTCATATTATGATAAAAATCAATAAAAACAACATTTGATGACTTCAAACCTTCGTCAATACCACACTCTTTATTCTCCGATAACTTCTCCCTCAACAATACATTACAACATGCTCATATTGTGAATCTCTAATTAGATTTTGGGACAATCTCACCTTATCATAATACATTACTTTGACATGGGACAACATATATTTAAAACAAAGAGAATCCTTATGTGTTAGTATTTTACTCACACGAACCTAAAAAAAATGACATAATAAGTAACATTATCAAAATAAAATAATTAAAAAATCAAACATATTAATTCAAATGCTATGTAATATGTTGCAACATTATGTAACATGTTATATTATATGTACATATGGTACATTATAGGTGACATGTTACATCATGTTATATAATATTTGCCATCTAATATAACATATTACACTATATGTTAATATACAATGTAGTATATTATAAAACATACTAGAAATTATGTAACATGTTACATCTTATGAAATAATAAAATGAATCAATTTAATAATTAAAACACATAAATAAAAATCCAATAATATGAGAATCAATATATCGCATAACATTTATTAAGAATGGTCTTAACTTGAGCTAGTTTCGGTTTGAAAATAGTTGATCACCTCAATATTGTCAAAAATTGGTCGTTCAAGTAAATAGTTAGTTAATTCCCAATATCTCGAATGATATCATACATCCAAACTTGGAATGTCAAACTAAGACCATAGATTTGAAAACGAACTCTACCATCCATCTTTTTTCTTTTCGCTTGGTTTTATCTTTTTTTTTAGATTCATCTCTAAAGTCACATTGTGTATATGCACATAAACTTTGTTTAAGTTATCAAAAAGTAAGTTAAACACCAGAACATCTCAAGGATAAAAATTAAACTTATCTTAATCAGTAGCCAATAGTAATGCTCCTCTACAAACACAAATTCTTTAGTTTTCTACTAAATCATCAGTTTGGTAAATTATAGAAATTCTTGAAGCATAACTCTTGAAACTTTATTTATAAACTCATTTAGTATACTCTTTATATGAATCATAATCATTTGTGGTGTGGCATTACATCCACAATAAACATTAAATTAATCTTCCATACCAAGTAGGTTTGGAAAAAACATATTATCTTCGATGTATGAAACTTAAGAATGAAAGAAAAAACAATGTAAGATATACATTTAATATTAAAAAAATATGTAATAAATTATAACACAATTTAAAATGGACAAAAAATACATTTATATTAATGATATACAATAATGTAACCTTGTACAGGAAATACAAGAAAGAACAATGCACATATACATAACACAGAACTAAACAATAAAACTTGTTGCATTAACATTCTACTTCAATGCAATAATGTACATTAAAAAGATATCCAAGTTTCATATAAAAATATCTTACAAAATATTATAAAACCTAAAAAATAATTGAACAAAAAATGTAAGGTATACAAAATATACTAGAGAATATATAATATTTACAAAACAAATAACAACGAAGATATAAAAAGAACAATGCAACTTGTTACATTAAAATTCTAATACAATATAACAAGATACATTCAAGTCATATACAATTTACAAGTGAATAAAAAATTAAAGATATTAGTTAAAGAAATTAAAAGAAGAAATTGAACCTCATTAATGTCATCTGACATAAATGGACTAATTTTCTTATGTTGATTTGGTAAAGTAGTATCAATAGATTTCCTCTTAGACATCTTACAACAAAATTAGATTTAAAATATTTGAAGATATGTAAAACTCTATACCAAATACAACACAAAAAACTAAAAAAAATTCAAAATATACATTGAAAAAGCACAAAATCTTAATAAAAAATGACATAACAATAGAGAAACACAAGTAACATAAAACAAAACATATTTTGCATTGATTAAACTTCAACATACATCAACTAAGAAAAGAAACAAATAAAGAACAAATCAAACAAATGATAAACAATGTAATATATGAGAATACACATACTCATTAGAAATCAAGAAAGATGAGTTAAAAAGTTTAAAAACTTACCTTAATAAGTGACAAAATACATACACACAAACAAAAAATCAAACACACAAAATAACAAAAAAATGTAATATAGTAGAATCTTGGTGAGTGAATTAAAAAAAACTTTTGAAAATACATGGAGAACATAAGGATAACCAAGAGTAGTTAAAGAGATACGAAATAACAAGAAAACACAAAAAAAAAACGCCAAATGAAAAACAATAAAAAAACACAAATATACTAAGTATAAATAAAGAGAAATGAGTGAGTAAGTTAAAATAAACTTACCTTAATAAATAAAAAAACACCTCGGTAAGTAAAGAAACATAAATACAAATAAACACTAAATCAAACACATGAAATCGAAAAAAAGATATACCAAAATCACAATGAAAGAATCAATAAAATCAAACGAACACCTTCAACAATCTATGAACACAAAGATAAACCAGAGCAATTAGAAAGATACTAAATAACAAGAAAAACACAAAAAAAATACCAAATGAACTAGAAAAACACAAAAAAATGCCATACACAATGCGTGATGAAAAACACAAACAAATGCACTGAAAATCAACAAAACAAATCCATGGAAATGAGTACTTGAAATGGCCATAATTGAATGAAGAGAGAGATACGATATGAGAGAAAAAGAAATCAAAATTGAATGCTTGAATGAGGGAAAATATCTCACATTAATCGATATAGCATGCAAGGGCAAAATCATCTTTTACACTTGTGAAAATAGTGTCGTGCCAGTATATCAAGAAAAAATTAAATTAGCTTGGTATGGCCTCTATTATAAGACAATTTCACATATATAATATAATTAGGGTTATCAACGGGATCTAGGACCCCTTTTTCGTTTCCCGTCCACAATTTAGAATTCATCCTCTATCCCACTTAAAATCCTTGCATGGACATATAGGGGATTCCAATGAGAATGGGACCCAAATGAGGAATATGAATCCATGTAATATTTTAAATATTATTTTTTATAATTTTTATTATAAAAGGAAAATTATAATATAAGTAAATAATAAATGATTCGTAATGAGAAAAATAAAATTTTGAAATAAAAAATATTTATGTAAAAGGGATAAAAATAAAAATATATGTAACAATAAATACATAATCATTTTATATTAAACAATATTAATAAATCTTGTTATAAACTAGTTTGAAATAATAACAATAAATTACAAAATAATTATAAGATTTTAGAGTTTAAATAATTTTTATAAAAGAAAAATTATTAATGTTTTATAAAATAAAATATAACTTAAAAATGAAATATAAAATATATAATGCATTATTTATGATTAATTTGAGTTTAAATGTAATTAAATCTATAAAAAATTAAAGAATATTAAATTTTTATATATTTATTAAAACAAGTCATATAATTTCAAGGAACAAGATATGAAATACAATCTACGTCCTTATCTTACCTCGTATTACAAAATATGAATCCTTATTTCTCATTCTTATTCTTTGTTTTAACTTGATAATCCTTGCAAGGATTTGTCACGTAATAAAAAAATTGACATGCACTAGAAAAAATTGTGTTCTATGAAGTATGTATAACTTGCTTAGGGTTTCTGCCAGAGACAGAAGAATTTCGAACAAGTAGAGATTAGAGAGGTGAAAAAGGGACATCGTGATTGCTCCAGTTTGGATTATAAAACGTATTTTTTTCTTGATGAAACCAAATGTCAATATACAAAAAGGGGTTGGAGTTTGACTCTTTTGCTATTAAATTCCGTGCCTTAGAAATGAATGCAACTCCCAATATAAATTTAACTATCAACCTCCCCACTCCCTGATTTTATCCTATTTTATTGGGAAGCTGATACGTAGTTTTAACTTTTAATCTAATGTTATATTTTCAAACATTATTTTAGGAGGCCGATACATAGTTTTAATAGATAGAGTAGATGATCAAAAAGTCCCAAAAAAATTGATATTATTTATAAGAGTATCTCCACTCCATTTCGGTGCAACTTTTACACCATTC
This sequence comes from Hippophae rhamnoides, assembly GCA_033030585.1. Taxonomy (NCBI): domain Eukaryota; kingdom Viridiplantae; phylum Streptophyta; class Magnoliopsida; order Rosales; family Elaeagnaceae; genus Hippophae; species Hippophae rhamnoides. Next base: position 72,485,440 of record CM065429.1, read on the forward strand.
TCCTCTCCAATCTATGACAACAAATATTACACTAAGATGATGTCAGGTTGATAGAAATGAGATTTTGAATGAAATTATTTACACATATTTCTATATTTTGTTATAAATTTGGAATAGAATTGAAACAATTCATAAAATGGATGAAATTGTCGTTCCAGTATCACTTAATGGAATTATTATTCCATTTTCATACCCATTGTATAAAAAAAATTATTTTAATTTTACCTTCAACTTCAAAATCATAAACCCTAAAATTTAAACATTTTTTTCAATTTTGATTATGTAATATTGGATATTAATATTATAAATTTTATTACCGTATATTAATATTTGGATGTTATTTTACAAAAATATAAAAAAATATCAAAAATATTATTTCTTATTTTTAATATTAAATAATATTTTTAAGAAATAATTATTTTTAATAATATATTTTATCTGATTAAGAAAATAATAATTAAATAATATTATTTTAACTTCACTAAATAAAGAGAGATATTATTCTTTGATTTGAATAAATCAAATACTACAATAATAATACTATTTTTTTTATATTTAATTTTATTACTATGAACCATGATCTGAAAAGTATATCTTTTTACAAAATAAAAAATTCCTTTTATTTTTTTTAAATTAATTTCATAACAAATTATTATATTAAATCAATTAATTATTATCTAAAACATTTATACTATTATTAAATTATTATTTTAATTTAACCTATATTTTTAGCTCTATATAATTAATTTTAATTACTATATAGAATAATAAATTAATACTTATAACATCCTTTAATATCGCACTAAATGATATGTATTATATCAAATTTAATACAACAATATTTATAGTGGTGGAGCAACTTTAAATACAAGAGTTGCATCACTTAGTGAAAGGAGCATTATTATGTTTTGTTTTTTTTTTAAACATGTGTCGCCTTTCCCGCATTAAGCATCATGTAGTAGTTAGTGGCTTAGATTCGATTTAATGGGATAATGCAACAAAAATAAATAATACCGATCATACTCATACGGCAGTCTTCCCTTGAGTTGAAGATAGCATAAAGAACAAAATCATGGTCATCAATTACATAATCTCATGAAAACTTTGATTTTCTATTACAAACCAGGTAACACAAGTAATGCAGTGCTAAAGCTTAGTGTCCCCAAACATACAATTTTATTAGTGAAGTAGCTCAATCAATTTGCTACCAACGGATAGGGGTATGTGTGTTTTGAATAAACTGTGGAATCATACAATGTTGCTGCTGTTGCTGCCAATTTTGCAATCCTTCATTTCCTTCCACCATTCTGTCTAATTTTAAAATAGGACCACCATTGCAATTGACACTATTTTCTTCTGTATCCATCATATCAACCTCTTCGGCTTCCATGGGTATTAAAGAATCAACTGTTTCTTCCTCTCGCCTTGGAGTCGACCAATAACGAGATGCAACCCACGGAACAACAGCCAAACAATCATGCGAAACATCTGCTGTATCTCCTTTGCTCTTTTCATCCTCTATCGGTTTCAAAGATTTTGAATTCCTCAATGAAAATATATGATCTACCAATAGGGAGAAAGAAGAAGAAAATGATATATTAGATATATAGACGATAGCCATACCAATCATATAAAAATCAGATTATCAACTTCAAAATATCATATTAAGAATCTAACACATACCCCCAAATCATAAAGTAGAGAAGCCATACTCTTGAATTCTTTGAAATGAAATCAGTGTACCAACTCATCCATTTATTGTTCTCAATTTGTCAGTCAAACACTACAGTATTTATGACCAAATAACTGTATAAAATTATTACTGCAGATCATTCAAAAGCACATAGATCACCACATTATGTAACAGAAATTATTAAATCTTACAAAGAAAGGCTACGCAGGCAACAAATTTCAGGTTCATAAACACACTACCTCTTTTACTCGTAGCGAAATTAAAAGTGAATGTCTAATTGGAAGCATAAGATTAGTTACCTTTAAAACTGGGAATCAAGTCAGAATTAATAATCATTGAGATCTCATTTGGAGATGGCGATTTAAAGAAGGTTGTTTATGTTGGATTGTAAAGCACAAGAGCTTTCTCATTGTAAGCATCGCCCATAGGCATCGAGTTAGCAGGTAAAACGTCAGTTTGCACCGTTGTAGAGCCAATCAAGTGTTGGTCATGTGAAAGTGTTCCACTAAAAACCAGAGGAACATTGCTATTTGTATCTTCATTTGAAATTGGAACCAAATCAGCATCCTTCAAATTTTCATAGAAACACACATCAAAATAAAAAATTGCAACGATTTCAGATTCAGCATAGTATGAAATTCATAACAGGAAGACATCAAATGAATGATTATCAACTTTGGGAAGTAAAATATGAAAATTTATTCAAGTACATCATATTTAGTAAGACAAGTTTAATTTGAGAGGATAAAGGGAGAAGGAAAAGATTGGGAACGTACCAGTCTCCTGGTTTTGGCCGAAGGAGAAGAAAAATTAGTTGGAGATAATTCCTCGTATAGATTTTCGAAATCTTTGCGTTTCATGTTTCAATTTCGTTGACACCGATTAAACGGAAGTGCTAAGTGGAAAGTGGAAACCCTAATGAGATTGCTTGTTCGGATGCTAAAGTCTTTTGTTCACGTTTTTCGCGCTTCTTCTGGAAATTTCTAGCTCCCAGTCCTTACCCATGATAATATTTATATACTGCGTGTGTGCATCTCTAAGGAAAAAGTAAATTGAAGGTAGGATTGGAAAGATTGTGAGTCGACGTAACAAGTCAGATTACACATTTATTTTCGAGTATTTAAAAAAAAATTATTAGTAAAAATCATTATTAACAAAAATATGAAATATGTATTATTTGAATAAATGTATCCATAATATATTTTTTATACAAAGTATAGATACCATTACAAGTATGTAATTCATTCAATTTTAAAAAATAAAAAAACAATAGATATATTTTTATAATATTAAGATACTATTTAATTTTATTATAATAATATAAAATATCAATAATAATTTATAGCTTAACATAAGTTAATAAAACATATTCATTTAATTTTTTAGTGTGTTTTGATAAGTGATGAAATAAAATTTATTTACTTACATTTCAAATCATAAATTTAAATTATATAATGTTTGATTTAAAATTTCATCTTTAATCTCTTTTTATTTAATATATATTTTATAATAATAAATTTATATATTTAGATTATAAAAATTTCTTTGATTTTGTGTGAACGGAGAAAATAAAATTTTGGTATTTTAATGAATTAAAAAAAATATAATTTTATATAATTCATTAACACTTCTTTTATATATCTTGGATAGTAAAATAATAATAAATGTATTTAACAATATTGTTGATATAATATGTTTTTGTAATATGTGATGCAAATTCATTAGATGCTTGAAAATAAATATGGGTGATCAAGTATCAAAGATTGAACTAATAGAGCATTGTATATGAAGATTGAAATAGATTTTGGGTAGCTCGATCGATCGAAGAAATAGTCGATTGTACATTGATCGATGAGTTTTTGCTCAAATTTTAGATTCTCAATTTTGAAGAGTCGATAGATCGAGTAAAGGGTCGATCACTCGAGCTTGTAAGTTTTGATACGAAATAACAAACATGGACATGTGAGTCTATATATAAGGGCTTGAAATTGAAAGCCATTTTGGTAAAAGATAAGGGAGATTGTATAAGACCCTTGGTGCTCTAGAATTCATTTGTGTGAGATCAAGAAGTTTAAGAGCTTGAGAGAAAGAAAGGCAAGAGATAAATATGATTTTTTTCCATTGATGGTGGTGAGAAAGCTTAGTGTTTTTTGGACAACTTTTTGGGTGTAAGCTTTTACAAGGTATTGTTCTCTCTTATTCAATCCATTATTAATATAAGATTTAAAGTGTTTCTCCATCGAAGGAATGTGAGATTTTGGGTATGTTTTTGAGACTAATAGGAATTGGGTGATACTTGTATGATGATGATAATAGATGATTGTAATGCTATTAAGTAGCATAGGTTGTAATCCTATTTAATTCATAGTGGAATATTGTTTGGGTGTTTGGGCTGTGAATGTAAGTTCCATTATTTTGGAGATGAATCATATTAAATATTGTGTGTTGTTTTATTGCTTTCTTTGCTCATATTTATTCCATGTCATTATATTGGTGTGGTTGTATTTGAACTTGTTGTTTATCAATTGGTTTCCATTTGGTTCTTCTTATCTCATTTTTTGATTGGGTAAAAATTGGTTTACTGGATGACTTCGTTTTATATGAACCTTAACAAGACTCAGTATAATCACAATAGATTGGTATCGAAGCTCAAGGTTTCGACTTTGTATTGGTTTGTGCATTGTTAAATTCTGTGGTTTGTTGTGAAGTCTTGTTTGATAGGAGTTTTGTGAAGGTTGTTGGAAATTTATTTGAAGATTTCTTCAGTGTAATCAATTATAAGTAAAGTTAAGATAAGAAAATGATATGGTTCCAGTGACTTGATTCAACAAAAAAATAGCACAAACCTTAAAAAGTGATATGGAGTTTTTGGATGGTTCACCAATTTTCAAAAGAAGGAATTCTAGAAGTAACTGCTTATGCCTCAATTTATTTACATTACACGATGATGTGATTCGTAAGGTGCAATGTTATGTGATTGCAAATGGTATATGGAAAAGTTGGACAAGATATACGTGCAAAATACGATGTCTCAGAGGTTCTATTTGAAAGAACAATTGTTCGGGTTTCGAATGGATATGTCAAAGAGCTTTGAGCCTAACTTGGTAGAGTTCTAGAGAATTTCCATTGACTTTTCAAACATTGGAGAAGGTTTTAGTGATTACAATCTCACCCATTTTTTGTTACACAATCTACCAGAGTCGTATCGTGAACTAAAGACGAGGAACAAGTACGAAAGAGATAAAATCTCTTTAGAGCAAGTGGTCTCTCACTTGAAAACACAAGAATTGGTGTTGAAGATAGAAGGACTACATCTTGGTGGTAGTGATAGAGGAGATGTATTGTTTACTCGTGGTTGGAAAGGTGATAAAAGTAAAGAATTGAATGAAAAGATTCACTCTCAGTTTATGTGGCAAGAGCAAAGAGAAATGTGAGGTGTTATCATTGTCAAAAATATGGTTACATTAAAGAGATTACCCATAAAGCATAGTACATAAGATAGAAGCATTAAGCAATAAAAAAACTTTAATAATGGATGAGAAAACAAGTTGTGGATACGACGAAGCACTTACAATTTCGATAAATAGTGAAAATTTTGGCACATGGGTTTTGGACTCATGGTGTACATACCATTTTACACCTCATATTTCTTTCTTTCACCATTTACAAGCCGATCTCTATCTTATTTGGTCAATGCATTCTAATAAGATTAAAGATTCCATCATCAGTGGGCGACCAAATCATGATATGCCATGTCTTTTCTCTTCCATAACCACACATTATGGTAACAAATTAATTATTAAGACCCAAAACTTGACAAGTTTCTTAGTAATAAAGATGTTATACTCATATCCACGGAGAAATCCTCATCAACTAATGAAAAGAAGCAACTTATTAAGCTATTCAACTCAAATGAATATAAGAAGGAAGAAGCTAGGTCCTTTTCTTTTGAAGTCCTTCAAAACATAAATGTATCACCCCACAAATAATAGAAAACGAGGATTTTTTTTCTTTGGCTTTTCTCTATCGATCGATCTGAAAGTGTAGGAAAGTGATATCTTGTTTTGAAAGTTAGAATCTAAAAAGAGGTTTTTTTATGCCTGATTGATTTCTGTGTACTTAACGGTGATAGAAAGATTAGAGGAAAGTAGTTTGATATTTTACAAAAAAAATTATGGTTTTGATCAATTTCAAAATTCAAATAAAGTTATTGGTTTGTTTGTTTTAATTCTCTTTCAATCTGGAAGGGTAATTGAATAATTTGAGTAATGTGTATAATGTGTTATAACTTATAATCATATCTATTTTTACATCTACATTTATATTTATTTTTATATGTAATATACTATATATATATATATATCTTTATTTTTATATGAAACGTGATACATTAACATCTAAATTATATATAATATGTTACATCCATAGTAATTATAGTGATTCATTGTATATAACTTGTTATATTCACATGTATCTTTTACATACATCATATTTCTTGTGATCTATGAGATGTAACTTGTTATATCTACATATACATGTGTATGTAACTTGTTATATCTACAATAGTTTTAATGATCTATCAAATTTAACTTATTATATTTATTTATATTTTTATATGTAATATATTATATTAATTGAAACTTCGATAAGATTTGGAGTCATTTGAACTCTTGTGGAAGCGTCGACTATAGGTACTAGATAGATATGCAGTGGATATGATTTTGATCTTATTTTATTAAAATTATAAAAAGAAAATATTTTAATTTTTTATTATATAATTTGATATAAAATTATGAATTTTAAAATTATTTATTGTTAATTAGAAAAAAAAATTAATTTATTAAAAATTAAGTTATTTATGCCGAATACTCCATATTTTGTGGAGTCTCAAATAATTATCCTCTGAAGCCCAATTAGGCCCAACTAGCTAAATACAAGTTTGAATATTGGAGCTCTCTAATGTCCCATCGCCAAAGCATATTGTTTATAATTTCATTTATCTTACTCAATTAGTGAAGACAAGTGTTTAAAAATAAGGTGCATTTGTTGAATATTTACGCTTAAAAGAACAAATTGAAGCGACATAATTTAGCAAATTAGCCGCCTAATTTGTGGTATACACCTGCTGCAGATTTACGTTTAAATTAATGACATAATTTAAGGAAATCGGCTACCGATAACCCATTTTATACACTTATTTTCATCAAATTTAGTAATGATAATTGCTATGTTCTTTAATATTTAGTTAATTTTTGTTAAATAAATTAATATTTTCCTTTTATGCTATAAAATATATTTTTAATATAATTAAATAATTTGTATCAAAATTTACTTAATTTCATATTTCTCATTCACAAATATAATTTCGTGATAATATAGTTTCTTAATTACAATTTAGAAAATCAAAAATATAATTTAAATTAAATTGGGCTTAATTATAATTATTAAAAGTTTAAAAATTTAATTTAAAATTAGCAAATGGCTCGATCGTAATTTAAGAAAGTTCAAAATGTAATTTGATTAAATTAGGTGAAAACATAATTAATAAGTTATTTGTCTTCGGCAGAAAGTTAAGTTCCACGCTGGCCAACATCCACGCCGCATAACGTGGTCCGTCTGATCAAAGCATAAACGGCCAAGATCGGCGCGGTAGTTCAAGCCCGACCGAATGACCGTGTTTACGCGCCGGCGCTCCGAGCCGGCTCACCTTCACGCTCAGTGCCGTGCGTAAGGGGCGGTCCCACGGTTCGCTACGCTGGCCGCCAAAGTGCGTTGTAATCTCGTGCGCCGAACCACGTGTAATCGTTCCCAACCATTTAAAGTACGCCACGTGTTCAACGTTCCTCAGCACCAATCAAAGAGCGCGGCGGTACGTTTCGAATGCAAAAAGTGCCGACCCGCACTGCTCCAGCCATTGCCCCCACGCCTCGCGCCGCAATCAGCGCACTCCGTGACTGCCCCGTTTCCCCGTTATTCTGTCCGCCACGTGTCACACCAATCTATTCAGCGAATCAAACGCTGACACGTGGCACGCACAATGAATAAAAAAAATGCAGAAACGACTCCTTGTCTCGCGTGAATTAAAATAAGTTTTTGATTTTCGCGTGACCGCGGTTTTTAAGGGGAATGTCAGGGTTTTATTTTCGATACAAATTGTTACGCGTGTATGATATTTTAATATTTATGATGTATTTTTTTAGCTATAAATAGGTGATATTATGATAGAGTACGAGAGAGTTTTTTTAGTTTAGAATTTTTGTGTTGTTCGGTTTTGGGATCACAGAATACCGTAAGCCATTTTTTGGCTTTTGTCAGAGCCACAGCTACCAAATATTTCTACATGATGTTTTAATTTTCTTCGTGTTCTTCATCTTATTTTTCTCGAACCTGTTGTAATTTTTATTTTAAATTTATTAAGTAATTTAATTTTTCTAGTAAGTGCATTTATCCAAATATACGAAGCTTCTTTGATTTTAATTATTTTTGATAGATTTATAAGACGTTCGATTTGTTCATTCTATTTTGTGCTTAATGCTTTTTGATTATTTACTTAATTTTATCAAAACGATTTCAGGGTATAAAAATAAACTTAAGAAAGGCATTTTTGGCAGATATCGCTTCGTAAATAGAATGACATGTACGATGTATGATTGGTGAATATACCCTAATTGTACGTACGACCATTCGAGAACTTAGAACTTAACCTAATCTTATTAAATTTAATTATCAAGGAGATATAGTGAATTAATTTAACGAGGTGTGTTTATACTGAGCTTTCCAAGAGATGTATGAATAAAAAAGAAAGTTTTCTTTGACAAATTAAATGTACTAAAAATATAAATTAAAAGAAAATAATATGATTTTAGTGGATTAGTTTGGTGAAAAATTGCAATCCTGTAGAGTTCTTTTATTTTTTTGTTACCTTTTTCCATATTAACGATTATTTTGGATAAAATTAGAGAGATACAATTTTAGTACTCAACAAACTATAGTAACAATAAATCTCCCATTGAATCCGATCTTTACTTACAAATCTTTATTATCATACCGTATGCATACAGACGATTTCTGTGTTGCAAAACACACAACAAGTTTTTAAGGCCAATATGATTTGTTTTACTATTTTCATTGTTGATATTAATATCAATCAATCGATTTAATTCAAAACAAAAAATTATTTTTACAGGTTTAGTTTATTTTTCAAATTTTCTTAATAGATTTTGTTTGACACACAAATCTTACCTCACAAAAAGAAAAATAAATTTTTATTTTGCTTATTGTTTGTTTTGCAATTTTCTCGTGGGTTGAGATTTTGTTTGACATGCAAATCTTAATTCACAAAAGAAAATAAAAAAAAATAAAAAAAATAAAAAAGTTATGGTTATTGTTTCTTAATTTAATTTTCAATTTTCCCGTAAGTTTGAGATTTTGTTTGACACACAAATCTTAACTTACAAACAGAAAAACAAATTGAGAAGTCAAGCTGAAGACTATAAAACAAGCGCTTCTTGGGTGTGTTGCAAAACACACAATAAGTTTTTGGCACCGTTGCCGGGGATTTGTTTTACTATTTTCATTGTTGATATTAATATCAATCAATCTGATTTTAATTCAAAACAAAAAAATTATTTTTGCGTGTTTAGTTTATTTTTCAAATTTCTCGTGGGTTGAGATTTTGTTTGACACACAAATCTTACCTCACAAAAAGAAAAATAAATTTTTATTTTGCTTATTGTTTGTTTTGCAATTTTCTCGTGGGTTGAGATTTTGTTTGACATGTAAATCTTAATTCACAAAAGAAAATAAAAAAAATAAAAAAATAAAAAAGTTATGGTTATTGTTTCTTAATTTAATTTTCAATTTTCCCGTAAGTTGAGATTTTGTTTGACACACAAATCTTAACTTACAAACAGAAAAACAAATTGAGAAGTCAAGCTGAAGACTATAAAACAAGCGCTTTGAGGCAACCCAATGTGTTTTTTTATTATTTTTTTCGCATGTATTAAATTTTATATTTTGTTACGTTACTTTTTTTTCCCTTCGTAGGTGCAAATCGAGTAATGAAGCAATTTTGTCTTAACCAATCAAACAAACCAGGAAGTCTTCTTTAAACCCATCTCAAATGTTCTTTAATTTTTTACACATCGAGGACAATGTATATTAAGTTCGGGGATGGTGTATATACTAAACTAAATTGAAATACTTTCCTCGATGTTCTCATGCCGTGAATTTTTTTTGTTTGCTTCTGATCAAGATATTTTACATTTAATAGTGATTTATTTTTTGTTTCTTCGATTTAAATGATACATATCTTCTTAAAAATTTGAATATTGTCTAAGCTGTGAGAATAATTTTTACATATATTTCATTTTTACAAGGATAAAATAGTTATTAGCACTAGTCTTGATTTTTGAGCTATGATAATTTAGAAAAGGTTTATGAGTATGGAATTCGATTGATTTTTGTGGTATTCCAGATCTTAGAATTTGTTTGATTTTCTCTCGAGGCGAAATTATAGATAACATTTAACTAAGAAAATGATTTAGGCCATCTTTGGATCGTTTGAGCCTTTCTATCTACCTTCACATACACTATTCATAGTATACCCCTTTTGAGCTTCAAAGTTTATATATATATATATATCATTTCAAAAGCCTATCTTAAAAAATATATATATATATGTTTGTGGATATATCTATTTTTCCTATCTCACTAACATTTACAGTTATTAGTAAATAATTAAAGATATATCATGAAAAAAAGAGGGTACAAAAAAAAAAAGAAAAAAAATAGATTCTAAAAAAAAATGAAAAAAAAGAGAGAAAAAAAAGCAGAAAAGAAAAAAAAAATGAGTTTGGATGGGATGAAAGAAGAACTCTTGTTTCAATCCTAAAATTAAGAGTGTTTAGAAAATTTTGTGCTAAATATAATCTTTTATCCTACCTTCACCTAAGCCATACATTACAAGTTTAATGAAGTCCTATTGATTTGGTGTTTTGTGTTTTGTCTACATTAAGGAGTAGAGAAATGAAAAATAAACTTATGAGATTTGTGATTTCATGATAATTTTTTTGATTTCATATTTATATAAACTGATCCTGGATTCGTACGTGATGAAATTTGAAAAGACTTCACACACACACTTAAAAGTTCATCAGGAAAAGGTTATATACTTTTAAATTGATTTTGATGCTTAGATAAAATTCTTTTTATTTCTTTCGAGTTATGTTATTTGGAATGTTTAAAAATAAATATTTTGAAAATCACTATTTTAAATGCAGCTTATCTTTGTTTTATTTCCTTCATTTTCGTCGAGGACTAGCAAAAAACTTAAGTCATCAAGGTGCCACGAGGAAATAGCAAAACTTATATTAATTCACACTATACAAGGAAAGTCAAGCTTCAGATTTTTTTATTCATCGCTGCGACCAATGTCAACGCTTGATTCACAATAGATCAGATCGCGTGACACGTGGCAAAGAATAACAGGAAGCACGCGTCGCTCTTGATTGGTGCAAGGAACGCTGAACACGTGGCATACTTTAAATGGTCGGGGGAACGATCAGACGTGGTTCACCGCGACGAGATTACAACCTTTGGCGCAGACGCAGCAGACACGCGGGACCCACCTTGTACCGCCGGTCATACGCGTGCTGGCCCCACTGGCACCAAGCCGCGTGAAAGCCGCAGTTCCAGACGCATTCGCTTTGGTCGGGCTTCGAACTACACGAGCCAATTCGACCGCTTTACGCTTTGACGGATCGATTTCACCACGTTGACGCGCTGATGTCGACGCGTGGAACTTCTTTCCTGCGAAGACAAATAACTTCTATTAATTATGTTTTCACCCACAAATTTAATCCAAATTACATTTTGAACTTTCTTAAATTACAGTCAAGCCCTTTGCTAATTTTAAATTAAATTTTTAAATTTTTAATAATTATAATTAAGCCCAAATTTAATTTAAATTATATTTTCAATTTTTATAAATTGTAATTAAGAAAATATATTATCTGAAATTATATTTGTGGACAGAAATATGAAATTAAGTATATTTTCGATACAAATTATTTAATTATATTAAAAATGTATTTTAGCACATAAAATGAAAATATTAATTTATTTAACAAAAATTAAGTAAATATTAAAAGAACATAGCAATTATCATTACTAAAATTGAAGAAAATAACTATATAAAATACAGTTATCAGTGGCCTAATTTAAGGCTTAAATTATGGCACAATTTAAGGAAATTGAGCCTTTCTTCATCTATAAATAGGGAAGAGTTCATGCATTGAAGAATAAGGCAAAAATCAGAAAGAGTATAAGCAAACTCAAAGAGATAAAATACTTATGAGTTTGGGGAAACACTTGAGAGATATTATTAGTGAGGAAATCTGTATTTGTATTCGGTATATTTCCTACCCAGTTTAAATAATATCTCACGCTTCCCGTGGACCTAGGCGAACCGCCGAACCACGCGTTAATTGCGGTGTATACCATTTTATCGCTGATATATTAATATACCGCTATTTATCGCTTCGCCCACAAAAAATTGGTATCGAGCCAAATATAACAAGATATATATAAAATCAAGCTCTCGACGATACAAACGCAACGGTGAAAGAATCGTCAAATCGGGTCGAATCACCGCTTTAAGTCCGCTTCCGAGTCCTGGCCGCCACCAACTAAGTCAACTCGCCGAAGTCGACCGAGTCAACTCAACTAGTGATATTTGGAACGAGTCGGGTTCTGCTTTTTCATCCGTTTCAACCGAGTTGGATCTATTCCTAGCTAATCGACCATTCCGTATTCAACTACTTAACTCGCTTTTTCAAATAAGGTATAAAATTTGGAAACACTGCTTTTAAGTTGTAAGTGAAAAATTTCTGCTATCGCTTGTACTTACGGCCGATAGGAGAGATCAAAGAAGTGAACAAGTTGACCATAGAATTTATGGCAAACCAAGTTCTACTCAAGAACTACGTTAGTTCAACGCAAAGTTCGAGGAGAAATTCGATCACACCAAAAACTTTGGTACGTGGCAATGTGAAGTATTAGATCTATCATTCGAGAAGGATCTAATATAGCCTTGGAGACTAGGCCAAGAGATTATTCAAATGAAGATTGGAATTATGTCAAACAACAAGTCAGTGGCGCACCCGACCGTGCTTAGAAAAGATCGTAAGTACTTTGTCATGAAAGAGAATGTAGCTACAGCTTCTCTGGAAGAACTAGAGGACAAATACACGATGAAAATTATTGAGAACAGACTTCTACTTCAAGAAGAAACTTTTCCGTTTCAAAGATAAGAAAGGTACCCTATGATCAGCACTTAGATACTCAATAAAATTTGGCCGATCCGCAAAATTTAGATGTTGAAATTATCGAACGAAGATAAAGCTTTGTCATTAATTCATTACCCGAGAGCATGAAAGCATTTAACCACAACCCCGTTATAATGGAAAGGATGCGAGGTTAAGTTCGTAGATGTTTCAAATGCTTTGGTAAATAACGAGGCAATTTGAAGGATCAACATGATCACTAAACTCAATATCGGGAAGCATCACGGCAAATGAGGCAGGACTAACAACAAAAAATCATGATCAAATAATAGTGGGGAAATCTAGATCAAAGCCTGTAGGATATAGTCATCCGTAAGACATCACGCGAAGGACGAGCGCCTATTGTCACCGTAGTGGCACTAGAAGAAAGATTGTCCAAACAAGGACAAGTCAAATGCAAATGTCACACGTATGTATGGGCCGACGAAGAAGAATTAGCCTTTTCAGCTTCATCATCAAAACCTACTCGATAAGCCGGGATCCTCGATTCTGGATGTTCTTATCATACGTGTCCAAACAGACATTGGTTTTCGAAGTTTTGAAGAGCTCGATGGAAGAGTCATGTGCGATGGTAACGACAATGCCCGTCGACAAAAGGATCGAAACAATACGACTAAAGATGCACGATGGTACAATCGACGACTTACAAAATGTAAGGTATATTCTCGACCTAAAGAAAACCTTATTTCTTTAGTGTTCTAGATTCTCGATGGTTACAAGGTAACATTGGAAATGGAGTCTTGGAAAGTTGTACGAGGTGAATTTGTAAAGCAATGCATGATACCTTGGCGCGAACTTGTATTTCTGGGGACGGGTACAGCTGTAGCGGCGCTTGTCTCAAGTAGTTCTCAAGAAAAGGCAAATGATTCTTCCCATGCAGGCACATGCCTTTAGGGTACGCTTCTGAAAAGGCTTTGCAAGGCTTAATGAAGCAAGGTCTTTGAAAGCAAGACCGGAAAGTTTGATTTCTGCGAGCATTGTAACGGGAAAACAAACAAGAGTCAAGTTCGCACCGCCATTCATCGTACTAAGGGATCTTCGATTATATTCACACGGATGTTTAACCTTCCAAGAATGCTTCACTCTGAGGTAAACGTTGGTTTGTGACTTTTATTGATGATTTCTCTAGATATGTCTGGATATACACTATGAGTCACAAAGATGAAGTTCTGGATATCTTTCTTAAATGGAAGAAAATGATCGAGACTCAAACAGGCAGGAAGATTAAAAGACTCAGATCTGATAATGGTGATGAGTATAAATCTGATCCTTTCTTTAAAGTTTGTCAAGATGAAGGGATAATCAGACATTTTTCGCTTCCTCCGTACACCACGTGCCAGAACGGAGTCAGAGAACCAATGAATCGTACTTTGGTTGAGAAAGTTCGATGTATGCTATCTCATTCCAAATTGACCAAGGAATTTTGGGTAGGCTTTGTCATATGCAACTCATATAGTCACCGCATTTCCTACGACCGCATTAGATGGAAAACTCCTAAAGAGGTACGGTCTCGGACAACCTCGCCATCGACATGATTCATTGCGAATATTGGACGTCTCGCATATTTTCACGTTAGCGAATCCAAACCTGATCCTAGAGCAAAGAAAGTCGTTTTCTGGCTTTACAGGATGAGTTAAAGGATTTCAACTTTGGCGTGGTGAATCCAAGAAGATTGTCTTAAGCCGAGATGTTACATTCGACGAGTCTCACATGCCGAGACAAACAAATTCAGAGAAAGAGAATGAAAGTAAAAATACTCTTTCTATGCGATGTTTTAGACTTCTAAGATCCATAAAATATTGCACCAATTACCGATCGTGGTGAAGATGAAATTGATGATCAAGAAGAGATTTCATGGCTAAGGTGGAGGTTCTCTCACCATCACCACCGATTAATCACAGCCTTAATCTATTACCACTACTCGACCGGTAGGAGATTAAGCCTACCGTATACATAAACACGGTAGCATTCGTGACTTCCAAAGAATTGGATGATGATATCACATGCACTTGGCTGCAGAGAAGCCGTGCAAAGAGTTGATAAGACGAAGGAAAATGGCAATGGATGAAGAGATGAAGTCTCTACATCGTAATCATACTGGGAGCTGGTTCAACTTCCCAAAGGAAAGAAAAACTATCGTTGCAAACGGGTTCATGCCACGCCGAGCGTGTTCTCCTGTAAAGACAACATCGATACAAAGCCGACCGGTAGCAAAAGGCTACGCCGTAAAGAAGGAATAGACTACAAATGAGGTATTCTCACCGTTGTTAAGCATTCATCTATTCGGATACTATTGGCTTTGGTAGCACAAGCTTGATCCTCGAAGTTAGCTCAACTCGATGTCAAAACAAATTTTTCTCCACGGTACTTTGAACGAAGAAATCTACATGTCTCAACCGAATGGCTTCAAAATTCCAGTGACGAGAGAATCGGGTCATTGTTTCGAGCAAGTCAATTTATAGCCAAGCAATCACCGCGATAATGGTACAAGCGCTGATAGCTTATTAGAGAAAGCAAAAGTACACACGTAGTCGGCCGCTTGATCATCAGGTATACTTTCGTAAACTCCAAGACGGTACTCTTCATTTATTTTTCTTATATGTTGATGATATGTTGATCGTATCTAAGAAAGGCGAGATCGTAATATCATGCTCGCGAGTTCGGGTAATTTGAAATGAAAGATCTCGGGAGAAGCTAAAAATTCTTAGGATGGAAATCACAAGAGATGTAGAAGTCAAGTACACCGTCTAATACGCATCAAGATCTCAAGAAAGTACTACAAAGGTTTGACATTACGAAAACCAAACCAAAGAAGACACCGCTTGTCCTCATTTTCGCTGTTGCATTAATGTCACCTAGCACCATCGACACGAGAAGAAGAAAATGGAACGTGTTCCATATGCAAATGCCGTTGCCTTGACGTACGCAACGGCTCGGCACCGCACCGGAGCATTTCCCCACGCCGTTAGTACGGTGAGCTTCCGCATGCATAACTGGTAAAGCGACAAGCAAAGGAAGCTGGATTCTACTGGGTGACATCTATGGTAACGCGATATTGGTTTGAAGTTCGGCAGACAAGACCGATCAAGGTAAACACCTAGTCGATACGTGGATTCTCACCTACGCCGAGATCTCGATAAGCGTCGATCTACAACTAGTTATGTGTTCACAATGGCAGTGAGACGCATTATTGAGATCAACAATGCAATCAATCGTAGCTTTGTCTACTACAGAGGCAGTAGTATACGTGTCGTAACATAGCATTCAAAGAAGCTATACGGCTTCTGCTGACTAAGGATTTGGGTATTGTTCGTAAGAACGCGGAGGTTTTCTCATGACAAACCAGAAAGTTGCCATTTGTTTGGCAAAGAACCAAGTTCATCAGCGTCGCACCAAGCACATCGATGTTCGATTTCATTTTGTTCTAGAAATCACAACGGCGAATGTTATACCTGTAAAGTGCCTGAATCGTAGATAACCCCCGTATATGCTTACAAAGCGTGGTTACATGGATCAAGTTTCAATACCGTCGAACTTGATCAACATCTTCGAGCTTAGTGCGCCAAGGCGCATTCTGGGAGTGCCATGAACTTTTTCGCCAAGGTGGAGATTGTTGAATATTGGCTCTAAAAGTAACAAATTAGTGACATAATTTAGGGAAATTAGTGGCCTAATTTGTGGCATGATTTAAGGACATTAGTGGCATAATTTAAGGAAATTGGTGGCCTAATTTAAGGCTTAAATTATGGCACAATTTAGGAAAATGGAGCCTTTCTTCATCTATAAATAGGGAAGAGTTCATGCATTGAAAAATAAGGCAAAAATTAGAAAAAATCATAGAGAGTATAAGCAAACTCAAAGAGAGAAAATACTTATGAGTTTGGGAAAACACTTGAGAGATATTATTAGCGAATCAGACTCAAGCATGTATATTTCCTACTTAGTTCAAATAATATCTGCTGCCTCCCGTGGACCTAGACGAATTGCCGAACCACGTAAATTCTGTGTGTTCATTTTATCGCTTTGATATATTTATATACTGCTATTTATTACTTCCGCCCGGAACATCATCCTCAGTTGAACTTGTTTGAAAAGGGAAACAAAATCAGTAAATATGGCCTCTTTGGTCATTATAACATTCTCTCGTATCTAACCAAAGAACTATCGCACATTGACATAATAAAATCCAAATGTTTAATAATAATTTAACCTCCAATTTTTTTTTTTCTTTTTGGCTGGAAATACCTTGAATAGTTTGATTATTTTGTGACTGACTATTGTGAGAGCATAGCATTCAAATAATCACCACCCTAATAAGTTGGAACACTTTAAACTCAATGAGTAAAAATGTTCTTTATCATTGGTTTAAGGATAAATTATTTTTCCATCATATGTATCAATCGATGGTAGTTCAAGATTAAAATAAATATAATTAATAATATATTTGTTACATTAAATTAAAACCTCAATTATATAATTTTTATATAATCATAGTATTTATTATGAAATCATGTAATGTTATAAAAATAATACAGTTATGTAAAAAAATTATACGATAGTCTAAACCATATTTGACACTTAACTTAATTTATTTGAATTTTTAATAATAAAATTATGTATATTAATTTTTTATTTCATATCATATTAAAAATAATAATTTTTAAATATTTAAAATATAATAAAAATAAAAAAATTATTTAAAATATAAATTATGTTATTAAAATATTTATAATCAAAGAACAAACACAATACAAATTAATTATAAATATATAATATAAATCAATACAATACAATTATATTTAACATATTCGATAAAGTATACTAAACATACTCTAAAAGTATAATTTTTGTATTTTTTCCCCTATTTGTACATCTTTTTATTTCTCTTATGCTGATTTTAGTTTGGTTCAAAAACAAGGAATAGTGCATGATTTATGGTAAAAATCCAAGTGAATAAACTCATATTATTATTATTATTATTATTATTATTATTATTATTATTATTAGATTCGAGCTTCATACCATTAGAAAACTAGCAAACTAAATTCGGTAAATTAGTAATCAAAGTGGAAGCAATTCAAATCACTGCCCATTTTGCACTTTCTTGTTATATAACACATTTCATCTTAAACCTAAGTGGGTTTCGATCCTTCTACGAAAGTATACCAATGTTATATTCATCTTCTTGTTTTTTCCTAAACTAAAAAAGAAAAAGAAAGAAAATTTATTGATCACAAAACACCAATTTCCCTCCTTTCAAACACAGTCCTTGTTCTCCAACAGAATTAACGACCTTTCCATAGCTATACCTTAGAGGCATTCTTTCCATCACTCTATGAAACTCACTTATACATTTCCCTCTTCTCTTCCTATGTTGCCCTTTCCTACTACTCAACCCCACTTTTGCCACTCCTTCTGCTAATCCGAACGCTTCACCACTATATACGTCGTCGTTTCTCGCATCCCCCCAATCTCTAACCCTCTCTGCACCCACTAGAATGGGCCCCGCATTCACCGAATCGGCCACCACAAAATTCATCAACACATCCTCACAGTTACGCTCCCGATCGACGATGTTCCTCATGCGGAACATGGAAGCTTCTCCTCCGCAGCTGTATAGGAACAAATACTCCCTCTTGAAAATCATAAACTTGGTGAGGACAATCGAGTACTTGTCTGGATGGACGGTGTAGATCCACTCCTTTATCGATAAATCTAAATCGTGCGATCGCGCGAAGAATCCGATCAGACGGTCGGGATTCGATTGCCAGACTCTGAAAGCGAAGTGAAATGATTTCTGGTCAACTTCAACATCGTCGTCGCAGATCAAAACAGCGGCGTTTTTAATGGAAGGTCTGGGAAGGAACCGGGCATTGAGGCTGCTCGAAGATTGGCGAATCAACGAGATAGTTGAAGAACCGAAGGAAGAGATAAGTGTAAGGTTTTGAGCCAATTGGGATAGGGTTTCCGCCGGAGTAGAGGGGTTTCCCCAGAGGATCAGTATAGCGGAGACTAGGGGCGACGCAGCGTAGGTGGTGGCAACTGATTGGAGGAGAGGAATACGGGATTCGGAGTAGCCGTTGATTAGGACTGTGATTTGGTCCCATCGGAGACTTCTCGGGTCTGGTTGAATATTTGGGTCGCATGGATCCGAGGTTAGTGAGCGAATAGAAAAGACATAATTGATAAAGAAAAGCAGAGCTATGCATTTTAGGAAGAGCTTCATTTCTTCAGCAGCTCCGTTAAGACTTGAAACTGGGTGTTTGATTTTTGAATAATATAAACTATTTTGTAAAGGAGAAGTGACAAATATGTAATTTTTAGGTCACATGGAGTTTATTCAGTCGTTAGTGTCAACGACACGTCGTTTATTATAAACTCCTAGTTGACTAGTTGTGCTGTGTGCACCACTCCAGCAAGTTCAGCTACGACAAGAATTGGCATTCCTTCATTTCTGATGTCTCGCTAGCTGCAGCAAACATTCCAAGACTTTTTTTTGTCATCACTCTTTATTGTTATGTTGCATTAATTCTTATTCATTATATCGTTGGTAATTCATGTAAAGTTGTTTTGAAGGCAACTTTGTGTGAACTTTGCAATGGTAAGGGTGCTTAGTTTGCCACTTTTGTAAGGGGCTGAAAAGTGAAAACCTGTGTGAAAGCTGAAAACAATAGGATCTATGGTCGATGTCTCTCTAATAGAGCTGTAAGTTGGGTTTGCTCTAACTTTTTGGAAGCTCAAAACATTTTCTTCATGTATTGAAGCACTTTTTTAATTATCAAAGCGCTTTAACAAGCTCATAGAAGCATAAACAAACAGATACTTAATATGTCTCCCTGCCCCCTCTTCTATTTTTTCCGTTTTCCTTTTTGACAATGACTTCCAGCTTTTTGTGGCATATTTTGTAAAGGATCATATAGTAGAGAGAAAACGAATCTTCTATTCTCTTCTTTAATTTGCTGCAGATCGGATGTGTCTTGTTTTCAATGTGCAAAATGTTCAAATGTCTTACAAGGATTGTTTTGTTCTTTTGTACAGCTTATCAAATATGCATTCCTCTGTTCTTTTTTATTTTACCACTGAATAATTAGTCTTCTGAATTCTCATGTAATTTTTATTTCATAATTGTATTCAGATGTGTGGATATGAATGAAATTGTAGTATAATTAAACAAGATTGCTGCAGAGTGCAGACTACATCTTTTTTTGTTTGAAAAATGAGTAAAAAAAAATTCAATATTACCTGAGTTGAGAAGACAAGCTGTCAGTATTACCGAAGTATCTCTACATGTCTACAATTGCTGTCTTTTGCATGCTGTCCTGATACTATTTCAGCATTTGAGTACGGTTACTATGTACGGCTATGTAGTATTTCTACTCATTTATCCTTCGAAATAGAGAGTGATTTTAAAATATTTCCTAATGATTGCAAATCTTGTTTCATTTATGGCAAGTTGATTTTTTCAATATCCAACTTTTGTCTATTTCGGCTGAAATTAATCTTAAAATGAAAGCTTCAAGACTTTTTATGAAAGAAACTTTTGTTTAATATATACTGCATAACTTGATGTGGTTAAGTATATCTTATTAACAGAGTTAAAGCATTAAATGAGGCATGAGTTATGCAGTTGGCACGTTTTCATACTTTCTGAAAATTGAAATATATGGATGCATGTGAATAAGCTAGAAACTCTCAGATTTTTCTACTCTTCGCTTTTGTTTAATTTGACCTGTGCTTAGATGGACAGAATCCAATGTTGCAATGCTTATTTTAATATGTCTTTTATATATTTCCTTCTATTTCAGAAGCATAGGATGCTAACGACCTTTATGGATTAGTGAACGACTGTACTCAACAAGCGGTATTCATATGATAAATTGCTACTAAATAAATGCATTGAATATTATATTTATGGAAAGACATAACTGTAAGTGTCCTTGAAGTACTGATTACTGAATGTAGCTGTTCTACATTTTCACTATGCACAACATACTAATCTAATCTGACAGATGTGCCATGGTAAAACTGTTGACTAACTTTAGATATCTTTTGAATCTGAGTTGCCATTTTATTATAACTTTTTTTCAGGTGGTAATACCTTGTTTTACATTTGAGGATTAGATGATGAAAGCTGTTAGCTAAATGCTTCTCTCGAAATAAAATCATTGAAATGGTGAGTTGGGATTAACAATTTTCAGCCTTTTGAATTATACAATTTGCAGCCTTTTGAATTATTGATCTCTTGTTTTGATTCTTCATATATTTATATCACATAAATGGATGTTTGACATTTGATTAAAATTGCTAGTATGCCTCAGAATGCAATAGCAATGAAATGCTTAGTATAGGCAATAAACAGTTTTGAATCATTATAATGCTGAAATGGTAATTTTAACATTAGCAAAAAAAGTTATTCAAATATTTCCCTCACAGAAACATACATACATAGACTCATATATGATGATGAAAATGTAGAGGAACAAAAGATGAAGATCCAAAACTATCTGCACATTGGGCTTTCTGGGTAGTGAGAAAGAGTTAGCTGGCTATCTGGTAAGCTACATTCCAACCTATCGTCTCTGTTAAGATTGTTTTGCAAGAAAACTATGTCTTTCTTATCTTCCATCATCTTCAAAATAGTTTCAAACATAGCAACCTCACATGGAATCCTCAACACACCTTCATGTTGAAACCCAAATTCCTCCTCTGCTTCCCTCAACAAAACATGAAAAACATCATGACCCAAATACTCTGTTGGTACAATAAATCTCTTCCGCTCTTCTCCAACAGAAATTGCAAGGTAGCCTTTAGGAACAGTAGT
The DNA here is from genome assembly GCA_033030585.1 of Hippophae rhamnoides. NCBI lineage: Eukaryota > Viridiplantae > Streptophyta > Magnoliopsida > Rosales > Elaeagnaceae > Hippophae > Hippophae rhamnoides. The sequence goes on from CM065429.1 coordinate 72,507,299, forward strand.
ACTATTGCTTGAAGCTTCACTAGCTGTTCTGTCAGATAATGAAAGTGTCCTTTTCAGGAAATGGATACTTTTGTTGATGTTGGTGCTGTTTGTGGATTTTGATGAGTTTGCAAGCTTTCTCCACTTCTTTAGGATCTGTTGAAGCCTAACAATTTCTCTAATCTTGTTAGATTTCTTTGAATCCATAATGCTTATTTCTGACGTGTTTCTAAAAGGTATGTATCTTCCTCTTCAATATGTTGCTATTTGCTAATGTCTATCTTAGTTGGTTGTTTTGAAATTTATAGTGGTTAAGACCTTGGTCCTGCCGAATTTTAAAAGGAAAAAAAAATACCCCTATGATCATTTTTTTTATTTTTTTACACTTTACTTCCACCTCTGAGTAAGTTTACTTTGAAGTGTTACATTTCAGTGTTTTTTATTATTAACAAGTTGAACACTCTAGTCTTTCTTGTTGTTATCAATTTTAATAATTTATGTAATATTTTAGTCATTTTACTTTTGAAAATTGATCTGGATATTTTGTCATATAAAAGAAAACTCCCACCCTTGTTATTAAGGTTTAAAATCCTAGTTTACTTAATGGTATAAAAGTTAGATTAATTCTTATTCTGTTTTAAACCACAAATTCAAAATCCACAAATATCATTTAATATTAAAAAAATATTTAAAATCAATTTCACCTAATTTTTTCTGAAAAGAGAAAAAAAAATTAAAAATGACAGAAAGAATCAGTTTGTTAATAATAAAAGTGACTAAAATATTTAAAAGATGAAAACAGAGTCACCGTACCGTTTGGCTACTCTTTTAAAAGCTCCGTTTTCTATTTTTTAATATTTTACTTACAGCTTAGACCCATCCTTAAGAATTTATTATTTATTTATTTATTTATTTATTTATTATTATTATTAACACTAGTAGACTTAGGCCCCCTTCCCCTTGGTTTCACCTTTCGGCACAAATGGTTAAACTCACGTGGGGTTTGCCGGTTTGGTACTAAATTTTCATTAGCTCCTTAGACTGCGATTTTGAGTTTAATTGAAAATTTCAAATCGTAATCTAATGTTGTCTAAGTAGTGCGGAAGAAATATTACATATCATGGGGTAATAGTGCCTGTTTTGTTAGCACTTAGAAAGTATTACGATTCTTTGGTGAAAATAATTCTATCAATTCACTTAATTTAAAAAATCAGATCAAATATGTTAGATTTAGATTGAATTGAATCGATAAATTTTATAATCGAATTTGATTTGGATTGAAAATTATAAAACTCGTTTGAATTCAGATCAAATTGATAGATTTTATAATTTGTTGTATTCGATACGGATTAAATTATTAATAAATTATAATTAAATAAATATTTTATTTTATAATATGTTATATTTAAATATTATGCATACTATAATTATATTATATTATTATTTTAATTTAAAAATAAATATAAATATTTATAATAATTTGATATTTTTTAGTTGTAATTACAAATAATAATATTTGTTACAAAAATATCAACTTAAAAATTTAAATTTATATATGTCGTGTTTTATATATGATAATAATTTATAAATAAATTTTAATATTAATCCGATCTTATTTCAGGTTCAAAAAATTTGATCTGTTTAAATTAAAATTAGTTCAAATTGATTATATTATCAGAAAAGATACAATTAAAAATCTTTAAATATATTCAAATTGAATTGAATTCATATGAATTAAAAATAAACAATTTAAAGATGAAGTTAATCCTATTTATATAATCTTGATACATTTTCAATTTGTTATTTGAACAAATTTTAATAGTTGGAAATAAAATGAAAGAATTGAGACCCATGGAAAGTAGAGAGTCAAATTAATGATTACAATTATAGAGCTTGTATCTCATTTGTGATAAAAATTATGTGACTTTCTTATATTTTAACTCGTTATTAAAAAAATTTAACTCTATAATTGTTATATAATTATATTTTTAACCATAAAAAAATATCATATTATATTAAATATAAATTATATAATTATGTAAAAAATTAATATTATTAAAAGATATAAGCTTAAATCATAATGATATTTTATTTAGACTTTTTAAAATTATGTATCATGATTTTTGATCTCAAATTAAAATATTTTTTTATTTTTAAAATTAAAAATATAAAAATAAATTAAATATTAATTTAATTTTTTTAATAAGTAAGAAAATTATATAAAATAAAATAAATATTATTTTAAATAAGTTATTATTAGATATTTTATTAATTAAATTAAATTATAATATAATTATATTTAAGATATTTAATATAATGCATTAAATATGCTGTCACTGAATGCTTATGATTCTCCTATTATATATTGTAGCTACGCATCAATTATATATTATCACAATCAATCAATAGCAACCTACACGATTATAAAATTATCTAATTCTATAATTGTCCATTGTCATAGGCTACAAGTACCAAATCAATACTCATGTACTTAAGGTTTATAAGCAGTTTTTTATATTATAAGTTTTTTTTTAATTATAACTATTATAATAAATAATTATTAGTTATAATAATATAATTTATTTTTTAATTTATAATTAATTATTATATTAATTTTAATAATACATAATTTATGTTAAATAAACTTTTGAAAAAAATAAAAAATAAAATAAATATATCTAAAACTTATAAAAATAAAAATAACTCAAATTCAATTTAAGTAATATTTAATTAGATTATGTTTAAAATAAAATAATTTCAGATTTTTAATAAATTTTAATTAAAATAAAATAAATATATTAAAGATAAAAAGTATTTTTAATATAATAATAAATATATTAGTTAAAATAATAAAATAAGATTTTTAAAATTATTATTTTTTATCTTTTTCCTAAACTTTTTCGAGATTTATTCTGCAAGGGTTTTGGTTTCGGATGCAAACTGGCCAGGCAGTCAAAGGGACTCGTACAATTCAGTTGTACTGTTCAAACTTCTTTCACATGTTTCAATACTTGTTTTTTGTAACTTTCAAATTTCTAATTTTTATTTTATTTTATTTTATTCAACATTTAAACAATTTTTAATTGACGCGGTGGCAATATTATTTTCATTATTTTAAATTTATAATGAATAAATATTCATTTACTGACTTGATGGTCTTGGAATGAGGGTTTTCGGGAGTACAAGGCTCCTCCTCATGTGGTTCCTCCTTCACCTTTTGCGTTAAAATATAAAGAAAATAAAAGAAACACAAGAAATTGTGGACTGACAGTTACATATGCTATCAGCGTGATCGAACCTAATTATAAAATATTTTACCATATGATTTGGATACGGGTTTGTACAGGTGTTTAAGAATTCGGGACATTATTAAAAAATATTTTAAAAAATATAATTTAATTTATTAAATAAATATAATTAATTTTGAATATGACTAGATACGAATTGTAGTATAAACGTAACTTAATTATATCCATTGTTTTATATTTAATTTATATCCAAAATCGTACTCGTTTTTGAAATTTATTAAATAAAAAACGAACCATCGATTTAGATTATTATGGATAATTAAACTTGCGTTTTTTTTTTTGCTCATACTTAAAGATATGGGAAAAATTAGATAAGTTTGTGTTTAATTATATTAATTTAAATTAAATTGATTTAATTTTAATTTTAATTGAATTTAGTTTGAATTTATAAAAATAAGTTTGGATTTAACCCAAACATAAATAGGATAATATAAATTAGTTAAAATTAATTTATAATATTAATTATATATATTTTAATTTATTGGATATTTTTTTATAAATCAAAAAATTATTTTCAATAATATTAAAGTTTATTAATACAAAAATTATTATATAAAAAATAAAAAATAATGTTATAATAATTAATCAATCACAAAAAAAATATACATTAATAAAATTCTATTACATCATCAAATATTAAGATTTAAAATAATTTATACAACATTTTAAATTTTAGTAATTTTAAGTCATATTATCGTCCATAATATTTTAAATATATATAAAAAATAATTTAAATTTTATGAGTTAGTTTGAACACAATTTAATTTTTTCAAATTACTTGAGTTAATTTAAAATAGATTTGAATTTAATTCGATTCGGTTGATCAAATTATAAAACAAATTATAACCCCTTGATAAGGGGTTATTATTTATTATTCTTAGAGTATTTATTTACAGATAAGATTAATTTTTCTTTTCACTTTCTATCAAGTATTTATTAAAAAATTTAAATTTTATTAATATAAAATATATCATTATATACTCTAAAAATAATAAATAATTTATTTTAATCCTCAAAACAAACGAAACAAAATAAAAGAAGTTTAGTTAATATTTATATTGCAGAGCTAAATCAAACGAAGGAGAAGTCCGTGTATGTCAAGTTTGAAATAGATATAAATAACATGTCAGTTTATAATTTGTATTAAATTCAAAAATTAATATATTTGTGAAAGGATGAACTCTATCTATTACAACTTTTGATAATTACAAATTACATGGCGAGATATGATTGGTTTATTTTAAAACCATGTTGATCCTTATACGTACTGAGCTAATTACATTTACTGCATCATTTAATTTACCGTATATATATATATATATAATTTATAATTATCACGTAATTTTTTTTATAGTTAATTCATGTATTTTTATTATAAAAATAAATTCAAGTAATTAAATAATATGAAAATATTTAACTTTTATAGTAGGTAAGCTTTTAATAGGAATATTATCGTATTTAATTATTAAATTTAACTCATATATATTCTTAATCTAAGAATTAAAATATTATTTTTTATTAATATATTTAAATTATAATATATATTAGATTTAAAATATACAATTCAGATTTAAAAACAATTATAAATATGCATTAAATAATTCTAATCCCTTTTAAAGAAGAATATTTTAAATTAAAAGTTGTTAACGTGGAATGACGAGTGATTATGGAAACATTTAATAATAAATTAATTAAATTATTAATATATACATTAAATGATAATAATAATAATAAAAAATATTTTAAAAAAAAGAAAGTAGTTTGAGATAGTAAGCACAAATAAACACTACGAATGAAAGAACTTAATTATAAATAAATTAACAATAGCAAAATGTCAAACAGTGGTTTAAATAATACAGGAGACAGAATTTAGATGATCTGTATGAGAAGAAATGATTGAGCTAATTAAAAATAGAGAGGTCTAACGTGATCCGCACTTCTCATGGAGAGAACTTTACGTGGAATGATTTAGTATTTTCTTTTAAATAAATTACAAAAAAAAATAAAAAAAATATTAATCTTTTACTTTATTTTTATTTTTTTAAATATTAGACATTATTATATATCATAAAAATATTAAAAATACAACTAATTTATACTATCTTATTTGATATAATTTTATAAGACAATTATATTATTCAATAAAATTTTAACATGTTATTATAAATTCAAGATATTTAAATTTTTCTTATTTTTCATATCAAATCTATGCTCATGGAGAGAAATAAAGATTGTTAGTAGAATCACATTGTATAATTTTTTTTTAATAATAAACATAAATACAATTAAAAAAAAAACAAAGGAGTGAGATTAGGAGGGGGGGAAGTACATCACATATTAAGTCTTGTTACATACAAACGTCATTTAAAAGCTTGCAATTTTCTATTAAATGTATTGTCTTACCCAATAATCTTTGTGTTTTCCTTTTATTCTTTCTATTGATATGAATATCATCTATAAAAAGTAGTTTAAGAATTAGAAGAAAACAAAAATGAAACAGAATGAAGAATATGTAATTTAATCATGCACATGGAAGCATGATCGAGCTGGAAGTTTTTAAATATTAAATTTGTGCATTGGCAATCGTTTACCGAACTTTTCATGGTGAAAACTTTCTTTTATCAAAAATTTAATTTTTTTTTTATTTTTCTATTTATCATTTTAAATAAAATAATTTTTAACGTGATTTAAATATATAAAAAGAATGGAAGATAAATCTCTAATATGGTAAGCTTGTGAATATGTTAATCAAAAGAGTAACTTGATATAAAACAAAGTTGCCAATCAAATTAATGCATATTTTTGGGAAAATGAAAAGTCTATCATTTAAGTCCTAATTACAGTTATTTAAAAAAATAATATAAAATAGTTAGCAACCACTAGATTCAATCAAAATTCATTTAATATATAACAACTGACTCAAGATTAATGAATGAATCTCAACATATTTAATGTATTAATTAAAACTAAAATACTCCTCCAAACTATAATATTCTTTTTTAGTGAAGTACATGTCATCAATAATGAATAAGGTACACATCATATTTTTATCTTAATTGAAAATAATAATTAACAATTGTAAGTGCGTATATATAGTATATAATTAGAGAGACCCTTGTGTATAAGAAATAGTTACTGCTCTCACAATCTCATTTCACCAAAATCTGATACTCTCTTCACATAGAGATAGAGGATAAGAGATTTTGGATATTCAAGAATTATTAAAAAAAGAAGAGCCTTTTGTAAGTAGTTTTGTTAATTGATGGGTTTGATAAACTAGTTATTCAATCTTGAAAAGTACAGAAACCTTAATCTATAAACTAGTTAATTGCTTGTTAGATAGCTATGATATTTGGGATAGGGTGTCATTGAGGACAACAATGACACCCTATCCCAAATATCATAGCTATCTAACAAGCAACACTAATTTGTCTCTTTAAGTGTTACTGTTCAGTAACACCTATAAACAAAATAGAGAAGAGCATACTAGTCCACACAAGTAAATCCAGGTCACAAGACACCAACAAACACTAATGACTCGGGCAACCAAATTCACAAACCAAAATCTATTACTGGAAATGAAAACAAACAGAAATACACAACAAAATACCAATATCCCATTACTCCACAGACCAAGGAGAAAAAACATCACAATGGCTCAAAACAACACCTGCTCCAGCATCCATAGTGCCACCAGTAACCATACTTCGATACACACCAGCATACCTGAGCACCATGTATGTGTAATCCACAATAATAGCAACAAAGAGGCAATCGCTCATATCGCAGATCAATCCACACCATTTTTTGACCTGAAAGTTTCCAAAATGATAGCAAAAGAGATTCGTGTTCTTCAGTAATCAGGTCTTCAATCTTAAGGTTTGATAAGTAATTATAGGTGGCTTTTTTTGTTAAAAATTTTCGCCATTAGACAGCAGATTTTAGAATGAGCTTCTAATTGTTGCTTTTTCTTAAAACCGGCCTATTTTTTAATGAAAATATTTCATAACTCTAATTCTGTCCTTGTTTCTAACCACAGCATGTAACTACCATACACATTTTATTCATTATCACACACCGCAAAAAATCTCATTTGAAATTCTAACTAACAAATTAATTGAAATAAATAAATAACAGTGCCCAACATAGATAAAGAAAATGAACAAAATAGAATAAGAAAAACGAACCTGAAATTCTACCAGAGCTTCCAAGTCTGCACTGAAAACAAATGAGCACAGCTCATATTAGGGGCCAATGGTCTGAGTGGAGCATAACACTAGCACAAATCTACCATGACGTTGCTGCACCAGATGAGAAGTAATGAAGAACAAGATATATCTGTTGAAACTTTTCATAACTTTACATGTCTATTTGGGAGAGAATAGAGGTCCCCATTAGAACTTTGCTCAATATTTGAACTACAATATGATGATCCAGAACATGTAATACAGAAGGATAAATAAATCACATACAACAGATATGCATGTCCATGTCACATCTAACTTCAATAGGTATCACAACTTCAGCCAAAACTATGCAATCAAATTCAAAGATATGGGCTTGCACATATGTTCTACAAAAACATGCCTAGTTCAGATATTTAAAGCTTGCACTCGCCCAAACCCATATCACAAATCTATTATCAGCCAACACTGACCAACCATTTAACAAGAAAAAAATGTAGACCAAAATGCATAAATAAAATACCTCATTCCTGGTTAAATCATAGCAAACTAAGAAATAACTAAGCTTTAAGTATTCCCCCTAAGACTGGGACAAGATCCTTTGCAGATGACACCTTTTCCTACTTCAAAATACAGCATTTCCTATATATGTATTTCAACAATTTCCAAAAGAAATAAATGACGAGTGAATAACCTAATTAGAGATAACTCTTAGAAAACAGATGTTTTAAAAATTGTTGTCAGTTCTTAAAATAGCATATAACACTACTAGTGACCTCAATCTCAAATATAAACATTTAGAGTTCCCTTCTAACTCAGACATTTTATTCCAATTTTACCAACCCCCTATGTCAGACTATAATTTGTTTATTAAATGTTAGATTTACAATGTTCTTAAATGCATTAGTCAATTGAGTTTTGGATTTTGAGAAGTAATCGCTTAGGCATTTTCTGTAATCATCAGTAAAATCCTCTATGAATTAGTGGATTGACAAAATTGCGTCAAGAATAAAACCACAATATTCAATTCCCTAAACAATTACATTCGTATGGCTTGCAATTATTCTCAACTTTCAAATTTAACACATAATCTAGGATATTGTTCTTCCATAATGCCATCAAAAGATGTTTTCAGTTTTCATCGAGGCAGAAAGGAAAAAAGAAACCTTCACACTTTATGAAGCAGAGTCCTTTGTTTTGTAGCATGCTGCACTACTTTGTCCTCTACTGGAAGACCCTTCCGCCATCTTATAGTATTAAGTAGTTTTCTTGCTGTATTAGGGAGCACACTAGAGCCATCACCAAATTCTTCAATTTCTTCTTCTATTTTGGGAACAAAAGAAGGATCCTCATGAAGTTCCTCCCAGTGGCTAAGAACAAGCAGAACACTGGCACCTCCAGACGTCCATCTCCTGATCTCATCTGCAAAACCAAAACTTTCAAATACTGGAACATATGCATGCGCTGTGAATAACGGGGAACCTTCCTGCATTTCTTCCTTCAAAACCTGTGCCCTTCTTCCTGAAAGTACAGCATACAATGGACCCAAATATTCAGTTGATGTGCTTAGTACATGGCTTCTACGAGTCGTGGTTTCTTTTGAAGCACAGCTGCCCCTACAGGCATCTTTGACAGCCGTCATCACATGTACTGTGAAGTTTCCATATTGTTCAGACTGCTGATTTGAGGTTTCTGATTCATCAGCATGTGTAGTTAAAAGAGAAATGTAGGCTTCAACAACAAATGCCAAACCCCACATTGGTTCATCACATAAGGTTCCAGCTGCAGTAGCTAGTTGAAACCCAAAGACAATGCTGCTCTCAAGGCGTTGTGCTTCAACATATAATGCTTCACCTACTTCTGAGGACATTTCAGCATCTACATCACCACAGGTAGAATCATCATGGAATCCAAGTTTTTCAGAAATGTGTGAGGAACCATGAATGAGCATAGAAGAGTCAAAACCCTTTACTTTAAAATCAGGAGTAAATAGGATGTTAGGACCAATGTGCCTAGGTCCAAGAGCCCAGATTCTCTTCAAAAGCTTTAACCATGTTTTTCTACACTTTTCCTCCTGGTTCTTGTCATTCTCATTCATGGACAGAATATCATTTTCCACAGCATCTATTATGCGTTTCCTCAAGTTTCCAACTGCATTTTCATCTTCAACAATGCTTGAAACATGTGTTTCTGAATTTTTATTGGTCTTAACAGTCCTACCTTCAACAATATTTCCAAGTAAATCAGAACTTTAATCAAGCAATTTAGTTAAAGAAGGTGGTAGTTTCATGACACGTACATGAACTATACATCCACCATTAGCTGTTGTCTTCTCGGTATAATCGGACTTCCCACTAAGCAAATTTAAATTCCCCAGTGCATTTGATACCTCTCCCTCAATGGTCTCCTTAAAGGACACGAGAGGTTGTGAGACATCTAAGCTCACCTTCGCAAACCTTTCTTTCAAATCTTTTATGTGTTTCTCTAGATGAACTTCACCTGCAGCTGCTAGAACTTGCTCTCCCCTATCAGAAATTGTGACCTCCACAAAGGGGTCTGCCCGTATTAGAAGCTTTAAACCTTTCATTAGAGAACCCATATCAGTTGGGTCAGATGGCTCAATTGCTACTCGTAGAGTAGGGGATACCTGAAATGCCACACTTGAGAATGACCAGCAGTTCTTTGTGGATGAAAGAGTTGCATTTTTCAGTATATGCTGACCAAGACCTCGAATCGCCACAATATTCCCGGCACATACAGAGCTCACTAGTTTTAAACCTTGACCCATCATTAAATACAATGATTGAATCTTAGTCTCCTGCACATGTTTCTGCATTGACTCCCCTTTCAACGGATCATACAAAGCTGAAAGCACAAAAACCCTCTATCCCAAATAAAGAACTCCACTAAAGATCCTAGCAAATGCAAGAAAACACTCCTCAGATTCACCATTATGTCCTTCATCACTTGCACTATTTACTATTTCTGCATGCAAGCCCCTCTGTGGAAGCATTTTCATTGGGACAGCAAACATCTTTGAAACAAAAGCCACACATGGAGCTTCTCGACTTGAATCACAAGCTTCAATTGATCTCCACACAAGCTTCAATTGATCTCCACACAAGCTTCAATTGATCTCCACACAAGCTCTGCCTCTGCGACCAAATTTGAGATTTCAGTATCTAAAAACTCTCTTTTTGGAATCAAACGTGAAATATGAAAGGACTGTGCTGAAACTGGGTCAGGCATACAATCTGCCACCATCGACAAAATTGCATCAGACAAAGGAAGCCAACGGTTCAAGACAGCCTGGAGCACAACTTTGGGATCCTTATTCTGAAGTTCACGAGGTGATATTAATAAATTAAAAGACTTAATCACCTTCTTAAGCATTCCTTTATCACCATCACTTTCCAATGCTGCCTGATAGACCTGCCAAAGGGGTTCGAGCACAAACTGAAAAACATTGGTCGAGCCTTACTAGAACCACCCATTCCCTTCTTCCCCACAATCATTTTCATCTTTGGGTAATAATAGCAAGGACCCCAAAGAGCCTTTTGCAAAGCAGCTACACTAGCACCAAGCTTAGAAGCATAAAATTCAGCAAAGTTTCTTGTGCAAAAACCCCAACCATCCAAAGCACAAACAAAAGCAACATTTCCCTTTTGGAGTTGAAACGTATCTTCCTCATCATCCTCCACAAACTCAGTACTCTCATCTTCCATTTCTCCTGTAGTCCAAGTAAGCATAGAATCAACATCAGACAAGTATTGCTCCGACTTATATGCACTCATAGGACTCAGCTACAACTCAGATATCAACCTATCGATTTTATTAAGAACCAAAAAAGGAGTTAGCTTTTCAACCCAAGCCTGGGGTAAAACAGCATGAGTTTGAATATGAACACCTTCATCAGCATCGACCAAAACTAAAGCACCATTACTTAAACGAGCTGCAGTAGAGACCTCACTGCAAAAATCCATGTGCCCTGGCGAATCAATGAGGTTTATGAAGTAATCCTTATAGCGAAGAGCTATAGAGGAGCTCTTCATAGTTATAGCTCTTCGTTGTTCCTCATCTAGATAGTCCATGAATCGAAGACGACCGCTAGCTTTGGATGAAGTACCCCACCACCACACGAGGTAATCAAATGGTCCGCATGAGTGGTCTTTCCGTGATCCACATGTGCCAATATACAAATGTTTCGGACTTTTCGTGTATCAAGGTTGAAATTGGAACAGGCCATTGTAGAATTTACCTCTAAAAAGTATAAAGAAAACAAGTGAAATCAAAGCTGAAAAATATAAGCTTACAGTTAAACCCCAAGCTTCAGAAATCTTACGCTCACAGTCCATTTGTTTTGCCAGAAAACTTACGCCAAAATTGCTGTTATGCCGTGTCCGAACTCCGAATATATACACGGCACTATTCTTTTCCTTCTACGAATAAAATATCCTCCTCGTAAAAATCAAAACAAAGCTGTACACAAATTAGGGCTTTACAATAGAACTAAAAATTAAATTGAATTAGGGCTTTACGAGATTTATGGTCAGCAGATCCCAAAGCTAAACGAGATCAGAATAAAATACGAAAATGTTATTTACGAAAAATTTCATTCCAATTCCATACATGATCTCTCCAAAGAAACCTGTAAACGAAAGATATTACGTATTATGACAAACCAAAACTTACAAAAGCAAGTAGAGATAAAGATAATTGAATTATGGCACTGTAGACTCAATTACATGGGGGAAAATGTATGATAAGTCTAACTAGAAGAAAATATTATTTAAAATGAATGAAATATATTTATAGAAATGTGTTGATTGTCTAACAGATAAGTAAAACAAAGTTGTTTTCAAGAGTTCTTTTTCGTTCAGAATGAATAATATTTTAAATCTGATTCATTCAGATTTGTGTCTATCAATGTCAAAGTTATTTAGTAATTCTCAATATTTTGTGACTTTCATGAATAATCATTCAAAAAAGATGTGGGTATATCTTCTGAAGATAAAGGATCATGTACTAGATGTCTTTAAAAAAATTCATGCCTCAATTGAGAGACTAGGAAGAAGCTAAAATGCATTCGGACAGACAATGGTGTAGAATACACGGGATCATTCATGCTTACCGCAAAAAGCATGATATTCCTTATCAGATGACACATCTAAAGACACATCAGTTGAATCGTTTAGCTGAAAGGATGAATATAACTTTGATGAACAGAGTCAAATGTCTACTCTCACATGCAAAGTTGTCTAAAACATTCTGGACTAAAGTTATACTCACAGTCGCACGTGTGTTGAATATTTCACCATGTACTCCTCTCAAGATGGATATTTCAGATAAAGTGTGGTTAGGAAAGGATGTTTCCTATGATCATTTGCGGGTGTTTGGCTGTAAAGCATTTGCTTATATCCCCAAGGATGAGAGATCCAAACTTGATGCCAAGACAAGACAATGTATTTTTATTGGCTATTGTCAAGATCAATTTGGTTATAGATTTTATGATCCGGTTGCAAAGAGACTTGTCAAAAGTCGTGATGTTGTATTTGTTGAAGATGAGACCATTGAAGATGTTGTCAAAATGAAGAAAGATGTTCCTAATTCCAATGATGACTCATCGTATTTGGAATTAATTCCTCCAACATCAGTGCCAAAGCAAGTTGGAGATGAAGACTAGGTTTATCCATCTGATGAAAAAGATGCTCCCATAGAAGGTTATTCTAAAGATGAGGGAAATGATGATGTTTATTATCTAGCACCAACACCTACGGCTTCTCCTGTTCTGTTGAGAAGAAGTGATAGACTGAGACGCCCCTCTATCACATATCCTTCATATGAGTATGTAACTTTCACTGATGGGGGAGAACCTGAGAGTTATGAAGAATCCATGAATGACGAATCCAAACAAAAATGGATTGAAACTATACAAGATGAGATAAAATCCTTGTACGATAACAAAACTTTTGAGTTGATAAAGCTGCCCAAAGGGAAAAGAGCTTTGAAAAATAAATGGGTGTTTAGGATGAAGCACGAAGGACATAGTTCCAGTCCACGATACAAAACTAGACTGATTGTCAAGGGATTCAGCCAAAGAAAAGGAGTTGACTTTGATGAGATTTTCTCACCAGTTGTGAAAATGACATACATCCGTACTATACTAGGGTTAGCATCAAGTCTTGACTTAGAGGTTGAGCAAATGGATTTCAAAACTTCTTTCTTACATGATGGCTTGGAAAAAGAGATATACATGAATCAACCAAAGGTTTTAAGCAAAAGAAAAAAGAGGATTATGTTTGCAAATTGAAGAAAAGGCTCTACGACTTAAAATAGGCACCGAGACAATAGTACAAGAAATTTGAGTCTGTTATGGGGGAGCAAGACTACAAAAAAACTACTTCATACCATTGTGTTTTTGTGCAAAAATTTTATGATGATGATTTCATTATTCTTTTGCTCTATGTGGATGATATGTTGATTATTGGCCAAAATATTTCTAGAATCAACAACTTAAAAAAACAGTTGAGTAAGTCTTTTGCCATGAAAGACTTGAGGCCAACAAAACAAATTTTCGGCATGAGTATTATTAGAGACAAAGGCGTAAAGAAATCATAGTTTTCATAGGAAAAGTACATTAAGAAAGTACTTTAGAGATTTCATATGGACAAGGCTAAAATGATTAGTTATTCTCTTGATAATCACTTTAAGCTAAGTTCTAAGTAGAGCCTTTTTACAGACAAAGAGAAGGAAGTGATGAAAAAGGTTCCATATGCTTCAATAATTGGAAGTCTGGTGTATGTTATGGCTTGTACATAGTCAGATATTGCTCATGCAGTTGAAATTATGAGTAGATTCCTTTCAAATCCTGGAAAGGAACATTGGGCTGCAATGAAATGGATTTTCAAGTATCTTTGAGGTTCTTCCGAAATATGCCTATGTTTTGGAAATGAAAAACCTGTGTTAGTTGGATACATAGATGTAAATATGGTTGGCGATATGGATTCCAAAAAATTCACTTCATGTTACTTGATTACATTTGCAGTGGGAGTTGTGTCATGACAGTCAAAGTTACAAAAATGTGTTGCACTGTCTACTACAGAAGCATAGTTTATAACAACAACATGAGCATTTAAAGATTTGTTATGGATGAAAAAATTCTTGAAAAAACTTGGTTTACAATAAGAAAGTTACCAGTTATTTTGTGATAGTTAGAGTGTTATTAACCTTGGAAAGAATGTCTCCTTTCATTTGACAAATGCATCAAATATTTTTTGTGGCTAAAATTTAGTTAGTTTTGTGGCCAATTTCTACATATAAGGGTAGGTAATTTTGTTTATAAGTAGGAAATGTTTTTGCCTTAGAGTAACATAACAACACATAAAAAAAGAGAAGCAAAGCAAAGCTAAACAAATGATTTCTTTTGAAGAAAAATAATATTGTGTGTGTAAGAGAATGAAAAAAAAATATATATTTTAGAAAAATATTGGGATATTTTTCTAAAAAGGGAGTGATAAAATAGTAAGTTTGGAAAATACTTATATGATGCTATTTTAAGTTTATCTTAATTTATTGTATTATTTTTCACTTTATACCTATTAATTTTATTAGTAGAATAAATATTTTTTCAAAATTTATCTCGTAAAATTAATCCAAA
The DNA here is from genome assembly GCA_033030585.1 of Hippophae rhamnoides. Taxonomy (NCBI): domain Eukaryota; kingdom Viridiplantae; phylum Streptophyta; class Magnoliopsida; order Rosales; family Elaeagnaceae; genus Hippophae; species Hippophae rhamnoides. Next base: position 72,522,427 of record CM065429.1, read on the forward strand.
TTAAAAGGTGAACTACGTTAAATCGCCGATGTCATTATTTTACTCTATTAAATTTATTTTATTTGTAAATGTTGTATTAAATAATTTTTTTATATCTATAATTTTATCATGTTTGTTACTTTCGAAGGTATCTAGTTTGCGGCGATTTTTCAAACAATATCTTGAGACAATTAAGTTAAATGATGTGGAGGTAAGTCCCAGGATCCCTTTAAAAGTAATTACTGTAGAATGCAGTTTATGCTTTCCTCATTTATTCTAATTTGTGCTAAGAATTCCTTCTTTTCTTTCCAAAGAATAAGAAGAAGGAATTCAAACCTGAAGACGTATATATATACTAGTAGGCATACGAAGAAGTAGTTGTTTTACGGTATCAAATTTCTGTTGAATTCAACAAACACTGCAAACACAATTCAACAATCACTGCACCGACGCCAAACATTTTTTCCAATATACACGGCGCCTACCAATCAAGTCAGAATCATACAATTCACTATTCATGGTTGGTGAAATAGTAATTAGTATTTGTCTATATAAACAATGTAAATATCCGATACAAATCAAGAAAATATATGAATGAAACGTTTATTTCTTCCTTTGATTATTTCTTCAAACATTGATTTCTTCGTGGTATCAGAGCCAAGTCGTTGCTTTATACAAATTTGAAACTCTTGCTTCTCTAAAATGAGATTTCTTTCTCTGAAAATATTTTTTTTCTACTGCAAAAAATTTTCATTCAAACACCCTTACAAATATTAATTACAAACATCAATTTTTAAGCGTATTTCTCCCACCTAATTTTACCAGATTACTCTAAACACAATTCCAACATTTTGGTAAAAACAGAGTAGGGTAAAATCTTCCACGCGCCTCACGCGCCGCCCGGGCGAGGGTAAGTTTTTCCATCGCGCCCACGCGCCCCACGCGCCGTCTCCGAGGGTCAAGATGATGACGTGTCATCCTATTTCCTGGCCGCAGACGGCTACGGTCCGGCCTCCAGGCAGGTAGCCGATCCGCGCTCGTTTGGCCAGTCACCTCGATTCCTAGCCAAAGTTGGTCTGCCAATGGCTCTTGAACCCTTGCTTTGCTGTTCACAGCTCCCATATTTTGGCTCTGCTCGGCCTATTTTAAAGGTCCGAACCCTAGCTTGTTTTCCTGCTCGATTTCTAACACCCGTCCTATTTCACATGTTTTCAAGTTTTTTAAACCAAATTTGAATCGGTTTTATGGTTTTTATCTGGTTTAGTATAAATATATATTAAAAACACAAAATATATATATATATATATATATATATATATTCTTTAGCCCTAAAATTATTACACCATTTTCTAGTTTGGTTACCATAATATCATGACAGAGGGTATAATTTCATTACCTATGGAGCAATCAAATCCAATCACAGACAACTGCTCACCGCGTGTGTTTAATGTCGGAATTGTTCTTAACGAGACCACTAATGATGTTCGTCTCAAATAATAGAATGCATATCAGAGAGAGAAAAACTCTCTTATATTCAATGACAAAAATTTCGCAACTAAAAACATCAAACAATTATAACAAGTGGTATGCAGTAAAATCAAAAAGTTGAAGAGATGGCTACTTATGTCAACGAGTCCGTAAATCACAATGATATTGACGCATACCCATCGCTTCTTGAAATTTCTGCTTTCGCTAAAGCATTCACGACTGGAAGTTGATGAATTACGTGCATTTGTCTTAAACCAAAAAGCCTTTACTTCTGACAAAATGGAAAATCACTTTCGAGTATTATTGAGTAGTTAACCTAAATTTTCCAAGAGCTGTAATTCATCGTGATAAGGGCGGTCATGAAAGACCTCACATCTAATATCATATCAAGAGTCCGTTGAAAGACTAAGGATACATATTTTCCTCACTGGGATTAGATTACGAAGCTCGAAAGGTTCGCGGCAATTTTGCGAAAAGAAACTATCCTGCATTTAAGGCTGGTTATTCCTTGATTCGACTTTTATGTAGTACGTCGAATCTCATCAAGGAAAAATCTAGAGATGTCGACGCTCCGCCATGATATCTAAAAATCGCTCTCTTTCCAATCGCCAAGAACGAAAGTGTGATTGATAAATCATCATTTAAATGTACCCATTGTCATCAAAATGGTCATACAAAAGAACGATGTTTTGAACTCAGGATATCCTGGATCAAAGGGATCCAACCGTGACTCTAAGAAAATCCTTACGCATGATGTCTACCGCCACCATTAAACAACAAAGGATCACGTTGCAACCTCCTCACATTACGTTGGTAAGATGCTTAAAGTTTTTTCTCCCGCTTTTAATAATACATGGATAATTGATTCAGGTAACCGATAATATGACATTCGATTCTAGACAAATCTCAAAACCATCCTCACACAAAATCAAGCCAGACCGCTAACGGTAACACAACCCCACTATCGGGGAAAGATCTTTGTCTCTCACTAGTACTTTGAATTTAGACTCGACTACTGCTTCCCTCTTTGCAGTATAACCTTATATCTATTTCTCAAATAACCACCGCTTTGTCTTGTTTTGTTATTTTTTGCCCTGACTTTCGCGTGTGTTCAAGAACATTCAAACAAAGCAAACGATCGTCGTGGTGTTACAGGAAACCCGTATTATCTGGACTTGGATTCAACAAATCATGATTGATAGAATCGGATCTAACAAGGATGAATCAAATATATGGCTATGGCATGTGAGATCGGGTCACGCTTCTTTGGATATTTGAAAAAATTATTTCCAAGTTTATTTTTGAAGCTAGATCTTTCTACTTTAAAGTGTGATGTCCGTGGAACTAGCAAAAGTCATCGTTCCTCATTTCCGTAACCTTAAATAAAAGTCCATCTCCGCTTACGGTTATACATTCTCCGATGTAATGTCCTTCCAAAGTCTCTACGCTGTGGAGGATCACGTTGGTTTGTTACATTTATCGATGATTTTAGTATAACGACTGGGGTCCGTTTAATGAAATCTAAAAGTTGAGGTAAACTTCTTATTTAGAAAATTTCATAAAATGGTTCGTACTCAATATAAAACATAGATCCAAGTTCTAAGAAGTGATAATGAGAGAATATAAAAGTTCTAGCTTCAAGAATATCTTCAATCGAAGGCATTATTCATCAAACTACTTCAGGTTGATACACCTCAACAAAACTGAGTCAGCAGAAGAAAAAATCGACACTGTTGGAAGTCAGTCTCGTGCCTCATTGATCGAAGCTAATATGTCATTATCTTATCGTATAAGCAATTACTTCGCCGCATATTTAATCAATCTACCTTCCAAATTCCATTAACTTCCAAAACACCACTACAAGCCATCATCGAAGCAATTGCACCAAATGTTCCCAATCTACCTCCTCGTGTCTTCGTCATGCAAGTGGCATTTGTACACCTACATAAACAACAACGTAGCAAGTTGGATCCACGAGCAATACGTTGTGTTTTTACGGGATATGCCATACAACAAAAAGTGGTATCGATGTTACCATCCTCCTACAAAACAAATGATTACTACTACGGATGTTATTTTTCACGAAGATACAATGTATTTCTCCTCTACACCCGACTTTCGTGGGAGTACAACCATGTCAAATTGCATTCCTTAGATATAAATTGCTTCCTTACGAAGAAAGACAAATTATAATGCGAGGAAAATACAAATAACTTGAATTCAGATGGTAATAACTCTCAATATAGAAAAGACTCAAGCGGAAATGGAATCAAGTCCTCATCAACTTCAAGATCATCAAGGAAGTTCCTTACTACCACTAAATGAGTACGAGATTCCTTCTCCACAAGTCGATATATCTAACCAATCGTTTGCAGGATGTTCCAACTATTGAACCAACCGTAAAAATACTTCCATCACGTCCTAACAGAGGTATTCCTAAAGCCACGTACGAACCCGAGATTTCTAGTAAAATCAAATATCCCATGAGTAACTATATGTCAAACATCGTTTGTCAAAATCAAACGTATCATTTCAGAATCAATTATCTCAATGTATCTATTCCTAACAAAGGTGCGCGAAGCTTTAGCCGACCAAAAATGGAAAGATGCTATTAATGAAGAACTAAAATCTTTAGAAATAAATAACTGTGAGAGTTTATCGATCGTCCACCAACAAAGAAAATTGTTGATGTCGATGGATTTTTTTCAAGAAAATATCGCTGCATGGTACGATTGAACGATATAAAGCAAGATTGGTGCAAAAGGATACACTCAAACATACGGGATCGACTATACGTAAACATTTACACCTCAGAGCCAAAATTAACACCTGCTCGCCTCGTATCTCTAGTCGCAAATTTAGATTGGCTATTATATCGGGCCGATGTAAAAATGCCTTTCTACATGGAGATTTAATTGAAGAAGTCTACACTGATTTACCACCAGAATCAAGAAATCCACAATCCATGGAGAAAAGGTGTGCAAATTAAAAAAATCACCTGTACGGATTGAAACAATCCTCAAGAGCACGGTTTGGCAGGTTCACAAGGTCAACGAAGGCATTTGGCTAAGCAAGCAATTGCACTCATACTTTATTTCTAAAAAAGTATGGTAAGATCACCGCACTTATCAGATATTGATGATAATGACAGTAACAGGAAATGATCTGAAGAAAGGAAAGTGCTACAAACTTACTTGTCCAAAGAATTTGAAATGAAAGACCCTCGTTCCTTAAAATATTTTGATCGAGGTTTCTCGATCAACGTATGAATCTTCTTATCTCAAAGAAAGTACGCCTTAGATTTATTAAAAGAAACCCATGTCACAAAGATGTCAACCACCTAATACACCAAGAGAGAAGGATTAAAGTTATGTATCATATGATCAAGTTCCAACAAATAAAGAAAGATACCAAAGGCTTCATTAATGTCGATGTATTTGGCACAATACAAGACCGCACCTTGCCTATGCTTTAATTATTGTCACCAATTTATGCATAATCCCCGGGAGAATAAACATATGAATGCAGCTTATTTGCATTTTGAGATATTTAAAGTCCCTGCCTGGAAAAGCGAGTATTGTTCACTAAGAACTCGTAGTTTTCAATCAAGTATAATTTACGCCGATTTGGCCGGATCAATAAATGATGTGACGATCTACACCAGGCTACTTCACTTTTTGTAGGGGAAATTGTAATACGGAGTATAAGAAACAACATGTCAGGGGCCTGCTCAAGTCACAGAGGTCAATAATGTAGGAATGACACTCGGGCCATGTAGCTCCTCAGGGTTACAATCTCTTAAAAGATTCGACATATCCCCTGCGAAAGAATCAATTAAGTTATTTTGCAGGACAATAAAGAAGACGGATATTACAAGATAATCCGCTTCAACACGATCGTACAAAACATGTCAAGTTGCATTTTTTTATTAAAGAAAAGTTAGAAGAAGTTAGAAGAAAATCTCATCGAATTGCCAAAAATCAAGTCGAAGATCAATTTGTCGACATCCTCACTAAAGCATTTCATATCGAGTATTCACAGAGTTTTGCATAAGTCAGGCATGAAAGACATCTACGCACCAACTCGAGTGAGTCATTAATTCAACAAACACCGTAAACACAATTCAACAATCACCGTGACGCCAAACATTTTTTCCAATATACATAGGGCGCCTACCAATCAAGTCAGAATCATACAATTCAATTATGGCTGCATGAAATAAGAATTGTGATTGCTTCTATATAAACAATGTAAATATCCGATACAAATCAAGAAAATATATGAATGAAATGTTTATTTCTTCCTCTGATTATTTCTTCAAACATTGATTTCTTCAACTTCAAGAGCGACATATGAAGGAGTAGCTGTTTTACGGTATCAAACTTCAACACGTATATATTTCTAGTAGGTTCAGATTCTCTTAAGCAACTTGGAATTTGAGAAGCTCGATACAAATGAGGTTAGTTTCTATAGTTTTGGAACTGCTTCAATCAAGATGAATCTCCAAAGATATATATGTATTGTTCGGGGCCAGATTCGAGAAGGAAAGAATTATTTGGGGGTAGAGTGGGAGTACAATCACCGAAATGGTTTCAGTGATTGTTTCACGCCTCGCATAGATCTACAAGTTTGATTCAATCCTATTTCTGGATATGTAAAGTGTGAATTTTCCATTACTATCATCCAGGTTGAAATTTAGCATTTAGTTCTATTTCTCGTACAATTTAATTTATCTTTTTTTTTATTATTATATAAGATTATTTATCATAACTAAAATAAACAATTATATCTGTTTTATGATAAATTATCTTAAGTATTTTTTTATTAATTAATATAAATTAAATATTAAATTATTAATATGTAAAATAATCATAATTTTAGAAGTATATATTGAGTTCTAAATTATGAAAAAAAAACTAAATTATTTAATATTTGTACAGTGTATACTCTAGGATGTAATAGCTTTGAGATGCTGAAGAAACTCAGATGAATCTTGACTTTCAGTAACTTCTGAGTTACTTTCAATAACTGCTATCAAGTATCATCTTCTCAAGGGAAACACTAATGTTAGTAATATTTATAAATAATAAAAGTCTTATATATATTTTTTAAACTAATCTTATTGGATTATTTATATTACTTATACGTTACAGAATTTACAACTTGTGATGACTAATTCTAATGAAAGCTGATAGTTTTCAATCATTTTTGGGTTTTGAACACATGTTAATAGTTTTTTTTAACATTATTAATATATATACGTGTCTAATACATTATTCTACATTTATTTTTATATGAAAATATGTCTCTGCTGGTTAAGAAATATGGAGAACGTGTACTAAATATTCACTTTTTTTTTTAAATATATGTGATAAATATATATATTTATAGTATTTTTTTTTTAAAATGAATTAGTGTCTATTGACTTTCATTCAAAAAAGTAAAAGACAGTCTAAGGTTTAATTCATATGCTTATAAGGTATTTTAATGATGAAAAATATCAGCCACAACCGTGATTTTTCATAAAAAGTTGTTTAATATAGATTTAGAATTGAGTTATGCGTATTAATTTATTTTTAATTTAGTTATAAAACTTTTATATATAAGGTGTATGAGTGTAATTATTTTTAAAAAAATTGTATAATTCATAGAATGTATAATTAAATTAAATGAGACTTCTCAAAAACATATAACTCAAGTTAAAACACACGATAATTTTAAGACAAAGATTCATTATTTATTAGTTTTAAGTTATAAATTCAAATTATATTAACTACCGTTTAACCTAAAAATATTATATTATAAAATAATTGTATTCACAAAATTAAAATAGTTATATTTTAATATATTTTTACCTTTTATGCAAAAAACTATACGAAAAAGGAAAAATGTTATCGAAATCAAGATTCGAACATTTAATTTTGTCTTAATCAGTAGATAATTTTTTATGTATTTATTTCGTATAATATTTAATATTATTTTAACCAATTCATTATTGATTACTTTTGAATGTAACTATTTTTCTCCTTGATTTTACTTTTTAAGTAACAAATAATGTATTTTAAAAAAATTGTTAGACTAACAATGCTATAATTTATAGAAACAAAACACATTATATTAAGTTCACCTAATGCACCATAAATAAATTTTCTGATACATATGGTTAGATAATATTTAAATTAACTCTTAATTTTAGAGTCTATGGTGTAATATACAATCATATAAACTTTACAAAATTAACATTATCTACTTTTATAATAATGGTGTATTTATTTTGTAATATAAATAGCTAATAAAACTAGCAAAATACTAGTAAATCTGTAGACCTCTACCGACTGAACATCCTTTGCTCATTTCTCATCTATGCCCTATGCTCTTTACATCACCGATCCCTTCCGTCTCTCTTTTTTTTCTAAAGGATAAATACCGATTGAGTGTGACTTAACTAACATTATAAAGAAGACGAAGAATCTCGAACTTCGTTCTGTTGTGAAGAAAACACTGACGTAACCACTTCTTCCTAGAGTTGTGGGCCTTTCAGTCTCTCAGGTACTCATGACTGCTATAGCCAAAATCCCAACAATGCTTTGATTTGGTACCAAGCAAACCATAACCATACTACTTTTTATAAATTCAATTACATATATAAATATACAGTACTGAACCTGATCTCAGAAGAAGAGGAAGAAGAAGAAGAAGAAGAAGAAACAAAAGAGAGATTTTGGTTAGGCATGCAATAAAAGAGTAGATCAGATCATATTATATTATATTATATATATATGGACGAGGCGTTAAAAGCAGCTTGGGGAAGAACTTCAATTATGATAATGGTGGTGATTACTAGTGTAATTATAGGATCACCTTTGTTAATGCCTTTATTGCCTCCACCACCAATGTACCTCATGTTCTTTCCCTTTTCTATTTTGGTTCTTCTCATTTTCACTGCCTACATATTCCCTCAAACCCATTTGCCTAACAACTTTGATACTGTCCCTTTGGCCTAAATCTTCATCATACCCCAAATCTCAATCATTCTTCTATTAGTTTCTCCGTTTTTCTTAGATTTTTATGCATTTTCATTTAAGCCTAATTTCTTTAACTCTTCATACATGTTAATTAATTTTCTTTTCTTTTTTAAAAAAAAATATTTAATTTGTTTCCTCAGAAATGAGAGAAAAAAACCCTACTTAAATCAGCATTAGTGTGTTTTAGAAATCAAAATGGTCATCAATGGCAAGGCTTGTAGTAGATGGTTGGTTCATTGTGAGACGTAGAGCACGAGGTTGATGAAAGACAAAGGAAGCAGAGAACTAGAGGAAGAAAGAAAGAAAGAAAAAAAAAAAGACTCAGAGGCTCTATTTCTTTTGGTTGAGAATTGTTACAGTACTCGAGGAGTACGAGTCCATACTACCTTAAACAGAGTAAAAATGACATGTAGGAGTGAGAGAATTTTAGTTCCATTATCTCTCTCATCAAAAGTAATCATCTATTATAAAAAAAATCCCAATTTGCTTGGGATTGGTTTATTCTAAGCGGCCTGCAAGCATACACGTGGTGTTCATCTCTTGGAGACATAACGAGAAAAGAAGTTTAAAGTGTTCAGCTTTTCAATTCATATATGTTTCATTAGATATGTTCATTCATCACACAACCCACCACTTCAAAATCGAAGAACGGAACCAAAAAATTTAGATTCGAGTCGTTTCACATTTGTTTCAATGTAGGTGACTAGAAATTAAAATATAGAGAGAAACAAGAATTTTTGTTTGTAGTGGCATATTCAGTGAGTGCTTTAATGAATACGTGTGCTTAATTTCCTCTATTTGTCTCTGTTTGTTGTTTGTTAGAATGAATGTATTCAATTTAACATTTATTTTTGCTCCTATGTTGAAAACTTTTAGACCTTTGCAATAAAAGTAGGTACATGCATGTCTCTCATGTCTTAATGGTGCTGCTTCTGTCATTTGCTTATTTCCTTTTTCAAGCTTTATTCCACCAACCAGTCTGCTCAAAATTCAAACACTTGCCTTTTGATCCTTATGTTAAAATTAATAAAAATGTAACCTTTAAGAGAAATGAGTATATATTTTTGTATTGTTCATTTATAAAAACCATTATTGGTTACACATTAATCATCTTAAATATAAAATAATTTAAATCAATAAAATAAATATAACAATTAATAAAATTAAGAGAGAAATTAAGTATTCCACGGAAGTAATTCATCAATCAAAATGATAGATAATAGTTAATCAAAAGGGAAAAACTTAGAAAGAGAATGAAATATATTCGTGAGATATTTCTTTAATATAAATTATTAAAAATAAATAATGAACTAAAATTGTTGTATTGCACCTAACTTAGCGTAGGATACGAGGTATCATGAGATATCCATGTGAGGTCCAAGGTTTTGGCTTTGATGCTCCATATCGATCTACGTTTATAGTGGGACAGACATAGCTTGACACGTGTTTGTTTCTCTCTCTCCAGCTCTTAAACTGAGGACCTAGCCCTTAAGTATACCTTGAGGAGAAAATTGGTACCATCTGGGTTACTTAAGGGCTAGGTCCTGAGTTCGAGAGTTGGGGAGACCGAAAGAAATACATGTTAAGCTATGGCTGCCCCACTGTGAACGTAGATCGGTGTGAAGCATCAATGTCAGAACTTTGGGCCCTATGTAGATATCCCTAAATACCTTGTGTTAGGAAATTTGGATAAAATGGTATAATCATAAATTCTCCCTCCCAAGATCTTCATTTGAAGAATATCAAATAACAGAGAAATAAATAATACACAACACAAGAATTATAGTGGAAACTCCAAATTAGAGAAAAACCACTTTCGTTGTCAAAAGACAATGAGAGAAAAATTCATTATGTAATTATTACAATATAGCTCTCGATGGTAATTTTCTCGCGCACCCGAAAAGACAAGAGTAATTACAAGCCGAGAGAATTTTCCCCGCAAATTCTCTCACTCAAAACCTACCATCTGGCTTTTCTCTACATTTTTGGGATGATTATCAATGAAGAAATGAAGCCATATTTATAGCCTTGAGTTCTCATTTCATATGCCAAACATTTCTTCATTCAACAAAATTAGGCTACCTAATTTTTCCTATTCTTTATTCAAATAAGGTTAAACCTCCATGCTTTGACAATATGGCAAGCCACGCAGCCTTGTGAATTTTCTTCTAAATTAGGCAACTTCCTATTTTGACTAACAAACCTAATATTATTTTTAATCAATCATAACAATCTCCGTCTTGATTAAAAATAAACATAGTTACCAACACAACCTTGTCTATTCTAACAGTCATAATTCTTTAGAAATTATCATACTCGCCATAAAGAGTACACCCACCTTAGAATTAATCACCAATTCTAAGAATTTCATATTGACTCGTAATAGAGAAAAAAACTTCTTTGAAATTTATGGTGCATGACTACTTTGGTTTTCCAGAGAGTTCATCGGCCATGACATCCTTTCCATGTCAGCGCCTTCCATACATGCAAACCCGTGCCGGGTGTGCGAAACTTGTGGACATTACCGGTAACACGCATGCCTTTCTTTCATGGCAATATTTAGAGACTAGCGGTATGTCATGGGATGTACCATATTTCTTTTCAAAGAACATCGCTATAGTCTTTGAAAGCAGACATCTTATTAAGCGTCGCGAGTCGGTATTTAAGCTTCTTGCCAGGATCGGCTCCAACCCTTTGGACAATTTCTTTTGAGGTGCCCAGTTGTCCACACCCGAAGCCTGTATCTTCTTTTCATGAAATTGTTTTTTTCTTTCGGTTGTCATTTCTGATGCTAAGTTTTCGGAGTGAAACATTTCTTTCACATTTCGGCCTTTTTTCTTGAGAAAACAACTTACTAGTAACTTAAAAAATTATTTTCTCCTTTCCATGAATCAAGATAGGTTTCATGTGATCATAAAAGATGGAAGAGACCCGGATGAGCCTTAAAAGCTATATCTTCGTCATCAAGTTTAACTCGATGGTTTCGTTCGGAAGATAATACCATTGAGAACACTTAGATGGTGGACATAATAATTCCTTCATTAAATACGCAAAGTATGAAGCGTTATTCTTTTCAAATACACCCGATTTGGAAACGCCTTTTTACGTCTGATTCCTCGAGCTTTTTAGAGAGTTCTTTGGCCATAGATATTCCATGTACATTTGTAAGAATATTTTTGGCTAAGCAACCGAATTACACTTGACTCTTAGATCAAGAATCTTCCCGATCTTAAATCACTTATATTGGTTTTATTGGACTCGATACTAGTAACAATGGATGGTTTCCCACTTTAACGCCTTGTGTAACCCGTATTGGATCAACAAATCTTTGACTTATACTTGCCATGACCAAAATTGATTCTCCCGTCAAATTTCTCAATGTCGAACTTGACTCGACATTTCTCCTTCTTTCTTTGAAATTGGCTACGTCTGAGTTGTTAGGAAATTTGGATAAAATGGTATAATCACAAATTCTCCTCACGAATCTTCGGCTGAAGAATATCAAATATGAGAGAAATAGATAATACCGCAACCGCTGAGAATTATAGTGAAAACTCCAATTAGAGAAAAATCACTTTCGTTGTCGAAAGACAACCAGGAGAAAAATTCACTATGTGAAAATTGTTACAACCGCTCTCGATGTAATTTTCTCACACACCCAGACAAGAGTAATTACAAGCCCGAGAGAATTTTCCCAGCGAAAATTCTCTCGCTCAAGAACTTCTCGTACAAGCTTTTCTCTATTTTTGGGATGATTATCAATGAATAAATGAAGCCATATTTATAGCACTTGAGTTCTCATTTCATATGCCAAACATTTCTTCGTTCAACAAAATTAGGCTACCTAATTTTCCTATTCTTTATTCAAATAAGGTTGAGGCACGCCAAATGTCTTTGACAATATGGCAAGCCACCTTCCATGAATTTTCTTCTAAATTAGGCACCTCCTATTTTGACTAACAAACCTAATATTATTTTTAATCAATCATAACACCTTGTGCACTCCGTTGAGCTAGGTGTGGTACAAACATCAAAAGACACCCTTTTTGTTAAAGATATTTACGCAGAGGCCCTGGTAGATGGTGTTGATGATCAAGCTAGTTCTTAACTAAACACGGAAGCTATCGCCAAACACATATTTCTTTAGCCCCTTCCCAACTTTGAACTTGTGACCTACCCTTATAGCCACAAATTCTTGAAAGCTGGTACCATCTGGGCTAACTAGTCTAGATGATACCAGCTTGCTTCCCAAGGTCTACCTAAGGGCTAAGTCTTGGGTTCGAGAGTTGGGGAGAGCGAAAGAAACACGTGTCAAGAAAGGGGTCGTCCTGTCTAGTCAGAAACTTGTTTGAGCATCAACGCCGAAACTCCCTGAGTCCCACGATTCCCTGAGTCCCACGATGGATGCCAAAATGTTGAGACTCAATATCCTATAGAGAGAGATGAATGTAAAAGGCTCAATGTATGGATCCTCATGAATGATCCATCTATATATAACACATTTATGGATACAAGTATCAAATATACAATGTGTACATATAAATACGTGTCAAAATGACATAATTAGCCTAAAGTATAATGAGTTAGAGATACAGGTCAAGTTTTACTCGTGCTATACTCGAGCTTGTGTTGTTCTTGGACTTAGTCTGTCTAAGGCTCGAGTTGTCATTGGGCTTGGTTTGTCTAAAGATCGAGCTATAATTGAACTCGGTCTGTCCATGAGTGTGATGTTTAGAGTATTTTATCTTCTGTCTTGGACCGAGCTTGGTTTGAATAGATTATGAGTAGATTATAAGGTTCGTTATTTGGGTCGGTATGTGCAAACAAAAACTTAATAACATATACTTTATTTAAGCATATAAAAAATAAGATTTGAATTTTAATTAAATTTTATGAGTAACATAATTCTTAAAAAAAAAATCAATAGTGAAATATACCGTACCATGGGTTCTATGAAAATATCCACACATACATTTTAGGCCACATATGCCTATTGTAGGTGTAATGGCCCTTTTCATACGAGACCCGGCCCATAAAGACTACTGGCAGTAGCCTTTTTGTTTTGTTTAGTTTGACTTTGACCTCTTCCCTCTATAGTTTTCCACCCTTCTTTCTGTCACTAAAACACTAACTCTGTTCTCTGTCGTTCGCCGTCGATCTTCTTCCAATCTCCGATCAAACGGCTCACGACCCCAAAACATCCAATCTCAAACAAAACCTTATCAGATGTAATCTCTCAATGCTCTCCAAATACCCACTAATAACCTCCGAACCCGAACACATTTACATATCCGTTAAGACCTTTGCTCCTGCTACTATTGCCAATCTCGGTCCCGGATATATGACTTCTTCGGATGTGCGCTGTAGATGGCCTCGGCGATTTTGTCTCCCTCAGAGTCGACCCATAAGTTCATCCCCGCTAGATCTCCATTTCCAAGATCATCGGGGACAAGTCAAAGCAGCTCAGTAAAAATCCACTCTGGAATTGTACAGGAATCGCAACCATTGAAGTCATGAAAATGATAGGTGTTAGACTATCGCTTGAGAAAGGATTGCCATTAGGAAATGGGTTGGGATCCAGCGCAGCAGCTACAACGTTGGCAGTGAACGAGATCTTCAGCGGCAAACTTGGGGTTGATGAATTGGTACTGTTTGGCTCAAATCGGAGAAGGTTTCTGGGTACCACGCAGACAATGTAGCTCTGGCGATCATGGGTAGGTTTGTATCAGTTCTTATTTACGGGCAGTTGGAATTGTTTAGGTTGAATTTTACTGTCGAAAAGGATTTTTTTTTGTGAGCCCATAATTTGAAGCGCTCACTAAAAAGATGATAGCAGCATTCCCTGCCGAGATTGGAATGCCCCACCATGTTTGGAATTGTAGCCAAGCTGGGGCTTTGTTGGCCTTCATGTTGCAAGGCAACTCGGTTAATTTGGGCAAGGCCTTATCAGCGAACAAGGTTGTAGGGCCCAGAAGGGCGCATTTGATTCCAGGCATGGAGGCAGTGAAGAAGGCTACAATTCAGGGTGGTGCATTTGGGTGTACGATTAGTGGTGCTGGACCAACGATAGTGGCGGTGATAAATGAGTCGGAGAAAGGGAAGGAGATTGGTGAGGTTATGGTTAAGGCTTTTCTGAGAGAGGGGAGGCAGAGAGCTGTGCCAATGTGCATGAGCTTTGATAGAACTGATGCAAGGCTTATTGGTAGCATTCCTAGATGAATCGTGGTTCATGGTGAGTTACAGTTTTTGCTGCAAGTTTTTGATGGGTTTCTGTCGTCGTTACATGGGATTTGAGGGTATAAAAACTTTTTGGTAGCTCTGGAATGGTAAAATTTACTCCATACAGGAAGAAGAGTTGAGAGGTCTCATTTTAGCTGCTTTTCAGCTTTCTGAATATCCAAAATAAAATGTAAGACAACCATCCAAGACAGGAAAGAAAATGAATGTTTTTTCTACACGAATTAACTGTATATTTCCAAATCCCATAATAGAAGACGAAAAATACAAACAAAAACTTGAAGATAAAAACCATTGTCAACTTTGTTTTTTGTCCAACAAAGACCAATCACTCGTTCTTGGCTGCTTCAACTTGCTATGAACCTACAGAGAAGTCAGAAATCACTTAAAGGGGCATGCCCTTGGTCTCTGGAACTTTCAAATAAACGATCACTCAAGAAGTGATGCACACAATTAATTTACTTACGTGGCAAAAACACCAGCAAGGCCAACGGATTTGAGCTACACGGCGGAAGTATGTGATTGTGATGTCACCAAACCAAAACACAATGGCACAAATGGCGATGTAGAAGCCACGAACTCTAGTGGGAAGGATCTCTGAACAAAGTATGTTTGGAATTGGTCCTATCAAGATTGAGCTTAAAAAGCAAGTGGAAAATAGAGGCAGAAGATTGAGAGCATCAGGAGAATTTTTGAAGAAGAAGACGTCAGTATTTTCTGTTGTATATATTTATGTTATTTTATGTACATGAAGAGTGTATTTATAGTTGCAGAAAATGTAAAGAAATCCTATTATAAGCTATGCACTTCAATGTATATTACAATTTTTTAATAACAGACTAATTAATCTTTACAAAGAATCTGTTACAATCAAAAGATATTTTGTCACGTTCACACTAGCACATGTGTAACAGTCAACAAAAATACAATAACTTGCGTAACACATGGACTTGTTGGCTTGTGTGTTTGCGTGATGTGTATAGCATACTTTTTGGCTTGCTTGCTTTGATAGGCCAAGCTAGAACCCCTTCACAAATGCTAGATTGTAGCTTTGTATCAGTTCTACAACATCTTCGGTAACTGGATTGCTAGCAATGCTAGCCGCAAAAATGCTGGCATTGCCTTCTGTACAACCAGGATTGTTGATTTGAACAGCCCTTTTCAAACTTAACGGCATGGGAATGACACTAAGTTTGTTACGTAACAATAAAAAATGGTTGATGTTGAGAGGCTAGGTAAAGGTATCTATAGGTTGCTCATTGGTATGGATGTGTTGAACATTGAGTTGATGCGATAACATTTTTTCCCAAATAAAATGAAGATTCAATTTAATATGTTTGGTTATTACGTGAAGAACGGGATTGGAAGCCAAAGTTAGAGTAGAGTACTTATGTTGTCACACTAAATGATTGAAGTTGAAAGTAAAGAGTATTACAGCTCATTAAGTAGGGCTTTGATCCAAATGAGATATGCAAATGCATTGGCAACAACATGATACTCAACCTCAGTCGAAGAACGAGAAACTAAGGGTTGTTTCTTAGAGCTCCAAGGAATATTATTAACATCAAGATAAACAATCACACTCAAAATCGATTGCCTATCATCTGAACAAGAAGCCCAGTTGACATAAAAAATTCCCAAAGATGAAGAGCAATAGATGGTTTGAAAATAAGGCCATAGGACAAGGTGCCTTGTAGATAACATAAGATGTGTTTTACAGCAAGCCAATGAGGAATTAGAGGATGAGCCAAAAATTAACACACCTTATTGACTCCAAAGGTGATGTCTAGTCTTGTGATAGTAATATACTAGAGGGCTTTAACAATGTTGCAATACAAAATGGCATTATGGAAAAGTTCCTCTACATAGGTTGAAAGGGATGATTGAGATAACAAAGGTGTCGTAGATGGGTTTACAAGACTACATATGAGATTTGAGCAATAACTCTATGATATTTTTAGGTTGGTTTAGCAGAAGATTACCATTATACAAGATAACCATTTCAATGCCAAGAAAGTAATTGAGCAAGCTAAGATATTTAAGAAAAAACTCTTTGTAAAGAAGAGAGATAAGGCTTTGAATTACCGCATCATTATCTCCGGTGATGATAATATAATCAACATAGATGAGGAGATAAACTAGAATCAGCCATAGATTTTTTAAAGCCAAACCGAAAGAGAGTTAAGCTGAGAGTATCAAACCATGCTATTGGAGCTTGTTTAAGTCCATAAATAGATTTATTAAGCTTACAAACATGGTAAAAAAGGTTGAGATCTTCAAATTCTTAGGGTTGTGTTATAAACACTTCCTTTTGAATGGTACCATTAAGAAAGGTATTATTAATATCAAGTTGGTGGAGCTGCAATTTTATGTGCAAAGAAATTGTAAGAATAATAGAAAGGGTAACTTGTTTGATAATTAGATTAAATATCTCAGAGAAATAAAAGTCAGGAGTTGGGTGGAAGCCTTTCGTTACTAATCAAGACTTCCTTTTGTCCAATTGTCCATTAGCAAGTTCCTTTATGCGAAATACACATTTGCTATCAACAAATTTTCTATCATAGGGAAGAGGAAATAATGTCTAAGTGTTATTGTTAAGGAGAGCAATATACTTCAACTGTATTGATGCTTTCCAATTAGGATCCACTAAGGCTTGTTTAACTGAAGGAAATAATGTCTAAGTGTTATTATTAAGGAGAGCAATATTCTTCAACTGCATTGAAGCTTTCCAATCAGGATCCACTAAGGCTTGTTTAACTGAAGTGGGTTTAGTAAATAAGGGACAATGTTGGAAAACTATGAAAACTTTTGGTTTGAAGGTTCCAACTTTGGCATGAGTGACCATTGGATGGGAATTTGAAAGAAGTGATGGATGAGGCTCAACAAATTTGTAAGAAGAATAAGGTATTGAAGTAGTGGGAGATAATTGAGAAGAATCAAGTAAGGGCTCAAAAGAGATAGGTGACAATAGCAACCATAGAAGTGGTAGAATAGTAGGGAAACACAATATTATCAAAAATCACATATATACTAATGTACATTGCTAGTGTTAGGCAAGCACTTATAACCTCAATGCTTAGGAATATAACCTAAGAATGTGCATGGAAGAGATCGTGGATCAAGTTTATAATTGTTGTAAGATCTCAATCAAGGAAAACATAATCAACCAAAGACCTTTAAGAAAGTGTAATTTGGTTTTTAGTGAAAGAGTACTTCTGGAGGACTTTTGTTATGAAACAAGGGAGATAGAAGTCTATTGATGATATAAGTACTTGAAAAGAAAACCTCATCCCAAAAGGACATAGGTAAAGAAGCATGAGTGAGCATTGACATGCCTAATTCAATAACATGTCGATGCTTTCTTTCAGCCAAGCCATTTTGGCTATGTGCATATGGGCAAGAAACTTGATGAATGATGCCATGTTGATTGAGTAATGAGGAAAGGTCTTGGAATTCACCCTCCCATTCACTATAGAAGGACTAGATTTTATAGTCAGTTTAAAGTTTAGCTTTGTGCCTTAAATTGTACAAAAGCTTGAAAGTAATAGTTTTGGACTTGAAGAAGTCCAAATATACCGATAAAATGCATTAGTGAAATGCAAATAATAAAAATGGCCATTAGTGGATGCATTAAGTGCAACCATACATCTAAATGAACAATTTCAAGAGGCATAATAACATGATTAGTAGAAGTAAAATAAGACAATACATGACTTTTGCTAATACAACAAGCTAAACATAAAATAGTAGATTCATTATTATTATTGTACGAAATGTTACTAGAAGCTAAAGCCTTCTTTTCCACAGGTAAAAAGGCATGACCAAGGTGTTGGAGCCATACACTAAGGTATGATAATTTAAATGTAAAAGTAACAATATTCAAAGTAGGAGTAACAACAGTAGGAATAGAAAACAAAAATTAGCACGTTGGATGTAGGCAGGTGCTACCGTTGCAAATTGAGATAAAAAACATAGAGACAATCATAAAGATTGCCCTAAAGCAGAATCTCCTTTGTTGTTTGGTCCTTGACAAAACAAAAGGAATGTTGAAACTCAAAAAAACAATTGTTATCACGAGCAAATGATCACACTCAATAGATTTTTGGCTATACTAGGTACATGCAACATATTTGACATAAGAAGAGTTTTATGAGGTTGAAAGATAGACTAAAAATGATTAGAACCTACACGAGAACTTAATAAACCATTATTATTTTCAATTATAAGTGTTTTAAGATTAGTATAGGTATTTTCAATTATAAGTGTTTTAAGATTAGTATAGGTACTATTAACTGCAAGATTTTGTAGAACTGATGTGACATAATAACTGGTGCCTAAGTCAGGGCACCAACTTGGTTCACCACCTTGTTCAAAGGCAAAAGATGAATGATGGGGATGTGCATATGGTAAGGATGCAAGCAAGCCTTGAGGTGAAAAATAAGGTGCATGAGAGGAATGATAAGGTGGAGGAAAAAAGATTGAACTTGAGGTGCATATTCTAGCATTGCTAAGTGACTTGGCAAAGAAGAGTTAGGTCATTACTACAAAAAGTGGTATTAAACGAATCGACTTTAAATTTTTTTATACAAAATTTACTCATTTTTTATTATACTCAAATAAAAACCTGTATTCGATCACTAAATAATAACATAAAAAAATAAAATCGATTTAACAAAGAGTTTAAATAATACAAATAATTGAAAAATAAAATATTAATTAATAGCAGAAAAATTACCATGATGTTGTTCTATATTAATCAAGATCATCATATTTTTCTCCTGATGTTATAAGACAAACCTATATATATAATACAAAAATCTATACACATAAATAATAACACATAATAACAGAAATACAAAAATTTATACATATAAATAATAACACATAATAACAAAAATACAAAAAATTATACACATAAATAATAACACATAATAATATAAATACAAAAAATTATACACATAAATAATAACACATAATAACAAAAAAAAATATGAATTATAAGTGCGTAAGATTAATAGAAATACTTATAAGAGTAAATGAAGTGACAAAATGAAGGAAATGAAGAAAAAATCGTATTTTGTAAGTGAGAAATGAGTATAAATTTTTTGAGTATTTTGCTCAAAAATATAGGGGATCTAAAAGATTATTTAGAGAAGAAGAAAACCCACCAACTAGCGTTGGAATTGGTGGTCATAGGTGACCAAAAAATGAGAAAGAGTGGAGGAGAAGTGGAAGATGTTTTGGATTTTTGAGAGTTATATAGCGCTTAGAATGGTTTCTATTTGGGGAAGAAAGAAGAGAAAATAATTTATCCATATGTGTAGCATCGGTTGACATGTTGAACAGACGCTACACATGGATGTAGCATTGGTTCCAGGCGTTAACCGATGCTACGCTATGTGGATAGCATCGATTCTAGGTGTCAACCGACGCTACACTACGTGGATAGCATCGGTTCACCACGTCAATTGACGTTACGTCCACGTGTAGCTTCGGTTCAACACGTCAACTGACTCTACGCTGACGCTATCCACGTAGCGTTGCATCGGTTGACACCTAGAACTGACGCTATGTTCTACGTGGATACGTCGGTTCTACACCGAACCGACTTTAAATTCATTAAAAGTCAGTTTTTTTTCAAAAACTGACTTTACATATAGACTTAAATATCCATTTTTGTAGTAGTGGATAGAGGTGTAATAAGTAGTTGTGAAGGAATTTATTGAATCTACGAAAGAGTTATATGAGAGGTAGGTACTTAAGGAGGTTGTAGTTGTTGTGGTGGAATCTTTATTTGTTAATTTTTGGAAGTATACTGTGGCAAAAAGCTTTTGTCAAAGCAATACTAACATCTATCCACTAGGTGCCCATTTTGCCTCAGAGTTGACATTGTGATCTATTATTGTTATTATATCTGCCTTATATTGCTCCTGATCCCCCCTCCTCTGTGAGAGAAAGAATTGTTATAAGATTCATTTATGAAATGCAAACCAACCATATATGTTGTGATGAGGAAGCTTGATCTTTATTATTTTGTGAATATTGAACAACATGTTTATTGGTATAAGATGAAATTGATACACTTAAGTTAATAGAAGGCAAGGATGAAATGTTTGCTTGAGGTCTTCTTCCAATTCTACTTTCATGACTTAGTAGTAGAGCTTTGGTATATTCAACTATCAGTTTTTCAAAAATCATTTTTTCTGTTATGGTAGAAAAGATATTATCAAAGCTTTCATCTAGACCTCTAAGCACATACATTAGTTTTTCCTCTTCGGAAACAACACAACTAGCAGATTCAAGATCATCAGTAAGGATCTTAATTTTTAGGACATATTCGTTGATTGATAAACCTCCTTTCTTAAGATTTTGTAACTGTTTCTTGAGTTGTACCATTCGATGTTACAATTTAGAGGAAATGTTTTTTTCGAGCTTGATCCAGGTCTCTCGAGTGGTATCGAAGCTTGAGACTTGTTTTAGAAGATCATCATTCAAGCAAGATATGATCCAACACCCTAACGTTTCATCTTGTTTTTTCCAGAATTTATAATCAACATTAATTTTTCCATCAGGCAGCACCTGTGATAGAGGATCTTGAAGCATATAAATGTCTAACTCTAAGCTATTTAAGTTCTTAAGGATTTGGTATTTTCAGATCATATAATTGCTATGATCTAGTTTGATTGTCACAAGAACATTATGAAAAGAAAATACTTCTTGAGTGGTTGGTACATGTACTTATACATGTTCGTGTTGAATAACACCTGATGAATCCTCCATTAATGAATGCAACAAGAAGATGAAGCTCACCAAGCTTCATTGTTTTGATACTATATCAAGATTGAGCTTAAAAGAAAATGAAAAATAGAGGCAAAAGATTGAGAGCATCAGAGGAGAATTGAAGAAGACATTAATATTCTCTTGTATATATATTTTTTCATTTTATATACATGAATAATGTATTTATAGTTGCAGAAAATGTAATAAAATCCTACTATAAGCTATGCACTTCAATGTATATTGCAATTTCTCAACAACAAACTAACTAATCTTTACAAAGAATCTATTACAATCAAAAAATATCTTGTCACTTTCACATTAGCACATGTGCAACACTAATAGAAACTTAGTAACTTACGTAGCACGTGATCTTGCTAGCTTGAGTGCTTGCATGATGCGTATAACATGCTTGTTGGCTTGCATTCTTGCATGATACGTATAACATGCTTGATGGATTGCATGCTTGATAGGTTAAGCTAGAAACCTGGTAGCTTAATTAGTAATGCTAGCTTCACAAATGACAGATTGTAGCTTACAACTTCATTGTACTAGCTTTTATAGCATCTTCATCTGTTGGATTGCTAGCAATGTTAGTTACACAAATGTTAGCATTGTTTTATGTACAATCATGACTATTGCTTTCAACATGTCCAAACTCTATCATAAAACAACAAAAATATATTATAACACTGTAAGTTTAGTTGATGCATATGCAATATTGTCAAAGTTTATAACACTTACAAGGACTAATAATGCAAAAAACACTATCAAAACTGGTATGATGATGAGAAGAAAAGTCATGCATTCATTGAAAACGAAAATAAATTTAAAATTTCAATTTTAAAATGATTTAATTACATAGTATAAATTTTATTTTTAATCTTTTAAGAGATAAAAAACATATAATATATGTTTTTTAATATTGTAAGAAAATAAACACATATATATATGTATAACAAATTAAGAGTAAAATCAATTGAATGACTATATTAGTTATGTCATTATTTATTTATCCGGAGGAAATAATGAATATTTTTTATTTTCTAAAATAATTTTACTTATATAATGTATCATAAGCATATGCAAAAATTATAAAAAAAAAATTAAACTTTTGTACTTACCATTTCTTTTTAAAGTCTATATAACACTTGCAGCTAACAAAATATTTTATTTTCTAATAAATTATCTATTATTTTTTATATTAATGTATATTATTTTAAATCAATTAAATCATTAAATTTTTTGTTAAGGTAGAGAATAATATGAATTTTTGAAAGAAAAAAATAACTTGTACACTTATCTCGTAAATGATTTCTCATTTTTCTAAAGCGACTTTTCCATTTTTTTTAAGTGTGTGTGCTCTGTTGTAGAAAAAAAAAGTGGTGTGCTCTAGTATGTAATGTGATTTTTTTGTTGTTGAAAAAATGAGTAATTTTATTATTTTTCAAAATTATTTTGATATATAATATACTACAATTAATGAAGTAAAATTTAAGCAAATTTTTGTGTTCTTTAATTATATGCATCATTTTTAAGATAATATATTTTTTAAAATATTTACATTATTTATAATTAAAACTTAAATTTTAATTGTTTTTACAACTAAATGGGTTATATGGTGTTTGATTTTTCAGTTTTGAGAATTGAATTTGTGTTAATGACGTAAAAATCCTTTATATTCAATTTTGTAAAATAAATATTATTTATTATTTTTAGAGTATATTTTTTAACAATTAGATTATTTTTTCTATTTTTTATTGAATATTTATTCTTTTAAAAAGAAATTTATAATAATTTAAAGTATAAGATGATTACATATTTTTAAAATAATGAATAATTTTTCCTTTTCAGAGCTCAAATTGTGTATTAACTAGGTTAATGTCAAACCTTTAAGCAGTCTCCCATTTTCTCTTTTTATTTATTTTTTATTTTAAAAAATGAATAATTTTTTTTATTTTTTAAAATTGTTGATATATAACATACTACAATCAATGACCGTAAATTTAAGCAATTTTTTATGCTCTTTAATTATATAAGTCATCGTTAAGAGAAGATATTTTTAAAATAATTATGTTATTTATATATTTTTAATTAAAACTTAAATTTTAATTTTTTTTTATGGTTAAATAGGTTATATGATGTTTGAATTTTGAGTTTTGATTATTGAATTGGAATTTGTGTAATATACTGAGCTACTTCATGTATGTCTAATGACATAAAAACCTTTTATATCCAAATTTTTAGAAGAAATATTATTCATTATTTTTAAAATATATTTTTTATTAATTATATTATTTTTGTAGTCTTTTATTAGATATTTATTTTTTTAATGAATAATTTTATTATTTTTAAAATTATTTTGATATATCACATACTACAATTAATGATATTAAATGTAAGCAATTTTTTTGTTCTTTATTTATATGCATTATTTTTAAGATGATTTTTTTTAAATAATTACATTATTTATATATTTATAATTTAAACTTAAATTTTAAATTATTTTTATGATTAAATGGGTCATATGGTGTTTGAGTTGAGTATTGAATGTGATGCAATAAGCTATTTCATATGTCTTCAACTTTTTTTTTTAAATTATTAATTATTTTTAAAATATATTTTCTATCAATTAAATTCTTTATTAGATATTTATTTTTAAAAAAATTATAATAATTTTAAATTTTATTAATTTAAAATATCATATCATCACCTAATAAAAATAATAAATAATTTTTACTTTTCAGTGCCGAGATTTTGTGTTAACGAGATCAAAGTCAAATCTTCGAGCAATCTCCCATTTTCCCTTTTTATTTTTTCTACATGTTGACTCTGCATTTTTTTTGTCGTAAGGAAAATTCGTAGGATTTTATCAATATTTGCGTTTTTTTTTCCTTCAGAAATAAATTTTGGGCATATAGCAAAAATCTTTTAGTTACTTAATAACAACAATTTAATTTTTATAATAATTTTTTATTTTTATTTTTAAACAATTATAATATAGATAAATTATCAATATTTTTTAATTATTATTAAAATATTAATTTTATAGATTATTATTGTTAATTATAAAATGAATTAAAAATAAAATAAAAATACGATAATTTGACCTTTTTGTTATTATTATTATAACAAATTGATTAAACTAATACAAAAATAATAAAATAATAAAAGTATTTTAATTAAAATAATTAAAAAAATACGAGTATATTTATCTTTTCAAAATTTATACGAATCTAAAATACTCTAAATAACAATAAAAAATATTTGATCATTCAAATGTAGGATATATATTTCTTTTTAAGTTAGCATTTTTAGTTTGTAAAATTTGACGGTGGTGATGTGGTGTGAAGATATACATGTTAATTTTTGCTTCATAAATACTTAATTTTGTAAAAATATTTCTTTCAAATTTTAAAATTTATACTCCTTTAATATACTATTTTAAATACATGTTTATGCACTTAATTTAATTAATACAATGGTTTATAGTGGTTTATTAGTTGAATTATTATTATTTTGTGTAATTTTTATAGGAGCATATTACTTTACATTATTAATCATTATTATTAAAAGAAAAATACTTTGCATTCTTTAATTAATAACACGTTAATTTCCCATAATTTTGAACTGTTGGCTCTTTTTGAACAAATATTTATGAGTTTCATAATTTTAAATAATTCAATTTAAATATAAGTTTATTTAATCTCATAATTAAAGACTTAATTTGATATAACAGTTGTACTTTTTTTTCACGTCAGATCTTGTCACACGTATCAAAAGTAAGTCAATTCATGCAAATTTTATGAAGGATCGTTTTTCTACTCGTGATTCTGTGACCAATCTAGGAAGTAACAAATTAAAAGACAAAATCCCACATTTCTGGATATTCACTGAGATCTTCTACCACGAGGTTAACATGGTAACTTTATATTTAAGTAATTCTTTTAGTATTTCTCAGAATCTAACAGTTTTGTACTATTTTATGCTTTTATTTATTGTTTTATTTATTGGAAATGATTCTCCGATTTTATTTCTTAAAATTTAATTAATCATATATTTATTTTGAAATTCTTATTTATAAAACAAACGTATCCCTTGATATTTGTAGACAGAAAAAGGGAGAAAATAATGCTTTTGGTTTTTATTTTCATGGGTGAGGGCTCGTAATAATTCATTATTATTTAATGGTCATAATAGACTAATAGTTTATTAAGTATTTTTTATTATAAAAATATACTTATTAATATATTATTTAATATTTGTAATCAATTATATGTTAAATAACATAATATTTATTTACTTTTTAATGCTTAAAAAATAACAAAAAAAAAATTCTAAAAAATTGAGTTATTTGTGTTTGGAAGAAAAATATTAAATAATTAAACTATTATTTTAATAAATTAAATAACATCTTTAAAATTTATAGTTACACAAATAATATATTTTATGTCTACTTTATATATTTTACTATTAAAAAACTATTATATCATTTAATTTTAAACATAGTTTTAATAGAGATTTTTTAAATTAAATTAAATTTTTTTAAATATTAAATATTATTTAATTAAATCTCGTTTAATATTATTAGATGATAATTTTATTCTAATAAATTTTAAGAATATTAATTTTTTTAATTTTTTTTAATTTTACTTATTATTAAAATATACAAAATATTAACGTAGTCATGATATAATAATATTTATTTTCTATATTTTTTTCATATCCAAAAGCAATAAATTACACATTTTAAAAGTAAAATAATAAAATATCTCAATTGACACATTAACCTATTTTTAATAAAGAACAAAGGACTGAATTTTTTTAATAGTTGGATGTGGGGTTAAAGTAGTAAATTAATTTTAATAAATTGTATATTATAATTTATTAATTTTCATGTAATATATTAAATGCTTATTAAACTTTTAAAAAATAAGATATTAAAAGTTTTGATGGATTTATGGTTTTTCATTTTTTGTTATACTAGGTATAGTAGGTAAATAAGATAGTTATAAATTTTTAGTGTGATATTTTTTAAATTTAATAATATTTTAATATATTATTTAAAAATTAAAGTTATTGAATTTAAGTATTTTTTTATTATTAATAATTTGTTAATTCTTGTTTAATTAAAGTAAAAAAAATTAAAATAGGAGGAGAGAAAAGTTAGCTGGTCAGCACTCACCTCGATGTTTCTTAACAACATCCAGAAATAACCACAAAGGAATCCATCTCCACTTCTTTTCTAACAATACGGAAATTTTTTGGAAAGAGAATTTTCAAAACGCATAACATCTAAAGTCTACTCTTTTATCCTATTTTTGGTATCATCGTCATATACACCACCATCACCAATCACCATCACCATCACCATCACCATCACCATCACCATCTTGCTTTTCTTGCATTCATCTCCCTCTTCTTTCATTTCCCTAACTGGTATTGTCTCAATCTCTATCTCTCTTTCAAAAATTTGAACTTTCAATCTTTATAATATCTGGTTTTATATTTGTTCTTGATATTTTTGCTTCCTCAGTTTGTTTTTCGTGATTTGGAGGATTATATATTGTTTCCAATAGGAATAATAAATAAAAGGGTTTTGTTTTGGGTTGATTTATAGTGTGGAATTGAAAACTTTACTAGGAAGAATGAAAATTTCTAATTCTGTACTTTGTTTCTCCTTTTATTCAACGCGGAAATTAATTTATAGGATTCGTTATCTGTGAAAATAAACAATGCCCATTTGATCGATCTGTATGCTTAGGGGTTTTTTTTAATTATATTTTGCAGTGTTGTTGTATTGATGAGAAACCATTGGATGAGGAAAAGGCTGTAAAGGTTTTGAAGGGAATTGTGATTGTTTCATGGGCAATACATGCCGCGGATTTTTCGGGGGCAAAAGTTTGCAAGGATACGACAAGCCCGAGGACCAATTTAACATTACCAAACGAAAAACTCCTTCTCATCGATCTGTTTCTGACCATTCACCAACTAGCTTGAACTCGCAAATCCACCACCCCATTGCCCAAGAATTAAATTGCAAATATAGCCCCAAAACGAAAGACTATAATTCACCTAAGCAAGAACAAATCATGAGGAAAGGCATTGATAACCAAACTTATTATGTATTGGGTCATAAAACTCCTTGCATTCGTGATCTTTATGCATTGGGTCGAAAATTAGGACAGGGACAATTTGGTACTACTTATTTATGTACTGAGAATTCTACTGGTAATGAGTATGCTTGTAAATCTATTTCCAAGAGGAAATTGATTTCCAAAGAGGATGTTGAGGATGTGAGGAGGGAGATTCAGATAATGCACCATCTAGCTGGTCATAAGAATATTGTGACAATTAAGGGTGCTTATGAGGATTCTTTGTATGTTCATATTGTGATGGAACTTTGTAATGGCGGTGAGTTATTTGACCGGATCATCCTAAGGGGACACTACAGCGAGAGAAAGGCTGCCCAATTGACTAAGATTATTGTGGGTGTTGTTGAGGCTTGTCATTCTCTTGGGGTTATGCATAGGGATCTTAAGCCTGAAAACTTCTTGTTGGTTAATAAGGATGATGATTTTA
Source organism: Hippophae rhamnoides (assembly GCA_033030585.1). Taxonomy (NCBI): domain Eukaryota; kingdom Viridiplantae; phylum Streptophyta; class Magnoliopsida; order Rosales; family Elaeagnaceae; genus Hippophae; species Hippophae rhamnoides. Next base: position 72,550,515 of record CM065429.1, read on the forward strand.
CTCTCAAAGCTATTGACTTTGGACTCTCTGTATTCTTTAAACCAGGTAATGGAGCTGTCTAACTCTTTTCTTAGAGATATGAGTAGCGTGTTATTAAGTAGTTTTGCTCCCAAAATGCTTTCTTTTTACTTGCATTTATGCCATATTTTTGGTTAAGTTGTTATTGATGGGTCTTTTTTTATCACTTTCATGATTTTGATTCATTGGATTCATATTTTGCTCATGAGAAATTATTAATTGCTCGTGGAATATATCTAATGTGGTACTCCAAGCTATTTTTTTGAAATTTCTTTTTATATGCAAAATCAAACTACAATCAATGTAATTGGTCGGAAGTAAACACGAGCAATAATGCTTATAGGATGAGTAATGAATTATTCCCTTATTCTTGGCAAATAATCAGTTTGGAGTCCTTTCGCATTAGACTTGAATGCTAATATAATGATATTTGATTAGAAAATTCTTATTTTGCAATCAGCTTGTTTTCCTTGTTGGATGTGTTCATGTGTTCTTCATCTTACTTTATTTTACCTGTCACTCCAGGTCAGATTTTTACTGATGTAGTTGGAAGTCCATATTACGTTGCTCCTGAGGTACTACTCAAGCATTATGGACCCGAGTCAGATGTTTGGACCGGAGGGATCATACTCTATATATTACTAAGTGGTGTGCCACCATTCTGGGCAGGTATTTTCTTTTGCATATGCTGCTAAGTATAAATAAGTTTTTGTGTCTATGCTATTCTGAAGTTAATCTACTTGAAATTCAGAGACACAGCAGGGCATATTTGATGCAGTGTTGAAAGGACACATTGATTTTGATTCAGACCCGTGGCCTTTGATATCTGATAGTGCAAAAGACCTCATCCGGAAGATGCTTTGTTCACGACCTTCTGAACGTCTCACTGCTCATGAAGTGTTATGTATGTTTGACTTCTCTTCATTTATTTAGCGGTCTTAGCGAAATTTGAGTAATCCAATGAATGGGACACAATTTTGAAGCTTAATTATACACATGATGTAAACAGCTGCTAGGTAACTAAAATTGGCATGTTCTTAATAGTATCCAAGTTTTGGCTTTCTTAAATTATGTTTTAAGCTGAGCTACGCACAAGTAATGCTAGTGAAATTATTATATGAGAGAAGTGTCATAATGAAATAACTGCCTGTAAAGTTAGAACTTGTACTTTACTGCTCTACTTTTAACATAAAGCTTTTAGATACATTTTCATTGTTGTCAATGACTTTTCATTTGTTTTGTTGTTGCAAACAAAAATCAAACTCTAATTAAAGTGGTATGTCATCATTTGCTTAGGTCACCCTTGGATTTGTGAAAACGGAGTTGCTCCTGATAGAGCACTTGATCCAGCTGTACTTTCTCGTCTGAAGCACTTCTCTGCAATGAACAAGTTAAAGAAGATGGCATTACGTGTAAGTTCACTGGAGGATACAGACATTAAACACATCTTTAGAAGATATCCTTTCTGGTTAGGAAGGAGGGGATTGTGTAGTTGTTAACATTTAAGTCTTGAATATCACAGTTACACTAATAATGGGTAGCAACTGTGTCTATGTTTTCTCTCTCTTTTAAAGTTATAATTTGTAACGTGTAAGTGAGGTTTTTATTTCATTATTGTTCCTCTGATGATTAGCTTTGGAAAGCGTATTGATATTTGATTTTGAGTTTTACTTTGCTCATAATATTTAAGTCTGACAATAGAGGTTACTCTGAGGCAATTTTTTTTAATTTTATTTTAAAATTCGTAATCAGGTAATTGCTGAAAGCCTTTCTGAGGAGGAGATTGCTGGCCTGAGGGAAATGTTCAAGGCAATGGACACAGATAACAGCGGTGCTATTACTTTTGATGAATTGAAAGCTGGATTGCGGAGATATGGCTCTACCTTAAAGGATATAGAAATACGAGATCTTATGGAAGCGGTAGGTTATGCATTTATTAATGTCTTTTTAATTCTTGTTCTGTTATTTCTTCTATTGGTTATGTGTTAAAGTAGTTCATCTATTGTACCTTTTAATAGGCTGATGTGGACAATAGTGGGACTATTGACTATGGAGAATTTATAGCTGCCACAGTTCACCTCAATAAATTAGAACGTGAGGAGCATCTCATTGCTGCATTTCAGTACTTTGATAAGGATGGAAGTGGTTACATTACAGTCGATGAGCTCCAGCAAGCCTGTACAGATCATAATATGACTGACGTCTTTCTTGAAGATATCATCAGAGAAGTTGATCAAGATAATGTAAGTCACAATGTGGGCCATGAGCCGTGAATCTTCGATTAAAATTGAAGGCCTTTTTGTTTTCTTTTCTACTGATAACATGTTCCACTTCATATTCAGTAAACCCATTTCATAAAGTTTTTATACATTTGAAAGTTGCTGTTTTGCTTGGTGGAGATATATTTTCTTCTGAGGCAATTACTAGACATTCAGAGGCTGAAGATCGAGTAACATCTGGAATGGCTTCATACAATTTTTCTTTTTTCTTCTTCCACATTGATGTTTTTAGGGGAGTAATATCGTAATGTAGTTCCGTTTCAATGTTTTGCTCGTAGGATGGAAGAATAGACTATGGCGAGTTTGTAGCCATGATGCAGAAAGGCAATCCAGGTATGGGAAGACTTGGTAGAAGGACCATTCGGAGTAGTCTGAATTTGAGCGGGACAGATGTGCCAAGTCCTCAATAGCTTCTAGCAACATACCATGTACAGGTATTTTCTAGCTTTCCTTTGTTTGTCTTTTTTTTTTTTTTGGGAATTTGGTGTGATTCGAAAGTATAACTTGTGATGTAATTTTAATGGGACCTAAATCATTAATTATCATAACTCATCTTATCTTGTCTCACTCAATTTCAAGAGATGAGATGGTACTAATTGAAATATCTCGTTTGTTCCAAATGAATTTAAATGAAAAAAAGGTAAAAATACAAAAAATAATGAAAAATATGATATATAATTGTTTATAATACGAAAGTTTAATAAGAAAAAGAAAAATGATATAACATTATATTCACAGTTATATTATGACTATAATTTAAATGAGATAATATTTAAATGAGATAAAATAATAATGTATCTTGAACTCATTAGTGACAATAAATGAGGTATGAGATGAAATAAAACATCTCATTTTACATCTCTAGTCGAACCTATGACTTGAAATGGGAAAGAGTGAGTTTTATGACAAGTTTGCTAAGTGAACCACTTGTTTCTATCTTTTTCACTGTATATGTATAGATGAGGTTTGAAGGTAAAAAAGATCATACCTAGCTTCTCCCTTTCAGATAAAATGAACAGGTTAAGAGTGATATGGGTTTGTAAATTAGTGAAAATTGTCTTGTGAAACAGTGAAAGTAGTTACGTCTTTTTTCTTTTTTTTAAGATCAAACAACACTTTGCTATGCTGTGAAGTGCGGGGGGATCTTAACCAAGACCATAAGACACCTTTAAAATAAGGAAAGGAACACAAAATTGTATCACATTGCAAAATTCAGTCGTTTGAGAAACCTTGTGTACGTGCAATGTTTTCTACCGCACATGAATTCAAAGCATCAAGGTTAACAATAGTTTCTATAAGAGTCAACATTTTAAATAAACATGTTACGCCAGTTGCCTTATAGTAAAGTTGGCAAAGACTTGTACTTATTAGGTTTTCCTATTTCAAATCCTCCCCCACCTCTGATAACCGAGGTTTAATTTTTTGTTGTTTAGGAACATTTTATTACTTTCATTCTTTCTAACGTGTTTTATGCTTTGTTATACATGGCAGGTTGTACAGCAGATCTAGAGGAGAAAATTTGGCTATAGAATTTCTAGAACCAAGTTTAAGGCCATGGCTCTAAAACCATGACACTATTTGACTGAAGATGTGTTCTGTAGTAGAGATTGTGTTTTTGTACTATTTATTAGTGATGTCCTTTTAATTTGCTGTATGATCAAAGAATTAGCTTTCTGCCAACAATGGAGTGTGCGTGTGTTCCAGCTCTTTGATTTGCCAAATTATTCTTGTATTATCATATGCTTCAATAAAAAAATAAAAAAATATTTCCATTTGCTCAATGGCAAGAAAGGAAAAGAAGAAAAATGGCAGCTTTTCATATTGAAGCTAATTTGAATTTTCATCAGCTTTTATTACTCTTCAATGCTGCAGCAGTTTCATATGCTACTGAAATTTCCTGCAAAATAAACAATTTTAGATCACCAATTTGAAACTACTGTAAATCAAACCTATGTGCTGTGATCAAGTCAAGCATCCAGTGTAAAGAAATGGTAAATAAGACGTTTTGGGATGTGTATGAATCTAAGACTATAGAACTAATACAGACTTGCCTTCAAAGTTGCTTGGCCTGAAAATGTGCATTTTGAAGTTAGGGCACATCCATGGTTCAATAGCCACCCCACTTCGCTGCAGAGAGTAGAACCATCTTTACCTTCTTTCAGGGAGCACCATAACTGCTTGGGAAGCAATACAAGTTCATGCTTGTCTCTCACAGACTTTTGTGCGCTGTCGTCTACAAGTTCTTGGAGAAAGTTCTGCATTCATCAGGATAATCAACAAAATTGCAACTAATTGCTATATTGAAGAGAAACAAAGCTCTTAATCAATCTATACACAATTGTGTTTATCTTTTGATATTCAGCTCACAACATAATTGAAAAAACAGTGAGAGAACATAAGCAAAACCAAAAGAAAAGGGATTTCAATTTTCAACAACTCACACTTAGAGAGCCATCAAATCTGGCAACAGCAGGGGAGCCCTCCCAAACACCAACAACTTCGGAAGCTTTCAGGGCAGGTGTAGAAGCAAATGCAGAATCTCGGATAGCGCATCCTCCTAGCTGATCCCCATTTCTGAATGGCCCGTACCATTGCTCACAATAAACTCTAACACTCTCCAACATCATTTTTGAATTCTCTACATGGATTACCTGAATTATCCTCACACGGGACTCCTTATCTTGAGGATTAACCAAGCAATGCTCCAACTCCAACAATTTACAAGAACCCTTATCCTGCATTGGCCATATTGCTACATAACATCCATTAGATTGATATGCAAAAGCAACAACTCCATTGTTGAGACCCCCAATACTCCTCACATCAACACTATATCTTGTTGCAGCATCAGCTTCACATCCAACCGTAGGAAGTAGCTTTATCAACTTGTATGTAAGCACATGCTCTTGGGTGTCCGCGAGAGTCGGACATTGAGTCAGCCAATCAAAAACCTTAACTTCCCATTCTCTGTAAGCTTCCGGCACAACAGACTCTGGAAGCTCAACTGGGTTCCCTTCCTTTGTAAAGTCTGCCCCATACCCATCCCACTCTCCTGACACATTTCTAGCAAATTCCGACCAAACTTGAACAAATAAAACAAACGCATAAAAATTAAAATTTAGAACAATATCCATCTCCAAAAGATCCAAAATTTAGACTCTAAACTAGGAGTGTCAATCGTATCATGTTTTGCGGTCCAATTTCACATATTTTTAATATAATGAAAAACTATTATATTAACAATAACGAGAAATTCAAAAAAATAAAAAATAAAAAAAAATCCCATAGCTTTCTTCAATACTTTGATATGAACAACTTTTTTGGGTTTCGATCAATTAGCATAATTGAGGGAAATATTAATAATCCAATAGATACAAAAAACTACTCTCAAGTCTTAATCACCATCGGTTTATATTCCAAAACATAGAGAGAATATGAAACAAATAGGTCAAACAGAACAATAAATAAGACTCCGATTTTTGAGGTTTTAGAACACAACTTACAACTAGTTGAAGTGGAAGTGGGATTTTCTTGATTCTCCGGAAGTTGGTGGCTTTCGGAGTCCGATGAAGTGGTCTGAGTTTTAACGGCAGAGGAATTAGCAGCACTGTGTGCAATAACTCGATACTTTGGGCGGTGATTGTGTGGCTGAGAAAAACAAATAGAGAAGGGAAGGGGCTTTTGAGAAGAACCCAAGCCCAGCAGAGCGCTTGAGGCTCTGGCGTTGGGGGTTATGCCGTTGAAAGCTATCGCCATTGGGTTCTGTCCAGCCACCCAAGGAAACGAAAGCAGCTTACAAGAATGAAGTATCCTGAAGCTTTTAACGATAATGAAAGAATATTCCTATTCAATGATAGGATCAGAATAACAGGGGAAAAAAGCTAGTTATGATAATGATTAATTACACAATTGACGCTAAAGTTTGTAACTTTTACAATTTAGTCGTGGAAATTTTTTTCTTCTATAATATTACATTCATTATATATTAAAATTTAACAAATTTTGTTCTTATATAAAAGATAATAATTTAAAAAGTAAAGACTAAATCATGAAAAAAAAAATTGTTAATCACGATTGCTAGTGCTATAATACAATTTCAATCTAATTTTCAAAGTGGATTACATATGTTAAATTTAAAAAAAAAATAATAGTTGCAATATTACAAAAAGAATTTGAGAGATGTAATCTTGCAAAAGTTCAGTTGGGTTCAAATCTGACTTCAGGCATTATTTATAATTTGTTCCATTAATAGTAATGAGTTTAAAATTCTGTCCCATTTTACTAGCTTAGATTAAAATTACTTTTAATTATATATAAAAAAACTGTATTATAGGTGATCTAACTTTAATTTGAGCACTATTATTTAAAAAAAAAAGAAAAGAAAGAAAGAAACAAAACTGAGCACCTTATTCCATTAACTTCAAATTTAAATACTTTAATTAAAATCAAAATAGAGGTAAATGTCTTACTTAATAACATAACCATTTGTGAGCGTGGATATTCTCATTTATGGCTGTGAGCGAAAATTAGAAAAAAAAATATGGGAGAGGAAATGTGTTAAAATTGAAAATTACACAAATAATCACATTCATAAAACTTTACCATCTTATATTGATATGATTATTTTAGATTAAATTATACTTATTTAAAAATAATAAGATTTTTGATATATATTATTTTTGTGTAACTTTTTTAGTACTGATAAGCATCCAACAAAATAGTTTTTACTTTATTCTTTTAACTTTCCTACCTAAAATCCAGGAGCTTATTAATGTCTTAAAAATTTCTTTTTTAATATGTGTAAGTTTTCCTCCACCTGGTTTTAGTGTGAGTGTGAACTATATGGATCCTGAAAATATCCACCAGTATTGTGTGAGTGTGAATTATACAATATATATATATATATATATAAACCGGATACTTTGTTGATTTGGGTCAAGAGAATGTAAGATGGGAAGTGCTTGTTTTGTTGGCATTGTTGTAAAAAAGCTTACGTTGATACAATTACTTTAAAACATTATTGAAATAATATTATCGATAATTTGAAATTAATTGTTTGAGTTGAGTAGTAGACTAGGTCGTTCTCTTTGAGAGGTTTGGTGGTTTCGCCTAAATTTATGCTAGCAAACACAGTCTCGTCATCCCCAGGATAAAACAATTTAGAATTTTTTTTTCTGTCTCGAAACTTTATTGCACTGATGAAGACTAGAATGGTACACTTGAAAATTTATTGCTCGGAAAACTCAAAAATAATTTAGGATTACTGAGAGAATTTTTTTCTTAGTGAAATGAGTTTGTAGATTACTGTGTTGAAATTGAGAGTTGAGGCCCTCTATTTATAGGCTTCAGAAACCGTGTAACCATTATGATAATAACGATAATGTCTAAGGATGGAGAGCGTAACAACCATTCTGAGTAATGAAGAGTAACATCCATTTTCTGAGTAAAAAAGAGTAATAGTTATTTTTTGAGTAAAGGAGAGTAACAGCCATTTAACGGTCATATTCTGAGTAAAAGAAAACAATGATCATATTCTCAGTAAAAGAAAATAACAACTATTTTTTCTGAGTAAAAATGTAACAACTATTTTTGAGTGGAAAAGTATTTTAATAAAAAATATTTTCCAAAAAATAAAATGCCACCTCATCTCACACACACGCACTCGGGCTCGGCTAGGCTTGGCTCATCCGATTGGCGACGGTGTTGGCATGCTCGTGCGCGCGTGTGGTATCACATTTGTTTAGGTCTTCTCCCCTTCCACAAAAGTGGGTACCCCTTGGGGCCTAATCCAAATAACCAACTTTTTACTATTCATCTTTTAAGTAATATAAAAAAGCAATGTGGGACAATGCTTCACTAGTTTTTTATAAGCATTCATCTTTTCCAACAATCCTCTACTTGAATTTTATATAAAAATAATTTTCATCGAATAACCGATCAATTAAAAATATAAGATTATGCATATGAAAAAAGTGTCTATCGACTTAAACCTTTGCATAGTATTGATGTTTTAGAATATACTAGAGTAACTAGTAGTTTTGAACTCTATCTCTAACAATTATTACACACACAACCTTTCCAATGTGTAGTTCGAAAAGCCCGTGCTTTATGACCATGCACGTGTAACTCAGTATAGTGAACGCTCTAGTAAATTTTTCCCAAAACATTTTCATAGGAAGCGGCCACACTTCCACATTCACATAGGTGAGTCTATCAAGAGCACTCCTGTAGCTATGTACTCCACTCCACATAGAGTATAGAACTCATTAAGAGTTTAACAATTAACTCATCATTTTCTATCGCTTCAAGACTTCATGCTTCTATCAATATAGAATAGGATTTCAAAATAGCATGATTCATCTCATATCACTTCATGACTTGTTATTACCCTTTGAACTTATTTCTTGGGATCTTTAGTCTATAAGTTGGATTACCATTATGAGTGACTCTTCATTCTAAGGGCATTAGTCCTATTCCTTTTGAGGTTTTGAAAACCTTATCTCTTGGTAATCCTTTCGTCGAAGGATCTGCCAAATTTTCATCAGAACGTACATGATCCACTCTTATAGCTCATGTAAAGAGAAATTCTCTAACATTACTATGCTTATGACCTATCTGTCGTTTCTTGCCGTTGTAGTAATGGTTCTAAATCTTTGCAATAGTCGCGGTACTATCGCTATGGATCAAGACAGCTGGTATCGGTCTTTCCTATAAAGGGATCTCAACTAACAAACTTCTTAACCAACCTGCTTCTTCACTAGCAGTGGCTAGTGCTATCATTTCAGACTCCATTGTAGATTGAGCCAATATTGTCTATTTCTTAGACTTCCAAGAAACAGCTCCACCAGCTATGTTAAATATATAACCGCTAGTTACTTTAGAGTCTTCTGATAAAGTGTTTCAATCTGCATCGTTGTATCCTTCTAGAATAATGAGAAACTTTTTATAATGTAATCCAAGGTATATAGTTCTCTTAAGGTATCTCATAACCCTTTCAATAGAATTCCAATGCTCTACACTAGGTCTACTCGTAAACCTACATAGTAGTCCCACAATATAAGCTATGTCTGGTCTAGTGCAATTAGTAGCATAACGTAAGCTACCAATGATGCTCACATACTCAGTTTGTCTAACACCATCTCTGGTGTTCTTGAACAACTTTACACTAGGATCATATGGAGTACATGCAGGTTTGTAGTTAAAGTAATTATATTTCTTTAAGATCTTCTCAATGTAATGAGATTGATCTTGAGAAATTCCCTTTTCAGACCTAGTAATCTTTATACTAAGGATTACACTCGCTTATGTGAGATCTTTCATATCAAAGTTAACAGTTAACAAAGTTTTCACATTATTCACAACATGAATATTTGATCCAAAAATAAGCATGTTATCCACATATAAACATATAATAGTGAAAATCTTATCTTCTAATTTATAATGAATGCATTTGTCACTTTCATTTATTTTGAATCCATGTGCGATAATTAGATTATCAAATTTTTCATGCCATTGCTTAGGTGTTTGTTTTAGACCATAAAAAGATTTATCTAGTTTACAAACTTTATTTTCTTGACATGGGATAACAAAACCTTCAGGTTGATCCATATAAATTTCTTCTTCTAAGTCACCATTTAAGAAAGCAGTTTTAACATTCATTTGGTGTATTACTAATCATGGATAACAACAAGAGAAAAAAGTACACGTATGGAAGTTATTCATGTGACTGGTGAAAAGGTATCAAAGAAATCTACATTTTCCCTTTGCTTATACCCTTTAACTACAAGACGAGCTTTGTACTTTTCAATAGTACCATCGGGTTTTAATTTATTTTTTAGTATCCATTTACATCCAATGGTTTTACAACTAGGAGGTAAGTTAACTAAATGCCAAGTCTTATTATACTCAAGAAAGTCCATTTCATCATTTATGGCTTCTTCCTATAAGTTTCCATCTAAAAAAGATAATGCTTATTTAAGAGTTTGGGGATCTTCCTCTAAGGTATAAGCGTAAAAATCAGACCCAAAATCCTTAAGGGTTCGAGCTCGTTTACTTATCCTAATTTCAGTGTTTAATTCCTCATTTTGTTCACTAGTTCTAGTCATGAGTAAACTAATAGAAGATGAACCCCCACTATTTTTCAATTTAAAAGGAAACCAATGTTCATAGAAGTTAGCATCATTTGATTCTATAACTACATGATCATTTAAGTCCTAAAATTTATAAGCTTTACTATTCATAGCAAGTTTATTTATTTTAGGATCAAGGATACTAACATAGGCTAAACAACCCCAAGTTTTAAAATAAGTTAAATTAGGTTTCTTATTTTTCAAAATTTCATATGGTGAAATTTTACTTGTAGATTTATTTACTCTATTTAGCACATAGCAAACAGTTAATAAAATTTCTTCCCACTAATGGAAAGCAGCACTAGAGTTTGATAAAATTGGAACAACTAATTCAATAAAAGTTCTATTTTTCTTTCAGCTTTGCCATTCATTTCAGGAGAATAAGGTGCAGTTTTTTCATGAATGATTTCATGAGTTTTATAAAAATTATTGAAGATATTGGAATCATATTCAGTGCCTCTATCACTTTGAAACCTTTTTATTTTTCTGTTAAGTTTATTCTTAATCTCAGTCATAAATATTTTAAACATGTCAAAAGCTTCACTTTTATTTTTCATTAGATATATATAAGTGTAATCTGAACAATCATCTATAAAAGTTATAAAATAGCGTTTTCCATTTCTTGTTAAATTTCCATCAAGTTCACATATGTCAGAATATATTAATTCTAAAGGTTCGGATTCTCTAACTATTGATTTATGTGAAATTTTGGTTATTTTAGCTTGACTACAAAAATCATATTTTTCAAAATCATTCAAAGATAGTTTAGGAATTAGTTCTAAGGTACTCATGTTCTTGATTATGCATTTATTAACATGACAAAGTCTAGCATGCCAAATATTAAAAGAACTCAACATATAAGTAGAAGAAGATGTTTTATTGATTTCAACATTTAATTTAAACATGTCATCAATGGCATACCCTTTCCCAACCAATATATTATTTTTGGTTATAGTATATAAATCAACCCCTATAGTTTGAGTAAACCCAACTTTGTGAAGAAGATAGCCTGAAACTAAGTTCTTTCTCATCTATAGAGTATGCAGGACATCTTTCAAGATGACAGTCTTTCCAGAGGTAAACTTTAATACCACCTCACCAGTACCAACAACTTTAGTGGAGTGGGAGTCGCCTAGCAGCACTTTCTTATCCTCAGAATCAGAATAGGACTTGAACATGTCTCAATCATAGCAAACATGGCGAGAAGCACCAGTGTCCACTCATCACCCCTAGGATCCACCAACAAAATTGACTTCAGATATCATAAAAATAAGTTGATCTTCGGTAAGGTTCGCCTATAGGGCAGGATGATTCCTGTTCTGGCAGTTCCTAGCCAAGTGGCCATGTCTGTTACAACTATAACACATGAATGAGTTATTCCTTAAGGGGGTTGAGGTTCATTCTAGGGAGGATAGTTTCTGTTTCTATTTTGGTGGTTGCAGTTTTAGTTATTATTACGATTCTGAGTTTTCATATTTCTACCTTTAGGTTTCAAAATTGCAGAGGAAAGTTTCTTATTGGTACTGTTGTTTGAGACTACGAGTACTTCATCTCTTTGGTCTTATTTTCGGGCTTCTTCTTCTATTCTTAAACAGGTTATAAGACTTTCTAAAGAAAATTCCTTAGTTTTATGCCTAAGTGTATTCTTAAAATCTTTCCAAATAGGGGGTAATTTATCTATAATAACAGCTACTTGAAATTGTTCATCTAAAGTCATACATTTAGAAGTTATTTCGTGTGCTATCTTCTGCAGTACATATGATTGAGCTTCCATTGAGTTTCCATCAATCATTTGAAACTTCATGTAACTACTGACAATATACTTCTTAGTTCCAGCTTCCTCAGTGTCGTACTTTTTTTGAAGTGCTTCCAAAATTTCCTTAGTAGATTTATCAGAGTTATAATAATCATACAAGTTATCAGCTAAACCATTAAGAATATAATTTTTGCATAGAAAATCATTTTCCATCCAGGTGTCTAAATCTTTAGTTGCAGCTTTAGTAGGAGGCTTAGACAATATTGGTTTTTCAATAGTAAGAGCAGAAACGACTTTTTTCATGGTTAAGAAAAATAACACTTTTTGTCTCCATCTTTTAAAGTGTAGCCCCTCAAAATGGAATGGTTTTTTGAGATCAACAGTTAGCATTTCAGTTGACATGTCAGATAGAAATCATATTAAAATTATTGATACAAGTATGTTAAAACAATGTTGGAACAATATTACCGATAATCTGAAATGAACTGCTTGGGTTAAGTCGCGGAATATGTCACTTTCTTTAAGATGTTTCATGACTCTACCCAAATTTTTGGAAGCAAACACAGCCCTGTCGTTTCCAGGATAAAAAGCCCAAATTTTATTTTTCTGTCTCGAAACTTCACTGCATTGATGAAGACCAGAATGCTACACTTAAAACATTTGTTGCTCAGAAAACTCAAAAGTAATTTAGGATTGTTGAGAGAATTTTTTCTTAGTGAGATGAGTTTACAGATTACTGTGTTGAAATTGAGAGTTGAGGCCCTCTATTTATAGGTTTTAGAAACTGTTTGACCATTATGATAATAACGGTAATGTCTGGGGTTGGAAAGTGTAATAACCATTCTGAGTAATAAAGAGTAACGACCATTTTCTGAATAAAAAAGAGTAACGACCATTTTATGAGTAAAGAAGAGTAACAACCATTTAACGGTCATATTTTGAGTAAAATAAAACAACGACCATATTCTGAGTAAAAGAAAATAACGACTATTTTTTTGAGTAAAAATGTAACAACCATTTTTGAGTGGAACAATATTACTGATAACTTGAAAAGAACTGCTTGGGTTAAGTCGCAGACTAGGTCACTCTCTTTAAGACGTTTCACGACTCTATCCAAATTTGTGGAAGCAAACATAGCCCAGTCATCCCTAGGATAAAATAGCCCATATTTTTTTTCTGTCTCGGAACTTCACTGCATTGATGAAGACCGGATTGCTACACCCGAAAAATTTGTTCCTCAGAAAACTCAAAAATAATTTAGGATTGTTGAGAGAATTTTTTTCTTAGTGAGATGAGTTTGCATATTACTGTGTTAAAACTGAGAGTTGAGGCCCTCTATTTATAGGTTTCAGAAACCGTTTGATCATTATGATCATAACGATAATGTCTGGGGATGGAAAGCATAACAACCATTTTGAGTAAAGAAGAGTAACGACCATTTTCTGAGTAAAGAAGAGTAACGACCATTTTCTGAGTAAAGAAGAATAACGACCATTTTCTGAGTAAAGAAGAATAACGACCATTTAACGGTCATATTTTGAGTAAAAGAAAACAACGGCCATATTATGAGTAAAAGAAAATAACGGCTATTTTTTCTAAGTAAAAATGTATAATCATTTTTGAGTGGAAAAGTATTTTAATAAAAAAAATTCAAAAAATAAAATGTCACATCACCTCACACACATGCACTCGGGCTCAGCTCGACTCGACCGTGCGTGTGTGTAGTATCACAATTGTCTAGATATTTTTTCCTTCCACAAAAAGTGGATACCCTTTGGGACCCAATCTTAATAGCAAACTTCTTACTATTGATCGTGCGTGTGTATGGTATCACAATTGCCTAGATATTTTTCCTTTCCACAAGAAGTGGATACCTCTTGAGGCACAATGTCAATAGCAAATTTTTTATTATTTATATATCTTTTAAATAATTTAAAAAACAATGTGACAAAACTTCGAAACTTCACTAGTTTTTTATAAACATTCATCTTTTCCAACTGTTTATATTTTGAAAGTTTTGAGCGATAGAGTTCAGACTAACCCCAATCCCACCATTTTCTTTATGCAACTCCTTGCATTTTCTCCCATGGAAGACACTGACTTTGATCTATGAAATACCCATGAAGCTACTGGTGAAGAAGAAATTGGTTGCATTTTAAGTGAAACATAGGAAAGTATTATCCTTCGGATACTTTGTTGATTTGGGTCTTGAGAATGTAAGACAGGAAGTGCTTGTTTTGTTGGGATAAAGCTTCTATTTTGAAAGTTCTACACAATAGATGCCAAAAGACTAACCCCAATCCCACCATTTCTTTATGCAACTCACTGTATATTCTCCCATGGAAGACACTAACTTTGATCTATGAAATACCTATGAAGCTGCTGGAGAAGAAAAAACTGGTTGCATTTTAAGTGAAACAGAGGAAAGTATTCTTCTTCGGATACTTTTTTGATTTAGGTCTTGAGAATGTAAGACGGGAAGTGCTTGTTTTGTTGGCATTGTTGGGATAAAGCCTCTATTTTGAAAGTTCTGAACGATGGAGTCCAAGACCAACCGCAATTCCACCATTTCTTTATGAAACTCCCTGTATATTCTCCCATGAAAGACACTGACTTTGATCTATGAAATACCTATGAAGCTATTGGAGAAGAAGAAGCTGATTACATTTTAAATGTAACAGAGGAAAGTATTCTTCTTCGGATACTTTGTTGATTTGGGACTTGAGAATGTGAGACGATAAGTGCTTGTTTTGTTGGGATACAGCTTATATTTTGAAAGTTCTGAATGAGGGAGCTTATGGAGTCAAAGCTCGGAAGTAGATATGCGAGAAAAAGAACAAAGAAGAGCAAAGATCGATAGTGTGAGTATATAGGTGTTGGAAGTGAAATCATGCAACATTCATAGCTCTGTCACAGACTATCTTATTCGTTATGTGGGGGAATATGAAGGTGAAAATGATGGTAGCAGGTCTATATAAATTTTTAGGAACTTATATGACAGATATATCATACTCATAATTATTCTAGTAATTTTTTATTAAATATATTTATATAAATTTAATTAGACGACAAATACGCTTTTCTAAATTTTTTAAATTGCCTCTCATAAATTTATTCTTTTAAGGTTCAAAGCATTCTTTATAATAAAATTTGTTCGACAAAATAAGAAAAATAATAAAAGATTAATTTTAAAATTTATAATAATAAAAATAATACCTTTTATATTCAATTAATATATTTTTACTATTAAAAATATTAAAAAATCAAAAATGACACTCTTAAACATACAATCATAAAAATAATATTTTATATTTAATTCATACATTTTGACTATTGAAAAAGTTTTAAAAATAACAAAAATAATACCCTTTAACACTTATAACTACAAAATAATATCATTTATATTAACTCATACATTTCACTATTAAATAAAAATTTGATATATTATTTTATTTTAAATATCGTTTAATTAGACGTTGTTTAAATTAAACTATGACTATTTCAATGTCGAGAATCATCCAAT
Organism: Hippophae rhamnoides; assembly: GCA_033030585.1. NCBI lineage: Eukaryota > Viridiplantae > Streptophyta > Magnoliopsida > Rosales > Elaeagnaceae > Hippophae > Hippophae rhamnoides. Next base: position 72,566,220 of record CM065429.1, read on the forward strand.
TAAATTTAATTTAATATTATTTTTTTGTCAATAAAAATCACATCAGGATTAAGGAGAAAACTATACCTCCTCAATCATTAACAATTATGATGTTACCGATCGATTGTTAACAACTTAATTACGACTCAATTTGACATGGAGGTTAGAGATTACCGTCTAATTAAATAATTTTTAATATTATTAAAATATTATTATTGTTATAAGTTTTATAGGTATTTTTATACAAATTTTTAATAAATATCCTTTTAAAATAATAAATTGATATTAATTTTTTTAAAAAAATTTAATTAATAAAATTATATTATTTAATTTAATTCAAAATTTACAAATCACTGAAATTTAGATATAAAATACAACAGTTGAAAATTTAAATCATATAAATAATAAGTCTAACATTTTTAATGGATTTTGTCCGTATATTCAATATGTGATATATGCATTGATAAAAAGAAAAAAGAAAAAAAAAGACGCAGATAATTGAATATATTTTGTAATCCATAACATTAAATTTTTTTATGTTAATTTCCCTTTCTCCGAATGAAAAAAACAATTAAAAGTTTTAACATTTGTTTTTCTAAATAAAAATAAACACCAATACACTTATTTTGTTTGACTAAATTTTAACACATTTTTCGTAATTTCGTTTATTGAATACGTGACTGTATCAATAAGCGGCAAGCTTATAACTTTGTTAAAAGTAATTTTTATTATTATTTTTCATCAATTAATAAATTATTAATATTTAAAATATTTATATTTATCTTTAATGTTATTAGGCATAATATTTACTTAATTTTTAAGATAATAGCAACAACAAAACTTAATAGAAAATAAATTTAAACATTTCAATAAAACATATACAACGTGTTAGAAACTTAGGCTTAACTCAACTTAATAAAGTCTTATTTAATTAAGTATTAACCATACTTATAAGTAGTATTGTTATCTTGCTCTTAACCAATATGTGATAAGATGCTTAACAGTCCCACTCCACAAGACTGAACACGATGGATATATGTGAACATAAGTACCACAATGAGATTGTGGTAGAACCCATGGTTCAAGCACATAGAGATAATGAGCATAGTTATGATACTATGTTAAAAACTCAAACTTAACTCAATCCAATAAAATTTCATTGAGTTAAAGATTCCTTAGATTTATAAACAATATTATTGTCTTACTACTAATCGATGTGAAACAAAGATACTTAACACAATATAATGCTCATTTTTCAAGATTATGGTAACAATTATATTACTAATTAGAACAAAATTTAGTAGTAAATTAGTTTTAATATTTTTATAAATTATTAGGAAAACTTGTATTCATAACTAGAAAATATATAACCCTAAATCACATACAAAATAATTTTTAAAAAATTCTTTTATTTTTAAATCAATTACATTATATTATCATTTATATTTCATATTAAATTTTGAAAAAAAAATTAATCAACTTAACTAAAAAAAGATTTTATAAAATTAATCATTTTAATTTCTTAAAAAATCCTTATTATATTTATATTTATTTAAAATTTATTTTTAACAAACTCAAATACTAGCCCTTAATTTTTATTATTTATTTATTTATTTTAAATTTTAAATATATTTTAAAAATTAAACAAAGGATGTGTTTTTAACTAATTTTTACAAATCTAAAAAATTGAAGGTATTTTTATTAATAAAAGGTTTATATTTAAGTAAATATTAACCAACTCTTTAAAATATTTAATTAATTATCAATTTATTTAAAATTTTAAAATAATATAATTTTTTTTGGATACAAATTGATATTTAAATATATTATTGGTAATAATTTTAAGATATTTTTGATAATTTATTAAATTTTAGATAAATTATTGGTACAAAATATTATTTTTAGTAGTAAATTGGTGATTAAAAAAAAAATTAAGGAGGGATTGATATATACCATTTAAGTTTTAACACCTCAAAATCTCCCCAACCTTTAAAGTCAGTAGACTAACTCATTATCAACGTGGCTTACCCAGCCACGCCCCATGACCGTTTCGCCGCCATTCGTACCATTAATTTGATGTATATAATTTGTAATTGGTCGTTGTGTCTTGTATTGCATCGTCGGTTTGTATAAAATAACAATTATCATCGTGCTTTTAAGAAGACAAATGCATACAAACAAGATACGTTAACACCCAATGCTTTCGACTCTCAAAAATGTAAATAATAATAATAAAAGAACTAGATTAAAAATCAACATCTCAAACTAAACAATAAAGCTCCAAGAAACAATAGAAATTAAACCTTCATCAGGAGTACTTGAGAGGTAAATCAATCTTACTCTTATGCAGACGCCATTAGAGATTGAAGCCCACAAAATAGAGAGAAGATGGTTGTGGTGAAATCGAGTCAGAGCTTCCTTCAAAACCCAACAACCCAACTCTCACACAAACAAAGGCATAGAAACCCCACAAGAGAGTACATTTTTAATTTACTAACACAAAACAAAGTATAAATTGAAGGCAAAAATAAATAAATAAATAAAAAGATAAAGAAATCTACCGAAGGTAAATCCTTTAAAGAGGAAATCCCTCTTCGGTAGAAGAGATACTTGAAGGAAAGGGGACTTTAGTTAAAGGGAAAGAGAAGAAGAAGATTGGTAGGGGAAAGAGGCTGAGAAAGGCAGATAAGCAGAGTTAGGATAAAGGTGCTGTTAGAGTTTGAAACGGCTTTGTTTGAACTTTATAACTTGAATTTGAGCAGGGATAATAACATATCTTACCTAATGTTCGAAACGGCTCTGATGTCCGAATCCTGAGTCAAGCTTGCACTTATAAGTTGGATTTTACAAGTGTCCTCGTAGTTTCGGAACATTCAAGTATTCACCATCAACTTAGTCTAACAATGTGGTCAATCCTAGGTTAATTTATACATTTATTATTATACCCTTTTTACACGCAATAACATAGACTCTTTTGTTAATCGACGCGTGTATACGTAATATCTTATATATATATACTTGGTATCAAACTAACCTAATTCACTCTCGTTCTCTAATTATCTCTCTAATTTCTATCTTTAAATTGGATTATTCTCAATATTTTGACACTTATCATAGAGCTCAGGATTTAATGGTCGAGCTTTTGTTTCAATCCCATATTTCTCAGGATTCACCTTAAGTTTTAAAAAGAAAACCTTAAAAACTAAGACATTTCACCCTACTGTCACGTCTCGCCCAAACTGCCCCTAAAAATCCAAATGATGGCTGCCTAAAGGATCTAGACACATGGAAAGTTCTAGAATTGCTCTGCAGTGTTCTAGAAAGAAATGGAGTCGACTCGACCAACTCAAGTCAAGACCCTAGAATGTCTCTGCAGCACACCTGAGGTGCTAGAATGCTAGAATATTCTGTAACGCGGATGGTTCTAGTCATAGGTTGAAGCTACTAACATCCCTAAGGTGCACAAGGAGCTGTGACAAACCTAGAAGACTCTAGAGTCGATGTAAGGTCCTGTAACTCAGGGCATATCACATGGAACTCTCTTGTATATTCTGTAGCCAAGGATCTAGAGAAATGTGGCATACTCCTAAGCTTGTTGCCACACTACAAATAGACCTAGTGGTCTTTATTTGTATTCATCCTTGGAAATTCCTAACATCCTTGGAAATCCTTGGGAATTCTTAGCAATACAAAGCATTCTTTACAAACTCTTTCTATTCTCTTTGGAGTTACATTTCGGATTCAAAGGTAGGCTTAGTGCAACGGACCGTGCTAAGTGCCGCACGATTACTACTTGAGAAATTAAGGTCGTGACTACTGCACGTAGCCTGTGTCAAGCAATCTTACTTCTTGGCATAACGAAGAACGCGTCCATCTACACCAAGCGTCGATGTTCCACCTATGGAACGTGGACTACGAGGAAACCCGTAAACCATCTAAGGAATCTCGAGCCAAGTCGAAAGACATACTTTCTACCAAAGACGCGCGGGTGCTACAGGATAGCCGGGAGCTGTTTTACCGAAAGGACAACTTAGAGGAAATAAGAACGGCTCTGAGGCCGAGGATGCGGGAGATCCACGCAGTCAAGTTAAGATGTCACCCAACGAGCTGATGTCGCTCACAAGGCAAGAGATCACGGCCGAAAGTCGAACTTGCCAAGGTAAAGAGATTCTTTGTCCAAAGAGAACTCGCTAATGCCAGTGGCATGTAGTCGAGGATACGGGCGGTGATCTAGTTTCAGAAGCGCGTCACGGCCATGCGGAACTAGCACAACCAATGTTATCGAGGCTAAGAGTGCGGACGTTCCCAAGCCTAAGACCTTCAACGGTGTTAGGGAACGCTGCGGAAGCTGGAGAACTTCCTCGCTGGGGCCGGGAACAATACTTCGAGGCTACCATGGGCATAACGGACCATGCCGGCCAAGATCCGAACTACTGCCACGTACTGACCGACACCCATCGCCATGTCAGGAGAAGGGTACGGAGATGCAAGTGCAACGGTGGTTCGCACAATTGAAACCAAGATTTCAAAAGGAGTTCAAAATGCAATTCTTCCCCGTAAACGCCGAGGAGAGAGGCAAGGGCCGATCATGACGATCAAGCAAACGGGTAGCATAAGTGACTACGTGGAAGGAGTTCACAACCTTGTTACAAGTCCCCGACACAACCGACAAGGATGCTCTATTCTTATTCAGCGGGCGGTCTCCAATCACGGGCTAATCTCGAGCTCAGCGACGCGGTGTCCAAGACTTGCCTTCGCCATCGCAACCCATGAAAGCTTTACTGACTACTCCACAAACAAGGAGAGTCCAAAGGCCTCAGAGCAAAAAGTCATGGAGATAAGAGTAATAGAGGCCACGCCAAAAGTCGTGATCCAAAATCATAAAGGCAGCCTCATTCAAGCCACTGGATAAAGGGAAGGAGGAAGTGAGGGATCGAATGCCTCAAAGCCCCGTGTTACGTGCTTCATTTGCGACGGACCGCACGGGGCACGTGAATGTCCGAAGAGGAAGGCCTCGAAAGGCCCTAGTCGCTTCCACTCACGAGGTGACGGAGGCGACTCTGACGTTGTGCAAAGACGGGTTCTTTCACGCCTACTGTGCAATGCAGTAGCCTCAAAGACACCCCTAAAGGTTTGATGCACGTGGATGCCACCATCAACGGGGTCGCCAAAGCATTGGTCGACATTACGAGATCTCACAACTTTGTTTCTGCGGGAAGCAAAGAGACTCACCAAAGGTTGTCAATGGAGTGGTTCTTCAAAGCAGTTAACTCAAGAAAGACTACCATTACACGGAGTCGCTCGCGAGTTAAGGTCGGCCTGCGGTGTCGGACCGCCGGCCGGGACTTATCAACGCGCGCCATGGACGACTTCGTCAGCTTGTATTCTGCACGGAGTTCTCGGGACCAGTGTAAGAGCTGTGCCACGCTCAAACTCTACGTGCGGTATCATGGATGGTAACGGCGTGCGCGCAGGCCGATGGAAAGGACCAAAGAACCTACTATCCAAGTTTCTTCAAAGACTTCAATTCAAGGATGGATCAAGAGGGACGAAGAGAGTTACTTGGCCATTTTAAAAGAATACGACGACGAGAGACGGCCATCAAAGCCAAGCTTGCCAACTAAGTGCAAGTTGTCTTAGATAAGTTCCAAGATGTAATGCCCGGGCACATTACCCAAACTACCTCCGGCGAGGAGTGCAGTAATTGAAATGTAGAAATGAACCCCAAGACTGCCACCAACAACGAGCCCATATCGATGGCAAACCCGAGTTGGCCAGACTACTAAGCAACTCGACGAATTGTCGGACGCCGCTTCATAAGACCCTCCAAAGCCCCATTCGTGCCCCTGCTATTTCAAAAGAAGAAGGGATGGCTCATCGCGAACGTGCATCGACCATGCAGCCTCTAAACAAGATCACTGGCCAAGAACAAGTATCCTATCCCTCTTATTGCCGATTTGTTCGATCAATCGGGGGGAGCAAGATACTTCACAAAATTGAACCTACGATCGGATACTACCTGTGCACGCATAGCGGGCGGAGACGAGCCTGCATTACTCAGGTAACTGTGTACTGCGCCATGGCGAGTTCCTTGTTACGCCATTCGCCTCACAAATGCACCACCACCTTCTCGTACTTTAATGAACAAGATTTTCCATCCCTACCTCGATCGATTCGTGGTAGTATATCTCGACGATATCAGGATCTACAATGACCGGAAGAACATCTAGAGATTTGGAAGGCGTGTCTCGAGGTCCTGCGGAAAACGATCTATACGTCAAGAAGGAGAAATGTTCCTTTGCCCAAGACGAGTGATGTTCCTAGGCATAGGATAAAGGACGGGAAATTGACGATGGACGAGAAAGAAAGGTGAAAGCCATCCAAGAACGGGAACCTCTTACCAAAGTTCCCGAGTTAAGATCTTTCTCGTACTCAGGAACTACCATAAGGTTTATCAAGTCCTACTCACGAGAAAGCAGCCTCACTCACTAACTTACTCAAAAAGAACAAGGCTTCGGGAATGGACAAGTGAATGCCAAGCCTCATTTGAAGACTTGAAGAAGGCCGTTAGCGAAGAACCTGCTGCTTACCAAACCCTTCCAAGAGATACGAGCCGCATACCTGATGCATCGATTTTGCCACAAGAGTATTGATGACAGGAAGGACGTCCGATAGCCTGCGAGAGCCGCAAGCTTAACGACACCGAACGCCGCTACACCGTACAAGAGAAGGAAATGACCGCACTATTCATTGTCTGCCATGGCGACACTACTTATCGGGCTCTCATTTTGTTATCACGACGGCAATATTGCAACAAGCTACTTCCAAACTCAAAAGAAGCCGAGTCCCAAGCAAGCTCGATGGCAGGATTTCTTGGCAGTAGTTCACTACGTGTCGGAGTACAAGCCCGGCAAAAGCTCTAACGTGGTGGTCGATGCGTCGAGTCGGATGACTGGAGCAGCCTTGGCAGCCACGTAGCTCTTATCGGAAAGGATCAAAGAAGGGTTGAGTACGACGCCCTTGCTCAAAACCTCCTCGCTCTCATCAAGGAAGCGGAAGACAAGACGATTTTGGTCGAGTGACGACTACTCTACGCCAAGCAGTCGTATCTTCGTACCAAAACGGGAGCTTATCAAGGAATGCCACGATTCCCTTACGGGCCGGACATCCGTGAACGAGGCACACCCTTGCTTGATCAAATCCATCTACGATCGTCTCAACTTCGGGATGATGTCGAAGCTTACGTGGAAGACTTGCCTTGTATGCCAACAAGACAAGATAGAGCAAGACGCACCTGCAGGATTGCTAGAATCGCCGCCCTTCCGTGCAGGCACCACGGGAGAAAGTGTCTCTATGGATTTCATCATACGCTGCCAAAATCGTAGGCTTTGCAGCATTATCGTGGTAATCGACCGCTCAAAGAAGTACGCAACATTCATACCGCTCAACGGACCGCACCGCGTACGAGACGACGCGCTGTTCCTTAAACACGTTTCAGAAGCACGGGGATTCCATCCATTATGCAGTTGATCGAGACCCACGATTCATGTGGAAATTTTGACTAATTGTTCAACTGGCTGACCGACTTGAACTTCTCTACAAGCTTTCATCCTCAAAGCGATGGGATGCATCGAGCATGCCAATGCATTGGCCGAGTTGCATCTCGCACTTTCAAGGGTGCCAATCAACGAGATTTGCAAGTCATTGGATGTAGCTCAATTTTTGTATAATCCTGTTGCCGAGTCCACCGCTAAAGAGTCCCTTCGAAATTGTCGGCTGGGCAAAGAGCTCACGACCCCTCATGCCTTGGCCACGAGTTACGAAGGAAAGAGCCCACTGCTTTCAAGTTTGCCAAGGCCTAGCATTTAACAAGCAGAGTTGGCCCGAGCCTATTTGCATAAGGCGTCAAGAAGATGAAGAAACGGGATGACAAGAAGAGAGAATGGCAGAGTTTCGTGAAGCGTGATTTGGTCCTCGTGAAACTATTGCCCCAACAATTCAAGTCCTCCATAAGGTTCATGCGGATTGGGCGCGGAAAAACGAGGACTATTTCCCTCGTCCTCAAGAAAGCCTGAAGGTGTCATACAAGCTACAACTACCTCCTAAGCTTAAAATATATCTTGTTTTTCATGTAAGCATGCTAAAACCTTACCATGGAGACGAGGATGACATAAGTTCCGTGGAGTATCAAAGAGAAAGACCTACCGCAAAGGATAACCTCCTTCGACAGGAAGTGCTGGACTCAATTTTTGCGGACCGCTGATCCGACGAAGGGCGTACTCAAGTTATAAGGAATACTTGGTCAAATGGAAAACGCCCCAAGTTAAGAGACAAGTCGGGAACCCGAGGATTCTCGTGGCAATTCAAAAATGTATAGAGAGATTTCAATCTCAGGCGCGACGAGGGCGTCGTGAACTTGTTTTGGAGGTGTCACGCCCCGCCCAAACCTGCTCTAAAAATCCAAATGATGGATGCCTAAAGGATCTAGACACATGGAAAGTTCTAGTAGCTTGCCCAGAGAAGTCTAGAAAGGCCCGGAGTCGGGACGGACTCAACTCAAGCTTGAAGACCCTAGAATGTTCTAAAGCACACCTGAGGGTGCTAGAATGGGCTAGAATATTCTAGAACGCGCCGGATGGTTCTAAAGGTCAGGAAGGCCGGAAGCTTACTAACATCCCTAAGGCGTACGGCGGAGCTAGACAAACCTAGAAGACTCTAGAGTTGGATGTAAGGTCCTAGAACATCAGGCATATTGTACATAGAACTCTCTTGTATATTCTAGAGCTAGAAGGATCTAGAGAAATGTGGCATACTCCTAGGCTTGTTGCCACACTACAAATAGACCTAGTGGTCTTCATTTGTATTCATCCTTGGAAATTCCTAACATCCTTGGAAATCCTTGGGAATTCTTAGCATTTGTAACATAATCTCTCTCTAGAGCAATACAAAGCATTCTTTGCAAACTCTTTCTATTTTCTTTGGAGTTACATTTCGGATTCAAAGGCAAGCTTAGTGCAACGGACCGTGCTAAGTGCCGCACGATCGCTACTTGAGAAATTAAGGTCGTGACACTACGCTCTTACCAAAGACATTTTTCATGGTTGGTTCTCGAGCTGATGAAAGATTAAGGTTTAGCTAATGAGCTAGCACTCGGGGATAATGTCGCACCTATGCATAAGTAATTTTGAGCTAAACCTTGCACTAACTCACCAGAAGAGGTCGATCCTCATAGAGAATTGGCACAACAACTTCTTAAGCTCAAAAGAGAACTCAAGAAAATGAGATAAGAAAATATGGCATTATATGCTCGAATAGAGGTAGCTCCGTAGGCAGGTTGAGATGATAATTTGTTTAAGGAAGTTGAGTTGGTATCAAGAAAAAATGAGCCTAAAAGAGTGAAAGATTTAGTGGAAATGGTCTTGTATCATAATGCATGTATTGAGACACAACCAACTCAATTGGGAAAAGATGTAGCTTGATATTATAATGAGCAATTGGTTTAAGGAAATGAGGTTATGGAAGCACACTTCTAAGCTCTTTAAAAAACAAACATAAAACAAGACCAAACTTTCAAGGAAACAAACGGAAAACATGACTAGAGTAAATCTTACTATGATAATAGAAATTGTGAATAATTGTGTGTTTTCACTTTCTCTGATGAGATATAACATAGTGAACTTACCACTAAATTCAATGCTCTTAAATGCCCTAATTATCAAGGAATGAGATAATAGAAATTGTAACTCATTCCTACATTTTAAAACAAATATGGCCCCAATAAGTCTCACTCAAGACAAAAGAAATGCTATGATGTGTAAACTCTTTGTAGCTACCTTATGTGATAGGGGTGTATAAGTGGTTCAATAACCTATCACCCCGTACTATAACTTTCTTCACATAATTTACCAAATTGTTCATCATTAGTTATGCAAGTAAAAAGCTTATAGGGAAGAGTCTCATCATTTTTTTATTAATCACTTAGGGAAATGATGTATCTATAGAAGAATACATAAGAAGATACCGAGAGTAGAGGTTAGAAATTGTAGATTATCCTAGTTCAATTACGATAGAAGCATTCAGGTGAAGTTTGTTATAAAATTCATGTTTTTTTCTTGAATTGACAAAGACTATACTATGCACTATGAAAAAGGCTTATAAAAAGGTCATTTTTTTTGTTAAACTTAAGATAGAGCTAAAGTTTGGTAGAAATGACAAGTCATTTATGAAGTCTACTCTAGAGAAAGAAAAAAGAAGAATAAGTCCAAGCAAAATGGCTCAAGATAAAAGGGTTGTTACAAAAATAAACACTTCACCCTAAACCACAAAGGAAAATATGAATGGTCTAGAGATTCTAGATCTTGGGGTAGAGCACTCCTACCTTTCAAGATGCCATCCTTGAGAGTAAGTTTGGCTCAAGCTGTTTCGAGGATGGATAGCGAGCAAAAAGATGAAGACACCTCTAAGAGACACTTCCAAATAGTGTGCCTTTCATAAATATATAGGTCACGAGACACAAGATTGTAGACACTTAAAGAAAGAAAATAAAGATATATTATCTAAAGGATATCTGGGTGACCTTATAGGGAATGATATTAGAAGGATGCACTACCAAACTCAACAAGAAGTATTGAGATTAACTACGCCACCTGTTAACAAGGTAGAGCTGTACAATGATGATAATGTGAGAACCATACACTCTATACATGGGGGACCTAGGCTTAATGGAGCTTTCAATAACACATGACAGATGTATGTCTAAGAAGTACATAGGGATCCTTATATTTATAATTTACATGAAGGATCATCCTCTATATCAATCTTTTTCATAAATAATGATGAGACTTCATCTTCTCATGAAGATCCTTTGGTAGTCATACCTTGGGTGAGGTTATGTGACGTTTGCAAGATCTTAGTTGATACTAGGAGTTCAGTGAACCTTATTTTCTTCATAACCATAAAAGCGCTAGAAGTAAAAGATAATGAATTACTAAGAAGGAGTTACCTTTGGTAGGATTCAACAACAGCACCATACATGTTGTGGTGTTACCAATCATGGTAACCAGTTTGTAGTCATGAAAAACTTCATGGTAATTGATGTACCTACTCACTACAATGAAATATTAAGAAGGCCCTGGATACATAAATTAAAAGTCATCTTATCAATTTACCATCAATTATCAAATACCCAACTAAGGAGGGTATAAAGGAAATAAATGATGACCAGGAGAAAACGAGAAGTTGTTCTAATGTTATGATGAAAGAAGTAGTCCCAAAGTAACAACCATAAAACCTATCCTCATAACAACGCACGAGAAAAGGCTGCTTAATAGGCTCACTTGATACAGATAGGGTTGAAAACTTACAAGTCAATTATGAAAGAGAAAATCATTCATTGAGAATAAGCACAAACCTAACAACGAAGGCTAGGGAGTAAGTGTTACATTTCTTAAAATTGAACATGGATTTAATCGCATGGAGACTTGGGGATATACCCTTTATTGGTCTTAGGATTATAACACATAAGTCAAATGTTGGCTCTAAGGCTAGACCTATCTAACAAAAGAAAAGAAAATTCCTAAGGGAAAGGAATAAGGTGATCGAAACTCAAGTGAGCATGCTACAAAGAAGCAAAGATTGTCAGAGAGTTAGATTGTCCAACATGACTGTCTTATATTGTATTGGTGAAAAAAGAATATGGATCAGCTCGAATGTGTGTAAATTTTTCCAACTTAAAAGACACATGTCCAAAAGAGTGTTTTCCTTTGCCAAGTATTGACAAGTTAATTTATGCCATTGCTGGGTTCAGTTTAATGAGTTTTCTTGATGCTTATTTCGGTTATCATAAGATCAAGATGCATCTAAAATATGAGGATAAATTTTTATTATTATTGAAAAAGACTATGTTAAGGACTTTGAAGAAGTGTTTGGAGTCATTAAGAGATACAAAATGAGACTTAATCCCAAAAAGTGTGTTTTAGGCATTACAATAAGAAAGTTCCTAGGATACATTCTCTTTGCCTATAGGATTGAAGTAATTCTTGACAAGATCTAAGCTCTAGTTAGCATGAAGCCACCCAATGACTTGAAGGGTAACCAATAACTAAATATCTATGATTCTTCAAGTTATTAAGGAAGAGTGCATCAATTTTTTGGAATGAAGATTGTTAGAGAGCCTTCTAGGGAATCTAACAATATCTAAGCACACATCACGTACTAGTCAAACTTACCACATAAGAGGCATTATATTTTTACTTGGCCATTAATCCTCTGATATCAAGCACGATACTCCTTGCATCCTTGCATAAATAAACAACGTCCAACATCATATTCTTGTATACTACATTAGCTAGATCCTAATAATGAGTGCTTAAAAAGCACTAAAATTACCATGAGTTAATATAATTTAATTGATTAAATATATTTATATTTGTATGATTTTATCATTTTTTTATTTAAATTTTTCTTTTTGGAATCACATGTATTTTTATTATTTTTCAGGTATTTTTGTTCAAAAAATAGTTTAAAAACTTGAAGAAAATAATGAAGGCAATACACCATAAATATGTTGAAAAATAAATGAAGAAAAGTAAAAAAAAATGGAAAAATTAAACAAAATGGGTCAAAACGGTAAAAAATGCTAAGTCTCGTGTGCGCCAACACACGCCCCGTGCGCTCGTGCACGCCAGTGCCTCTCTGTCACAAATATCATCCCCACACGCATGCCAATCTATCCTAACACATCTAAAATCAATTTTTGAGATATTTTTTTTCATTTTTTTGGTTTTTTTCTCATCAATAAAAGAATCATCTCCACCATTATAAAAATCATCCCTTAAATAAAAAAATATATTCTCTTTCTTTCTCTAGTTCTTAGCTTTTTTAGTTTTAAAGTTTTTATCTTTTTTAGAAAAACTAGTTATGCTTTTGTAGATTTATAGTTTTTGATTTAATAAACATAAATGTAAATCCATTTGGAGGTTTTCTAGAAACGGAATTAGCATCAAAGTTCTATAAGGATTCTTTTGAGGTATAATTTTAAATGAATTCTTTATAGTTATTTTTATATTTTGTTCTTAAATGTTATATTTAATTTGTGTGTGATTAAATTTAGCATAGTTGGATATTTATAAATTTGATACAATAATAACGTTGTTATACTTGCGAAATATTAAATAAATAAAACATTTCTACAAATAAAATAATTTTATTTTCATTCAAGATTTTGTATTAAGAATGTTAGAGAGAAATATATTATTTTTGATTACACACTTAAATCTAAAAATTAGATTTTAAGGTTTAATTATCTCATCTGATTCATAGTAGTGCTATTTTATTTCTTAGTATAATCGTCCGATGGTTAGAATGAAACTTTATTTCCAAAGTTTTCATAAGAACCATTATTTGAAAATATATTAACAATATATTTTCAGTTATGGTTTTAAAACTTGAAAGTTAGTACTTGAATAATTTAATTATTAGGTTTACTTTGAATACCTTGAATAAAGTCTAATTAACTAATTCCGCCTAAAACCGTGATTAGATGGTTTACAATTTTATTAGAAATAAAGCTGAAATTTAATACTTAATTAATTTATAGGACTAGCCTAAAGACATTAGTTATTAATATTAAACAAAAGAATTTGGACTCCGTCCAAGGACATTTTCATATCAAAAAGAAAAAAATCAATAAATATCAATTTATACCTTTAATAACCTAAATAATATTATCAAACATAATTAACTTAATTATTATATCCATAAATACTCTCATGTTATGAATGATAAAAAATTGCATTATTGTTTATTAAATCTATATCTATGTTTATTTTTTTATGTATTTAGATAAAGAAAACACAAAAAATCAAAATATTATAATAGGATGTTTATGATTTAATTTCATTTTTAAAAGTTTGAATAATAAATTAAAAACCACATATATTCCTTTCTTAGATCAACCTTGAAAGTATACTTGTAATTTTCTATAAAATGATTCGTGCACTTGCGAGAGTGTTACAAATATAAAATAAAGTATTTACAAAATTAGCATTACTGATTTTTTTCATCACCTAACCAACGTATATAGTCAATTCCCGACGATTGGTAAACTGGCCTTTACCTTAAAAGTGGTGGCACAAAAGTTGCGACATTACTTCAGTTCGCACACAATGGTAATACTCATGTTAGATCCCTTGAAGAGTATGGTAAAAAAGCCATAGATTACGAGAAAATTGGTACATATCACAATTAAGTTGGGAGAATATTACAAAAGTTTATGCCTAAGTCTTCTTTAAAAGCTCAAGCCTTGCCAGATTTTGTCGTCGAGTTTAGTGACTCCCTTGAATTTGTCAACAATGAAGATGTGGTGGAAATGTATGGTATGAAAGTAAATATAACTTAAATATGGTAGGTTTTCATGGATGATGCTTATAATTTCACAGGAGTAAGGTCGGGAGTCTTCATTTTGGATTATCAAGAAAACTATTTTGAGCATTCAGTATGATGAACTTTCAAGTAACTAACAATGTTGCAAAGCATAAAGTAGCCATCTATGGAGTCTTGAATTCAAAGAATCTTGGAGGAAGTTATATCATATTGCATAGCAATTCATGATTGATGGTCAACCAATATATGGGTGCATTTGAAGCAAAGGATAGCGAAATGGGGAGGTATGTATAATGTTTAAATGAAGAATGCTCAAATTTTGCTAAGTTTGAGATCAAGAAAATACCAAAAATGAAAATAGCTATGCTGATGCCTTGGCCACCCTAGTTGCTATACGTGAAGCTAATAACAACATGATAATCATTGTAAACATTCTCATTGAGGCTAGTATGAAAGAAGTAGAAATATTTTTAAAAACATTTATGAAGTCACCAATCCATTGTTTACATGAATCTTTAATTTCCTTAAAGATGGGGTCTACGTGAAGATAAGAAAAAGTAAAAAAAAATCAAGTCAAATGAAGGGTAATATATGGTACAAGGTGGTATGATATATAGAAAAAATACCCTTGGACCTAGACTCGTATGCATAGCCAAAAAATTCTCTGTCAAAGGCATGTATAAGGCTCAAGAAATAGAGTGCAACTCTCATTCAGAAGGAAGAAACCTATCCCAATGGATTATGAGACAAGGATATTACTCGCCAACGATGTTAGCAGATTATACAAGGCACACCCATGCATGTGATAAATGTCAAATATTCACCCCAATATCTCATGTACTGATAACTGTATTTTATATAGTTGTTTTCATCAATTTTATTAATGATAATTGCTATGTTCTTTACATTTTTGTTTAATTTTAGTGAAATAAATTAATATTTACCTTTTATGTGTTAAGAAATACATTTTTAATAAAATTAAATAATTTGTATCGAAAATGTACTTAATTTCATATTTATGTCCACAAATATAATTTCAAATAATATAGTTCTTAATTACAATTTATAAAAATTGAAAGTATAATTTAAATTAAATTTGGGCTTAATTATAATTATTAAAAGTTTAAAAATTTAATTTAAAATTAGCAAAGGGCTTAACTGTAATTTAAGAAAGTTGAAAATATAATTTGAATTAAATTTGTGGGTCAAAATACAATTAATTGAAGTTTAATTTTTGCACAGGAGACGAAGTCCATGCGCGAATCACGCACTCGCCCGACGTGGACCATCGGATCGGAGAAGAAATGGCCGGGATGCGCACGTTTCAAGCACGCCCCGAGCCGGGGAGAGTGGATGCGAGGATACTATCGATCACGCGGCTCGGTGCTGCGAGTGGGGCCCGCTACGCGCGAGGGCCGGTGTGCAAGTGGGACCCGCGTGTCGACGCACTGTGTAGCCGGCCGTGTTCCCGCCATTGCGCGCCCTGTTTCCACTGCCGGTCGATCCATGTGCGCCGGTTTTTCACCCAGCTGAGAATGCGCCACGTGTCCCGCTTTCTCTGTCGACGATAAGTTTATGACACGTGTCCGGTTTCGGTGAGCAGCATACGCGAGAATCCGGACGCATATCAGGAGTTGTCTCCCACGTTTCTCTCACCGCAATCGGGTGCGGCAATTCTCCGTGAGCCCGTCCTTGCTCTCCTATTATTTGCTGCCACGTGTCCCACCGATCTATTCAGTGAATCAAACGCTGACACGTGGCATGTACAATGATTTAAAAAAAAGTAGAAACAGCTCATTGTCCCACGCGTGAATTAAAATAAGGTTTCGAATTTCGCGTGAGCGCGGATTTTAAGGAGAATGTCGGGTTTTATTTTCGATAAAAAATTGTTACGCGTTTTGTTATTTTTATATTTATGATGTATTTTTTTGGCTATAAAAGTGGATGTTATGTTAGAGTAAAGGAGTTTTTTCGAGTAGAGTTTTTTTAGTTTTAGTTTTCGTAAGTTTTTTGAAGTTTTTTTCGGTGTTTAGTTTTGGAGATTATTTTGTGTTCGGTTTTGGACTGCAGAACACGCAGAAGCCATTTTTTGGCTTTTGTTATGTTCTGCGTGTGCCAAATATTTTGTATATGTGATGTTTTAATTTTCCTTCTTGTTCATCTTATTTTTCTGTATCTGTTGTAATTTTTATTTTAATTTAATGAAATAATTTAATTTTTCTAGGGTTGCATTTGATCTAAATTTATGAAGCTTTGATTTTAACTATTTTTGATTGATTTATAAGACGTTCGATTTGTTCATTTTATTTTGTGCTTAATGCTTTTTGATTATTTACGGATTTTATCAAAACGATTTGTGGCATAAAAATAAACTTGAGAAAGACATTTTTGTGTATATTGCTCGTAAATAGAATGACATGTATGATGAAGGATAGGAATATACCCTAATTGTATGTGTGGCCATTTGAAAACTTAGAACTTAATGAATCTTATTAAATTTAATTCTCATAGAGATATAATGAATTAATTTAACGAGGTGTGCTTATACGGAGCTCGGAAGAGATGTATGAATAAAAAAGAAGTTTTCGGTTGACAAATTAAATGTACAAAAAATATAAATCAAAAGAAAATAATATGATTAGAGTGGAATAATTTGGTGAAAAATTGCAATCCTAGATTTCTTTTATTTTATTTTTAAACCTTTTTGCCTAACTTGTTACAATCAATGATTGTTTTGGATAAAATCAGAGAGATACAATTTTAGTACTCAACAAACTATAGTAACAAATCCTCGTGGGAACGATACTTTACTTACAAATCTTTATTACTTGTGACCGTGTATACTTGCACGATTTTATGTTCTGCAAAACAGACAATATGTACCACTAGTAAAAATGACTAGCGTAATCAGCCTTTGGTCGTTCTATATATAAGGACTCGATAAAGTGGTTTCTTTACCACAAGAAATAGGCCAAAATAAATTCCTATTAGTTGCTACAAACTATTTTACAAATGATTGAAGTTGAGCCTCTAAAAAGAATATGGGGAGATGAGGTAATACAATTCATATGGAAGAGCATAATATCCCATTTTAGTTTGCCCAAATAACTTGTCATTGATAACAAAATATAGTTTATAGGCTGTAACATCAAAGAGTTCTCCTTCAAATACAACATCAAAATATGTCATTCAATCCCGTACTATCCACAAGCGAATGGTCAGGAAGAATCTTTGAAAAATTTGATATTAAACTTACTAAAAATGAAATTGGAAACTGCAAAAGGAAGATAGTTGGATGAATTGCTTGGTATATAGTAGGCCGTTAGAACTAGCCCTCGAGGTAGGACTAATGAAACACTCTTCTTCCTAGTATATGCAGAAGTTATAATCCTTGTGAAAGTAAAAGTACCAATTATGAGATCAGTCCTAATTGAGGACCAAAATGCTTCAGATAGAAAGGTTAACTTGGTTTTGGAAGAAGAAGCAAAAGGACGAAGTCTTAAGAATAATGGTTTGAAAAAGAGATATGTGACATGTTACTATAACAAAGTAGTGCAATTTAAGTCATTATCTTTAGGTGATTGGGTTCTTAGAAGATTTTTTCCTAACAAGAAAAAGTGGATGGTAGGAAAGCTAGGTGTAAACTGGAAGGGTCCATACCAAATAAAGGAAGTAACACTGGGTAGAGCCTACATGCTAAAGGATATTCAAAGTGTAGAAGAGAGCATGAGTTGGAATGTCCATCACTTAAAAAAGTACCATTTTTAATATGTAATAAACTAATACTTGTCTTATGCAAGAACTTTTGTAATCAATATTGAGGCCTTGGCAATGTTTGAGACATAAGTTGATCATGTTAATCAAGAACTAGGTAGAGCACTCTGGCACAAAAAAGGAGCTGATCACCTTTGTTAGGAACTAAGTAGAAATCTCGGGTAAAATCTTGGTCGTGGGAAGCTGGTATCACCAGCTCTAAGAACTAAGCCAACTAATGTTTAAGATACAAATTGATTACCTTATATAGGAACCAAGTAGAGGGATTTGACATAAAAAAGCATGAGTTTATTACCTATGTCAGAAACCAGGTAGATTGTTCGGCCAAAAGCTTAGTCCTAATAAGTTGGTATCACCATTTCAAGGAATTAAGCTAGCCAATGCTTACGCTATGAGTTGATCACCTCAGGTAAAGAACCAAGTAGAATGCTCGAGAAAAAGCTTGGCCCTAGGAAATTAGTATCACCAACTCCATGAACCAAGCCAACCAATGTTTAAGTTATGAGTTGATCACCTTGATTAAGAACCACATAGAACGTTCAGCTAGATGAAAAGATATTTCAAACAAACTTTTATTCATGAATCGAACTTACAAAGTTCAAAACTACTTGATTAAAAATAAATTGGCAATAAGCTCGTCTTTTCAAAAACCCTTAAGACATTTAACTGCATGACTAGGATCTTGATCCTTTATCTCTTCCACTAAAGGTAAAAACTTGGCTTGAATCTTGCTCACTTTTTAATATATCTCTTTGACCAATTATTCTGGGATAAACTCAACTCATGCCAAATCCTTCTAATTCCTCAACAAAATTCATAACTTTGAGGAATACGCTCTCACCTTGCTTCATGTAAAAGCTAGCCCAATGAGCTTCATTATCAAATAGAGCATACATTTTAGTCATATTTTTCCTATTACGTGCTCGCATCTAGAACAATTCTTCTTTGTGAAGCTTGAGCTCACACTTGAGCTCTTGAGGAGAGATAGCTTAGTCTTTAATTTGACCATTTCAAAAGCAACCTATCATTCTCTTACTTCAAGGCTCAAGCTAAATATCTTTTTAGCCCGATCAACAACTATAATACTTAAGAAGAAAAGATAAGGTTAGTGCTCTAAATTTTCAAAACAACTAAAGCTCTCGGTACCTATGTACTTCAACAAACAAACACATTGTTTTTTATATTGCAAAGCACTAGGATAGACAATTGGAAAAAATTCAAAATACAATGAAGTAGGTCAATATTAATAACTATGTTATAAGTAAACATCCACACATCCACACACACACACACACACATACATACATACATACATATATACATACATACATACATATATACATTCAATATCCAGAAAATAATACCTTATATTCAAAATTCAGAAAAAGATCAAGCTTAAAAATAGCTTAGACCTATTACGAAAAGAGAGGACGAGTTTACAAGAAAATAAAGGAGTTTGAGTTTTAAAAAATAAATCAGCTTGATCCTATTACAAAATTTAAGCATCCCCATGATCTTACACTTTAAGCTCTTCTTCATTTTCTTTAGATTCTCCATTATCCATCTGAGTTTGAATGGGTGAACATGTTGGTATGATAGGAATGTTTAAAATTTTGTAATAGTATCAGCCAAGGTATCTCTTCTTGGCCTTTTACATAAAAGACTCCATGTCTAAATTATAATGAATATGGACGCTCTTTGTGACTTTCTCGGTCGCATCATCCAAATTGCGCTTTGTTTTTTCAAACTCACATATGGTTTCTTCCTGCTTATTCCTGACATCCTTTAGCTTGTGCTTGTAAGATTCATTCTCAATCACGAGCCTTTTCTCTTCCTCTATAGCTGATTCAAGCTACTTTGCATTTTCATTTAGCTCATTGGCAACATGAGTCAATTTATCCTCCTTGTAAATGGCCTCACTTTTCCATTTATTGTCTTTGGCTTGAAGTAAAACCATCTTGGCTCATATAGCAACATGGTTTTGTTTCTCCTTTTTGAGCTTAGCCTTGAATTTCTCAATTCATATCAACCCACTAAGCTCGTGCATCAACTGAGCATTAAAAAAAGGGTCATAAAGAATAAGAGAGATATATGGATAAAAGACTTGAGCAACATAAAGGATTGAAGTAACATTTAATTGGAAAAAGATCCTACTCACTACCAGAGTAGGATCAACATCTTCACTCATGACATCGAGCTCTTTTTTGACAGTCATGAATGGAAGGTGCCAAATATAATGATCCACTCGGTCTGGAGCCATACTCTTATACATAACAACACCCTCAATCTCCCACATGGTAAAGTATTTGATGACTCATTTTCCCAAATCTAGACCAATTAAATGGGTGTAAGTTGGCTCAATGAGACATGGATAGGTGCTTGATGACGCGAAGAAGTTGGTGTGAGCCTGACCATAACCTCGAAATATTGGGGAGGAAGAGTGGGCTCCTTAATAACAATACCTACATGCTTTTCTTTTTGGCTTGGGTTGGAGCAGTGTCTTTTCCCAATCTCTTGCCCCTCTTCTTACCTTTTGAGGAACCCGCACCTTGTGTAAAGCCTGCTCCTTTTTTGGAGCCCGTGTCTTTAGAAGTTCCTATGCTCTTTTGGCTAAAGAATCAAGATAACAAAGCATTGAGGTTGGACTCCATTACCGAAAAAAAAGAGTTAGAATATCAAGAAAAAAAATTTAACCAAACAAGAGCTAATAAAGGCATGAGTTAATAGATACCACCATCATCTGAAACTATTTCAAAACTACCACCAAAGTCAGTGGGTGAAGTCCCAGCTCGACATTTATGGATTATTCTGGTTAGAGAAGGGATGTAGTCCAAGCTTATTAACCCATACGCTACAAAATGTGGTGTTGTTAAAAGCTCTTTCCAAGGTGTAGGGTCAGAAAGATAGTTCTAGATGTTGGCAAGCCTTTTCTTGGCATCAGAACTCAATGTAGTTATGTTTTAGGACATATTTATAATCACGATATTCATATTAGCTATTTCCCATCTACCATAAACATAGAAAAAAAATTTAAGTTATTTTCATTCCCTAGAAAGATCACATTTATGCCATAATCTTGTTTGTCTAACATGTAAATCCTCCTCGTATTAGTGGGAGTTTGTTTCAACATATAAACATTGTTGAACTTGGGAATTTCCAACTGCACCCCGAGCTTTCTACATATGAGGGTAAGGTAAAACATGTAACTCCATCCATTAGACATCAAATAGTCTGGCATGAGCTGTGTTCTTATCAAAAACTTCCTAATGAAAGTATAAAAGGGAAATTTGAGCCCTATCTAAAGAGCCTTTTCATGAAAGACTGCCCGACCTTTTAATAGGGTCGTACTGTCTAATACACCAAGGTTGGGGATCATTGTTAACAGAAGAGGGTATATTTCATTTTTCTTAAACCTTTCCTCGTCTCTTAGATTTAAACCCCTAGTTAGAAATTTGACATTCTAACCTTTGGTTTGACCTTTGAGCTTCCCCCCGTTCTCTCTTTATCGAGATTTCTTTCTCCATTTTTTTAGAGCATATATTTGTGTATGAGGGACACTCAATCTAATGGTCACGGTAGATTGAGGTTGAGATGTTGACATGATAGGGATCTCAAGAAGTTCTTCATCCTCATTTAATGTACTCTCTTCCATAATTGAGCCTGATCTTACACTTTTATCTTGACTTGAGTAAGTTGGATACTAGGAACTTTCCCAAGAATAGGATGAACCCGATGAAGGTGAAAGTAAGACTACTCTACCTACTTCCCTAGTTGATACTTCTCTATGCCTGTTTGCTATAAAATAAGAAAAACATAACAAAAGAAAGTAATTTAGGAGGAGATAGGGATCTACCTAAAGTCGAAGCTTTGAAAGTAAGAGAATGAGGAGTGAAATTGAGAACTGACCTGAAAAGAAATGAGGTTTGGTTAGGCACGAAGACAATTCCCCGAGAACTGAGGAAGGAAAATTAATATACCGAACTAATAATCTTACCGTCTAGTAAGAAAATAGTAAAGCGTGAGGTGAAGCAATAGAGTCTTTTTTAGAGAATTTGGTTTGATTTTCTTGGAATTATGAAAATGAATGCTTGCCTCCCCCTTAATATAAAGGTGCATATTTTTTCTTTCTAATCAACTGAAAAATTGAAGGGTCTCTAAAGCATTTATTGAGGAATTTTAGATTCAACGTATCATTTCACATGTCCTACTCTCTATTCTTCCATCTCAATTGAAAAACCAAGCTGAAAGAGTAAAAGGACTTGATATTTGAACATAAGGTACGATCTAATACTCGATCTTTCAGTGCTCGAGCCTTGATACACAATGTTTGAGTCTTAAGTCAAGCTCGGACCTAAACGTTGGATTTTTTATGCGTCCTCACAAGTCTGGAACATCCAAGGGTCGCCCATCTGCCCGGTTTCACAATGTAGTCGACCTTATGTTAATTTATGCATTTATTGTTGTACTTTTCTGACATGCTATAACGTGTACTCCTATTTAATTGATGCATGTACATATAATGTCTTATATATATGAATTTGGTATCAAACCAACCTAATTCACTCTCATTCTTTAATATTTCTCTAAATTGGATTATCCCTAACACTTACCGGATCAAAATATAATTTATTGGTTCTTGAAATTAATAAATTTTTCAATAATACTTTAAAGTTACAAAATTAAGCTAAATATAAGGATATATAGAAGTATAGTTATTGCTGGTACTACTTATATGCCTAGCCAGATACTAGGTGCTTTACACCAGGACATAATAAGACATGTTAACAATGAAATAATTTGGGGATGGCATTAATCTGGTCAAAGGGAGCTGGAAAGTGTGAATATAGGAAGCTGGTGTTTCAAAAATAGTAACAACACACAAATTTGCATTCATTTTATTGTGACATGTAGTAAAATTATCTATAAACATGAATCGCTTCTTAATTTTTAAAAATATTTATATCACTTATAACAATATAAGTTATTTGAGTGCATCATTGTGCATAAATTTATGTTTTTAGTATTACTCGATCACTAGTGTTTTTAGATTTTGATACTATGCAACTAGTGTGTATCCTAACTATAGGAAATGGAGTTTTGCTTAGTTTTTATTATATTCAGTTTTCTGTTGGAATTTTTTTTCTATAAACACAATACAATATTTCTTATATATATATTAACAAAAATAATAATAAAAAATCCAGTGTGTACATTTTGAGTATAGGCAGGTAGTATATTAGACTTAAAGATCTTGAGAGAAGATTGATTTTGTATTTTCTGTTTTTTGGTGCACATTATCACTTGCAACTTTAGCAAAAATATTGAGCAATGAACTTGCTATTTAAGATAACAGGTGAGCTTGTTGATATAAGTTTGTTAATAACAGCACTGAAATAATATTACCGGAAAAATTGGTATGAACTACTTGGGTTGATTCGCGGACTAGGTCGCTCTCTTTAAGACGTTTCGCAGCTCTGCCTAATTTGTGAAAGAAAACACAGCCCCGTTGTCCCCATGATAAAACAACCCAGAATCTTTTTTTCTTAGTCTCAGAACTTCACTGCACTGATGAAGAACAGAATGCTACACCTGAAGAAATTTGTTGCTCGGAAAACTAAAAAAAATAACTTAGAGTTGCAGAGAGAATTGTTTGTAGTGAGAATTGTTTACTGAGATTGTTGTGTTGTAAATGAGAGCTGAAGCCCTCTTTTTATAGGTTTTAGAAACCGTGTGGCAATTATGAATAAAACGATAATATCTAGGAATTAAGAGTGTAACGTCAATTCTGAGTAATGAAGAGTAACGAACATTTTCAGATTAAAGACGAATAACGGATATTTTTGTGAGTAAATACGAGCCATATTCTTAATAAAAGAAAATAATGGTCATTTTTCTGAAGAAAAATATATATAACAACCATTTTTGTAAGTGAAAAAGTTTTCCTTAAAAGAATATTTTACCAAAAAATAAAATACCACCTCACGCACACGGGCTTGGCACGGCACGGCCGGCAGCGATGCGCGCGTGTGGTATCACATTTACCTAGGTCCTCTTCCCTTCCACAAAAATGAGTGCCCCTTAGGTTTCAATTCAAATAACAAACTCTTCACTATTTATATCTCTTTAAAATAATATAAAAAATCAATGTGAAACAAGTCACATTTTCCAACAATTAATTTTTTATTAAATTTCATCTTTTTCCAACACAGCTTCTTCTTCTTTAATACTTGTTATCTTTCTTATTGGTAGTGAATTAGCTAGTGAAAACAAGACGCTGGGGAGTACAACACCCTTATGACAACATGAGTTAACAACTAAGATAAAACACAGGATAAAAAAATTGAACTACAGGTCGTTTGATACTTATTAGATTCGGAAGCGCATCAAAGGTGGTGTCATGAAGGTCTGTGGATTCTGTTGAGTTTCAATATACTCTCTGTAAGTGGTGGTCTTGTAAATGGGTGCCTGGCCTTCCCTATCTAGCAACTCTGGAGCTGGTCCAACTGGTATATCAAGTGAAGGTCCATGTGGTACGACTATTGTCATTCTTGTTTCTTTCTTGTTCACACATGCTCTATGCAGAACACTCTTGTACTTCCCATTTGTTAGGATCTTCAATTCAAAAAAAAAAAAACATCCAATTAAGATTTACAAGTAATTTTATTGGGACAGATATGGATATATAGAAGTTATAGCTTATATTAATAGTAGGTACGAGGCACCTTACCTGTATATGATCAGATATGTTGACGAAAAAAGAATTAGGGAGGGGGTGAACGTTAACCCATTTGCCATTATGGTCAAGTTGAAGACCATTAATGTCGTTATCCATTACAAAAGTCATCAATCTGGGATCTATATGAGGTGGAAGGCCAATGACACTTTGTGGTTATTGGTAGGGTGGGTATAAGTTTACTAACAAATGTTGATACCCATTTTCCAAATTCATTGTCTTGTATATGTAATCAGCCTCTAGTCCTAGGCCCTCTGATATAGCTTCCAGTAGTTGTAATGCCATTTCTCTTGTTCTTTTTGTAAACTCCAAACTAAGGTCACTGCAGCAAACAAAATCATAAAACAGAGATCCTTATGTTTATATGCAAGTAGTTAGAAATTTTAAGAGAGGGTGACAGAGTATAAGAAGTCTAGTAGCTTTTCAAAAGGGAGCATTTAAGTTCATTTGTTTTAACAATTTAGACCATTAATTTTGAAAAATTAACCATTTATATATGAGGTGTTTATTTATTTTTTATTTTTTTTGAAAGATAGTGGACTAGATTGTCACGTAACAAAGTTATTAGATCTGAATGCTCTAACTTCAATAGTGATAATTTACTGTTGTGATATTTTATTTAAATTTAATTACTTAAATCCAGAGGGCTTGTCGAAGGTGTGAAAATCTGGATGGGTTCGAATTTTGATGTAGTCTCTCCAATGGCGAACTCCTTCAATTGCAGGATTGAAGCTTGTGCCATACTTGACAGGGTCTAAGAGGCCGTTAGATTGAAATTTCTGTTTATCCTCCTCTGATAATTGGAAAAATCTAACAAATGCATCAAATATATCCTTCCTCAAGCTCTCTGGTATCCCATGATTTATAAGCTATATTATAACATGCAATCAGTAACACACACCAATTAAGGTAAGTACTCCATATTTATCAAGGGGAAAAAAAAAGAAGAAGAAAAAAGGTACGTACTACTTAATTAGTCATGCACTCTTAGTGACAAATAATGGACATCAAAATGAGTAATACATATCATTTTTACGCGACAACTTTCTATACATGTCAATAAGTTTTGACAAAGAGCAGACTTTCTGCTGATATAATGTTGGCCAGCTCGGGCAGCATCAGTCGTAGAATTTTAGTAATTTTATATCAACAATAAAAAACAAACAATATTACTTGTTTTTTAATTATTACTTATTTTTTATTAAAAAAAATATATTATTTGTATCTCATTTGAATACGTATACTTCATTTTTACACAAAAACTTTCTATACTTACCAAAGATAAAGAGTTGATACCCAATGTTTGATATAAAGTTGTCATGCATCCAATTCTTAATTATATAGAATTGGGTATTGGACAACATATATAATATTCATACGACATGTATAAAACAAAATATTTATTTAAAAGTACCACGAAGGAGCCCCAGTCCTGGCAGATGTTGGCAAGGTCATGGATGATTTTTGAGCGTTGTTCAGAAGAGCTAGAAATGAGGAGAGAGTAATCAACAACAGGAACTGAGAATTCAGAGTAATTAGGATCTGCAAACTCATCAGGGTTGATAGTGAAGGTATATTGAGAAGGGATGGACATTTTCAGGTTAGAAGATTCAGCTAAGGATTTGATGCTTGTTACTATTGGACGCTTATGATCAACGGTAGATGATGCATTTAAGGGCTCAACAGAGGGTGCTTGATCCGTGGTAGCCATTCAAGAAGATAGCAGAGAGAAAAAAGATAGATGATACTTTAGGTCCTCTCTCTCTCTCTCTCTCTCTTTCTCTTTCTCTTTCTTCCTTATGATTCAGTCCTAGGCATATACTTCTTGCTTTAAATACTTCTTTTATATTCTTTTTTTAATAGAAAATAAAAAAAAATTGTAACACTAACTTTTAAGCGCTAACTGCTCATAATAAATAACTTGTCTGTTTCATATAATAAATGAGTTTGGGAAGTTTTTTCACAAAATTTCTGGAATTTAGGGATTTAAAAATAAGTTTATGATATTTTAGCAGTAATTTTGTTATTATTGTAATAGAAATATATAATTTTTTTATTTTATTTATAATATTAATTATATTTATTGTTATTATTATTAGATAATTATATCATCAATCAAATACAGTCTTATAATAATAATAATTTACATTGTGTAAATATTATTACCTTAAAAATATAATAGAAAAACTAGATCATTTTTAAAAAAAATATAATTTAATTACATAACATAACTTATTTTATTGATAAAAATAATTTTTAGCATCTAAAGGGAAACAAATATATGCATATTAAATTAAAAATAATATTTTATTATTTTTAAAGTGTAAAACAATATATAAAAATATTAATTTAAATAATAAAAATTATATAAAATAAGTTATATAAATTTTAAGTATATTATTAAAATATTTACCATTTTATCAAATTATATTATAAATTTTTCAACAAATACTATAAATATTGATTATAATGTAATTTTATAAAATTCTATTAAATATAATTATACTTTATATATTATATACATTGTATTATGCTTATAATGACACAAATTCAACGGTTTCTTAATGCTCGATTAATTAAGTATATGAGTGGTTTAATTGTATTTTTAGGGAAAAAAATATATATTAATTTTATATTTTATTAATATAAAATATTATATCATCACCTCATTAATACAAAAATATTTTCTTACAAAGTACTTCTGCTTCCCACCAAATTTACATTGAATTTTTTTTATTAAATATTTACATTTTAAATAAAAAATTATATTATTATAAATTTTATGGATCTAAATTATCATATTATTTCATATTTTAAAAATAATAAACAATTCATCCATAAATTATTTGGAACCAAACTTAAGCATGCAGAATCAAGAAGAGAATTTATAAGCATATCAATATGAAAACAATAAATATATCAAATACAATAATAACAACCACGATATGGTAAAAAAACCAATATTATTCTCTTTAGACAGAATCATCGATCAAGTAGACTTAACTTTGATAACATATTAAAAAATCAAGTTTAATTTAATTTAATAAGATCTTATTAAGTTAATATTTATAGAAACTTATAAACAATATTGTTATCTTATTTCTGAACAATGTAAGACAGAAAAAAACTTAAGAGTTATTATCTCTTTATATTTTTAATCTTCTATGTATAATATTCTATTTTTTTATCTATAAAGATAATAGAAAGATTTTAAAAAATATAATTTAAAAATATTTTTATTTTTAATTTTATAATCGAAAAAACTTGTACCAAAATTGAGTAAAAAAAATAAAGGGTATAAAAGAGAATATATTAATTGTATTAATCTTATATGTTATTAATATAAATGTCATCTCATCAGCTGCTCAGTAAAGAAGACTGGCACAGAATTTATAAGCATGCAGCAGTAATTTCAATACAAATTCAAGCATATATACCGATATTTTTTTCTTTTTGCAACACAAGCCTACCAATATTGACTACCATAATTTGACCAAAAACAATAAATATATCAAATATAGGTAAAAAAAAACAATATTATTTGACTTAACTTATAACATATTAAAAAATTAAGTTTAATTTAACTTAATAAGATTTTATTAAGTTAAGATTTGTAAAAATTTATAAATAATATTGTTATCTTATTTCTGACCAATATAAGACAGAAAGAAACTTAAGAGTTATTATCTCTTTATATTTTTAATCTTCTATGTATAATATTTTATTTTTTATCTATAAAGATAATAGAAAGATTTTAAAAAATATAATTTAAAAATATTGTTATTTTTAATTTTATAATCGAAAAAATGGTACCAAAATTGAGTAAAAAAAAATAAAGGGTATAAAAGAGAATATATTAATTGTATTAATCTTATATGTTATTAATATAAATGTCATCTCATCAGCTGCTCAGTAAAGAAGACTGGCACAGAATTTATAAGCATGCAGCAGTAATTTCAATACAAATTCAAGCATATATACCGATATTTTTTTATTTTTGCAACACAAGCCTACCAATATTGACTACCATAATTTGACCAAAAACAACAAATATATCAAATACCATGATAACAACCACGGGAGGAAAAAAAAAAACTAATATGACTCTCCGCAGTAAACACTATTCTGTTATATCTTTATAAGGTAAATCTTCTATGTACAATTAGGGGTGAATAAAAAATCTAATCATTTAATTATTTTGATTCGTTAATTTTTTGACAGTTTTAATCCGATGATCGGATCATATTTAAACTTTTTCAATTCATTAATTTCGAATAGGATGACAGATTTCATTATAAATTATTCGATCCGACCGAAAATACTTAAATATATATTTATATTTTATATATTAGTCATATTTTCATTGATCATTCCTATATTAATCATATTTTAGGATTTTTTTACCTTAATATATTATGTAAAAATTCAAATTTTTTATTCAAACATACTAAAAATAGAGTTAATTAAGTTTATTAGTCGGATTGATCGGATACAACCGATCTAATTAGAATAGATTACGGATCAGATTGCATCGAATTTGAAAGGTAATCAGATCGGTTACGGATTGATCGAATTCAACCGATCTAATTAGATTAGATTACGCATCAGATTGCATCGAATTTGAAAGGTAATCAGATCGGTTACGGATTATGATCTTTCAATCCAATCGGATTAAATGAGTATAAAATTAACGATTTTGTTGGAAAAATCTGGTATATTTTTCCTATTATAAGTAGTTACTATTCACTTATGATTTAAATGAATAGAACTCAAACTAACCCGACAAAATAATGCTATAGGAAATATAATGTTAAAATAAACTAAAACAGATATTGAAACAGAAATATTAAAGCAAAAAAATAATAACACCAGAAATTTAACGAGGTTCGGTATAAATGTTACCTAGGTCCTCGGGCGTCGTTGACCACTTCCACTATCTCCAAATGGATGAACTCCAAAATTACAACTAATTGGGCAAAATTGAGCTAATCAATTACCCTTACAAAAGAGAGGAAGATTTACAAATTTTGGGATGTTTACAAATGGTGAAGGAGGGCTTTATTTATAGCCCTAAATCCAACACCCATCTTCATTCCTAACCAATGTGGGACTTTTCTAATTTTCTCACTAAGGAGCAATATATAACAAATCTCCACCTTAGCGACTTAGTGGTTTTAAATGATTTCTTCAATTGCTAGATCAACGACGCCAGCGCCAATTCAGATTTGTAGGATGTTAATCAAGTCCAGACAATGTTTGAACTTGATTGCTGTTACCACCTTGGTCATCATATCTGCGGGATTCTCTGTCGTACTAATCTTTTGAACTAGTACTCCACCTTCTTCAATAATCTCTCGCACGAAATGATAACGAACGTCAATGTGCTTTGTACGTGCATGGTAGACTTGGTTCTTTGCTAAATGAATAGCACTCTGACTATCACAAAACACCTTAATATGTTTTTGACCAACTCCCAAGTCTTCAAGCAAACCTCGTAACCAAATAGCTTCCTTCACACTCAGAATCGCCATATACTCGCCTGTAGTAGACAAAGCAACTGTGGACTGCAAGGTAGACTTCCAACTGACCGGTGCTCTAGCAAGAGTAAACACATAACCAGTAGTTGACCGACGCTTATCTAAATCTCCTGCATAGTCAGAATCACAATATCCGACTGCACATTGACCAATGGTATTATCCTGCTGAAATACTAAACCAACATCTACAGTATTTATAATATACCGTAGAATCCATTTCACAGCTAACCAATGTCCTTTACCAGGATCATGCATGTACCTGCTTACAGCACCAACCGCATGTGAAATGTCAGGTCTTGTACACACCATTGCATACATCAAGCTACCAACTGCATTTGCATATGGTACATTTGCCATATATTCTCGTTCTGCATCATTCTTAGGAGATAATTGAACACTAAGCTTGAATTGAGGAACTAGCCGAGTACTTACACGTTTTTTCTGTTCATTCATACCAAAACGTTGTAGTATCCGCTTCAAATATTGACTCTGGGTCAAACTAAGCTTCCCCTTCTTCCTGTCTCTGCTTATCTCCATACCGAGAATCTTCTTGGCTTCTCCCAAATCTTTCATCTCGAACTCCTGACTTAGTTGAGCCTTCAACTTTTCAATTTCTGCTTGGCTCTTCAATGCAATCAACATATCATCGACGTACAATAGGAGATAGACGAAAGACTCATTTTGTAGCTTGCAAAAATACACACAATGATCGTGTATGCTTCTGGTATACTTTTGTTGCAACATAAACTGATCAAATCGTTTGTACCACTGCCTTGGAGATTGCTTCAATCCATACAATGATTTGTTCAGCTTACAAACCCAATTCTCTTTACCAGCAACAATAAACCCTTCTGGCTGAGACATATAGATTTCCTCTTCTAAGTCACCGTGTAGAAACGCAGTTTTCACATCAAGTTGAACCAGTTTCAAATCAAATTGTGCTACCAAAGCCAACAAAATTCTAATGGAAGAATGTTTTACAACTGGAGAAAATACCTCATTATAATCGATTCCCTCCTTCTGAGCGTAGCCCTTAGCCACCAACCTTGCCTTGTAGCGAATACCATCTTTGTTAGGAAATCCATCTTTCTTTGCATACACCCATTTGCATCCAATTGCCTTCTTGCCTTTAGGTAGTTGTGTCAACTTCCATGTTTTATTCTTCTGAAGGGACAAAAGTTCTTCATCCATGGCTTCCTTCCATCTTTCAACTTCAGGGCTTCTGATTGCTTCTTTATATATGGAAGGAACATCATCATGCACAACTGAAAGTGCACAGGCCACCGTATTCTTAAACTGAGCAGGTAGGTCTTCAAAATCCTTGTATCGAGCAGGTACCTTGACATTTTGTCGTCGTGGCCTATCAATTGCAGTTTCTTCTTGTTACTGTGGAGGTTCTTGGGTTAAAACCACTTCATCTGATTCATCTTCTGTCAATGGAGGATCAACTTCTGTCTTATCTTCACTAACTGGATTAACAATTTTGCTTTCAAACTCCACTTGTTTCGGAGTTTGCTCCACCTGCTCTAAAGTGCCATCAATCTTCTTAGTTACCTTTCTCAATAATGCAGATTCATCAAAGGTAACATCTCTGCTAAAGATTATCTTTTTCGTTTCAAGGCACCATAGTCAATATCCCTTAGAACTAGAAGGGATCCCCAAAAAAATGGCTTTCTTGGCTCTTGGGTCCAACTTTGATTCTGTTACATGGTAGTATGCAATAGAACCAAACACATGTAAGAAATCGTAATCTCTAGCAGGTTTTCCAGACCATACCTCCATAGGCGTTTTGCCTTCAAGAGCAGACGATGGTAGACGGTTGACGATATGACATGCATATGTCACAGCCTCAGCCCAATACTGCTTGCCTAAACCAGCATTTGACAACATACATCGAACATTTTCCAGCAAAGTCTGGTTCATACGTTCTGCAACTCTGTTTTGTTTTGGTGTTTTTCGAATAGTGAAGTGTCGCACTATCCCTTCTTCTTCACAAACTTTCATAAATGGATCATTTGTGTACTCAGTGCCATTATTAGACCTCAGACGCTTGATCTTTTTACCAGTTTGAGTCTCGATCATCTTCTTCCACTTGAGAAAAATACCTAACACTTCATCCTTTTTCTTCATGAGATACACCCAAACTCTTCTGGAGAAGTCATCAACGAAAGTGACATAATAATGTTTGCCACTCATAGATGGAGTTCTTGTTGGCCCCCATACATCAGTATGAATGTAATCCAAAATGCCCTTTGTATTATGAAGAGCAGTGCCAAAGATTACTCTTTTCTGCTTCCCCAATACACAATGCTCACAGAATTGCAACTTGCCGGTTCTCGCACCTTTTAACAGGCCTTGCTTTACTAGAATCTGTAAAGCTTTTTCACCAGCATGTCCCAAACGCATATGCCACAACTTGGTAGTTTCTAAATCTCTTTCTTCATCTGAAACTGCTGCTGATGCCCTTTGTAGTAGTACAGGTTATTCTTCCGAACACCTTTCATCGCCACAAGTGCTCCAGAAGTAACCTTCAATGCCCCATTTTGTATGGTCACAGTGAAGCCTTTTGATTCTAAGACTCCCACAGCAATGAGATTCTTCTTCATATCTGGAACATAATGAACATCTGTCAAGACCCTGGTTGAACCATCTTGATTCTTCAAACGAATTCTACCGATTCCCAAAACTTTGCATGGATAATCATTACCCATGAAAACAACTCCACCGTCTAGTTCTTCAAAGTTAAAGAACCACTCCTTGTTAGGAGACATATGGAAAGTACATGCTGAATCAAAAATCCAATCACCAGGATGAGATGATGTTGACGAACCAACCAATGCAAAATCTGAATCTGAATTGCTTTCAGCTACACATGCATCAGATTGCACAACTTTTCCTTTCTTTTGCAGCTTCAGACAATTTTTCTTCCAATGGCCTTTCTCATGACAAAAGGCACATTCATCTTTACCAAGTCTTCCTTTTGATAGAGTTCTACCTCTCCTTCCTTTATGTTGTGTTTACGGACGTCCTCTTACAGACAATGCCTCTGCTGCTTCTTTCCTGCTTTCTCTTTTATCTTTCTTTCTAATTTCATAACTATACAAAGCAGTACAAACTTCCTCAAAAGACACTTTATCCTTCCCAATGAGTAAGCTCATAATAAGATGATCAAACTCATCAGGAAGGGAGGCTAACAACATCAAGGCTAAATCTTCATCTTTAAAAGTTTCATCCATATTTAACAAATCTGCTACTAATTGATTAAAAGCAGTAATGTGGTCATTTATTGTAGTACCTGGAAGGTATTCAAACCGGAACAACTTCTTCTTCAAATAGAGCCAATTTTGTCCACTCTTCTTCATGAACTTGTTCTCCAACGCCTTCCATAACTTACTTGCGGATGTCTCCTTCATGAACGTGTACTTTTGTTCTCTTGAGAGACACGAACGGATTGTATCACATTCCATCTGGTTTCTCTTCTTCAATGGCGATGTCTAGACCTTGTTGAAATAGAGCATCTAGAACTTCGTCTTGCCACATGCCGAAATGACCGGTTCCATCAAACTTCTCCACCTCGAACCTTGCATTCATCACCATAGTTCTGCTTGACGTGGATGACTCGCCTTTGTTTGAAAGAAATTTTTCTTCCGCCATTTCTTCAAATTCCAACAACTAGCAACTATATTCCAATAGCAAACAAACGGAATACAAACAAATGCCTAGGTAGAAAACCTTCGGCTCTGATACCAATTGTTGGGAAAATCGGGTATATTTTCCCTATTCTAAGTAGTTACTATTCATTTATGATTTAAATGAATAGAACTCAAACTAACCCGACAAAATAATGCTATTGGAAATATAATGCTAAAATAAACTAAAACAGATATTGAAACAGAAATATTAAAGTAGAAAAATAATAACACCAGAAATTTAACGAGGTTCGGTATAAATGTTACCTAGGTCCTCGGGCGTCGTTGACCACTTCTACTATCTCCAAATGGATGAACTCCAAAATTACAACTAATTGGGCAAAATTGAGCTAATCAATTACCCTTACAAAAGAGAGGAAGATTTACAAATTTTGGGATGGATACAAATGGTGAAGGAGGGCTTTATTTATAACCCCAAATCCAACACCCATCTTCATTCCTAACCAATGTGGGACTTTTCTAATTTTCTCACTAAGGAGCAATATATAACAGATTTTGATCCGGTACACACCTCTATATACAATAGTGAAACTAAAAAGTGCTCTTATTTTTAATTTTATAATTAAAAAGTGATGATAATCGAAAGAATCAGAAAAAAAATAAAAAATATAACTAAAAAGTGGTCTTATTATTATTATTATTATAAAAATAAATGAAATTTTTATTTTTATTTTTATTTTAATATTAATTATATTTAATGTTAATATTATTAGGTAATATTATCATTAATAAAATATATTTTCGTGATTATAATAATTTACATTCTATCAATATCATTATCCTAAAAATATGATTTAAAAAATATTAAAATTTAAATAAATAAAATAACTTATTTTATTGATAAAATTTCATTTATGATCTCCTTCATGTATTCGTATCAAATTAAAAATAATATATTTTTTTATTTTAAAAGATAAAGAAAATATATGAAAAATACTAATGTAAATAATAAAAAAAATTTATAATAATATTTATCCTTTTATTATATTATATTATAATTTTTTTATTAATAGATTAACTATAATATAATTTATATATTAAATATAATTATACTTTACAATATATTATATACC
Organism: Hippophae rhamnoides; assembly: GCA_033030585.1. Taxonomy (NCBI): domain Eukaryota; kingdom Viridiplantae; phylum Streptophyta; class Magnoliopsida; order Rosales; family Elaeagnaceae; genus Hippophae; species Hippophae rhamnoides. The sequence goes on from CM065429.1 coordinate 72,601,408, forward strand.
TGTACCAAATATGACTATAATGACACAAATTCAAAGGTTTCTTAACGCTCCATCAATTATAGTATTTATTAATGCATGTGAGAGATGAGTATGTACTTGTTTTTCTTTTTATAAATGTTATGGGAGGATTGAAGGTTTTCTGGGATAATGCTTTATTAGCACTTTATGTCAGTAGTCTAAAATGTTTACAATATTATTAGCAAACTCAACAAAAACATTTTTATTATTTGAGGTTGATATTGGTAGTAACATAAAACTCGTGGGTATTATTAATAATATTGAAAGTAATACGATGCCGGAAGCCAATAACTGTGGATGTAAAAACAGAAAATGCAGGTGTGGATAAGAAGCATGTGGACGTACAAATAGAAAGTTCAAATGTGGAACTGAAGCTCACAACAGATTCCTCACTACTCACGCAATTAAAGGATATGGAAGTGCATGCAAGTCATGGAACTGATCGATGCTAACAAAAAAATTTGACGTGCCATTATTTAATCATTCATACACCATGGATTTAGAGCAATCACATGCTAGGTTTACATAGGCTATAAAAACTTATATGTGTTGCTTTGCATTTTGTAACATATATATTAGATAATCTCATTTTAGTTCTCACAATAGCCTTGCTGCTCTCTTTTACAGTTTTTCCTTTATATAAAGAAATATAATGTGATACAAAATTAATCAAAGAATGAAAAATTCTATGCAGCTGTTCCTTTTCGGCTTGTTATGCTTTCTCTATCTTCTATCTTCTTCATCGTGCTTGCTTCAACATTTTCTTCTATGCTTACTTGATCTTTTTATGGTATCAAAACAAACAAGCTTTATGAGCTTTCTTTAAGTTTTAAAGATGGAAGATCCTTCAATAATAGTTAATACACAAGAAAAATTATTCGCATCCATTGGATTGAGATTTTTTTACTTTTCACAATATTTTAGTTTCAATAAAGCTAAATTAAACAACTTAAGCATTCGAAAACACCAAATTTTAAAATCCTTCGAAGCCTTGAATTAGACATTTATATTTTGCATGATCCATCAAATGAAATTATGGAATATGGTTCAATAAAAAAAACAGGATAAAATGTTGGGATGTTAGTTGATGTCTTGTATGACAAATGAAATACTTAAGCAAGTATTTGATTTTGACACCTCAAATGATGTATGGACTTGACTGGAGAAGTCCTATGCTTCACAATTCAGAGTTAGATTGATTCAAGTAAAAAATAACTTCAATATGTTAAAAAAGATAAACTCACCATCAATGATTATATTCTTCGAATTAAGTTGAACTTAAAAGAGCTAGTTATTCTTTATCTAGGAAAGAAAAGCTTATGGGCATCCAAAGTGGACCTAATGAATCCTATGATAATGTCTTTTCCAAATTGATAGAGAGAATGTTATGTGAGATAATTATTATGGATGATGCCAAGACACTACTCTTGTGTCATGAATGTAGGCTTAAGAGACGCAAAATAATAAATACATCGTCATTACCATCAATTAATTTTATTGTTAAAAACTCACCCCGAGGTCATAAAATGTTTGATAAAAGTCTTAACTCATCTCAAAATCTACAACATCTATCCAAACAAGTTCAGTCCTATCATTCTCGACAAAGGTAGAAGGAGACCTTAATCCCAACTTTAATCCTAACTCTAGAAAAGGTAGAGTGATACCTCAATCCCAACTTTGTGGCAAAATGTAAATTTTTTGTGTCATCAATAACTCATGTTAACACTTTTAGACCATCACTGAAAGAGTCCACAACCTGGTTCATAATCAAGTTAAGAAGATACAGACTTCTTAAGAACTTATCCCTAACTCGTAATAAATAGAATAGTAAACATTTAAACAAAACATATAGGAGAAAAAAGTAAATACGGAAATTTCAAATAAATATAAAACTATCAGCACAAAGATATAATTACTAAGCAAAAAAATAGGTAAATAGTAAAATATTTCTAATCAAAGTTTAAGCTTCAGTGAGTTGGAACATACACACCTTAAATTCAAATTGTAGTAGCACAACAACCTATATATCCAGATAAACCCACTAGAGATCGTATCTATGTGGTAACATCATTAGGTTGCTTATGGAAACCACTCGACAACAAACAATTCACTTAAGAATAAAAATTATAACTTTGATAGAAATAGAATCACCAATACCTCTATCATTTGGGACTTCTATCAAAAATGCCTAATATTACCCTCACTTGCTACTTTCGTAACAACCTGGTCCGTCACATGAACCCGGCTTTCTTTCAAAGCCAACACCATCTAAAATGGTGTGACAAAAAATCACATATTAGTAAATTGAAAAGAATGGTGCTATAAACCTTGAGGGCACCCTCAATCATAAGCCACCAATAATCAACTAGGGACATAAAATCCACTATAAATCTCAAATTGTATACGAGGGACACACAGTCAAATCATGTATGCATACAAAAAACGATTTGATTTCTCAGCTCAATAACCAACCCAAACTCAAATATGTGATAGTAAATACATTAGTGTAATCATATGTGTCATAGTTATAAAATATATACCTAAGTACTACTATCTAGAACTCAAAAATTTGTTCAGATTTTCTTGATAGGCATGGTAGCATGCCTAAAAACATGTTTACAGGCAATGTCCACGAAAAGAACCAACACTCATAGTCTTTACAATTATATATAGTTTTTAAATATATTTAAAAAACAATTGCAATTTCATTAAATCCAGTTTAAATCCTTTTTGGTAAAATACCTAACAAAAAACTCGGATGTTTTTCATTACAGTATTTTTGAAATGTTCCTAGTTCAATTGTAAATATTTAACGACTAAAACACTATTTAGACACTTGGTAGTTCTATGAGGGTGATCAACAATTAATCAAATTGTGCAAATTTTCAACTAAGACTCAATGACAATATTTCAAAGATTCTGGGTCTGATTGTATTTATTTTTAATATAAAAAATTGACTTGTTTTTACAGAGTTGTTTCAGTTGCAGTCTATTTGCACACGATTGGGAAGCAAAGATAGTAACTATATCCCCTGGCGTTCTCTTACCCTTTTCATTGTAAAGGCTTACCCAGATCTAGATTTAAGTTTTTTCCCATTTCATTTTTGATACATATCTTGAATACTACGATAGAACATCAGGCTATATTTTAGTTAACCTTTTCATTTTCTGGAAGTTTAAATGCAATGAATTATGTAGTAGAGTAGGGTAATACAAGAGTTGTGTTTCATTCATGTTAACTTTTATATAAGATGATTTTTTCTATCTAGATGTTTTCTTGCTTCTAATTTTTTACCTTTCGATTGTTTGAGTAATATACATAAACAATTGATAATGAATACAACTTTGTGAGCCTAACTATAACATATTAATATCAAGAGGTGTTAAATGAGTTGGGTTGGTTCAGTTCGCTCAAGTTCAGCTCATAAATTTCTGAATGAGTTAAACTCAATATTTAGATGTCTTAAATAAGCTGGGTTAGCTCAACTCATTTATATATGAACTGAGTTGGACAATTCATGGACAGTTCATTTAAATTTTTCTTATTGAACTCTATATGTCCTGTTCGTGTCTATATGTTGGCTTCTTTTTACAAAATAAAATGTTTATTTTATTTTACTCAGTATTCTATCATCCTCTATATGAGATTGGTTACTAGATCATTAGTACACACATGCAAATAGTTAGAAATGATTTGTATGCCAACATATTTACACATACCACATGATTGGTTTTCGTAGTGTACATGCTAGGTGGAGTATTGGTTTTGGCTAATGAATGTATAAGCGAAACAACGTTTTTGTTCATGTTTTTGGTTCATTTTGGGTGTAGGTATTTATGAAAATTACTTACAATTTTTGGAAACAAAAAATGTGATTTTTAGCACCTTGTCACCACCTTTGACAAAGTGGGTGACAAGTTGGCTGTTTGAGATTCTATAAATATCCTCATATTTAATCATATTTGGTATCTAAAAAATATAACAAACTTTATCAAATTGACATCTCCTTTTTATGTTTTCGCATCACTAATATCTAGAGTGTTCTTCGATATTAGTGATTTGTGATTGTGCGAGCAAAATTGTGCTTATGAGGGTTAAGTACTTGAAACGGTATTTGCGAGTGGGTTGTTGATAAGTGCTCAAAAAGCACTAAAATAACCATGATTTTATGCACATTAATTGATTAAAAATATATATATTTATATGTTTTATCATATATTTATATAAATTTGTCTTTTTCGGAATCACGGGTATTTTTATTGTTTTTCAGGTATTTTGGCTTAAAACGAAATTTAAAGACTTCGAAGAAGAATACTTGAAGCAATACATCACAAATAAATTAATAAATAAGTGGAAAAAGGTCAACAAACATGGAAAAATTGGACAAAATGGGTCGAAAAAGGTCAAAAATGTCAAAAAAGCGAGAAAAACGCGCCCGCCCAGCGCTTGACCCTGTAGCACGCAGCTGGCAGCTGGGTAGTGCGTTAAATGCTGGCCCGAAGCCTAACGCTGTGAGTCTTGACCGTAGCGACAGCACTGTATGATTCTGTTCATGCGCGGCCAACCTGCGCGCGAGGTTATGCGTTCATGCGGCCTTGACGCGCGGGTTCTGTTCCGCCTTGTACTTCAGTAGCGCCCAGCGCGCGTTTTGACCCATTTTTCACGTGCGGCCGCCCCGTGACGTCATCGCGGCGTCATTGATGACCTCAGCCAGGTCAAAACACGTTTTTATTTTTTTAATATTTTTTTAACATTTTTTTAATCATTTTTTCTCTCCGTCCCTATAAATACCCATTCAACTTCAAAACACACCTAAAAACCTCACCTATATATTTCTTTCTTTCTCTCATTTCTTAGTTTTTAAGTTTTTCTTAGTTTCTTTCTTAGTTTCTAAGCTTTTCTTAGTTTTTCTCTTAGTTTTTAGTTCAATTGTCTTAGGTTTAGAGTTCTTTCTTTTTGAGAGGAACTTGTAATGTTTGTAATAATTTAGATTTTTGATTCAATAAATGGAAGTCTGCAAATTCGGTAAGGTTTTCTAGCGGGAATAAGCGTCAATCTTGTAAGGATTTTATTCTGATTATTTTTGTGCTTTATTCTTACATGTTATATTTAATTTTATGCGTGATTAAATTTAAGCGTGTGCTAGTATTTATAATCGTGATATAATAATAATGTTGTTATGCTTGCGAAATATTAAATAGGTGAAAATTTCTAAAATGAATTGATTTTATTTTTTATTCAAGAATTTATATTAAGGATGCTAGAGAGAAATATATTATTTTTCACTACAAACTTAAATCTGAAAGTTAAACTTTAAGGTTTAGTTATCGTAATTTAGAGTAGTGCTCTTTTATTTGTTGGTACAATCGCCCTAGGTAGTTAGAGTGAAGCTACATTTCAAAAGTTTTTATAAGAATTATTATGTGGAAATGTATTGACAACATGTTTTTCAATAGTGGTTTTAAAACTTGAAAGTTAAGTACTGGGATAACTAAATTCTTGGGTTTAATTTGAATAGCGCTTGGATAAAGTTTAAAGCATCTAACCCACATGAAGATTAACGTTTAAATGGATTCGTTTTAATCTCTTAGAAAAGGAATTAATTTAATTAGCAAATTAGTTATCAGCCATGTAGGTGTTAATTGATTTGTTTAGTTAACAGTATCTATACATGCGAAGGTGGTATTAAATATAAAAGAGAGAATCGATAAAATATCGATTTATATCTTTAATAGCGCAGATAATATGAAGCGGCGTAATTAACTTAGTTATTATATCATTAAATACTCGGTAATTTAAATGATAAAATTTGCATGAATATTTATTGAATCAGCAATTATATTTATTTGTAGATAAATATTTATTGAATTTGTATCATGTTTATTTTTTTATTTAATTAATGTATATATATTTATTTTATGTTATTAGATTAGGAACCACAAGCAAATATCGTGACGAGGATGTTTAGGATTTAATTTCGTTTTTAAAAGTTTGAATAATAAATTAAGAGCCATACATTCCTTCCTTAGATCGCTTGGGAGTATCTTTATCATTTCTACGAAATGATTCGTGATTCTTGAGAGTTTACAAATATTAAAACCAAAAGTATTTGCGAGAATTGGCGATCTTTAGGTTTTTCGCTTCATCAGTTAGCCTGTGTCTGGGATGGCATCAAGTTTTTTGTGGATTCTTGCAGTGACGTCAAGTTTTAGCGTAGTTACTTGAGATGGCATCAGTTTTGTAGCAGATTCTTAAGTGAAGGTGTAGCGTTTTTAATTTATTTATCAAAATTTTAAAAATATTTTTGTGCTGTAAATAATTGTGATTTTTTTTTTGTTTTTGCAAAAAAAAATAAAAAAAATAAAAAAAATAAAAAAAATAAAAAAATAAAAAATTTAATCAAATTTTAAATTTCATAAGAAATAATAAAAAATTAAAAAAATAAAAGTTTTTTTAATAAATTTTAAATAAAAATAAATAAATAAATAAATAAATAAAATAAATAAATAAAAAATAAAAAATAAATAAAATAAATAAAATAAATAAATAAAATAAATAAAATAAATAAATAAAATAAATAAAATAAAAATAAATAAAAAAAAAATAAATAAAAAAATAAAATAAAATAAATAAAAAAATAATAAAAAAGAACAAAAAAATAATAAAAAAATAATAAAAAAAAAAAAAAAGAAAAAAAAAAAAAAAAATAAAAAAAATAAAAAAAATAAAAAAAATAAAAATAAAAATAAAAATAAAAAAAAAATAAAAAAAAACCAAAATTTTAATTTTTTGAGTTTAATTTTTACTATTTTTTTATTTATTTTAAATCATAATTTTATTTTATTTTTTTATTTTCTTTTACCTTTTTCAATTTTTTTTTATTTTATTATTTTTTCTTTTCGCTATTATTTTTTTTCTTCTTGATTTTTATTTAACTTACTTAACTTAGTTTTTTTTTACTAACTTAATTAACTTAAATTTTTTTTTTACATTAACTTTGGTTTTTTCTTTAATTTTCATTAACTTAATTAACTTAGATTTTTTTACTTCACTTAACTTAATTAACTTTTTTTTTCACTTAACTTAATTAACTTAGATTTGTTTACTTCACTTAGCTTAATTAACTTTTTACTAACTTAATTAACTTAGATTTTTTTTAACTTAATTAACTTAGATTTTTTAATTCACTTAACTTAATTAACCTTTTCTTTAAACTTAATTAACTTAGATTTTCATTAACTTAAATTTTTATTTAATTTAACTTAATAACATGAAAAGTAAAGATCTAAGGGAGTTACTGCATACAGGAAGTAGTTCTTGGAAGCACTTTGTAGCTTAGTCTTTCACCGGGAAGCGTTTTTAAATACAGGAGGATGGTTTTTAGGGCTGCGTTAATTCTTTCTGGGACCACTCTTGGTTAATACTGATTATGTTATTTTTTTTTTCTTAAAACCAAAAACAAAAAAAAAACAAAAAAAAAAAAAAACAAAACAAAAATTTCTGAACTATCTCTAAAATTTTAAAGTTTTAATTACAATCTAAGGAGTTAGTTGCTTTGTTTAATCTAGGTACAATTGTGTTTTTATGCCTTAATTATTTGATTTGTACCTAGATGTGGGTTATCTAAAACTCAAAATATGCCTCTAGTTTTAAGTACAGAAAGAAATCTGAAAATCAATATAGAGGCTGACTAAAAAAGTATAGGTAGACAACCTTGTCTTACTGCGGGTTTGATTGACTCAATGATGAGGGGACATTGAGTTTACTTAAAATGCAATCCCCGAGTTACGTCTTGCTAAGGACGTTAAACTAAGCGGTGGATGGGAAATGACCCACATCATTTTGGTAATTTTCTTTTATTTGTTTCATTTATTTAATTACATGTGAATAATTTTTAAATTGTTAAAACTAAAAATATTTGTTGAGATGTTAGAAGTTCATGATCTGTCTGTATACCTTTTAATGATGAATATGATGGATGCACTGGCCTGCATTTTCCATTACTACTTACACTTTCTCAAGAAATAGGTAATCTTTCTTCTCTTTTCTCTTTATCTTTAATTTACAGTTGTTACATTGAGGACAATGTAAGTTCTAGGTTGGGGGTGGTGAAAAGTTACCATGCTTAATTAAAAAAAAAGTTTTAACAATTTAAAAATAAAAAAAAAAATTTCATTTTTTGTGTGTTTGGTTTTATTTCTATTTTGTGTGATTTAGTAATTTTTGGAATAAAAAAAATTTTCACAAAAATTTATCTTTTCTTTAAATCAAATTTAAGTAAATAGTTAAGTCTTTTGTACTGTTAGATTAATTTTTGAAAACATATCATGAAATATTTTGTAATTATTTTTGATAATTAGTTAGTTTTTGTCATAATTAGTATTTCTTGATAAGATGTAGAAATTATCAAACCCAAAATCGGTGTTTATGAGTTTTTTTTAGTGGAGACTACCTTTGTGAGATATAATTTGAGCCTAATTTCCTTTATTCAGAGTGAAATATATATTTTTTCTACTCCAAACACATTTCTTATTTCTTCAAATTTTTAGATGATCTCTATAGGTATTAGCATTGAATGTATGAATTTTTTTCATCTTAATAGAGTATCATATATTTTTGATTATTATTTTTGCTTAGATTAAATGATTTGAGTAGAAATTGATAGTATATGCTTATATCTCATTTATGCATGACTCTACAAAAACAAAAAGACATGTCACGGGTTACAAACCAAGATCAGCAGAAGAAAAACCACAAAATTAACCACTTACTTTCCATAAAATCCAAAACAATGTACAATCACATTGGGTTGACTCTCTACAAAAATACACGTATTGAAAAATATCTACGAGAAAAAAAAGAGATAAAAAATAGTATCATCTACATCTTATAACTTGGCATTGCCTACAAAGTTGTGAGTAAAGGCTAATTACAAAAGAAAGATATAAGAAGTAATTCCCTAAAAAGTCATTGCAATTTCTTCATTTGTAAAAGGCGTATATCTTGAAATTCTTTCTTAATGAGTTTGATTTATGCATGAAAATAATTTTTATATATGATATCTTTATAATTTATACATTTGATTCCTTTCATGAGATCAATGTTAAAATAACACTTTGAGCCTTTATTCTTTATACATATGCGAACATATTAGTTCATTTCTATACATCAACTCTTTCGCATATAAAATAGTATGAGTGTTTGAACCCATAGGATTCAGTGTTTCGAGAGTATTGACTTGTGAGGAATAGAGTCGACGAATTGATTCATGACACTGAAATTGGGTGAAATTAAATTGATACATTTTTGACATGAAATATGAAAATGATTTTCGACTAATTATTATAATAAATCATGATTGTTTGAAGAGATTAAAATAACTTATGCTTAAGATTTTAATTATGATCTTAAAGGAGATTAAAAAGTATGAGACATTTTTGTGATATGTTGTTCAAAAAAAAAAAAAAAAAAATAATAATAATAATAATAATAAATTAATTTGTTATTTTGTTGTAAATTTAATTTTTAAGTTGTTTGTTTTTATTGTTTCTTTTGTTTTTACATTTAGTACAATGTTTGTGGGTATCATTACTGAAAACCCTCACGAGACTCAAACTCGTCATTTAGGGCAACCTAGGGTTTAAAGAAAGCATTGCGTAGGCTAAATGCAAGCCGTGTCCAATCCACGGAGTGATTTAGGATAGTTTAATTTTTAGTTTTTATCGACTGCTTGCTAAGGGACTAGCGAAGGTAGTTGAGGTTGTGATAAGTGCTCAGCAACTAAAATAACCATGATTTTATGCACATTAATTGATTAAAAATATATATATTTATATGTTTTATCATATATTTATATAAATTTGTCTTTTTCGGAATCACGGGTATTTTTATGGGTTTTCGGGTTTTTTGGCTTAAAAACGCAATTTCAAGACCCAAAGAAGAATACTTGAAGCAATACATCACAAATAAATTAATAAATAAGTGGAAAAAGGACAGCAAACATGGAAAAATTGGACAAAATGGGTCGAAAAGGTCAAAAAGGTCAAAAAGCGAGAAAAACGCAGCGCGCGCGTGCGCCGCCGCGCGCAGCTCAACCGCTTTGACTCGCCAGCTGGCTGTGTACGCGCGACGCGCGCGGGGAGTCTTGTTAAATGCGCGGCGCTAACGCTGGCGGATTCTTGCATTGTAGCGCCGCTACGCTGTAGCGAGGATTCTGTTAAATGTTCTTGCGCGCCGACGCGCGCGCGGGTTCTGTTCACGCGCGCGGCATCATCACCGCCCGTAGGCTGCCACGCGTTTTTGACCCATTTTTCACGTCTGGCCGCCCCGGCGGCGTCATGCGCGTCGTTGATGACCTCAGAGTCAAAAACACGTTTTTATTTTTTAATATTTTTTTAACATTTTTTAATCATTTTTTCTCTCCATCCTCACCTATAAATACCCCTTCCATTCACTTCAAAACACACCTAAAAACCTCACTTCTCTTCTTTCTTTCTCATTTCTTAGTTTTTAAGTTTTTCTTAGTTTCTTTCTTAGTTTCTAAAGCTTTTCTTAGTTTTTCTCTTAGTTTTTAGTTCAATTGTCTTAGGTTTAGAGTTCTTACTCTTTTTTGAGAGGAACTTGTAATGTTTTGTAATAATTTAGATTTTGATTCAATAAATGGAAGTGCAAATTCGGCTTGGAGGTTTTCTAGCACGGGAATAAGCGTCGAAAATCTTGTAAGGATTTTATTCTGATTATTTTGTGCTTTATTCTTACATGTTATATTTAATTTGTCTGTGATTAAATTTAAGCGTACTAACATTTATAATCATGATATAATAATAATGTTGTTATGCTTGCGAAATATTAAATAGGTGAAAATTTCTAAAATGAATTGATTTTATTTTTATTCAAGATTTTATATTAAGGATGTTAGAGAGAAATATATTATTTTTTCATTACAAACTTAAATCTGAAAGTTAGACTTTAAGGTTTAGTTATAGGTCTAATTTAGAGTAGTGCTCTTTTATTTGTTGGTACAATGTCCTTAGGTAGTTAGAGTGAAGCTCTATTTCAAAAGTTTTATAAGAATTATTATGTGGAAATGTATTGACAACATGTTTTCAATAGTGGTTTTAAAACTTGAAAGTTAGTACTCGGATAACTAAATTCTTGGGTTTAATTTGGACACCTTGGATAAAGTTTAAAGTATGCAACCCCTTAAAGGTGGCATTTAAATGGTTCATTTTTCAATCTCTTAGAAAAAGGAATTAATTTAATTAACCAAATTAGTTATCAACCCACTTCCCGTAGGTGTTAATTGATTTGTTTAGTTAACAAAGAGTATCTAACACACCAAGGTGGTATTAAATATAAAAAGAAGAATCAATAAAATATCAATTTATATCTTTAATAGCTTAGATATTATGAGCAAGCATAATTATCTTAGTTATTATATCCATAATTACTCGTGTAATTTAAATGATAAAATTTGCATGAATATTTATTGAATCTGTAATTATATTTATTTGTAGATAAATATTTATTGAATTTGTATCTATGTTTATTTTTTTTATTTAATTAATCTGTATATATATTTATTTTATGTTATTAGATTAGGAACACAAAAACCAAACTATCGTGACAGGATGTTTAGGATTTAATTTCGTTTTTAAAAGTTTGAATAATAAATTAAGAACCACATACATTCCTTCCTTAGATCGACCTTGGGAGTATACTTATCATTTTCTACGAAATGATTCGTGCACTTGCGAGAGTTTTACAAATATTAAAACCAAAGTATTTGCGAGAATTGGCGATGCCGGTTTTCGCTCATCAGTTGTATGGGAGTCATGTGTTAGCTGAGAGTTGCTTGGATACAACTATTTATTTGTGAAAATCTCATTGTGAGAGTGAACTAAATTAAATGTTTTGAGCTCTTATATATCTTGTTGTATGCAATAAGATATAGGTTATTTAGGTTTGAGGGTGATCTTCAAGATTAAGAGTTGATACATTTATGATTATTGATTTATAGTTAATGATTGCACCACATTGGGTGGTGTGTCGAACCAGGTTGTTGCGGGGGTAACAATCAAGAGCAACAATAGGCAATTGGGCAGATGTTTTGACTAATAAAGGTATTTGGGTTTATACTTTTCTATCGAGTTATATCTACTTATTGTTTTTAGTAGATTGTTTGTTGTTTAGTGGTTACTTTAAACAACCTGAGGATGTTACTACATAGATAATATTTTTATATGGGTTTACCTTGTTATATTTAGTGTTATGCATGCTTGAATATGTGGTTAATATAATCAGAGTTTAGATAATGTATGTTTTTACATACTGAAGTTTAAACTCTAATTAGAAAGCTTCTGATATTTATAAAATCTTTTTTATTTACTGAATTCTATATATGCTACTTTATAATATTGCTTGTCTTTGATTATATGTATTGCAGTCCTTAAGGAGTCAGTATCTCCTTAACCTAATTGTGTATCAAGTCTTGAACTCTTTCAATGGTGTTATGCATTTTTAGTATGTTTGTTAGTATAATCTGAATGTCTATCATATATATTCTAACATACTAGATATAGACCCTCATTAGGAAGCATATTTGTTATAGCTTTCTAATCATTACTTATGATGTATTAAATTAATCTGTTTGTTTTCTGATTAATTTATATTGCTTATGTTTGTTACATGCACGTGAGTTTAGTTTGGACATGAGCCTTTATGGTACACTATCACTATTGTCTGTTACTGTAGATTGTAAATATTGTATTGTTGTGTGTTTTGCAACACACAGAAATCGTGCAAGCATACACGGTCACAAGTAATAAAGATTTGTAAGTAAAGATCGTTCCCACAGAGATTTGTTACTACAGTTTGTTGATTACTAAAATTGTATCTCTCTGATTTTATCCAAAGCAATCGTTAATTGAGAAAAAGGTAAAAAGAAAATAAGAGAAATCTAAGATTGCAATTTTTCACCAAATTAATCCACTCAAATCGTGTTATTTTCTTTTGATTTATATTTTTTAGTACATTTAATTTGTCAACCGAAAACTTCTTTTTTATTCATACATCTCTTCCGAGCTCCGTATAAACACACCCCGTTAAATTAATTCACTATATCTCTATGAGAATTAAATTTAACAAGATTCATTAAGTTCTAAGTTCTCAAATGGGCACACATAGAATTAAGGTATATTCCTATCCTTCATCATACATGTCATTCTATTTATGAGCAATATACACAAAAATGCCTTTCTCAAGTTTAATTTTATGTCACAAATCGTTTTGATAAAATTCGTAAATAATCAAAAAGCATTAAGCACAAAATAGAATGAACAAATCGAACGTCTTATAAATCTTTAAAAAATAGTTAAAATAAAAGCTTCATAAATTTAGATCAAATGCAACCCTAGAAAAATTAAATTACTCCATCAATTAAAAATTAAAATTAAAACAGATGCAGAAAAATTAGAAGAACAAGAAGGAAAATTAAAACATCACATAGAACAAATATTTGGCACACGCAGAACACAACAAAAGCCAAAAAATGGCTTCTGTGTGTTCTGAAGTCCAAAACCGAACAACACAAAAATTCTAAATCAAAAAAAACTTCTTAACTCTATCATACTATCACCTATTTATAGCTAAAAAAAATACATCTAAAATATTACATATTTTATTTTATTTTTTATAAAAAACAGCTGTTAATAATTTGTATCGAAAAACAAAATCACGCGTATCGATTTTCGTGACGAAAATGTTAATTAATTCACGCGTGAGACAGAGCGCTAGGTGCATTTTTAAATTCTTTATGCATGCCACGTGGTCAACGTACTGGATTGAAAGGAATTAATGCGGACACGTGGCAGCTTCTGATTAGCTTCTGGGAACGTGCGCAGTAAACATCAGAGCACAGAGCAACGGCTACACACAGGCTTGATCCTGCGCTTTTGCACTCATGATAACATGCCACATGTCATCACATGATTGGCTGAAAAATAGAGTGGGACACGTTCCAATTTCTGATTTCAGGAATGGATTCAGGTGGACATGTGACATCTTCTGATTCGCTGAAACTACGGTACCACGAAGAGATCAACGCACGGGATCAGAGCGTACGTGGGGGACAGCGGTTGGATGCGTCAGACACGTGGGTCCCACGCGGCGCACTTGCCGCATCGCGCGTGTGGGGCCCCACTCGGCGTCTCGAAAGCCGCGTGAAAGAGAATTTTTTACGTATCCACTCGCTTTGGTCGGATGTGATCAACACGCCCATCCTAGCCCGTTTATGATTTGATCGGACGGCCCACGTGTCACGCAGCGTGTAGATTCTTCGCGTGGTAACCTTCCCTCGCTGCGCAAAATAAATAACTTTTGTTAATTCCATTTTCACCCACAAATATATTTCAAATTATACTTTAAACTTTGTTTAATTGTAGTATAGCCCTTTTGTTAATTTAAATTAAATTTTAAACTTTTAATAATTAAAATTAAGCCCGATTTTAATTTAAATTATATTTTAAACTTTTATAAATTGCAATTAAACACTCTTTTATTTGAAATTATATTTTTGGACAAAAATTTACAATTAAGAATATTTTCGATACAATTTATTTAATTTTCTTAAAATATATAAAAAATAGAAAATACTAATTAATTAAACTAAAATTAACTAAAAATGTAAAGAACATAGCAATTATATTTAATAAAATAGATGAAAATAACTATATAAAATACAGTTATCATGTATCTACTAAGTGTTTTAGTTGTGTGTTGAATTTAGTATGTTGTTTTGTACTTTTACTGTTCAATTTGTTTTATTCACGTTTATGAGACTAACTTGGCTGAGTTGATATAGAGCTCGCAAAAGATTTCATAGGTTGATGTCTCCACCCTTTTTCTAGATTCTTGTTACTTATTTGAGTTAGAAGAATAGTTGACATTCACTTAATTGTTTTTACATATAGGATCTTCAAACTCATTTAAATTATTTTAACATTTAGACCGTGTTTGATAACTATTTTAAATTCTAATTTGTAATTTTTGACTTTTAGAATTAAATTTTCAATATCAAAATATTTTAGGAAAGAAAGTTATTTGATAACCAATTTCTAGTTTCTATTTTGAAAAGTAGAAATTGAAAATTGTAAAATTACTTATTTGATAACTAATTCTTAATTTTAAATTTTAAATCTTTTAAGTTGAGTTGTGCTCGGTTAAGGATAACTTTTTATAAAAAAACTCAAAATTACAAAACATAAATATTTTTAGAAATTAGATTTTTAGAAATTTTTAATGGTATATGAAATTATTCATAATATTTTATGTAGTAATATAATTTATATTTCAAAAATGAGTTAAAATTGTTCTACCTGATCTAAACAATCATTAATAAAATAAACATAATTTTCTATATAAAACTCAAAATTACAAATGCTAAACTTTTTAGAAACTAGACTTTTAGAAATTTTTAATAATATATGAAATTATTAATAAAATTTTATAAAGTAGTGCAATTTATATTTTAAAAATAAGTAAAAAATATATATATTCTTTTAAATTTAAACAATTATTAGTAAATATATGTATAATTTTTTATAAAAAACTCAAAATCACAAATTATAAAATTTATTAGAAATTAAATTTCTAGAACTTTCTAATCTATATGAAATGATTCATAAAATTTTGCTAATTAGTATAGTTTATATTTTAAAAATGAGAAAAATATTCTTTTGTATCTAAAATATAGATAACTCAAAATCACTATTCATAAAATATCTTAGAAATTATACTTTTAAATATTTATATTGATATATAAAATGAATTATAATATCCAATGAATTAGTACACTTTAGAAAATTAACTATTTGATATTTTTAATGATATATAGACTTAATTATAAAGTATTGTAAATTAAATTTATATTTTAAAACTGAGTTAGTGATTATCTTCTTTAACCTAATTATATTGTGTATGTTAAGTTATTATTTGTCTTGAAATTTTATATTTATTGAAATATTTTAATATAAATTTAATTTAATTTTATCTTTTATTTTATTTTTAAATATCAATTATTACTTTTTTATTTATTAATTTTACTAATATTAACATTTTTCTCAACTTTATAATCATAATTAATAATTATATTTTTATAACTTTTTTATTTTATCTTTTATTTATTTGTTTTTTAATTTAACATGTATTTGTCAAAATAAGTTAATAAATTGTTCACAAATTTAAGTGATCTATCTATTTAAATCCATGAGTTAAGTGAATCGAAATAGTTTTAAATCATGAAATTAACTAGTTAAGTTCAAATTAAACGAGGTGTTATAGGGTAAATAATTCGTTTAGAATCTCAATTAATATCTAACAACATATTATCACATCATTTGAGATATACTATAAATTTAATATGTTTTAGAGTTTTTTGGTTTGATGAGATCCTGAAAATGAACTAAAGGCAGACTGTTCAATTACGAACCTCGGTAGAATTCATGAATTCTACAAACTTTGTACAATGCTTTCGTCCTTCCAATTTTAGATTTTAGTAATAGGATACACATTTCTTTCCTTATTAAATATTTTAAATTACTTTCATATTTTATATTTTTTTATTATCAATTTAACATCTTACTATTAAATTTACAATTATTTCGATATTTTTGTTAAAAAAATGTTAACTATCAATGAAAAATATTATATGCCAATTACGTAACAAATTTTATGAACATTTTTAATATTTGATTCGATTTCTTAAAAAAATCAAAATTCCAACCTTAATACTTTGTTTTTTTTGGCAAATGTCTATTTTTCAACTTATTTTTAGTTTCATATCTTGTGATTTTTCACTGCCAATTTGTTTTGTTACATTTAAAATTTAATATCATTTTGATATATTTTTTAACACATTACAAATTTTTCTATTCATAGTTAACATTTTTTTAAAATATTAAAATTATAATAAATTTAAAATATAAAGGCACCAAATAGAGCGTAAAAAAACATAAAAGTATGAAAATGAAAGTAATTTAAAACTTTAGTAGTAAAAAGTAACTTTCTTAAATTTTTTATATATAAATACGGAGACTCATTAATCATTCCCTCTCTCACAATTCACCCATCTACACCAATTCTTTTATTGTTTCTCATTTCTTTGGATCCCAAATTACAGTCTCATTATTCTCTAATGTTTCCCTTTTGGCTTTATCTACATTTCTCTTCGTTTGCTTTGTTATAGCTCATGATTGTTCAATTGTGAGCTATTCACCTCCATACTTAACTTCCATTGGTAAACTCATTAAGCTTTTCGAACAGTGGATGTCGAAAAATGGAAAGGTTTATACAAACATGGAGGAGAAGTTTCTTAGGTTTAAAGTTGAAGGTTTATAAATTATGGACCTAATTAACCTAAAGGGATTAATAGTTTATTTTTAATTTTTATCAATTTATAATTTAATAACCTAAACAAACCAGTCAAGCATGCAATTGTGGGTAAATATAAGTGCGAAAATAAAATAATAACACACGATATTTTTAGGTGAAAACAATCTAGGCCACAACAATGGCCTAAGAGGAAAACCATCACTCCACCAGTCCACTGGACCACCTAACTTTTCACTATAAAAATCAAATGTTCAAGTACAAACTCGGTCTTATGCTACCCTCCCTAGGATACTACCCCAATGTACTTTACTTACGAGCCCTGCTCTGTTTTCACAGTTTTCAATATTAGCGTGAACGGTTTCTAGACCAACGTTTCAATAAGCTCCTCGTAAATCAAATCGTTCACAAATTAACTGCAAAATAATTAGCACAAAAACACAAGTGTTCGTGTGTATTCTAGAATAGATTTAATAATGAATAATCCTAACTAGATGATTCAAAACATATGTCATTTAAATTAAATCAACTAGCAAATCCTAGAGCAAAAATATCAAATACAAGTTCAATAAAAAATAGCTTCTTTAAAGATTAATAATCAAATCAAATAATTATGATATAACAAAAACAATTATTTGATCTAACAATTTAAGAACAAAAATAAAAAAGAAGCCATAAGAACATATTATCAAAATATCATAAAATAATTACGCTTACAATTAAACATAACCACCAATATTTGATAGATTAATTAAATAAAGAAGCCTAAAGAATTATGATCTTATATTTGCAAAACAAGAGAGGGAAATTAAGAAGATTAAAATAATACTCTTATGTGGTTAATTGAAACAATGAGCAATGAGTTTTATTTATAGAAAAAATTAAAACCCTTAATCCTATGTAATTGATAAATATCTTTTCTATTGCAAATAGGATTAAGAATTCTCATTTAAAATAGATTTCTTTTAAAATATATTTTATGTTATCTTTTATGGTAAATATTTCAATTATATTTTAAAATATATCATATCTAATATATTTTAAAATAGTAATTTTATGCTTTCTTTTATGCTAAAGATTTCAACTATAATTTAAAGTATATCTTATCTAATATATTTTCAAAATAGATTTTATGTTATCTTTTATGATAAAGATTTCAAATATAATTTAAAGTATATATTATCTAATATCTTTTAGCATATTTTATTTTAGAGTATATATATCTTATCTAATATCTTTTAACATATCTTATTTTAAAGTATATATTATTTAATATCTTTTACCATATTTTATTTATATATTTTAGTACTAAAAATAATTTTAGACTTTTCTTGATAGACTCGATAATAAGCCTAAAAATAAATTTACAGATAAATATTTTGTCCATTGATGAAAGGAATAAAAAGTTCAACAACTACTGGTTGGGTTTGAATGAGTTTGCTGATTTGAGCCGCGAAGAGTTCGAGCATAACTACTTAGGATTGAAAAAAGAGTTACCAAAAAGAAGAGTATCTTCTGAAGAATTTAGTTGTATAGATGTTGTGGATTTCCCTAAATCTGTTGATTGGAGAAAGGAAGGAGCTTCCACTTCTGTCAAGAATCAAGGCTCATGTGGTTAGTATGAAAGTCTCTTCTGTTCCCCAACCCTTTCCCCTCTCCTCTGTTTCCCTAACAAAGTTTTTTAAGAGTTTCCTTTTTGTTTTGACAAGGGCATAAATATAAAATGCAGGTTGTTGTTAGGCATTTTCAACAGTAGCTAGTGTAGAGGGCATAAACCAAATAGTTAAAGGAAATCTAACATCTTTGTCTGACAACTTATTGATTATGACACATCATTCAACAATGGATGTAATGGAGGTTTGATGGACCATGCTTTTCAATTTATTGTTGATAATGGTGGTCTTCACAAAGAATATGATTACCCTTGTCTTACTGAGGAAGGCACTTGTGAGGAGAAGAATGTAATAGTCTCATAGCCAACTTTAGCTATTAAACACATCAAATTTTGATTACTTTATCTTCTTCTTTTTAAATAACTATATTATTCATACATTCGTCCAGATCTTCTACATGCTTAGATGTGCTTTGTGCTGTTAAATTGTTGACACTGGTTACTCTATCCTTTTATTGTGCTTCTTTTATTTTGTTTATTTTTCAACAAGAAGAATTGGATACCGTAATTATATCTGGTTATTAAGATGTGCCAGAAAATCGTGAAGAAAGTCTCTTGAAGGCACTAGCTTTCCAACCAATCAGTGTGGCCATTGATGCATCTGACACAGATTTTCAGTTCTATAGTGGGATGAGTCCTCTCTCACTCTCTCTCTCTCTCTTTTATAGAATGGAATATGACTTGATGATAAAAATAGACTCAATAGTTTTGTCAAACTCATATCATGTAACCTCAATTAATGCCTCAGTCTCAACTTGAAATGAAAACTCTTTTATTTACTCGTAAATGTATATGCAGCTATTGTCACCAAATTCTAACGGGTCATCGTCGTCATTGGTGTTCAGGGAGTATTTGATGATGAATGTGGGACATAACTAGACCATGGAGTAGCAGTTGGTTATGGAACAACCAAACGATCAGATTGCATCATTGTAAAGAACTCATGGGGACCAAAGCGGGGGGAAAAGGAGTACATAAGGCCGAAGAGAAACACTGGGAAGCCTGAAGGACTTTGTGGTATCAACAAGATGGCTTCATTCCCTACCAAGAGTAGTGATTTCCAAACACACTTCATCTAACAATTACTTCATTTCTGGAGAGTTAAAGATTAAATGTGTTGATTTATCTTGTTCTTCATCAATAAAATAATGACCAGCAATTCATCATAAATGTTCCACTTGATTGAAATTAACCATACAAGTCCAGAAAGAACATAAATGTTTTTTCAATGACAGTAAATAAATTCACTTTAAGCCATCTGCTTATAAACAATGATGGGTTAAAATTCACGCATTTTTGTTACCACAAGGAACATTTACCATTGCACTTTTGTGTAACATTTGTCCGTTTATTAATGATAGGCCTATACAACTTCAAAACTACAAGTCATTTTTGAGGGAATCACACTTAAATTGAGCATAAAGATTTGTCTCTGTCAAATGAAATAAAGATTCTATTCATTAGCAAAATCAAATGACCACGCAAAGTTACAGACAGCCCTTTGATGAGCACTTGAACATACACATGAAAAATCAAATCCATTGCATGTAGTTGACCCTTCTTCCAGAAAATATATTGGTAGATCATGCTCTAACGTTAAC
The DNA here is from genome assembly GCA_033030585.1 of Hippophae rhamnoides. Taxonomy (NCBI): domain Eukaryota; kingdom Viridiplantae; phylum Streptophyta; class Magnoliopsida; order Rosales; family Elaeagnaceae; genus Hippophae; species Hippophae rhamnoides. The sequence goes on from CM065429.1 coordinate 72,622,085, forward strand.
ACGTTCTGAAAATTAACCCCTTCGTTCAAATGATAGTAACCACTGTATTTCAAAGTCATCAGCTCATGCCGTCAATTATAAGAAAAGCAATGAGAGAAACTCTTAACTTTCTTCCTTGTCTTTCCTTAGTTCTATTCTAATAACCAACACAAAATATTCTCCCCCAACTCCTCCAATTAAGTAAATAATAAGACAAAGACATTACAAGGTAGTCAAGAAAAACTCATTACATGTCACTATCATCCTTCTCTAAAGCCTCATTTCTTTGCCTTTGAAAACCTAAGACATCGATACTTTTCACCACTTACAGTGATTTCAAGGGCTCCATCTTGATTATCTTGATTTGATGCAGTTCCCATCAGGACACTTTTCTCCTTTTCGAGGTTTTCTTTCTCCACCTTCAGTCTTGCTTCTTGACGGGCAATCTCTGCCTGAGACAATAATGTTCGAAAATTCAACTGAAATTATTGATACATCGGTTGCATGGAAATACAATCACAAAGTTGACAGGCTTGAAATTGAAGACAAGCCCAGCTACACTAGAAAAAAGTTGCCCTAGCAAATTTTCACCTTGCTTCAACATGACATATGATAGGTCTTTGGGTTCCCTTAAAAAATAGAACAGAACCACGGAATAATGAAGTAAAGGTAGCATAACACAATAGGAACACATGAGATTAACAAAAGGCTCTATATATCTCTTTAGTAGTTTGCATATATCATAACTCTAGATTGAACTTTGATCTTTACACTAAATGCCATTGGCTCATTGCCAAGGAAGATAAAAAAAAAGCCATAGATCCAATTGCAAAAACTACTCCCACTCCACTCTTAACTGGACATCACCCATGAGACAGAAAGCTACACAACACAAGGAATACAGATTCAACATTTTAACAGTGAAGATATTTCTAACTAAATCTAAGTTTTCGGCCACAAGAATGGTTCATATTAAGTAATATGAAACCTAGACAGTTAGTTTGGGTAACAATTAACAACATAAAATAGAATAGAAATATGCATTTAAATAGGAATTTATATATACATATATATACCTCGCGACGAGAGAGCTCGGCCTTCCAAGCAGCTTCGCGCTCCGCAACTTCACGTTCACGCTCTTCAATATAACTCTGCATCTCTCTCTCCTTCATGATTCGATCTTGAATATCAGCATCCAGAGCTTCCTTAAGCTCCTGCACGAACTTATCCACCACCGTTTTTATTCTCAGAGACATCCCAAACCTCAAAAACCTACGACTCCAACTCTAGTTCTACTAAAATTTCAATGAAAATGATTTATCGATCAGTTCCTATGCATCAATTCAGCTATCTGGAATGCTACTTGATGCTCAATAACTACAATTATCAAATTCAGCAACCCGAAACTTTCCCTGAAATATCATATTTTTCCCCGAGAAAGAACGTAGGGTTAGGTTTCGGAATACAAAGCGAAAGCAGTCAAATGTGGTCGTACTCTATTTTTGCTGTCTATTCCCAAATCTTAACCTTAAGCCAGAAGGCTGGTGAGCTGAGCAAACGAGGAAGAAGGAAATGTGTGCGTGAAGACTGAAAGAGAAATTATCACAAACACTATTAATTTCTCAATTTTTAATGTATTTTATTGTAAATATCACCATCTTTTTTACAACAAAATTTCAAATCTTTTATATATTATCATTAATATTCTAAAATTATTAATAATATTAATAATTATTGTTTATTTCTCTATTTTTCATGCCATTAATTCAAAATTTATAATTAAATAATTAATATTTATAATACAAATTGCATTTTTTATTAGGTTTACTGATTTAATTAAATTATATGAAAAAAATAAAAATAAAAATAAAACTTTACTTATTCATTAAATATTATTATTTTTTCTGTTTTATTCAACAACAAAAAAATAAAAAAAAAATACATCATATTACAAACAAAATTTAACAAAAAATGATGTTAGTTTTAACATATACAAAAAAAAAATTCATATAATAATTTTATTAAGGGGTTAATATTAATATTTAGATGTTAAATAATTTAAATATAAAGTAGTTGTAAAGTTTGTATATTACATGATCTAAACTCCAAAAGAAAAATTATAATTTTTATTAAAATTTAATATTTCATTAATAACATAAATCAAAGAAAACTTTATTATTAAAATGAAAATTTATATACAATTTTTTGACAAAATTATCCTTTTATCTTCACATCACCACTCATTACATTTTTGATAAGAACACAAACACAAACACATCATTTTCTTTAATGTTGTGATGGTTTCTACGTTTTAAAGAAATTAGGGTGTTAATTATCAATAAATAAGTAAAATTGATTTTGCATTTAATGAGAGGAGTATAGAAGAATATTAACAACTTTTTAGATTTAGAAATCTAATTACAATTTCACATTTAAATATTAAGTTAAATATAATTATATTAGTGGTAAAAAAATTTAAGATATTTTGAAAATATTTGGGATATATGTGATAAAAATAATATATTAGTGGTAAAAAAAACTTAAGATATTTTGAAAATATTTGGGATATATGTGATAAAAATAAAAATCTCAGTTGTATCAAATCAAGTATAATGGTATTAATCATGAAACTTAAAGGATATTTTTGATAATTTTTAAATAAAGAACAAATTTTTGAAACATTTGTGACTTAACTGCGTAAGTGCCATGAAAACAGTATGTTTTACATTCTAAACAGGCAAACAACTATAAGACGAAAACAAAAGGAATTTATGAATTTGGTTTTACCATAATATCTTCATTGTTGGTTTGTTCTTACTCTTAGATGGTCGTGACGTCTAGTAAGTTAGAAGAGACATCGTTCTCTTCTCTTTTAAATAACTCAGTATTGTTATGATTATGATTATTATTATTATTATTATTATTATTATTATTATTATTATTATTATTATTATTATTATTATTATTATTTTGTTTTTCCGAAAATCAATCGAGTCGAGTTGATTAGGTGTTTTAATTTTACAAAATTAATGAAAATTAAATCAACCTATATATATTATATACAAAATTATATTCACAATATTTATACATATATTATATGTTATTATTTCTCATTTTTCTTAAGCTATAATTTATTTTATGCATTAGTTGATCGAGTGTAAGCCTTTAATTCCTATACATAAACAGTTATATTTTAAACTAATTTACAATAAAAAATTATATCTGAGATACATATTTTAAACTAATTTATGATAAAAAATTATAAGTGTGTGATATATATTTTAATTTTGTTATATTTATAATATTTATTCATATATCACAATTTCTATTACAAATAGTTCTATTACAAAATAATTTTCAATAAAAAATTATATATAGGTCCAAACCGTCGAGTTGACCAACTGATAATGTAGATTGACTTGAAATTCATTATTTTAAGAGTCATAAATTTGTTAAGATTTTATTTTTTTTCAAAATTATCAATATAAGTTCGGATTGTAAAATAAAATAATAACTAACCAAATCGATTATATCTATCCCTATGAGAGCTACACATAGCCATGAAAGCATTTTAGCCATGTAAAGCCAATACATTTTTACTGGTGAATAATCATGTACCCAAAGCTTATCAAGTGTTTTGTGGTTCATAGGGAAGGAAAAGTGTCACCAAATACACCGAAGAGTTCATGAGGCTTGGCTTGCAAGCCAATATGTGGGAACGAGAACCCCAGAAGGTTACTAGATATATGTAAGGTCTAAATTCTCCTATTAGGGAAAGACTAGAGTTGAGTCAAACCTTGTGATCTATCAACTAAGCCAACAACATGATACTGAAGGTGAAAAACCAACTAGTTAGACACAAAAAAATCCACACCATTTGGGTCTCATTTTAATAAATCCTTTACTATAAAAACCCGAGTGGTTTCACTACAAAATTTGCCCAACCAGTTACCATAGAGCCACACCAGTTCCAAAAACATCCACCCCAAACCCAACAACCCACTTCCAAAACATAACCCCTATGCCAAACCACCTATCAAATGTTTTAGGTGTTATCAGTAGGGGCACAGGTCTAATGAATGTCCACAAAGGCACACATCTAATTTGGTCGATGAGTTTGACCCACTATCTCTAGACGACTTGGAAAGAGCCTCGCCCACTGAAGGTGATAAGAGTGACAGGGTTTTAAGTTGCATAGCCCAAAAGGTATTGCTATCACCAAAACAACCACTACCATCACAAAGACATACCATTTTCAGAACAAGGTGCACAATTCAATAGATGGTATATGTCGTTATTGTTGATAGTGGTAGTACTGAAAATATTGTCTCACATGCACTAGTGAAGTTTTTTGGACTGAGCACCCAACCCCACGCTCATCCTTACAAAATAGAATGGATTAAGAAAAGAAGTGAAGTTAAAGTACAATAGGTGTGTAAGATACCATTTTCCATTAGAAAATTTTACAAAGATGATATGCATTGCGATGTGGTGGAAATAGATGTCTGTCAAATTATTTTGGGTAAACCCTGGTAGTATGACGTAGATGTAATACACGAGGGCATACCAAACATCATCATTTTCACTTGGAAAGGTACCAAGATAGCCCTATTCCCTACTCCATGCAAAGGAAAGCTTTCCCACCCCTACTAAATCAAAAATGCTTTTTAACTGCAAACCCAACAAATTTGACAACGAACTCAGAAAAGCTAAAATAGTGCTAGCATTAGTCGCTATGGAACAAAAGCCAATCATTCATGCCATCACTGATGCTATTAAAGAATTACTATCTACCTATACTAACCTTACACCAACTGACCTACCAAATACCTTACCATCATTAAGAGATATCCATCACCACATAGATTTCATACTAGGCTATAATATACCCCATTTACCCCACTATCGAATGAATCCCAAAGACCATGAGCTCCTACAAGAGATAATGGAAGACCTCTTTTATAAAAATCTCATCCAGGAAAGAAAGAGTCCATGTGTTGTGCCTACACTGCTTGTACCCAAGAAGGATGACACAATAAAGATGTGTATTGACAATAGAGCTATTAACAAGATCACGATCAAGTACAGATTTCCTATTATATGTTTGAAGATATGCTTGACAAGCTACAAGGTTCCATTATCTTCTCTAAGCTTGATCTTTGCAATGGGTATCACAAAATTTACATCAGAAAAGAAGATGAGTGGAAGACAGCTTTTAAAACCAAGGAAAGCCTATATGAATGGCTTGTCATTCCATTCGGATTATGCAATGCTCCCAACACCTTCATGAGATTAATGCATCACGATTTGAAGCCTTTCAATGGTACTTGTGTAGTCGTGTATACGATGATATCCTAATCTACAGTAGGAACCCTGATAATCACCTAAAACATTTGCAGGATGTCTCGAAGATATTGAGGGAATACAAGATTTTTCTCAACCTCAAAAAGTGTAAGTTTATGACCACCAGACTCTTTTTCTTAGGATATGTTATCAATTGTGAAGGCATCACAGTGGATACTAAGAAGATTAACGCCATCTAGTTATGGCCTAACCCGACATCAATACAAGAAGTCAGGAGTTTTCATGGCCAGGTAACATTCTACAGAAGGTTCATAAAGGATTTCAGTTCAATTGTAGCACCCATAACCAATTGCCTCAAGAAAGGAAAATTCGTTTGGGAAAAAGAGCAAGAAGGTAGTTTCCAACTCATCAAAGAAAAACTATGCACAACCCTAGTTCTATCTCTATCAGATTTTGATAAAGTATTTAAGGTTGAAATAGATGCATCCATGGTAGGAATTAGAGCAGTACTATCTCAAGATAGCAAGCCTATTGAATTCTTCAGCGAGAAACTCAATGAAGCATGCCAGAAATGGTCCACTTATGACCAAGAATTCTACGTTGTTATTCGAGCCCTCAAACACTAGGAGTATTATCTCATTTCAAAGGAATTTATCCTTCATAGTGATCACTCGACACTCAGATGGATCTACTCCTAGAAAGAATATTATCTCATTTCAAAGGAATTTATCCTTCACAGTGATCACTCGACACTTAGATGGATCTACTCCTACAAAGACATCTCAAGAGCTTATTGTCACGTCCCACACGAAATGTCCCTAAAAATCCAAAATAAATGGTGACTACCTTAAAGGATCTAGACTATTCAACATGGAAAGCTCTAGAGTTTCCTAGAGAAGTCTAGAAAGGGCTAGAGTTGGACGGACTCAACTCAAGCTTAGAATGTTCTAGAGCACGCTAGAGGGTGCTAGAATGGGCTAGAATATTCTAAAACGTGCCGAATGGTTCGGGAAGGATGTAGAAACCGCTGGAAGCTTACGGAACATCCTGGAATGTGCATGAAGGAGCTAGACAAACCTAGAAGACTCTAGAGTTGGCTAGAAGGTCCTAGAGCCTTGTGGCACATTGTACATAAACCTAGAACACTCTTGTATATTCTAGGCTTAGAATTATCTAGAAAGTGGTGGCATATTCTTAAGCTTAGAAGCCACATTATAAATAGACCTATTGGTCTTCATTTGTACTCATCTTGGAAACTCTCAACTATCCTTGGGAATTCTTAGCATCTTATAACATAAACTATCTCTAGAGCAATACAAAGCATTCTTTGCAAACTCTTTCTATTCTCTTTGGAGTTTCATTCAAATTCAAAGGCAGGCTTAGTGTAACGGACGGTGTTAAATGCCGCATGATCGCTACTTGAAAAATAAGGTCGTGATAATTGGTATCAGAGCTTTCGGTTGAAGCATTTCTACCTTGGGCATAATGAAGAACGTTGCTCCATCTACATCAAGCGTCGATATTCCACCTATGGAATATAGCCGTGAGGAAACTCGACAATCATCAAAAGAATCTCGAGCTAAGTCAAAGGACATACTTTCTAGCTTAGAAGCACAAGTGGGGAGTGCGCAGGACAGCTTAGGAGAGCTGTTCGACAGGGTGGACAGCTTAGAGGAACGTTGCAATGGCTTAGAGGCTGAGGATGTGGAGATCCATGCAGCGGTTAAGATGTCACTCAACATGCTAGATGGTGGGCTAAGGCAAGAGATTGATGGGTTGAAAGCTAAACTTGCCAAGATAAGAGATCTTGTCCAAAGAGAACTCGCTAATGTGTTGCATAGAGTTGAGGACATGGGTGGTGATCTAGCTCTTTGTAAGTGGGCTATGGCCGCGAGAACTAGCACAACCAATGTTATTGAGGCTAAGAGGGTGGACGTTCCGAAGCCTAAGACCTTCAATGGTGTTAGGAACGCTAGGGAAGTGGAGAACTTCCTATGGGGGCTGGAACAATCCTTCGAGGCTACTGGCATAACGGACCATGCCAGCAAGATCCGAATTGCTGCCATGTACTTGACTGACATTGCCATGTTGTGGTAGAGAAGGAGGCATGGAGATGTGCAACGAGGGGTTTGCACAATTGAAACCTTTGAAGATTTCAAAAAGGAGTTTAGAATGCAGTTCTTCCCCGTAAATGCTAAGGAGGAGGTAAGGGGCCGATTGCGACGATTGAAGCAAACAGGTAGCATAAGGGACTATGTGAAAGAGTTCACAACCCTACTGCTCGAAGTTCCTGACACATCCGACAAGGATGCCCTATTCTTGTTCATGGATGGGCTCCAATCATGGGCTAACCTTGAGCTCAAACGACGTGGTGTCCAAGACTTGTCTTCGGCTATTGCGACTACAGAAATCTTTATTGACTACTCCACAAACAAGGAGAGCCCAAAAGCCTCAGATAAAAAGTTCGGTAGAGGAAAGAGTGATGGAGGCTATGCCAAAAATCAGGGTTCCAAAAATCCTAAAGATAGCTCCTCGTTCAAGCCACGGGATAAGGGGAAGGAAAAAGAGGATCGTGGTGCCTCAAAGCCCCTTGTGACGTGCTTCATTTACGACGGACCGCATTGAGCATGTGAATGTCCGAAAAGAAAGGCATTGAGTGCCTTAGTTGCTTCCACTCATGACCAGGATGGAGACGAGTCGGACGCAGGTGCAAAGATGTGTTCTTTGCGCCTACTTGGTGCAATACAGAGCGCCCCAAAAACCCTAAAGGTTTGATGTACGTGGATGTAACCATCAATGGGAAGGTCGCCAAAGCCTTGGTCGACACAGGTGCATCTCATAATTTTTTTTTAGTGGAGGAAGCAAAAAGACTCGACCTTAAGGTAGTCCATGGAGGGGGATCTCTCAAAGCAGTTAACTCAGCATCACTGCCATTGCATGGAGTCGCTCGAGGAGTTAAGGTCAGTCTTGGTGCTTGGACTAGCCAAGTGGACTTATCAGTGGCGCCGATAGATGACTACTCGATGGTATTCAGCATGGAGTTCTTGGACCAGGTTAGAGCTTTCTTGGTGCCATACTCAAACTCCATGTGCATCATGGATGGTTGGAAGGATTGCGTGGTACCGACGGACAGGACCACCAAACGTACAACCCAAGCTCTCTCGGCACTTCAATTCAAGAAGGGATTGAAGAGAGAAAAGGGAGTCACCCGACCATCTCAAAAGAGTACAATGATGAGGAGTCACCAAAGCCGAGCTTGCCGATGGACGTGTAAGTTGTTCCAGATAAGTCCCATGAGGTGATGCATAAGGCCTCGCCTAAATGGTTACCTCTAAGGAGGAAGGTGGACCATGAAGTTGAGTTGGAGCTCGACACAAGACCACCAACAATGAGCCCTGATAAGGTGGAAAAATCAGAGGCGCGCAACGGAAGCGTGGTGGTTGACCCATCAAGTGGAAAGACGGAACTAGCAGCTTTAAGTAGACCAAGTAATCCTTTGCTAGAAAGGATCAAAGAAGGGTTGGAGCATGATGCCCTTGCTCAAAACCTCCTTGCCCTCATCAAGGAAGGAAAGACGAGACGATTTTGGCTGAGTGACGGACTACTCTATGCCAAGCAGAATCGCATTTTCGTGCCAAAATGGGGGAACTTAAGGAATGAGCTAATCAAGGAGTGCCGTGATTCACTCTGGGCCGGACACCCAGGAATGAGGCGCACCCTTGCTTTGATCAAATCAATTTACTACTGGCCTCAACTACGGGACGATGTTGAAACTTATGTAAGGACTTGTCTTGTATGCCAACAAGACAAGATAGAGCAACATGCACCCGGAGGCTTGCTAGAGCCGCTGCCCATTCCAGAGAGACCATGGGAGAATGTCTCTATGGATTTCATCACTTGCTTGCCAAAATCAAAGGGCTTTGGCAGCATTATTGTGGTGATTGATCGCTTCAGCAAGTATGCAACATTCATACCTACCTCAACGAACTGCACAGCAGATGAGACGGCACGCTTGTTCCTTAAACATGCTGTGAAGCATTGGGGGATTCCATCCAATATAGTGAGTGATCGAGACCCACAATTCACAAGGAAATTTTGGACAGAATTGTTCAAGTTGTTGGGATCAGACTTGAACTTCTTTACAAGCTTTCATCCTCAAAGTGATGGACAAACAGAGTGCGCCAACGCATTGCTGGAGTTGTATCTTAGGCACTTTGTGAGTGCCAATCAACGGGATTGGGCGAAGCTGTTAGATGTGGCCCAATTTTCATATAATCTACAGAGAAGCGAGTCAACCGCAAAAAGTCCCTTCGAGATCGTCATGGGGCAGCAACCCATGACTCCTCATGCCTTGACCATGAGTTATGAAGGGAAGAGCCCTAATGCCTTCAAGTTTGCCAAGGCGTGGCATGAACAAGCGGAGTTGGCACGAGCCTATTTGAACAAGGCGTCTAAGAAGATGAAGAAATAGGCTGACAAGAAAAGGAGGATGGTGGAATTTCAGGAAGGAGATTTGGTCTTGGTTAAACTATTGCCCCAACAATTCAAGTCCTTACGGAAGGTTCATAAGGGGTTGGTGCAGAAATATGAGGGACTATTTCCTGTCCTCAAGAAAGTCGAAAAGGTGTCATACAAACTACAACTCCCTCCAAAACTTAAAATCTATCCGGTCTTTCATGTAAGTATGCTAAAACCCTTTCATGGAGACAAGGAAGACATGAATAGGGGAGAATCCAAGAAGGCGCCTACCGCAGTTGTAACCTCCTTTGACAAGGAAGTGGACTCAATTTTGGCGGACCGCTTGATCCGACGAAGGGACGTACCAAGTTATAAGGAATACTTGATCAAATGGAAAAACGCCCCAGATGTAGAGACAAGCTAGGAACCCGAGGAGTCTTTATGGTAATTCAAAGATGCCATAGAGAGGTTTCAGCTTGAAGGCGCGACGAGGGCGTCGCGAACTTAAGTGGAGGAAGATGTCATGTCCCGCACGAAATGTCCCTAAAAATCCAAAATAAATGGTGGCTGCCTTAAAGGATCTAGACTATTATACATGGAAAGTTCTAGAGTTGCCTAGAGAAGTCTAGAAAGGGCTAGAGTTGGACGGACTCAACTCAAGCTTAGAATGTTTTAGAGCACACTAGAGGGTGCTAGAATGGGTTGGAATGCTCTAAAACGTGCCGAATGGTTCGGGAAGGATGTAGAAGCCGTTGGAAGCTTATGGAACATCCCGAAACATGCATGAAGGAGCTATACAAACCTAGAAGACTTTAGAGTTGGCTAGAAGATCCTAGAGTCTTGTGGCACATTGTACATAAACCTAGAACACTCTTGTATATTCTAGGCTTAGAATTATCTAGAAAGTGGTGGCATATTCTTAAGCTTAGAAGCCACGCTATAAATAGACCTATTGGTCTTCATTTGTATTCATCTTGGAAACTCTAAACTATCCTTGTGAATTCTTAACATCTTGTAACATAAACTCTCTCTAGAGCAATACAAAGCATTTTTTGCAAACTCTTTCTATTCTCTTTGGAGTTTCATTCGGATTTAAAAACAGGTTTACTGCAACGGATGGTGCTAAGTGACGCACGATCGCTACTTGAAAAATAAAGTCGTAACATTATACTAGGTAGGTCATCTACCTACAAAGGTTTACTTATGTGTTTAAGCACAAAGAAAGACAATTAAACAAAGTCTTTGATGCACTTAACCGGAGGCACGTCTTGTTAACTACCCTTCAAACTAAAATTATCGATAGAGTTCTTATCTTTTCGATCTAAAACTCCCATAAATACTAAAGCAAATGTAATTTTCAAACATTCTATCAATACAAAATGTTTTTTATCAACTATTCTTATAAAAAATTAACAAATTTGAATAGAAAATTTAAGCCATATGTACGGCATGTGAAATTATAATTTTATTATTTTATTCGTGACACATCCTTATAATTTTACCTGGCGCGTAAATAATTTAAATATTTTGATCAAATTGGTTCTTTTTGGCCAAAATAATTGATTGAAAAACATTTTAATAATAAAATAATAAAGGTAATATTTACCCTTAAAAGGTTTATCAAGATGTAATTTTGAACAATGCACTTATGGATATGTGGACTAGTGTAGCACCGTTGAAGAAGCAAACATTGTTTTCACAAGAGAAGAATATCGTTTGGTCTGCAAGAAGCGGGTTCCCATTCTTGAGCTCAATGAAAAGCTTTCGATGCTCAACAACACTTCAACTAAGTGACTCACTTGACACATTTTTGAATTTGATGTCCCGACTCAACAATTTCTTAATGGTTGATTAATGATTAGGGGCTATGTTCTTCAACGCATAACAATAAAATAAATCTATCATATGCAAAAGAGTTGCAAAATATCAAACAAACATATTTATTTCAAGTAAGCATGTTGCTTAAAGCAAGACTAAGTAGTCAAACAACTTCTTAATCCCGGGTGATTCAACTTACAATATGAATAAAGCTTGGCCAGTAGGTAGTTTGGAACTCGAGAGACAGGGACTCGGCTTTGGAGAGAATGCGTTGGGACAGCTCTTTACAAACTCTTGTTCTGCAATTTTAGGTGATCCAGAATGAGATCCACCACAGTTGTTAAAACGGGAAACTCCATTCCTAAGATTTTGTAATGAACCCAAATATTTCAACTCTATAGAGCTAATGGTATACTGATTATGATAGACATTACTGGTATAATCTACACGCAATTGTTAAGAGACTATACAAAAATGAATAAAGTTAAGCCATCTTCATCTTCAATAGTACTTAAGTACAAGCACTCAAGCCCGGCCAGCTTCCTTCAAAGCTTTCTTCAATTCCTCACTCACATCTCCCTCTGTTGATTTCCCTCCAAAGCTACTCATCTCCCGTTTATCCTCATTTCGCCGATCCTTTTTCCCGTCAACACTTCTATTCTTGCTCCTTTCAAACTCTGAAAACTTGCCAGAATCAAAATTTCCGGCAGAAGAACCACTTCTGAACCTCGCACCACTTGCAACTTCTTGGCGGAGATCTTCCACAGATTTCCTCAGCATCCCATTTTCAGTTTTTAATACTTCCAACTGACGCTTCAACATTGAATACACCTCTGCCACCTGAGGATTTCCCGGGAAAGCCAAATCTGAACTAGAACCATCTTTATTTGGCTTTGAATCCACAACCTGCATGTGCTCAATCCCAATTTTATTCATCAACAGGAAAGGGATTTTCGGAAACCCAGTCCCAGTCGTTGAATTTTCCGCCGCATCAAACTTCACCTCGGACGGAACCCTGGCTCCCCATCTGAAATTCACAACAGCACGACCTCCAATAGGAACAGCCGTCCTTGCCGCCACTTCCACACCCGAGAATAGACTCGCTATATAATTCCTTGAGGTCAATTCTGTAATTTTCTTAACCATGAAATCTGGTGCCTCCACTACCTCAATCGAATCATCACTACCAACATGAGAAACGACGCCCTTGTTTCTTTGGGAATTGACCACGAAGTTGTCAAACACGGAAGATTGATGGAACTTTTTAACGGAGAAATCACCAAATTGGGGTTTGAAGTGGAGCATGAAGCTAGGGTTTTGACGGCCAAGTAAATTAAATTCGGCACTCATGACCATGGAACTGGAAATCGGTGAACCAAAGGATCCAGTACCAGTCTTGATACTTAGAGAGAAGGGATTATATGAATCATTGGGACGATAAGCGATTCGGATAGAGGGTCCAGAGTAGAAGAAGGTGCCGAGGTTAAGAGTGAGCTCCTTGGAATCGCCGGCGATTATGCCCGATAGGAAAGGCAAACAGACGATGTTGAGTGGAACTTTGGCCCTGAAAAGTGGCTTTCGATCATCGCGAAATTTGACTGAAGCTTTCATCTTCTTCTACGGTGTCTTCACTGAAAAACCTAACTTGAGTCGACTCTATATAACACTAAGGTCTAAGTTCTAACAAGTCAGGAGTCACACACACCTATGCGGGTTTTTATTTATGTGATATTTTTAGAGGTTTAGGAAATTAATAATTAAATAATTTAAAATTTGAATGAGGAGAAAAGGCTCGGAACACTGCTGGAAGTGGAGGAGAATGCGCCAATTTTTGGCTGGATCTGAATATTGTCATACTTTGTCTTGGATAGTTATTAGATTGTAATTTAATTTAATTTAATTTTTTTAAATTTAAATTTAATGTATTAAATTTAAAAAAATAATAGATGTAATATTATAAAAAAAAATAAAATATTAAAATATTAAATTAGATAAAATTTAAAGATTAATAATATAATTCAAATTTCTTTTAAAATATATATATATAATGTTAAGAAGAAATGGTATTTAAAACAGGTTTGTCGGTTCGGTTTTCAGTTTTTATTTTAACAATAAATATTTTGTTAAAATAATTTTCCATATTTATAAAATTCTAGTGAAAAATTATTAAATTATTTTGATATTAGTGATAATTTCTCTATACACAACAATAAAGTAATTAATTTTATTTTCTATAAATAATTTAGAACCTAACTTTATTAAATTTTAAGAGTTAATGATAAAATAATATAATTTTTTAAAATTTAATATTTATAGTAAAATCAATAATTGAATTAAATAGATGAAATAATTTATAAAAATATAAAAATTAAAAATAAATTTTAAGATAATAATAATTATGGATTGTTTACGGTAGTAAATTAGTTTTTAATTATGTTAATCTTTAATAGCGATATTTTATATACTTAAATTTTGATTATTTACACTTTGTGAATTAAATTAAATAAAATTAATATTAATTCAATAATTTTAAATTACAATTGTTTTGTATTATACATGTGATAAGTACATCGTTCTTGATAACCTGAGTTACTTTTGTACATGAGATTTCAAGCAATTCGTATACGGCGACTTGAATTGGTGATGCGAGTAAGAAATATGACTTTGTGATTCAAAGTAAGTGACACCTGATCAGTTAAATTAGAATTGAGCATGCCATTAGTAGCCCTCTTAAAGAGCTTACTGTCCCATTGAGGGATGTACTATACGACTTGATAATAGCGACCTAATTCTATGTAAAATTATGTGTATATACTCTAACACCTCTAAACAGTACACCTACTAATGTAACCTTAACACTTATCTCTTAGGTGTTATATATACCTCTTTGATTAGAGGAATAAAAGATCTGATCATCACTCACATTTCATACTTCTTTATTGAAACCATACAATACTAAAATCTCTACATATTAGGACATCTTTTCTATCTGATGTTTGTCCTTAGTTCGGTGGATAGATTCACCCCGGTTATCATGTTTCTTCTTGGGACAAAGTACCTTGGCTTTTGTAGATATAGGGAAGCGAATGATGGGTATCGGGCTCCACGAGGACGAGGAGGAAGTAGGGAAAGATACAAATGATTTGAGGAAGGCTAAGACCCTCTCCTTGGGTGCCCTGTCCGTGCTAGTGAGTATTCTTTCATGACCTACTGAAGTTTCAACAAGTCACTTAGCTTGTGTCAAGCTCATTGCTAAGGAAGCTGAGTCTCAAGATCCTTCTCGTGGTGTACCTATCCTTAAAGGCACATTTTTGGTACGGCCTGAAGAAACATGTTTGGAACACGATGAGTGGGTTATACCTTTTTTATTTGTTAGAAAACATGGTTAATAATAAACAAAAGAGGAAGAAATTACCTAATGGGTATACGTTGCAAGTCTCATAAAGAACGGTCTGGTGATAATAAAATGAAGTTGTTAGTCAAACGGACTGAAATTCAATTCAAGTGTTTTCTAAATAAGCGGTTAGCAAATAAGAGTAGTAAAAAAAGATATATCAGGCTAAAATTCTCTAAAAAAAATTTGGTTAAGTTAGAAACTTGAATAGATAAAAAGTAAAAAAATTCTTACTATTTATAAAGAAGGGATGGAAACTCAAAGATTTGTCCATTAAAACCCAAATTAATACTAAGAATATTTCATAAACTTTCCAAAATCCTAACTAGTATAGGAATTTATGTCATATATAGCATGCATGGAAGGGGTTATTTAGATGACCTTAAATATCAATTGTAGTTTAACCATGCTGACGCAGGGGTCAAGTAATGAAGTATTTTCTTAATTTTTAAAAGTTTAGGGAACATGAGAGTTAATGTTTTCATACTATACATATAATAGTTACATTTTCCTAACCGCTTGAATCATCTTTGTACATAAGACCTCAGGCGACTTGAATTAGTCATCCGAGTGAAACATCATAATTAACGATCCTTAAAAAACATAACCTCGTGATTCAAAGTAAGTGAAACCTAATCAGTTAGGTCAAGATTGAGCCGCCGTTGGTAGTCCTCTCAAAGAGCTTACCGTCCTAACGATGGATGTATTATGCAATTTGAGGATAATGGCTTAATTCTATGTAAAATTATGTGTATGTATTGCAACTCTAAATAAGATGCCCTCATATATAAATTCGACACTTATCTCTTACGTATTATATATACTTTCTTAATAAGATAAATAAATGATCTAATCATTATTTACATTTCATATTCTTCTCATATCCTATTATATTATAATCTCTTCAAATAATAATTAACTCATTATTTAATAATAAATTATCTAATTATTATAAACACATGTTCTATTTCTTAAATGGGTAAGTTATTTTTTAATTATGTTAATTTTTAATTGTGACATTTTATATACTTAAATTTTGATTATTTACAAATTTTGAATAAAATAAAATAAAATTAATATCAATTCCAAAATTTTAGAAATATTTTTTTCTTATCATACATTTTATTAATTTTTTAGGATAATTAAATAATTCAATTGTTTAACTTATTTTACTTTTAATCTTTTTAATTTAAAAATATGTTTATTTTTTCTTGAATAATTTAAAAATAAAATTTTAAGGAATTTGGTTAAGTTGTTTAGCTTATAGATTTTTATTTTTTTCATATCATTTCAGCTTATTCATCCAATCATCTTCAACATCATTATTATTAGTCTAGAGAGCCTAACGAGATCTCTTAAAATAATAAAAAATAAAATAAATTATTTATAAAAAATTTAAAAATATATGTTATAAATATATATGAACAAAAATACTCCTTTAGAATACATAGATTGATATTAATTTTGAAAAAAAAGCCAATTAATTATAAAAATGTTGTTTAATTTATCTAAAAAGTACCCATAACTAATAACTAAAGTTTAAAAATCAAAGTGTTTTAATTTAAAGTTAAGGCGATTTAAAGTAAAAATGGTTTACTCCAAAAAAATAAAATAAAAAAATAGTGAACTGGATATAAACTATCATACTTTTCACACCAAATATTTTACTAATCTTTCAGCGGTTTATAACAACGTTTGATATTTATTTTTATTCACCTTATTAAAAGATGTCTATTTAATATCCAAGTTTTATATTACCCCAAAAAATTCACTTATTGGTTTTTATTTTTTATTAAAAATATATAAACTATAATAACTCAAGTGATCTGACATTTAAGACTATTTCTTAACAAAATAGTAATAATTTTTCTTAAATTTTGGAAAAAAAAACAGTTATACACCCACACATATATATTATATTAATAAATACAAATGCATATCAATTTTAGGTACGAAAAATACCATATATATATATATATATTATTATACTATATGTTAATTATAATTATTTAATTATTTTTTAAATAATATTCACAAATTATTTTCTTATAAAAAATTGGGTGATAATTTTTTAAATTTTAATAGATCGAAGAAGATAATTATAGGAAAGCACAGTTATGAAAAATAATATTATGTATTTATTTTAAATATTATTGACTCTATCCATTAAAATAAAAAATCATTATTTATTTTATAAAATTATTCATAATTTTTAAATAAAGTCATTTTTCTTCCTACTTATTTATATATTTTGATTCCCATCATTTTTTGTTAATAATGTATATTATTATTTAAAAAAAAGACACTATAAACGAAAATAAAGATGATATAAATGTTAAGAGTATTTTTACATGCAATAAATTAAACGTTGTATATTAAGGTTAAAAAGCAAACGCTATAAACGAAAAGGATGAAAATTAGATAAATGTTAGAGATTTTCTACAATAATTCAAACGTTCAGGTATTTTTACTAACTACACATAAAAATATATTTAAACCTTTCCATAATAATACAATCTTTTATGGGTAAGTTATTATAGTAAAATCCATCTATCTAACTAACATTTTCCATAAAAATAATAATTCAAATGCTATTTTAAAAAATAAAAATTAAAAGCTCTTAAAATCGTTTCTAAAGCATTTAATAAGTTAATATGTTTTATTTGGAGAGTAATCTTTCTCCACAAGTATCCTATTTTAAAAATAAATTTATTTTATTTTTATTAATTATTTAAAATTTATATATATATATATATATATTATTTATTTATCTTGATCTCCATTAATATTTAATCTGATATATGATTATTTATGTTATATTTATTTTCTAAATTTTATATTTTATTATAAATTTATATCTATATTATCGAAGATGATGACAAAAATTATAATATAATATCAATATATTTTTTTTAAAAAAATATCTATTAATATGATGTATTTATATAGATAATTTATTTATTTATTTTTTCAGCCTTTAACGTAATTCTATATTCTTAAAAAAATAATCTTAAAATTAATATGTCAGATCCCTGCTTTGAAGCCAATCACTTACACGTACACAGAAAACGCTTGCTACGCACACTTTCTTTCCTTCTATTTTCTTGAAAAACAAACGCTCACAGAAAACAAAAAACAGAGAGAGAGCGAGAGTTCTATTGAATATGGAAGAGTACAAATGTATGAGGAAACTAGCATTATGGCACACAAGAACTTTCAAGCCAATAATGACCCACGATGAATTGGAGCCTATTATGGCCACTTTGGGCTTCGTGGGTCTTCCTCCGACGTCTTCGTCGGCGACATCTACCTCCTGGAAAGAGTATGCTTACACCGCCAGGGGTTTTCGGTGTAACTCTGAATCGGGTTGGAACCCACCGCAAAAACCCAGATTACCGTACCCGAAAATCGATGGTCTTCATATATACACGTATGGTGCTTTCGTTGAAGCTGTGTGTTTCTACCTCGAGATGAGCGATATCTCCGATCTTTTCCATATTAGGTTCGCATTTGCTCTGTGCTCTGATTCTCTTTTTCGTTTCCTGTTCTATTGCTTTTTTTTTCTTTTTCAACAGACTTTAAAGAAGTTTGAATTCTTTTATTTATATATTTTTGGTTTGATTTTGTTTGAGTGTTTGATTTTATTTTATTTTTCTAATTCAATGTGAAAGTTTAACAATGATACTGTCAATTTTGAAGATGAAAATGACTACGAGTTTCATGCAAATAAGTGTCGTAAACATGTTTAGCATTTCAAGATCAAGATTTTAACACAGGTGTAAGTAATATCATCTAATTTTATGCATATTCTTAAATCTGTATCATCTATATTTTATCCTGTATTATAATTTTTTTAAAAATAAAAAAATAATTTAATTTTTTAAATATTGTTTACACATGACAAAAGCTAAGTGGAGTTGGTAAAAACTATTTAAAATTTTATGTTTTTCAATATTCTTTCAAAAATAATCAGTTTAATCAGAATTATGCTCTTGTGATTAATAGCTTTTTATAAATTAAATTAAAACCACATATAAAATTAAAAAGGGCTCATATTATACTAATATTAATAATTTAATTTGAATTATATATAATTCACAATATGTTTTGATATACGTTAAACATTTTTTTCTTCTTTCAATTTTATCCCTTTACGTGTAAATTTTTACAGACATATAAATCCTTGTTATTATACTCTATAACACACTGCACTATGACTTATTGACATTCAACTTGTTATGTATTTTATTGAAGCATCTTTACTGCCATTCTATTTCATAGATTAAAATATATTAATAAATAATAATAATAATAATTTGTCAGTAGCTCTGAGGGATTAGAGAGAGAGTTAATAATGGACTACTTCATTTGTGGAAGGAAATAGTATTTAGTAGCTTAGTTGGTTGAGTCTATGTAACAATGATTGAATTCTGATCTTATCCTCTCACACACATGCTTGGTCTAACGAAAGTTACTTCATTTGGCTTTTTTCACTGTATTTTTTTTTTCTTAATAGAGGAATGCCCCTTAATCGAATTCAAGATAAAAGTAGAAAGTGGCGTAAAATGGAAGAAGACGACAGTGTGTTTGTTTATAGAGAAGGAACATTGGACCAAACCACCCACAATTTGTATCATTTAAATAAAATTAATGGCGGCAGCGGCGGTGGCGGCAATGGCAACAACAACAACAGCAACAGATACAATTCCTTCCTCATTAGGAACAAAGGAAACTCTACTTCTGCTCCATCTAGTTGTATTGTTACTTTGAAAGATATTATAGTGTAGTTCTCTCATTGTCGATCTTTTTACTAGAACAAAAGTTTTGTCACACCGATTAATCTTTACTCTATTTTCTGTTTTGGGTTTACAGTCTTTTTTTTTTCCTTCTTCTTCTTCCTCTTCTTCCTCTTTTGTGTGTGGTTTTAATACCTGAACAACTGGGTTGCTGTGTTTGATGGAATAACACAAGGAAAAGATATTATTTTTGCCTCTCTTTTTATTTTTTTTAATTTTATTGAAATGTAGAAAAAGAATTTCATTGTTTTGGAGAATTTCATTCATTGAGATTGAGTTTTAGAGAACCAAATGATAACATTAAGAGGAATATGCATGTGATATACATTAAGAGACCGTCACAACTCTAAAAATTTGAATGAAGATCAAGTATCAATAATCTCATGTTAATCTTTATCTCTTTCATCCGTAAACAAAACTCACACAAAAGTCCTAGAATTGATCGATTTGGCCAAAATATCGAAAACCAAGTCGTGTAATTCCCATTTGCTTGTGACCACAAATTCAAATTTTCAAATGCATTCTTTTGATCTTTTCCCATAAACCTTTGTTCTTTCTATTTAATTAAACTCTCATATCTTTCAAATTAATGCGCTCAACACCAACTTCTTCAAGGGCCAATAATGGTCAACGGGGGAACAAAAGTCTGGTACTTTTTGTCAATGGCTTCATGTCAAAGACAATACTCCAAATCCTTTGACAAATCAATGATCCCTCTTGTGGAGAGCCAATTTCAGATGCATATATAATACCAACAATATGATGAGAAGTGGCCGTTGTAGAGATACATAGCAACCAAAGACTGACGTTGGAAATAAATAGCACATAAATTGGGTCTGTTTTGGTCAAGCCTACATATCAGGTTAAATTTTTATGGTGTAGCCACGTTGAAATTAGTTCACCTTGTCATACTTCAAAGTCAGGGATGAAACTAGTTAACCTTGACAAGATAGACTAGAACTACAGTTAAACTGGAACACAACACAAATCTGACAAGGAAAATAAAATTTGTAGTACCTTGATGAACCGTTCTTTAGACTGCTTCTATTGTTTGAGTAATCACATTCCCATGGAATATCTATAAACAACCAATTGACATTAAAGGCCGCATAATACAAGAAAAATGACCTTTAGTTGATATCACTCCAACACTTCCAGCTACGTTCCTCATCACGAGTGAATTTTCTCACAAGGATTGATATTTTCTTCGTTTTCTAAACCCAAAG
Source organism: Hippophae rhamnoides (assembly GCA_033030585.1). NCBI lineage: Eukaryota > Viridiplantae > Streptophyta > Magnoliopsida > Rosales > Elaeagnaceae > Hippophae > Hippophae rhamnoides. The sequence continues at coordinate 72,643,060 of CM065429.1, forward strand.
GTGGATCCTAAGCTCCTTCAAACGTGCAAGTGTTTAGAGAATTTCTTATGGAGAAAAAAAAATATTAACATGAATTTACCCCACACTCCAACCGACACCCTTATCCAAACCTTTTATCCTCATCAGTTTTCTCACATTCTCAGCTTCTTCCCACCTTCCAACAGAACTATACATGTTGCAGAGCATTACATAATAACTATCGTTTTTTGGGTCAGACTCAATAGCATGCCTAGCAACTCTTTCACCTCTCTCTATTTCATTGTGGATGCTGCACGCACTTAGTAAAGATCCCCACACCACACTATCAGGAGAGATGGGCATTGACAGAACCAGAGTTTCAGCTTCTTGCAGATAACCTGACTTTCCAAGAAGATCTACCATACAAGCATAGTGCTTCAAATTCGGTTTAAGAGAAAAATCCTGCATTTTATGAAAAAGTTGTCTCCCTTCTTCAACAAGCCCCGAATGGTTGCAAGCTGAAAGAATAGCAAGGAATGTAAGTTCGTTTGGTTGAGCATTTGAATTTTGCATTTCTTGAAAAAGTTCTATTGCAGCTCCCACATGTCCATGCATTCCGTAACCTGAGATCATGACATTCCAGGAGATAACATCCCTCTCTTTCATTGAGTTGAATAATTCTCTTGATTTTTCAAGTTGCCCGCATTTTGCATACATATCAATTATTGCGGTTGCAAGAGGTAAATTCATCTCTTGTCCAGTTTCCTTGACATATCGATGAACCTTTTTGCCTTTCTCCAGAGATGAAAGATGAGAACAAGCTGAAAGCACCATTACCAATGTTGCTGAGTTTGGAGTCAAGCCTTCTGCAACCATTTTATCAAATAGATCTATTGCCTCAAAAAAATGTCCAATGTGCATATAAGACGACATCAAAGAATTCCATGTGATTATATCCCTCTGTGTACCCAAAAATACTCTCCAAGCTATCAGTAAACCACCATTCTTTCCGTACATGTCTATAAGAGAATTGGCAACAGAGACACTTTCATCCCTGTTACTTTTAAGTATGTAACAATGAACTGACCGCCCAAGATGGGTAAGCCCCAGCTGGCAACATGAAGAAATCACGGATACCAAGCTGCTTGAATCAGCTTCAATGCCTGAAAGTTGCATTTGTCTGAATAGTTCTATACACTTTGCACCATATCTTATCTTATTATGACCACTAATCATGGCGCTATAGGACTCTTTGGTCAAATCCTGTATGCTATCGAAGAGTTTTTCTGCAAGACTCAATAACCCTAACTTGCAGTACATGAATAATAATGCATTATGAACCATATTACTAAATACATAATTCCGCCTCATAATTGATCCATGGAAAGTCTTACCCTCAAACACTCTCATCGAGTTACCAAATCCTGTTAGCAAGCAACTAATAACAATTTCATCAGGATGTGTTTCACCGACCTGCATTTCCCAAAACAAACTTAAACATTTATCCATAGATCCAAATCTTGCATAAATACCAATAATTGATGTCCATGAAAAAAGGTCTTTGTTCATAATCTCGCAAAAAGAAAAATAAGCTTCCTCTGGGGTACCGCATTTGGAATACATACAAAGAAGGGAAGACTTAACAGCTTCTGAACATATTATTCCAGTTTTAACTGCCAAACTATGCAAACATCTACCTTCCAATATAACACTTAGATCTCCACAAGCTTGAAATCCACCTTCAAATGTCCTAAAATTCGGTCTTTCACCATCCCCACCAATCCTATGCATCTTACACAGGAACGCCAAACCCTTGTCACTCCCCCCATTTTGCACATACCCAATTATAATTGCAGTCCAAGCAACCACATCTCTTACAGTAATGTCATCGAACACACAAGATGCATCACTCATTTGGCCACACTTTGAGTACATGTACACAAAAGAAGACCCAACTGCAGAATGCCCTTGGAAAAGTCCGAGTTTTGAAGTTAACCCATGAATTGTCTTTCCATAATAAAGCATCACTAGCTCAGCACAAGCAGCAATAACCATTGGAAGAGTAAATTGATTGGGAGCAAAATTTGACTCTCGCATTTGGAGAAAGAAATCAAGGGCATGTGCGTAATTGCCATTAGAGAAATGGGATTTGATGACAGAGTTCCAAAGAAAGGTATCTTTGGGAAAAACATAAGAAAATACTTTGGTAGAAGCTGCTGGTTTGTTAAAAGAAGCATAGAGAGTGATGAGTTTTGATGCTATGAATACATTGTTGGAGTTGCCAGAAGTCAACACAAGAGCGTGCGATCTGAGAATAGATTGAAGAGTTGAGGTCTGGTTGGAGAGAAAGAGTTCGAGGTGACAATTAAGGTAGTTAGTAGAAGTTGAATAAAAGCATAATGGTCGAGAAGTAAAGAAGCGTTTGGAGGCATGGGTGGATTTGAAGGCAAATATCAAAGGCATCAAGTGGTCCGGCCTACGTACATCAAGGTGGTTCTCAACCCAGCTGCACCTTCCACGGGCAACAAAAATAAAATAAAATTTTGAAGACGGTTCACTTGTTAGATCAAACCAAAATTACAATCAAACACGAGAGAGATCGAATGGCAAAGGGGATGATATGGGCAAACGCAGAGGATTTGGCAAGGAACAGAGGGCGAGTTCTGTCTATATACCGTCAACTACTTCGAAGCATCAATTCTCCTAAACTCCCACTGACATTAGCTTCTAGAGTTTCCAAGAAGGCTGAGGTTCGTGCCATTTTCATGCTTACTACGGAGGGGCGCTCTCTTCACAACATCGCTGACCTTATCGATATCGCTGAGTACTCCCTCTCTCTCTTAGAAAAGGCGAAATTCCTAAGTATATTCAATGAGTTGTAAGTCCGTTTTCGGTGTTACCCACTTCACATATTATTTGTCTGCTGACAGGGTGTTTGATGAAATGATGCTGAGAGGTTGGAAAAGAATATTTTTTTTTTTGTTATGGCGCAAATAGAGTCTAAATGGGTTAAATTTGAGTATGGAATAAAATGAGACTGTTCTGTTTCTTGTTAGGATTTAAAATGGACTTGAAAAGCATTCTGCCTAAACTATGCTCGATTAAAATTTAGGAATTATAAAAGATGTGTTACACTCTTATTTTTATTTTTATTATTTTTTAAATGATACTTATAAATTTTATTTTTTATACATTAATTTTCTCCAAAAACACGTAAAAAATTATACAATAAAGTTAAGTGTCACTTCACTAATGTTACAAGTAAAACTTACTTTGATTAGAAGTATTGCTAGCACCATGATATTATGTAATCTAAAGATAGAGTAGTAATTGAGTTAATATGAAATTATATTCGAGGAACTTCAACTAGAGAATGAATAATCTCATAAATTTTGAAGAGACATGAGGTAGATGGACGTATGTCGTTTAATTCAGGATGGAGTATTTGATTTATTATGGATTAGTGCTCCTGTATGTATGAATAGTGATTGCCATTTTCTGTCGAAATAAGAGCAAATTGGACAACTCTATGACAAGTTTCTTAAGTATACTAAGCTTCTGGGATGTTTCTGTACTTAGCTTTGAGCTGTCCTTGTAGAAGATGGCAATGAATGGTATCAATGAATCTAAGTCCTTTCATTTTGTTTTCTTAATAAGAGACTGTTTGTTGCTTTGTTCAGATTGATTATAATTTGAGCTGAACTTGTTTTCTTTCCGTACGGCTCTCCTTGTCCATAGAGTTTGTAGATTACAACTTACATGCATGATTTTTCTTTAGTGATTTTGCACAACAAGGGCCATGGATGCTCTTAAAGAAAACTTCTTTATGCGATTAAGGAAAATAAATTGGATATCTTAATGCACGTAATTAATTTGTTCTGAGCTAACAGGGTGGGATCCAATTTTTTTAAAGAGAATATGAGTAGAAACAATAAAAAGAATATTTTTAATTAAAAATATCTATTCATTCTAGAAACTTTCAACCTTAAAGTCAAAATATTTATTCTTTAATAGTATATATCGATTCTTTCAAAATGAAAAGAAATAAAAAAATAAATTATTAGATTTTTTTCTGTGAGAATAGGATCATTTTCTAAATTGCCCTTTATGTTTGCTATATCTTCAGTTATATTCTTGGGGTTTATAAAATGTCACAAATACCCTTGTGTTTAATGGTGTTAATTCTCCATCCATTATTATTTAAATTACTATTCTTTGGCTTTGATACCATTTTTCGAGAATCGATATAATCTTAATCTGGAGTTAAAATTGACATAGATGAAGGTCTTTGTATATTTATTGATGGTAATAATTTATTTAAAAAACTTATTATTTTACTATATAAATCTAATTTTCTTCTGTATTCTTTACGATTGCATAGTATGTTATGTTCTTCATTATGTTTGTTACTTAATTCTAATCCTGATTCTATTAATTGTTTTTTAAAATTAAAAATTACTCTTTCATTTGTTAAATCTAATAGTTCTAATTTATGTACTAGTGATTCGATATTCATATTATTTTCTTTCTAAAAATAAATTCTATTTTCCTGTTTTAAAATTATTATACCTTGTAGTAAGCGAATATTTCAACATTCAAGATTCTTAATTAGCTTAAATTTATAATCATCATACCTGAATTTAATGGGTCCACCACGGTCTTCCCTTCTGTTCGTCTTCTTTTGTTACACCTGTTATGCCTCAGCTTCGCTTACACCTCAACACCTTCCTGGTAATGGTAAGCTTTCTGCATCCGTACATGAATGGTGTCCAAAAGTTGACTTACTAAAGAAGAGTAATAGAACTCCATTTTATTCAAAATATAATAATTATTACAACTTAAGGCCAACTAAGAACCTTGAAAGGGGTGCTTAGCCGCTCATAGTTACTGGGTATTTCCTTATTGGATTCTGGATTTCTAGATATAAAAGGTTTTTCTTATTTGAGAGTTTCAGAGTAGAGAGCTCTGGGTTTCTATCCGTTTCTGTGTGTTCTAGAAATGATAATAAGGGTTCCTTTTATAGAATAAGGAATCCCTATTTACAAGACCAAATATATTATTTTACCCTTGCTTTAATAATTCATCTTGCTTTAATAATTCTTCTGCTTTTAATAATTCATCTACTTTTCCTGATAACCGTTACTTTTTTCCTTGGCATATGCTGCCGACTAAGATGTGGGGTCTACATCTTTTTTTCTTTTGTAATCTTCTGCCGACAGCTGCTTTTCTTAATTTCCTTTGTCATTTTCTGCCAATTGTTCCTTTGATGATGTTGATGATGACGCATCTTCATCTTCTCGATCTTTGATGCAGAGAATGCACTTATGGTCTTTGGTGGCCTTTTTGGCATAGAAGCAAAATACTTTCCTGGTTTCTTGACCAATTTCTAAGTTGTTGCAATTAAAATTGGTTTCATATTTGGTGATTTTTTCACCATCTTCTTCTGACAGAGCCATGCTACTGTGTGAGATGATGATAACTTTGCTGGTTGAATAATTTACTTTAATCTCAGTAGAATTGTCGATCTTTCTGAGTTCATAGTAAATCTGGCTTAGCATTTGTCCTCTTAATACACAGAGTTCTTCTGCGTTGAATTCCTTTTCTGGAAGTGCCCTTGGTTTAGGAACCTCTCTGTTTGTGTTGGAAATCCCTATCTTGATAAAGTGGTAGGGACTAATACTTTCTTCCTTATTCCAGTCCATTAATGAACTAAAAAATCTAAGATAGACAGGTTTATCACCTGCTTTAATTTTTCTTCTAAAATTCTTAATTGCTCTTTTAAAATTTTCTGGAAAATAATTTAATTCACTTAAATTAATTCCTGGATATATATTTTCTATTAATCCTGCATGAAATGCTTTATACACAAAAATTGGATCAGCTCCTTCCAATATATTGAATTTACTACCTGCAGGAAATTCCTTGCAGGAAATTCCTTGTCTGTAGTATAGAATTTCATATCTTCAATATGTTCTTGGGTAGATTTTCTGGCTAAATTATAGAGACTTAACCATTGTTGTTTATTGAGATTTCTGTATTGGTCTTTTTCATCTTCATTGACTGGAGTGGTTCTAGAAGATGTTTCCCTGAATAGTACTGAATGTTTTGTTATTTTTGATGTCTCTGGTAGAGATGTTTCTTTGAATAGCATTGGAGGTCTTGCTATTTTTCCAAGGTTTGTCAGTCTGCTTGGAGCTGTTGGTTGTTGTTGTAGTACTACAGAATAATTTCTTACTATCTCCTCTAGAGTTATTAGTTTTGGTGTTTTGTAGTTGGCATAACTTCCTTCAGCTTCTATTATGTTGGTGAAGGCTCTATGAGTTACTCCACTAAATCCTAGAATAGATTTGCCAACTTCTGCCCAGTTGTTATAAATTCCTGGTTTTGGGCCATTATAGACCACATAAACTTTTTTCTGTTCTTCTTTTTTCTGCTTCGTCTGCCCAATTGGGTTTAGAAGTTTTTTGTGAACTGTTAGGTTCTTCCTTTTTTAACAGAGATTCCTCATTTGAGGTTCTGCTTTCTGGAATTTGTTTTGAACATTTAAGTTCTTCCTGTTTTATTCCTGTCTCTGTAAGAGATTTCTCGAGGTATAGCAACTCGAGTTGTTCCTGTAGGATTTTTATCTCCTTTTCTTTTATCTTGATCTTAATATCAAGCTGTTCCATTCCTACAATCATAAAAATAGTTAGAGGTGCTAATTCTCTGGTAAGAGCATCAGCCAAGCTATTTTTATGTCCTGGAAGATGTTCAACGTCAAAATTGTAATGGTTGAACCATTGTTGCCATCTAATTAGTCTTCCTTGTTTATAATCTCCTGCAATATTAGTTCTTAAAAAATAACCAAAATTCTTGTTATCTGTTCTAATAATGAATCTAGAACTTATGACATATATTGCAAATTTCTTAATAGCTTTTTTAACAGCTAAATATTCTTTTTCATTACTATGATAATTTAATTCTGGCCCTTGAAAAGACCCTGATGTGTATCTGCAAAGATATTCATCTTTGTCATCTACTCTTGCTTTAAGGATTGCTCCCCAATATTCTTGTGAAGCATCTGTTTCAATTATCATTTTATCATCTGGTCCTGGATGGTATAAAGTTGGTAAATTTTTTACTTTTGCTTTTACTTTATCCATATATAGAGTATCTTCTTCTGTCCATTTCCAGACATAATCTTTTTTCAATTTTGCTTGTAATGGTTTTCTCATTTCTGCAAGTTTCTTGATATAGGCTTCTGCATATGTCAGGCATCCTAAAAATCTTTGTAATTGGTTTTTATCTTTTAATTCACTAGGAAAACCTTGAATATTATTTAGTATATGGGGTTGTAGATTATGTTTTCCATCTTCAATCTCCAATCCTAAGTATTTGATTTTTTGTTGAGCAAGTACTGCTTTCTTTTCAGAGAGTACAATGCCTTCTTTTCTACATTCTTGTAATATATTGATAATATCCAAATAATGTTTATTTAATTCATTACTGAAAACCAAAATATCATCTATGTAAACATAACAAATATCTTGTAATTTCTTAAAAATATTATCCATATATCTTTGAAAAATACCTGGAGCTTGTTTTAATCCAAATGGTATTACTGTCCATTGGAATTGTCCTTGAGGGCAACTGAATGCTGTTAATTTTTGAGATTCTTCATCTAGTCTTATTTGCCAAAATACACTTTTGCAATCGAAACTTGAGAAGTATTTCTTTCCTTTTATTAATGATAGTAATACTTCCTTTTTTGGGATGAAGTATCCATCATCAATGGTTTCTTTATTAAGTGCTTTGAAGTTTATTACCATTCTCTTTTTGCCTCTTCTTTTCTCAGCTTCTTTTTCAACCAAAAATGCTGGACTAGAGTGAGGTGAATTACTTGGTATTATAACTTTTAATTCCAAAAGTTCTTCAATTTGTTTTCCAAATTCAATCCTATCTTCTGGAGTATAAATCATTGGTTTTACTCTTATTATTTTGTTAGGATCTCTTAATTTTATATTGACTATAGTTTTAGATTTATTTATTTTTGGATCCAAAGGATTTTCTGAACTAACTGTTTTTAATAATCTTCTAATGCCTGTTAAGGCTTTATCTTCCTGTATTTCATTGAGAAAAGAGTTTTTCTTTTCTTCTATATCTAATGAAATATTTTCTAAACAAGGTTTTTGTTTTTGCTGGTCTTTTATCTCACCACGTTTTCGCTTTTTATGTTGTTGCATAAAAGTTGGGTTTGAGACAGTTAGAGCTTTTCTTACTTTAGAGACATATATTGTATCTCCTTCTAAGGTTGTAAGGCTTATTTTGTCAGAATGTTGTGTGAATGGTTGATATAAATTTAAAAAATTATTTCCTATTAACAAGTCTACACCTGTTTCATGTTGATATATGGTAGGAATATGAAAGTTTTCTCCTCCTATTATTATATCAGTGTCTTTTAATACTTGATTGAGTTTTATTGTAGTATTATTAGCAATTCTTACAATTAAATCTTTAGGTGCTTGTTTCCAGTTGTCTTCTGGAAATACATATCTACTAGCTACACACATACTAGCTCCTGTATCTATATATGCATGTAAATGGTAAGTGTTATAACCTTTAAATTTTAGTCCTACTTTAATGTAAGTACTATTTGGATTTGTAATACTATACAAATCATTCATTTTCTGAAGAATATTCATGATCTGAATATTCATATTCTGAGTCAGTTATTTCTTCTTCAGTTTCTTCTAATAGATAAATACTATAAGTATCATCTATATCAGATTCCTCAATTGGTTCTAATTCTATTTTGAAGGCTTCTTCTAAGATTTTTGCTTTCTGTGGAAATTCCTTTTTAAATTCTTTTTTATGTTGAAGTCTACTTGGACATTCATTTGCATAATGTCCTTCCTCATTACAGATCCAACATCTGCATTTTTTCTTTCCTGAAGGGCAATAATTCCTTTTTTCAGATGGTTTATAAACCTTTCTTCTAAAATATCTTTTTTTATAGTTTTCTTTATTGAATCTCTTTTTATATTTTTGGAAATTTTGTTTTCTAAATTTATATTTTTTAAATTTTTTATATTTTTTTTATAAGGTTTTATATTGCATCCATATTTTCCTAGCATTCTAAAATCTCTTGTATCACAACAAATTTTATCATTTCCTCTTATTTGTTTGTATTCTTTTCTTTCTTGGCATTTTATAATGATCCAATCTCTAAGACTTCTTATTCTTCCTCCTAGAGTATCTGGTATAGTTTCTCTATTCCTTTGTTCCCAATTTTCTGTTAAAGTTTTATATAATGTTCCTGGTAATTTTTGAAAAAACATTTCTTTATAGGTTGTTTGTATAGAGGGTGGTAATTTATGGTAATACATTTCATATTCAAAAATAAAAAAATCTATATAACACATGTTACAAATTTCCATCTTTGTTAGATGCCATTTAGCTTCATTGATTTCATTTTCACTGGATTCAGTGAAAGTCCTTCCTTTATCTTCCCCAATAAATTCTTTGTATATTTCATTTATTACCGTATCTAAGTATTCTCTTCCTGTGGAAGCATTTCCTTGCATTAATAAATGTTGTTGATCTGTTAAGTTTGAAAACCAAACTTTTACATTTCCTGTCATTTTATGTGCTATAAGAACTCTACAAATTGAAGGATTTGTTTGGGTAGTTGGAGAAGTTTGTATAAGGACGCTCATCCCACTAGACCATTCATCTAAAGCTTTTTTCCTATCTCTTATACAATCTAAATTTAGAAGTTCAGATTTATAGTTATCTTGGAGTTTGAACTCTGGTGGAATATTACCTTTAGTTCCCCAATGCAACCCTTCCTCCATTTTAGATGGTTGTCTTCTTCTATATGTAGTATCAGGTTGTTCTGATCTTTGTCTACTTCTTTCCTCCCTATGTGGGTCAGATGTTTCTTCTTGGTAAGGGACTGGTAATGAAATTGGTTTCATATAACCTTTTGGGGTCATGTTTTTTGATTCTGAATCAGTTTCACTGATTATTGTCATATCATCTTCTTCTTTATTAGTACAAAGTTTTCCAATATAATGTTCTTCTATTTCTTCATTGGTTAATATTAATAATTTGACCAATGTTTCTATATTTCTATTCTCAGGGTTCATAAATTCTTTTTCTAATTTTTTCCTATATTCCATCAATTTGGAATTATCTCTTTACTCTAAGGTTGTTCCTCATTTTTTCTTTTCTCATTTTTGGGAATCAGAGAATCTGATTTCCTCGGTGGTTCTTCTTTTAATCCTTCTAAGGGGTCATATTTATGATCTATCTTTAGATTGTATACATCTTTCCTTAATTCTGAAAATTCTTTATGCATATTTTGTTGTAGTTTATTATAACCATATTCCTTTATTTCCTTTAATAGTTCTCTTTGTATATCTATTATTTCTTGTAAATATTTTGTGTTTGATTCCTGGACTAGATCCATTTCCTCTGTTAATAATTGTATAGTTTCAAATAGTGTTGCTTGATTTTTTGCCACACCTACTAGGCTTCCATTTATTTCTAAATTCATATTTTTTATTTTATCCTTAAACATGATTTTTCCCTAATATGCAATCATGAACTAATGCTTTCATTATTTTAACTTCATTTTCTAGTTTTTTAACTTCTTGTTGATTTGAGGTTTCTTCTTCGTGATCTACAAAAGTAAATCTTGGTATGCTATTACTTTTTCTTCCTGTTATTAAGGGTTTTTCTTTAATATCTAATTTCCATTCTTCTGGTATTTCAAAATCTGTTAGTATTTCTGGTTTTATTATTTGTCCTAATTCTTTAAAAAATTTATCTATTTCTATAAATTCATTTTGTCCATATATTGAACTATTATGACTATTTGTTAAAGAATATGCTACTAGATAATGTATTGAAAATGGATGATTTCCTTCTTTCATTAAATCTCCTCTTTCAAATTCATAAGCTAGACTTAATACTTGGTTTAGATTTTTATCTTGTATATTTATAGCAAATCTAGGATATGCGGTAAATTTTAATTTTTGGTATCCTAAGTTTCCATGGATCATTCCTAATAAAGCATCTTGCCTGTTTATTATTCTATTGTCTAATAGAGCTATTTTTATTGGTGTATCTATTCCTTCTCTAAAATGGGCTTTTATTAATATTTGGATTCCTCCTAAATGAATGTATCCAATTTTTTCTTTATCCTTTCGAGGAATTTTTGATAATTTGTTTAATATAGTCTCTTTATTAATTAATGGTATATTATATCTTCATTTTGCATCTGTAATTTTAATGCTCATTTCCTTATTACTAATACCATAATAGATTATATTTTTCCTAGAAAATATCTTTCTTAATAAAAATGATGGGTCTTTAAATCCATCTCATTCTTTAAGATTTAATTTTACTTTTTGAATTTCTTCAAATTTCTTTTTACTTATTACCATTTCCTATGAAAAACATCATGAAATGTCTTTTGTTTCTATATCTAATATTTCTTGGTTTATTTTTTCCTCTTCCATACTTTTTTTTATCTTAGGGGTATTTCTGATGAGTGTTAGTTTTAATTTCCGTTATGTTTTTAAGGGTATTTTTGAATTTTTTTTAAAACCTGAAGGGTCTTTCTGAAGATTCTTTAAACCTTAGGGGTACTTTTGATCTTTTTCTGGGAGAATACTATCACAATTCTATATATTATATATATTCATTTTTCTTAATCTATTAATATATTTTTAATATAGTAAGAACATTTCTTTTCCTTTTTTTTTTAATTTGTGTGAGAGATTTTAGTTTATTATTAAAAATATTAAATTTTTATTGGATGACGATTTAAGATTTTTTTAAAATATTTAATAAACTAGTTTCTAATAATTGAAATGAATTCAAATTTTAATAGACAAATATAAACATCAATAACTTCAAATTATAAACATCAATAACTTCAAATTGGATTAATTACTCCTTAACAAACAGTTATTGCTTGGCCTATAATAGATACTTGGTTAATCATTTTAGGTATAGTACTTTGGATTTCAACAAGTAGATCTACCCCCGAAGAATTAGTTATGTGTCCGGAAAAATTGGTACCGTGAATACACTTCTTAATAATAGAATCCTTAGGACCTCAATGTTTAAGAAATAATCATAAAAACGATGTAACCTACTATGCCCATTTCTATTTAATATTTCCCCTATTTTCATCTAAGTATATGAGATATTTTAAGAAATAAAAAAAAACTCTAAATTAACTAAATAAAAATATGGAGGTGTCTCTTAGTAAACACTGTTTGTGTTTTTGGTAAACAGTCACCCGCGCTTGATCACAGCGACTCCCTTTGTGAGGAGGCATCCCCGAACATATGAATTTATTTATAAACTCTTCCAATTGAAACTTCTAATTTACCAATAGAAACGTTGGTCCATAGAATTCTTCACCTTATTCTTTTTACGATTCAATCTTATATTACCAAACAATATGCAGAAAAGCTTTTAGGATCCGATCATGTCTATCCTTGCTTTTGCTCTAATGAGGTAATCTTCTACGTACTAAACTTGAGGTAATGCTTATAAATGGAGTGGGGTTTTCTACATACTGACGCAACTGGAAAAGTGAAGCTGTTCAGACTGTCTAAATTGCTGTTGGAAATGGAGATGTTATTTTTATATTAGCTTGATGTGCATATCGATTTGACCAACTTGCATACTCAGTTTTTTGTTCTTTTTTGTTCCATGGAGTTGATCATCTCTGGCGTGTATGGATAATGTTGTCTGATCATTAGTTGTCATTTTTTGTTGCATTTCATGGGGTATAACCCTTGGTAGCATCACTGGCATAGTGGTATCTTACTGGTTAATAACCTCATCTTATTATCTGATTATTGTTTTTTCAATATCTTCTTCTATCAGCTCCTTGGTATTTGCTTTTGATTTATCTGTTTTTTTTCTCTGAAATATGAATAAGATTGTTGCACTTTCCACTTATATATACCTATTTTATTACTTTCAGGAACTAGAAAAAAAACGAAGGAAATTGCAAAATTGAAACAATTGTCTACAGTATACACAGGCTGCGGTACAAGAAGAATTGGCCAAAGGAACCCTTTATACGTATAGGTTTCGTATGCCGAAGGAAGGGAGTCTAAAAATTAGTGATCTTATTCGCGGAGAGGTAATTTCATATTTCATAAAACACTCGCGTGCACTATGGCTATGACAAAAATGCTTATTTTATCTTAAAAAAGGATGTGAAAAACTTAACATCTAGATTTGTTAGATGACAAGTAATATTTTGGGTGTTTGATTTTGAGGTCAAATTTATTCAAAGAAAATCTAATTTTTTTCCTAATTTTCTAACAAGAGAATATTTATAAAAACATGCAAAGGGATGGAAGGAAACATTCAAAAGTAACAATTCACACTCTTCTTCAAGTAGTAATTTCAATAGAACTCCTTCAATACCTCCTATAAAGGATGAGGTCAAAGAGGTGAAAAGAAAAACCTTTTTTTTATTTTTATAAAAAATGAGGACGTAAACAAATCACTTGATCAAGTAACACCAATTTATCTTAAAAGTAATTTACCATCATATATTATATTTAAAACAAGAGAATATTATGAAATGATTATGAAAGAATCAAACTTTGTTAATATTACTCATAATATGAAGAATGGAAAATAAATTGCATTCTCGACTCTTAAAATTAAAAGAGTTATTAACTTGATTTGGATAACAACCTTTTTGGAAGAGAAAGGTTTAAGGATCGTAGTATTCAAACTACAATCTACGTTTACTTTGATTAAATCCAGGATCAAGTATTTTTCTACAAAAATTCTAAAAAAGCTGATATTTGGTATGTTTAATTTAAAACTGAGGATTACTATGTTTTTCATTATTTTTCAAATTAGTTTAGAAACTAGTTTTTATTTTTTGGATCAGATTGGAATATTTTTCCTTAAATTGTCTTAAAGACATACGATCAATTTGAAGAGTTTAATAAAAACCATATATTAGACAGAGATCATACTTTAATGTTTTTTTATCTCATTATATAAAATACCATGCATAATTAAAAGGGATTATATGATAATGTTTAATGAAACATTTCATTGCATTATATGGCGTTTCTTTATACGATGGTAGAAAAAGACACCACTAAAAGCATTTGAAGACTTTAAAATAATTGAACTATTTTAGTCTTTAAAGATAATACGTGTTAAAGAAAGCTAAGGGAAAATTAAATTTGATTCACCAATTGAACAATTAAAAGGCAACGGTAAAAGAGAAGACTCATTTCTAAGAAATTAGAAAAACTCTTTGCCTCTGTTTCAAGTAGTTTTAGTGACACAGATGAAAAGGTAGACCTAGAGCTTTATGATAGTGAAATACAAATAGATGGAATTAAATCAACTAAAAGTTGAAAAGAATATCAATCACTACTCAAAGCATACAACGAATCATCTTGGACTATTTGACTCTATATTCCTTAAAGGAATCCTATCCAAGACACGTCTTCAAACAAGTGGGTTAGACATTACATGCTTATAGCATCTTTTTCTTTAATAAAATTAAAAAATTATTTAATTTGGCCTATAATAAGCTTATTCTGCCTATATAAGATAAAGATCGTTCAATTTTTAATAAAATTAAAAAATTATTTAGTTTGGCTTATAATGAACTTATTCTTCCTATATAAGGTAAAGATCGCTCAGTTTTTAATAAAATTAAAAAATTATTTAGTTTGATTTATAATGAACTTATTCTCACTATATAAGATAAAGACCGTTCAGTTTGTAAGCATCGAAAAATTTCTTAAGAGTGCTTTATAGTTTCCTTTGTAAAATAAGCACGTGTCTATCCTGTAATATATCTTTCAAACATCGATAAAATTAGCTTTCAATTCTTTCTATCTTCTTATCATTATAATTTCTTAGTTGGTCTAGGGCCGTTTGGTATCCAGGACTTGTCTCCAATCATCTACTATCTTGCTAAAGTTCATCTTATGCTGAAATATAACTAGACATTATAAGCTGTTGACTACGTTTGATAGTGTCATGAAGTTTAGTTGGAACTTGGACACACTTGGAGATTTTGTTATCATGGGGAGCAAGGGGCAACTTGTGTACAACTTTTGTGTTACCTGGATGATGCTACCATGGCTATTTAACATGTTATAATGAAGCTTTATTTTCTATTTTTTCAATATATGGAAGAATGTGTTATGTGTCAATCTATCTAATTCTATTCACCTGTTGACTATAGTTTTCTTTTTTCATTTGTCATGTGGTTCACTTACCATATGTTTTGACTGATTGCCTCAATGCTTTGCAGAGCAGAAGAGCGTTATAACTCTGTGACTCCCAGCTTCCCTGCTTACTTTTGAGGAAGCTAACTTGAATATTAATCATTGCTTTAGGATTCCAGATGCCTTACTTTGAACATGTTTCGTTAATTCTTGCACCTGACAGGAGTAAGCTATCAAAACGTCATGGTGCAACTTCAGTCGGTCAGATAATCTTATACTTCTGCTAGAAGTTGGTTATGTTTGTTTTGTCAGATAATACATACTTCTGTAAGATATACTTCTTATTTATAAATCATGATTGATTTTTTTTTACCTCAAATAACTACTATATAACAGTTCAGAGAGATGGGCTTTCTACCACAGGCAATGGTGAACTACCTGGCATTATGATGTTGGGGAGATGGTACTGAAAACGAATTTTTCACATATGGGCATTTATATTGGTTGTTATAGCTATTCTTTTCTTCACCAAATTTAGAGATTACAAATAACTGTTGAAATTGCTTGATTTGTCACAAGTAGAATTCCTTCTTTTTTTAAAAAATAAAATGTCAAACAGTTATGAGTTGTATGTTAATTCAAGTTTAATTAAATGAGTTGATAACTTAAAAAAAAAAATTAAACTTATTTTAATTTAGAAGCCAGTTACCTCATAAGTGAACATACATAAATCTTGAGTGGCTTCCGAGTTTATTTAATAAAATACATGTAAAAAAATAATTATTATATTGTTATCATGAAAGAAAAAAAAACTTCAAATTTATTTACTTATTTTAATTTTTTTTATAAAAATACAATTAAAAATTAAGATTTATGCTAATATTATTACACTATACAAAATTATATATTTTAAATGAACCAATATCTAACTCAGTTAAAAATAAATAAGTTACAACTCCCCGGTGAATTGAGCATACGAATTAGTTCTATCCAACTTATTTTACACTTCTTATGACACCTACTGATAGAAGTGCAAATACAGTTAACTAAATTTCATTCACACGAGACTTTTATTGGTTTCGATGCTTGTCCTAACGTTTTATATCTTGGACTCTGAAATTTGTAATGTTTATGATATATTAGGTATAATTATATTATAATTATAATTTTTGCTTACATGTATAATATAATCCAATAAAATTAATATTAAATATATTAATAAAATAATTTATATTTAAAATAATATTTATTTTATTTTATGTATTGTTTTATTTATCAAAATAGTTTCATTATAAAAAATTATTTAAAACAATATTTAAATTTTTAGTATATTTTTTTAAAAATATTTTTAATTTGAGATGAAAGAAAAAAATCAAACATAATTTTAGAATTAAAATTTCAAACATATTAAGTAAAATGTTCGGTACGATTTAAACCAGACACAACAATAATATTAAATTTTTATATAATCATACAATTTTTATTCATTATAATATAATCTCACTTAATAACTAAATATATGAAAATATAAAAATTATAAGATATTTAATACTATATAACAAACATTTACTAAGTTTTTTATTGGATTATTATTAAAAAAAATAGTTCAATTTCTTCTTTACAATGGGACTAAGTCCAAGATGCTTTGAGACAGAGCATCAATTAAACGATTGGATATTGGGGG
Source organism: Hippophae rhamnoides (assembly GCA_033030585.1). NCBI lineage: Eukaryota > Viridiplantae > Streptophyta > Magnoliopsida > Rosales > Elaeagnaceae > Hippophae > Hippophae rhamnoides. The sequence goes on from CM065429.1 coordinate 72,659,926, forward strand.
TTAAAGACAAATGATGGTAATCACTAAAGCCTCATTATAAAATAATAATAAAAATGACAACTTTCCCACATTTTTTTTTGAATAAAATAATCATGTTTCACCTATAGCTTCGATTTCCACCATTTGAAGAACATCCACACATAGTATGTTGGCATATACAGAATTAGGGTTGCCATCCCAAGTAAGTAATTAAAAAAAATGAATTGATTTGCCCACAAGAAAAATCAGTACTTAATAAGATGGTGGCGCAACCAAAGATCGTACATAACCATATGGAATGCATCAAATTTGATGGGAGGGGTATTCCACTGGAAGTGCTTCTGAACCTGTAAAACATTTGTCAGAAAAACTTCTAAGAAAGTCATATATTGTGTTATTAATGTTATTAGCCAAAGGAAAAGAAAATGAGTCGTTATTGTATATATCATTTGTTTCAGCAAATGTTGCTTCAGACAAATAGAACTTGAAGTGGAACTTGAAAGCTTTCTCCTAGTGGAATGCGGTCAAGAATGTACGTATATGAAAAGAAAAGCCTGTAAAAGTTTTGAAGGAGAAATCGTCTACCTTGACAAGGTTCCTATGTAGAGCAAGAAACTCGGCATCGGATATGGCCTTCAGAATTTGTTTTAATTGATATACATCACTCTCCTTGAGTATGACAGAGAACTTCTTCCAATCAAGAATGTCATTGAATGGCAAGTCATAGTAATTGGATAATATTACTGCAAGAAATAAAAATCAAACAGCTTCTCAGAAAGATAAAGAACCTTGTCGGCTGGATGCAGTTCAAGGGAAAAATCAGAATTACAAGGTAAATATTAAAGAATGTAATAACTTGACCATAATGTTGTGGAATTCAACATTGAGAGTAATATGGTACAATAAAACACGATGTAATTGATAAACGAGAGCTTTACAACTATAATATCAAGCAGTAGTAGTGATTTTCGCTTCAGGGAGACGAACAAAACACCATCATGGGTAATATATATCTCTAGTTTTACATAGTTATCTACTTTATGAACGACTTTACCATTAAAGCAATTAAAAGGTACATAAAAATGTAAACATGATTTGCATAGCCGCACATCATAAGAGCCTACTAAATTGAAGTCTTACCTGGAATACATCCATAATGAATTGAGTCAGTTATTCGAGCACTGTTGACTTGGGAACCACCAGGACATATGCAGTACTTCGTGCTATAAAATTTCTTTTGGTATAACAAATTTCCAGTAGCTCTATTGATTCTATTGTTCAATATGAAAAGCTCTGTGTCATTCTCCCATACTCGTGCAAGTATAACTCTGATCTTAGAGTTCCGATGACCAGCCCAGAAACCAAGTGTAGTCCTAAAAACAAATATGTAATTAACTGGAAGGAACTGATTTATATCGGTAGACTTCTTTTTGCCACAAAAACTGATGATTACAGATTACCTAAGTATGTGGGGATATTTTAATTATATCAAAATAACAGTTGGCATATATCGAACAACATCAACTGTTCTTCATGAAATGAATAAAAGCAGTACTGTCATATAGCAAGTTTAACATAAGGCTGGTTTGAACAAAGGGAATGATTTGATAATATAATGCAGCCTCTAAAACAATTCATAAAAAGTATGATAGCATGGTAGGCTCTAATCTCCAAAGTTTCAACGGGAAAATTTCAGATGACAATTCGAAATTAGTAAATGTGCTTGCAAGAACCCTTGGAAAAATTAATATGACATTCTTTCACAAGTAGTGATTGGACAACAGGACTTAATTCTACCCCTTTTCTTAATAATACAAAAATTACTTGATTAAATTTTTTGCAAGAATTAAAAGAAAGTACTATTTACTTGATTACCTTTTTTGCAAGAATTAAAAGAAAGTACTATACTCGGTCTCAACAAACATGACCATATTACTAGACCATTGCTTATGTAATTACCCAACAATGACTAACATGTAATTACTAGTTAGAAGAACATTATGATGTACGAGTGGGACAAAGTACTCACAATTTTATGCACTTGGAAAAACTACTCAAAAACTTTTACATAAATAGAAAAATTACTCAAAAATCATAACTGAGAATTTGTAAGAATAAATGTAATTGTTTGAAGTCAGAGGTAGGCAAGCACATTAAATAGTTAATCTCAAGCAAAGATACAATGCGGCAGTACTCACATTTTTTATTATCTGACCTTTAAGGTCGAAGAGAGAGTAAGCAAAGAATGCTGATACAAGTCAAATTCATGAGAAACCAAGAAAAACTCTTGGTATATACTATAGAGTACTAACGTTAATGAGCCTATAGGAAACTTTCCATTATTGATAACCTAGAAAATCATATCAAGCAGAGATGAACTAAATAGTTGAAACAGAAACAAAGAAATCAATCAAACTTGTGTATCAGCTATTTCAGCACAATCAGAAGATGAGCAATAACAGCTAGTAGGGTAACTAGAATACAAATTAACAGGATGCACTCTCACCTGTTTTCTACATCATTTCCTCCAGCTGGTAGTGCAAATGGCTGCAATACTTGAGGGAGAGCAACATCCTTGTGTGGAATGAACCCAACATCATAGCTTGGGGAGCATACAGCTCGAATTGAATTCTTTACAAGAAAAGGTAGTCCTTCAGTTGCCCTCACACCAACATCATGGCAAGTAACAAAAAAGTGATCTGCACCTAAGGTTCTATTCCAATAAGGATATTTAGCAATTAAGCTCTCCACATAATTCTGAACTATTATGGTCATATTGTCATAGGATGTGCCCTGCATGTAGTTATAACAGCTTCACCAATCAACACAAAACATCATTATCCAAGAGAGAAGGAAAATCAACCCTTAAAACAGAACAAGCACGGTCAATTACATCTATCATTTAGTCAGCAAACTCTATTTAGGCATAAGCAGCCCACCACAATAACTTGGATATGAAGCAACCTTTGATTAACTTATGATATGCAAGTGTCTAAATTCCTAAACAGAAAACCCAAATAAAATCCAACAATGACATGGGACAAAATAGAGATGGCCATAAAGTGGAAACAGTAGAAGGAAAAGCCTGATCATATAAACAGAAAAAAAAAATAATACAAATATCAACAATATCTCTAGTCTTTATTTAAATATGAATCCTACCGCTATGGTTTTTATGAAAAAACCAAAGCCCCTTATCGGATTTGAACCGATGACTTATGCCTTACCATGGCGTTACTTTGCCACTGGGTTAAGCGGGGAGAGGAGGGCTAGAGAGTAAAAACACAAAATTAGAGTAGATTCATCTGTTCTTTTTGTCACAAACTCACAAAATTTAAAATATGTTTTATATAGTGAAATTCAACCGTTCTTCAAACTTGACATCTTTAAATGCACGATATTTCAATGACATGGGCACTTCACCTTTTGAAAAGCTTCTAAAACCTTATACTATGATATACTTAAAACATCACTCAGATCGGCAACACAGTGCAAAACTGGAAACTACAGAGCTACCAACTCATTCTGGTTTCTCATATTTTCTGACCAACCAATAAAATATATCAACCAATCTTACGATAAATCACAACCACAAAATACCATACCTTGCCTCGCATCTTGTGACAAGAAATTGGAATAAAGAAGAGGTGTGCCTGATTTGCATCATCAGTAAGAAAGCGACTCTCCCTAATATTCTGGAAAAAATAACCCTCACTGGCATACTTCCCAGTGAGTTTTCTTGGTGTCTGATAGAAAGTATTGGGATCACCATCAGGGTATATATACACCTTGAATTTCTTCTCCATCTCCGCATAATTCAATCCAAACACTTCAGGGGAGTGATATATATCTGAAAACTCCCCCTTATCCTCATCTTTCACCACCACACGGTTCTCCTCCACCTTAACAGTAACCTTCTAGAGACAAAAAATAAATAGATCTAAGAATTTTTTAAATAAGTAGTAATATTGTCGGAGCAAAGTTTACATTTCTATAATCAATGAAGTGTTAAATTCTTAGGTAAAATTCTCAATTGCTCTAGCATTTGTTATTTGTGCAAAGGAATGACAACTCCCTAAAAAAACAGCAGGAATGAATTTTCTCTAGAGAGTGAAAGAGGAAAGTACCTGAGGGGGAACTGGAGAGGAGCATTGGAGAGGCAAATGGAAAGATTTAAGAGAGAAAAAGATGAAGGACAATAAGGTAAGAATGACTAGGGTGCGAAGAGATCCATGTAAGGAACAAAAGTACGAGGGAGATTGTTGTGTTACTTGAGATTGTTTCAAGAACATGCCTCCGCTCATTGCTGCTAATGGCTCCTTGTACCCACTGATACCCCTCTTTGATCACCACAAAGACAAAGGCATTGACTTTTGATTTTGGGATTTGGAAGCAAATGATGACAACATATGAGCAATCTCCAATTAATCAACAACGCCACCAATTCACATAAAAAACTGGTGCAACATCAAATTCAGAAGTATAATTATTTGGGGCATGGCAAAGTAAACCGAGAAAAAGCGACATTGGTAAGTGAGAGAGGTACCTGGAGAGAGAGAGATCTGAAGATTGTCGAGGGAAAAATCTGCAACGATAATGAAAGATAACTTAATCAAATATGAAGATAAAGTACAGTTGGAAAGTAATTATGGGATGGGTTATATAGAGATGCAAACGGATTCATATAAATAAATTTTTCCAGTTCTTTTTTCTCGGTAAACAAGCAGAGAACTTCAAGGAAAATAAATTACCAGTATTCGACTAATTAAGAGCCAATTATTAACTGTGAATTTCTTGGCAACTCGTGAATGAACAAGATATGGGTCTGAGTCATTGATTTGGCGACTTTTAATCCGATGGATAAGTCGATTTAACCATCTAAAGCAGGGAGATCTGAAAAGCACACTCGCCGACTGAATCAAATCAGCAACAATAAATAAATGATAAACAAAGAAGAAGAGCTGTAATGGTTATTAACACAAGAGAAAGATTCGAACCCTCTTGTGGGAGGTGCTAATTGTCACTTCGATTCGTACCAAAGCTAGCGAGCAGCAATCGAACCGTGAGGGAGATCTAGCTCTGGCCACAAAACAACTGATTATTATTTTTAGAAATTTAGATGCCACCACTAATCCATCAAAAATATAAATCACATTTAAAATAATATTAAATAAAATTAATAATATTTTAATAATGTAATAATATAGGTTGAATGCATGAAATAATAACTTCATACCATCTTACACAACCTATTTATCACTTATACAATTGATAAGACTTACCATATAAGTTTTTTTTCTTTCTATTTTTCTTTATTTTAGAGTAATTAAAAAAGGAAATTTTTTCTACAAATCTCGATTTTCATAGGGAGATATCCCAATAATTATAAAATAATTAAAAATCAATTTTATTGTATTAAAAAGACAAATTTACCCTTAAAAACTTCAAAAATTTCAAAAATATCTTACATACTAGGAGAAATATTATTAAGAACAACTTGGTAATTACAAGACATAGGTTAAAAATTAAGTTTTAGATCAATCCGAATCTGATCTCATCTGAAGCAAATTATGAATTATTCAATCCTAATTCGATCTGATGTACATGTCAATTCAAACAAATCTGAAATCGCTAATTTTAAGTCAATCCGAATCCGATCCGAAAATTATTCAATCCAAAAATTATTCAATCTGAATCTGATTCGTTGTATATGTCAATTCGAACAAATCCGAATCCATTAATTTTAAATCAATCCAAAAATTATTCAATCTGAATTCGCTTTAAATTCCAATCTGATCGATAGGGTCAAAATTTTAATTTAAATCTATTAAAAAAATTACATAAATAAGCAAATTATGAAATATCAATCTGATCCGAACTGATATAAATGTCAATCCGAATAAATCCAAATCTGATATAATTTCAACATATAAAATGAAAAATTACATAAAATAAAAAAAATCTAAAATAAAAATATTTTTCATACAAATTAAAAGGTAAACAACATGATTAACTATAATTCAACAAAAATAATCAAAAAGAAAAAATTCAACATCAATTACATAATTTAACTCCAAAAAATTAAATATCAATTACATAAATTAACTTCACTCTCCAAAATTAATAATAACAATCACTCTTTTTAATAATCATTCAAGGTTTAAGTCACCAATACCATCAAGAACATCTGCATGATCAAAATTAAATAGTTAAAAATATACATAAATAATAAGCTAATAAACATAATAATATATATTTGATAACAAATAAATCTATATATATTCAAAATATATATTTGAAAGTTTTATGCAATATACCTGATTCTAGAGCCTCAATTTCACCAAGTAATTCTTGGATATTAATGATTGTAGTTGAACGAATCCAATTTTGAGTGCAAATCAAAGATTGTACAGTTTTAAAAGATAAGGAACTCTTGTATGGACTAATTGTACGACCACCAGTAGAAAATGCATATTCAGATGCTACACTAGATATCGGTATGGCCAATACATCTCGAGCTATCAAAGACAAAATCTTAAATCTTGAGGAATGAACATTCCACCAACTTAATAGATCAAATCTATCATCATCCATATATATTAGGTTAAAAATCAAAGAGATACGGCTAAGGTTAGGTCAAGTTAGAATAATAATTAAGTTTATTAATTATTATATATATATTTTTAAATAATATATTAAATATATCGGATTGGATCAGATTATATGGATTTAAATATTTCTAATCCGAATCCGAGTGGATTGATAAAATCCAATCCGAATCTGATCCGACTTCTGATCGAAACCATTCATTTTTATCGGATTGATCAGATATTTTGCTCACCCCTATTATATTCTATACATATTATTAATTCTTTCTGTTTTGAGAGAATTTAGGTATTTAACTTTAGTTATTTTTAATGAGAGTAAGAAATGGTATTGACTAAATATATCATGTATTCTCCTCGGTATATATATCTTTATGTACATAGTGGGGTGCGTATTAACGACCTGGTTAATACAAACTAGTTTATAGAATTTAGATAGTTCGTTACAAGTATTTACAAACAATGGGAGGATATTTATATACAAGTCGTTCATGGATAATGGCATTGATACCAGGGATATCATAACTTTACCAAGTCTTGACATCCAAAACCTCATTGTTTGATGAGGAGATGCTTTGTCGACTAGGTTGGTGTGCTTTTCCAAGTTCGTTGGGCGCAAGTCTTTTGTTGAGCCAACTTTATGTCCTTGCTTTACCCTAGCGGGATACCTGTACTGATTAGGTCGCATGTCCGTTACATATTTAATACCAAACATTAACTCCATCATTCTCTTTAATTGAGAAATCAAGAGAATAACCTGGTCACATATTCCTCATATAAATAACAACCACCAAGATTACAAATTTATAATGTTTTACGGTATTTTTTTATCTATAATGAGACCTTTCAACTTCTTGTTTTCCCTTTTATAAATAGTAGGAGAATATACTTACTTTTTACCTATTTTTAACTAAGTTTATTATACTCAGAGGTCATTTTATTCTTTCATAAGGCCGCTCAAAATTTTTTTGGGTCCTCTCAATTTGTGTATTTAACATCGTTTTCTCGGATTGAAGTCGTTGTTACATCATTTACTCCTTGATTTTGATACGAACTTCTCTTTTTAGGTAATTATTCATCCTCTTTCTTAATGTCACATAAGGGAAAAGAAGTGAGATCTTCATAGAGAGATCTTTCTAAAAATATTTCTCCCTGTCGTATTCCCTCGAGGTCATTTGCAACCAAACAACCTGAAATGACGGAGAGTAGTGACAATAGGGCTTCGCCGAGAATTATTAAGGAAGGGATTCTCACTCTTCCTACTTCCTCGAGGTCTAAAGTGGTGTCTACCTCATCTTCACGGGATTCAATTCCTGTGATCAGGATTCCCATGTCTACATCTACCAAGGTACCTTGCCCAAAAAAGAAAAGGGAAAATAAGGGCGAGTCTACGCATAGAACCAAAGATAAACATCAAATTGAAAAAATTCCTAGTGTCTTAACAATTAAAGATTTGGAAGAAATTAGACAAACATACAACATACCAGCCCATGTAGGGTTAATGCTAGTACCCCCACATTTATGTGATATTGATGATCCATCACTGGGGTGATGGGTAATACATTTAACGGCCTTTAAGATAGGGTTACGTTTCCCCTTTTCCAAATTGGTGGCTTGTGCTTTGAGCACTTTTGATATTAATTTTGCACAAATAAATCCAAATGGGTGGCAAACTCTTTTATGTCTTTCTGTAGTATTTGGAGAACATGGCATAGACCTAGAAAATGATGAATTAAGTTGTTTATATTGTTTAAAAATGAACGGGTTAGATAGAGGGAGGGCGTACATATCTTGTGTTATAGGTCACGAGTTGTATCTCAGACTACCTGATAGCACCTCGGGCTGGAAAGATAAATACTTTTATATTATTGGAGATATTTGGGGTGACGGGGTGAATTTTCCAATTCGACACACCTGAAACCCTAATTTTAACACTTCACAACCTCGGGCTAACAAGTTTATGAGTAAACTGTATATTAGTGGTAAAGAAAAAATGAGGTGGATTGAGCTACAAAATACCTCGAATGAAGGTTATCGCGATATCCTGACTATAGCTCGCTTAAAGAAGTCCGAGGTATGGCGAGGTTACACAAATGAATATCAAGGTCACTATTTTAGTATATATATTTTTGTTTATGTTTGTATATTTGCACATTGTTGGTAAATTTTACTAATGTGTATATATATCTTACATGGATGGATTATTCACACATTGATTTAAGAGATCTCATTGACACTTCACATGTACAAGAGCTAGCTCCTAGCTATTCGCATCTGGCACGTATGACCCCATCACCTACACAAGAAGATCTGTTCCTAAATTTAGAGGTCGAAACTACCCCAGAAAATGTAATTCCTTCAACTAATTTGGATAACCCGTGCTTGATATCACCTTGTGAACCAAAAACATCAAAAAAGAGGAAGGTTGGGGAATATACCCCTGGAATAGAGACAATGGATATGGATGACTTTGAATTTGATGAGGTCGTCTTGAAAGACGTCATTGTTTTGGAGAGAATTTAGGTATCTGACTTTAGTGATTTTTAGTGAGAAGTAAGAAATGGTATTGATTGAATATATCATGTATTCTCCTCATTTAAGGGATATATATATCTTTACGTACATAACGGGGTGCGTATTAGCAACCTGGTTAATATAAACTAGTTTACAAAATTTAGATCGTTCGTTACAAGTATTTACAAATAAGGGGAGGATATTTATATACAGGTCGTTCATGGATAACGATCTTGATACCATGGATATAATAAGTTTACCAAGTCTTGACATCCAAAACCTCATTGTTTGATCACGAGATACTTTGTCGACTGGGTTGGTGTGTTTTTCCAAGTTCGTTGGGCGCAAGCCTTTTGTTGAGTCAACTTTATGTCCTCGTTTTACCCTAATGGGGTACCTGTACTTATTAGGTTGTATGTATGTTACATATTTAATACCAAACACTTTCTACCACATTCTATATCTCATTCTTTCTTCTACATTCTATATCCTACTCCTTTTTTCATCTCTACTTCCATGTTTACTACCAATCATACACAAGCTTTAATATTTTGAGTATCGTATCAAAATATTATAAATATTAAAAATAAAAAAAGATATATCAAAGATGTGAAAAATGAAGAAAAAATTGAGTCACAAATCAATTTGAACAAATACAGTGATTTAGTAAGGGTGTACCGAACATTACTGAAAATTTGGTTCCCATTCCTGAAGATATCATGATTGTTCAGTATACCTTATAGAACCAACTAAAAATATTTAAAAATTGCTTTGGTAAGTCAAACCGAACATTTATGATATGTTTGATAATGGGAACCGAACCTTCCAAAAATATTCGGTACACCCTTATTGAACCACTATTTTTTTGAAATTTTTTTATTTTTTATTTTTTTACACAATAATAGGACATATAAGTTACAAGATAGAAAAAATATCAACTACAATAATTAAATAGGATGAGATATCTTATATATTTATAATAAATAATATGTATTATCTCATTGGAATGTATTAATGTATGTTTTTTTAATATAGGTGCTTATTTAAAAAGAAGATTTGATAGCATATACGAAATCTATTTGGACAGATGATAGAATGGTGATTGTGATGAATTTTTTTTACACGAATTCAGATGGTAGGAGAACTAGGATTGATTTTACATATGAAAAAAATGGATTTATCATTCTAAAGCAAAACCAAAAGACTCATATGATAAAAAAAAGGATGAGAATTAGAAGGAAATCGAAACAAGAAAATGTTATTGTCCATTTTCTTTAAAAGGAAGAATGATATAAAATACTTCTAATTGAAAGTTAACTGTTAGTTGTTAATCATCAATTAGTACAATATCTTGAAGGTCATCCATATGCAAGAAAACTCACTAATAAATAGATGAATTTACTAGTTAATATGATAAAGTACAACATCATGTCGAAACACATTTTATATAGGACGAAGCAACATAATAAGTAAAATTGTAATACAATAAAACATATTTACCATGCTTATCAAAAGAATCAAAGAATAAGATAGAAAGTCAATTTCCCAACAATTGATGTGTTTGTTGGCTCTTCACAATTATATAGAGTGGCATAAGAGCAATGATATTGATGAGTTTATTATAGATATGTTTTTTGCTCATCCAATATCTATTGATTTGATAAGAGCTTTTCCTCATATGATTATCATGGACTGCACACTACAAGACTAACAAGTAAAAATTGTCGCTTTTTTAGATTGTTAGAGTTACTTCTACAAACATAACATAACTCATTGCATGTGCATATCTATAATTTGAAAAGGATGATAACTATCATTGGCTATTGGAGAAATTAAAATCTTTGATGAATGAAAATTTATGCATAATGTCACCATAACAGACAGAGAAAAAGCTCTTATGAATACAATCATAGAAGTGTTTCCCACATCTACTCACCATCTTTATAAATGACATATTTCAAAAATGTACTAGCAAATACGAAGAAATTATTCAAAGAAAAAAAATGATGAGAAACTTTCAATAGTATGTGACATAATGTTATATTATCTAAGTCTACTAGTGTATATAATTTGAACATAGATTATCTTAATTATGTGAACAATGTATAGTTGAATCCATATAAAGAAAAATCTGTTTGAACTTGGACAGATTTACATATGCATTTAGGAAATACAACAACAAATAGGACTAAAAAGTGCATATGCAACGTTGAAATGACAATTGAAGACATCACAAAAAATATTTTAATAATAATTATACAATTCAAATATAAATAATGTCATTGTAATAGGTTTGTCTTACCTATACAAAATGATTTCCATCGACAAAATAAATAGCACATATCTTATGCTTAGTAGGCATATCAGACCAAAGAGGAAGAAAAGTCAATGATCTGTCTAAATTGAATATAGAAACCATTACATTATATGTAGAAGCAATGATATGTCTCATATATGATAATATCATATATTTATCAAGACCATAACTACCATTAAAATGAGAAAATTTATGTACAAACTCTATCTTCACTTCATAAATATCATATAGAAAAGTGTAATCTTCATGGTGATTTTGTAACTAACTAAGTATGTCAATCCTAACTTAAGGCCATATTTCCTCCCCAAATCCAAGTCTCATAACCACAACTCTAAACCCATAATTACCATCACCCAATACATTATTAAAATTCCTTACATAAGGTTTGAATTAATAGGCATTTGGCTTAAATATATTGAAGATTCTATTGATAGTTTTGGTCAAGCTCTTTTCACTAATAACATTCATTTTCTTGAGAATTGTGCCTTATTTGAAAGAAAAATTAATTCAGAATCAGGTATAGATGTATTAGGTACCTTCTCAGCTAATATATACTCAAAACTGGAAGGATAATCGTGTTGAAGATTCGGTCTTAGAAGGACAACTTCAATTTCTTTGTTTCAAGTGTTTCATCTAAATAAGTTGTATTTGGATATGCCAAGATACTTAATGTCATGTACATCTCAATTTTCACGTGCCTATCACTATTGTGAAAGTGTATTATAAATTCCTCAACAAAATAGGTACAATCCAATTATAGATCAATATCTTGTAAAGTGGATACAAAACTGAGTTTCCTCTATTGGGCATAAAGTGAAGACAACTCAATAAGATGATTTAGTCGTTTGTACTGATTAATGGCACATGCACATGGTAATCCATAAATTCAAACATTTGCACAACTACAATTGGTAAAGTCAAATGATATTTGATCTACTATTTCAGATTGTTTCAAAATAAGCTTTAGTGTAGTTTGTGAAACAAATCCTCTTAAATCTTTAAATAGCCACTCGGGTTTAAAATAAAGTTGGATTTTAGTTAAGATTATCTCAAATGAAGCTTTAATCTGTGTATGTTAGATCTTCAATAACTGGTGAATGTTATCCCAGTTTGACACCAAGTTGCTTTGTGATTTCTAGCAATCTATGCTATCCTTTCTGCAACATCTGGCCTTCTCATAACACTTTGGAGTGGGTGAGAAGTGAGCACCACAATCATGTGTGAGCTGAAGTAATTCCTGAGCTTTCGCACACTAACTTTGAGAACGAATGCTAATTTTTCAATTGTTGGATATCTGCTTTGGGCATCTATCAGGACCTAGCTGACATAGTAGACAGGGTGTTGAATCTTGTCTCTTTTGGCTAAGAGTACGACGTTGCATGTGTGGGATGTCATAGTCAAATACAAGTACAGAACCTCGCTTAGGCAAGGGCTAGCTAAGATAAGGATTACTTAGATACTTTTTGATTTCTTCAATGGCTCTATCACAACTCTCATCCCAAAAGACTGATGTGCCCTTTCTTAGCATTTTGAAGAAGGGCATACATTTATTGGTGCATTTAGAAATGTACCAGTTCAGTGCTACATCCTTCCATTTAACTGACAGATTCCCTTAAGGGTAGAATGTGGCTTCATATTCACTACGACCTGTATATTATCTTGGCTAGCCTTAATCCCTTTGGCGGACACAAGGTACCCTATGAATTTTCCCACCACAATACCAAATACATACTTCTTGGGGTTGAGCCTCATACCATATCTTTGGATTATTGAGAATATCTCATCTAGGTCCTTAATATGGTTCAGGGGTTAAGTTGATTTCACCACCATATCGTTTACATATGCCTCTAGATTCCTTCCAAGTTTCTCTTCAAATATTTTATTAATTAAACGTTGAAATATGGTGCCCACATTTTTTTAATCCAAATGGCATCCTCTTATAACAGAACATTCCATCTTCCGTGATGAAAGATGTTTTCTCCTCGTCTTAGGGGTGCATTTTGATTTAGTGGTACCCAAAGTATGCATCCAAAAAACTCATTAGCCCAAATCCAATAGAGGCATCTACTAGATGATCAATACTTGTAAGAGGAAGCAATCCTTGGGACATGCCTCATTTAAATCTGTGAAGGACACACATGTAAGATGACCAACATGATTTCTTGACCAGGATCACATTTGATAGCCATGAAGGGTAGTTGACCTCCCTTATGTCCCCAACTTCTTTAAAGGCAACTAGATGGTGCTTGATTATCTCATTCTTTTTCTTGGGAATTTTCTTTTTTGTTATTGAATAGGTCTAGTCTCTGGATTGAAATTTAATCGATGTGTCATGACTTCTAGATCAATCCAGGCATATCATTTAGGATCCATGCAAAGAAATATGTGTTAGACTTGAGAAATTATTATTTGATATTATTATATTAAATGATAGTTGTTTTGTCTCAACTCTATGGCTTGAAAAAAGAGCGAGAGAGTTTATTTAATGATACTAGGATGCAAGAAAGTATGAAAAGAAACATAGACAAGTTTAAGCCCAATGTTTTTTATTATATTATTTTTTCCATTCTCTTTAAAATGTATCTTTCAATACTATAAAAAACAAGAAAATTATCAAATTAATTATGATTAAATTTTCATTTGTTTCACAATCTTTCTAATAACTCTTTTAATCATTTAATCTATAAAATTTTGTACTTTTAAAATTTAAGAAGCATTTTTTAATTTTCTTCATATATATGTTACATATTTTTGTGCCTATTTATGAAGCATTGATCAAGAAAATTGTATTATTTACTTATTGTATTTGACATCTTACAATGTTGCTTTTATGTAATACAAAAACACAAAAATCATTATTAAAAATAAATTGTATATTATATGTTTATAAAATTTATAATTTATTTAAAATATCTAATACAAATGTATTATCATAAATAAAAATAAATATCCATTTAATTTATAAGTATAAATTTTCACGTGAAATATATATACTAATGATTCATAGTGAATTAAGGATTTTGAAATAAAGATAAGGAAAAACATAATAACGAGAATAAAGAAAAAATATTAGTGTGGTCTTGGAGACGTGATGAGGTAACAAGGTGTTTTTTACTTTAATCAATGAACTAAATCTCATATAAATCAATAATTTTCAATTTCTTATTTTATATTTTTCCTTAAATAAGATTACTGATAACTGTATTTTATATAGTTATTTTCATCTATTTTTTAATTATAATTGCTATGTTCTTTATATTTTTGGTTAATTTTAGTTAAATAAATTAATATTGACTCTTTATGTGTTAAGGAAAATATTTTGAAGAAAATTAAATAATTTGAATCGAAAACGTACTTAATTATAAATTTATGTCTAAAAATATAATTTCAAATAAAAGAGTGCTTAATTACAACTTATAAAAGTCTAAATTATAATTTAAATTAATATTGGGCTTAATTTTAAAAAGTTTAAAATTTAATTTAAATTAGAAAAGGGTATAATTGTAATTAAAGAAAGTTTAAAAGGTAATTTGAATTAAATTGGAGAGCTAAAATGCAATTAAGGAAATTTATATTTTGTGCAGGAAAAGGAGGCCATGTGCACCATCATTTACGCGTGACACCAACCATTAGATCAGACAATCAACGGATACGATGAGGTGCGTGGATTACAAGCGCGACAAAAGAGAGTGAACGCAGATTTCAGGGTTCACGCGGCTCGGCACGTCAGTGGGGCCCACCTGCTGCGCAGGTCGACATGCAAGGTGGGACACACGTGTCTGTTACGCATCTGTCAAAGGGCATGATCCTATGCGGCAGAACCACGTGCAATCGTTCCCACTAGCTATTTAAAGTCTGCCACGTGTCCCACGTTCCCCTTCAATCAATCATGTGTTACCACATGGTAGGTTTCGGCGAACGCAAAAGCGTAGAATCATGCACGCGTCTCAACAACTGTCCCCCACGTTCTCGCACTTCTAATCCCATATGGAATTTCCTTGTGGGCCCATCCTTGATATCTAGTGATATGCTGCAACGTGTCCCACTTTAGAGTTCAATGAATCATATTGTGACACGTGGTAGCGTGAATTAAAAAAAATGCGACGCGCACCTTCCTAGTTTTGCATCTTCGATATTTTTGTCCCCTACCCGTATTATTTAATTATTTTCTCCATACATATTTGTCCCCCGCGTATTAAAAAAATATTTTTAAATGTATTTTTTTTAGAAATTTGATGTTATAAATAGGGGATAGTATGAAAGTTTTTTCTTTTTGAGTTTTGAGTTTTGAGTTTTGGTTTTTAGTAGTGTTTGGGGGTGGATGATGGAACAAGCAGAAACCATTTTTGGCTTCTGTTGTATTCTACATGTGCCAAATATTTACGATCTGAAATGATTTAATTTTCTTTTGTTCTTCTTCTCATTTTCCTTAACTACTGTAATTTTAATTTTAATTTATGAAGTAATTTAATTTTTCTAGGGTTGCATTTTATCTAAATTTATGAAGCTTTGATTTTAATTATTTTTGAACAATTTATAAGACATTCGATTTGTTTATTCTATTTGTGCTTAATGCTTTTGATTATTTACGAATTTTATCAAATGATCTGTGGCACTTAAATAAACTTGGAAGAGGCATTTTTGTGTATATTGCTCATAGATAGAATGACATGTATGATGAAGGATAGGAATATACCCTAATTGTATGTGTGGTCATTCGAGAACTTAAAACGTAATGAATCTTGGTGAATTTAATTCTCAAAGGAATATAGTGAATTAATTTAACAAGGTGTGTCTATACGGAGCTCGGAAGAGATGTATGGATAAAATTAGAAGTTTTCGGTTGACAAATTAAATGTACTAAAAAATATAAATCAAGACAAAATAACATGATTCGAGTGGATTAATTTGGTGAAAAATTGCAATCCTAGATTTCTTTTATTTTGTTATAAAACTCTTTTCTTAACTTGTTCCAATCAACGATCGTTTTGGATAAAATCAGAGAGAGATAATTTTAGTACTCAACAAACTATAGTAACAAATCTCCGTGGGAACGATAACTTACTTATCAAATTTTATTACTTGTGACCGTGTATGCATGCACATTTTATGTTCTCATAAAAGAGACAACAATGACATATTTAGAAGTTTGATTTTGTCAACTTGTTAGGTGCTTTGGTTCAACCTATATGTAGTTTTGGTAACTGAAAAAATGCATTGTGATATGAATTTTAGTATTATAAATCATTTTGAAACCTTTCTTATTTTTTTCTTGTTCTTTTTTTTTTGCATTGAAACTTGTGCAAAAAGCAAAAAGTGGCTCAAGTAAGAAGGTTGAAGTAGGATGTGGTCGAGGAACATCATGAAAGAACGAAGAAAGCATTACAATATGCATAAGTTGCAAGTGGACTTAATATAGGCACAATTGTAGTAAAAGGAACAATTAAGAATATGAGTATAAGTTGTTATGGTTAATCATAGAGAGATTGGGGAAGAAGAAGAAACAATGAGAAAGAGACACTATTACAATACATATATATAGTCTCGAACATTTAGCTTTAATTTTTTAAATAAAACTGAGACTATAGTGTTTTGGCCTCGGTTATTTAAAAGTTGAGGCCATAAATATACCTTATGACCTCAGTTATTTAAAAATCGAGGTTATAAACATACCTTATAGTCTTGATTATTTAAAAATCGAGGCCATAGACATACGTTATCAACTTTTTCTCTTTTTCTCTTTTTTAAAATTACATAGACATATGTATACACAAATGTTTTTTCTTGGCCATTATTAATTTCTTTTCTCTGCTCATTGTCCAAACATTAACCTCTTCGATCTCGATCCACCCTTTTCAAAGCCATCTCAGAGCAACCCTAGGGTTGATGAGTGTGCCTCTCTCCACTGATCTCCGTGAGAAGTATCTATACTAGTTTGCAAGGATGATGAGGTTTAGGTGGTTTGAGGCACATGCAAGGGTCGTGATGAAAAGGTTGTTCAAGTCTATCGTCGCGATGGTTGTCCTTTACTTTTGGATTTAATAGAAGGATGTCAGCATCTTCAAATCCTTTTCCATTTATTTTTTCTATTTCCCTTTTAATTGACAAGCTCTATATTGTTGGTGTTCTTATGCTACGGTTGTTCCTACTTCCTAGGCATCTGGTAAGTATTATAGTTGTATGATAAATATCTCTATAGTCTATACTTCTTTGGTGGAAATATCTTTCTATAATCTATCTGCAACACCTAATACATTTTAGAATCCAGATAGGAGTAGTGGTTTGACAATTTCTAGTTATGTTTTGTATTAATTTTGTTCCTTTTTTCTTACTTTCAGGCTTCTGCATAAGGTTTTTTTTTGGTAATATGCTCATTGCCAGTATTTGGCCTGATGCTTGGTGTTGGTGCTTGGTCTGATGCTTAGTGTTGGTGCTGGTACTTGGCGGGGTACTTGGCCTTATGCTTGGTGCTGATGCCTGGTACTAGTGTTGGTGCTTGGTACTGGTGTTGGTGCCTGATGCTGGTCTTGGTGCTTAGCCTAATACTTGGTACTAGGCCTGGTGCTTGGTGCTTGGTGCTTGGCCTGTTGTTTTTTGGTAATATGTTAATTTCCAATGTTTGGCATGGTACTTGGTGCCAGTACTAGTGCTTGGCCTGATGCTTGGTGTTGGTACTAGGGTTGGTGCTTGGCCTGGTGCTTGGTGTTGGTACTAGGGTTGGTGCTTGGCCTGGTGCTTGGTGTTGGTACTAGGGTTGGTGCTTAGCCTGTTGTTTTTTGGTTATATGTTAATTTCCAATAATTGGCTAGGTGCTTAATGCTTGGTCTGGTGCTTAGTGCTAGTGCTTGTGCTGGTGCTGGTACAAGTGCTTGGTATTGGTGCTTTGCATGGTTTATAGTGTTAGTGCTAGCCTGGTGCTTGGTATTGGTGCATGGCGTTGGTGCTAGCCTAGTGCTTAGTGCTTGGTGTTGGGGCTTGGTTTGTTATTTTTTTTAATAATATGCTAATTTCTAGTGTTTGGCCCGGTGCTTTGTTCTGGTGTTGGTGTTTGGCCTAGTGCTTGGTGCTGGTATTGATGTTAGTGCATGGTCCTGATATTGGTGCTTGGTACTGGTACTGGTGCCTGTGCTGATGCATGGTGTTGATGTTGGCACCTAGTGTTCGTGCTTAGCCTTTTATTTTTTGGTAATATGATAATTGCAAGTGTTTGGCCTAGTGTTTAGTGCTGGTGCTTGACCTATTTTTGTTTTGATAACATGCTAATTTCCAGTGTTTGGTCTGGTGCTTAGTACTTATGTTGGTGCTTGGTGATGATGCTAGTGCATGGTGTTGGTGCTGGTGTTAATGCTTATGATGGTGCTGGTAATTGGCCTGGTGTTTTGTGTTGGTGCTAATGTTGATGCTTGGTACTGGTGCCTAGTGCTGGTGCTCGATGCTGGTAATTGGCCTGGTGTTTTATACTGGTGCTAGTGTTGATGCTTGGTACTGGTGCTTAACCTAGTGCATGGTATTGGTATTGGTATTGGTACTGGTGTTGGTGCTTGTGCTTATGGTAGTATTGGTGCGTAGTGTTGGTGCTTGGCCTAGTGTTTTGTGCTGGTATTGGTGCTTAGCCTGTTATTTTTTAGTAATATGTTAATTTCTAGTGTTTGGCCTTATGCTTGGTGCTTGTGTCTAGCTAGGTGCTTTTCTGGTGTCTGGTACTGGTGCTTGGCCTGGTGATGGTACTGGTACTTGGTTTGGTGATTGGTGCTAGTTTTTGGTGCTTGGTACTGGTGTTGGGGCTGGGGCTTGGCCTGGTGCTTAGTGTTGGTGCTTGGTACTGGTGATGGTGCCTGGTGCTTAGTGTTGGTGCTTGGTACTGGTGATGGTGCTTGGTGTTGGTACTAGTGCTTGGTTATGGTGCTGGTGCTTAGCCTGTTGTTTTTTGGTAATATGCTAATTTCTAGTTTTTGGGTTGTTACTTGGTACTGGTCCTTGTGCTTAGCATGGTGCTTGGTATTGGTGCCTGGTGTTAGTGTTGGTGTTAATGTTGGTACCGGTGCCTGGTGTTGGTGTTAATGCTAGTACCAGTGCCTGGTGTTAGTGCTTGGTACTGGTGTTGGTGCCTAGTGTTGGTGCTTGGTGCTGGTTCTTAGTACTGGTGAAAGATTTCCTTGTGTTGTTATTTCAATTTTAGGGTATTCATTATATCAATTGATCAGGTTGCAAGTCAAGTTATTTAAGTTACAGAATAATGGGTCATTATAACTATTTGCATTTGTATTCTATAAATTGTTTTTGCACATTAATTGGTTGTTGTCACTAAATTATATAAACTATATATGCCTTGAGGTTTGCTGTTTATTATTGCTAATGCATTAGAATATGCATGATTTACATTTTTAATGTTACGTTTATCATTAAGAACTTTAATCTCAGTATTTAGTGTCTTGTGGAAAGTATGAAAGCGTTAATGTTACGTTTATCATTAAGAACTTTAATCTCAATATTTAGTGTCTTGTGGAAAGTATTAAAGTAGTGCTATCTAGAAAATAGAGCTTATTGATTTGTATTGATGTAATTTATAGGAGAGAGATTATTGATTTGTATTGATGTATTGATATTATATATATAATGCATATTTACATGTTCTATGGCGTATTTCTTATGTAGTTAAAGGTCTGTAAAGCAGTGGAGATGTAATCACAAGTAATTAATAGGTTACATTGAAAGTAATATACTAGTTTTTAGATAATCCTTTATCAAGCTTATGGAAATTACTAAATTTGTCTAATCATTTTGTTCAGATTTTTTGAAATGTTCAAAATTAAGTGAATTTTGTAATATTCTTTTCAATGTATGGAATAAATAGAGTTCTTAATGAAGTTTACTTCGTTGGTTTATCTCTGGTATAAATGAGCTTGAAGAGACACTTTTGTAATGTTTTAGTCCAAAATATCACCAAGTAGTATTTGACTTCGTCGAGCAGCTAAGGTTTTACCAAGGTGTGTCATCGAGCACATTGATTTTGTTAAGTAAGAGTATTTGACTAATTGTGCATCATATGATTCGTTCATTCTTGTATTGGAAATTATGACTATGATGTTTGTGCAGGAAATTACTATTGAAACTGTTAAACATGATTCAAAAGTCGAGAAAAATATTGTTGATGTTAACATGAAATTAGGCATTGATTGTTTTAATAACAAGAAAAGGGATCCAAAGAAAACACATGACATAAGTGAGTATCATTTCATTTATTGTCTCATCACAAATATGTTATGTACTTTTCTATAAATTGCATACACAAGCATCACATATTTCTAGCTATTTATCCATAAATTCCATTTCATCTAATTTTTGTTATGTTTTAACCCTCCAACGCACCACCACCAACACTAGTGCAGCACCCCAACGCACCACCACCAACACTAGTGCAGCACTACTAGTACAAGCGTACCACCACCAACACCAGCGCAACACCCCAGCGCACCAACACCAGCGTAGCACCCCAGCACACTAGCACCAACGCACCAACAAAACTAGTAAAATAGGGTCAAATTCAAGAATTACAAGTGCGTTGCGACACATTCCTCTTGATTTCATTGGCTATTATGGAAAAATAATAAGCGTCACGACATGGTTTTATGTGTGTTTTTGCCCGTTATTCGTAAGAGCACACTTCCATGCCGAGTTTCCAGAATTTTAATCCTAATTGTAGCAGGTTTAAACTTATCATTATATATATGCAATCAGGGTAAAATCCTTGGGACACAAGAATATACATTTTAATTTTCTTTGCATTAGTTTTGTGTATGCCCATGGAAATAGATATAAATCTTGAACTTTTTGATCTTAAAATAAAAAGAACTCTTCACAGGTTAAGAAGAGAAGGATTAAACCAACTTCATCTTGAAGATATGGAATATTTGGAGCCACAACGAGACATTATCGTCCCTAAAATGCTTCAGGACTTCACAGTACCACAGGTAGATAAAGTTCAATCATACATTACTAGACCCTCTATTAATGCAAATAATTTGAAGTTAAATCCTACTGTCATCTAAATAGTACAATCAAATCAATTTGGAGAGCTAGATAATGAGGATTCTAGCTCCCACTTAGCCACATTCTTTGAGTTATGTAATACCTTCAAAATGAATGGAGTTTTCAAAGACGCCATATGTCTTCGCTTGTTCCCTTTCTCACTTAGTGACAAGGTAAGGCAAAGGCATGGCTAATTTATTTACCTAAAGGATCCATCACCCCGTGGGACGATATGTCCCATAAATTCTTGGCTAAATGTTTCTCACCTTCAAAGACATCCAAATTTAGGAACGCTATCACTTTTTTTAAACAATTTGATAGGGAATCTTTCTATGATAGATGGGAAAGCTTCAAAGAGCTATTGAGAAAATTCCCACATCATAGTATTCCTTCATAGTTACAAATCCAAACATTTTACGGAGGATTATTAGGGAAAACAAGAATTATTCTTGATGTAGCAGTTGTATGTGCTTTAATGGAAAAAGGTTAGAGTGAAGCCTTTGCGTTACTAGATGGAATGCCCTCTAATAGTTGTCAATGGCCAATAGAAAGGTTTAATCCAAAAAAGGTTGTTGTAAGGGCAGATATGGTTACCCTTACAACCTTGCAAGCACAAACGAATGCACTGTTGTTACGGCTATCAAACAAATTTGATGTGGCATCTATAGAGATGAATATTGTACAAAACCCCTCTGTTATTTGTGAGCACTATGGTGAACCTTATACTAGTAATACTTGTAGAAGTAATCATAGGTTGTTAATTATATCATTAATCCAAAGGGAACCCTTACTTAAATACTTATAATCCAAGTTGAAGGAACCACCCTAATTTCTCTTGAAGCAATAATAAGCAAAGTGGAGCATCCAATAATAGACCGCTATTCAACCCACTGGGGTTTAATCAATCACAATAAGGACAACCACCTATTAAAGAAGCAAGACTAGACGGAGTGGAGAACGCATTGGAAACAATGGCTACCTTTCTTATCACTATTAGTCAAGATATGAATAAGCTCAATGCTAGGATGGATGCTATATCCTCTAAGATGGATGGCTTGATAATAAACGAATGCAACAATAGTGCTAGTATAAAAAACATAGAAGTGCAAATAAGAAAGCTTGCCCAAATGTTGCAAGTAATAATTCAAAGTATGCTTCCTAGTAACATCAAAGTAAATCCTAAGAAATATGGTAAGGAGCAGTGCAATGCTATCATAACAAAATGTGGGTTAATAGTAGAAGGTAAGGAAGAAAAGAAAACTACAAAAGAAGAGAAAGAGCATGAAAAAATAGTTGTGAAACCTAAAGAAGATAATACTAAAAGGTAGAAAGACTATATTGCACCCCTTTCTTTTCCAGAAAGACTCAATAAACAGAAGTTAAACCAACAACTCTCCAAATTCCTTAACATGTTTTAGAAGCTACATATTAATATTCCCTTCATAGAGGCTTAGAACAAATGTCATCATACAGAAATTTATGAAGGAGATTCTATCAACAAAGAGAAAAGTTGGAGATTATGAGACCATTTCCCTTATGGATGGTTATAGTGCTATAATTGATCAAAAATTACCACCCAAATTGAAGGACCTCGGTACATTTTACATTCCATGCACAATAAGAGATCATTACTTTGAGAAAACACTATGTGATTTGGGAGCAAGTATCAACTTACTATCCTTGTCAATTTTCAAAAAATTAGGACTTAAGGAAGGACAACTAACCTCAATTAAATTACAAATGGTAGACCGGTCATTAAAGAAACCAAACTGAGTAATTGAGGATGCATTAGTAAAGATAGATAAGTTTATTTTCCTTGTTGATTTCATTACTTTAGATATGGAAGTAACACGACATCCCCATTATTTTAGGTGATCCTCTCTTAGCTATAGGAATGACCTTAATTGATATAAAGGGGAAGAATTGATTATGAGAGTTAAAAAGGATGAAGTAAAAATCGAGTATTCAAACTTTCAAAGACATCCTATGAAGTTAAAAGGCAAGAAGAAGTGAAAACAATAAGCTTGGAAAAAGAAAAGGTGGAGAATGAGATTAAAAATAAGAGAGAAGAAAATGAAAAGAAAAGGAAGAAAAAGGAATGGAGATGAAAGAAGTATGGATTAGATAATTATACCATGATAGAGATAAAAAAAATGTATAGAGAGACCAAACCCTTCATAAAGGAACTATATGTGATGGAACATCCTTTGAATAGTGATACCTTACAAGGAAGTACCAATGGAGCTACTAAAGATTTGAAGTACTTAAAGAGAGCAAGCGGTATAAGTAGAAAGGGTCACCTAAACTATCATATGTTGCATCCAAGTTGAAGAGCTTAAGAAGGTCTAGTGAAGGACCTAAAATGTGGTGCTTATTAGGAAGCAACTAACATCTTTTTATTATTTATGCTTTTATTGTTTTGTAAGTGAATAAATGTAGATGCACTTGGTAAATACAAGATATATTTAGTAAAGAAGCCAACATTAATATCAAGGGAGTTTTTCTTTTCCTACATCTCTTACTTATATTTACTATATTGTACATTAAAGACAATGTACAATTCAAGTATAAGGGAGGAAACTTTCTTATCTACTTTAGTTTATTAGTTTGTTTTTAAGTTATTAGTTTAATATTTTTAGTTAACACATGGATAAAAATTGATTAATATAAAGCTTTATGCATGTTTACTTGATAGAAAATATATGAACTCAATGATAGAATTGGTTGTCATAATTATGACAAGGATATAACATGCAACTATTAAGATGATTACACTAACCATGTGGTATACTTGCTTGTTTTTAATTGAAATCATAAATATCATGTAGTTAGAAAAATGATTTATGTTTTAAAGTGAGCAATTAAGTGCTAAACTAAACTCTAAATACTATAAACCCCTAAGAAAAAAGAATAAACTTAAATTTAAGTTTTAGGGAGTTGAGTTAAAAAAAAAGCACTAATGTATTAAAGAAAAGCTCAATTGCATGATAAAAAGAAAAGAGACGTGAGTTTGAACCTTAAAATAAGCATTGATCTATCACCACCTAAGTCTCATATTATAAAATGTAAAGTCCTTTTTATCTCTAGTTATATTTATAACCAACAAAAGTGGAAAAGGATATGAAAAATAGACCCATGAAACTTGTTCTAAGATTTTAATCTTTGGCATGTCTACATAAGTCTATCTCATGAGTGCATTGAATAATATCATTTACAAGTCACACACACATATTATTTTGTTAAAAAACCTTACATATCTAGGTGTTAATAGCCATGTAAGCTTCTGAATCATATGAATTATACAATTTTTAAGGGGAATAAATTCATATTGAAAATGCATTAATTGGAGTATACGTGTCTATGAATATGTTTTTCGTGTTAGTATTTACTAGTTATTTTATTAGAGTTTAGTTTGTATTTATTCGAGGACAAGTAAAAAGTTAAGTTTGACGATGTTGATAACTCTAAATAGTAGTTATTTAGTCACTTCGAGCTAGCTATTTGTTTTATTTTGAGATAAATATCATTTAAAAGATTTATCTTATGTTCACTTTGGCATTGTAAGTGAAAAGACATCAAACAAAGCAAACCTAGGCAACATTGAGACAAATTCAAGAATTACAAGCACGTCGGGGCACATAAATAGTACATTATGACATACTATCTCAAATTCATTGGGTATTCTAGAAAAACAACGTGCACCGCAACAAGGTTTTATGTGCGCCATGACATAGTCTTCTAGTGTCTACTTTGTGGCACAAATTTAATTGCACACTGTGACATGAAATAAAGTATCATGTGACCCACTATTCGTAACAACACACTTCAACCCCAAGTTTCCAGAATTTTAATCCTAATTGTATCAAGTTTAAACCTAACACTATATATATGTAATTAGGATTAAGAACCTAGGAAACAAGAAAATACAATATATATATATAATTTACAATTCATAAGAGAAAACATGGAGATTTTATGGCTACAAATCGAGATCAAGAAAAACAAATCAAGCAAGCAATTATGTAGCTAGCAATAAGATTACAAGAGTAGTTGGTTTCTTCATCAAAGTTGAATTTTCATCTTTTTCCTCAACTTTCTTGTAACTCTTCTGCACTCTTGTAT
Organism: Hippophae rhamnoides; assembly: GCA_033030585.1. NCBI lineage: Eukaryota > Viridiplantae > Streptophyta > Magnoliopsida > Rosales > Elaeagnaceae > Hippophae > Hippophae rhamnoides. The sequence goes on from CM065429.1 coordinate 72,685,492, forward strand.
TTTTAATTACAATTTTCAAAACTATGAGCGACTAGGTCTTATTTGGGCTTCTTGATGAACTTAACCACAAAGACATGTTATCATTGATTTTATTTAATTGAAAGATTTTCTTTATTAATAAATTTGATTTTAAAGCTTGAATTATTTAAGATTTATGCCTTAACTTGACAAAATTGGTTTTTAAATTAGTAATAGAATTATTATCACATGAATTGAAATAGTATGACAATATGATTGATAAATATATGACTTAATACATGTGATTATAATTGATGTGAATGAAATAACATGACAATACGATTATTTGCATATAATTTAAAAGGATGCTTGACAAAGATTACTAGGAATATTGCATATAGCACTAAAGAAACCAATCAACAATATTTGATATTATATGTGGAGTGATATAATTCATAGATTCTAAGTATTCAAATATTATTTACTTTATCCTTATATCTTTGAATTAATTCTACGTTAGTTTAAATAAATTTTTCATGTTACTCACTTAAATAGTAGTACAAATACTGCGTATTCGTACTTAATTATAAAAACAAATCACTTTATGTGAAACGATTTAACGAACTTTACTACTTGAACTTTACTACTTGAAAGATCTGTATATTTATGGAATTGCTACCCGTGGTAAACTTGTTTTTGGTGTTAAAGCTACAAGGGAGCTGCTTGTTCAGGATTGTTGGAGATTGGTTGATGGGATGTTCAGTTTTAGATCCATCTCTGCATTTGTAATGATTGTGTTTGGAAAAATGTACGCATGTCAGTATTTTTATAAAGAACTTAGTTCCTAAAAAGAAAAATGTAGTCCCTAAGCACAACTCATCTTTCCAGGTGATCTCCTTCTTTAAAAAGTATTCTTTATTTTATTTTATTTATTTATTTATTTAATTGTTTCTTGATCCTTTATATGATTTTTTTAATGAATAAAACTCACATATAACTATATCATGTTTAGAATTTTACAGTATTAATGAGAAATGTAATGCATATTTAAATCAAAATAAGATAAAGTTAATGCATTATAATTAATTTGACATAGTATGCTACCTAATGCTCACCCTATAAATCTAGTCAATTTTATTACTTAATAAAGATTAACTGGAGATCATGTCTAAGGTTGTTCCATGGAATTTTAATATTAAGATCATAGTTCGGCTAAGGTTTTATTTTTTTACGGAACCGGGAAGATAAGATACGCTTGTAAAAATGACTCTATAACCAATGGAACCAACCTATGCCCACCACTATTGCCTGCTACTAAACTCTGTAAACTTGTAGTTATGTTTTTGTTTGAGAATCTCCATTTCCTATACCTAGTTTTACACAAAAATATGTTCCAAACCAATATCTTGACAAGTCAATATACCGCAGGAACGCCGCAAAAACACTTCCATTAAACGCATAGTTCATCTCTAAATGCATCAATTCTGTATAAGTTGTTTCTTCAAGCAGATATAGAAATTCTAGGGAAGTAACTAACTTAGTTTCAATGATCATCTTCATTGCTTCCAGGGCAGTTAGATAAGAGAGACTCCATTGTTTCATACTGGAAACAAACAAACAGCAAAATCAAGGGAATCAGAACGTTAAATTGTATATCAGCTTAATTTCCAGTTTGGCACATAAATCAAAGATCTAATCATTTGGTGGATAAGACTCACATATTTGAACAACACGAAATATAGCTTAATTGAAAGAAAGAAAGTAAGAAAGAAAGGGGGGGAAAAAAATTTCTCCAGCATAGCTTGAATGTTTTCTAACCTGGCATCCACAGAAGAGGCAATATTTATGTTCATCTCTCAGTTTCATCAATATTTCCACCAAGTCCTGTATGCAGCTCAATTCATTTAAATTTAATGTGAGCTGAGTTAAATTACTTATAAAAAAGTTGGGTGGACTAACTCATGAATTCATGGACATGCTTTTGTTTCACACTTGTATTGAATATTGGCAATTTGACATACCTCTTCAGTGATTTGTTCCTCTTCCTCTTCTTCCCGTTCACCGCCCTCCTCTTCTTCATCTTCATTTTTCTTTGGCTCCACAACTTCCTTATTCTCCAATTGATCTACAGCTGCCTTTGCCTTCCTATAATTAACAACAAATTTTCTATTCCTCCACTGAGACTTTTGTCTAGACCCAAAGTCCTCCATCAAAGCCTCCACTTTTCTTCTCTTACTTTCTACCATAATCTCTTCCATCTTTCTCTTCTCTTTAAGGGGATCTTCCAGCCCAATTCCAGCACGGGATCGTCGAATCTCGAGCCCCACCGGCTCAGCCCATCCCAAGCCCTCCTTGCCAAGGGATCCACCAGGTGTATAGCCCATTTTATTCAGCAATTTAAACCCTATATTGGATTGTGGTATTGGGACCTCTATATTTGCTAAGGTTTTCTCATCCTCTTCCAGTTGCTTTCTTTCTCTGTCAAGCTTCCGCTGTTGTTGCCAATTTAGGGCTTTGGACTTCTTCGAAGATTGAACGGGTAAGGTTTGGTTACTAGAACCCTGTAAATTTCACATTAATATATAAAAAAAATTCACCCAAATTTTGAAAAACAAGGCATCTAGAAATCGAAATTCCACAATAACTCAGAAATTGGGATTGGAGTTTCTATCGGAAAAGATTTCTACGAAACCAAAGATGGTAACAATAGTCTTACCTTTTGGGGTATATTTTTTGGTGAGATAGTAGCTTCAGGAGGAAGAAAATGTGAGAGGTCCCCCATGTAGTCGTCTTCTTCTTCTTCTCCATTGATTGTTTGGTTAACTGATTCCGCCATTATTGAGGACGGAGGAAAAGCAGTTCGGAGATTAGAGAGTAGATCTTCTCACAGGAATTTAATTGAGAACATTGCATTTGGGCCTTCAAATTAGAATTATTCTTAGCCCATAATAAACATAGGCTGTTATTGGGCTTCATATATTCGTATTCATATCTATCACTAGGCCTCTTTGTTATAATTATATGTGATATTCGAACTAATGACCTCATATAGTGCCCAAATAGATTCAAGATAGAATTAGCCAACTCAATTTCACGTACAATCTTTTTGCAGTTGTTTTTTTCTATGTAAATACTAATACCAATTTATTTACTAAAAGTGAAATAGCATCACCTCTACTTAGTACAACTCCACTACAAACACTTTCAATAATCTAAAATCCTAACAATTGGTGTTCATCGTAGAAGGAAATTGTAATCTCACCAAAAAGCATATGAAATATCTTAGCCTCAGCATGCTATCTTTCGATAAATATTAACACCAAAACCTTATATGGATGTTTATAAGTGGCATGATACCATGGTACAAGCCTAAACTCATCTATGCGGTGGGCAAATTGTTGAATTTGAGGTTAACTAGGATCCCACCCACTTTGCCTTCCATAATGAGCTATAAATCTCAATAGATCTCGATAATCTTAATATATAAATAACAATAATTAAATACGATATCAAAATTATTATTCAAATATAATTGAAAATTAATCTTGAAAATTTTAATCATCCTTACATCTTTTAACCATATCTTCTTTGTTACGTGAGTTTCAAAACTCTTTAGCACGGATAAATTTGGTGGAATTAATAACAGAAAATGAGGACGACTCTCATGTTCTTATATCTACACCAACATTAGTTTGTATCTTTTTTTCATAAGGTCAAAGCTCTTCTTCATGTTCCATGTCCACATTAATATTAAAATGAACACTTGACATTCCTACAAACACATTTGAAGGCTCTCTTCTTTGTCTTGGTTCTCTTCTCCTATAAATAAGTTATTCAACTTGATACATCTCTTTATTTAATTATTTTTTATATAAGAAGCATTTTATGGTTGTATACTCGTATTTAAAGTAAGAACAACTCAATTAAATAGATATTTCAAATAATAAATCTAAAACCACACTTAACATATGTGCATGGTTAAAAAAAATTTATTAAATGTTTTCGTTTGAATCGTACACTATAATTCAATACCAAAACTAATTGGCAGTGAATCATAGTGTACAATTCAAATGAAAGTAATTTATATCTTAACTATATTTATCACTTGATAAAAAACAGAGAGAAGTTCAATAGAAGTTACCAGACATACAAATTACGTTCGATACCCTTACTCAAACCTAACAGTACCCACCACCAAAACCAACCAAAAAGGACATTCGATAGTGCCACCTGAATCATCTAAATATGTTCGGTACCCCAATCGAATATAATTGGATTGTTCAATACCCTCTATCGAACCTAAATAGTGTTAATGTTATCTTATTTTCCTTGCGATTTTTATAATATAAAACCAAAAATTTATACTATCTATTTTATAACTATAATCTATTTTAACAATATACAATTAATAAATAATTAAAATTTTATAACATCATAAAATTTCATTACATTAATTAGCCCTAAACATTAAACTAGGATTAGCAAATGATTCAAAAAATATTTGAAATGGTGGGTGATTAGTTTGAAAATGTGGTGGCTTTGGTGCTTGCATGGTGGTTGACTGAATTGAAAATGTGGTGACTTTGGTACTTGTATGATGGCCGGTTGATTTGAAGAGGGATGTGAACAATGTACTAAGATGGTGAAATGTGTCTGGGTTTAGGACAGTAATGGAAGAGGATATTTTTATGGTTTCATATTTTTTTTTTGAATGATTCGTAAATTTAAATTTAATATACTAAGATGTCTCTTTATAAAAACCGGGATTTCTCAAATCAAAGTTCGGGAGTTGGAACTAAAAAGGAATCCTTATTTATCTCACGTGTATCACACGTGCAGACTCGACAGAGTTCCTCCCTTTTCGTATCACACTTTCTCAAATCTAAATATCAATAAATAAAACACGACCCCAACCAATGAACGTCTTCGTATCGTCTCTCAATCCCGGGAACGCACCATCATTTCCGATCAGTCGCTGATCGCAGAACTTCAGATCAAAGATGTCGGCCTCGCAAACACTAGGCGGTTCGTCTCGATGTGTGGGACCTTCGTTGGACAAGATTGTTAAGAACGCAGCTTGGCGGAAACACTCTCACCTCGTTTCAGCGTGTAAATCAGCTCTTGATAAACTCGACACCATCACCGATTTCTCTGCTTCAACCACCGATCTCACCTCACCTCACCTCTTTTCGGAATTTCCCTCTCCGATTCCGAATTCGTTCTCCAACCTCCATTATTTCTTGCGCTAGACACTGCTCATTCAAGGTCGTTGAGCCCGCCCTCAAATGCGCGTTCAACTCTTCTCCCTTGGTCTATTCAAGGGCAAGATCGACAATGGTAAGCCTCAGAATGTTCTTTTTAAGCTCATTGATTTGATTTGTAAGTCGGGTGGGCTGGGAGAAGAGGCGATGGAGGTTTCTGTGTTAAGGGTGTTGTTATCGGCGATTCGGTCGCCAAGCGTAGTGATCCGGGGTGATTGTTCGGTGAATGTGGTTAGAACTTGTTATAATGTATATTTTGGGCGGGCAAAATGATACAAATCAAATATGTGCCTGTCGGTTTTGGCTCAGATTATGGTTATAGTTTTTATTAGGGTGGAGGAAGATTCAATGGGTGTTACTGTTAAGAGAATTTCGGTTAATGAATTGCTGGAATTTACAGATGAGAACTTGAATGAAGGGAATTCGATTCACTTCTGCCAGAATTTTATCAATAAGGTTATGGATTCTAGTGAAGGGGCCCCTGTGGCTGTTCTTCCTGCAGCGACATCGCAGAAAATGCAGAATGGCAATGCGTCTGCAAAGAAAGTGGATGGAAAGGAAGGAGAATCTGTTGACGCTGAATTGGATGATGGAGCTGAATCTGTTGAGAGTGGTGGTGGCAGTAAGATTAGGGAGGATGGATTTCTTCTGTTCAAAAAATTATGCAAGTTGTCGATGAAATTCTCATCACATGATCACCAGAACGATCAAATTCTTTTGAGGGAAAAAGTGTTTTCGTCGGATCACATCACAGGATAGTTTCACCGGAGAATTAGGTATTCAATATAACAATGTTTTTTCCTATGAGTGTAATATAGTAAGAGAGTGATTTTGTGAATGATAAAGATGGATTTTGTAAAGAATTATAAGAATTGATGAATTTTGTGGAAAAAATGTTTATTTGCAAACTAGGTTTTAAACTCGTTATTAAGTCTATTAATTAAAATTAAAGAAATGTATGAGTCATGTATAATCGTACTTCAAATATATATGTTATAAATATTACAAATAGTATTGTATTCATGTATTCATCGACACATGTTCACCACATTTAGAATTGTTTTTGGTGCACAAGTTATTATTGATTTAGAATTGTTTTTGGTGCACAAGTTATTATTGATCGATCGATCAATCGAGTTCCAAGTTGATCGATCGATCTTAAGGTTTTTCATTTTAAAATATTTATTTAAACTTAAATCAACTTGTTAAATTATTCTTTATCATTTTATTTAATGTGCTTCAATGTTTTTAAATTGTGTCTTAAAATATAAGATAAAATATTCGATAATATATAACCTAAATTATAACTTAAAATATCCATAAAACTATTTAAAAAAGAACTCTTCTTTAAATATCACTCTTATTGATTAATAAATATTATTAATCCTATCTGTAAAAAAAATATTTATCAATTACATATGATTAAGATTTTAATTTTTTCTATAAATAAAATTCATTTATCATTGTTTCAAATTATCACACAACATATAATTTTAAAGAGCATAAATCTATAAACTTTCAATTTATATTTTATCTGAAATACTTCATGATTATATAGCTTATTCTTCTCAAGATTTTCTATCATCACGTATGTGGTCATACTTTATTGAATTAATTACATATATTAATAGAAGTTGTATTTATGGATCATGTTCTTAAATCGTTGTTTTAGGATTGCAATAGATTTTTATCCATTCAAATATTTATTAAATCTATTAGCTTAGGGTTTATTCATGATTGAAATTCTTCTCGAACAAACTCAAGACCTGTGTTTATGTGATAATCCTTTTGAAGGTTGATTCGTGAACGTGTTTGATTGGTGATAAGCTAATTGGAATGTTGATTTAGATTCTACGTGTTTGATTGGTGATAAGCTAATTGGAATGTTGATTTAGATTCTACTTACGCTAGTGTTGAAAACTGTGAAAATAAAGTAGCGGTTCGTAGGTAAGATATGTTGGGACAATATATTAGGAAGAGTAGCATAAGATAGAGTTTGTACTTGTACATTTAATTTTCATAGTGGAAAGGTTACGTGGTCCGGTAGATCGATAGTTTTTCTCTTAGATCATGATTGTGACATAGGTTGTTTTCACCAATAAATCTCGTGTTATTTACCAATTTTTACATTTATTGTTAATACACAACTATTTGTCTAGCTATTGTGATTAGGTTACAAAATTATAATTTGATAAAATTAAATATAACATATTTATCCATTTTAGGTTTATTAGGTCCATTTTAGAACTTTCATTCCTCGTCCCTTTTTATATTGTTTTTAACTTCACGCATAAGTTCAAATAAGTAGTATTCTATAATTTTCAAGTGGGTGGATTAATAATTAGTTAGATGCCCTCTTCTTGCAAGTCAATTTTGTAAAGGTGTGTTCTTGTCAAGAATGGTTGTTATAATTGGTATCAGAGCAAGTACTCCTCAAGGATGACCCCTCATAATGGTCGAATAAATATATAAAAAAAAGTTGCTACCAACATATCCACAAAGTCACCCAAGTATGAGAGGATTGCTACACATCGCTTAGTATGGGATGAGTAAGTACATTAGTAACTTGTTGGGTGAATTTGTTAGGAGAATCACAATTTCAATTCGAACTTAATCAAGCTCTAAACAGCGGAATTAAACCTATTCTCCTTCTTTGTGTGAATCTTTTAGGAAACAAATAAATAGAGCTTAAAATGAAACATGCACAAAATCAACACAAAGAATTTATGTGGAAAAACCTTCCTACATTGTAGTGAAGGAAACAACCACTTGACTTCTCTCCAAAACTTCCACTATCAAGAAACAATTGTACAACAGTTCTCTCTAGGTAAAACTAGAGGCAAATAATCAACAACATCATCAAGTTAATACACTTTTTGAAACTAACAATTATTTCAAGAATAATGGAGAAATCTAACCCAATTGATCCTGCTCACTACTCAGAATTTCTCAAACCGGTGAGCCAAATCCAAATCCCACCGCAATGATTAAAGAGTCTTGAGTCGTGAACCACGCTGCAAAATTTCAAATTTTAATCGGACCATAAACCCGCTATCGATCAACACTTGATGAAGACCGGTGGAGAGGAAAATCGAAAAAGCCGAGAAAGCGATTTTTCTGACGCAAGTTTCGTACTTTTACTGCACACACTTTCTCTGCAGTCTCGCACACAACAAACCCTAAATGAGTTTATTAATTAAAGAAATGAAATACAATGCTCTTCTTACTCCACGCTTTTAAGCGCACACGTCAATTTCTCCTCCAACAAGAGGAAAAGCCAATAGAATTCTACCAAAAGTAATTGTTACACAAACATGACAACAATGCTAGAGATTAGGAGCAAGAGATCACAAGAGAACATGAAAGAAATTTTAAAAGATAACGAGTTTGTTAATAAAAATAAGTTAATTTTTATGTAGCTTATATTTGAGTGCTACAAAAATATCGTCAACAATCATCACGTAGATAATAATCTCACACCTCATGTTAGAGATGTCAAAGAGGTTGGATCGGTCAGACATGGCATGGTCCAACTCGTAAATTAGCGTGCCGTGTTAATCTTGTCCCGTTAACTAGCAGACAGTGTTGACCTGTGACCAATATATTGGTTATTCCATGCATTTATTCTAAATTTATAGATTTTATTATGACATGCCATGTCATGTCGTGCTTAGCTCATTGGGCTATGCTTAATGTATTGGTACTGAACGTAACTCATTTAGTCTTGTTTGAAAGAAAAAAAATATATTGGTAGAGGGAGTCGAATTCTTCACCCCCATATACTAATATTAAAAAATATTTTTATATTTAATAATATATAAATATATTTATATATAATTTATTTCGGGTTAGCGTGTAAACTGTTTAGTCCGTCTTTTTTGTGCTTGCGTGCTCGTTTGACACCCCCACTTTCAAGGCAAACTACCAAAATGATTTTGCCCAATTAGAAACATATACAACAAAATTGGGATTTTTTTTTGTATACATCTTATTAGTGACAAATACCATTAAATTACCTATCTCACCTATTATTGGATGATAATGAGTGGTAGTTTTTTTTATTATTTACATTTAATAATTTTTTTTTGTTGATAATTTTTTTCATTAGATTTGAAAAATAAGAATAAGTATATGATTTTTACGAATATTATTGCATTAAAATTAATAAAATTTATGTAATCGTTGCTAAAGAAGAAATCACACGTGTTGTATATGTATTCTTATAACTTATTTTAAAAAAATAATAAATGAGTATAGATTTAGTTGACTTTTTTAAAAAACTTTGAAATATTTTTAAAATTAAAATTATTTATTTTTAAAAATAATAAGACTTATTCAACCATTTACCAATTAAAAGGAAGCATAAGCTGAGTCAGAAAAAAATTCTTAAAAGAATTGGAGATTAATTTTTTTACTATTGTGTTATAATATGAAATTTAGAATTATAATGTTAACATTTCATTGAAATTTTTATGAAAATTATTTAAAATAAAATACAATAAAATTTATACATAACATATTAAATTAATGAATTAATATTAATTTAAAACTAAAAATAAAACAAATATATTTAACTCTAAAAAAATATTAAAAAAAACTTCAAATAGATTAAAAATAATAGTAAAATAAGATCTCAAATAATATTACGACATGATATATATTTATGAATGAAATATATGTATTTAAAACTAAAATTAAAGAATAATAAAATATTATATGATACATATGTATGTTTTAAATATATTGATTTAGTATCATTTGTTACACTCTTTTCTTAATATATATCATATTTTATGTAAGAATTTTTCTTAAAATATGTGTGAAATTTATTTTATTTTATTTTTATTTATCATTTAATGTATAACTAATAAACTACTTAATTATGAATAAGAGTATTTAAAAAATAAATTAAATGAAAGAAAAGTAACTTAAATTGTGAATATATAAATGTTTTATTGATAACACATTCAATAATACAAGTAAAATAAAAAAGTGGTTTAAAATTAATTTTTTGCGAAAAAATAAACTGTTCGTGTAGCACCCGAAAAGGATCACTATTATATATTACAAAAAAAATATTTAATAAGATTTTATTTGATATAATTTTATAAATTTAATTATACTACTCAATCAAACTTTGCCAATATTATTTAAAATATATCATAAAATTATGAAATTTAGAGTTATTTTATTAAAAATATATTTACTTAATTGGATACATGACAAGTACAAGTTATATGACTAAAAAAAATAGATTCTATCATATTTTAGTCATTTTAATTTTATAAATTAAATATATTAATTATATTTTTTAAAATTTTTACATTTTAATAAATTTATACATTTTTGGACATTTTAATTTTTTTTTATAATTGTATTTTTTTTATAAAAAAAATTAAGTTAGTTTAAATCAAATCTTAACGTAAATTAGTAGATGATTAAAGAGAAAATTATATAAAAATATTTAAAAAATAAAATAAAATTAATTAAAATTAATATAAAATAATTAAAATATTTATAAATATAATAAATACGTAGATAAAATTTGTAATAATATAATTAATATATTTAATTTATAATAATAAAATCACATGTTATTTTTAATCCTAGTCACTTTATTTATAAATTAAATATATTTTAAATTATTTCATTATTATATTCGTAAATATTTTAATTATTTTATATTAATATCTTTGAATTTTTTTTTATTTTTTATATTTTGAAAAACATTTAAAAAAAATTCAAAATAAATAAAAAAAATGATTAAAATATATAAAATTGAATTAATGTAACTAATTTATAAAAATAAAGTGAAACTTTATTTTTCTTAGCTTTGAGTGTCCCTTCTCACTCTATAGTCCTTTCTCATTTCAATCTGCACTTTCTCTACTGCCTTCTGAACCGGTCGTTGACCACAAAAGGCTGAACCTCAACATTTAACATCGATGGCTTCGTTTGCAATAGATCTGTCAATTGGCACAGTAGTGACCTTTCTTTCGAAAGAATTGTCTTCGACAAAAGGAGTGTGTATCCAACTTGATGAAACTAAGCTGGAGCTAGTGGCCATCAAATCTTTTCTAGAAGAAGTTGCTGAAGGTAACAAGGCATTAACTGAACTAGAAAAAACTTGGGTTATATGTTTCAGAGAATTAGGCTATGATGTTGAAGATGTCATAGACGACTTTCTCTATTACACTAATGAAAAACAATCTAGGAAGAATCAATTCACAAGGTTAGTCTATATTCCCAAGCATCTCTGGCATAATCATCAAATTGTAGTCAAATTAGAGAATATCATTGCAAGGTGTTAATAATGACCCAGAACAATATTAGGCCCAAAATCCAATATACTCTTAAACCCTCGGCTGACTCCTATATATATATATATATATATATATATCTAAAGTTTCCTGCGTGAGAGAAGAGAATGCTGCAGCCAAAATAGAAAACAGGGAGCAGAGGGTTTTGTGTTCCACCAAAGAAAAAACAGCCATAGAGAAGAAGAGCAGCAGCCAAAGAAGAAGAAAACCGGCTGACGAAATTAGAAGAAGAAAAACCAAAGAAAGAATCAAGTAGAGAGCGGAAAAATCACCCAAGGACAAAACCTGGTCCATTTCTGCCATTTGTGGTGTTTCTCTCATTTGTACTAAGAATATTTGATTTAATAATAAGTTTGTTAATTTATCTTGCTATATATATTACCTGGAAGTAAATTAGAGGATATTTTGTGGGTTGATTTTGGAATTTGCATATAATTTGTGAAGCTATGGTAATCGTGTTTGTATCTCGCTTTGGTTATTAATGGATTTTTCCTCGGTGTCATTGTCGTGAGTAGACTTTTTCACATTGAAAAGTTGAAACACTTAAATCATTGTGTGCCATTTAATTTCTTACTGCTTATTTATTTTGTTGTTACCCATTATTATTAATTTGTGCAACTAACCAAAATTGGACCTGATATTCACTTCCGCAATTGACAATTCCGTAACAAATTGGTATCGAGCTATGTGGGTTATTCTCGGTATTTATCGAACTAATCAAGTTCGCTTTTGGATTTATTTTGAAGCTTCCCGTTATCGATTGGTTACATATTTTCTGTTGTACTTTTGTTTATTTAATATTGGGTTTTCTCTCGTAATAAGCGGCAAAATATGAAATTGAGAAGTTCAATGGTAGAAATGATTTTAGTCTTCGGGCGTATGAAGACGCGGTATTAGTTAAAGAATGGCTCGTTAAGACAACGAAGGTAAGGATAAATTGCTTGAGTGAAAAATTGGACGATGAAGAAAAATATACATTGATGGAAAATGCTTTGAGTTCAATTCAATTATCCTTGTCTGATGAGGTACTACGTGAGGTTGGTAACGAGAATCTTCTGTTGGGTTATGGCTTAAATTGGAGAATTTTTATATGACCAAGTCTTTGACAAGTTGGTTATATTTGAAGGAGTGTTTGTATACATTCAGAATGTTAGAAGGTACACCTTTACATGATCACGTTGATGAATTTACTAAAAATTATTCGTTATCTAAAAAATGGTGGTGTTAAAATTGGTTATGAGAATTAGGCCTTAGTTCTATTATGTTCTTTACCTCATTCATTTGAACATTTTGTTGATACCGTGCTATATGGGCGAGATACTATTTCTTTGGAAGATGTCAAAGCAGCTTTGAATTCCAGAGAGTTGAAGAAAAAGGTGTCTACAAGTAATAATGAAAATAGCAATGGTTTATTTGTCAGAGGTAGAAATCAAGAAAAAAGGCAATGCCGTGTAGAGGCAAGTCTAGATCCAAATCTAGAAAAAGAAAAGATAAATGCAATTATCGTCAGAAGGAAGAACCTGGAAAGTAAATTGTCCGAAACTCAAAGGTAAAGGAAAATGCCTGCGCACAACGTCTTCCTGGTACTAATGATGTCATTGGTGTTACTTGAGATAGTTCGTTCCGATGGTGAAAATGTTTTATCGCATCTATCGTTCTCACGGAGATGTTTGGATTCTTGATTCGAGTTACTTACCATACGTGCCCAGAGTAGAGATTGGTTTGCTTCTTATCGCCTATGATGGGGTGTTGTCTTGATGGAAACAATATGTCTCCGCAAGGTTATTGGTATTAGTCGTCCGAATTAAGATGCATGATGGTATTGTTAGGACTTTGAAAGATGTGTTCGCCATGTTCATTTGAAAAAGAATTTGATATCTTTGGGTACTTGATTCACAATGCTATAAGTATGTAGGCCCGAAGGTGGAGTTTTAAAAGTTAGTGCTGCTCTCATTGTTATTAAAGAGCAATTGTCGCGTGGTCTACTATATCTTTAGGGTAGAAGCTATTATCGCGGTATCAGTTTCATCCTCGTCTGATCAAGATTCGGACACTACTCGATTATGGCATATGCGGCTTAGGCGCATGGTGAGTGCAAGGATGTCTCATTTTGAGCAAACGAGATTTGCTTTCAGGGTCGAAACCTGGGAAACTTGATTTCTGCGAAAGCATTGTGTCTATGGAAAGCATCGCGAGTCAAGTTCGCATAACCATCCATAAAACGAAAGGTACCGTTGATTATATTCATTCATCTTTGGGGTCCTTCTCGTGTTGTGTCTAAGGGTGGTGCCCGGTATATGTTGACTTTTATTGATGACTTCTCTCGTCATGTTTAGGTGTATTTTCTAAAGAACAAGAATGACGCATTCTCAAAATTTGTAAAATTCAAGGCTTGTATAGAAAATCAAGCATTTGAGAACTGATAATGGTTTGGAATTTGTCGATCGGTTTAATGAGTTCTGTGAAAGAAATGGCATAGTTGGGACCGCATCGTCGTACACCACAACAAAATGGAGTAGCGAGAACGTATGAATAGGACTCTCTTAGAAAGAGCTGGTTGTATGCTTCTTTCAAGCCGACTTGGATAAATCTTTTTGGGTGAAGCTTGTAACCATGCTCGTTATTCGTGAATCGGTCTCCGTCAACCGCAATTGAGTTGAAGACTCCGTTTGAGGTATTCTTTCGTACTTCCGCTAATTACTCGATTTGAAAGTTTTTGGTTATCCCGCGATGCTCATGTTAATTGTGATGGTAAACTCGAGCCTGTGGCACTAAAATGCATATTTTTGAGGTATCCTTCAGTGGTGAAAGGTTATAGATTATGGTGTGTTGAACCCAAGTCACCTAAATTTTTGATTAGCGAGAGATGTTAAGTTTGATGAGTCTTCTATGTTGCAAAAGAGAAAAGAGTCTATTATTGCGAGATAAAGACCACGGTGTTAGTGAGCGGTGGAGCTTGAGAGTGGAGCTCCTAGTCGAAGTACAAGAGCACTTCGCATCAACCATCTCGTGGACGAGATAGACGATCTCGCTCGTGATGTGCCAGAAGAGCAACACGAGCAACCATACAAGATCGCTAAGGGTAAAATAAGAGAGATTAGACGCCCTCGAAGTACGCAGACGCAGACTTAGTTTCTTTTGCATTGTCGTGTGAGTCTATCGAGGTGTACGAACCTTCTGGGGCTTATCGTAGGAAATTTCGTCACTTGTGATGAATCTGTTCGGTGGTTGGTTGCTATGAATGAAGAGATTGAATCACTTCATAAGAATCATACATGTGGAATTGGTGAAACCGCCTGGGGCCGAGAAGATTGTTGGAAACAAATGGGTCTTCAAGAAAAAGGAAGGTATACCCTGGAGGTTGAAATAGAGATTAGGTTCAGGCACGATGTTGTTCGTCAAGGGTTATTGTCGAAGAAAGGTATTGACTTCAATGAAGTATTTTCTCCTGTTGTGAAACATAGCTTTATTCGTGTGTTGCTTGCTATGGTTGCATTGTTTGACATGGAATTAGAAACGACTTGATGTCAAGACAGCCTTCTTACACATGGTGAGCTTGAAGAACAAATATATATGCATCAACCGAGAGGGGTTTGTTGTTCCAGGTAAGGAAGATCATGTTTGTTTATTAAAAAAGTCTTTATATGGGTCAAGCAATCTCCAAGGCAGTGGTATAAGCGGTTTGATTCTTTTATGATTGATCATGGTTACTCAGGAGTGATTATGATAGTTGTGTTTATCATAAAAGATTCCATGATGGTTCATCGGTTTATTTGTTGCTTTATGTTGATGACATGCTCATTCTTCTAAGAATAAGTCCGAGATTCGAGAAATTAAAGTCTCGGCTTAATGGTGAGTTTGAAATGAAATATTTGCGTCAAATAAGAAAATTTTCGGGGCATGGAAATTTATAGTGATGCATGTCGGGCAAGCTTTATTTGACTCAGAAAAGTTATATTGAAAAATTTCTTGAACGTTTTGGCATGAAAGATTCTAAACTCAGTGAAGTACGCCGGTTAGGCTGCGCATTTCGTGCTTTCTTTGGATTTGTCACCACAAAGTCGGAAAGAAGAGGAATGCGGTACATGTCTCGGGTTCCATATGCTAATGCCTTAGTTGGGAGTTTGATGTACGCTTATGGTTTGTACTGGCCCGTCGGACATTTCACGTACGATTAGTGTTGTCGGCAGATATACGGGTAATCCCGGTAGGGTCATCGTGACGCGTGAAATGGATACTTCGGTATTTGAGAGGTACATCTAATTTTGGTTTGGTATACGATGGAAGTTCTAATACCTGGTCATACGGTTGTTATTGGTTATGTGGATTCCGATTATCTTTGGTGATCCGATAGAAGAAGATCTCCGACAGGTTATGTTTTCACTCTTTCATCAGGCCATTAGTTGGAAGGCTACTTTCTGAGTCTATTATTGCTTTATCTCACGACAAAGCGGCATATATGGCGGCAGCGGAGAAGCGAGTGAAAGAAGCCATTTGGCTTAGAGGTTTGGTTTGTGATTTGGGTTTACACCAGATACTGCTTGTATTTTGTGATAGCCGAGTCTATACACTCACCAAGAATACTATGTATCATGAAAGAACCAAACACATTGATGTCGAATATCACTTCGTTCGTGACATTGTCTCTGCTATTGTTGTCAATAAGATAGTCACTTCTGAGAGAATCCAGCTGATATGTTAACCAAACCAGTTCCATTTAACAAGTTCAAGCATTGTTTGGACTTGATTGGTATTTGCAAAAGTTGATCACCCTTCGGGGCTTTGGACGACGGTTATTTGGTAATCCGAGAAATTTCATTTGAAGAATTTGTTTTCTGTTTTGAGCCAAGGTGGAGATTTGTTAATAATGGCCCAAAACAATATTAGGCCCAAAACCCAATATACTCTTAAACCCTCAGCTGCCTCCTATATATATATATATATATATATATATATATATATCTAAAGTTTCCTGCGTGAGAAAAGAGAATCATGCGACGAAAATAGAAAACGAGGGAAGCGGAAGGGTTTTGTGTTCCACCAAAGAAAAACAAATGAGAAAGAAGAAGCGGCTGACGAAGAAGAAAACCAACAATGAACCAACCAAGAGAAGCAGAGAAAAAATAAGCCCGAAGGACAAGCTTGTCCATTTCGCTTGCCATTTGGTGTTTCTCTCATTTGTACGGTAATATTTGATTTAATAGCAAGTTTGTTAATTTATCTTGCTATATATATTACCAGTAAATTAGAGGTGATATTTTGTGGGTTGATTTTGGAATTTGGTATAATTTGTGAAGATCTGGTAATTGGTGTTTGTATCTCCGTTTGGTTATTAGTGGATTTTTCCTCGGTGTGCCGTCGTCAATGGAGTAGACTTTTTCACATTGAAAAGTTGAACCACTTAAATCATTGTTTGCCATTTAATTTCTTACTGCTTATTTATTTTACTGTTACCCATTATTATTAATTTGTGCAACTAACCAAAATTGGACCTGATATTCGCTTCCGCAAGTGCCAATTACATAACACAAGGCTTCAGAACATACCAAACAGAATGAAAAGATATGGTGTTGAATCAATAAGAGGAAAAAATAACCCTAACAAGGATCTTAAAGATGCATCTTTATTTCTCAAAGATGATAAAGAGCTCGTTGGGATCGAACAAGATAAGCAAGTGCTTATGGAATGGTTGTTTGATGGAAAACAACACCTGACTGCCATGTCATTAGTTGGAATGGGAGGATCTGGAAAGACAACACTTGCTGCTCAGATCTACAACGATGAAACTAATGTAAGAAGAAAGTTCGATTGCTATGCTTGGATAACTGTTTCTCAAACTTATGTAGTAGATGAGTTGATCAAATGCTTACTTAAGGAACTTTACCAATCAAGGAAGGAAAAAGTTGCTGCTACGAAATTGGATGTCATGAATCTCAGAGAATTGATAGAGATGGTTGTGAAATACTTGGAAGGTAAAAATTACTTGGTTATTGTAGATGATGTTTGGGATGTGAATCTTTGGAATAATATGATTAAAGTAACACTACTAGATATTAATGGTTTTAGTAGCAGAATCATATTTACTACACGTAAAGAAGATGTAGCTTCGTCTTGGAGGGTTGAAAAAAATGTTCATCACATCGAACCATTACGTGATGGTAACGATTGGAAATTGTTTTCCATGAATGCATTTTACAATTGTCCTGGTAATTGTTGTCCAGAGGACCTTGAACCAATAGCTAGCAAGCTGGTGGAAAAGTGTCAAGGCTTACCTCTAGCTCTTGCTGCTTTAGGTGGTCTTATGTATACAATGTCTTCAAAATCGGACTGGATTCGAGTTTGCGAAAATTTAAATTGGCAGCTAAATGAGAATCCCATGTTACAAAATGCAAAGAACGTATTTTTGCTT
The DNA here is from genome assembly GCA_033030585.1 of Hippophae rhamnoides. Lineage (NCBI taxonomy): Eukaryota > Viridiplantae > Streptophyta > Magnoliopsida > Rosales > Elaeagnaceae > Hippophae > Hippophae rhamnoides. The sequence goes on from CM065429.1 coordinate 72,703,440, forward strand.
AGCTTCAATGAGATGTCATACCCATTAAAACGATGCTTCTTATATTGTTGTGCTTTTCCAGAAGACTATTTGATTGACAGAGGTAGGCTCACAAGACTTTGGATAGCTGACGGTCTAGTAGAGCCTGTTAAAGGGGTAATAATGGAAGATCTTGTAGTGTACTACCTCATGGAACTCATTTCTCGAAACATGATACAAGTTGTTCAATTTGGAAGACATCAAAGGCAAAAACTGTGAGTCCCTCCTACATTTAAGAGGAAGAAAACACAAGTGGTAGGTGCAACCACCAATGGTAGATGCAACCACCAATGGTAGGTACAACCACAATGGTAGGTGTATCTAACATTGATATGCAATTTTGCCTATAAATAGGCAATGTCTTTGCCTTAGAAAAACATCAACACACCAAACAAGAAGTGAAGCAAAGCAAAGCCAAAGGAACAATTTCCTTTGAAGAAAAATAGTGTTGTGTGTAAGAAAGTGGGAGAGAATATCTTAGAAAAATATTGGGATATTTTTCTAAAAGGGAGTGACAAAATAAGTTGAGTTGGGAAACACTGTGTGACACTATTTTGGTTTATCTCAATTTGTTGTATTGCTTTCTCACTTTGTACTCCATTAATCTTATTAGTGGAAGAAATACTTTTCTGAAGTTTGTCCCGTGACTTAGCCCAAATTAAAGTGGTGAACCACGTTAAATTTCCTGTCATTATTCTACTGTTGAATTCATTTTATCTTTACCCGCCGTGCCCAACAACTAGTATCGAAATGGGTCTAGTAAAATTCTTAATACGCTCACATGTTGCAGATGTATCAATCTTCCACATCGAAAAGATTTTATTAGGTCCGTATGGCGATTTATTTACGTAAAAAGAAACACAATGAAATAAAATGTCAAGCAAAAAGGTAGATATTGAGAAATTTAATGGCACATAATAATTTCTTTATGGCAAAGCGAGGATGAAAGATATTCTCATTCAACAAGGTCCATAAGGCGTGCTATCGGGAAAAGAAAAGATAAAGAACCGTCACCGAGGAACAATGGGAAGAAATAGATGAGATTGCAGCTAGTACAATCCGCCTAAATCTCTCGCATGTTGTCTTGCAAAATATTGAATCAAAAAATTGCAAGAGTGCTAAAGAAACACGAGACTCTAGAAAATGCGTACATGTCAAAGAACCTTGCCAATAAATTTTATTCAGTGGGAAGGAGCTATATCGATGAGGAAGGAAGATAATGCGAAAGTACGATGCAGCATGTTAGCAATTTCAACAAAGAAGCTTTCTCACTTAGCAAGATTTAATGTGAGTTTTGGCGATTAAGAGAAAGCCGGATGTTGTCAAGCATCACTACCCTCATCATATAATCATATCACAACAACTCGACTTATGCAAAAGACAAGATGGAGTTTGAAGTTGTTGTTGCCTTGTTCTCATACGAGAAACAAACAAGGAAAGAGATTCGTATCACAAGCCTCCTTATCACAGAGTCTGAGGAAGCCGAGACCTACAAAGAACAAAAACCCGTATAAGAGCAGACATAAATCAAACAAATTTTCCAATGTTGAATTCCATCACCGTAAGAGAAGCGGCCACATTAAGAAATTTTGTTCGGGTGTTCAAAAAGGAACAAGAAACGAACAAAGGCAAAACTAGCGAAGAAGGACGAAAGCAGCTGACGATGAGCAAACAAATACCATAGACGTAGTTCAATATCGCTTATGATTTAAGATTTTGTCAATCTTGCATCACACGAGATCACCAGATTGATAATACATAGCCACGCTTACATCGCAGAGAATTTTTCTCATCATACACACCTGGAAGTTTTGGGGTGTTGTTAGAATGGGAAATGAAGGTCTTTCAAAGGTAAGTAGGTAAAGGAGACGCTTGCTTGGAAACGTAGAACCCGAACCGTACTATTTCTCAAGGATGTCGTGCATATTCTAGATACGCGCCCTAATTTGATCATGCGCCGACTGGGAAAATGAAGGATATCAGTAGCTCCTTCATTTATGACAAATGGAAACTTACAAAAGGCTCCTTAGTAAAGGGCTGCAGGTGAGTAAGCATACAACTTTGTATATAATGCAAGCTAAACTCTCTACCGACACAAGAAATGCCATGTAGAAAGATAAATGCAAATGTAGCTATGGCATAAGAGACTCACCACGGGTGAAAAGTGGTTGACAAGTCTAGCCAAAAGTTAAGATATTGCCCGGAATGGGATGAAGTACATTCGAGAAATGTGTTCATTGCTTAGCAGAAAGCAAAATGTGGTTGCTTTCAAGAGCTTCCCTCCTTCCGCACGAATAATATTTTAGATCCGATTCATCTCGTATTTACGTGGACCAATGCCAAAGTCACTGGCGGTGCTCAATACTTTGTGACTTTCATTGATGATCATTCAAGGAAGACGTGGCATATCTTCTAAAGACAAAGGATCGTGTGCTAGATGTCTTCAAAGAATTTCATGCCTCGGGCTGAGAGACAGACCGAGTTAAGCTAAAGTGCATCCCATTTATTACAATGTGGAGAATACATCGACCTTTCCATGCTTATTGCAAAAAGCATGGTATTCGGCATCGATGACACCTCCAAAGACACCGTAGTTGAAACGGCTTAGCCGAGTAGGATGAATAGAACTTTCACGGGAGCAGAGTTAGATGTCTACTCTCACATGCAAAGTTGCCTAAAACTTTTGGGTGAAACCATACTCACAACAGACACGTGTCGAATCTTTCACCTTGTACTCCTCTCAAGACGATGTTCCAAATAAAGCGTGGTCGTGAAGGATGTTTCCCATGATCATCTCATGAGTGTTTGGTCGCAAAGCATTTGTTCATATCCCCAGGATGAGAGATCCAAACTTGATGCCAAAACAAGACAGCAGTATTTTTATCAAGCAGGTCAAGATCAATTTGGCTATAGATTTTATGATCCAATTGCAAAGAGACTTGTCGGTGAGCCGTGATGTCAGATTTGTCACATTTGCACTATCAAGATATTAACAAAATGAAGAAAGATGTTCCTAATTCCAATGGTGACTCATCGTATCCGGAATTAATTCCTCCAACATCGCGCTAAGACAAGTTGAGATGAAGACCGTGTTTATCCACCCGACGAAGATGCCGATGCCCCCATGTAAGCTGCTCAAGACGAGGAAATAATGATGTTCATTATCCAAAGACTAACACCGCGCTTCTCCCGTTCCACCGAGAAGAAGTGATGAAATGAGGCGACCTCTATCTCATATCCTCCACGAGCATGTAACTTTCACTCCATTTTATGGGAGAACCCGAGAATTACGAAGAGGCTATGGATGGCTAATCCAAACAAAAATGGATCAAGCCACGTGAAGATGAGATGAAGTCCTTGCATGAGAACAAACCTTTCGAGCCGACGAAATTGCCCAAAGTGGGAAGGCCTTGAAAAATAAATGGGTGTTCAGTGGTGAAGCAATGGACATAGTTCCACCACGATACAAAGCCGATTACCGTCAAAAAGGATTCACCAAAGAAAAGGTGTTGACTTTGATGAGATTTTCTCTCCGCTTGTGAAAATGACATCCATTCGTACCGTGCAGGTTGGTTAGCATCATGCCTTAATTCTGGGAGGTTGAGCAAATGGATGTCAAAACCCGCTTTCTTACATGCGACTGGAAGAAGAGATATACATGAAGCAATGTAGGTTTTCATCAAAAGTGAAAAGAAGATTATGTCTCGCAAATTGAAGAAAAGTCTCTACGCTTAAAAACAGTACCAAGACAATGGTACAAGAAGTTCGAGCCATGTGAGCAAGGCTACAAAAAGACTACTTCAGACATCATTGTGTTTTTGTGCGTAAATTTCTCTAATGATGATTTTATTATTCTTTGCTCTACGTGGATGATACGTTGATCAAGTTGGCCTAAATATTTCCTAATCAACAACTTGAAAACGCAGCTTGAGTAAGTCTTTTTCCATGAAAGACTTAGGACTGAAGAAACAGATTCTCGTAGCATGACTATTATTAGAGACAGAGAAGCGCCAAGAAATTATGGTTGTCACAAGAGAAGTACATTGAGAAAGACTTCGTAGATTTCATACTTAATAAGGCTAAAGCGATTAGTTGTCCTCTTGCTAATCACTTTAAGCTAAGTTCTGGCCCTTCTACAGACAAAGATAAGGAAGAGATGGAAGAGGTTCCATATGCCTAGCTTGGAAGTCTAATGTATGCCATGGTTCAGATACACCGCCACATCACTCACGCAGTTGAATCGTAGCAGTGTATTCCTTTCAAATCCTGGAAAGCGAACATCGGGCACAAAGAAATGGATTTTCGTGTATCTTCGGTGTCTCTTCCAAAATATGTCATGTTTTGGAAATGATAAACCCCGTGCTAGTTGGATACACGACGCAGATATTGTCGTGACGGATTCCGTAAAATCCACTTCGTGTTACTTTGATTACATTTGCAGTGAGTCATGGTCATGGCAATCAAAGTTACAAAAATGTGTTGCATTGTCCACTACCGAAGCAGAATTCATAGCAAGAACTAAGCATGTAAAGAGTTGTTATGATGAAAAAGTTCTCAAAGAACTCGGGTTACAAATGCCACGCTTATCGCTTACGTTGTGATAGTCGAAGCGGTTATTCATCTTGGAAAGAATGCCTCCTTTCATTCGAGATCAAAACATATTGACGTGAGATATCACCGATTAGTGGATGTAATGGAGAAGAAACTATTACAACTCGAGAAGATCCATACGTAAGAAAATGGATCGTATACATGTTAACAAAAATTCTCCCGAGACAAAATTTTGAATACCTGCTGCTTAGTCACTGGATTGCGAGCTCCTCTACGTAGCTCGAGGGAGATTTGTGAGTCCCTCCTACATTTAAGAGGAAGAAAACACAAGTGGTAGGTGCAACCACCAATGGTAGATGCAACCACCAATGGTAGGTACAACCACCAATGGTAGGTACAACCACAATGGTAGGTGTATCTAACATTGATATGCAATTTTGCCTATAAATAGGCAATGTCTTTGCCTTAGAAAAACATCAACACACCAAACAAGAAGTGAAGCAAAGCAAAGCCAAAGGAACAATTTCCATTGAAGAAAAAATAGTGTCAGGTGTAAGAAAGGGAGAGAATATCTTAGAAAAATATTGGGATATTTTTCTAAAAGGGAGTGACAAAATAGCCAGCCGTTTGGGAAACAATTGTGTGACACTATTTTGGGTTTATCTCAATTTGTTGTATTGCCTCTCACTTTGTACCCATTAATCTTATTAGTGGAAGAAATACTTTTCGGAGTTTGTCCCGTGGACTTAGCCCAAATTAAAGGGTGAACCACGTTAAATTTCCGGTGTCATTATTCTACTCTGTTGAATTCATTTTATCTTTACCCGATGTGCCCAACAAAAACCATGTAAGTTACACGATCTAATGCACGAGATAGCTTTGTCCATATCAGATGAGGAGAAGTTTTTAGCTGTATATGATGGGATATCATCATCAGGTACTGAATTAGATTTGCAACAATGTCGAGTTCGTCGCTTGTCCATTCACAGAAGTGACACTGAAATTGAAGTTTTTCCTGGTATGTCACAGCTTCGTTCGTTTCTAGTGTTTGGGATTAATATTAAATTATCCGTACAATCCTTGAAACTTTTTTTATCAAGATCCAAATTGTTGCGGGTTTTAGATGTGGAGAATATGCCAATTGATAAATTGCCAAAGGAGGTATGGAATCTTTTCAATTTAAGGTCTTTGAATTTGAGAAGAACTTCAATTATGGAGCTACCTAAGTCTATAGGAAGGCTCTGTAGTCTTGAAAGTTTGGACATCAGGAAAACAAAGATAGAGACACTTCCTAAAGAGATAGCAGAATTGAGCAAATTGCGCCACTTATTAATGAATCGTTATCCTTCAGGAAATGAAGATATTTACAAAACATTTGCAGGAATGAAAGCAACACCTAAGATAAGTAAGCTTAAAAAATTTGCAAGATTTAGATTGTATTGAGTCTTCTGGTGACTTTATAAAACAAGTTGGGAAAATGACACAACTTACCAGGATTGGCATTGCAAATATAAGAGGAATAGATGGGATTGACTTATGTGTCTCAATTCAAAATTTGAAACTCCTTAAGTACATAACCTTGGTGGCAACTAATGAAGACGAAAATCTTGATATTGATGCTATGTTATCATCTCCTCCTCCAGATCTTCACTTTCTCATTTTATATGGGAAATTACAAAATGTTCCTCAATGGTTTTCTTGGCTTCAAAGTCTCGAATCTCTACTTCTACATTGGTCTAGACTCACAGAAGATGTACTCCCTCATATTGCCACATTACCCAACTTAACACATGTCTCACTTATTAATTCTTATGTAGGGGAATGTCTTTATTTTCAACAAGGCTTTCTAAAGCTTAAGAACTTTACCTTGAAAAGTTCTCATAATTTGAAACAGATTATTTTTACACAAGGAGTTATGCCTGCTCTCCAAGTTCTATCTCTTAGCAATTTGATTGAATTGAAAAGGCCACCACATGGTATTCAGCATCTTTCAGATCTTCAAGAATTGAGTTTGAGATTTGTTCCAACAGAGTTGATACATAGCATAAGAAGAGGAGGCATGTACTATCATTTGGTACAACACATCCCCGACATCGATCATTACTACCAAACACCATTTGGAATATCTCATGAAAGGTTGCATTAGTTATCTTACTTTCAAATCCATATATATGGTAAGTCTATTATGATCTAATCTATATTTGTTCTAAATTTTGCTCTGCTTTCTGAAATCACATATCATGAAATCGTTTAACTTTCTATAAAATTGTGTGAACATTTCCCTTTCAAGCATGTCTTACCCCTTTTTATCTAATTTTTTCCCCTACTGCATTTGAAAAGCTAAATAGGGTACTTGGAGAAGACTTTGCAGCTATTGCTCGAATTTTACCAAGTGTGTGGACTCTGGTGTTAATAATTTGGTGATAACTTCTGAATCTAATTTGCTTCATATTTATTTGAGCCTGGTGGTGTATTATTGTATTGAAATTTACAATGAAACTTCCTTTGTTCTTCGTCATGTTGCAAAATCATATTTATGGTTGTTAATATTCCAAAAATCTTGTTCTGTAACTCTATTTTACACAGGTGCATTGATTTTTGAATTATTCAATCATTTTGATCATTAAAATTAGACTTTTTTTTATTATTAATATTCTTAATCAAGGATAGATACTTTTTTTATTTTTTTACATAAATTCTCCTTGATGAACTTGGTCTGTTTACATTCCATTTCATGCTCTTTTTAAATTTTTTTTTTGTTTTGCCCTAACTTTCATCTCATTCACTTAGATACTTAATTGTGTAACATCTCACATATAGTACCTAAACTTGTAATTTAGGACTTATTGCTTGACATTAAACAAGTTTATTATTAAACAATACAATTTACACAATTTAGTCTCTAATATTTTTAAATTTGACAAATTTTAGTTCAAAGTTTTATTTTCTATCAATTTTTAATTTCTAAATTTTGATGAAAATTGTAATTTTGAACTAAACTTATATTATTTTGTTAAATAATTCTCTATATATATATAAATTTAACAAGTTGTATTATACTTCTTTAAATAAGCTCACAAAATTTAACAACTTGGGTTTGTGCTAAGATTTTGAAAATTGTATTTATAGTATAATTTTAACAAAATTAAATGGTTTAATTATATCACATAATTCACTTTATATAAAAAACATACCTTGTTTTTATATAACGTAAAATAGACATGTTGTTCATCATTTTTTTATTTCATAACGTAAATAATATTTTTTTATGAAGATTAAAAGTGAAATCATGTAAAAAAATAGATTATATATGAATGAGAGTGAATCTTAGATCATCTTATAAGGATTAGATGTCTTAATGTTTTTCCGTTCTTTAATAAAATATAGATTAAGTAATACAAAATAAGATATATGTTTGACATATGCAAGTAAAACTAAAACTAGTTTATATAAATACATGATGCACAACGCCATTTCAAATCCTAAATCTTTTTTCTCCCTAAGATAACCTCGTTTCCCTACCAATCTTCTTCTTCTCTTTCCCTTTAAATAAAACATCATTTTCTTCAGGTATGTCTTCTATGGAAAGAGATTTCCTCTTTAAATGATTTCTTTGTATTTTATTTTTCTGCCCTCAATTTCTTCTTTATTTTATGTTAGTGAATTAGAAATGTACTCTCTAGTGAAGGTTTTTGTGCATCATTTGTGTGTTTTTGCTTGTGTGAAAGTTGGTTTATTGGATTTTGAAGAAAGTTTCAAACCGATTTCATCACAACAATTTTCTCTTTGTTTTATGGGCTTTGGTCTCTAAAGGTGTTTGAATAAAAGTGAGATTGATTTACCTGTCATGTGTTTAAGATGAAGGTTTTTTTATCATTCCTTCGAGCTTTATTGTTTAGTTTGAGATGTTGATTTTTATCTAATTTTTTTTATTTTTAAAATTTTAGAGAGTTGAAAGCTCTTGGTGTTAAGATATCTTATTTGCATGCATTTGTTTTCTTAGGAGTAAGATGGTAATTGTTGTTACATATTTAGGTTCATGTCCTTGTTCTTTGCCAAGAGTTTTCTCTTGATTTTGCATTGTAATATAATGAAAGTTTTTATTTATGGAAAAAAAATACATGATGTAATATTCGACCTTTATCATTAAAATATTCATGTATTTCATATCCAATATAGTTAAAGAATTCAAATCTAACTCATAATCCAAAAATCAGTTTGTAAATTAGAAGATTGAGGATTGTTCAGACTTATAAACAGTACTGACACTGCATTATTAGTCGATATGAGACTTCCTTGATACTCTCTCTCACATGGGCAATGATTGTACCTCGAGTACAGATGGGATGGTAAACTTCAAAGATTGCAATTGTATCAAGAACTTGTTCTAATATCATGTTAAAGAACTCACGTCTAATTTATAACTCAAAAACTAGCTTATGAGTTAGAAGGTTGTCCAAATTTATAAACAACGATGACACTACACACTTGATCAATGTGAGACTTCTTTAACAAATACAATTTATTGTTAAGGTTAAAATTAGTTCTTTTAAATTAAAAAATAATATTTTTATATGTGATTAAAATTTTGATTTTTAAATATAAAAAAGTAAAAGAAAAAACTAGACTTGAAATGGTAAAGAATTCTTAATTTTTCTTTTTAAAATTCTAAAAACAATAAAAAAATAATTTTTTATTCTAAATATGAATCTCTGGTACATAAATGATTTATTTATTCAACTAATTTAATTTTAAAACTCATAGTAAAAAAAATGTTTATTTTATTACGACGTTAAAAACTATTTGTTCATTTATATTGGAAGAAAAATGAAAATACGTTTTTTACGAGGAGTTAAAAATAAAACTCTATGTATAAAAATGGTTATTGTCTTTTTTATTTTTTTTAAAAATTATATTTTATTAGTTTTGAAATTTTGATTGATTTTTATCTTTTCAATATTATTTTTTAAAATTTTAAATTTATTCTTAAAGAAAACTATGAAAATTTTAAAGAATTAGACTATTCTATATGTATACTTTAAAAGATAAATGATAAAAATGTATTTTTGATAAATTATAAGATAAAGAATTAAAATTATATTTTTAAGATTTACAAGACTTATAGTTTAATTGTACATATGAGGTGCTTTAATAACCGCAAAATTTCTTACAAAAACTTTTATATATCTATAAATTTAAATACGTGATACAATATTATTGGTTCATAAAGTTGGAATCATATAAGTATTTAATGATAAATAGTGACGTAAGTTTTGTGATTGATATATATATATGAGTAATCTTTTATTATTCCATGTTTCCTTACGAAAATACTTCAAGAAATCTTATATTGGTGTATTCAATTAGGATTTTTATAGACTTTAAAAGTTTATGCGTATTCTTTTAATATTTTTTAAGTATTTATAAAAGTTCAATTGTAAGGTTTTATAAAAACCTATACAAATCTAAGTGTATTTAATTACTATTTATATATTTACAAAAGTATTATGATATTTAGAATATTAATTATTTTTGAAAATTTGACTTAATCAAACTTTTTAGGAAGTTAAATATTTTTTTATTTATAAATAAAGTCTACTATCAATAACATTTATCTCATTATATCTTTGAAGACATTTTTTTAATTATTTTAACTTTAACTTTAACTTTTTCTTTTATTTTTTTATTTTTTTCTTTTCTCTTTTTTTTTCTTTTTTCACTTTTTTTCTTACTTTTGACTTTGTTTTTATATTTCTCTCCTATTAATCTAATAAATTGATTTACGATTAATTATAATTTTTTTTAGTTATCACGTAATAATCTTAAATGAATATTTTTTTTAATAACTATTAAAGATCAAGAATCTCACGATAATAATTTTTAACCTAAGTTAAATTTAACACGTATATCTTTTCAATTAATGTATGTCCAATTTTACTTTTATCAAAACTTTAGATGTTTTTAGAACTTAAAAAGAATACAGAAGAATAAAAAATTTATTAAATTTTTAAATAAAATACATAATAATATATTAAATGTTTTTCATAATTATAAAAAGTTCATTACAAAATTATAAAATAATTAAATTATAGTAAAATAAAATGTGAGTATGATAAAAATTTAAAATGTATTAAATTTTATAAAAGTTTATAAGAGATTATAAAAGTCATACTAGTTTATTTAAATTTATATAGATTTTTAAAAAATTAATAAAATATATGTTGAATTTTTTAAAGATTTATTAAAAATTTATAAATTTTGTAAATTTTATCTCCCTAAATTTTAGTTAAATACATCCTCCTTAGCCATATTTTTATAATTTTGTAAACTTCAAATAATCGCTACATAGATCACATTGAATGTAGACTATAGAGGAGCGGGCTATCCAATAAAGAAAAATATATCTTACTAGTATTAGAATTATTACAACAACCTGATCTTCCCATCACATAATGCAACATGTCATTGTAAGCCATTATTTTTGGGATTAATTTCTTTGAGATACTTGTAGCTGATGTGTATGTATCTCCTTCGTTAGAAATAGCATTTTGGGGATTTAACTAGTGTATATATCTTATTTTCTTAAAAAAAGAAGATTCTCTTTATATAATTATAAAAATCAGCAAAAAGTTATAAAATTTAACAAAGCCACGAGAGTACAAAGATTACCCTTTTTTTTCTTGTATTTTAAAAAACATCACTTGCATATTTTAACAGCAATAACTATCATATATAACATTATTTTGTAACAAACCTGCCTTGAATATTAATAAAGAGTATAAAAGTAGCGTTTTTGAAACAAAGAATCTAATAACTCATTTTAATCATAGAATAATTTAAATTAATAGCATATATTATTAATTTTAATTTAATTTAATTAGTAACATAATTTTACTTCTTATATAAAATTTAGTTTTAAACCCCCTTAATGTATATATATAACATTAAAAAAAACCATACTTTTTCATATTCAAAAAATGGTAGATATATTTTTTATATATATAAAGTAAAAAATATATATATTTAGAGTAAATTAAAAGTAAAATAATATCAAAATGGACTAGTCTAATTGACTACGCATTGGACAATCAAACGTAATGGTACAAATTCAAGCATTATCTTGAGAGTTGGTTTATTCTCTACATATAAGTACTGAGTAATAACTTTTCTATCATGTTGCCGTGTAGAACTATGAAGAAGAAACCTCAACATGTAATTAAAAAATCATAAATACATAGTCAACAACTTGGGATAGTATGTATAAGCTACTTACTTCAATGTGGTTTTTTTTTTTGACAAAAAAAAATAATAAAATTATATGAATAATTAATTCATATAAAATTTGAATGATTAAAGTTTAAGTTTTAAAATTAATTAATAAATTTTAAAATTAAAGAAAAAATCAAATTACATGAAATCAAATATTACCTTTAAATTTAAGTAATTCAATGAAATATGTTTGATTATATTTATTTGTTTAAATTATGTCTATTCGAATCCTAACCCATTAAATTAATTAATAAAAGATATTGACAAAGTGGGGAAATAACTCTCAGCAATGACAAATAAAGAAACAACATGGTCGGTAACTTTTGACAAATATTAATTAAAAAATTGTTAACTGATCAAAGCTTTTATGCGCTGAATTTTAGCTAATTCAAACAAATACAAAGCAGATTTGGAAGTTATAGGAGGTAACAATATGTGACTCAAGAGTACGAAATTTATTAAAATATACATGAAAATCAATACTTTACATTAATCCATTTTCTATGAATTCAAAATTTTGGCAATGTGATTTATATTATTCTTCTAGATATTATTATTATTATTATTATTCTAGATATTATTATTATTATTATTATTATTATTATTATTATTATTATTATTTGGGATAAGATCATAAACTTCCCCCTTAATTTTCATTATAATATGTCCATACATAAAATATATGTTTAAATTTTATAACAATCTGTTTGTATATTTAATAAATGTTTTCTATCTTATTTTGTACGAATAATTTTATTAAATATAAAAAATATATATTAAACGTACGTACCTTATATAATAGAAACCTAGATGAGTATCTCTTTGATCGTTTTCAATCCTTTTTTTTTTTACTTTTAGTTAATTTTTTTAAGCAACTAATTTAAAATTTCATATAATAAGTACATTTTAATAAATAATTATTTTATCCAATGTAATTATTTTTATTATAATAATTGTGACATTTCATATCATTCATGATTATCTATTTAATAAGTCTTTGTTCAATTCACTAATGAGTAGTTTATATTTTTTTTTACTTTTTCTTAATTTTTTATATCAATAAATGTCAAAATATTCATATAATAAATAATTTTTTTATTTTTCTTACACCATAAAATATCAAAATGTCTAGATAATACATATTTTTTTTATGAATAGTTATTTTGTACGATGCAATTATTTTTATTACATTAAGTGTAATAATTCATAGTCTTATATACTAAAATGTTTATATAATAAATATATTTTTATGAATAGTTATTTTATATAATGTAATTATTTTTATTATATTAAGGATAATAATTTATACATTTTATGATTATTTATTTAATGAGTATTTGATAAATTCACTTATGAGTAGATTATATATTTTGTTGAAGTAATAATTTTTGCGTCAATATCATATAATATCTCATATTAATTAAAAATGTATATTCAACTAATATAAATTACTTTCAATAGAAAAATGTTATTATTTTTATAAGATTAACTTTTTAGATGATAAAAAATATTAATTAAATAAGTTCATACATTGTTATGTTATATTTAAATTATTTATTAAATATAATTAGATAAATCACTTGTGTTTATATATTATTTATATTCTATTACTCATAAATAATTACTTTTATATATTTGTTCATCATAAAAATAACAAATTAATTAAATAATATAAAAAAATTCTGCAAACCACCTTATAAAATATTTTAACATCAATTTTTTAATTATAATAAAAATAACTTAAAATTTTATATTTAAAGACTTATTTTTTTCTTTTATTTTATAAAAATAAAGAATTTAAAATAATAATAATTATTGTTCAATAATTAATAATATTATATATTTATTAAATAACTTTTTATTTTTTTAGAGAAATAATTTAAAATAATAATTATTATTATTTAATAAATGATATCATTATATATTTATTAAATTTAAATCAACTATTTTTCAATGTGTAACATTTATTATAACATACGTAAGGATGAATATATACTTGAAAAAGTTGACTTAAAATTCAAAAGTTTTTTTTGAGTTTTAATAACGGGATGAAAATATATTTAAAAACTAGTTTATATTTAAATATTTTGTTCACGAATATCGTTAATACTCACGTATATCATATAGATAAAAATTAAACATCGAAGAATATAATATCCTAACTTATTTGTTAGAATCTAATTGAAAATTAATATGAGATAATTAATTTCAATTACATTTTCTCGCGGACATTTTAACTTGACAATAAGAGTTTTTTTTTAATGCATGAATTTCATGTCAAATAACTTGTATGCATTATACATCATAAAAAAAAAAGAAAGGTGCCTTTCATGAGGTGAGGGGAGCTAGTAGTTATTTATTTAATCTTTATTTACAGCACATGGGAAATGAGGAAGATAAATAAGTATATATATATATATATATATATATATATATATATATATATATATATATATATATATATATATATATAATTACTGTATTATCCTATAAGGGCCGAAATTATGGAGAATAGTGAGCTATGCATTGACTACTTTAAGTCTATATAAATGATATGGATGCCACTCTTTCAACAATAAGGGTTATTCATTTATTCTACTTTGGCTGGCTACAATATGTTAGAAAATAATCTTAAAACAATAATATTTAATATTTATAATTAAAAAAACAATAAATTTATGTATAATATATTTTTATTAAAAAAATATTGGACTTAAAAAATTCATATTATATACTTGAATTGGATTTGTTAATAATGTTTTACATAATCATCTAATAATAAGAATAACATCTATCTTATTTTAATTCAAATATTTAAATTACATTTAACACCAATAATTAAAAAAAATAGATTTTTCTATGAAAGTTTTTTATACTTAAAATATTATTGCATATGCATATCACTTTATTATTGGCATGTGAGTAATATGGCAGAAAACAAGGAAACATCAATCCAGGAATTATGGCAGATAATCAGCAGACAAGAATAATAATGGAAATTAATATTGTTATAATTTGTTTACTTTTCGTTTCTTTTTGTATACAAATAGAATACATTTGTACAGAAAATATCAGAACAGAAATAACATGAAATATACATGATAATTATCAGAGAAATACAATATTTTGACATGGTATCAGAGTAAGTTATTCTTGGTAATGGAGCTACCTTATGATTGTATTTCTTGATTCGGTTTTTACATTGTCAGATTTACGTTTTAGCTATGATTCGATTTACATTTCTGTTTTCTTGATTTACATTTCGATTTCGATTTATCTTGATTTACGTTTCTGTGATTTACGTTTTTCTATTATGATTTACGATTCTGTGATTTACATTTCAATTTCTTGTTTTTGATTTACGGTTTACACTTACCCTGAATCGATTTGCAGGGTGGCCATTTTGGTTTGAAGTTTTCTCGACAGTTCGACTTATGTGGATCGTTGACTTACTAGGTGAAAGCAAATGTAGATCTAATTGGTTTGGCTCATATTTGGTTTCCTCGCGGTGTGGCGGTTCCACCATCGATTTCTTGTCTGGAAGAAAGCGAGAACAACGATATGACGGTATGATTTCTCATTGGTGTGAAATTATCGCGGTTCTCTGCTAATGTCAACCTATATTTTGTGGTTTGTCTACGTGTAGTTGTGGGTAACCATGCGTATTGGAAACGAAGAAGGAAGCTACCTGGTGAGGAGCCTTGATGAAGAAGGCTGCGTTGAGGAAACGCGATAGAAAGAAGGCTAACGTTGAGAGCCTTGATGAAGAAAACTCTGTTGAGGAAGAAGAAGGCTATATTGAGGAAGAAAAGAAAGCTATTTGAGGAAGAAGAAAACTATATTTGAGGAAGAAGAAGCTATATTTGAGAAGGAAAGAAGAAGGCTTATTTGAGAAGGAAGAAGAAGAAAGGCTATGTTGAGGAAGAAGAAGAAATTTCTTATTCTTATTTGAGGAAGAAGAAAATTTCTTGATTTTTGGAAAAAAAATTTAGGGTTAGGAGAAAAGAAGGCTGGCAGCGAAAATGAAAAAGGAGGTTTAGGGTTACGAAATTTTTCTATATATAGTGTACGAAGTGTAAAAAACGGAAGGAAAAAATTTTTAGATTTCATGCCAGAATCTAGAGATTTAACCACTAATTTCATATTAGAAGATTTAACGACGAAAATGTGGAGAAGTTCTAACGAACTCGAGGCAGTCCATGACCTCACGTGGCAGGAAACGTCGGCCCCCTATTAGTATCAAGTTGGGAGGATCAATCTATGCTTTGTGGTCCTGGGAGTGGTGGAGATGTATATCTTTGGCAAAGACAAAGCGGGATATATTAGTGGGATTTTCTCGGCCTCTTGAAATCGACCACTGCATTCGGGAGATGGCGTAGCTGAAAATGCCATTGTTAAAGGATGGTTGATCAATTCGATGGACCACTCCTTGATTGCAAATTTTATTCGATTCCCAATGCGAAACAAGTTTGGGATTACTGCTGCTACCACATGATGATGGGACAGGACACGTCTCAAGTGTATGATCTTGGCAAAGTCGAGTTACTCGTATGAAGCGGCGGGTGGATCCATTGAAAAAATACTACAATGACCTTGAGGGTTGTGGCGAAATTGATTTAGTCGTCACAATCCAATGGAGTGTGCAAATGACATACAAAAATACAACTCGTCAAATGCACGGAAGATCAGTGTATACCTTCCTTGATGGACTTGATGACGGACTCGACAAAACTTCGAGTGATGTCTTCGAATCAAACCATTCACTACGGTGGAACAAACTGTGGATTAAGTACGTAGGGAAAGAAATCCGGCAGACGAAGTGATGATCACGGGTATAGATACAACACACGGGCAGTTATGGCTTTTAAAGGGAGTCGAGGACACCGTAATATGATGCCACAACGGGAACCTCTTTGGGTAGCAAGAAATCCTTGGGAAATCCATGTCTCTTGTGGCGTAAATGTGGCCATTGCGGAAAGCTCCAAACACCGTGGCCTTCAAACTCAGTGGGTATCGAGAATGGTGGAATTATCTTGAGCACGGAAGAAACGGGACACCAGGCGGCATTTGTGGCTACGATAATGCCTCGCTATCACCTTACTTCTCGGGCCGAATCTTCCCGGGATCAATTATTTCAAGTAAAGCATTTCACTGTCTACTCTCGTAGTGATAAAAGAGGATTGGATTTTGGACTGCGGGCTACAGGGATCACGTGACATTTGACCCAAACGATCTACGTACAACCCGACGAGACGGAGCCGTGTTGCCAATGCAAATGGGGTCACTTATCCGATTACGGAGGCTGGAGCAGTGACCTTATCTCCTTCATTATCATTATCTAATACTTTGCTTGTACCTACTGCATTCGATTAATGTACGTAAGTCGGTCGGCCGGACGCCCAGCTGTAGTATTGATGTATTCTACTTTTTGCCTTCTACGGATATTCTCACCAAGGAGATCATTGGGCGTGGTACTAGGAGAGGAGGGCTATATTATGTGGATGACCTCGGTTCGGGAAGAGCTAATCACATCCTGACATACTATGGTAACAAGGAGCAATGATTTGGCTATGTCATCGTAGATTTGGGCATCCGTCATTCGGGTATTTAAAGCACTGCTCACTAGTTTATTTTCAAATATCACACATTCGGATTTCAAATGTGATACGTGTATCCTAGCAAAAGTCATAGGGCATCTTATATCACATGGCGTGAATAAAAGTATGACTCCTTTTGCTTTGGTACATTCTAATGTTTGGGGACCTTCCGGTCGTTACATCGTCGGGTCATCGTTGGTTTGTTATTTTTGTTGATGATTGTACCACGAATGACATGGCTTTACCTTCTCGAACATAAAGATGAAGTATTTGCTACATTTCACTGTTTCACGCGTGATTCGAGACACAATTTTACGAAAAAATTAAGATACTTAGGTACGATAATGGAGGGGAGTATATTAATCAACAATTAGGACATACTTGGACAACCGTGGTATTCTCCGTGAAACCTCGTGTTCCTGATCCGACAAAATGGAGATGCGGAGAGGAAGAATCGGCATATTTTAGAAAGCGGCTCGGGCGCTTACTAATCGGTCGGTGCACGTATGCTAATAAATCTTTGGAGTGATGCTATTGCTATTACTACGGTGTGTATCTCTTGAATCGTATGCCAAAAAACCTTACAATTTCAAACTCCGTTAAATTAAGGTGTTATCGATCATCTTCCCTTGCCTACTATTTTTGATGCTTCAGCGAATTTTTGGATGTGTTGCTTTTGTCCACCTCGTAAAAATCAACGAACTAAGTTGGATCGTGTGTTGTCGATGTATTCTTGGGGTATGGTTTACAAAAAAAAGGATTCTTGGATGTTATGATCAATTACTAAAAGGATCTAATACTACCTGTGGATGTCACTTTCCTCGAATCAAAATGTTTTTCCCATCAGGGTATCCAATTACACTCTTGAAGGAGGAGAGTTATGGTAAAGAAACGAAATTGGCTTGATATTGAAATATTAGACACCAGTCAACATACTCGGATCGTGCCAATAATATGGAGGAGCCGATGTCTGACCAGAACTTGAACTTCAAAGCTGAAGGTGAAGTAGTAATTGAATCTCCCGAAGATGAAATGGTTGATGTACCCTTTCTCACAGTACCCAGATCCTCGCTGAGAACAACTCGAGGTAAGCTATCCTATCACACCTTTACAAACTAATGCTGTAGATACATGCATTGGTTATGTTTTACCTTTCGGTCACAATCGAGGTAAACCTCCCAGTCGATACTTTCTCGAGAGAAGAAGAACGACAACCCAGTATCCGATAGCAAATTATGTATCTCTTCGAAGGTTATCGAGAACCTATCAGGGCATTTAGGCCTGAGGCTCCTCCTGCCATGTCAAATTCGAGTAGCATTGAAGAAAGCCTTATCGATCCAAAATGGGCTCAGTATAAAGGAGGAATTTGAGGCATTACGGAAGAATAACGTAGGGTGTTAAGCGAGTTGCCTCGAGGGAGGAAGATGGTAGGATCTGATGGATTTTCTCCGTTAAGTATAAAGCGGATGGGTTAGTTGATCGATGCAAAGCGAGGCTTGTAGCAAAGGATATACTGTGAAACATGGGATAGATTATCAGAAACCTGCTACGTGGCTAAACTAAAAGCGTAGAGTTTTGTTATCTCTTCAAGCCAATTTAGATTGGTAATGGCAGTGAAGAATGCATGGCTTCATGAGTAACCTTGAAGAAGAGATTTACATGGATATCGTAGGGATATCTTGTTACATCAGAAAAGAAAATCATCACGGTCTGGAAGCATTGTATGGACTAAAACAATCAGCTCGAGCGTGGTTTGATAGGTTGAGTTCACAAATGAAGAAATATGGGTTCCAACAAAGTAACTATGATAATTATCAGAGAAATACAATATTTTAACATTTATTATCTCGACTAATATTAAAAAAAATGGAGTATTTGCAAACATAATTTTTCATATAATCGCACGATCGTATACCTTCATTACATAATGTCATGCCAAATTATATCATACCACGTGTCATAACTCAGGACAGTAAGGCTACTATTCACGTCGCTTGTTAGTACAAGCTTTATTAAGTGAAAAACGTGTTTGAAATTAACGCATCACGTTACTTAAAATTCTAATAAATTTATGATATATAAGTAGTGTTTTTATTAAAATAAATAAGAAAGAAATATATTTAAAAAAAATTATTTATTATAAAAAATACATTTAAATTTTATATTTATTTTTATAATAATTTAAAACAATCAGTAATCCCACAAGAATAGATTTAATTTTTTACATTTAGTTTTTTCGATAAATTTAGATAGTGATTATTTAAAATTAAATAAACTGTAACTAAAATAAATGAATAAAATAACAACATAAAAAATAATTTTTTGTCATTATTTGATCATTTTTTATTACAATATAATTAAACTGTTAAAAACTATAAAATTTAAATATTATTTTTAGGTTAAATATATGATATTTATGGTCACCTTTTCAATAAATAAATGTTTTCCATTTTTTAAGAAATTTAATAGTTTAAATTATGGGTGAGTAACGGATTAAAATTATCTCTTTTTTGCCTATATTTAAATTTTATTTTATTTGAATTGGATTTAAAGATTTTTAATCCGAAATCAATTTAATGATATAATCAATTTGATTCCATCCGAATCTAAACATATTATATTTTTTTAATTGGATAAGGTCAAATTAAACTTAAAACTCATATATAAATTATCATCATAAATAATATAGTATATACAATATTTTAATTTTAAAATAGTGATATTTAGTAAAATTTATTATTTATAATCATAATTAAAAAAATAACAATAATAAGAAACATGCTTGAAGATTTATTAAATTATTATAAAAATTTAAAATTTATATTTTTAATATTTAACTTAAAATAATATTTAAATATAATTCATTATCTAAAAAATATATATTTATAATTTTATTAATAATTCTGTACAGATAGAATTGCAATATATTATTAAATTTATCGATTCAAATTTGATTTGATTATAATTTTAAAATTATTTTGATTCAAATTTTTTAATTTATATAAATTGATAAAATTATTTCTTGATTTTTAATTCAAATCACATTATAATAAATATTTATAAATTATTATCATTTATTTTTATTTACATAATAATTTTTATTAATATAAAAATAATTTTTTTATTTTTAAAATTTTTAGATCATTAATCTATTAATAAAATATTTAATTATTTTAATATTAATGTTTTATAACGTAAAAAATAGTAATTTCCTATAATAAAAAAAACTAATAACATAACATAAAAGTATAAAAATTAAGGAAAGCATGGTAAGATTAGATAATGACAAAACAAAGTACAGCAATCTCTATTAGAGCAGAACAAGAAATAACGAAGAAGGGGGCAAAAGACTGAATTATAAAACAAGTGGGTAATATAAATTAATAATATATAAAGCTAATAGCTGTCTTGCTTTGACTATTTAAAATTCTAAATACACTCATTCAAAATGTCCAGCACGCTCTAAGCCATCTCACACGTGCGAAGTGAGTTAGAACAGTGTTGAAGGCCGAGTATACAACCCTTATAAATACCTGAACAAACCCCCCTGAGTTAGTCGTTCAATTATCAAACCAATCAAACAGTATAAAAAAAAAGTTTTCATTTCTAGAGAGGAGTTCCTTTCTCTCCTCTCTTTCCGATCTGCCGCCGGGGTAAAAACTTCGACTAATTTCATCAATGGATGTCCGTCGGCAATCGATGATGACGGCGACCAAGCCCAACAACAAGCCTATGAAGATGAAGACGGTGAAGATTGTCGATGATAATGAAAGCCCAAAACCCTCTGATGCATTATCATTTCCATTGTATATCACTAACGCCGTCTTTTTTACTCTGTTTTTCTCTGTTGTTTACTTCTTGCTCACTCGTTGGCGTGAAAAGATCCGAAATTCAACACCTCTTCACATCGTTACGCTTTCTGAGATTGTAGCAATTGTTGCCTTTGTTGCTTCGTTTATTTACCTTTTGGGCTTTTTCGGTATTGACTTTGTTCAATCTTTGATTCTTCGTTCTTCTACTGATGTTTGGGTGGATGATGATGAGTATGAGGATGTGATTATGAAAGAAGATTCTCGCAAAGTGCCTTGTGGAGCTGGTATTGACTGTTCACTACCTCAGATTGCACCATCTGTTGTTGCTTTACCTAAACAAGTTGTTCCAAAAGTGGTGGAGTCGGTTGTGTTTGACCCAATTGCGAAACCAGAAACCACTGAGGAAGATGAAGAGATTATCAAATCTGTGGTGTCTGGGAAGACTCCTTCTTACTCTTTGGAGTCTAAGCTTGGTGATACCAAAAGGGCTGCGGCTATTAGACGTGAGGCGTTGCAGAGATTGACTGGTAAGTCGCTTGGTGGGTTACCATTGGAGGGTTTTGATTACGATTCGATTTTAGGTCAGTGTTGTGAAATGCCAGTTGGGTTTGTCCAAATTCCTGTTGGGATTGCTGGGCCTTTGTTGCTTGATGGGATCGAGTACTCGGTGCCTATGGCGACCACCGAGGGTTGCTTAGTGGCTAGCACAAACAGGGGTTGCAAGGCTATTCATTTATCTGGGGGATCTAGTAGTGTTCTATTGCGAGATGGGATGACTAGAGCACCAGTTGTGAGGTTTAACAGTGCTAAGAGAGCTGCTGAATTGAAATTCTTCTTGGAAGATCCTGAAAATTTTGAAACCTTGTCCCTGGTTTTCAACAGGTTAGCTCAATTTTGAGTTCAGTGTTATGTTGCGTTTTTGCTAAAGTTTGTTGCCTTTATCGTTTTTGATTAAATGTGTGAATGACTGTTGATTTTTTTTAATTCCTTTTGCAGTTCAAGTAGATTTGCTAAGCTTCAAAGCATCAAATGCACAATAGCAGGGAAGAATCTGTATATGAGATTCTCCTGCAGTACTGGTGATGCTATGGGAATGAACATGGTGTCAAAAGGTGTTCAGAACGTTTTGGATTTTCTTCAGAACAATTTTGGTGACATGGATGTGATGGGCATTTCTGGCAATTTCTGTTCGGACAAGAAGCCTGCAGCTGTGAACTGGATTGAAGGCCGTGGCAAGTCGGTGGTATGTGAAGCTGTTATTAAGGGTGAGACAGTGAGGAAGGTATTGAAGACCAGTGTAAATGCCTTGGTTGAGCTTAACATGCTCAAAAACCTCACTGGTTCTGCCATGGCTGGTGCTCTTGGCGGATTCAACGCCCATGCAAGTAATATTGTTTCTGCTATTTACATAGCCACTGGCCAAGATCCTGCACAAAATGTTGAAAGCTCTCACTGTATAACCATGATGGAGCCTATAAATGATGGACAAGATCTTCACGTCTCTGTCACGATGCCATCCATTGAGGTAATTTCTTGTACCTTGTATGCTTAACAATTCTTAGTTGGTCAAATGTTGAAACTTGAAATTGATTTGAATATTGGTCTAAGTCGTTCAATCTCATGTTATTGTTAATGTTCATTGCAGGTTGGTACTGTAGGAGGTGGTACCCAACTCCCATCTCAAGCTGCTTGTTTGAACTTGCTTGGTGTAAAGGGTGCAAACAGAGAGGTACCAGGAGGAAACTCAAGACTGCTAGCAACTATTGTGGCTGGTTCAGTTCTAGCTGGAGAGCTCTCTCTCATGTCTGCTTTAGCAGCTGGACAGTTGGTCAAGAGTCATATGAAGTACAATAGATCAAATAAAGATATTGCTGCTGTTGCTGCCTCTTCCTAAGGAGTTATACAAATAAATACTCCATCCTTTTAGGCTACAAAAATCTCAAAGATCGTGTGAGAATCCCACAATTAAAAGAGACATAGCTCAGTGGTAGGGATCGAGAGAAAAAGGAATTGAAAACTTTAAGAATAGAGCTTGTTATTGTTGTTATTCTTAGCTCGAATGAAAAGTTACTATGTAAATTAAAGAAGGACAATAATAAATTGTTTGATTGGTTTTTTATTTTTATTATAACTTCATTTTCACGTCTATTAAATAAATATTATAAATAGATTATTTTATCATTAAAATTTAATTTTTATTTTAAAAAAATGTCATTAAACTTAAACCGTTACAAAATATTACGTAATTTAACGATCGTATAAGTTTCGTTATAAATCTAATATTAATTATTATTATTTTACTAATCCTAATAAATTTGTAAATAAATTTAACAAAAATGTTACTAATAAATTAATGATAAATTTTTTTATTAAGAACATTTACTATGGAATATTAAAATTTTTTATAAACTTAATTATCTTATTTGAGATTTAAAAGATTAAAATTCTCTTTCAAATCTTTTATAAATTTCAATTATTAAAATTAAAGTAAAAAGTTATGTCCAATAATATCGATAATGTATGTACTACCCTTATGGTGTTTCTTAATATTATTGATTAAACTATGTTTTTCATTTATGGTCTATAATTGAGCTGTAGTCAACAAGTCAATGCCACCATGTTCAATAATGATAATAATAAATGAAAAAAAAAAATTTTGTTTGGAGAAATTGTCAGCTGTGGCTGCGAACAAATAAGTTGACTTACTCACGCAAAGCATGGACGGTAGCTAAGCTTTTCCCCATTTGATAATTTAGCAAAAACCAACTACCAATCTTTTTATTCACACATTATTTGTATTAATGTTCACGTGATAAGGAAACAAATTTTTTTATTTTTATTTTTCAAATAAATCACCTATGACTCGAACTTATTAATTATATAGTCAAAAGATCACAAAAATACAAGAGCAAAGAATAACATATAAGTATTCATTATGATAAAAATATTTAAAAATTTATTAAATTTTTAAAGAGAAATTACAAGTATATTAACTATAAAATAAGATATGTGAATATATAAATATATATTTTGTGAGTTTGTTATATAATTATTAAATTAATTATAATTTATAAAAATATATAATAAATTAAAAAATATGTAGATATGTATTCAATTATTTCATTTATAATATTTTTTATTGTTAATGGAATTATAATACCCTACTCATAAATTATTTTATAATTAATAACATTATATATTTTTTTAAATATAATTTACACTAGTATTAAATAAATTCATATTAGATTTTATTACAACAATATTATTAAAATTTATGTTTAATTTTTTTTTTTGGTTTCAAATTAAGATTCAAATCTTAACTCTCAAGTCATTAACTTATATTTAAAATATATATACTAAAGTGATTTTATATTTTCAGGGTGAGGAAATTATTGATTGTTTGGTGCTTTTTCGACTGATTAATTATAAAGTTGTGCTTTTAACTATATCACATGAAATTATGTTTTAATTTAAAATAAAATAATATATTATTTAAAAATTATTTTTATAATTATAAATTTTAAAAATATTTGTGTTTTTTTGAAATAATTTTTCAATAAATAACTCCTTGTTATTTCGGTGGCTTCGTATGAAAAAAATAAAAAATCTTTCGGTTGCTTTGATAATATTTTGTTACGTTGTACACTACAGTGACGCAAGTGTAAATTAGGGTTCCCCCACCCCTCTCCGAGTAAATCAGAGATTAAGAGTTGGTTTAAAACCCATATTAAATTGGTATAAACTTCGAAAGACGATAGATTTGAAATTTGAATGACACAACTTGGAAAAATAATTTATAAAATTAGAAAGAAAAAACAATACCCTTAAACATATAAAATAAAAATAGATTCAACATTAAATTGATTTATATTGATATAAATAACTTAAATGTCATACATGTTGAAATGATAACTTAATTTTTTATAATAATAAAAATAGATAAAATATATAATATATATAATATTTAATTAAAAAATAGATTTAAGTGTATCTTAAAACAAAACAAAAATTACATTATCCCGTTATCGAGATAATATCTCAAATGTTTATTAGGTTTAACATATTTCTCTTTATATTCTTAAGATTTATAAAAATATCTAAAATATTTTTAGATTTTATGGTTAATATCATTGATGTTTTTAATTTTAAATAGTATTACATTTCAATCCATTACTATTTATAATATTTTTCCTTGGCTTTGAAACCAATTTCTTGGATCGAAACAAATTTTTAATCAAGAGTTAATATTGACTAATTTGTCCTATTTGATGGTTTTTGTCTATTTACGGAAGATAATAATTTGTCTAAAAAGTTTATTATTTGTTTGTATAAATTTAATTTTCTTCTATATTCATTACAATTACAAAGTAGATTATGTTCATTATTATGTTGATTATTTATTTTTAATCCTAAATAATTTAATTATCTTTTAAAATTTAAAATTACTCTTTTATTTGTTAAATCTAGTAATTATAATTTATGTACTAATGATTCGATATTCATAGGGTATTATCCTTATAAGTCATATATGTTAAATGCACATTATTTTGTCATATTCATAGTATACAAACAAATTTTTTTTATGTACATGTATTTTTAATCTTTAAAGAAGTAGTATTCAAACATTAACTTGTTCAATTCTTCTTCCTCTATTCTTACATATTTTTTACTAAAATAATATTTTAATATCATTGAAACAAGATAGTCTATGATTCTTGTGATAGTTTTAATATAATATGTATAGATGTCTAACAAAGTATTAAATCTATTAAAATTTTCAAAACAAGTTTCATAATCCTCATTTTTAAAGTATTCATTTAAATTGTAGAGATATCCTTTGTCAAAATTTTCTAATAAAATTATATTTTTATCTTTAATTTCATTTGGAGTTAGTTGTTTATTTTTAAAAACAATTTCAAATTTCTTATTTATCAATATTATAACTTGATGTAAGCAAATATTTAACATTCGAGATTCTTAACTAGTTTAAAGTTATAATTATTATACCTGAATTTAATGGGCCCATTACAGTCTTCCCTTTTATTCATCTCCTTTTGTTACATCTGTTATGCCTCAACTTTATTCAAACCTTAATACCCTCCTAGTAATGGCAAGCCTTCTACATTCGTACATAAATGGTGTCCATTATTTGACTTACTAGGAAAGAGTAGCAAAACTCAATTTTATTCATAAGATAATAATTATTACAACTTAAGGTCAACTAAGAACCTTGAAGGGATTCTTAGTCACTTATAATTATTGGGTATAGCATTACTGGTTTTGAAATTTCTAGATAAAAGGGATTTCTATGTTAGAGAATTTGTGTTTTTTAGAGTAGAGAGCTCTGAATTTATATGTGTTCGTGTGTTTTGAGAATAAGGGTTCCTTTTATAGCACAAGAAATCCTTATTTATAAGACTAAAATTATTTTATCTTTGCTTTAATAATTCGTCTACTTTTTTACTGTAAAGGATAGCCACTATATTTTTCCTTGGCACATGTTACCAACTAAGATGTGTGGTTTACAACTTTATTTCCTTTGTCGTCTTCTATAGACAGTTCCTTTCTTTATTCTTCTTTGTCATTTTCTAATGACAAACCTTTTGATAACATTGATGATAATGCATCTTCATCTTCTCGGTATTTGATGCAGAGAATGCATCTGTAGTCTTTGGTAGGGCATAGAAGTAGAATACCTTCCTTATTTATTAACCAATTTCTAAGTTATTGCTGTTAAAATTAGCTTCATATTTAGAAAAAAAATTCACCATCTTCTTCTGATAGAACCATGCTATTGTGGGAAATGATGATGACCTGGTTGAATAATTTACTTTGATCTTAGTAGAATTATCAATTTTCCTGAGTTCATAATAAATTTGGCCTAACATTTGACCTCTAAGTACACAAAGTTCTTCTATGTTGAATTCTTTTTCTAGAAGTGCCATTGGTTTGGGAACTTCTCTGTTTGTGTTGGGTCTCTATCTTGATGAAGGGGTAGGAATTGATACATACTTCCTCATTTCAATCCATTAATGAACTGAAAATCTAAGATAAAAGGGCTTGTCGCCTGCTTTAATCTTCCTTCTGAAGTTCTTGATTGCTCTTTTAAAATTTTATGGGAAATAATTTAATTCACTGAATTTAATCTCTGGATATATATTTTCTATTAATCCCGCATGAAAAACTTTGTAAACAAATATTGGATTAGCTCTTTCCAAGATATTGAATTTACTTCTTGTAGGAAATTCCTTGTCTCTAGTATAAAACTTCATATCTTCAAAATGTTTCAGGGTAGACTTTTTGGCCAAGTTATAGAGACTTAACCATTTGGTTTGCCGAGGTTTATATATTGGTCCTAATATCTTCAATGATTGAAACATTTTTTTATATCAAGATATCAATTCCTGTAAACATAAAAATAATTAAAGGTGTTGATTCTCTAGTAAGAGCATCTGTTAAATAATTCTTATGTCTTGAGAGATTTTAGACATCTAAATTGTAGTGATTGAACCATTGTTAACATTTGACTAATCTGACTTGTTTCTAATCACCTACAATATTAGTTTTTAAGAAATAACTAAAATTCTTATTATAGGTTCTAACAATGAATCTGAAACTTATGACATATATTACACGTTTTTTAATAGCCTTTTTAACAACTAGATATTCTTTTCCATTATTGTGATAATTTAACCCTTAACTATGGAAAAATCTTGATGTATATCTACAAAGATATTCATCTTTATCATCTACTTTTATTTTCAAATCCATTCTTTAATATTCTTGTAAAACATCTATTTTAATTATCATTTTATCATCTCGTCTTGGGTGGTGTAAAGTTGATACATTTTTTACCTGTGCTTTTACTTTATTCGTATACATAGTATCTTGTTATACAATTTTTAAATATGGTCTTTTTTCAATTTTACTTATAAAGTTTTTCGATTTTCTACAAATTTTTTGATATATGCTTCAGCATATGTCACACATATTAAAAATCTTTGTAATTGGTTTTTATACAAACACCATCTTCAATTTTCAACCCTAAATGCTTCATTTTTGTTGAGAAAGTATTGATTTTCTTTCAGAGAGTACAATGCCTTCTTTTCTACATTGTTATAGAATATTAATAATATACAAATAATGTTTATTTAATTTACTATTAAAAATCAAAATATTATCCATATAGACACAACAAATATTTTTTAATTTTTTAAAGATGTTATCCATATATCTTTGAAAGATACATGAGGTTTGTTTTAATTCAAATAGTACAATATTCTATTGGAATTGTCATTAGAGGCAATTCCGTTAATTTTTGAAATTATGCATCTAATCTTATTTGCCAAAATCCACTTTTGTAATCAAAACTTGAGAAATATTTTTTTCCTTTTATTAATGATAATAATGTTTCTTTCTTTGGAATAAAGTATTAATCATCAATGGTTTCTTTATTTAATGATTTGAAGTTTATTATCATTCTTTTTTTTAACTTCTTTTTCGACTAAGAATGCTGGACTAGAGTTGGATAAATTACTTGATATTATAACTTTTAGTTCTAAAAATTTTTGAATTTGTTTTTTAAATTCAATCATGTTTTCTGGAATATAAATAATTGGTTCTGTTATAATAATCTTATTAGGGTTGCTTAATTTTATGTTGATAATTGTTTTAGATTTTTGATTTTTGGATCCAAATGATTTTTTGAGCTTATTGTTTTTAATAATTTTCTAATAACTGCTAGGGTTTTATCTTCCTATATTTCATTAAGAAAAAAGTTTTGTTTATCTTATAATATCTAAGGAAATATTTTCTAAATAAGGTTTTTGTTGCTTTGTGACTATCTAAACATGTTTTCACCTTTTATGTTATTGCATAAAAGTTGAGTTTGATATAGTCAATTTTTTTCTCATTTTTGATACATAAATGATATCACCTTCTAATATTGTTAGACCTATTTTATTTAAATATTGTGTAAAAGGTTGATATAATTTTAAAAAATTATTTTTTATTAATAAATCAACTCTTATTTCTTGGTCATATATGGTAGGAATATGAAAATTATCTCTTCCTCTCATTAAATCCGTCTTTTAAAACTATAGTTTTATTAGAAATTCTTATAATTAAATCTTTTGGTGTTAGTTTTCATTATTATTCTAAAAATACATATTTACTTGCTACACACATACTAACTCATGTATCTATATATACATGTAAATAATACTTAGCATAGCCTTTAAATTAAGTCATACCTTAATATAGGTCATATTTTTATTTATGATACTATACAAATCATTCATCTTCTAATGAAAAGTATCCATATTCTGAATCATTTATTTCCACCTCATTTTCCTTTAATAGATAAATATTGTAAATATTATCTATTTTTGATTTCCCAATTGGTTTTAATTTTATCTTAAAAGCTTCTTCTAAATTTTTTGTTTTCTGTAAAAATTCCTTTTTAAATTATTTCTTATGTTCAAGCCTACTCGGACATCAACATAATGTCCTTATTCATTACAGATCTAACATCTGCATTTCTTTTTCCCTATAAGACAATAATTTTTATTTTCAAGAGGTTTATACCTTTGTTCTTTTAAAGTATCTTTTCTTATAGGGTTTTCTATTAAATGTTCTTTTATTTTTTTAAAAATATTATTTTATGAAATTGTATATTTTAAATTTCATGTATTTTTATATTTTTGTTTGTAGGATTTTATGTTACATCAATATTTTCTTGATATCCAAAAATCTCTTTTATTATAATAGATTTTATCATTTCTTCTTATTTGTTTGTACTCTTTTGTTCCTTGGAATTTGATGATTTTCTAGCTTTTAAGGTTTCTCATTCTTCCTTCTTAGGTGTTTGATATGATTTTCCTATTTCTCTAATTCTAACTTTTTGTTAAGATTTGATGTAATATTTCAGGAAAATTTTGGAAAAACATTTCCTTATAAGTTGTTTGCATAGAGAGTGGTAGTTTATGGTAACACATTTTATATTCACAAATAAAAGAATCTATATAACGAATTTTACATATTTTCATATTTGTTAAATACCATTTGACTTTATATATTTGATTTTCATTGTATTCAATAATAGTTTTTCCTTTATCTTCTTTAATAATTTTCTTATATATTTCATTTACTATTATATCTAAATATTATTTTTCTATGAAAGCATTATCTTATATTAATAAATGTTTTTGGTTTGTTAAATTTGAAAACTGTTGTCTCTCAAGGAGAACATAAAATCGTACAAGTATACACGGTCACAAGTAATAAAGATTTGTAAGTAAAGTATCGTTCCCACGGAGATTTGTTACTACAGTTTGTTGAGTACTAAAATTGTTTCCCTATGATTTTATCCAAAACAACCGTTGATTTAGAAAAATAAGAAAAGAGTTAACAAAATAAAAGAAATCTAGGATTGCAATTTTTTACCAAACTAATCCATTCAAATCGTGTTATTTTCTTTTGATTTATATTTTTTAGTACATTTAATTTGTCAACCGAAAACTTCTATTTTTATCCATACATCTCTTCCGAGCTCCGTATAAACACACCTCGTTAAATTAATTCACTATATCTCTATGAGAATTAAATTCACCAAGATTCATTATATTCTAAGTTTTCAAAAGGCCACACATACAATTAAGGTATATTCATATCCTTCATCATACATATCATTCTATCTACGAGCAATATACACACAAATACCTCTTCCAAGTTTATTTATGTGCCACGGATCGTTTTGATAAAATTCGTAAATAATCAAAAAGCATTAAGCACAAGATAGAGTGAACAAATCGAACGTCTTATAAATCTATCAAAAAATAATTAAAATCAAAGTTTCATAAATTTAGATCAAATGCAACCTTAAAAAAATTAAATTAATTCATAAAATTAAAATAAAAATTACAACAGATACAGGAAAATTAGAAGAAGAAAGGAAATTAAAACATCAAGTAACGAAAATATTTGGCACACGCAGAACACAACAAAAGCCAAAAAATGGCTTCTACGTGTTCTGCAGTCCAAAACCGAACAACACAAAATAATCTCCAAAACTCCTTAACTCTATCATAATATCACCTATTTATAGCACCAAAAAAATACATCAAAAATATTAAAATATCATACACACGTAACAATTTGTATCAAAAATAAAATCCCGACATTCTCCTTAAAATCTACGGTCACGCAAAAATCGAAACCTTATTTTAATTCACGCGTGAGACAGGGAGCCATTTCTGCATTTTTTTAATTCATTGTGCGTGCCATATGTCAATGCCTTATTCGCTGAAAGAAATGGTGGGACACGTGGCAATAGATAATTGCATAGGAAGGACGGGCTCACGGAGAATTGCCGCACCGGATTTCGGTGCGAAAAAGGTGGAAGACAACGGCTGCAACGCGAGCTTGATCCTGCGCTTTCATGCTTATTGTAACATGCCGCGTGTCATAAAATGATTCGCTGATAGATAAAATGGGACATGTGGCAGATTCTGGTTGGTGGAATAACGGGGCGCACGTGGATCGACCGCACGGGGAAAAGGGCGCACGAAGGTGGGACAACAGCTGGACGCATCAGACACGTGGATCCCACTTCCACGCCGGCTTGCGCGGTAGATGGGGCCCAGTAGGGCGCCGAGCCGCGTGAAAAATAGAGACATGCACCCACTCGCTTTGGTCGGGTGTGATAAGGACGCATGAATCTCAGCTGTTTCTTCTTTAATCGGACGGTCCACGTTTCACGCGTGTAGATTGGCGCGTGGATTCTTCTCACCTGCGCAAAAACTTAAACTTTAATTAATTGCATTTTGGCCTACAAATTTAATCCAATTACATTTTCAAACTTTCTTTAATTATAGTTAAACCCTTTTCAAAATTTAAATTAAATTTTCAAACTTTTAATAATTGAAACTAAGCTCGAATTTAATATAAATTACTTTTTCAACTTTTATAAATTGTAATTAAGAACTCTATTATTTGAAATTATATTTGTGGACATAAATTGGAAAATAAATATGATTTCGATTCAAATTGTTTAATTTTATTAAAAATGTATTTCTTAACACAAAAAGGTAAATATTAATTTATTTAACTAAAATTAAATAAAAATGTCAAGAACATAGCAATTATCATTAATAAAATCGACGAAAATAACTGTATAAAATACAGTTATCAAAAACCAAATTTTAACATTTCTTATCATTTTATGGGCTATTAATATTCTATAAATTGAAGGATTTGTTTGTATAGTTTGAGAGATTTGTATGAGTACACTCGTACCAATAGCCTATCATCTAAGACTTTTTTCCTATCTCTTATACAATCTAGATCTAAGATATCATATCTATAATTTTCATGGAGCTTGAATTGGTGAGATACTACCTCTATTCCCCGATGTAACCCTTATTCTATGTTAGGTGGTTGTCTTCTTCTATTGGTAGTGTGAGGCTTTCCTAACATTTGTTTATTTATTTCTTCCCTATATGGGTCAAATGTTTCTTCTTAGTAAGGTCATGATTTTTGGTTTAGAATCAATCTCGTTGATTATTGTCATATTATCTTTCTCTTTGTTTATACAAAGTTTTTCGCTATAATGTTTTTCTAATTATTCATTAGTTAGTGTTAACAAATTAATTAATTTTTTTATATCCATATTTTCGGGATTTATGAATTTTTCTTCTAATTTTTTTCTATATTCCATTAAATTAAAATTATATCTTCTTTTTTCTTCTTCTCTCATTTGTAGGTATTAGGATATATGCTCTTTTGGGTGGTTTTATTTTAAATCATTTTAAGAGATCATATTTATAACTTCTAATATCATTAGTTCTATGTATCTTATATACATATATTTTTTATTAATTATGTAAATTTCACGTATATATTTTGTTTTAGTTTATTATAACCATATTTCTTTATTTTTTTTAATAATTCATTAGTGTTATTTGATTTTTTACTATTCATACTAAGCTTGCGGTATATTTTTTATTTTTTTCTTAAATATTCTTGTCTTCCTAATATGACATCATGCGTTAGTGCTTTCATTACTTTCATTACTTAAACTTCATCTTTTAGTTTTTTAACTACTTTTTTTAGAAATTTTTTCTTCATGATCTATAAAAGTAAATCTTGATATATTATTGTTTTTAACCATATTGTTTTTTCTTCTTTGATATCTAAGTATCATTCCTCCGGTATTTCAAAGTCCGTTAGTATTTATGATATTGAACTATTATGATTATTTGTTAATGAATATCCTACTATATAGTGTATTGAAAATAAATGATTTCCTTGTTTTATTAAATATTCTCTTTCAAATTCATAAGCTAAATTCAACACTTAGTTTAACTTTTTATCATTAATATTAATAACAAATCTAAGATATATTGTAACTTTTAGTTTTTAGTATATTATTCTATTATCTAATAATGTTATTTTATAGACATATCTATTCTTTCTGTGAAATAAACTTATACTAATATTTAAATTTCTCCTAAATGAATGTATCTAATTTTTTTATTCTTTTTAGAAATTTTAGATAGTTTATTAAATATAGTTTTCTTGTCAATTAATAATATATTATACCTTTTTTTTTGCATATGTGATATTAATGTTCATTTCTTTATTACTTATTCTATAATAAATTATGTATTTTCTTAGAAATATTTTCCTTAAAGATGAAAATGATAAATCTTTAAATCTATCACTATCTTTAAGATATAAATTTTCCTTTTGAATTTCTTTTTATTTTTTATATTTGTTTTTGTAAAAATCATCGTGAGATGTCTTCTATTTATAATTATATTATCCCTTTATTTCTTATTATTTTTTTTTGTTTTCTATTATTTCTTCAATTTTTATTTATAAAGTATTACTAGTTATTTTTATTAAATTTAATTTTTGTTATATTTAGAGTAAATTTTTAAAATTTTAAGAATATTTTAAAAAATATTACAAAAGTTGAAAATATTTTTAATGTTATTCCTTTTAACCCGCTCCATTGTACCAACGAAAGAACATTCCAGAGTGCAAAGTCCAATTAACGAACAACTAAACATAAAAAGATAATTCATAACTACATTTTACGAAATTCTTTAAATATATATATTTTTAAGTAAAAAAGTTTTCTATGTTGAGATAATTTATATTATTTAATTTTTCATATTAAAAAGTATAGCCATTAATCTTTAGTAAATTAAAAATAAATTATATTATTTTAATATTTTTTATTAAATAATTAAATACTATTAAAATATAAGTATTTAACTATTATAAATTTAAAATTAATATAAAAAATTTATTTTTAATAATTAATAATTATTACTATTTTATTTTAATATTTTATCAATTTTTTTTAAAATAAACATACATTTAAATAATTTTTTATTTGAATTTTATTCTCATTTATTTTTCTTAAATTATTTTAAATTAAATTTTACTTTTATTATCATCAAGTATTTATATTTTAATTAATTAATATAAAATAATAATATTTTAAATAAATATTCATTAAAATAATATAATTTATCTTTATTTGATTATTTTTTATAAAATTAAAATATTAAATAACATAATTTCTAATCTAAGTTATTAAACAATACAAATAATATAATTTAAATGACATCTCAACTTATTTTAAAATAAATAATAATATTATTAATTTATCTATCTTATTATCCCAATAAATTTTTTAACCTAACTCTTAATTACAATTAAAAATAATTTTATTATTATTGTATTAAAAATTTATTTCATTTAGTAATAATAATTTAATTGTAATAATATTGTTACTTGAATTATACTCTTAACAATTTAAGAAATTATTATAAAGTTTATAATAATAAAAATAATATTTTAATAATATTAAATTAAAAAAATTTAATATTAAATTTAATTATTAATTATATTTTAATTAAATTATAAAAAATAATAATATTATTATTTTTAATAATCTTAGAAATTAATATATGTATTTGAAGAAAGCAAAAGCAAAAACAATTCGCTCCCTCCACAATCGTGTAACTGAATAGAAGAGTCTAGAACGCCGAGAACCTCAAGAACCCGCGAGAATCCTCTGGAATACTTGCAAGAAGTATACATATCCACTCCATCGCTTTCGTTTCTCACTCTGATTAGACGCTCATAAACTTCTTTGAAGCTCACTATCATATCCTCTGCCTCTCTTATTTGATTACTGCGTTTCTTGCTGATATCGAAGGTCATCGGCATCCACATTGATGGCGGACGTTCAGATGGGCGAGACTGAGACATTTTCATTCCAGGCCGAGATTAATCAGCTTCTCAGCCTCATTATCAACACCTTCTA
Source organism: Hippophae rhamnoides (assembly GCA_033030585.1). Lineage (NCBI taxonomy): Eukaryota > Viridiplantae > Streptophyta > Magnoliopsida > Rosales > Elaeagnaceae > Hippophae > Hippophae rhamnoides. Next base: position 72,739,028 of record CM065429.1, read on the forward strand.
CAGCAACAAAGAGATTTTTCTTCGAGAACTCATTAGTAATTCTTCTGATGTTCGTGTTCTTTCTCGTTCCCTCCGATAATTGTTTCTCTATTTTGTTTGTTATTTCTACAAATAAATCTGTTTGGAGATCGTTAATATGTTTTACTTATTAATTCACGTTGTTGTAGATGTTGATAGGCTTAATATTTAAATTTACGAGATTGATTGTTGAACATTATTTGAGTTTCTGATAACCGTATTTGTATGACTTGCTTTTTGCTTCATGCTCATTTTATTATGTTCTGTTTTTTTTGTTGAGGATATAAAAGAAAAAATAATTGGTTTAAGAGACTAAAAGAATTCCTGTTAAAATCATTGAACCATATATCTGACTATGAACAGATAAGCTTGGAGAGTGTGTATTTAACGTGTAAGTCGTATAAATGAGAAGGCAATGTGCAAATGAGTCGTGTCATGTGTGATTCGTAGGTGATATAATTTTAATTGAGAGTGTGTATTTTTTACCTTTTTTAATATTATTGTGCAGAGATGATTGATTAAATGAGATTTAGATTTGGGATGAAATGTCTCTCCATGCATTTATGGAAAACGAATTTAATAATTTGATAGTTTAATTTGAATTTTTATAGGCCTTGGACAAGATCAGATTCGAGAGCTTGACGGATAAGAGCAAGCTTGATGCTCAGCCCGAGCTTTTCATTAGGCTTGTCCCTGACAAAGCCAACAAGACCCTGTCCATTATTGACAGTGGTATTGGCATGACTAAAGCAGGTACATTATCTTAACACTTTCTCTTTAGTGTACTTTTAATTATTAACATATATTCCTCTAGTACTGGCAATTTCAATTGTAATTAATTGACATTGACATTGTATCGATGGCATTGTTTTAGATTTGGTGAACAATCTGGGGACAATTGCAAGATCCGGAACCAAGGAATTCATGGAGGCGCTCCAAGCTGGTGCTGATGTCAGTATGATTGGCCAATTTGGTGTCGGCTTTTACTCTGCTTACTTGGTTGCGGACAAGGTCATTGTGACAACCAAACACAATGATGATGAGCAGTATGTTTGGGAGTCCCAGGCTGGTGGCTCTTTCACTATCACCAGGGATACCACTGGCGAGCAACTTGGAAGAGGAACCAAGATCACTCTCTTTCTCAAGGAAGACCAGGTTAGAATAGAACAATCAACGGTTGTATGACTTGGATGGTTTTAGATAACAACGTCACTTGCTTGCGAATTTGAACTGCCTTATTTCATGGTATATTGACTTGTTTCTCATTTTTCAGTTGGAGAATTTGGAAGAGAGGAGGATCAAGGATCTTGTGAAAAAACACTCTGAATTTATCAGCTACCCAATTTATCTTTGGACTGAAAAGACTACTGAGAAAGAGATCAGTGATGATGAAGATGAAGAAACCAAGAAGGAAGAGGAGGGTGATGTTGAGGAAGTCGACGATGAGAAAGAAAAGAAAGGAAAGAAGAAAGTTAAGGAGGTGAGCCATGAATGGCAATTAATCAACAAACAGAAACCAATTTGGTTGAGAAAGCCAGAGGAGATCACAAAGGACGAGTACGCATCTTTCTACAAGAGTCTTACCAATGATTGGGAGGACCATCTTGCTGTGAAGCATTTCTCTGTTGAAGGGCAACTTGAATTTAAAGCCATTCTCTTTGTTCCAAAGAGAGCCCCGTTTGATTTGTTTGACACAAAGAAAAAGATGAACAACATCAAGTTGTATGTGCGCAGAGTGTTCATTATGGATAACTGTGAAGAGCTCATTCCCGAGTACCTCGGATTCGTGAAAGGTGTAGTTGACTCTGATGATTTGCCACTTAACATTTCCCGTGAAATGCTGCAGCAAAACAAGATTCTCAAGGTAATCAGGAAGAACATTGTCAAGAAATGCATTGAGATGTTCAATGAGATAGCAGAAAACAAAGAAGACTATAACAAGTTCTATGAGGCATTCTCAAAGAACCTTAAGCTTGGTATCCATGAAGACAGTCAGAACAGGGCTAAGTTGGCTGACCTTTTGAGGTATCACTCAACCAAGAGTGGTGATGAGGTGACCAGTTTGAAGGACTATGTCACAAGAATGAAGGAGGGCCAGAAAGATATATACTACATTACTGGTGAAAGCAAGAAGGCTGTTGAGAACTCCCCATTCTTGGAAAGACTCAAGAAGAAGGGATATGAAGTACTCTTCATGGCTGATGCCATAGACGAGTATGCAGTTGGGCAATTGAAAGAGTATGATGGAAAGAAGCTCGTGTCTGCCACCAAGGAAGGTCTTAAGCTGGACGATGACTCTGAGGAAGAAAAGAAGAAGAAAGAAGAAAAGAGAAAGTCCTTTGAGAACCTCTGCAAAACTATGAAAGAAATCCTAGGAGACAAGGTAGAAAAAGTGGTTGTTTCCGACAGAATAGTGGATTCGCCTTGCTGCTTGGTTACAGGAGAGTATGGATGGACAGCCAACATGGAGAGAATAATGAAGGCTCAGGCTCTGAGGGACAGCAGCATGGGATCTTACATGTCCAGCAAAAAAACTATGGAGATTAATCCTGACAATGGTATTATGGAGGAGCTTAGGAAAAGGGCCGAGGCTGACAAAAATGACAAGTCAGTTAAAGACTTGGTGCTGCTCCTCTTTGAGACTGCCTTATTGACTTCTGGTTTCAGTCTTGATGACCCCAATACCTTTGCTTCAAGAATTCACCGGATGCTGAAACTTGGTCTGAGCATTGATGAGGATGAAACGGGCGGTGATGATGCCGACATGCCTCCATTGGAGGAGGATGGAAATGAGGAGAGCAAAATGGAAGAGGTTGACTAAGGTTGTCTTAAGATTTATTCATCTAAAAAATCTAGATTGTCATTTACTTGTGATCATCTTTTTTGTAGGTGGAGGGAGGGTATGTAATAATTCCTTTTAATGTCAAACAAGGGTGTGTTGATTGTTATGTGATGAAACTCTTCTTACTGTGTTTCCAACGCTATGCTTTCTTTAAATTGGCTAAGTAAAAGCTCTCTTTTGTCCAATTAATTAAAATTGTCCACCTTTCTTCCAACTCCCAAATTACAGTTCGGCATTCTCTATTTATTAACTCGTAGCTGCCAAATTACAGTACGGCATTCTCTTTTGACTTCAAATTGTTTTTTTAATTTTTTTAAATGAATGTTTTTTAAGAAAAATATTAAATATGAAAAAAGTAATAAATATGAATGTATCTAAACATAATTATTTGGATAAAAAATAAAATATTTTGTTATTTTTAAAAGATTATAGATAAATATTAAAGTAATTATATAGTAATTAATTATATTGTGATATTTAGACTAATTAAATAATTCAAGGATTTTATGACATAATAGGAATGGAATCTTTAAATAATTTTAATAAATAACCAAAATATTAAAGTAAAAATATTTATTTTTAAAATTTAATTTAATATGAGAAAATGGAAACATTTTAAAACATTAATTGAAATCATAATTTTAGCTCTGATTAAAAGGTAAAATTTTATGTAGAATAGGAGTAATGTATATCTTCTTCTTTATTAAAAATATTTACGTACTTAAATTTTTATTTATTTATTTAAGAGATACATATATTATGTGATTATATTCAAGTTTTATTTAAGATTTTGTGTACAATTTTATGTCATTATTTTTATTATTATCTTAATAAAATATATGAATTGTTTGTTTTATTATTATTTTTAATTTTATTTTAATGTTATAATTATTGTGTAAAAAATATATTTAAAAATTTCTATTAAAAAGCGAAATAAATAAATAAATGTTACTATAATAGAAAAAAAAGGCAGCTATAAGTAATACATGAAGCTTAACTTGTTTTTTTTGTTTTTTAAAACATATCATTTTAAAAAATAATAACTTAAAAATAATAATTCAATATTTATTTATTTTTAAATATAGAAAATAATTTTTAAATATTACGGTTAAACAAGTTCTTAATATTTTATAATTATTGAGATTGTTATTTTTTTATAGCATAGCATTAGGTTATTTTTTATTTGTTTATATTATTCATATTTTTATATTTATTTTATATGAGTTTTTTCATTTACTTAAAAAATATCTATTTTATCATTTTTTTAGAAAGACAATTAAATTTTTCAATTTCTTTTTTATAAAAAACCTCAAGTTAAAATTATCATTTAAGTCATATTTAATTGACTGAAATATAATAAAATCAGAATTAATTCATTTCAATTTTACGTTTACTTGGATTGAAAAGTGAGAATGTAATATAATCGATTTTTAAAAAAGAATGAAATTAAAATTTTTTCTCTCTTTTAAGAAATCACGATTTTAATTCTTATCTTAATTTTTTTTTTCAATTTTATCTCAATCACAAATATAACCCTAAACCTTATTTAGAAAAATAATTATTTTAACCCCAAATCTTAACTCATAAATATAACCTTAAAACTTAAACCATAAATCCCAAATCTCAAAACCTTAAACCATATTTAAAAAAAAATTAACCCTAAACCTTAACCCATACATATAACCCTAAATCCTAAATCCCAAAAACTTATTTAGAAAAATAATAATTTTACCCTAAACCTTAACCCATAAATATAACCCTAAACCCTAAACATTATACCCTATACTCTAAACCTTAAATCCTAAAAATTATACCCTATATCCTAAATCTCAAAACCTAAAACCCTAAACCTTATTTAGAAAAATAATAATTTCAATCCTAAACCTTAAACCTGAAATCCTACTCTATAACCTAAACCCTAAATCCTAAACCCCTAAATCTAAATCTCAAACTTTAAAACTCTAAACTTTATTTAGAAAAATAATAATTTTAATAATATATTTTATTTTTAAGTAATAATTATTTACAAAATAATGATTTCAATAATGTATTTTGTCTAACGAAAAAATAATAATTAAATCATATTATTTAAACTTTACTGAATATAAGAGTATTAAGATAATATAAAATATTTTTAATTTCATTTCAGTTGTAAACTAAATACTGTAATATTTTTTTATTCTAATGATCAAACCAAACAAAATAGTTTCTTTTTCATTTCATTCATATTCTTCTTATTCCAAAGTAAATGACACCTTTAGGTGATGTTTGGTTGGATGGAATGGAAAGGAATCATACTTGATTCCTTCCATTTGTGTGTTTAGTTGGGTTGAATGCATGGTATAGAATGAAATCGAGTACTACATGAGAATGAATTGTTCCCCCTTTAAGAATCATGATTTTATTTCCATCTCAATTGTTTTTTTAATTTTATCCTCATCCCAAATATAACCTAAACTCAAATTCCAAATCCCCAAACCCAAAACCCAAAACCTAAAATCCCAAAACCCTAAATCCAAATCCTAAAATCCTAAAATCCTAAACCCAAAACCCAAAACGCTAAATCCCAAATCCCAAAACCCAAAACCCTAAAATCCCAAATCCCAAAACCCTAAATCCTAAATCCCAAAACCCTAAATCCCAAATCCCAAAACTCAAAACCTAAAACCCCAAAATATTAAACCTTAAAACCTAAATCTTGAAACCCTAAACCCCAAATCCCAAAACTCAAAACCCTAAACTCCAAATTCTAAATCCTAAAACCTTAAACCCTAAACCCTAAATCTCAAATTCTAAAACCCTAAACATTTTTTAGAAAAATAATAATTTTAACCCTAAACTTTAACCCACAAATATAGCCCTAAACCTTAAACCCCAAATCCTAAATCCCTAAACCGTAAATCCTAAATCCCTAAACCGTAAAACCCTAAACCCTATTTAGAAAAATAATAATTTTAATAATATATTTTCTTTTTAATTAAGTAATAATTATTTAAAAAAATAATAATTTTAATAATGTATTTTGTATGACAAAAAAATAATAATTAAATGACATTATTTAAATTTTACGAAATGTAGAGATATTAAAGTAATTTACAGTTTTTCCATTCATTCCAGTGATAAATCAAACATTATGATCCTGATTTCAAGATTTGATTCTAGTGGTCAAACTAAACAATATTATTTTTTTTCCATTTTATTTCATTTCGATTCCAATTCTATTCTATTCTATTCTATTCTATTATAGAAACCGAACGTTAACTTAGTTCATTCTAGTATTTATTGTTGCATGGTTAACTATTGTTTTCACCGAAAGTCAACTCACTCCTTTTAATCTATCACCCACCAATATCCAAGCGTCGACCCTAGTCTTCGCTACTGCTCTACTTGCCTTCTTATGAGCATTCCAATGCGTATTCATCTATCATTGTTTACATCGATCAACATCAATGTTCTAGTTGATTTGCGTCACTATAGTTTGGTTAATCTTCATTTATGCGCAAGTATCATATTTTTTTATTAACATAAAAAAAAGCTTTTATATATTTTATTGGATTGTGTGTTAAAATCAAGAACTCATGCTGCAAATTTCAAACTACAAGTTACTTATTTTTGGTATCATCATTTTTAATGATATTTATCCAACTACAATTCAAAACAACAAATGCTCATCGTTATTTTTGAATTATATTTTTCTTTTATTAGTTTATTATTTTTAACACTTTATTTCCTTAATAATTTTTTTTATAATTTTTCATATTTAATAATTTTATTTTAAATTTAAAAATTAAATTAAATTGATTTGTATTAGTTAGTTAATTTAACGTGTAAAAAATTTAATTTTTAAATTATTTAATTTCTTAATTTTTTAAGTTTAATATATTTAATCCATTATTAAATGTGAATAATTAATGAAAGAATTACGAAAATTTTGTTAAAGTACTAAAGTATTAAAATTGATAAAATTTGTAGATTTATTAAGAAAATTTACAAAAATAATTAAAAAAAATTGATAGGAGAAACAGTAGAACCAACGGTTCAAAAAGATCTAATTATGCTTTGTCAAAACTAAAATTATGTAATATTTATCAATTTAAAGATTACGTAAAATTATTTAAAAAAAATTATTTTCTTGTGGAACCTTCTCAAGATATATATTGGTTAAATAAATTTTTTATAACCCCAATCCTTGAAACAAATTAGCTATTAAAAGATATCCAAATTGACTAAAAAATTAAATAAAGTAGACAATATTGGTTTTAGGATTAACCATGTCTTTATACTAGTAAATGAATAATGCTTATCAGTTAAAGCAAAAAGCAAGTTAAAAACCAAATCATTAATACAAAATATAGTCAAAAATGTTGTGATAAAATATTAAAAGAAGATTGGAAAATAAGATGTCCTATATTATGAAATAGAAAATCCTATAAGGAAAGAAAATTCAGATGAAAACCTTGGAAAAAAATAACAAACTTTTTTGAAAAAGAAAAAAATATATTAGAAAATAAAAACCCAAATAAAAAATTATTTTAAAAATATGCATATGTTATATTTGTAATGAAAAAGATCATTATGCACTCGAGTGTCTTAAAAAAGAAAAAAAGTGCAAAAAAGATGACAAAAACCTTAGAAATAAATGAATTAGAGATTCTATACGAGAAAGAAATCCTTGATATAGAAGAAATAATATATGAAGTAGAAAGTAAAGAATAATCATTTGAAGAAAAAACTGAAATGATATTTATGATAAAAGAAAAATTAAATTCTATAATAAAAATATATGAATCTCTTATTAAAGAACCACAAAATATAAAATAAAACTTGAGAAAATAGAATAAACCAAACAAAAGGTTAGAAAAGAAGATATATATAATGTCTAAATTTAAATTTTTTTTAACAAGAGTTTTTGAATAATTTGTTGGAAATTTTGATACTAAATGTACATTAGATGGAATAGTTGAAATATAGTTTTTGGATAAAAAGAAATAAAAAGATGAAAAATGAAATCTAGTAATTTTAGATGGAAGAATAAAAAATCCATTACAAGCGTATAGTCAAATTTAGTAAATCAAATTGTTTGTTTTAACATAAGACTAAATTTCTTTATATCTATAACATATCATAATATAAATAATTCAGTAAAAATGAAGATTTAACTTAAAATTTTGAGTATGGATCATCAATTTCAAAGTTTAACTTCCATGAATTGATAATGTTTTTTGAAACTTCAACAAAAGAATTTTTTTTTGCAGAATTATTCAAATCGAAGTCTTATGAAACAAAAATTCAACTCTAATTTATTAATTGAAAAACTTTAAATAAAAGGTAAAAGTTAGCGAATCATCTTCTAAACCTAAAGATAATCATGATAAAATTATTGCTATTAAAAATTTTCAAGTTTCAATATTACCTGGAACTAATAAAAAAGAAGAAATATTTTAAACACAGGTTTATAATATCCAAATAGGTAAAGAAGAAATAATCTTCTCATGAAACTATGGTAAAAAATGTTATAATTATGTTTTAGAATATTTTAATTTTACAGGCTATAAACCATATAACTTATATACTTTAGTTGATACAGGAACAATAGTATGTTCTTGTAGATCTATTGCAATTCCATTAGAAAAAAAGATATGTATGAAAATTCTATTTTAGTTAGAGAAATAGATGAACATGAAAAGTTAAAAAGATAACTATTTGGTATAATAAAAAAAAATTATTATTCATAAAATATTATGTTTTCTTAATATGTATGGAGATTTTATCATAGAAAATAATTTTATAACAAATTATTATCTAATAAAAATAAATCATAATTCCATATCTTTTATTATAAATAAAGAATTTGTAAAACTTTCACTTTTATAACAACATAAGTATAAGTGTGATAAAAAAATTGTGCCAATTAAGCATGATGATCATACACTATCTATCAATCAATTAGAAGAAATCCATTAGTTATATAAAATTTTGGAAGAAAAATTTAGTTAAGATCCACTTAAACTTTGGTCTAAAAATCTTAAATATTGTACTTTAAAATTACATGATTCTAATGTTATTATTCGAGTTAAACTAATGATCTATACTAAACAAGATATATATGAATTTAATATTCAAATAATGAATTGTTAAATAAAAAAATAATTGAAGAACCTAAAAATCCACGTCCAAATTTAGCTTTCATAGTAAGAAACTATAATGAAATAAAAATGAGAAAAACTTGAATGGTTATTTATTACAAAAGATTAAATTAACATTTAGAGTTTGATAAATATTTTATTTTTAAAAAAGATGTATTAGTTAATCAAACTAAAAGAGCCGATTTTTTTTTTATAAATTTGATTGTAAATGTAAATTCTGAAAAATTAAATTAACAGAGGAGTTAAAATTATTGACAACCTTTAGTACACCAATAAGACATTATCAATGAAATCTAATGCCTTTTGGATTAAATATAACCCTAAAGTCTATCAAAGATGAATAGATAATATCTTTAAAGATATTAAAGAATTTTGTGTGGTATATATTGATGGCATTTTTATTTTTCTTTATAACAATATATGAACATAAGACACTTAAAAATACCATGTGAAAAATTTCAAAAATATTAAATAATTTTATCTCTAAAGAAAATAGATATAGAAAAAATATCTATTGAATATTTAAAAATAATTTTAAATCAATCAGGAATAAAACTTTAAGAACATATTATATCAAAAGTAATAAAATTTTTAGAATAAATTAGTAACAAAAAACAATTATAAAAATTGTTAAGAATTTTTAATTATGGAAAGAATTTTATAAAAAATTATCTCAAAAAGCGATTCCTCTTATTAATAAATTAAAGAAATGTATCAAATTCTCATGGAATGAAAAAGGACAAACAAATCCTAAAATAAATAAAACATCTTATAGAAGTTTATTTTACTAAATTAGGTAATAAATTAATTATAGAAATAGATGATTCAAAATTTTAATGAGTTGTGTGCTATTCTAACATAGAAATGGGAGGAAAAAGACCCGTCAAGTTTTGTAAATGATATCAGCCAAAAATACTCCAATATCTAAAAAAATTAAAAAAAAGAATTAATTTGTGAATATAATTTTGAAAAGCTTAAGCCAAATGAAATTAATTATATCATATGTGAAAAAGAATTGTTAGCGATAAAACTTACTATTAAACGATTTTATATTTATTTTCCTCTAGAAAATTTTATTGTTCAAACTGATAACCAGGAAATTAGAGATTTTATGTGTAGCGAAAGAAATAATCTTGAAGGAAGAAGATTAAAATAGTATAACCAAATTGGTATATATATTTTTGAAGTAAAACATTTAAAAGGCACTAACAACTTTATTGCAAATTATATAAGCATAAATGTTTATGAAGACCATTAATTATATGTAAATTTAGTTTTACAAATGGAAAAACCTATAAAAGATTGGATTACCATTGCTAAGAAGGAAAAAATGAAAAAACAAAAAAAATGTTCCAAAAAGAAAATATTATGTCATGTTTAAAAGACATCATCCTCGAATATATATTTCTTGGAATGCTTGTCATTATCAAGTAAATAAGATAAATAATGCTTGCTATCAAGCATATAATTCTTTTGGGGAAACTAAACAAGTTTTTCAAGCATACCAAATAGAATATAATTTTACTCATCTTATGTTGAAACAAAACATCTAATTTTTTTATAATCATGGTATTTCAAACAACATTTATGAGAAACTTAATCGAGTATGAAAAACTCATATTCTAGGTGAATCACATAGAAAATAATTTATATAACACATGATTAAATTAGTAGAAAAAGGTAGATGAAAAAACAACTACATTATCAAATCTCAAGGAACTTTATTTTCAAAACATTAAATAGACGAATTGGGATGATGATATTGATTTTGAGAAAGCAATAAATTTTCTTCAATTATCAAATATACTTAAAAGATAATTTCCTTATCTAATTTTTGAAAAAATCTAAAGAATTTGTCTATTTGAAAAAAACTAAAGTATTATTAGAATTTGAATACAAAAAATAATTAGAATATGAAAAATAGAATTGAAAGTCATAAACCTAAAATAAAAGTAATGTTTCAAAGAAATAGTTTAACAATTAATCTTATTGATGGATTTCTTAAATTAATTATATCTATTAAACATGATTTGTGGCATATTGAAGATATTGAATGAGAAATTGCTAATCAGGTTATTTTTAAAAGTCTTAATATGATAAAATTAATACATTTTTTAATAGTGATCAAATCCATGGTTTATCATTATGCAAAAAATTATAAATAGTTCTGATATTTAACATTATGGATTGCTAGCCCAATTGGATGGTGTGAAAGAGAAAAAAGTCTTTCGATCTTATCAAATATAATGGTTAGCAACGATTAAAAAAAATAATTTGAAGCAAAGCCTTTTAATAACTCTACAAATTTGATTCAAACTATAAGTACAGATGAGTATTGGATACAAAACTTCATCCATATATCTCAAATTGTCAAAGAAATCTTATCTAAATTATAAGATAAACGACCATTCGTAGTAATAGATGGCAAAAGGCTCTTTGTTACATAACTTTTCATTAATTATAATAAGTCTGAATATCAAACAAAAGAATTTGAAAAAATGTTAAAGAATCTTGTTAGAAAAAATAATTTAGAGGTACAATGTGAATTGTCACTATATGATGAAGACATAAAATCATTTTGTCAAGATGCTCAGAATCTAATAAGTGTTGTTGACAAATAGCTTCATAATTGATAAATACTATAGAAGTATATAAGACCCAATAAAAAAAAGGAAAAAAACATGACAGAAAAGATGTGAATGATTATCAGAACTAGAAAATTCAAAAGAACATGATAAGACAAGTTTTGAATGTCTCTCAGAACTAAAAAAAATTGAATAGATTTGAAACTCATTGAAATCCAAAAGTTTCATTGAAATCTTTTTATCAAGATGATCAGAGTCTACTAAGTGTGGTCAATGAATAACTCCATAATTAATAAATATTATAAAAGTATAGAAGACCCGATAAAAAAGAGGAAAAAAACATGATAGAAAAGTTCTGAATGACTATCATAATTAAAAAATTCGAAAAAATATGACAATATAAGCTTTTAATGTCTCTCGTAACTAAAAAAATTAGATGAATTTGAAACTCATTAAAACCTAAAAATTTCACTCTATAAATAAAGATCTTTAGCAATGCACTAGAGATACAAAGAAGAACCGAAAATTCTTTGCATTAGCTTATCATAAAGAAGTGTCCTTTTGTAAATTATAATTCTATTTTAATAGAAGCTTTATCTTCGTGATAATAATGTTAATTTTTTTATATCTATACAAGTTAATTATTTTTATAATATTATAATTATATCTTTTAATTTTTATAATATATAAATATATATATATATATTTATTATCCTAATATTTTATTAAAAATTACAATTAATACCAGTTTAGATAATCTGTACAAGACATTAAATCAAACTCAAAAATATCTTACTCATTTTTATTACTATTCCGGTGAACCAAAGATGATCTAAACAGTTAAACTCCTTTCTCTCGACTCTAGCTCTCGCTGTTGCTGCCGCCTCTGCCTCAAGGCGCTGAATTCCAGCTGCTGCTGCTGTTGTTGATCCCAACGTGAATGACGTTAACTCCATCGCCGTCATAATGTTTTGCGCTCTCGCTATCCTCGATTCCTCGATCCTCTTCGATTCTGACTCCGAGTAGAAGCTCCTCTTTTGCTCCCATGTCCAATGTATGTGGGTATTTGAGAAATATGATAATTAAGATTCAGGCATTAGCAGAGATTGATTTTTCATCAGTCTTCTAAAAGCAAAAGGAGAGCATAGAAAATATTGATTCTTTTGTCGCTTAAATTCCTCCAAGGCTGGGTTTTGAGTCTTCTCTTCTAAATTTCTTCTTCTTCTTCTTACAGTAATTCAACAAACTTAGAGGTTGAGAATCAAATGGATAGCTTAGAAATTATTTTTCTGGGTTAAATTTGGTAATTTTGGAAACCCTTTAGAAACCTCTGTGACACCTTTAATTTAATGGGTTAAATTTAGGTCTTTGGTTTAGCTTTGATTTGATATGAATATGAATTTGAAAATGATGGTAATGCGCAATTTTTTAATTAAGTTCAACTTTGAAATTTGTGTTGTGATTGAGAGCATTAGTGTCTGGGGAATGATTTGTGTTTTCTCTGATGCAATGGGTTCTTTCTCATTGATATCAGATTCTTGTATTTTGACTATGACATTGAAGGTCGTTTTCTTTTACTTGTAGTACTTGTCGCTTTCTGCACATGTTTTATTATTGTGTTTGAATTACGTATTTTCCCACTTCAACTGCAGTGGGACTGACATAGCCTGAATATATGTTGGCTTCCAACTCTGATAGACGCAGCATTATCCTAGTTGGGGCTTGGGTATCTGGTTGGAATCGAACTGAAATAATCATTGTTCGACATGGATACTGAGGTGATAGACTTTGACATTGGGATGGGAGGAGGGGGTGGAGAAGGAGATGATGATATTGTGGACATTGAACATCCTGTTGATGATGAGGAATTGGCTGATAGCCCTTCTCTTAAAAGTGGAGGTAGTTGCTAGCGGTAGCTTTGTTGGTGGGTATGGTGATATTTATCTTCCTGAGGGAGATTTATTGGACCTTGAACCTTATGAAGGAATGGAGTTTGAGTCCAAAGTGGCTACAAAGGCCTTCTACAATTTCTACGCTCGCCGTGTTGGTTTCAGTACACGTGTCAGCTCTTCTCGTCGTTCTAGACGTGATGGTGCAGCTATACAGAGGCGATTTGTTTGTGCTAAAGAGGGATTTTGGAATTTGAACGAGAAGCATACAAAGGATAGAGAGATCAAGTGCCTGCGGATAGTCACAAGAGTTGGATGCAAAGCCCCTTCTCAGTAAAGATGCAAGATTCCGGGAAATGGATTGTGTCTGCTTTTGTCAAAGAGCATAATCATGAGTTGGTTCCACCCGATCAAGTGCATTGCCTTTGTTCTCACCAGCAAATCTCTGGTCTTGCCAAGACCTTGATTGACACCTTGCAGGCAGCCGGAATGGGTCCTTGTAGAATTATGTTGGCGCTCATAAAAGAATATGGGGGAATAAGCAAAGTTGGATTCACTGAGGTGGACTGTAGAAATTACATGAGGAACAATTGACAGAGGAGTTTGGAAGGGGAGATTCTGCTCCTTTTGGATTATTTGAGGCAGATGCATGCTGACAATCCCAATTGCTTCTATGCAGTGCAGGGTGATGAGGACCACTCTACAGGCAATGTGTTTTGGGATGATCCGAAGGAAAGATTGAATTATAGTCACTTTGGTGATACTGTTACATTTGATTCTACCTACAGATCAAACAGGTACTGCTTGCCTTTTGCACCCTTCACTGGAGTAAATCATCATGGGCAGCCTGTGTTGTTCGGTTGTGCTTTCTTAATAAATGAATCAGAAGCATCATTTGTTTGGTTGTTTAAAACGTGGCTAATGGAAAAATCAGGTCAACATTAGTGTCAATCACCACTGATCATGATTCAGTGATACGGTGAGCCATTATGCAAGTTTTTACAGAGACTCGACACTGTTTCTGCAAGTCAGGAGAGGTTACCCCATGTGTTTCTTCAATATCCAAATTTTGAAGCAGACCTCCATAAATGTGTTAACCTGACTGAATCTGTAGAGGAGTTTTATTGAGTCTTGTTGGTTGTCTCGATTTGATAGATATGATCTCAAGGATGAAGAGATGTCTATAATGTAGCGAAGTGATGGTATGAATTCATACTTTGATGGGTATATAAATGCTTCAACTAATCTGAATCAGTTCTTCAAACTGTATGAGAAAGCTTTGGAAAGTCCCAATGAGAAGTGAAAACAGATTATGATACTATGAATAATTCTTCAGCTCTAAAGACCCCATCTCCAATGGAGAAACAAGCATCAGAGAATTTTACCAGAAAGATATTCACAAGGTTTCAAGATGAGCTTGTTGGCACACTAACTTTCATGGCATCTAAGGCTGAGGACGATGGGGAGGTCATCACCTATCAGGTATCAAAGTTTGGGCAGGAGCATAGAGCTTATTATGTTAAATTCAATATTCTGGAGATGAAAGCTACTTGTAGTTGCCAAATGTTTGAATTCTCTGGTCTTCTTTGTAGACATGTATTTGCAGTCTTTAGAGTGACTAATGTGCTAACTCTCGCTTTGCACTACATATTGAAATGATGGGCTAGGATTGCCAAGAGTAGTGTTATGCTAGAAGATCGTCATAGTGATTTCTATACCAACTATCTAGAGTCTCATACTATTCGATATAATACCCTTCGTAATGGGGCTTTTAAATATGTTGACGAAGGAGCAAAGTCTCCAGAGACTTACGATGTCGCAATGGATGCTCTGCAACAAGCTTCAGAAAGATTACTCATGCAATGAAGAACGAGGGGAAAACTTCCATGGGAAATGGATATGTCAGAGGGAACTCATGTTTTGATGCGTGTTGCCCAAATTCTATTTGCAGAGATCAAGAAAGAAGCTCTGGCCAACCCATAACTGAGGTCTGATCTATTTCATAACTTCTACTAAGTTCAAATAGTTGTTTCCTTCGCCTTGAGCACTCTTTTCATCCATTCCTTTTTATTTCGAGAAAATTATAACTTTATCTGCAAGATCTAGTTTTACCTTTAGCTGTGCATATTGGCTCATGGATTTATTAATTTTTCACCTTTTCCCTATTTAAATGGTTTATAATTATTTTGTTTTGTGAATCCTCATGCAGGATGATATGGACAAGAGAATTCGAGAACTTACACATGAGCTCGAGTCGGCATATAGGAAGTGTGAGGTTTATTGGGCTAATTTGCTTTCACTTTTAAAGGATATTGAGGATGATAAGTAACAGTTGTCAGTCAAAGTGCAAAACATTGAGGTTATCATGAAAGATGGTCTTTAAATTTTTGTATTTTCTTCATTATACTTTCACAATCCTATTCGCGCGATGTTATTTTGTCACATACAAATTGGAAGTCTGCATCAATTGCTCCCTTTCCTTGTACAGTGTATTTACTCTAGATTACTGTTACAAGATTACTGTTCCAATGTCTAAACTCTAAGTAGATAGGATACCCTTGTGTCTGATGTGTTTAGTGACATTTCATTGTTATCATCTTGTGGGAACAATTGCAAATGATTAACGATTTACTCTTGCAGAATGATGCAAATTCCATGCTGTGAATCATTGTTTCAGTTGCAGATTTGGCAAACTGAAGGTCTAACATCTCACCTGTACGTTCTTTCCTGCTTGATTGACTGTGGCGCCCCACGCTCATGCATGACTATTCTTATGGGTTCAAGCACACAGCTTCTCTCTCTGTATATGTGAATATATATTTTCGTTTCAGTATTCTTTTAGTTTTTGTATATTACTTATTGACTTGTGCTGTACTGTGATCTCTTGCTTGCGACCATGTCCTTGCAGGAGGAGGATATCCTAACATATTTAAATGAAGGCATATGTGAGAATTAACTCCAAGGTCGACGGGCGCAGTGGACTGGCAGTTTGGATTGTTACATGGTTAAGTTGGCTTCAGTATATACTTAATTGCCAGCGAGTGATGGTCTTAGTGGTAGGTTTATCCAGATGCTAAAAGGCTTCTAAAAAAGTTTTCTAACAAAATCTATAGCAGTCATCTTTTTGCACAAACATATAGCAATCATCTTTTGCTCAAATGTATGAGAATCGTCCTGGAATTTATAGGTCATACTCCTACCATATACCATTGCAAATTCGGCTGAATGAAGTGTGTTGTAATAATAGGGAGTCTGTATATTTGGTTTGCAACAATGCAGATCAGATTTTCGTTCCTCCCTCTGTCACATAAATTTTACTGGTTAAATATAGGTTTGCTAACTGGTTTGAAGATGTGTCATGCCTTTAGTTTGTTGTTTTGGCCTTGTTTTGATGTGCTTATTTTATAAAAGGCGTAAATAGAAATGGTTTGGTTAAAATTACTAGAGTAATTTAGATAGTATTTTATGAACAATCGGGTATTTTACATGAAATTTATAACAATTTAGAGTACCATTTAATAATTATTTTAAGAATGAAGTAGGCATGTAAAACTACTTTTCTCAAAATCTTTAAAACACTCATCTTTGAACACTATTAATGCTTTAAAATTGAGAACTAATAGCTGTGCCATGGATATCAGATTCTGCATAAATATGTTCTGGAAGGTTGGCAAAGAATTAATGATCTTATATTTCCAAGGCAGTAATGGTTACAGGTATGCACTATTGTTGACTACTGGATAAGGGATATTTTCTATTTTTAGTTTGATTACAGTCAATAACTAAATATGGTAAAAGATGATGATGATCTTCGTCCTCTTGATTCCATACTTAAAAGGCAGAGTATTTGGAGCAAACTCTTGCATGATCTTGGTTGTGTAATGCTCTTGTTGTCAAGACGACTAAAGCTCTCCTACAGTCTTTAAACAACTGTAAAGGGGTCAAGCGAATAAAATTAAAGAAAAAGAGAGAAAAATAAGTGTAGTAGAAAATTAAAAGTAGAAGAAAAAAAAGATTGGTTGGCTTGTAGAAGAAAAAAATAGTAACAAGAAATAATGCAGTGGATATATTTTTACTGTCTGCTTCCACATTCCCCACCAAAAAGGGGTTCAAGTTTTACAAATAGGAGAATAAAAATATTATATTACATTCAATATTACGTCAACAAAGCCTATATATGCCTGTTAGACATTCATTTATGTTATCTTGTTCAAAAATATACTAAATGTTATATAAATTTTTGGAATCTCAAAATTTAATAGGGGGATTAGTGTTTGAAAACCAATAGAAAAGTAACATGTTAATATGATTGCTGCCACACTACACCAATAGAATTACTCAATTATGTGACCATAGGGACATTACATTTTTAACTTGTCTGTAAAATTCAAACACATGGATTAGGTTAGGACATTCTAGCGGTTGTACAAGTAGATATGACACTTGGCTCCTTTTGCTTAAACTGATTAAAGAACCAATTATTCCAGAAAATCCAACCTACTTCTTTTTTCTCCTGCAGGCTTTGATTTTCTTTATCTATAATCTGTTATAAAAAGAAGAATAAAAACCAAGTTACCTAAAAGCATCTAGTTGTTGGGACCAGAGGAATCTGAGAGTCTACATTTTTGCCTTTGTTCTTCTATAGCCTATGTTGAAAGAGTGAAAGCCAAAATTAGTTAAAAGTAATGGCTACCTAACATTTCGTGATGCCCTCAGAAATTGGAAAAAATAAAATAAAAATAAAGTATATCTGGTTAGTTTTGCACAAGGCATTGAACCTGATATTCTATGTTATCTTCTTTTTTGTCACCTAAGTTGGATAATCCTTATGAAATTATGAGAATGAAAAATTGAAAATAGAGGCAGTTGCATCAAATTGGATTATAATTAACTGAAATTTTGATTCAAGTGTATTTAGAATTGTATTAAATGTTGATCTCATTATAAAACGTTACTTCAAGGTCCTCAAACTTTTTAAAATGTTTCACTTAGGTTTTATTATAGTTAATAACACATGATTATCTTACTAATCTCGTCCGTGTAGGATACAATAAGTGTGCGATTCATGGGCATTTTATCATATGTGGACGATATTAGTAAGCAAATCTCATGCTATTATCAAAGTGAAATTGCCATATAATAAAGTAAACCAACATCCTTCTCACGACATGAGAATGAGATTCCATGGGCTATATTTTTCTTTATCTTTCACTCAACCTTCTTGACCTTAATAATAGCATAAAAAAAGAAAACTAAGTTATTCTCTACTTGGGAAATATAAGCAAAGTATCTTCCAAAAGATTGTTAACAAGTCTTTTTAAATATTCAAAGAACAAACCAAACAGATCATATGACCTCCTTATAAAAACATTTCTCTTGTTGCTTCCAAACTTCCAAATTCATATATCTAGAACATAAAAAACTAACCATGATAATTGACAAAGAAATCTATCATCCTATCCACCTACAACACAAGTTAAAGCTTGAATACACAGAAATCCCATTTTGTTGTGATGGGTGCAAAGAAGCTGGCATAGGTCTTAAATACAAGTGCCTTAAATGTGAATTTGATTTGCATAAGGTATGTGCTATGGCTTCTCCAAACATTACACATCCCTTCTACAAAAAATGTGATTTCAAATTACACTACAGACCCCCGGGCGAAACTAGAAGACTATGTGATGCTTGTAGAAAAGAAGTTCTTGGTTTTGTGTACCATTGCAAAAGATGTGATTTTGATTTACACCCTTGTTGTGCTAATCTTCCACAAGTCCTAGATGATGGAGAACACAATCTCTACTTATGTTACAAGATCTGTGATGCTTGTCATCATTGCGGGGGCAAAGGACTAGGTTGGTCTTATCGATCCGAATGTAGGGCATACAATCTACATGTGTCATGTGTGAAGGATATGCTTGTAGAGAGTTGGCAAGTGAAGTACTTAAATGTGGATAAAAATAAGGTAAGGGAATTGCAAACTAGGATCCCTAATCTTAAGGGTACCCTAAAAAATCATCACGATGGAGGAAAAGGAGGGAAGGTGAGGAAGTGTTGTCAAATTGCTGGTGGTGCCGTTCGTGTTATCGTGTCTGCAATTCTTGGAGATCCCACTGCTATAATTGGTGCTGTAGTTGGAGGTTTCATAAACAAGTAGAGCTGGAGACACAGAAATAATAAACAAGTATATGTACTTCACTATGTTATATTATATTGTTACTCATGTTCTTGTGTTAGTTATGTGTATTGTGTTTATACTTGGTGTACGTGTTAACTGAAGTGACGTATAATGTGTTTGTAACTAGACATATTTTACCTGTTTGTTCAAATTTCGAATCATTATATAAAAATTGAAAATAATCGTTGTTACAATTTTGTAGCAAATCACAAATGATGTAGTTTATCATCTTGCATGGACATGTACTCATGGAAAAGGATTAGACACGAACACTTTATAAGAACGTAAAATATTGAGATAAAGATAATAGGTGTCTAATTATTAGATGATAAATCATAATATATAAATTATGGTACACTTTATATTTTATATTAGTAGTTTTATGTAATTATAATTGTATTCATTTACTTATATTTTATATCTTAATTTTCATTACTTTATCTAGTATCTTTAATTAAACTTAACATAACCGATTTTTGAAATTAACAAGTTCATTTTGTTGATCCCAAGTTAATACACCCAGGTGAACTTACCAAACAAACAATTTCCTACTGATAATCTTCTCAAACCCAACCCATTTTTCTTTAAATTTTAAGAAGAAAAATAAAAATAGTATTTTTAAAACTTATAATAACAAAAATAATATATTCTTAGATCTATCTCATACATTTTTTATTAAAAAAAATTTAAAGATTCATTTTACATTAAATATCGTTTAATTAAAAGCTATTTAAATTAAACTACCATTCTCGTTTAATATTAAATGATATCATTCAATGTTATAAGTTTAAGAGTTTATATATTGTGATTTCTCAATTTTATTCGATCAAATACATAAATAATAGATTTTTTACCTATCTCTTCCAACAAATTATCTCAACGTAAACATTGTGCTTGAAAACTTTTGCTACATTTAACTCCTAATCACACCAAACATTCGCAATAGAGTTATGTCATGTATGTAAACATAATAATATAATAGTATATATATATATATATAACTGTTTCCTATATAAATAATATAGAAAAATATTTTTAACAAATAATTTCAATCATTAATTTAAGTGTATTTATATGAAGCAGGATTAATGACCCAACCTTTTATACATTTTTGCAATGGATATATATAATTCTAATTACAAGAAAAGGGGACAGAAATCCGAAGAGAGAAGCCTACTACGGTATGTAATGTGATAGCTTGACCATGACAACATGTATATCCTTTACTCTAGTATATATTTATTATTAGTATTAAACTTTTACACTACTTTTATTTTATGACATAATCTCACTTTCCAATTAAACATATAATTATATAATTAAGATTTTTATTACCATACAGTAAACATCTCCATAGTGGGCTTATCTGTTTGGCTTTTTGTACCCTTTTCTTGTAATTAGAATAATACATGTCCTTTACATCTTCACCATAACATTTGTTTCTTTCCTTTATTTTAATTTAGTGTATAACTAACCTCAACTTAACAACGACCCATTTGTTTAGTTGAGTTTATTTTTTATTTTAATATAAAATCTAATACCCACACACATAAAAATAATCTATTTCCTTACATCAATCGAGGATGCTCTAAGTAAAGAAAGCGACAAAAAGAGAGAGAGAGAGAAAAAGAGGATGTTATTTTGATGGACAAACTCTATTTGCAACATTATTATATTTTTCACTTTTTATCGGTATGTTAAAATTTTAAAAAATAATTTTAATTTTTTATAAAACAAATTGGTTATAGATTTAATTAATTAAATACAAATGAATAAATAATTAATCAAATTATAACTAATTAAAAAATCAAAAATAACGAGAAATATAATCTTGTATAAATAAAATAATATAAAAATAAATAAAAAATTAACATAATATTTTAAATAAAAATAACCTAAATCACGACAATAACATTAGAAAAAAATCATAATTCATTATTTTCTTTCACAATTTTCACAAAAATATGTCTAGATTCGAACCGACGTTTCGATAAATATATCTATCCTAATTTATTACGTTACAATTTAAATAATACACACATCTACCTTAATTTATTTTATTTTTTTAAAGAAAAATTAAAAATCTCCAAAATAAAGCTAGTTATGTTCAATTATTTTAATGAGGTTAGCTTATTTGATTCCACCTAGCTTTTCTAGTAAAAGCGAGAAAGACCAACTAATTAGTTTCTTCAGAGCGAGCGGAATTGCAAGGATCTTTATATTAAATTATTGATATTATTTAGCTTTTTAAATTAAAAATAATAACATTTAATTATATTATTTTTTAAAAAAATAATTAAAAATAAAAATATATTATTTTAATAATTTTTTATTAAAATATTATATTTAAAATAACATTTTAATATAAAAATAATATAATTAATATAATTAATCTTTAATTAATATTTTTTAAAAAAATTAACATTAAATAGCATGGTAATAATTAAAGCAACTTAGAAAAAGATAAAATAATAATATTAACGATGAAAAAATTATATAAAAGTTTAATAATTTTTGGATGTGGCATTACAAGTTCACTAAGTATACAAAATATATCATAAGTCTAAAAATGAAAAAAATATTAAAAATAGAATACATAAACACATGTGTATATTTTTTAAATTATTATATGTTAGATATATCATATGTTAATACTCATATATATATATATATATATCAATTTATTTCTTCCCTTTCTTTTATCATATAATTCAAATATTTAACATATGAACAAAAAAAAAATTATCTCACTTTTATATGGCTAATACTTATTATTATTATTATTATTTTTTCTTGCGATTCTTTATTTTATGTATAAGGTTTTCTTAAGTTAATAAAAATAATATATATAGCTAAATATGTTAGAATTAAATCATATTAAAATCTACGTCATATCAGATTATTAAAAATTTATAGATTCTAGTGAAATATTTGGATTTATTGAGAACGATTGCCTATAATTGCGAAAATGCTATGAGAATCGATCACGAATGGATGAACACGAACGAAAGGGTGGTTTGTGATCTTCCCCAATCAAATCGCCTTGGTTTCTCAATGGGATCCTCGTCTCTCTTCTAGATGGGGAGAAAAGAAATTATTTTATGATTTAGTGTATTAAGAACAATAACCGAAATGGTATTTATATTGCTTAATTAGGATTCATATGATCTCCTAATTAAGACAAAAAATTAATATCTACTCAATTAGCCCATTATATTATCAAAACTTGATCACTTAATTTCAACCAATTATATTAAATAACTAATATAATTAAAGGAAAAAAATATAAATTACCTAATTTAGTGTAAGAAATATGATTTCCTAACAATCTCTCACTTGGAAAAAATATTATTCATGAATCAATAATATCACAATAATTTCTTAGGCTGTATGTGTATGTTATCTATCTTTAGAGTTTGTTTTAAACAATATGGTCCATCTCATATATTAGTAGCGAAACCACCATGGATTTTATCACAATATAGTCCTGATTATACCACAATGATCACCATACTAATATACTCAATGATACAGATCAAATATGGATGAGTAGCATGAAAATTACATACAATGTGATCTCAGAAATGCCTATTTATAACTTGTCCTTCTTTATTCTTTACTTAGATCAGTCCAAAGTCCTTAATACAATGCGAACATTGCACATAGAAAACATAAGTAAGCTCATAAATAGAATCATAAACCATCAATTTTATTTTACAGAAAACTAAACAATCCAACGTTTAAAGTAAAACACACTTAACATAAAAAAAATGATTCCCATTAAACTAATTTATTATCATAAAAAATACCTATATAGTAGTGTGCTCATGAAAAACCTTAGGTGTTAAGCCTTAATAGGTCTGCTAGCATATAATCTATTCCTATATGTTCTATGAAAATCTACCTATCTTGAACTTTTTCTTTAACAATTAGAAATTTGATGTTGATAAACTTCGATTTCGTTGACCTTCTGTTGTTGCTGGAGTAAAGCACGACCGAGTTATTGTCACAGTAAATCTTCAATTGCCTGATAATGTCATCTGTCACACATAGCCATGGTTGATGAAGTTATAAGAGTATGCTTAGGAGACTTCCATGAGATAGCTCTTTCACCCAACGTAAAGATATAGCTTGATATGGAACGCTTGTTATCTTGGCATTCTGTAAAATTCAAGTCAGAGAATCTGAGGACCTCTAAAATGTCTAATCTCTAATAAGTGAGCTTGTAGTCTTTGTTCTTATTAAATAACGTATCATGCATTTGGTTGCCTTCCAATGTTGCATACCTAGATCACTTAAATATCTTTCCAAAACTCCCACTATAAATGCTATGTCAGAATGAGTGAAAATTCGAGCATACATCAAACTCCCTACTACTGAAGCATTGGGAATCGTTTGTATCTCTTTCCTTTCAATATCATTATTGGAGCTCTATTTGAGACTAAACTTGTCTCTTTTAGCCATAGACGTGTCTCCTAGTTTACTATCTATTACACCAAATTTACTCAGAAACTTATCGATATAACTCTCTTGTGACAACTTAAGGATACCTCGAGAAAAATCTCTTAGTATCTGAATGTCTACTATAAAAGAGGCATCACCAAGATGTTTCATCTCAAAATTCTTCGTAAAAAAATTCTTAGCTTCATGCAATAAACCTATATCGCTACTAGCGAGTATAATGTCATGACATATAATACATAAAAATATATTTAGTCTCACTAAACTTGTGGTATACACGTTATTAGTGACATTCCCCTCAAAACCATATGATGTGATAACTTGATGAAACTTGTGATACCATTAACAAGAAGCCTACTTTATACCATATATGCATTTATTCAACTTACAAACCATAGACTTAAAATCTCTTGATACAAAGTTTTTTGACTGTACTATATAAATCGTTTCGTCAATGTCTCCATTGAGAAACACAACCTTGACGTCCATCTGATGCAGCTCTAAATCAAAATGAGCCACCAGTGCTATTACAATTCTAAAAGAGTCTTTTAAAGATACTGAAGAGAAAGTCTCTTTGTAATGTATGCCTATCTTCTGAGTAAATATCCATTTACAACCAATGGGCTTCACATCTTTAGGAACCTTGAAGAAATCCCAAACATCATTGTCATTCATAGACTTTATCTCATCCTTCATGACATCAATCCACTTCTGAGAGTTATAACTACGCATGGATTCACAGAAGTTCATCGATTCATCCTTTGTTAATTTAATGCCATCCTCACGTTCTTGGAGAAAGATGATATAATTATCTAGAATCGCACTTCCCATCTTTCTAGAGGATCTCCTTAATGACACTTCTTGAGATTGTTGAATTTGTTCTATAGATGGTGCTTAAGGAAAACTATCATTATTGTCTTAGTCTGGAACAATGTTGGGAATAGGAACCTAAACATTGTTATCTAGTGTTAGAATTGTATCTTGAACCATGATAGGTAGAGATCTAATCACTTTCAATAACCTAGTCTTCTTTAAAGATAACATTCTTTATATTTTCTTCCCTTTCAAAAGTCAATATCCTCAAAAAATCTCACATTTTCTATTTCAAGGAAGGATCTTATTGTGGGATTGTAAAACCTGTAGCCTTAATAACGTTCAGCATAACGAATGAAATAGCAACTAACCCTCATCGAGTGTAGTTTTCTTTCATGTGGCCTATAAAGTTGTACCTCATCTAGACAACCCCAAATATTAAAATACCTAATGCTTGACTTCTTGCCTATCTAAAGCTCGTATTAGGTTTTGGAAACTACTTTGCTCAGTACCCTATTAAGGATGTACACTGCGGTCTTTAAATCTTTTTTCCAAAGTGACTATAGTAAAGAAGAATGATTAATCATACTTTTTACCACATCCTTAAGAGTTCGATTTTGTCATTCTACAACATTACTCATGCTAGGTTTGCTTGGGATGGTGTATTGCTAAATAATTCCACACTCATTAAGGAAAATTACTAAGGGTCTTAGATGTTGTTCTCCTGATCTGTTATACCTCCTGTAGCACACACCACGATGGTATAATTTGACAACTTTAATTTTCTCTCCAAGTTGAATTTCAACTTTAGCTTAGAAAGACTTGAAAACATCAAAGGATTGTGACTTTTCATGTATCAAATATATGTAACTATACTGAGAGTAATCGTCTATGAATGTAATGAAGAACTATTGTCCATTCCATGAATCCATGAAGCCATAGGGAATGGACCACATATATCAATATATGTAAGTTCTAAGATGTCTATAGCTCTTTTGGTACTTAATTTTGTAATGTCGATTCGTTTTCCCTTGATGCACCCAACATAGACTTAAAGGTCTGTCAAACCTAAGTCTTCAATAATTCAATTCGACACAAGCCTTTAAATTCTCTACTTAGAGATATGATCTAAATGCTTATGGTATAAGGTGGCAGAATTATCACTTGGTTCCATATGAACTTGTTTGTAGTATTTCATTATAAAAACTAACAACATAAAGCATATAAAGATTATCAATTAAAGAACTAGAACCAATAAAATTTGAATTTTGATAGAGACTAACTTTATTCCAAGAGAACAAGAAAATCCTTATTTGTCCAAATTACAAATAGAAATTAAATTTTGTCTAATAGATTATGCAACAAATATCTCAAACAAATCCAAATAAAATTCAGTTTTCAATTATAATCTGAAAGGTCTTATAGCTTCCACCATAAATTTATTACTATTGCCCACAAAGATGAATCTTTCAGCATCACTTGGCAGTTGGCCCTATAGGTAACTCTACAAAAACATACTTATGTAAATAGCATCACTAGAATCTAACCACCAAGTATTCTTAGGTATAGAAGCTAAATTAACTTCTACAAACTAAAGCTAGAAGCATACAATTCTTTACATGCCAAGCGATTGATGAGCATAATCGGGATTGCCAAAAACTTTGATGCCATCCCCGCAACGGAGTCATCCCCGGCAACGGCGCCAAAAACTTGATGAACGAAAATCGGCATCGCCGATTCTGCCAATACTTTGGTTTTAATATTTATAAAACTCTCGCAAGTGCACGAATCATTTCGTAGAAAATGATAAGTATACTCCCAAGGTCGATCTAAGGAAGGAATGTATATGATTTTTAATTTATTATTCAAACTTTTAAAAACGAAATTAAATCCTAAACATCCTGTCACGATATTTTGGGGTTTTTGTGTTTTTAATCTAATTACAGAAAATTAAACATAGATTCAATAAACATTCATGCAAATTTTATCTTTTATAAATAGTGGAGTATTTATGGATATAATAACTAAGTTAATTATGCTTGCTCATATTATCTAGGTTATTAAAGATATGAATTGATATTTATTGATTCTCCCTTTTTTGTATGAATACCACTTTGGTGGGGTTAGATATTCTTTGTTAACTAAACAAATCAATTAACACCTATGGGTAGGGTTGATAACTAATTTGGTTAATTAAATTAATTCCTTTTTCTAAGAGATTAAAAATGAACCATTTAAATGCCACCTTTTGGTGGGGTTAGGCATTTAAACTTTATTCAAGGTGTCCAAATTAAACCTAAGAATTTAATTATCCAGTACTAACTTTCAAGTTTTAAAACTACTCCGAAAACATGTTGTCAATATATTTTCGAGATAATAATTCTTATAAAAACTTTTGAAATAGAGCTTAGCTCTTAACTTAGCGATTGTACCAACAAATAAAAAGAAGCGTACTACTAAATCAAAGCGGGATAACTAAACCTTAAAATCTAATTTTTAGATTTAAGTTTGTAATGAAAAATAATATATATCTCTCTAACATTCTTAATATAAAATCTTGAATAAAAATAAAATCAATTCATTTTAGAGATTTTTACCTATTTAATATTTCGCAAGCATAACAACGTTATTATTATATCATTTTTACAAACAACTAGCACAATTAAATTTAATCACAGACAAATTAAATATAACATGTAAGAATAAAACATAAAAAATAACTGCAAAGAAAATAAAATCCTTACAGTACTTCGATGCCATTCCCGTTACTAGAAAACCTCCAAACGGAATTTGCACTCCCATTTATTGAATCAAAAAGCTAATAAATTACAAAAAAACATAACTAGTTCTTCCCAAAAAGGGAAGAACTCTAAAATTAAGAGAAACTAGCTAAAACATAAGAAAAACTAAAAAAAACTAAAAACTAAGAAATGGAGAGAAAGAGAGAAGAGAGAAGTGTGTTTTGAGGTGTGTTTTGAAGTGAAGGGAAGGGGGGTATTTATAGGTGAAGATGGAGAGAAAAAATGGTAAAAAATGTTAAAAAATGTAAAAGCACGCGTGGTAAATCTTGAGGTCATTAATGACGCCATGACGTCGAAGCGGTAACCGCGTGAAAAATAGGGCGAAATAATGGCAGTCGCATGCGAGTAGCGGCGCTTATCAATGCCAGCGGATAACGATACCAGCGTAACTCTGCGCGTATGAAACAGCATGGTAGCGCCGCTGCTATGCTACGCGGATGAACAAGTACCCAGTATGCCTTGCTTCAGTATGACAAGCGGCCGTATGTAGATGGGGCTGCTCCGGTAGCGATTTTCTCCTTTTTGATATTTTGACCTTTTCGACCCATTATTTGTCCAATTTTCCATATTTGTTGACCTTGCCCCATTTATTTAGTAATATAATTGTGATGTATTGCTTCAATATTCCTCTTTGAGTCTTTAAGTTACGTTTTTAAGCGAAAATACGAAAAATAATAAAAATACCCGTGATTCGAAAAAGAAAAATTTATATAAATATATGATAAAACATATAAATATATATATTTTTAATCAATTAATGAGCATAAAATCATGGTAATTTTAGTGCTTTTTAGCACTTCATCACAACCACAACTAGCTTTCTTGCTAGTCCCTTATGAAGAAGCGATAAAAACTAAAAAATTAAACTATCCTAAATCACTTCCGTGGATTGATCACGGTTGTATTTAGCCTATGCAACAAGCCTTTAAACCCTGAGTTGCCCAGGTGGGCGAGTTTGAGTCGTGAGGGTTTTCAGATAATGATACCACTTGAAACATTGAACTAAATGTAAAAATCAAAAGAAACAATAAAAACAATCAACTCAAAAACTAAAATTACAACAAAATCAAAATTTAATTTTTAAGAATAAGAGTAAACAACATATCACAAAAATGTGTCATACTTTTTAATCTCCTTTAAGATCATAATTAAAATCTTAAGCATAAGTTATTTTAATCTCTTTAAACAATCATGATTTATTATAATAATTAGTCGAAAATCATTTTCATATTTCACGTCAAAAATGTATCAATTTAATTTCACCCATTTCGATTGTCATGAATTAGAATTTGCTTCGACTACATTCCTCGCAAGTCAATACTCTCAAACACCGAATCTATGGGTTCAAACACTCATACTATTTTATATGCGAAAGAGTTGATGTATAGAAATGAACTAATATGTTCGCATATGTATAAAGAATAAAGGCTCGAAAGTGTTATTTTAACATTGATCTCATGAAAGAATCAAATGTATAAATTATAAAGATATCATATATAAAAATTATTTTCATGCATAAATCAAACTCATTAAGAAAAGAATTTCAAGATATATGCCTTTTACAAATGAAGAGAGTGCAATGACTTTTTTAGGGAATTATTTCCTATATCTTTCTTTGTAATTAACCTTTACTCACAACTTTGTAGGCAATGTGGGTTATAGTATGTAGATTATACTATATATTCTTTATCTACTCTATTTTTTAGAAGATATTTCTCAATATATGTATTTTAGAGAGTCAACCAGTTAATACGATTGTACATTTTCATTTTTTTTGAATTTTGGTGAGTGATTAATTTTGTGGCTTTTCTATTTGATCTTGGTTTAGGTAACCCCAGATATGTCTTTTTTTTGTAGCAGTCATGCATGAACGAGATATAAGCATATACTATCAATTTCTACTCAAATCATTTAATCTAAGCAAAAATAATAAAAAAATATATGATACTCTATTAAGATGAGAAAAAAATTCATACATTCAATGTTAAAAAATTGGAGTAGAAAAATATATATTTCACTCTGAATAAAGGAAATTAGGCTCAAATTATATCTTACAAAGGTAGTCTCCACTAAAAAAAAATTCATAAACACCGATTTTGGGTTTAATATAATTTCTACATCTTATCAAGAAATACTAGTTATGACAAAAATTAACTAATTATCAAAAAATAATTACAAAATATTTCATGATATGTTTTCAAAAATTAATCTAACGATGCAAAGACTTAACTATTTACTTAAATTTGATTTAAAGAAATGATAAATTTTTGTGAAAAAGTTTTTTTTTTAATTCCAAAAATTACTAAATCACACAAAATAGAAATAAAACCAAACACAAAAAAAATGAAAAAGTATATTTTTTTATTTTTATTTTTTTTATTTTTAAATTGTTAAAACTCTTTTTTTAATTAAGCATGGTAACTTTTCACCACCCCAACCTAGAACTTACATTGTCCTCAATGTAACAACTCTAAATTAAAGATAAAGAGAAAAGAGAAGAAAGATTACCTATTTCTTGAGAAAGTACAAGTAGTAATGGAAAATGCAGGTGCATCCATCATATTCATCATTAAAGTGTATACGTAAGACGGTCATGTGAACTTAACATCTCAACAAATATTTTTAGTTTTAACAATTTAAAAATTATTCACATGTAATTAAAATTAAATAAACAATAAAATTAAGTAAATAAAACAAATAAAAGAAAATTACCTAAAATGATGGGTTGCCTCCCATCCAGCGCTTAGTTTAACGTCTTAGCAAGACGTAACTTGGGGATTGCATTTTAAGTAAACTCAATGTCCCCTCATCATTGAGTTAATCAAACCTACAAGTAAGACAATATTTATTACACTATACTTTTCGGTCGTAAATGCCTATTGATTTTCAAATTTCTTTTTGTACTTAAAAGTAGAGGCATACTTTGAGTTTTAGATAACCCACATCTAGGTGCAAATCAAATAATTAAGTCATTAAAACACAATTGTACCTAGATCAAACAAAGTGACTAACTCCTTAGATTGTAATTAAAAATTTAAAATTTTGGAGATAGTTTAGAAATTTTTGTTTTTTTTTTGTTTTTTTTAAGAAAAAAAATAACATAATCAGTATTAACCAAGAGTGCTCCCAGGAAAGAATGGTGGTGCAAAGGCTCCTTAAAAACCATCCTCCTAGACAGAACAACGTTCCCAGGAAAGACTAGTGGCACAAAGGCTTCCAAGAACTAGTCTCCTAGACAGAACTCCCTTAGGTGGCGTTTGGTTCGTGGAATGGAATCGGAATGGGAATGGGAATGGGAATGGAATGGAAACAATTCTGTTTGGTTTGACTACTGGAATCAAGCTCAGAATCAGGATTACAATGTTTGGTTTGACACTGGAATGGAATGAAAAAAAGTCAGTAAATGACCCGGAATACCCTACGTCTTTGTAAAATGGATATAATGTAATTTAATTACTAGTTTTTAGTCGGAAAAATTAAATAACAATTTTAATTTTTAATTTTTAAGTAAAAATATATATTTCTTTTTTATATCATAAAAAAATTAATTATATATTAACTTTTATAGAAATGAATGATGTTATTAAGATTGTTTTTAATAGCATTAAATATATTGAAATCGTATGTGGGATTAATGCGGTAATACGTTGATGCTATTCATTTTTACAAAATAATAAATTATCAATATAAATAGAATTACAAGCATTATATTGATCATAATACTTTCATTATCATCTCTTCAATGAAGCACTGAATGTTCATATTTCAAAAAGTGTTCAAAATCTGAGTGTTGAAAACACTATATTAAAATATTGATATTAGCCTAACTAATATAAAGTTAGATACCAAAACAAGGCTAATATAACAATTACAAGCGAATATTCATATAGTAATAACACATATCCATAACTTAATATAATGCAAGCTTCACGTCTAAGAAGGCTCACCTAATCCAACCATCTTTGTTGCCATCAGTACTCCAAAAAATACATTGATTCTTGCGGGTTTGTCAACAAGAATAATTGTAGCAACATCAAGCTCATCGTTGCTAAGTGACGTGGTCCTTTGTAATTCATTGTACAACCTCTTTTGTTCTTCTTTTTGTTCTTCTTTTTGTTCTTCTTTTGTGATGGATCGACTCAAAAGGCTGCCGACATTCTTCATCTCTTCGCAGTATCGAGCCGCCTACCAGCAGAATTTCCATATTCATTAACTCCAATTGTTCTCTTTCTTTTTTTAGATGAAACATTTGAGTTTTGTTGGTCGGTAGCATCTACATGTTGATGTAATGGATCAGTTTCATTTACTGTCTCTTGATCCCGTTCATTATCAAGTTCTAAAACAACATCATCTGGAGTCTTTGCATCTTTTCCTGTGGCTCTGTCTTTACCAAATACAATAGCCAAGTCCTCGTAATAAGGAAATGACCTATGTCTCCGATGAAGCTGAAACTTCTTTGTGACTCTAAAAATATTAAAATATGTCAAATTGAAAATATTAATAATCAAATGGATTAATAATCAAATTGAAAATATTACCTGCATATGCATCCAAACAATTGGGTGTGACTACATGTTTATTCACTGATCCCACTCCAAATCCTTTACTATTATGACCGATTCTATGTCATGTATAGTAGTAAATTGAGTCTTCAATGTTTTCAATCGAGACTCGATATGTGGTTTAGCTTTCATATTACAATATGGTAGTTTTTGGAAGTAGTGATTTCTCGATAGCATTTAAGTAGCCAGGTTTGAAACCACTTATTGACTCTATATGAACCTTTGATTGTGTAACTCAAGACACTCAATTAATTTTTCATCTAATGTTGTTGTCCAAAATCTTTTATTGTCAGGGCCTCGATTTCTTGAGGTAAAACTTTGTGAAGATGACATCCTAAAATTAAAAGTAAGTACAAAAAAAATACTTACTAAGCTGCGTTTAACAAAATAGAAATAGAAAACATATTAAAGTTCTTGAGCCTAGCTACCAATGAGAATAATTTTAAAATTAAAGAATACAATGCACGATAGTATAATGTTTTACAAGATTACAAATAATTTCAATCAAACAATCTCTTCATTACAACCACAATCAAGCATAAATAAGAAAACATGACTTCCGTTAACCTAAACACTCACTATCATCTATCCTCTCTCCTTTCTCTCCATTCATTGTACATGTTTGATGCAGTATTCTGTCCCTAAATACACTCCATTCGTGTGTAGAGTCTACAATTCTTATTGTATCTTCCTCATCAACATGCTTTCATCTCTATCTTCAAGATTTTCCCAATTTTCTTCAAATGGATCATATGACATTTCCTTTCTTATATAGTTGTGTGAGAAACAAGCAATAATTATTCGATTTTGAGTTTTAATGGGATAGAATGATGGACTTCTTAGAATAGCCCATCAATTTTTTAACACACCAAAACATCTCTCGATCACATTCCTAGCATGAGTGGCTTAGCCATGTTAAAAAATTCACGTGGATTGCGAGGTTGTGAACCATCTCTCCATTCACTCAAATGATAACGTTGACCACGATATGGAGCAAGAAATCCATTGGAATTTGCATACCCATCATCCACAAGATAATAATGCCCTATATATTAAATATATTTTACAATTCAATTTCATATTCATAGAATTTAAAAAATTGATCAATTCACATATTACTTACCAAGTTGGACTTTAAATCCATTATGTCTACGCATAGCTTCACGTAAAACTCTACTATCAGCTGTTGAACCCTCCCAACAGGATAAAACATAAATAAATTGCATATCAGGAGAGCAAACCCCTAAAACATTTGTGGTAACCTCACCCTTTCGGTTTCGATACCTAGACTTATCACCTACAGGAACTCTTACTCTAATATGAGTACCGTGAAGTGCTCTGCAACCACTAGTACCAATAAGTCAAGTAAAATCATTTAATTATTAGAAATATTACATGGTAATAAGAAAAAAAATTAAACATTATATCTACCTTGAAATATTTCCACCTATCGTCATCCACAATCGTCAAGAATAGGCTCGGGTTTTTTTCAATAACTCATATGCAACCGTATGATAGCATGCAAGACATTATTGAAATACTTACTAACTGTCTCTCCCGGATCTTCTAAATCGATCAGTTATAACTCTATTTTTCACATGGTGTGCAATTACATGAAGAAACATGGCTACGTCATCTAGCAACAAATGTTTTGATTGTTTTAGCCCTTCTAGTTTCAAGCATTGCACCTGATTGGTAAAAGCACCTACTCATCCTAATTTGATTAATACAAGTAATGTCACTCTCCTTTAGCACAATCTATGCACAATTTTCCTATTTGAAAAAAATCAAGCTCATACAATTGTCTCCTTAAAGATATTGTCTTGTTTTTATCCACCACCAACTCAAAAAAGAATTTTACAATATACATTATATGCATCAAGTACCGCAACAATAGCATCCACCTCTTCCACATTCAAGCTATGATCATCCATTTTACCTTAAACTACAAACAAAAACAATACTTAATTAGGAACAACAATTTACTCATAAAATTGATAAAATATACCGATTTTATTAAACTGCCAAAATTAAATATTATAGAAGATACTGAATATATCACTATAACAATAGATAGTTTTTGAATAAACAATACCTCTGCCAAGATTAATAAAAGCAGTTTATGAAAGTAAGTAATGCATTCTCTTCGATAATACCTGCCAGTATTAATAATGGAGTTTTTGAATTCATTAGCATAACAATTAGTTTATGCAGCTCCAATCGATAGTTTAAACCAAAGTTAGAGTTACATTATACACTGAAACCATCAAAATTAATCCTAACAACAATTTATGCCATTAAGTCAGAAAAGTCTAGCAAATAATCAATATTGATATTGTTAGAAACAATATCAGTATCGTCTTTATGGGACGTAGAAGGAATGTTTATATCGAAGTTGTGTTTGAGTTCATGAAAACAATAAATTGATTCAAAGAAAACAACAAAGAATATCACATACCAGAATACCAAAACAGATAATAAACATTTGAATCGATTCAAAATATAAATAAATTTCAACAAAATAGAGAAAAATTTCTCGGACGAACAATGTATCAGCGATTAGAACAAAGAACAAAATTAGGGATTGATTCAAAATTACAGAACATAGAACAATCCCAAAGGAAAAACCCACAATTTCAGGAAACAAATAGTGTATTCAGAAGCGAGAACCAAAACACAAAAAGAGAACAACTCGTGAAGAAATTAGGGTTGTGACTCGGATGAGCGAGAAGACACGGATGAGGCGAGAACTCTCGAATGTCGGAAACCACCACAGGTGTGGAGGACCAAGCGAGGCGGCAGTGAAACTACGAGTCGGAGAAGAAATCGCGATGGTTGAGTGCGAGAAATTTGGAGAAGAAATCGCAACGCTTCGTGGGTGAGAAAAATGTGAGCGTCCAATCGCTTCGCCGTTTATAAAGGGAGGGTAATTTTGTAATTATAATTTTTATGTGAGGGGTAAAATTAGTACGCCTAATTTTATATCCAGAAATGGAATCATCATTCCTAGGGGGAGAAGGAATTGTGATTCCGTCTCTTTAGTAATTCGATTCCATTAAAATATAATTCCGTCGACGAACACACAAAATGGATGGAATCAATTCTGATTCCATTCCATTCAGTTCAACCAAACGTGGGGTTAGATCTTTACTTTTAATGCTATTAAGTTAAGTAAAAATCTAAGTTAATGAAAATCTAAGTTTGAAAAAAATGTTAATTAAGTTAAGTGAAGTAAAACAAATCTAAGTTAATTAAGTAAGTTAAAAAAAAAATCTAAGTTAATTAAGTTAAGTTAAAAAAAATCTAAGTTAATTAAGTTAAGTTAAAAAAAATCTAAGTTAATTAGGTTAGTAAAAAAAACTAAGTTAATTAAGTTAAATAAAAATCAAGAATAAAAAAAATATAAAATAAAAATAAAAATAAAAGAAAAAAAAAATAAAAAAAAAATTAAAATTATGATTTAAAATAAAAAAATTAAAAATTGGGTTTTTTTATTTATGATTTATTTATTTATTTATTTATTTATTTTATTTTTATTTGTTTTATTTTTTTTTCGAAATTTCAAATTCCAAAATTGTTTTACTATTAACACTATATTTATTAAACAATTTAAAATTAGAATTTTTTTTTATTTTTTTATTTTTAAAACTTTTTTTTAACTATTTATGAATGGTAACTTTATTTTACTATTTACAATATAATTTTTTTTTGAATTTGTTCTTTTTTTAACTTAAAATTTTTGAATTTTTTTTTTAATTCAAATTTTAAAATTCTAAATTATTTTATTATTCACGGTACAATTTTTAAAAAATGTTCTTTTTTTTGTTAATTTTTTTTACTATTCATGAAAGGTAAAAACTTTTTACTTCAAATTTCAAATTTCTAAATTATTTTACTATTTATGCTATAATTAATTTTTTTTTATTTATTTTATTTATTTTATTATTTCTTATGAAATTTGAAATGTGATTAAATTTTTTTATTTTTTTATTTTAAAAAAAAATCATAATTATTTACAACACAAAAATATTTTTAAAATTTTGATAAATAAATTAAAATTTATTCCTTCCCTAAATGACGGTGCCAAAAACTTGATGAAGCGAGAATCGGGATTGCCAAAACTTTGATGCCATCCCGCAATGAGTCATCCCCGACAATGCGCCAAAACTTGATGAACAAAAACCAACATCGTAGATTCTGCCAATACTTTGGTTTTAATATTTATAAAACTCTGTAGTGCGAATCATTTCGTAAAATGATAAGTATACTCACGAGTCGATCTAAGGAAGGAATGTATGTGGTTTTAATTTATTATTCAAACTTTTAAAGCGAAATTAAATCCTAAACATCACTGTCACGATATTTTGGGGTTTTGTGTTTTAATCTAATTACGAGAAAATTAAATATAGATTCAATAAACATTCATTACAAATTTTATCTTTTATAAATAGTGGAGTATTTATGGATATAATAACTAAGTTAATTATGCTTGCTTTCATATTATCTAGGTTATTAAAGATATGAATTGATATTTATTGATTCTCTTTTTTGTATGAATGCTACCTTTGGTGGGGTTAGATATTCTTTGTTAACTAAACAAATCAATTAACACCTATGGGTGGGGTTGATAACTAATTTGGTTAATTAAATTAATTCCTTTTTCTAAGAGATTAAAAATGAACCATTTAAATGCCACCTTTGGTGGGAAGTTAGACGATTTAAACTTTATTGAGGTGTCCAAATTAAACCTAAGAATTTAATTATCAGTACTAACTTTCAAGTTTTAAAACTACTACCGAAAACATGTTGTCAATACATTTTCGGATAATAATTCTTATAAAAACTTTTGAAATAGAGCTTAGCTCTAACTATCAGGGCGATTGTACCAACAAATAAAAGAAAGCACTACTCTAAATCGAATAGGATAACTAAACCTTAAAATCTAATTTTGGATTTAAGTTTGTAATGAAAAATAATATATTTCTCTAACATTCTTAATATAAAATCTTGAATAAAAATAAAATCAATTCATTTTAGAGATTTTTTACCTATTTAATATTTCGTAATGGCATAACAAGCGTTATTATTATATCATTTTTACAAACAATTAACAGTTAAATTTAATCATAGACAAATTAAATATAACATGCAAGAATAAAGCATAAAAAATAAGCTAAAGAAAATAAAATCCTTACAAGATTGATGCCATTCTAGTTCTTTAGAAAACCTCCCGAAGCAGATTTGCACTCCCGTTTATTGAATCAAAAAGTTAATAAATTACAAAAAACATAACTAGTTCTTCCAAAAAAGGGAAGAACTCTAAAATTAAGAGAAACTAGCTAAAACATAAGAAAAACTAAAAACTAAGAAATGAAGAGAAAGAAAGAAGAGAGAAGTGTATTTTGAAGTGAAGGGAAGGGGGGTATTTATAGGTGAAGATGGAGAGAAAAAATGAGTAAAAAAATGTTAAAAAATGTAAAAACGCGTAGTGAAAATGCTGAGGTTATTAATGACGTCATCATGACGTCATGGGGGCGGTTGCACGTGAAAAATGGGGCGAAATGGCGTCGGCGCCCGCGGATGAACGATGCCGCGCTGCGGCTACAACGCGGATGAAACGATACCCGGCCTTGTGACTGATGCGCGGATCAGTACCAGGCACATGCGCGCCCATTGGCAGCGCCGCGGGATGGGTTGCTCCGGGTGCGATTTTCTCATTTTTGACATTTTTGACCTTTTCGACCCATTTTGTCCAATTTTTTCATATTTGTTGACCTTGCCCCATTTATTTAGTAATATAATTGTGATGTATTGCTTCCAGTATTCCTCTTTGAGTCTTTAAGTTACGTTTTTAAGCGAAAATACCTGAAAAACAATAAAAATACCCGTGATTCCGAAAAAGACAAATTTATATAAATATATGATAAAACATATAAATATATATATTTTTAATCAATTAATGAGCATAAAATCATGGTAGTTTTAGTGCTTTTTGAGCACTCATCAGCGATGTACTTGGAATACTTCTTCTTTATGTGTCCTGACTTCTTGTAGAAATTACATGCAAAATCCTCATCTTGTTTCTTTTGTTTCTTATGCATAGAAGAATCCTCTATAGCAACCATAACTCTCTTTCTTTTCTTGTTCTGAGAGACTGACACCAAGTAAGTACTTTCAGTTTTATCTCATTGTTTCCTCTCTTTTTATTGCACAGAGTGAGTTGTAAGCTCATTGAGGTACCATTTGTCCTTCTGGGTGTTATAACTCACTTTAAATGCAGGAAGAAAGATCAAAAACCAAGTACATGAGAAAGTCCTCATAAAGGTCCAACTTAAGCGACTTAAGTTTTAACGTGAGATGTCTCATCTCTATCAAACACCAATTTTTCTTTGGACTAACTGTTGTTCACAGAAAAATAAATAAATAAATGTCTTTATAATTATCATGCATTTATCATCGCAAGTGCATTGTTATTTGGCCAAACTGTGTCTTCTTTTAGGCCAAGCACAGTTCCATAAATAACTCCACACAAACATCTATGTATTTTTTATTAAATTAATCTTCACAACAAATGTTACTTTGACATGTTATTTTAATTAATTTAATTAAAATACTAGACTAATTAGACAAAATAGTATAACTCCCACATAAAAAATTGTATTTTTTTATATGAATAAAGAATTAAATGTTCTACCTGATAGATAATCAAATCTTTTAAAAAATTAATAATATCAAAACCATGATATAATAAACAAGATTGAAGATCCGGATCCCAGACAAATTTTTCTTAAAAAAATAAATAATAAATCAATCAATGAAATATGAAAATCCAAGAAACATACTTTAATCCCAAAATAAAAAAAAATAAAATCTGAAAATTCAAAAAATTTCACTTAAAATGTAAATATTTTATTCAAACACCACACGAATAGAATATTCACAAATACTAATAATCTAATTATGATGACCGCTTTGTTACCACTTGTTAAATTAAATCATACTAAAAACCATAAACATATTCTAGATACAAACATCTTAGAACAAAATACCAAAAATTTTAGGATCTACATCATATCAGATTATTAAGGATTTATAGATTCGAGTGAGATTCTAGGATCCACTGAGAATGATTGTTTACTATTGTGAAAATGCTATAACAATCGATTATGAGTAGATAAACACAAACAAAGGGGTGATTTGTGATATTCCTCAACCAAATCATCTTAGTTTCTTAATGAAACCGTCGTCTCTTTTTCAAACGGGGAGAAGAGATATTGATTTATGATATGGTGTATTAGAGACCATAACTAAAATGATCTTTATATATTATTCAATTAAGATTCTCATGATCCCTAATTAAAGTAAAAAAAAATCAACATCTATTCAATTAGTCCGTATTAATTTAAACAATCTAAGAATTTATTAAGATTTGACTACTTAATTTTAATTTATTATATTAAATAGTTAATATACTTAAGAAAAAAATATGTTAATTACTTTAGCTTAGGATTTACTAAAAAATAAACATTAATTCAACACATATTTACTATATTTTTCTATCTACCACCAAAATATTCTTAACATTTAAGCAATTTTTTTGCATCTTTTTATTGACATCTCCTAAAATAATTATATTTGCATAATTTAAATTATATGAACATGTTAGTTTGTAATTGACTCCGAGTGTAATAAAAAAAAGTACATAAAACTTGGGATGTTATAGTATATTGTTTATATTTACTTTAAAATTTTAGAATTTTAAATTTAGCGAAAGTGGGAAAGCAGAGATTTCATAATTTTGGAGTTTTGAATGAATACCTTTTCATTTACCATTATTTTCCTTGCCACTAAAGCAACCTGTGAGCTCACCCAGCGATCAAGTTTGGTAAAAGGGTATTATAGTCTTTTATAGTTTCTTCTTTTTTTGTTGTTGCTAAAATGGGATGTTCTAGTCAATTTTTCATTATTACTTATAAAGATAATGTAATTAAGATTTATGTTAAGTCTCACATCGGTCAAGTATTAGATTTTCGTTGCATATATAACCTTGAACAATCCTTCATCTCACAACTTGAGTTTTAAGATGAAGTTAGATTCAAGTATAACAAGATATCAAAATTGGTTTCTTGGTTTCCTATTGGCGTCCAAGAGCTTAGTGGTGTACTAAGGGTATAGCTCCGCCTGCTCAGTGCCGACTAGGACCACCAGCCGATGTGGAGGAGGCTGTTAAGTCCCACATCGGTTAGGTACTAAACTTCCGCTGCACATATAACCTTAAACAATCCTTCATCTCACAACTTGAATTTTGAGATAAAATTAGACTCAAATTTAACTATTTAAATTTCAAATATTTAATATACTTATATTATATGGTTAGCAATTCGTTGAGATAATATTATTGTAAGATTATTAGAGTAATATTATAGTCATATAAATTACACAATACAAATTATAATGTAAACTAATTAAATAATTTTGAAAATAAAAATTTATTTAATTTTTAAAAAAATTTATTTAATTTTTAAAAAAATTTTACAATATATTATACTATAATTAACATGAATATAAATAAAATTATAAATTTATACGAATATAACATTATTCAATGTCCCAAATAAGCATTACAAGAAGCTTTTTTGTTGTGTCCTAGCTAATTTTCTTCGTATTCCTAATGTACGGAACTCCATGCTACTAAGAAATTTATTTAAAATCATAACCTTTGAATTTTTAATCGTGTTTTCCAAGTTTTATTCATAATTCTAGCATGAGACTATTGACTTTCTATGAAAAACATTTTACGTGTGAAATATTAACTCTATTTAACATTAAATATGTTTTTTTCCCTAAAATTTTGGACGGTAGTGAAAATGTCGCATGTTTAATTTATTATAAAATATCAATAATATTTAATTATGTATAACATTTATATCATTTTATTAATTTTTATAAAAATATTAACATATGATATTAAAAATTAATCATGTTAACAAAAATTATCCAAAAAAAATATATATACATGTCATATGAAACTAAACATTTTTGATATAGTTAAAGGCTTCGAGAATTTTTGATCGGTCCTAAACTTCAGTGACAAAACATAATAAGCCTTAAACAAATTAAGAAGATGGGGAAAAACAAATTTTTACCGGTCCTAAACTTCAGTGAAAATATATAAGCTTAAAATAATTTTTTTTATTATTGTTATTAATAAATATCAATAGTTAAGATAATAAAACATTAGGTAAAAAAATTGATGATAATGATAATGATCATATATATATATATATAACTTGTTGAAAAGGGAAATAATAGAATAAGTTTGGTCAAATGCAAAAATGATAATAACAAAAGAGAAAAAAATAACTTCATTGAAAAGGGAAATAATAGAATAAGTTTGGTCAAATGCCAAAATGATAAGAACAAAAGAGAAAAAAACTTGTAAGCTTTACCGACCTTGGTTTTGGTAGTTGCCTACCATATTCCATGAAACATACTTTTAAGACTAACCTATAACACAAACATGATATGATTTAATATGATTTTTTAGTTATAAAATTAGTTTTATTATTCAATATTAAGATTTCTTACCGTTATAAATAAAGAAATTATCTGAAAGTAATTAATAATTTTTATAATATTAAAAGTAGGCAAACTTAAGCTTGAAAACAGGATACAAACATGCAAAATAATACTAATGACACTCCTACTATATAGTATATACAATAAACCAAATACCTTTTTTTTAAAACCCCTTTTGGCTTGTGATTTGTGCATTCCTATTTTACCATCTACTTTCTCTTCCTTCTCATAATTTAAAAAGGATGAATAAAGACCTTTTTAAATTATGAAGTGGTAGAGCTGAAATTTCATAATTTTAGAATTTTGAATAAATACTTTTTTATTTATTTCCCCTTTGCGTAACTTATGTTGAAAATTAGCACCAACTCAATAAATACAATAGTTGAAAAAAATTATTGAAAATAAAAACCAACACAATAAATGGAATGGTTGGAGAAAGTTTTTTGAAAATTAATACTAACTAAATAAATGGAGTAGTTGAAGAATTTTTTTTAAGAGAAAATCTAGAAGGATGTAGAAAAGAGAAGTGTGTAGAATGTGTTAATATTTGTGTAGCTAAAATTATTTTTTAGTTTTATATTTGTGTGGTGTAGATTGTATGGTGAGAACTATAAATAACCTACCTTCATTTGGTTTAATAATCCCATCAAAAACAAATAAGTCTTTATATTCTTAGTTTAAGTGTGAGTTGAGAGCTTTCTCTTTGAGTGTTTATATTTATCTTCAATTTGTAAGTTACCTTTGAAAGGTGTTATAATATCTTTTATTATGGGTATAATACAAGTAATTTGTTTACTTATTTGGATCCAATATTAATAAATTTAGAGTTGTATATTCTAAATTTTACTCCACAATTGGTATCAGAGCGGGACGTATGAGACCAAAGGAAGTATGAGACACTCTTGTTACACTATTTTCAAAGAAGAATGATACAAAATTGCAACTTCTCGAGAACGAGCTACTATCAATGGCACAACACGATATGATGATTTCCTAGTACTTTCACAAGGTGAAATTTTTATGCCACGAAATTTCAGAGTTAGATCTGAAAGCTCCTATTAGGAAAACTAGGATAAAGAGAATAATTATCCAAGGTTTGAGACCTGAATATCTAGGGTTTGTTATCGCTATACAAGGATGGCCGACATAACCATCTCTTGTTGATTTTGAGAATTTGCTGGCCGGTCAAGAAGTTATGGCTAAGCAAATGAGAGAAGTCTCGCTGAAGGGTGAGGAAGAAGTGCTCTATACCAACAATTGCAGAGGCATTTTCAAGTGGTACAATGGTATTTGATCTAATAAGGATGGCGACAAAGGAAAAATTTCTTAAGAAAAAGGAGGTTTTCATCCAGGGGAGCTTGGAAGAATCACAATAACAATAGAAAATTTGATGGTGAGTGTTACAATTGCAAGAAGATAGGTCACATGAAAAAAAGATTATTGGAGTAAGAAAAGGCCTATTGAAACTAATACAGCTACTTCCAATTCTAAAGAGAATAGCAAAGATGGTTGGGATGCCGAAACATTATTCGCTATAGAGGAAAAAGAATTAGCTTTCACGGTTACAACTGTGGAAAATGCTGGCAACTCTACTGTTGAGAAAAGTACAAATCAAGAAGAAAGGCCAAAGTTGCTCTGGGATTTGACAATCCTATTCTTCTTTCACCACAATGGTTTCTGCCAAAGCTAGGATATATTAAACCGGCAAAGACAACTATGGGAAACCCTCCCAAATCAAATCCTTCCTTTAGCAATCGCTTA
The DNA here is from genome assembly GCA_033030585.1 of Hippophae rhamnoides. Lineage (NCBI taxonomy): Eukaryota > Viridiplantae > Streptophyta > Magnoliopsida > Rosales > Elaeagnaceae > Hippophae > Hippophae rhamnoides. Next base: position 72,782,660 of record CM065429.1, read on the forward strand.
GACATCACGAAGTTATCAAGAAATAGTGAAGAGGTTCATTATATCCAGAAGAAAAAGGATGTGTTCAGGCCATCCTTGTTGGATGTGGAAATTGGTAGTCATGATCGATGGCTTGATGAAAAAAGAGACATCAATTCCTTTTTGCGTAAATATTGTTGGAGAGATGGAGATAAAAAGCTTAGTGGAAACCAGAAGATGGACTATTGGATAGAAAATTCAAACATGAAGCACTTTGGAGAAGAGCGTTGTGTTCTATCTGATCGATGGACAAACTCGAGTAACAAGGATTCAAACTATGAACAAGGCACCTATTCTGCAAAGTTTGATGGTGACAAAAAATCAGATAGATCGACAAGGAGATCAGGTTATGATAGCACAAGATCTGATATTGCAATGGATGATGTTACTGATTATGAGATTTTATAGGAGGAATACGATGAGATCCAATCGCATCCTTCACCGGAGAGTAGATCTTCGGAGTCATTTTCGAGGTTGAACGATATGATAATGATGACGATGGCATCAGTAGCACCTTCAAAACAACCTAACCCTAGCCCTATTGATCCCGCATTAGCAATAATCGAGGAATGGTAGTGGAGGAGGTGGAAGAGAGGATTGTTGGAGTGAAGGTGCTATGGCGGTGTTGATTGATGCATGAGGTGAAAGATATGTGGAGCTGAGTAGAGGAAATCTCAAGCAAAAGCATTGGAAAGAGGTTGTTGATATTATGAATAGTAGAAAGGACTATTCAAAGAATCCTAAGATTGATATTCAATGTAAGAATCGAATTGATACTGTGAAGAAAAAGTACAAGAATGATAAGGCTAAAATTATTGTAGGTGGAAGACCTAGCAAGTGATGTTTCTTTGAACTACTTGTTGAGTTAATTGGTCCTACTGCAAAGATAATTAGGTTTGTTAGGTTTGGTGATGAGAGTGAACAATTGTGTACCTTGACAAAAAATGAATGGGCAGTTGTACTAGGCCCATTTGTGTTGGACCTTGTTCCAATAAGAGGCCTACTACCACAAAATAGAGTGGTTCATACCCTAATACACAAGGAAACCAAGCCGAGAATGATCCAAATAATAAAACAATTTTTGTTAGTAGTTTGGATCCAACTTCAATGATGACGTGCTAAAACAAGTATTTGGCCAATTTGGTAAGTTAATTCATGATAAAATACCAGTTAGAAAAGCATGTGGTTTTGTACAATTTATCGATAGAAAAAATGCTGAGGATGCAATTAAGAGTCTAAATGGAACAATAATTGGTAAGCAAACCATTCATCTTTCATGGGGTCGTACCTAAGGAAACAAGCAATGGAGAGTGAGTTAAAATAACCAGTGGAATCAGAAGGCACATCCAACAGTTGGAGGGAATCAGATGCAAAGTGGCATATAAATGTGAAGAATGCTTTTCTTGATGGAAAGTTGGTGTTGAGTGGGAGTGTTGAAAATCAACACCAACTCAATAAATGGAATGGTTGAAGAAAGTTGTTGAAAATTAACACCAACCTAATAAATGGAGTGGTTGAAGAAATTTTTTTAAAGAGAAAATCTAAAAGAATGTAGAAAAGAGAAGTGTGTAGAATGTGGTAATATTTGTATGGTTAGAATTATTTATTAGTTTTATATTTATGTGGTGTAGATTGCATGATGAAGACTATAAATAGTCTACCTTGTATTTGGTTTAATTATCCCATAAAAAATAAACAAGTCTTTGTATTATTAGTTTGAATGTGAGTTTGTAGCTTTCTATTTGAGTGTTTGTATTTCTCTTCAATTTGTGAGTTGTTTTTGAAAAGTGTTATAGTGTCTTTTATTGTAGGTATAATACAAATAGTTTGTTTACTTGTTTAAATCCAATATTAATAAATTTAGAATTATGTATTCTAAATTTTACTCAACAACTTATGATCTCCCCAATGATTAAGTTTGTTAAAGATGTATTATAGTCCTTTTTTCAATAACTAAAATGGTGTACTATGGTTAAAAAAATTAAGATGAGGTGATCATACAAATTTCATATTTATTTTTAAAATAACATTTATAGTATATACTTATTTTTTATAATATTTTAATTATATTATTATTAAAAAGTTAACAAATTATCATTTTTTAAATATTTTTTTTTATTTTATAGATTTTTATTTAATTTTTTTTCAATTTTTCGAATTATTCAAATGAAAACAATCTCTATATAATGTAATTGAAAAAAAATTATAAAAATAAAATAAAATAAATTAACTTTGCGCTTATGAAATTACTTTTTAATATCACTAGAAATAAAATATCACAAAAATAAATACAATAACCAAACATCAACTTTGTAATAAATAACTAACCCTAACATTAATTTTCACTACTTTTAAATAATAACTTTTTTTTGTCAACATAGCCTCTCAACTCGTTGGTCTAATATTCTTATAAGGGCACAAATAAACATCACAAGAAGCTTCTATGTTGTGTCCGAAGTTATCTTCATATATTTAACGTAAGGAACTTCATGCTATTAAGAAATTTCTTTAAAATCACGACCTTTGAATTTTTAATTGTTTACCCAGTACTTTATTAAGAATTCTAGTACGAGACTATTGACTTTTAATGAAAAATATTGACTTTTTAAACGAGTGAAGAATATATATATTTTGATTAATTATATTATCCAAATTTTAAAGGAGAAAAAATAGAATAATAACTGTGATCAAAGTTCAAATGCCAAAAGGAAAAGAATAAAAGAAAAGAAACAACTTGTAAGTTTAACCAACCTTGGTTTTGATAATTGCCTACCAAATTCTTTCAAAAAACAGGCTTACATATTAGGGTACCAACACAGGCTAAAATCCATAATCAACATTAATTTTTTTTAATTATAATTAATAGTTAATTTTTTTTAATAAACCAATTAATTTTAACCATACTATAATTATAGAAATTGGTCCAAAGTAATTAATTTTTTATAATATTAAAAGTACGTGAATTTGATCTTAAAAACACGAACACCTACATGACCACACGCAACACAAACATTCAACACACCTCTAGTATAAATACAGTAAATGAAATCTCTTTTCAAAACCACTTTTGGCCTGTGTTTTGGGCAAATCCTATTTGACCATCTTCTTTTTCTTCTTCTTCACTGCTAGATCTTCTTCCTCTTCCTGCCCATAATTTGAAAATTAAGAAGAAGAGAAAAAAACAATGAAGCTTTGCAAAATAGACTCCATTACGTTCATTCTTATCTCATTTGCTATACTACAATATGCTGCACTTAGCTCAACACAACAACCAAACCCAAAACCATTTCCATTCTATAAATTTGAAGAAAAAACAGATCAAAGTTCATTCCATTTCACAAATTCCTCATCAATTGATCAAGGAGCTCTACAATTAACACCAGATTCAGAAAACTATGATTTGAAAAACAAATCAGGCAGGATCATGTACTACAAACCATACAATCTCTGGCTATCAGATATTGATGACAAAATTGCCTCTTTTAACACCACCTTTGTTATCAACATCTTTAGGCAAAAAGAATGGAGATCTGGTGAAGGTTTTGCTTTTCTTATAGCTCCAAATTTTGACATCCCACAAAACAGTCATGGGCAGTGGCTAGGCCTCACAAATGCAACTATTGATGGTGACAACAACAATCATATAGTTGCTATCGAATTCGATACGGAAAAGCAACAAGAATTTGATCCAGATGATAATCATTTAGGCCTTAATGTCAATTCAGTCAAGTCAGAAAAGACCGTTCCTCTTAGGGACTTTGGTTTAGAGATATCTCCAGAAATTGCCACATACTATAGAGTTTGGATACAGTATAATGGTATGTCTAAAGTAATTGAAGTCTACATGAAGATCAGAGATGATAACAAGACTGGGACTTTGCTTCTTAGAGAAACTATAGACTTGAAAAAACATGTCAAAAAAGAATCATACTTTGGATTCTCTGCTTCTACAGGCAATACCGCAATTCAGTTGAACTGTGTATTAGAATGGGATCTACAAGTTGAAATTTTGAAACCCAAACGAGATTGGACTTCTTTAAAGATTGGTCTTGGGATTGGTGTTCCTGGATTGTTATTGTTATTTTTGATTGGAGTTAAGTTTGGGGTTGTTTATTTGAACAAGAGGAGGACAAGAGACGATGAAGAAAATGTGTTGGGAATAGTATTGAAAAGTTTGCCTGGGATGCCTAGAGAGTTTAAGTACAAGGAATTGAATAAGGCTACTAATAATTTTCATGAGAGTATGGTGTTGGGACAAGGTGGTTTTGGTATTGTTTATAAAGGTGTTCTTCATCTTGACGAGGATAGTAAGAATTCTGATGTAAGAATTACTAAAACTGAAGTAGCTGTGAAGAAATTTTCAAGGGACGATATCAAAAGCAAGGATGATTTCTTGGCTGAGCTTACTATCATTCATCGTCTTCGCCATAAACATCTTGTTCGATTAGTTGGTAATTTTGACCTCACCTTCATTTTTGGACTTTGTTTCTGGTTTTGCTTCCATACTGCATTTCAAAGTTTGTCCGTTTGTTTGTTTATTTTTCCCACTGCATTTTACTGTTTCAAACAATGAATACAACTTTATTTAATAAATTGTAAAAAAAAAAAAATTAGAATACACCTTGCAATTTAAGAAAAATTAAGAAAATTGTTAAGTCAATTGTAAAAGTGTAATATGAATTTGTCAAGCACATAACACTAATTAGTTGTTATCAGTCTCTTTCATTTTTAAAAGGTCAGAGTTCATAATATTTTGGCTGTACAATTGCGGCTTCTCTTACTGGCTGTTAAAACTGACTTTCAGAATAGTTCAACAATCCAAATTAATCAACCAAATGTTGTAAATCTACTGAGTAGTTTAATTCATTGGATTTAGTAGATTAAAATAAAGTAATATTTTCACATTTTCAGGATGGTGCTATGAAAAAGGGAAGCTTCTGCTTGTCTATGACTTCATGCCAAATGGAAGTCTTGAGAAACACCTATACGAATGTTCTAATGAGAATATACTAAGTTGGAGATACAGGTGCAAAATACTTGCTGGTGTAGCCTCAGCACTGCATTACCTTCATAATGAATATGATCAAAAGGTGGTTCATCGTGACCTCAAAGCGAGTAACATCTTGCTCGATTCAGACTACAATGCTCGATTGGGGGATTTTGGGCTCGCTCGAGCCATAGAGAATGAGAGAAACTCATATGCTGAGCTAGGAGTACGTGGAGTTCAAGGAACTATGGGCTATGTAGCTCCAGAATGCTTCCACATGGGAAAAGCCACACCTGAATCTGATGTGTTTGGTTTTGGTGCAGTTATTCTTGAAGTTGTATGTGGTAGAAGCGCTGGAATTAAGATTCAGCAAGAAGAACATCAGTATACATTGGTTGATTGGGTTTGGATGTTACGTCGAGGAGAACACATTGAAGAAGCTGTAGATGAAAGGATCAAAGATAATTGTGTTACTGAGGAAGCAAAGAGGCTTCTATTTCTGGGATTGGCTTGTTCACATCCCGTAGCTAGTGAAAGGCCACAAACAGAGGCTATATGCCAGATTATATCTGGAACTTTGCCAGCACCTATGGTACCTCCGTTCAAGCCCGTCTTTACTTGGCCCTTGTTAGGTACAGCAGCCTTTAGCTCCATCGACACTACATATTCAAACATGTCTGCATCTTCTTCAACTTGAAAAAACTTTGTATCTTGTATCATAGAATGGAACATTCACATCCTGCAATTGGTCAGCTTGCTCGTCTATTGTAATATAATATACTCAGCTACCAGCTTTGGAGTCATTTTACTCCATGGAATTGAGATGGGTCATTTTTAATAGATACTCATTTGTTGCATGTATCATATAGCACTATAAGATGTACAAATAGTTTTTTGAAAGTTCAGCATTAACTGTATAATTTGCATTAACTTATACATTTGAATGCTTACACGTGAAACCATGATTAGAAATCCGTTTATGCCCTAATAATAAACCCTAAACCCTTACTCCACTTGAAATTGTATACAATTTGAGTTCACTACAGATGGAAGGACATTCATTCAATACTAGAAAATGAAAGAAAAGGTGCAAAAAAGGACCTTAGCAACTTCTGAATTTTCTTCAAACCAAGTCAAATTTCACTTGAAATTTCTTTTTATTACAGTCCAACATTTCACTCAAACTATAGTCCAGCTTCCTCTGTTTCAAAACTTTGTGCCGCAACTCCAATCTTTTCTTCAAACCATACCGGAAGAAGTCAGGAAAATCTGCAACTTCATCAATCTGTCTTCCCATAATCTCTACCAAGAACCTGATTCTAGGTTCTAAAGAGTTCTGGATACTCTTGGACAGAATAGGAGGATAACCAGTCACCAAAGTTGTTATTTGTCTATCAGCAAATCCACATCTTTGAAGAAAATCATAATTGGGTCTCAAAATCTTCTCTACATCTCTACACAATACTTCAGGGAAGTTCACTGCCACAGTCTGAAGACCTATTTCAGTTAGACCTAATGACTTCAGAAACTCGGCAGTAGGATGCAATCTTTTATCGACACTATAACCCATCATAAAAGGGTTTGACAAGAACTTTTCCAATCATTCCATCTTTGGCAAGACCAAGACTAGCAAGAAATTGCACAATTTTGATTAACTTTGTCTCAATGCTGTAGCTTATGAGCCTCGGGTTGAGCAAAATCATCTTGCCAAGTTGCTTTTCAGGAACACCCAACGCCTGAAAGAAACCCAATAGTGGACAAAGCTTCTCTTCCACACTATGAAACATATGTAAGGGAATTTGGAAATGGCAGAAGCAACTTCACCGGGTTTAGTGCTAAGGGTTGTGAGGCATTCAATTGTTGGAACCAGCCTCTCAAGAAGACCCAAAGTGAGAATCTTGGGGCACTTTGAAAGAACAGAAGGCAACTTCCTTTCCTGAATGCCAATACTTTTCAAGTAATCCCAATTTTCAGATGCCCTTTCCATATGTACATCCTTGAGACGATTGCATTTTTTGAAAATTTCATTTATATTCTTATCATCAAAACTGTTAAAGAACATGAGATCCAGCTGGGGACAACCAACACACCAGCTGGAAGCAGCCATCAACAATATGCATGATAAAATTCTACGAACACGTCTCTCCATAATCAAGGTTTATTTTTAATTATTACAAATTTACTTTTCTTTTCAGTATAAATAAAATGTAAACATTCGCTTATTCATCATCAATAAATCCATTTCTTACATTGTGATCGAGCAGGAAACAATTCCCATAAAATTCACCATGTAAATTTTTTTCCTATTTTTCTTCAACTGCTTTTTTTTCAAAACCACTTTCATCCACAAAATAATTTAAATTTCATCCCATCATATTATTCAAATTCATCCGAGCAATCAAGTAATTAAAATCAAGCCAAAATACCTATTCACGCACTCACACGCTTGTTTAAACTCACCGGCGTTTCCACGCGCCTCACCGGAGACACACGCGCTTCTCACCGAGACACACGCGCCAACACGCTCACCGTCAAGAAGACGACCTAACGACACGCCGTTCGTGCGCGTCAAGCAACGACGCTGGCCGTTCACTTGCCGGTCCTTCATCCGGTCCTGGCCCGGCTTCGGTCTTCATCCCGGCTCGTTCCACCGTCATGGTACCATTGCCGTTACCATTCCAACCGCTTCTACATCCACTTTTCCCGACCTAAGTTCTTCGATCGAAATTTCCTGTCAGAATCCTTAACTCATTTTCTATAAGATAAAAGCATATTTTACCATTATTTATTTCATAAATAGTCATTATTGTCTAAAACACACTTAAACCTATCCCGTACTAATTTATTCAACAAATAATGTCTTTGACTACCAATACCAACCCTACTTTACCAAAATGAGACGACATTTAGCCATTCATTATATTTACACCACTGTGACTAACCAGGCATGATTCTCGTAGCTCAATCCTTAAACCAAGAAAACTATCACATTTCGAGTCATGCGAACGCCTACGGCCCTAATAACCAAAAAAGAAGGATTCATTGACGCACAATCGTGCCATCAACAAACCTTGAAACAAATCAAACAATGGACTCTGACAGCAACATTCTTGTCAAAGGATGGATCCTCAACACTATATCACCCAAAATTGCGAAGTGTCATGTATAAGGATACCGCATATGAAAGTTACGGGAAGAATTAAAGGAACGTTTCGCACACCAACAAATAAGCACCTATTCCACATCGAGCAAGAGATCCATGATTGCATACAAGAAGGTGTAAGCATTGGAGAATACTATACAAAATTGAAAAACTTACATGGGATAGTCGCGATGCACTATGTCCTCTTCCACATCATGGGTGGAATGCCTGGAACTACAAGAATATCAACAAAAGCAACGAACCATAAAATTTCTCACGGGCTTAACAATGTTTACACATCAAAGACGCGGACAAATCTTGCTCACAACCATTGCCTACAAGAATAAGGTATATTCACTTATTGTTCAAGATGAAAAGCAAAGAGTCGCTCCACGCTAGTAGCACGTGGAAGGATGCCGGTGAAGTCCGCGACTTGTTGCCAGAGATAGTCGTCCCACAATATCCTCACAAAAATTACCCACCAAGGAATCCACATCTCAAGTGCAATCGATGCAATAATATAGGCCATAATTCTGAGAATTGTCAAGTCACTCTCAAATGTGATTTTTTGTGGTCTCAATGGACACAATTTTGAAAACTTCCGAAAGCGTTCTCAAATGTAATTTTTGTGGTTTGAATGGACATGACATCAACAAGTGTGCTCAAGAAAGCGAGCAATTCAAGATAAGAGAAATACAAGTTACGGCTTTCCTTCCAAAGCTCATCATACCGACTTTCAAGAAAGCCGCTCCGACACAAAGACACCATTCCACAACCTTACATCTTCCCAATATCAAGAGCTCCTTACACTTCTCAATCAATCCAAATCGTAGTACGGTAAGTCGTTGACTACTTCTTCAGGTAACACATTACGTGTAACTGCTTTCCATCTCGAAACCCGTTGATTTTTGATACAGCAGGCAACCGATCACATGGTTCCGTTCCCAAAACCTTATGAGCTCCAAGATTCCATCCACTAATCGACATGTACATTTACCCGATCATTCTCTCGCTCGTGTCACACATATCGACCGTACATTTCTCAAATAATTTCATACTCCATAATGTTCAGGTGTTCCCTTATTCAAATTAAACTTAGTTTCAAAGAGGCTAAACTAACTCAAACCTCATTATTTCATGTCACCTTCACTAACAAGATGTGCTTTGTTCAGACAAATGCTCAGCAAGACGATTGACGGAACCGAGAAAGCAGACTCTACTACTCCGACTATTTCTCGAAAAGGCCGGATGTTTCTCTCCGTTTCAAACACCGCTTCCAACAACTCTCATCTACTATGGCATCAACGACTCAAGTCATTTATCTAATAATAGCTCATGTAATTTCTCTTTCCATCAACACACCTTGTTCCATTAGTGATCGTTTCATTTGTCCATTAGCTAAACAAACACGTAATCCATTTCCCTTTAAGTTCCATCAATACAAAAGCACCATTTGAAATGATTCATGTCGATATTCGGGGGTGGTTATCACATTCTAGCACTTAACGGAGCACGTTATTTTCTCACTATCATTGACGACTACTCAAGATGCACACGTGGTCTATCTCTTACATCCTAACTCTGATACACACACATTTCTTACCCCCTTTATCAATCTTGTTGACACCCAATTTTCATCCAGAGTTAAAATCATTCGTAGTGACAATGGACCAGAATTTTCTATGACCCAGGTGTTTTCTACCAAGTGGAATCCTTCATCAAACCTAGTTTGTCTCTACCCCTCAACAAAATGGTGTCACAACGCAAACATCGTCATCTTCTCAATCGTCGCCGCTCATTGCTCTTCCAAGCCAATCTTCCTAAACAATTCCGGGATATGCCATTCTTACGCCCACATACCTCATAAATCGTACTCCAACATCCTGCTCTCGGCGGTAAAACACCATTTGAAGTCCTTTTTCACAAAACTCCTAGGTGCATGAACATCTTCGTGTTTTTGGTTCCTTTGTTTTGTGTCTCCGCACATCATGATCGACTCACCAAGTCCGACGCTTAGATCACATAAATGCATATTCATTCGGGTATCCATCCGGGATCAAAGGTTATCGTGTCTGGCTAACTGAAACAAGCAAGACTTTGTGTCTCGAGATGTTATCTTTCATGAATATGTATTTCCTTATTTCACTTCCGTCAACACTCCAACCCTATTTCCTCCATCGAAGATACTATCTACGATGACATACCAAAAATTCATTAATCAACCACTCCAAAAATGTCACTTGATCATCCATCAGCTGTCCCTCCAACAATCAACTCAGACCCTCTTCATCTTCAAGATTCATCTTCAGAAACATCAACATCAACTTCTCCACCACACACAACTTCTCCAACACCACCACACATAGGCTTCGCTGATCCACCAACGTTCCTAGCTACCTTCAAAAATATCATGTAGGCTTCCTTACCTTCTCTGGCCCTTCCCTTCGTCTCACTCAAAGATCGTCCAAAGACAGGTACTTCTCATTCTTTATCTCTACGTACTTACCTACGGCTAATTATCACCCGCACATCGTGCCTCACTTCTATTTCCATTCTCGTGAACCAACCACTTTTGTCAAGCTTTCAATGATCCAAAATGGCGCTTGCCATGAAACAAGAACCTGGATGCCATCAAAACTAATGGCATTGACGCTTCAACAATTTTCCTCCAAACAAGAAACCAGCTTGGTCAGGAATGGGTCTACAAAATCAAGTATAATCCCGATGGCTCGTGGAACGATACAAGGCTCGACAAGGGCCAAAGGATACTGATCAAGGTTTTGACTACCAAGAAACTTTTGCACCAGTAGCAACTTGTCAATGCCGCTTCTCCTTGTCATTGCCGTTATTCAAAATTGGCATCTTCGACAACTCGATGTCAACAATGCTTTTCTCTACGCTGATCTTCACAAGATACATGTCCCTTCCACCGGATTCGACGTGCGGGGAAACACGAGTACGTAAGCTACATAAATCTTTGTACGGACTTAAACAAGCCTCACGACAACGGTTCATCAAGCTATCAACAACACTTAAGCTTACCGGTTTTAACCAATCCAAGTATGATCACCACCGTTCGTCCGAACCCGTGGTAATTCCTTCTCACTCTTCTTGTCTACGTAGATGATATAATCATAATAGGAAACAATATACAAGACATTGAAGAAACTAAGAATCATCTCTACGAGACAATTCAAGCTTAAAGATCTCTATGAATTAAAGTATTTTTTGGCATAGAAGTTTCATCAGTGCCCAAGAAGGGAATTGTTTCCGTCACAACGCAAGTACGCACTTGAAATATCGAGGATACGGGTTATCTTGGCCAATCTCGCTAATTCACCTATGGAACAAAATTTATCCCTCAAGAAGGTCAAGGAGAATTCATCAAGAATCCCACATCCTATCGAAGACTTGTTGGGAGATTAATATACTGACCATCACAAGGCCCGAATTAGTGTACGCCAGTGCACATTCTCAAATAATATATGGATAAACCACGACAACCACATTTGGAAGAGCTTCAACCAGTGCTACGACATGTCAAGAACACACCAGGGCAAGGTCTCTTTTCTCAAAGAACTAGTTCATTACAACTAAATGCTATGGATGCAGACCGGGCAAAATGCACAGATACACGAAGATCAACCACAGGATATCAGATGTTTTCGAAACTCGCACTCTTCATGGAAGACTAAGAAACAAAATACAAGCCTCACGATCAAGTGTATAGTAATCATGCATGGCAATGCGATGTCTACAAGTAACTGGTTACGATATATTTTGATGATTGCATCAAACACTCTCAACCAACCAAGTTATATCGCGACAATCGCCAGCCTCTTCACATTGCATCAAATCCAGTTGTTTCATGAACGAACCAAACACATGTAGATCGATTGCCATCTAGTAAGAGAAAAGATTCTGCCGAATGATCAAAACTTATCATATCTCTACATTGGGAGCAACCAATGCATATATTTACCAAATCCCCCGAGTTTTCCACAAATTGCTTACTTAACAAGTTAGGAATAATTAACATATATTCTAACTCGAGGGAATGTTAAAGAACATGAGATCCAAATTGGTGACAACCAACACACCAATTGAAGCAACCACCAAAATTGGGGAAGGATAGGCTGTCCATGAACATGCCTCTCCATAATTGTGTTTATTTTTAATTATTACAAATTTACTTTTCTTTTGTATAAATAAGTTGTAAACATTCGTTTATTCATCATCAATAAATCCATTTCTTACAAAAACCTTTATCCCTGAAGAACCACATGATACCATTTTGAGTATTGCTGCTTTCCATAACTCACCACTAACTGGACATGAATAAAATCAAATTAACCAAAATTTAGAATAAGTACAAACATACTCGAAGCAAATTCAACTCTGGAAGTTGGAACCTCAACGTAAATCAAAGAAGCGTGAAGGATAAAGAGGAAACTAATATTTTTTTGCCAGAAAATTATTGTTATTTTTTGGTATACCTCACTAATGCAGAAACGAAAGGAAGATAGAGATAAAGAAAATGCTTCTTCATTGAGTAAAAAAACACCAAAAAAAAAACACAAGCATAGAGCCACATACCTGAAATTTAATCAGTCACAGCCGTGAAAGAACAAATAAGAAATTTTAAAGTCGTGTTGAATTCATCCTTCATCGGCAACCCAAATTTGGGATAGGAAATCAGAGACAGAGGCAATGAATTGTGACACACTCCTGAAAAGCCTATCTTTTTGTAATTTTCAAGCAATGGAAAATCGTAGTAAAAGAGACGATTGATGCGTTTAATATTCATTTACGGAATTACCCTACCTAGTGTTCCTAAATAACCAAATTACCCAAGGGTTTACTTGCCCATCTCGCTTATACCCTATCACAATTAAGAATGACCAAAAAAATCGCAGAGTTGGTTATCCGCGGTTATTTGAACCAATAATTCAGTTTGTACTTGATAAATTTTAAGAAGGGTATAATTTTGAGTAAAAACCGAACGTGAAACGACGAATATGATTGTACTGAAAACTGTATTTGTCCGTACCAAAAATTAATTATGTTTATTTAATTAATTTATATATTTAATAAATTAAATTATATATTAATTCGGTATTTAGGTTAGGCGTGTTAGGGTTTTTAGTTTTTAGTTTCTAGTTTCACTTTTGCAGCTCTTGGCTTGCCTCTCTAGTCTCTCTACCGTTTACTCTGTCGATCTCAACTCTCAGCCCTCTACACTAGGCCGTTCTCAACCCTTTGTCCTCTGCCCTCGATCGATCTTAGCTCTCAGCTCTTTGGCACTCTCAACTCTCTAACTCTTAGCTCTCCCCGTGGTTAGTCCTTATTAGCTTATTCTTCTTCTTGATCTTATCAGGTAGATTATAGATACATAAAGTGTTTCCTTGTTTGATGTCTCCTTATATGAATAAGATGATTCAGATCTCTAACTTACTTTGTTCTATGCTTCAAAAGTGGCTACTATGTTTTGCCACTTTGTGTATAGGTATTGGGCTAATTTTTGATAAAGTTGGTTCTTTTAACTTTAAGGTTATAACTATTTCTTTCCCATTTTAAGATCTAGTTGGAAAGTTCAAAAAATAAATTAACAAAATATGATAGATCTGGTATGTTTACCATTGGAAGAAATTTTACAATTGACAATACTTCCAGAAAAGATCTTCCATTTTTGCCCATCATCATAGATGAAGAGACATTGATGAATGTAATTTAAGCATTCAATGACAGGTTTCTATGTTAGGATTGAGTGTGAATTCTTGAAGATCTATAATATAAAGGTTATGAATTTGTGCAAAATGTGTCTACAAGTATATGCTTTTGTTGGGAAATCATCAGTTCTTCCTTCACTCAATAACAATTACTATATTCGATGATTATATAAAGCCAAAACAAACAAGAAAATAACAACAATAGAACAATTAACATTCACTTGTTTTTAAGTGGTTTAGCATCTAGAGAATATAGACCTTACTTCCCCAAAAATCCAAAATAGTTCCAATCTATTGTTGAAGATTAAATTGATACAACAATAGTGATAATTTCATTCTTTTACAACTAGTACATCACCAAGAAAAGCATACAATCATACATACAACCTTCTTACTTCTGACTATCTAGAGAAGTCACCTTACTTTACATAATGATAGCACTCAAACCACAAGAATAGAGAAGTTTACAAGACTTGGATCACATGAAAAGTAAAAACAAACACTAACCTCAAAACTAACTAGCGCTATATACAGAGGCCTCAAACCAGTATTTCAATGTGTCGTTTGTAACTTATCAAAAACCCTTATTTTTATGTTGTTAGCCCTCAATAAGGCATGACTAACTCTTGCAGTTTTAGGAAAATCTTACTCAATTGTGTACACGACTCATCAGTCATCTCAATCATCACAAAGACAACCACTAATGCCAAATTTGAATAGATAACAATTTATCAAGATAGTCAATGATTCAATGGTCGAACCTAACTTCCTTGTCAATGATTCAATGGCCAACCTAACTTCCTTTTATCATGTCTTGTAGAGTTTGAGATTTGTGAAGAAAACAAATGCTTCAAACATTATGGCAAGTGAATATGTTGAAAAGGTAATGAGAGATAATAGAAAACATATGTACATTAAACTTATATATGAATTTAAACTTTGAAAGTTATTTTTTTAGAATTTTTCACCACGATCCTCTCAAGGAGGAAATGACATTGAATTTAATGTGGAGGTAACAAGTGGTGGAACTTCAAGTGCCAATTAGCATTCAAATACTCATCTCCTTACATCAACCTCCTTACTTGAAAATACACAAAGTCAACCATCACATGAATATAGTAAAGAAGAAGATGCGAAGGCTAAATTAAAGTTTGAAGCATGGATTCATTTTGATAGGGAGAAAATTAATGGAATGTGAAAGGCAATATGTAATTATTGTGGGAAAAAGTTGGGAGATGATACAAGGAATGGGACATCTCACTTGAAAGCATATACAAAAGGTTGTTCATTCAAATGGCAAGAAAGGGTTATAGGTCAATCATTGTTAAATCCTAACAAGAAGAATGATAGAATTAAGTTAGGACATTAAAGTTTTGATTCTAAAGTTTCTCATGATAAATGTGCAAAGATGATAATTCTACATGAGTATCCTCCTAGTATTGTTAATCATCATGGTTTTAGGAAGTATTCACATTCATTACAACCAATATGGAAGCATATTTCTCATGCGATAATTAAGAGAGACATTATAAAGGTATATGATGTTGAGAAAAATAATGGATATGTTGGAGAACAACAAAAGTCGTGTTGCAATCACAAGTGATATGTGA
Source organism: Hippophae rhamnoides (assembly GCA_033030585.1). Taxonomy (NCBI): domain Eukaryota; kingdom Viridiplantae; phylum Streptophyta; class Magnoliopsida; order Rosales; family Elaeagnaceae; genus Hippophae; species Hippophae rhamnoides. The sequence goes on from CM065429.1 coordinate 72,798,146, forward strand.
AAGTTTGGAAATCAAAACAAAGGATTCATGGCTATAACTTGTCATTTCATTGATGACAATTGATAGTTGCATAGTAAAATAATAAGATAAATTTTAGAAGTTTATTGTTAAAATTTATGTAATTCATATAAAATATCTTTTTAGAGATTTAATATATTAAATAATTGTATATAACTTTTATGTAGGTTTATATATGTTCATACTCTACACACTGTTGAGGTTATTGGTCAGGAATTGATGAGTTACTTTTTGAATTGGAACATTGATTGTAAGATTTTAATCCCAACTTTAGATAATTATTTTACTAATGACTCACTGTTACTTAATTTGTTAGATTCATTAGATAGAACTTCAATGTTATTGAATGAAGATATTTTTCATATACGTTGTGCTGCTGACATATTAAACTTAGTAGTGAAAGATGAGTTGAATGTAATTTCTCAATGCATTGCTAAAGTTAGAGATAGTGTTGCATATTGGACAACAACACAAAAGATGGAGGAAATTTAAAAAAAAATTGCATCTCTAGAGATAAAGTCTTCTTGTAAGAATTTTTCTCTTGATTGTCAAACTCGTTTGAATTCTACTTTTTTAATGCTTAAAGATGCATTGTTTTATAAGAAAGTGTTTTCTGGTTTGAAACAATTGGATAAGAATTATAATACTATTCTTGAAGACTTGGATTGGAAAATGACAAGTAATATTTATGATAAGTTAGAAGTATTTTACAAGGTCACTAAATTGATTTTTGTTTCAAACTATCCCATTATAAATATGTTGTTTTCTCATATTTATGACATAAAATTGGCATTATATCATTGAGTTAATGACGAGGATGTTTTGATCAAGGGAATGGCTAAAAACATGCTTGTAAAATTCAACAAGTATTATCAAGAAGTTAATATTGTCATGGCTATAAGAATTGTTTTGGAACCTAGATTTAAGATAAATTATCTCGAATTTTATTTTCCAAGAATATACGAAAATAATGTCATTTTTGAAATTGAAAAGGTTAGAAGAAAGTGCTATAATTTGATAAATATATATCGACATAAACGAATTATAGAAGAAGTGAGTCAATAAATAGAGTTTTTAACACGTTTTAATATGTGTCAAAGTTCAAAAGGTACTAGTGTTCTGAATCCTAGTGATATAATCGAGTATAAATAATGAAAATTAATGCAAAATAAAACTGGACCTTTGAGATATAAGTTGGACTATTTACTTAGAAGAAACTGATATGAAAATTTCTGATGAAAAGTTTGATATATTGTCTTAGTGAAAGTGCAACAAACATAGGTGTTCATTAATGCATGACATGACTAGATATATCTTGGCTATTCGTATGACTATAATTACTTTAGAATTTGCATTTAGCATAAGTGGTAGAGTAGTGAGCAAACAACGTAATAGATTTAAAGAAAATACATCAGAAGCTTTGATGTGTACCTAAGATTGATTATGGGTTAATATTCATAAACAATATATAAGTCTATATATTTAATATTTGTACATATTATATTTATTAACACTTATTTTATGTAATATATATTGATTATTTAATTATATATTCGAATAATTTATAATTTATAATTTATTAAGATATTATAGCTCATGATTCATCCGTTTTCACTATTATTATTGTAGAAGATAATATTGAGGTAAAAAGTTTACATTATTAATTAATCAATTTATTATTTTGGTTTATAAAATTTGATTTTTGTAAAATACTCTTAATGTTGAAGAATAATTGGAAAAAAGAATTTTTGTCTTATTATATCTAAATTTTTTTAAATTTTTTAATTAAATTTCAATATTTGTATGAGTTTGTAATATTTTATTAATATTTATTCATTTATTTGTGTATAAAATTTAATTTTAAATTTATTCTATTAAGTTAGAATTAAAGTTATTCATTTTTAATTATATGTTTATATCATGCTTATTAAAAAAAATTTAAAAATTATGTCATGCGTTTTTAGTTTTTTTAATAATCGTTCCAAATAATTACACGGATATAAAAAAAATCATTTTTCAACTATAATAATTTTCGAATAATTTTAAATATAAATTTTATAATTCAATTTCAAAACGATTATATCAAAAACCATCCCGTCTCGTACGTTCAGTACCCATCCCTAATGACAACTCTCACTAGGACCCTAGACTGGCTAGTAGCTATTGTTTTCTGCCATTTGTGGGCTATTACCCTATGAATTCGTTGAACCCTAAACCCCCATATTGTAACTGATCGTTCATCAATCTTTTGCAGCATGCAATCATTTAGGAATCGCCTTTCGAAGCTCATTTTACACAATATTCGAAATCCAGTTCTCAATTTATCTCAATCTCAAAGTTCAACGACGAGACGTGCGATATCTATCGGCTCTGTAGAAGAACTTCGGCGATTTAGCTCCAATGGAAACGATGATGAAGCTGGAATGATGAATCAAAATTTCTTGCATAACCCACCTGAGCCCATACGCAACCTACCTACGCGTGGTCAAAGGCCAATTAATCACCAAACTCCACCTCTTCGGTTTGTCGGTAAAAACTCAGCTACTGCAGAAAGGAGGAGAAACCACCCATCAGAGAACAATGATTTTATCGAAAAATTCAAACTTGGGTTTAGCGTTTCCAAGGATAATAAGAGGGGAAAGCCACAGAAAAGAGATCCTGAACCGCCATCGCCACCACCACCCCCCAAGGATGCTGATAAGATATTCAAGAAGATGGAGCAGAAGACGGGTCTAATTCCGATTACTGTGGCCATGGTTGATCAGCTTTGCAAAGATGGACTTTTTCAAGAAGCGATGAAATTGCTTGGGTTGATGCGTGAGAAGGGGACTATACCTGAAGTTGTTATATATACCGCTGTGGTTGATGGGTATTGCCAAGCACATAAATTTGATGATGCCATAAGGATTTTCAGAAAGATGCAGAGCAATGGGATTGCTCCAAATGCTTATAGTTACTCTGTGCTGATACAGGGGTTGTATAAATGTAATAAGTTAGAAGATGCTGTTGAGTTTTGTTTGGAGATGTTGGGAGCTGGACATTCGCTCAATGTGACCACCTTCGTGGGCTTGGTTGATGGGTTTTGCAAGGAAAAGGGTGTGAAAGAAGCTCGAATGATTATTGAACAGTTGAAGCAACAAGGGTATTTGATTAATGAGGAAGCTGTAAGAGGGTTTTTAGTCAAAAAGGCGACCTTTTCAGATAGGGTATGGTTGGCTATCTTCAGGAACTGATTGTTTTGAGGTTTCTTCTCAAGAATGTCCGAATGTCATATACTTGTGAGTTTTTTCTTCGCTGATTTGGTCAATTTATTGACATTTGTGAATGTACGTTGACATAGCTGGTGACGATAACTTGGATTTGTTTTTAAGCATATTTAATCACATTTTGTTGATTATCTTGTGCAATGTTATTTTAGAAATAGTCACGGTGAGCTAGTCTATTTATAAGAAAGAGTGTTCTTATTACTCAAAATATGTTTTACGGATGTTCTTAAATATATGTGAGTTTTATTTTTCTTTAAAATTATCACTAATGTTTAATTAATACTAAAAATATCTTTTAACGTTATTAATGTTATATCATCGTCTAAGATTAAGGGCAAAATAATAATCCCCTTATATATGTATCACTCTCGCGTAATATCATTTCTTATAAAACACACGCAATCTTACTCTTCTTCACGCAATCTCTCTTCCTCGTCTCCCAGCCTCATTGGACGAGTTTTTTTAGCGATTGCCACTCTTTTAGCCTCATTGGTCACCTTTTTCAAGTCACCCACTCCCTTACCGGACGCCTTGTTCCAGCCACCTATTTCTTGACCCTCATGGCTATCCTTCCAGTTACTAACTCCCTCACCGTCACGGCTATCCTGTGAACCACCTTTATCGCTATCCTACGAACCACCCTCACTCTTACCCTCACCATATCCCTTATGCGACCTATCTTCACGCGAAAATACAACGTGTCACCTATTGCCCTAACGTGACCCATTGTTCCATCTGAACCCATCATTCCAGAATAACAAGTATAAGTTGATTTATTTCTTATTATTTCATATATATTCTGTATTTGGTTTGTTTGGATAAAAATATGGTTTTAAATCACACTTGCATGTATTGGAATAGAATATCATTTCATCATATTTGGTTCTGTATTTCATCTTCTTTTAATTTTTATTTTAGAACCCATTGTTTGACAATATTCTGCTTGTATTGATGAAGTATAATTTGATTTTTAATCTTTATTTTAGAACTCATTGTTTGAAAGTATTCTACTTGTATTAATTTTGGTTGTGCATGTACTAAAAAATATAGTAAAAGTTTGTGATTTGAGCAAGGATATATGGAAGGGGAGTTCTTTATTTGGAATTTTTCAAAGATGCTATTCCATTTCTATATTTCATTGTGCTTTTTGTATGAGTATAATATTATGTGTTTTGTAGAATGTAATATTGTGTGTTTTGTTTTGTATCAAGTTCATGATCATATGTTTGATATTGTGTGTTAATGTTCATGAGTAACGTATTTTTTGAAAATACTTATGATTGTTATATAGGGCAATAAAAATAAATGAGTGAATGGACTAGTGTATATGTCCATCTATTTGGTGAAGTTAGATGGATTGATCGTATAACTGCTGATGAATATAGTCTCATTTGTTACTTCTATGATGCTAAGAAGGCTATTATGAAATAAGGATTGACGCTTAAAAAAGAAGACTTTAGGATTGAAGTAAATAAAGTTGATAGTGATGAACGAAGTGTATTAAAAATGGATAATGAATTATAAGAATTGATGAAGGATTATAGGGATAATAAAAAGAGAAGACTAGACTTGTTTGTAGAATTCAATCCTTTGGAAGTGGTTTTCTCACCTCATATGTTAGATTATCATACTTTCAATGAAGCACCAGATATATTACCAAACCAATCACAAAATAAAACACCTTTTGAACCAACAAATGAACCAACTTTTGATGATTATTGTCCTTATTTAAATGCTTTGAATGAGTCGCCCCTAAGTCCAAATGAACAAAAGTCCTTACTTTGACATTGATAAACTTAATCTTGATTCATTTGAGTCATTCCCAACTGCTAATAAACAATCTCCCTTATGATGAACATTATGATTGGCATGATGATGAACATTATGATGGAGATGAGAAAGGTTGAAAAAATATAAGCAGGAACATTTGTTGAAGTTGAAGATGAACATTATAATGAAGATGAGAAATTTTTTTGGAGCAATGACGAGGAGGATACTGATTGGCATGATGATATTATAAATGATGAAGATGATGGTGAAATTTATGATACTGATAATTATCTTCAGGACTTAAGGGATGAAAATGCCCATCATACTGACTCAAAAGATTGTTAAGGAAAAAGTTCTAGAAAAATCAGCAGACAGTATAAAAGGTAGGGAATTTAAAAGAAGTGATGGTAGCATTGACTTCAAAGTCGGAAATACACTTAAGGATGCTAAAAAAATTAAAGCTATCTTACAAGAATACATTGTTCAAATTGGGTTTCAGTGTGAGAAGGTTAAAGTTGACAAAATCTGAGTAACTGTAAAGTGTAAAGCACTTGATTGTGGTTAGAAGATACATGCTTATGTTGGAACTAATAAGAAAACCTTTATGGTTAAGACACTTGAGCCAACAGACAATAAAGGGAGACATTGTTGTAAAAAAGTTGAAAAATAAAGATTTGCAACATCCTCTTGGTTAGCTTCTAAATTAAAGGACTTAGTAATGGGAAACCGTAATGTAAGTATCCTTGTATTGGTTGCTAAGTGTAAAAGAAGATGGGGTATATTTGTACTTGACTTAACATTGTATAAGGCAAGAAAAATTGTTTGTGATGGAGAATTGGGTGACCATATTAGTAGTTTTGCAAAAATAAGGCAATATTGTCAAACGATTTTAAGAACCAACCCAGGATCAATGGCTGTTGTTGATACTCATTTTCCAATACCAAATGCCAGCCTTTGTTTTAGGAGATGTTTCATTAGCTTATCCGCTCCAAAACAAGGGTATTTAAGTGGATGCAAGCCTTTCCTTGGTATGGATGGATGTTTTTTAAAGGGTCCATATAATGGTGTCTTGATGGTTACTGTTGGATTGGATACTAATGAAGGTTTTTTTCCAATTTCCCTTGCTTGGGCTGAATCCGAAAATAGTGAAACTTGGATGTGGTTCATGACTTTATTAAACCACATATTGGGGAGTTTGAAAATAGAAGGATGTGTTTCATGTCTGATAGACATAAAGGTCTCGTTGCAGCAATCAATAAGTTTTTCCCAACTTCATATGTCAAATTTTGTGCTAGGCATATTTATGCCAACTTGAAATGTAAGCATCCAAGCATGAAAATGAGATCATTGTTCCAGGTGGCATCTAAAGCAACTAGAACGCAACTAGAACAACTGAATTTAATGATTTGATGAATGTAAGAATGAAGAGCTTGAAGCACATGAATATTTAATTAAGAATTAAGCTTCACATTAGAGTAAACATGCATTTGATGATGATGTAAAGGTTGAACATGTGACCAATAATAGACTGAAAGTTTTAACAATTGGTTGAAAAGAGTTAGGTATAGCCTTATTGTGGAGTTATTTGAAGAGGTCAGAAGAAAATTGATGCAGTTGATAGTGAAGAGGAATGAAGAGGCTTTGAAGTAGAATACTCATTTTCCACCAAATGTAATGAAATACATTCTTCAAAGACAAGAGAAAGGAAGAGTTTTAAAGGTATTGTAAGTTAGAGATGGAATATTTGAAGTATTGGATGGTTGCAACATGTTGGTTAATTTAAATAAGTGGATATGTAGTTGTTATGGGTGACAATTGAGTGGTTTATCCTGTAAGCATAATGTTGCTTGTATTATGGATAGAAGGTATAAGATTGCGTACTATGTACATTCATATTTTACAAAGGCTTCGTATTTATTAATGATAATAATTCTTCTTTCTTTGTAATAAAATATCCATTATTAATATTTTCTTTATTAAATGTTTTTAAGCTTATTATCACTTTCTTTTTTCCTCTTCCTTTTTTAGTTTTTTGGGACTAAAAATGGTGGATTAGAGTATAGTGAATTACTTTGTATTATAACTTTTAGTTTCAAAAGTTTTTGAATTTGTTTTTCAAATTCAATCTTGTCTTTTGGAGTATAAATCATATATTTTACTCTAATGATGTTGTTAGGTTCTCTTAGTTTATGTTGGAAATCATTTCAAATTTATCTACCTTGCGATCTAAAGGTTTTTCTGAGGATACTGTTTTTAATAATCTCTTATACTTGTTAAAGCTTTATCTTATTGTATTTTATTAAGAAATGAGTTTCATTTCTTTTTTATATCTAATGAAATATTTTTTTAGATTATATTTTGTATTGCTGCTTTATATTTATCTCATCATGTTTTTATTTTTTATGTTGTTTCATAAAAGTTGGGCTTGATATAGTAAAAAAATTTCTTATTTTTGACACATGATTTCACCATCCAATCTTGTTAGACTTGTTTTGTCTAAACATTGTATAAAATATTGATATAAGTTTAAAAAATTATTTTTTATTAATAAATCAACTCATTTTTCTTGTTGATATATGGTAATAATATAAAATTTCTCTAATTTTATCATCATATCTGTATTTTTTAATACTTTATTAAGATTTATAATAATATTATTAGTAATTCTTACAATAAAATCTTATGGTGCTTGCCTCCAAAAAATTTCTACTTTCCAAGAATACATATTTACTAGCTATACACATACTAGTTTTTGTATCCAATATTTAAAATATCAATATTGAGATATAATTTTTACAAAAATATTGAAGATATTGTCATTATTGATGAAAACTTTGAAAAATCATCATGAAAACTATGAAAACTTTATCCAAAATATGAAGAAAAAAATTATAAAACATCAAAATAATCAATTATTTATATTTAGACTAATTTTTATTTAATACATGTCAATAATTAACCAATTAATTAAAATATTGTATAATAAAATATATATTCTTTTTTGTTAATATTATAGAATAAGTAATTAAAAGATTTAAAATAATTAATTATATTAACTATCATAAATAAATAAATTTCAATAATGTGAAAATAATTTTCATTGATTATTTGTTTTTTAAAAAATACTCATTGTCATGGATACATAATAAGCATTGTCATTCAATGTAATTTACATGTTATAATATTAATATAAAACAATATAAAATAAAACATATATGCTAACTGTGTACTTGAGAATTAGATTGGATGTTATTGTTTCGTTCGATTGCTCACTAAACAAAGTAATATATAATATGATTTTCTCTTTCTTTTTTTACCTATTCATTCATATGTATATCAAATATGCTATGAATAAGAAAAAAAAAGGGAATATATCATCTTCTGTAAAAGTGAGAAAAAAATTGAATTGAAATAGTTACTTAGAAAGAAGAAGAAGAAAGAGAAAAATAAATCAATGATTGATATTTTTGACATTTAAGTGATAATATTTGTGATATTTTAGTTAAAAAATACATTTAAGCAATAAAGATATTTAAGTGACATTATAACGACATTCTCAACAATTTTACGATAATTTGACCAAAATATATGGATACTACATTTTAATGTTGGGATGTGTAAAAAAGAGACATAATCGTGACAATATCGAAGATGTTATGACATTTTCATTCTTGCTTATATCTACATATGCATCTAGATGATAACTTGTATAACTTTTAAATTTCAATCCTACCTTAATATAAGTACTAGTTTGGACATTCAGACCGACCCAAAGACAGACCTTGTAACCTACCCAGGCCAAGTCCAACCCAAGACAGAAGATGAAGTACCTTAGACATCTCACCCAAGGGATAGACCAAGCCTAATGGCAGCTCGAGCCTTAAATAGGGCTAGGCCTTGGGTTTGAGAGCTAAGGAGAGCGAAACAAACACGTGTCAGGAAAGGGCCACCCTATCTAGTCAAGAACTAGCTTAAGCATCAACGCCCTACCCCTAGGCCCCACGTGGATATCCTGAGATATCTTGTGCCCTTTGTTGAGCTAGGCATGGTACAAACAGTACCGTTTCAATTTGTAATACTATACAAATCATTCATCTTTTGATAAAACGTATTCATATTCTGACTTAGTTATTTCTTCTTTAGTTTCTTTTAATAGATAAATACTACAAGTATCATATATAACTCATTCCTCTTCCATCTTAAAAGCTTTTTCTAATATTTTTGTTTTATGTGAAAATTCCTTTTTATGTTAAAACTTGTTAGGACATTCATTAGTTTAATATCATTCCTCATTGCAGATCCAACATCTTCATTTCTTTTTTCTAATGGGTAATTGTTTTTGTTTTACATAAAGTTCTTTATTATACATTCTCTTATATTTTTGAAAGTCTTATTTTCTAAATTTATATCGTTTGAATGTACTGTATTTTTTATATTTTTTATACTTTTGCTTGTAACATTTTATGTTACATCTATATTTTCTTGGGATTTTAAAATCTTTTGTATAATAATAGATTTTATCATTTTCTCTTTTTTGTTTATATTCCTACCTTTCTTAACATTTAATGATTATTCATTTTTTAAGATTTCTTATTGTTCTTCCTAAGGTGTCTAGTATGGTTGTTTCTATTTCTTTTATTCCAACGTTTTGTTATGATTTTGCATAATGTTTCAGGTAATTTTTGAAAAATATTTTCTTATAAGTTTCTTGCATGGAGGTGGTAACCTATGATAATACTTTTCATATTTACAAATAAAGAAATATATATAACACATTTTATGTATTTTTATATTTGTTAAATGCTATTTGGCATCCTCAATTTCATTTTTACTAGATTCACTAATATGTTTATCTTTTTCTTCTCCAATAAATTCCTTGTATATTTCATTTACTATAGTATCTAAGTATTTCTTACTTGTGGGAGCATTCTCCTACATTTGTAAATATTGTGGTTTTGTTAATTTTGTAAACCAAATTTTTACATTTTTTGTCATTTTGTGAGCTACTAAATCTCTACAAGTTGAAGATTTTGATTGTGTGGTTGGAGAAGTTTGTATGATTACACTTATACAGTTAGATCATTCATTTAAAGTTTTTTTCTTATCTCTTATACATTCTAAATCTAAAAGATTACATCTATAATTTTCATGAAGTTTGAATTCTAATAGGATATTGTCTTTAGTTTTCCAATGTAATTATTCGTCTATTTTCGATTATTGTTTTCTTCTATAAGGAATGTAAGGTTCTCCTAGCATTTGCCTATTTCTTTTTTTTATGTGGGTCAAATATTCCTTCTTAATAAGAAACTGGTAATGAAATTAGTTTTCATATGATTTTTTGGATCATAATCAGTTTCACTAATTATTATCATATCATCTTCCTCTTTGTTTGTACAAAGTTTTTCATCATAATCATGTCTTCCTAGCTCTTCATTTGTTAGGGTTAACAAACTAATTAATTTTTTTATATCTCTATTCTCAGGGTTCATAAAGTGTTCTTTTAATTCTTTTTGTATATTCAATTAAACTAGGATTATAACTTCTTCGGCGTATGTGGTAATTATTACAGACTACTGTCACGACCTTAAATTTCAAGTAGCGATGGTGCGACACTTAGCATAGTCCGTTGCACTAAGCCTGCCTTTGAACCCGAATGAAACACTCCAAAGAGACTAGAAAGAGAGTTTTGTAAAGAATGATTTGTATTGCTCTAGAGAGAGATTATCTTACAATTTTCCAATGATGAATACAAATGAAAACCAATGGGTCTATTTATAGTATGGCTTCAAGTTTAAGGCTATTCCACAACTTTCTAGATCATTCTAAGTCTAGAATGTACAAGAGTATTGATGAGCAGAATCGTGATCGCCAAATACTTTGATGAACGAAAACTTGATGAGCGAAAACCGGCATCGCTGATCCTGCCAATACTTTGGTTTTAATATTTGTAAAACTCTCACAAGTGCACGAATCATTTCGTAGAAAATGATAAGTATACTCCCAAGGTCGATCTAAGGAAGGAATGTATGTGGTTTTTAATTTATTATTCAAACTTTTAAAAACGAAATTAAATCCTAAACATCCTGTCACGATAGTTTGGTTTTTGTGTTCCTAATCTAATAACATAAAATAAACATATATACATATTAATTAAATATAATCTAAAAATAAAATAAAAAATAAACATAGATACAAATTCAATAAATATTTATCTAAAAATAAATATAAATACAGATTAAATAAATATTCATGCAAATTTTATCATTTATATTAGTGGAGTATTTATGGATATAATAACTAAATTAATTATGCTTGCTCATATTATCTAGGTTATTAAAGATATAAATTGATATTTTATTGATTCTCTCTTTTTTGTATGAATACCACCTTTTGGGTGGGTTAGATATTCTTTTTGTTAACTAAACAAATCAATTAACACCTATGGAGTGGGGTTGATAACTAATTTGGTTAATTAAATTAATTCCTTTTTCTAAGAGATTGAAAATGAACCATTTAAATGCCACCTTTGGTAGGGTTAGACAGTTTAAACTTTATTCAAGGTGTCCAAATTAAACCTAAGAATTTAGTTATCCGAAAGTACTAACTTTCCAAGTTTTAAAACCACTATTGAAAACATGTTGTCAATACATTTTCACATAATAATTCTTATAAAAACTTTTTGAAATAGAGCTTCACTCTAACTACCTAGCGATTGTACCAACAAATAAAAGAAGACTACTCTAAATCGACCGATAACTAAACCTTAAAATCTAATTTTCGTATTTAAGTTTGTAATGAAAAATAATATATTTCTCTCTAACATCCTTAATATAAAATCTTGAATAAAAATAAAATCAATTCATTTTAGAAATTTTCACCTATTTAATATTTCGCAAGCATAACAACGTTATTATTATATCATGATTATAAACTAGCACAGTTAAATTTAATCATTGCATAAATTAAATATAACATGTAAGAATAAAGCATAAAAATAACTCAGAAAAGAAAATAAAATCCTTACAGAACTTCGACGCTATTCTGCTAGAAAAACCTCCGTCGAATTTGCACTTCCATTTATTGAATCAAAAATCTAAATTATTACAAAAACATTACAAGTTCCTCTCAAAAAGAGCAGAACTCTAAAACTAAGAGAAAAAACAAGAAAAGCTTAGAAACTAAGAAAGAAACTAAGAAAAACTCAAAAACTAAGAAATGAGAGAAAGAAAGAAGAGAGAAGTGTGGTTTTGAGGTGTGTTTTGAAGTGAAGGGAATGGGGGTATTTATAGGTGAGGATGGAGAGAAAAAATGAGTAAAAAAATGTTAAAAAAAATATTAAAAAATTAAAAAGCGTGTAATAAAAATGCTGAGTTCAGCAATGACGCTGATGACGTCAGGTGCGGGTCGGGCCGTGACGTGAAAAATGGGGTGAAAACGCTGCCATGCTACGCGGCGGTCATTGGCGCCGTCAAGCGGCACTTAGCGACGTGGAACAGTGCCTGCGTTCGCAAGCCAGCGATCGGTGTCAACGCCGCTGCATCAAGGCGGCCGCGATTTTTCCATCTTTTTGACTTTTTTGACCTTTTCGATCCTTTTTGTCCAATTTTTCCATGTTTGTTGACCTTTTCCCACTTATTTATTAATATATTTGTGATGTATTGCTTCAAGTATTCTTCTTTGAGTCTTTAAATATGGCGTTTTTAAGCCAAAATACCCGAAAAACAATAAAAATACCCGTGATTCGAAAAGACAAATTTATATAAATATATGATAAAACATATAAATATATATTTTTAATTAATTAATGTGTAAATAAAATCATGGTTATTTTAGTTCTTTTTGAAAGCACTCATCATAACTCCCCAACCGAACTTCGCTAGTCCCTTAGCAAGAAGCGATAAAAACTAAAAAATTAAACTATCATAAATCACTTCCGTGGATTTGACACGGTTGCATTTAGCCTATGCAACAAGCCTTTAAACCCCTAGGTTGCCTCTTAGTGACGAAGCTCGAGTCTCGTGAGGGTTTTCAGTAATGATACCCACAAACATTGAACTAAATGTAAAAACAAAAGAAACAATGAAAACAAACAACTTAAAAATTAAATTTACAACAAAATCACAAATTAACAACATCTCACAAAAGTGTCTCATACTATTTAATCTCCTTTAAGATCATAATTAAAATCCAAAGCATAAGTTATTTTAATCTCTTTAAACAATCATGATTTATTATAATAATTAGTCGAAAATCATTTTCATATTTCATGTCAAAAATGTATCAATTTAATTTCACCCAATTTCAGTGTCATGAATTAGAATTCGCTTCGACTCTATTCCTCACAAGTCAATACTCTCGAAACACTGAATCCTATGGGTTCAAACACTCATACTAATTTATATGCGAAATAGTTGATGTATAGAAATGAACTAATATGTTCGCATATGTATAAAGAATAAAGGCTCAAAGTGTTATTTTAACATTGATCTCATGAAAGGAATCAAATGTATAAATTATAAAGATATCATATATAAAAATTATTTTCATGCATAAATCAAAATCATTAAGAAAGAATTTCAAGATATATGCCTTTTTACAAATGAAGAGGCAATGACTTTTTAGGAAATTATTTCTATATCTTTCTATTGTAATTAACTTTTACTCACAACTTTGTAGGCAATGTGGGTTATAGTATGTAGATTATACTATATATTCTTTATCTCTCTATTTTTTCTCAAGATATTTCTCAATATATGTATTTTTGCAGAGTCAACCCATGTACGAGACATTTGTTTTTTAAGTAGTGGTTAATTTTGTGGCTTTTTCTCTGTTTGATCTTCGTTTAGGTAACCCCATATATGTCTTTTTTTTTTTGTAGAAGATCATGCATGAACGAGATATAAGCATATACTATCGATTTCTACTCAAATCATTTAATCTAAGCAAAAATAATAATAAAAAATATACGATACTCTATTAAGATGAGAAAAAATTCATACATTCAATGCTAATACCCATGTAGATCATCTAAAAATTTGAAGAAATAAGAAATGTGTTTGGAGTAGAAAAAAATATATATTTCCATAAAGGAAATTAGGCTCAAATTATATCTCACAAAGGTAGTCCACTAAAAAAATTCATAAACACCGATTTTGGGTTTAATATAATTTCTACATCTTATCAAGAAATACTAGTTATGACAAAAACTAACTAATTATAAAAAATAATTACAAAATATTTCATGATATGTTTTCAAAAATTAATCTAACAGTACAAGACTTAACTATTTACTTAAATTTGATTTAAAGAAATGATAAAATTTTGTGAGAAAAGTTTTTTTTTTTAATTCCAAAAATTACTAAATCACACAAAATAGAAATAAAACCAAACACACAAAAAAAATGAAAATGTGAACATAAAAATAAAAATAAAATTATTATATATATATTTTTTTTATTTTTTATTTTTTTTATTTTTAAATTGTCAAAAAAAATTTTAAATTAAGCATGGTAACTTTTCACCACCCCCAACCTAGAACTTACATTGTCCTCAATGTAACAACTGTAAATTAAAGATAAAGAGAAAAGAGAAGAAAGATTACCTATTTCTTGAGAAAGTGCAAGTAGTAATGGAAAATGCAGGTGCATCCATCATATTCATCATTAAAGTGTATAGAGACAGATCGCTGTGAACTTCTAATATCTCAACAAATATTTTTAGTTTTAACAATTTAAAAATTATTCACATGTAATTAAAATGAAATAAACAATAAAATTAAGTAAATAAAACAAATAACAAACAAATTTTTTTTTGTTTTTTTTTGTTTTTTTTTACCTAAAATGATGGGTTGCTCTCATCCGGCCGCTTAGTTTAACGTCTTAGCAAGACGATCTTTTGGTGCTAAGGGTTACTCGATAAATGCAATCCATTTCAAAGAATGTTGTTTGGTTCTTCTAAATAAGGCTTGACACGATGGCCATTGACTTTGAACGCTTTTTTGTGTCTTCGAGTCCAATAGTTCCACTACTCCATGTTCAAATACTTGAACTATTTTGAATGGTCCATCCCATCTTGATCTCAAATTTTCCTGGAAACAATCTCAAACGAGTTAAATAAAAGAATTTTCATTCCGGGGTGAAGAGTCTTAGGAACTAGCCTCTTGTCGCATACGCTTAAGTACGCTCCTTGTATAATTTGGCATTCTCATAGGCTTCATTCCTAATTTCTTCCAACTCATGAAGCCGGAGTAATCGCTTTTCACCTCGCTTTATCTAAATCCATGTTTAACTATTTAACCGCCCGGTAAGCCTCAGGTTCAAGTTCAACTCGAAGGTGGCACGCTTTCCCAAAGATTAACCTGGTAGGGCTCATCCCAATAGGTGTTTTGTAGCGGTGCGGTGATGCCCATAAGGCATCATTTAGCTTAAATGCCCAATCCTTCCTTGAAGGACGCACAACAAGGCGTTCCAAAGATTCCCCTTAATTTGCCTATTACTCACTTCCACTAAACCGGAAGTTCGAGGATGATATGGAGTAGCTACTTTATGTGTGATGTTGTACTTGTTTAGTACTCCATCAAAGAGTTTGTTACAAAAATGGCTACCTCCATCACTTATTATAGCTCTAGGCGTTCCGAACCTACCGAATATGAAATCTTTCAAGAATTTCACAACAACATTAGCATCATTGGTTTGGTGGGGATAGCTTCTACCCACTCTCGACACATAATCCACAAAGAACCAAAATGTATTGAAAACCATTGGGATGTGGAAAAGGACCTTACGAAGTCAATCCCATACATCAAAGAGTTCAACAACTAAATTAGATGTCAAAGGCATTTCATCTCTTTTACTTATGTTTCCTCGTTTCTTTGACATCTATCACATTCAGGCACAAAACATACGAGCATCTTTAAAAAGACGTGGGCCAAAAGAATCCAGACCGTAATATCTTACGGCCGTTGTCTTTTCACCTCCAAAATGACCCCACAATGAAGTTCATGACAAAAGTCGAATGCTCTTATGTTCTTCTTCCGGTACACATCTCTCCGGATGACTTGATCTTGACCAATCTTGTATAAATAAGGGTCATCCTGCAAATAGTCCTTAATAGTTTTAAAAACCTTTTCTTGTCCCGACATGAAGTGTTGTTAGGTCGCAAAACACCAAAGTGGGCAAGATAGTTTACAATATCAACATACCATGGGTTCTGACCTATGAAAAATAACTATTCATCAGAAAGGTTTCAACTATATCGTCATTACTCTCATCTTTAAGAGAATTAAAGTCGAAATCAACCTAGACAAAATGGTCACTACTAAGTTTTCACCGCCTTTCTTATCCTTGATTTCTAGGTCAAATTCTTGTAAGAGTAAGACCCACTCGATTAATCTTGGCTTGGCATTTGGTTTACTTAATATGTATCTTAAAGCGATGATCGAGAATGCACAATCACTTTAGATCCTACTAAATAAGACCGAAATTTGTCTAAAGAGAATACTATAGCCAAGAATTCCTTTTCAGCCAGCTGTGTAATTCATTTGGGCATCATTGAGTGTTTTGCTAGCATAAGAGATGACATGTAAACGCTTATCCACTCTTTGTCCCATGACTCTCCTATTGCATAATCGAAGCGTCGCACACATTATCTCAAAAGGTAAAGACTACTGTGGTGCCATTATAACGAGGGTAGATGTTAGTTTCTCTTTCAAGGTATTAAAGGAAATAAGGCAAATCATTGTCAAGTCAAAATCAAAGATCTTTGGATAGCAAGTTACATAAGTGACTCACTTATTTTAGAGAAATCTTTAATAAATCGTCCGTCAGAAATCCTGCATGTCCCAAGAAGCTTCTTATCCCCTTCACGATGTAGGGGAGGTAGTTGGATATCAATTCAACTTTTGCCTTATCAACTTCAATACCCTTGTTTGAAATTATATGTCCTAAAACTATCCTCGTTGAACCATAAAATGACTTTTCTCCCAACTAAGTGGTTAGATTACATTCAATGCATCTTTCTAAAACCAAAGTCAATTTATGTAAGCAATCATCAAAACCAGTTCCCAAAGGCAAGAGAAATCGTCCATGAAAATTTCAATGAATTTCTCCACCATGTCCGAGAAAATAGATATCATGCATCTTCCGGAAAGTGGCAAGGGCATTGCATAACCCAAATGGCATTCTACGAAAAGCAAATGTCCCAAAGGACATGTAAATGTGGTCTTTCTCGATCTTCCTGCTAATGGGTACTTGATAATATCCAGACAAATTCATCCAAAAACAAGAAAATTGCGTACTTGACTAATCTTTCCAACATTTGATCAATGAATGGAAGAGGAAAGTGATCCTTTTTGTATATAAATTTAGTTTCCTAAAATCTATACACATTCTCCATCCAGGATTATTCTAGTGGGCACTAATTCACTTTTATCATTTTTAACAACCGTTTATCCTGCATTTCTTCGTACCACACGCACCGACTAACCCACTTACTATCCGCACAGGATAGATAATCCCTTCTTCTAATAATTTAAGGATTTCTTTTTAACTACCTCTTGCATGTTTGGGTTTAGTCTTCTTTGGGCCTCTCGCATGTGCTTTAGCACCATCCTCCAAGTTGATCTTGTGCAGGTATACACATTGTTGGACTAATGCCTCTTATATCCCCTATACTCCAACCTATAGATTTCTTAAACCTGCTAAGCACTTTGATGAGTTCTTTTTCTTGTGGTTTGGTCAATGTTGAAGAAATTATCACTGGATATGCTTTCCTTCCCAAAAACACATATTTTAAGTGCTCGTGTAAGTCTTTGAGTTCAAGTTCGTGCGGATTGGCCTCTTTAACATGAAGAAGCGGGTAGATTTAAAAGTGTACTAGATTTTGTCATCACTTCATTATTGTCTAGTTGTTCAAGGTACCCCTTAATTTCTTCATCTAAATCTTCTTCAACCTTTTCAAGTGTAAGAACGGTTTCAAGCTTGTCTTCTATTCCTGGTTTGGAAAAAGGTGTTTTGGACAAGATTATCCAAAGGATCAACTTCGAATATTTCATCGATGGCGTAAATAGAAGTGGAAAGGTGAAGAATCAAAAACTTTGAAATGAACATCTCTCCTAAGACTGCCATTGTCAAATTTCCATCTTGGACATCAATAATAGTTTTAGTAGTTGCCATAAATGGTCTACCAAGCAATATTGTATGCTCTGTCATTCAATGCCTGATTTTCTTGCATATCCGTAACCACAAAGTCAACGGGTATTATCGGTTTGTCTACCTGCAAAACATCCTCAACTATTCCTCCTGGATATTTAAGAGATCTATCTGCAAGTTGCGGGGACATAGTTGTGGGTTTTAACCTCTAGATCGAAATTTGTGAGAATATAGAGTAGGCATCAAATTTATACTAGCACCTAAATCAAGCATTGCTTTAGCAACCTTCCTATCCCCCCATAGTTATGCTTATAATAAAACTTCCAGGGTCTTTCAACTTAGGTGGTAGTTTGTCAAGCACAAAGTACTAGAAATTTCTCGATACTACTACTGCTCATTCGATTCATACCTCCTTTTCTTAGTGTTCAACTCTTTGAAAAACTTGGCATACGAGGCACATTCATTTATCACTTCTAATAATGGTAAATTGATATTTACTTTAGAGAGCATATTAAAAAGATCATTGAATTGCTTATCTTGTTTGGATTCTTTCAACCGGTGGGGGAAAAGGTACTTGCGACGTGTGATTCTCATTGTCTTTTGAATTTTGGGGTGTCGATTTACGACCCCAACGAAGTTTTTCAAGGCTTGTTAAGTTTAACACTTGTTTCTCCTTTTGCGAGATTAGAATATCGCCTTCTTTTGTTACATGAACTACAAGGTAGTTTGTTAGAGATTTCGTAAACTCGGTATTGACTACCTTACCACTTCGAAGGGTTCTAACATCTTTTGCTTGATGTTTCCGGTTGGACCGGGCAACTTTCCCGGTTCTTTCTTTTGCATTTGTTCACGGTTTGCCCAACTTTAGATTCAATTCTTTTAACCGAAGCCTCCACGGTGTTCAACCTTTGATTAGTCATCAATTGGTTGTCATGACTAACTTGAATAAAAGCATTCAAGCTATCTTCTAACGTTGGTTTAAAAGATTGGCTTGGTGGGTAAGCTGGTTGTCAGAGGTCAGGGTGATTATAGGTGTTTGGATGATACTTTTGAAAAGATTGGACTTCCTCTGGCATCGACACTAGAATCACAAGTATTTGAACAATTATGAGTACCATGCCCAATTGAACAACACACTTCACATACCTCTTGATTTGAAATTTGGTGAGACGCGAGGAATTTCACTTGTTTAGTTAATTCAAAGCAAGTTGCAAGGTTATCTCATTATCAAAGCGACTTCATCTGACCTTTGCTTTCCTTCTACCACCTCTTTATTGGGAATTAGAACCCAATAGCTCATAGAGATTATAGGTTTCCTCTCATGTCTTTTCTCCTACAGCACCTCCAAAGAAGCATTATCAACCATGTATTGACTCTCTAGAAGGTCAATCCATCGTAAAAGAATTGGTTTTGTAGCTGTAATGGAAAGCTGCGATTTTGACATTGAATGAAAATGAGTTTGAATCGTTCCCAAGCTTCATGAAAGGGCTTTCATTCATTTGAGAAAATGTTGCTATCTTTGTTCTTAGATCAATGTTTTGATGGGAATAGAACCTACCCATAAAAATTTCATAGACCGCCTCCCAAGTTTTAAGAGAACTCGATCAGTAATGAACCATGACTAAGCTTTATCTTTGGAGAGTGTAAGGAAAACACCTCATCCTAAGTTGATCTTCATTAATTGCATGTAGTGGAAAGGTTTGGACACATAGCATAGAATTCCTCGAATGAAATGCAAAGGGTCTTAAATTAGGGATACCAGAAAGGAAGGCAACAAAGAATAATGAATCTTTTTCAATTCATAATTCCTCGCAGCCTGTAATTGGATGCTTTAGGAAGTTACATTGCCAATGATTGGCATTGTATAGTCTTTCATCTTTTTTAAGCCTATCTTCAAAGATCTCCCCATGGTTGTTTGTAGTTGAAAATGATCCTCCTCCTATCAGAATCAACATTTTGCTCTTAAAAACAATAGTAGATATCTCTAAAAAGGTGCAAGGAACCTAAATTTTTTTTCAAATTTTTTTTTTAATTTTAATTTAAACGAAGGGACACAATTTTATTTCATTTGAATTTTTTTTTATTACACGCAAACTAAAACAAAGGAAAATACAATAATGGGTGACCTCCCATGTAGGACTAAAATTTTATCGTCTTCTAGTAAGACGCTGTTGGCAGAGAGTGCACGAAAGACTCGATGTCTCCTCTTCATTGAATTCATTTAAGTTTCAAATTAGTCTTTGCCTTTTTGCAAATGTTCAACTAATCGCATTCAACTCGAACTTCCACCTTTTGATGAAGCTTCCACGAGTCCAACCGTTGATTGGTTTTAGATTGATTATCCCTACAAACTTGAATAAAAGAATTCAAGTTGTCCTCTAGTGGTTGGTTTATCGGGAATGCTTCTCGAATAAAAGTGGGTGGAATTCACGCCTGGCTCGAGCTTTGAGCCAGTGAAATGAGGTTGTTTTCGCCTCCAAGAGAAATTTGGATGACTTCTCCACCCGTGATTATAGGTATTTGAATTGGGATCAAACCTTGGTCTCTCGTTGATACGCCTCCCAACACATTAACCTCGTTCGTGTCCAGGTTGTATCTCCTTGATATGGACAAAGCCTGGGCACATGTCCCACGTTGCCGCACAAACCATATTGTTCATTATTGGTGTTGGTTTGTGTAGCGAGAAGGGCAACTTGCTTAGTCGGTTGAACAAGTTGTTGTTGAACTTCATTACCGGAGTCGATTTCACGAACACCACTTTTCTCACTCGAGAGCTTTTCCTCACGGGGAATTAGCACCCAACATCTCAAAGAGGTTATAACGTTTCTCGAGTGCCTTTTCTCCTATCGCTCCCTGCAATTGTCGACAATGAACCGACATTGTCAGGTAAGTCCATCGTAAAAGAATTGGTTCTCGCAACCGCGTGAAAGCTATGATGGGGACATTGAAAGCGAGAAACATTTTGAACCTATCCCAAGCTTCACGGAATGGTTCTCCTTCCATCCGAGAGTAAATTAGCAATCTTTCCTCTCAACTCGATGTTTTTTTTACGGGAATAGAATTTTCCCATGAATTTATTGTAAATGTTACCCATGTCATCGAGAACCTGGGGAAGTGACATCAACCAAGCTTTGGCCTTATCCTTTAAGGTGTAGGGAAAACATCTCATTCTAAGTTGATCCTCGTTTAGAATACCGAGGGGGAATGTTTTGGACCGTAGCATAGAAATCTCTCATAAAGGAAAGAGAATCTTCATTGTGTGTAGCCCATAAAAGGAAGGAAGCATAGAAAAATGAATATTTTTAAGGTCATAATTCCGAAGCGACCTCACCAATTAACCGGATAGCTGGTGCCAATCAACGGCCTTGCAAACTCCTTCATCGTGGTTTCCCAATACGTTGGTTTTCCTCCATTTCTTTTGGTTCTAGTAAAGCGATTAAGACTTGGTTCTATGTTTGGCTCAAAATCGGGTTGATGGGTAGAATCCAGATTGCTGACACTGTTTAAATTCTATGAATATTATTTCATATACTGGCAGAAGCGGGTTTCCTGGCGATCTCTACCACGCATATACTATTTTAAACGTAAATTTAAAACTCCTGTCAACAAAAATAAAAAATTTAGAGAAAATTTCCATGGCATTTAATACAAAACACTAGACAAAACTAGTTAAATTTTTTTTTAATTTTTTTTACGAACGGTAATTTTATTTTACTATTCACGCTATCTTATTTCTTATTAACTTAAATTTTTTTTTAATTTTTTTTACGAACGGTAATTTTATTTTACTATTCACGCTATCTTATTTCTTATTAACATAAATTTTTTAAAATTTTTTAATTTTTTTAATTTTTTTTTTACGAACGGTAAAAAAAAATTTTATTCAAATTTCAAGTTTCTAAATTATTTTATTATTAATGCTACAATTTTTATTTAATTTTCTTTTTTTTTAATTTTTTTTTACTATTCATTAACGGTAAAAACTTTTTACTTCAAATTTCAAATTTCTAAATTATTTTACTATTTATGCTATAATTAATTTTTTTATTTTTTTATTTTTTATTTTTTAGTTTTTAATTTTAATTTTTTAATTTTTTAATTTTTTAATTTTTTTTAATTTTTTTTAATTTTTTTTAATTTTTTTTAATTTTATTTAAAATTTAAAAAAAAATTATTTTTTTATTTTTTTTATTATTTCTTATGAAATTTGAAATTTGATTAATTTTTTTTTATTTTGTATTTTTTAAAAAATAACAATTATTTACAACACAAAAATATTTTTAAAATTTTGATAAATAAATTAAAAACGCTATTCCTTCACTTAATCTACGCTTAAAAACTTGATGCCATCCCCCGCAATGAGTCATCCCCAGAATTACGCCAAAAACTTGATGAATGTAATCGCGATCGCCAAATACTTTGATGAGCGAAAACTTGATGAAATAAACCCAGATCGGGCTGATCCTGGCCAATACTTTCGCTTTTAATATTTGTAAAACTCTCACAAGGTCGATCTAAGGAAGGAATGTGACGTGGTTTTAATTTATTATTCAAACTTTTAAAAACGAAATTAAATCCTAAACATCCGTCACGATAGTTTGGTTTTTGTGGTTCCTAATCTAATAACATAAAATAAACATATATACATATTAATTAAATATAATCTAAAAAATAAAATAAAAAATAAACATAGATACAAATTCAATAAATATTTATCTAAAAATAAATATAAATACAGATTAAATAAATATTCATGCAAATTTTATCATTTATATTAAAGTGAAAGTATTTATGGATATAATAACTAAATTAATTACGTTGCTCATATTATCTAGGTTATTAAAGATATAAATTGATATTTTATTGATTCTCTCTTTTTAGATGAATACCACCTTCTTTTGCTAGATATTCTTTCGTTAACTAAACAAATCAATTAACACCTACGCTGGGTTGATAATCAATTTTGCTAATTAAATTAATTAATTTTTCTACAGAGAAAATGAGCGAACCATTTAAATGCCACCTTTGGTATAGACGATTTAAACTTTATTCAAGCGCCATTCAAATTAAACCTAAGAATTTAGTTATCCTAAAGATTAACTTTCAAGTTTTAAAACCACTATTGAAAATACGTTGTCAATACATTTTCACATAATAATTCTTATAAAAACTTTTGAAATGTAGCTTCACTCTTAACTACCTATGATTTGTATCAACAAATAAAAGAAAGACTACTCTAAATCGATCGATAACTAAACCTTAAAATCTAATTTTCGTATTTAAGTTTGTAATGAAAAATAATATATTTCTCTCTAACATCCTTAATATAAAATCTTGAATAAAAATAAAATCAATTCATTTTAGAAATTTTCACCTATTTAATATTTCGCAGCATAACAACGTTATTATTATATCACATTATAAATACATTACAGCTAAATTTAATCACGTACAAATTAAATATAACATGTAAGAATAAAGCATAAAAATAACTCAGAAGAAAATAAAATCCTTACGTAACTTCGACGCTTATTCCCGTTGCTAGAAAACCTGTTAATTTGCACTTCCATTTATTGAATCAAAAATCTAAATTATTACAAAAACATTACAAGTTCCTCTCAAAAAGAGAAGAACTCTAAAACTAAGAGAAGAACTAAGAAAAGCTTAGAAACTAAGAAAGAAACTAAGAAAAACTCAAAAACTAAGAAATGAGAGAAAGAAAGAAGCATATAGTGTGGTTTCGGTGTGTTTTTTAAGCCATGGAATGGGGTATTTATAAAAGGTGAGGATGGAGAGAAAAAATGAGTAAAAAATGTTAAAAAAATATTAAAAAATTAAAAAACGTGTAATAAAAATGTTGAGTTCATCAATGACGTCGATGACGTCCAGGCCGGGTCAGACGCGGAAAACGCGAAAACGCGTTACGCTACATTGGCGGGTATTGGCGCTATGTTAACTGGCTGAATTGGTGGAACAGAGCGCGGCAGAATGACATGTACACACATACAAGGACGGGTGTCAACCGCCATGCACAAATACTGTGTAGCGATTTTTCCATCTTTTTGACATTTTTGACCTTTTCTACCCATTTTGTCCAATTTTTCCATGTTTGTTGACCTTTTCCCACTTATTTATTAATATATTTGTGATGTATTGCTTCAAGTATTCTTCTTTGAGTCTTTAAATTGCGTTTTTAAGCCAAAATACCTGAAAAACAATAAAAATACCCGTGATTCCGAAAAAGACAAATTTATATAAATATATGATAAAACATATAAATATATATATTTTTAATCAATTAATGTGCATAAAATCATGGTTATTTTAGTGCTTTTTGAGCACTCATCAAGTATTCTAATTTTATCTACAATATGTCACAAGGTTCTAGGATCTTCTAGCCAATTCTAGAGTCTTCTAGGATTGTCTAGTTCCTTCATGCAAGTTCTAGGATATTCCATAAGCTTCTAGAGACTTTCACATCCTTTATAAACCATTCAGCACGTTCTAAAATATTCCAGCACCTTCCAGCGTACTGTGGAACATTCTAGAGTATTCAAGGCTTGAGTTGAGTTCATCCAACTCTAGCTCCTTCTAGGCATTTCTAAGCCACTCTAGAACTTTCCCATGTAGAAGAGTCTGGATCTTTTAGGCAATCACAATTTATTTGGATTTTAAAGGACAATTTGAGCGGGACGTAACACTACGCCTCCTTAGTATTATAGATCCTATGATTCACATATATATCAACTCCATCCCTGGCTATTAATGAAATTGCCATGTTCTGTGATAGATACTTCCCCTCCGTCTCCTTATCCTTTTCTATTTGTTCCTTTGCTCTTATTTTTTCTACCTTAATAAACTTGAATTGAAATATTTTTTTAACAAGTTTTATTAACGTATGTTAATATTAGGGATATCATTGATTAATAGTCTAACCTTAATGGTATGAAAGATATTTATATAAATGTTAAGAATATTCTTTAAAAAAGATAAAACTTTCGGTATCCATAATTTTTGA
The DNA here is from genome assembly GCA_033030585.1 of Hippophae rhamnoides. Taxonomy (NCBI): domain Eukaryota; kingdom Viridiplantae; phylum Streptophyta; class Magnoliopsida; order Rosales; family Elaeagnaceae; genus Hippophae; species Hippophae rhamnoides. The sequence goes on from CM065429.1 coordinate 72,823,366, forward strand.
ACTAGATAACATACTAGCATCGAGTGTCAAATAAGGACTCATGTCACACATATGATATAAATTAATGTTCTGAAAACATTTAGCAAAAAAACAAAAAGGTCTTTTGGGGACCGGAAAATCAGTAAGTGTTTAAGAGGGCAAAGGCAGTAGGTACATTGAATATATATATAGGATTAAAAGAAATTAAAATAAATTAATCCGGTTATTTTTGTGTAATATATATGTAGGGTTAGTTACTAGCTAAACAATTATATTAATGATGCCACAAAATATAACGTTTAATATTATAATTATGGTTAAATATATAAATAATATTTAATTATTATATTTATTTTATTTCGTTAAAATCACTTAAATAGAAAAAAGTTTTATACATACTTTTGTTAGTAAGAAGATATAGATAACAATACAAATTATTATTTTAAATATATTATTTAATTATTGATATCAATAAATTATAACTAATAAAATCATACAAATAAAATATTTTATAAATTTTATAATATAAATAAAATAAAAAATAATTAAATATAGGAACTAAATCTTTGGAGTATATCTCGATGAAATTGACATTATTTATCTAGTATTCTAATATTTTAGTCTAGAATCTAGATGTCACCTCTACCTATTGTTACTAAAAATGGAAGACTTTGATTATAATATTTTACTTGATATTCCTTTAATTTATCAAACTTAAATTATATTTTATTAATTTTTAATAGAGTTTCATTAACTATCACTTTCTGTTAAACAACTACAATTTTATTATATTATATATCTGCAATACTACTTTACATATATTAGGTTAAATAACAAATAATGATTTTTTCTCATTCATTTATTTAAATACATGATATACTGTTAAATCTTTTATTTACATACATACATGATATTAGTTTAAATCTTATTAAAAATATATATATTTTTATATTATAAAAAATATATTTATATACATCATTTTTTAAATATATAAAAATATAAGTTTTCCATCGTAAAAAATATATATACATACAAAAACGATATTAAAAAATAAAATTTATTTAAAAAGAATAGTTATACATTGGAATGCAATTAAATAATTTTTTTAATGCATAGAGACAAAACAAATAATAGCCTATAAACTTGAAAAGTTTTTATTTTTAAAAATAAATAATTTATTTTAATAATAATATATATTCTTATAAATATATCCATTTCTTCATTTAACCATGTTAATTGTGTTGGGAAATAACGTAAATTCCCGATAAGTCAAATTTATGTGAAAACAAGAATAGAAAAATAACACACAAATTTGATAACGGAGTTCGGCCAATCTTGCTTACATCCTGACCATTGGCGGATCTTTTACTTCTGAAAGGGAGAAATTACACAAGGTGTTTACAACACTCACATGACTCACAATTACACCTGAAAATTACTCTCGATTTTCTCTCACAAAAGCTTTTCTCTGCAGGCTTTTCTCTCAATTGGAATGAACACTTTGGATGATTAATTCATTACAATTACACATCTATTATAGGAAAATTCACTCCTTGAATTACTCGGCAGAATTAATAGTTCCTTAAATTGCTCCTTGAATTAAAGCTCTTGTTTTGCTCCTTAATTTGCTCTAAATTAAGGAGCTTTATAACAATCTCCCACTTGAGGCGATTTCAATCTGTCTTCACATGATCAATCTGGCAGCTTTTCTAGTCTTTGTTACTCTAACAGACCAACCGAAGTTGAGCAAAACTTCTGTTTGTCAATCTTCACCACCTTTGTTAACATTTCTCCTAGCTTTTTGCTTCCTTGAATCTTCTCCAGTATTAACACATCATCTTGCAATAGAGATCTGATGAAGTGATAACGAAGTCCAATATGCTTTGTTCTAGAATGAAATGCTAAATTCTTCGCCAAGTGTATTGCAACTTTTGACTATCACTTCTCTGAGAACATTCTTCTTTGTTTGAATCCCACTCGATTAACAAACCTTGAAGCCATATCATCTCTTTACTAGCTTCGATTCTTTGCTACATACTCGGCCTATGGATGAATGGTGACAATTTTACGTATTTGTGACATCCGACTAACGGTTGTAGTTACAAAGTAAATATATAACCGGTAGTGCTTCTTCGGTGATCAGCTTCACCTCCAATGCTGCGTCTCGTACCTGGAAACTGCACCCAACTCTCCTTTACTAAAAGTACAAGCACTTTCTATGGTGCCTGCGCAGATACCTCAAAATTCACTTGACTATTTCCTAATGAGTTTTCCACTGGATTTGACATAAATGCGCTAACAACTCCCGTTGCATGTGATATGCAGTCTCGTCTGGAGACCATTGCGTACATCAAACTTCCAATGGGCCGAGGCATAAGGAACCTTAACCATGAATTCTCTATCTTCCTCTGTTTGAGGGGTGATCCTTGGATGGCGAAAATGGTGACAAGGGTGTGCTAGCTTGGCAGCTCGCCCGTGTTGAATCTTTGCAAAACACGATTGATGTACTCTGCTGAGATAAACTGTGAGGATCCTTTCTTCTTATTTCTTGTGATTTGCATTCCAAGAATCTTCTTTCTTTGGACCCAAGTCTTTCATGTCAAATTCCTTTGACAATTCTTTCTTCAACCTTTTAATATCATCCATATACGAACCTGCTTTACTAACGTATCATCAACATAAAGTAGTAAAATGATATAATCGACCTATATCTCTTGAAGTATGCAACAATGATCATCATTGCATACGGAAACCTTCCTTGTGCATGGTACATCAAACTTTCTATACCATTGTCTCGGGGCTTGTTTAGGGCCATACAAACTCTTCTTAAGTCTGCACACCATTATTTCTTCCTCTTTCGAAACCTTCTGGTACATGTATATCTCTTCATCTAAATCTCCATGAAGGAATGCGTCTTCACGTCAGCTGTTCCAAAATGAAGATCTTCGATGGCTACAATACTCAATGCGATCGATAGTATTAAGCTTCACAACGGGAGCGAAAATGTCGGTGTAATCAACTCCTTCATACTGTTGAAACCCTTTTGACAACTAGGCGAGCTTTGTATCTCTTGGAACCATCATCCTTTTTCACCCGGTACACCCATTTGTTGTGAAGTGCCTTCTTTCCCATAGGTAACTGCTAGTTCCCATGTCTCGGTTAGAGATGAGAGATTTCATTTCTTCTTTCATAGCAAGCTCCCACTTGTTGGAATCTCGAGTCCGACAAGCTTCATCATAGCATTCGAGCTCCTCTCCATCGTGATCGAGAAACATATAGTTCATGTATCTCTGTTAGGCACATGAGGTCGGTAAGACTCGATATAGGAGGCTGGAGTAAGAGGTTGTGGTGTGTCGAATGCAGGTGTACTTTGTCCAACAAGTTCCTCCGGGCCGACGACTTGTTACAATTGGTTACATTGCGAAGTATGGGACATCATGCGCAAATCACATCTTGCGGCTCATTCTGAGTCATTGGCGTCTATTTTATGCATGTCCTTATACATCACCCTTTCGTTGAAAATCACATATTTGCTACGGATAACTTTCTTCTTTTGGTCATCCCAAATACGGTAGCCAAACTCGTCCTCGCATGCTTGATGAATGTGTATTTCTTGGATTTGGGATCAAACTTATTCCTACGCCGATCATTGATATGCACAAATGCTACACAACCGAAAACTTTTAGATGTGATAGTTTCACCTCTTTTCTGCTCAATACCTCCTGCGGTATTCTATGCTTCAATGGAACGGATGGGCCTCGGTTGATCAAGTAGCCGTGTTGGCTATACCACTTGGAAGCTGCACTGGTAGACCTGTTGTATACGAATGCTTACGGCTCTTTCTGTCAAGCGTTCGGTTCGTACGCTCGGTTACACCCGTTGTGTTGAGGCATGCCCGGCACGATTCTTTCCATTCGATCCCGTGCTGCATAGCAGAGAAATTTTTGAATACGGTATGTCTTTATATTCACCACCATTATCGGTTAAGAGCTTTTTGATCTTTAAACGTCTCATTTTCCACCATAGCTTTCCATCTTCTAAAAGCCTCGATACTTGCTTGGACTTACGCTTTAGCAAAAGTAAACCTTACAGAGTGATCATCGATGAAAGTCACGAAGTAGTGTTTCCCTTTGATAGATGAGACGGTCGTTGGTCCCCAAACATCAGTGAATAAGCTCTAGCCTTTCCTTCTTTGGGATTACTGCAACTTGTCTGAAAGTGACTCTCTTTTGCTTCCCAGTATGCAATCTTGCACGTATATGTCTGTAGATTGTAGACTTGAAAGTTTTCCACTTTGAGTGCATAATCTTCATCCCTTTCTCACTCATGTGGCCTAGTCTCGGTGCCATAGATTTGGTGTTTCATTGCTTCTGCTGTAATTGAACAACGTGCCTGCTGCTGCCATGTAAAGAGTGCCACTTTTCTTGCCTCGAGCAACATTTTGCACCCACGAAATCTTCCAATCATCACCATGGAAGATCGTGAGTGTAGCCTTCACTTGCCCAGTACGCCCACCGAGATTAAGTTCATCCGAGATTGGGAATATGCGACATCCTTCGGTTCCCAAACAGATCCGTTCAACTTAATCTTCATGCACACCTTTGCCAATAAGTACATGGTTGATCATCGCTTTGAGATATACCTTTCCAAGGTTTAGGGGACATATTTCTCGAAGAATTCTTTTGTGAAGTAGCATGGAACGATGCTCTGAAGTCTAACACCCAAGATTCTTCCTTGCTTTCCAAAGAGCATATCAATGCATCGTCTCCTCTGAGGTGGAAAGTAACATTTGCCCTCTTCACTTGTTTGTCCTTCGGTGCACTTTCTTGCACCGATTTTTGTAGTGCAGGTTCTTCCCACAATTCTAACACTCGATAGTCTTGAGCTATGGGAATTATTAGATTCTGGATTTGGACCTCGTATCTTTGATCTACCCTCGGTAGTACGTTACCGCCACGTCCATTCCCTTTGGTTGAATTTCTTCCTCTTGACTCTGTATGCAAAGCTGAAGAAGTTGATGATTCTCACGACTCTACGTCGGATCTCTTCACCGAGAACCGGATCACGAACATCGTCAATTTCAACTTATTTCTTCTGACGAACTCATGGTAGTGTGATGGCATTCAACTTTCCGTAAAGAAGATAAAAGTATTAATGCTCGTACTTCATCGAATCAATTTCCACTAAACTCGAATGGGTTGTGGTATTGGTGTTGAGTTCGTTGAGATGTTGAGCCACCGTACGCCGTTCGTTCATGCAAATTGAATAAATGCCTCGATGCACTTTGTTTGAAGGTGATGGATTCTCATACATATTGAGTAGAGGCTGCCATAAGACCGTGGTCTTTTCCTTTGCTATGTTGAAGGCAACATTACGGGATAGCGTCGATTGAATAACTCGAGGGGTTTGTCTGTCTAGAAGATTCCAATCTTCTTCGCCCGTAATCTTTCTGTTTTCTTCCACGAGAGATTGATATAGATTTCTTTGATACATATAATCCTCTATCTGCATTTTCAAAACCCAAAATCATGTCATCAATTTCTCGAGTTTCGCCATTCCTACATCTGCGGCCATTGCTCCCACTAAAATTTGACTTCCTCTGGATCATTTCTGACTATTTTTGTAAATCACGCGTGTATTAGAACACCTCCATCAACGAACAAATATCGTCGACAAAATTTCACTATTCAACTTAAATAGTAACCTTGTGAAAATTGACGAAATCACCACCTTTGATAGCCTACGATACTGGGTTGTTGGGAAATAACGCAAATTTACGATAAAGCCGGTTATGAGAAAGCAAGAATAGAAAAATAACACACAAATTTGATAACGGAGTTCGGATCTTGCTTACATCTCCTGGGACTGTTGCGAGATCTTTTTCTTGAAATGGGAGAAATTACCTGAGGTGTTTACAACACTACATGACTCATGACCCAATTACACCCAAGAAAATTACTCTCAATTTTCTCTCATAAAAACTTTCTCTCTAAGCTTTTCTCTCGGTCTGGAATGAACACTTTGGATGATTAATTCATTACAATTACACATCTATTTATAGGAAAATTCACTCCTTGAATTACTCCTTAAATTAATGGTTCCTTAAATTGCTCCTTGAATTAAGCTCCTTGTTTTGCTCCATGAATTACTCAATGTTTTGCTCAATGTTTTTCCCGGATTTATTTATACTTATATATAAATCTTAATTATTTATTTTATTTTTAATGTATATGATAAATTAAAATTATTAATAAAAATATATTTTAACAGACACGAGTTATTTCATTCATTTTATTCAAATTTGTATGAGATAAATTATTATAAAAATTATTTTATAAGTGATGAATAAAAAAGAAAGTAATTTATTTTTTTATTTTTAACGTAAATATTTATATAAAAATTGATATTTTTAAGTAATTCCATTCATAATTCATCGAGTATTAATCACAAAAAAATTGTACAAGTCTAAGTAAGAAAACATTTCTTAAATTTTAATATCTCATTATTATCAAATATTTTATTTTTGACGAATCTTACAATTATCAAATATAAGAAAGATTACGAGGATATGGGGTCGGCGCCGGCCCAGTGCCTCACCGATTTAAAATTTCAATGACGATTTTTTATAAATAAACATAGTCCGCACTCTATATATAATACATTATTAAAATATATATATATAAAATAAATAAATAAATAATACCCCATATTACGCGCAAAGTTATATAATGTGAAACACTAAAATATATATAAAAGATGAATATTTTTGAAACCAGCCCAACATCCAAAAGTCAAAGAGTTTTTGGATATAATTAATTAAATTATTCTTAAAACTAAGGAATGCAACATTTTGACTCAAGAGCTCTTGTGCCTATATAAAGCCAAGTCTTCCATTGAAATTTTCATATCAAATCATACAATTAGTTCCACTAAGTACTTTTGAGGGAAATATTTCAATATATATCACAGAGAGAGAGAGAGAGAGAGAGAGAGAGAGAGAGAGAGTATTGGGTTACTTATAGTAGTACTTGAAGTACTCTGAAGATATATGTATTTAGAAGCAAAATGATATGCTTAGTAGTTTCTCAATCTCGTTTGTGGATGATTACTATTTTCTTCTATACTTGTATTTGGATCCCATTTATTGAATTCAAGAAAGCTCTTCTTAGAATTGTTAGCATAGTCTTCAAGAACGAACAAGGATTAGTAGATGAAGAATACCAAAGCTTCTTGAATATTGATGAGCAACCATGTCTTGATCCTGTGGTAAGGTTTGTAGATTTGAAGGCAAAAATGGAGGAAAAAACATGTTCAATTTGTTTGGTAGATTTTGAGAAGGAAGATTTGGTTAGCAAATTGAGTAAATGTGAGCATGTTTTTCATATGGATTGTATTGAAGGATGGTTAAATACCTATCATTTCACTTGTCCACTTTGCAGGTCTTCTTATTTTAACCTAAAGTATGCTTCTCATGTAGATTGTAATAATCATTATTGTACTTCGTCAACTTCTTTTGTAAGTTTTTGATTTTTTTTTTAAATTAAATGAGATAAGAGGGAGTTACAAATATATATAGTTTTAAAACATATTAAATTTGTTTATGAATTTAAAATTGTACAATACTATTTATGTGTTTTTTTTCCTTCTATGTGTTTTCTTATTCGATGGAATTGTTGTGTTTACCAAATTCTTTGTTTTTAGAGGATGCCTAAATTGAGGGTCGGAAAGACAGAAATTGGGTTTAATTTTATTAAGTTCAATCACATGCTTTCTTATGGTAACTTAATTTTTTTAATAATTTTATATTTTTATATTTTAATTTTTTAATTCTTAACGAGTTTAGTTCATACGTAAAAATTTCAATGCAATGTTCAGATTTAACATATTAATTTTTTTTTCATTCTTACGATTTCATCCATCAAGTCTTTAAATTTAACATATTTAATTTATTTTAAACTAAATTTATAAAAATAAAATAAAATTTTAGTACAAAATGTAATGAAAAAAGTAACAATGTTCATTCATGACCCTAGCTACATTTTGAATTTTTTAGTTTAACTTATGTGCAAATTTGAAGGTGTGTCAAAACATAAATCTTATTTTAACGTCCATGTTTAAAAACAATGATTATGGTCTAACATTTATTATCTTATATATATTATGATATTATAATCATTTCACAACCATTTTTTTTTGCTAGATTTATCCAAAGTTTAATAATATATGTATTGTTAAATGCATGTATATATAAATAATAAGTTTTTGATAATATGTTCAAAAGCATAATAAAGTTAAAATTAAAAAAAAAGAGTCGTATCATGCAATATTTAAAAAAAAAAAGGGTTAAGAAACATATTATATGCGATTCCTCTTGAGGTTCATATCAAGTAATATTTAAAAGGAAAAGAAAAAAAATATTAAGAAACCAAAATTATAAAGTTGGTAAATGTTAGAATCATATGTTTAGTTTATTTTATTTAGCATTTTATTAATCTTGAAAATGACTAAATTTGTAATACAGTTAGCTTCTTTCCATTTTATTTTATGTTACAAGAAATTTGATCCCCAAGAAAAAACAGCTATATATAGAGAATATTTTTTGTCATCCACATATAAGATGATAGATATAGTGTTAGCTATAGAGAATTATTACTAGTATTTCAGTTATATATCTGATTCTGCATATGTTTACAAATTTTTCTGGTTGTCAATATATATAATTTATTTATTTCTTTTTTGCTAGGATATTTCAATTCTGATGGTTTTCTGTTGTTAAATTTATTTTAAATATTTATAAGGTCAACAATATTATAAAACTAAATAGTCATGAAGTCTCGCATACCATGTGTAGGAGCGTACAGGCTGTGTTTTATTTTTTTTTTTTTAAGAGAATAAATTTGCATTAATTAATAATTATAGTACGTTAGAAAATTTTATTGCAAGACACAAATAATTTATTCATAATTAAACACATTAATACACAAATATTATTATCATGTGTTTGGGTGAAAGGATCTATAATAATTATCTCTTTTAAGAATTTTCATTAATTTATTTTCTAAAAATTACTCTTAACAATATTTTCATATCTTTAATTAATCTATTTAAACCAATATTTTTAGTATCTAAGGTACCACCAACTCTAATATATGGAAGAAGAAAAAAAAATATATAGATCTAGGATGTAGATAGAAAAAAGGTCAAAAATTAATCAAATTATTATAGAGAATAATATTTATATTTTTTTATTTAAATAATTTATTAATTTAGTGTGATATGATATATATATATATATATATAATATTTAAAAATAACACATTATTTTTTTAATAAAATGTATTTAAATTAATATTTGTATAATTTTCTCATATTTAATTACAAAGAATATGTGACATGTTTTAATACAAATAGTTTAGACAACTAATTTTATCAAATGATTTTGATTTTTGAATAAATAAAATCTAGATGTATATGTATTTATAGTTGTAAATAAAATTTTCTTTTGATTTTATAAATCAATTATCAATTTAAATTTCTATATTTATTAGCATCTATATCTTTAAATACAATAATCTAATGATAATTATAATTTTTCAATACTATTTATTTAAATCATTTGTCATATGAATGAAAAAAATAAAGAATATATCTAGTTTGATAAATATTAAATAAAAAATCCAAAATAGAAAATATTTACATCTAACACCAAAAAGAACAAAAATAATATGGTTAATGTTGAATATTGGTTCTAAAAGTAACAAATTAGTGGCATGATTTGTGGCATGATTTAAGGAAATTAGTGGCATAATTTAAGGAAATTAGTGGCCTAATTTAAGGCTTAAATTATGGAACACTTTAGGAAAAGGGAGCCTTTCTTCATCTATAAATAGGGAAAAGTTCATGCATTCAAGAACAAGGCAAAAATAAGAAAAAATCAGAGAGTATAAGCAAACTCAAAGAGAGAAAATACTTGTGAGTTTTGGGAAACACTTGAGAGATATTATTAGTGAGTAAATCTGTATCTATATTTTGTATATTTCCTATTCAGTTCAAATAATATCTGCTTCCTCCCGTGGACCTAGGCGAATTGCCGAACCACGTAAATTATGTGTGTTCATTTTATCGCTTTGATATATTCATATACCGCTATTTATTGCTTCCACCCACAACAAATTGGTATCAGAGCCAAATATAGTAGTATTATATATCAAATCGAAGCTCTCGACAATATGAACGCAACGGTGAAAGAATCGCTCAAATCGGAAGTCAGAATCACCGCCGTAAGGCCGGAGTCCTGCTGAATCGAGTCAACTCGTAGGGAGTTGGGCCAAGTCAACTCGATCACTAGTGATATTTGGACCGAGTTGGTCTATTTTTCATCCGTTTTTCAAGCCCAGGTTGGATCTATTCCTAGCTAATTGGACCATTCCAAATTCAACTACGACTCGTTTTTCAAATAAGGTATAAAATTTGGAAAAATACTGTTTTAAGTTGTAAGTGCAAAATTTCTGTTATCATTTTATACTTATGGCTGATAAAGGAGAGATCGAAGAAGGTGAACAAGTTGACCATATAATTTATGGCAAACCAAGTTCTACTAGAAGAACTATGTTGTCAATAAAGTTTGAGGTGGAGAAATTAAACGACACTGAAATAACTTTGTCACGTGGCAATGTGAAGTATTAGATCTATTGTTAGAAGGATCTAATATAGCCTTGGAGACTAAGCAAGAGATTATTCAAATCAAGATTGGAATTATGTCAGCAGAAACGACTTGTGGCAATGGTCGGCGTGCTTAGGAAAAGATCAAGTACTTTGTCATGAAAGAGAATGTAGCGATTCTGGAAGAAAACTAGAGGACAAATACATGACGAAAAGTATTGAGAAATCAGACTACTTGAAGAAGAAACTTTTCCGTTCGATACAAGAAAGGTACCCCTATGATTGAGCACTTAGATAATTTCAATAAAATTTTGGCCGATCTATAAAATTTAGATGTTGAAATTATCGATGAAGATAAAGCTTTGTTGTTGTTGAATTCATTACCTAAGAGCTATGAGCATTTAAGCACAACCTTTTTATATGGAAAATATGAGGTTAAGTTCGTAGATGTTTCAAATGCTTTGGTAAATAACGAGTACCGAAAGAAGGATCAACATGATCACAGAGACTCAATATCAGAAGCATTGACGACAGCCAGAGGTAGGATTAACAACAAAAAATCTGGCGGATCAAATAATAGGGGGAAATCTAGATCAAAGTCCGGAGGAGAGTCATCAGTAAGACGTCACGCGAAGGGCGAGTGTGCCTATTGTCACCGTGAAAGGGCAGGAAGAAAGATTGTCCAAACAAGGACAAGTCAAATGCAAATGTTGCACTGGAAGACGATGAAGATGAAGAATGGGCACTTTTCAGTTTCATCGTCAAAAACTGCATCGGATAAGTGGATCCTTGATTCTGGATGTTCTTATCATATGTGTCCAAATAGACATTGGTTTTCAAGTTTTGAAGAGCTCGATGGAGGAGTTGTGCTTATGGGCAACAACAATGCCTGTCAAACAAAAGGGATCGGAATAATACGACTAAAGATGCACGATGGTACAATCAAACGACTTACAAATGTAAGGTATATTCCTGACCTAAAGAAAACCTTATTTCTTTAGGTGTTCTAGATTCTGATGGTGACAAGGTAATATTGGAAAATGAAGTCTTGAAAGTTGTACGAGGTGCATTTGTAGCAATGAAGGGTACTCGGAAGGCGAACTTGTATTTCCTAGATGGGTGTACAATTACAGGAAGGGCGGTATCGAAGTAGTTACGAAGAAAAGGCAAATGATTCTTCCCCCCTGTGGCACATGCGCTTAGGGCATGTCGGTGAAAAGGCTTTGCAAGGCTTAATGAAGCAAGGTCTTTTGAAAGGTGCCAAGGCTGGAAAGTTTGATTTCTGCGAGCATTGTGTAATGGGAAAACAAACAAGAGTCAAATTTGGCATTGCCATTCATCGTACTAAGGGATCTCTTGATTATATTCACACGGATGTTTGGGGACCTTCCAAGAATGCTTCACTTGGAGGTAAACGTTGGTTTGTGACTTTTATTGATGATTTCTCTAGATATGTCTAGATATACACTATGAGTCACAAAGATGAAGTTCTGGATATCTTTCTTAAATGGAAGAAAATGATCGAGACTTAGACAGGCATGAAGATTAAAAGGCTCGAGATACGATAATGGTGGCGAGTATAACCGATCCTTTCTTTAAAGTTTGTCGAAGATGAAGGGATAATCGGACATTTTTTCGGTTCCTCGTACACCACAACGGGGAATGGAGTTGCGGAACGAATGAATCGTACTTTGGTTGAGAAAGTTTGATGTATGCTATCTCATTCCAAATGAGCAAGGCATTTTGAAATTTGAGGCTTTGTCATATGCAACTCATATAGTCGACGGACTTCCGCGATTTGCATTAGATGGAAAACTCCTAAAGAGGTATGGTGCGGACAACTCTGCTACTTGCGATTATGATTCATTGCGAATATTTGGATGTCCTGCGTATTTTCATGTTAGTGAATCCAAGCTGGATCGAGAGCAAAGAAAGCTATTTTCTTGGGCTTTAAGGAAGTTAAAGGATTTCGACTTTGGTGTGGTGAATCCAAGAAGATCGTCTTAAGCGAGATGTTACATTCGACGAGTCTGCATGATGAGACAAACAAATTTAGAGAAAGAGAATGATAGTCCAAATACTCTTTCTAAGGTGATGCTTGAGACTTCGGAAGATACGAGAAAGATTGCACCCGATTACCGATCGTGGTGAAGATGGAATTGATGATCGAGAAGAGATCTCGGTTGAGGTGGAGGTTCTGCTTCACCATCGCGGATTAATCGGCGGCGAGTCTGTGCCCTTTACTCGACCGAGAAGGGAGATTAGGAAACCTACCAGATACACGGACATGGTAGCATTCGCACTTCCGGTAATGGTGATGATGATGTCCCGTGCACACAGAGAAGCCGTGCAAGAGTTGATAGTATGAAGTGGAAAATGGAAATGGATGAAGAGATGAAGTCTCTACATCAGAATCAGACTTGGGAGTTGGTTCAACTTTCCAAAGGAAAGAAAACTATTGGTTGCAAATGGGTCTATGCCAAGAAGGAAAGTGCTCTTGATAAAGACAACGTCAGATACAAAGCCAGACTGGTAGCAAAAGGCTATGCTCAGAAAGAAGGAATAGACTACAATGAGGTATTCTCACCTGTTGTTAAGCATTCATCTATTTGGATACTATTGGCTTTGGTAGCACAATTTGATCTTGAGTTAGCTCAACTCGATGTCAAAACAACTTTTCTCCATGGTACTTTGAACGAAGAAATCTACATGTCTCAACCGGATGGCTTCAAAATTCCAGGACGAGAGAATTGGGCTTGCAAGCTGAGCAAGTCAATTTACGGTTTGAAGCAATCACCGCGACAATGGTACAAGCGCTTTGATAGCTTCATTAGAGAGCAAAAGTACACACGTAGTCAGTTTGATCATTGTGTATACTTTCGGAAACTCCAAGACGGTACCTTCATTTATTTGCTCTTATATGTTGATGATATGTTGATGATATGTTGATTGCATCTAAGAGCAAGGTGGAGATCGACAGATTGAAGGCTCTGTTGAGTTCAAAATTTGAAATGAAAGATCTTGGAGAAGCTAAGAAAATTCTTGGGATGGAAATCACAAGAGATAGGATGCAAATGCGGTCTGTCGACACGGAGACTCGATGTCCCCGAAGAAAGTACTACAAAGGTTTGACATTGATGAAAAACCAAACTAGTAAGTACACCGCTTGCTCCTCACTTTCGATTAAGTGCATTAATGTCACCTAGCACCACCTGAGAAGAATAAAATGGAACGTGTTCCATGTGCAAATGCCGTTGGTGCCTTGATGTATACGATATGGTTTGCACCGGACCGATATTTCCCATATTTGTTAGTATGGTGAGTCGGTCACATGCATAATCCAGGGTAAAGGACAGCGAAGCGGTGAAGTGGATTCTACGGTACATCTATAATACCGTGGATATTGGTTTGAAGTTTGAGAGAGACGAAGACCGAAGGTAAACACCTAGTTGGATATGTGGATTCGGACTATGCTGATCTGGATAAGTGTCGATCTACACCGGTTATGTGTTCACAATGGCGGAGGACCGGTTGTTGGAGATCAGCATTGTAGTCAATTGTAGCTTTGTCTACTACGGCAGAGTATATGGTCAGTAACGGGAAGCATTCAAAGAAGCTATATGGCTTCTGGGTTGACTAAGGATTTGGGTATTGTTCGGAAGAACGTGGAGGTTTTTCTGCGACGACAGTGCCATTTGTTTGGCAAAGAACCAAGTTTATCATGGTCGCACTTAAGTATCGATGTTCGATTTCATTTTGTTCGGGGAAATCGTCAATGAAGGAATGTTATACTCGAGAGAAGTCGGAGCTATGAGATAACCCTGTAGATATGCTTACAAAGGTGGTTACAGGGATCAAGTTTCAACACTGCTTGAACTTGATCAACATCTCTCGAGCTTAGGGCGCATTTGGAGGCAGCGTTATGAACTTTTTCGCCAAGGTAGAGATTGTTGAATATTGGCTCTAAAAATAACAAATTAGTGGCATAATTTAGGGAAATTTGTGGCATGATTTGTGGCATGATTTAAGGAAATTAGTGGCCTAATTTAAGGCTTAAATTATGGCACACTTTAGAGAAAGGGAGCATTTCTTCATCTATAAATAGGGAAGAGTTCATGCATTGAAGAACAAGGCAAAAATCAGAAAAAATTAGAGAGAGTATAAGCAAACTCAAAGAGAGAAAATACTTGTGAGTTTTGGGAAACACTTAGAGATATTATTAGTGAGGAAATCTGTATCTGTATTTTGTATATTTCCTACTCAGTTCAAATAATATCTGGTGCCTCCCGTGGACCTAGGCGAATTGCCGAACCACGTAAATTCTGTGTGTTCATTTTATCGCTTTGATATATTAATATACTGCTATTTATTGCTTCCGCCCACAATAGTTAATATATATTAAAATAATTAAAACAATCTTAAATCTAATCTTCATTCACGTGACCATTAAATCTAAAATGATTAATAAAAAATATTATTGATAAATCGATATTTATCTATTTATTTAAAATATATCTTTTAATTACCCATTACATAATAACACTTATATATAATAATCCTAAAGTCACAAACATTACTTGAAATATAAAAGAAGGCGAAAACATTGACAATGCATGTAAGCAGACTGTGAGAGGAATATTTAAAGAAATAAATAGAAATAGCATTGCGCATTAAGTCAATTGGAATATGGAAGAGTAAAACATGAGGAGAGGGGGTGGGGGTCTTTCTTTGTTTAATTTCCTAAGATTTAAATCCATGCTCTTGTATTGCAAAATCTAAGGATTATATAATCATTTCATCGAGCCCATCAATAAATAAATAATATTGATGGACCGTCTTAATAATTTAATTTATTTATAAATATTTCTTATTATTTCTTCAAAGAAATGTACACTAGCGTGCTGCTTGTTCCTATTCCTTTATTTTATTTTATTTTATTTTTTTTGTTTCTTTTAATTCTTCTTCTTCTTGTTATTTATTTATTTATTTACAAGTGGGGATGAATAATTAATGATCAATATATCACCATTGATAATCAATTATCAACATGTAGGAGTAAGAATTTAGAAAGAGAAAAAAAAAATTTGATGTGTGAGGAGGTAGCACTTAATTAGAAGACCAACTACATATGCACTCATATGATTAGACGGAATATAGATTCTTCATAATTTACTAGCTCCTTTTCGTAAATATCGTTTTGATATTAGTTTCAAAATAAAACTCCTTAAAATTTTTCAAGAGATTTTAATTTTGATTAAATATTTTATTTTTAATATATATTTATATATTTTTTAATTTAAACATCTTATTTTAAATAAAAGTTTGTGTTATCCACAATTTTAACTCACAAGTTGATACAATTTTTTTTTAATTTTGAAAATATGTTTGTATAGTTTCCAATTTTAAATACTATACGTATTATTTTCAACGATGATCATGTGTACTTCAATTTCGTACACTTATTTTAAATTAAAAACTTTATTTATAATAATTTATTATAATATCACTTTAATATTTTACACAGTGATTATTTATTAGTTAATAAATTTTTTATTTAATTTTTTTAATTAATATAAAAGTAATCATTTTAAATATATATTAAATATTGGGTGGGATGTTAGTTGTGTAAGTGAGTTAAAGCTTTAAATAAAAGGCTAAAATGGTTGAAAAATATGAGTGAAATAAGAAAACAAGAAAAGAAAAGAAAAATTAACACTTTTAAAACTTAAAATAACAAAAATATCATCTAAATAATAACAAATAAGATTTAATTAAATAAAATTAAATATCAAGTCAATTTAAATAACTATAGATCAAATCGAACAAAATCAAATTTGACAGTATTGGAAGTGAAATGATGAGTTTAAATTTTTTTAATAATAAAATTATATAAATTTTAGATATATAAGTGTTGAAAAAACAAGAAATAACTCTACACAAAAGAGCTTTTATTATTTTTTTCATGTTTTCATTACAATTGTATAGCTATTTATAAGTAAATTTTACTCTTTCAATTACTCTTTGAATTAAGCATCCCTTGATTTACTCCTTGAATTAAGGATTCCTTGTTTTACTCCTTGAATTAAGGATTCCTTATTTTACTCCTTGAATTAAGGATTCCTTGTTTTACTCCTTGAATTAAGCTCCTTGTTTTTCTCCTTGAATTAAGGTCATTGTTTTATTCCTTGAATTAAGAGCTAATATCCAATACTCACGCCCGGATCCAAAGGTTTATGGATCCAAGCTTGGACAAAATTCGTTGAAATCGAGTAAAGCGAGGGCTTGGCTCGCAAGATGTCACCAGGTTGGTCGAAGCTTCTTGTATAATCGTGTCTCGAATCACTTGTGATTGAACTTGTTCACGAATGTAATGACAATCAACTTCAACGTGTTTCGTCCTCTCGTGAAACACCTGGTTTGATCTTATATGCATGGCCGTCCGATCATTACAAAATAAGGACATAGGAAGAGTTGTAGGAACACCTAAATCACATAAGACCTTTAAGCCATATCAACTCACACTAGTTGAAGCCATTACGATACTCGGCCTGCACTTGATCTAGCGATGACAAATATCTTACTCTTCCACGTGACCAAGTTTCCACCGACAAATGTACAGAGCTAGCAAGTGACTTGCGATCGATTGCATTCTCCCCGATCAATCGATCAATACCCTATGATTTGTGTGTTGTCATTCTTCGTGATGATACCACGACCCACCGATCCTTTTAAATAGCCGTAAGATCCTTTTACAAGGGTCAAATGCTCAAGTGTCGGGGAATGCATGAATTGGCTCATAATACTTACGTAATATGTGATGTCGTGTCCGGTGATTGTTAGGTAGATCAACTTACCAACCAAGATGGTAGTAATAACTTATATCCGCGTAGCTGGCGTGCCCTTCAAGCTAGGTTGAGCTTCTTGTCAAGAGGGTAATGGCCGGTTTAGCATCACTTATGTTAGCTTCTCGAGCAAATCTAGGACATATTTCCTTTGGTTAAGAAAGAAAGTCCTCATGCTTGAGGTTGCCATTTCTATACCAAGAAAGTACTTCAATATCCCAAGGTCTTTAATTGAAAACCTTTGTCTCGAGAATTTGTTTGGAGGTTGAAAATCTCGTCAAGATTATCACCTGTAATTATCGGATCATCTACATAAATCAAGACAACCAATTTTCCCATAGTTCCCGTGCGAACAAATGAAGAATCGCGCATTCTTTGCTTTTTGGAAACCAACACTAGTGAGAATCGAGCTTAGCTTGGCATACCAAGCTCACGTGGGGTATTTCAAACCATAAATGGATTTGTGCAATTTGCACACTAAATCCGGGCCATTACTTTGAGGATGTCTCAAGGGTGGCAATTTCATATAGACTTCTTCTTTGAGATCACCATGCAAGAATGCATTCTTCACATCCATTTGGTACATGGACCACCCTTTGTTACTATTGCATACGAGCACTCTTACTGTTCATTTTTTGTGCAAATGTTTCTTTGTAATCCACCTCGAATGTTCGAGTGAATCCACGAGCCACCAATCTTGCTTTATACCTCTCAATTGACCCATCCGACTTGAATTTTAGCTTATAAATCCATTTGCAACCCACGACTTTCTTGCCTTTTGGAAGTTTGGCGATGCTCCACGTGTCAGTGTTGATCTAGGGCTTTAAGTTCTTCTTGCATGGCTTCCTTTCACACCTCTTGGCTATCGTCCTACGAAAGTTTTCGAGGCTCACCGTAACTCGATATAGTGCCGAGGAATTGGTACTGGTTGGTGTCACTCTCTTATATGACCATAATTGAGATGGGATGCGTGGGTTTGTGGTGACAAAGTCTTGAAGTCTTGTGAGGTTGCCTAACACGCATTGGATTACGTCGTGGAAGCCAGGAGGAGTTATCTCACACTCGTTCACATCTTGTACCATATTGTGAGGATCATCTTGATTATCACCATCTTAAATGCAGTGTACCATTAAGAAGAGACCTTCATTGTTACTTTCAAGTGAGAGAGATGTATCAATGTTGACATGGCCGGGATCTTGTTGTTGTAGAGCCTCAAGTTCGATTCGTAATGGAAACACATCCAAGATGTCATCCCTTTGACTTGTGATTTCATGTGACTTGCTGAAAAAAGGGTTAGTTTCATAAAATCGAACATCTTTAGACACAATTAATATCCTAAGTTGGGATCATAACACTTATATCCCTTTTGTGTTGATGAATAACCAAGAAAATACATTTAACAACTCTAGGATCCAATTTATCTCGATGATGAGATTGAATATGTACAAAATGCAGACAAATGACCAAAGACTTTAAGGTGTGAGAGATTAATTTTCCTTCCTTTCATGACCTCTGTGGGAGACTTGAAATCCAAGACTTCGGCTCGGTATCTATTGATGATGTAGCAACACATAACCCCTTTCGGGGAGAATCTCTTTGGTACATTCATTTGTAGTTTTTTCAAGTAAGTCCCGGTTTTGCTTCGCAAATACACCATTTTGTTGAGTGCCCAACACAACTTGTTTGATGCATAATGCCATGAATGCTCAAATATTGTTTCATGATATGGGACATGTATTCGGTGCCATTGTCAGACCTTAAGGTTTGAATTTTAGAGGAGAAATGATTTTTAACAAGGTTATGAAAGTCCTTAAATACTTCCATAACTTCATTCTTAGACTTTAAAAGATACAACCATGTTACTCGAGAAAAATCATCAACAAAATCACAAAATACTTATAACAATCAAAAGATTCATTAGTTGGTCCCCATACATCTGAATGAACTAGTTCAAAACATTTACTAGCCCTAGACAAGGAAGAATTAAAAGGCAATCTAGTGGCTTTAGACAAGTGGCAAGTTTCACATGCAATTGCATCATTTCCTAAGTTTGGAAATAAAGTCGACAAAATTAGTGGAGAAGGGTGAGCTAAATGTTGATGCCACAATTGATTATCTTGGATAGGGTTAAACTTGGCTTGAAACCCTCTGGGATTGCTCTTGGATATGTAATAGAGACCATCTAAGTAAAACCCTTCACCAATCGTCTTTTGGTGGCCTGATCTTGAAAAATGACATTGTGAGGAGAAAAAAAATGGCTAAGCAATTTAAGGTATTTGTGATTTTTCCTATAGATAGAAGTTGGAAGTGAAATGGCGTACATATAAAACCGCCGACTCGATTTCATCGACATTAATTTTATTTTTTTCCTTTCCTAAAACCTTTACATTCTCACCATTTGCAATTGAAACTTGAGAAGGATTTGCTAATTTTTCAAACTTATGAGACTTTGACACACGGTTTGTCATATGATTTGTGGCACCTGTATCTACAACCCAAAAGTCAGGCAACATATTTATTTTAAGAAGCTGGTTTAAAGGCTTTTACGATACCTTCGTGTCATGTATGAGTTTTCTATCTCACAAGAAACTTGCAAACTTTCCTAGCAATGTCGAGTTTCCTTCTTCTATGCTATCCACACAATTCTAGCTCCACATGTCTTGCTTTGAAGATACAACATAAACTCATTCATAAATTCACCGATTATTTCGTGAAGTTTTTGAAATGGATCAGACCATTAGAGGTAGATGTAGAACATGATTTGCACGCGTGTAGTACGATTCACTTTCTCAGAAACCCTTATCCTTTATAAAATCAAGTTTTAATTACGGATGTAGAATCCAACACGTGTCCTTAATATGGCCATATAGCTGTAGCAGTGTTGACACTTCAAGTTTGGATCTTCCCTTTGTACTTTCTCTCGTTGGTTAGATAGGCTCTTGCTCGTGGTGCACTAGCCATTGTATCCTTGTTCATGACTTTCATCCTTACTTCTTCACGTTGGAATTGCCGCGCGTACATTGTGAAGGAAGGAAGTTCAATATTCATGAGTATGTGGCATCGTATATCTTCATATGTTGAATCGAGACCGAAGTTGAAATATCTTATTTTCTTCTCGCTTTTTCGTAGCGAGCCACATCGGTTGTATGAGGACGATATATTTCTAACTCATTCCACATGCTTTTCATGCTTCCTAAGAGTTGTACAAAAGGCTTACCCTCTTGTTACATTTGAGATGTCCTTCTTTAATTGAAAAACTCGTGGCAAAGATTGTTTTGGTACCCATACATTTCCTTCGACCGTCTCATACTGGTATGCGTATTCAAAGTAACCGAATATTTCAGTAATTTACGTTCCATTGGAATTTAGAGCATGACATAACCAGCTGATCCTTACTAAGCCAGGATTCATAGGTTGGTGAGGAAACATCAGGTACTTCGATGCTTCCATTTATGAACCCTAACTTGGACCTTCCACCTAGAGCCAAAGACACTGCTCTTGACCAAGGCAAGTAATTAAACTCATTACAAAAGTGTTGAAAAAACAAGAAATAACTCTACAAGAAATATTCAGTTACAATTGTATAGCTACTTATAAGGAAATTTTACTCCTTCAATTACTCTTTGAATTAAGCATCCCTTGATTTACTCCTTGAATTAAGGATTCCTTGTTTTACTTCTTGAATTAAGGATTCCTTGTTTTACTTCTTGAATTAAGGATTCCTTGTTTTACTCCTTGAATTAAGGATTCCTTGTTTTACTCCTTAAATTAAGATCCTTGTTTTATTTCTTGAATTAAGAGCTAATATCCAATAATAAGTGATATTATTTTTATAGTAATAAGTATAAAGAGTATCATTTTTATTATTTGAAAGAAAAAAAACTATGCCTTCTCATCACTTATAAAATTCTCTCTCCCCCTCTTCTGGGTAGCCAAGCCGCGGGGTTCAGATGCAGGGGTAAAAGCCATTTGATCTCTCTCACCAATGGGAGAAGCATATTTAGCCTTATAGTCATTCCATAGCTGATAAACACTTTTTCCCAAAAGCTCCTCAAAATAATAATCACTATAATACCCTTCCCTCATTTTCTTATTCAATTCAGCCACAAATCCATATTTAATCTCCTTACAATAACTCAAAAACCTTGCAGTAACATCATATCCCTCATTCCACCTTATTCCACCTCCTAATTTAACCCAATTCCTTGGCACAAACCCTGCCTTCAATCTCACAAAATCAGCTATTCCTTCAAGCAATCCCTTTGGAGCAAAACCATTCCCATTCCACTGCCATATATTTGCATTCATGTGTATAATCACCCCTTTAATCTCTTTTTTCACATCACCTAAGAAGTTCTCAATGTATTGAGCACTTAGTTTAATCTCATTATTGTTTTTTAAAATTGCAATTCCTTCAAAATCTTCAATTGACAATGTGATTTTTTCCACATTCTTCCTATATTTAGCATTGTATTCTTGAAAGATATTCCATATTATATTTGTGCTCACTTGTAGTGTTACTAGACTGTCAAAAACTCCAATTTCCTTTTCGAATCGGATGCCACCGGG
This sequence comes from Hippophae rhamnoides, assembly GCA_033030585.1. Taxonomy (NCBI): domain Eukaryota; kingdom Viridiplantae; phylum Streptophyta; class Magnoliopsida; order Rosales; family Elaeagnaceae; genus Hippophae; species Hippophae rhamnoides. The sequence goes on from CM065429.1 coordinate 72,845,419, forward strand.
GTTTGATTTCGCATTGTTGATGACTTCGAATTCAACTGCATTGATGTTGTTGATTGAAGCTGTTGTAATTATTAAAATGGTGAAGAGAAAGAAAGCAAAAGAAGCCATATGTGTATATATAGTTGTGTTACTTGTGTGTATGACAAAAAGTAAGGGTTTGGTCCAAGTATGATTGATATATAGTCTTGCATGGTTTATATAGAAAAGAAGTGAGCTTTCAGGTGATTACCTTAAGTCAGATAGTAGATGTATCATTGGGATGATCAAGCACAAGGCAATGACTGTAATTTGGTCTTTGTAATTCACAATATAAGATAATTGTCCTCAGTGTTTGGTGTTTATGACATGCAACGTACTAAACAAGATCAGCTTACTATATGTGTATGGATATATAGATGAAGACATAGAGACAGGGACAGAGGATGTATTCTCTGAAATTACACTGTTGAAGATTAACGTTGTTATTAATAAAATTTTGGAATGAGCTTTGGAGTTAACGAAATGGGCCAAATCAAACATTTAAAACAGTTCTTTGCCTCATAAGTTTTTGCAAAATCAAATAGAAGGGTTTAAATAAAAATTCACACATTAAAAAGAATATATCGATTATGGTTATAGATTTAATTTAAAAATTGAATTAAATTTTTTTTTATCTAACGATGTTTGAGGATGGAGGATTTGAGATAAGATATAGTAAAAAAAAAAAATCAAGATATCATAAATTGTATTAGAAAGTGACTAGGTGTTTTCTTCTAGGTCTAGGCTCTGAATCTTTGATGTAATGATTGAAAATCAAACGGATTGATTGTTAATCTTATGTGAATTGTATTAGAAAAACCCAAAAAGTTCCCATAGAATTTTGAAGTGTGCTGAAAAATATTTAATTAATATTAAAAATGTGAAAGAAATATTAAACATGATTTCCTAATGTTTTAATTAACGATAATATTCATTTTTTTAAATCATAAATTTAAAGTATAACAAATATCATTTGTTAAAAAAAATTAGGCATTCATTAATGGGTTATTATTTAGTATATGTGTCATATGTTATAAGTAGGGGTGTTCATCGGATCGAAACCGTTGATTTTATGTTCATTTGATTCGATCCGACCATCCGATCGGATTGAAACATCATAATCCGCAACTGATCCGATCAACTTTCACATCCGATCAATCTGATTCGTAAAATATTCGGATGATATCCGATCAATTCGACCAATAAACTTAATTAATTATATTTTTAAATAAAAAATTTAAATTTTCACATAAATCATAACATAAAATTATTTGAGCTAAAAGATACCTTAAAAAACCAAATAAAAAGGTTAAAATAAGACTAAAATGTTCAAACCTATATAAAACAAAAATAATACAATACGTCAATAACGATTATAATAGTCATTTTAATAAATTTAACAATTCATTCAAATAATAAACAAAAAAATAGTTCACAATAATCTAAACCTAAATTAAGTTGATCATTTGATCATTTCACTCTTTAACATCCATCGACAATCTTGAAAATAATCTTGTCTTGAATCTTGAGAGCAATAGCAAAAATCTTCAGTGTGTCATCACCTATTAGTCATAATTTAAAAAATATTAATAAATTGATAACTAAATATATATAAAACAATATATGAAATGTATATGAAATAAAATAATAATATATCATACTCAATCAAGGGTTATATCCTTAATGCCTCCCAACATATCTACAAAATAGAAGATAATAGAAAGTGATGAGAATATTAAATCATAAATCATAAGAGAATGATATAATTAATAATGAAAATTAAAATAATATTACCTGTTTCAATTGCTTCAATGTCATCAATAGACTCACTAATGTTAATTATTGGTGATGATTGAATCCAATTTTGAGTACAAATAAATGCTTGGACAATTTTTGGGGACAATGAGCTTCTAAAAGAATCAATAACCCTCCTTCCGGTAGAAAATGCAGACTCAAAAGCTACAATTGATATAGGCGTAGCTAAAATATCTTTGGCAATCTTGAAAAAAACCTTGTATCTAGATGCATTTACCTTCCACCAACCTAAAAGATTAAAAGACTCATCATTCACATCCTCACATGTCTCACCCAAATATTTATCTACTTCAATTTGGTTGTCTGTCTTTTTTGCATCTTTGACACACTTTTTATAACGATCCATCCATAATGAAAATCAATTAATGTTACAACTATCTACTTCTTCTGTGTCTAAAGGTTGTAAGCATGTAGTTTGGACATTTGCATAATACAAACTAAATACTGATCAAACATATTATTTAAAGTTTGTCTAAATTTTTTCATCATATGACCAACTATAATATTATCTTCATCACACAAAAGATCCAAACAAATTTTCAAACCTTGTTCTTTACGTCTTGAATCAAGCAAAGTTGCAATAAATAAAAAAACCATTCATCTTATCTACACCTCCCCAATATTTATTGAACTTTGTTTTCATTTCTTTTGCCTTTTTTTTAACAAAAACTCTGTATTTTCACACCAAAAACTCAATTGATTGTGTATGAAGAAAATTTGATCCAAAAATAAATTTGAAGTAACATATACATAACCAGAAAACCTCAACGTTGCATCATAAAATATTTTCAAAAACCTCACAAATACGTGAGCATTAGACAAATCAAACATATTAGGAGTTTTGCAACTATCATTTCCAATGTTGAACTCTTGTTTAAATATCACATCATTTTCTTCTAAACACTCAAAAGCATTCTGAAATCTTATTACAGCTTCTAACATTAAATAGGTGGAATTCCACCTTGTTACTACATCCAAACATAAAAGTTTATTAGTATCAATCTTATTTTTCTCCGCACAATCCTTAAATTTTAAAAACCTTGAAGGTGATCCTTTGACATATTTCACAACTTTTCTTATCTTACTTATGCTCGAATTGTGTTCTTTCAAGCCCTCTCTCACAACCAAATTTAGAATATGAGCTGCACACCTCATATGCATATGTTGACCATCTAGTATTGCACCACCCCAATTGTTCATTTTTTTATGCAAGTAAGAAACTAATGTATTATTTGAGCTAGCATTATCCACAGTAATAATAAATATCTTATCAATTCCCCAATCTAATAAGCATTGCTCAATTGCTTTCCCAAGAATATAACCTTTATGGCTAGGAACTATACAAAAATTTAAGATTCTTTTTTGGAGTTTCCAATTATCATCGATGAAGTGAGCAGTGAGACACATATAATTCAAATTTTGAGCAGAAGTCTATGTGTGAGTGGTTAAAAAAACTTTTTGAAATGACTTATAGAAAAATTCTTTCAATTTATCCTTTTCATTTAAGAAAAGACTCAAGCAATCTCGTGCAACAGTGATACGAGAAGGAACTTGAAACCTTAGTTCCAAAACTCTACTATACTTCTTAAATCCTTCATTCTCAACAAGACTAAATGACAATTCATCAACTATAATCATTTTTGTAAGTGCAAGCCTACAAGCCTCAATACTAAATGTGTGTGCAACAAGTACACCTTCTTTATTGTTTGTGACATTTTTAAAAGCTAAAGTCTTTTGATTATTCTCATATATACCAGGAAATAATTTATATTGTATAGAAATATGAGCATTTAAGTTTGATGTATCTGACTTGCTGGATACATGCACATACTCCCTTGAACAATATTTACATCTCACCTTGCGATCTAAGCCTTTACCCACTATATCAAAATGTTTCCAGCAGAAGAGGGAGGTTTAGAAAACTTTTACTTACCTTTTCCATCATAGCTATCTATGGAAGGTTCAGGTTTGTCATTCAATGGTAGTAGAGGTGTTTGCAAGTGGATTATCCGTAGTAGAGGTGTTTTTTCCATCTAAGATAAAGTGAGACATAATCAACATAATGCAATAAACATACTGTGTAGAAAAAGAACTGTTATAAAAAATGCTATTAGATAAATGAAATAACAAAAACAACAGATATTACACAGGGAAAAAGACAACAGATGTTAACAACCAAAAAAATTGGGTCAAAACGACCTCTTTAGTCTTTCCTGAAATGTTTGGCTTCAATTCACCAACTGTAACAATCCCCATCTCTCCCCAAAACCTTAGAACTTGAATCTCAGCCCTCAGCCTATAACTTCTATTAAAATCTATACATCAACAGAACCCACTGACCAAAAAATAGTAAACAGAACAAATTTTCAATACCTCATCAAATTAAATTATCAGAATGTGAACCCTTTAACCAAAAAAATATAGCTTAGATAGAAGTAGGTTTGCAGATTTTCAGAATGTAAAGAAACAAATTTATAGATTTCCAGAATGTAAAGAAGCATATTTACAACCAAAGTAATACAATTTCCCATATCTTATAGAAGAACAAAATAAATAATGAAAAACAAAAATAGAACCACATATTACACAGGAAACAAGAGTCACAACTCATAGGGAACCAGATTGATGTAGAACAAAGAGTGAAGAGAGATTCGGTGATGGCGATACACGCAGTGGCAGAGAACAAAGGGAAAAATGGTAGAAGGGGATGAGACTAGAGAGTGGAGAGCTGCGCGACAAAAATGGAAAACCTAATAAAGCTGCGCGAATGAAAACATATGAGAAGAACAAAATAAATAATGAAAAGCAAAAGTAGAACCAGTTATTACATAGGAAACAAGAGTCATAAACCAGATTGATGTAGAATGAAGAAGGGAGCAAGAGTCGACAATGACGAAAGTGGCAGAGGGGAGGAGACTAGAGACTGGAGAGTTGCATGACGAAAATGGAAAACCTAATCAAGCTGTGCGAAGCCCCAAACGAAAACATATAGGATATCGGATATGGGATGGCGACGAAAACCTAAATAAATAAATATATATATTTAATTTAATAAATATATATTATTTATATTTAAATATTTAATTTAATAAATATATATTAATTATATATATACATATAATTTAATAAATATAAATAAATATAATTAATTTCGGTCAGATCGGATAAATCGTAGTGAAATCTGTCATCCGATCCGCACTTAACAGATGGAAAAAAATTTCATCTGATTCGATCCCCGGATCAGATCGGATCGGATGAAAAATCAACAGATCGGATCGGATTGATCGAATGAATCGGATAATCAGATTTTTGAATTTTTTGCACACCATTAATTATAGGAATGTTGGATCATAGGAACCTAAATATTTAGTTAATGCCGATGCAAATAAAACATTTAACTTTAAAAGGTAATAAAAGAAATTTGTAATAAAATTCTTAAAAAAATTTATGTGCTTCCTGTTAGTGCTTAAAATAACGAAGAAGTCAATTTATGTGCTTCTTATTAGTGCTTAAAATAACGGAAAACTCTTTCTTACATAATTTTTAGAATTTTGTTTTATGTTAGATTCAATGTATTAGATTCAATGTTTTATGTTATTGGAATAGATTCGGGACGGATCGACTAGGATTTCAAACATATGTATCGTTATTTATAATATCATTTAAATTTAGCTCATAAATTTGATCAAATTTTATCCATCTTGTTATTTATTTTTATTGTTTTTATATTTATTAAAAATTAAAATAGTACTTAAAATGGATCAATGATACGTAAATAATATTTAAATCGAACTCCAAATCACTTAAAATAGTTTAGTTTAATTTTTCATGCAGGATAATTCGATCAGTTTGGATTTGACTTGAAACAACTAATTATCATTCTTAATTTAAATTGAAATTAAATTTTGTATGAAAATTTATGTTAATGATAATTTTGTACGAAAATAATAGTATATGATCTTAAATTAATAAAGCACATTGTTCTGAATATAAGAGTGAGCATGTGTATTCATTATTTTAAGTAAAAGTAAATTTCAAATAAAATTTTGTATAACTAATTATATCTTATAGCATTTTTTTTTAATTTTGCATTACTATAAGTGTACTTTTATCTCTAAAATTTTATCCTCCATCGAGTCTATCCAAATATCGTAGCTGGGTTGGATCTCGGGGACTAAAGTCAAAGCTTTAGAAAGCCTACACCGAGAGCCTTTGTGATCCAGAAAGCAAATGAAGTAAAAACTTTGCTTTTTTGAGTTCAATTTCTTCTAAGATAAAGTTTATTTCTTTTTAAGATAAAGTTTAGTTTACGTAAAGAAATCGGAATTGAAATTGAATAAAAATAAAACAATTTATTTAATTTGATCATTGGAATCAAAGAAAATATCGATATTATAACGTTTGATTTATAATTGGAATAAAATGAAAAATATTATATATTACTTAAATATTTTTATATTCAGTAAAATTTAAATAATATAATTTAATTATTATTTTTTCGTTAGACAAAATACATTATTGAAATCATTATTTTTATAAATAATTATTAATTAAAAATAAAATATATTATTAAAATTATTATTTTTTAAATAGGGTTTAGGACTGAGGTTTGAGATTTTGAAATTTAAGGTTTATATTTGTGGGTTAAGTTTTAGGGTTAAAATTATTATTTTTTAAAATAGTGTTTTGAGTTTTGGGATTTGAGATTTAAGGTTATATTTTTGGGTTAAAGTTTATGGTTAGAATTATTATTTTTTTAAATATAATTTAAGGTTTTGGATTACATTTATGGGTTAATGTTTAAGGTTAAAATTATTATTTTTAAATAGTATTTAGAGTTTTTTGATTTGAGATTTAGGATTTAGAGTTTATGATTTATGTTTATATTTGTAAGTTAAAATTATATTTGAGATCAGAGTAAAATTAGAATAAAAATTGAGATGAGAATAAAATTTTGATTATTTCTCTTGTAAGAATCGATTCTATTCTTTTATCATTTTTCAGTCTAACAAAACATAAAATTAAAATGTATCAATTCTAATTAAATTTAATTGCACCAAAGTAAGTGAATATTTTTCTTGTAGTTTAAAATATAATTTCAAATCCTATTTTCTCGTTACACCTATAATTTCTCGCGTTTCAATTTCTCATTATCAATTTTTGTACTATTCACAGGTGAAACTGCTTCTGTGAAATCGGGTTGGGAAGGCATTGAGCATTAGATCCCAGAAAGCGAAACGAAATGGTAATGGAAGCTTTTAAACTCCTTTTTAATCTTTTCTTTTCGGTGAATTGATCTGCGATGCAACTGATATTTGTGATTCTGATTATTGTTGTACTGTTAAGATTCGTGAGTAAGCGATTTTTCAGCTACTGCTGAGCTTATTTATTTATTCATTCATTCGTTACATCAGTTCTTTCGTTTACTTGAATTCTTCATATGGATGGTTAGGAAAATTTGTCGAGGCTTGTAGATCTGGTGTGTTAATACATTTGGCATATTCGCTACGGAAACCCAAGGGCAAGCTTTGGAGGCAACATCATATCCCATTTTATTTGCCTCTGCTCTTGATCCTTTCATTTTGCTTCTCTGAAGTGAAGGCAGGAAATTAGTTATCTGACTTGAATATTGAATTGTTTCTCATCTTTTGCTATGCATTTGATTATTGAGAAAGAGAGAGTTGTATATTTCTGCTTGGATCTTCCGGATGTGTCATTTAAGCATTTATGCATCTCTATGCATCTGTAGATATATGTCAATCAAATATTTGTTCTTTCTTTCAACAAGTATATGGTTTCAAATTTGAATAGAGGAATTTTCTTGTGACAATGGTGACAGGCCAAAGGCAATCCTATATTTGTTAGATTTGTAGCTGGTTACTGCTGGTGGCTAATACCCGTAATCTAATGGAAGGTCATTGGCAACTGTGTCTTAAAATTTGAGGCATGTTACTAGAAACTGATGATGTGAGAATTTCCTTAAGTCTGTCATATTTGACATTTCAAATTACTAAAAGTTAAAAAGTGATGCTTTTAGATATGTTGAATACCAACCTAGCATCCATGTTTCCCTCCTAAGACATTGTGTTTAAGGTCTGTGTTACTCTTTTTAGAAATAAAGTTTATGAAATGGTTATGACACATTATGTAAACTGTACTCTGTAGTCATCATACAAAATATTTGATGATCAAATTCAATACGGGTAACTGAAAAATGAATCAAATCTTTATGGTTTTTACTTAAATTCTTTGGGGTGTTTATTGGTTTGTGATCTACATTTTCCAGATTCACTTTGTGCTTCTTATTAGTAGACAAGGAAAAGTAAGGTTGACAAAATGGTATTTACCTTATACACAGAAGGAAAGAACTAAGGTACTTCCTTTTTTATTTGTTGTTTCTTTTCCATCTTAAATTGCTTAGTACTTTGTACAAAATGCAGATAGTGACATTATTGATATTTTTGTGCCCATGCAATGAGAAGGTACTACGTGAGCTCAGCGGATTGATTCTTACACGAGGACCCAAACTCTGTAATTTTGTGGACTGGAGAGGATACAAAGTTGTTTATAAAAGGTTATGTGAGAATTCAACATTTTTTTATTTCTATAAATTTGTGGGATAAGTATTGTGGCTATCTGGGATTTCATGACTTAACTAGTTCCATGATCTTCATGCAGATATGCTAGTCTATATTTTTGTATGTGTATTGATCAAGATGATAACGAATTAGAGGTCCTTGAATTAATCCATCATTTTGTCGAGATTTTGGATCGATACTTTGGGAGTGTGAGTGACCCTTAACCTTTGCCTCATATCTAGTATTTTTTCAAAATGAACTGTTGAATTGATTGTACGAAAAAGTGTTGATGCTATTTTGTTATTACTTTTCAGGTCTGTGAGCTTGATTTGATCTTCAACTTTCATAAGGTATGTCCAGTGTGCTTGTTACAGCCCGTGTTCATTTAGTGGAATTTTAAGAAAAATAAAAGAAAACAAATTTTAGTTTAGTAATGTTTTCTATGTGTTTGAAACACATGGAAAAATGGTATCCAAGAGTTTTTCATTGAAAACTTGTGTCTTGCCACACTGATGCATTTAAGGTGCTTTTCCAGCAGCAATTTAATGTTGATTCCTGTCAAATTGAAACTCAAATGAGAGTATCATTTTACTAGCATATACTTTATGGAAAATGTCCCTTATTCTAATTATGTTATGTTGTAAAACAAAATATAGGAATTTACTTGTACTTTAGTTTGCTTCTGATGTGAACCAATCAATTCTATTGGAAAAGAACTAATCCATTCAATAAAGGGTCATGGAGAATATTAAGTAATCAAATAAGTTATTTTATGAATTATGCATTGCATTGCCTTGAAAGTAAGCATTTTCCCTTAACCATTTGCTAAACATGAAAGGCGTACTATATATTGGACGAGGTTCTGATTGCTGGAGAACTTCAAGAGCCCAGCAAGAAAACTGTTGCACGTTTGATTGCAGCACAGGTAACGTTTCTTCTGCCTTCAATAACTCGAGATACCAATTTTTCTAAGCTGATTAAACTGTTATTATTTGTTTTAGGATTCTTTGGTGGAGCAAGCAAAAGAACAAGCTAGTTCCATAAGTACTATAATTGCACAGGCCACCAAGTAAGAAAGGATGATGCGCTTCCCCTGTTTCTCAAGTTAATTTGAGCGTTACGATATTACCCTTTAATTTGTAATACCCTAGTCATCATATCTCTATTTACAATGTCTATTCATTTTGCACCTTTGTTTTACTTATCAACTAGGAAGTCTTGTGACCTTCCTTTTCACTTTGTACAATTTGCTCGTCCATTTGTTGGGATGTGTAATGTTAAGGAACCTAAGTCCCACATCGGCTAGGAGTTATCCTTCCGTTGCACTTATAATCCTGGACAATCATCTAACTTACAAGTTGGCTTTTGGGTTAGAGTTAAGCTCAGGCCTAATAAGACGGTATCAGAGGTGACTCTTGGCTCCCCGAGCACCCCTTAACACTTTCACCATTCCGGTCACTTTTATCCAATGTAGAGGGGGTGTTAGGTTTAACTTAAGTTCTACATTGATCAAGAGAGTTGTTAAAGAGCATTTTATAAGTCCTGGACAACCCTTCCACTTAGAGCCATCTTTTGGTTAAAGTTAAGCTCAGGCCAATTAACATGGTATCAAAGCTGGCTCTTGGCTCCCTAAGCACCCCTTTACACTCTCACCCTTGACATCTCTATACGATGTGAAAGAGAGTTGTTAAAGAACCTAAGTTTCACATCGATCAAGAGTTATCCCTTTGATGGAGGACAATTTTCTAACTTACAAGTCGGCTTTTGGGTTAGAGTTAGATCGTCTAATAACATGTAACTTGTGATGGTTTACCAAACGACTAGCTTCATTATAATATTTCATATTATAACTAAGATCTTTGCAAGATCCTCGGAAGATATTAACAATATTATTCATTGCCTGCCCCAGCATTATGGACCTTACATCTAGATATTACTGAGTACCAAGGTTTAATCATATCGTCTTGGATAGGTCTGGCAGTTGCTGCAGCGTTATTTGTGAACTGAAAATTTCTAACATGAAATAACAAATTCTGCATGATAGATGGGCATTCATTGCGATTCTCAGGTTGTTCCGAAGCAACTTGATGATATCATACTTAAATGAGTAATTCTAGGTAGTGACACGGATGAGATAAGTGAGTGGTAGTAGTATAAGACACTTCAAAGGGAGGTATTTGTAATTGCTAAGGAATAAGTTGATGTGGTACTTTTACATTATTAATAATGATCATTGGTTTGACAAAAGAAAAGTGAAGTTACCTTTTCAAGAAAATAGTTAAATAATATATCTCATCACCATTCCAACAATGAATTATTCATCCTTTATTTTTACTGACAGCTGTTTGTACTGTAGCTGAACTTTGTCTGCCCTCGGTATTAACAAATATATTAGCTCAGAAATACATATTTTAATTTCTTCCATATGTAAGGATTGATTTATATACAACCGAGATACTTAACTCTTAATACTACATTAATATCAAGGCATTTAAAGACACGGTTCTTCCTATTCTCTTCACTCCATGAGCCCAGATAACTTGTACCAAAGGCGAGATAGCCCGGGCCTATGAAGAAGGAAAAAAAATAACAATCTTCTCATATGAAACAGACCATAACACAAGTCCTGCGTAGTACACAAAATTACCTATAGAAGCAGTGAAATGGGGGAATGATGTAATTAAACAGCATTACAGATCACCTTCAGAAAAGTTCCACGTCCGTTGGATTAACAAGTACTCCATCGTCCTCCCATGTCACATCTTTTGCCTTTGGATCTTTTCCAATCAACTCAAGAGGCATATCTAATTTAGGTGGGCTCTGCATAGAGCCAACATAGTATTTAAGATAGGCATAACGTAACTGTGTATATACCACAATGTGCTTTTGGACTCATCTTGGATTCTTATTGCTTGGGGGAAAAAAACTAAAGAATTGCAGGGAGACCCACCCAAAAAAAAAACACACTCAAATGGATGAAGAGAAGAAAATAATGGAGATATATTACTACCATGCAGCGAATCAAAGGCCAATTAATTCCACGGAAAAAGGGGTGATGCTTGATTTCATTGGCACCGGTACTTGTTCCTAGACGCTCGACAGGGTCCCTACAGAGCAATGCATTAATCAACTGCCTCGCTGCAAGACTTACCTGCAAGATATAGAGCAAGTCAGCAGCTGCATAACCAGCTCAAAGCAATCAAGTTAGTGTTCTCAAGAATAGCACGTTAGTAGAAAAATGGCATCGACATTCGTTACGGTATTGGCCCTAATTCATCCAAATTAGTTTAGTCTCTCTTAGGAAGTGGATTTATGTTTGAAAGATCATTATCCAATCAGCAAATTTCAAGACAAAAGGGCATCAATTAGATGACAAATATAGACCTCTACATGTGATGGCTCAATATTGATTGTTTTGTGAGTTTTACCGGAATGCTGCTTGGGAATGTGAGATCCTTGTACAAGATGTTGGCAAATGTTTTCTGTCTGTTTTTACCCCTGAAAGGTGTACGACCATAAAGCATCTCGTACAGAAGAATACCTATAGGCGAAAACCTGAATAAGTTAAAAAGATAACTCATGATATTTACCAGGAATGTGATTTATAAATCAAGAACAAACTAGCAGGAGTGGGATGCAAAATAGGAAGTGAGTGAAACATAATGTCAGGATTTCTTAGCAGAGTAGCAACTAAATGTTGTCTCAATAGCCAACACCATGGAAGAGGAGATTGGTATATATATTTAAAAAACTAATTCTGGATACAAGAATGTTATTCTGCAAAGAAGGAATATGATTTGGTGGATAAGTAAAAGACCAATCTAGATAAAGGTACCATGTCCTTACCAAGAGCCCACCAATCAATAGCACTACTGTGTCCTGCACCTGTAATTATTTCCTGTAAGCATTTACCCATTAGAATTTCAAAGAAAACAATGGTTTACAATGTTAGTATAATAATTATTGTCACTTATAGCTTCAAGGACACGCTTCTTGAAAGTTTTGACGCTCATATATGATATATCTAGCTAATAGTGAAGAGTTTAAATCAGAAAAAAGAGTATTCTTACTCAAAAGACAGATAGACATGCACATACAAGAAAGAGAAACAGATGGACAATATTCTTACCCAGACACTATGCTATATCTATAGTCACATACATTCTAAACTTAATATTTGCTTCTTTTATCAAGTCTCATTTCTGATATTATAAATAGAAGGCCTGGGACATACAGCATAAAATACACATCCAAATTTTCCCATGCTGCAGTACCTTTTATTTCACAGGCAGATGAAATTGAGTCAACACGTTGACACTATCCATGAAAATCTATTTTAAGAAATTATTAAGATCCCATGTTGTATTCTTTAAACTCTTCTACCCCAACCTATAAGTTCAAATAGCATCAACTATCAGAACTTTAATGATAACTGAAGGTTCACCATACAGGAGCAATGTATTCTTCCGTTCCAACAAAAGAATTTGATTGATTAATTGGTTCTGCAACAAACAGAGGTGGCGGCTGACTCTTAGATCTTCTTCTATTACTGGGCGGCGAATGCTTAACGATCTGCAATGACCATAAGTTACATTAACAAAGAAGACAATCCATATTTCCAAGTTTTAAATAGATTATGGATGTTATCATGGCAGAAATATTCACAATGTATAAAAAGACGTAAGAACACAATTTGATATCATTTGACACATGGATTGGTTGGTACCATACAATTATGGAATACTGCCATGAATGTAGTAGTAGTAAGAACCAAGAGGAATAATCTATATCATCAACAATTAAAACATATTGCAGCCTTTTATGAAACAAGCCCAATCTTAATATGATTTGAACAAGGGTTTTCTTCAATTCAGCAGCCTACCAAAAGTCTAAACTTTCCATACATAATCCTCCAAGAGCAAAAGACTTATATCTGGTCTAGTGCAAACAACTCTTAAGATCAAAGGTACATTTTCCATTTGACTCAACCCAACACTCCTCCAAACATGCCAAATTGTTGACATTGCGAAATATTCAGCGATTTTTTATTAATAGTAATTAGGGAAGAGATTAGGAAAATTTGTAATTATTAGTATAATTGATTAGTTGATTTAATTTTGTATTAAGTAGGAGAATTTTGTTTCCTTTTTTACTATCCTAGTTTCACTACAAAATAGCAATTAGATATTGTATAGAAATCAGAGAAAATAAACATGGCATTTCATCCCATTATTCCATATGATATCAAAGCAAGTTTCTAAATAAAACCCTAACCATGTTTGATTTAACATCAGAAGCTACCACAATCTCTACCATGAGTTCTCTAGATACCTCGTCTCTACGGATCATTGTAGAAAAACTCAATAGAAGGAATTATTGAGAGTGGAGTCAATCAAATTGAAAAATGGGGTATCTAACGAGAGACTAAAAAAACCAACTAATACCAGTGCAATCCAATGGTGAAATTCAAAGAACTCAATAATGATTGCATAACTAGTTAATTCTATGTTACCAGAAATTGGAAAAACATATTTGTTTATACTAACAACATGGAATGTATAGGAGTTTGTCAAGGAAAGACTTAGATGGTAAGGATTTTTCCCACATCTTTGAGATCAAAACCAAATCGTGGAAACTAAAGTAAGGAGAATGTGATGTTATCATTTATTACATGGAGATAACATCTCCATGGCAAGAACATGATCTAAAATCACAAGAGTGGGAATGTGTCAACAATGGGGCACGTTGCTGGAAAAAACTCGCAATCAAATGCACTTTTGAGTTCCTAGCTAGACTTGATCGAGAGTTGGAAGATGTTTGTGGAAGAATACTTGGTCAGACAGAAGTGGGCCTTCAATAAACTTCACTAATAGGCCTATGAAAATCGGGCAAGAAATTGGCCCACAACCCACAATAAAAAATAATTTTTTGTGATCATTGTCATAAACTCGGACATTTGAAAGATAAATGTTGGGAAATTCATGGGAAGCCAGTTAATTGTAAACCGAGGTAAAATAGAAAATGGAGTTATTAGGTATCAATCGATCAACAAAATCCCCAAGTACACTCAAGTTTAGGGGGATTATTTAATCCAGAACAATTGGACCAACTTTACAGAATTTTTCACAATATACATAATTCTGATCAATTATCTTCTTCAGCCTCGTTAGCCTATAAAGATAATTATTTAAGTGCTTTAATTACCATTTTATAATCTAAAAATCCTTGGATCATTAATTATAGTGCTTTCGATCACATGACTAATACTTACACTTATTTACCTCTTGTTCACATTGTGCTGGTAATCTTAAAATTAGAGTAGCAAATGGATCCTTCTTAATCGTTGCTGGGAAAGAGAGTATCTAAATTTCTAACTCTGTCTAAAATTTGTCTTTCATGTTCCAAACTTGTCTTGTAATTAAAATACATTAGTCAATTAACACAAGACTCAAATTGCTTAGCTAAATTATTCTCTTCTTATTATGTTTTTTTAGGACCTATCATTTAGTAAGATGATTGGTAGTGCTAAAAAGTGTGATGGGCTTTACTATTTTAATAAGACCAATGTGAATGAAAATCATCAAGTTGTAATTTGTGATTCTGCATCTATTTATAAAAATAATGAACATATGTTCTAGCACTATAGAATGGGTCATTATAATTTTCAATATTTGAAACATTTCTCTCCATCTATGTTTTCAAATAAAGCAATGAATTTTCAATGTGAAATATGTGAACTTACAAAACACCAACTTCATTTATTCTCAAATGTCCATATAAATAATCCAAACCTTTTAGTTTAATTCACAACAACATTTGAGGACCCTCTTGTTCTCCTACTCACACTCATTTTAAGTGGTTTATTATATTTATTGACGATCATACTAGAGTTTGTTGGATTTGTCTATTTAAAGAAAAAATTGAGGTTTATGATACTTTTATCCATTTTCACTTAATGGTACAAACACAATTTCAAACATAAATCCAAATCCTCAAGATAGATAATGGCTTAGAGTATTTTAACTATACTTTAAGTCGTTATTTAAGACAAAATGGGACAATGCATAAAAACTCTTGTGTCTATACACCTTAGTTGAAGGAAAAAATATACACCTATTGGAGGTAGCTTGAGCTTTAATGTTCACAACAAATATGCCAAAAAGATTCTTAGGGGATGCAGTTTTAACTGCTACGTATCTGATTAATAGGATACCAAGTTGTGTTCTTTCCTTCGAAACACCCATTCTAAAATTTCCAAAGTGTCTTTCCACATCACAACTTAAATCTAAACTCCCTCTTAAGTTATTCGATTGTATTGTATTTATTCATATTCAATCACATAGCGGATCAAAGTTAGATCCTAAAGCAACCAGGTGTGTCTTTGTTGGGTATTCCCTTATTCAAAAGGAATACAAGTGTTATGATCCCTTTCCAAAGTGTCTTTCCACATCACAACTTAAATCTGAACTCCCTCTTAAGTTATTCGATTGTATTGTATTTGTTCATATTCAATCACATAACGGATCCAAGTTAGATCCAAAAGCAACCAGGTTTGTCTTTGTTGGATATTCCCTTATTCAAAAGGAATACAAGTGTTATGATCACTCTACAAAGCGAATCATTATTAATCAGGATGTTACTTTCTTTGAAGATAATCTTACTACCAAAAGCCCTTTTTTTGAAGGGAGAAAATGAGTGAAGAAAACTCTCTAGGTAAGTACTTGGACCTAAGTTGTAAACCCCTTGAATCCACCACCATAAATCATGAACCTTGTCTAGAATCTACCACCACAAACAATGAAAAACCTATTATCCCATTCGGTTCTATTATGCCATCTAAAGAAGGAAATTTAAACCGAGAATAAGGTATAAAAAAATAAGGAAAAAATAAAAAAATAAAGAAAAAAAGGAGGTAACTATTTACTCACAAAATTTTGAGTTAAAAGATAGGAAAAATTTCACACTTGTTGCACTAAGAGAATCAGAACTGATAATAGATCCAAATATTTAAAAGGAAATTTTCACACTATGTAATTATGATTCTCTTATGTCTTGTGATTTGCCCATTGCTCTGAGAAAACCAACTCAACCTTATACACTTTATCCCATTTTCAAGTTTATTTCTTCCAGTACTTTGTCTAGAGGGTTTCGTGCTTTTACCTCTAAACTTGACAGAATAGAAATTTCAAAAAATATCCATAAAACTCTTAAAATCTTAGAGTAGAGAGACACTGTTATGGAAGAAATAAAGACATTCGAAAAAAATAGAATTTGGGATATAACAGAACTACCAAAAAGGAAGTTACTAATTGACTATAAATGAGTATTCATAATAAAATACAAAACTGATGGGACAATTGAGCAATACAAAGCCTGTCTGGTTACAAATGGATTTACACAAACCCATAGAGTTGATTACACAAAAATATTTACACCAGTTGTCAAACTAAACACAATGGGGGTTTTCCTGTCACTAGTAGCAAGCTTGATTGACCTCTATCAAAAATGCCTTCCTAAGTAGAGTACTAGAAAAAGAAGTTTTTATGATATGTCACTAGGGCTTGGTAAAATAAATGCAAACGGAGTATGCAAATTGAAAAAATCATTTTATGATCTCAAACAATCACCAAAAATATGGTTTGATAGATTTGTGAAAGTGGTACGAAGCCTTGGTGGTGATCTCAAACAATCACCAAAATCATATGTTGTTCTTTCGACATAGTAAAGATGAGAAGAAAGCAATTTTGATTGTATACGTTGATGATACAATTCCGACTTGAGACAACTTGGAAGAAATTGAGAGACTAAAAAGAAATTTGGCAACCGAATTTGAAATCAAGGATTTGGGGCAAATACAATACTTCTTTAGAATGGAAGTAGCAAGATCAAAAAAGGCAATTATTGTCTCTCAATATAAGTATGTTCTCAATTTCTTTATTAGGATAGGCATGCTTGGATGCAAACCAAGGGATACTTCAATTGAAATGGGAAATAAATTAAAAGGCTTGGGAGAGTTAATTGACAAAGAAAGGTACTGGAGACTAGTAAGAAAACTGATATATCTCATACTAGATCTGGCATCGAATTTGCAATTAGTGTAGTAATTCAACACATGCATCTTTCAAAGGTAGCTCATCTTGAAACAATGTATAAAGTTCTCAGATACCTCAAAGGATCACCAGGCAAAGGCTTTTTCTTCAAAATAAATGAAGTCAAAGATATAGAAGTTTTCACTGATACTGACTGGGTTGGTTCAATCGAAGACAGACAGTCCACTACTGGGTATTGTACCTTTATCTTTGAAAACTTATAGACTTGCAGAAGTAAAAAGCAAAATATTGTCAATGGGAGTAATGTTGAAGTTGAATTTAAAACTATTGTACAAAGAATGTGTGAAGCATTGCAGTTAAGAAAACTATTGATGGAACTTCATATTTCGATTTAGTCACCAATTAAACTTTACTATGACAATAAAGTTACCATTAGTATCTCTTTCAATCCAATTCAACATGACAAAACATGTGAAAGTTGATTGGACAATTTATCCAAAAAGAAAAGTTGAAAATGGAATTATTTGCATGATTTATATTCCAACAAAAGAGCAAGTTGTATTTGTCTTTCCTAAGGGACTTCCTCGACAAAGTTTAGATGATTTTGTTTTCAAGTTAAATATGATCAATATTTATAATTCAACTTAAGAAGAAGTGTTGAAATCTTGAAATATCTAGGATTTTAGATTAGTAGTAATTAGGGAGGAGATTAGGAAAATTTGTAATAATTAGTATAATTGATTAGCTGATTTGATTCTGATTTATTAGTAGGAGAATTTTGTTTCCTTTGTTACCATCCTAGTTTTACTATAAAATAGTAATTAGATATAGTAAAGAAATTAGAGAAAATAAACATAGAATTTCATTTCATTATTCCATACAAACTCCTAAAATTACAGTGCTCATTAGGGCTTTGAAGCTCCAAGGTCAAAGGTGAAGACAAAGAAGACATACATATCTGACATATGGTACATATTTAAAAGTAATCTTTGACAGAAATAAGATTCATACCTGTGGGTTACATGATGCCATGAATGATAAATCAAAGTCTGTTAATACAATATGCCCATCCTTTTGGAGTAAAATGTTCTCAGGCTTCAAATCTCGATATATTATTCCTGTAGCAATTAAAGGAACAAGAAAATAAGCACAGATCTGGATTTATGGTAAGTCCTCTAATTGGTGCAGAAATGTAATTCATCGCTAGTCAGGTTCCCTCTAGCAAAAGCATCATATATATGCTGGTAGAGAAAAAATATTCACCTACCCAAGTTATATGCTTTGGAACTTTCTTGCACAAAAAGGAATGAGGATTATGCTAAGAAAGCAAACAATACAAGAAGAAAAAAGAGATATTTATGAACCAATGCTGAATCTACCTTAGTAGTTAATATTATAACCTTAACCCAATTTAAGTACTAGCTTGACAATGCTGTACTGTCCCCGTTAATTACTAACATGAAGATAAGATAGCAATCAATTTGGCAACCAGCATTCTTTGGCACTTCACTCCTCACTTGGAAGACTTTTTCTATAAATACCAGCATGCAGTGATTGAATAATGATTACAAATTTATTAGAAGTAAGCCGGTGAATAGCTGTATATGCTTTCCATAACAATCGCCTTTATGAAAATAGCCTAATCCTTGTTATACTTTATCAGCTAGTTTTGATGAGAGCAGTGTTTCATAATAAATCACCAGAATGATACAAGTATCATGAATCTACTTGAAATCTATGCATTTTCCTTTGATGATTATATAAGCACCTCATTTTTCTGTTTGGTTGCATACTCACCATCTGTGAAAAAAGGTTAATTGCTTCTTTAGATCATACATTCTTCTTTACTAGGAACCAGGATATGGTACACTACTGATAATGTATAACAATTTTTGGAATATGCAAAATGTGTATACCTTTCTGAGGTTTCATAAAAAATTTAAACACATGAAATGAAGAAAATATTTAATGATGACATTATTATATTAGAGAGAAGTACTAATACTCAAAATACCTAAGCAATGAAGATATTCCAAGCCAATCAAAACCTCTGCTACATAAAACCTGCGGATTGTAATAAAAGCTGATAACTGTTGGAAAACACAGTCCAAGAAACACAAACATGAGCGGAAGACAAGATATTTCACTAGCTGAATTATCGATTTAACAGACAAATGGGGGAAAACCAAGAAACCTTTATTAGGTCATATATCTGCCTATTGACCCAAAATAATGATAAATCAAGGGTTAGATTTCGATTCATGAGGGGATGCGATATTATTACAAATTTGCAGCTACATCAAACCAAATCATGCCCTACTCTCAACTGTAATAATCAACGTAAGCGAGGGTTTCAAGCAGCAACAATCAGATTCATGCTTTGAAAACATAATTTTTTGAAATCTAGGGGAAGAAGTAGCTTTTCACTGTATGGAAATAAAAGTACCTTGCGGATTCCTCTCTGAATATTTTCATAGGCTGTTTGTCAAGTAAGGCAAATAACTCTCCACCAGAGCAAAAATCTGTTATCAAGCAAACGTGTGTATATGTCTGCGAAGAAAAATTAATTAGTACACTTTGTTGTGTTTAATGAAACAACAAAATCAGAAGCCTGATACCATCCAAGTTCCATTTTGCATAATGAAGCAAGGATACTAGGCCACTTCTTTTATTAACTCTAGGAGAATACTGACAGAGAAGTAGTAGAAACATTACATAAAACCTATTGCAGTTGTCAAGATCTACAAATTTCAAATAAAATTCCAAAACTAAATTTCAGTTTCTCTAAAGAGAAAAGAAACTGAGATTAGGTTTTGTAAGCTCTATAAAAGTATAGGGCCATGAATATATTTCCACAATAAAAATTTCCTCAGGATCCTCCTTTTTTGCTTTAGTATTCAAATGCATTACACAACACAACCTAGGCATGCTACAAGTCATTATGACTGGCATAATGTTAGCCATTTTGATATAAAATGCCACCTCAAAAGATGATTGATATTTCACGTGTCACTGAAATCCTACAATGGCCCTCAAATAAATCACCAAATGCAGACTTTTCTTCTTGAAACATTCAATTTGGCTGGGTTACCACTTATAATTAAATTAGGAATAAACTGTGCTGAAATCATGGTAAACAATAAATACTAATTGCATCTAATGGTAGCAGAAAAGAACATCAACTAAATTGTACCTAGATGTATAAATTTTTGGCAATTATATCTGTAGAAATTTTAAAAAATAATCGTAATTTCTCTTAACTCGTGTTTAAAATTCATAATCAATACAGGGAACTAGAAAAAATAGGTTTTACTTTGTTTCAAATGGATCATATTAGCATATATCAAGAAGTTTTCAAACAGATCATTTTGAGGCTGCAAGGTGAAAACCTGGAATGAAGAGTAAAGGGTGGGAAGAAAAGGATGATCCAGTAGGGAAATGATTTCTCTTTCCATGCATGCTCGGTGAACCTGTAACACAACCATTATCACATGATCAAAATTTGGACTTACAACACATGAGATAACATGCGCTTATGTATAGATGCTTCTTGGTAAAATTGTAAAAGCTGATAAATCCTGCTCAAAACTTTAGATTCCTTTTTCAGCACACATATTGAAAGGACTACGAATCCTTTGAAATAGTATGTGAAGACCTTGTTGCGGTTTAACATCATTGACTTCTCCATTGCCTTCATAGCATACAGTTCACCAGTACCTTGTAATTCTACCAAATGAACACTGCAACAAATACAATAATTTTATTGATTAATAAGTGGACAGAAACTCTGTATAATTTGAAAGTCCTACTTCAGACGCACATGCAAAAATTACATAAATTAGACCTGTTATGCTTTGTATCTTGAAACAGGGTACATGATATACACATTCCACAGAACTAAACAAGTTTTGTGAGCAAAATTAAGTTATTATGTACAAAACAATGGAAAGGCACAGGCATGAGGAACATAGTCTTTCTATACGTAAGCATTATTTAGAGTCCACAAATCTTTATAATTAAAATGTTGACAAATATTTTTATATATGCAACCACAGATAATGTTGTTGAAAAAAAAAACTTTGTTTAAAAGTAAGTAAAAAGTATTTCCTGGCATCAAGAAATATGAAATTTTGAGATATGCTTCTTGCAACATTATAGACATTTGTCGTGATGCCAATCACAAAAAATCAGTCCTTCCTTTTTTGCAAGAAGAAACTTATCTATAAAAAATATGAAACATAATGGTGATGCTTGAAGCATTTGACATAACCATATAGGATAACTTTTCAGTTTTTGCATTGTTCTGCGGACAATTATCCTTTGGTTTTTAGCTCTTATTCTATCGACAAGATCGTGCAACTGAAGTGGTAAAATTTCAAATTGAATGCATGTCCATTAATAGAAACCATAGAGCATGGTACCATATGGTGAGAATGACATGTGGACAACAATACCTGCCAGTATCTCCACAACCCAATGGTTTTACAGGTTTAAAATGATGTAAACCAATTTTTTCGCCTCGTGCGGTTATCTGATAAGCCAAGAGGAGAAGACAGTCAGTTGAATAAGAAATTAAAAGCTAGCAAGGTAAGAGCTATTACAAACATAAATAATTTCTTAGCTAAAAGTGAGTTTCAAGTAATTTTAGAATTATATTGTTAGTGCACCATCCTGTTACATCCTCAAATTTATTTTTCCTATTATACAAGTTATCTGAGATTGGTTTTATTTACTAAGAGCTTGAATGCAAAATTCTTGAAAGTTAAGAATATTTCTACTCTGCACCCAACACCCCCTCCCCTTTTCTAATGTAGAGGCTGGCAATAGCCTTATAAAATTGGATCTCTTGACCCACGGTTCCCTGTTCATTTTATAGAAACATCTCTTGAAGAGTAAAGACTGCAAGCCAGATAGAAATATATCACCATAAATAACTTGCCAAATAAATAATAATAATAATAATTAACACTTCAAAATACCAATATCTTAACTCTTGGATATTTACCTTTTGTATTGCTATCCAAGACGAATTATCCTTTTTGTGAGGCCTTGGAAAAACAGGCTGAGAATGAATAGCCCACAAATCTTCTGGTCTCTGAAAACATTTTGACATATTATTGACACTGACTGTGATTGCTAAAGTGTTTAATCCTTCTAATGACCAGTGACATAAAAAGGAAAAGGGAAAAAAAGAAAGAAGAGGACAAAACAATCGAGATTTTTTATAAGAAAAAGAACATTTATTTCAATATAATAGAGAAATGGTACAAAAATACAACATAAATTAAGACAAAATATATGAAAAAAAAACTGAACAAGGTTCGCATTTTTTTTTAATAATGTGAATAGTAAGTGCAGAAGTAGAAGCCTATAAAGTTGTCAAACACATTTTATCCTCTTCCAATTAATAATTTGCTCGTCCTCTATATCATCAAAGATTCTTCTATTCCCTTCTAACAAAACTGCCCAATAGAGAGCAACAACTGCACATCTCCATATTATTATTTTTCTTCCTTAGATCCACTAAACCCACCAAAGGCTGAATAGAAGAGAGTACCTTACCAAGTTAGCATCAGGAAGTTCTCGGACAGCTTCATTAACATTTTCTGCAGTAGCTTTGACCTATAAAAGAACATTATGTACTCAGGCATCATAACAGTTGAAAGGAAAACTCAATATAGTATGCCACAACACTTAAAGCGTATAATAGCAAGATCATAAATTATGACAACATATATGTTATTTAAAAAAAATGCAAGATAATTGCATATAAACACTTGCATGAAATGTATTCAACAAGAACTTCATTAATTATCTACACATAAAATATGTAAGATACATACAGCTTTGAAAGTGGACTGAATGTTGTATAGGATGGAATGAAACAACTTTGCCATAAAGAATATATAAAATATGTTTACCAACTTAGCACTTTGTTCCTCTTTTTTCTCTGAAAGGCGATTTCGCAAAGGTTCTAAGTGATCACTCCCATCCAGTTGGACACCAATGAAGTATTGAAGCTCTCCCTACAAACGACACATGCTCAGGTTTAACAGTAAAAAGGAGCATGCAGCATAACTGAACAGGGATTGAATATAAAGCAAGAAACTAAGTCACCTTTTGGTCATGCATGGGTTGCAAGTGGAATAAATTCCAGAACTTTTTCCCTGCATAAGATCAGAACAAGTAGTAATGACAGAATTTAGTGACAAGAGCAAGACAAACATGCAATCCACAATATTTGAAGATTAATTTGAATTTTGTGTTATAGATGAAATCTCCATATAAAAATTTAGTGTCTATCTTCCGAACAACATGAACAAGGAAAATGGTCCTTTAAAGAATATGACATATTAATCCTCAAACTTCTAGTAGTATTTCTTACCACTCTTGGTATAATTGATTAGCTGAACAGTAATTTCCCTCTGTTCTTTAATGGCATCTCTTATTTTTGAGACTGTTGCTTGATCTGTTTCAGGACCTTGAAGAAACCTGTAGAATGGATGGAACATAACAAGATTCATGTGTTAATGCTTTTTCTTATATAAGAATTCATGTATTAATTCTCAAAGTTTCTCAAACAAGAAAATATAATGTCCAGATAAAAGGGCTTGAAGTAATAATATCTTGGAAAAAATGTATGTTCTTACCTACAATTCCTTCCCAAAATTTCTTCACGTGTAAATTCTGTCAGCTCTAGAAAACTATCGGAAGCAAATATCTGCAGAGAAATGAGTGATTAAGTCTCCCTCAAACTACAACATGCACCATATGGAACTGCAAACTATAGTTGGATTATTTGTACAGTAGGCCATAATACTTGTATTTGATATTGCAGAAGCAAAACTTACACATGAAAGTGTATGCCTATGCACTCATAGACGTGCCTTAAAGTATCACACATGCACAAAGTCACTTGAGTGTTAAGTGTGCGAACGAGTCTTATGAAAAAAAAATGAAGAGTAAACCGAGTATATAGTTGGGATGAGTTACTCCTTCTAATACATTAACCTTTGGGTTAGATGTTCAATAAATGATATTAGAGCCATAACCCAATTTACCAAGTACGTGCAATAGAAGGTGGATCTCAAGGTAAAAGTGGATCCATATAAGTAACACATGTGACCCAGAATGAAATGAATGGTAGGTCTAATTTGGATGACAATGGTGTTCTAAACTCATAATGGACTCTTAAGATGTGACTAAGATAGTGTGGGTTCTTGGCCGCTTCTTACTATGTTGATGAGCTCGATGAATCACAGTTGTCTCGTTTAAGAGGGATGCAACTATATGTGTGGACAGTCTTTGGGACATGGTTCAAGCTTGGGGATAATTGTGTTCTCATTCGGAGGATTGTTGGGCGTACGAGCGAGTCATAAATTGAACACAAAATATGAAGAGAAAACTAGGTATATCGTTAGAAACTTGGAATAGGCTACTCATTCTAATAAGTTAACATTTTAGAATGGAATCTAGCCCCATAGTAAGCTATAAGAGTCCCAACAATCAATTATAAGTCACAATAGTCAGCTATAAGAGTGAAGTTCACAGGAAATATCTGGAATGATGCAATACAACTGTGAATTCAAACTCTCAAAGAAAGAGTTAACACTGAGAGAAGAAAAGTTTTGGGTTATAGGATTCAAGAGGTATCTAATAATTGATGTAATATAGGCCATGAGAATCAAAGGAACAAAATGGTT
Organism: Hippophae rhamnoides; assembly: GCA_033030585.1. NCBI lineage: Eukaryota > Viridiplantae > Streptophyta > Magnoliopsida > Rosales > Elaeagnaceae > Hippophae > Hippophae rhamnoides. Next base: position 72,870,583 of record CM065429.1, read on the forward strand.
AAACTTATATGGATGTATAAATGGTGCTCATTATGTATTTAGACATGGCAGGAGAAAAAAAGGTCATCTTACAATTGGGTTGTCAGGAAGTCGAGGATCACTAATCACAAAATTCTTCTCAATTCGTTCCAATGTGGTTGCCAGGTCAATTCCTTGTCGTATGTCTCTCTCCCTTTCAGCACGTTCCCAACTTTCAGTGCATTCTACTTCCTTAGTCATCAAAATTTCTGGTTCAATAATTGATGCTTCTTCTCGTTTTACTCTAGAGCTGAGAGACCTTTCCTTCGACCTGAAAAAGAATATCGCTCATTCAGTGAATCAAGTACCACAAACTCTAGTTAGAATTTAAATAAGGAAACAAAAAGTAATGGTAGAAACTTTTATGCCAAGCAAAAGCCTAACCAGAACAAACAACCAAGTATCTGGTTAAGAAAACTGACCCCATCAATGAAATTCTTGCTGACTTTCTGGAAAGCTTCCCTACATCTAAAGAATTTACACATGACACAGTGCTTCTGGAATCAAATTGTGGATTTTTCCTACCAGATGTACTCATATTTGCAGGAACGACAGAATCAGGTAGAACATAATCAAGGCTAAATTTATCCTCCTCTTCATGCTTGTTTTTAGCATCATTACTCATAGATTGAATGTGAGACCGTGGATGCTTCACAGTTTGTACAACCTCATTCATTGACGTCAATGCATTCTCCTTTTGACGAGCTGATACATTGAGCTAGACCAATTACACTTACAGCAAAGCCACATGTAATTAAGAACAGACCAGCCAAACTGTGCTTACCATCATAACGAATTAAAGACTTAGGTAACCCATTTGGCCTTAGCAACTTATCAACCACTCCTTCTGTGTACTTACTAACCTCAACCTGCATTCTGCATAACAACATTGCATTTTTCACTTTAAGACAAAACCATAGCACAATTCCCAGGAAATGTCACCCAAAAGGGAATCTATTCCCTCCTACAAAATGTTGAATTTTTCCCATCACAAACTACTCACTTAATTCAAAAGAAAATCACAAATACTAATTAAAAAAAAACATCAAACATCATAGACAACATTCACTAATTGCAATTCCAGAATTTAAAGAGTGGTGCGTTTTTGGACTTACCCAATGAACTTAATAGTGTTTCCTTGATCATCTTTGATGGGAGTGATAGTGAGAAGATTCCAGAAAGGTGTGCCATCCTTCTTGTAGTTCAATAACCTCCCACAATAACTGTTCCCACTCTTCACTGCATCTCTTATCTTCTCCACTTCATTCGGGTCTGTTTCCGGTCCTTGAAGAAATCGACTGAAAACCAGAATTTATTTACCTTCAGTTTGCTCAATCTCCCAGAGACTCATTCCTAACATGTCACTATTTTTCCAGATCTCTCTCTCTCTTTCTCTCTTTCTTTTTTTTCCTTTTTCTCTCTTCTACACTCAAAATTCCAAACTGAGAGCGAAACTCCCGGAAAATATGAGCGGAAGTAGAATAATGCCGGTGATAGTAATAGACATGGAATTTATGTTTTAGGCAAAATGTAGAAACCCTAAGAGACACCTTAACGTCCTTCAAAAATCGGACCATCCTGTTTCCACAGAACTACAACACGGATTTTGGTTTCCCGCGTCGGTGATGGTTAAACCGTTTGTGTTTAATATAGTTTCCCTTTGTACCCTTTCCTTTTTTCGCTTGTTTTATTGATCTGTGTAGTTCAGTGTATCATTACTAGTTTACTCTATGTACTTGTGTAATTCAACTTATGCTCAGGATACCAATTTGCCGTTATATTCAAAATTTTAATGGAGATACAATTCAATTTCCTTCCTAACTCTATCATTGGAATCTTAATATTCAATGAGATTTGAATAGACTTCATTCTTTATTCCCTAATCACGTTGTGGTATGTATTAGAGCTCTAAAACCTCCTACTCTCGGAAAACAAGATAAGTGAAATGATTTGATAGTAAAGGAGGAAGTTTTTCACTAAACAATGCTTATGTTACTCTGATTAAGCAATTAGGCATTTATGATCATAGGGGCTTTTGGAAAAAATTATGGAAGGCAAAGCTTGATGAATGACATAAAATTTCCTTATAGAAAATGCTTAAAGGAGCTCTAAGTATAAGGAAAAGCATTGGAGCATTCGTAAAGTTAGATGATTATAGTTGCCCTATTTGCTACGAAAAAGTGAAGGATATTGAACATCTTTTCATAAGATGTGAAGTTTTATGATCATGGTGGCTACACTATAAATGGAATATCATTTGGACATAATTCACACACAAATTGGACATTTTTTTCATATGTCCGATTGATATTAGATCCTCCTAAAGCACTCTTACCTTGCAATATTACAGCAGATTTATTCACTCTTACTGCAGTAGTAATACTTGAATATTTATAGTATTTGCATAATAGGATTATTTTTCATAATCAACAACTAAAATGCTCAATTTGATAAAAATTTAATTGTGACTAGAGTGAAAGAGTTAAAAGAAGTATTAATAAATAAAGCCCATGACATTCAAGAGAATTCAACACGAGATGAAGAGATTTTTATACCAACAGAATGGAAGGCTCTACCAGTTAATTCTTTTAAGTTTAATATTGATGTATGGTGGAAAAACGGGCAAGCTATGATTGAAGTTGTAATTTGAAATCATGAAGGCCATGTCTTGGATGTATGGACACAGAAGACAAATACAAGTTGCGTGGATACTGCTGAAGCTTTTGCTTTTAAAGCAGCTGTGGATCATGATTTACGCAAGAAAAATTTAAATGTTTATTTAAAAAGGGATGCAAAATTCAAAGTTGAAGCTATCATGGAAGACAAGTTTGAAAATGTTTCAGAAATGACAGCAGATTTAGTTAAAGAGATTCAAACAAAGCTTCATAGATTTCTGAGAATATTAGGCTTGAATAGTATTGTACAGGCTGTGAATTTAGTATAGAATAAGCTGGATTTTGGTTGTTGATACCAACTGTATTATTACTAAGTTAGTGAGAATTTGTCTACCTTTTAGTCCTATTTATAGTATTGTATATACATGTGAATGAATAAGAGAAAATAAAATAAGAATTCAGTTTCTCTCCACCATCTCTCAATATTTTCTTCATGGTATCAAAGCTTCTCTGAAATCCAATTATGTCCAAGGAAGAAATTTTTATTTTTCCATTGCTGAATACGTCTGTTTTTCAACCATCATTTCTGTCATCATCTCAGACCAGTTATCATCTCAGCCATCTCAGATCAGTGGTGGTGTTTGCCCAGCTTGGACAGGAACACTCTGGAACTTGGCAACAGTGTTAGGTGTACGAAGTATTCCCTGAGGAGACTCAACAGCAAGCTCAGCTGCTTCTTTATACTTTGTTTGCGCAAACAGCTCTTGAAAAATACTGGACTACCAGGTTCTAAGCACCTCAATTGCATTCTGTTTTTTCTACCCATCCGTAAGCTACCTCTTGTAATATATCTAGACCCAATCTGCCCAGTTTTAACCCAATAGACCCAATCTGCCCAGTTTCAACCCAATAGACCCAATCTGCCCAGTTTCAACCCAATAGACCCAATCTGTTCAGAAAATAATTGACCCAATCTGTTCAGTAAATAATTGGCCCAATCTGCCCAGATTGAAATAACATCAGTTTTATGACAATCCGAGCATCAATGGCCACAGGAAAACCCGTCATGACCGGTTACAATGGAGGTTCCACCGAAAATAATATTTTACCCATCACCAGTCACAAATTAAATGGGCATAATTATCTTCAATGGTCCCAATCTGCCACTGTCGCTCAATCAGGTAACACCACCAACACTTTTAGTGTGAAACAGATTAAGAGACAATGGATTATAGATTCAGGTGCTTCAGATCACATGACGGGTGATGCATCTCTTCTTGTAAATCTTAAAACTTCCCAAGAAGGATACACTATCAGAATTGTCGATGGATCAATATCTAAAGTAACAGGGATTGGTTCAACGAAAATTTCAAAATCTTTTATTCTTGATTCTGTTCTTCTTGTTCCAACCCTTGATTGTAATCTCTTATCAATTACTAAACTCACACGTGATAAAAATTGTGTGGCAAAATTTGTTCATAATTTATGTGAATTTCAAGACTTGGATTCGGGGAAAACGATTGGCAGTGCTAAAGAATGCTTGGGACTCTATCTTCTCAACAGTGAAGACCTTCCAAAAAGACAAATCCTACAAGCTGTGTCCGAGGTTCAGTATCAAAATAAAGCTTTATTAAATTTTAATTCCAATAACAATGGTGAAATCATGTTGAAACACTATCGTCTCGGTCATCCTAATTTCCTATATTTGGAAAAACTTTTCCCTTAATTATTCAAAAATAAAAATTCAAAGGATCTTAAATGTGAAGTATGTGAATTCTCAAAACATGTTAGAAATTCATATCCTACTCTCCCACATAAAAAATCACATCCTTTCTCTCTAATTCACTCTGATATTTGGGGACCGTCTCAAATCAAAAACATAACAGGGACACGATGGTTTATTTCATTTGTAGATGATCATACTCGAACCACTTGGTTATTTCTTATGAAAGAAAAATCTGAAGCATGTCAGATATTTAAAAATTTTAATATCATGATTCAAACTCAATTTCAAACAAAGATCCAAGTATTGAAAATTGACAATGTTAGGGAATACTTCGCATCAATTCTCAGTGATTATCTGTCAAGTCATGGGATTGTCCATCTAAGCTCCTGTGTTGACACACCTCAACAAAATGGGGTGGCTGAAAGGAAAAATAGGCATCTTCTCGAGGTAGCTAGATCTCTCATGTTCACAACTCATGTCCCTAAACATTTCTGGGGGGAAGCTGTCCTTACGGCTACCTATCTTATCAATAGGATACCCTCTCGTGTCCTAACTTTCAAAACACCCATTAGTACTCTTCTTGAGTCATACCCACACACGAGAATCGTGTCCAACATTCCTTTTAAAATATTTGGATGTTCTGCTTATGTCCATGTACATCATAGAGATAAACTTGATCCCAGAGCTATCAAATGCATATTCCTAGGGTATTCATCAAACCAAAAAGGTTACAAATGCTTCTCTCCTATCACAAGGCGATTTTACAATACAATGGATGTCACATTCTTTGAACAAAATCCATACTATTCCAAACCTGTTATTCAGGGGGAGAACATAGGCAATGAATACCAACTTTGGAATAGCATTACCACTCAGCCTCCCATAAATTCTGTCTCAAATCATATCCCACAAATTCTAGAAAGTAAATTAGTATCTCAAACAAATGCTTCTAATAATCCCAATGAACCCTCAACTCCTCTACCAACAGATCCAAACTTCCATGTCCCAAACAATGATTTTTTTGTCTACTCTAGGAGGAGAAGAACTCGAGAGGGAACGGAGAACCAAGCATATCTTGAGCCAGTCCAAGAGTCCAACCCGACTACAGATCACTTCGACAATTCACAAGGTAACATCATTGAATTTCCTATTATTGAGTTACCTCCTAATGATTTGAATTTGCCAATTGCTATAAGGAAAAGGTGTAAGATCTTGCACAAACCACCCCATCTACAACTTTGTTTCCTATAAAAATCTCTCACCAAGTTATAAAGCATTTATCAAGGACCTTGAGCAGATACAGGTTCCAAATTCCGTTCATGAAGCCTTTTAGGTACCTGAATAGAAGACATCGATTTTTGAAGAACTCAATGCCTTAGAGAAAAACAAGACTTGGGAGATCACAAAACTACCACTAGGAAAACAAGTTGTTGGGTGTAAATGGATCTTTACAATCAAACACAAAGTAGACGGTAGTGTAGAAAGATTCAAAGCTCGCCTTGTGGCTAAGGGATTCACTCAGACATATGGGATTGACTATCAGGAGACTTTTGCACCTATAGCTAAGCTCAACACTATTCGTGTTCTTCTCTCCCTAGCATCTAACTTGGATTGGCCTCTCTACCAATTAGATGTCAAGAATGCATTCCTCAATGGTGATCTCGAAGAAGAAGTCTACATGGACATTCCTACTGGAATTGAATCTCCTATTCCAACCAATAGAGTTTGCAAACTTAAGAAATCCTTATATGGATTGAAACAGTCTCCACGTGCCTGGTTCGATAGGTTCTCTAAAATTCTAAAGAGATATGTGTACAATCAATGCCAATCAGATCACACACTATTCGTCAAACACTTCTTCAATGACAAAATAGTTATCCTAATTGTGTACGTAGATGATATTGTTTTAACAGGTAATTCTACAATTGAGATGAATAAACTCAAAGAATTCCTTCTCAAGGAATTTGAGATCAAAGACCTAGGCAATCTCAAATATTTCCTAGGAATGGAAGTAGCACGAACAAAAAGGGGCATATCTATATCTCAAAGAAAATATGTACTTGATCTTCTAAAGGAAACTGGAATGATTGGGTGTAAACCGGCAGAAACTCCGATGGACTCTACAGTAAAACTCGGAATCAAAGAAAATAGTACACCTGTGGACAAAGGCCGTTACCAACGATTAGTGGGAAAACTCATTTACCTATCCCACACTAGACCAGATATTGGTTTTTCAGTAAGTGTTGTAAGTCAATTTATGAACAGTCCTACTGAAGAACACATGGAGGCGGTCTATCGTATACTCAGGTATCTCAAGATGACACCAGGAAAAGGATTATACTTCAGTAAGAATCCCACCAGAAAAATTGAAGTCTTTGCAGATGCTGAATGGGAAGGTTCTATAATGGATCGCAGATCTACCACTGGGTATTGTACCTTCGTATGGGGAAATCTTGTAACTTGGCGAAGTAAGAAACAGTCAGTAGTCGCTCGAAGCAGTGCAGAAGCTAAATTTAGAGCTATGGCCCATGAGATTTGTGAAGGAATGTGGTTAAGAAGACTACTCAGTGAACTAGACTTCACAACTCCTGAACCTATCAGCATGCATTGTGATAATCAAGCTGCAATAAGGTATTGTACCTTCGTATGGGGAAATCTTGTAACTTGGCGAAGTAAGAAACAGTCAGTAGTCGCTCGAAGCAGTGCAGAAGCTGAATTTAGAGCTATGACCTATGGGATTTGTTAAGGAATGTGGTTAAGAAGACTACTCAATGAACTAGACTTCACAACTCTTGAACCTATCAGCATACATTGTGATAATCAAGCTGCAATAAGAATTGCAAAAAATGCAGTTCATCATGACCGAACCAAACATGTAGAAATTGATCGTCATTTCATTAAAGAGAAGTTAGATGGAAAAATTGTGGACCTACTATATACCTCTACCCATCATCAAATTGCAGATATCCTTACCAAAGCATTACCTCGAACAAATTTTGAAGAACTGAGTTGCAAGTTGGGAATGATTAATATCTATTACCCAACTTGAGGGGGAGTGTAGATTTTCTGAGAATATTAGGTTGGAATAGTGTTGTACAAGCTGTGAATTTAGTGTAGAACAAGCTGGATTTTGGTTGTTGATACCAGCTGTATTATTCCTAAGTTAGTGGGAATTTGTCTACCTTTTAGTGCTATTTATAGTGCTATATATACATGTGAATGAATAAGAGAAAATAAAATAAGAATTCAGCTTCTCTCCACTATCTCTCAATATTTTCTTCAGATGGATTCCTCACAACCTCAATCATACATCTCACAATTTAGTTTTTAAGGCTCACTCCAAAGAAGTATGAGATTCTAAGAGTAATTTTTTAAATTCTCCTATTGTAATAGCCTCAAACAACAACTAGGCGTCATTACGCATTCAGAATTTACTCTCTTTTTTGTGAAGGTGTACGGTGTTTCTTCTTCCTTATCATGCTTACCTTGGGTAGCATGAACTTGTTTTAATTTCCTGGTGAGCTCTTCGATTCCATCATTGTGTTCTTTTACTTTCCTGTAAAACCTTTCAGCTATAAGTGAGTTTTAAATCTAAACTCTTCATCTTTGCAAACCTCTCACTGGCTAAGATTCTAGTAATCTAATTATTACAAACAAAGAGAGATTAGTGGTGACTTGTCTGGTTCTTTCTTGTTGATCTTTCTAAGAAATTTTTGCTCTTCATTTCTTCATAGAAGATGCACATGGCTTCGGAAGCAAGCCCATGAAGTTTAACCGAAGAGCGGATACTAATTGAAATGAAGGATGGTTCTGTTTAAACATGAAATTTCTTTCTTGTGACTCTATGAGACCTTTTGCATGTCACCCTTAATATTAGTGGATGATATTAATTTTCTATTCCTTGTTAACTGTTGCTAGTGCTCATCCTTTTCTTCTCTGCTAAAGAAAAGTTCTCTCATAGCTCTACTATTGTGACTCTTCAAGTACATTTTTGGCTTCCTTTTTTTCTCTTCACTTTCAACTGATCCTTTTTCTTTTCTTGGTGGGTTTTGCTTTTTGCTGTAATCTACCTTGTTTTTTAGCATTTGGGCCTTTATGGTGCTTTTGTTCTTTATGGCCTTCTAATGAGTTAGTAACACCATTGTCTTTTTTCTCTCTCATCTTTCCAACCTTGTCTCTGCTATAAACGGTTTCTTTCATGACTTTTTATGAGTTCCTTTGCATGCCATCCTTAACATGTTTTATTCAAATTCAACTAAACTTCTACTTTCTTCTTATACTGATTTCATCTCATTTCTTCATCTTTTACCGTATTCTTCTTCTAAATACATCTTTCCTTTAACTTTCAAACTTCATCTTATCAATGGTCTCTTAACTTTGCCACTTTATATGTGAATATCTTCTTTAAATTTGTGGTACTACTAGAGGTGTTTTCCATAAATGCTCAATGGCTCCCACAAGCCTAGTAATTGTTTCTTGGAACTGTCTAGAAGTATGTAGCTACTCGGTAGTTTTTGACATCAAGAATATTTGTAACCTTCATTCCCCTCAGGTTTTGTTACTAATGGAAACAAAAACCAAACGTCATAAAATTAGTTTTCAAAATATGTTTTGTGTCAACCCCACTGGTTTAAAGGGTACTTGTGGTAGTCTAGCCTTATTTTAAAATATCAATGACTTGGTTACAATTAAGCGGTATCATGATTTCTTTATTGAAACTGAAATTTATGATTTTTTTAATAGAAGATGGATTTTTTTTATATGTATTGCTCTTCTAATGAAACTATAAAGCACCAATGATAGGATCTTTTAGGTCCTAGAATGCCTTATATAATGATTATGTTTGTATGGGTGATTTTAATGTCATTTTAAGTCATGATGAAAAGCATGGGTCAAGTAAGGCTTAACCCACTATGAATAATTTTGCTAATGGTTACATTAAAGAGATGCTTGACAAATTGTGGATGCTTCTCTATCATTCTTATAGGGTTGTTCATGGATAGGCTTTTAACTATCACAAACCTATAGTCCTCTTCCATAATCAAGCACTTGATAAACCTTGATTCTGATTCTTTCATCCTGGGTGTGAAGAGACATTTAAATAGGCTTGGGAAACTCTAGTACGTGGCGCATGTTAGTTTAGACTTGGAAAAAGGCTCAATGTGTGTCGTTGTAGTTAACAAAATGAAAACAAGATGTGTTTAGAAACTCTTTGATAAAAATTAAAGAGTTGGGTAAAAATCTCTCTCATATTGAAAGATCTTATCTTTTGATCATAGAGTTTATTTGAAAAATTATGAGCAATTGGAACAAGCTCATAGACAAGTAGAAAGCATTTGTCCTGAATGGTCTATAATATAATGGGTGAAAAATGGTGATCGTAATTCAAAGTTTTTTTCATACTTCAGTTTCTAATTATAAAATAAAAAATAGAGTAGAAGGTTTAGAAAAAGAGGATGGGTGTTGGATAACTATCTAGGACAAGGTTAATTTTGTTATGCTTGCATATTTTGATAAACTCTTTAAAGCTTCTAATTCAAGATTTTTGATGAAGTAATTGCTTCTATGACTCCAAAAGTTAAAGATGATCTTAAAAAAGGACTAGAGAGGTTTTCATTATAAAGTTTACTAGAGATACTCCAACAAATCAATCCCTTTTAAGGCTCCTGATCCTGATGACTTTCCTACAATATTTTTTTAAAAGTTTTGGCATATTGTAAATAAAGATGTCACCTTGGTGGTTAAAAGCTTCTTCTAACATAGTGAACTTTCATCAACCTCTAATTATTCTAATATTGTGCTTATTCCATAAGTTGATGCTCCAAAAAAATAAGACTCACTAGAGGCCAATTAGTTTGTGCAACATAGTTTTACAAAATTATTTCGAAGATATTGACTAATAAGCTTTAGATTTATACTACAGAAATTATGAGTCTTTTTGAAAGTGCATTCTTTTAAATACTCATTATTGACAATGTTCTAATTACTCACGAACTATTACATTATTACATCTGTTGAGATCTAGTAGAAAAGAGAACAATTGTCACCTAACTCTTAAGTTGGATATGAGTAAAACTTTTGACCGGGTTGAATGGAACTTTTTGGAAGTCATCATGAGAAAATTGTGTTTTCACTTCAAATTTATTGGTTAGATTATACAATGCATCTCAACCGTCTCCTTCTTTTGTGTTTTGGGTGATAATCTCTTAAAATTCTAAGCCTTAAAAGGGCAGTGGGCAAAGCGATTCTCTCTCAATATACATTTTCCTTTTATGCCTCTCTGAATGGGTAAGATCCCAAAGGAGCTCAAAAATAAACCTTTTGAGACCCCTATATTTTCAAGAATTGTTACCCATTCTTTTATATAAACTGTTGTAGACTTGTAGTATTGGCTTTATTAAAAAAAAATCATTGAATTAAACCAGCACTCCTAAGTTAAGGCTCAAGTACATGGAGAGAGAGAGAGAGAACCCTCAAACGAGGTAAACTGACAGTTTTGAGAATTCTTTCTTTTAGAAGAGGTCAAACCTTACCATATATGTAATTGAAAACTTCTCTCCACTTTTTTTTTTTTTAAATAATACTTGCACATTTATAAGTTTCGAACCTAGCTCTTTCGTTACTTATAACAAAATATTTATCATTGCACTACTAATATCTAATAATTATAATTGTTGTTGTCTAAGATAAAAAGGCTCAACTATAACATATAATGATTATGTAATAAAAGTAGAAATTTTCCGTATATAATTAGGCCTAATTAACCTAAAATAGAAAAAATGTATAATTTGCAATTAAAATGACTCACCAGTTCCTCCCAATAACTTCCTTAGAAGAATAACCAGTCATGCTGAAAAAGCCACTGCTTGCATACATAATAGGAACCTCAGGTCTTGTAGCATCAGAAACAACAAAAGTCTGTTGAAGTGTAGCCAAAGCATCCTTTAATTCTTGTGAAACCCTAGGTAATGCTCCTTCAGATGCATTTGATTCTTCTGATGTTCTTGTTGATTCCAATCCTAAACCAATCCTACCTGACAAATTCTTACCTTTCTCTCCATAATTATCTCCTGATGTTTTTCCTATAGCCTTGAAACTTCCTTCTTCAACATCTGACTTCACGACTAGTCCCCATTCTGCTGTTCTTTCTATTATGTTCAACTCTGTTATTTTTTGGCTGTTTGATGAAGATTGCCCATTTGGGTTATTACCATTGTTTTTGAAATTTGTGCTTTTAGACTTATTATTGGTTTCTGATGAATTTTCAAATGCCATCCACTTGTTAATTGGTTCTTTACCGATAGAAGTTGAAGCAAAGCTGCTGTCTAATGTTCCACCAAATTCAGTCTTGTTAATAGACTGTCCATTATTATGACTCACCTCCGGTTTAAAGACTTCGATTGATCGCCGGTTATGCTTTTCTCCGCCGGTTCCTTCATCCTTTTGCTTCTGCTTCTCCATTTTCTAATTGCTTTGTTAGTGACTAGAGAAAAGTCACCTGCTGATAGAAATTATAAAAGCAATTTTGGGAATTATGTCAGTACGTAGACTTTTTATAAGTAGAAAACGGATTTAAAAAAATGGAGAAGAAGAAGAAGAAGTTGGTAGTCTTGAAAGAATAGCAAATATATATGAAACCTGCATGAAGGAATTAGGAACAACATGTTGATCTTAATATGTTTTGCAAGCATTGTAAAGAAAATGAGAATGATACTAATTTCACTCAATACAAAATGAAAAAAAAAACACTTACTTTTTCCATCAAAGTCAAGTCTAATATATTCAATCTAGATTGAGATGAGGGTTTTTTTTTTAAATAACCTGCTCAAATTACGTGCAAAGTTGTTCGAAAGTAAGATCATTTGAATGTGAGCACTCTTTTTTATCACCTTGGCTTTAGGTATGGACAGATAAAACACATGTAGGGGATGGGAAAGGAAGATAACGTTTCAGGTTTTCATTAATATCGCCTCACAATCATGTATGTCCCTCAAATTGACATCTTTTTTTTTTCAAAAGCTACTTTGTGAATATATTTCTTCTTCTTTTCACATAAACAACTATGATATTGGCATGGAGTAATTAATATATAGAACAAGTGGACAAAGCTAAGTGCTTTGTGAGGCCAAGAAAAATCAACTTACTATTCTTTGGGGATAGATAAATTCACCATCACATTAAAGATATGGGTTGTGTATTTTTTAAACATTATAAATTATATTTATTAAAAAAATCATAAATTAGATATTGACTACAGCAATAAGAAAACTGACGATGAAAATTAAGCAAAAACGTCAGTATTGGTTGGTCATTTCAAGTTCCACGTCTTGACAATTGTAAGTTGTAATTACTCATGAAACTGAAAGCAATTCTTTTTGAAATCACTTATAACGAAATCACTTTTTGATAAAAGTACAAATATAAAAAAACATTTTGGTTAAAAATAATTTTAAGATAAACATTTAGATATTTAAAAAAAATGTTTAAAAATGGTTTCCTAATTATTTTAAGAATCAAAGATAACGATATTTTAAAGAGCTATTTTTATTACAACCACCACAACAACAAAATATGTATAAAAAAAATTATTTTACTTCTAGTATTAATAACATCTTAATATCATCGTTATTTAATAAAATTATCGTTAATGATTTATTATCTTAATAAAAACAATTTCGGTTGTACCAATATCGCTATTAATTTTTTAAAATTATAAAGTTAAGTATTACAATTGTTGTGAGTTTAGTTTGAAGTGCTAAACAGTAAAGACATGTTTGGAAATTGGAAAGGCTTGATCTTTGTGTGCCCCTAAGGCCCTAGCTTGCCTATTTAGTGGCATGAAGCATTCAATTGGATAAAACAATGGCTTCTTCTCCTGGGCAGAGAACTAAAGGCAATAATAGTGGTCTTGAAATTACTTCTCCAAGCATTACTTACACCAGTGCAGGTCAAATACTTGTAGGGTATATATTGAGTAACACGTGGCAATCATTGAGCCGCAGGAGAAGTACCAAAAGATGATGTTGGTACGTGTCAGAATATTGGTTTCTGCCCCTATCAGAAATTTTGTGGTGCCTGTTGTATTAGTACTCCAATCCACCTCCCTAACATGACCAAATCAACATGAATCTTAAAGTAGTTTTCTTCTTTTTTTTTCTCCATAAAAAGCCATGACATCATTGATCTTCTGTATTTCAACTTTATTTACCCAAGTGAGACGTTCTCGATTACGTAATTTTTACTAAATGATTAAGTTAATTTTATGATTATTAAGTTATGTATCAAACATTGAGTAATTTTTTAAAATTAATATTTTAATTTTATAATTTATAAATGAATCATTGTTATTATAAAAATAAATATTTTTAATTTTATAATTTATAAAAATAAATATTTTTAATTTATTAAAATTAAAAATATTAAAAATAAATAATTATAATACTTAATTTTTATAAATAATAGGATTATACATAATCAATTTAAATTATTTTAATTCTATTTTTTTTCAAAAATTATGATATTTTTTATATTCAATATAATAATTATAAAATTAAATTATTTAATCCATTGTCACAAATTCTTTCAGTTAAATTGTATGCCTATCAAGAAATTTGGTTGCACATATGGTCCAAATTGGTTTAATTGCATCTTTTGACTTATGGGTACAAAACTTGAAACAAGTGTTGGATACTGGGTAGTCTTTAGTAAATATTCGTTTTCATCTATTTATTTATTTTGAAAAACTACTCAGTTAGTGTCCGATTTTAACATATTTAAAAAAGAAGGGTTAAGCAAACCTTTTAATGTAAAATTTAGGTATATAGAACTTTCGTACAGACGTAAAACGAAAGTTAAATGACAAAAAATAACCCCACTAGAAGCTTTGTGATAACCTACGGGTAAAATCACTTTTTTTTATTTTAATATTATATTTTGATAATGGTTACTATAGAAAATATGAAAAATATTTAATTAAGTTTGTTATTAAAATGCTAATTTTTGTTCATTTAATATGAAGATGAATATGTAGTCTTGACTACCATAAATTCTTTAAAAATTTTGCCTATAAATGATTTCTTTCATTTGTGCAAGATATAGGATGAATGAATCAGAGAGCATCCATAAGAAAAATAAAAAATAAAAATCTCTATGAGAGTTATCTTGTGAGTTACTATTTAGATAAAAAAAATTATTTTTTCTTTATAAGTAATATTTTTCTTATTTTGTGAGAGAGTTATTTCTCTTATTATGATAGAAATTAGAATTGTTATTTCATTCTAATTAGAGAGAATGTGTTGTAATCCTTATTTTAAAATAGTAAAATCCTCTTATACTTGTCTGTGATTTTTTACCTCAATTTGTTCACGGGGGATGAGGGTATCTTATTGTAATTAGAGAAAATATGTTATAATCCTTATTTTACAATAGTGAAATCCTCTTATACTTGTCTGTGAGGTGAAATCCTCTTATACTTGTCTGTGATTTTTTACCTCAATTTGTTCGGGGGGATGGGGATATCTTATTGTAATTAGAGAAAATATGTTATAATCCTTATTTTACAATAGTGAAATCCTCTTATACTTGTCTGTAATTTTTTACCTCAATTTGTGCTAGAGGGTTTCACGTAAAATATTTGTGTCCATTTTATTTTCATTATTCTCAATTCCACTTCAGTTGTGTGTTAGCTTTGATCCGGTAATTTTCCTAACAATGGTATCATAGAAGGTTGAGGGGTGTGAAACAGATCGTTGTGAACGAGATGTCGACTATGACAAAGTTCGATGTTGAGAAGTTCAACAAGAGTAATTTCTTGTTGTGGAAAATGAAGACTAAGGCAATTTTGAGGAGAGATAATTGTTTGAAAGTAATTAGAGAAAGACCCATAGAGATCACTGATGACAGCAAGTGTAACGAGATAAACGACAATACAATTGCCAATCTATACTTAGCACTAGTTGATGGAGTGTTATCTAGTGTGGTAGAAAAGAAGATTGCGAAGGAGATTTGGGATACTCTAACAAGACTGTACGAGGCTAAGTCATTATATAATAAGATCTTCTTAAAGAGGAGATTGTACACTTTTCAAATGACGGAATCCACATCGATGACTGACCACATCAACATTTTGAATACTCTATTTTCGCAACTTACATCAATGGGTTACGCAATAGAGACATTTGAACGTGCAGAGCTTCTATTACAAAATCTACCTTACTCGTATGATGAACTCATCATCAAAATGATGAACAACATCCTCACGGACTATCTAGTCTTCCACGAAATTGTAGCCACTATTTTGGAAGAAGAAACTAGGTGCAAAAACAAGGAAGACAAACAAGTAGGTTCACAATAAACGAAATTTTTGACGATGATGAAAGGAAGATCAACGAAACGTGGCCCCAATAGGAGTCAGAATCATGGTAATTCAAAATCAAGAAATAAGAATAATTTCAAGTGTTACAATTATGGCAAGAAAGGGCATGTCAAGAAGGATTGTTGGTTCAAAAAGAAGAGTGGAGTCCTTGAGTCATCAAATGCTTAAGGGAATGTGGCAAATGCCTCAAATGATCGTGAAGTTTTATACATCAAGGCAACAACGATAGTTGGAGGTAGAAAGTATTTTATTGATATATGGTTATTAGACTTAGGAGCAACATGGCACATGACATCTCGGAGAAAATGGTTTCACAAATATGAACCAATCTCAGGAGGTTTTGTACACATGGGTAATGATCATGCTTTGGAGATCACTGGTATTGGTACTATCAAGATAAAGATGTTTGATAGTACAGTTTGCACTATTCAGGAGATATGACACGTGAAAAGCCTGAGAAAGAATCTATTGTCTTTGGGTCAAATGAATAGTCTTGGATGTAAGACCCATATTGAAAATGGGATCATGAGAATTTTCAAAGACGTACTTGTGGTTATGAAGGCATAAAATATTGTGACGAATTTATTCATGCTAAAAGGAGAAACAATGTAAGGAGTTGATGTGTGTGTCGCGTCAATCAACAAGTGAGAAGATTCAACATAGATGTGGCATCTCAAATTAGGTCACATGTCAAAACAAGGTTTCAAGATTCTCTTCGACAGAAAGCTACTTCCAGGGCTCAAATCGGTAAATATACCTTTTTGTGAGCATTGTGTTACAAGTAAGCAACATATATTGAAGTTTAACAAATCTGATGCCAGGAGTAAATGTATTCTACACTTGATTCATTATGATGTATGAGAGTCACCAGAAATGTTCCTAGAAGGAGCAAAGTATTTTTGTATCTTTTATTGATGATTATTCCAAGAGATGTTGGGTGTATCCAATCAAGAAGAAGTGATATGTATTTCTGGTATTTAAAGACTTCAAAGCGCGGGTGGAACTTGAATATAGGAAAAGGATCAAGTGCTTGAGGATAGATGATGGAAGATAGTATATAGATGGCGAGTTTCTTGCTCTTTGCAAGCGAGAAGGTATTAAAAGATAGTTCATAGTCACATACACATCTCAACAAAATGGAGTGGCAAAACGGATGAATAGAACTCTTATAGAAAGGATGAGAGTTATGTTGAGGACTACAGGTTAATCCAACTCTTTTTGGGCAGAAGCAGCCAAAACTACTTGTTATGTGATAAATCGATCGCCATCAATAGCAATTGATTTAAAGACACCGATGGAGATATGGACTGATAAGCTAGCAGACTACTCTACTTTACATTCTTTTGGATGTCTTGTATATATGATGTACAATTCTTAAGAAAGAACGAAGTTGAACCCAAAATCTAGGAGGTGTATATTCTTGGGGTATGCTGATGGAGTGAAAGGGTATCGCATGTGGGATCCCACTACTCGCAAGGTTATCGTCAACATGGATGTGATCTTTACAGAAGATCAACTACTACAAACAGATGGAAACGATAGCACATCGAAAAGGTTTCAAAGACTACACCAATGTAGGTGAAAATTAATCCGGTACAAGAAACTCCAGTTTCAACTGAAGCAACACCAGAGTATGAGGTATGAGAACCAGTCAAGTCCGAGGGCAGAAATTTGTCAGTCAACTCGTGAGAGAAGGCCGCTAGATAGGTATTTAGAGTATGTTACGGAGAGCAATTTTGCATACTATCTTTATGGATGGTAGCAATACAGGAAGAAATTGAAGCTCTACACAAGAACAAGACTTGGGAACTGGTACCATTGTCATATGGGAGAAAAGCCATAGGTAGCAAATAGATCTACAAGATCAAGTGGGATAGCAATGATTAAGTGGAACGATTTCGTGTAAGATTGGGGTAAAAGGTTTCGCTCAGAAAGAAGGTATTGATTTCAATGAGATATTTTCCCCTATAGTTCGGCTTATAATAATCAAAATAGTATTGGTTATGTGTGCTACGTTTGACTTACATCTGGAGTAGTTGAATGTGAAAACTACATTTCTTCATGGATAACTTGAAGAAGAAATCTATATGCTCCAACCAGAAGGTTTTACTAAAACAGGAAAGGAGAACTTGGTTTACAGGTTGAACAAATCTCTATACGGTCTTAAACAGGCACCGAGGTGTTGGTATAAGAGATTTGATTTCTTTATTATTAGCCTTGGATACAACAAACTCAATTCAGACCATTGAACATACTTCAAAAATTTTGATGGTGATAATAATTTTATTACCTTGTTGTTATATGTGGATGACATGTTGGTAGCAGGCCCCAAGAGAGATCAAATCCAAGAATTGAAGGCACAGTTAGCTAAGGAGTTTGGTATTAAGGACTTGGGACTAGTAAATAACATTGTAGGGATGCATATTCACCGAGATAGAAATAACAAGAAGATTTGGCTTTCTTAGAAAAACTACTTCAACAAGATCTTCTGACGCTTCAACATATAAGATAATAAGCTAATTTTTACCCCATTTCCTATTAATTTCAAGTTATACTCAAGTATGTGTCCTAGCAATGAAGCAGAAAGGAGAGAGATGTCTCGAGTATTGTATGCATCAACAGTGGGAAGTTTAATGTTAGTCATGATATGTATAAGATCTGATATTGCATAAGCAGTGGGAGTAGTTAGTTGGTTTATGGCGAATCTTGGAAGAGAGCATTAGAATACTATGAAGAGGGTTTTGAGATACATCAGAGGAACCTCAAATGCTGCATTATGTTACGAATGATCAGATTTTACTATTAAAGGCTATGTTGATTCAGATTTTGCAGGGGATCTCAATAAAAGGAAGTCTACTACAAGTTATGTGTTTACACTTGCAAGAGGAGCTATAAGCTAGGTATCTAAACTGCAATCGTTTGTAGCTCTATCTATAATGGAATCAGAATACATGGCGACTACACAAGCTTGCAAAGAAGCAATATGGATACAGAGGTTATTGGAGGAGCTCGGGCATAATCAGGAGAAGTTTGTTCTGTTTTGTGACAATTAGAGTGCTTTGCACATATCAAGGAATCCAGCTTTTCATTCATAGACAAAGCATATAAGGGTTTAGTATCACTTTGTTTGAGAAGTAATGGAAGAAGGCAGTGTGGATATGTAGAAGATTCACACTGATGAGAACCTAGCAGATGTTATGACCAAGCCAATTAACGCTGATAAGTTCAAATGGTGTAGATCCTCATATGGTTTAGCGGAAACGTAAGCAAACATGGATTTAGCAAGTGAGAAAGTATGGAAGGATTACAAAAGTGACTTTAAGTGGGAGAATGTGATAACCGATGACCTTGTTTAGTGGTAAAACCACTTTCTTGGTTTAGTATTATATTTTGCTAATGGTTGTAGTGGAAAATATGGAAGACATTTAATTAAGGTTGTTATTGGAGCACTAATTTCTTGTTCATTGAATGTGGAGATGAACTTGGAGTCTTGGTTACCATAAGTTTTTTAAGGATATTGTCTATAAATGACTTGTTTCATTTGTACAAGATATATGGTGAATGAATCAGAGAGCATCCATAAGAAAGATAGAAAAAATCTTTGTGAGAGTTATCTTCTAAGTCACTACATAGATAGAAAAATTTGTTCTTTTTTTGTAAATAATATTTTCTCTACTTTGTGAGAGAGTTATTTCTTCTATTACAATAAAATTTATAAATGGTATCTCATTGTAATTAGAGAGAAGATGTTATAATCCTTATTTTACAATAATGAAATCTTTCTACACTTGTCAGTGATTTTTTATATCAATTTGTTCGTGGGGTTTTCACGTAAAATATTTGTGTTCATTTTATTTTCATCATTCTCAATTTTATTTCAATTGTGTGTTAGATTCGACCCGATAATTTTTCCTAACAAGCTTTGTTACGTGCCTATTGGTAGAAATAAAAATATAAAAACTGAAGTATATTGTTAAAACGACACTAACTCAAAATAGATTATAAATAGTGATATAATTAAACCATATATCATAAATATTTCTATTTATTTTTGCTCGCACAGATTGATAGATGATAACTATATTTAATTTTCTAAGACTTAATTTTCCATCATATATAACATTGGGAATAAATGGTTAAGCCAAGATACATAGAGTTATATCTACACTATTGTCTGACTCATTTAGGAGCTCAGCTCCTATGCAAAATATCAAATGTTGGAGGCTACACAAAAGATCTAAGAACGTTAATAAGTTCAAAAATTACACGATGAGATCTTCCGAGTAAACTAATCCTAAACTAGATATGGGACATAATCTGCAAGACAAGCAACACAAGGTAGTAAGTAATACAAAAAAATATATCCCCACAATGCACTCTAAATATGAAATAACTAACACTAGAACTTTCAAGCATTTATCATCTTACCTTTATTCCAATGTAAAACAAGACTAACATTTTGCATCATAAAAGAACGTCGAGTTGGTTCAATGCATATAGAAAAGTCAAGGAAATCAAAGATAAAAGATGTTGGCAACTTGGCGTACCATCTTTTTTAAGAAATCGAGTAATCAACCAATTGATGCCTGATGGTCCAATCACAAAACCAACTAGATTTGCAACCTAAATGGAAAGTGTGTAACAAAGATGTGGCTATACAGAATAACAAGAATAAAAAGATAAAACGAAGGTACAAATTATCATGGTATTCTCTTGAACTTTTTATGAAGTGGCACCAGATTACTCACTCCATGAGGATCCAATACCATTGGAAAACTGTATCAATCATCGTTGGTATCGACAAAAATGACTTGATATAAATACTCGTGAAACATATGACATGAGCTTATTTCAATTCATGTTAGTAAACTCAAAAGAATTCGAAGTGAATCATTTGTAAGTGAAAGTTTATAAGATATGGACCTGATTAACTTAGAGGTGGTGAATAAATTATTTTTAATTTTTAACAATTTTTAATTTGATAATCTAAACAAAACGACCAAACATATAATCGTGTGTAAGAATAAAGTACAGAAATCAAAGAATAGTACACAATATTTTTAGATGGAAATAACCTAAACTACAATCATGACTTAAGAGGAAAACTACCGATCTACCAAACCACCTAACTTTTTACTAAGAAAATCAAAATGTTTAAGTATAAATCCAGTTTTATACTACCATCTCTAGAATACTGCCCAATTTGCTTTACTTACGAGCCTTTACTTAGTTTTTATAGTTTGTAAAATTAGCGTGAGCAGTTTCCAGATCAACGTTCCAATAAGCTTTCTGCCAATTAGATATGTTCTCGAATTAATTGTAAAATTGTTAGTACAAAAAACACAAGTGTCCGTGTGTGTTATAGAAGAGATTTAACATTGAATAATCCTAACTAAATAATTCAAAATATATGTTACTTAAATCAAATCAATTAGCAAATCTTAGAACAAAACGATGAAACACAAGTTTAACAAAAATGTCTTCTTTGAAATTTAATAACTAAATTAAATTATCATTATCACATATAAAATTATTTAATCTAGATATATATAAATTTAATCAAAAAAAGTTATATAAAAATAAAAATATCAAACAAATTTATTAATAAATATTTTTAATATGATATTCAATTTATTTTGGATGAAATGTCCCATTATTGATTGCTTTTCTTTTATGCAATTGCCGTAGACTACTCAATTTTTTTCTATTGATTAATATATATATAGATTAATTATCATGTGTGTTTTTTTTCAGCAGCAGCTGTTTCTCTTTCGGCACGCTTAGCTTTGTTCTTTAATTTGTTTTGGATAAACTACCGCCATTATTGATTGCTTTTCTTTTATGTAATTGCCGTAGACTTCTCAATTTTTTTTCTTCTTTTCAGCAGCAGCTGTTTCTCTTTCGACACGCTTAGCTTTGTTCTTTAATTTATTTTGGATGAACTATCACCATTATTGATTGCTTTTCTTTTACGCAGTTGCTGTGGACTTCTCAATTTTTTTCTATTGATTAATATATATATGATGGGTTTTTTTAGCAGCTCATGTTTCTCTTTCGGCACGCTTAATATATTTTATCTTATAAATCCAGGCCTAACTTTTGAACCCAAAAGTCAACTTATGAATTAGAGGATTGCGCAGACTTATAAGGAATATTATTGTTTTACTTTTAATCAATGTGGGACTTAACATCCCCACTACATATCGGTAGAAGTCGATTCTACTAAGAGTCCTGGATGACAAAGACGAGGTCGATGAAAGATTTAGCCAAGAAATTTCAAATTTCTCTAATACCACTTTAAAAACCCAGGACTAACTTTTAACCCAAAAGCCAGCTTGTGAGTTAGAGGATTGACTAGATTTATAAAGAGCAGTGCTGCTTTACTCTTAACCAATGTAGGACTTAACATTTTGTAATTAATTTTTTGACATGTCATTGAAAACTTAAATATTATAAAAAATTAATTTTTTTAAAACATATCTTAAAATTATTAAAATATATTTAATTAATAATTTCATAAATTGATTCAAATTTAAATAAATATTTTAACATTAAAAATATTTTTAGATTTATGAACATGTGTTATTAAATGCATGTATGAAATCTTATACGTCGTAGTTATAAAAGATATACATGAAGTACAATTATCTAGAATTTAAACATTTGATTGATTTTTATTAATAGACTTGATAACAAAGTTAAAACCAAATTTATGAATAAATATTTTGTTACTGAAAATTCTTACATTAATAAAAAATAATCATTAAATTATTGCTTTTAGTATTAAATGGGGTAGACAAACCTTAAGATAGGTGATGGTGATAGCACCAGCAACAACATTTAGTTAACGGTGTATGAAATCCCCAAAAGCATCCTTTGCTTGGAAAGGAGAAGAAACTAATAACATTTTAGAAACATAAAAATCAAAATAAGAAATAAAAAAATACTAAATGTATAAGATTATGTATGATCCTACATATGTTAGAAGAATAACAATAAACAAAGCTACCCAACATCAAATTGATAACTTATACACCAACTAAGCTTGAAATAATAGTTGAAAATCAACGTCAACTCAATAAATTGAGTTATTGTAAGATGAATAACAATAACAATAATAAATGAAGTGGTTGAAGGATATAGAAAAATAAATTGAATGGTTGAAAGATGTAGAAAATAAATAGAGTGGTTTAAGGATGTAGGAAAATAAATGAAGTTGTTGAAGGATGTAGAAAATAGAAGTGTGTACATAATATTTGTGTAGCTAGAATTATTTTTTAGTTTTTACTTATATGGTGTAGATTCTTACCTTTTATTTGGTTTAATCATCACATAAAAAACAAATAAATCTTTGTATTCTTAGTTTGAGGGTAGGTTGAGAGCTTTCTCTTTAAGTGTTTATATTTCTTTTTAATTTGTGAGTTGCCTTTAAAAGGTATTATAGTGTATTTTATTTTGGGTATAATACAAGTAGTTTATTTACTTGTTTGCATCAAATATTAGTAAATTTAGAGTTGTGTATTCTAAATTTTACTCAACAATTGGTATCAAAGCGGGATGGTAAAGTATCATTCTTAGTGAAGCTATCTTGAGTTGTGAGGAGTTTGGTACTTTACACGTTTCTTAGTTAAGCTTGTTCGGTATAGTCGAAGTCTTACCGACACGATGGGTAGCCTTAAAGTAGTTGGAGAAATCAAGAAGCTCGACAACAAAAATTATAATACATGGGCAACATGTATGAAGTCTTATCTACAATGAGAGGTTGTTGGTGGTGACAAAGTTACACAGCCAACAACGGAAGATGCAAACAGTATCTTGTGGACGTGGATACGAGAAAACCTATATCCGAGTACCTAATAACATTTGCAGGGGGAGCTGTTTCATGGCAATCACGATTACAAAAGTGTATTGCCTTAAGCACCACAAAAGCAGAATACATTACAATCACTAAAGGTTGTAAAGAAATCATATGGATGAAAAAGTTCCTACAAGAATTACTTCAGAACTAAAAAAATTATGTTCTTTATTGCTACAGTTAGAGCGCAATTCACCTTGGTAAGAACCCAACCTTCCATTCAAGGTCCAAACACATCGACGCAAGGTATCATTCGATTCGTGATGTGTTGGAACATAAACCACTACAAGTTGAAAAGATCCAAACCAATGATAACGGGGCAGATATGATGACGAAAACCCTGACTAGAGAAAAACTTGCTATCTATAGAGAGATTGCAAGTGTGAATGAGCCCTACCCCACATAAGGTGGATGAGGAGATTTATTGGTCCATCTCATGTGGGACAACAACAAATAAAATAAAAAGCATTCAACAAAGAAAGCTGAGCATGCGATAAGAAGAAAAAGAGAATAAAAAATGGGTGTTAAAGGAGAAGGAAAGGTTGCACCGATTATGGACTTTGGATGGTTTAGTGGGTTATTTGTCTTCTCAATCTTTGGCTTGAAGGGTGGAATGAATGAAGTTTTGGCTCTATAAATAGAGCATTGCCTCGATCTTTAAAAAAAATATCAGAGAGATCGAAAACTAGGTGAAAGAAAGAAAAACAGAGAGCCTCAACAAGAGAGAGTTTTCTGAGAAAAGAAATTGAGAGCCAATTTGTGAAGTTAAAAACATACAAATTGAAGATACATAGTTATTATATTTTTGTGAAAGATCCAACTAAATATAAAGTTTAGAATCCTATTTTATTATAAGTGTAAGTTTTAAGTGGCTAACGGGTCTTATAGTTTTTACTTTTATTTTGAAAGATTTTTCACGCTAAAATTTTTTGGTGTTATTTTGTTTTATTTTGATTTGTGAAATTATATTAAGTTTGTGAAATTTATTTCTTTAATAACATCAATTTTTCTCAACAATATATACGGGGGATAAATAACTTGTATTCTTCTTCTTTTTTTCAATAAATATATTGTTTAATTTTTTAAATTAAAAAATATATTAATCAATCTTTTTATTTATAAAAAAATTTACATAAAATTTCTAATAATATTTATAAATTTTTTATTGATAAATTTTTTTTTAAAATAATTAAATGATTTTACATAATAAAAATTAAAATAAAAAAATTTTATGCTATTTTTTATATAAATAAAAATATAAAATCAACCATTTATAAAAATAAGAGTATTTTATTTTGAAAGCAAACATTAAGCTCATATTAATTTATATATATATATATATATATTTAAAATTTATATTAACAAAATATTATTATCATAATATTTAATAAGATTTAATTAAATAAATTAAAATTATTAAAATTTAACTTGAAATTATAAGTTATATTGTTTTTAATATTAAAAATATATGGTTGATTAAAAGATTATTTTTATAATTATATTTGTTTTCTAATTTATTTTTTTAAATATACTCGTTTCGTTTCTATTTGTAGATTTTCTAGAAATAATCTTTTAACCTAAACTTCCTGTATTGCTTTTCTCTGAAGAAACATTCTTAACCAAGCGGAACCTGGTTAATTCTGGAGCCTCTTTGCGACCATTCCTGGTACTTTCTCTTCGATTTCAAAACCCAAAATGTACTATTTTTTTCTCCTTCAAACATCAAATTTATGAACAAGTTAAAGTATTCTGATATGGTTTTCCCAAATTCTGATTGCAGATAAAGAAGGAGAAACAAATTTAGAGTTGAAAAGAAGTGGGTTCTAATGGATTCACATTCAGGAGGCAATTCATTGCGGTCTGGTCCAGATGGTGTGAAGAGAAAAGTGTGCTATTTCTACGACCCAGAAGTGGGTAATTACTATTATGGGCAAGGTCATCCTATGAAGCCCCATAGGATTCGTATGACGCATGCTTTGCTTGCGCACTACGGTTTGCTTCAAAATATGCAGGTTTTGAAGCCATATCCAGCTAGAGATAGAGACTTATGCCGGTTTCACGCTGATGACTATGTGTCTTTTCTTAGGAACATATCCCCAGAGACTCAACAGGACCAACTGAGGCAACTCAAGCGTTTCAATGTTGGGGAAGATTGTCCTGTTTTTGATGGTCTATACAATTTTTGTCAGACTTATGCTGGTGGGTCTGTAGGTGGTGCTGTCAAGTTGAACCATGGTTTATGTGATATTGCTATTAATTGGGCTGGTGGCTTACATCATGCCAAGAAGTGTGAGGCTTCTGGATTCTGTTATGTCAATGATATTGTTTTGGCAATATTAGAGCTTCTTAAGCAGCACGAGGTTGGTTTAATTTCTCTTGCCCTGCTGTTCCTGCTCTTGATTCTTCTGGTAATCTGGTTTTGTTGAAGCTTTTTGTCTCATTCCCGGGTTTGTCTTAGTTTTTAGGACGTTAATGAGGGATTGGAAAATAAGGCGAAAAAGATTTATTTTTATGAAAATAAATTTATTTCTTTATAAATGATTGTGGTTAATTAACCAAGGTCTGGATTACACATTGATACCATTCAGATGTATGAAATAGCATATTTTATCTTTGTCTTCAACTTGGAAAGTCGCAACCATGCAACTTAAGTAGCTGTTTGTTTGGTTATTTAGTTTGTTTAGCTAGACTGAACTCATATATTTATGTAATTAGTGTACTGTAATCTAGGCGATTCAAAAATGAATAATGTCCATGTGTTATGGCTCAGTTGTTGAACGCCTGACTACAAGTATTATTAATATATTATTAATATTTTTCTGTTACACTTTGCAGCGTGTTTTATACGTAGACATTGATATTCATCATGGAGATGGTGTTGAGGAGGCATTTTACACAACTGATAGGGTAATGACAGTTTCGTTCCATAAATTTGGAGATTATTTTCCGGGTACAGGAGACATACGCGATATTGGATATGGTAAGGGTAAATATTATTCCTTAAATGTCCCATTGGATGATGGGATTGATGACGAGAGCTACCATCACTTGTTCAAACCAATAATTAAAAAAGTGATGGAGGTTTTCAAGCCTGGAGCTGTGGTTCTCCAATGCGGAGCTGATTCGTTATCTGGGGATAGGTTAGGATGTTTCAATCTTTCAATTAAAGGTCATGCAGATTGTGTCAGATATATGAGATCATTCAATGTGCCACTGTTGCTTCTTGGTGGTGGTGGTTATACAATTAGGAATGTTGCTCGATGCTGGTGCTATGAGGTATGGTTAGAAGTTTAACTTATTGAATTATTACAAGTAGCTATGCTGTGACACACAAGAATTCTCTTGTCAATTTGCTTTCTTTGTTATTCTTGTATGTTCTGACTAGAGTTTTTCCTGCCATTTCTTAGCTAACTTCTTGTTTGATCCCCCTACACTATTCGTAAAACAGACAGGAGTTGCTCTCGGAGTTGAAGTTGATGATAAAATGCCTCAGCACGAGTATTTTGAGTATTTTGGTCCAGATTATAGTCTTCATGTTGCTCCTAGTAACATGGAAAACAAAAATTCACGGCAATTATTGGAAGAGATACAGGCTAAGCTTCTTGATAATCTCTCAAAGCTTCAACATGCACCTAGTGTTCCATTTCAGGAACGACCTCCAGACACTGACATTCCAGAGGTATATGTTTCTATAGCTATATCCACTAGCCCTTATCCTCTATCTAATATGAAGCATCCCATGATCCTATTACATGAAGCAGTTATTGGAGTAAATTCCAACTTGTAATGTTATTTAAAGCTTGCTTTTGTTTTTTTATTTTAGTATAGTCTAGCTATTGTCTATGAACTGAGCAATTCAAGCTGATAGCTGGTATCCCTGTTCTGAAATTCTAAATTTTCTTTTTCTTCCCTGTCTCGGCCATCAAGTGGACATTTGTGTGTGCTCATATATTTGCCCTTTTAATACAGTAAACCCTCCAAAATTCCTTTATGCTAATGCTTCTAGTCACACCTTTCTCTCTTTGTGTTTTTGGTTCAATCTATACAATCTACTTTGTGATATAGACTCACTCACTAAACTACAGAGAGGGGAACTTGAACCCACATCTAAGAGGATACGTGGCACTACATTTACCATCAGGCTATTAGGTTGTTAGGCTTTTGGTCACTTTTCTTATTTGTGGAACTACTTCACAAAAGGAGTTTTTCCATTATATTTATTATATAATCTACTGATTCTAGGAAATTCATATTTCATTCTACTAAAATTCCACTCTTCCGGAACTTTGATAGAACTACCATGAACTTCGTTATCAGTATATTATTTCATGGATAGCATTAGCATATTAGTTCTCCTATTTTTTCAGGCTGATGAAGATCAAGATGATCCTGATGTGAGATGCGGCCCTGATTCTGATATGGATGTTGATGATGAGAGGTACGTTACATTTTCCTAATTCATCATTGTTGTTTAGTTAATTCAGTTTTGCTAGTTACTGTATTTTGGTTTATTCAGTAAGCATTTACCGAGCAGATTAAAAAGAGAAGTTGGTGAAACCGAGGTTAAAGATCAGGTCCGCTCTATTCTTACAGTACTTCAGTAACTACTAAATTTGTGTTTTTGATGTTTTCTGTTACTGACAATTTTTGATACCTTCAAGGATGAAAGGTAAAATAGAGTTTTGCATTTTGATATGGCAAGAGGCTATTAGTGCAGAGTGATGATAGATTTGGTTGTGATCCTTACAGATTGGTTAACTATGGTGTTGTCTATTTGCAGTGGGTGTTTGTATATATATAGTTGAAAAGCTTATTTGTTGGGTGGATTGAGTAAACTTGACCTGTATTATGAGATGGTGAGATAAGCTCTATGATGTTCATGAGTTAGACTTCTTGATCAAGTTACGTCTGGTCTCTGCATGTAATGTAACCTAAAACATTTTTTTCCCTGTTATTTGTAAGAGTAAACTTTTTTAACAGCCCAAAATTTCATCAAGATTCACTTGGGTCTTCAAACAAAAAGACAAAAAGTCCATATTTGGTCCTAAACTAGTTGAGCATCACCCTCGAGTCTGTAGTAGTTCCCCAGAATTAACAACGTTTGGGACCTAAGTGAAACAAATTACACACACACACACTACAGTCTCCGAACTGCCTGATTTAAGGCTAAGTGTGATACTCATCAAGTTTGAGACCAAGTATGAACATTTTTTTTTTCACCACCTAAGTGATCCAAGATAAAAGTTGGTTTGGGAATCTTAGAGGAAAACTCTATTTGTCCTGACTGAAAACCCTTGACCACTAAAAACTATTCAATCAAGTGCCTCTTCTATGTTGCTGTGGGGCCTACTCTAAGACTATTTTATCTTTAAGACTTTAACCAATGAAAAGATGCATTGTAAGTCTGTTTTGATCACCAGTGGGCTATATAGAATCTCTCTCTACTATGAGATTCATGGGATGGCTTAGCAAGTGATATTTTTCAGTATTCCAATCGTTGTCAACATTTTTTACCATGAATTTTGATTGTGCCATCCAGGAGAGCCAGAAAATGAATGCAGAGAATGCTAGAGGCTATGGTACTGCTGGAGATGAGACGAAGGCAAGTTTAAACATGCAAGCTTTAAAATTAAATAAACTTGTGCTCTTACTACCATCTCATTATTTTATAGCTGTTTCTTTGGTTGGTATTGACAATTACAGGCTTCAGATGCTATGCCGATTGACGAACCCTGTGTTAAAGTTGAGCAAGAGACCACAAATAAGCCAGCTGATCAGATGTGAAGTCTCGGTAGATGTCAAAGTTCAAACTAACTCCAGTTGTCATAATGATAAAAGAGACCTTGGTAGACATGTGCAGTGATCATTGTCCTAGTATGTAAGCATTTCAGACGTTATATAATTGGGACCAAATGTGAATAAATAGGGGAAATCAACTCTCATTGGCTTATATGTGCTGTATTAAATTTTAGTCCATGACAATAATTAATATATCATGGTATCTCTGTACTAGGGTTCATGAATCTTTTGAACTACTCCCGAATTTGGAATGCTCTAAACCAACCAGTTTTAGCCTTTTAGGATTTGACTTGCCGTGTTTTAACATTTTAGGATCTGACTCGCTGCTACTGCTTTCCGGAAACTTGAACATATAGAATGACACTATCTGCAATTGAGGGCAACGCATCCCTTTCCCGTGATAGCAAGCAGGATCCCCATGCAGTATTTACTGATTTCTCTGTTAACAAACTCTGTCCTCTCTATTGTAGAGCTTTAAGAAAGGGACTCGCTTGCTGCTAGAGCTCTGCATTCGGCTGATAAATATAATTTTTTTTCTTATATAATATAGCAAACTGTATTTGGTGTGATCCCATAAATGGGAGAGGAGTAAATCATACTATCAATGAACATACAGTAGGGAAGTAGTAAATCCTCAAGAATTGATATGACATATTTATCTGTTCATGCCATTGTTTTTTGTTGTCAACACTTGTGTCTGCAATTTCAGATTTTCAGTGTGTTAACATCTGAAGATACAAAAAGGAAATACCCACGTGGTTAACCTCATTCATAATTATAAAAATAGTTGTCTAAAACTACTGAGCATAAGACAATAAAAGGAAAAATTGTGGGGGTTTTTTGTTTTTTAACAAAAGTATTGTTTGGTTTTTTAACTTTAAAAATGTATTTATTAATTATTCCTTTTATAAAAAATTTGTTCATTAGTTTTTTTGTTTATAAAAAAAGTTTTTATTGTTAAATTTTTTTTCTTCGTAAATGTCTCTTTTTGATATCATTTTTATAAATAAATAAACTAAATATCATATTTTCAAATTTAGGTTACTAATTGTTACCATTTTTACAAGTAAAAGAACCAACGCGACCTTCTCTCTAATAAAAAAACATAACAAATGGGTTTACTCCATTGTTGATCACAACTACAATCCCAGTGAGCAGCCCAACTAAGCATGAAGATAATATTATTATTGTTGAATTCCCCTGTCCCCTGTTATAGCACAATCACCACAAAGTACGTAGAATGCTATCTGAATTTCTGGTACGTAAAATTCTCATTTATCTCACTTCAATCAATTACAAGAATACCGTAGTGTGCGTATAAATAAAAAATAGGGATGGAACAATGCATTGTACTCTTCAGTCATCTAATTTACTCTGCTTTTGCAAATACATCTCTATAAGTATAATATATGAATACATTTCAAGCCCATTATTTTATTTTCATGATAAAAATTAATAGAGACAGATAGTATAACAAAACTTGATAGACAATGTTTAAATATTTCTGAAATTGACGGGAGAGAAACTTGTATTTATAATGAAATATCTTGCTATATCAAAAAAGAAAAAAAGAAAAAAAAATATATATATATACAAATTATTTTGTCATTTGGAGACACCAAATTCTAAATCTTTGATTGAAGCTTGCACCAATTTATCATTGTTAAGCAGTTTCATATCCTCATAAGTATTATTTTCTTTCACAATGGGAACAATGATTTTTGAAGTAGCTTTTCTCTCAGCCTCTACAGCCCAACTGTAAACTATCATACCATTAATAGCAAGAATCATACCCACTATGCATAAGTATTGACTAACATTGCAGAACACTGCTAGAGAGCATGATAGGAGTATAAATAGCTGCAAAGATTATAATAAGAGGAATTTATACTACTAACGAAATCGAGCACTTCTATTAATGCAAATACAACTGCAATATCTAATAAAATTCTAGCACATCAATAATTATGACATATGTTGCAAATTTGTGAGGAAAAAAGTTTCAGAATGAAATAAGGTCCAAAGGAAATTACAAATGAAGCAGTAGAGAGGTTGTAGCTTGATATTAATTTTCCAGTTAAAGAAGTAATCAACGAAGGTACCAATAACAAGAAGGGAAATGGCACCTATTGACTGTTCCTCAAAAATAGATACAATAATCAACAACTGACTATTGTAAGTATACGAAATAAGTAATTCAATCACTCTACCAACAAATGCGTAGTGAACATGGTATAGTTTTTTTTAATTATTATTTAGTGAAAAATGGATTTTAACCCCAAAAATGCAAAAGGTTTAAGATTTGGTTTATTATTCGTTTTGGACGAAAAATAATCAAAATTATATGATTTATTTACAATTTAATACAAAAATATGTATTTATATTTGTATAATTTTATCATTGTTTTAACAAATCTATGTTTTTTTTAAATCATAGGTATATTTTATTGTTTTTCGTGTGTTTTTGGCTTCAAAACGATTCAAATTAAAAACACTTGAAAAATTGTAAATGAAAGCACTAAATTATAACCAAGAAGAATAAAAGTCTTACATATGTAACAACTAAATATAAGGAGTAAAATACAAAGAAATTTAGAGACAATTAGAACAACGTGTGTTGCAACGGTAGTTAATGTGTGCAGCGGTGTAAGTGTATTAGATCATAATTAAATATGTATTGAATAAGCGCATGCCGCAGTAGGGTTAAAGTGTGACACATTGTCTAATAATTTATCTATTATGATCCATTTTTCTTCAACTTTCTCATCCTATAAATACGCTTCTTCTCTCGTATTCTTCATCTCTCAAATAGCACAAGTATGATTATTCTTTAAACTTTTAGTTTCAATTTTCTTTAGCACTTTAAGATTTAGTTTAGGTGCAATTTTATACGTTGTAATTTTCGAACTAATAAATAATATGGGTATGTCTGTTTAGAATTTTTTTGGATGTAGATTAGGTACTTAAATTATATATTTTGAAGAATATGCTTGAGGTATAAATTTTAAATGTATTCTTTATTTCAGAATTAATCTATGTACTAAATGTTATATTTTATTTTCTGATCATTTATTAAATTTAAACATGTTTGATTGAAAATACTACTAGATATTAGTTATGTTATTAAGATTGTGAAATATTAACTTAGGTAAATATTTTTATAAAATAAATTTATTCTTGTTTCTTCATTCAATGCTTATACAAATTTTATCATAAAAAAATATACTCACGAAATATTGTGTATAGTAAATTTAAAATATGAAAGTTAGATTTAGTATTTGATTATCTAGATCTAATTTAGAATATATATTCTATTTCAAAAAAAATTATAAGATTTATTATTGAAAAATATGTTCTCATAATAAATTTAAAATCTGAAAATTAGTTCTCTAAATATTAATCTTAAATTTAACTTTGACAGCTAAGATAAAGTTTAAATTATGTGTTACGATTAAAACAATGATTTAGATAATTTATTATTTTCTTATAAATAAATCATAATTTAATTTGTTATTTTCTTATAAACAAATCATAAATTAGTTGATAATTAATTGATTTTTATTAACAAATAATTTGAATCCAATTTAAGAATATTTTCATACAAAAAATAAAAAATCATTAATATTAATTTATATCTTTAATAACTTAATTAATATAAACAATCATAATTAACTAACTATCATAAATTCTCTATTGAGTGCTACATGTCATCAACCTACTAATTATTGAATAAATTATATGTCTATATGTTATGATTTTTTTCATTAGATTAAGTTTTTTAAAACCAAATATTGTTACAAAACATTTAGATTTATTTTTCATTTTCAAGAATTTTATTAAAATTATTTAAAATCGTGTAACTATTTTTAGATCGATCTTAAAAGTATACACATTAATAGAATCAAGCTAAATTTTGATATCTATTTATTAATAATTTACAAAAATTAATAAAAACGATAAGAGGAAATAATAATAAATATGTGGGTTTTTTTAAAAAAATTAAGAAATGATAAAGTTTAGAATTGAGATTATTAAATTAATGAACCTGATGAAATCGAACAGAGTTGAGCACAAGACTGAAGTTCATTCCAGTGATAGAAGTGTTGGCAACAATTGAGAACCAAAAAAACGTTGCCATAAAGGAATATGCTTTGATGCAGAATTTGACACCAATCCAACCAAATGCCGTCACCAAAAAGAGGAACCCAGTTAATGTTGTAGCTGGTTTTAATTGTCAATTTACATAATACTATTTGTTAATAACTTGATATAAAATAAATAATTCAACTTTTTGCAAAATTATAAATCGATTGTTAATTTTTTATTTATTTTTAAAGCTACATTTATATGAATGACGAGATTTTATCTACGTTAAATTTCGAGTTTCAAATGACACAGAGTCTATCAATTAAATTATTCAGTAATTTATATTTTAAAAATGATACCGTAAATATCATATAATTATTCTAAAAATAATACTTAATTTTTGTATTTATTTTTTATAATAATTTAATCTTATTATTATAAAAAATTAACCTTAAAAAGTAAAAAAAAAACTATTTTTTATACTTATATACCTAAAAATAAAATAAATAAAAATTATATGTTATTAGTTGAAAAAAATATATTTTACCGAAGGAGGAGACATGAACTTATTCTAATCCGTATCTAAATTAAAGAGGCGGAATTATTATTATTTTTTAATGGATTAAAAGAGTTGCAAACGTCTTTTTTAAAAGAAAGAAAAAAAAAGAATATACGCTTTTATTTTTCCTTTAGAAGCTTTGGTGTTGCTCCACAATTATAACTTTTATAAGCAATTAATAAAATAAATGATTCTTGCCTGCTAACTGAACCATACTGGTTTTTAGAAATAAAATAATAATATTATTATTAGTATACCATATTAAAAAAATTGGAATATATAAATATAACAATAACAAAAATAAGATTAGTAAAATTTATAAACATAAAAATATTATCTTTATGACGAGTTTATATAGTTATAAATTAGTACTTGTAGAACCGAAATTCAGATCTAATTTAAATGTAATATAAACATCAATTTTTAAAATTTCATAAAATTATAACAAAATCTAAATAAATTCAAAAAAATATTTATCTCTATTATAATTTACTAATAATTTATAACAAGATAAATTAAACAAATTTACTATTAAATTAAATATTATAAAAACACAGCTAACAATACCAAAATCTGAACTCATGAGGCTAAAATCTGGATAGGCACACGGCACCAAGTGTTGTCGTTGTCTTAGTTCGCGCAGCTACATGTCAAGAACGACGGTTGGTGACGATGGAACACGACGAGGAAAAACATAACCATGCGATTAGAAATGAAGCTGGAAGTTAGTGTCGACGAGTTGTTGGAGTCTAGGCTTGGCTGTTAGTTTGTAAACTTGTTTACAAGCTTAAAGAAATCAAAAACAAACTTTAAAATATTCTAACCCATTTGAAGTCCAGTTTATGAAAGCTTTAATGGTGATGATCTAGATTGATAAGGATACAACTTATGGTTGATGGGAAGAAGAAAATCAATAGATTAGGTAAGAAGATGAGTGTATGGTTTAGATGTATGGCTTAGATTTATTTGTTGTTTCTATAAATACCTCTCATTAACAATGTAATAATTAAGTTAAAGAAATCAGAAACAAAAATTTGAGAATTTCTGAGTGTTTCTGGAAAATTATTCTTGAGTATTTTTAAGTTTTGAGAGTTTTGATCCATAATATTTCAACATTGATGTCACTAGTGGTAAGCTACAGAATCACATGCAAGTTTATAAAAACGATTAGGAACAATATTACCATAACTTCAAAGTAATCGCTGGCCAGGTTGAGTCGCGGACTAGGTCGCTTTTAAGACGCTACGCTTTTCGCCTCTAATTTGTAAGCAAACACAAATTTCGCTGCCCCAGGATAAAACAAAATTTCAATCGTAATTCTGCCCTCTAACTTCACTCAACGCATCATTAAGACCGAATGCTACACCGTAGTAAATTTGTTCTAAAACTAAAAGAATACTTAAAATTGTAGAAATTGTAGAGAGAATTGTTTTCGTAGGAGATGAGATTGGTTGATTGATATGTTAAAATGAGAGCTAAAGCCTTCTTTTATAGGCTTTAGAAAACGTGTAGCAATTATGAATAAAACTAGAATGTCTAGGAATTAAGAATGCAATGTACCATTCGAGTAATGAAAAGTAATGGCCATTTTCAGATTAAAGACGGAGTAACGGATATTTTTGTGAATAAATACGAGCAACGCTCTTTATTTTTCTCAATTAAGAAGACAACGGCCATATTCTTAATAAAGGAACATAACGATTATTTTTTTTCTAAAAATATATATATATATAACAACCATTTTGTAAGTGGAAAAAATTTCCTTAAAAAGAATATTTTACCAAAAATAAAATACCACCTCAACTCACACACGCACTCTGATTTCAACCTGCAGACGGCATCAACGGCGGTCATTGACAGGCGCAGTACAGTACAGCTGCAGCGTGTAGTATCACATTTACCTAGGTCCTCTCCCTTCCACAAAAGTGGGTGCCACTGGGCCCAATCCCAATAACAAACTCTTCACTATTTATACCTCTTTTAAAATATTATAAAAGAAAGGAATGCATACAAGGCACATTCCCAACATCTATTTTTTTAATAAATTTCATTTTTTTAACAATCTCCCACTTGAATTTTATATAAAAAATAATTTTCATCGAAAGAACCGATCAATTAAAAATTATACGATTATGCGTAAGCAAAAAGGTGTCTATCGACTTGAACCTTTCGTGCATAGTATGTCGATGCTTTTAGAATATACTAGAGTAACTCGTAGTTTTGAACTCTATCTCTAACAATCATCACACACACAACCTTTCCAAGGTGTAGTTCGAAAAGCCCATGCTACTTTACGGCCATACACGTGTATCCCAAAGATAGTGAACGCTCTAGTAAATTTTGCCCAAAATTTTCATAGGAAGCGCCACACTTCCATATTCACATAAAGTGAGTCTATCAAGAGTACTCAGAAGCTATGTACTCCACTCCACATGTAGGTATAGAACTCGTTAAGAGTTTAACAAATAACTCATCCTCTTCTATCGCCAGACTTCATGCTTATAACAATATAGAATGAGATTTGATTAATAGCATGATACATCTCATATCACTTCACGACTTGTTATTACCCTTTGAACTTATTTCTCGGGATCTCCAATCTATAAGTTGGGTTACCATCATGTGTTGACTCTTCATTCTAAGGCATTAATCCCATTCCTTTTGAAGTTTTGAAAACCTTCTCTCTTGGTAATCCTTTTCACAAAGGATCTCTAAATTGTCATCAAAACGCATACGATCCACTCTTACCGCTCTCCCGTTGAGAGAAATTCTCTAACAAGATTTGATGCTACGACGACTGTCGTCTCGCTTGTAGTAACGGTTCCGAATCTTTGCAATAGCCACTTGCATTATCGTCAGGATCAAGACAATTGTATCTGCTTTCCCATAAAGTGATCTCACTAACAAACTTCTTAGCCTCGCTTTCACTAGCAAAAGTTAGTCTTATCATTTCAGACTCCATTGTAGATTGAGCCAATATTGTTTTGCTTTCTTAGACTTCCAGAAACACTCACCAAATATGTTAAAAATATAGCCACTAGTCGCTTTAGTCTTCTCGATAAAGTGTTCCAATCTGCATCGTTGTATCCTTCTAAAACAAATGTGGAAACTTATTATAATGTAATCCAAGGTTCATATACTTTAAGGTATCTCATAACCCTTTCAATAGCATTCCAATGCTCTACACTAGGTCTACCTGGCAAACCTACATAGTAGTCCCACAACATAAGCATGTCCGGTCTAGTAATCAGCAGCCGTAACGTAAGCTACCAATGATGCTCGCGTACTCGCTTTGTCTAATACCGTCTCCTGTTTCTTGAACAACTTTACACCAGGATCATAAGGAGTACATGCAGTTTACGCTAAAGTAATTATATTTCTTTAAGATCTTCTCAATGTAGTGAGATTGATCTAGAGTAATTCCCTTTTCAGACCTAGTTATTTTTATACCAAGGATTACACTCGCTTCTCCAAGATCTTTCATATCAAAATTAGCTCTTAACAACATTTTGACATTATTCACAACATAAATATTTGAACCAAAAATAAGCATGTCATCCACATATAAACATATAATAGTGCAAATATTATCTTCTAATTTATAATAAATGCATTTGTCACTTTCATTTATTTTGAATCCATGTGAGATAACTAGATTATCAAATTTTTCATGCCATTGCTTAGGTGCTTGTTTTAGACCATAAAGAGATTTATTTAATTTACAAACTTTATTTTCTTGCCCTGGGATAACAAAACCTTCAGGTTGATCCATATAAATTTCTTCTTCTAAATCACCATTTAAGAAAGCAATTTTAACATCCATTTGATGTACTACTAAATCATAGATAGCAGCGAGAGAGAAAAGTACACGTATAGAAGTTATTCGTGTAACTGGTGAAAAGGTATCAAAGAAATCTACATTTTCCCTTTGCCTATATCCTTTAACTACAAGACGAGCTTTATATTTTTCAATAGTACCATCGGGTTTTAATTTCTTTTTTAGTATCCATTTACATCCAATGGTTTTGCAACTAGGAGGTAAGTCAACTAAATGCCAAGTCTTATTATACTCAAGTGAGTCCATTTCATCATTTATGGCTTCTTCCCATAAGTTGGCATCTAAAGAAGATAATGCTTCTTTAATAGTTTGGGGATCTTCCTCTAAGGTATAAGCATAAAAATCAGACCCAAAATCCTTAAGGGTTCGAGCTCGTTTACTTCTTCTAATTTCAGTGTTTAATTCTTCAGTTTGATCACTAGTTCTAGTTATAGGTAAACTACTAGAAGACGAGCCCCCACTATTCTTAATTTTAAAGGGAAACCTATGTTCATAAAAGTCAGCATCATTTGATTCTATAACTACTTGATTTTTTAAGTCATAGAATTTATAAGCTTTACTATTCAAAGCGTATCCTATGAATACACATTCATATGCTCTACTTGCAAGTTTATTTCTTTTAGGATCAGGGATCCTAACATAGGCTAAACAACCCCAAGTTTTAAAATAAGTTAAATTAGGTTTCTTATTTTTCAAAATTTCATATGGTGAAATTTTATTTGTAGATTTAGGCACTCTATTTAGCACATAGCAAATAGTTAATAAAATTTCTCCCCACCAATAGGAGAGCGGCAGAGTTTAATAAAATTGCAACAATCGATTCAAGAAAAGTTCTATTTTTTCTTTCGGCTTTGCCATTCATTTCAAGAGAATAAGGTGCAGTTTTTCATGAATGATTCCATGAGTTTTATAAAAATCATTAAAGATATTGGAATCATATTCGGTCTCTATCACTTGAAACCTCTTTATTTTTCTATTAAGTTGATTTTCAATCTCGTCATAAATATTTTAAACATGTCAAACGCTTCACTTTTATTTTTCACTAGATATACATAAGTGTAATCCAACGAGTCATCTATAAAAGTTATAAAATAGCGTTTTCCATTTCTTGTTAAATTTCCATCAAGTTCACATATATCGAATGAATTAATTCTAAAGGTTCGGATTCTCTAACTACGATTTATGTGAAGTGTTGGTTATTTTAGCTTGACTACAAAAATCACATTTTTCGAAATCATTTAAAGATAGTTTAGGAATTAGTTCTAAACTACTCATATTCTTGATTATGCGCTTATTAACATGACATAGTCTAGCATGCCAAATATTAAAAGCAACTCAACCATGAGAAGAAGAAGTTTTATTGATTTCAACATTTAATTTAAACATGCCATCGATGGCGTACCACTTTCCCAACAAATATATTATTTTTAGTTATAGTATATAAATCGGCCACATGGTTTGAGTAAATCCAAACTTTGTTAATAAGATAGCCCGAAACTAAGTTCTTTCTCATCTCGGGTATGCGGGACATCCTTCAAGATGACGGTCTTTCCAGAGGTAAACTTCAAAACCACCTCACCAAGATGCAAAGAACTTTAGTGGAGTGGGAGTCACCCGAAGACTTTCTTATCCTCGAGAATCGAATAGGATTTGAACATGTCTCGATCATAGCAAACATGGAGAAGCACCGTTGTCTACCCACCACCCTGATCCACCAACAAAATTGACTTCGAGATATCATAGCAATAAGTTGATCTTCGGTAAGGTTCGCTGTGGGGCGGGCGATTCTGTTCCGGCGGTTCCTAGCCAAGTGGCAGTCTATTACAACTATAACACATGAATGTGTTATTCCTTAAGGGGTTGAGGTCCATTCTGGGAGGATAGCTTCTATTTCTATTTTGGTGGTGGCGGTTTTGATTATTACTACGATTATGAGTTTTCATATTTCTACCTTTAGGTTTCGTAATTGTAGAGGAAGGTTTCTTATTGGTACTATTATTTGAGACTACAAGTACTTCATCTCTTTGGTCTTGTTTTCTAGCTTCTTCTTCTATTCTTAAACGTGTTATAAGACTTTCTAAAGAAAATTCCTTTGTTTTATGCCTAAGTGTATTCTTAAAATCTTTCCAAGCAGGGGTAATTTATCTATTATAACATGACTACTTGAAATTGTTCATCTAAAGTCATACCTTCGTGGTTATTTCGTGTGCTATCTTCTGATTCATGTGATTGAGCTTCCACGATTTTCCATCAATCATCCGAAACTTCATGTATCTACCGACGATACTTTTTAGTTCCCATTCCTCGGTGTCGTATTTCTTTTGAAGTGCTTCCCAAATTTCCTTAGCGGACTTATGACGCTTATAATAATCATACAAGTCATCGCCTAAACCATTAAGAATATAATTTTTGCAGAAAATCATTTTCCATCCAGGTGTCTAAATCCTTAGTTACTGACTTCAAGAGAGGATTAGGCGTGTTGGTTTTTCAAGTAAGAGCAGAACAACTTTTTTCATGGTTAAGAAAAACAACATTTTTTGTCTCCATCTTTTAAAGTGTAATCCTTCAAAACGGAATGGTTTGTTTAGATCGGAGCTAGCATTTCAAGAGACAT
Organism: Hippophae rhamnoides; assembly: GCA_033030585.1. Lineage (NCBI taxonomy): Eukaryota > Viridiplantae > Streptophyta > Magnoliopsida > Rosales > Elaeagnaceae > Hippophae > Hippophae rhamnoides. The sequence goes on from CM065429.1 coordinate 72,911,067, forward strand.
GACAGATTGAATCGTCTTAAAATTGTTGATGCAAGTTTATAAAAACGGTGTAGGAACAATATTACCGATAACTTCAAAGTAATCGCTTGGGTTGAGTCGCGGACTAGGTCGCTCTCTTTAAGACGTTTCGCGGCTCGCCTAATTGTGCGAGCAAACACAAATTCGTCGTCCCAGGATAAAACAGTCAGAATCGTAATCTACGTCTCGAACTTCACCGCCGATGAAGACCGAATGCTACACCGAGAAAATTTGTTGCTCGGAAAACTAAAAGAATACTTAAAATTGTAGAAATTGTAGAGAGAATTGTTTTCGTAGGGAGATGAGATTCTTGATTGATATGTTAAAATGAGAAATTTGAAGCCTTCTTTTTATAGGCTTTAGAAAACGTGTAGCAATTATGAATAAAACGGTAATGTCTAGGAATTAAGAATGTAACAGCCATTCTGAGTAATGAAAAGTAACGGCCATTTTCAGATTATATAACAACCATTCATTTCAGGAGAATAAGGTGCAGTTTATCTCGAGACTTGAACTCCTTCTCTTCTTCTTTATTGGCTTTACGTTGAGAGAACAAAGAGGCCAAAGTGAAATGATAAGGAGAAGAGACGAGCAACAATGCAAAGGTCAAAGTGAAATTAAGAATTAAAGAGAGACTCTCTCTCTCTCTCTCTCTCTCTCTCTCTCTCTCTCTCTAGCTAAGAGCTTGTAAATAGTGATTTTGAGAGAGTTTATATATATAACACTAACACTTGAAAAACAATAAAACGGATGAAAAGGTTGCTTAGTTGATATTTAATTGGCTGGCTTTAGTTTCATATTTTGCTGTCTCCTTCAGCAACTAGCATGTTACACCTCAATAGGTAGATTTTATTTTATATTTTATTTTAATGCAACTAGAGTACTAAAAAAATGAATACTGAAATTAAGAGATATAAGCTCGTAATCTCAAATTTATTCATATCTCTCTCAAATATACTCTCAGAATAGGGGGAAAAAAATTCCAATAATTCCACAAATCATAATTTTTTTTTTAATTTACTTACCAAATTTTTATCATGTATAGTCATAGAAAGCAAAAATATATAGTATAAATTTTAAAATTATTAATTTATTTGTTAAATTTGAAGGTTTGATTTTAGATTTTAGGATTTAATTAATAGAATATAAATATATTGTTTTTTTTATATTTTTATGTTCATTATTTATAAAATGGCCTATTTTGTATTACAACATTGATTTATAAAAAAATTGGTATCAAATAAATAATTCATTCCAATTTAATTTATTTAAAATTAATCCAATTAGTTGGTGAACTTAAAATATCCTGTTCATTCAGCTCATGAATAGAATAACTTAATTAAAATATATTACATTTATTTTTCATGTTTTACAAAAACTTAGTAAAAAAAAAAGATAATATTTATACTAATATTTTTGTTTATAAATAAAATTATAAATATTTTTTAATTTTTTGTTTAGAAAAATAAATGAGACATCTTATTAACTACTCATTGAATTGAAATATAACTCATTTAAAATAAATTAAATCTATAACGAGTTAAGATATCTCTAATTCATTTGACACTTTATATAAAGAAAAACTATTAGAAAATCTTCTTAGGTTTTCAAAAATAACAAAAATATTTCTCAAAAAATACTTAATTATATCGCCTTAGTTATTATTTTATTACAAAATCCTTCATCAAATTTTGACTTTATTAGCATTTGTTTTTTTGCAAATACTCTTTCTTAAAAAAAACTTGAACTAGGGAGGTGTGATTTTTATTTTTCAAATTCTTTTGTTGTTTCTTAAAATGTAAGGGATAAATTTGTAATTTGACATAAATGCTCATATGCTGATTAATTATGAGTATATTAATTATATATTACTCCCCTATCGGCCTTTTTTTTTCTCTCTTCTTCTAAGATATTCTATTAGTTTATACACTCTCTCAAGATCCTTAATTCAAAATTCATAAGTCTATGCCTATCTGTAATCTACTTCCATTGTGATTAATTTATTTTTTTCTAATTAGAGAGGAAAAGATGAAGTAAGAAATGTACCTAATTAATATAGACACTACACAATTGATCTTTACATTCATCTTAAATTATGCATGGCATGTATCAACATAAAAAATTATAAATTATGATAAAAATTATGGGAAAAATTATTTTAAAAATTAATTTTTTATATTATTTAGAATTTTTATTATTCAATTTTTAATAGTTAAAATTAAAACATTTTAATAATATAACTTTAACAAATATAATTAAAGTGTCACTTTAGTTATTATTTATAGTAAAAAATAAACATTTTAATCATACTTATAATTAAAGTTAAAGTTAAATGATTAAAATATTCAAATTTTAAAAACTAAATAACTTATACATGAATTGGATATATGTTAAAAATGCAATTACATTAATGAGAGAAAATTAATTTGGTCCAAAGATTTGCCTTCTAATTAATTTGCATACTTAGACTAACAAGTGCTAATCATTTAATTTTTTGAATTTCAAGTTACTAAACATGTGTATCAACAATCCCTTATCTTTTTTTTCATCCCTTCACGTACTTGGAAGGAAATTTATACGCTAATATTTGTTCTCTTCTTAACTAGTTAAATTAAGAATTAATTATGATAATTAAAGTAGTTATGGTTGATTATCATTTGACAAGTTTGAAAAGCTATAATTATTAGGTGTTTGAGAATCAATATTTTGATACTAACTTAGTTGCTTTGTTAGCTGTTAAACAAGAGGAAGAACTAAAGAGAATAGAGATGCTTACATACATATGGATAACTTTTTTATTTATTTTTTGCTTAAATTATTATTAGTGTTATTATTTGATGTTCTTTTATCATTTATTTGAAAATATAGATGTCAGATGGTCCACTCACTAAATACCATTTCCATTTAAATTGTTTCTAATGATTATATTACTCAAACATAACCCACCGCATCCCACTTCAGTCCAATGAGATATATACCATTCCCATTTAAAATGTTTCTAATGATTATATATATGACTCAAGCATAACTCACCACATCCCATCTTAATCCAATGAGATATAGATTACTATACAGTTGATATTCAATTTAACTTAAAATAAAAAAAAATTATCTTTTTTATTTTGCTCTTAATTTTTTTTTATGATAAGTTGAATTTTTTTTCTCAACAATGTAATAATAATATAATATGGACTTTTTTTTAAAACAACTTGAAATTTTTTTTTTTTTTTGACAAATGATGTAAATACATATTTTAATAAAATGGTATGTTTTTTTTATAATAATTAAGTTTAAAAGACATATTTAAGAATTTTTTATATAAAATAATATGATTTTTTTAATAACCACATCTTCTTTCTTTAAATATTTTTTTTTCTTAACATGAAAATGACTTTTTTAAAATAACTTCATAATCAAATAGTCCTATATACTTTTTAGCAACAGAAAATAAAAAATTAAATCTATCAAATATAAGTAGAACACATTTATATGACAGTTTAAAAATTTATTATATATACATATATATATATATATATATATATAATAAATTTTGATAGAGAGTTTTGCATAGATTTCAAATTCTAAAAAATCTAGATATTTAAATAGACTTTTAAAGACTTCAATATATGATTTATTAAAATTATAAAAACTTTATATAAATTTGAATAAATTTGTATGACTGTTTTCATAAATTTTTTTAACCTTTTAAGGATTTTTATAAATTTTAATATATTTGAATTTTTTATCATACTCGTGCTTTTTTATTATATTTTAATTATTTTATAATTTTTTAATAATTCCTTTATAATTATAAAAAAAATTCATTATATCATTATGTATTTTATTTAAAAATTTAATAAAATCTACTCTTCCTATAAAAATCTTCATACTTTCTATATAAACAAAGGAATTATATTAATTGAAAATGGATACGTTATAAACTTAAATTATGTAAAAGTTATTATCGTGAGATTATTGAACCCTAATAGCTATTAAAGTAAAAATTATATAAGAATTTTTTTTTTTAAGATTGTGGGAATTAAAAAAACTTCTAATTAATTATAAATCAATTTATGGTTTATGTATGCTGGGCTTTTACATAATTTTATGCGATGTTATTTAAAAAAAATCTCAATCTTAGTGGTTTAGCTTAATAAATATAAAAAAAATGAGCGGAGGAAAAAAAAGATAAAGAAAGAGAGAGAGAAAATAATGAAATAAAAAAGAAAGGAAAAGGTTAAAAAAGTTTAAAAATCTCCAAAAATCTTATGGAAAAGATGTTACTTATGATAAATTTTAGTTCTGCTTAAAAAAAAATGTTTAAAATCCTTAAAAGTATCTAATTAATTAAAAAAAATTAAAGGTAATTGATATTTTGAATACTTTATAATTTTTGTAAACTTTTAAAAAGTAATAGTTAAACACACCTAAATTTGTATATACTTTTACTGACTTTTAAAAAATCTTAAATGAATACACGTGAATTTTTAAAAACTTTTAGCTAGAATCCATTAAAGCATACATAAATCCTATTTGAATACACCCTAGTAAGAAAACAAGCAAATATTATAAAATCCAATATAAGATATAAGATAAATTAATGAATTGAACTGGTACAAACAAAAAATTATTGTTGAAAAAAACTAAATTGAGAATTTTATAATACAATAGAATATAAACAATTTTTAGTAAAATGGGCTGAACTGTTCACGCAAAACTTAAAATTATAAAGTAAAATTTACTAAAAACTTACTTAGGAAGATTTTTAATGATATGTGAAATATATCATAATTTTTTGTAAATTAATATTAATTATATTTTAAAAATGAGTCAAAGTTGTTCATTAAAATTAGATATTCTTTAATAAAATAAATATAATTTTTTATAGAAAATTTAAAATCACTAACCGTAAAATTACTTAAAAACTAGTTTTCTATAGATTTTAATGATTTTTGAAATAATTTATAGTATTTTTTGAGTCAAAATAGATTTTATTTTAAAAATGGATCAAAAATAAAATAACCATAGCTTTTTATAAAAAATCCGAAATCACAAATCTTAATTTCTTTTTAAAAATACTAAATTTTTAAAACTTTTTAATGATATATTAGATGGATCATATTATTACGAGAATTGATATATTTTATTTTTACAAAATGTTCAAAAAATCTTTATAAAATTAACGTAACTTTTCTATAAAACTCTATAAGTATAATATAATTTCTATTTAATTCTTTTTACATACCATAACAAATCTTTTTTTTTAATTTAGTGAGGTTGTGACGTGTTTTAACCAAATGTACAATATTTCTTAATGCTGATATCACATTTAAAATAAGTAATTATCGTCCAAACTAAAAACAATTCTCATCAATAAATGGCATCAGATAAAAAATTTGATAATATATCAAAATTATAAAATATTTAAAAAAAATTATAAAAATGATATGATTTTAAAAATAAATAAAAAATATTGAATTATTTTTTAGGGTTATTTTTAAATTAATTAAGCATTTAATTATCTAAGTATTCCTGTATTTAGTATAATTTTTTTTAGTCATTACAAAAACAATAAATAAATTAAAAATATATAATAAGCATTTCTTACTTATTACAAAAATAAAATAATAATTAAATCTTATATTTATTTTTTAAACAATTTAATCATATTATTGTTATTATTATTAAAAAATTACTGCACACAAAGATGCATTAATTTTATTTTATTTTGCAACTACATTGAACATTTTAATTAAATAAATTATAATTAAAAATAATAATAAAAATAAACTATTTTAAAAATTAAATATATAACCGAAATTAATATATGCAATCACCCTCCTTAAATAAATCAACATTTTTTCTTTATTATTATTTTTAAATGATATTCAGTAATTTAGAGAGAAAAAAACAAAATTGTGTGACATGCATTAACCAAAAAATTGAACGCCGACATAAACGGACTATCTTTAATAATATATCCAACCACATAATCATTAGAATTTTTTTTTCACTAATATATCTAACCTCAAATGTTAAAAACATTGAAAAAAAAAGCACTCATGATACTTTCACTAATGAAAATACATGAAACAGGTCATCCATCCCCTTCAACGAACATGAGAGATAGTAGGCAATAAAGAACATACAAGTTTATTCGACAGATCCTTGGATGGATAGTCAAATACACAATTGAAATTGGAAAACTGGAGAAGAATTTAGTCGACCACCTAAAAATACATTTTTTAGTTTCCTTGCAATATTGATACTATAGGCAATAAGACAGCAAGACAACAAACATAACAACACTTCAGTTTCCGTGCAATATTGATTGACATGAATAATTCAGTCAACCACCTAACAATACATTTTTTTTCCCAATTTTTTTCTCCCAATGGTTTCATGCATGATAATACATAACCCAAGCCCATATAAAAAAAGACTTTAGCTAGCTCAAAAATGGTTACAACAAACTATAAATGCAAGGAATAAAAATACATGCACCTTCTCTAACCACTATTTTCCCTAAAAGCTGCAAAACTTGAAAAGTTGAAAGTGGAATTCTTCAAAATGGAAAAGGAGAAAATATTAACCTGTGTACATGATCCAATTGGAACAGAAAATATTAGGGTCCTTTATACATTACAGGATATTATATCGGAGACATTGTTTATGATACAAACTTAACTTTCAGTAACTTCTTCATCCATATAATACTCAATAGGTGAATTCACCTTTCTTCCGTCTCTTGTCAGTCTCTTGTCAGTTCCGAAGCTAGACTGCACAGATAGCATAAAAGTATCATTCAAGATTCTCATCAAATCTACCTAACAACGATAAGCTGCTTATTCAAAAAAAAAAAAAGAAATGGAAGGCAGCCCTAAAAAGATAGACAGTCTCCTGAGTGCAATTTGCTTGCGCGTGCGCGAATAGTTGGAGGGGAAAAAGCAGAATGCAAGAGTGCATTGTTAACCATTCATCATTCTAGATTACATCATTCAAATAATGGGGCATATGGGTCCCCTACCCTAGGACATAGGGGTGTCCAAAAACCGGATTGGACCGGACCAAACCGTAAAACCGGACCGGACCGGACCAAACCGTAAAACCGGACCGGACCGGACCAAACCGAACGGTTTTACTAATCAAACGGTCCGGTCCGGTTTGTATTAATTTTAAACCGTTCAAACCGGACCGGACCGGTTTAATAATATATTAAAAATTTCACATTATTCTTCATTAAATTATAAAAAAATCGAACCAAACCGGGAATTAAACCGGACCGAACGGTTTTATAAGTCAAACGGTCCGGTCCGGTTTTTATTTTTTAAAACCGTTTCAAACGGTCCGGTCCGGTTCTAGTAATATGAACGGTTCGGTCCGGTTAGATTTTTTTTAGGAAAAACCGGACCGGACCGGACCATGGACACCCCTACTAGGACATACAAGTCTACCATGCTCCTCCAATTTTAAACGGGGTGAGTGAGAGTGTGAGATAGAGAATATTTCACAAGTTTTCTAAAATAACCAAGAAAATTCATTTTGGAAAGGCCATATATGTAGATGACAAAAACTCCAACAGAACTAATGGATGCTTACAAGTATAACATAGACTGAGTAAGAACAAACCAACACACTTGATTTTGCAAGAATAAGAATGAATGTCAAATATGCAAGCAAACAAGGGCTCCCTTGTGCTATGTATACTGCATTTCAAGCAAAATTGTTGAAAGAGTAATGCTAAACACTCCATGTTGGAAACAATTTCCAACTCATGTTAGAGCCTAGAGGTACTTATCTTTTTCAGACATTGTGAGCCTGGTGATGATCAAGCAAATCTCAGGGTTTTTATGATAATTATCCTTTTGCAAACTATGAGAGATTCAAAGGTTCATATTAGATTCTGATACCACTAAGCAAACATGAGTTTGCTCATCTACAATAAATCGTTCACTAAAAGAGGAAAAGGATGGTAACTTGAAAAGCAGAATAAAAAAAAGATAAAGGTGAACATTAGTGAATACCTCGAGCAATTTCACACCATCAAGATCTAGCCCCTCCAATCTCTAAATGATGATCACTCGAGGAAATAAAAAATTAATAACACCATTTCAGCCAGCTACCTTGATTGCACCCATTTCATCAATCTTTGATTTCTTATGCTGGTAAAATGGAGATTATAAAATTCACATTATAAGAAACTGGAAAAAGTAACTTGACTGTACTTCCCAATTTTAAAGGAGATTGAAGTCACAACAATCAATACAATTGAGAAAACTGAAAAGAATATTTGTATTACCTTACTTTTTTTGTGCCTATGAAGATCATTGGTATCTTCTTCTGCATCATGCTTCCTTTTCTGAGATTGAAATAACAAACTATGAATGTTATATTATAAATAAACAGGAAAAAGGCAAGTGATCATATTAATACTAATCTGAGAAACAATAATAATTTACTGCTTTTCAGAAAAGTACAATTTGCATAAGAAATGCAAAGAAACTGAAACGATAGCACTCTAGAACCTTTTCATGGTGCTTCTTTGAGTTATCAGCACCAGAATCATGAAGCCCATTTTTATCCTTCTTCTTCTCCTTGTCTTTATCTTTGCTTTGATCTTTACTGCGGTGCTTGCTCTTCTTATGTTCTTTGTCATTGCCCTTGTCTCTGTCCTTACGCTTTTTATGTTTTTTCTCTTTGTCCTTGGACTCACTCTTTGACTTTCCTGCAATAGTTGGAATCCCCTTCTCTGACTAAAGGGGTAAAAAAGTGATCTTAAAAATAATAATAAATAAGGAAATACATAAGATAGAAAAGCTGCATAGATCATATCATTTCAATGTACAAAACATAATAAAGGAAAAAATAGGGTAGCAATACAATCCACATTTTTATTGCCAAAATTATCTTTCAATAATGACAACTTTACCAACAAAAGTGACACTCATGTGTAATTAATTTGGGAGTAAAATAAACAATTCATACATTTTTACTGTGACAATAATAAGACTGATTGTGACAATATCATTAACCAAAAAATAAATATAGAAGAGATAGTCAAAGCTGTGTTTCAACATGAAAAACTTTTAACATATCAATAGGTAAACAAATACAAGCAGGCATATCACTTACAGGTGGCAAATCAATGGGACCAGTTTCTCTAAGTTGGAAGGCCTCTTGTAGAATATCTAGGTCAAAAGGCTGTATTCGTGTGTTAGTATCTATGGTATAGGACGTATTAGTCTGAACAAGTTGATCCAATTGCATTCCTTCGCCTTTTCTGATTTCTGTTTCTCCAACCACATTGTAAAGATAATGGGTATCTGAAATTGACAAAGGAAGTGACCGCTTGCAGAAAAAGTCATGGTGTGTTAGCAACTTGTAGTGACTAATAAGATCTACAGCACCAGTCAGCTCCCGAGCTCCTAAGTTTTCAATGCAGGAAGCAAGTTAATAATAGAGTAAAAGGCCAAATAGAGGTAGCAAAACATCTAAGGATCCTAGGAAATAATAGAACCAAAGAATTACATAAAAAATGGAGTTAGGAATCATCATATTAGCACTATGCCAATAGCAAAAATTAATCACATGAGCAATATGCCAATATATACAAGAAACAGAATAACAGCATCTTAGAAATACAAGCATGAAAAGGACAAAGATTCACAAATGGAGTGTTCCAAACCTATGTTCCTCTGACTCGGGTATGAGTGTCGGACACGGGTACATATCCGGGTGTCAAATTCGTGAGTTTTAAAATTTTAAGATACCAGGATATGTGTCCAATATTTAGACATGGACACTTAGACACGGTATTATTATATAAATTATATATAAATTATATTTAATATATAGCTTAGTTATGTATATAACTATGTTGGTAAGTTCCTGATTATTATTTTTCAATGAAAAAATTAAAATGATTATTAAATTATGATAATTTATAATTTAATATTTACATTATTATTTTTAATTTATGATCATTATTTAACCCTGCGGTAATGAAACCTTTTTTAATTAAACACATTTACTACTGTAGACCTTTCAAGATCCATTCGGTGAAGGTCCTTTCAAAGCTCTCTCTTCAGCTGAACCACAGACTTCTGTCAAATTAATATCAAACGCCCATTTTAAAAGAAATCAAATAAGGAAGGGCAACAGTTAAAGACTTGAAGGCCCAGCCCAAATAATAAACAGTACATACTAAAGGGCAAAGGCTCAGTTTAACTCTGAAAATAATTTCACAGCCGCCTGTTTCTTCATATTCTTCTTCACCGTTCCATTTCCATCTCTTCGTCTTCTTCATTGTCCTGCATCTTCCATCTCTTCTTTTTCAGCATTCTCTTATTCTTTCTTTAGATAGTCTTCTACTTCTCCTTATTTCTCAGTTATGGCTTAAACTTTGACCACCGAGTATGGAAATTTTTTGCAGTATCCAACCCATATCCCGTACCGGTGTCTGTGTTGTATTGTGTTGACACTAGTACGGCAGCCCAAAGTGCTGAGTTGAAGTAACATAGTTCCAAACTACCTCATATATATATACAAGTTCAAAAATATATTGGGTTATAACAGCTTCCACCAAAACCCTCGAGAACAAAAACACTGAATGAAAACCTCACATATTTGGACTATATTGTGATAGCTAGTCTCTGAAATTAGTAATAATTCCTAAAATGAACAGGAGAATTAAGTTTAGCATTCAAACAATAAGAAATTCTGATTAAAAACTGAGAGAATGAACTCAATATGTACACACCAAATTATTTAAGCCGGATTGGCTTTTGTTAATGTGAAAAAAGAGTTTTCTTTCTTCTTTTTTAGTAATATCATCCATATAAGAACAAGTAATCCTATATAATTATTGCATGAGAGGTTGAAGAGCACAAAACGCTATATGTAATTAGTTAAGCATTTATACTATTAAGAGTAAAAACGCTTGCAAGATAAGTCCTAAATAACATGAATTAATTGAGCAATTATGATAACAATACATATATATGGCACCAAAAATTCAAGTGACTACAAATGCATCAAATTAGTGATAATTTATTCAGTAACCACATGTTGAAATCAATAGAAGACACTCCCTGGCAAAAAAAAAAGGACTGCAAGATCAGAATGGTAATTCTGTACCCCAGAAAGGCAGAGCAAAAAAATCTTACTATGAATTTTAAGACTCCCAGAAATAGGTTTAAAATCTTATTTGAGAAGGGGGGGGGGGGGGGGAGAGAGAGGACTATATGAAAAGAAGTTATATAAACATCATACCACTTCCAAATTTGTTGCCTTCAGGATCCATGCGTCAGTATATCATGAAATTGGGGACCCTTATTAACTGCAATTTCCAGAAAAAGAAAATAAATTATTTGGCAATTCACAAGTTCTGGAAACTCGTATATCCAATGAAAATGTTAAAATAGGTCTCAAGAAACCATCATACAAAGAAAAGTTGTCTGAACTTGCCAATCATCTTTGCAAACTTATCATAGAGAGGCTAACTAGAATTGCATATTTATATCTTCTTCTTCTCTTGAATAGATTCTCTCCCCAAATCCTACAATAAACTTACCTGAAATCCTAAAGAAAATTTCGCCCATACGTACCCAGTTGTCACTTATTCTTTGGAGGAATGTCAAGAAATAAAATAATATCGGAAACGAATAGCGGAAATCAAATAACTTCCGATTTCCTAGAAATCTGAAAGGGAAATTTCGGCAAACTAATTGTTCTACGTTCTTAGTCCGTACAATTAACAAATAAATGAAAGTTAAAAACTTGAAAAGGAAAGAAACCAAAGAAGTAATATTTCATAAAGTTAAGTAATCAAAAACAACAAACAATGACTGATAAGAGAGCGAAAAAAAATCGATTTAGTTGATGCGGAAAGAAAGAGAGGAACCGAAACAAAGAAAGAGTTGTATAAAACCTCTGACATGGATCCCGAATTCAACTCTTTTGAATTATAACTCAGATGACAAGAACAAATCGTAAATTCGAAACCAATGCTTCGTCTTCGCTCCTCCTCTCGCCCACTGGTCTACCCCCAAACTCAACCAGCTATTAACACAAATTTCCAAGAAAACCGAGTCATTGCAAACAAATAACCCAACCAAATCAAAGCTCTTAGCAAAATATAAACAAAGTTCGACAGAAAATTGACCTGATGCTAGGGAATGCCTTCCCAGAATTTCGTAATTATTCGTTCTGAAGATTTTCGAAAGTGGACAGAACCTATGGAGAAATTTGAGCTGAGATTCAAAGATCAAATAAGTTTGGAGAGAATTCTACAATGATACGTTACAGTGACTATTATTGTAAAGTCTAGGGTTTGGACTTATTTGAGGAGGGGTTTCGATTTTCTCAGGAGCTTCGGTATCTATGTCTATCTCCCACCGGGATTCGTTAATATTTCATATTTTGGTGACAAAATTACCCTTGATGCTAAGGTTTTTTTTAATTTTTTTTGTTAATAAAGGGTTTTTTTTCTTTCTTTCATTTTAAGTGTAATAGTGTCACGTGTAGATTTTTTTGTAAATATTTGATCAAATATAACATTATAATTAACATATATATATATATATATATAAAAACTTATATAATTTTAAGATGGCGTTTGGTTCACATAGTGAAATCGAAATCAGAATCGATATGAAATGGAAAGGAAACAATATTGTTTGGTTTGATCATTGGAATCAAGAGAAAAAATCAGTATTATAATGTTTGGTTTTCCACGGGAATGGAATGAAATGGAAAAAACTGTAAATTACTTTAATACCTCTATATTCAGTAAAATTTAAATAATATCATTTAATTATTATTTTTTCGTCACACAAAATATATTATTGAAATAATTATTTTTCTAAATAATTATTACTTAAAAAGAAAATATATTATTAAAATTATTATTTTTCTAAATAGGGTTTAGGGTTTTGAGGTTTAGGATTTGGGATTTAGGGTTTAGGGATTCGAGATTTAGAGCTATATTTATGGGTTAAGATTTAGGGTTAAAATTATTATTTTTCTAAATAGGGTTTAAGGTTTTAGGATTTGGGATTTTGAATTTGGGGTTTAGGGTTTAAGGTTTAGGGTTTATGGATTTAGGATTTAAGATTTAAGGTTTAGGGTTTTGAGATTTAGGACTTTGGGATTTAGGTTTTAGGTTTTAGGATTTTGGGGTTTAGGGTTTAGTGTTTAAGGTTTAGGATTTTAGGAATTAGGATTTTGGGATTTTGGGTTTAGGGTTTTGAGATTTTGGGTTTGGGGATTTGGGATTTAGGATTTAGGATTTTGGGTTTTAGATTTTAGGTTTTAGGTTTTGGGATTTGGGATTTAGGGTTTAAGGTTTAGGTTCTTGGGATTTAGGGTATAGGGTTTTATGATTTAGGGTTTTGGGGTTTAGGGTTTAGGGTTTTGGGATTTTGGGTTTAGAGTTTAGGGTTTAGGGTTTAGGGTTTTGGGTTTTGTGATTTGAGTTTTAGGTTTTGGGATTTGTGATTTGAGTTTTAGGTTTTGGGATTTGTGATTTGAGTTTAAGGTTATATTTGGGGTGAGGGTAAAATTGAAAAAAAAATTGAGATAAGAATGAAATCATGATCCCTAAAGGGGGATGAGGAATTATGATTCCTTCTCCTTTAGGAATTGATTCGATTCTATTCTTGACTCATTTTTCAGCCCAACCAAACACACAAATGGAAAGAATCAATTCTGATTCTTTTCTATTCCCTCCAACCAAACACAACATAATATTGTTTTTTCGATTTAGCGACATATTATATGTTAAAAAGTATAAACTTTGATATGCTAAAAAATTTAAAAATAAGTGAAAATAATGGTCAATCTCTTTGATAAATAAATTTTATAACCCATAAAGTAAAATTTTATATCTACCATGTAACAATTACATGTACTCATCCACTTAAATACTAAATGGGATACACAAGTGATAAATAATCACACGTAATTGTTATATTGAAATTCTTGTGCCTTACAAAACAGGTTAGCGATCCTTTTAAATGAAAAAATACCTTGATGAAACTAAGACTAGAATTTGAAGTTGCTAGAGATTGATTGCTGGATAGAGATCCAGTTCCTTCTTTGGATGTGAGTCTTGGTGAATTATTGTGTGAGGAACAGAGAATGGATACATAAGTTGTTATAGGCGCTCAAAAGAGGAACCGAGGAATGGTACAAATGTAGTGCTATAGTTGCAAGGAGTTTGGACATATTGCCCGCAATTGTGGTAAGAAATTCTACAATTACTATAAGTAGAATGGACACATTATCGAGGAATGTCCTACACGTCTAGAAAATCGATGAGTACAAGCTTTTCAAGCTGCTATTCCAACTCCTAACATTATTGGTCCTAGATTTACAACTGCTAACACAAATCAGCCTACCGTTACTCTAGAAATGGTCCAACAGATGATTATCTCAGCATTTTCTACCCTTGAACTTTCGAGCCAAGGTAAGACTGTTTCTCCTCCTTGGTTTGTTGATCCTGGAGCATCCAACCATATGACTAGCTCCCCTGATTTGTTACATAATCTACGAAAATATACTGATATAGAAAATATCCAGATTGCTAATGGAAGTAATCTTCCCATTACATCCATTGGTGATATTGGACTTTCTTTTCGTCATGTCCTTGTCTCTCTTGGGTTATCTACCAGTTTAATTTCTGTTGGTCAGATGGTGGATAATAACTATGATGTACATTTCTCTTGGGTTGGTTGTGTTGTGTAGGATCAGGTGTCGGGGAAGGTGATTACGAATGGGCCTTAAGTGGGAAGATTATTTCCGTTGCAACTTACTATTCCTCAAACTTTGTCTTTAGCTTATATTATTGTTGAAAATAAGGCTAAAGTTTGGCATAGACGATTAGGCCATCCAAATAATGTGATTTTGTCTAATTTGATGAAACATGGTTTTCTTGGTAATAAAAATCAGTGTTATACTCATAGATTGCTTTTTGATTGCTCTACTTGAAAACTAGAAAAAAGTAAAACTTTATATTTCCTTATGGTGGTCGTGCTAATACATGTTTGGAGATTATACATAGTGATGTTTGTGGTATTACTCCTATCATTTCATATGTGCAGTATAGATATTTTGTAACGTTCAAAAGCTAAGGTGTTCACTATTTTCCAAACTTTTGTGGCTTATATTGAGACACAATTTTCCACATGTATTAAGATTTTACGATTTGATAATGGTGGTGAATATATGTCACATGACTTTCAAGTTTTTCTACAACATAAAGGCATTGTATCTCAACGATCATGTCCTTATACACCTCAATAGAATGGGGTGGATGAATGTAAAATCCATCACTTGTTGGATATGGTTTGAACGTTACTCTTGGAGGATTCATTTCTACCTAAATTTTGGGTGGAAACTTTGTCCACGACAGTCTATCTAATTAATCGTCTGTCTTCTCAACAATTGAATTTTGATACTCCTTATTATCGTCTTTTTAGTATGCATCCAGATTATGATATGCTATACAAGTTTGGATGTGTTTTCTTTGTTCATTTCTCCTCATGAGCACCACAAGCTTACAGTTGAGTAGGTATGGTGTGCTTTATGGGTTATAACATTGCTCATAAGGGATTTTTGTGTTATGATGTTGTTACTAATCATCTACGTACTTTTAGAAATGTTATTTTCTTTGATCATGAGTACTATTTTTAGCAACATGTTTCCTTTTCTAGCAGTGTCATTCTACCTAGCTTTGACGATATCTCTTCATCAATTGATTATTTTAAACCTGATATTGTCTATCAGCGACGACATCCCTAATCATCACTTATCCTTCCTAACCCTGATCTAGTGTTTGCTTAAGTGGCTCCTCAGAGATCTTCCCGTACTATTTGTCTTCCCAATAGGTATGGTTTCTCTACCACTTTAGCTAATACTATAGTTCCTACCTCTTATTCTCAAGCAACTAAACATGCATGTTGGGTGAAAGCTATGCAAGAAAAACTTTAGGCTTTTCATGTGAATCATACTTGGGATATTGTTCCTTAACCTACTGGTATTAAGCCCATTGGTTATAAATGGGTATATTCCATTAAGATGTGGTCTTATAGCTCACTTGACAGATATAAGGCGTGGTTGGTGGCACTTGGTAATCGACGGCAGTATGAGGTAGATTATGAAAAGACATTTTCCCTTTAAGCAAAGATGACGACGGTGTGACTTATTCTAATTATTACTGCATCTAAGGGTTAGGCATTGCAACAAATGGATGTTAAGAATACCTTTTTGCATGGGGACCTTAAGGAAGAGATTTATATGACTCCAACATCAGGGTTGTTTTCTACACCTTCTATCGATGTTTGTAAGCTAAAACGATCACTCTATGGTTTAAAATAGGCTTCATGTGCTTGGTTTAATAAGTTTTGCTTTACGCTTATTAGATTTTCTTTTGTTTAGAGTCAGTATGATTCCTCTTTGTTTCTTTGCAAGACCACCAAGGGAATCCTATTGCTTCTAGTATATATTGATGATATTATTATTACAGAGACTAACTCTGAATTTATTTCTCAACTTCAGGAACGCTTTTAGGGTTCCTTTCATATGAAGGACTTGGGTCCTTTACAGTATTTTTTAGGCCTTAAGTTGCACTCTACCTCAGTTGGTATTTTCTTAAACTAGCATAAGTACACCCAAGAATTAATTACTTTGACTGGATTTCAAGATGGTCGTTTTATTGATACTCCCTTGGAAGTCAATGTTAAATATCATTGTGATGAAGGAGATTTTGTCTCTAATCCTTCTTTATATAGTCAACTGGTGGGGAACCTAAACTATCTAACTATTACTCGGCCTAATATTTCCTTTGTTGTTCAACAAGTTAGTTAGTTTATGTAGGCATCTAAGGACCTCTACTTGGCTACTGTATGTTGCATTGTTCGCTATTTTAAAGGCACTTCTACCTGAGGTCTTTTCTTTCTTGCAGACTCTCTTAATTGTCTGGTTGCATGTTTCTTGGTGCCTTTCTTATTTCTTGGAAAAGCAAGAATCAATATCATGTGTCAAAGTCCTCTATAGAGTATGAGTATCATGCTATATCTTATGATGCTCTAAGATTATTTGGCTTCGGGGACTATTGGTTGAGCTTGGGTTTCCACAAACTAAGCCTACTCCACTCCATGCGGATAATACTAGTGTTATTCAAATTGGTGTTAACCCAGTATTTCATTAACGCACTAAGCACATTGAAGTGGGTTGTCACTCTATTCGTGAAGCATATAATGCTCATGTCATCTCTCTTCCTCATATCACCACCGATCTCCAAACCGCTAATGTGTTTACTAAGGCTTTCTCCAGACATCGACATCAATTTCTTGTTGACAAATTGATGTTTTTTGATCATCCAGTATCAATTTGAAAAGGGATATTAATGGTAGAGATTATGAACAAGATTATGAAATTTATTTTACCATAATTAGTGTATTAGTTGTGTTTATATTATTACCTAAAATAAATAAACAAAATATTGTATATTTAGGTAAATAATTGTGTATAGGTTATTGCCCAAAATAGATACACAAAATATTGTATATTTAGGCAAATAATTGTGTATATATTCTTACCTAAAATAGATTGTATAGTAATTTCTATTTAATAGAAATGATCCTCAAAAAGAAGTCATTCAGCCATTTACTCAAAATTATGCTTGGTTTTAGATAGTTTTTTAAAACCAATATTCAAGGTCTAATGGCTTTTTTTAATCAAAATTTTAAAGACTAACTAGACCATTAAATCAAAATTGGCAAGACTATTTTATAAAAATGTGTGGAAGAGGCAATTGATATGATTAGTACATATCCAAAAAACAAATCCTAAAAATATATCCAAAAGGGTTAGTTTAGTCGTTTAGTTTCTCCTAATGTTAGTATCCTTGATCATTTTTCATTTTTGTAACCTTTTCTCCATTTTCATACTACTTTTGACATTGCAAATTGGTAATGTTTCTATCATATTCTAATTACAATGGCTTTGTAAACTAAACTAACTCCATAAAAATAGAAAATATTCACAAAAGGTTAAGTCCTATTGCTACCTGAATCACATGATCGGTTGGCTTTTCCCATTGGCTAACAATTCCAGCATAACCCTTAGTAGAACTTATAGCAAGCTCACTCAGTGAGCTCATAGCAACTGACATTCCAACACAAATCACCTTTATGGCAATTTTAGCCATTTTTTTATCGTCATTACTCTTCTACTACTCCATACTCAACAAGTTCCACATGTGAACCTTCTTCCTTTGTTACCCATAGAATATCTCTTTGAATAATGTGGAAAATGTCTGTGAATTCTCTCTAAGTTGTTCGTGTAGAGGGAACTCATGCCAACTGCAAAAAAATTCCACTCTATCTAGTACTGTTTTCTCACATACATCTATAAGCCTTGACCATTGTATGCAAAATCCAAATATGAAAAGTGCTCCAATAGACCTACGAGGGGAGAATGGTAATTTCGATGGCAGACCGCACATAATGGAGGAGCTAGCCTATTTTGCAAGCACATAGGATTGTTGAGAAGTGATCCATCATTAAAAGCAGGCTTGCCAATTCCTGATCTCCAACTCAAGATTCAATGCAAAACGGGCTAATTTTTGTGGACTAGTGACTAATATAGAAAAGTGCTTTATAGCATCCAGTTTTGAAAGTGTTCCTACTGGTAAAATCTTGGCTTCCTCTGAGGCCCATTTCTGTTTTTGATGACATTTTGCTATTACCTTCCACATTCTTGATAACCTAAAGTCAATTGAAGGAAAATAAGCTTTAAACACAGCATGACATATAGCATTAAACCTCAATCTGCTTGTCGATTTAGTCAATAATGATCTTAACACAGTTTTTATTTATTATAGGAATGATATTGTCAACTATAAAGAAAAATTTAGGTCATAATTGCTTTTAAAATATACATATGGATCATTTAAAATAGTCTTAATATGCCTGATTTAGCATATAGTGTCATGCATTCATAAAAAAGTTATGAACTGAAGCTTGATTCAATGAAAAAGACACGATATGCATAAGACCATTAGGAAATTAGCATACCCTTGTATCAGTTCTAAAAGCTGAGGCTTCAATTCTTCATCCAGTAAATTCTTGATTCTCCTAGAAATAGCTTGAACTAAGTGTATTGAAACCTTCATCTGAGTATGCAGATCTCTAATGGTTGCCCTAGCTTTCTCTACAAAAGATAGGTCATCACCTTTGACATCTTGGTTCCTAAGCTGGTTCCATTTTTTCTCATAGGTAATTCGAACCCTTTCTCCTAACTGTTGAAATCATTAAGGACTTGGTTCATCAATCATTACAAAGCAGGTTCATATTTTAATCATGGAATTCTTTTTTGCTTGCAACTACAGATTTACAGAATCTTACAACTAAAACGTGTTACAAGCTTAACCATGTTGAATGCTCTAGAAATCATATTGCATATAGAGATACTTGCTATAAATTGTTCCATACTAGAGAGTAGTGGTTATAGAAGATCTTTGAACTTTGGCCACTGCTTCAGTTTTCTTTATGCTTTTTCTATAGCAAATAACTATTTAAGGCAAGACCTTGTGCCTTTGGAGTCCACTGTGTTGTACTGTTATATTGGTTTTCTACTTATGTTATCTATGTTTATATTTGCAAAGAAGGAAGAGAAAAGGTAGAGGTATATATTAAGTTAAAAAAAACAGATGGATTATAATTGGAGGTTGAAAACAAGTTAAGAATACAAGTTTCTGTTCTATCAAAAAAAGTATCATTTTTTGTAGACTTATTCATCATTCATGAAGAAAGTTTCATTTACCAAACTAGATTATTATGATTGTTACAAAGTTTATATCAATATTTAGGAAGTTCAAGATGAAGTATACCTTGACTTCTTTATATAGCTTTGTTTCCCAGGCATATAACCTGTCTAATGTTGATTGGTAACTGCTTGAAAACATGTAGGGATCGTTGGAGAAGTAACTTGTGTTTTCATAATCTTCATCTTTAGAACTTGAAAAATAAATAAGAATCTCGACAGGGATTAGCAAAAAGCTAACCGAAAATGAGCTACTGGGTTCAAAACAATTGTAGCTACAAAAACAGAAGATGTAAACGGTCAATATCTTAAAAAGTATAAAAGTTGCTAAAAAAGGCAAAAGAAAACTATGCTTCCATAGTTCCATTATATTCGGCATATGATGTTATGACTAGGACTAGATATAGTCTATAATCTGTACATGTATAGTATAACTGTCAAAAATAAATAAAAATATATAAGGATCTGTGAGAAATAGAACTAGTGAATCTAGGATGGTTGGTTTCACATTTACTCTTTGAATAGCATAATTATTCATGACTTAGGTTATCATAATTCTTTCCAATGTGTAACTAGTTGTCTGATAAATATACACGCTTAAACTTGCTCAATATTTAGATTAGAAGCTTAGTGCTAAACTTTATTGAAACACGAACAAAAAGATAGAAATCATACCATGAAAATGTAGGTAGGTGATGATTGCTTGAAAAACACTACTATTTTGTGATTTTATTAAACTTAAATGTGATAAATAGGATTGATTTTAGTATGTTTATGTGAATATTAATACAAATCTATATGATCGGAATCACAGGTATTTTCTACTGTATTTAAGGTGTTTTTAGCTTCAAATGTATAAATTGATCAATACATGAAGAACAACGCTTGAAGTTTCAATTTTCACCCTAAAAGCTAAGAATAATAAGGCATGTAAGCCTTACATGAAAAACCTACTAGTATGTAGGAAGTGTAATGCAAGAGTTAAATTCAAACCTTTCATGTCGGGACGAAGATTTAGTATGTCATGGTGCACTTCTCTTTGCATGATTAAATGGGCACGTCACACTTTTTGTGCTAGATTAAATAGGTTGTGACATGAACTTCTTTATTTGCAATTGGGCGAAGAGTTACGTATCTCACGCAACAACGGTGGAAAATATGGGTTGCGGTGTAGATTCATTTATTTGGTCAAAGCCTTTCGGCACCAACCATCTTATAAATAAAACATGTTAATCTCTACATCAATAGTTAGTTTTGAACGTAGAATTTTATTTTGTTTAGTTCTTTATTTTTCTTAGATTTAAAATTAGTTTATACACAATTTAGATTTGATAAGAACGAATAAGAGGCAATAACAAAGAGATTTTTTAGATCTAGTATGTATTCTTATTTCTTTTTAGTTAACTATTTTGTACTTCTTGAATTTGTTGAAAGTAATATGATGGTCATTTATTAATTTTAAGCATGTCTGACTGATCGTTATAATGAAAATTTAGTTATGTTACCATATTTGTGTAGACTATTTAGACAAATATTTTAATATTTAATAAATACAGATTGTTACTTGTTTCAAGATTTTTACAAAATTTATTATTATTTATTTTTTGTAATAGATTTATAGTATGAAAATTAGATTTCAATTATATCTTCTAGATCTAATTTAGATAGTTTGATTGGGACTTTAAATTGGTAACTCAATCGAAGGTCTCAATTTAACTCATGTCCCAATCGAAGGTATTTAGTAGTTTGATTAATATTGAATAGTGACCCAAGTGAATGTATTATTTATGCATAAAGGAATAATCAATCATCTGAATTTATATTTAATTAACTTGAATCATTCTAAAAGGTATGGTCAATTAGGTAAATTTCTCATTAATTCTCCATTGATTTATAAATTCATATCTTTCTTGAATTGGTTTAAGTCAAATTTCTCTTTTATTTTATTTATTTTTTTCCATTAGTTTAATCTTTTCAAAAACCCAAATATTGTGATAGGATGTTTATGTTTTATTTTTACATTTGTTTTTAAGAAATTTAACGAATTATTTAAAACCACGTAATTTCTCCTTAGACTCACCTTAATAGTATACTTGTTGCTTATTAGTTATTATAAGCTATTCTGGCATATACGAGTTTTTTATAAATTTACAAAATTTAACCATCAAATTTTTATGCATCAATAGGGTAAAAAATATACAAACTCAAGAATTCTTTGGAGGTTGATGAGTATTAAGCTTTGCTAGCCTCTAACTGTGTTGAGACCTCATTGGCTAAATTGCAAAAGTCAAGAACTGAGCTTCAAGATCCTTGATAACTTCTACTATACTAGTAGGCCTTCAATTTACATAAATGGTAAACCCTAGAGTTTCCTCCTTAGAATCTTGATTTCAAACAATCTTCTCTTGTTTAGTGGTTTCAACTTGTCTTATAGTATGAGATCTTGATCATTCCATGCTTACACTTCCATGGGATTGTAGTTCTTTAGACTCATCCTCAGTTTCACACTCCATTCTATTTCCTCTTCCTCCTTATCCTTATCCCTGTCAACATCTTCAACAATAACTTCTTCTTTGTTGCAATTTACATCAATTTTAGATCTCTCTTATATGTCATTGACCTTCTTATAAGGTTCCCTTTTATTCTATTTCATATTCTTCTAGGTCAAGAATCCCTTCTTCTTCTCGAACCTATCTTAGTCCTCTAATGTCATCATCCAAGACCTACTCCTGATCAAGGCTACTCCGAGTGGGATAGTTAAAGTAATCAAGTGATGTAAATGGATTCCAAAAGAAACTCCATTGAGTATTTTGTGGGGAAGAGGGAGGAAAGTTGGACCTCTTGTTAGGGGAATAAGAAAAATTGAAGAATTAATAGGAGGTGATGTTGCATTCCAAACTATTAGCAAATGACTAAGAAGCTGCTAGAAGTTCTTATTGTTTCATGTGTATGTAACACAATAACACGACCACTTATATAGGCTAGATCATTGCTTGATCAACAAGGAAAACTAACTAGTTAGATAGCTAGAAGTGTGAACATGAAGAGATAATGAAATTGGGTATCCAAAATCATAATTGCATAAGTGTGAACACACATAAAATCATAACTAACTAACTAACTATATTGTAAGTGATACTAATCTAATACCCTCTCTCAAATTGTAGGACGTTCAAGCACAAACGATTTGGATCGCAACACCTAAAATTGCACGGTTTTAAGTGGCTTGGTGAGCACATCGATGAGCTGATCTTTAAAGGAAATATGGCAGATATGCAGATGCCTCTTCATAATATGATCCTGAAGGAAATGATGATCAAGCTCAATGTGCTTGGTTCTTACATGTAAGATAGGGTTTTGAGTTCAGTGGTAGCATAGGCAAAGGCACGATACTCAGATTTAGTGGAGGACCTGAACACCACTTTTTGCTTGGCACGTTTCTATGAAAGAAGATAATCACCAAGGAAAATATAATAAGCACTGGTGTTCTTTCGATCAATAGCACACTCATCCTAATCAGCATCATTGAAAGCAACGAGCTCAAGACTAGTAGAAGGTGTCATAAGTAGTCCATGTGATAAGGTTCCATTGATATAACGTAAGAGAATCTTGACAATAAGCCAATGGCAATCCATAGATTGGGATAAGAATTGACATAACCTATTGATATTAAAAGAGGTTTATGTCCTGGTAAGTGTGAGGTATTGCAGCACATCAACTACACTACAATACTCACTAGAATCCTCCAAGGCTACCCCATCATACTTACTAAGAAGCTTGCTGGAAAGCATAGGAGTGGTGACATGTTTGCTATTTTGTAAATTTAATTTGGAAATAAGATCCCTGTCATATTTTTCTTGGCTGAGGTGAATACCAGTGGAAGAATAGGAAACTTTAATGTCGAGGAAAAAATTCAACTTGCCAAAATCCTTGAGGGAAAATTTAGTACGCAATTGAAGAATTAAATTAATAATTCCATAAAGGGAGTTACATGTGATGATAATATCATCAATGTAAACCAAAATCAAGAAAATAACAGAATGATAAAGCTTAATGAAGAAGCTCATATCAGACTTAGAGTGAACAAAATTGCAAGAGAGTATAAAAGCACTCAATTTATGATACCATGCTTGTAGGGCTTGCTTATGACCATATAAAGCTTTTGACAACTTATAAACTAAGCCATCACCCTTCTCGAAACCAGGTGGTTGTTTCATATAAATAACCTCTTTCAAATCGTCATTTAAAATGATATTATTGACATCAACTTGCCTTAATTTCCATACAAATGTCAATGCCAATGTAAGAATCACCCTTATTGTAACAAGTTTGATTACAAGACTGGATGTCTCATAAAAATCAACTCTAGCCTCTTAAATATATCCTAGTGAAACTAATCAACTCTTGTAATTATCCAGGAGACTAGATTTAAGGAGCTTAACTTTAAAAAAACCACTTACAACCAATGGTTTTTTACCAACAGACAAGGCAACAAAAGCCTAAGTACCATTAGCAACCAAGGCATCATATTCCCATTGCATTGAAGCTTGCCACTCTGGAATTCTTAGTGAATATTTTCATGACTTATGAGCTAGAATAATATGGACTAAAGTAGTACAAACTTTAAGTTTTGTGATACCTGTTTTGCCTCTCGTCACCATAAGATGCATGTTGATAGGTATAGGTACTTCCACAGATGGTAAAAAAGGTGATACAAGTGAAGAGAAAGTGACAGATATAGTAGTAAGAGGAGATTATAGTTTAGGAGACAGAGAAACAGATATAGGAGGTAAGATAGAAGAAGAAAGAAAGGAAGTAGTGAACTCGAGAGGAATAATATATGGAACAAGAATAGGAGAGTCAAAAGATAGATAAGCAAAAGGATAGAAATGTTCATTGAAGACAGCATGTCTACTAGTATATACATAACCAGTGTAGGCATCTAAACATAGATATCCACTATAATTAGCAGCATAACCAATGAAGACACAAAAGATGGACTAATTTTGTAGCTTATTCTGATTATAGGCTCGAAGAAATAGGAAACATTGAGTGCCAAATGTTCACATGAAGTCATAGAAAAGAAGCTTATTGAACAACAACTAAAAAGGTGAAAGACAATTGAGAACTTGGAGGGCAATCTATTCATCAAATAGATGGCATTTCTCATGCCATGTAGCCATTAAGTGACAAGCATAAAATCTTGATAGAGCATGTTCAAGCCCTTTTCAACAATATGTTAATATTTTCTCTCTGCTAATCCATTTTGCTCGAATGTGTAAGGGAAAAAAATCAATGAACTAAACCAACTTTAGCAACCAAGGATTTGAAAGCAAAAATTCACCACCAAAATATATTTGAATGCTTATGATATTAGTGTTAAATTGTAGCATAACCATAGCAAAAAAAAAAGAATCAAAAACTAAAATATATTGGTCCTTGGTTTTAAGACAAAACAGCTAAGTGAAATGACTAAAATCATCAACAATAAAAAAAATTCAATAATCATTACAAGAGATAGTTGATGAGCACCAAAGATCAAGAAAAAGTAAAGAAAATGCATATACATTTTTCTTAATTCAAGGTGAAAAAGGTAATTTATGAGATTTAGATGTTTGGCAGTGTTTACACAAGTTGTCTTTGAAAGAAACATCTAAACCATGCTTATTAACAACATAAGAAACTGTTGAAAATGAAGGATGGCCCATACGAGAGTTCCACTAACCAAGAGAAGAAAATTGTGTAGAAAGAGTTCCATAAGTTGGCAAAGCACTCACAAAACCAGTTAGGTGATAAAGACCCCCTAGCTTAGCCTTGCATAAGTGTCCTTCTCGTGTTAATGTCCTTGACATAAAAAAAGTTAGAATAAAGCTCAACAAAAACATAATTATCAGCACATAATTTATACATAAACAACAAATTGGAGGAAAGAAAAAGAGTATGGAGAATGTTCTTTACAATAAGAAAACATTGACTTTGAGATGAAGATAAATGACCATTATCAACACAGTGAATAGGAAAAACATTACCATTACCAAGGGAAACATCTTCATATCCAGTATAGAGTGTGTAGTTCAGAACACTTGAAGGATTCAATGCTAAATAATGATTAGCATCTGTGTCGATAGGCCATGCATTGTCTTTTGGAGATTAACATAATGTTGTGTACACAGTTAGAGAATTAAAAGATACTTTGCTACCTTTGTATGTTTTATTGAGCAGATCTCTCAGAAAAAAAATAGCAAGCTTTTTAATGATCAATTTTTCACATATTTGACAAACATGCCTCTCACTACTACCATATTTATGATTGGTGTTAGACTTATTATTGTTCGATGTAGAAGCATTATGTGAAGAAGCATTAGATGCAAAAAACATCAAGTAGGTGGTGCACTAGAAGATGGAGGTTGTAAGTTCATATCCTTCATAAATGTCTACAGATTCCAAGTATCAGTACGAGGCTAATTGTTTTTAAATTTTGATGTAGAGAAAGATCTATTGGTAAAGGCATAGTGAGCATAAGACACTCACTCTTTGTTAGATCCTAATTTTTGAACAATCATCCTTTCATATATTTCCAGTTGGCTATGAAAAGAGCTAAAATTAGGTTTTGCATTCATCATATTAATGGATGTGACCAAAGGATTGTAACTAGGATTGTAGTTCAAACCAACCAAAGCATATAGAACAAGATCATATCCTAAAATTGGCTTTCATATAGCAACAAGATTATGTGAAAGAGTGTGAATCTTATAAATGTATTTAGAAGCTATTAATCCTTCCATGAGAAAAGATTACAATTGACTTTCTAAATCAAGAATTCTTGATTGAGAACCCAAAGAAAAGGTTTCCTCGAAGGACTTCTATGAGGATGGTTCAACTTGTAGAGAAAGAAATTAGAGAAAAGTTAGCAAATTTTGTAGAATATTTGGATCTCTTATGAGGTCAATGTATATATAGGTAATTACACGTACACATGTTGATTACATATAGGATACATATCATAGCGTGTCAGAGAGGTACAAGAGTAAAATAAAATACATCTTAAGCTTGACGTCAACTATTACATGGATCGGGTTGGTGGTCGGCCTTTTAATGGCCAAAGCTGCTATGAGTAGGAAAGCTCATCCTATAAGTATCTTTGTGGACACAGGCACAAATTGGTCCTTATAGGTTGACATATTTGATGGCTCGGGCTATGGTTGGATTTGGCATTGGATCGATCCATATGGTCAAACATAAAGTCCTCTTACTCTTTTAGCTCAATTCTTCAAAGGAGATGGAAGAGTAGCAATCGGGCAGCAAATTTGAAATGCTTGGCTTGCCTTAATAAATTCTTGTCAGTTAATTGGACAGATAAAATATGCACCTCAATATAAGGAAGAGCCAGGGTGTCTCTTTACTTCATTTTTTCCTGCATATCAAACAAAAATTGGAATGAAAATCCTCTATCATATAAGTTAGCGCCATATAAGTTCTCAGCTCGATGGTAAGCAAATCAATGCAACACATAGTTTACTAATACTCGAGCTTTTAAGGAACATCCTCAAGTCTAACAGTTTTTTTATTTATTTTCAGGTCGGTCCCTAAATTTACTCCCCCTTTTACTTTGAAAACTCGACCTTAGGTAACCTCTATTTCCTTGTACCTTAACATTTTATGTTTTGTAATATCTTGTAGAGATCATACGTAGAGAGTTATCGTCATGGGCTACCGACCATGTGGTCCTACCCTCATACACCTCGAGCTTTTCCTCTTTGAAGAGGCAACAATATCCCAATTTCTTGGGACAATAAGTTGAAAGTGATGCATTGGGGTCAACTAATGAGACGAGCACCTTAAGTGAAGAAGAGATGTTTGAGCCTCTTCCTTCCACCTATACATCTCCCCCACAAGCCATGCCTACAATTAGGTTGAATATGCCTCTTATCCAGTTATCGGTCTCGAGGTCATAGAAGAAGAAAACTAGGAAGAAGAGCACTAGTGAACCTATAAGTTGTACCAAAGGTTGGGTAGCCAAGGTCAAACCCAATGGGTTATAAGGAAAGGCTAAGGAAGATGTATGCCATACCTCTTTGGTTTAGATAATGATCCCTAGTCATAAGAAGGCCTTGTGGTGAGAGGTCAGGTTTCCATTGTACCCCTTCATAAAGAAGTTCTCTGATAGAACTCAGCTTGCGTCAGGCCAACTAATACCGAATAGGTTGAGGTACCTACCCTGTCTCACCTTGATAAATAGAGAGCTTGTGGTTGAGTTGGAAGTGCCCTAGTTTAATGAGTAATATGTTTTGAAGTAGAATCCTAAAGACATAAATGAAGGTCTACATGTCAGTCAAACAGGAGAGGGGCATAAATGTGATCCTTTCCAAGAATGATAAAAATTGGAAGTAGTACTTCTTCTATGTATATGGTCGGTAGGAACTGTCATACAGTAATGCAAGACTGATAAGGAGCACCGTGGTTGGCACCAAGCTTGTAATAAGGAACATGAGTTCCTTTATTATAATCTTGAGCCCCAAGGCTAAGAAAATATTGGTTGATATCTATAACTATTTGACCGAGAAAACCTAGTAGAGGCAACTTCTAAACACCCCACACATTGTTACTTATGGGTTGATGAGGTGAGGCTCAATAAAACCATCCCATAGGATAATTCATAAACCTCAGGCACCCTCTAAGCATAAGACCCCTCCCACAGACTTTGAGGGAGGTTTAAAGTACTCACTGATAATGGTGAACTAGTCTTGAGCCTCCACAAATAACCTGTCGTTTATTTAGCCCAAGCTTTTGAAATCTCACGTCACCTTTTCCTTGTCTTTATAGATACCATGGAATTCAACGCTGGTGACTTGTTGGAATGACTTTAAAATAGGGTTGCTAAATAAGGGTGAGCCATCAAAAAGGCATAACTCCATCCCAAGGTATGAGCTTCTCCAAAGGAAAGAAGAAAAGAAAATCCTATGGATATGAGACCGCTCTCACAATATCCAAGAAAAAGAAAAGTGATCGTTGATGAGATCGTGCTCATACCTACACCTTTGAAAGTCATCAAGCCTACATCAGCATCCCTGGGTCAATTTTGGTATGTAGACTAAATAATAAAATGCAAGCAAAAGTTTCAAGATTCATGGAGATATAAAAAAAATATAAGTTATCATGCTTGCATATCTCCCATTTGAGTATCTAACAATTATTCAATTAATTACGTATCCAATTTGACCTATGGATGTATATGTAAGCATACATTTCATGCTTGATTAAGTAATAGTAATGAGATTTTCCAATATCATACTAAGAATAGCTATGATTTTCAAAAAAAAAAAGATGTCATTTGTTTGATGAGAAATAAAAAAGAATATAAAAAATTCGAGTGGTTGAAGCTAAAATAACTACTTTCAAAGTATCAGAAATAAAAGCAATAACTGGAATGGGTTAGTGAGAGTCAAAACGAGTTTTCCTCACTTATTTCTCTCATTCAATAATGTGTATATGACTTTCATCTCGCACAGCTCCTAAGTGATAAAAGAAATAAGCTATATACCTGAACTGATAATATTCAAGAATATGTAGGATTATATACAAAATATCCCTTTTTGGCTTTCTCTTTAGCCCTATGTCTCTTATCCTTAGGAGGTCTTCCTTTTAAAGGGGTGATCTCATAGTTCTTGGTCTATAAAAATACATTTTTAGGTACTCTATTTTATTTTCCCATTAAGGCCGAACCTAAACCTATGCTCGAGAGATAACTATCCATATACTGATAGGGGATGTATGAGAACAATATTCTATAAGATACGATAGTATGATAGAAATAAAAAGATACGTTCTATCAATCAAGACCATTTTTGATTGATCTAGCAATGATTAAAATAAACCTGAGACTAGGTAGATCGCATTCAATCGAACCTTGATCGATCTAGTCCTTAATCAATCAAACCCAACTCGACCGATCTATCATAATTTGAAAATTAACTTGAGAGGACATAGATCATACAAGATCGATACTCGATTAATCTAACCCATTTGATCAATCGACTTAATACTCGATCGATTGATCAAATTACATACCAAATATTCCTAAGTGTGTAATATGTAATCTAACATGCATAAAGATAAATATATACCTATAATATGTAACAGTGAAGCTCAATAGTTTCTTTCACTTAAATAACATACATGAAAATGTGTCTAGAAACTAATTTATATTTAAATGTTTTGTTTACGAATATCTTCAGCACTCATATATACCTTATACTATTCTCATTTGACATATTCGTATGACAAAACATCTCCCTAATTATATAAGCTCATAGGAAAATTAAATTTTACATAGTGTACTATCCTATAATCCTTTAAAGTCATATTTGC
The DNA here is from genome assembly GCA_033030585.1 of Hippophae rhamnoides. NCBI lineage: Eukaryota > Viridiplantae > Streptophyta > Magnoliopsida > Rosales > Elaeagnaceae > Hippophae > Hippophae rhamnoides. The sequence continues at coordinate 72,941,280 of CM065429.1, forward strand.
TTGAATCTTTTGGCTCACATATACACTAAAAATCAAATAGATAAATATGCATACAACTTGTCTCGAAAGACTTATTATTTATTAGTTTAATGTATATAATAATAGTAAAGTAAAGAAATAAACATAAGCATTAAGTAATAATTGATACCATTTAAATATTAAAATTGCTCCCCCTATTTGTCATATCAATTAACAAATAGAACACTTTAAACAATGTATTCTCCTCCTAAGTGCAATATCTCACATTAATAACAACTCCTTTTCTTTTTGTCATACGAAATGATAACTTAACTTTGAAACTTAAATTTAATATGACCATAAATGTAATGTGTGTAGTGAATGAACTCACCCTAAGTTTTCTGACTCCTCAAAATGAAATAGAATAAAACAAAGATTGATAACAACTAATATATATAAATTTTTGAATCAAAGATAGTAGACTTATTTAAATATAACTAGAACAAAAACACTCATTTAAGAAATTAATCTTATTTAAAATTTGACTATCCATTGAAGATATAAGTATTTTGACAAGATACATAGACACTAACTCATATAGTGACATATCAATAATTATCAAAAATAATATACATGTTTGAACTTCAAAAGTATATCATTTAATTCATTTATGATTAGTCATGGAAGATTCAAAGAAAAAACTATCACCTATCATGGTCATGGAAAAATGCAATTAGATCTCAATTTCACAAAAAAAAAACCGAAGAGAGAACTTAAAATATTTTTATTCTCCCTTTTATATATATATTTATATAAGAATGGTTATTTAACTTTTTATTTTCTTTTTGTATAATCAATTTTTGACTCTTTCTTTTTGTGCATGCTAATTTTTTTTCTTATTTATTTTCCCTTTTAATTGTTTAAGAGGAATTACGTAAGTGCAAGAAACCTAATATGATAACTTTCACACTAATTATGAGGTAGCACTTTCCGCTTACTATGATAGATACACACATCATAGTAGGCAACTCTTTTAAAACTAGGTGTCTTTCTATAATAAAAATTTTGAAAGTAAAAAAATGGAGCTTAGATAGTTTTACAATCATGGTTAGTATAAGCCCTAAAATCTCACAAAATCAACTACAAACTTTAAGTATGGTGTACATATAAGTTCAGTGAATATATGAGTAAATTTTTGTCAATATCGATTACCATATGTGAAATAATATGCAAATATATATGTCAAAATACTCATTTACTCAATGAAGAGTCATCAAAACAAGAGAATTTTAGAAATGAAAGTAGTATGTACAGTCTATTTTATAGTTAAAAAAATCTACACCTTTTTATTTATTTATTAAAATTGAAGAAGCATTAATAAGAATAAAAGATAAAACAACAACAAACAAATCTAATAAATATGCTCACCTAAGGTTAATTAAGAACTCAAACAAATGTATTTAGGTGAACATTAAAAGACGGTGAGATGACTAAAAAAAGATAATTTTTCATAACTCAAATTTTCTTAAATTTTTGTTTCTCTATACATTTGGGTTGGAAATTAACTACCATAGTTAGGCATTTTCTTTGACTTACCTTTGGATTTCACATTCATCCTAAATAAAGATGCAACATGTATGGTAAGATGATGATAATTAGTCCTAGAATTAAATGTGTTAAATTTCACTTGGCTCTTTGAACCAACAATTTCATACTTTATAGTAGAATTTTTGAACATGTTACTATAATTTTCATTCATCTTAGAATATAATGCAACATGCATAGATCTATGATGGTTATAAGTATTAATATGTGAAATATGAAAAGTATTATTAAATTTAGGAGCATTTAACAAAAATCTACACTTAGGCCTATTATGACCTTTCCAACTACAATGATGACAAATAAGCACAAACTTAACATTTTTTCAATTATAGGTGCAATAATTTTTTGTGCATAATAAGTAACTGTATGAGTAGAGTTAGAAGGCTTTAGAAGGCTTTACAGATATGGTTTTTTATGTTAAGAGAGTTTAGCTCTCATCTTTATAACAAAAGCCATATGTATTATGTGAAGAAGAAGAGGGGTTAGCGGATTATATAAACTGAGTTGTATTTGAAGATAATGGCATCAAGTGCTCACCTAAATGATCTATCCCTCAATTTTCTCCGATAGGGTTTTCAATAGTCAAGAACTTTATTTAGTCTTTCAACTCTAATGGTCAACCTCTTTACGACTTCCTTCAATTTTTCAAGTTTTTGCACTAGATACTTATTCTCCTATATAAGATTTAAAAGACTTGAATTCAAAATATTAGCACATTCAGATAGTTCAATCTTTTTCTATAATTTAAGAATTTATTTTAAAGAATTTAAATTTATCATTTAGTTTAATTACTTTTACAAGTTATTCTTTTGTCTCTTACTAAATTCTATAAATAATTTATCAAGATTATTTTCATTAAATTTATTGAGTAGGACTTCAAGATCATTTTTTTCATAGTCTGAATCATTGTCAAACTTATTGGGGTGTCCACTAGTAGTTGCAGTAAATGTCAAGCAGTTGGTGATTTTGAGTCATTACGATTGCCGTGTCACTTTTTGAGTCGTTAAGGATAGTATTGAAAGCTCTTCCAATTATTTTATTTTTGTTAGCACACTCAATTGCAATATGACCAACCTCATTGTATTCAAAACATCTAGGTCCACTGGGTTTAGTTATCTTACCTTTGGAACTTATAGATTTGAATTCTCTCGGATTCTAATCTCTTGAATGGTTCTAGTTGAAGATTTTCTTGATTCTTTTGGCTAAAAGTTTCAATTCTTCATCATTCTCATTCCCATTATCACCATCATTAGTCATAATGGTTAGAGGTGTTTGAAAGCTCATCTCAAAAGTTTAAGTGAGCCAACGAGTTCCTCAATTTTGATTATGTCTACATCCTTGCTTTCATATATGACCATCACCTTTGCATTGAATAAATTTGTTAATAAGTAGAAGATCTTTTGAACTAACTTGAATTCATCAATTTTTTTTCTCCAATATTAGTATAGGTGTTAACAATATTACATAATTTAACATACAATTTAGAGAAGGTTTTAGATGCTTCCATCCTAAGGTTTTCAAACCTAGTGCCCAGTGTGAAGTTTTGTTCTTTTAACCTGGGTGGTGCTCTTATAGGTAACCTCCAAAATATCCCAAACATGTTTAACAATATCAAAATTAGAGATACAATAGAACTCATCAATAGACATTGCACTAAAGATAGCATTTATGCCTTTTGGTTTCAGTTACTACCAGTTTTATTTTCAATGATCCATGTGTTCCTAGTTCTAAGTGTAATAACATTATCTTTGGTAATTGTAGGTGATTTTCAACCATAAATAACATAGTTACACACACTTCCATTTAGAGAATGTAGAAAGGCTCTCATATGAGCCTTCTAATGTAGATAGTTAAACCTATCAAAGAAAGGAGCATAGATTGTAATTAAACTCTTTCTAAAATGATCCATAACAAGATTCTAGGTAAACAATAAGTATATCTAGTGACCCTCTCTAATACTAATTGAAATTTTTGAAGTTACGGATCTAACTTATCTAAAGAGGGTGAATTGGTAATTTTTTGAATTATCGCATTAAAAATCACAAGCATTCAAACATGTGCAATAAATATAAAGCAAAAATAAATAAAACATGACACGATATTTTAGATGAAAAAACTTAGGTCACATCAATGATCTAAGAGGAAAACCATCAGTTCATTAGATCACCTAACTATCCACTATGTAAATAAGGTTCAATTACAAGGCTAGAACTTAAACTATCGTCCAAGATAATGCTCTAAATGATCTACTTACAAGCTACTATTTTTCTTTACAATCTTCACAAGAAATGTGTTTGGATCCAGACTAATATTCCTACAACTTGAGTCACATAAGTAATCAAACCCGTTCAACCAATACCTTAAAAGTTAGCACAATAACACATATACAAAGTATGTCCTATAGTAGAATCAACAATGAATAACCTTAATTAGAAGATTCAAGAATATATTAGTTAATTTTTAATCAACTAACAATCCTAGAATAAGCAGATTAAACACTAGTTTAATAAAGATAGTTTTTTTAAAGTTAAATAATCAAATTAAATAATTATGATATTACATACATAATTATTTGATCCAAGCATTCGAGAATATAATAAAAAAGAAGTCATATGAACATATAATCAAATTATCATAAATTAAATAAGCTTATTAATCAATAAAACACAACCACTAATATTTGACATATTAATTAAAGAAATAAGTCTAATAAAATATGATCTTGTTTTTACAAAATATTTTAAGAGAGAGTGCACAAAAATAATTAGAAAATAAAAGACATTAGGTTGTTTAGATAGAAAATATTGAAGCCTTACATTAAAGTCTAATTGCAAATATGTCCATTAAATAATTTATAAAGTAGTTATATGGATAATATGGTAATTGAAATTTTTGGTTCAAGTAAACGATTAGGTTAAAATAGAAGCCTTCGTCGCTCGATCGATCCAGTCCAAACTTGATTAATCAATCAAGACTCTTTTTGATCAATCTACCAACAATTAAAATAAACCCAAGACCAAGTAGATCGTATTCGATCGAACATCGATCGATCAAATCTAACTCAATCGATCTAGTTCAATTTGAAAATGGACTCAAGAAAACATAGATCGTACAAGATTGATCATCAATCAATCTAATCCATTTGATTGATCAACTCAATACTAGATCGATCGACCAAAATATATGCCAAATATTTCTAAGTGTGTAACATGTATTCTAACATATATAAGTGTAAGTATATACCTATAATATGTAATCTAAAATTCAAAAATTTCTTCGTTTGAATAATGTATATGAAAATGTGCCTAAAAATTAGTTTATATTTAAAATTTTTGTTCACAAATTGTAAGTTAAGAATCTTACAATTCTTAACTTTAGGAGATGAGATAAATAACATAACTCAAATAATTTATTATATTTACGTTGTAAAGTAATAATTGAGCTAATTAGAGAAAAAAAATAATCTCTTAAATTACAAACAAATAAATAAACTAACTTTTTTCTTTCATGGTTTGAATAATAATTTATCAACATATTGAAATTTACAAAAAAAATTAAAAATTAATATTTTTAGACTAGTAAACATTATTTTTAAACAAATTATTTATTTTAAGAGATTTATTTTTAAAAATGAAAATTTTACACTAAATGATTATATCTCTGGAATTAGGACTAGTCAAGTTTTTTTAGAAAACAAAAAAAAATATACTATTAAAAATTATAACAATAAAAATAATACAACTTATGACCAGTTTATATATTTTTATTATTAAAAAATTTGACACATAATTAGATATCGTTCAACGTCATTTGAGTGTTATTTTTGTAATTATAAAGTTTGGAAGTATTTTTTTAAATTAAAAAAAAATCATTTATAAATTAGGTAAGTGACATTTCTTTAGGTTAAACATTAAAGTGCCATAGTGCTTTCGTGATTTTAACTAAACTATACTCTGCTTGTAAAAAAAAAAAACTAAACTAAACTAAACTATACTCTTTAGGGATGCCTAGAGGTTTTAGCCCGTTTCAATTCCAATTCTCTTAATTTATTATTTTTTAATAATTATATTATTTACCTATGAGTAATTTGAACTCTAATGTTTAACATATCTAAATAAATTAAATGTTATTGAATTTGAATTCTCATAATTTATTATTGCAGATGAAAAAAAATACTCTTATTTTTTGCTTTAATTAAACCGTCTTAATAAGAATGTTGTGTTTTTAACTGAATTTGGTTTAATAACTATACTCCAATAATTAATACATTAATTTCAATTTTTTTGGGCTAATTATTTCATATTCTTTTATCAAGAAGAGTTTTGTTATCTAACACAACATTTTTTAATTCAAAGAGTTGTTATTTTTAGGGTAAAAAAATAATTTTAGAGTAATTTAAAATTTTGATTAATAATTTAATATTTTATTATTTTAAAAAATGAAAATATTATTTAGCATAGTATTTTCTGTTTTGAAAATAAGGTTATTTTGTAATTTATATTAAATTAATTTTATTAAAAAAAATTACTTTATTTTTCCATGTATTTGTATTATTTGATGAGAAAATAATTATTCGTATCAATGCTCAATCTTTTAGCTAAAAGAATTCATTAATCTAAAATTTTAATTGAATTATTTTAATTTTATAATTTTAAAAATATATATTTTACTTTTAAAATAATTCACATCTTATAATTTTAAATTTTTATGATTAAAATATATATTTTCTAAAATTATAAGAGTAAATTAAACGAAAACATTTATTTTATAAAAGTTATTAGAAGTTTTATTCCCTTCATCCACCACATTTTAGGTAAGAATGTCAACCTAGTGGAACTAAGAGACTATTATTATCACCGTTTAAATAATTATAAGTACGAGGGTAAATATTCTTCATCCAAGTTTAGGAAATTTTTGATGAAAATTGAATTCTCTACTAATAAAAAAAACTTAATATCAATTATAACTTACAATTTTAATTATATATGTTATTTATGAAATTAAATATAATAGACTTAAATTTTTAAATACAAATTCCTATTTTCTTGTTTTAGCTATAGTTAAAATAATATCTATTTTATATACTATTATAATATTATATTTTTATAATTAAAATATTAATTTAATGATAAAAATAATATATTTCATAAATTTAATAATATTCTTAGGTAAATATAAGAAAATCGGGATAGAGAATGATCGAGATGAGTAAGATGATCATACCTCTACCCCCACCCCCCATCAACTTCCTCACTAAAGTCACCCAACATAACATGTCACAGTGATTCCAGCTTCTTTAAAAGACCCTTAAATTGAGACATAAAAACATAACATATTTTTAACGTAAAAAAAAAGTAGAATATAATTACAAATTAGAAAAATTTCCTTAACTGTCAAGAATGCATTTAAGGAAGATTTATTCTCACCGATTATGCGACCATAATTAAGGTAAGTTTGTATTAATTATATTTTATCACTTAATGTATTGGGTTATTTATTATAAAGTTATATATATATATATATATTAAAATTATAAACATACTGTTTTCCGTCCACTTATTTAACGGAAACATTATACATGCTGTATTATGGGATTTATCTCCATAATCTCCGACTCACAGTAGCATCCATAGTGCCTTTGACCCCGATTTCTTTCCGTCTAGGATGTTCTTAATGACTCCTACAAGGACAGTAAATAACTTCCATTGAAATGGCTTCTCTTTATATCTATTTTACTATATTCTCTCTGCGTTCATCTCCTTTTATTTCTCTGTATATATTAAGCATTTTACAGTCTATGCCACCGCCCAGTAAGTTTTAACATTTCTCTCGTAATTTATTGATAGTAACTACTAACTAGAGTTGAGTAGGATCACATGTTATTATTTTATTTAAATTTAAATGGTGTGGGCTCGATAATGCGACAAATACTAGCCACGTTTCAGGCAAAACAACATTGGAGGCTAACCATTCTCAATAATTTTATACATTACATTCGTAATAATTAAAGTCTTCTTATATTTTGGTTGATCTATTATCTATAAAGTTTTTGTTGAAAAATTTTGAATTAAAATTATTAAATTTTTTAATGTATTTCAGTTTCTTTTTCTTTTTACATTTCTGTTCTAACTTAAATAATTTTCCTTTTAATTAGTTTTTGATAATGATTTCAATTTTTTTTTATCAATTTCTTCTCCTATACAGAGTAAAGATAAGAGAGGGAAAAAAATACATTAGAGGAAAAAAGAAAGAGAAAAGATGAGAAAGTAAAAGGAAAGGGAGAGAAAGTAAAAGGAAAAGGAAAGGGAAAAAAATAAAAAAAAGGAGTGTATTTTTAATTTAGAGTTAATTTTATTTAATAGATTTTGAATACTTAAAAATTCATGAAATAATAAAAAATGGTGTAAGTTTATTATTATTTGATCATTATATCATGTAAGATAAATTTTCATATTTCTCTTACAATTATAATGAACAGAAAAATTATCTTAATAATATTATGAGATACACAGATTTCGATTTTTACTCTATTTAAATTTTATATTTATAATATATATATATATATATGTATTTTTAATTTTAATAAAATAATTTTATTTTTAAATTTATTTTTACATCTATTATTTCCAACAATTTTAAGATAATTTTTAATTGGATTTACAAATTATTTTTCTTTAATTGTTATACTACCCTTTCGGTTTCTCGATTTACTCATTTCATTCCGATTCGAATTTTCTTATGGTAATTGTTTTGTTTATCTCTTATTATTATTATTTTCCTTTTTCTTCACGGTACTAATTTTATTGCTTCTTTAGTATTGTTATTTTCAATTTTTTTAAACTGTATTGCTACTTTAATGATAAATCATTTACATTGTTTTGTGCATTTCTCTTCACTTTTCTAAACCTTGTGTGCTTGCTAGTTTAAAGCTTTGTTTAATTAGTTTACTTCATAATTTTCACTTTTTGTTCTCTATCTAATTATTTGTTTCTATGAAGTTTTGGTTTTTAACAGATTTACCTCTCAAATTGATGGTGATCTTTTGTTTATTTCAGTGATTTAGCATATTTATATTGATGTCTTTTTCTTTTTCTTAACTGACTTGTGATTTCTTATCTTTTATTTATGTTTTTAGCAAGTGTTTTGTACTAAATCTTTGTACCTTTCAAATTCTGCATTTTTTTTTGTTTGTTAACTAGTATTTGTATGTTTTGCAAGATATATTAATTAGTTTGTATTAAATATATCTAATAACTCTAGTATATCATGCTATTAATGATGTAACTATCTATTAGGATTAAGTATGTTATTAGTTATTTTTAATTGTAATTGATATCTACGTGGTGATGTTTGATTTTACTAAAAATTAATTTTCACTTGTAATTTAAATTGGTTTCATATCCGCATAAACTAATTACTTAATAAGTTCTATATAACTTAATTATGATTACTTGAAGAAATTAATAAGTCATCAATTTTAGATTTAATCTCAATGTGTGCTTGATTTTTTATTTGTTACGATAATTTATCTTTTTGAGTGAATTTTAAATTTGGTTATTTGCAAACTAATATAAAAAATTGTGGTTGTTTACTAAGTATATATTTTATGAGAATTCGTATTTTATGAATTATGGTTTCATAATTGATAAAATATTATAATTTCGTAATCGGGAGAAATAGTGTCAATTTAGATCGATGAATTTGATATTTTATAAATGAAGGTTTACTTGATTTCATTATGAGAAATATAAATAGATTTATATTTGTGAAATAGTACAATTTTATATTTGACAAACTATTTGATTTCAAGTTTTAAAATAAGTAACTTTTGTATAGGTTAAAATGAATGATGTATTCATTCGAATTAATTTTTTTTTATAAACTTAAAAAATAACAAATTATGTATTTATTAGTTTAAGGTTTACGAAATAAGTGTATTTTGTATTTAGTAAATTCTTAATTTTTTAACTAGTAAAAGTGATGAATTTTGTATTCATAAAATAAATAAATTTTGTATTTGTAAAATATTAAATTTTGTATTCATTAGTCTTGAAGTACTTAATTTTATAATCTATGGATATTGATTGTTGGATTTTTCATACATTAAAATGCGAATTGGAATTGGGTTTAAAGAAAATTAAGTTTTATTTGTTGAGTAAATTAATTTTCAAGTTGAATTAATTAATTTTGGATTAAGTATATTAAATTAAATTATTAAAATTATTGTTGTATTCTAAAATTTAATTTTGACTCATTTTGGACATTAATGTTTTTGCGATGACAACAAATGTAATAGATGACATTACCATGTTGGCAATTGTTTTCTGATGTGAATTTGTCAAGTCTAACTCAAAAGAGTGATGGATCGACATTGATGCTATTAGGCATATATGTTTAAATAACGAGTTATTCATTTTCTTCATACCATTTAAGAACGATGAGACGTTGTGAATGAGGAATTTTTTGACCTTTATGATTGATGGTGAGGCAAAGTAATCCTAAAAATGACATTTGGAAAAGAGATGACTCTAAATAACATATTGTACATGCTAGAGATTCAGAAGAACCTTGAGAGGTTCGTTTCTTAAGAAGCATGGATTCTAGAGGAATGTAAGAATCATACCTTGAAATAAATAATGAATGCAATGCTATTAAGTTTTAGGTTATTACATAACTTTTGGGGGAAGCTATTTTGTCAGCTAACTACCTTTTAAATAAGGTACCCCAAAAAAACACATAAGACATCATATGAATTATTTAAAGAAATGGTACCTTCTTATAAATATTTCTAGTGTGAGGGTGTCTTGTAAATTTGGTTGTATCTATATCTAAGAAGGTGAAGATAGGTCCAAAAATGATAGACTACATCTTCATTAGATATGCACATAATAGTAGTGATTATCGGTTTCTTGTGCATAAGTCAAAGATCCTAGACACACACAAGAACACGATAATAGAATCAAAGAATGCATTGTTCTTTGAACATGTATTTCCATGTAAATCTCAAGGAGAATCAAATTTGTCTAAACAAACGTATGAGATTATGAAGGAATATAGTAAAAAAAAGAACTTGAACAAAAGGTTAAGGTTGAATTCAGACGTAGCAAGAGGGTTATGACAGAAACGTCCTATAGTCTAGATTTTTTGACCTACTTGCTAGAAAGTGAACCCCAAACCTATGAAGGGGTTGTGAATTCTTTTAAAGGTCCTAAATTGCAATAATCCATTAATAGTGAAATTGAGTCCATTATACAAAATCACATTTGGAAACTAGTTGATTTACCTCAAAGTAGTAAAACATTAGGGTTCAAGTGGATTTTCATAAAAAAAACATAGATCAGATGGATCAATTGATAAGTACAATGATAAGCTTGTAATTAAGGGATACAAATGGTCTTGATTACTTTGATACTTATTCTCCTATGATGAGAATAACATCCATAAGGATTATAACTACTATCACGCGCTCTGTGAAATCTTGAAATACATCAAATGGATGTAAAAATAACCTTTCTAAATGGAAAGTTAGATGAACAAATCTACATGGACCAATCCAAGGGTTTTTCATACCTAGGACAAGAAGAAAAGGTCTGTAAATTGGTGAAGTATTTATATGGCTTGAAACAAGCATCAAAATAGTGGCATGAAAATTTTGATAATGTCATGATGAAAAATGGCTTTAAAATCAACGAATGTGACAAATATGTATATGTCAATGACAAAGAAGATTGTTATGTTTTCTTGTGTCTTTACGTTGATAAAATGCTAATTGTGGGTAGTAAAAATGATCAAATCTACTAAGACTATGTTGAATTCAAGGTTTGATATGAAAGACATGTGACTTGTTGCTATAATTCTAGGAATTAAGATATCAAGGATATCAAGCGGTTTCATTCTAAGTCAATGTCTATATATTGATAAAATACTTGAGAAATTCAACAAGGGTGATTCTAGAACTGTGAGAACACCAATATATGTAAATCTACACCTATCTAAGAATAAAAGTGAGAATCTTTCACAACTAGAATATTCTAGAGTGATAAAAAGTCGTATGTACTTGATGAGTTGTATGAGACCAGACATAGTTTACGTTGTAAGTAAACTAAGTAGATTTTATAGTAATCCAAGATCTGATCGCTTGAAAGGTATTATGAGACTACTTAGATACTTAAGATATACACATAACTATGGACTACACCACACAAGGTATCTAACTGTATTAGAAGGATACATTGTTGCAAATTGGATATCTAATATGAAAGACTCAAATTCTACTAGTGGATATGTGTTCATATTGGGTAGTGCAGTTGTTTCATGGAAGTTCTCTAAATAGACATGCATTGCTAGGTCCACGATGGAATTTGAGTTCATCGCTTTGGATAAATGTAAGAAGAAGTTGAATGACTACACAATTTTTTAGAGGATATTCCTAAGTGAATAAGGCTTGTACCTACAATATGCATCCATTGTAATAGCCAACCTGCTAGTGGTAGGGCACAAAACAATATATATAATGGAAAGTCTTGACATATATGTCATAGATATAATATCATTAAACAACTACTCTCAGCTAGGGTTATCTCTATTGACTATGTAAAGTCAAAGGATAACATAGAGGATCCCTTAACTAAATAGTTAAATCGAGAGTTAGTTGATAAATCATCGAGAGGAATGAGACTAAAGCCAACTCACTTCTTGGTCTGCGACCCCTCAGTCACTACGAACGCCCCCGATCAGTGCAATGGGATGTGTCTATTTATCTATCTCTTGACTCTAAATGGGAGCATGTTTGAAAAAGGATCTTAGAGTGTCTAGGGTTATGCCAGGAGGGTCTCTTAACGTAATTCCTTCTTTTTTCTTTTCATCGGAGTTATTTCACAAAGACTTGACATGGTAAGAAAGAAGGGAGGAACAAGCACACTTGGAGAGCGCAGTACAACAGAGAGTTGTATACTACATTCGGGAAGGCCCGAAAAGGAATCTATTGATTCTCTCCGGACCGTAGGTGCGATGATTTACTTAAATGAATAATAATTTACAAAGGAAACCCAACCTATTTGACTGGAGTCCCAAGATCTAGGTTCAAAGGGATAACCTAATTGTAAAGACTTAGTAAGATCAATGTGGGCGGTTTACCCTAAAGTCCATTCCTATATAAAAGCAGTGATACCCGTAAGATACATAATAAGCTAAGACTTTTAATAATTCTTATGAAGAGAATACTGAGTGGAGTATGTGGGTTACTCTTTGCGGATTACTTTTAAAATATAAGAGATCGCCTATGTGAGAGAGGAGTAGGACCACTTCGAAAGAGAATTGTATAGGGCTCAATTTTTTAGAAACTCTTAGAGAACCAAGTGTATGTTTATAGCCAAAAACGAACATAACAATAAGAACTGAATTGTGTCAGGAAATATTCTTGTGTAAAGTATGTCATTGCTTACATAAACGACAAAACAATTCAACGACATTGTATCTACTGGTAAGTTAGTAAGGTAAATATAATTTCACAGGAGAAGGTTCGAAGGATAATACCTACTATCCCATCCAGGTCTTGATCTGTTGAACTCTATTTTTTTTTTGTCAAATTTGGATTTAAAATTTATGTCAATTTTTATTCATGTGGGGATTGTTGAAATTTTTTGAATTAAAATTGCTTCTCTTCTTTTTTATCCTATATAAAGTAAAGACAAGAGAAGAAAAAAAAAGAAATAGACAACAAAGGGAAAAAAAGAGAAAAAAAGGAAAGAGAGAGAAAAGATATGAAAAAAGAGATAATTATTTTATGTATTTTCAATCTAGAGTTAGGTTCCTCTAATAGAATTCGGATATTTAGAAGTTCATGGAATAATAAACTATGGTGTAAGTTTATTATTATTTGATTGTTGTATTCTGTGAGATAAATTTATGTATTTCTCTTACACCCACTATGAGCGAAAAAACTATCTTAAGAATATTGTGTGATACATAGGTTTCGATTTTTTACTTTATTTAAATTTTGTATTTATAATATACATATTTATATTTGTATATTTCTAATTTTAATAAAATAATTTTTTTTAAATTTATTTATTCGTGTATTATTTTCAACAATCTTATAAAGATGGAGATATTTTATTGGATATAAAGATTTATCAATATATCTATTCAAACAATCATGAGTAATAATTAATAAGAATCATTTTCAATAATGATAAGTTTTGCTTGAAAATGGCATCAAAAGATGTTATTATATCAATTATTTTGATTAAATATTAAGTTGAATAGTAATATAAAATAATTAATGGTTAAAAAATATTCTTTTACAATTATGTGTATCGGTAATAGTTAGTTTTAATTTTTAATATGATATTTTGATATATTTAAAAAATAAAATTCTTTGTATTATTAAATATATCTTTTACCATTTCTATTAAAAATAATAATAATGTTATTGAAGCTTTGGCAAATTTGGAGTGCCCCCCACATATACATTAAGAAAAGAAACAGACAAATTGGGTTGCATGGCAGTACGGGACAAAAACAATAAATTTTGGGTGTTAGTGTGGTGGCTTATTATATACGTTGATCAATTTGGTAGTTACAGAATACACATACATATACCAAATTGACCCACATATTATAGATTTATTATGGTTAATATATTATAGATTGAGATTTAAATTTTGTTACAATTAATAATGAAATGCAAAGTGTTGGTGATACCATACAAACACAAAATTTGATAAAGCAGTACAAGAAAAAAATGGTTTCAATATATTCATATCATTTGGCATTTGTTGCAGATATCCATGCAAGAGAGTGACTACTCATTAGTTTGCTCAGAACACCACACATCTCACAAGTTAAACTTGTTAAGTAGCACTAAAAAAAATGGAACCATTCTACTACACCTTTGACTCACAAAATAAAATAAAATAGAAATGAGTCACAAAATTAAAAAAAAATAGAAATGAATATAGTAATATAATTGAATATAAAAGAAATAGTATTATTATTACGGTATTTGTTTTAAAAATTATAATAAAAAAATCAATATTATAAGGTTTGATTTATAAGTATAATAGAATAGAAAACAATTTATATTATCTTAATATTTTTACATTCATTAAAGTTTAAATAGTATCATGTAATTGTTATTTTTTCGTCCGACAAAATATATTATTAAAATTATTATTTTTTAAATAATTATTTCTTAAAAATATTTATTTAATCTTATAAAAAGATTAAAAATAAGAAAAATATTTTTGATAATTTGTTTAGATTATGATTTATTTGTGTGTTTTTAAGGATAAAATTGAAATAAAAATAGATATGAAAATGTAATAAGAATTACAAGGGAGTAGTGTAATTGTTATTCTCTGTATTTTAGGAATATATTCCATTTCATTCCTAGTATATAACACAACAAAACATAGAAATGTATGGAATCAATTTCATTTTCACTTTCATTCATACCAAACAAACATATCATCAAAATTTAGAAAATAAAAAAATTGCATATTTGTTCAAAATTTTAGTTTTTTTTAAATCTTAACCTAATTATAAACATATATTATAATTTTTTTATTTTTTACATAAAATAACATCCTAATTTTTTTTAACAATAGTTATATTAAAATAGATGATTTTACCATTAATCGAACATAAATGGTAGTATTTTAACTTGAATGATTTACAATTGAACAATATTAATTTAAAATAAAATGATGATTTTTTTTATATTAAAAATATATAAGCTGTATGGATATTATTTTTGTGTTCACATTTTATTAAAAGTGACATTTTTTTGTTATTTAAAAAAAATTACAACATAACACTAAACCATATAAAACAACATAGAAACATAAAACTATGAACTAAAAACTATTCACCATTCAATTGTATATATTCAAGAAATGAATGAAAATTACAACATAAGCTTGAAATATATTTAATTAACAACCACATAATATATACATTGGTTTGAAAATTTCATCACAATTCGATCATCATATATGTTTCTAAATCTTCATCGTCATCCTCGTGAATATATCCAATAGAGAGATAAGATATACACATACGCACAAGTTTAGAGTTGTAGTCCAAAAAGAAATAACCTAGCTCTGGCAGAGAAAACATGTTGATATAAATCAAACTAATCAGTTGTAATTAAGAAGCTAATGGTGCCAAAGATCCAACACACAACAATTTAGAAGGATTAAGTATATTAAGAGTAATTTTCTTATATAATTAAGATATTTTAATAACATTGGTTTCACATAATTGACACTTAAATTATTAAGGAAGTTCTACATCAATTAGGTATTTGCCAGCAATGCTGTTTATAAACTTGAGAACCCTTAACTCAATGATATCTTATTAGGTTGAGTTAGATTTGAGTTTCTAACATAGTATCAAAACTAGGCTCTTGACGATGCTGACCACTATCTTGAAACTTACCATACCCGTTGCTAACATGGCACGTTTTCGTCGCCTGATCGATGTGAGTGGGAGTGTTAAGAAAGTTTCACATCGACCAAGTGTTCGGCATCAGTGTTGCTTATAAACCTGAACAACCTTTAACTCAATGAGATCTTATTGTATTGAGTTAGACTTAAGTTTTTAACATAAATCACTATCTTTATAATGTGAGACACTATAATCACCTTTTGAATAATAAAATATTATTTTATTAATAAAAAATTATGACATAATAATAAAGTAAATTTAATGCGACAAAATTGTCATTTTATTTTAATAGTTTAAAATTGAGTTTGAATGATACAATATTTTTATATATTTTTAGTCACATTTTTTTTGTAAATTTTATGTTTTATGAAATTTTTATGTATTTTTTGGACACTTTTTTGTATTGTGTTTTCTATAGAAATTGTGTTTGAAATGAAACTACAATCTTTACAACATTAAAAATAGGTCTACACAAGTCAGAAAATTATAAGATCAGTGGCGTTAAAACCACATGGATGAGCTCTCTCATGTCCATTATCTTTGAAGACTAGTTACATAAGTTGAATGATGCATCTATAATATGTTGTTCGAAACTGAGATAGCAACTGTGCCAAAAAGAGCACAATAAATATATCAAACTCTTGGAAGGAAGATAGCTGAAATAAAACTAAGAGAATAGGTGGTTATGTAAAGCATAACGGTGGAGGCCAGATAAAAGAAATGCAAGTGTTGTAATTCAACCATGCAGAATTTGGCAAGGCATGTATACAGATTACAATGAAGATGTAGCAGTAAATGTGATGGCTTCCAAAGGTTATGGAATGCTTGGCATAATGGTTCAAGAAAGGCTTAAAGAAATAATAGAAGCCTTACATATGCAATATATGTTTGGAAGGCTAGGAAGATTCTGCTATCACATAATTGTATAGATGCCAAGAATGAGTTGAATTAAACATTCTTAACCGTGGTTTCATCTTGTAATAAAAGGTTAGGATTAAATGTTGTATACTTAACTTTTTCTACTCTTACTTTTACCTTGTAATGCATTTGCTATAAATAGCATACCAATACTTGTAAATCAATTCATTCGAGAATGTCCAAGAAATAAAATTCAAAAGTATTATTCATAAGCATTTAGTTTCATGTTAAATTTAGTTTAGAATGTGAAACTTTACATGGTATCAGAGCCCTTGAAAACTAACACTAAAAATAGAGCATAGAAGAGATGAATAAGAAAAAGATCATAGGGAATAAAATCCAAGAATTGTTGAGTTAGAAAATCAAAGAATGATGAACCAAAGAAGTTTAGAACAAACATAGATCATATCCTTTCACGACCAAGTAACATCCATAAAATTTAACAAGAAAAACTATAGCATCTAGAGAAAGCAAGTTCTTATAATCTTGAAAAGCTATGATCTTGAGGGATTTGCAACTTAAACTACAAAATATCCACCAAAAATAACACGAGATGATGTGATAAATGCTTATGAAAATTATGAACTAGATAGAACCAAATGATAGGATCATTGTTGATTAGCATAATGAATGAAGAGTTTGTGAAGAAAGTTTATGACTGTGAAACAAGTGGAGAAATAGGGACTTATTTGGAGAATTATTTCTTGTTACACTCATGTGCAAGAATAATACAATACAAGACAGAAATTAATGATATCAAGAAGGATGCTCAAAATGTGAGTGAATATGTTTATAAGGTGCAATCTTTAGCATCCTAATTTAGATCACTAGGGTGTGCAATATTAAAGGAAGATCAAAGTATGATAATCCTAAATGGACTAAATGTTGAGTATAATTCAATTGTGGCTAGTGTTCAAGAGGCATATGTAACTTTATAAGAAGTGCGACATAATTAGGGATGTGCAAAAAAACTACAGGTTCAGTTATCTACGGTTATCCGAACCAACGATTCGATTTTTAACAGGTAAATTTCGAAAACATGGACGATTTTGGATAAAAAACAAACATGAAACAACGGGTACGGTTCGGTTACGGTTATACCAAAAACCATACCTAATGATACTCGAAATTAATTATATTTAATTAATTAATTTATATATTTAATAAATTAAATTATAAATAAAAAAATAATTATATATATTTAATAAATTAAATTATATATATATTTTAGATTTTTTAGATTTTTTTATAACCATCCCGAACTGTTACCGGTGAGTAAAAAATCGTCTCCAAATCGTAACAATTTTCGAACGATTTCAAATATAAGTTTTATAATTCGAATCGGGATTGCTATATCAGATAACAACCCGGCACATTCCGTGCACGTTCCTAGACATAAGTTACACAATTATGAGAGTAAACTAGGAAAAAATGCATCAATTACTTTAATTCTCACGTAAATTCTTGCTAACTTACGTGTCAATCTTGGAAAACAGGTGACACTTAACAACGATAGATTTGAATATCATATGTAATATCAATAAAATAACAGAATTAGTTGTTTGATAGCTTGAAGATCAAATTACTGCTGCTGGATTGAATCTATATTTACCTTTCAATCAATAATTTTTCTAAAATATTCGGGATATTTCTTATTGTATGTTTCAATATGTATTTGGATTTGAATTTTTCGTTTTCGACAATTGGAATTATTTTCGTAATAAGGGGAAAAAAATCATAAGCAAATAATAAAAAATTATATTTTTAAGAAAGTAAATGCCGGAATAAATTATTTCTAAAAAATATTGCTCTGAAATATAATACTAGTCTCAAATAATACATACCAAGGAGAAAAACCGAATCTTAGCTGGATGCAGAAATCCCACAAAGTCCTCACTCTCTAGTAACCTTTTCACATTTGTCTCTGGAAACAGTCATCAGTTCCTCATCTAAAACGAGGGGAAATACACAACGACCCACCATTACTGCAATTCCTATCTTCTCTCACACACCAAGAAGAAGAAGTAACATTGGCTCTGCAAAGTCACACACCAAGAAGAAGAAGTAACACTGGCTCTGCAAAGTCACCCACTATGCTCAATCACTTTTTCTTCTTCTTCTGTCTGTCATTTTTGATAACTTGGCCAACCCACTTCACGTCTTGTAATCCCACTAATTATCACAGAAGAAGGTTTCTTCATCAACCCTTTTACCCATTAGACTCACTCCCTCCAACTGAACCACCATCTCCATCTACATCTCGACCATCACCATCAAGACCTAAACCAAAACACCCATTTTCAGATTCCCCTTCACCCCCTTCTAATTCACCATTTTTCCCTTCATTTCCAGCCCCACCACCACCACCACCACCTCCTTCATCAGCAACCTTCGCTTCATTCCCTGCTAATATCTCCTCTCTCATTCTTCCCCGTACCCCTTCTCCTAAACCTGCCTCTCACAAGCTTGTCATCGCCGCCATAACTGCTGTCGCCTCAGCTGCATTTGTTCTAGCTATTATAGGCTTCTTATACATCCGCCGGAGAAATTATTGCAACTTTTCAGATGATAAGACTTCTAGATCGGGGAATAGTCACTTGTTGTTCCATGCCAATGCTGAGACTAGTAATGGGACAACAACAACTACGACTCATAAATTGAGGAGTAGTTCTGCAAGTTCTGAGTTTCTCTATTTGGGTACTTTGGTTAGTTCTCGTAGGATAGATGACCAATCCGATTCGCGTGGTACTTCTGCTGGGAATAGTGGATTGGACACTCGGAAATTGAATTCACCGGAGCTTCATCCACTTCCACCACTTGCTAGGCAGAGTTCCGGGTTCAATTGTGGGAATGGCGATATGGGTTCGATTAATTGTGGAAATAGGGAAGTGGGCTCGAGTGCAGAAGATGAAGAAGAGTTTTACTCGCCTAGAGAGTCATTGGGTGGATGTGATGGCTCCAGTGGTACTGGATCGGGTTCCAGACGAGTTATGGAAACTATGGTTGGTGAGAGTTTTGGGGAAGGCAGAAGAAGTAGTGCTTCGAGTCTGGGTTCTTACTCATCTTCTATTTCTGGTTCGCCTAATCGTTCACATTCAATCAGTCTCTCTCCACCTGTTAACCTCAGTCCCAGAAGACCAGAAACCAAATCCCCTGATTCTTCAGTGTTTCAGTCTCCTCAGTCACTACCACAGCAATATATTGCTATTTCTTTAGTTGATCAGAGGTCTGATTCAGAATCGTCATCGACGAAGAGAGTGTTAGAGAACATTCCAGCTGAAACACCTCGAATATCGAATGCTTCTAATCCAAATGTACGGTCTCCTTCGTTGTCTGCCGTGTCAACTTCGCCAGATAGAGATATGGAAAGACATTCAGGTACATTAGATCAAAATCTTATATCGCCTTCACTGTATTCACTATCTTTGTCACCGGAAAAAGGTTTAGAACAGAACCCAGATGCATTATTGCCAGAATCAGTTGGTTCAGATCGAAATGAGCGCGCTTCTTCATTGTCATCGCTATCTCCTTCGACGGAGAGGGGTTTAGAGAGTAATCCAGATACATCACCAAAGATATCAGTTGATTTGGATGGAAATGGCGGTTCTTCTTTAGTGTCTACACCATCTTCTTCACCGGACAGAGGTTTGGGGAAGAGCCCAGATGCATCATCGAAGGTTTCAGTTGGTTTGGATCGAAATGGCAGGGCTACCTCAAACTCTTCATTGTCTTCTTCACCAGAAAGAGGTTTGGAGAGGAACCCAGATGCATCATTGAGACTGTGGATTGCTTCTGATCAAAGTAAGCACTCTGCTTCACCATCTTTGTCCTCTTCATCATCACCAGAGAGAGTTATGGGTACTGTAGTAAGATCTCCAAAAGCATCGAACTATTCTGATGAAAAAGAACAGACAGTTTCACCACTGGGTTGTGCTTTTGCCAAAACCTCTGATGTATCACCAAGATATTCAAACGCCTTCGATAGAGTTTCATTTGAGTTGAATCCAAATAGGCAATATTCTTCATTATCTTCGCCTTCTTCTAGTGATTCAGAGCATAATTCTGACATGTCACCAAGGAGATTCAATGCTGAGTCTCCGGTGATTATGGGAAGTGACTTAAGGCAGCCACTTTCAGTTCCAATTTTGCAGCAACCACCTCCATCACCACCACCACTACCGCCAACTAGACCACGGAAGCACTGGAAAGTTCCATGTTCCACACCTGTTGGTCATTCTTCATTACCAGAGAGTGATTCCCAGCACAATTCAGATGCAGCACCATTGAAATCCAATGTCTTGAATCAGAATGTGAAGTCTCGTGCAAGGAAGCATTGGGAAATCTCTTGTCCTATCTCAGCACTTGGCCAATCCTCATCAGCAGAGAGTGATTCTGGTCATAGTTCTGAGGCATCACCAAGGACATCAGATGTCTCGGATCAAAATGTAGAGTCTACTGTGAGAATTGACCGTGATTTAATTAAGCCAATTTCAGTTCCACCCTCACCACCGCCCCCACCTCCACCTCCACCACCACTTTTGCCACTATCTTCTCGGTCTAGGAAGCACTGGGTAATTTCAAGTCCTTCTACACCAGTGGGCCAGCCCATCTCTAGGCCTCCAGCCCTTATACCTCCTTCGAGGCCCTTTGTGATCCAAAACCGATCTAGGGTTCCTGTTTCTCATGTAGAGTTACCCCCAATTTCTGAGGTAATGGAGAATATTGATGAGGCTCCAAAACTAAAGTTAAAGCCTTTACATTGGGATAAAGTTAGATCAAACACTGATCGTGAAATGGTGTGGGATCAACTAAGATCAAGCTCATTTAAGTAAGATATTTCTTATTATATATTTACTTAAACTTGTTTGGCAATACATGGTTTCCCATTTACTCTGCTTTGTCTTATTATTATTTTTTTTTTGGTTTCTAAATTTTTTTTCATTACTATATTTAGTTGTATTTCTTCCTCCGGTAAGTTTGTGGAATTAATTCTGTTGCAGGTTAAATGAAGAAATGATTGAGACATTATTTGTTTTCGACAACCCGAACTCAAAACCAAAGGAAACAACTCCTCGCTCAGATCTTCCCTCACCACACACGGAGTATAGAGTACTTGATCCCAAAAAGTCCCAAAATATTGCAATTTTGCTGAGGGCACTCAATGTGACCATAGAGGAAGTCTGTGATGCCCTTTTAGAAGGTATGTCTTCGCATATTTTTATTACATGCTACAATTATCTTCTTTCTTATACAAATATTCACAACTTAAGAACTAATAAATTCCATAGCTACTGCTCTTACCAGTTATTCGTTAAGACACTACAAAAGTATTTAATTTTTGTGACAATATTTAGTAGTAATAGCTTATTTTATATTTTAGGGATAACTATATAAATTAGTAACAAATATTTAATTGTGACTAAATATATTTCGCTTTTTTGTAGTGAAATAATATGTTTAAGATGGAGTAATAATCTAGTATGAAATTCCTCTTATAGCTTTCGAGCTTAATTTAATTATTTTTTCTGCTTGAAACAGGTAATGCAGATGCCCTTGGAAGTGAATTACTTGAGTGCTTATTGAAGATGGCTCCAACTAAGGAAGAAGAACTTAAGCTGAAGGAGTACAAAGATGATTCACCAGTCAAGCTTGGTCCTGCTGAGAAATTTCTTAAGGCAGTTCTTGATGTACCTTTTGCATTTAGAAGGATGGATGTTATGTTCTACATTGCTAATTTTGATTGTGAGCTTGAATATCTTAAAAAGTCTCTTGAAACTTTGGAGGTAAATGATATTATCTTTCCTTACATTGTACATCCTAATGCTATATTATTGATATATGCATGGCCTCATGTCTAATTTATTTATCTTTTTTAGGCTGCTTGTGAAGAACTGAGAAACAGTAGGATGTTCTTGAAGCTTCTTGAAGCAGTGCTCAAGACCGGAAATCGGATGAATGTGGGAACTAATCGTGGTGATGCGCATGCCTTCAAGCTTGACACTCTTCTGAAGCTTGCTGATGTCAAGGGTGCGGATGGAAAAACCACACTCTTGCATTTTGTGGTACAAGAAATCATAAGAACAGAAGGTGCCCGACTCTCTGGTGTGAACCAAACTCCAAGTTCCACTTTGAGCGAAGATGTCAAGTGTAGGAAACTTGGGCTTCAAGTTGTTTCTGGTCTCAGTTCAGATCTCACAAATGTAAAGAAAGCTGCAGCCATGGATTCCAATACACTTAGCAACGATGTCTCCAAGCTTTCTAGGGGGCTTAGGGACATTGAGGAGGTTGTGAAATTGAACAAGGCACTAGAATCAGATGAAAATAGTAAGAAATTTTCAGAATCAACAAAAAAGTTCATGAAAATGGCCGAGGAAGAGATCATAAGAATTCAAGCCCAAGAAAGTGTTGCCATGTCTCTAGTAAAGGAGATTACTGAATATTTTCATGGGAATTCTGCCAAGGAAGAAGCTCATCCATTCAGAATCTTCATGGTGGTAAGAGACTTCCTTACAGTTCTTGATAGGGTGTGTAAGGAAGTTGGTATGATAAATGAGAGAACAATAGTTAGTTCTGCCCATAAATTTCCTGTTCCAATAAATCCAACACTACCTCAAGTTTTGCCACCTGCTTTTCATGGAAAGAATCAATACAATTCATCAAATGATGAAAGCCCATAACCATGTTTGATATCATTATGATGTGAGCATTTGGTAAGGAAACAAAGGCCTCAATTAGGTAAGTTTGGAACTGGATTGGTGTTGAAGCTTGTTTGGTTCAGCCTTATTAAGTTGGTGGTATTTCTATATATTATGTCTTCTGGCTTTTAACATACCTACTTGTAAAAATCCCATGTAAAATAATTGTTAGGTCGTTTTATAGATATTATAGAAAGAAGGAGATTTTGTTTTGGAAGAATAAGATATTGCCATTTAGTTAGTTATGTACTGTTTAAATTCAAACTTTGTTCAAGTGAAAAAATTGCAGGCCTGTTAGATAGTTTCTTGTACCAAACTTTCCAATTGACATTCTTCAATATCTCAAGTCTCTTATCTCTATCAGCATAGTAAAACCTACTTACTGTTATTATTTTTTCGCTTTCATGTCAGGTTCATTATCAGGACAACGCTATTTTCTTTCCTGTCCTTTTTTGTTTTTTCCCTTCACAAGGAGAACAATAATTTCAATAAAGAAAGAAAAAGAGGACAATAATTTATGGTCGGTTAAAAGCTACTTTTGAATTTTTAAAATTCTGTAAAATGATTATCTAACTTTATTTAAAATAATAATAACAATAGCATATGAAGTGTGCGATATTTTGTTTCCAAAGTAGCAAATTTTTTAAAATATAAAAGAAAGGAAAAATTACTAGAAAATCTCTTTAGATTTTAAAAATAATAAAAATATCCATTCATGATTTTTATTGATTTTTTTTTACAAATATCTTTATTGAAAAAATTTAAAATAATGACAAAAATAAATATAATTGTTATTTTTTAAACATGTAAGGTTTTTTTTATTTTATAAAAGTTATAAGAAGGTATTTATAATTGACCGTTATTATTATAGCACCAAAAATTTCACTTTTTCTGGATAAAAAGGTACTGTTAAATTGCATGTAGATTCTTAAAGAAAATTTAAATTCTAATGTACATGGACTCATTTTTTAAAAAGGTGCTACATAAAACAAACTTTGCCTTCAAAATTTTATACAAATATAATATAAATTTTTTTTGTCAAGATATATTATACAAATGAAATATTATTAAAAAACATAAAAAAGTATGTTTGCAAGTTGCATTTGCAATAATCAAGACTTTTTTTTTCTCTTATAAGTTCTTATTTTCTATAAAAAAAAAAGCCATAAATCAAGGCTGTTTTTAAATATAATTGGGTCCCAATTGTCACTCAGTATGGCTTTTTTGTCGAATGGTAATTTCGGTCCCTGAAAAATGACAAAAATCTTTCAAAACTCCTGGCCTTTGCCACTTTGTCAAACAAGCCATCGTAATGCCCAAAGAAATTGACCATTTCTGGATCCAATTTGAACTCTCTCTTTTTCCCCTCAAGAACAGCCTCTAATGCTATCGTTCTTGATTCCTAGTTTCCTCTCAATTATCTACCTATTCATGACTCGTCTAACATTTAATCTTCATCATTTGAACATAAAAAGTAGTAAACAGAAAAATCTTCATCATATCAAGTGAGAAAACATCATTTTTTTTAATTTTAAAATGGGAAGAGAAGATTTCTTTAACTTTTTTGTTTTTGTTTTTTCCTTCTTCTAATTGCACTTTATAAAGTCCTAACACTAGGCAGTACATAAATTCCAAGAGAAAAAGGACCCAATGTCTTCAGAGAATTACTCCCTAGTCTTGAATCAATTTAACATGTCAATATAAACCAATTATTATACAGGGAAAAATATGGACGTCAATAGTGTCATGTTAATAATATTTGTATAATATTATTGTATTATATTTCAATATTAATTATATTATTTTTATGAATTAATTAAATTTTATATTATAATAAAAAAAATTAAGATTTTTTAATATTTACTTAATTTTTATATTATAATAAAAAAAATTAAATTTTTTTAATACATAAAATTATTATTCATTAATTATGATAATTTTTTTTATCTATATCCGATCCGTATCTTGTTAAATATTATCACAGTCAATAGATGGATAGGGACAGAAAAATATAATCTCACTTATTTGTATTCCATATTATTATTTATCTAAAAAAATATATCAACTTAATCGAGAATTAATGAATACTTTTTCTTTCAATATCCGTATTAAAAAAAGTGCAACTCATACACCCAAAATTAGGAAGGTATATTTTAATAATTGAAATTATAATAATTCGTAAAAATTTGACAATTTTTTTTTCAAAAATAACCGTAACCGATAAATGTAGAAATAGTTATTACAATATGAAACTATAATTAACCGAAATAAAAAATATATCAATATTATTATATATATATATAATTAGATAAAAAAATATAATTTTAATAATAAAACATATAATACTTTGTATAATTAAAATGAATTTTATTCTTACTTAAATTTTTATTTTACTTAAAAAAAATGCTAAATAGTTTAAAAAAATGAAAACTAATGTTAATATTTTAAATCCTATAGTAAAGTAAGAATTAAGTTAACACTTAATTTTTTTAAATTAAATATATTTTTAAATAAATATCAAAAAAATAAGAAACGTAATTAAACAATAAGAAAATTGCTACCGACTTATAACTTATAGTTATTAATCGAATATACCCAAAAATAGTATAAGATGATTATAATTATTAGCGTAACCATCCTTGTTCATTCCCGCACTCATTTATACCCAAAATATTAATAAACTTGGTATACCATTTAAAAGATAGAGAAATTGACCATTTTTTTGTTATAGGAATTGACCATTTATGTTAGAAGTTGTATGGTTATATACGATAATTATCTAAAATATCCATGGGGTTTAACATATCTTTACTTAAACCTTTGAGATTTGTAAAAAATGATAGAATATCTCTAAACTTTATGGTTAATACCATTGATATCTTTAAAACTAATGGTGTTAACTTTTTCATCCATATTATGTTAATATTTCTATAGCTATGATATCAATTTGTGGGTTTTGATTGCAGATTGGCCCTATGGTAAAATTTTAGCCAATCTGACCTTCTTCTAGGAGATCGTACGTAGTTACATATTTTAAATAATCGTAAGTAGTTACATATTTTAAATAACATGTTCATGCTTTAGATAGGCTTTTATCTTATAATTGCAAATTCATTAAACTACATGTTTATGTACAAATAGAGTATCTATAATCTTCGAAAAGATAATAACCAAACATAAAGTTACTAAATTTCCTTTTTACATCTTCTTCTAAGAAAACTTGTTTTTAACTAAAATGATCTTTTAATATCTTTGAAACAAGATGATATATTATACTTGTAAAAATTTTAATATAATATGTATAGATATCTAATAAAGTGTTGAATCTTTTAAACTTTTTAAGACAAATTTCATAATTCTCATTTTTAAAATAACCATTTAGAGTTAAGAGATAACATTTTTCAAACTTTTCCAATAAAATTAGATTTTTATCTTTCATTTTAAATTCTTTCAAATTAGGGACTAGTTGTTTAATATTAGTTGTTATTTCTGTAATTAATTTTTTTATTTTTCTTATCATAATATTGTCATATTTCTATCTTCATTTTTATGTTTATTAGTATTATTACTTGATATAAGTAAATATCTAAACATTTAGGATCCTTAATTGGCTTAAAAGTTATAATTATTATACTCAAATTTAATAGGTCCACCACGATCTTCCCTTCTATTCGTCTTCTCTTGTTACACCAATATGTCTTAGTTTTGTTCAAACCTTAACACCATCGTGGTAACGGCGATCCTTTTACATTCATACATAGATGGTGTCCAATTTAGACATGCTAGAAAGAGTAACTTAACTCTATTTTATTCATGATATAATAATTATTACAAACTTAAGGCTAACTAAGAACTTTGAAGGGATTCTTAGTCGCTCATAATTACTAAGTACATAATTCTTGGTTGAGATTTCTAGATAGAAGGGATTTTTGTGCCAGAGATTGTGTGTTTTTAAGAGGTTTGTGCTCTTTGATTTTTTCTGTTCCTCTTTTTCTACTTCATTAGGCCAATTGAGCTTTCTTATTTCAGAGATGTCACTCTCCTTTAAACTTTTAGGTTCTCCCTTTTCATCTTGAATTCTATACTTGAAAGTTTTATCTTCTTTAGATTGAATTTTTTATGAAAATTTATGTTTTGAGTTTTTGGACCTTAAGAGTTGTTTTGAACAATAAAGTTCTTCTTGTTTATTTTCTGTTTCTATAAAAGACTTCTCGAGGTATAACAACTCAAGTTGTTTTTATAAGATTTTTATCTCTTTTTTCTTTATCTTGATCTTGATATTAAGATATTACATTCTTGTAAGTATAAAAATAGTTAGATTTGTTAATTCTCTAGTGAGAGCATTTGCTATGCCATTCTTATTTCCTGAGAGATGTTCAATATCAAAATTGTAGTGGTTGAACCACCGTTGTCCTCTGACCAATCTTCATTGTTTGTAATCACTTGTAATATTAATTCTTAAGAAATAACCAAAATCATTGTTATCGGTTCTAACAATGAATCTGAAACTTATGACATATATTGCAAAAAATTTAATAGCTCTTTTAATAACTAGGTATTCTTTTTCATTACTGTAATAATTTAACTTTGAACCTTGGAAAGATCATGATGTATATCTACAAAGATATTCATTTTTATCATCTATTTTTGCTTTCGAAAATGTTCCCTAATATTTTTCTAAAGCATTTGTTTCAATTATTATTTTATTATCTAATCTTAGATGGTATAAAGTTGTTAAATTTTTTACCTTTATTTATATACATTGTATCTTGTTCTGTCCATTTCCAAATGTGATCTTTTTTCAATTTTGCTAGTACAGATTTTCGCATTTCTACAAGTTTTTTTATGTATGCTTCAGAATACGTCAGACGTCCTATAAATATTTGTAACTGATTTTTATCTTTTAATTCACTAAAAAAACCTTAGATGTTATTTAATATATGAGATTGTAGATTATGTTTTTCATCTTTAATTTTCAATCTTAAATACTTAATTTTTTGTGTATTACTTTTCTTTCCAAAAGTACAATGCATTATTTCCTGCATTCTTACAGAATATTAATAATATTCAAATAATTTTATTTAATTCATTACTGAAAGACCAAAATATCATCTATGTAGACATAACAAATATTTTGTAATTTCTTAAATATGTTATCCACATATCTTTAAAAGATACATAGAACTTGTTTTAATCTAAATGATACAACAATCCATTAGAATTGTTATTGAGGGCAACTAAATGTTGTTAATTTTTAAGATTCTTCCTCCAACTTTATTTACCAAAATCCATTTTCGCAATCAAGAAAAATATTTGTTTCCTTTTATTAATTATGATAATTCTTCTTCTTCTTTTTTGAATAAATGTTCCATCAATAATGGTTTTTTTATTCAATACTTTGAAGTTCATTACTATTCTCTTTTTTCTTGTTCATTTTTCAGCTTATTTTTTGATTAAGAATGCTTAACTAGAGTGAAGTAAATTACTTGGTATTATGACTTTCAGTTCCAAAAGTTCTTGAATTTGTTTTTCAAATTAAATCTTGTGTAAATAATTAGTTTTGCTCTAATAACCTTGTTAGGGTCTTTTAATTTTATGTTGGTATTGTCTTAGATTTATTTATTTTTAGATTTGAAAGATTTTCTGAATTTACTATTTTTAATAGTTTTCTGATACCTATGAGGGTTTTATCTTCGTGTATTTCATTAAGAAAAGAGTTTTGTTTCTCTTACATATCTAATGAAATATTTTATAAATAAGATTTTTACTGCTCTATCTCACCACATTTTCGCTTTTTATGTTGTTACATAAAAGTTGGGTTTGATACAATCAAAACTTTTCTTATATTTAATACATAAATGATATCACCATCTAATATTATTAGACTTATTTTGTCTAAATATTGTATGAAATATTGATATAAGTTTAGAAAATTGTTTCCTATTAATAAACCAACTTCTATTTCTTGTTGATATATGATATGAATATGAATTTTTTTCCTTCTATTATTATATATGTATTTTTTAAAACCTTATTAAGATTTATTATAGTATTATTAGTAATTTTTACAATTAAATCTTTTGGTACCTATTTCAAGTATTATCTTATAAACACATATTTATTTACTACACACATACTAGCTCATGTATCTATATATTCATGTAAATGATAGCTGGCATAGCCTTTAAATTTAAATCTTATCTTAATATAGGTATTATTTGGATTTGTAATACTATACAAATTATTCATCTTCTAATGAAAAGTACCCATTTTCTGAGTGTTTATATTCTGAGTCGGTTATTTCCTCAGTTCCTCCTAATAGATAAATATTGTAAGTATCATCTATATCTGATTCATTGATTGTTTCTAATTCTATCTTAAAAGCTTCTTCTAAGATTTTTTACTTTCTATGAAAATTTCTTTTTAAATTATTTTCTATGTTGAAGCTTGCTCGAGCATTCATTAACATAATGTCCTTCTTCATTACAAATATAACATATGCATTTTTTCTTCCGTAAAAGACAATAATTCTTATTTTCAACAAGTTTATACCCCTTCCTTCTAAAATATCCTTTTTTATATGTTATCTATTAAATATTCTTTTATATTTTTTAAATATATTGCATTTTTTATTTTTTGTATTTATTTTTATAGGATTTTATGTTACGTGCATATTTTCTTGATATTATAAAATCTCTTGTATAACAAAATATTTTATTATTTCTTCTTATTTGTTTATATTCATTTCTTTCTTGTCATTTAATAATCATCCAATCTTTAAGGTTTCTTATTCTTTCTTCGAAGGTGTTCAGTATAGTTTTTCTATTTCTTTGGTTCCAACTTATTGTTAAAGTCTTATATAATATTCTAAGTAATTTTTGGAAAATATTTCCTTATAAGTTGTTTGTATAGAATGTGGTAATTTATGATAAAAAATTTCATATTCACAAATAAAAAACTCTATGTAACATGTGTTATAGGTTTTCATATTTGTTATATGTCATTTGATTTCATTTTCACTATATTCAATGATAGTTCTTCATTTATCTTCTCCAATAAATTCCTTGTATATTTCATTTATTACTATCTAAATATTCTCTTCTTATGGGAGCATCCTCTTGCATTAATAAATCTTGTTGGCTTGTTAAATTTGAAAACCAAACGTTAACATTTTCTGTCATTTTATGAGCTACTAATACCCTACAGATTGAAGAGTTTGTTTATGTAGTTTGAAAGGTTTGTATGAGTACACTCTCACCACTAGCCAATTCATCTAAGGCTTTTTTCATATCTTTTATACAATCTAGATATCAAATATAAGCCTTATAATTACCATGGAACTTGAATTTGGTGGGATACTACCTCTAGTTTCCCAATGCAACCATTTTTCTATTTTGGGTAGTTGTCTTCGTCTATTGGTAATGTTAAGCTTTCTTGACATTTGCCTATTTCGTTCTTTCTTATGTGGGTCAAATGTTTCTTCTTGGTAAGAAACTGGTAATGAAAATTATTTCATATGACCTTTTGGGATCATAATTTCTGGTTTAGTATTAGTCTTACTAATTATTGTCATATCATCTTCCTCGTTGTTTGTACAAAATTTTTCATTATAATATTATTCTAATTTTTCATTAGTTAGTGTTAATAAACTAATTAATTTTTCTATATCCCTATTTTTGGGATTTTTGAATTGTACTTCTAATTTTTTTCTATATTTCATTAAATTGAAATTATATCTTTTTCATTAAGATTTTCTTCATTTTTAGGAATGAGAGTATTTGATCTCCTAAGTGGTTCTACTTTTAATCCTTTTAAGAGATCGTATTTATAATCTATAATATTATTATTTTTATATATGTTATATACATCTTTTTTAATTCTATAAATTCCATATGTATAACTTATTGTAGTTTATTATTTGCTTTATTTCTTTTCATAATTCTTTTTGTGTTTCGATTATTCCTCGTAAGTATTTTATGTTTTATTCTTGGACTAAATCTATTTTCTCTTTTAAAAGTCTCAAAACTTTCATTAATGTTGCTTAATTTTTTGCTACGCCTACTAGGCTCCCATCTATTTCTAGTTGCATATTTTTAAGTTATCTTTAAACATTATTGTTTTCCTAATATGACATCATGAACTAATAATTTCATTACTTGAATTTCATCTTTTAGTTTTTTAATTTCTCATTTGTTAGAAGTTTCTCCTTCATGGTCTATAAAAATAAATCTAGATATATTATTGTTTTTAACCATATTATTTTTTCTTCCTAATATCAAAGGTTTTCCCTTGATATCTAAGTACCATTTCTCCAAGATTTCAAAATTCGTTAGTATTTTTGGTTTTATTATTTGTTCAAATTCCTGAAAGATTTTATTCATTTCTATAAATTCATTTTATCCATATATAGAACTATTATAACCATTTCTTAATGAATACCCTATTAGATAGTGTATTGAAAACGAATGATTTCATTCTTTCATTAAATCTTCTCTTTTAAATTCATAAGTTAGACTTAATATTTGGTTTAAGTTTTTATCATGGATATTAATAACAAACCTAAGATATGTTGTAAATTTTAACTTCTAATATCCTAAATTATCATGAATCACTCCTAGTTAAACATATTTCTTATTTATTATTATATTATCTAATAATATTATTTTTATGGGTATATGTATTCCTTCTTTGAAATGAATCTATATTGTTAAATATGGCCTAAAACTTTAAGCCCAAACCATTATTAGCCCATTAAAAACCTTAACCTTTGGGATATATATATATAATTGTTTTTCCTCTTCTACTACTGAAGAGCAGAAACAAGAAAAGAAGTAGAAGCTACCGAATAGAGAAGAAGAGTAAAAGCTACGTGGGATTTCAGCCAAAGAACTAGCACCTAATCTACTACTTTTCACTTGGTGTTTTCTAATATCCATTGTCATCTTCTTCTAAAGAGGGGTAACTTAGAGAGGTTTTCCAATTTCTATTATTTCCTTATGTATATTCACCATTGATAGCGGCTTCACTCTTCAAGTCTTCGTCAAGAGCATATTAGAAGAGATGTCACATGCATTAAGCATTTTTGTATGATAATATTTAATTAAATAACAAGTTTTGTGCGACCAAATTAGATTTGAATTTCACTTCCACTAATGCTAATTTATAACATGTATTAATATTTGAATTCTTCTTAAATGAATATATCTAATTTTTTCTTTATCCTTTTGAAAAAAATTAAAGAAAAAATTAGATAATAAAGAAAAAATTAGATAGTTTATTCAATATAATTTTCTAGTTAATTAATGATATATTATATATTCTTTTTGCATTTGTTATATTAATGTTTATTTATTTATTACTTATTCCATAATAAATTATGTCATTTGTTGAAAATAATTTTCTTAAAGATGAAAATGATAGATTTTTAAATTCATCTCTTTCTTTAAAATTTTATTTTTTTAATTTCTTCAAATTTCTTTTTATATATTACTATTTCATGTAAAAAAACATCATAATGTCTTTTATTTCTAATTCTAATATTTCTTTGTTCTCTATTATTTCTTTCATTTTTATTTATAAAATATTATTATTCATCTCTGTTAAATTTAATTTATGTTATGTTTAAGGAATATTTTTAAATTTTTTGAAACCTCAAAAATATTTTTAAAAATATCTTAAAACTTAAAGGTATTTTTAATATTATTCTTATTATACGATAATATCACTATTCTCTTCTTACATTTAAAATCACATATTCAAATTATATTATGTTTCATATATTTTTTTTGGTTTATATCAGGTGATGCAAAGTTTTCATATATATATATATATATATATATATATATATATATACAGAATTAGACCATTTATATTATTTATAATCAGAATTGAACACCCCACTTGTCAATTAATTATACTTTCGACAACTTTCTTTCGTCATATTTTATTAAAAAAACAAGTGGAATGGATTGATATGATTTTTTTACTAGTATAAACCTTTTAAGTTTTTGAATTTTGCTAAACAATGAAAGTGATATTTTCCCCTTCTTTTGGCTAGGAATACGTAAATGAAATAATTTTCCTGCAAATTGTTACATTCCAAATTCTATTAAACAAATTCATTTATAATTTTCTTTGCTACACATGAACGGACAAAGGTAAAAGTGCACTCTATCTTTCAAACAGAACCTTACCATCTCATAACAGAAAAAGGTATGGCAGACTAGTTTAGGGTTTCAGCTTTTAGAAGAATTCAGTTATTCAACTTTGATAAGATAGATACTAATTTTTAAAAGACTTTCCACACGGATAGCTCTAGTCTGGCGAGACACTAGTGCTCCGTTTCATTCATCTTTTATTTTTGGGCGGAGGCTTTCAACTAATCCATTATGATCAATTAAAAACTACTTAACAAGCAATATATATGTAGCATAAGGGATTAGATCCTTTAATTTGCACAGGGCTTTCATGCATGCGTAGCGTTGTTCTTACACCAACTACCTTATAGATGATAGCATAATTGTGTTTAGATTCTTATGATAACTGGTTCTCATAGTTTCAACTTCTAACGAGCTTCTAGAAATTATCAGCCTACTCACTTGAATATGGTCTGATCTGATATGATATGACATATAATAGAATTTCATGTTCATTTACTCACTGTTCTTACTAATTGGGAGGAATCAGCATCCATGCGCTCTATTATGCAGCGAGCTTCTTCTTCTGTTGCTGGTACCACATTGCGAATCCTAAATCCATTTATTGTTGTATTTGCTTCCGGTCGTACGGTGAAGGTGAAGTAGAATGTATTTGTTATCTGCATGAAATATGAACATATATAAATCAAACAAATATATGCAGTTTACATTAGGTACCATAAAACTGATAGACTAACAGTGTTGTTTATAGAAGCTGGGCAACAAATTAAAGGTCAAGACTTCATGGTTTCTTATTTTCCGTTGTTATAGTCCCCATTAAGCATAAGTGAAACATCGGCTTACCTCACTAGACCGCAATTCAGGCCTAGTAACATGGGCAACAACTTCTATATTAATAAGAGGCTGGCCAGGATTCTCAGGTTCAGTGTATAGAACACATGATTTAAGACGAAGGAAGTCTCCAACATCCACCTGCGCACAAAACATTTCCATGCTTTACAACTTAAATTAAGGGAAAAAAATTCTTTCTTGTTTACAAAATGGAACAACTAAATTAGGTAAACATTAAATCTTCTAGCCATTAAAAGCATGATGAATGATGTACAACAACAGTGATCAACTGTGAATTTACAAGTATGGTTTTCTTGGTTTCAAACACCAAAAAAAACCTCCCACCTTTTGTTCCTTTCTTTTAGTGATCCATATGTATCAAAAATTCAGTCTTTATCTAAGTAGTTTTATCCTGCTACTACCAGTCCTCCAATGTGATACAAGGTATTTGTGATTGAAAACCACAAGCAGCAGTTGGAGTAGACTGGTATTTAAATAGATTTTATCCTGAATAATTAAGTGGCAAATTAGAAAAGTATGGGTTCAATAGAGTAACACAAGTCATCAGAAAGAGTGGGAACAAGAGAGCTGCTAGTTTAGCAATGTTCTCTATGGTGAAATGTAAGCTTCGTTTAAAAATATCTAAGACATGCTCTAGTTCTATGGCTTCAAGCAGAGCAAAGATTGTTATGATATAAGGTGACCAATTCTTCAAGTCACTTTATTTGTATTATTAGGACACTCCGGTCACATAGTTTTTACAAAGGACACATAAATCACTCTATTTTTAAAATTAAGACACTTTAATCACATGATTTTGTATCCCTTGCAAAAGAAATTTGACCAAAGTGTCCAAATGACACAAATAAAGTGACTTCTAAAATACTTTTTCCATTGAAGAAACAAAAATAGGGATACTGACAGGTCTCAAGAAATCAACATGATCAACTTCTACAAAGCGAGGCATCAATCCTGCAAATGCATAAGTTGTAGAGAAAGCTAGTTCAAATGCTCGGTGCATCAAAAACCCTCCAAAGATCCTGCCATGGATGTTTCTCTGCTGTGGTTGACAGATCAGAGAATTTTCAAGGCGAGTATCCCTCAGAAGAATGCTATCTCGGTCTGCTAGTGCAGGCATATCGCAGAAGACCCTTCCTTCAGCCAATAGTGCATCAAGTCTATTTACTTCTCCATTTTCAATCTCCCTTCTTTCTTCTCCTCTCTTCTGTTTTCTCAATTTACTTCTGGCTTCTGCTTCCTCAAAAAGCAATTTTTCTCTTTCAGTTTCTGGTGAGAACCTATTAATGGGAGCAGCTTTTCCAGTTTTAGAGTCACGGGCCACAAATACAAAATTAGCAGTAAGAGCTACTAAATCGGAATCATCAGAACCTTCTGCAAAACAAAGAACCAATCAAGTACGTAGGTCAGGCATCCAAAACTTTCCTTCCCATAGATGGATCACAATGAGAGAACATGACAAATTTGCTAAATTTCTGTTCATGAATGTTTTTTTGAATGAAGGTTGTACATAACATGAATCATTATATGTACTCGCACATCCCAACAAGGTTGGTTGACACCACTGTAGCACCACATTATCTAGCCCATCACCCATAAAATTTATTAAAATAATGGAAAAGTAATAGAGTACAAGAAGTTAAGGAAGAGCAAAAACTCGTGAAAGGCAAGACATCCCACTGCCAACTGTCAAGTAAGAGACATGCTGACCGGATGCCCTACTTGATATAGTAGGAAGTAGAGTTTCTAATTCTATACTACATAAGGAAAGGGACAAACCATGAGACGTGCAAATGCAGTTGAAAGAGATATAAGAATGGTCATCACAAACTTGTTCACCATAGAATATTTTTTGCAAACAGATCAGTGTCTCCATTAATCTGCTTGTCATTGTTGGAAACATAATATTTGCATATGAACAGCACACTCAAAGCAAAATCTAGTCAACCCAAAATTAGAGAAGCACTTATGTTTTCATCTTTCCAAAGTCACAGTTGTTTGAGTGCTAAACTTGTTAAGTACCTTTTGCTGGCTGAGTAACTTCCAGCTGAATTTCAATTGATGATCGCCCAACCCATATCACAGAACCAACCATTTTAAGATCAATGTCAACACTGATTGGCTTGCTTAAGACAATCTTATCAACAGAAGCTGTGACCAGTAACAGTGGCCTTGTTGTACTATCATCATCAGAACAGTGCTATTTTTCCCAAAAAGAAGGGAAATGTTATAAACCAAATGGAAGAATTAAGCAAGGGGTTCAATTTTAAAAAGTTTAATGTAAAAGGGAATAAACTATACTCTATATCATTGTCAACATATTACAATTTACAGGTTTATTTTTGTTTTTATAACAATATTATAAATTTATAGGTTGATTGAAGAGATTTTGTTTTTCTCTAGAATATGTCAACTGCATTGACACTCTTATCAAAATAGATAGAAATAGAAAAATTATTCATTATTCCTAAAGTAAGTGAAATGTAAGATTAATGCAACTATTTTTTTTTTAGAAAAAAAGGGTATCTGATACTTAATGAGAGTAAACAGTGTGACTGGTGGGAAGTATACACTAAGAGTAATGAATAACAATACCTCTCATAGAAACATATTGAAACACAAGTAATAATTTGAAATGCTTTAGCGAATTTTATGATGGAATAAATGAATCCAAATAAGTATACACAGGACCATGTTAGTGTCTACCAACATAAAAGAGAGAAAAAAAACTAGTGAAATTACTATAGAACAGTTGGTGAAAATTATAAACCAAAGGCTTTGATACCAAAAGATTGACCCAATAACTTCCATGGATTTTAACAAGGCAATGAATTCCCATCCCTAATGGTTAACTCATTAGGTTCAGAAGTAATAATTTGAAATACTTTAGGGAATTTTATGATGGAATAAATGAATCCAAATAAGTATACACAGAACCATGTTAGTGTTCACCAATATAAAAGAAAGAAAAAAGACTAGTGAGATTACTATAGAACAGTTGGTGAAAGTTATAAACCATAGGCTTTGATACCAAATGATAGGTTCAATAATTCTCATGAATTTCAACAAGGCAATGAATTCCCATCCTTAAAGAGGTTAGCTTATTGGGTGGAGTTAACTCACTCACTAATAAACTCATGTTCTCATTGGTATTTTATCAATGTGAAACTTATTTGCTTTTAACTTCTCAATAATTTTAATGAAAAATAATAACAAACATCAAAAGACATCAGTGGTATTTTACTTCTTCTCTATCTCTCTCTTGTACAAGCATAACAGAGAATGATGACTCTGTTAATGATGTTGTACAAGCATAACAGAGAATGATGACTCTGTTAATGATGAACGAACATATGATTCTTAAACTAGAGGTTTATTATGTAATACTAATTCTTAATTTTATAGCGAACTATGGCCACCCATCGGCAATCATACTTAAGCTTTTGAAATATTAGTGACCAATAAATTCTAACATATTACCATAACAATGATCTTATTCTTGCTTATGCAATAATATTCATCGAAATATAAACTTCTCCAATGATGACTCTATGAAAGTAGAATCTTTTAACGTATTTTTTTTACTTAATATTTACTTGTTTTATTCAATGATTAATAATGTTATGGTCAAAAATATTAAAATGAAACTTTTTAGTAAAAATGAATAAAAATATAACTTTTGAAATTTTTTGGGATTTTTTATGAATTTTTAATGTAAGATCAATCAAGAGCTATCACGTGTCATGCCACGCAAGCAAAGGAGCTGACTGGGCAAACCACACAGATGCCACACTAATAGGGACAGCAAATCACGTTACGCCGTATGTGAGGAGGACGAAACGCGTGCCACGTGTCAGCACGGCGTTCAATCCGAGTTGGGGCTTGGTCAAACCGTGTCGCCATGTGTCACTACGCCATTGCTACGCGCGTTCCACCTGTGTACCACGCCATCCGTTTCTATGAATCACATCGCACTGCATGTCGCTGACTCAACAAGCGTTGACTTTGATCGGTCTCCCCTGCCACGCGTCGCTCTATAATTCGCCCAGCAAATTTATGATGCCACGTGTCGCACTGTGATTGACTAAAGCTGTCAGTTTTACTTGTTTTGATCGTAGTCCTTGATCTGAAATTAATCTAATAGTTCAAATCGCACCTTAGCATTATTTAAGCCTCTAATCATTCCATAAATCCTAAGTGGCCTCCATTAGCATAATTTTGGTCAATTTTTGGAGTTAAAAAGAGAAAAAAATACAAAAAAATTCAAAAGAGAACACAATTTTGATGAAAATTCAAGAGGAGATTAATTCTATAATTCAAGAGATTGATTGTATTTCTTCTTCTACTCTTTTTTTTTATCAATTTTTATGTTTTTTTTATAAAAATATAAGCTTTATAAACACAATTATAGGTAATTAATTTATTAATTTAGGGATCTTATGAGTCTAATTTTTACCATGTAATGATTTAATATTTTACCCCAATTATAATTATAATTTTAATTTAATTATTTTATTTAATCCGATTTGTATGCTATTAATTGTTTGACTAACAATTTATCTATAGAGGCAATTAAATAGATTTGAGAGAATTATTTAATTGTTTGTCTTGATTAAATAACATGCATAGTTTCTAGGCAGAGATGTACGATTCTTATGTATGTGATCCATAATTAATGAACTCAATGAGTAGTATGCAATTTAATTGGCATGAGAGTGAAATTAAATTAATTACTATATAATGTCTAGTTTACTTAAGAGATGAATACATGTTAGGTTAAATTCAATTGATCATATAATTAATTGATAATTATGTTGGAGGATTTTAACGATTAACATGTTTAGAAAATTGAAAGATTAAATATTCCTAAATATTTTCTCATATATTTCTTTAGTTACTAAATTTGATTTAATTAATTATTGTTATTTATATTTAGTTATTTTAATTTTGCTTCCTAAAAATATAAAAATACAAAAAAAATTAATTTTTATTTTTTTTAAGTTTTAAAAATGCATTCTAATAAAATAATCTCAAGCTTTTTCTTTTCGTTATATTAGTTGTTGTAATATATATACTTGCGTATTGATTGTGCGCTTTGTGTTTTGCGATCACCCAACAACAATTTTTTACCGAGATATGCAAACAATGACTACCAAAACCTTGACGAATTTTTTTTTTAAACTACACAAAAACAGAAAGCACAAACTAACAAAATAACATACCTTAACAGAGATAGTTCCAGCTAAAGCATCAAGGTCTTCAAGCAATTTTCCAATTCTAACCTCATTCCATGGATCTCTGTACTGCTCTCTCAAGATATAATCCGTAGAGAAATTGTAAAGAATACTGGTCCTACTCTGAGACGGAGTCTTGGTGAGCAATTCACTCTGCGGAGGAGCATCCTTCGGTGGGTCAAGAAGTCTCTCGAAGATCTTAGACCTGGCTTCCCACAGGGCATTTGTCACCGGCGAATGGTACATTCCGGGCCATAAGCTGATGGGTTTTCGGGTCGATGACTTGGACTCATCAGCTGAATGAGAATTCTCAAATGGCGAAGCGAAGGTTGAAACCACTGGTATGGTGTTGTTGGGGCTAGAAGAATTCGAATCCATGGAATTTTGGGTACTCTTTGCAATTGGGTTTCTGGGTATTTCGTTTGTGTTTAACGAACAAAGATCAAAACTTTTTTGAGAAACTGTGGATTTGAATTGACAGAACTTTTGGTCTTTAAAGTATAGTTATGGGTATTGGGGGTAATAAATAAGACAGATTATTGTTGGAGGTTAGGTTTGGAGAATAATCAAGGGAGAGTTTTGAAACATTGAAGTACTTAGAACCAATCGAATTGAATGGTAATAGAAAGGGCCGGTTTTGATAATTATTTTTCTTTCCAGAAACGTGGGAATGATTCTGGTTTTCTGTCTGTCGTTTTGTGAGTTTTTAATTCCCTTTTTTTCTTTTTCTTTTAAATTAACGGTCATCCTCACGCCACGCGTGCCTTGCAAGTAGTTATTAAACCTCATTTTATTTGTAACCCTAATAATATATATATTTATTTTTATAAAATATTAAAAAATACGCGTTAATATGTAATTATAACTTAAATAGATAAATATTTTTATTTATAATAATATATTTATATTATAATTTTTAATTAAATATTAAAAATAATTATGAATTTTATAAATATATAATATATAATTTATTTTAATAATGATATTTTATTACTTAACATTTAAAAATAACATATATTTATATATAATTAATAAGTATTCATATGTTATAAAAATACAAATCTTATAATTATTAAGAAGATTATAAAATAATTTAAAAATTAATCATAATTAATTTTACAATTTCTTTCTTTTTATAGCATCAAAAGAGTCAAATGAAAAAAAAATATTAAAATAAATAAATTTGGGTGATTATCTTGTTTTTTAGATACATAATAATTATTAATATTACTTTGCATCAAAAATATATTAAAATAATTATATATGATATCTAATTATTTTAATTTTATATTGAAAGTTAAAAATGTTATTTAATAATCAAAATTAAAAGATTTTATAATTCTAATTTTATATTATTAATTAAATACTTATATTAGTTATTTATTATTCTATAAATAATTAATTTTAATTAAAAATATCAAAATATAAAATAATTTTGCTATAAATAATAAGTAACTATCTTAATTTTATATCAAAAAAATTATAAAATTGTAATTAAGTCATTCAATCTTTAAGTATTTTCAAATTCTAGTTTTTAGTTATTGTTATTTATTATTTTAAAATGAATTAATTTTAATAAATATTTTAAAGTTTGAAAAAAGTCTGAAAAAATAATTATATAAAATCTATAATTTTTTAAATTTTATAAAAATAAAATTTAAAAAGAGTAATTAAATATCCTAACTAAATTCTTTTTGAATTGTAGTTTTTAATTCATGATAAAGTTATTATATTTATTAAAAATAATAACTAAATAATCATAACAATAAAGTTGTGAAGAAATATGATTAAAATAATTATATACAATATATATTTTTTAATTTTATAAATTCTAAAATTATGAAAGAATAATTAAATAATTTTAAATAAATTCTTTTAGAATTATAGTTTTTAATTCTTAATTAAATCTATTATTATTATTTTAAATAATTAATTTCAATTAAAAATATTAAAAATTAAAATTAAGAATGTGTGTTTAAATAATCTTGACAGTATAATTTTAAAATTTAATTTTTAATTTTTAATTAAGTAATTATGTCTAATATTTATTGTTAAAAAAATTATTTTAATTAAAAATAATAAAAATAGATATACGAAGGTTATTAAATAATCTTAAAAAAATTTAGAATTTTAGTTTTTAATTTTCAAATAAGTTATATCACCCATCATTTATTATTATAAAAATAATTAATTTTAATAAAAAAAATATTAAAATTTTAAACATACGATCAAAATATTTATAAGCAATCTATAAATTTTTTTAATTTTATTTAATGTGAATATATTTTTACACCATCAAATTTTAAGAGTTATTACAAAGATACAATTGAAATTTGATTTGTTATTTCAGTACCATTAAACTTTACAATTGTTACTAAAATATCATCCATTTTTTGTTATTTTAATATTATTAAATTTTATTAAATGTTATAAAAATATCATCAATGTAAATTAGTTAACGAATTAATTACAAGTTATATGTACGTCGAATGTATTTTTATTACATTTATAAATTTTAATGATATGAAAGTAAGAAAAAAAATTGATAGTATTTTTGTAACATTTATGAATTTATTGGTATTAAAGTAACAAATTAAAGTTCGATAATATTTTTACAACAATCCATAAAATTCGGTGAAAATATTTTCGCTCTCTATAAAAAAGAATATTAAGAAATAATGATTAAATAATTCTATAACTAAAGTAATTTTAGTTTTTAATTTCACACTGAATCATTTTATTTATAATTTATTATTATAAAAATATTAATTTTAATTAAAAAAAATAAAATTTTAAAAAATACCAAAAATTATAATATATTTAATACATTAAATTATATGTAAAAATTGATCGATACTTATAATATAATTAACTAATCAAAATATGACAATTTCATTTTTGGAAAGTTATAATGATAATTTTTATATAAAAATACAAATTTATCCATTTATTATAGTTATAAAATTTAGAGCAGAAAACACTAATATCAAGATAATTAAATATTTTATGTAATAATTTAATAATATATGATATTTAAAAATAAAAATATTATTCTATTATTAATAAAATTTATTCTAATAATAAGATTTCCTTTTATTTTAATTGATTAATTTGATATTTTTTAGAAAAATATTGAAATTTAATATTATATGTGACTCAAAAATGCAAGGTTAATCGGAGTTTTTAGAATACGATATTCTTAAATTTTAATATATTGGATGTCAATCATGTCAAATTTTCTTAATATTTTTTAAATTTAGATTAAATTAAAATATTTAAACACCCATGACAAAATTTATTTCATGTAATTTATACCCAAATACTTTATAAAGCAAGGTGAATTTTTATCCCACCTCTTTGTAATACATAGTAGATAATATATATATATATATATATATATTGAATTAAATCCCAAATTCTGGTTAAAACTATTTTTACCATTATTTTACCACATAAATCGACTATTCTTTATATTTTAATAAAAAAGAATCAATTACCAAAATTATATTAAACTAAATAATTTGTTGCCACAATATCTGACAGTATGAGCAAGAGTTTTGCTTTTTTAAAAAACTATTTATTTTACAATTGTTTCGTAATATAATTACATATATTTTAATCTCGTAAAATATGTAAGATATGTAAGTTTATAATTTATTATTTAAAAATTATTTTTAATATTAAAACAATAAGCCTAATGGTCAAACAAAAATAGAATCGTAAAGAAAACAAAAAGGAAATGTTTCCAATGGTTAAGAGCTGTCTAAGTAACAAATTTATGAG
Source organism: Hippophae rhamnoides (assembly GCA_033030585.1). Lineage (NCBI taxonomy): Eukaryota > Viridiplantae > Streptophyta > Magnoliopsida > Rosales > Elaeagnaceae > Hippophae > Hippophae rhamnoides. The sequence goes on from CM065429.1 coordinate 72,984,930, forward strand.
TAAATCCCTGAGGAATTATTGGTTCATCTAGACCACGCAATATATGGTAAGAGTAGTGAAAAGTATAAAACACCACACCAACGTAGTGCAGTAACAACCAGTAATTTTCCATGCACAAACTAAGTACTGATCGATTTTATTATTATTTCTAATATGTAACTAAGCAACAAATTTGACAATAACGTCGGAATCATAGAAGTAAAATCCTTGTAATTGTCAGTGCCCTGACAAATGAAATACCTCTGGATGGTTAAATGTGATCCATTTAACGATTCTGTTGCTTCATAAGTTCTATCAGAATAATAAGTCAAGACAGAGATAAAGGCCAAAACTAGTAACTATAAGATTCACAATTATATTATAATTACAACTAATAGATATACATGAGCGACGATGATGTTGATGACCATATTTTTTGTCATATATTTTCAATTATTCTCCTTCCCTTCACGAGCAACAATGAGTTCCTCTAAGCAATCTGTATCGCCATTTTCTGTTTGCAATAATATCTCATCCTCGGTTGTGAAATGGTAATGCTCCCCTATAGCTCTTAGAAACTGGTATACCTCAAACATGGTGGGCCTCTCCTTGGGATTTTCCGAAACACAATTGCAAGCAACTTTAAGAAACTGGAAAAGCTCACCATCTACACCCTTTCCTACCAAGGATTGGTCTATTGCATCCTGGAGTTTAGAGTTGCCTGATAGTTGCATAATCCATTCAACCAAATTCCCCTTGAAGCTTTCTGGAGCTTTAGTAACATGGGTAGGTCTCTCACCAGTCACCAACTCAAGAAGCACAACACCAAAGCTATAAACATCCCCTTTTGGAGTGGCTACCAAAGTTCGTGCGTATTCTGGAGCAACATAACCCAGATCCCCAAACTCCCCATTAACAAAGGTACTCAAATGGGTATCAATTGGATCCATGAGCCTTGCAAGGCCAAAATCTGATATTTTAGGCTCAAGTTCTGCATCGATCAAGATGCATTTGGAGCTTATGTTTCGGTGGATAATACGGGGGTTGCAAGTATGATGAAGCCAGGCTAATCCTTTTGCTGCTCCTATTCCAATTTTGAGCCTAGTGGACCACTCCAAAGCCTTGCCACCATCATTCACAAGGTGTAGCAGATCGTGGAGCATACCATTAGGCATGTACTTATACACCAGAAATCTCTCCCTTTCTGCCACACAAAATCCTAAAAGGGGGACTAAATTACGATGTTTTGCCTTCCCCAGAGTAGCCATCTCTGACATAAATTCTTTCTCAGAGTGTTGAGATTCCTGCAACCTCTTGACCATCAATGAAGTGCCATCGTCAAGCACGGCTTTGTACATAGTTCCAGTCCTTCCCAACCCAATGAGATTGTCTTTACTAAAACTGTTGGTAGCCTTCATGAGATCACTCAATCTCATTTTGGAAACTGCCTTTTCAAACAACGATACCTGGAGAAAGTAGCTTTGTTATAAAATACGGTTGGCACTAAAATAGTAATCATTCAAACTTTAGTTTTGTAGAAGAAGTAAACAACAAAAACAGGTTTAATGGGGTATTAGAAATAAAATGAATATTAAACTTTAAGAAAGAAGCATTGAATGTGCTTGCCTTGATGCCTTTAGTTCCCTTTAAACTCCTTGCCCATTTGTTGCCATCAGGGTCATCTTCCTTCTTCCTCATTGATGCTCTACGGAACAAGAAGAACAAAGCAATTCCTACAATTACTGCTCCTCCAGTAACACCACCAACAGCTGCTACTGCAATAACTAATGTGCGAGATTTCTTTGGAGAAGATTGACATTCTCCCAAAGGACCCCCACAGAGACCTGGATTATATGCATAGCTGGATGCTGTTATCTCCTTATTGTTGCCAAAGTTTGGAACAGGCCCAGTCAGATGATTGTTGCTCACAGTAAATGTTTTAAGCCGAGAAAGAAGGCTTAGCTCTGCGGGAATCTGGCCTGTTAACTGGTTGTGGTCAAGCTTAAGAACATTTAGATAAGTACAATTACTAAGCTCCAGTGGGATTTGACCTGAGAAATTGTTATTTGAAAGATCAAGAGATGTCACAAACCCAATAATTTTAGAGATATTGGCCGGAATAGATCCAGAAAGTTCATTGTTTGAAAGATCTAAGCCTGTCATGCTCTTGCAATCCTTGATACCTTGAGGAAAGTGGCCCTTCAATCCCATATCCGACAGATGGATATTCAAGACTTTGTTTTCATCAGGGTGCCAACACTCAACCCCAAAAAATCTACAAATAAAGCCTTCAGTGCGGTTGTTGAAATCCCACGAGGAATTCAAGTAATTTTGAGGATCTTTAAGTGAATCCCTTATACTTCTCAGACAGTTAATGTCATTCTGATCACCCAAGCTGATCCTACAACTTAGCAAACACCAGAGAAGACTAACTACGAAAATTTGAAATACTCTTCTTCTAACTAATACCAACATTTCTACTTGGATAATTCTCAAATTCTCAAATGTACAGCTTAATTGGCACTTAAACAGGAAAGTGGTTAATAAATTAAAGAAATTCAGCTTCTACTGCAGGGAAGGAAAATAAAACCAAAGGCCAAAGAGGCAATAGTTTCAATTCAGAGTTATAGAAAGTGAAATCCCATAATCCTTTCACCAACAACACCAAGCCCTGTAGCAAACTGAGAGCCAGAGGAATATGAAACTCAGTTCAACGCTCTAAACGCTAAATTCAATAATCGATAACACAGAACATTTGACCAAAAATCCAACTAATTATCGAAGCATAAAATTACTGAAACACGAAGAAGATTAGAAAAGCTTAGCTGACGCAATGGGGGTTGACTCAGTCTTGATGAACATGAGCATATAAAATCACAAATTTTAACCCAAAATAACTAAATTTGCGAAAAGTTTCAAATACCCACCCGACAATTCATCACCTAAGTTCAGAAATACCCAAAAAGCCGCCAACGCGTTGATGAATCAACCGAGAATTTCGTTGTTATCACCAGGAACATGGGAACTCCAAAGCTTACAGTAAAGAAAATCCACTTACCAGGTTATATAATCAAAATTTCAAAGTTATCAACAAATCGCAAAACATTGAGAAAGAGTTGGGAGGAAACTGAGACGTGTGAATAGGTATCACTCTTGTGGAAAATCAAGAATGGCTTGATAGAAGAAAGTGAGAAAAGAGGTTTTTTTCGGGTCAAACACGGCCCGCCATTTTGTCAAATTTCTGCGATGACTTGGACTAAAGGAGGGCAAATGAGCAATAGGCGTTGTCTCGGTCCTTGACTTGCCTTCTGAGCTATAAATTATGATTGCATTGTTTTGTTTCTTACTACTATTTATTAGATACCACACGATAAATTCTAATCAACCTTTGCTATTACTTAATATTAGTTTTGATATTCTATATTTAATTTCACATTAATATAATTTTATTTATATTATAATAACATTATTGTATGTTTAACAATTTTCAAATTTAATATATTTATTATGTTCTAGATGAATTTTAATTGTACAAAATTACATTCAAATTAATACTTAAATACAATAATTTGTTTATTTAGAACACAAGTAATAATAACGTATTAATAACCAAAAACATTCTAGAAATAAACTATATTCTAATATAAAAGTGTATTTAAATCTTATAGGTAACAAATATCATCAATATCAAGATTAATGAAACTTATAACTATGATGTTAGTATCAATAAAATTACTTCAAACTTTGATTTAAGTGTTTTTTTTTTCTTAAAACAAATAGATGATTTAAGCTTACATGTTTTCTGAAAAGCAAGTTAATTTAGCTAAGAAATAATCATAATAATATTTTAAATATCATAATCCAATAGAAATTTATAAATAAATTATTAGAAAAAAAATTTAACAAACAAAAAAATATAATATTTTAATTAAATAAATGAGTTCATGGTCTTTATCACTCTTACTAACAATCATTAACTATACATTAAAATGATAGAAAAATTAATAGAAACCCAAATAATAACACAATAAATCATCCAAATTCAATAACTCAAGTTATACTCTAAATCTTTTTACCACCAACCAATACATTCAAAACTATAGGGATAAAATAAAATTATAAGGTTGAAAACTAAACCAACAAATGAAAGATCATAGAAATAGAATAAGACTCAAGAAAGAAATAACTTATATTAAATTAATTATTAAAGCTCATTAAATTAATATGAAAATAATGCGATAATGAGCTATTGGTAGATAAAGAAAAAGAAAAAACAAGCTTAAAATAGAAGAAAATAGAAGGGTATGTGATATAAAAACTATTCTAAAAATAAAATAAAAAAGTAAGAAACAATATTCTAAAAAAAAGTAAAAATTAAAGAAACGATAACACAGAAGAATAATGATCAAATCATTGTTGAAGATAAAATTTGTCAAATTAAAAAAAAATCTCTAATTTTTAAAGCATAAAAATTTCAATTACAAGAGTTTCTCAAACCAAATATAAGGTCAAAGATAATTGAAAAGATTTCTCTAATCTCTAGATCTACAAAACCATTTTTCCTCTCCTATTTATCTTTGTTAGTTTCTCATTTATAATTGTTTCATACTAGAAAGCCCATGTTCCCATACCATACTTAGAAAGAAAAAGAAAGCAACGAACATTAAACTTATAGGGAAATATAAAGAGTAAACATCTAGAAAGTTGTGGCTCTATATTTTTTCCCGTTTCCTCTTCAACTTCATACTCTAAATCTAATGTACAGAAAAATCAAGGCTCCTTATTTTTTTCTTCCTCCTCACCTCTAAATTCAGAATCTAATGATGTTTTTCATTTTTTTATTTTCACTATTTTTTTTCTCATTTATTTTTGTTGGGGAGTTTGTTTACAGTGATTTAAATACAAAAATTAATCATATAAAAGATCCAACAAAATAAGAAAATGTCAAATAAATCAAAGTATAAATAAAGCAACTCTTTAACAGTAAATTGTTTTTTAAGAAAATTGTTAATTTATCCCTTTACCAAATTGATGTCAACTAAAATGAAGAAAATAAAATAAAAACATCAAAGAAAATGTTAAAAAGAAAAGAGGTAAAATATCCAGAGTTCAAACAAAATAACAATAAAAAAATAAAAACAATCAAATAAAATTAATATCAAGTACAAGGGAACAACTCCTTTTAGATAAGAGGAGAAAAAACAAAATTAGAGAGAAAAAATGAAAAATAAAAAAATCATCAAATAAAATATATTAAATAAATCAAATGAGGATAAAAAATAAACCAACGGTGTGATAATCACACATATCCAAACGCAGTTAAAATATCCAATTCATATATGAAGGCATTGACACCCTCATTTTCAGTTTGAATATTTAAGCATGCATTAAAATATTCATAACAATATATATCTTTTGGATAAGAGCAAAGGGAGAAAATTAGAGAAAAAAAACTTTAAAAAAATAAAAACATCCTACAAATTAATAAAAAAATCATCAAATAAATCACTTTGGGCAAATCTTTTCTTTTTATATAAGAGTAATAGATATATCTTATTGTTAATTAGTAATTAATAATATATATATCTTTTAGATAATAGCAAGGGGTAAAATTAGAGAGAAATTTTTTTTAAAAAAATAAAAACATCCAACAAAATAATAAAAAAATCATCAAATAAATCACTTAGGCCAATTCCTTTTTTTATAAGAGTAATAGATATATCCTGTTGTTAATTATTAATTAATAATATATTTATATATTTTATTTTTTACTTTAAATAATTTATCTTAATAATTTTTATTTGTGATAATTTTATCTAATTATTTAATAATAAGCCCATGGTGTATATACATGCAACAAATAAATACAATGAATTAAGTTTAAGAAAGAGTAGTATGTTAAATTTTATCAAATCCTTTCTCTTCTCATCATCAATAATAGGTGTTTATCAATTAAAAATACTAAAAAATAACTATTATTTATGGCTATGTAACGATGGATTGGATTTTATTAGATGGGTTTGAAACAAGGTGGTTTTGTCTCGATTACCTTTTATAAAAACATTTAAGTTAATATTAGAACAAATTGTATTCATTAACTTAATATAAACTTTGTAAATAAGAGTTATATTGATGGTTTCTTCTTTCACGTTAAAACCATGTGCATTAATATCGACATTTAAAGTCCTTTAAACATTTGTGTCTTTTATATGTACTGAGAAGTTTGAAAAACAATCGAAGTATATTGGACCAAAACACAAAGAAGTTTCTACAACTCTTAATAAGGAATTGAAAATTTTCTTATATCTTTTATCTCGTACACATAATAAGATAGAATTATTTAATCAATTCCTTGTAAGTAATTTTACAACTATTTGGACTAAACCAATATGTAAATAATTATATTTTCTTTATATGAGTTTATGGAACTCTGAGATAGTAAACTAATATTAATAGTTTCCCCAATAAAAGGAAATATTTCTTCTACAGTTTTAATAATATAATATGATTTAAACACAAAACTACTTTTATTATATACTAATGACGTTTCGTAATTAAGAACACTCCACTTTTGAAGATGTATTTCAACATCCTCAATTTTTATTACTTCTATATTTTTAGCCGAGTTAGAATCATTACCTTGGTGAGAAGAAATTGAGGATCTAGAGAACAAGGACCTTGATAAGCATTCCATTGGGGAGGATATGTTGTAATTAGGAGTTACTGTGTTGAGAGTTACTGTGCATCAATGAATGCCTCTCCTAGGTCTTACTACGACGTCACCTCGATTGATTGTAATTAATCTAAAATTCCTTATAAAATGAATAGAGAGTTCTTTGAGCTTAGAACCTTAATTTCTCTTATTTGGCTTTGGTATCAACATCAACCGATTCCAAAAAACATAGAGCTCGATAAAATAGAGCACTCAGATGGATCTGTCAAAATTAGCTTTGATTCTTCTAAAAAAATCAAACTAAACTCTAAACCTTCCTCTTTTACTCAAACATCTATATCATCTTTATCGTCTGAACCAATATCCTTGGTCTTAAATAGATCAAAACCTTAGTTTAAAGGCATAAATAGTCTCTTTTTTGGAGTTAGTAAACCAATATATAAAAATGAAAGAACAGATAATAGCCTAATAAATAGTACCCTTTTTAGCCCAACTCTCTCTGACATGAGTTTTGAGCCAACTAGATTTTCAAATATTATGATTATGGAAGTTAAAAAAATTTATTTAAATGAAGTTATAGTACAAATGTTTGAAGACCTTGTTAATGAGCATAAAAGAAAAATATTTTATTCTCTTAAAAAAGAAGAAAAAAATGTTCTATGATAAGTATAAGGTATTCTTAAAGTTTGTTGACAAAAAGAATAATCTAGATTTCTTTGATTTTATTAAAGCGTATGCTTCTAAAATAGACAAAACAATTTCTAAAGTACAAAACCTAGAAAAGGTCCATAAACAATTCAACACAATTTTTGGTCAGAAAATAATGGCTATTCACCTACCAAAAACAATTGTTAAAGTAGTGCAATTGATAAAGCCGAGAGCTAACGAGCTCCATGTTTATCTTTACCTCATCTTGACGCATTCAAAATAGTATAAATCAATGCGTCAGAAACAAGCTATAGAGGCATCCTTATGCAAAGAATGCCTATAAAAGAGACCTTAGTACGATTTACTCCAAGCATATGGAAACCAGCACAAAAGAACTATTATACTATCAAAAAAGAAATTCTTGCCATAGTTCTTTGCATCTCAAAATTCTAGAAAGATCTCTTGGACCAAAAATTCTTACTCAGAATTGATTGTAAATCAACCAAAGATGTTCTTGAAAAGGATGTTAAAAACCTAGCATCCAAACAAATATTTGCAAGGTGGTAAGCTCTACTTTCCATATTTGACTTCGAGATAAAATTTATCAAAGAAAAGTATAACTCACTTCCAAAATTCCTTACATGGGAATACTAACGTAGCCATGAAAAAGACAAGTAGTTAACCAACTAAGGTGACAGGTAACTCTAAAAGAGCAAACAAACTCCCTAAAAAGGATGAGTTTATAGAAGTAGCAACTCGAAGGTTAATAACCATCAAACAATAAGACATTAACAAAACACCTAGACAGGTAGCTTCCACTTATCTAATAAATAATTTACCTTTCTTTACTTTTCCTAAAAAAGGGAATATTATGAACTAATTCTTAAAGAAACTGAATCGATTGACATTAATCATAACATGTGAAATAGATGACAAATTGCCTTTTTAACCTTAAAGATTAAAAGGGGGTTAACTAGGGTAGATTGGAATCATGACTTATATACCAGAGAAAAATTTAAAAATCGAGCTATGCAGCCTACCACCTATGATTGGTTTGGTTATATGCAAGTCTAGGATCACACTTTGTGTTATCAAAACCTTTAGAAATTCCATACGTGTTATTTATATTTAAAATTGGAGATCATTATGCTTTACATGATTTCCTTAACTAGTTTCACAATTGGTTTTCATTATTTGAGCCAACATATGATATTCTTCCAACAGAGGTCTCAAAGGTGTACAACCAATTCGAAGAACATAACTTTACTCATATCTAGGACAACGATTATGGTTTAATGTTTTTTTATGTCTTTATAGAAACTTCCTTGGATCATGAAATGGAACTACTTGATTACATTTAATTATACTTTCCCATGCCTAATGAGACAGTTTTTCTAGATGGTGAGATAAAACTCTTATTGAAGAATTCGATAATTTCCAAATTATTGAATTATTTCAAAAAGTACGAACTTTTCTCCCCATTGAAAAAGGAAAATCCCCTATGGACTCCATTTTTGAAAAATTAAAAAGCAAAGGGAATGATGAAGCATATATCTCTAAAAAACTAGAGAAATTAATTGAATTCATCTCTAGTGATAAGAAACAAGTAGATTTAGAGCCATCCATTGGAGATATACAAATGATTGGATCAGAATAAATCTACTAAAAATAGAAAAGAAGAAAAGACAAAAGACTCATCTTTGGAAAGCTAACTCCACTTTCCTAAAAGGAATCATTAAGGACAATCCATCCAACATATGAGCCAAGGATCACATGCTTAAAACATCTGCTTTAATAAAGTTGAAGAATCTTTACTTTACTTTACTTTATTAAAGTCGTAAATTATTAAAGTTATTTTTACTTTATAAATTATTGTAATTTGTCTTCTAAAAACCTTGCTCTGCCTATATAAGGTGAGATCACACATTTGTTTAAATATCTCAGAATTTTGGGTATTTCTTCGTACTCTAAATTCTCTTCTTGTAATATATTTATATTTTCCTATCAATAAAATATCCTTCAGTTTTTCCTTAAAGTTCTTCATTACTTATTTCTTGTAATCCTATTAGATCCTAGGCCATCTTGGTATCAAAGCCAACTAGAAGAAATTAAGGTTCTGAGCTCAAAGAATTCTCTATTCATTCTATAAGGAAGATTTTAGAGTAATTAGGATCATTAGAGAAATTAATTGAATCCATATCTAGTGATGAGGAACAAGTAGATATAGAACCATTCATTAGAGATATATAGATGGTTGGATCATAATAAATATGCTAAAAGTAGAAAAAAAGAAAAGACAAAAGACCCATCTTTGGAAAGCTCGACTCCATTTTTCTCATAAGAATCATTAGGGACACTCATTACACCAAAATCATGCATTACTAATCATGCATTAACAAAGTTTAAATAATACAAATAATTAAAAAATTAAATATTAATAAATTATTTTAGAATTAAATTTATTACAAAAAAATAATTTATATAATATATATATATATATATATATATTTAACTTAAATTATAAATAAAATGATGTTATCTCTTATGCCATGGATTTTGTGATATTCTCACTTTATTTCAAGGAGAGGAATCTTGGTTTTCTTAGAATCACCAACATAATGACCAGGAAACTAGACAAGAGAGATGAGATAGAGTTTGGACAAAAAATAGCTAGTCCATATAACAATGCATTCTCCTAAATATATGAGCACATAAACATTCATCAAACAAGTAGCCCAAACTTCAGAGACACATGAATAGAGAAATTAAAGCATTATAAAATTACCATGATATTGTCCTATGTTATTCAAGATCATTAGATTATTCTCTTGATTATTCTCTTGATTCTTCTTGTGATGTTATAATTTGAACCATGTTTTCTATCCATTCTTCTCGCAAATCATCAAAAAAATTCATATCATAGCCCGACTTGTTCCAACCAAAGAACTATATGTAACTAAATTCAAAATAAGAATGTAATATCATGAATTCACAAAAAATAACTTATATATGTTAAAAGATTAGTAAAAGAGATTACCACATCGACACCAGAGTAATATAATAATAACTATATCTCTTCGAAATCATATCAACATTGTATTAATCTTTTTTCTATAAATATGAAGCTATCTAGAATCAAGCTGGTATTTTTAATGCTATATAATAAGCTCTAAATATGAAGTCAAGTGTAACTTTGATTTGTTACTTGGGTTGGTTGAGTTTTGATGCCCATAAACTAATACTTTTGTATTTCCTTGGGGTGAAACAAAAATTACTCTTGAAGATATGATGATTCTTGGTGGTTTTCCTGTACTTGGATGGCAAGTGACTACCATGATGTTGTTATACCAGGGAACTAGGCAAGAAAGATGAGATGTAGTTTGGGCAAAAAAATAGGTCCATATAACAATTCATTCCCTTAAATACATGAGCATATAAGCATCCATCAAACAAAACATCCAACAAACAAGCTGCCCAAACTTCAGACACAAGAATAGAGAAATTAAAACATTATAAAAATTATCATGATGTTGTCATATGCTATTGAAGATCATCAGAATCTTCTCTTGATTCTTCTTGTGATGATATAATTTGAACCATGTGTTATGCCCATTCCTCTCGTAAATCATCAAAAATTTATGGGTTATAGCCCGACTTGTTCCAACCAAAAAAGTACATGTATTTAAATTCAAAATAAGAATGTAATATAATGAATTCACAAAAAATATCTCATATATATTAAAAAGGTATATTGGTAAAATAGATTACCATATCTTTAATTGGAATGTTGATATTTGTGATAATTTCGCTTATAAACTTTATGACATAGTAACCACATATGACTCCATCATTTTGTTGTGAAACCTATAAAAAAATGTATATGATTTTTCATATTCGAACATCTTTATTATTCAAGATTAAAATTAATTAAATTATTAATATTTGTTTGTACATACCATAACGTTATCTCATATAAGCTTATGAGATTTTTTAAGGGCAATGCCTCTACTTTTGTTCCACAACTTCCATATCCTATCAAAGTTTAAAACGATTAGTTTTTTTATTAAATATTACAAAGAACAATAGAAGAAAAATAGCAAGCTATAACTCTTACATTTCAACAACTATTTTTGTATATTTACTCAATTCTATAGAAGCTGAGTAACAGTACCAAACATAATTGCCATATAAATCAAGGATTATCAACATCCAATGATCTTGGCCTTGTTAAAACTTTAGTGGCCAAGGGATTATCAACTTCTGATTTATGTTAAGTGTTAATGCCCTATCACATATTTGTTTAGCTTTAATGCTAACATCATTATCTTGATATTGATTGATAAATGAAGAATCATAGAGCATTGCTAAATGTAATGAGTGACTAGCGATTACCTTGAAGTCGATAATAACATGCTATATATAAAAGAAATATATATAAATAATTAGATACTATAAATATAATTATATATGTTTTACATAAATGAAAGTTATTTACTGATTGAGGACTTATCTTGTCTACGCTTGAATTATACTTAAATTGATCATTTGATATTCAAATAGTTGCAATATGCACTCGATCGATATATATGTTTGGCCAATGTCTACACCAAAAATTTCTCTAGAAAGTGGCACAGTCCATCCATCATTTATACTAGTCTTGCTTGCAATAATAGTCATCAAAAAACCAAGATTTCTGCTGAAGTTTATAGCATAATCATGTACTTTTTTCCATGGCTTCTTCTTGAATGACTTAGTGCGCGATGATTGCCCACTAGACATAGATTTACCACGAGATACTTGTTTTATGTCTCTTAAATGTGCCTCACTTAATAATTATGGTATAATAGACTAAAGAAGAGGTATTATATATGTTAGTAACAATAAAAGAATATAATATAATAGAAGTAGTAAAAAAAGTGTTATCTTAAGTAAACAAATAGTACCATGTCAAACTTTATCACAACTTGGCTGGATGGCCAAGCCACATATTGTCCAACCACTTCTTGGACTGTGGTAGGATCAAAAGGCACAGGTAGTGGAGAATCATAGAGTAATGATTGATCAATTACTATCCGCCAATAAATTGACAAATATTGATTATGAATCATTCGATCATCACTCAATTATTGTATCGTTCTAATAATAACATAATCTATTAATGATGGATGTTTCAACAAACATTTCATATTTTGTAAAATAGAGGAGGACTCTTATATGGGGTAGCTATTGGAATGACATTCTCATCAAAACATTCATCATGATATGATGGATGGTAAGAATGCACATATTGCATTGGACATGTTGAACCACTGCCTGATTGCATATGCATTCTTAGCATAAAAGGAGGACCAATAGGATGACTATATCTCATACATGATATAGGTTGGGTTCCATGAGATTGCATGGGTGGTATGCTTGGAATGGATGGTGGCATGACTGGTTGCATGCCTGGCCAATAGGACTTGTCCTGATTGTAGTATGTTGTCATGTCTAACATGTGTTGTGATCGATATTCCTTTAAAGTGACAATCTCACTTAACATTAAGGCCTTAAAGGAGTTGAATTCTTCTTCAATTTTACAATACTTCTCCTTACTGAGAATCTGACGCTTTTATTTTGGAATGTTAAAAAACTCTATATAACCATCATATTAGCTTCCTTCCCTAACACAACTAAGATGCTCGTGTCCAAATGCATGATATATAGCATCTCTCCCTAGTTGTTCGATTATTTCACCTAAAGGCCATTGATGATCAATTCGTCACTTCAGATAAGGCTTTAGCAAGCACCCTTATTATGAAGTTTTCTTCTTTAAGACTCACTAATGTGAAAGGTGTGCACGAGCACATTATGCAAATGAGGGACATTGTGGCTCACCTTAAGAATCTCGAGGTTGAGATGTTAGAATCCTTCTTGGTACACTATATCCTTAACACTCTCCCACATCAGTACGGGCCATTCAAAATCTCATACAATACACATAAGGATAAATGGTCAATCAATGAATTAATGACCATGTGTGTTCAAGAGGAAGGGAGGCTTGTTATGGAATTTGGTGAAAGTGCAATGTTGGCTACAACGTACCGGAAAGGAAAATATCAATACAAGCATAAAGGAAAAGGGATAATTCCACCTCAAGCTTATATTAAGAAAGAATCCAAGTGTTTCTTTTGTAAAAAGAAGGGACACATGAAGAAGGATTGTATCAAATTCCAGAAATGGCTTGAGAATAAAGGTAATCTAACCTCGTTTATTTGTTATGAATAATATGGTTAATGTTAATATCAACACCTGGTGGATTGATTCTGGATCTACAATCCATGTTGCAAACTCCTTACATGGTATGCGAAATCTAAGGAAGCCAGTGAGAAGTGAGCAATACATCTTATCTGGTAACAAGATGGGCTCACATGTGGAGGCTGTAGGGACATGTAGTTTTATTTTAAGTAGTGGTTTTATTTTACAATTAGAAAATACCTTTTATGTTCCAAGTTTCTTTAGAAACTTGATTTCAATTTCAAGACTTATACCTTTTGGTTATTCCTTTCACTTTTCAAAAACATCTTTCAGTTTATTTAATAAATCTGATTGTGTTGGGAATGATATTTTGTGTGATGGTCTTTACTGCATTAATTTACGAAATAATATCACTCATAATGCTATGCATGTTCAAGCTGGCACTAAAAGGTGTATTATTGACGATGACTCTTCTACGTTATGGCATAGAAGATTAGGACATATCTCTATAGATAAAATTAAAATATTAGTGAAAGATGGGGCACTTAGTACTCTAGATTTTACTAACTTTGAGACATATGTGGACTGCATTAAGGGAAAGCAAACTAACAAGTCAAAGAAAGGTGCAAATAGAAGTTCAAACATATTATAAACCATACATATAGATATATGTTGTCTAGACATAGACATTTAAGGTCAGAAATATTTTATCCCCTTTTATTGATGATTTTTCTCGATATATGTATCTATACATGCTTCATAATAAGAGTGAAGCATTAGATGCCTTCAAGAGCATTAAGGTTGAAGTATAGAAACAATGTGGAAAGCAAATAAAGATCGTGAGATCAGATAGAGGTGATGAATATTATGGTAGATACACTGAGAATGGACAAGCGCCTGGTACGTTTGCTAAGTTTCTTCAAGAACATGGGATAGTTGCCCAATACACTATGCCTGGTTCACCAGACCAGAATGGTGTAGCAGAAAGGAGAAACCTAACACTATTGGATATGGTGTGGAGTATGCTTAGCAACTCCAATCTTCCTAAATCCTTGTATATTGAAACTTTAAAGACGTCATTTGAATTATGGAAAGGTTGGAAACCAAGTTTGCAACATATACGTGTTTGGAGATTCCCGTCTAAAGTGAGGATTTATAATTCACAAGAGAAGAAACTAGACCCAAGGACCATTAGTGGACATTTCATTGGATATGCCAAATGGTCTAAGGGTTATAGATTTTACTGTCCATCTCACAACACTAGGTTTATGGAATCAAGAAAGAAAAATTTCTTGAGAATTACTTGATTAGTGGGAGCGATCTATCCTAGGGCATTGGTTCTAAGAAAGATCATTCAGATGCTTAATGTGCCACTTCAAGTAATGAACTTATCGTTATTGTTAACAATACGCCTTGAGTACAAACGCATGTTAAAGAACCAATCCTAGAAGTACCACAAGTTGTTCATCATGATCCAGTAGATGTTGAAGTTCAATAGATGCCTACAACTGTTGAACAACCAACTGAACAACATGATCCTGCTCCTCAGGAGAATTTTGATGCAACATTAAGAAGATCTACTAGAGTAAGGAAATCAACGATTAATAGTGATTATGCTGTGTATCTATAAGAATGTGACTATAATGTTAGAGTCGAAAATGATCCTAAGACATTTTCATAGGCCATGAGTTCTGAGGTTTTGAACTTACGATACAATGCCATGAAAGAAGAGATGGATTCTATGGCGTCTAACCGAGTTTGGGATCTCGTCAAGTTATCTGATGGTGTGAAAGCCATTGGATGTAAATGGGTCTCTGAAACAAAGAAAGACTCACAAGGCAATATTGAGAGACATAAGTCAAGACTCGTTGCCAAAGGATTCACTCAAAGGGAAGGAATCGACTACACAGAGACATTTTCTCCTGTATCTAAGAAAGATTCACTTCGTGTGGTCATGACATTGATTGCCCATTTTGATTTGGATTTGCATCAAATAAATGTGAAAACAACTTTCCTTAATGGTAACCTACAGGAAGAGGTTTATATGAAGCAACCTGAAGGATTCTTCTCTAGTGATGGTGAGCATTTGGTTTGTAAGCTTAATAAATCCATATATGGATTAAAACAAGCTTCCTATCAATGGTATTTGAAATTCCATAATGTTATCACTTCATTTGGTTTTGAAGAGAACGTCGTGGATCAATGTATATACGAGAAGGTTAGTGGGAGTAAGATTTTTTTTTGTGTTATATATGGATGATATTTTGCTTGCAGCCAATGATAAGGGTTTGCTACATGAGATAAAACAATTCCTCTATAAAAATTTTGATATGAAAGATATGAGTTAGGCATCTTATGTCATTGGAATTAAGATCCATAGAGATAGACTTTGAGGCATCTTGGATTTATCTCAGAAAACCTATATCAATAAAGTTTTAGAGAGATTTCAAATGAAAGATTATAAGTGTTGCTCCCATTGTGAAGGATGGTAAGTTCAATTTGGACCAATTCCCAAAGAATGATTTTGAAAGAGAACAGATGAAAATCATTTCATATGTTTCGGCCGTTGGAAACCTGATGTATGCTCAGGTCTACACCAGACCTAACATTGCATTTTTTTGTTGGGATGCTAGGGAGATATCAAAGTAACCCATATGTTGACCATTGGAAAGCTGCAAAGAAAGTGATGAGGTACCTACAAGGAACTAAGGATTATATGCTCATGTATAGACGAACCGATGAATTGGAAGTAATTGGCTACTTCGATGCAGACTTCGCTGGTTGTGTTGATTCACAAAAATCAACATTTGGTTACATTTTCATGCTTGTCGGTGGAGCCGTGTCTTGGAGGAGTGCGAAATAGTCCTTGACTACTATTTCCACTATGGAGGCCGAGTTCGTGTCATGTTTTGAGGCCACATCGCATGGTGTATGGTTGAAGAATTTCATTTCTAGGCTTAGAGTAGTTGACTCTATTTCTAGGCCATTAAGATTGTACTATGACAACTCAACTACTGTATTTATAGCTAAGAACAACAAAAGTGGTAGTCGTAGTAAGCACATCGACATTAAATATTTGGCCATAAGAGAACGTGTTAAAGAAAAGATAGTGGTCATTGAGCACGTAAGCACTGAGTTGATGATTTTTGGTCCTTTGACTAAAGGCATGCCACCAATGAAATTCAAGGATAATGTAGAGAAAATGGGAATTGGTTTCACTTTGTAAATGTATATATACAATTTATTAATGAAAACTCTTATATATTGTGATATTTTCTCATATTCATGTGCACCTTAATTTATTTGAGAAAATATATGTTTTATTGGACCAAGAATAAATATAGGATTTATTCATTAAGTTTCGTTACCACATAAAATATAGTACTTGAGAAACTAAATATATTGTAATACATAGAAGATAATACTTATTCTTAGAAGACTTATCGCTATGATTCATGTATTTTGTTACTCAAGAGAATTTCACTTAATGTTTTCACCTAGTGGGAGAATGTAGCATCAGAGTGGTGCAACACAATAGTGAATCGTGGTGACGGTTCTGTTTCGTCAGAATCGTACGTCGGTTCCGAAACCGAATGAAGTTCTTGATGGAAGAACCTTTATAAAGCATCGGGTCCTCTCACTATTCACTGCTTAATTTAGATACACCATCAAAACGTAGAGAATAAGTGTGAGAAACCAGTGAGAGCATCAAATCAAAAATCCATTTGAATTTCGGTGCACGTGTTGAAATTTGATCAATGATAAGAGATATGTTTTCAATCCAATTTTGTTTCCGTTGTATTTAAATTATACGTTTATATAGTTTTCTGAACGTTTCTAAATTGAATTGTGATTTTAGAAGACATTGGTTGAAAGTAGAGCAAGATCACTTCTAAAAGAGCTCTTGAATGGCCTCTCATAAAGGCGGTTTTGAATTTTTTTTTAAGTTCGGCAATTTGGTGAATGATGATAAAATCGATTATTGTATTTTGATTGTATTGATTGTTTTCTTATATATATATATACCACTTTGATAATTTTAATCTAATTATAATATATCTATATTTTTGCTCGTTTTATTCTCAATCGATGCAACGATTTATATAATTGTGTAAAATTAATTTTATCTTAATCACATAAGATTTATATAATTGTGTGAAGTTATAATTTTATTACATTTACATAATCGGGTAACAAAACACATAGCAGTCCATTCATGATATTAACATATTTATAAATTTCAATTGAATGTCTCAAAATGTATTTCTACCTCCATTGAATGATAAAACATTTTTTTCCCTTTAACCACCTTATCTTTTATAAAAATATAAATATAAAATATGATATTAGTCCCAAACTTGTGACAATTTAAAAATAAAGCTATGAAATTTTATTTAAAAAAATAGCTTCATTGTTAGTGCATAATAAATATATCATATATTAATTAAAAAAATATCAAAATATTATTTATAATTAATATAAGATTTATTTTCATTTGAAACTGATTTTTTAAAATTAAATAATTTATATTATTTATACATAATATTACATATTTAATCGATCATCATATCCTTAATTGATTCCAAAAAAAAATTACATTTATAATATTTATATAAAATTTATTTCTTTTAAAATTAATATTTTAAAGTGTAATGATTGATGTTATTTATATAGAATAAAAAATTTATTCTATTAGGTTATAATAATTATATTGTTATAGTATTATTTATTATTTTATTTACATTATATATTTAATATAAATTTTAAAAATTAATAAAAATATTTTTTATTTATAATATTTTTTTATATCAATAAAATTATTTTATCAACTTCTAAAATTTACATATGAAATCAATAAAAAAGATAGTGTGTTACCTTTTATAATCAATAATAATGTCTTGAAAAAATTACAAATTTGTTGACAAGAGAAAAATAAATGAAAAGGAGAGATCTCTAACTTCGGGATTTGAATTTAGAGAAAAAATAAAATAAATAAAAGAGCACAGTGGAGCTTCAAAAAAAAAAAAAAAAAAAAAAAAAAAAAAACAGTCGAGCGAGAAGAGCTTAAAGGTTACAACGTGGCATAGCTATAAGAGCACTTCATAACTCACTATATACCCACTGGCTCACCCAACTTTAGAATTTAGAGCGGTCGAGACTTCCACATGAAGTAGTAAAAAAGGGAGTGCTCAATAAAAGCAAAAGGTTGAAGCAAAGGCTGCGATGATAAAACACACCCACTGGGTTGTCTGAACTTTCACCTTTCTCTCCATCTCTCTCTCTCTATATGTCGATGTAGGGATTGCTAGATTAGCAGCCACACAAAAACACATCTAGACTACTCTGATTTTGAAATGGATCGTTCTTTTGCTTCTCGAAATTGAACAATCTCTCACAAGGTTATTTGGTAAGTCTCTAACTGTGTTACTATTGATTTTTAATTTCATTATTTACCTTTTTGTTTAGATCTGAGCAGTTTGCTTCTTCTGATAAAGGTCTCAATTTTATCAGAAAACTGGGTTATTTTCATGGGTGAAGTGTAGGATGGAAGTAATTTTTGCTTCGGGAGAGTGAATTAACGAAACAGGTTGTTAAGCTGAAACAATCTAGGTTTTTTAGGGTTGAAGAATTTCACCTGCTTCCTGTATAGTGTAATATTTTTATTTTTGTAATTTATTTTGGGTTTCAATTTTGCAATTGCTGTTATGGTTGTGCTTGGTTAGGATTTTAAGTTTTTAGCGAGCCTAAAAGTTGGAGATCTTTTAGTTGGATAAGTTCTTTGGTAAATTTCAAGTTTACTGGCGAATTTTCTGTGACATTTTTTTTAAAAGCACATTACCTTTGCTCTCTCTCTCTCTTCAGCATCAGTTGCTTTTGCTTGAGCTTATTTCTTCATTTTCTTCTTTTTTTTTTTCTTTTTTTTTCACAAAGTTTGCTAGCTTGATTGAGTTTTAGGAAGTCTAGAATGTTGATAAGTCTATAAGTCAGTTGTTTAGATTAGATTAGTGGAAAAAGTTTGAAAGGAGATGTGAGTAAGAATTCTTCTTTGGTATTTTGTTTCTGAAGTAGCTGTAATGTTACTTTGAATTCCCCTATTTAGGATCCTTTATAAGTTTTTGTATGTTCGGGACACATACCAGCTATTTTTTTGGGGGAAAATAACATATCTACCCCACTAAACATACAAACACCAAAACACCCCTAAAAATATAAACAACAAAAATAGCACCCTCTTTTTGAATCGGAGAGAGCCATATCCCAAACGAAGGGTGCTAATTTTCTTTTTAGTTTTTGAGGGGTGGCTATTTGTATAATTTTCCTTCCTTTTTTTAAATGCCCAAGTGAGATGTAGGGAGACCCCACTCCATGGTACGATATTGTTTGTTTTAGACCATAATTACTAGTTTAGTGGATCTACGACTATGACTCACCAGTTTAATAGGCCATCACGAGGGTAAATCCAAAACGAGTTATACCATTAGAGAGGGCACACCTCTTATGAATACCTCACCACTTAGTTTCTTTAAGTGATGTGAGATATGTGTAGCGACTTTAACTTCGTCACCAAGCCTCTCAGCTAAGTGGCTTTTATAGTTTGAGTTATATGTGAATCCATGCATGGAAACATGGAATGTGGAAACTGGGGAAAAGTAAGGGAATAGTAAGTGTTCAAACTCGACATAAGTATCTTTGCGTGCAATATGAAAACTTAGGAAAAGAAAGGGAAACAAAAGGTATTTGGATTCATGTAGGGGCTCGATAAGGTCTCTTAGGGTCAAGGCTATGGGGCATAACTTTATAGTTTTAGTTAAAACTTAAAGTTTCTTCTTTTTTATTGATGAAATAAGCATTTTTTATTTTGTGGGATGCTTCTACAGTAACTAGGATGAAAAGTAAGGAAAAGAAAAAACAAAAAAATTATTGGATTTATCTTGTGGCAGATGGCTGTTAGTGTATAGAAGTAGTATTCCACATTGATCAAGAAAGATACTAATATAGTGTTTATAAGTAGTATGAGAGTTATATTCCTTTGAGGTTAACCTTTTAGGATTAAATGTTTCATATTTTTTATACATTATAAAAACTTATATGGTATCAGAGCTTCAGTTAATCAACGAGTAAAGGGAAAAAAAGAGCTAATAGATCTCCCTAAAAAAAGGATCCTTGTGAAAAGAGAAAAAAAAAGACATGACACAAATAAAATTAAAATATAATAAAAATATGTTAAAGATACAAAGTATTGGGTTAAATGACCCACATTTTGAGGGAGATGTTAGTGTATAAAAAGAGTGTCCTACATTGGTTAATAAATATATTACTGTAGCGTTTATAAGTAGTATAAAACTTACCTTTAAGGTTAACATTTTAGGATTAGATGTCTCATATTGGTTATATACAATGCAAAATTTACAATGGCTCTTATAGGTGTAGCATATTTAAGTATTTCTATGGTTTACTGCATCTTGAATCATGAAAACCTGAAATGTGGAAGCTAGTTTTTTTGGTTAATGGATCCTTGAGATCGTAATGTGATATTCTTTTATTTCATGATCAATTTTACTACTTTACGTATTGATTTGGTTTAGCCATATTTTCTCCCTTCTTGGTACCTATAGGTTCTCTGCCATGGAAGAAACTCAACCAGTCGCTTCACTGATGGACTCTACATCCTCTAAAATACAACAACTTCAAAAAGCATTTGCAGAGCTTGAGAACCACCGTGCCATAACCCTTAACCTAAAATGGAAAGAACTTGAAGAACATTTTCATGGGCTTGAGAAGTCCTTGAAGAGGCGTTTCCATGAGTTGGAAGACCAAGAAAAGGTATTCAAAACCAGAACAGTGGCAGCTCGGAACATGTTGGAGAAGCGAGAGGCAGCTATTGTAGCCAAGGAACAAGCTTCGTTGGAGAGGCTTCAGGAGAAGAGAGACGCTGCTGTATTTGCCATTGGTACTGCACGAGAGAAATACAGGAAAGTGTTGTCTGAGAATCCAGCTGGTGTCATTGATGAGGGCCAAGGGGGTTCAGCAATTGTGGAACAAAAGCCACAGTTTATGGAAGTAAAACCTCCAGACGTGATAAATTCTGCAGTTAACTTAGAAGAAGCAAAAAATTTGGAAGAGGAATTTGTAGAGGTGAAATCTTACCCCCAGTTGCTGAGCTTATGCAAAGAGATGGATGCTCAAGGGCTTCACAAATTTATATCAGACAACCGAAAGAACCTTGCTGCCATAAGAGAGGAAATTCCATTTGCATTAAAGGCTGCAGCCAACCCCGCTTCTTTTGTTTTAGACTCTCTGGAAGATTTTTACCGTGCTGAAGTTCCTGGTATGGATGGGAAAAAGGATTCAAACCTTTTGGGTGTTCGCCGAACCTGTATCATGTTGATGGAATGTCTGAGCATTTTGTTAATGAACCTGGGTTTAGTATCTGTTTCTGTGATAATCACAGAGGAGGTTAAAGAGCGGGCAAAGGCAATTGCTGAAGATTGGAAACCAAAGTTGGATGCACTTGACATGGATGCTAGCTGTGGTAACTCGTTAGAGGCCCATGCATTTCTGCAACTATTGGCTACTTTTGATATTGCCTCTGGTTTCAACGAGAAAGATCTGTCAAAGCTAATACCAATGGTTTCTCGTCGGCGCCAGACAGCCGATCTGTGCCGATCTCTTGGAATGTCCGAGAAAATGCCAGGTATGTGGATTTAAATGATGTTTAATAGACCTTTCATGATGCATCAGCTAAACTTTACTTTTTGTTTGAATCATTTAAAGTGAACCTAGAACCTATAGCCTCATCTTTTAGAACTAAAAATAATTTTCTTTTTCCATCCTTTATATGTGGTAATGCAGATCTTTCTCATTTCTCACCAATTATAGAATTTAATTACTCGCATGGATAACTAAAATATGTAATTCTAGGATGGTCAGAGAATCATAATAATTATGTTATCTATCTGGAGCTAGTGGAGCTAGTTTTGTCCCCATAATTACTAAATTTTGGAGTAAGACGAACTTAAAGTTTATGTTTAAACGTATTTAAGCTACATCTTCATTGTGCTGAGACCTAGTTAGATACTTTTTGACGATTCAAGTGGACGGAATAACAAAAGCTGCAGGACATAGTGTTATTTCAAGTACACTAATGAAGCACCAAAATTTGGACGAGTCATTCGGAAGGAAATAATATATCCTTTTCCCCTTTGTATTTATTTGTTTATCCAAGTTAAGTCGTGATGCAATGCTATATTTGACTCTTTATTTTTGCTAGTCTATATTGTATCACTTTTATTTGCTTTTGATTTTCTTTACTAAAAAGGATGTTGGTGTATTTACATAATCAGTCAATTGTCGCTTTAAAGTGTAGCTCTAATTAGGCTTCTATGTTTTGGATGGGGATGAAATATGTTGGAACAGAAAGAATTTTTTATGTGCTTTGTTTGATTGACCACATATAGATGCTGAAGTTAATCATATTGAACCGTTTTAGATATACATCAATTTCTCTGACTTCTAAATTCAGTGTATTTATCTTGTGTTCTACAGGTGTAATTGAAGTACTTGTAAACAGTGGAAGACATATTGATGCAGTTAACTTGGCTTATGCTTTTGAGCTCACGGAAGTGTTTTCTCCTGTGGTTTTATTGAAGTCCTACTTGAAGGAGGCTAGAAGAACTTCCTCACCTGTGAAACCTGGAAATACATCTTCAACTGCACAGGTGTAGTCACTCTCAGCTATTTATTTTGTTAGGATGTCATTCTTAGCTGTCTTGGAACAAGTAGATTTTATTTGCCTTTGATTGAGGACAGGATGAAAAACTCCAAAATTTTCATACATGATGGTAGGCTGTCTTGCTGCCAGAATACTCTCGGGTTACATTTGTCCATAGTTAGCATATGAATGAAATACAACTATGCTGAGAGGGAGTTTTGAATTAGTGTCCGTAAGGAGATACTCTCCCTTTATCTGCACTCTGCACTGTATTTTATACTTATGGATCTACGATTGTCATGTTTTAATGTGCACTTTACTCCCTTTACTCTCTCTGGTGTCCTAGCCTCTCTCCTTCAGACTTGATTTCCTGTGGGCTGATTGGTGTTTGGTATAGTCAGTGTTACAATTTATTTCGTTAATATGAAAGGATATATCTAAAAGATGTACTGAACTTGTCTCCAGAATGAAGTGAATGAGCGAGAGCTGTCTGCTCTGAAGACTGTGATCAAGTGCATTGAGGAGCATAAGTTGGAGGAACAGTATCCATTGGAACCACTCCAGAAACGGTTCTTCCAGCTTGAAAAGGCCAAGGCAGACAAGAAAAGAGTGACTGAAGCTGCGAAGCCTCAACCTAAGAGACCCCGAGCTAATGGCATCCATCATGGGTCACGTGTCACTAACATTGCTGCTGACAAGACTTATTACCCTAGGGTTGCTGATAATAGGTATCCGCAATACATGTTTGAAAGACCAGTAATGTATCCTGGACCTCCTGACAACCATTGCGCCTCCATGCTGGGTTCTGCTACGTATAACATGTCTCCTGCTTCTGCTCCTGCTCATGGAAACTACTTTACTAATGCCTACCAGTACCAGACTGCTTATCTTCACTAGATGGTAAAGTTGGTATAAAAAGTGACTATGTTCCTCTCATTTTAACGCCTAGTCGTAAGTTAACCCTCCAGTTGGTTGATGTTTCAGTGTATGGATGCTTTAGTACTTTAAAAATGACAAGACAAGAAAAAAAACCCTTGTTTAATTTGTTAGTTGATGTAAGTGAAGATGTTTTAATCCTCTAATATATGCAGTTTTCCTTTTCTTTTGTATAATTGCGAATCGAGCTATTAACTTATGTTGATCCCTTGAGAGATAGGGAGAGCTATTGTATAGAGATTGGGTGTGGGAACAGACTTACATCGGAAAACTATTAAAAAACAAATTTTAAAAAAGGTTGGGATTAGCTACTTTAATTTGATAATGATTTAATAATAATAAATTAATAATAAAAATTTAATATAAGTATAAATATATTTTATTTTTTATTTAATAAAATAAAAAGTATATATATCTTATATGTAAATATGTTTAAATTATTTACATTTTAGTGGGTTTGATAAGGGTAGAAAAATTGAAATCGAAGGGAACACAATTATATTTTATGTATATAAATTGTTCATGATTTCATAAATATTATATTTATTTTTTTAGAGTCAAAAGTGGGGAGTAATATCCCATCTAGATCTATCATTGATTAAGGTGTTGTAGGTTATTTGACCATTTTTTATGATATTGTTGAACTTAGAGCATGAATATTTGGTTAAGCGGGATATGGTTAAATGATTGTTCTTTGGTGTAGGATATGATTCGAGTTGAGGGAAACTATATATATTCTTGTATAAAGTAAATTGTTAGGTGTAATTATTTTTAATGTTATCTTTTTATGTTGTAATAAAGTAACAATCTCTAGCCATCTCTAGCCATACAAATAGAGGTGGTCTATTTAGAATGTTCTTACAATGTTATGAGAATTAACCTTTGTGATTTCTAATAATAATATTAGATTGAATCTCATATTCTCTTAAAAATATCTTTTAATCTAAATAACCGTTGTAAATTACATCCTTATTTTTCTCTATTTTTACCGATACTTGTTTAATTCAAAGCTAGTTCTTATAAGAGCTCAAAGCTGACCTCAAAATTTATAAGAATAGAATGATGTTAACTTGCTTATCATAGAAAAAAAATTAGTTTTTTTCAAGCTTAGTTTTCAAATATGATTGAAAAGGTAGAAATGAATAAATATAGAAAATATGCCATAAACAAAATCATTTGATCATCACTGTATATTCTTTTTAAAATATTAAAATCTTAAATTTAATTTATGGCTTCATGTTATTCAATCAATAAATTCTATAAAATATTACTTGTGATATTATTTTTTTCTATAATAGATCACTAAAGTAATGTTAAGTACGTATATTTAATGTTATTGGGTAGCAAGTTTTGATTTCGAAACGAAAAAAATACACTTTGAAATTATTATTTTTTGTATTTTCATTATTAAATTTCTAATCCTACAAGTCTTATCGATCTAAGTAGAGGTTCACCTATTAATGCCTTGTTCATATCTGCAGCTTAAACCTAACCTAACTTCTGCTTTCTTGAAGGCTTCTTTTGTCTCTTATTTGCTCAAGCCTTTTGTTGTGTGAGAACAAATCTCAGCTTTTAGTGTGATATACAAACGTACATGAATTATTTATTTATTGACATCCAAACATTCCTTAGTTACTTCTCCAATTTTTCTATTCACTATGTATGTTGTTACACTAGAATAGGGAGACAATGCAGTGGTATGAGGATATTATTTATGAATTCTGGTAAGTTGTGTACTTTTGCCAAGTTAAATTTTTCAATATCAAAGAGAATTAAGCTTTATAATTGAAGAAAATGGAAAGATTAATCTCTGGCTTAACATGACCCTTCAGCTAGAGGGTATGTTGAAGAACTTGAAGCAAATGGCTTAACATGACCCTTCAGCTAGAGGGTATGTTGAAGAACCTGAAGCTTTGCTTCAAGTACTCAATGCAAACAGGTTTGCTTATAAAATCAGTTATTTGACAAGTAATAGTACTAAATTTGCTTTATAATTTTCTCATGATTAAGCTTGCTTTCATATCTTGCATGATATGCGAAATTTGCTGCAGAATAAACAAAGCCACAGGTGTCCAATACTTGCATTTCACTTAGAATGAAATAGAATTAATTCTCCATGACACCAAAAAAGGTATAAAAATATTAAGAAAGTATCAGAATTGATATTTATATGTCAAGTTTTCAACGACTATATGTGTATACCAATACTCTCATTTCTTGATACATTGAATTGAAATGAATAGACTTATCAAACTGTCAAAACAATTAATTAAAAGAAAAGGTTTTGTAGGCTCTAAGAAATATTCTCTTCGTCAAAAGCACTCAAAGCACGTAGAGCCCTAGTGTTTTTATAATGGTTTTTGATATGGATCAATCCAACAATGATCTTCTCTTACTGCCTCTTTCCATCTGTTCTTGAATATCTCTAATTCAACATATGATCGATTTCTTACCTAAACAAAACAAATTCAATTACAACTAATAAAAAACTTAAACCCTGTTCTTGAAAAATTTGGAGATACATAAATCTCGTTACACGGCTTACCGCAGATCTAGTGTCAAACTGTACTGGTGGTGATACAGAAGCAGCTTGATCAGGCACTACCCCATTTGTCTGTAGCAGTTGTTATGAATCATAAACATGTAGTGAATATATGACCAATGCAAATTACAGTACATAAAGTGAAACAAAGAAAGAAGAAAAAAGTGAGCAAGTCAATAGCTGATTTGACTAGTTTCAGATCCATTATTGTAAAGCTTTCGTTAGAGTTTCTAACCTTGTTTTCCTCGGATCCACCTAGTGTGGGTAGACCATAATGAACTAAGTACTCAGAATCCACAATTCCTATCTTTTTGGTTCTGTCACCCTAATGAGAATTTTTTTTCCCGATTCAAACGTAAGTTTAAAGCATGTTTAAGAAAATTAAGTAAAAATATAAGAAACATTTTCACATAAGTTGGAATTTTACCCGTGCACAATAGCCGAGTTGAAAATCTATGCCCCATCCATGAACCAGATCATTCTATCACAAACAAGCTAGTATTCTTAGCAGTCATTCATCATAAAATGGAGTTTTTAAATTTTGTTTTAAGATATTAACACACCTGAATCATATACCAAGCGCATCGCCATGATGCCAATGAGAAAACTGGAGCCATCATCTCTACAAACCTGTCAAGTTCAAGAATTCTTCCTTATAAATATATAACTTGTCCTCATTTTCAGCTTAAATACATCAAAGTTTAAGCATACAAGTTTAATTTCTACCCCGTGCATGGAGGTTCCGTGCTGTTTTCATTGCATCTTCTCCTACCAATCACCGTGTTTACTGTCCTGTTCAAGATACAGACAACAACAGAGTTGAATCAAAAAGTACATATAGTTATGGCATTGATCCACCAAAGAAAGGGTAGAAACCTGTGTACTCTTGTTTTGTTGTTTCTTGCTGTTAGTGGATGATGAATCTCAGATTTGTCCAAATCGAGGGCTGGTTGTGATATCTCAAACCCTTCTTCTTTAATTATTGATACATATCTGCAAGAAAAATTATTAAGCTACAAAACACTGAAATGTTATGAAGTTGGAAACTCCCCTATCTAATTTTTAAATGTGAATAGTTCAACAAAAACTGCTCAAAATAGTAATGAATAGCTCATAAAAGGGTCTGTGAAACACGAAACACAAATCGCATTTTACTTGGAAGAAAACTTTAAGTAAGTTTTATTCAATATGACTTAGAATACTGGCATGTTATGTAAAACACAACTAAAGAATATACTTACCTTCCAGCATCAAAATTTTCAACTCCAAGGTCTTCATCCCAAAGAAATATATAGGAGTAAGCAGAAACAATATCTGGATGCAAGAAACGCTTAGCGAACCACCTAACATCAAATAAATCATCCATATTTCTTTCAGGTTATGGAAAATCAAGAACACATCTCTAAGCAATTGTGAAACCATGTGTTGAATAGAGCTCAGGGAAAATTTACCACTTAGTTTGATTGATAGCATCCACATGTATGGCGCGGTTACTCCATTCTAAATCCCGCCATTCATTGACTTTGCCGTCATAATGAAAAATCATTACAGCAAAGTTGCTTGAGAGGAACTGTGAAATTAATGGAAGTTAATGAAGAAGTTGAAGGTGATGAAATCAAAGATTTCAAGTAGAAATAGAGTGGTTAATTTCACCTTTGTTACAATGTTATTGACATTTTCTTTTTGCTTTATACCAACTGCCATGGCCAGTAAGTTTGTTGATATCTTTGGATTCTGAACGGATCAAATAGTTTAACCATTTCAATAATTCGTGATAAACAAGGTGTGCGGACACACGCACATATACACACTAAGTCTGAAACAATGTCGAATTTATCAATGTTTTGATAGAAAAAAATGCAGAAAAATGTAATGTAACTAAGCAAATTGGACAAAGGTGTTAATATCTTGGCCAAACCAAGTCTGAAATAAATGGTGATAAACAATAAACACACACACGTAATTGCAGAAACATCCAATCTAAGTAACCAAATTGGACCAAGTTGCTGATGTATTTAGTTGCAAAAGACTGATTTGATCATGTAAAAGAATGTTCAAAGTGCTTTAGCCTCTGTCAAAATGACCAAGGAAACTCTGCCAAAAGAAGTATTAGATTGTATATATACATTAACACACCGTTTTGATTCGGGGTCCCCATAAAGTTTGCATTTCGAAATCGGAAGTCTTGGAGACAATACCTTTAGGTAGGGCTTCACTTCCAACATCTCTGCATTGAGTCTAAATGCATATAACATAATCAATAACAAACCATCCTGTAAACTGAGCGGGGGGAAAATGTCAAATTTTTTCTTATGGTTTGATTATACACATGCCTATAATCAGGAACAGAAAAACTCCTATAAGCATGTTTAATTTATAGCGGAGATTTTACTATAAAACTAAATAAATAAACCTAAAAAACCCCCTAATAATCAGGAACAGAAAAACAAATAACATATATTTGAAATTGTAACTAATTTGACCCTAACTAATAGGAAGAAAAAAATCTTATTAGTTTCAGGATTTCTATACTCCCCTCAAGTTGGATCATAAATGTTAATCATACAAATGGTTTCAACTTCAACTTTTTCTTTGATGAAATATGTAACCAATTCTATATGCTTCGTCCGATCATGTTGAACTTGATTGAGTGAAATATTGATGACAGTTTTGTTGTTACAATAAACCTTGATGGGTGTTTTGGTATCAATCTGTAATTTTGTTAAAAGTTTTTTTAACCATAACTCTTCACATATCCCTTGTTCAAACGCTCAAAATTCTACTTCAGCACTACTTTTGGTTACTATGTTTTGTTTCATACTTCTAAGTTACTAGATTATTCTTGACAAATATGCAATATCCAGTAGTAGATCTCCTATTCTCTAACGAACTTGCCTAATCAACATTTGTATATATTTATATATTTCTACATTCATCCTTTTTGAAGAATAATTTCTTTCTTGGAGATCCTTCGAGGTATCTAAGATTATGTGTACCACCTCTAAGTGATTTTCTATTGGTGAATGCAAATACAATGTCCGGTCTTGTGTGGGACAAGTAAATCAATTTTCCGACTAAACTCTGTTGAATATTGGCTCTAAAAGTAACAAATTAGTGGCATAATTTAGGGAAATTAGTGGCCTAATTTGTGGCATGATTTAAGGAAATTAGTGGCATAATTTAAGGAAATTGGTAGCCTAATTTAAGGCTTAAATTATGGCACACTTTAGGGAAAGGGAGCCTTTCTTTATCTATAAATAGGGAAGAATTCATGCATTGAAGAACAAGGCAAAATCGAAAAATCGTAGAGTAGTATAAGCAAACTCAAAGAGAGAAAATACTGTGAGTTTTGGGAAACACTTGTAGAGATATTATTAGCGAGGAAATCAGACTGTATTCTATATATTTCCTACTCGCCTAAATAATATATGCCGCCTTCCGTGGACCTAGGCGAATCGCGAACCATGAAAATTCTCAGAAATTCATTTTATCGCTTTGATATATTCATATACCGCTATTTATTACTTCCGCCCACAACAAATTGGTATCAGAGCCAAATATAGAATTATTATATATCAAATCGAAGCTCTCGACGATACGAACGTAACGATGAAAGAATCGCTCAAATCGGAAGTCAGAATCACCGCCAGAAGCTACCGGAGTCCCGTCCGCTGCCAGAATCGAGTCAACTCGCCGAGTTACCGAGTCAACTCGGCCTACCAGTGATATTCGACCGAGTTGGTCTATTTTTCATCCGTTTTCAACTGATTTGGATCTATTCCTAGCTAATCGGGACCATTCCAAATTCAACTACGACTCGCTTTTTCAAATAAGGTATAAAATTTGGAAAAACACTGCTTTAAGTCAGTAAGGCAAAATTTCGTTATCGATTGCCACTTACTAAAGGAGAGATCAAAAGAAGGTGAACAAGTTGACCATAGAATTTATGGCAAACCAAGTTCTACTCAAGAACTATGTTGTCCAACGCAAAGTTCGAGGTGGAGAAATTCGACGACACAAATAACTTTGGCATGGTACGTAGAAGTATTAGATCTATTGTTCCGGAAGGATCTAATATAGCTCGAGACTAGGCCAGGAGATTATTCAAATGAATATTGGAATTATGTCAACCGACAAGCTTGTGGCACAATTCGACCGTGCTTAGGAAAAGATCGTAAGTACTTTGTCATGAAAGAGAATCGTAGCCGCAGCTCTCTCAAGAAACTAGAGGACAAATACACGACGAAAAGTATTGAGAACAGATTCTACTCAGAAGAAACTTTTCCGTTTCCAAGATAAGAAAGGTACCCCTACGATTGACAGCACTTAGATAATGTCAATAAAATTTTGGCCGATCCGCAAAATTTAGATGTTGAAATTATCGATGAAGATAAAGCTTTTGGTCATGCTGAATTCATTACCCGAGAAGCATGAGCATTTAACCACAACCCCGTTATATGGAAAGGATGAGGTTAAGTTCGTAGATGTTTCAAATGCTTTGGTAAATAACGAGTACCTAAGAAGGATCAACATGATCACAGAGACTCAATATCGAAGCATTGACGGCAGCCGCAGGTAGGACTAACAACAAAAATCCGCGGATCAAATAATAAAGGGGGAAATCTAGATCAAAGTCCAGGAGGAGTCATCCTAAGACGCCTCGCGAAGGACGAGCGTGTGCCTATTGTCACCGTAGTGACCTGAAGAAAGATTGTCCAAACAAGGACAAGTCAAATGCAAATGTCAATGGTACGTATAGGCCGATGAAGACGAAGAATCGCCCTTTTTTCGGCTTCATCATCAAAAACCTACTCGTATAAGGGATTCTTGATTCTCGATGTTCTTATCATACGTGTCCAAACAGACATTGGTTTTTCGAAGTTTTGAAGAGTTCTCGACGAGTGAGTCAGGCTTTTACGGGCAACGACAATGCCCCTCGTCGACAAAAGTGATCTAAAAATACGACTAAAGATGCACGATGGTACAATCAAACGACTTACAAATGTAAGGTATATTCCCGACCTAAAGAAAACCTTATTTCTTTGTGTTCTAGATTCTCGATGGTTACAAGGTAACATTGGAAAATGGAGTCTTGAAAGTTGTACGAGGGCATTTGTAGCAACGGTACTCGTAAGGAAAACTTGTATTTCCTAGATGGGTGTACGCTACAAGAAGCGGCAACCTGCCTCAAGTAGTTCTCAAGAAAAGGCAAATGATTCTTCCCGCTCGTGGCACATGCGCTAGTGGCATGCCTGAAAAGGCTTTGCAAGGCTTAACGAAGCAAGGTCTTTTGAAAGGTGCCAAGACCGGAAAGTTTGATTTCTACGAGTATCGTGTAACGGGAAAACAAACAAGAGTCAAGTTCTCGGCACCGCCATTCATCGTACTGCGGATCTCTTGATTATATTCACACGGATACTGGGGACCTTCCAAGAATGCTTCACTGGGAGGTAAACGTTGGTTTCGTGACTTTTATTGATGATTTCTCTGGGATATGTCCGGATATACACTATGAAATCACAAAGATGAAGTTCGGATATCTTTCTTAAAATGGAAGAAAATGATCGAGACTCGTATTGCAGAAGATTAAAAGGCTCGTGATCTCGATAATGGTGGCGAGTATAAATCCGATCCTTTCTTTAAAGTTTGTCAAAATAAAGGGATAATCGACATTTTTCGCTTCTCGTACACCACAAACGTAACGGAGTCAGAGAAATCCAATGAATCGTACTTTTGGTTGAGAAAGTTCGATGTATGCTATCTCATTCCAAATCGAGCAAGGCATTTTGGGTCGAGGCTTTGTCATATGCAACTCATATAGTCAACACTTCCTACGACCGCATTAGATGGAAAAACTCCTAAAGAGGCATTACGGTCCGGACAACTGCCATCGACATGATTCATTGCGAATATTTGGATGTCCCTGCATATTTTCATGTTAAGTGGAATCCAAACCGATCCGAGAGCAAAGAAAGTCAAGTTTTCTGGGCTTTAAGGAAGGAGTTAAAGGATTTCGACTTTGGTGGTGGAATCCAAGAAGATCGTCTTAAGCCGATGTTACATTCGACGAAATCTCTATCTTTGAGACAAACAAATTCGTGAGAAAGAGAATGAAAGTCCAAATACTCTTTCTAAGGTGATGCTCGAGACTTCTAAGATCAAGAAAAGATTGCACCACCGATCGTAGTGGAAGATGAAATTGACGATCGCGATCTCATTGAGTAAGGAGGTTCTCTCACCATCACTACCGATTAATCACAGCCCATAATCTATTGCCACTACTCGACCGAGAAGGGAGATTAGGAAGCCTACCAGATACACGTACATGGTAGCATTCGCACTTCCAAGAATTGATGATGATGTCCCATGCACTTACGAAGCCGCAAAGAGCTGATAAGTAATGAAGGGAAAATGGCAATGGACAAGAGATGAAGTTTCTACATCGTAATCAAACTCTGGGAGCTGGTTCAACTTCCCAAAGGAAAGAAAACTATTGGTTGCAAAACGGGTCTACGCCAAGAAGCGTGCTCTCGGGTAAAGACAACATCGATGTAAAAGCCGTACCGGGTAGCAAAAAGGCTATGCTCTGAAAGAAGGAATAGACTACAACGAGGTATTCTCACCATTTGTTAAGCATTCATCTATTCGATACTATTGGCTTTCAGCACGCTTGATCTCGAGTTAGCTCAACTCGATGTCAAAACAAATTTTTCTCCACGGTACTTGAACGAAGAAATCTACATGTCTCAACCTGATGGCTTCAAAATTCCAGGACGAGAGAATTGGGCTGCAAGCCGAGCAAGTCAATTTACGTTTGAAGCAATCACCGCGACAATGGTACAAGTGCTTTGATAGCTTCATCAGAGAGCATAAGTACACACGTAGTCGCTTGATCATCAGGTATACTTTTTCTCGGAAACTCCAAGACGGTACCTTCATTTATTTGCTCTTATATGTTGATGATATGTTGATTGCATCTAAGAAAGGTGGAGATCGACAGATCAAGGCTCATTGAGTTCGTAATTTGAAATGAAAGATTCTTGGAGAAAGCTAAGAAAATTCTGGGATGGAAATCACAAGAGATGTGAGTGCAGTATAGTCTGCCTAACACAAACTCGCATCTCAAGAAAGTACTACAAAGGTTCGACATTGATGAAAAACCAAACCAAAGAAGTACACCGCTTGCTCCTCACTTTCGGCCAAGTGCATTAATGTCACCTAGCACCACCGATGAGAAGAAGCAAATGGAACGTGTTCCATATGCAAATGCCGTTGGTGTCAAACGTAATGCAATGGTTTGCACCAGACCGATATTTCCCACGCCGTTAGTACGGTGAGTCCTGCATACATGCATAATCCGGTAAAGGACACCAGCAAGCGGAAGGGGATTCTACGGTACATCTACGGTACCGTGATATTGGTTTGAAGTTTGAGTAGAGACAAGACGAAGGTAAACACCTAGTCGATACGTGGATTCTAACTACGCCGAGACTGATAAGCGTCGATCTACAACCGGTTATGTGTTCACAATGGCAGGAGGACCAGCTTTGTTGAGATCAACATTGCACCAATCAGAAGCTTTGTCTACTACGGCAGGCAAGTAGTGACAGGTCAGAATGTAAGCATTCAAAGTTAAGCTATATGGCTTCTCGGTTGACTAAGGATTTGGGTATTGTTCAAGAACGCGGAGGTTTTTCTCGCGATGTACCCGGTAGTGCCATTTGTTTGGAAAAGAACCAAGTTCATCATGGTCGGCACCAAGACATCGATGTTCGATTTCATTTTGTTCGAGAAATCGTCGATGAAGGGAATGTTATACCCAGTAAAGTCTAACCGCAGATAACCCCGCAGATATGCTACAAAGATGGTTGCTGTGGATCAAGTTTCAACACTGCTTGAACTTGATCAATATCTCGAGCAGGCGCATTTTGGGAGGCTAAGTATGAACTTTTTCGCCAAGGTGGAGACATTGTTGAATATTGGTTTAAAAGTAACAAATTAGTGGCATAATTTAGGAAATTAAATGGCCTAATTTTGCGGGCATGATTTAAGGAAATTAAGTGGCCTAATTTAAGGAAAATTGGTGGCCTAATTTAAGGCTTAAATTATGGCACACTTAGGGAAAGGGAACCTTTCTTCATCTATAAATAGGGAAGAATTCATGCATTGGAAGAACAAGGCAAAAATCGAAAAAATCAAAGAGAGTATACAAACTCAAAGAGAGAAAATACTTCATGAGTTTTGGGAAACACTCGAGAGATATTATTAGCGAGGAAATCAGACCGTATTCTATATATTTCCTACTCAGCTCAAATAATATCCGCTGCTCTCCCTGGACCTAGGCGACCGCTGAACCACGTAAATTCTGTGTGTTTATTTTATCACTTTGATATATTCATATACCGCTATTTATTGCTTCCGCCCACAACAAACTCTAATACCGTTCTTTGTCGACTGAGGGTGTCATTAGGTTTGCTTCCAAGCATACCAGTCTCAATTAAGAGATCGAGCATAAATTTTCGTTTAGATACACAAATACCATTTTTTGACCTAACAACCTCCATACCGAAAAAGTAGCACATTTGTCTCAGATCTTTTACTTCAAATTCCAAGACTAGAGTTTTCTTAAGTCTCTCAATCTTGGTTAAGTTATCCCCGATTATGATAATGTCATCAACATAAACAATTAGAATTATTTGTAACCCTTCTACAGTTTGTTGGAAGAACAAAGTGTGATCTTGTTATTAGTTTGGCCCAAACCCAAAAACAAATTAAGCCCAAACCCATTTATTAAACCCTATCCCATTTTTTCTAATATATATCATTCCCTTGCTGTGTTAGAGATGTACATAAGTTTGAGTAAATCCTTTAGCAATTAGTCGGGTTTTGTAACGTTCAACCATCACATCATCTTTGTATTTCACAATAAAGACCCACTTGCATCCTACGGGTTTTTTTCCACGTGGTAGTTTGACTACACTCCAAGTGTCATTTTTTATTAAAGCCCACAATTCTTCCATTATTGCTTTCTCCATTTAGGAATTTCACATTTCTCTTTAATATTTGTTGGAATGTTTATTTTCTCAAGGTTAGATATAAAGGCCTGGAATTTCGAGGACAACGTTTTTTATGACACAAAGTTTGAAGTGGGATGGAGAGTACAAAACCTAGGTTGTTTTCTAAGAGTAATAGGTAAATCATTAATAGTAAATTTAGGATTACTTATGTTTGAAGAAGACTCGAGGATACTTGGAGCAATCATCGGTTAGGCTCTCGTAATGTTTCAAAAGTGAGATTCTCCCTAATCTATGTAGTCGGTCACCATGAGTAGACACATATTTTCTTGTTCTTTTGTGTGCTTGCATCTTAGGTTAAGTTCAAGTTTCTTTCTCTAAATGGTTCATTAGAATTGAGTATGGTTGGATCAGGATGAGTGCTTAGAAAAGGAAAATCAAAGTTAAACAACTGAATTTCACTCATCTTCTCCCTCTAAAGAGAAGGTTATGGAAAATAAGGTGTGTTTTCAAAAAAGGTTGCATCAAGACTAGTATAGACTTTTTGGTAGACATGTCGAAACATTTGTAACCTTTTTGAGGAGAATATCCCAAAAACAAACACTTGAGTGCCCTCGGATCTAACTTGTCTCAATTATGAGGATGAATGTGTATGAAAACCGTACAACCAAACACTTTACAAAGGAGATAAGAAAAGAGACGAGAAGTTGGAAAACAATGTATGAGTTTTTGAATAGGTGTTTCGAAAGAGAGAACTCGACTCAACATTCTATTTATTAGATAAGTAAACGTTAGGATTGCATCACCCTAAATTTTGGTATATAGAGAGTAAGCA
The DNA here is from genome assembly GCA_033030585.1 of Hippophae rhamnoides. Taxonomy (NCBI): domain Eukaryota; kingdom Viridiplantae; phylum Streptophyta; class Magnoliopsida; order Rosales; family Elaeagnaceae; genus Hippophae; species Hippophae rhamnoides. The sequence goes on from CM065429.1 coordinate 73,021,506, forward strand.
TTATACCACATGAAAATTTTAAGAGATGTCTATTTTTCATTCAGTAAATCCATTTTGTTGTTGAGGAGTATCGGCACATGTACTTTGGTGAATTATTCCATATTGTAGGAGATAATTGCCCAAAGTAGTATTGAAATATTTGGTATCATTATCAGTATGCAAAATTTGGATTTGTGTTTGGAGTTGAGTTTATATCATAGTATGAAAATTGATAACAATGTTACAAATATCAGTTTTTTTCATTTAGTAGATAAACTCAACATACTCGAATTTGATTATCAATAAGGTTATAAACCACTTTGTATATGTATGAGTCGAAGTACAGAAAGGACCACATAAATCACTATGAATGATAGTAAATGGTTCTAATGGTTTGTAATTGTGTTTCGAAAGACATGCGATGATGTTTTGTAAGTTCATAAATTTCACATTGTAAATCATATAAATTTTTATTTGAAATAATAGAATGTAACAATTGTTTTCGATAGTGAAAATTTCCATATCCCATTCTAAAGTACCATAACATAATTTCATTATCCCTAGACATAGAGGCAGAGCTATAATTGATAATTTGATATTGTCTATTCACATTGGATTCCTTAAAGTAGTAAAGTTCTTCACATTCTTTAGTATTTTCAATAGTCTTTCCCGATGATAGGTTTTAAAAAATACAAAATGAGAAAAAATTTAACAAAACAATTTGAGTGTTTTGTTAATTGACTTATAGACTGTAAATTCCATGACAATTTTAGAACGTGAAAAATAGACTCAAGAACTATAAAGTTAGAAATTTTTATACTCCATTTTCTTGTAATAAGAGAGAGAGTTCCATCTATAATTTTAACATTTAAGTTTCCAACACAGGGTAAATATGAAAAAAAAAGGTGATACGCATCAATCATATTATCTGAGGAGCCTGAATCAATAATCCAAGGTGTTTTAGGTCATGAGGTGGTACTTAATGTTTTTAAAAAGTTACCTTTATAGGCTAGTAAACCTTAAAAAATATGTGTAGATGTTTGACCAAATGTTTGAAGATTTGAAAATATTTGATAGAACTACTCTTTTTGCTCTAGGTTAAATGCTCCACTAGAGACACCTTTTTTCCTTTGAAATTATGTAGAAGCTTGATAGCCTTAACTTTTATTATTGTACTTTTTTGGTTTTCAAAATGATGGTTATTCATGTATCTCTGAGCATGTATCTTTTGTGTGGTCATTTTTACGACAATGTTCACACTAAAGACGTATTTTCTGTTGACTCGGATTGGAATATTTTGAGGCCCATTTAAAGGCCAATGGGACAACAGCACAATTTTTTTTATCCAATCCCATAATTATTAAACCGAAATTTATGTTTGGATAGCTTATAAGACCCATTTTCGAGTCCAGAGGATTCCTGACTTGGATTGGGCTTTGGAATCCCATGGTTCGAATGGGCTTATGATGGGTTAAGAGGTTTGAACTCATGACTTCCTTGGCTTATTAGGGTTGATAGAGGCTCGTGCACCTCATCTTCTCCGGTTAGCATGATCTTTCGGTGCCTTTCCTTATGGCGGAACTTTTGCAAAGACTTCCTGAGTGATCGACAGAGGTCACCGACCAAGTATTATTCCTCTAACCTCATCCAGTTCACGATTGAGCCCTATGAAGAACTCGAAAACTAGTTTGCTTTCGAGTTTCGATTTATGCATTACACTATCTTCTTTCCATACCCATCTTTCCTCCAAATTTGTGTTGAGTTCTTGTCACAAAGTAACCATCTCTATGTAATATTCAGCATATCCCTTTTATTTTGTCATATTTTCCATAATTTGGTTTTGATTTCAAAAATTTGTGAATAATTCTCCTTGTTTGATACGTTTCTTTTACTGCATCCCATATATCTCTTACCGTTGATAGAAATACATATGTCTTGTCGATCATAGGGTACATGGAGAGTACCAACCAAGCCCTAATCATGGAGTTTTAAATCTCTATTTTTATCGATTGATGGGTTGATTAGAAGTAGGTTCTTTTGTTTCTCCAGTGAGATAACCAAACATTAATCATCAATTTGATTGATCATACCTATTCATGGTAATTTTTTTAATGAGTTTTTCGACTATGAGTTAGAAAGATGAATATTTGAAACTTCTAGAACTTATATTTGGTGATTCTAGTGTTTCTGTATTAGAGTTTTATGATGAGATTAATTCTGGGACATCATTGTTGATTTTAGTCATCATATTACAAGATTAATAGAACTTAACTTTAATACCATATAAATTGAGTAGGAAAAAACTTTGTAATTTTTTTTATAATTTGTCTATACAATGACCACTAATTTATAGGAAAGATTTTACAATAAAATTAAATAAATAAATCTAAAAACTCCCTAATAATCAAGAACAAAAAAACAAAAAACAAATATTTATAGTAGAGATTTTATAATAAAATTAAATAAATAAATCTAAAAAACGATCTAATAATCAAGAACATAAAAACAAATAATAAATATTTATAGTGAAGATTTTACAATAAAATTAAATAAATAAATCTAAAAAATTCTATAATAATCAATAACAGAAAAACAAATAACAAATATTTAAAATTGTAAGTATTTTGATCCCTTACTAATAGGAAGAAAAAAATCCCATTAGTTTCTGTTGATTTTCTCTGATTTTTGTTGAGAGAGTTATTGAATTGATTTTGGCTTAATGTCTAATGTTATATTTATACATTGAAAGGAAGAAACTAGCCGTTATTAAACTAGTCGTTACTAAACTAATTATTCTCAACATTTTCGGTACACATCCCTTGAATTAGAAGGGAAAACAGAGAATTATATGTAAAGTTGCAAACCTGGCAATTCTTTGATTGTAGATTTTGTGTTGTATAAATCAATCTCAATGATGAAAGCTTCTGCAACACAAAAGATGAGGTTAGTACTTCCATTCCATGTATGAGTTTTATGAGGTTAGTACTTCCATGCCATGTATGAGTTTTAAGTTGATCTGAACCTCATATATAAATCCAATTGCAGGTTGGAAAAGAGAGAGAGAGAGAGATTAACCACAATACTAAAAGCAAATAACTAAGGGTTAGTATTTGTAAACACGCTCATGAAAACAATAAAAGAGCGCTTTCAGAACTCAAAAGGCATGTATTGTGCTTATTACTGAGAAGCAAAAATAACTTGTTTCTTCCCGAATGTACTTTCTTCTAAAATTAGTATTGACCGAAACCATTGTTAGCAATAAGTGGAAGCAAACATACCCTTTTGAAAACAAAAATGTAATTAGTGATACCTGTTTATAATCAGTGACAACAAATTCACTGCATATGAAGAAACCTGCAATCATCAGAAGAAGGGTGGAAAGGAAATTGCAATAAAATGATCTCTTCCTTGTACGTTCTCCTCCTTTATTCTTTGAATTCCGAATTAATGCAAGAGAAAACAACAGGTATAAGTCAATATTATCACACATTAACATAAAGATTGTACCTTTATGGTTACATATATAATAATACTTAAAAGGAGCTTTTACGGTGAGAGATTAACTATTATTTGGAAATAAAGAAGTCATAGAAATGAAATAATTAATGGAAGAAATTAAAGAAGTCATAGAGAATGAAAGAGGGACTTACAAAAGTAGACATCTTCATCTTCCATAAAAAGAAGAGTTCTGAAACAGACCAAGAGATTAGAGATAGAAAAGAAAAGAGTTTTAAGTGATTTAGAATGTGAAAGCAATAACGTTATAACTGTGATTTATTGTCTTTATATTATATTTATATAAAATTATTATGGAAAGAGCTTTAAAAGCAGTGCATGAGTAGAAGCAACCTAAGTTACTTGCAAAATCGAAAAGGTTCATTGAAAATGAAGAGCTCAAGCTCAAGATGTGTAAAGTTTTGAAAGCTTTAAACGACTGTCTTCCTTGCAAATGACACAGCCACTTACCCATCAGGAGCAAAGGATCATATATTACTCTAAAATTATAACGGGTGATTAGACACCACAATAACTCTTAACAAAAAATATATATTATTTTAATAATTGTATTTACTCTTACTTTTTCCAATTCATAAATATGAATCACTCTACATAAAAAAATAATTATTTTTTTATTTTTATTTATAATATTTATATACACCCTCTTCTCTCTAATTTTATCTTTACCAAGTTATCAAATATGTCATACTTACTTTACTAAAATCTACCCATATATACTTATATTGTGAAATATACTTCTTTTAAATTGAGTAACCATAGAAACTACTACCTTGTATCATTAAATGCATCACAGGGATTTAAAAAAAATATATTCAATAATTATTTAACACATAAATAATATTAAAATTATTACTTTATGTATATAATTTTCAAAATATACTTATGTTATATTAATAAGTGAATCTAAGGTAAACGTACGAATATAACAACCAATATCAAATTGGCTACCTTTCCACTTTCCATGGTCTCGTGTTTAAGTCATCCTCATCTGTGTCACATGGTACATGGATTGATATGTGTGGCATATTCAGTTACAATTCCACTTAAGCTGATTAAATGCCAATCAAAGTTGGGTCTCTTTTTTCGGTTTCGATTGCGGTAGGTTGATTCCCGTTAACTTGATTCCCACAACAAATCTAATTTTTAATTAATTTTTTTAATACAATACAATTAATACGGTACACGATTAAAAAAAAAGAAAGTATTTTATTTTTAAATTTTTTTTGTTTAAAATTATATTAAAGTTATAGTTTATTTTTTAAATTATAATTTTTATATATAAATCTTTATTTATAGTTTTTTTCTAACATATATTACTAGAATTTCACATAGAAATTTCATTAACTATAAAAACTTTTTAACTATAAATTAATAGTTAAACCTTATATTTATATAAGACATCTTAAAAAATAATTAAGTTAATAATATTAAAAAAGTTTCCTTCTTTCTCTTTTCTCTTATGAATAGTTCTTCTCTTTTTATTTGGAAGTTGAAATACTTTTATACGTGAGATAAATAAATATCTTTAGGCCAATCGAACTCAAGGATTATTAAAGTGTCCGTTTAAAGATAAATAACATAACTATGTTTGTTTTATTCTATATTTGATAGAGTACTTGACTAGATGATTATTTCCTTATATTTGTTTCATAAACAAATACAATAATTTTTTGATAGAGAGTGAGTCCGACTAGTATAAACTTTACTCATTTTTTTTATTTCTTAAATATTTTCATATTATTGATATATTCTATTTTCGTCCTACATCAAATATTAGAGCAAGGTTTATGTATGTCCAATGGAACATAATAAAGATATTTTAAGAAAAGGATTTTGTAAGAGAATAATTAAGCTTGTAATAAACTATTCATATCATTGATGTTATTAAACAAAAAAATATAAATAAAGTTTCTATCAAAAAAGATTATGAAAAAACTTAAAATCAAGATCTTACTCGAGTGAAAAAGATGATCTAACATAATGTTAAATATGAGTTGTCAAAAAAAGAAAACTCACCAAAAACTTTTAAAACAGAAGAACAATCTTTTGAAAACAAGGCTCCTGAGATAGTTTTGGTCAAAGACAAAAATGATCATATTATTTAGGCTAAAAAACCTATGTTAAAGATCATACAAATTGAAAAGGAAAAATTTGAAGAGAAAATTTCTTTACAATGTGAGCTAGTTCTAGATCTCAAAATTATTTTTATAAATCAAAATTCAAATATTATGGAATTTGTTGATATTTTTGAAGTTAATTAAAGAATTAAATGTATTTACTATTTTTAAGTGAAATCAATTATTTGACATCACAAAAAATTATTTTTCAAAACATCAAGAGTTATCAAATCATCTTCAAAATACCGAGTCATATTTCATTATTTCAAAACTTGTTAAAAATATTAATTTTAAAGGTGATCATGTAAAAAATATTTGGTTAATATTGTACAAGGAAGTGAAACAATAAGAAAATCAATTTTAAAGATCCATGAATGCTACAAGTGTTATCATTCTTATTTGAAGAAAACTCGAGAATGAGTTTTAAATAAATAGAGGAGAACAATACATGACAAAATTAGAAAAGAGAATAGTTAATTTTTTTACTTTTTTGTCTAAAGTTTTAATTTTTTTGTACTAATAGAGTTCCACATATAAACCCTTATTTAGAGTTCTTTTTTTTTGTGTGTATCACTAGAGTCACACGTATAAAATGTACGATCTATGAACTTTTTAACTATAAATAACTAGATTTTATGCTTGTAAAAAACATCCTAAAAATAACCAACTTAATAATATTAAATAATTTTTTTCTCTTATTCATAATATTTTAAGAATAGTTATTCTTTCTTCCATTTATAAATTGATGTCCTCTTATCATGATATAGATGAATGTCTTTAAGCTAGTCTTACTCTAGATTTAGTAGAGTACTCGTCTAAAGATATATAAGATAGTTAGACTTGTCCTATTATATATTTGCTAGAGCACTTGCTTAGATAATATTTTTTGTGTTTGATTCATAATGTAAATACGATGATCTCTTATTAGAAAGTGAGCGGGTTCATCTCTTTCTTATTTCCTAAGTTCTTCTGTGTTATTGATGCATTCACTTTTTCATCCTACATCAACAACTCATGCATTAGTAATTCATAATATTTGAATTTAAGATATTCAACCTGACGAATTGATCTTCGGACCATTGAGTTAGAATCGCGTTGGAAAAATTTAAAGAGACAAATGCATCAAGGTTTAGAGTAATTTGATCGTTTTTTATTTTTATAACAGTTTAATTATTTGTTATAAAATAAAAGTGACATTAAAATAAAAAATAATCAAATTTTATTAATTTATTAATTTTATAATCATTTTTGTTTATTGCTTAATACAATATATAAAATTAATATCTTATAACAGTTTAAATAGAAAAATATAAAAAAAATTGAAAATATATTTTTATATTATAAAATATTAACCTGTTAAAAAATAATAAATAGAATAAACTATTCTTCTTAAAATTATTAATTAACTAAATAATTTGTACTCTTACGCACCCAAATTTTAATTAACTTTTGCAATTTGTATAATGGGTTTGCTGCAATCAAAGAATAACTTTGCAAAATATGTGAGAATACAATTAGCTCCCTCAATGTGCTTAATTTGAATATAACACTATTAATCAATAGCCAATTATGACTTTGGCAGCAGATATCACGAATGAACATTAATTACATAATTTTAATACATTGAGAGTAAGTTTTTATACAAAGGTTATAATAAAATACAATCTTAAAAGCAACACTATTTATTGCACTAAAATAATATAAAATTTTAGTGTATTTTTGGAGTTAATTTTTGTACAAAATTTATAATAAAATAGAGTTTTAACGCAACATGGTTTATTATACTAAAATAATACAGAGTTTTAGTGACTCTTTGGAGCATGTTTTGGTGCAAAATTTATACTAAAATAGAGTTTGTATAATAATATTGTAATTTTATAAAATACCAAACTTTTCTATTGTGATATTTAATATAATAGCTTGGAGTTTAAAAAATGTTGTAAAAATTATATTAAAATAAAGTTTTGAGTTTAAGATTCGACTGTTACTCTTGTATGATCTCTCAGATGCTTTATGTGGTAATATAAACTCCAAGAAAACACACGATTGAAGCTAGTATCTCGTGAATGTAACACTTTACTATCAATAAAAGTTATACACTTTACTATCAATAAAAGTTATTCATTGCTTTTTGATACTTGATATATTATATTTATATAATTTATTTTAAATGTCACTCCTTTTTTTGTTATATTAAATAATTTAATGATTTAATTTATTTATTTTATCATCTCATATCATCTTTCAATAATAATAAATAGATAAATTATCTTTGGCAAATTTTAAATATTTTATTTTTATATATTGAATAAATCCATGTACATATCGTTATAATTACATTAATCTAATTAAAAATAAAATATTAAAATAATTATTTTTATTATTATCATGATAAAAATATGTAAAATATTTATTTTATTTTTATAACTAATTATATTTTAATTTCTTTATTATTAGATAAATTTCTTAACAATGAAAAATTACTATAGAATAACAATTTTAATTATACCAATATCTTAATCATAAAAATATAATCATCCTGTATGTTTATATATGATAACTTATTTTCATTGTTTAATTTTTAATCCCATATATATATATAAAAGTAAGTTTTAACTTTATGATAAAAACATAGTATACCACTTATGTACACTTGGTTTTAAAGTTTTTTTTTATTTTTTTCGTAAATTTTTTATTTTTATTTCTAAATTTTTTTATTTTTGAAAAGAAAATAATTAAACAAAATATTTTTTTAATTTTATTTATTTATTAATATATATATATATATATTAATTTAAATTTTTTTAACACAAAATAAATATAAAAATCACAATTATTTACACATGAAAAATATTTTCTTAGCTCTTTCTTTCTCTCTCTAGAAAGCTTTCTTAGTTTTTTTAGTTTTTAGTTGTAAAATTTTTCTCTTTTTTAAAAGAGCTAGCTATTTTTTTGTAATTTTTTTTTAATTTTTGATTCAATAAATTGAAAATGCAAATTTGTTTGGAAGTTTTTCGCCAAAAAAATTAGCATCAAAATACTATAAGGATTCTATTTTATTTATAGTTATTTTTTATATTTTATTCTTTTATATTATATTTAATTTGTAAATATGATATAATAATAACGTTGTTATGGTTACGAAATATAAAATAAGTAAAAATCTCTATAAAATAAATTATTTTTTTTATTCAAAATTATATATTAAGGATGTTAGAGAAAAATATATTATTTTTCATTACAAACTTAAATCTGAAAATTAGATTTTAAGGTTTAAAGTTTCAGTCTGATCTAGAATAATATTATTTTATTTGTTGGTACAATCGCCCGATAGTTAGAATGAAACTATATTTCACAAATTTTTATAAGAATTATTACTCAAAAATGTATTGATAATATATTTTAAATAATGGTTTTAAAACTTGAAAGTTAGTAATCAGATAGTTAAATTCTTAAGTTTAATTTGAACACCTTGAATAAAGTTTAAAATGTATTGTCCCACCAAATGTGATATTTAAATGGTTTATTTTAAATTTTTTAGAAAAAAAAGAATTAATTTAATTAACCAAATTAAATATCGACTACACTCATAAGTGTTAATTGATTTGTTTAATTAACAAAGAATATCTAACCCAACCAAACGTGATATTTATATAAAAAAGAAAGAATTAATAAATATCAATTTATATATCTTTAATAACCTAAATAATATGAGCAAACATAATTAATTTAATTATTATATTCATAAATACTTTATTATTATGAATGATAAAATTTTATATAATGCTAATTTTATCCATATATATGTTTATTTTTTTGTTATTAGATTAGGAAACACAAAAACCAAAATATTTTGAGAGAATGTTTAAGATTTAATTTCATTTATAAGATTTTGAATAATAAATTAAAAACCACGCATATCCCTTTCTTAGATCGACCTTGAGAATATACTTATCATTTTTTTAAATGGTTCGTGTCCTTGTGAAAGTTTTACAAATATAAAAACAAAATATTTGTAGGATTGACGATGACAATTTTACTTATCAATTTTTTTTTGCGTCGGGGGATTAGAATAAAACTTTATTTAAAAAAATTAGGCTATATAATTAAGGGAAAATATAATCGCATTCCATTTTACAATACATGTATTGTAATGGATCCAAAAGTGATGAAAACGATTTCTATTATTTCATTTGAAATGAGTTACAATACCATGCTATTTGTAGAGTCGGACCAAGCTTACTACTAACAAGCATAGTTAATATACCCTCCCTAAAATATCTACTAATTAATTCTCTTAATCAATTACTAAAAATCAACAGCTAATTCTCCAATAAGCAGTACTAGTGCAACAACTGGACTGTGATTCAAATAATATTTAAATAACATTTTTACACATATATTATAAGACATTACATTATTTTAAATTAATCTTAATAATATAAAAAATATTGTTAAAATAGGAGAATACAAGTTATTTAGGATTGATATTATTTAGTTTCTTATATTAAATGAAATAATAATAATCACGCCTAGCTCAGATGAGAGTACAAAATATTTCGGGATATTCACGTGTGGTCTAGGATTACAACGTTGTTGTTCAAGCTAGTTTATATACTAGCAGGGTGGCCTAAACTTGACATGTGTTTGTTTCGATCTTCAAGCAAGTTGATATCATCTGGACTACTGACTCAGATGGTATCAGGTTATTCTTTAATAAGGCCTTAAAGGTTAGGATTATGGTTCGAAATCTGAAAAGAGCGAAAGAAACACGTGTTAGGTTATGGTTTGTCGTCTCACGTTTAGAACACATGTGGAGCATCAAAGTCATTCAAACCCTTGATCTCGTGTGGATATCTCAAGATATCTTGTGTTTTCGTTTAACTAAGCGTGGTTTAAATAATAATAATAATAATAATAAGGCATTTGTACTCTTGGACTCTTATGTTACCTTATGTTGTGGACGGGAATTATACCCTTGGACTCTTGGTAATAATTTGGTTTTTGAGGTACAAAATGAATGGCAAACGGTTTTTTTAATTTTTTTATTCTAATTTAATTTATTATTTTATATTTTTCTGAATTTATTACTTTAAGTTTTTAATTAAGACATCTCTAAAATTTATTAAATTCAACACTTTGATACCTTAATTTTTTTATTTTTATAATATTACATGTACTAACTTTTTAAATTTAACACACCTAATCTAAGTTTAAAAATTAAACTAAATTACGTTATAGTAATTAAAATTAACTTATTTTAAAAAATTATTTTTATATTATTTAGACCATTAATTTTTAAATTTTAACATATTTAATCTATTATCTTTAAATTTAGACTAAAGTTATTAAATTAAAAAAAAATAGTGAATGTAATATTATGAAAAAAACTTAAAAGATAAAAATATTAAATATGATAAAATTTAATGAAATAAACCTTTTAATTATATATATGAATTTAGTGTTTATGTTAAAATTGAAGTTAAAGAGAATAATGAGAATGAATTTTAGTATTCTTATATTTAGTATGATTGTTAATACATAAGGAGATATAAATCACTAACAATAAGAGGAATACTCATTAACCCATACTCAAGCATATACTGTAATATTTTATTTTCTTTATACATTTTTATAATTATTTATTATTTATTATTATTTTATCTCATTTATAAATTAAAAAGTTAATTTTATAATTTTATTTTATTTATAATTTTATAAATTTTATTTTAATATTATCATTATTTTGATTTCATTGCTCAAACAAACATAATAATAATATTATTATTTTTATTAAATTTAATTCATATTATTATTCACATTTTATTAATTTTTTATTATATGAACCAAAAGTAACATTATTATTATTATTTTAAATAAAATAACATATTTCTTGACAATAGTTATTATAAAAAATAGTTAGTAATATGCTTTGGTAACAATTTTTAATTTTTATTTTACAACAAAGAAAATAAAGCATCACCCGTGCATATTTTGATAATGCCTTTTAATTTTTGAAATTCTTTTAAAATTTATTTTTTAAAAAATTGCTATTACTTATTAATTTTATATTACTAATCATATTCTTCTTATAATTATTTATATAAAAGTTGTTGGATTTGATTTAACTTATAGAAAAATATTCAATAAAAAAGAAAGTATCATAATAATAAATTTAAATTAAAAAATATCAATTTATAAATCTTCATATTTTATAAATAGTTATTTTTAAAAAGTCAAAAATTCATATAGGATTCAAATCATTTGTAATATTTTTTGTGTTCCAACTAATTAATAAATACATAGATAAAATTTTCACTTTTTATGTAACAAATGCCCACATTTTTAATAATTTTTAGTTTCATCTGTGTATTTATCGTATATAAATGACACTAAAGTGATAATGAAAAATTATGAAAAGAGCTCTTTCTATTAAACTTTAGGTGCCACTTAATTCATTTATTTTTAATTGGTATTATTTAGTCTTATTAATTATTAAAAAAATATTATTTAATCATTTTAATTATTAAAAAGGTAATTATAAAGTAAAAACTTAAATATTTATTATTAAATTTGAGTCTAGTTTATCAATGTAAGAAAAAATATACATTTTTTAAAGGATTAAAAGTAAAAATTTAAATTTAATTAAAACATCAACAAATATAAAAAGATGATTGAGTTTGTTGTGTTTGGAGAGAAATATATAAAAGGGTCGAAATATTCTTTTAATAAATCAAAAAATATAGTTAAATGATAAAAATATTAAAATATTGTTAATCATATTCTTCTTATATTTATTTATATAAAAGTTATACTATTCGATTTAACATATAGAAAAGTATTAAATAAAAAAGAAAATATCATATTAAGAAATTAAAATTAAAATATCAATATATAAATCTTCATATTTTATAAATAATTATTTTTAAAAAATGAAAAATTCGTATAGGACTCAAATCATTTGTAATATTTTTTGTGTCCCAACTAATTAAATATATATGCATATATAAAAATTTTACTTTTTATGTAACAAATTCCAACATTTTTAATAATTTTCAATTTCATCCATGTGTTTGTAGTGTATAAATGGAACATAATAAAAAAATATCAAAAGATTCCTTTCAATTAAACTTTAAGTGCCACTCATTTCATTTATTTTTAATTGGTGTTATTTAATTTTAATTAAAAAAATATTATTTAATTATTTTAATGATTAAAAAGGTAATTATAAAAGATAAACTTGAATATTTATTATTAAATTTGAGTTTATTTTAATAATGTCAGAAAAAGTATACATTTTTATTTAAATTTAATTTAATAATGCAGAAAAAGTATACATTTTTAAGGATTAAAAGTCAAAATTTAAATTTAATTAAAACATCAACAAATATAAAGAGGTGATTGAGTTTATTGTGTTTGTAGAGAAATATATAAAAGGGTAAAAATATTCTTTTAATAAATAAAAAAATACTGTATAATGATAAAAATATTAAAATATTGATACTTAAATAATGTTTGTCTTTTAATGATCTATTTTTAATAATTTAAAAAATTAAATGATACATTTTACAAATAAAAGAATCAATCAACTCTAAAATCTTAAATAAAAGGAAATGGTATAATAGAATTATATCACTGGAGAGGGCTTATAGTTTTTTTTTAGGTAGGAATTTAAAAAGATATATTTATAATAAATTATTAGATAAAATATTAAATTCTGAAAAATATCAATTCTTTTTTCTGATAAGAAATATTTAGTTAAATTAGGGATGTTTTGATTTATAAATTATATGGTACTTTGTGTCCTTGTGATTAATATTATAATAACGATTTTAATTTGGATTATTTAACAGTCATAATCAAAGATTATGAATATTGTACGGTAGTGATGGTTATCTTCTCGTTCTTTGTAGATCTTTCTTTAAAATGCTTTCTTTCTAGTTTCTACTCAACTCTATTCAAATCCCTTCAGCTTCTCGAGAGAAAATAGTAAGATCGAGGTTTCATCTTCTTACGATCGATCGTTTGTTGAAGATTCTCTGTAATTGCAAGTCTTTTTCTTTATGACTCTTGTTTTTAATTTCTAGATTCCTTTTACTTCTTTAATTTATTGTTTCATTTTTATTTATTTATTTGTTTTGGATCTGATATTTCAATTGTAAGAATTATTTGATATGATTTTATTTTTATATTTTCTACGTTTTATTTATTTATTAATTTTCACTTTTTGTTTTTGCGCACTTAAATAAATATTTTCAAAAGAAGTATCTTTTAATATATATATATATATATGTTTTTTTTTCCTTTTAAGTTTTGTTCTTTTTGTCTCTTTCGTTTTTTAAAATCCATTCTCGCCCAATAAAGGTTTGTATCTCTTTGATTGTTGAGAAACTGTAAGAATTTAAGCTTCTGATTTTCCTTGTTAATTAATTTGGTTTTCTTGATACCTTAAAGTTAATTATGGTTTAGGTTATTTTGTTAAACGTTTAGATTTGAAATTTTGTTAATTTTCTTCTAAAACAATAAACGTCATGATTCGGATCTCTACGTTTATCTTCTTCTTCGCATATAAATTCCTTTATAATCTGTAGGATGATTAATTAGGGTTTCATATATGAAACTTCTATGTATTTGATTTTTTTTTATTACTACTTAGTTCTTTATGGTTTTCTTTTCTACGAAAATTAGTGACCAACAATTTCTACTTCCCTCGTATTGAAATAACATATTTCCTTTGAAGATGAAAGATATATATTATGCAAATGTAATTTTTTAGATATTTTCTAGCTGCATAAGAATCAAGTTTTTTTTTTTTTTTTTAATAGTTGTTGACTTAATTGTTCAGGTTGGTGATATAAATTATGAGTTTTTGTTGTTATGAAATTTATTTATTTCTTTAAAAATTGTCTTCTCTTTGTCATGAAATAAAAGTTGTATACTGTGTTTACAATACATATATATCTACTGGTGACCTATTAATTATAGCATATATAAGAACACATCTGCTTTTTCACTTAGTTGCTTTAGGTTTGTAAACATGGTCAATATCACATTCTTTCTTTTGAATTATTGTTTGGTGCATTGTATATATACTTAGATATTACCATTCTTTGTTTTGCAGTTCTAAGTTCGAGATTTGAGAGACATATAACTGATTGACAAAGAGAGAGAGCACGCTTGTTATCATTCATACGATGGAATTGACTGTGTACATACGTGCTCTCTCTCGTTGTCAAATTATATATAACTTCTCATAGATCCTCTAGCTAGCTACTTTTGGCCCTTTTCAATTTCGTTGCACATAAGGATTAAAGAGCACGTAGTTACAGCCTTACAGGTGATTTTGATGTCTCTTTATTGTCGAACTTTATATGTTGCATAAAGAGAAACTTTATTATTAAGTAGGCATGATTGCATCTTGTATAATTCAATATATCAAGAAAATTAGGTTGATGATGATAATTATTATTTTATAATCTCAAATGAGGTGGCAACATCTTATATTGGTCAAAACGAAAACCCATACAGGCTCCTATTATATCATTAATTGGCCAATTATATGCATCTATTTATTCATGATTACAGATTTGTTATATCTTATATTTGGGTTTTATATCTTGGGGTTAGACTTGAAATTTCAGTGTTTGTATGTCTATAATTATGACTTATTTAGGAGCATTGATATTTCTTTAATAAAATATTCATATTTTATTTATTTATTTATTTATAGAATATATAAATTACACGAATATATATAACTTAAGTTTTTGTTTAGATAAAAACACTTAAATAACTAATGACAAAATACATAGTTAAGGAGTAACTGTTATAGAATTATGTAAATTTTCGATAAGTTAGATTTATGAGAAAACAAAAAGATAAAATAACGCATAAATTTGATAATGGAGTTCGGTTAATTTTGTTTACGTTTTTAAACCTGTTGCAATTTTTTTATTAAATGAGAGAAATTATACAAAGTGTTTACAACACTTATAACTCATAATACCTAAGAAAATTTCTCTCAATTTTCTTTCACTAAAGTCTTTTTTTTCTAAGTTTTTCTCTCAATTGGAAAATACAAAGTACCTATTGGAATACTCTATTTATTGATACATAAGTCACTCTTCTATATGTTTTGTCAACTAATTCTTAATTGGATATCCTTCTTTTTTAACAAAATGATGCTCTGTCTATTCAATTTTCTTGGGTGTTGGCTTGACAACTCCTTTTTTGTTATATTGTCATTTATTGTACCGTTTGGTGCATCATGTAAATTAGATCGACAATCTCCCACTTGAAGACTGATTTCAAATTGTCTTCACACCACGATCAATGTAGCAGTTTTTTTAGTCTTGTTACTCTAGCAGACCAACTAAAGTTGAACACAACTTCAGTTTGTCAATAGGCATCGCCTTTGTCAACATATCCGTTGGATTTTTGTTTTCTTGAATCTTCTCCAATATTAACACATCATCTTTTAATAGAGATCTGATGAAGTGATAACAAAGCCCAATATGTTTAGTTGTAGAATGAAATGTTGAATTCTTCACCCAGTATATCACACTTTTAATATCACTGTATAAAACATTCTTCTCCTGTTTGAATCCCAACTAAGTTAACAAACCTTGAAGCCATATCATCTTTTTACTAGCTTCAGTCACTGTTACATACTCAACCTCTATAGTGGATAGAGTGACAATCTTCTCTATCTATGACATCAAACTAACAATTATAGTTCCAATAGTAAATATATAACTGGTGGTGCTTCTTCGGTGATCAACTTTACCTCCAAAGTTTGCATCTACGTAGCCTTGTACTTTTAACTCTCATTTACTAAAGTACAAACATTTCTCTACGGTGCCTCGTAGATACCTCAAAATCTACTTGACTGCTTCCCAATGAGCTTTCTGTAGATTTGATATAAGCCTACTACAACTCACACTGCATGGTCAATGTTTGGTCTCGTACAGACCATCGCGCACATCAAACTTCCAATGGCTGAGGCATAAGGAACTTTAGCTATAGATTCTCTCTCTTCCTCTATCTGAGGGGTTAATCCTTGGATAAGTGAAAGTGATTGGCCAAGGGTGTGCTAACTGGCTTGGTATCGCCCATGTTGAATCTCTGCAAAACACAATTGATGTACTCTGCTTGAGATAATTGCAAGAATCTTCTCTTCTTATCTCTTGTGATTTGCATTCCAAGAATCTTCTTTACTGGACTCAAGTATTTTATGTCAAACTTTGACAATTACTGCTTGAACTGATTTACTTCTTGAATTGATATTATCCATATCTGATCCTACTACTAACATATCATCAACATAAAATAGTAAAATGATATAACTAGATATCTATTAAAGTAGCAGCAGTGGTCGGCGTTACACTCTGGAACCTTCCTTGTGCATGAAGCTGTCAAACTTTCTGTATCATTATCTCAGGGCTTGTTTTATGCCATACAAACTCTTCTTAAGTCTGCACACCATGTTATTCTTCCCTCTTTCTGAGAAACCTTTTGGCTGGTACATGTATATCTTTTCATCTAAGTCTCCGTGAAGGGATGAAGTTTTCACATCCAACTATTCAAGATGAAGATCTTCAATGGCTACAATACTCAACATATATTTGATAATATTGAGCTTCACAACGGGAGCAAAAATGTTAGTGTAATCAACTCCTTCATTCTGTTGAAATCTTTTGACAACTAGTTAGGCTTTGTATCTTTTATAACCAATATGCTCCTCTTTCACCGGTACACCTATTTGTTATGAAGTGTTTTCTTCCCTATGGGTAACTCAACTAGTTCCCATGTCTAAATACCTATTGGGTTGCTCTATTTATAGATGCAGAAGACCCCCTTCTACATGTTTTGCCAACTAATTACTTAATTTATTTTCCTTTTTTTTCAACAAAATGATGCACCGTCTATTCAATTTTCTTGGGTTGCTGGCTTGACAACCCTCTTTTATTATATTGTCATTTATAGTACCGTTTGGTGCATGTAAGTTTGACCAACAATTAATATTTACTAATGTAAGATATTCATGAAGTATCTATGAGATCAAATCATATATTGATACAAAAAATATGTATGGTTTTTTAAGTTTGAAAAGATGATGAAATAGTCCTAGCTATAAAAGCTTGAACCCGAGATTTTTGGCACATGAGGCTTGCATTGATGATCTTCGATTTTTAAGAATTGGAGTCTTTTATTGAAAAAAAAAACCAACTCTAAAATGACATGATGGAGTTGTTGTATAGTATTATATAAGTAGGCTTACAGGCCGGCGATCTCACTCCTAGTGAAAGGAGGCACTGATGGAGATTGAAGGTTCATTTTGACTGAAGAGAAAAAAAGGGACTCCACTAGTTGACCATTTTTATCATTAAGCTCTTAATTTCACCATGTTTTATATTTTGTTTCATTAATTTGGAGTTTAATTTAATTTAATTTATCTGTTGGAATGGTCTTCTTTATTACCAATAAACTTCTTAACTGCTTGAAAAATTTAAGATGTAGAAGTTTTATCAAAATATATAGCTTTCACTTTCACATGTCACAATGCATAAGATTATGTCAATTAGATTGAAAAATCCTTTAGTTACATTCCTATCCTCCACTTAATTGAATATGTCATAAAGGGCCTTAACCTAAATTAAAAATAAATTAAAAATTGTTAATTTTTATTGGAAGTTATTGTTGGTGTGTGTTGTTGTGGCAGACACCAATAACTCAGTGGAGTAAAACATGGAGCATACAATAATGGTAGTGGATCCATAAAACATGGATATGCAGAAATTATGGTTATTGTTTAATTTTCGTTTTATACATATATCTCAACTATTGTACAGAAACTAGAACAGAAATATATGAAAATACATGATAATTATCAGAGAATATTTTGACAGTTATGTCAAAATTTACCGGAAGGTAGACTCACCGTAGACTCACCCGAAAAATTACCATATGTAGATGCTATAGTTGTATTAACTACTCTTAACTTAAAATAGATCATACATTTTAGAATTTACCCTTTAAATAATATATCTCAAATGTGATAAGGATAAAGCAATGGACATAAGCTATTATCTTTAATGGTCAAGATGCTATTTTGCTTGATGTGTGGTACATTATTAGATTGTGAATAACAAGTTGCTATATATGGATAGTGTACTGTTTCAACAATATATGAGGAACTTTCTAATTAATAAGATTTATTTATGTTTTTTCTAACCGGAATGAAGTGCTTATAACATCCTGAAACTTTGTAAGTAGGGTTACTATGCTCCTATGCACATTCGGTACATTTCTATGAGAAATATTTTGTGTTATGATCAGAGTACATGTTATACAGCTCTTTACATTTACAAATGTACCATATATACCTTAAATTAATGTAGAACTTGAACATTTGTAATTAATGTACGTTACATGTTATTTTTGGTCAATTAGTTTATGAGGTATAATCTTATATGCTATCATCATTATTATTTTTGGTCAATTAGCTTACTAATGGTACACAAATTACACGCTATCATCATCATTATTATTGTCTTTTTTTTGTGTATTTTATCAATCTGTCTACCTCATTATGAAAATGCTGCAATGTGTGAATGGTAGAGTAACTAACCAAAAGTATACAAAGATACTTTTTAGTAGTTAATTGCGACATGATTTGTAATAGATATTAGTTAATTTTTTTTAGAATATTTCTAAAAAAAAGGAAAAAGAAAAATCAACTAGCTTGCATAAGATTAATACTGATCACAACAATGGTTCCAGGGTTAATGCAAATTTCTCAGTCAGTCCAAAATCATCGAGACATTAAAGTTCCTTGCCTTTTTTAGTATTTGCATGTTCTCAAATACTCGAGGATTACCAATAGGTTAGTAGTAACTGAAACACTTACTAATGCAAGTCGATGAAATTATTCGGAAGATATACAATTAGGAATTAAATGTCGACTAAGTAGTCCTTCACTTGTGGCATCTGTTTGTGATGTTGTTGTGCTAGGAGATTGATTTGTGGGTGTTGAAGTTGCCGTGGTTACAGGAAGTTCACTTGTGGGTGCTATTGCCATACTAGCAAGAGGTCCAATTGTTGGAGTTGGTGCTGCTTCTAGTAACAATGGTTTTCCTAGTTGTTGCCCTGAATTCTGTGTTGCTGGAGCTGGTGGTTTTTTAATAGAAATTGGAGCAGCAAGTGGTGGCATCCATGGAGGTAGAATTTCTATTGGAGGTTTCTTGCCTGCGTCAGCTAGACTCGTGAGTTTTGGTTCCTCCAGAGAAGCAAAAAATGCAGCTGTAGCATCTGTTTTCTCTCATGGTCTGTGCTCAACCTCCTGCAGCATTTTGCTCCAAGCTTCAACCATGTTCCTCAATGTTGGTCGTCCATGAGCCTGAAGATATTTTTAGTGTCAGGTCAAAGTGAAATATCTAGGACGTATACTAACAAGACTATATAAATTGGGTATAAAGATAAAGATCCATACATGGGCATGAAGCACAGCTTCATCAAGCATTCCTGTATCCTGGCATTGTCTCCCAAAACTCCAGCAGAAAACGCTGCTTCTCCCAACCCAACTGACATCAAATTATTAACTAAGCCCTGCATTGCAGTTTTAGAAAAGCATGAACTAAGGAGCATGGAGCATTGAGTACAACATTCGGCAGTAGAGACAACATATGTCCTGCAACATTGTTAGTAGGATTCAACAGAATTCACCACAATAACTCAGGAATTTGTAAGCAAACAGATGCAGACAGAACGTAGGATTCAACATAATTCACCACAATAACTCAGGAATTTGTAAGCAGACAGATGCAGACAGAACGTACTAGATAGTAGCCTTATGCATAAACAAACAACTTGGGGAACTAGAATCGCAATAAAAGAAATACAGTAGCTTACACTAAGCCATGTCAATTCTCCATGATTTGCAATGCGCAAAGCTTGTCCTCTTATCTTGTGACCCTGTAAAGCTCCTTTGACAGTGCCTGCAGCAGCAAGCCTTTTAAGAGCTTCACGGGCAATATCAGCTTGCCCAGTAGCATCTGCAGCATCAATGAGATCTAAAAACTCCTTCGCAAATTTCACTATTCCTTGTACAGCTTCCACAGTGTTTTCTTTCTTCACTGATACATTGAGAAGATCATTTAAACCAAGTCCTCCATTGTCTTGCCCTAAGTCCCTGCTGTTGCTCATGGTAATAAGACACTGAAGAGTTCTTTTCAAATCATTGCTCTTCAAGGCCAAATCAAATTCCAGACTACAAAACAAAAACAAAACAGAAAAGAAAAGAAAAAAAAGAAGGGTTAAATTTCTTAGAAAAAATATCCACATGCTCTTGCTGCATGCAGAGTCAACTTTGGAATCACATCTGCTGATACTATCCTTATAAGGACAATAAATATCCACATTGGAAGGTGGTAGAAACGGGGCCAATATATATTATCCTGCAATCAAAATTCTGAAGCAAACAATAGGTTTGTACATATGTCTTCGTGAGTTTTATGAGATTGACATGAAAGTAAGAACCCCAAAAAGAATGGAGATAATAAAAGGAAAGACAAACTTCTTGCTTATATACCGTTTGGATATCCCTGGAAAAGACTGTTTTTAAACATAAAGGTAAACAATTATGAAATTCAGTTGGTATTCCCAAAATAAAAAGGAAAGAAAAGCAGATATAATAAAGGCACAAGTTGTATAAATCTTTCCTAAATTACTCGGCTAAAAAAGAGATGAATTTTAAGGTCAAGACTGAAAGAGGAAAAAAAGAGTGAAATCGAATTAAAGTTGCTGAGCTTAAGAATCATGTTTTGCATATTACAATTTAAAATATGACGACTGCAAAGTTCAGAAAGTTATCAAAAATCCCAACTAGAATGCAGCACAAGTTTGTCTATTTTCAAACACCAATAAACTTTGGGATCTCCATTCTTATATTTAAGTTCGAAAACGTATCATATGTACAGTATGAAGGTGAGTTTGTAAGAGAGGTGCTAGCTGATGCTTTGGCCAAGCAAATCCATCTAAAAGGTGAATAGATGGACACTGCCAAGCTAATTCAAAAACATAATTTTTATTTTCCATCATGCTAATAACAAGTCAAGTTCCTGTCCAAGCCACCATTCTCTATTGAAGCAATAAATGTTTGGAATTTTCACAAGAAGTTCCCTGGTTCAATTCCCTCTACGCCAAGTATTGTTTGGTAAAAAAAGAAATATACAAGGCATCTAATGAAATTCAGAAATCCTGTTACCTGTAACATTGGAGGCCTCAATGTTATCTTCTCTTGACCAACGGTTTGGGGACCATCCACTGCAATTAGAGCTAATTCTCCATGCTCTGCTATGGTTCTTGCCTGAGCCTCTTTCAGTTTCATCTCCTCTTTCATCCTTTTGGTTTCAATGTCAATTTGTGCAATTCCAGCATCCACAAAAACACATTTGGAAATGCATTTGGGAGAGAAAGCAAAATTTAAAAAAATACTGCATATTTCTATTTAATCAATTTCAAAGAAATTAAACACTGCAAGCTGCACTTTAAATTCTTACAGAATGGCTCTAAAAAATGCATGACAAGGCTAGGCAAGTAAAGAAGGAAAACAACAATACACTGATGTTCATAACATTCAGGATCATAAACAGTCATTAATATTGTCAATCAGGTACATGCCACGACCCCAAAAAGGATGGATTTGACTAGAGAGCTACTAAGAGCATTGCTTAGTCTAATTCTATCAGAGACTCAGAGATCCTTCCATAATCATAATTGGTTAAAGAAATCTACGGAAGATTTTCTCTCTCCCCTCTCACAATTATGATGAAACAAATGTATATGCTTATTTATCATGGTTTCATCATTATGCAATCTATGCAGTATAATTTACAATCACTTCTAATTGACAAAGAACCTATCTTTCATAAGTATTATTAACAGATGAAATTTCCAACTTCAGGAACATCTTTTGTTCCCTGGTCTCAAACATAACTAGGGAATTCATCATTAAATAAATGTTTTTATCATTACTGTGAGCATAAGGAAAAAGAAAAGAAAAGATCCATTCAAGTAAAAGAAAAGCAGATACCTACACTCCACCAGGTTATTCTTTATAGTAATATAAAAGATGTTTGAATGATACTTCTTTCTAAAATTAATGCTTCAAAGTAGAAGCCACATTAGAGACTATTTTCCTTCACACATATTGTCAATTTCAAAGTATATGAATGTTAGAGGAAGCTAGGGATTACAATTACACATCATCTGCAGAAAATTTACAATTCTTACTCAATTGTCATTGGTGTAGCAACAAACAGCTGACGCCAATGCCAAACAACAACAGTAGCATGAGATATCGCAACATCACCCAGGTGTCTATACTGTGGGTGTAAAGAAGATATGACAATGTATTTTTGATATGCAAAAGCACAATACTCAACAGCTTGATCCCATGCTGTCCATTCTGACTGAGGAAGAAAACCACCAATGGGTTGATTAATTTCCCAACTGCATGACACAAAAAAAAAAACATTCAATGTTTTCAATTTCTATCCATCAGCTAGCATAAATCTATTCAATTCTGTTGGAAAAGATGAAATTTAAATAAAAAAATTTTGTTGGGAAATGTGCCTTGTCACACATTGCTTTTTTACATTATTTTAAAGAGGTTTAAATAGTGAAGAGTTGGCTATTGGGATTGGGCCCCAAGGGGCACCCACTTTTGTGGAAGGGGAGAGGACCTAGGCAAATGTGATACCACACACGCGCACGCGCGCGCCGCCGCCGTCCGACCGGCCGTGCCGTGCCGAGTCCGTGAGGTGGTATATATATTTTTTTTCACTTACAAAATGGTTGTTATATATATATATATTTTTTTTTCAGAAAAAAATGACCGTTATTTTCTTTTATTAAGAATATGGCCGTTTGTTTTATTTATTCAGAAAAAGAGCCGTTGCTCGTATTTATTCATAAAAATATATCAGTTATCCGTTACTCTTCATTACTCAGAATTACCGTTACGCTCTTAAATCCCAGACATTACCGTTTTATTCATAATTGCTACACGGTTTCTAAAATCTATAAAAGGAGGGCTTCATCTCTCATTTGAAAAATAACAATCAACAATCATCTCCCTACGGAAAAAATTCTCTCTACAATTTCTAAGTTTTTTTTTTAGTTTTCCGAGCAACAAATTTTTCAGGTGTAGCATTCTAGTCTTCATCAGTGCAGTGAAGTTCTGAGTCAGAGATTAAGATTAAATTTGTTTTATCCTGGGACGACGAGGCGTGTTTGCTATGAAATTAGGCAGAGCCGCGAAACGTCTTAAAGAGAGCGACAATCGCGACTCGGCAACCTTGATTACTTTCAAGTTATTGGTAATATTGTTCCTATTTGTTTTTTATAAACTTGATTCAACAATTTTAAGACGAATTCAATCTACCATGTCTATTGAAATGATAACTACTGATCTAAACAAACCATTTCGTTTTGAGGGATTACACTTTAAAAGATGGAGACAAAAAATGTTGTTTTTCTTAACCATGAAAAAAGTCGTTTCTGCTCTTACTCGAAAAACCAATACGGTCGATCCTCCTGCAATTTGAAACTAAAGATTTAGGCGCTGGATTGAAAATGATTTTCTATGCAAAAACTATATTCTTAATGGTTTAGTGATGACTTGTATGATTATTATAATTGTGATAAGTCTGCTAAGGAAATTTGGGAAGCAACGAAAAGAAATAAACCTTTGAGGAAGTACTAAGAAGTATGTTGTTAGTAGATACATGAAGTTTCAAATGATTGATGGCAAATCAAAGCTCAATCACGTGAAGCTATGAGAAGATAGCACGAAATAACTTAGAAGGTATGGCTTTAGATGAACAATTTCAAGTAGTACGTTATAATAGATAAATTACCCCACTGCGGAAAGATTTTAAGAATACACTTAGGCGTAAAACTAAGGAATTTTCTTTAGAAAGTCTTATAACTTGGATTTAAGAATAGAAGAAGAAGCTCGAAAACAAGACGAAGAGATGAAGTACTGTCGTAGTCTCGAATAATAAGTACCAATAAGAAACCGTCTCTGATTAAAACCTAAAGGTAGAAATATGAAAACTCTAATCGTAGTAATAATCAAAACCATGACCACCAAAATAGAAATAGAAACTATCCTCCCCGAATGGACCTCGGCCAGCAGGAATAACACGTTCATGTGTTATAGTTGTAATAGACAGCCAGCAGCTGAGGAAGCTGAACGAGGAATCGTCTGCCCCGCGGGCGAACCTTCGAAGATCAACTTATTGCTATGATATCTGAAGTCAATTTTGTTGGTGGATCCGAGGGATGGTGGATAGACAGCGGCTTACCGCCGTGTTTGCTATGATCGAGACATGTTGAATCCCTATTCTCGATTACGAGGATAAGAAAGTGTTCTTGGGTGACTCCCACTCCACTAAAGTTCTTTGTCTTGGTGAGGTGGTTTTGAAATTTACCTCTGCGGAAAAGGCGTAAATCTTGAAGGATGTCACTGCATACTCAGAGATGAAAGAATTTAGTTTCGAGGATATCTTCTTAACAAAGTGGGTTTACTCAAACTATGTGGGATTTATATCTTATAACTAAAAATAATATATTTGTTGGGAAAGAGATGCACCGATGGCATGTTCAAATTAAATGTTGAAATTAATAAAACCTCTTCTTACCTTATATGTTGAGTTCCTTTAATATTTGGCATGCTAGACTTTGTCATGTTAATAAGCAGCATAATAAAGAAAACAGTAGCTTAGAACTAATTCCTAAACTATCTTTAAATGATTTTGAAAAATGTGAATTTTTGTAGTGACTAAAATAACCAAAACTTCACGTAAATCGGTAGTTAGAGAATCTGAACCTTTAGAATTAATTCATTCGATATATGTGAACTTGATAGAAATTTAACAAGAAGTGAAACGCTATTTTATAACTTTTATAGATGTTCAGTTACACTTATGTATATCTAATGAAAAATAAAAGTGAAGCATTTGATATGTTTAAAATATTTATGGTGAGATTGAAAATCAAGCTTAAGAAAAATAAAAAGGTTTCAAAGTGATAGAGGCACCAAATATGATTCCAATATCTTGATGACTTTTATAAAACTCGTGGAATCATTCATGAAAAAGCGCACCTATTCTCACGAAATGAATGGCAAAATTTGAAAGAAAAAATAGAACTTTTCTTGAATCAGTTGTTGCAATTTTATTAAACTCTGGTCTTTGCTCCCATTGGGCGGGAGAAATTTTATTAACTGTCTGTATGTGCTAAATAGAGTGCCTAAATCTACAAATAAAATTTCACCACTATGAAATTTTGAAAAATAATAAACCTAATTTAACTTATTTTAAAACTTGGGGTTGTTTAGCCTATGTTAGAATCCCCGATCCTAAAAGAAATAAACTTGCTAGTAGAGCATATGAATGTGTATTCATAGGATACACCTTTGTGAATAGTAAAGCTTATAAATTCTATGACTTAAAAGATCGGGTAGTTATAGAATCAAATGATCTTTGACTTATGAATATAGGTTTCCTTTAAATTTAAGAATAGTGGGGGCTAGTCTTACAGTAGTTTACCTATAACTAGAACTAGTAAACAAAGTGAAGAATTAAACACCGAAATTAGAAGAAGTAAACGAGCTCGAACCCTTAAGGATTTTGGGTCTGATTTTATGCTTATACCTTAGAGGAAGATCCCCAGAACTATTAAAGAAGCATTATCTTCTTTAGATGCCAACTTATGGGAAGAAGCCATTAATGATGAAATGGACTTCACTTGAGTATAATAAGACTTGGCATTTAGTTGACTTACCTCACGGTTGTAAAACCATTGGATGTAAATGGATACTAAAAAAGAAATTGAAACTTGATGGTACTATTGAAAAAATATAAAGCTCGTCTTGTAGTTAAAGGATATAAGCGAAGGGAAAATGTAGATTTCTTTTGATACCTTTTCACCGAGTTACACGAATAAGTTCCGTACGTGTACTTTTCTCTCTTGCTGCTATCCGTGATTTAGTAGTACATCAAATGGATGTTAAAACTGCTTTCTTAAATGGTGATTTAGAAGAAGAAATTTATATGGATCAACTTTGAAGGTTTTGTTATCCAGTCGAAAATAAAGTTTGTAAATTAGATAAATCTCTTTGTAACGGTCTAAAACAAGCACCTAGCAATGGCATGAAAAATTTGATAATCTAGTTATCTCACGTGGATTCAAAATAAATGAAAGTGACAAATGCATTTATTATAAATTAGAAGATAATATTTGCACTATTATATGTTTATATGTGGATGACATGCTTATTTTTGGATCAAATATTTATGTTGTGAATAATGTCAAAATGTTGTTAAGAGCTAATTTTGATATGAAAGATCTTAGAGAAGCGAGTGTAATCCTTGGTATAAAAATAACTAGGTCACGAAAATGGAATTTCTCTAGATCAATCTCATTTACATTGAGAAGATCTTAAAGAAATATAATTACTTTAGCGTAAACCTGCATTTACTCCTTATGATCCTAGTGTAAAGTTGTTCAAGAACAGGAGACGGTGTTAGACAAAGCTGAGTATGCGGCATCGTTGGTAGCTTACGTTATGCTGCGATTACTGCTTAGACGGACATAGCTTATGTTGTGGGACTCTTATGTAGGTTTACCAAGTGAACTGGTATAGAGCATTGGAATGCTATTGAAAGGGGTTATGAGATACCAAGAGAAGGCCATGAACCTTGGATTACATTATAAAAAGTTTCCCATTTGTTTTAGAAGGATACGGCGATCCAGTTGGAACAACTTTATCGAGAAGACTCCAAAGCGACTAGTGGCTATATTTTTAACATAGTGGTGGGCTGTTTTCTGGAAGTCTAAAAAATAAACAATATTGGCTCGTCTACAATAGAGTACGAAATGATAGCACTAGCCAACGCTAGTGAAGAAGCGACAGCTAAGAAGTTTGTTAGGTGAGATCCGCTTTATGGGAAAGACCGATACAGTTGTCTTGATCCACGATAGTACCGCTGGCTATTGCAAAGATTCGAAGCAGATTACTACAACGGTAGAGACGGCAGATCGTCGTAAGCATAGTCTTGTTAGAGAATTTCTCTCGACGGGAGCGATAAGAGTGGATCGTATGCGTTCGATGAAAATTTGGCGGATCCTTTGTGAAAGGATTACGAGAGAGAAGGTTTTCAAAACCTCGAAAGGAATGGGATTAATGCCCTTAGAATAAAGAGTCGCTTATGATGGTAACCCAACTTCATAGGTGGAGATCCCCGAGAAATAAGTTCAAAGGGTAATAACAAGTCGTGAAGTGATATGAGATGTATCGTACTGTTAATCAAATCTCGTTTTATATTGTTAGAAAGCGTGAAGTCTGTCGATAGAAGAGGATGAGTTATTTGTTAAACTCTAATGTAGTTCTATACCTACATGTGGGTGGAGTTGCGTAGCTCTGAGAAGTCTTCTCTTGATAGACTACCTACGTGGATGTGGAAGTGTGGCGCTTCGCGAGAAAATTTTTGGGCAAAATTTACTAGAGCGTTATTTATCTTGGGATACACGTGTATGGCGAAGTAAAGCACGGGCTTTTTCGAACTACACCTTGGGAAGGTTGTGTGTGTGATGATTGTTAGAGATAGAGTTCAAAACTACGAGTTACTCTAGTATATTCTAAAGCATCAACATTATGCAAAGGTTCAAGTCGATAGACACCTTTTCGCTTATGCACAATCTTATAATTTTAATTGATCGGTTGCTCGATGAAAAAATTATTTTTTATATAAAATTCAAGTGGGGGATTGTTGGAAAAGATGAAATTTAAATAAAAAAATTTTGTTGGGAAATGTGCCTTGTCCCACATTGCTTTTTTACATTATTTTAAAGAGGTTTAAATAGTGAAGAGTTGGCTATTGGGATTGGGCCCAGGCACCCACTTTGTGGAAGGGGAGAGGGCTGAAGCAAATGTGATACCACGCATGCCAGCCTTGTGTATCGCGCCGCCGCCCGTCCGTCAAGCCAAGCCGTACCGTCAAGTCAGTCAAGTCAGTGCGTGTCGTGTGTGTGAGGTAATTGGTATTTTCATTTTTGGTATAATATTTTTTTAAGGAAATTTTTTTCAACACTACAAAATGGTTGTTATATATATATATATATATTTTTTTTTTGAGAAAAAAATAGTGACCGTTATTTTCTTTTATTAAGAATATGGCGTTTGTTTTATTTATTGAGAAAAAGAGCCGTTGCTCGTATTTATTCATAAAAATATATCCGTTATCAGATTACTCTTACATTACTCGAATGCCGTTACGCTCTTAAATCCCGGTTTATTACCGTTTTATTCATAATTGCTACGGTTTCTAAAAGCTATAAAAGGAGGGCTTATTTCTCATTTGAAAAATAACAATCAACAATCATCTCCTACGGAAAAAAATTCTCTCTACAATTTCTAAGTTTTTTTTAGTTTTCCAGAAGCGACAAATTTTTCAGGTGTAGCATTCCGGTCTTGTCGGTCGCGGTGAAGTTAGAGACAGTAGATTAAGATTAAGGCTATTTTATCTTGGGGACGACGAGGCTGTGTTTGCTTGCACAAATTGGGCAGAGCCGCGAAACGTCTTAAAGAGAGCGACCTAGTTCGCGACTCAACCCAAACAGTTACTTTCAAGTTATTGGTAATATTGTTCCTACACTGTTTTTATAAACTTGATTCAACAAATTCAAATGCAACATACATATTAAGCACACTAGAGCCACAAACATACAGTTGTTGGAAAATCAGGTTTATTTTCCTTATTCTAAGTAGTTACTATTCATTAATGATTTGAATGAATAGAACTCAAATTAGCCCGACAAAATAATGTTATTGAAAATATATAATGCTAAAAGAAACTAAAGCAGAAAAATAAAAACATCAAAAATTTAACGAGATTTGGTACAAATGTTACTTATGTCCTCGGACATCGTTGATCACTTCCAATATCTCCAAATAGATGAACTCCAAAATTATAACTAATTAGGTAAAATTGAGCTAATCAATTATCCTTACAAAAGAGAGGAAGATTTACAAATTTTGGAATGTTTTAAAAGTGGAGGATGTGGCTTTATTTATAGCCCAAAATACAACACTCACTTTCATTCCTAATCAATGTGTGACTTTTTCAATTTGCTTACTAAGAAGCTATACGAAAAATCTCCACCTTAGTAATTCTTAAATAATTTTTTCAATCTCTAGATCAGTGAGGTCATTGCCAATTCAAATTTGCATGATGCTAATCAAAGCCAGATAATGTTTGAACTTGATTACCATTACCAACTTAGTCATTATATCTGCGGGATTCTCTGTAGTATTGATCTTCTAAACTAGTACTCCACCTTCTTCAATAATCTCTCGCACAAAATGGCAAAGAACGTCAATGTGTATGGTAGACTTAGTTCTTTGCTAAATGAATAACACTCTGACTGTCACAAAACACCTTAATATGTTTTTGACCAACTCCCAAGTCTTCAATTCATACAACGATTTGTTCAACTTGCAAACCCAATTCTCTTTACCAGCAACATTAAATCCTTCTGGTTGAGACATAGATTTCCTCTTCCAAGTCACCGTGTAGAAACACGGTTTTCACATCAAGTTGAACTAGTTCCAAATCCAAATGTGCTACCAAGACCAACAAAATTCTAATGGAGAAATGTTTTACAACTGGAGAAAATATCTCATTATAATCGATTCCCTTCTTCTGAGCGTAGCCTTTAGCCACCAACCTTTGCCTTGTAGCGAACACCATCTTTGTTAGGAAATTCCTCTTTCTTTGTATACACCCATTTGCAGCCAATTGTCTTCTTGCCCTTAGGTAGTTGTGTTAACTTCCATGTCTTATTCTTCTGAAGGGACAAAAGTTCTTTGTCCATAAATTCCTTTCATCTTTCAACTTTAGGGCTTCTGATTTCTTTTTTATATATGGAAGGAACATCATCATACACAACTGAAAGTGCACAGACAACCGTATTCTTAAACTGAGCAGATAGATCTTCAAAAATTTCATATCGAGTAGGCACCTTGACATTTTGTCGTCGTGGCCTATCAACTGCAATTTCTTCTTATTGCTGTGGAGGTTCTTGAGTTAAAACCTCTTTTTTATCTGATTCATCTTCTGCCAATGAAGGATCAACTTCTGTCTTATCTCCACTAACTAGATTAAAAATTATGCTTTCAAATTCCACCTACTTCGGAGTTTGCTCCACTTGCTGCAAAGTGCCATCAATCTTCTTAATTACCTTTCTCAACAAGGTAGATTCATCAAAGGTAAAATCTCTGCTGAAGATTATCTTTTTCGTTGCAATGCACTATAGTCGATATCCCTTAGAACCAGAAGGGATCCCCAAAAAAATAGTTTTCTTGACTCTTGGATCCAACTTTGATTCCATTACATGGCAGTATGCAATAGAACCAAACACATGTAAGAAATTGTAATCTCTAGCAGGTTTTTCAGACCATACCTCCATAAGTGCTTTGCCTTCAAGAACAGACGATGGTAAACGGTTGACAAGATGACATGCACATCACAACCTCAGCCTAATATTGTTTGCCTAACCCAACATTTGACAATATATACTGAACCTTCTCCAGCAAAGTTCGGTTTATGCGTTTTGTAATTTCGTTCTATTGTGGTGTTTTTCGAATAGTGAAGTGTCGCACTATCCCTTCTTCTTCACAAACTTTCATAAATGGATCATTTGTGTACTCAATGTCATTATCAAACCTCAAACGCTTGATCTTTCTACCAGTTTGAGTCTCGATCATCTTCTTCCACTTGAGAAAAATTCTTAGCACTTTATCCTTCTTTTTCATGAGATACACCCAAACTCTTCGGGAGAAGTCATCAACGAAAGTGATATAATAATATTTGCCACTCATGGATAGAGTTTTTGTTGCCCCCATACATCAGTATGGATGTAATCCAAAATGCCTTCTGTGTTATGGAGTGCAATGCCAAAACTTACTCTTTTCTGCCTCCTCAATACACAATGCTCATAGAATTTCAAATTTCCAATTCTCACGCCTTTTAACAGGCCTTGCTTTACAAGAATTTGTAAAGCTTTTTCACCAATATGTCATAAACGCATATGCCATAACTTGATAGTTTCTGAATCATTTTCTTCCTCTGAAACTCTTGTTGATGCTGTCCTAATAACCGTACTACCAAGATACTAGTACAAGTTATTATTTCGAACATCTTTCATCGCTACGAGTGCTCCATAAGTAACCTTCAATGCCCTATTTTGCATGGTCATAGTGAAGCCTTTTGATTCTAAGACTCCCACAGCAATGAGATTCTTTATATCTAGGACATAATGAACATCTTTTAAGACTTTAGTTGAACCATCTTGATTCTTCAAACGAATTGTACCGATCCCCAAAACTTTGCATGGATAATCATTACCCATGAAAACAACTCCACCGTCTAATTCTTCAAAGTTAAAGAACCACTCCTTATTAGGAGACATATGTAAGATATACACTGAATCAAAAATTCAATTACCAGGATGGGACGCTGTTGACGAACCAACCAATGCAAAATTTGAATTTGAATTGCTTTCAACTACACATGCATCAGACGGTTCAACTTTTCCTTTCTTTTGTAGCTTCGGATAGTTTTTCTTCCAATGGATTTTTTCATGACAAAAGACACATTCATCTTTACCAAACCTTCCTTTTGAATGAGATCTGCCTCTCTTTTGAATGAGATCTACCTCTCCTTCCTTTCTGTTGAGTTTGTGGACGCCCTTTTACAAATAGTGTCTCTGCTGCTTCATTCATGTTTTCTTTTTTATTTTTATTTTCTAATTCCATAACTATACAAAGCAGTGTAAACTTCCTCAAAAGACACTTTATCATTCCCAATGAGTAAGCTCATAATAAGGTGATCAAACTCATCAGAAAAGGAGGCTAACAATATCAAGGCTAAATCTTCATCTTTAAAAGTTTCATCTATATTTAATAAATTTGCTACAAATCAATTAAAAGCAGTACGGTGATCATTTTTGTGGTACCTAGAAGGTATTCAAAACGAAACAACTTCTCCAAATAGAACCGATTCTATCCATTCTTCTTCGTAAACTTGTTCTTTAATACCTTCCACAACCTACTTGCAGATGTCTCCTTCATGAATGTGTATTTTTTTTCTTGAGAGATACGAATGAATTGTAATACATGTCAATCGGTTGATATTTTTTCACTCGACTTCATTTGCTCCATCTGGTTTTTCTTCTTCAATGGCGATGTCTAGATCTTGTTGAACAGAGCATTTTTCATATTGTCGAAGTGATCGGTTCTATCAAACTTCTCCATCTCAAACCTAGCATTCATCATCATTGTTGTACCTGACGTAGATGGTTGGCCTTTGTTTGAGAGAGACTTTTCTTCTGCCATTTCTTCAGATTACAACAACTAGCAACTATATTCCAATAGCAAACAAGCGAAATACAAAAAAATGTCTAGGTAGAAACCTTCGACTCTGATACCAATTGTTGAGAAAATCGGGTATATTTTTCATATTTTATTTAGTTATTATTTCTTTATGATTTAAATTAATAGAACTCAAACTAGCTTGATAAAATAATATTATTGAAAATATAATACTAAAAGAATTTAAAGCATATATTAAAGTAGAAAAAATAAAAACATCAAAAATTTAACGAGATTTGTTATAAATATTACCTATTTTTTCGGGTGTCGTTGACCATTTTCACTATCTTCAAATGAATAAACTCTAAAATTACAACTAATTGGGAAAAATTAAGTTAATCAATCACCCTTGTAAAATAGAGGAAGATTTATAAAATTTAGGATGTTTTAAAAATAAAAATTGATGTTTTATTTATAGTCCAAAATACAACAATCATCTTTGTTCCTAATCAAAGTAAGAATTTTTCAATTTACCTGTTATAGTAATAAAACCAAGTTTAGGGATATTTCTAATTCCAGTTTGGTTCAGATGACATTGCCGAGGTATATTGTCAATAGATGTCTTAACAGGCCAGCAACCTAGATAAACCCACGTAATGAGTTTATATGCATTAAATACGGAGACATCAACATCAAACAGGGAAATCAAAGTGGGCACGGGGAGAGGGGAATGTGTCTAGAGGATGATATGAATGTTTCCATCCACAACCATGAAGTGAAATGACCAATATGAAAAGTTTAATTGCATTAGACCTTATATTTCTACCCGTACAGCTGAAAGTTCAGAGGTGCGGCCTCTGCTGAAGATTTTTGAGAAGAGAATCCATCATTATACATAGAAAATGAAGAAAGACCGCTGTTTCCAATTACAGATAGGGGTATAGATTGACTTGTTGAAAGAACAGGGCAAATTTGTCGAGATGGTCGGTAGGCAACACCAAGTAAGGCTCCCCATGCAAACCAATGACCTGTAGGAAAAATGTTGAGGAAACTCATCATTTATGGAACACATTCAATACCTAATTCCCAAAAGATAAGCCTATTAACATTATATCTCAAACACGCAAGATATAAGTCTGCTGTGATGTCAGACTCGTACAGTATGCTTAATGCAAACAAATGGAACATCATAATACTTAAAGGCATCACCTCAAATCAAAGGGACGTCTACACCGCATCGATAAAGGGCCTACGTTTATTATGGGTCAATTGGAAGTTCAATTTTGAGAGGAAAAGGTTGCATAACCAAGGAACGCTTAGAAATTGGTGTCCTATCCCTCGAAATAATTGAATACTTAAACAGCCAAATTGTCTAAAAGTGTGTGAGGCATATTACAAAATATGAATTTCTTTTTAATCCGATATACAACAAAATGTATATGTGAATTACATAGAGAATTATAATTTCAATTCGAAATTAATCAAGTTCTAAACAATGTAATTAAACCTATTCTTCTTCTTTGTGTGAATCTTTTAGGAAATAAATAAATAGAACTTAAAATGAAGCTTGTCTGTGAAAATCAGCCAAAGCGATTTACGTGAAAAACCTTAGGTGTAGGAAGGAAACAACCACAACACTCCTCTCTAAAACTTCCCTTGTCAAGAACAATTGTATAACAATTCTCTGCAGGTAAAAGCCCAGAGGCAAGCAATCAACAGCAACATCGAGAATACACTTCTTGGAAACTAATAATTATTTCGAAGAATGCGTAAATTAAATGATTGCTGTTCCTTGCTCGAGAATTTCTCAAATCGATGAGCCAAATCCAAATCCCACCGCACGATTAAAGAGTCTTGAGTCGTGAACACCTTCTGCAATTTCGGCTTAATCGGACCGCAAAACGGCCTTCGATCGGAACAACTTGATGAAAATCGGAGAGAAAAGCCCGAAAAAGCGAGAAGCGGTTTTTCTACCGCATCTTGTTTTTGCTACACACGTTTTTTCTCTGCGATTTTTCACACAACAAACCACTAAATGTGTTTATTAATTAAGACAATGAAATGACATAATTGCCACTTAACACTCGTGGGCTTTTAAACCACGTGAAACTGCCGGGCTCATCCAAATAAGAGGAAAAACCCGACAAATCTCCCTTTTCTGATTAGATGGAGGGATCCGCCATTCCGCAATTGAACAACAAAATCAAGTTTTTCTCTTGACAACTTCTTTTGTTAGCGTATGAGATCCATTCTCGTGGTATGAATTTTCTCAAGTTCAAGTAACTTATTGTTAAGAGTATCCCTTATCCAATGATACCTCGCGTCAATACGCTTTGATCTTGAGTGAAATGCGAGTTCTTCGCTAGGTGAATAGAACTCTACGATTATCGTAGAATAACACGTATTTACTGTTCTTGAAACCAAGTTCTCTTAAGAAGCTGTTTCATCCTGACAAACTCGCTCATTACATTCCCGTTCTTTTGCCAATAAACTCCGTCTGTCGTAGAAAGTCTGACACGCTTTTGCAATCTTGGTACTTATGCTCCAGGAGAAAGTAATTAGATAACACGAAGTAGACTTACGAGAATCTTCATCTCTTGCCAAATCTGAATCGGTGTATCCAACTAACTTCGGTTTTCCACTTCCAAAGCTAAGTGTTAACTTGGAAGTACCTCGAAGATATCTCATAATCCACTTTCACGCATCCCAGTATGCTCTCTTCACGGAATCGAAAGAAAAACGACTAACAAGCTCCAATGCATGAGCTATATACGGCCTTGTACTGCCAATTGCATACATTAAAGCTTCCTCTCTTTGAGGGCATATGTAACCTTTTCCATATCTTCCTTCTCTTTTATCCGTTGAAGGGCCTTGACTCGATCTCGAAACTTAAAGTGATTAGATAAAGAAGAAGAAACCACTTTAGCTTTATCCATACGAAACCTTTCAAGTACTTTGTTGATATACCATTCCTGTGACATGTACAACTTCTTTCTTTTCTTGTCTCGACAAATTCGAATACCAAGAATTTGTTTCTTGCCCCAAGTCCTTCGTGGAAAAGGACTTACTCAATCGCTATTCTTCAAATTATCAATTCTTGAAGAATTTACTCAACAATCAACATGTCAAATCAACATAGAGCAATAAAATGATAAAGTCATCGTCGAGAATTTTTGCCTGAAAAACATAATGATCGAAGTAGTCTTAACGTAACCACGTACTCACATAACCGACTCAAACTTCTTATACCATTGTCTGGTGCATTGCTTGACCCGTAGAGGCTTTTCCTTAACCGATATACGTAATCCCCTTTTCCTTTAACCTCAAAAACCCTCACTCTCCCATATAAATCTCTTCCTCTAACTCACCATGAAGAAAGGCGGTTTTCACATCCATTTGCTCAATTTCTAAATCCAAGCTTCTTCGCTTCTGGGAAACAACACGTATGGAAGACATCTTCCGCAG
Source organism: Hippophae rhamnoides (assembly GCA_033030585.1). Classification (NCBI taxonomy): domain Eukaryota; kingdom Viridiplantae; phylum Streptophyta; class Magnoliopsida; order Rosales; family Elaeagnaceae; genus Hippophae; species Hippophae rhamnoides. The sequence goes on from CM065429.1 coordinate 73,058,025, forward strand.
AGAGAAAAATATCATCAAAATCAATACCTTTTCTCGGCGAATCCCGACGACCAGTCCCAGCTTTGTATCGTGGTTGTGAATTGTGTTAACTCTTGCTTCACCCTGTGAACCCACTTGTTCTTCAAAGCTTCTCTTACCATGAAGCAACTTTACTATCTCAAACGTGTGATTGTCGCCATAAAGTGATTGTATCTCATCTTCCATGCACCAACCCCGGTGTGCTCTGTTTCCATCTTCCATCGCTTACGCATAACATTGAGGTTCTCCTCATCCGTCAATAACACATACTCTAAATACATGTCATACCGTGTGGAAGGACGTCGGTCTGCGGTAGACCTTGCAGGTGGAATTTCGATTACGGCAACCGATCGGTGAGTACGGTGATCTGTTTCGGCTTGTATATCTACATCATCTAAACCACTGTTGGTCATCTTGAACATTTTGTTCCATACATGCTTGGTAAAGGAAGCGGATCTAGGTCAATCGAATCATCGTATCGCTATCTTGATGGACTCCTTTTTCTATCTTCTCAACATCTTGTATAGTTTGATCTTACATAAACACAACATCAAGACTTAACTTACGCAGTTTTCTTCTCAGCTGGATCATAAAATCTGTGCAATTCATCCGGACCATAACCAACAAAGATACATTGTCGTGTCTTCACATCGAGCTTAGATCTCTCATCTTTTGGTATATGCTGAAATGCCTTGCAACCAAAAACACGAAGATGATCATAAGAAACATCTTTGCCGGTCAAACTCTGTTTGGTACATCAAATTGAAGAGGAACACGTGGTGTGAGATTAAGAACATGTACAATCAGATTCAAAGCCTCGCCCCAAAATATCTTGGCAACCGAGCCCGCAAAGAAGACATCTTACTCTTTCAACCAATGTCTATTCATTCTCTCGGCCCAACCCATTTAAGCGAGGAGTCTTGGGAGGTGTCTTTTGATGTCGAATGCCCCGATGCCAATACTCATCAAAAGGACACGAATACTCTCCCCAATTTATACGTTACGATGCACCGCAATTTCTTCCCGATTTGTCTTTCCCACTAAGGCTTGAAATTGTTTAAACACATCTAGTACTTGATCTTTGCTCTTCAAAGTGTACACCCATGCTTTCTTGAACAATCATCATGAAGGTCATAAAAATAACCGGCACCGCCCAAAGTTTTTGTCTTCGTAGGACCACATACATCTGAATGTACCAAATCAGTATGTATTGTTTTCTTGAAGGAAGGGAACTCTTGAAAGAAACTCTATTTTGTTTCCCTGCTAAACAATGAGTACATCTTCTTAAACAAACATCATTCATTCCAGAAGAAGATTCTTTTTAGTTAATATCTTGCCCAAGCCTTTCTCACTAGTGGCTTAGTCTCTTATGCCACAATTTACGATGTGGCTTAAATATCTATCAGGCATTAATAATGGCTTTAAAGAGTCTCGCATGTAGTATATACAACCGGAATGTTTGTTCCACGAGCAAGCACGCTTTAGTAAGTTTCCGTTGACCATTACTAAAGGTATTTCCAATATCCTTCATCATCAAGTTTACTGTGAGAGATCAAGTTCAAACGAATTTCGGGAATATGCTTTACCTCAGAAGTAGTCTCGTGCCATTATTCATCTCCGAACACATATCTCCAATACGATGACTTTAACCAAGCCATCATTACCCAACTTCAACGTCCCAAAGTCACTGTTGTATAGGATGTAAAGAAGTCCTCTCGAGAGGCGTAGCATGAATGGAGGCTCCATTTATCAATAACCCAATCGACCTCGTGACATGCAACATTGACAACATCTTCATTATAAACAACAAGAAAGTATTCTGAACTAAGCGATGGCAACTCGATCATTTTCTTTACTAACATCACCCTCGCATTCTTTGTCTTTATTCTTGTTATCCCGACTTCAACTGTACGCAATATTTCTTGATGTGCCCTTTCGTACCCACGGTGATGACACTTTCATATTAGAAAACCTAGACTTGCTTCTTCCTTTTTCTTTGTTCTTGAAACCTCTGCTTTTACTCACTCCTTCTTTACGTAACCAAAATCTTTGACTGTTGAGAAGACCCGTATAATTTTCTTCTCATTTCTTCATTCAAAACACTACTCTTAGCGGATCCATATTGATTACACCATTTGGAGTGAGTTACTTAATGACATTCTAAATGTTTCCCAATAGTACGCAACGTACTCCACGATAAACACAACCCTTGAATCTCGTCATCAAACTTGATACCTATTCCAATTAGCGATTGATTATTCCTTGGAACGTATTCGAGTGATCTGTCAGCGGAGTTCCATCTTGGTACCTTAAGCCATCAATTGCTTTATAAGAAACATTTTATTATTTCCTGTTTTTGAGCATACAACTTTTCAAGTTTATTCCATAGTGACCGTGCATGTATTTCTCCTTCAATATGATTCAAAAACATTATCATCTACCCATTTTGCCTTATATACCCGAGACTTGTCGATGTAACAAAGTCCATTCTTAACTTTAGATAACTTTTTTTGGCTTCTTAGAGGCAAACACCTAGAAAATGGCGATTGACATAAAGGAGATCTTCCATTTTTCCTTTCCAAGTATGATAATTAGAACCATTCAAAGTAATCATTCTACTCAAATTTGCTTCCATTATTCAACACAAGAAATTCCTGATAATAACCCTACCTGATAATATTTTGTTAGGAGAATCACAATTTCAATTCGAACTTAATCAAGCTCTTAATAGCGAAATTAAACCTATTCTCCTTCTTTGTGTGAATCTTTTAGGAAATAAATAAATAGAGCTTAAAATGAAACATGCACAAAATCAACACAAGCAATTTACGTGGAAAAACCTTCCCGGTGTAGGAAGGAAACAACCACAACACTCCTATCAAAAACTTCCACTATCAAGAAAAAATTATACAAAAATTCTCTCTAGGTAAAACTAAAGGCAAACAATCAACAACATCATCAAGAATACACTTCTTGGAAACTAACAATTATTTCAAGAAGAATGGAGAAATCTAACCCAATTCGTAGTCACTGTTTACTACTCATAATTTCTCAAAACGGTGAGCCAAATCCAAATCCAACCGCACAGATTAAAGAGTCTTGAGTCGTGAAACTTCCTGCAAAATTTCAGCTTAATCGGACCACAAACGACCTTCGATCGGAACACTTTATGGTAGTGGAGAGTGGCCGAAAAAGCGAGAAGCATTTTTACGCTATAAATTCTTGTTTTTCTTTGCCACACGTTTTTCTCTACTGATTTTTCACACAACAAACCCTAAACGTGTTTATTAATTAATACAATGAAATGACATAATTGCCCTCTTACCTACTGGGCTTTTAAAACACGTAGAACTTTCCTAATTTCATAAATAAGAGGAAAAACCCAACAAATTAGACAGAGAATTATTTTTATTTATTATAATATTTTAAATAAATCATGAAAATAATTCTTAATTTTATAAACACTTAATATATAATTTATTTTTAATAATGATATTTTATTATTTTATCTGAATATTTGAAAGTAATATGGTAAAAAATAAAACACAATAATCAAATAAAATAGTTTTCTTTATTAATACCTTATAAATATCATAGAAAATATATAATATATACATCAAGAAAATTAAATACTCATAAGTTTTAAAAGTATAAAATTTTATAATTATTATGAATATTATTAAACAAGTGAAAATTTAATCATATTTAATTTAATAATTTCTTGTTTTTTATAACATTAAAAGTTATACATTTTAAAACGAATGAAAAAAATATGATAAAAAAATTAGGCTCAAACATGCATATGTTCTTTTCACACCTTTTATATATTTCTTATTATCAAATAAACTCTTTATCTTATTTTCAAGCCACATAATTAAATCATATTAAATATCGTTTGATATAAAGAAATATCAAATAACCTCGTAACCTATTTCATAAAACAAAAAATCATATTCATACCATCTAATAAATTAGATATTAATAATTATTAATGTTGGGTTGGGAGCATCAAAGATGTACCAAAATTATTAAACGTGATTTTTAACTATTTAAAAAATAACTAAGAATGTGTGATTAAATAATTAAAGTTAAAAAATTTATAATTCAATTTTTTTATTTTTAATTAAGTCATTATATCAATTATTTATTATTTTACAAATGATTTATTTTAGTTAATAAATTTTTTACTGAAATAACTATACATAATATATAATTATTTTAATTTAAAATAAAAGAAAGTTACAAAATCATGATTATTAATTCAGATTAAAATCTTTTGAAATTCTTGTTTTTATGATTGTTATTTTGTTATTTCAAAAAGTATTAAATTTAATTAAAAACATGAAAGTTTTGAAGAAGTATGACTAAAATAATTATATGTAATTCATAACTTTTAAATTTTATAAAAGGAAAATTAAAAGTGAGTGATTAAATAATCTTAACCAAAGCATTTTGAAATTCTAATTTTTAATTTTTAATTTAGAATTCTAGTTTTTAATTTTTAATTAAATTAATATATTTGTTATTTATTATTTTAAAAAGAATTAATTTTAATTAACATAAAATGTTTGTATAAATATGATCAAAATAATTATATACAATCTGTAACTTTTTAATTTTATGAAAAACAAGATTATGAAAGAGTGATTAAATAATTTTAAGTGAAGTATTTTAGAATTCTAGTCTTTAATTCCTAATTAAGCAATTATTTGTTATTTATTATTTAAAATAATTAATTTCAATTAAAAATATCGAAAAAAATTAAGAATATATAACTAAAAAATTACAATTAAAATTTATTAGAATTCTAGTTTTTAATTCTTAATTAAGTTACCTTGTTCATTATTTATTGTCTTAAATATTATTTTTAATTAAAAATATAAAAAAAAGTTACGAAAATGTGATTACATAATTTTAATTAAAATATTTTAGAATTTTAATTTTTAACTCTTAATTAAATTATCACATCCATTATTTACTATACCAAAAAACTATTTTTAATTAAAAATATTTAAAAATAAATATATAAAGAAATGTTTAAATAATCCAAACTCAAACCTTTTAGAATTTTATTTTTAATTTCTAACCGAGTTACATTACCTATTATTTATTATTTCAAAAAGAATAAAATTTAATTAAAAAATATTAAAATTTTAAAGAAATATATCAAAATAATTAAATGTAATCTGTAATTTCTTTAATTTTATAAGAAATAAAATTAAGAAATAATTAAAAAAATTATATTTGAAGTATTTTAAAATTTTAATTTATAATTTCTAATTAAGTCATTGTTTTTGTAATTTATTATTCCAAAATTAATTAATTTAAATTAAAAAAATTAAAATTTTAAAAGAATGTCAAAATATATGATATAATTAGTACATAAATAGTTTGATCGAGTTATATCTGAACATGAATTGATATTTATAATAAATTTCACTAATCAAAATATTACAAGTCATTTTTAAAATTATAAATATAATATTCATTTTTAGTACTTTATAAGTTATAAGATTATAACATTAACTTTAAAATAAATTCTCCTGGAAATTAGCAAAGGCAGGGAGAATGTTTGCAACATATTTCTCTACCATAAATCAAGAAATTAAGAATACATTATGTATAATAGTTAAAACACGAGAGAATAAATACTGGTTCATTGCGGTTGAAAATATATTTGATGTACCATCATCCAGCAAGATACGAACTTGAACATTGGCAGCAGAAGCTCGTTTAGGTATTATAGGAATTCTACGAGGTGATGCAGCTTCCAATACGGCATACCTCTCACGGCAAGTATCCCAGGCAAGGAGCCTTGCACTGCCTGAATCTACTATGGACCAACCGTTGACCTTGTAGATAGAGAAGTAAGGAATATCAGGCCACACAATTGCAACATAACTGCAACCAGATCATTTAGAAGCAAGTCATGGATAGCTTCATATATTATGCACCAACCAGACCAGTGAATTGTGAGAACTGTAACTTCATATTTTAATAGCTTACACTCCAATTAGGCATTTACAAGAACAAGACATGAGCATCTTGTACATAGATCTTAAATTCAGATGTAAATATTAAGAAGCTCCATATATTGATAGATTACAGAAATAAGTATATATAGCACCATAGGCTTAGAAATAAGTGCCAACATGTTGATTAAACAAATGCTAAAAGGAAAAACACTGATATAGACACTATACAGAAGAAAAAGAGAAGTAATGATCAAGTTAGTGCAACTGTCTCTGCCTTGGTTCAACAAAGCACACAGCATTGGGCTTGTTTATGAAGATGAATGAAAACTAACAAGGATCGTAGCCAACTTACTTCCCCGAAGTGCTTACAGAAAAAATTGAATAAGAATCATGTGGAACAGATGTACTAATATGCTTTTTTGTCTGCTTCACTTGTAATTGCTCAACTGAGTCTTCCCAAAGCCTCCCTGCTTCTGATAAGGAGCCATTGTTTCTGACAGAAGGATTTGCTGTCTGGGATAGCTGAAAGTTTAGTAGCTTAAGTTCCTTTTCAACCACATAGAAAGCTGAATGCTCTCGGCTTTCTGATTGGGTTGGCAGGGAAGCTATAGCTGGAAGAGATCTAGGGTCGAACTTGTTGAGTAAAATTTAGAATGAACAACTCTAAATTTACTAATATTAGATCCAAACAAGTAAACAAACTACTTGTATTATACTCACTATAACACCTTTCAAAAGCAACTCACAAATTGAAGAGAAATACAAACACTCAAAGAGAAAACTCTCAACTCACACTCAAACTAAGAATACAAAGACTTATTTGTTTTTGATGGAATGATTAAACCAAATGCAAGGTAGGCTATTTATAGTCCTCACCATGCAATCTACACCACACAAATATAAAACTAAGAAATAATCCTAGCCATACAAATCTTATCTACACACTTCTCTTTTCTACAACCTTCAACCACTTCATTTATTTCTAAAACCTTCAACTACTTCATTTATTTCTACAACCTTCAACTACTTCATTTATTTCTACAACCTTCAACCACTTCATTTATTTCTACAACCTTCGACCATTTCATTTATTTCTCTACCTCTTCAACTACTTCATTTATTTCTCTACCTCTTCAATTATTATTTTGGTGTTGATTTTCAACACTCCCCCTCAACACCAACTCTCACTATTTTCTTGTGTCAGTGATGGCGAAACATTTCGAACTTGCCAATGCTTAAGCTTTTTGTGAACAAGTCTGCAACTTGATTATCTGTCTTGATTTACCTCATTTCAATTTCTTCTTGTAGAACCGTTTCTCTGATATAAAGTGATAGTGTATTTCAACATGCTTAGTTCTTGCATGAAAGACCGGATTCTCTGCCAAACGAATAGCTGATTGATTGTCACAATACAACGGTACTGCATAATCTACTGATTGATGTAGATTATTCATTAGCTGTATCAACCATGTACACTCTTGTTGCCATTGCCGTTGCTTTCGATACTCCTTAGGTGGTTGATAATGATACTGTTGGTTGTCTTTTGCTACACCAAGAAATTGTTCCAGAACCCAGCTTAAACACATACCCAGTTGTTGATCTCCTGGTGTCATAATCTCCTGCATAGTCTGCATCGCAGTAACCAACTAACTTGTTGTCTCCACCTTTCTTGTACAAAAGACCATAGTCAATTGTACTCTTCACATATCTCAATATTCTCCGAACTGCTTCCAAATGTGACTTCTTTGGATTTTGCATGTACCGACTCATTACACTAACTGCATAAGAAATGTCAGGCCGAGTTAAGGTTAAGTAGATCAGACTGCCTACCAATTTTAGATACATTGTCGCATCTTCCAAATATTTTCCTTCATGTGCACACATGTTTGCATTTGGCTCCATCGGCGTTGAAATTGGTTTGCATTCAAGCATTCCGAACCATTTTATCAAATCTTTAGAATATTTTTGCTGACAAAGAAATATTCCTTTTTGTGTATGATCAACCTCTAAACCAAGGAAGTGCTTGAGTTGGCCAAGTTCTTTCATCTGGAAACGGACTGACAAATTCTCCTTTGTCCGAAGAATTTCTGCCTCATTATCACCAGTTATGATTAAGTCATCCACATACACTAGCACAATAGCTAGCTTTCCTTCATTGGCTTTAAAAAACAAGCTGGAATCTGCAGATGTTACTGAATAACCACTTTATGTTAGAAATTCAGCAATCTTACCATACCATGCCCTGGGTGCTTGTTTTAATCCGTAGAGTGCTTTCCGTAGCTTACACACATATTCAGGATGATCTTGGCTCTGAAAACCCATTGGTTGGATCATGTAGATCTCTCGATCCAACTCTCCATGAAGAAAATCATTCTTCACATCCATCTGCCACAGCTTCCAATCTTTGTTTGCTGCAAGTACAAGTAGGACTCGAACAGTTGTAAGTTTCGCCACTGGACTAAATGTTTCATCATAGTCTAGTCCATACTGTTGAGAGAAACCACGAGCTACCAATCGTGCCTTGTATCTCTCGATTAACCCATCTGGTCTACGCTTTATCTTGTAAACCCATTTGTAGGATATGGGTTTCACATCTCTTAGCTTTCGCACCAGATCCCAAGTTTGATTTTGCTGAAGTGCATCGATCTCTTCTCTCATAGTTGTCATCTACTCAGATTTTTGCGATGCTTCTTCAAACGTCTCAGGTTATATTGTTTCTTCAATTATGGATGCATTGGCATATTTGGGATTTGGGCTTCGTGTTCTTGTTGACCTACGGAGTTGAGATTGTGGAGTTGATTCTTCTATTTCAGTAGGCCCAGCTTCTTCATTTAGTTGTTGATATATGCCAGTTTACCAAGGATTTTGAGCTATTCTTTGTTCGGCATCATCATCGCCTGGATCTCTGGATTCATCTAAACTTGGTTGGAATTAAATAGTATGATCCCCCATCTTTTGTTGCAGCTTATCTCCAAATTCTCTTGAGTCTGGCAATGCTTCCTTCTCTGAGGACCACCAAGAAGATGCTTCATCGAACACCATATCTCGTGAAGTGTAGCATCTTCCACTCGTTGGATCACAAAATTTCCACCCTTTTCTTTGGCTATCATATCCCACAAAGATACATCTAACAACTTTCTTGTCAAATTTGCTCCATAAATGATCAGGAACAAATACATAACACACACAACCAAATACTCGAAAATAGCTAACTATAGGTTTCATGTTCCATAGTTTCTCAAAGGGTGAAACAAATTCTAACCTTGGTTGAGGAAGTCTATTGATCACAAAGGCTACAAATTCCTATCGCTTCAAATTTCAATACCTCCCAGGTACATTCTTTTCATGTAGCATACTTCGACAAATTTTTGCAAGATGTCGATTCTTTCTCTCTGCTACACCATTTTGTTGTGGCGTGTTGGCACAAGTGTATTGATGACGTATACGACATTCCCTTAGGTATTGAGAGAACTCGCTTGAGCTATATTCTCCGCCATTGTCAGTGTGCAAGCAACAAATCTTCTTTCCAACTTCTCCTTCAGTTGACTCTTTAAACTCTTTAAACTTTGATAATACGTCAGATTTTTCTTTCATAAAGAAAACCCACACATACCTTGAGAAGTCGTAAATGAATGTCACCATATATCGCATACCGCCAATTTATGGTTGCTTAACAGGACCGAATACATCAGAGTGAACTAACTCCAATGGTTCTTTTGCTTTAAACTTTGATTCCTCATATGGCAATTGGTGAGCTTTACCATATTGGCATCCTGCACAGATTGTGTCTGTTCGCACGTCTAGTTGAGGAAGCCCTTTAAGCATCGAATTCTTCACCATCATATTTAGCTTGGAATAGCTAACGTGACCTAACCGCATATGCCATAGATCTGTTGTCTCATTTCTTCTTGTCTTGTCTACATATACAGATTCTACTGACATCACGTAGACTGATTCCAATCGTTGCCCCTCCATTGTTGATGTTTCTAAGATTTTGAGATCACGATACACCTTCACGTCTCGGGGACCGAACAAGACATAGTGGCCTGATGATGTTAATTAAGCCACAGATAGAAAATTTGTCTTCATTCCTGGGACATGATAAACATCTTGAAGTGGTACTTGGTTAGTACTATATCGAGGCGTAACTATCGTTTTACCGATGTGGGCTATCGATAACCTTGAGTTGTCAACTGTCACCACTACATGACCTCCCTTGTACTCAGACATGCTTTCCAACTTATGTTTATCACCTGTCATATGATTTGAGTAGCCCGAATCTATGATCCAATCATTCTTGTAGTCAATATGTTTTGATGTTGTCACCGTAAGAGCCAATTCTTCTTCCTCTGTAGGGAATAATGCTTCGGTATCCCAACCATCTTCGCTATGCTCCTTAGAACTGGAAGTAGCTGTATTGCTTTCAACAGGATTTTTCTTACTCCAACAATCTTTTTCCATGTAACCCATCTTTCCACAGTTGTAACATTCACCGTCAAATTTTCTATTGTTATTGCGGTTCTTCGAAGCTCCCTCTGGACGAAAGCCTCCCTTTTCCTTGAGGAATTTTTCCTTTATCGCCATCATTTTTATATCTATTTCCATTGTATCGCTTGAAAGTGCCTTTGCTTTTACTAGTGTAGAGCGCTTCTTCTTCACCCTTCAGTTGGACTCCTCCCATTTGCTTAGCCATAGCTTCTTGACCGGCTAACAGATTCTCAAACTCAACAAGAGATGGTTTGGGTCGGCCATCCTTGTATAGCGGTAACAAACTCTCGATATTCGAGTCTCAAACCATGAATAATTATTCTCTTTATCCTCGTTTCCCCAATAGAAGCTTTTGGATCTAACTTTGAAATTTTGCGACATAATGACTTTACCTTGTGAAAGTATTGGGAAATCGTCATGTCGCGTTGCGCCATCGATAGTAACTCATTCTCTAGAAGTTGCAATCTTGTATCATTCTTCTTTGAAAAGAGCGTAACAAGAATGTCCCATGCTTCCTTTGGTGTTTTTGCATCCCGAATATGCTCCAACATTTCTTCTTCAATTGTGGTCTTCAAAGCAAGTATCGCTTTGCCTGCTTTAATTTTCCACTTCCACAAGATGCCGTTTGCATCTTCCACTGTTGGTTGTGTAACTTCATCACCACCAACAACCTCCCACAAGTCTTGACCTTGTAGATAAGACTCCATACATGTTGCCCATGTGTTATAGTTTTTGTTGTTGAGCTTCTTGATTCCTCCAACTACTTGAAGATCACCCATCATGTCGGCAAGACTTCGACTATACCGAACAAGCTTGACTAATAAACTTGCAGAGTACCAAACTCCTCACGACTCAAGATAACTCCACTAAGAACGATCTCTGACCGTCCCGCTCTGATACCAATTGTTGAGTAACATTTAGAATGAACAACTCTAAATTTACTAATATTAGATCCAAACAAGTAAACAAACTACTTGTATTATACTCACTATAACACCTTTCAAAAGCAACTCACAAATTGAAGAGAAATACAAACATTAAAGAGAAAGCTCTCAACTCACACTCAAACTAAGAATACAAAGACTTATTTGTTTTTGATGTAATGATTAAACCAAATTCAAGGTAGGCTATTTATAGTCCTCACCATGCAATCTACACCACACAAATATAAAACTAAGAAATAATCCTAGCCATACAAATCTTATCTACACACTTCTCTTTTCTACAACCTTCAACCACTTCATTTATTTCTAAAACCTTAAACTACTTCATTTATTTCTACAACCTTCAACTACTTCATTTATTTCTACAACCTTCAACTACTTCATTTATTTCTACAAACTTCAACCATTTCATTTATTTCTCTACCTCTTCAACTACTTCATTTATTTCTCTACCTCTTCAATTATTATTTTGGTGTTGATTTTCAACAGAACGCATTTATAATAACACCAGCATTGGTTCCAGTAGCAACAAGGTGAGGTTGTAAAGGATGTGCTACCATGCAGTACACCTGCAATACACCTAATGAATGATTGTGATACGTTGAAGCAATGACAGTTCCTTATGAACAAGTGGGGAAAAAAAGAGGTTTCTTTCAATCAACGGAACATAAAATTTGTTTCCTTTTCTTTTCACCCTTCATTTAGTTTTTTTTGCTCATGGTCACTAAGCCCTAAAATATATAATTCTGCTCCTTCTATTAAAAGATTTAAGTAGTCAAGTTCAAAAATTATGGTTAATTCCAGAATTGTACTTCAAAGTTCATCCGACAATCTTTTCAGGTTTTGAATGGAGTCATTTATTAAATCATCATTGTTATATTTGGCCCAAAACAAATAAAAAATAGCCCAAAGCCCATCTGCCTAAAATTAAACCCTTAACCTATTCCTATATATATATAACTAAAGTTTCCCGCATGAAGGATGAGAGAAAGTAGCAGCCTCCGAAATTGAAGAAGAAAAGAAACAGAGAGCAGTGCAGCGCATAGGAAACAAAGAGCAGAGAAACAAAGCAGAAAAATTAGTAGCTGCGTGAGTAAGGGAATCAATCCCTAAAATACAAGCTGTTCATTATTGCTTTCTTTGGTGGAGTCTCTTAAATTTGTACGGTAATATTTTGATTTAATAGCAAGTTTGTTAATTTATCTTGCTATATATTACTAGTAAATTAGAAGGGATATTTTATGGGTTGGCTTTGGATTTTGGTATAATTTGTGAAGCTCTCTGAAAATTGGTATTTGTATCTCCATTTGGTTATTAGTGGATTTTTCCTCGGTGTGCCATCGTCAGTGGAGTAGACTTTTCACATTGAAAAGTTGAACCACTTAAATCATTGTGTGCCATTTAATTTCTTACTATTTATTACTTTTACCGTTACCCATTATTATTAATTTGTGCAACCAAAATTGGACCCGATCTTTGTTTCCGCAAGTGCTAATTCGTAACAATCATCATATCTAATTCCAATATCTAGTTCCTCTTCATCAACATCTTTACTTATGTTTACCTTTAGTATTCGTTAGTAGAATTTTTCTTTTAATTATAAAAGATCCTTCATTTTTTTTGGTATGATGATGTGATGTTCTTTCTTTCCTCCAATCAAACGTTCATTATCAAGTTCATTTGTATCCCTTCGTTGTAGGATTTTAAGGTCTCTATCACTAGCACATCATTCATCATCTGATGGCTCATCATCAAATACCAAAAGATCCTTATCATCTTTGAGTGCCTTAAGTTTCATATACCTATGTTTAAGTTTCTTGTTATACATACAATAAAACAAAAAATTCATCCCAAGTGTGCTTAATCGATTTTATGAATTGATTTTTTATTTCTTCTTTTTCATTTTATGGCTATTGGACTTTTATAAAAAATCTAGATCTAGCTTAAAAACTACACAATTTAGCCCCTTATTATTTCATGAAAGATGCTTAAGTCTCATGGTGCCTCAAGATGTATAGCCCAAGGCATACACCTCATTGTAAAAGACGTATGCCTCAAATTATGTAGATAAGACGTTAGCTCAAGGCTCCCATTAGCTGCCTCAGCTCAAGGTGCCACCCCAATACGCTTTTTGGAACTATGTACTTATTCCCTAACACGTTTAGAATTGGATTCATACACACATGAATACATTGTGCAAGTGTTATGCAATCAATTAAGGCTAAGGTTGATTGATCAAAGCTCTAGATCAATTGAGTTCAATCTAAGAGCTCTCGGGTTGCAATTTTAAAAGGTAGATTGATCGAGGTTCAAGATCAATCGATAATTGATCATGTTCAATCTAGGTACTCTCGGGTTGCAATTGTTTGGGACTATATCGATCGAAGTTTTATTTCAATCGATCGAGATAATGGATTGATCGAATTGAATCTAGACATTCTCGGGTTATGGCTAATCGTTATTTGATCAATCGACTTATCGTTTCGATTGATTGAGAATGTTTTAAATCGATTACTTTATCATTTCGATCGATTGAGAATGTTTTAGGTTAATCAAGCACGTAACTTTTGAGTGCAAAATCACTTTCTTAACTCAAACCAATTGTCTCAATTACCAAATTGCCCTTATTTAATACTGTACTATTAACTCTTTTATAAATAAAAAGGTCATTATGATTTAACCACCAAATCTAAAGATTGGGATGATAAGGAAGTATATGATTTAACCATCAAATCTGAGTGGAGCAATGCAGTTGAATTTCTTACAGTTCAGAGAGTGGCTATATCTAGTTGAATATGATATAGACCAAACAAGTAACATTGAGACAAATGAATTTCATAAAGTTCAATTAGATTCAGGGACGTCTTCTAGTCACAGAACATCATCTTTAGAATGAGAAGTTTTTTGGAAGAAATTGAACGGTCCTTTTAGACGAAATCATGGATTATTTTCTTGAAATGGAAAAGCGTGTTGCTTTACCAAATACAAAAAACAGAAGTTACTGCATTGGCGTTTGATCTTTCTATGACCAATTTGATAGTGAAGAAATTTCTTTGAAAGCCAAACTTAATGCTTGATACTTGAGTACCAATTTGCTGCTGCTACTGAATTTCTCATAGGCACTGATGATGGTAGTATTAAAGCATGGAACGCTGATGCAAAGAGAGTTATTTGTGACCTCAGTACAACTGAATCATTTCTGAGGGTGTTGGATATAAAGTGCCGTCCTATAAAACCAATTTTTGTTTTTGCAGCAACTTCAGAATAAGATGACCTAAGAGCCCTTGGAGAGTTCAAGGAATGACACTCTTCGTCCTGCTTGGTCTTACTTTCATCAAGATTAAAGAAATTGATGTACCAATTTGCTCTTGCTATTGAATTTGAAAGAGTAGATTAGCGGCAAATTGCAAAGTTGATTGGTATTGCTGATTCTTATCAACCTCACCCCCTGATGCATCCTGACCTCCAAGGAGTGTAGATTGCAGCTGTTGGACTTGATATGTGTAGATTACAATTGCAACAAGTTGTACTCATGCTGAATTCTTGGCCCTTTCCTTGCTCCATCAATATTGACAAAGAAATTACAACCATTGATGGCCAATCCAGGGGTAACACATAGCGGAAATGTTGATTAGTTGCTAGCTTATGCAACTATGGGTGGATTATTTATAACATGCACTGGTTGCCTAGGAATTCCAGAAGCATGAGCAAATGACAAGATGGTTGTGAAGCTTCCTGAAAAGTTTAGGAATGTGAATGCAAAGATATCCAACCAGGATTCAGCTCTACCTATGGAAAATCAGCAGGTTATTCTAGGGAGGATAAGAAACTGATGTACCAATAATTGAAGCAGAGCCAAATTTAAATAGAGAAATAGTTGGACAAAATCCTGATTTGAGACACTCTGCTTTTAAACCAACTTCCCCTTGTATTAGAGCTATAGGGAACTTGGCAAGGACTTTTAGAGCTACAGAAACCAAAATAGTAAAGTCATTAGTTTAGATTAATGGCAAGAAATGAAGGCCATTGATGAGGAGTATAAGAGGAGGCTAAGAGCATTAGTTTCTGAACCTAATGCTCTAATACCATGTTGTAAATTGAATTCCATATTGATAAAAATCAACAAATGTTGTAAATTGGTGTTGAAAAATGCCAAGGCCAAAGGCCAAGGCCTAAAGGCCTTCCCACACAAAACAAACTCTCGTAAAGTTGTATTATTCTTATTTTATTTCTTCTTGATATAGATCACATATATTTACTATTGTTATGACTAAAATACAGTTGTAATACACTAATATACAACTATAATACGCTAATACAAAGCTTAATACAAAACTGAAAATAAAGCTGGAAATCACCCTGAAAATCAGGAAACTACCTCTTGAAAATAAAGGACTAATTCCAATCTGAAAAATAGGAAACTACCTCTTGAAAATCAGGGACTGCTTAGGAATCAATCATACGCCTAAATTGATTTCCTAGATAGGATCAAAAAGGTCAATATATACATTTTTATTGTGATATTAACATAAGTAATTATGATAATACCATTAAGCCACATTAAAATTACAAAGATAGTATAAAGACAATAAAATGCCACAAAATTAGTTTACATGATGTTTCAAAGCATAAAATGTATATATTATGAAAGTGTATTAATTAAATTATGTATCAATCGATCAAGAAAATGAAAAATCCATCTGATAGCAATATCTCATAAAATAAGAGGAAAATTTAACAAAATGAGGAGGATGAGGTGAGTAAGATTTTTTTTTACTTGAAGAAACTAAAAAAATAGGAGCAATAGATAAAATAAAAAAGAATGAAAGAAAAATAAAAGACAATAGGATGTGGAAAGAGATATATTAGATTTTGTTTGATGTTTTTTGTTTTGTTCATTTAGAGTAAGATTTTTGTTTAACGTATATTATTTTGTATTTTTTTAAATAGTGATTGTGTTGATATGTTTAATTTAAATTGGTTTAAAGAATGGTGGATTAATATACATAATATAAAAAATTTGTCCAAAATCTAGACTGTTTCAGCCTAGCCTAGCCGTCACAGAGCTACGCCCTTGGCACCAGCAGTAGTAAAAATCATAACAATTAAAAGAAGGGGGACTTTTAGACTGTTACAGTGTGATATTTGGAATAAGCTACAATTATGACATACATAACCTCAAATGGGTGACCTGACCAACATAGCTCATGGCACATCCCACATATGCAAATAATATCAGCAGCCAAATGCAAATGCATAATATAGATGCATTCTCCATTACCTTCCTCCACACATTGCTTCGGTAGGCTTCCCCTTAGGCTCTACTAACCCCGTACAAACAACAAAAAAGGAAAGTTAAGCAACTACTATCCTTGCATAAAAACTGTATCTTTTAAATTTCAGAGAATAGTTAAATGGTAAAGGATTTGTTGTTTCATATTGAAAGTGAACGTATTCATGACTCATAAATCACTAGACCAAAGTAAAGGTAAAATGACATAATCTTATTGTCAGCCTATTTATTATCTGATCATTTTACCCCAGTATAATGGGTCAAAATAGGGCGAAAATTGAAGAAAAACAAACTTGTAAGAATCTTCAACTAGAAAACAGAACTTGTACATAAACAACTCAGTGAAGCTGGCTATCAATAATTTCTTTATTGTGTAAGCCTTATTTTGTTTGATAAAATTAATGGTTATTAGGAAGGAAAGAAAAGTAATGGTATTCAAACAACGGGAGATGGAATCAATGCTCTTTAGACATTTAGAAGAGCGGATGGAATCGGTAGTCTTAGAACTTCAACCAGGTAGATCATATTGAGCAAATCATTTATGTATTTATCTAGCTAATCAGGATTTTAAACAAAAATAAGAAAAAGGGAATTGATATTTTAAAAGAGTAAAAAACACTCATGCTAAAAACAACTAAATATTTTACCTCATAATTTAAAGTTTTAGTACTCTTTAAGAACCCGCATTAACAAAATCTACTCTAGTAATAAGGCTACCCAAGAAAAAAAAATATATATTAACAAATTAATAATAAGATTATCAAAGCTGATACCGTTTACTTTCAAAATGGGAAAGCATTCACATTGCAAGCAAAACATGCTATTTCTCCTGTGAGTAAAAGCTGACAAGCTCAACTTCTAATCAACATATTTTGTAGCAGTACATAAGCTACATAAGCTCCTTTATAATGACCTTAAAATTTAGGGTGTGTGATACCTAGTCCCTTCTTTGTAAAAAAAGTATACTTTAGTAAGTTTGTTTTTTACTTAAATAAGTCCCTTATCTTATGAAAAGGCACCCGTAAGTTAAATTTCTTATTATCAACTAAAAAATGCTCAATTTTTTTTCCCCCTCACATGTCTCTTTAACGAAAGATAGGTGTGCCATTAAATTGTATTCTCACAAGTGAACAGTAACCAACTATGCTTAGCCTATTGTTACCGCCATTTTCATCTTATTTCTTTTTTCGACAAAATCCAACATTTTACATTCTTTCTTCTCTCTCTTTCTCCGATTCTCTCTTATATTCTCTAAATCTATTTAATTATGTTATATATTGCTCCTTACTCATCAAATTAGAAAAGTCCCACGTTTGTTAGGAATGTAGATAGATGTTGGATTTGAAGCTATAAATAAAACCCTTTTTCACTAAACATCCCAAAATTTATAAATCTTTCTCTCTTTTGTAAGAGTAATTGATTAGCTCAATTTTGTCCAATTAGTTGTAATTTTTGAGTTCATCCATTTGGAGATAGTGGAAGTGGTCAACGACGCCCGAGGACCTAGGTAACATTTATACCGAACCTCGTTAAATTTATGGTGTTATTCTTTTTCTACTTTAATATTTCTGTTTAAGTATCTGTTTTAGTTTATTTTAACATTATATTTTCAATAACATTATTTTGTCGAGTTAGTTTGAGTTCTATTCATTTAAATTATAAGTGAATAGTAACTACTTAGAATAGGGAAAATATACCCAATTTTCCCAACAATTGGTATCAGAACCGAAGGTTTTCTAACTAGGAATTTGTTTGTATTCCGTTTGTTTGCTATTGGAATATAATTGCTAGTTGTTGTAATTTGAAGAAATGGCGGAAGAAAAATTTCTTTCAAACAAAAGCTAGTCATCCACGTCAAGCAGAACTATGGTGATGAATGCAAGGTTTGAGGTGGAGAAGTTTGATGAAATCGGTCATTTCGGCATGTGGCAAGGCGAAGTTCTAGATGCTCTGTTTCAACAAGGTCTAGACATCGCCATTGAAGAAGATAGACCAGATGGAGTAGATGAAGTAGAGTAGAAAAATATCAACCAATTGGCATGTGGTACAATCCGTTCGTGTTTCTCAAGAGAACAAAAGTACACGTTCATGAAAGAGACATCCACAAGTAAGTTGTGGAAGGCGTTGGAGAACAAGTTCATGAAGAAGAGTGGACAAAATCGGCTCTATTTGAAGAAGAAGTTGTTCCAGTTTGAATACTTTTCAGGTACTACAATAAACGACCACATTACTGCTTTTAATCAATTAGTAGCATATTTGTTAAATATGGATGAAACTTTTAAAGATGAAGATTTAGCCTTGATGTTGTTAGCCTCCCTTCCTGATGAATTTGATCATCTTATTACGAGCTTACTCATTGGGAAGGATAAAGTGTCTTTTGAGAAAGTTTGTACTACTTTGTATAGTTATGAAATTAGAAAGAAAGATAAAAGAGAAAGCAAGAATGAAACAGTAGAGGCATTTTCGGTAAGAGGACGTCCGCAAACACAACAGAAAGGAAAGAGAGGTAGATCTCTATCAAAAGGAAGACTTGGTAAAGATGAATGTGCCTTTTGTCATGAGAAAGGTCATTGGAAGAAAAAATTTCTGAAGCTACAAAAGAAAGGAAAAGCTGTGCAATCTCATGCATATGTAGCTGAAAGTAATTCAAATTCAGATTTTGCATTGGTTGGTTCATCAACAGCATCTCATCCTGGTGATTGGATTTTTGATTTAACATGTACTTTCCATATGTCTCCTAACAAGGAGTGGTTGTTTAACTTTGAAGAACTAGACAATGAAGTTGTTTTCATGGGTAATAATTATCCATGCAAAGTTTTGAGAATTTGTATAATCCGTTTGAAGAATCAAGATGGTTCAACCAGGGTCTTGACATATGTTCATTATGTTCCAACTATAAAGAAGAATCTCATTGCTGTGGGAGTCTTAGAATCAAAAGGCTTCACTGTGACCATACAAAATGGGGCATTGAAGGTTACTTCTGGAGCACTTGTGGCGATGAAAGGTGTTCGGAAGAATAACTTGTACTACTACCTTGGTAGTACGGTTATTGGGACAGCATCAACAACAGTTTCAGAGGAAGAAAGAGATTTAGAAACTACCAAGCTATGGCATATGCGTTTGGGACATGCTGGTGAAAAAGTTTTGCAGATTTTAGTAAAGCAAGGCCTATTAAAAGGTGTGAGAACCGGCAAGTTGAAATTCTGTGAGCATTGTGTATTGAGGAAGCAAAAAAGAGTAAGCTTTGGCACTACTCTCCATAATACAAAGAGTATTTTGGATTACATCCATATTGATGTATTGGGGCCAACAAGAACTCCAACCATGAGTGGCAAACATTATTATGTCACTTTCGTTGATGACTTCTCCAAAAGATTTTGGGTGTATCTCATGAAGAATAAGGATGAAGTGCTGAGGATTTATCTCAAGTGGAAGAAGATGATCGAGACTCACACTGGTAAAAAGATCAAGCGTCTGAGGTTTGATAATGGCACTGAGTACACAAACGATCCATTTATGAAAGTTTGTGAAGAAAAAAGGATAGTGCGACACTTCACCATCCGAAAAACACCACAACAAAACTTAGTTGCAGAACGTTAGAACCAGACTTTGTTGGATAATGTTCGGTGTATGTTGTCAAATGTTGGTTTAGGCAAGCAGTATTGGGTTGAGGCTGTGACATATGCATGTCATCTCGTCAACCGTCTACCATTATCTGCTTTTGAAGGAAAAACACCTATGGAGGTATGGTATGGAAAACCTGCTAGAGATTATGATTTCTTACATGTGTTTGGTTCAATTTCATACTACCATGTAATGGAATCAAAGTTGGACCCAAGAGCCAAGAAAGCCATATTTTGGGGATCCCTTCTGGTTCTAAGGGATATCGACTATGGTGCCTTGAAACGAAAAAGATAGTCTTTATCAAAGATGTTACCTTTGATGAATCTGCATTGTTGAGAAAGGTAACTAAGAAGATTGATGGCACTTTAGAATAGGTGGAGAAAACTCCGAAACAGGTGGAGTTTGAAAGCAAAATTATTAATCCAGTTAGTGAAGATAAGACAGAAGCTGATCCTCCATTGATAGAATATGAATCAGATGAAGAGGTTTTAACCCAAGAACCTCCATAACAACAAGAAGGAACTACAGTTGATAAGCCACGACGACAAAATGTCAAGGTACCTACTCGATACAATGATTTTGAAGACCTACCTGCTCAGTTTAAGAATACGGTGACCTGTGCACTTTCAATTGTGCATGATGATGTTCCTTCCATATATAAAGAAGCAATTAAAAGCCGTGAATTTGAAAGATGGAAGGAAGCCATGGATGAAGAACTTCTATCCCTTCAGAAGAATAAAACATGGAAGTTGACATAACTAACTAAGGGCAAGAAGGCAATTGGCTGCAAATTGGTGTATGCAAAGAAATATGGATTTCCTAACAAAGATGGTATTCGCTACAAGGAAAGGTTGGTGGCTAAGGGCTACACTCAGAAGGAGGGAATCGATTATAATGAGGTATTTTCTCCAATTGTAAAACATTCCTCCATTAGAATTTTATTGGCCTTGGTATCATAGTTTGATTTGGAACTAGTTCAACTTGATATGAAAACCATGTTTCTACACGGTGAATTAGAAGAGGAAATCTATATGTCTCAACCAGAAGGGTTTATTGTTGCTGGTAAAGAGAATTGGGTTTGCAAGTTGAACAAATCATTGTATAGATTGAAGCAATCTCCAACGCAGTGGTATAAACGATTTGATCAGTTTATGTTGCATCAGAAGTACACCAGAAGCACACATGATCATTGTGTGTATTTTTGCAAGCTACAAGATGAGTCTTTCGTATATCTCCTATTGTACGTTGATGATATGTTGATTGCATCGAAGAGCCAAGCAGAAATTGAAAATTTGAAGGCTCAACTAAGTCAGGAGTTCGAGATGAAAGATTTGGGAGAAGCTAAGAAGATTCTCGGTATGGAGATAAGTAGAGATAGGAAGAAGGGGAAGCTTAGTTTGACCCAGAGTCAATATTTGAAGTGGATACTACAACGGTTTGGTATGAATGACAGGAAAACCTGTAAGTATTCCGCTAGTTCCTCAATTCAAGCTTAGTGCTCAATTATCTCCTAAGAATGATGCAGAACGAGAATGTATTGCATAGGTACCATATGCAAATGCGGTTGGTAGCTTGATGTATGCAATGGTGTGTACAAGATCTGACATTTCACATGCGGTTGGTGCTATAAGCAGGTACATGCATGATCTTGGTAAAGGACATTGGTTGGTTGTGAAATGGATTCTATGGTATATTATAAATACTATAGATGTTAGTTTAGTATTTCAGCAGGAAATACCATTGGTTAATGTGCAGTCGGATATTGTGATTCTGACTATACAGGAGATTTAGATAAGCTTCGATCAACTACTGGTTATGTGTTTACTCTTGCTAGAGCACCAGTCAGTTGGAAGTCTACCTTGCAGTCCACAATTGCTTTGTTTACTATAAAGGCAGAGTATATGGAAATTACAAAGGCTATAAAGGAAGCTATTTGGTTACGAGGTTTGCTTGAAGACTTGGGAGTTGGTCAAAAACATATTAAGGTGTTTTGTGATAGTCAGAGTGCTATTCATTTAGCAAAGAACCAAGTCTACCATGCACGTACAAAGCACATTGACGTTCGTTATCATTTCGTGCGAGAGATTATTGAAGAAGGTGGAGTACTAGTTCAGAAGATTAGTATGACAAAGAATCCCACAGATATGATGACCAAGGTGGTAACATCAATCAAATTCAAACATTGTCTGGACTTGATTAACATCCTGCAAATCTGAATTGGCATTGGCGTCGTTGATATAGTAATTGAAGAAATAATTTAAAATCACTAAGTCGCTAAGGTGGAGATTTGTTATATATTGCTCCTTAGTGAGAAAATTAGAAAAGTCTCACATTGGTTAGGAATGGAGATTGATGTTGGATTTGGGGCTATAAATAAAGCCCTCCTTCACCATTTGTAAACATCCCAAAATTTGTAAATCTTCCTCACTTTTGTAAGGGCAATTGATTAGCTCAATTTTTCCCAATTAGTTGTAATTTTAGAAGTCATCCATTTGGAGATAGTGGAAGTGGTCAACGACGCCCGATGGCCTAGGTAACATTTATACCAAACCTCGTTAAATTTATGGTGTTATTATTTTTCTACTTTAATATTTCTGTTTCAATATCTGTTTTAGTTTATTTTAGTATTATATTTCCAATAGCATTATTTTTTCGGGTTAGTTTGAGTTCTATTCATTTAAATCATAAGTGAATAGTAACTACTTAGAATAGAGAAAATATACCCAATTTTCCCAACAGATTACAATGAGAAACCAAATACCATACAAATGTTATTGTGGTAATGATGTATATGAGGCAACATCTTATACAAATAGAAATCCTGCAAGGATATAATATGGATGTGAGAATGGACTTTCGATTTTGTTCTTCAAGCTATTTTACGTGGTGTTATTTTGTTTATCGTCATCTTTATTTTATTAAGAATATTTTTTTCTCTATTTGTATTTTAGAGAACACTATATTTGGGACTTTCTCTTAGTTTTAGTAATGTTTGCTTTGTTATCGTACTATTATCTACGACAATTTGTTGAAGATTCTGGGTTGTTTTATCCTGGAGACAAGGAGGCTGTATTTATTTGCACAAATTTAAACAGAATTGCAAAACGTCTTAAAGAGAACGACCTAATCCGTAACTCAACTCAAATAGTTCATTTTAAATTATCGATAATATTATTCTAATACAATTTTAACGTACTTGTTTCGACATTTAGTTATAAAAGGAAAGAGTAACACTTTTAATTATTTCTTTATTTTTACTTCCATTATTCTATAAATAACACATATAAAATTTATTTTTTATATATAAATTTCTTAAAAAGCTAAAAAGATTTAGTGTAACTCTCTCAATTATATTTTTCTTTTATTCTTAGTATTTTTCAAATGATATATATAGATTTTACTTCTTTTTCGAGTTAGTTTTCCTAATAACCACGTGATTGTACACTAAAGGGTAATTGAAGTCATTTTATTTCTTTTCTTTTTTTTCTTCCCGTCGACCAAATTTTATTTTTACATCAAGTCCAAAACATCCTCTCAACTTTAATAAGATGATTTATTTTTTTAGATAGAGATATATAAAGATAGAGATGAAACTATAAGCTCCTGCTTACCTTAGAAAAGTAGAGATATTTCTTTCAGTATTGGTTATGAGTTTTTGAGCTCCTGCATGCTTAAATCAGAATTCCTAAGGGTGACATGCATTTACTTATCTAAATGTTTTAAGGTTGTTTTAGTACAGTGTATAACTCATAAAGGTCTACCGTTTGATTGAATGATGTCACGTGGAGAGGTTTATAAATGGCTTCCAAGTTCTTGAAGAGAAATGTCTTCCATCTTCATAATATATTAATTCCATAATTTTAGTATATTATTTTATAATTATAAATTTTAAGAATATTATTTTATATTTTATGAATTTGAAGACACGTTAACCTTTAGTTTGGGAGAACTTTTCTTTAAAAAAAATGAAGGAGAAAGTTTTTTCTTATTCAATTCCTTTCTGTCTTATTCTTTAAATACTTTAGACTCAATCAGTTAATTGTCTTAGTGTAGTCCCTAAATACAATTTATCTTTTTTTCATTCGGTTTATAAGCACTCTTATGATGCAAAGAGAGAGGGATGAAATTAATAGAATCGGTTATATCTTATATTTTAAAATTAATACACTATTATAAAAAAATGTATTTAAGTCGATATATAAAGTCGATTTTTGAAATTTATAAGCACTCTTCTGATGTAAAGAGAGAGGGATGAAATTAATAGAATCGATTATATCTTATATTTTAAAATTACTACACTACTACAAAAAGAGTTATTTAAGTCTATATGTAAAGTCGATTTTTGAAAAAAATCAACTTATAATGAATTTAAAGTCGGTTTGGTGTAGAACCGACATTATCCACGTAGGACGTAGTGTCGATTGACGTGATGAATCGACGCTACGTTACGTGGATAGCGTCAGTTCCACTTGTCAACCGACGCTACGCTACGTGGATAGCGTCGGTTCACCATGTCAACCAACGCTATCCACGTAGCGTAGCATCGGTTGACACCTATAATCGACGCTATACATGTGGATAGTGTCGGTTGACACTAGAACCGACGCTACACACATAGATAAATTCTTTTTTTTTTCTTTTCTTTCTTCCCTAGACAGAAACTATTCCAAGCGCTGCATAACTCTCAAAAATCAAAAACCTCATCCACTCTTTCTCATTTTCTAGTCACCTACGACCACCATTTTTAGCGCCGGTTAGTGGGTTTTCTTTCTTTCTAACTAATCTTTTAGATCCCCTATTTTTTTAGCAACATACTCAAATTTTTTATACTTATTTCTCACTTACAAAATACCAATTTTTCTTCATTTCCTTCATTTTGTTACTTCATTTACTCTTGTAAGTATTTCTATTAATTCTACGCACTTATTATTCATATTTTTTCTGTTATTATGTGTTATTATTTATGTGTATAAATTTTTGTATTATATATGTAGATTTGTATTATAATATCGGGAGAAAATACACTATGATAATTTTTCTGTTATTAATTAATATATTATTTTCAATTATTTGTATTATTTAAACTATTAGTTAAATATATTTTTTTCCTAATGTTATTTAGTGATCGAATACAGGTTTTAATTTGAGTATAATAGAAAATAAGTAAATTTTGTAAAAAAAAAAAAGGTTTAAAGTCATTTCATTTAAAGTCATTTTTTTCACTTTTTGTAGTAGTGATAGAATCAATTAACTAAGAGGAAGATGTAGGATTTGTTAAGTTTTCTGCAGTTCTACATCGGCAAGGAGTTCGATAAAAATACTACTTATAAGCTTAGACAACATTGAGTTCGACAAAAGTGTTGCTTATAAATTTGGGCAATCTTTAATCTAATAAAATTTTATTGAGTTGAGTTAAATGTGAGTTTCTAATATGATATCAGAGTTGACAACAGTACTGCTTATAAGATTGAATAACTCTTAATTCAATGAGAACTTATTTAATTGAATTAGAACTAATTTTTAACGAGATTAATTAAATTGGTTAATTTTATACTTAAACGGACAAAGTAATTAATATTGAATGTATGGAAGGGTGTTATATAAACACTTCTGCCGATATTTGTAATAGTTGGATTAAATCTTAATAATTTTACTTAAATTTTCATTCCTATCATGATATCTCCGATATTTCTTTATTATTTTTATAAAATTTAATTACACTTGAGTTTATATATATATATATATATATATTATTTATTTAAATGTTTTATTTTTAACTCTAAAAAAATACATGTTTACATTATTATAAAAATATATGTTTTTAAGGTATTAAAAAAATTATAACTAACCACGTACATTTTTAATTTAATTGCATGAAAAAATCTCCTTAGTAAAGAAAAAAAAATTATTTTTCTTATAACTTAAATGCATATTTTTTTTAATATGGTAAGTAAATGAATATATATACTTTTTAACTCAAAATGAATAAAA
Source organism: Hippophae rhamnoides (assembly GCA_033030585.1). NCBI lineage: Eukaryota > Viridiplantae > Streptophyta > Magnoliopsida > Rosales > Elaeagnaceae > Hippophae > Hippophae rhamnoides. The sequence goes on from CM065429.1 coordinate 73,084,358, forward strand.
ATAAAATCAACAAACAAATAAAGATTATTTATTTACCTGATTCCCTGATGTCACATTTTATTCATGCTAATTTTTTTTTTAAGAAAAGATACATAGATGGATTGATTAAAAAAAAAAATCGAGTGATGATGAAATATGTAATTATAGAAAATATGCGACTATAGAGTCTGTGAGATAAAATTAAAACAAGTCCTTTTGGATTGAAAAATAATGAGAAGGAAGGGTATAATTATGTCATTAATTTACCGAATACAAGAGATATATTTATTTTAAAATAGTAAAAAATAGTATCATTTGTAAGTTCGATATTGAGACTCATAGTCTCAAATTTCAAATACAATTAAATTTTATTTTCTCTTTCTTTTCATATTGAAAATCATACCCCGAGAATTTGCACATTAATAACAACTTTTACATACAGCTTTTAATGACATTACTGTAGAGATATAAAATGTTATTAATTATTTTTAAAATATATTTTTTATTAATTAAATTAACTTTTTTTATTAAATATTTATTTTTAAAATTAATATAAAAAATAAAATTTTATGTATAAAATAAATTATACTATATAATTAAATCAATTTTATTTTATTTTTTCCTTTTCCTGTTGAAAATCATACCCCACCAATTTGTACACTAAATGATCAGCAACTCTCAAATACAAATTTTAATCACAAAGATATTAGATATTATTCGTCATTTTTAAAATTTATTAATTAATTTTTTTCCCATCTTCTACTTACATATTAAATTTATATTAATTTTAAATTTTATCAATTATAAATATTATTCCATCATAACGATCAATAAATTATCTGGAGACATGGCCTCATGAGTCATGAGTAAGGTCTTGAAAGGACGTGCACAGTGTAGAGACAATATTATATATTTAATGAGCATTTATATAGGTCTCGCTTTCACCTTTCAATTTCAAAAACAATACTGTATATATTTAATGAGCATTTATAGGTCTGCCTTTCAATTTGCAAAATAATACTGTTTGTTATTAGAAGAGTTATTATTTATTGTTTATGTAATACGTCATAGTTTTACTTCCTTTTTATACATTTTGTATTAAATTTTATTGTATTTAATTTATATAATATTTGATATAAAGTGTAATCAGATAAAATTAATTATAAATATATTTAATAAAATAATTTTAAAATTTATTTATATTAATATTTAAGTTATTTATATATTTTTATTAAATTTTAAAATAAAAAATTATTTTTAATTTAGAATGAAAGAAAAAATTAAGATATATAATTTTAAAATTAAAAATTTAGATACAATTTAAATGTTCAGTATGTTTAAAATCACGTTCTTTTATAGTTAAATTTATTATAATAGTATAATTTTTATAATTTTATAATTAAATACATTGATGTATACAAATTCTATGATCAAGGTTTTAATATTATTTAATAAATATATTATAATTTTTCTTAAAAAATTGTGAAAATGTACTCAATAAAAATGATGTAAATGAAAATAAAAATATAATTAATTATGTTATTAACACTGTTCTCGTTAAGTATAGTATTTTATTTTAAATTATCTGTACATCTCGTTTGGGCAGTGTATAACAGAACAGTTTTTATTAATTACCAACTTTTACACTAATGTAATAAAACTTAATAGCTTTAACATGAAAACTATCGTGTTTTTCATTATAAAATATTCACTTAGCTAACACACGTGTTAAAAAATACTACAGGATTTTGGTATTCAATTAATAAAAAAGTGTAAAAAACTATCTCTAACCATTAATACAACCTCTTTCAAGTATAGCTTAACTTATCAAAACGTCTAGTTTAGTAAGGAGAAAATAATTAATAGTTGATTAATAATCTTCTTTAAGAATTATAACTGGAAACTGTAATGCACTTGTCATACCTAGAAATAAGGTAAGAGCTCTGGATTATACAACTTCTATTGTTAATACCTCATGTATTTTAGACCAGATTCCTAAAACATTATCAAAGTTATAGAACACATATTATCTTTAAAACTAGCTAGCATCAATATTGAACTTAACATGGTTCTTGTGGAAGATATTATTGAACCAAATTTTTTTATTTATATGTAATTTAATTTATAAGTATGTTTCTCAAAACTATTATCCAATTCGAAAAAAACTACCAAATTTTAAATGAATATATCTCATATTAAATTTTATATTAGACATATAAGAATATTTTATACTTAAATTACTTGATCGATTGAGACATATTTGGATAGATCGAAAATTGATTTATTTATTTAAAAAATCATTAATTTAATTTTTAATTGAGATAAACTGATTAAGATTTAATGTTTAATAAATCGAGTACTAGATTGATAGAGAATAATGGATCTTACTATCTCAAGATTTATTCTTTAATATCTTAAATCAAGCGAGGATTGTTTAGATCGATCAAGTTCGACTTAATTCGATCAAGTGGTCACGGTTTTGACTTTAACCTAGTTGTTTATTCGAACTAAATATTTATATTATCATTTTGTTCATATTATTTAATGCACTATGAATTATTTAATAGATAATATTGTAATTGAACTTTAACCTAGCATTAGGCTAGGTTTCAATCTTTTTTATATAAAGAATCTAATGTTCCATATTTTAATTAAATACAAAAGCATAAATCTTTTCATTCTAAGTTCTCTCTTTCGAATTACTTTGCAATAAGAAGATTATATTTCTTTAATTACTCTATCAAACATTAGTGGTTATGTTTAATTGGTTAATAATTCTAATTAGTTTATGATATTTTGATTAAATTTTGATTTAGTTTATTTTTTATTTTGTTATTAAATTATTAGATCAAATGATCATATGTGTAACATTATAATTATTTGGTTTGATTATTTATTTTTAAAGAATCTATCTTTATTTAACTTGTGCTTAAATTGCTTGTTTTAATATTGTTAAATGATTTAATATTAACTGATATATTCTTAAGTCTTTTATCTAGAATTTTTTATTGTTTATTCTTCTATAAGATGCACGTTGCAATTTTGTTTTTGTGTTAACGTTTAAGTGTCAATTGAATGGGTTCAAATACATTGTTTGTGAAAACTTTGAAAGAAAGCAAAATGCTTGTAAATAAATTATTTTGGAGCATTAACTTAGTGAGTAGTTTGTATCTTAGTCTTGTAATCAAATATTATTTGTATAGTTAATTAATTCGATAAATCAATAATTTTTTTATATCTTTAATATGACCTAAGTTATTTAGGCTTAAAACTTTTATTTTCGTACAATTGTATGTTATTTGTGAATTTTTAATTTATCATATTTTTATTAATTATTTATTCATCTCTCTTCAATTAATTAAATTGGTAACATAAAAAATTTCACTTTTTCTTAAACTTTTTTGATTAAAATAAATTAAGATTGAATTATAAAGAAAAAATGTCCCAGTTTTTTAAAGTTTGGTTTTGAGTTTGAAAAAAATTAGATCGTTTATCATCCTCAGAATTGCATTAATGGTAAAAACTTTGACTTAATAGTTTGATCATTTGGGGAAAAAAAGGTTATAATTTAAAGTAGAAATTTCCCTTAATTTGTATATCATTTAGAATACTAAAATAAGCAATGAGTTAATTAATTTTTTTTGAAAAATAAAAAAATAAAAAAAAAGATTTAATTATATAATCAATTATAATAAAAATACATTCAACAATATAAACATTTTTTTTAGATTATTTTGATGTTAACATCTATAATACTTATTTTATTTAATAGTTTTTTATTTGCATGAACTATAAAAAATAAGTGAATATCTTCAGTCAACTTTATTAATTTTATAAACTTAGTCTATAAAATATCATTATCTCATGAAGTAATAGATTTATATCTAAAATTAAATCTAAACAAAAAATGTGCATAAATAATACAAAAAAAAAAAACTATGCAAAAAAGGATGTCACCTAAAATTTAGATCTAAATTAAAATATCATAAATAATTATTGATTTTATTTAATAAATAAAAAATAAAATTAACTACTAATTATAAAAGGAGGAAAAATTTAAAGACATGCATAGAACAGGTAATTAACTGGTAGAATTTGGCTATAATTGCGAAGAGAAGCAGCAGACCCAACTTGGAAATTTAAGTGACTGGGCTAATTAAAATAGAGTTTTCATTTAAATATTATCTGTACGTATGACCTGAATATATATAGCACACATACTGTTAATATTATGAGGACAATGCTCTTTTTTTTCTTCAAGGAAAAATATAATTTAATTTTTTTTTGGTAACTATATATGCATATAATTGAAAATAATGAAGATGGTTTAATTAATAAATTATTATTATTATATATAATTAAAAAAATATCATGACAGATGCAGAGATGGAGATAAATACGAATGTAATTAAATATTACAAATCACATTGCACGTATTATAATTTTTAATTTTTTTTTCTTCATATAAATGTACCATATATAATTTAGTGTGTAATATTAATTATCATTTACTCAAATAAATTTGAAATTTTAAGGAAAATTTATACAGAGTAAAAAAAAATTATAAATTAATATGTAACGAGATACCATATCCATATTTTATAAGCTTCTAAAATTTCAAAATAAATTGCTCAACTTAAATACAAAAATAAAAATTTCAAATATTTATAATAGTTAATTAGTAAATACATGAATAAAAAAATTCAGTTATTGGTCGTAAACTCGTAATACACATAACAATATATAAAAAAATGACACATAAATATTTATTCAAAGTTTTCTTGAAAATTTTCCAATATTTTCTAAACTTACTAAATTTTAATAAATTACACCTAGCTATTATATACCATAATGAAAATTTCAGATATTTATTGGATATTTTCATAAAAATTTCCGATTATTTCCAAATATTTTGAAAGGTATTTTGAAATTTTCATGTGTACTTTTATTTTATAAAAGTTAGGAAAATATTAGGAGATGCTGGAAATTTTAATCCATGCTTCAGCTAGAGGAGCCCATCAGACAAAGACTCATCTAGTTTGAAAAGATAACTCATTTGTCTCATTTGACTTAGTCCCTTTTGATTTTGTAAAAGATATAACTCATTTGACTTAGTCCCCCTTGATTTTGTATTTATTTTTGCTAAGATGAAAATGCAAAGTTAAGTTGTTTAATATTTTATGATATATATTTTTCAAATTTATTAAGATTTAATTATATATTACATATATTTTTTATATAATGTAAAAAAAAAATATACATGTTTAAAAATTTGATACATTATTTTTTTTTTCTTTATAACATAATTTATATTTTCTATTAAAATTTAAAAGTAAAAAAAAAAAACGTGAACAATTAAGTTGTATAAAATTGAGTGATTTATTAATAAGTTATATTCAAAGAAAGAATAAAACACCAAATATCTACAAAGACAGAAGTATATAAATAAGCGCATGTAAAGCTGCTGAATCAAAGAAGTTGGGAATCTTGCAGATAGCTTTTAATTATGGAGATTAGAAGGAGAAAAAACCCCTTTACATTCCTCCTCTTGTTCTTAACTTTTCTGATACTTTTGAGTCCGTATTGGTGCTCTGAAACTACGGATCTAACAACAATCCAAGTACATCAGTTGGTTCATGTTGGTTTGATTCTTGATATGGAGTCTAGGGAAGGGAAAATTATAAGCACCTGCATGAACCTGGCTATTTCAGATTTCTACCATCTTCATGATAATTATATCACAAGGCTTTTTATCCATTCAAAGGATTCCAAAGGAGAAACTTTGCAAGCAGTCACTTCAGGTAATTATAATTCAACCTCACTAATTCAGAGGCATAACCCTTATGTAATTTTTTGACAACTCTACTCTATAAATATTACACATAAAGTTTTCTCTGTCAAGAGTTGAGAGAGTCCATGCTCTCACCTGACTCCAAACAGATCCACCTTTACTTACTATATATCTAGTTTGTTTCAGTTATATGGCATATTATATTGTAGGTAACTTTGGTTCTATTCAAAACAGTTAACCTATTAGGTTGCGTAATAAATATGAGAACTTAATATTCGCCCATACCCATCAAATATTATAGATGAGATGGATTCTGTATTAGAAAGATAGATTAAATTTTAAGGGTTCATTTTAATTTGCAGCCTTTGAATTCTTGGACAATGTCAAAGTAGAAGCTATTATAGGTGGACAAACAAGAATGGAAGCAAAGCTTTTAGCAGAATTAGGAGAAAGAGCTAAAGTCCCTTTTATTTCATTTTCTCAACCGAGTTCTTCTCCAAATTCTAAACAACAATATCCCTTTCTTGTTCAAATGACTCAAGATGAAACTTTGCAATTTAAGGGTATGTCTACCATAGTTCAAGCTTTCAAATGGAGGGATGTTATAGTGATTTCAGAGGACTCTGCTTTTGGAATAGACAGTCGCAGTACTTTAGCCTTGATCGACTCTTTGGAACAAAATAACATAAGCGTCACACATAAGATTGTTGTTGCTACCTCATACACAAATGAAAAAATTGTTGAACAACTCCATAAGCTTATGACATTGCAAAGTAGTACAGTCTTTATAGTTCATATGTCGTCAAACGATCTCGTGTCTAGGTTTTTCGAAATTGCTAAAAGACTAGGAATGATGAGTGAAGGCTATGTTTGGTTTATGACTGCAACTACTTTGAATCACTTGCATAATTTTGTAGACAGAGAGTTAATACAAGGAGTAATTGGAGTCAAACCTTATATTCCACCTTCAAAAGAACTTCAAAACTTTAACTCAAGATTGAGAAGGAAGTTATATATTGAGAATCCTGATATGGAATTACTTGAGTACACAAGTGCTTATGGTATTTGGGCATATGATTCAATTTGGGTTTTAGCAGAAGCAGCAGAGAAAGCAAGATTCAAACTCAAATTCTCATATGGTTCTCAGTTTCTCAATGAGATTTTACAAAGTAGATTTATGGGTTTAAGTGGTGAAGTTGAGTTTATAGACAAGAAGTTATATTCAACTACATTTGAAATTGTAAATGTGATTGGAAAAGCAGAGAGACAAGTTGGATTTTGGAAAAATGAAGGAAGAAAATTAGTATCAAGTCCTAATGATCTTGAAAGAATTATATGGCCGGGAGGATCAATAAACATACCAAGAGGACGTTTGATGAGAACAATATATCTAAAAGTTGGTGTTCCAGTCAAGAAAGGTTTTAAAGAATTGGTAAAAGTGGAAAGAGATCCAAATTCAAATGGAACAAAAATAACTGGTTTTTGTGTAGATGTATTCAAGGCAGTAGTTAAGAACTTAACACATGTTAAATATGAATTTATTCCTTTTGAGAATGCTACTGGAAGGTATGATGAGCTTGTCGACCAAGTCTATTTTCAGGTACTTGCTTTTCCATCCACAATATTTACTGAATTACAAATGTGTCCTTACAAGTTGACTTAAATAACAAATAACAAATGTGTTTTTTTAAAAAAAAATTGAATTATTGCCTAAACGTGTATAAGTTTATTTTTAAACCCATTGGTTGCTTTCCTTAACTGTGTGAGTGTGTGTGTTTTGTTTGTGGCTTGGTGGATTAAAAAAAAAAAAAAGAACTACGATGCCATTGTTGGGGATACAACAATCACAGAGAACAGGTCAAATTACGTAGATTTTACATTACCATTTACAGACTTAGGTGTTGGAACGATGGTAAAGAATGAGAATGGAAACACGTGGATTTTCTTGAAACCATTCGCAGCAGATCTTTGGATAACAACTGGTTGTTTCTTTATCTTAACGGGTTTGGTTGTGTGGATAATTGAACGACCAATCAATCAAGACTTCCAAGGTACAGCTTCTCAGCAGATTGGAACCATTTTTTGGTTCGCCTTTTCAACCCTTGTTTTTTCTCAAAGTAAGTATTCAATCACCTACTAAGTAAGTATTCAATCACCTACTGTTTTTTTTTTTCCATTAATGAATTTTCATTCTTCACCTTTGGCCATCAAAAGAAATCAAAGTCAAAAGACTATAATACCTTCTCAAACAGAAAAAAAAATGAATAATTGGTTGACTTGGATTATAATTCGGTGAATCAAAAATATTACAAAGACTTGTAAATTAATATTTTTTTTTTCTACGGTTGTAATTTAATATATAATTGACTTTCTAACCAACACTGTCATCACTGCTTAAAAAATGGATATCTAAGCTAGGTTTTTTTTTTTTTAATTATTTAGTTACTTGACTATAAAAAAATTTCGAATGTCAACGACATTATGTTTGTACTTTTTTATAAAAATGAATTAATTATAAACAAAATATATAAAATCTCATTAATTTTTAGATATAACATTACAAATTCATTAACTATCAAATAATAAAATCATTATTTGAATTTATGTTTGTATTTTTTAAAAAAAAAATGATAACAATATTATCACAATACAAATTATTTTTACTATAAAAATGATATAAATAGTCCATTAACTATAAATAAAGTGTATAAAAGTCTATTATCTTTTAGTTGTGATAATACAATTTTATTAACTATTAAAAATTTGATAAGAAGTAAAAGAAGAAGAAAAAATGAGCACATATGCTTATTTACCTGCCCTTTTAACAATTTTTAAAGTTTTAAAATTGTTATAACCTTTCAATAACTAATAGAAAAAAAAATACTTTTTGATCTTCATTCCTCTTTAAATGTAAAATTATTAGTTAAACTAATAATCATTATCTTCGGTGCTTTATAATCAAGTAATTTTAATAATACATTTCAAGGCTACCGATCAATTTAGTCATTAATTTAGTTGTAGGTAATGTTTCAATTCACACATTTGATTTAATAACTTTATATTTAATTACTATAAATTTAATTTTTTAATTCATCTATTTTATCATTTATTTCAAAAAACATAATTTGATTTCTAAACCTATAATATAATTTATAATTTGATCATCAATGAATCGAATCAATCATATTAACGTTTCAATATAATGCCGTTAAATTAATTTGAAAAAAATTTAAATTTTAGATTAAATAGGTCAAATTTAATAACTTAATAAATAAATTATAAGATTAGGAGTAAAGTTTAATACCAAATATATAAATAAACATTTAATATTAGTATGTAATTATAATTGCATGTGCATATTGAATTTCAGGGGAGAGATTGATACACAACTTGTCAAAGTTTGTAGTGATTGTATGGGTGTTTGCTGTGCTAATTTTGACGTCAAGTTACACAGCTACATTGACTTCAATGATGACGGTTAAACGAATTGAGCTAAACACAAAGGGAAATTATGTTGGATATCAGAAGAACTTATTCAGTCTTAGTGATGTTAGCAATGATCATTCTAATTCCAAAGGAAGTAAGCCTTATAATTCCCTTCAAGAATTTTATGAAGCTTTATCCAAAGGAAGCAAACATGGAGGTGTCTCAGTTATTATTGCTGAGCTTCCATACATTAAAATCTTCCTTTCCAATTATTCTGATGACTTTTCGATGGTTAATTCCAAGTCTTCTACAAATGGTTTTGGCTTTGTAAGTACTCTATTCCCTCAAAACAAAATACCACTATCATAAATTTATGATAATCTTAAATAATGCGGTGTAATTTGATAATTAGCTCGTTATTGTCCCACCTTTAAAAATAATATCATATATTGGTTAAAAATAATACTATTATAAAATTTATTAAGATTATGCATGTTTTGTTAATTTTTTTAAGATTAAAAGATACATAATTATTATAGACTTTTACATGGTATCAAAACTTAATTCAATTAGTCAAAAAGAGATCGAACTTATCTCATAAAAAAAAGAAAAAAAATTACACATTTTGAGTGAATGTTAGATACAATATCACGTATAAATTAAGAATAATATTGTAATATAATTTATAAATATATATTATGAATATCTCTATCCATCCTGTTAACTCAAAGTTGTTTAATAAATTTTACAATCAATACTAATTTTTGAGAATTCAACCAAAGCTAAACACATTATTTCTTATTATCATAAATTTATAATATAAATCGTTTTTGTTAACAAATTTTTTTGTAATATAAGCAGCTATATTATACAAAATTATATTTATTAGGATTTCTTATTCTTGATCTCTTCAGGTTTTTATCAAAGGTTCACCACTGGTCCAAGAAATGTCTAAAGAAATTGCCAAATTAAGACAAAATGGTGAGCTTGCAAGGTTAGAAGAATTGTGGTTTAATAAGAATAAGTCAGCTAGTACACCTCAGTACCAAGGAAATGATCCCAATGCTCTTAATGTCACTAGATTTCGTGGTCTTTTTTATATTACTGGAGCCTCCTCAGTTTCTGCACTTATTTTGTTCCTAATTTTTGCCTTAAAAGAAAAATGGCATGTTGTTAAGAAATTTTTTAGGTTTAATTTTCTTAGTGTTATAAGAAAGTACTTTCTTCCCAAGGTATTTCATGTAAATGGAGAAACTGAGATTGTACAATTACCTTGAAGTGTGAACTATTTTTTGTTTTTTTGTTTTTTTTACTAGGTGAAATGTAAAGTATATTGTTTAGCTAGAAATACGTCTTAGGCTATGTAATCAATGTATTACTTTTTCTTCATTTATTTATATCAGTTTAATAATTATACTCGTATTTAGTTAAGAGTAGTTGTAATAGTAACCTAAATAATTTAACATATTCTTATATTTAATTATATTTAACTTAAATTTAAAATAAAATATAAAACATTAATTTAACTATAATAAGAATACTTATTTTTTAATATTCTTCAAAAATAGGTTAGAATGTTATATTTATCACAGTATTTATATAATTATTTATTATTATTATTTTCTCATTTTATGTGATCATTTAAAGTAAATAAAAGTTTATTTTTATTTATAATTTTATAAATTTTATTATAATATTTATTATTATTTTTATTAAATTAAATTCTTATTATCATTTTAATTTTCGTTGTGTATTTATTTTACTAAACAAACTTAAACTTAGTTTGTATTTAGTACTTTCTTCTTTACATTCAAGTATTTGTGATTATCAGCCCTTTTTATTTAATTTAATAAATTTTTTAAGCATTTTAAATATTTCTCTCTTTATTTTATATGTACTTGAATAATATAATCAAAATTTAGAAATCATCACATTATTATTCAAGCAATGTTAAATATTTCTCTCTTTATTTTTTAAGCATTTCAAATATTTTTTTAACATTTTTATATATTAAAATTATAGTAATTTTTTTTATTAAATATAATTACATAAATTTAATTATATTTATAAATAACATGTGTCGCATCAAATAATTCTTTTTAACACTCTCACTAATCTCTTATTTTGATTGGACTGAAACATCCCATTGACATAAATCAATTCATTTGTCAAAGAGACAATGGAGACATTACACAACTAATTAAGAATTATAGTATATAACTTCAATATCTAATTAGGGTAAAAAGTACAAAATTGACTTAATATCTTCACAAAATCTTTTACTCACCGACTCAATTTCAATTATTTTTATAATAAATAGAGTGACAGATGAATGAAAGTGAGAAAAGCAGCAAGCAAGCAAGCTTTCATTTCTTTATTGTTCTTTGTCTAATCAGCAAAAACTTTTCCTCTCTTCTTTATCAACAACTCCTTTCTCTTCATTCGAGTACGGATCATCCGGTTTCAATTTCGGTAAAAACTCAACCCATATTTCATGTGCATTAGTTTACCGAGTTCTATAAGCATAGATTAATAATTAAAATTTGTATTATATTACTACAAAAAAGTATTAAACGACCTGACTTAATTTTTTTTTATTTTTTTACAAAATTTACTTATTTTTTATTATACTCAAATTAAAACCTCTTTTCGATCATTAAATAATAGCAGAAAAAAATATGTTTAACAAATAATTTAAATAATACAAATAATTAAAAAATAAAATATTAATTAACGGCAGAAAAATTATCACGGTGTTGTTCTATGTTATTCAAGATCATCATATTCTTCTCCTAATGTTATAATATAAACCTACATGTATAATACAAAAATTTATACACAAAAATAATAACACATAATAACATAAAAATATGAATAATAAGTGCGTAGGATTAATAAAAATACTTATAAGAGTAAATGAAATGACAAAATGAAAGAAATGAAGAAAAAATGGTGTTTTGTAAGTGAGAAATGAGTATAATTTTTTTGAGTATTTTGCTCAAAAAAAATAGGGGATCTAAAAGATTAGTTAGAGAGCAAGAAAACCCACTAACCGACGTTAGAATTGGTGGTCGTAGGTGGTCAGAAAATGAGAAAGAGTGGATGAGGTTTTGGGTTTTTGAGAGTTATGCAACGCTTGGAATAGTTTCTGTTTAGGGAAGAAAGAAGAGAAAAGAATTTATTCACATGTGTAGCATCAGTTGACGTGTCGAACCAATTCTACACGTGAACGTATGATCGGTTCCAGGTGTCGACTGATGCTATGCTATGTGAATAACGTCGGTTCTAGGGGTCAACCGACGCTACGCTACGTGGATAACGTCGGTTCACCATATCAACCGACTCTATGTCCTACGTGGATAGCGTCGATTCTACACCAAACCGACTTTAAATTCATTATAAGTCAATTTTTTTCAAAAACTCACTTTACATATCAACTTAAATGCTCATTTTTGTAGTAATGTTATTTACCCAAAATAGACTAAAAAAAGAGAGAAACATTGATCATTTTCTACTTAACTAGAAAAAGGAAAAAAAATTATTCATGCTGAAAATATCATTTTATTCTTTAATATATTTTAAGTAAAAAATGGAAAAAATATTAGAAAATCAAGAAACATTGGAAGTAAAAAATAAGACATATAATGAATATGATAAATCTTAAAGAAGGAGATGGGTTTAATTAAAGATCCATTATTTAAAAAAAAGAAAATATTTTTAAGAAAAGTTATAATTTGTCATGAAATAAAAAATAAGAAAATAAGTATCAAGATTACATATGCAAAATAAAGGTATAATATATGATTAATTGATAAAGAAATTATAATGAATAAACTATCAAAATTTTCTCAAAAGGATAAATAAAAATTGGATACATTTATTTAGAAGAAATTAATATACGAATAAAATTAACAATCTTAGATAATATAATAATAAACAGAAAATATGCTTTATTAGGAATGATTTATGGTAACTTGGGATAACTAAAACTAAAATTTACAGTATATCCTAGGTTTGCTATTAATATTTGTGATAAAAACTTAAACTAAGTGTTACGTTTAATTTATGAATTTGAAAGAGGAGATTTAATGAAAGAAGAAAATTCATTCATTTTCAATACACTACATAGTATGATATTCATTAATAAATAGTCATAATAGTTCAATATATGAACAAAATAAATATATAGAAATAGATAAACTTTTCCAAGAACTTGAACAAGTAATAAAATAAAAAATATTAACAGACTTTGAAATACTAAAAGAATGACATTTAGATAATAAAGAAAAACCTCTTATATACTATGAAGAAAAAATAACGTAGTCAAAAATAATAATATACCAAGGTTTATCGTTATAGATAATGAAGCAGAAACTTATAACAAAATTAAAAATAATTTACATAATTAAAATAAGAAGTTTAAGTAATGAAAACATTAATACATGATGTAATACTAGGAAGAAAATAACAACAAAATGTTTAAAAACAAATTACAAGATATAGACTTAGAACTTAATGGGAGCCTATTAGGCGTACCAAAAAAATCAAATAGCAATAATGAACACCTTGATTCTTTTAGAAAAAAATAGATATAGTATAAGAATCAAACATTAAGTCCTTACAAGACATAGATAAAAGTTAAAAAGAACTCATAAATGATATAAGAAAATGAATAAAAATATTACAACAAGATATACATGAGGAATTTACAGAATTAAAAATAGATATAAATAACATACACATAAATAATCAAATTATAAGTCATAATCTTGATATATTTAAAGGACTAAAAGAAGAACCACATATAAAATCAGATGCATTGATACCTAAGAATGAAAACAAAAAATGAAGAAAAATCTAAAGATAAAGAAAAAGTTATAATCACAATTTAATGGAATACATAAAAGAATTAGAAGAACAATTTATGGACCCTAAAAATAGGGATATAGGAAAATTAATTAGTTTGTTAATACTAATTAATGAAGAACTAGGAAAATATTATGATGAAAAGCTTCATGCAAACAAAGATGAAGATGATATAACAATAATTAGCGAGACTAATTCTGAACCAAAAATCATGACCTTAAAAGATCATATAAAACCAATTTTATTATCAATTCCTTACCAAAAAGAAGCATTTGATCCACTTAGGAAGAAAGGAATAGACAAAGATAAGAAAAACATGTCATTCCTTATAGAATGAAATAATAACTCAAAATGGAAGAAAGATTATATTGAAAAACTATATGTAATATTTTTCTAAAATTCAAACTCCATGAAAATAATATATATGATCTTTTAGATTTAGATTGTTAAGAGATAGAAAAAATCATTATATGAATGGTCAAGTGGTATGAGTGTAATCATACAAACTTTTCAAATTACACAATCAAACATTTCAACTTGTAAAATCTTAATAGCTCACAAAATGACAGAAAATGTTAAAGTTTGGTTTTTAAATTTAACAAAACAAAAACATCTATTAATGCATAGGAATGCTCCTACACGTAGATAATACTTAGAAACTATAGTAAATAAAATATACAATTGATTTATCAAAGAAGATAAAAGAAGACACATCACTGAATTCAATGAAAATGAAATTGAGAACGCCAAATGTCATCTACCAAACAGGAAAATGTATAACATGTTTTTATATATTCCTTTATTTGTTAATACGAAATATATTATCATAAATTACAATATTTTATGCAAGAAACTTATAAATAAATGTTCTTTCATAAAATACCTGGAACATTACATAAAACCTTAATAGAAGGATAGAATAAAAGAAATAGGAAAACTATACAAAATATAAGATAAGGTATAGACTGGAATATTAGATAAGATATAGCCTAAAAGATAGGCTAAAATATTAGATAAGATATAACCTAAATTATAGCTTAAGAAATAGCCTAAAATCTCAATGAAATTGCTTAAAATGAACTCCTATTTAAATATGAATTTTCTTAATTAATGAGTATTACTAATCCTATTTATAATAGAAAATATATTTATCGATTACATAGGATTATGGTTTTAATTTTTCCAATAGATAAAACTTATTACTTATTGTTTCAAATAACCATATTAATTCTATTCATCTTGTGTTTTATCTCTCAAAACGTTTTTGTAAGAAGGTTTAATCATATTTATTAGGCTATTTCTTGAATTGATATATCAAACATTATAAGGTTATATTTGATTGATTAATAAGCCTATTTTTTATGATACTGCGATTTCATGTAATTTATTTTTCATTAGGATCTTGAATATTTGGATCAAATAACTTTGTTTGTGATCATAATTATTTTATTTAATTATTTAACTTTAAATAAGCTGTTTTTATTGAACTTGTACTTCAAATTTCATTCTAGGATTTTCTAGATGATTTAATTTAACTAATTTACTCTTGAATCTTCTAGCTAGAGTTTTTTACTATTAAATATGTTGTAAGACATACTTTATACTTGTACTATTTGTGCTAACTTTCAGGTGCCTATTGAATGAGTTTGATTGCTAGGTGATAGGAATTATCGAAATGTTGGTTCAGATCTGTACATCTATCTTGTGGAGACTATGAAAGAAACAGTGGCTTATAAATAGATTACTTTGGAGATTTTATCTTGGATGGTAGTATAGGACCTAGCGTTGTAATCGAACATTGATTTTCATAGTGGATAGTTAGGTGGTTCGATGAATTAGTGGTTTTTCTCTTAGATCATTATTGTGATCCAAATTATTTTACCTAAAATATCACGTGTCAAGTTATTAGTTATTTTCTATTTATAATATTTACATACAATTCCATATCTGATCGCTTGTATTTTTTAATTAGTCATAATTCAAAAATTACCTATTCATCATTTCTAGTTAATTAGATCCATAAGTTTAAACTTTCAGTTGGTATCAGAATGAATCGCTAGATAAATCTAGTGTTTGCCTAGGATCTTGTTATGGATTAATTGAGAGGGGTTTATTCTACAACACATGCTCTCTTCTTTGATAGGTCTAACTATCCATAGAAGAAAGCTTGTATAAGAGCCTTTCTATGTTATATATGGAATTCTATTATTTATGGTTGAAAACCACCTAAGGTTAACACACATAATATTGGCACACTTAAACCTAGGAACATATGGATCACTGAAGATAAAACTAGTAGTAATTGGAATAAAAAATAATTAATGTTATCTTTAGTGTTGTTCTTGTTGAAGAGTTTCATTGTATATCTAATATTGATATTGGTAAGTGTGCTTAGGATAATTTAGAGGTTACCTATGATGGCATCACCCAAGTTAAAAGAATTAAATTTTGCTTGCTAGGTACTAGATTTGAAAAGCTTAGCATGAAAGAAATTAAAGTCTTCTTTAAATTTTATGCTAAATTATGTAATATTGCCAACATATTTTCAAATGTTAGGGAGAAAATTGAGGAATTTTGATTGATTTGAAAGATTCTTTATTCATTACTAGACAACTTCTATGCAAACTTCACTGCTATTGATAAAAACAAGGATGTTGACACCATCAAAATAGAAGAATTTTTTGACTCACTTCAAACCTTTAAGATGATTTTTTGAACACCTACAACAAAACAAAGGTATCATTTTCAAAACTACCATGATTGATAATAATAATAATGACAATGATGAAGAATTAAAAATCTTAGCCAAAAGCCTTAACCAAAACCAAATGATGAAGATGATGAAGAGTTGAACTCTTAGCCAATAGAACTTAGACCTATAAGTTTTGAAGATAAGAAAACTAAACCCACTGAACCAAAATGTTTTGAATGTAATGTGAATGTTCATTTTGTAACTAAGTGTGCTAACAAAAAGAAGAGAACTAAAAAATTCTATACTTAGTTACTCAGAAAATGATATCGACCATCCAAATGAATCAAAAAATAGGGCCACCAACTATTTGGAATTTACTATAACTATTGGTGAAATTCTAGCAAGTTTAAAACTGGTTTAGATAATGAGGAAATTATTATGAATTTTTGCTCAATAAATTTAATGTTAATAGTTTTGATGAACTGTTTATATATTTAGTGGGTTGTAAGAGATAAAATGATACATTATTAGTAGAAGTGACAAACTTAAATGATAAATTCAAATTCTATGAAATTAATTTCTCCATTGTAGAAAAAGAAAAAAATAGAGTTGTCTGAACTTGTTTATATTTTGAATTTAAGTCTTGTAGATCTTAAACATGAAAGCAAGAATCTTGTGCAAGAATTAGGATGATTAAAGGAAGCCTAAATAGGTTGACCATTAGAGCTAAAAAGCTAAACAAAGTTCTTACTATGGAAAATCTTTTAGAGACATGATATGATTATGTTATGTAAATGAGCACTCTACATCACCACATTCAAAAACTACTTAGTTGTAAAACTCTTTAACCCTTTGATAACTGTATTTTATATAGTTATTTTCATCTATTTTATCAATTATAATTGCTATGTTCTTTACATTTTTGGTTAATTTTAGTTAAATAAATTAATATTCACCTTTTATAGGTTATGGAATACATTTTTTAGAAAATTAAATAATTTGTATCGAAAATGTACTTTAGTGCAAGTTTTTGTCCAAAAATATAATTTCAAATAAATGAGTGCTTAATTGCAATTTTTAAAAGTCAAAAATACAATTAAAATTAAAATTGGGCTTGATTGTAATTTAAGAAAGATTAAAATCTAATTTGAAATATATTTGTGGGTGAAAATGTAATTAATAAAAAATTGAATTTTCTGCGCAGGAGAAGAATGCCACTCGCATCATTCAACGCGTCCAACACATACCGTTCGATCAGCAAATCAACGGTCCCGATGTAGCGAGTGCATTCCAGACGAAGTAGAAGCGCGTTCCAGTATTTCTCGCACGGCTCGGCGTGTCCGTGGGGCCCACCTACCGCGCAGGCCGGCGTGTAGAGTGGGACCCACATGTCGGCTGCGCAGAAATTCTCCCGAGGCGCATCGCTGTCCGTTGGATCAGATGAACGGTCCAGATTGAAGCGTGTGGAACCAAGCTATCGCGCACCGAACCGTTTGTCTAAAAATCGTGTGCGACGCGGTTCATCCAAGCGACGTGCACCATCAAGGTCTCCTGAATAAGAAGTAGCCACGTGTCTCCTTTATTTTGAAGCCAACAATATTATGACACGTGGTATTTTACAATGCGTGCGACCGCGCTGGATCACGCCCCGTTTGCAGCCGTTGCCGCTCTTTTTTTGGCGCCCCAATCCCGTGCTTCTGTTCTGCGTGCGCCCGTTCCTTTCAAAGAATGAGATGAGGCCATGTGTCCTACTATTTGTTTCAACGAATCAGACTCTGACACGTGGCATGCATTTTGATTTTAAAAAAATGCAGAAAAGGCACCTGTCTACGCATGATTCTAATTTTGTCGATATCGAATTTCAAAACGCGTCGAAATTAGTTTCGAGGGAATATTTTTTTTACGCGTTTCTGAAAACAAAAAAATGTAATATTTCTGATGTATTTTTTGGCTATAAATAGGTGATATTATGATAGAGTTAAGAAGTTTTTTTTGGTTTAGAATTTTTGTGGTATTAGGGGTTGGACTGCAGAACACGCAGAAGCCATTTTTTTGGCTTTTGTTGTGTTCTGCGTGTGCCAAATATTTCGTTTCGTGATGTTTTAATTTTCTGTGTTCTTCCTTTAATTTTTCAGTATCTGTTGTAATTTTTATTTTAATTTAATGAAGTAATTTAATTTTTCTAGGGTTGCATTTGATCTAAATTTATGAAGCTTTGATTTTAACTATTTTTGATAGATTTATAAGACGTTCGATTTGTTTGTTCTATTTTGTGCTTAATGCTTTTTGATTATTTACGAATTTTATCAAAACGATTTGTGGCATAAAAATAAACTTAAGAAAGGCATTTTTGTGTATATTGCTCGTAAATAGAATGACATGTATGATGAAGGATAGGAATATACCCTAATTGTATGTGTGGCCATTTGAGAACTTAGAACTTAATGAATCTTATTAAATTTAATTCTCATAGAGATATAGTGAATTAATTTAACGAGGTGTGTTTATACGGAGCTCGGAAGAGATGTATGAATAAAAAAAGAAGTTTTCGGTTGACAAATTAAATGTACTAAAAAATATAAATCAAAAGAAAATAACATGATTTGAGTGGATTAGTTTAGTGAAAAATTGCAATCCTAGATTTATTTTATTTTCTTTTATTACCTTTTTGTTAAATCAACGATTATTTTCGATAAAATCAGAAAGATACAATTTTAGTACTCAATAAACTATAGTAACAAATCCTCGTGGGAACGATACTCTACTTACAAATCTTTATTACTTGTGACCGTGTATGCTTGCACGATTTATGTGTGTTCCAAAACACACAACAAGTTTTTGTTGCCGTTGTCGGGGACAACACCCTTCTTATTCACATGATAAGGTTACATTTATAAGGCTTTCTAACTCTACTCTTATAATGCACATTTATAAGGTCTTATAACTCTACTCTTATAGTTACTAATTATGTATAAAGAACAATTTCACCTATAATTGAAAAAACTATAAAGTTTGTGTCTATCCGTCATTATTATGGTAGGAAAGATCATATTATGTCCAAGTGTATACTTTTATTGAATGTTGTCCATGCTTCTATTTATAGAACTTATCATTATAATCCATCTATGCATAATATGTACAATGATTCTACTAGAAAGCACAAAGATGTTGGTTCAAAAAGGCAAGTAAAATCAACACATTTAATTCTAGGACTAATTATCATCATCCTACCATGTATTTTGTATCTTTATTTAGGATGAATGTGAAATCTAAAGGTGAGTCTAAGAACATAACAATGACAATTAAGGTAGTTTTTTTCTAATCCAAAGATATACAAAAAAAATAAAAAATTAAAGAAAGTTTGTGTTAAAAAATATTGTTTATTTTTTATCACTTCATTGTCTTTATTGTTCATCTAGATATTTTTATTGGAGTGATTGATAAACCTTAGGTGAGCATCTTTTATAGTTTTTTATTGATATTTTTTAGTTTTAATAAAATAAAAAAAATAAAAAGAGGAGTAGATATAATCTTAACAATGAAATTACTTTTACATACTAACTCTAGATCTTTTAATTGTCCTCAAGATCAAGTGCTTGAGGACAAATAATGGAAGAGAGTACACAGACGGTGAGTTTCTTGCTATTTGCAAGCAGTAAGGTATTAAACTATAGTTCACAGTCACATACACTCCTCAACAAAATGGAGTGGTAGAGTGGATGAATAGAACTCTTATAGAAAGGATGAGAGCTATGTTGAGGACTGTAGGTCAATCCAACTCTTTTTGGAAAGAAGCAACCAAAACAGCTTATTATGTGATAAATCGGTTGCCATCAACAACAATTGATTTAAAGACACCAATGGAGATATGGACTGGTAAGCCATCAGACTATTCTACTTTACATTATTTTGGATGTCTTGCATATATGATATACAATGCCCAAGAAAGAACAAAGTTGAATCCGAAATCTATAAGGTGTATATTCTTTGGGTATGTTGGCGGAGTGAAGGGGTATCACCTGTGGGATCCCACTACCCGTAAGGTTATTGTTAGTAGGGATGTGATCTTTGTAGAAGATCAACTACTACAAACAGATGGACACGATAGCACATTGAAAGAGGTTTCAGAGACTACAACAATAAGGGTGGAAAATAATCCAGTATAATAAACTCTAGTTTCTACTGAAGTAATACCAGAGCATGAGGTACAAGAACTAGTTGGGTCCGAGTCTTCAGAAGTTTGCTAGTCAACTTGTGAGTGAAGGCCGCCATCTTGGCATTCAGAGTATGTTACGGAGAGTAATGTTACATACTGTCTTTTAATGAAGGACGGAGAGCCCTCAACGTTCCAAGAAGCTACAAGTAGCTTAGATGTGTCTTTATGGATGGCAGCAATGTAGGAAGAAATTGAATCTCTACATAAGAACAAGAATTGTTAATTGGTACCATTGCCACATGGGAGAAAAGCCATAGGTAACAAATGGGACTACAAGATCAAACAGGATAACAATGATCAAGTGGAACGGTTTCATGCAAGATTGGTGGTAAAAGGATTTGCTTAGAAAGAAGGTATTGATTTCAATGAGATATTTTCCCCAGTAGTTTGGATTACAAGAATCAGAATAGTCCTGGCTATGTGTGCTACGTTTGACTTACATCTGGAGCAATTGGATGTAAAAACTACATTTCTTCATGGAGAACTTGAAGAAGAAATTTATATGCTCCAACTAGAAGGTTTTTCTGAAATAAGAAAAAAGAACTTGGTTTGCAGGTTGAACAAATCTCTATACGATCTCAAATAGATGCCGAGGTGTTGGTACAAGAGATTTGATTCCTTTATTATTAGCCTTAGATACAACAGACTTAGTTCAGACCATTGTACGTACTTCAAACGGTTTGATGGTGATAATAGTTTTATTATCTTGTTGTTGTATATTGATGACATGTTGGTGGTAGGCCCCAACAGAGATCAAATCCAAGAATTGAAGGCTTGGCTAGGGAGTTTGAAATGAAGGATTTAGGACCAGTAAACAACATTCTAGGGATGCAGATTCATCGAGATAGAAATAACAGGAAGATTTGGCTTTCTCAAAAGAACTATTTCAACAAGATCTTGCAACACTTCAACATGCAAGATAGTAAACCGATTTATACCCCACTTCCTATTAATTTCAAGTTATCCTTAAATATGTGTCCTAGTAATGAAGCAGAGAGGAGAGAGATGTCTCGAGTACCATATGTATCAGCGGTGGGAAGTTTAATGTTTGCCATGATATGCATAAGACCAAAAATTGCACAAGCAGTGAGAGTAGTTAGTCAGTTTATGGCAAATCTGATGAGTGCTCAAAAAGCACTAATATTACTATGATTTTATTCACTTTAATTGATTAAAAAGATATATATTTATATGATTTTTATCATATTTTTATATAAATCTGTATTTTTGGAATCACGAGTATTTTTATTATTTTTCAGGTATTTTTGCTTAAAAAAGTAACTTAAAGACTCAAAAAATACTAGAGGTAATACATCACAAATATATTCATAAAATAAATGAGGAAAAGTAAAAAAAGATGGAAAAATTGGACAAAATGGGTCAAAAAGGATGAAATCGCACACGCAGCCGCCAAGCAGCATCGGCCAACACGCACGCATTGCCCCAACCACGTCGAAGCCCCGCACCCATCTGCTTCGAGTTCACACGTGCCTACACCCATTTTCTCCCAGTCCGCACGCACCTGTGCCCTTCTACGCCCAGTCCGCGCACGCCGTTGCCCCAATCTGCGCGCGCCGCTGCGACCCACACTACCATGATATCAGCAATGATGTTATCATTCACTACTCCGCGTTTCCTCCATTTTTAATCATTTTCCCACCCATGTTTTCTTCCTCTCCTCACCTATAAATACCCTCATTCTCTTCAACTCAAAACACACCTCAAAAACATCTTTTTCTCTCTTTCTTTCTATCCATTTCTTAGTTAGTTTTTCTTAATTTTATAGTTCTTCTCTTTTTGAGAAGAACTAATTATGTTTTTGTAATTTATTTATTTTTTTGATTCAATAAATGAAAATGCAAATTCCGTTTGGAGGTTTTCTAGCAACAGGAATAACATCAAAATACTGTAAGGATTTTATTTTCTTTACAATTATTTTTTATGCTTTATTCTTATATGTTATATTTAATTTGTGTGTGATTAAATTTATCTTTGCTAGCTATTTGTAAACATAATATAATAATAACGTTGTTATGCTTACGAAATATTAATAGGTAAAAATCTCTAAAATGAATTGATTTTATTTTTATTCAAGATTTTATATTAAGAATATTAGAGAGAAATATATTATTTTTCATTACAAACTTAAATATGAAAATTAGATTTTAAGGTTTAGTTTTTTGGTCTGATTTAGAGTAGTGTTATTTTATTTGTTGGTACAATCGCTCGGTAGTTAGAGTGAAACTCTATTTCAAAAGTTTTTATAAGAATTATTATTTGAAAATGTATTGACAACATGTTTTAAGTAGTGGTTTTAAAACTTGAAAGTTAGTACTCGAATAATTAAATTCTTAGGTTTAATTTGGACATCTTGAATAAAGTTTAAACTGTATAACCCCACCAAATGTGACATTTAAATGATTCATTTTCAATCTCTTAGAAAAAAATGAATTAATTTAATTAACCAAATTAGTTATCAACCCCACCCATAGGGGTTAATTGATTTGTTTAGTTAACAAAGAATATCTAACCCCACCAAACGTGGTATTCATATAAAAGAGAGAGAATTAATAAATATCAATTTATATCTTTAATAACCTAAATAATATGAGCAAACATAATTAACTTAGTTATTATACCCATAAATACTCCACTATTATAAATGATAAAATTAGCACAAATATTTATTGAATCTATATCTATGTTTATTTTTATGTTATTAGATTAAAAACACAAAATCCAAAATATCTTGACAGGATGTTTATGATTTAATTTCATTTTTAAACGTTTTTAAAAGTTTGAATAATAAATTAAAAACCATATACATTCCTTCATTAGATCGACCTTGGGAGTATACTTATCATTTTCTACGAAATGATTCGTGCACTTGCGAGAGTTTTATAAATATAAAACCAAAGTATTGGCAGGATTGGCGATGCCGGTTCTGCTCATCAAAATCCTGGAGGAGAGCATTGGAATACTTTGAAGAAGGTTCTAAGATGCATAAGAGGAACCTCAAATGCTGCATTATATTATGAAGGATCATATCTTATTGTCAGAGGCTATGTTGATTCAGATTTTGCAAGGGATCTCAATAAAAGCAAGTCTACTACAGGTTATGTGTTTACACTTACAGGAGGAGCTGTAAGTTGGGTATCTAAACTGCAATCAGTTGTAGCTCTATCTACAATGGAAGCAGAATACATGGCAGCTACACAAGCTTGCAAGGAAGCAGTTTGGATACAGAGGTTATTGGAGGAGCTCCGGTACAAGTAGGAGAAGATTGTTCTGTTTTGTGACAGTTAGAGTGCTTTGCACATTACAAGGAATCCATCTTTTCATTCACGGACAAAGCACATAAGGGTTCAGTATCACTTTGTTCGAGAAGTAGTGGAAGAAGGTAGTGTGGATATGCAAAAGATTCACATCGATGAAAACTTAGCAGATGTTATGAACAAGCCAATCAACACTGACAAATTTAAATGGTGTAGATCCTCATGTGGTCTAGCGGAAACATAAGCAAGCATGGATTTGGCAAGTGAGGAAGGATGGAAGGATTACGTAATTGACTTTAAGTGAAAGAATGTGATAATTGATGACCTTGTTTAGTGGTAAAGCCACTTACTTGGTTTAATGTTATATTTTACTAATGGATGAAGTAGGAAACATGGAAGAAATTTAATTAAAGATGCTATTGGAGCACTAATTTCTCGTGCATTCAATGTAGAGCACTAATTTCTTGTGCATTCAATATGGAGCACTAATTTCTTGTTCATTCAATGTGGAGCACTAATTTCTTGTTCATTCAATGTGGAGCACTAATTTCTTGTTCATTCAATGTGGAGCACTAATTTCTTGTCCATTCAAAGTGGAGATGAACATGGAGTCTTTGATACCACAAGTTCTTCAAGGATTTTACCTATAAATAGCTTGTTTCATTTGTGCAAAATATAAGAGCAAATGAATTAGAGAGCATCCATAAGAAAGATAGTAAAAATCTTTGTGAGAGTTATCTTGTGAGTTACTGATTAGAAAGGAAAATTTGTTCATTGTTTGTAAATAATATTTTTCCTATTTTGTGAGAGAGTTATTTCTACTATTATAATAGATATTAGAATTGTATCTCATTGTAATTAGATAGAAGGTATTGTAATCCCTATTTTACAATAGTGAAATTTTTCTACATTTATCCGTGGTTTTTTACCCCAATTTATTTGGGTTTTTTTTCACGTAAAATATTTGTATCTATTTTATTTTAATTATTTTAAATTTTATTTTAATTGTGTGTTAGCTTTAATGCGTTAATTTTTACTGAGAGGAGGTATATGAGTTCAACGATAAGGTAAGTCTGACCCTGTACCATCCTATCAAATTTGGTTAAAATTTTGGTACAAAATTACTCCAGCTTAACACCAAATTTTACACCAAAAATGATGTGATGTACAGTATTACGCCAATAAGAGCTTCCGAATGTAATATCATCACTATGCCCGAATTTTTCTTCCAAATCTGAAAGACATTAAATTAAATTGGAAAAAAAAACTAGAAACTCTAAGAGGCAAATGGAAGGGTTAGTCCCTCAGACAAATGCCTCGATTTGTCCTCAGGATTGTAAAGAATGAATATCAGATTGGTCATCTTTATTTATTCATCGCCGAGACCACCCTTCCAAAACCAGAAAAAAATTAATAAAAATCTAAAATTTATAAAATAAAATAAAATAATAATTTGAAAGAGAAAAAACAGTTAAAACCTTGTTTAAGGAAATTGAAGGATGCATGTAATCAAACGGTGTGCCTATTAAGATGATCAAATTGTAAGATCTAATGAGCGATTAAGCTGGGCATCATTATATAGAGTATAGAATCACATTACTACAGGAAACGAAGAAACTACCTCAAAACATTCGTCTTTGAAAGAACTCAATTGAATACCAAAAATAAAGGATATGTGACAGTATTAAAAGGGCCTAAAGAATCAGGTAGATAATCAAATTCAGGCTAGTGATACTGACGGAATTGA
Organism: Hippophae rhamnoides; assembly: GCA_033030585.1. NCBI lineage: Eukaryota > Viridiplantae > Streptophyta > Magnoliopsida > Rosales > Elaeagnaceae > Hippophae > Hippophae rhamnoides. Next base: position 73,110,350 of record CM065429.1, read on the forward strand.
ATTTCGCAAGGTTTTTCTGTTTTCAATTGATTGCCTGGATCGTTGTATACCTTGCTTTTCCATTGATTTCACTGTAAATGAACAAATCAATCAAAACCCATCAATTACGTGTCAAAATTACCTTCACGGGTAAAGAGAGATCGTTTAAAAATAATAATAATAATATTTTATATCTAAAATCAATAAATAATTTATAAAAATATTTATTTTATTATAATTATTTTCATATAATAATAAAAAAATATTTAATTTTATACATAATTTTATCATTATATATATTATAAGTATAATTATAACTTTAAAAAATTAATATTTAAATATATTTTTATGAATATAATTATAATAAAATAAATATTTTAATAAATTATTTTATATATTATGAATATAAAAAATAACTAAAAAAAAATATTAGACAAAAATACATCTTTAAAATGTGTTAGTCGCTGAATGTTGAAAAATATCTTAATTAATCAGAAAATACTTTTAAATTACCTCAAAAGTATCAGAGTTAAATTTAAGTATGAAAAGAAAAGTAAGATTTCAATTTGTGTGGAGTACGAACTAACTTTCATATTAATAAAAGTATATAAAAATTTATTAATTTTTAAATAAAATATTATAAGTTTATTAATTATAAAATTTATATCAAAAATTTAAAAAATCAAAAAATAAAAAAAAATAAAAATAAAATAAGTGAATGTACATGTTACTATTTTTATTAAATCAATTATTATACGTTTAAACATAATTTATATTTTTTGAATTATAATTAATTTATGGAATATATAAAAATTTATAAAAATACATATGTATGTATTTACGTGTTTTATTTATGATATATATTTTTTATTTTATACCTTTGGAATACTTTTAAATAGTTAAAGAACTTCTAGTGTTAAATCTAAAAATTAATAAAATTTTATATATTTTTGTCATAAATAATATTCTTTTTATACTCTTGTAAATATGAATAATAAATTAAACATATAATTTGATAAAATACATTTAATAATATATTAACTTTTTGGATTAAAGTTATGATTTCAAAATTGGGATCTCAGTTAATGGATGCACACTTTTAAGTTTAAAGTTCATACAAGATTAAATTCTAAACGAATGGTGAGCTTATATTAAATTATAATAAATAAATTTTATAAAGATGTTTTCATTCTATGATAAATTATCAAGTTGGGGTTGATATAACATAATTTTTATATGTGATAGTTGGTTATCAATTTAAATATTAAATAAATGTAAATAATAAATTATATAATTAATACGAAATATTGTCACAAATAAGTTAAATTTTGGTTTATAGCCAAAAGTCCAACAATAACAAATGTTGGTTTCCATTTTGGATTGAAAAAGAATAATAGTATCTTTATGCATATGTATAAGAATATGCCTATCTTTTGTTCCATATAGTGCCTTGCAGGAAATGTCAATGCTATGGCCTTACTTGAATCAGGATCTCTTAAATCTATACGCTTGTGCCTTTTATAGAAAAGAAATGTCCATTTGAGGCATTTACATAATATAAATGTAATCCTTGATCACGTCTCAAGAATATTGATCTTCTTCTTTCAAATTAAATCAAGTATGACTTCTCTTCGGAGAACATCTGTTTTCTTCTTCCTTTTCATTGTTAGCCTCTGTTTTGTTGCATCTATGGCTGAGCTTGAACGTTACAAACACCCACTGAAAACTGATGGGTCTCTTAGATTCTTGGTTGTTGGTGATTGGGGAAGACGAGGTCTGTACAACCAATCCAAAGTGGCCACCCAGGTTTGTTATATCTTTTAAGCACATTAATTGATTGCAATTCATACAATAATATTTGTTTGGGTGTTTTGAACTAGCTTATCCCATGTTCATAGGGTACACTCATACGCGAGGTTATAAGATGTACGTGAACGTGATCAGATTTATACATGATGGTTTGAATACACGAAGTTTATGATGTATACGAGATGTGTTACACACTAGGTGTATTGATAGACAAATAGTTTTAGGTGTATGATCCAATGGTATACCTGAGATATAATAACAGGTAGGAGATAAGACATAAATTGCAGAGATACATAGACATGACCTCATAATGTATAGTGATATGATTGCAAATCACATATGATCGTTTCAATGGGTTATCAACACTTGGGTGATGGTGTCTATACATATTGAACTAAATGACAACTATAGGGATTTGGTTCTCTTTCTAAAATTTTATCACATTTTTTAACTCTTTCAAAATAATTGGTGCCTGTCGTAAGGCCTAAAATATTTCAGTCCATATTGAAGAGTTGAGACCTTTCATTTAGAAAATCAGGAGAATAACGTTGTGCAATATAAAAATTCAAACCTCTCAACACGACTAGCTACCACACCATCTCTAATTCAAATAGAAGTAAGGACCAAAACCAACCTAAGCACTCTAAGCCTCAAGTTATTGAAAAACATCCTATCAAACACGTACCTCATCAAGCAATACAAATAACATCACATCATAGACTGTGGTATGACCCTAGTCAACCATTAATCCCAAAAGTAAGAATTAAAGTTACAAAGACGATCCCACATACTGCTAGTTTAATAAGTGGGACCTCTAAAGATGCATCATTAGAAAAAGATGCCAAAATGAAAAAAGATTTAACAAAAAGTGGTGGAGTTACAACAAAAAATTATCCAGTTATAAAATGATAACAAAAGCACTTATGCTACAAGAAAAGTATTTGGAATAAGTTAAAAGCTCATTCCAAGCCATAACAGCTACTCTACTCCTAAAACCATCATATCCAATAAGGACCTAAAAAGTTTCTCAAGGATCGAGAAAATATCACCATCAGCAACCAATACCCACATATAAAGAAACCACACCCATTAATCTACCATAGGCACCATAAGAACATCTTTATGAATATTATTGTCCTAATCAAATCACTTCTTTCTAACATGAACCACATAACGTGTAGGAACCCATCGATACTCACCCAAACTCCCTCGACAACAAGTAGGATGATGAATGGAAAAAAAGATGGAAAAGAAAATGGAAGAAAAAAATAGCCAATCAACTTAAAAAACAAGGCAAAGGATGCCCTGTGAATGATATTATATGTTGTCAATTATCAACATCTCCCTTTTCAAATAACATATAACTAATGGTCCTTCATTTAAATTCTCAACTCCAAAGTGAGTACCCTATAAGGGAATAAAGGATCTGGTAGCCTATGTTATATGACTACGGCACCAGTGTCCATAAAAAAAAAGGACGCCATCATCTCTAAGATTTTTACCTCAACTTTTAAGTATAAGGTGTAAAAATGGTTTATAGAGCTTTTTCCCAAAAGCATTACCAATTTCAACCAACTGGTGAAAATTTTCATCATGAATTATGCTTGTAACAAACCCATCCAGAAAGAATTGCATCATTTTTCACCATTGTCCAAGAAAATGAGGAGAAATAGAGAATTACATGAAGAGATTTAAGATATAAAAAATGGAGACTTCATAGTGTCTCGACTCTATTACGATCGAAGCTTTTAAAAAAAAAGGAGTAAAAATGGACACTAGTTTATTTGTGGAACTTACCATGACCACCCCACATTCCCTTGATGTGCTTTATAAGGAGACACAAAATTTTGTTAATGTCGAAAGAGAGATAAAACTCATTAAGGCTGGACAAACCCAACATAAACAAGGGCATTGAGGCAAGAAAATCATTTATTGATAGATGCCTAAACCTACCTCATTTTAAATAATAATAACACCTATGGGAAGAACGAGGATCTAGGGAAGAGCCTTGTTATCATTCAGAGGACCACCATTGCAAGTATTCATTGCAGATGTAGTCCAAAGAATGGAAAAAATGGAACAAGTGAGATGACCACAATCTATGAAAGCCTCACAAAGAGATCCCAACAAAGATTGTGCATTCCATAAGGATACAGGTCACTAGAACAAGGACTACAACCACTTCAAGTAGGAGATCGAGTAACTCTTGTCAAAAGGACATTTAGGAGATATAGTGGATGGTAATAGATATAGAGCTTCTAGACAAGAAATCATAGAGATAACCGGAGGAGAGATGTGATCCCCTTTAACCTTCATAAAGAAGGGATTGGTAGGTCCAACCAACCTAAGGGGACATTCAAATAATTCATACAATCCATGGTGGCCCAACCATGTCAAGAACTACACAAAATTCTTGCAAAATGTATGCTAGGGAGGTAAGAGACACACATCATCCAGTCTATACCTTGATGTATGAAGGATCAATATTTCCGATTACTTTTGACAGAAGAGAAACTCTACCACTTCATGATGATCCTTTGGCGATCATAGTTAAAGTTGCACATTAGGAGATATGGAATGTATTAGTAGATAATGGAAGTTCTTTGGACCTATTGTACTTGTCGACATATCTTGACATGGAGATAGACTCCAAGGAGATCACTCAATAATAAATGCCGCTGGTAGGGTTCAATGGAAATGTCACTATGTTTGTGGGCACAATACGACTTTCAATCTTCGTGGAAGGTGCCATTATACTCATAAATTTTATTGTCCTAAATACCCCAGCTCTTACAACGCAATATTGGAAAGACATTAGATTCATAAAATGAGCGCCATCTTATCAACTTATCATCAATGGATTACATATTTAATAGTGGTAAAAGAAATCAAGGAAGATCAGGAAAAGGTGAAGAGTTGTTATAACACCGCCATGAAAAACATAAAGTCCACTTCCATCTCAAAAAAGAAATTAAGTGCTCGATGTAAAAGGCAAGAAATTACACACCAATCATGTAATCATATATTGACTATAGGCCTTAAGGACTATGAAACTGTTCATATGGGAGCAAGAGATGAGGAAAAAAATTTAAAGATCAATTCCAAACTCTCTACAAATGACAAGGAGGATTGGATTGAATTCTTGAAGAGAAATGTAAAACTTTTTGCTTGGAAACTAGAGGAAATGCTTGGCATTAACCCAAATATAATCACATATGAGATAAAAATGGATTATATGAAGAAATTAGTCCAATAATGGAAGAGGAGGTTTGTAAGAGAAAATAGTGACATCATTAAGAATAAAGTCAACTCACTCTAAAAAGTGGGATGGGTTAGATAAGTAAACTATCACATATGGCTTTGTAATGATGTACTAACCAACAAGGCCATGGGTGATCATCGTATGTGCATAAATTTCACCAATGTTAACTTTGCTACTCTTAAAGACTATTTTCTCTACCAAACATTGATCAACTGGTACGCACCATGGTTGGATTCGAAATAATGATTTTTATGGATGCATACTCAAATTATCATTAAATTTGAATGCATTCCAAAGAAAAAGAGAAAACAACATTTATTAGCATTTATTATGGAGGAAGAGATTTTTTGCTACACAAGGATGCCTTTTGGACTAAAAAAATGTCGGGATAACTTATCAGAGGCTAATCAATCAAATGTTCAAAAAACAGACATGTAAGAATATGAAAGTGTATGTGGATGACATGATAGTCAAAACTAAGTTCACAAGTGATCATGTTTATGATCTAGAAGAAGTTTTCGCTATCATTTTCCATTATGGACGTGCATCAATCATAAGAAATGTGTCTTTGGAGTAACATCGGAAACATTCTTGGGTAACTTGGTATCTTCTCGAGGAATTAAGGTAAATCTTAATAAAATTACAGCCCTTATCAATATAAGATCTCCTTGATGCCTCAAAAAAGTGTAACAATTAAATGGATGCATAGCCGTATTAAATTATTTTTTTTTCAAATGTACAGAGAAGTACTTACTTTTATTTCAACTTCTCAAGAAGAATAAAGATTATTTATGGAACAAAGAGTGTGAAAATACTTTTCAATGCATCAAGGGGTGCTTAGGCAAGACACATCTCTTAAGAAACCCCAAAGTGGGTGAAATTCTATACTTATATCTGGCTTTCACAAAAAGGGCGACCAATACCGTCCTCATGGTAGACAGAGAAGGAAGACAATAACTCGTATATTACATCAACCATTTTTTTACTAGAGCATAACAAAGATACCCACATATAGACAAAACAACATTCACCATAATGACAGCTTTTAGAAAGCTCAAATAGAACCTTGACGCTTATAAAATAATCATTTTAACATCTTACATTCTTAAGAATATTCTTGAAAACCAGAAAAATCAAGTTGTCTCTATCAAGTAACCATTGAATTGAGCAAATTTGATATATAATACCAACCAAAATCAACATTTAAAAGACTAGTAATAGTCAAAATTTTCACCTAATAGACAGAGGAGGAGCCCACAACTAACCTAAACAATGCATCTAAGGAAGTCATGTTAGTGGAAGCACCTACCCTAGACTTATGGATGGTATATGCATATATGGCTTGTAATTCAAACGGCTTGGGAGTATGGATAGCTATATTCACCCCTATAGAAGGACTAATCGAGCAATATATATGAATTGCTTTCCCAACCACTAATAATGTAGCTAAGTATGAAGCATTTTTGTTGTCACTTCATCACTTCCATTCTTTGAAAGCTAAGAAAATATTGATATATAGTGATTCAAGTTTGATAGTTAACTAGGTGAACAACACCTTTGAAGATGAGAAGGAGAGAATGAAATACTTAGAAGAAATAAAAAATAGATATCAACCTTCTAAGAATTTGATATCAAAAAAGTACCATGTGGAGGAAACACATATGCCGATTCACTTGTTGGCTTAGTAGTAGCTGTAATCATAGAAACAAAATGAGTAATTCTTGTGTTGTGCCTACCAAGTCCAAGCATCTCTATGGACCCTATTAAATCTACTCCTCCTAAACTTATAAGCATCATTATTGCTACTTCATGGATGACCTCATACTTAGAATACATTGTTCAAGGGACTCTACCAACAAATAAGGAAGAAGCGCAAAAAATCATAGCCAAGTCCAAGAATTATACGATTCTTGAAGGAACCTTATATCGAAAAAATTTCAAAGGACTATGGCTTAAATGCCTTCCTACACAAAATGCTCAACTTATGATGAGGGAATTGCATGAAGGTCATTATCATGAGGGAATTGCATAAAGGTCATTATGATGCACATTCAGGTAGGACGACACTCAGAAATTGCATGAAGGTCATTATGGTACATATGCGATAAGGCTATTATTGGCCTAACCTGCAAAAAGATTGCATTGATCATACTTGTAGATGTGATAAATGTTAGATACATGCCAATGTTTATCATTTACCTATAAGTGAAATGAAGGCTATTGTTAGTTCATGGCCTTTTTAAAAGTAGGGACTGGACATAGTGGGCCCTTTGCCTTTTGTTCCATCTTAAAATAAATTCCTTATTGTGGCAACCGATTACTTCTCTAAATATATAGAAGCCAAATCATTGGCAAGAGTATAAGATAATGACGTACATATATTCATATGGAGAAGCTTAATATGTAGATTCGGGTTGTCGTGTGAATTAGTAACTGATAATGGATGGCAATATGCTTCTCAGAATATGGCATCCTTTTATCAAGAACTCAAAATCAAACATTCATATTCTATCCTATATAGACCTCAAGCTAATGATCAAATAGAATCATCAAACAAAAAATTGATCAACATTTTGAGAAAATGATTAGAAGTAGTAAATTATAAATAGGTGGATAATTTCCTGGAGTTCTATGGACCACTAGAAAACTCTAAGGACTACAGCAAGGGAGATCTCATTTTATTTTGTAAATGAAATTTAAGCTATAATTCCCTCTAAAATACAAGAACCCATTTTGCGTTTCGATATATCCTATAATGACAACAATGACATCTGAAAGAAAGAGTTGTTAATATGTGAAGAAAAGAGAGAGAATGCTTTAATAAAGGTAGAGGCATAAAAGCAAATAGTTTAATGCTATTACAACAAAGTAGTTAGATTCAAAAAATTTAGTGTGGGAGATTGGTTCTGCGTAAAAATGTTAGAAATAAAATAAAAAATACTCTTGGAAAGTTTGTAGCAACATAGGAAGAATCTTACATGATTTAAGACATCACTCCTGGAGGATCATACAAGATAGAAAAGGATGAAAAAAATGAGAATATTTGAGCTAGAATTGTGAACTACTAAAAAAATATTATTTCTAAGTGGGATACCAAGTATGTCGATCAAGTAATAAAGGATATTTGCATTTAGAAATGAGACCTATCTTGTGAATAAAATAACATGATAACCCTCTGATCTAGAGGGAGAGGCCAAATGAACCCCCATTAGGGATATGGGTATAAGAGGCATAAGTCCCATCCTAAGAAAGGGTTGCAAGTTCACAAAAGTGAACCTCTTCTTTGGGTCGAAAAGGAAAGTGACGATTTGATTTTTTCACTTATTCCCATCACATATCTCGCAAGTAAAATAATGTTGATAACCCTCTGATATGGAAAAAAGGCCAAATAAACCCCTTCATTATGGATATAGGTATAAGAGGCACAAGTTTTATCCTAAGAAAGGGTCAAAAGTTCACAAAAGTGAACCTTATCTTTAGGTTGACAGGGATAAATGATAAATTTATTTTTCCATTTATGCCCATCACCTATCTCATGAATAAAATAACGCGATAATTATTTGGTGTGAAGAAGGAGGCCAAATAGACCCCTATTAGGAATGCAGGTATAAGAGGCACATGTTCCATCTTAAGAAAAAGTCGTGAGTTCACAAAAGTGAACCTCCTCTTTGGGTCAAAAAAGATAAGTGAAAATTTGATTTTTACACTTATCCCCATCACTTATCTCCCAAATTAAATAATGTGGTAGCCCTTGTTATGGAAGAGAAGGCCAAAAGGACCCTTCTATTTGGGATGCAGGTTTAAAAGGCAGCTTACCCATCCTAAGAATTTTGAGTTCATAATGTTGAACTTAGTATTAAAAAATGAAAATTTCATCCCAAGAGAGAATTCTTTAATAAGGTAAGTGGCACAAAAGCAAACAGTTCAATGCTCATACAACAAAGAGGTAAGATTGAAAAATTTTAGCGTGGGAGATTGGGTTTTGCGCAAAACTTTTGAAAATAAAATAGAAAGTACTTTTGAAAAGTTTGTGGCAACATGAGAAGGACCTTACATGATTTATGACATCACTCCCGGAGGATTATGTAAGATAGAAAAGGATGGAAAATGAGAAGATTTGAGCTGGAATAGTGAACTACTAAAAAATATATTATTTCTAAGTGGGACACCATGTATATTGATAAAGTAATAAAGGATATTTTCATCTAGAAATGAGACCTATCTCACAAATAAAATAACTTGATAATCCCTAGTATGAAGGAGGAGGCCATATGGACCCCTTAGTAGGGATGCGAGTATTAAAGGCACAAGTCCTATCCTAAGAATGGGTCATGAGTTCAAAAAAGTGGACTTCCTCTTTGGGTCAAAAAGGATAAGTAACAAACTAATTTTCCAAATTATCCCCATCACCTTTCTCATGAATAAAATAACATGATAACCCTCTGTTAGGGAAAGAGGCTAAATAGATCCCCCACTAGGAATGCAGATATAAGAGGCATAAGTCTCATCCTAAGAAAGGATAATGAGTTTACAATAATGAACCTCCTTTTTGGGTCAAAAAGAATAAGCAACAAATTGATTTTCACACTTATCCACATCACCTATCTTGTGAATAAAATATTGTGATAACCCCCTAATATAGAGGATTAGTGATGAGCAGAATCGAGATTGCTAAAAACTTTGATGCCATCTCCGGCAACGGAGTCATCCCCGGCAATGGCGCCAAAAACTTGATGAACGAAAACCGGCATCGCCGATCCTGCCAATACTTTGGTTTTATATTTATAAAACTCTCGCAAGTGTACGAATCATTTCGTAGAAAATGATAAGTATACTCCCAAGGTCGATCTAAGGAAGGAATGTATTTGGTTTTTAATTTATTATTCAAACTTTTAAAAATGAAATTAAATCCTAAACATCCTGTCACGATATTTTGGGATAACATAAAATTAAACATAGATTCAATAAAAATTCATGCAAATTTTATCTTTTATAAATAGTGGAGTATTTATGGATATAATAACTAAGTTAATTATGCTTGCTCGTATTATTTAGGTTATTAAAGATATGAATTGATATTTATTGATTCTCCCTTTTTTGTATGAATACCACCTTTGGTGGGGTTAGATATTCTTTGTTAACTAAACAAATCAATTAACACCTATGGGTGGGGTTGATAACTAATTTGGTTAATTAAATTAATTCCTTGTTCTAAGAGATTGAAAATGAACCATTTAAATGCCACCTTTGGTGGGGTTAGACAGTTTAAACTTTATTCAAGGTGTCCAAATTAAACCTAAGAATTTAGTTATCCGAGTACTAACTTTCAAGTTTTAAAACCACTACTCAAAACGTGTTGTCAATACATTTTCAGATAATAATTCTTATAAAAACTTTTGAAATAGAGCTTCACTCTAACTACCGGGCGATTGTACCAACAAATAAAAAAGCACTACTCTAAATTAGACCAGATAACTAAACCTTAAAATCTAATTTTTAGATTTAAGTTTGTAATGAAAAATAATATATTTCTCTCTAACATTCTTAATATAAAATCTTGAATAAAAATAAAATCAATTCATTTTAGAGATTTTTACCTATTTAATATTTCGCAAGCATAACAACGTTATTATTATATCATGTTTACAAACAGCAATACGCTTAAATTTAATCACGATAAATTAAATATAACATGTAAGAAATAAGCAAAAAAAATAACTACAAAGAAAATAAAATCCTTACAGTATTTCGATGCCATTCCCGTTGCTAGAAAACCTCCAAAAGGAATTTGCACTCCCATTTATTGAATCAAAAAGCTAATAAATTACAAAAAAAACATAACTAGTTCTTCCCAAAAGGGAAGTACTCTAAAACTAAGAGAAACTAGCTAAAACATAAGAAGAACTAGCTAAAACATAAGAAAAACTAAAAAAACTAAAAACTAAGAAATGGAGAGAAAGAAAGAAGAGAGAAGTGTGTTTTGAAGTGAAGGGAAGGGGGGTATTTATAGGTGAGGATGGAGAGAAAAAATGAGTAAAAAATGTTAAAAAATGTAAAAACGCATAATGGATATGGTGAGGTCATTGATGACGTCATGGGGGCGGCTGCACGTGAAAAATGGGGCGAAATGGCGTCGGCGCGCGCAGCTGTGCACGGATGAACAGTACCGTGTGCGCATCTGTGCGCGGATGAACAGTACCGCGCACGCAGCTCGGTGCGTCTGGCGTAGCGCGGGATCTTTCGGTATGCAATTTTCTCTTTGTTGACATTTTTGACATTTTCGACCCATTTTGTCCAATTTTTTCCATATTTGTTAACCTTTCCCCATTTATTTAGTAATATAATTCTGATGTATTGCTTCCAGTATTCCTCTTTGAGTCTTTAAGTTACGTTTTTAAGCGAAAATACCTGAAAAACAATAAAAATACCCGTGATTCCGAAAAAGACAAATTTATATAAATATATGATAAAACATATAAATATATATATATATATATATATATATATATTTTTAATCAATTAATGAGCATAAAATCATGGTAATTTTACTGTTTTTTGAGCACTCATCAATTAGGCCAAATGGATCCCCAACTAGGGATACTGGTATAAAAGACATAAGTCTCATCCTAAAAAAGAGTTATAAGTTCACAACAATGAACCTTCTCTTTGGGTTGAAAATGATAAGTGATGAATTGATTTTCTCATTTATCCCTATCACCAGTCTCATAAATAAAATAACACAATAATTCTTGGCATGAAAGGGGAGGCCAAAATGACCCCCATTAGGGATGCAGATATAAGAGGGAACTTACCCATCTTAAGAGTTCTGAGTTCATAATGTTGAACCTCCTCTTAAAAAAATGAATAAGGAAGTAATGACTCAAGTATAGAGAAGGATGCAAAGATTTCCTTATTAGGGCATAGGTATAAATGATAACTATTTAAACATCTCAAAATCATAATGTCAAAATCAATGTATTATATAAAAAAATGTCTCATTTTATTACACAATTATAAAGATACATGAATTTGCTTCTCTCTTTTAGGACCGCATTATGACCTTTGATATGGAAGAGGCCAAATAAACCCACTTCTAGATGTAATAAGTGTTGTTCCTCACTTGCCTCACCGAGTTTACGCCTCAAGGTACCCACTTCTTCATGCAATTTATCGTGGTTGACTTTTAAGCTTTGGTTATCTTAAAAGATCGCACTATATCCTTTATTAATAAGACAAAACTCATTTTGAAGACTCGGAAACTCTCATGATGCTTCTATACATTTTTCATGTTTAACTTCAATATTGTGACTTACACCATATAATTGTTGAGTATACATCTTAAACTATGAACAAGAGTCACTGCTTGCCAAACTAGTGATAAGAATCAAATCATAAAAAGAGAAACAAACAATAAAAGTGTCTTTACCTTAAACAAATGATGTTCAATTATATGCCAAATAGAACCCTTATCTTTTTTGTTATGTCTTATGGTTGATCAATTCGTAGGGTACCAAAATGGTAATACAAGTCATCATAGGCTACGGTATTTCCAAATATGCTATTTTCAAATAATATAGTAATGTTTTTATCATGATACATCGCACAATATTTTACCTTTATTTACAAGATTTATTGAAGTCTAACAAACACCCCATTTGGATTTTTTAGGGATAACCCGATGTGGGCTCTCACTCAATAACCTAATGACTCTAGTTTTTAGCTTATCCTAAATGGTTGAAAGAAGTGCCTCGTGATCAATTGGAATGGAGTGCTCTCTATCACCTTTAACAAAATCAGACCCCATCTCAATAAAAGGACTCACCATAATAGATACCATATCATGTTTATAATCCATCTTGTCCCGTTTGACATCTAGATCCCACCATAAGAGAATGAATAATGTCATTTACATACGACATTGTGTTGCTCGTGTACACGAGAAATTTTTTTACAAGGTTGTGAATATTAATGTTTCTAAATTCCAAAGGAATGAGATGCTTATAGTGAAAATTTTAATTACAGGACTAAAATACTTGATCAATGTACAAAGTGAAAGAATTATGAGCTAGATTTCTCTTAAAAGAAATTATTGGTTTTCTATTTCAAAAGAAAAATGGCTATATATTTATAACTTCTAAAGAGTATTAAAAAAGTTGGTGAATTAATGTATAAAACTAATGAAAAGTTTATAAACAATTACAAAATGCAACGAGAGCCAAAAGCATTATGGGGTCTTCGTTGGTTCTTCGCAAGATGCGTCACTTAGGTTGGGTTTCATGAGATCTTAAAGAACAAGGCATACATATGGTGGTATGCTTTGGGATGTTATAGAGGCATTTTGAATATTTTTGTAGAACCCATATAGAGCTTGTAAAAAAAAAGGGGTCTTGGATTTCACAACCTAAGGCTTAAAGTTTGTCATAAAAATAATACTCCCTTCTAATAGCCACAAACATAATCTTTCCTAAGTCTGGCCACCAGTTCATTCAAAGTGGAATTTTGTTCCTTAACCTACCTTGCCTGTTCCTTAGCTAACCTTGCTCGTTCATCAGCCAACCTTGCTCATTCTTCAGCTTCTTTGGCCAGGTTGTCATTTCTAGAGAAAAAGTTGTTGTGGCCCCCAATTTTTTGGTACAATCTACTAGCTTATTACCCCAATCAATGATTTTAACCTCTTATATCCCGAGAAGCTTCTCACACTCTTTTAACACTTTGTATTTCTTTTTTAGTGCCTCTTGGAATTGAGTGATAAGAGCTTCGACCTCATAGGCACAGGCACGATATGCATTATTTTCAATCTTTCCCTTTCTTATAAAAGAAATGGCCCGCAATATACTTGAAGTAATTATCAACATGGGGTGTTTTACGTTATACTTGACATTTCATAAATTGTAAAAATTGCATTACCTCTAACATATGGATGGTAACCCTGTGAGTTAGTATGAACTCCTTAATAACTGTTTAAATCTGAGCTCATTCCCATTCACTTCCAAATTCGTGGTATACATCCACAGGTTTCCAAAATATCCCTTTTTCAAAGATAGTCACCAGGGTACTCTAAATTTATATATTTGTTAACTTTACATCATTTACACGATGTGTGTTTGGATGCAGCATGGGAATGGGTTCAATCTCTACTTTATAAAGAGAGTCCAGCTTCCTTTTCTTTCAGGGTGAAGGTTTCATGAAAGGTTCCGTTATCTCGAGTTCTTTCTCCTTTGAGACTGGAATGGGTGGTGTACTTTCTAGGACAACTGAAGCATCCACCTCGCAGGAAAGTTGTTTATGTTTCTAATGGGTTTTGTTTTCAATCAATTGTCCTTCTTAAGACTTGAAATCAGGTCATCGATTCCAATAGTTATGAAGTCCATCCCTACATTAAAAAAATAAAGGTTAGAACTAGAATGAGCTATTTAAATAAAAAAGTAAAGTACCACATGCAAAACCTGAGGGTAGAGTGCGATAATCCTTTTGCATCATAAAAGCCCCGTAACAAGGTTCAATAAGGATGTCTTTGTAAGTCACGTGGTGAGAATTCTGTAGCTTGAGACATCGAACTTTTTTCTCTTCCATCATGACTAAGACAAAGTAGCATCTCTTGATCTTGTGGTTTTATGATGTCAAAATTATGATTCTAGGTAGAGCGTAATGGAACCACAGGGTCCACATCCCATATATCATAACCAACATAAAAATACGTGTCCTTCCATTTTGGTTGATTATCGTGTAGCTTTAGAATAAGACCTCGAAGTATGATGGCCTCGATGTATGCCCTACCTTCATCCACCCCATTCCTTTTTACCCAATGCATAATCCATAGCTTACCATCTTCTAGTTCGATTCTTTGCTCCCCATTAACTACAACCAAGCTTAAGAGCATCCTCCACCCATTTGGATTTATATGGGCTAAGATTAGATTGTATGTGTTAAAAAAAGGGTTACCACCTAAGGTATTAGAAACCTCAAACCAATACAAAGTGCTTCCTCGTGCAAAATGTACCATCCTTGGGATGGATCATTCATTTCAAGGAGATGTTGGGGAACTGATACTGAGTCAATATGGGATAGAATAGAGTACATCTTTCTAAAATGGTACATATTGTCTATGGTCAACTTGGTGGGTTACCTTTGAATTTTCTTCCAAAGAATTTTTTCCATGGGCTCCCTGGTTGGCTTACATCGTGGTTTATTTTCTTTGTGAATCTTTAGAGGGATGATGAGGTAAATGAAAGGTACGAGTCCCAAACTTGAGGGATCTAGTATTTCTAAAATGGATGTGCTGGTGATGTAGGAGTTTGAGACACAGTCGGGGTGCTCAATTCAGGAACTTGAACACCACTCATTTTGGTATGGCTCGAGGTGATCTTAAGAGATGTTTGACCTACTTCAGAGATACTAGAGTGCTTTATTCTAAAATGTGTGGTTCCTTACACACGTACTATGTTAGTTGGATTCAGAGTAGAAATAGAGAATGATAGAACCCCACTATCTATTACGGGTTCCCTTACCCATAAGGGAACGAATTATACCTATAGATCATAGAGGGTAGAATGTCTTTGATCCTTAAGGTAGGGATGGACCTAACTGGAGCCTTGCTTGAATAATTATAAAATTTAAAGCAAGGGTTAAGCAAAAGCAAATAAAGGTAAGCGAGTTGGTTCTTTTCGCATATGGAATGAAGTTCCAGAAGAAAGAGTTGAAGCTCCTCCAACACGGTCAAAAATTCTTCTAAAGTGGACTGAAAATCTTCACACGGCTTGAAATTCTCTTAAGAAATTTTCTGAGGTTTGTTGGAACAAATTATCAGAGTTAAAATAATGAGCGGCTAGTGCTTTTAATATATTGGGAGAGGGAGCTATATCTCCTAAGAGAAGTTGAAAAGTTAAGAATAGAAGAATTTGAAAGGTTTACTCAAAAGAAATTAATAGATTTAAGTATAGAGAAATTGAAAAGATTGCACCCTCAAGAAATATATACATGTTAAGGTGTTATCTCAAGAAGAGTGATTCCTGTATCTTGCTTCAAGATAAAAGAATTGAAGACTTAATTTTTGCATGTTTTGGACCAAGGTACTCTATGTCTACGGGGTACACGTGCATAAGGTGTTATGAGGTATATGGGAATAGAAGCAAATTTACACCAGATGGTTTGAGTACACAAGGTATATGATGTATAAGAGGTATCTTGGTACATGTTGAGCTTTAGGTGTATGACCCTAATGGGGCACTTGAGGTATAAGAAATAGTAAGAGGACAAGAAGATATGAATTACAAATATATATATATATATATATATATATATATGATGTCATCATGTGGTAGTGATCTTATTGCAAGTCAGATATAGTCGTTCTTGTAGAATGTTGAATCGACCTATGTGAACCATTAATCTTATAGTACTTTGTAATTCTCTCCAAACAATAGTGAAAAAAATTAAGGAACATAACTACATATTATGATGCTCTTTTTTTAATGGGTGTGGTGATAGATTGATTTATTAGCTTTAATAAGTTATATACTTTCATCGATTAATATTTATGTAGTATATTTAGAAGTTCATTAAGTTTGTAATGAAGATATTAGAAATCTTGATGGCTATGTAATGTTCTATTTTTGATATCATAGAGGTTTGTTAAGTTTAAAAAATAGGACAAAAGAATTCATCATGTTTAAAAAATAAGATATCATATATCGACTTCTAATATTATACTTTTTGTTACGAATTGGCACTTGCGGAAGCGAAAATCAGGTCCAATTTTGGTTGCACAATTTAATAATAATGGGTAACGACAAAACAATAAGCAGTAAAAAATTAAATGGCACACAATGATTTAAGTGGTTCAACTTTTCAATGTGAAAAGTCTACTCCCTTGACAATGACACCGAGGAAAATCCACTAATAATCAAAATGGAGATACAAACACCAATTCCGGATAGCTTCACAAATTATATCAAAATCCAAAATCAAACCTAAATATCCACTTAATTTATTGGTAATATATAGCAAGATAAATTAAAGAATTTGCTATTAAAACAAAAATATTACCATACCACGTGATATCAACAACAACATTCCTTTCAATGTTCTCATCTCTTATTGTGGAAAAACAGATCTTTCTTTTCCGCGATTGCTATCTTTGAAAAACAAGCTCTTGGAGAAGTGCAAAGTTTCTGGACATTCAAGTTAATCCTGCAGTGTGGGAAAATTAGTGGGCATATGGTGTTGAAGCGAAAGGAGGACTATAAAAAGGAGATAGTGGGAAAATGTAGGAATCTGATTGATTTCGGGATACTGTGTTCTATTCTCGCGGCTATTTCTCTCTTCTGATTAACTAAGCAAACTTAGTTAATATATATGAAGTAGAGAAATGAATATAGGGTTTATTTAGTATTGGGTCTTGGGCCTGAAAGTTTTGGGCCAGTTTATTAACAAATCTCCACCTTGGCTCAAAACAGAAAATCAATTCTTCAAATGAAATTCCTCGGATTACAAAATAACCGTCATCCAAAGCCCTGAAGGGTGATTATCTTCTACAAACACCAATCAAGTCCAAGCAATGCTTGAACTTATTAAATGGAATTGGTTTGGTTAACATATCAGCTGGATTCTCTGTAGTGACTATATTATTGACAATAATAGCACCCTGAGAGACAATGTCACGAACGAAGTGATATCTGACATCAATATGTTTGGTTCTTTCATGATATATAGTATTCTTAGTCAAATGTATCGCACTCTGACTATCACAAAATACAACAGAAGTATCCTGCTGTAAACCCAAATCACAAACCAAACCTCTAAGCCAAATGACCTTTTTTTCTCTTCTTTGCCGTATATTATTCGCGTCGTGGACAAAGCAGCTGTAGCTTGTAAAGTAGCCTTCCAACTAATGGCACATGAGAAAAGAGTGAAGACATAACCTTTGTCGAGAGATCTTTCTTATCCAAATCACCAAAGATAATCGGAGTCCACATAACCGATAACAACTGTGACCGGTATTAGAACTCCCATCATATACCAAACCAAAATTAGATGTACCTCTCAAATACGTAGTATCCATTTCACCTGCGGTAATGACCACTTACCAGATTACCCGTATATCTGCTAACAACACTAATCGCGCATGCGAAATGTACGGATTGCAGTACAAACCATAAGCGTACATCAAACTCCCAACCACTAGCATATGGAACACTGGAGACATGTACCGCTTCTTCTTCTTTTGTAGTGACAAATTCAAAGAAAGCTCAGAAATGCGCAGCTTAACGGCGTACTCACGGGGTTTAGAATCTTTCATGCCAAAACGTTCAAGAACTTTTTCAATATAACTTTTACGAGTCAAATAAAGCTTGGCCATGTACATCCTGTAAATTTCCATTCCCAAAATTTTCTTCGCTGCGACCCAAATCTTTCATTTCAAACTCACCGTTAAATTTGAGACTTTAATTTCTCGAATCTCGGACTTATTCTTAGAAGCAAATAAGCATGTCATCAACATAACCAAACAAATAAAATGATGAACCATCATGGAATCTTTTATGATAAACACAACTATCATAATCACTTCTAGAGTAACCATGATCAATCATAAAAGAATCAAAACCAAACATACCACTTACCTTGGCGATTGCTTGACCCATTATAAAGACTTTTTAATAACCAAACATGATCTTCCTTACACCGGAACAACAAACCCCTCCGGTTGATGCATATATATTTGTTCTTCAAGCTACGCATGTAAGAAGGTCATGTCTTGACATCAAGGCTGTTCTAATTCCATGTCAAACAATGCAACCCATAGCAAGCAACACGAATAGAGCTATGTTTCACAACAGGAGAAAATACTTCATTGAAGTCAATACCTTTCTTCGACAATAGCCACTTTGCAATGACACGTGCCTTGAACTGGGCTAACGCTTAACCTCGGGTATACCTTCCTTTTTCTTGAAGACCGTTTGTTTCCAACAATCGCCAGCCTTGGCGGTTCACCAATTCCATGTATGATTCTTATGAAGTGATTCAATCTCTTCATTCATAGCAACCAACCCGAATAGACTAAATCCTGGTAATGACTTCGTGATAACTAGAAGGTTCGTGCGCCTCAGATAGCACGACAATGCAAAAGAAACTAAGTCCGTGCGTGCGTACCTGCGAGGGCGTCTAATCTCTCTTATTCCTTTGCCCTTAGCGATACGGGATGGTTGCTCCTGGTCCTCTTCCGCTACATCATGAGTAGAATCGTCTATCTCATCCACAACTGGTTGATCTGAAGTGCCCTCTTGTACTTGACTAGGAGCTCCACTCTCAAGCTCGCTTTCTTCCTTCTAACAGTAGTCTTTATCCGCAACAATAAACTCTTTTTCTTTGCAAACATAGAAAACTCATCAAACTTAACATCTCTTTAATCAAAAATTTAGGTGACTTGGGTTCAACACACCATAATTGTCTGTAACCTTTCACCCCTGAAGGATACCCTAGAAATATGCATTTCAATGCCACTAGGCTCAGTTTACCATCGTTAACATGCGTAATGCGTGACAACCAAAAACTTTCAAATCAGAATAATTAAGCCAGGAGTATCAAAGAATACCTCAAAGCGGAGTCTTTAACTCAATTTACTGAGTTGATGGAGACCAATTTACCAAATAGCAGGCATGGTTACAAGCTTCGGCAAAGGATTTATCCAAATCAACTTGAAAGAGCATACAACGAGCTCTTTCTAAGAGAATCCCTATTCATACGTTCTGCTTTACTCCATTTTGTGGTGTATGGCCTTGCACGTCGCGGTGTCTCACTATGCCATTCCTTTCCACGAGAAATCATTAATGACTATCACAAAATTCCAAACCATTATCGGTTCTCAAATGCTTGATTTTCTTGCTTGTTTGATTTTCTATACAAGCCTTGAATTTCCGCAAATTTTGAGAATGCGTCATTGTTCTTTAGAAAATACACCCAACATGACGAGAGAAAGTCATCAATAAAAGTCAACATATACTGCACCACCCTTAGACACATGACACGAGAAGGACCCCAAAGATTTGAATGAATATAATCAACGGTACCTTTCGTTTTATGGATGGCTGTACTCTTGAACTCGACCTACGATGCTTTCCGTGAACCATGATGCTCACAATCAAGCTTCCCGGTTTCGACCACAAAGCAAATCTCGTTTGCTCAAAATAGACATTCTGCCTCATTTCGTATACCCAGACGCGTACGCCATAATCGAGTAATGCGAGATCTTGATCGACGAGGATGAAATTGATACTGCCAATAATAGTGCTACTGAAGCATATAGAGACCACGCGACAATTGCCCTTTAATAACAATGAGAGCACCACTAACTTTTAAAACTCCACTTGTAGCTACATACTTATAGCAGAATCAAGAGTACCCAAAGATATCATATTCTTTTTCAAATGCGGAACATGGCGAACATCTTTCAAAGTCCTAACAATGCCATCGTGCATCTTAATTCGGACGAGTACCAATACGATAACCTTCACAGACATATTGTTTCCCATCGAGACAACACCCAATCAATAGGCGATAAGAAGCAAACCAATCTCTAACTAGACACGTATAGTGAAAGTCAACCCGAATCAAGAATCCAAACATCTCCGGAGAACCAATAGATACTAATAGAACATTTTCACCATCGGAACGAACTATTCGTAACACCGGCGACATCATTAGTACCAAAAGATGTTGTGGCATTTTCCTTTACTTTTGAGTTTCGGACAATTTACTTTCCGAGTTCCGCTTCGCAATAATTGCATTTATCTTTTCTTTTTCTAGATTTGGATCTAGACTTGCCTCTGTCTTGCTTGTGCCTTTTCTTGATTTTCTACCTCGACAAATAAACCACTGCTATTTTCATTATTGCTTGTAGACACCTTTTTCTTCAACTCTGCGGAATTCTAAAATTTCTTTGACATCTTCCAAAGAAATAGTGTCTCGCCCATATAACATAGTATAAAAAAATGCTCGAATGAATGAGGTAAAGAACATAATAGAACTGGGCTGATCCTCGTCATCAATCTTAACACCACCATTTTTTGATCACGAATAATTTTAGTAAATTCATCGAAGATGATCGTGCAAAGTGTGTACATACGACATTGAATGTATACAAAGCCAAGCTTCAAATATAACCGTAGTCAAAGACTTGGTCATATACAAATTCTCCAATTTAAGCCATAACCAAGTAGGGAGATTCTCATCACCAACCTCGCGTAATACCTCGTGGACAAGGATAATTGAATTGAACTCAAAGCATTTTCCATCAATGCATCTTTCTTCATCGTGATCAATTTTACGGCAATTTATCCTTGCCTTAGTGTCTTAACGAGCCATTCTTTAACTAATACAACGTCTTAAATACGCCCGTAAGCGAAATCATTTCTACCATTGAATTTCTCAATTTCATATTTTCACGCCGTGACGAGAAAACCCAATATTAAATAAAGCAATCTGACCGAGAAAATATGAAACCAATCGAGATAACGGAACTGTGGCCTCAAAATAAATCCAAAAGAAGCAAACTTGATCGGTTATAAATACCAAAATAACTTGATAATTTCGATACCAATTTGTTACGAATTGGCACTTGAAGCGAAAATCAGTCCAATTTTGGTTGCCGCGATTTAATAATAATGGAGTAACGGTAAAACAATAAGCGGTAAAAAATTAAATGGCACACATGATTTAAGTGGTTCAACTTTTTCAATGTGAAAAGTCTACTTTCACCGACGACGGCCAAGGTAAAATCAACTAATAATCAAAATGGAGATACAAACACCAATTCAGGATAGCTTCACAAATTATACCAAAATCCAAAATCAAACCCACAAAATATCCCCTACAATTTATTGGTAATATATAGCAAGATAAATTAAAGAATTTGCTATTAAAACAAAATATTACCATACACATGATATCAACAAGAACATTCCTTTCAATGTTCTCATCTCTGATTGTGGAAAACAGATCTTTCTTTTCCCGCAGTGCTATGCTGAAAAACAAGCTCTTGGAGAAGTGCAAAGTTTCTGGACATTCAAGTTAATCCTACTACGGTGTGGGAAAATTAAGTGGGCATATGGTGTTGAAGCGAAGGAGGACTATAAAAAAGGAGATAGTGGGGAAAATGTAGAATCGATTGATTTCGGATATCTTGTGTTATGTTCTGTGTTATTTCTCTCTTCTGATTCACTAAGCAAACTTAGTTAATATATATGAAGTAGAGAAATGAATATAGGGTTTATTTAGTATTGGGTCTTGGGCCTGAAAGTTTTGGGCCAGTTTATTAACACTTTTAAAAAAAATAATGTAATATCTGAAAGCTAATGAAATTAAGTGTCCAAATTATCTCTTTGTAAGATATTTTTTCATTTTTTATTTATTAGTAACATTCAACAATTTTATCCATCATTTGACTTTACATTTACACACCTAGTTGATAAGTGTAAGTGGTGCCACTGAGTGGCATTGCCACACAGATGATCTTATTTTTTTTAATGTTACATTAAATATGTTAGAGAATGAAAATAAAATTATAATACAATAATTAAGCCCTAAATTAAAACTATATACAAAAGAACAAATAGTAGACATTTTACATGAAAAATCCAAACAAAATAGAAATCTCAAAAAATATCATCCCATGTGATCGGTAATGAATGTAAATTGCAGATGGGAATAGCTGGAGAGAAAATAGACATAGACTTTATAATATCAACAGGTGACAATTTTTATGAAGATGGTTTAACTGGCGTGAATGATCCAGCATTCAAAGAATCCTTCATAAATATTTACACTGCCCCAAGCTTGCAGAAGCAATGGTACAATAGTAAGTTCAATATTTCTGAGTACTTTAATGTTAAAAGTTTTATTTATTTTTTGTTTTTCTCTAAAGCGCGAGTTTGATGTTAAAATTGACTACATATTTACATCTCAAACATTGGCAGTTTTGGGTAATCATGATTATCGTGGCGATGTTCAAGCTCAATTGAATCCTTTTCTAAAGAAATTGGATAACAGATGGTTTTGCTTGAGATCATTCATTCTAAATGCTGGTAATTTACTACAATTTAAGTTACTTCATAATCATTTTAAGAACATTTACATAGCTTGATTTTATTTATTTTTTGGACGTAATTACTCATTGGTGAAATCTAATAGAAAGCCTTCAAGAACAATATTAGCTAGGTTACTGACAGTAATTAATTGATCTGTTTACATTTTAACTATGTAAGACTAGTGTAAGATGTTGACCTATCGTAAGGCAACGATTGTGTAAGGATTATGGAGGGATGAAGTTAAATCATCAATTGAAACTCCATAGTTAATCATTTTTGACATTAAGAAACTAAAGGATGAATGACCTTTAAGAAACACCTCATCCCTACATGAGATTCATATAAATATAAATAAGAGAGAAGTTTTACATTTTGTGTGCCATCATGACATGCAAACGGAAAATGTTCACTTAATTTATTGGAAACAATGATTTTAATGCATTTATTAATTAATAATCAAGTGAATTTAAAGTCTAATATTTGATATAGATTCTAACTTATTAGATGGAACAACTTATCTAATATTCTTAACGTAAAATTTGTTCATATACTTAATAATTATTCATCAAAAAAAAATAAATAAATAAATCTAACCTCCTTTTTGTTTGGACTTGGATCATATGTGTATCCTATGTGAGTCCATTTGTATCCTGGTGGTATAACCTGTATGCAATCACATAATACAAATATCATACTCGTTTTGATACCATTTGTTGTGTTAGAAGTTCTAACCTATAAGGTTAATATATTAAGATCATATATTCAATTTTTGTATTTCCCATATAATATTTTTCACAGCCAACATGTAATTGGAAATGTTTTTTTTTTTTTTACATTTCTTAATTATGCAGAAATAGTGGAGTTTTTCTTTGTGGATACAACACCATTTGTAGATGCGTACTTCACAAATCCAGGAGACAGTAATTATGATTGGAGTGGTGTATTGCCTAGGAAGAAATATCTTTCAAATCTCCTTAAGGTAATTAATTGGTTCATCTGTTGGACTTATTTATATGAATGTATCTATCTATAATTTGGTTCACTTTTAGTTAATTATTTATTAAAAATAACACAGTGGTGACATTTTTTATTTTATTTTTAGGAACTACTTGTCGTATTTACCACCAATTTTCAAGATTTAAATTTTTCTTTAATTTTTGTGTGACAACTTATGTGTCTCATGTATCACATATAGTTGACCAAAATGGACAAAAAGTAGCTGAAAATTGTACAAAGTGACATAGAAATAAAACATTTATATCATATATTTGTGACACATGCAAGATTTTTATCTAAAATGAGCTATAGGACCTGTTCACAAATTTTAAAAATGTTCTCTAAGTATGCTAACGTTTAAAATATGCTACCTATATACTAGTAGAACCTTTTGACCTTTTTGTTTCTTATTCATTACCAAAATTGGTTAATTTTTGGTTTGAATTTGTTTACAATTTAATTTAATTTAGATACTATCTATAAATTTAAACTTACATATTATTATTATTGTCATATATATAGGTTTTGTTATGATTAGGTTGTGATGTTAAAAATGCTTTTTAGTTTCAAAATTAATCAAATATTACAAAAATTAATTAAGTATAATTAAAATCGATCAAAATCCATAACTGTTTATTAATATATAAGTGGTTTCAAAGTATATTTTTAAATTTTGATTATTTTGATTGCTTTAAACATAGATCATATTTACAACTAGTTTTAAATTAAATGAAAATTTAGTATCATAAAAAATAATAGAAAATAAAGCATAAAATCTAATTCTATTCTCATGTGCTATTTTGATGCAATCTTATATGTTCTATATAACATTGCATACATACATACAGGAGGTGGATACAGCATTAAAGGAATCAACAGCAAAGTGGAAGATAGTTGTGGGTCACCATACAATCAAAAGCGCTGGAGAACATGGTATCACTCAAGAGCTTGAAACTCAGCTTGTCCCTATCCTTGAGGTACGTAACATATATATATATATATATTAAAATTTACAATATAACAATCTTATTGTTAAATACAATTAAATTTTAAGAGCTATAATCAAATGAGAAGTTATTGTCGGTGAAAATTGTGCTAAACATGTAATATATAATAAAAGTTTCATTTTTTTATAATACTGAATATTAATCATATTTATTAATTAACTCTGTCAGGAAAATCACGTTGATTTTTACGTTAATGGGCATGACCATTGTTTGCAGCAGATTATTGATACTGAAAGGTAATTAGTCCTGTGTAATAAAAAAAAAGAAATTAATATACTTATAAATTAATAAAGAATATTGTAACAAATTATTAAATAAATTGTGTCACAATTATTTATTAATTAAAGTAATTATGCATGTTTTTTTTAAATAACGTAATTTATTATAATATAACAAGCTGTTATAAATAGATTTGTTCATTAATAAATATATATTTTCTATCTTTAACTTTATCGATTTTTTTATGCAGTCAAATCCACTACTTAACAAGTGGAGGTGGGTCAAAGGCATGGAGAGGAAACATAAATTATTGGAACCCATATGAGCTAAAATTGTACTATGATGGTCAAGGTTTTATGTCAATGGAAGTGACTTTGAACAAGATTGATTTTACATTCTACAATGTTTTTGGACAAGTCCTACATAAATCGAGTCTCTCCAAATAGTTGGACTTAAGATCTGCCAAGAAGCATTCTTTGGTTAATCGTTAAATGATATAGAGTTAAGTCTCTCTTTGGTCTTCAAATTTAAATTTTAATTTATTTAATCCCCCTAAAATGTTGTTCTAGAACATTTAGATCTAGAATGATATATTTCGTGTATCACTGTTATTGTGTTATGTAGTAAATTGTTTTTATATATTTTTTCTCTTAAATCTTAAATATTATAAATATGTGCCAAATTTACATTATATAATAAATTAGAATAACCAACCTTTTAAATAGATGATAGATTTTTAAAATCTTAAATTTTTCTCTAATATAATTAATTTTTTAAAAATTAAAATATTTTAACCCCGACAATATTATTATGTCGCATCAACAATAACAATACACATTGTTGAGTACGGTATCTTATAATAAAAATTTGTTTATGTATTTCTATAACTCTTAAATATGTAAAGATTTTATAAATTTTAAATATTTTATTCAACTTGTAGTTTCACTCATGATAAAAATAACTAAAAATGAATAGGATCATGATTTGGTGGGATTCTTAAAAGAATCATCGTTATTCCTATAAATGTTTGCTTTTTAGTTTTTTAATATGTCTTAATGAGTTTCATCTAGATAAATAATATGCTTGTTATATTTTTTAAATTTAAATTTAATGAAATATCTCTCGTTTGTCATTAAAAAAATTCATTTTTAATTTCAATTGTTAAAATAAATGTAATAATAATTTTTATTTAATTATTTTTTTATTAAGTAGATGTGAACTAATAGTTGAGCAACACTATAATAGATTACATTTTTTGTTGTTAAGACTAATAACTTACATGAAAGACAACTTTAATTGCATTTAGCACAAAGTATGGCTTATTTTTCATATAGAATTGCTAATGAAGCCATTATTGTATAAAGTATGACTTGTATTTTGACGATAAAAGTTTAACTATATGGCTCTTACTTCAAAGTAATCTCTTAATCCACTTAAATTTAAATTTATTTTTAATTAAAATTATTTTTGTTATTATCACAATAAAAATATGTGAATATTTCAATATATTCATATAATTAATTATATTCTAGTGCCACATTATTAGATAAATTTATAATTAATTGTTATTAGAGTTTGTGATTGTGAGCCGGGTAACTCATAACAAATTGGTGTTACTTAAAATTCAACAAGAGTTGAGATAGAGAGATTTGATGGAATATGAGACTTGAATCTTTGGAGGAAGAAGACCGAGAAAATTTTAGTACAAATGAAAGTAGTTAAGGAAATAATGAAAAAACCTAACTTTATTGAGTCAATGAAAGAAGAAGATAGGAAGAAGACAATGAAAATGGCTTATAGTACCATTATTTTGTACCTTGTAGATAATGTACTAAAATAGGTGAATGATGAGGATGCACCATAAAAAGTATGGACTAAGTTTAAGTCATTTTATCTAACCAAACTATATCAAACAAGATTTACTTAAAAGAAAGATTGTTAGGTTTTTAAAATGGATAGTGCTAAGTCACTAAATGTAAATCTAGATGAGTTTAAAAAGATAACAATAAAGCTTACTAATATTGGTGATGAGATTAGTGATGAAAATAAAATAATCGTAATCTTAAACTCTCTACCTGATTCTTATATAGAAGTAAAAACAATAATTAAATATGATAGATAAGATTTAACACTTCAGGTCGTCTTAGCATCGTTCAAGTCAAGAGACCTCAAGCTAAAATCTGAAGTAAAGGGCACAAGAAAACCATCAAATCCTTTACTTGTAAGGAAAATATCAGATAAAAGAGAGTACAAAGGATCAAAGAAGTTGTCAAGGTCTAAGTCTCGTGGAAAAAGACCTTTTAAGTGTTTCATTTATCATAAGCAATGACATTTTAAAAGGAAATGCCTGGAGAAAAAGAAGAAGTTCAATAACAAAGAAAGTGACACTAACATATCTAATAATAGAGAAACTTTAGTAACTGATGAAGGATTTGATAGTGTTAATGCATTGAATGTCATAGATGAAAACACATATGATTGGTAAGTGTTGAACTCACGTTATTTATACCATATGACTCAAAGAAAAGGTTTGAAGCATACAAGCCTTATGATGGAGGTTTAGTATATATGGGTGATAATTCACTTATGTAAAGTAATTGGCATTGGTGCTATTACTTTGAGAATGGTTGGTGGAACCAAAATAAGGATAGACAATGTGAGGTATGTACCTGATTTAAATAGAAACTTGATTTCATTAGGGATGATCAATAATGCAAGTTTTTCTTTCAAGGGAGAATGGTCTATGATCAAGGTAACAAAAGGGTCACTAACTATTCTCAAAGGAAAGAAGGTAAATGGCCTCTATGTTGCAGAAAGATTACTCAGTTAATTAGTGCCAATAGTTTTAAAGAAAAACAATATGTCATGTGTTGATATGTGACATAAAAGACTTGCTCATATAAGTAAAAAAGGACTTAATGAGCTAAGGAAGCAAGGCCTTCTTCCTGGAGAAGTTGCAAAGGTTTGGCATTTTGTAAACATTGCATTTATGGAAAGCCAAAAAAGAGTTAAGTTCACTTCAAGAGAACATACAACAAAATGTATCTTAAATTATGTTCATGGAGATGTTTAGGGACCTACAAAATCACCATCACTGAATGGATTAAGATATTTCTTGCTCTTGATAGATGATTATTCAAGAAAGTCATGGGTATATCTAATGAAAACAAAAGATCAAGGGCTTGAAATATTAAAAAAATGGAAGCTACAAGTTGAATCTCAAATTGGTAAAAAAGTGATATACTTCAAAATAGATAATAGGATGGAGTTTTGCAGCTCTGAGTTCAATCAATTTTGTCAAAATTAAGTAATTATAAAGCACAGAATAGTTTTGTATACAAAATGCACTAGCAGAGAGGATGAATAGAGCTCTGCTAGAATGGGTAAGGAGTATGCTCTCAGATGCCAAAGTCCCAAAAACTTTTTGGATAGAAGCTCTTACCGCAACTTGTTATGCTATAAATTGAAGTCTATCTACAACCTTGTACTTTAAAACACCACAAGAATTATGGAGTGAAAAGACACCAAGCTATGAAGGACTGAGGGTGTTTGAAAGTGTATCTTATACACATGTCAAAAGAAAAGGAAGACAAATTAGAACCTAGAGCTATGAAGTGTATGTTCATTGGGTATCCAACTGGTGTGAAAAGGTACGACATTTGAGACTTTGAGAAATCTTAAGTGTATTATCAACAGAAATGTCATATTTAGAGAAAATGAGATGTTTATAAATGATAAACAAGAGGCAGATGATGGAATATCTTCAAAGGATAAGGTTGATCTTGAGGTGGAGATTCATTCAAGGGACTTTGATGAAGATAATAGGAGACACAATGAGCACACAAATGCAATACTTGGTAATGAAGAAGAATTTGATTCTGATGATCAAAGTGAACATCAAGAGCTCGAGTATTATAGTGGGCAATATCAACTATCTGATTATTATCTAATAAGAGATAGAAACATAAGGAATATAAGAGCCCCAAACAGATATGGATATGTTGATCTTATAGCATATGCCTTCAATGTTACAGATGACACTAACAGTAATGATCCTTATTCATTTGAAGAAACTATTTAGTGTGTATGTTTACTTAAGAAGTTCTTATATGGACTAAAACAATTTCCAAGGTACTAGAACAAGAAGTTTGATGAAAATGTCATCAAAATTGGATTCATAAGGAGCAAACTTTAATCACTGTGTTTACGTTAAAAACCCTAGAATAACTTATATAACATACATGTTACTTTATATTGATGATACGCTAGTTGTCAGCATAGTTAGAGGCAAATTAATGATGTGAAAAAGTTGCTTAAGGTTGAGTTTGAGATAAAAGATCTCGGTCCAACAAAGGGGATCTTAGGTCTGGAAATTGTGAGATAAAAGTAGACAAGACCTTGTTTTTGTGACAAACTAATTATGCTAAAAAGGTGCTATATAAGTTCAAAATGAGTGAAACAAGATCAATGAATACTACTCTTGTTCAATATTTCAAACTTTCAACTAAAGACTCACCCCCAAAATGAATTAGAGCAACTAAATATGACATATATTCCTTAAGCTAATGTTGTTGGAAGTTTAATGTATCTCGTGATCTATACTAGGCCTGATCTTGCATACCGTGCAAGTTTAATATGCATATATATATGGGAAATCCAATTAAGTCACACCGAGATGCTATGAAATGGTGTTGAAGTATTGGAAAGGAACATCAAGTGAAGGAATTTTGTACATAGCAAATGTAAATGCAAAAGTGGAGGTCACTGGATATATTGATGTAGATCATGCAAGAGATTTAGATAAACGTAGATCATTAACTGAATACATGTTTACGTTTAGTGAAAACATTGTTAGTTGGAGATCAATTTTACAACCTGTGGTAGCTTTGTTAACGACCAAGGCTGAATGTATAGCCATTAATGAATGAGTAAAGCAAGCATTTTGGCTAAAAGGCTTGGTTTTAGAAATGGGATATAAACAAGGTTGTGTTACTGTTTATTATGACAATCAGAATTTTACTCATATGTCGAGAAACCCTCAACATTACGAAAGGACAAAACATGTTGATGTTAAATTTCATTTTGTGAGGGGTATCGTTGAAAGAGGGCTGATGTCTATGAACAAGATACATACAAGTGTGAATCCATCATATATGTTGACAAAGGTAAACAAAGGTAATCACTGTTGCTAAGTTTCAATAGTGCAAGGACTTAGCTAGAGTGATTGCAATTGCTGGTGTCTAAAGCAGCAAGGAAGATAACCCAAAGATAGCAGGAAGAGCATTTGTCACCAAAGGTGGAGATATGTGAGTTAATTGGCTCCAAATGAGTAAAGGTGCACCTATGGGCAGTGAAATAAAACTCATCAGCTAATTAGGCAATATGGAACTTTCTACATTGTAACAACCCTTGACGTGGAATGGCAAGTAACAAAGTCTCTGACTTGTACCAGCTTTTGTTGGCTGATGGAAAGGCACAAAGAGGCAGTGAAAGATGCCTATTGTGTGCGTGTAACAGAATTGGCAGGAAAAACAGAAAGCTGGAGGAAAATACATCAGAGGGCATAAGCGTATTTGCAGTGGGGTACAAGGGTTAGTAAAAATGATGTATTGATATAAATAGGCATATTATAGAATGTAAAGAGAGAGAGAGAGAGAGAGAGCTGCCATTAATAGAACAGTAAGAGAAATGCTAAATTTCTTCTCTGTAACTGGAACTGGACAGTGGTGAGGGAGGGAATAATTTTTCTTGTAAATTGCATCGTTATACTTCTGAGTTAATATTATGAAGTTGCTGCTCTTTGGGTTGTGGAGTTGACCATTACAATGATGGATGAACCACGTTAAACATTGTTCTTATTGTGCTTGTTTTTTTAGCCACTTCTGCATTGTTGGTTTTGTTATCTGTTAAAAGACTCTATTCAACTCCTAAAATCAGTGTCGTACACACAACAAATAAATTATTATTGTGATAATAACGAAATGAGTTAATGGAAATATTGCTGCGCATTAATAATATGATTTTGATAATTGAGATTAATATTTTGACTCTGCTAAGCGAAAATCTATGTAAATGAATATAGTAATGCTTTCAATAGAAAATTGTTAATTGATTTTCTACCTTATACTCTGCTCACTCTATAGGCTTGTATGGCTTCTACTGCTGTTAATGTATATAGC
The DNA here is from genome assembly GCA_033030585.1 of Hippophae rhamnoides. Lineage (NCBI taxonomy): Eukaryota > Viridiplantae > Streptophyta > Magnoliopsida > Rosales > Elaeagnaceae > Hippophae > Hippophae rhamnoides. The sequence continues at coordinate 73,141,881 of CM065429.1, forward strand.
CAGAAAGCTTCCAATGCAAACTATGAAATGGTACAACTAAAATCCAAGAAAATAGTGTTTTTCCATTTCTAAATCAACTTATTTTCTCTGTTGTAATTCTTATTATTGTATAATATATCCATGTATCTTAGCATCAAAATAGCGTAAAAAAGAATCAATAGACACATCTGTCATTTTTTCCCATCATATTTCTGTTTAGTAGACACTCAACTGGTATCTAACATAACAAATTCAAATTTTTTGAGCAGCCAAAAACCTACTATAGAGATCCAATGCTTCCCTCGGCTTGTACTCGGGAACAGTGTGCCCAGCTCCCTGCACCACATAAAACACAGAAAATCCAAAGTTTGTCAAAATCAGCATTCAAAGAAGTGGAAAAGAAGAAAAAAAATGTAATATTGACCTTTACGGTTGCAAAGGTGAGGTTGTGTTCATATCCTTGGGTATACCTATAACCAATATTGATGAACATAAGTCATTTGGGTTCTATAAATTAAAGTCTAAATTTTTTATAGTAAACTTCATAAAAGCAGCATGAAAAAGGCAGGAAAAGTACCCAGCAACTTGTTCATTTGAATTCCAATGCCTCCACTCATCCACAATCTTATAACCCACTGCTCTTGTCCAGGCCTCACTCCCAGTGTAAGGAACACACATATCATGATCACCACTGCAAGAAAATAGAAAGATAATGAAGATCAATAGCAGAAATAATCAGATCATAGCTTGTTGATTGCTTCCAAGTCCTTGTACTAATCTTTATTATTCAGAGATTCTCAGGTTAAAAGTTTTGCAGTTCACTGATCATGAAGTAACTCCTCTTTTCTTTTCTTTTTCCCTTTCTTTCTTTCTTTCTTTTTGTAGAGGTCTGATTAAAAAGGTTCCAAAAGCTTTTTTTGGGTAAGCAGATTGTATTCTACCCAACTCACAGCATATAAGAACATCAAAACAGATCTGGAAGCAGAGGAGGGAGTAAGATTTGGCAACAACTTAGAATCTGAGACAAAAGAATTCAAATTTGCCAACATTTCTATCATAGATTAAATATCATTTTCTTTCCCTTTCTTTAAATAACTCTACAAATTCTGTTTGTTTTTAGTTATTATGAGGAGAGAGAGGACTTAAGGTCTTCAGTAACCATTATCTCAACTTATGCAGTAGAAAGTCCTAAAATCTTTCTTGGTTTACTCTCATGAGAACTTTATTTTTACTCTATTTTCTAATACTCAAGTTCAAAAAAATGAAATTTTCTGAGTCCAAGAAAAAAAAACTCAGACATCCCTGTAGTGAATGAAATACAAGTCAATAACTTGTATCTCCTGTAGTGAATTACCTGAATATTAGTACTCGAAATCCCTTGGAAGTGAGGTTCTTGTGGTATGGTATCATGCTCCCAGCATCATGAGAAAATTGTATTCTGTCTGTACACAACTCCCATTTACCCGCCAAGGACTCCTATAGTGTAATAAAAGATGATAAAGTCATTGTTTATGATCCACTTAGGTTAAATTATATGATATTCAGGTTTCAAAATACATATCAGAAACTTACTTTTGCAGCATGAATTGCTTGCCTAACTGATTTGTCATTCAACCATGATGTTGCAACTTCGTCATCCTACAGATAGAATTAAAATTCAAGGCATCTTTCAGAAGCAATTTCTGGTGGAACTAAGGAAACCACCATGATATTGAAAAGAAATGATATAGACCATATATATTGCATTCAACAAGAACCATTGAATATGAACACCGAGAAAGCAACAAAGAAAAGAGACCTAATTGTGATCTCAACAGAACTAGACCATGAACAAACTCTACTACTCTTAACATGTCTTCATTTGTGAAAAATATATAGTTAAGCCTAAAATCATGACATCAATTTGTAAACCCAGTAATTAGTATACATGGTTATTATATTTCATACTACAGGCAGTTTACACCAACACAAAAGAGAAACTTATACTTAAACTCATTGGTTCCACATGGTCCTGTTATGTTGATAAAGTTTGGATAATGTAAAAGTACATGTTGATTCCAAGTCACCATTTTAAGAATCAGGCATCATCTTCTAGATAAACCCGCTTATTGAAAACAATAGAAGCAAGCAATTTGCTCCTAAGGTTTACATGTCAATGAAAAGTTGAAACTTTACAGGCTACATATGCAAAGTTGCAAAAAAGGTATGACTTATGAACTCATCTAATTGGTTTTTAGAAAATCAAGCAGGAAAGTTGAGGAAGACTAAATATGGAGGAACAACAAAAATAAAATAATAGGAATCCAAGTAACATACGATGCAAGGAACACTGGCGCTGTTAAGAATCTGTGGCCAAGTTGGAACAAGTCCCTCTCTTACAGGAGCTCTAAAAGGCCAGGCACGACCGAACATCCTCTTTCTCACAGCAAGGGGCCTATCAGTTTCACCTAATTGTCGGAAACTGGGTGGCAGTCTAGAGTTAACAGTTCTAATCATTTGTGCATTTGGAGCATGGTAGCATGGTTCCAGAATGTCATATATGTTTAATCCATCTAAGTCCTGCAATTGATTTCAAGCAGTTAAGTAAATCCAAAAATGTATAATCCACATCTGCAAACTCTCTTTAAGCCTTTGAAATAACTTATATAACCTGTTCAACTTTGTTAAGCTGTTTCACACAAGTTTCACTAAGCGGATTGTAGTAATTTCCTTGACACTCTTTGTCCGCCTCCTGTAATATACGGCATGAATGATTGTAAAGTAAAATTCATTATCATATTCAATAAGGCTTTGGGAAAAGCAAAAGGAAAAAAATGTTAACTTAATTACAAATGAAGAATTATGTTCCCACCTTATAGAGATCATCTGATATTAATCCCATTCCATGTGCAAATGGAACCAAAGCATTGCCATCGAACTCATTATCTGTGACTCCATTACCCACCATATAACCCTGTGTGGAGTTATACTTTAGATTTAAGCAATATAAACTAAAGTCAAACAAACTTAAGATGCTGATAGATACCTTCAAATTAAGTTTAGGTTTTGCATCTGCTTCAATTCCTGTAAACCAAAATCAATTTGAATCCTAGTTGAAAGACAAGAAGTGCATATTATCATAATTTATTTGTTATATTTTATTCCGACTAAATTACCTTTGTCTACTTCATAAGCAAGAGTTGGAACATAAATTCCACCATATGACTCTCCTGCTATGAAAAATGGATTGGAGAGAAACTCTGGGTATAGCTCAAACCACTGTTTTGGATAATAGCAATTTGGAGACATCAAAACAAGCAAAATCCAATTAGTATGGTCACATGTAATAAGAAATTGAACTCCCCTCTAACCTTCAGAAGAAATGCATGGGAATCAGAGGCAGTCTTTAGATCACCAGTTATATACTCAGTCTGGTTCATTGAGTAAGAAAACCCAACACCAGCTGGAGAATCCAAATATATAATGTTTGAAACCTGAACAGAATGAGAGTTATAAAAAAGTTAACTTCGCATATAATAAAGGGAAAGATAAATCAAGAGAGACAAAAGTACTCAGGAGGAAATTTCTTTGTGTAATATCTATAGAACAACATTTCTCTCCTAACACACACGGAACAACTATGATAAACCTTTGACCAGCTGTATGGGTTAAGGTGCAGTTTGGGAAGATCTCCTTTGGTTTTTGCTGCTTCAAAATTGAATGGACCTGCAAATATGTTGGAAGTAATTAATTCTTCTTGATTAACAAGTTAAGAAACCAAAAATCAAAGGATATAACATTGAGCCTAACCCAGAGAATATTTTTGTTTAAAAAAAAGGAAACTTCATATGGGTTCGTTGGCGCTATTGTGGTATATAACGACTACAAATTTAACTTGAATAGTGGTGGTTTATCAAGAATTTTCTTCATAGATAGCTTTTGTCACATGGAAGATCATTGCATAACTTGGACAATTTGAACGGGGACAAATACAACAGATGTCTATTTGTTCTCGGAGTGGGAGATTATTCTTATGTTTATAATCTATTGTAGGGTGGAAGGCAACATTCTGGGACGTAGTAAGGAATAATATTCGGATGGGACGATAAACTCAAATTTAATAGCAAAAATGAATAATTATGATACCACTTAATGATTCGTTATAGTAAAATTTATAAATTTTTTGATCAAATTATTATAAAATAATATGAAAAAAATTATTGTTAATGTTCTAAAAATTTACAAATTTTAATATTTTCGAATATCATACCAGAAGTATTATATCTTAAATATGTATTTTTGTTCAATTAAAATAAAAAATTAAAAATACGTAAATTAAATTGTAATAAGACTAAATAACATAACTTAATATTTAAGCATGTAAAAAAACTATGTGAAAGAAAAATAAATAAGATTGATATTATATGGTATAGATAACAATGAATATTTATATAATTATATGTGATATAACACGAAATTATTGAATTGTATGTAAGATAAAATACATTATTTTTTTAAGAAAATATTAAGAAATTGACATAGTCAAATTTAAAAAAAAACAACAAAATTATACTTTTATAAAAAAACACATTCATAAATACAATAAAGAAAAATCTTTATCGAAAATTTGAGACGGGTACGTGTCCCCTCTCACTTGAATATGGCTCCATCCATAACCACATTGGTCTTTTTGTGATATAAAATGTATAATTTAGTCATCTAATTTTGAAAATATGACATTTAATCTCTTTATTTATAAAAATTATATAAAAGGAAACATTTAATAATTTAAAAAAATATTATCAAGATATTCTAATAATAGGATGGGGTAAAAGATAATAATACATTCACTAGTTATATTTGTAACTTTTTTGGTTTCATGGGGTAGAATAAATGGCAAAAATATCTTCATTAATATGTGTTTAGCTTTTTTATCAATAAAAATATTTTTATGGTTTCTATTTTGTAAGTAAAAGTATTAATTATTATCTTTTCTTTATTAGTAAAATGACTAATAAATATTTTTTTAAAGTAAGAGGTATGCAAGATGATTTTACTCAAACAATGATAATTTTTTCCACTAATGTATAGTGAACTTCTTTTATCAATGAAATACTTTCCTTTTCAATTATTAAGGATAAGGTATCATAACATTTATTTAGATTAGGTGAATAGTGACTGTTGGTATCTTAAATATGGATGGACGTAATTTAGTAAAAAAAAAAATTAATTAAAGATAAACTTTTTTATTTTGATAAATTTTTTATTAAAATATTTATATTATAAAGTAGTTAAAACACGAGCATTTAACATTAAAAGTGAGATTTTTTTAAAAATTATTCAAGAATGAAAAAAATCATCGATAAAAATAAAAAAACCACACTCGATAAATATTAAAATAAATTTTTTATAAAATTTTCATATTAATTGTAATTTTAACATAATCAAAAACTTATATTTTAATCGTATTTAATTATTTAAAAAAATATTTTATTCTGAAATTTTTTTACTAAATAAGAATGATTATAATCTTATAGAATGAACAAATCTAATAAACTTTTGAGATATTCTCCCCTAAAATAAAATGCATGAACATTTAGGTCAATATAGGGGAACCAGAGAAGAACACAAAATATCCAACCTAGTTGGTTGATAGTGAATCACTTATCTTCCTGTTATATTGGAATTGCTCAGATTCACTCAGTAGTCTATAAAGTTGTTATCAACAATTACCAAACAGCAAGATACAAGAAAATGTGATTCATCTTCTGACAGAAATCATATGAAAAATACAAACCATAAACAAAATCGAAAAAACAGAACCAGAAATTGATAAAGCGCACCATGCTCGTAAACAAAGCCATCGAAGCTGGAACATCCCGGTCCACCATTAAGCCAAAGAACCACGGGATCCTCAGAAGGTTTCCTTTCCGATTCAATGAAATAATAAAACAAATTCTTCCCATGATTTTGATCAATTGTCACATATCTTCAATAAAACCCAGAACATAAACATCGCAAAGATTAAGATTAATACAATGTTAACATTGTAAAAATAGAAAGTTTAAAAAATTGTATTATCTTTTCAAATGGGAAAGGAGTAAATCGCAATACCCAGAATATTGTTTGGAAGGAAAGGTGCCATTGAACCCAGGAAGCTGAGTAATGAGAGCTCTCTGAGGAGCCGAATGTGCAAGTATAAAGCACATAAATAAGAAGGAAGCAGTTGATAGTTGCAATAAACTAGTGTGTAAGATATGACTAAAGATAGCCATTGTCACTTTGTCTTTGTGACTCTGATATGTTAGCAATTAGATAGACAAATTGACTGAGAAAAATATTCTATATATCATATCAAACACAGTTGCAGTTGTACATAAATATATAGGAAGATTCAATGAAGGGTATGTTAGTATGGCTATAGGTAACTTGCTTGAAGTTGTTGCTTCAAGCCAAGAGAAACTGAAAGCTATAGAGACAGAGACTGATATCAAAATGGTTCTTATATTTTTTATTTGAAGTGGACTGATATCCAAGAAAGTGCCCAAAGAGGATTGGTTTATTTCCCAGTGAAAGATATTTATGTGTACCACCAATGGTTAAATAACACGTAACAATATTAATCAAGAAAATAAATAAATAACATTTTAATATTTAAGTGACAGATAATTATTTATTAAAATATTATAGGTAATAAAATATTAGCTGTAGTAATATTTGAAAATAAAAATGTTAAATCTAATCACAAATATTAATTGAAATCATAAATGTTAACTGTAATTACATTTGATAATTTTCTTTATAAATAGTTAATATCTTTATTTTAGAATATATCAACACATCAAAAGAAGAGGAATAAAGTAAAGTTAAATAAACAATTTTTTTGAAGAAGAGAAATAAAGCAAAGTTAAATAAATAATTTTTTTTTGAAGAAAACAAATAGTGTTATGTGTGTAAGAAAGTGTGAGAAAATATTTTAGAAAAATATTGGGATATTTTTATAAAATAAGAGTGACAAAATAGTGAGTTTGAGAATTATTTGTGTGATATTATTTTGGATTTATTTTAATTTTATTTTATTGTCTATCACTTTATACCCATTAATTTTATTAGTGGAAAAAATATTTTTCGGAGTTTATCCCGTGGATTTAACCCAAATTAAAGGGTGAACCATGTTAAATTACCGGTGTTATTATTTTATTCTATTGAATTTATTTTATTTTTACCCGTTGTGTCTAACAATTAGTATATGGTCTAGTAAAATTCTTAATATGCTATATAGTTGCAGCATAGATTGATCTGTCACATTAGAAAATATTTTATTAAGTTCAGGGAGTATTTATTTGTAGAAAAAGAAACACATCGAGAAAAAAATGTCAAGCTAAAAGGTAGATATTGAGGAATTTAATGGCAATAATAATTTTACAGCAAAGGAGGATGAATGATATTCTCATTCAACAGAAGATCCATAAGGTATTGTTGTGAAAATAAAAGAAGGTAGCAACCATCATTGAGGAATAGTGGGAGGAAATAGATGAGATTGCAGCTAGTACAATCTATCTAAATCTCTTAGACAATATCTTGCAAAATATTGAATCAAAAAATTGCAAGATTGTTAGAGAAACATAAGAGACTCTAAAAACCATGTGCATGTCAAAGAACTTTGCCAATAAATTTTATTTATGGAAGGAGCTATATTAGATGAGGAAGGAAGATGATGTGAGCATGATGCAACACGTTAGCGATTTCAATAGCAAGTTTTCTCACTTAGCAAGATTTAATGTGAGTTTCAGCGATAAAGAGAAAGTTGTGATGTTGTTGGCATCACTACCCTCGTCATATAATTATCTCACAACAACTCTGACTTATGCAAAAGACAAGATGGAGTTCAAAGTTGTTGTAGAAGCCTTGTTGTCATATGAGAAACAAAACAAAGAGAGAGATTCAGTAGCATAAGCCCTTATCACAAAGTCTAGAGGAAGGAGACAATACAGAGAACAAAAACCCAGAAGCAAGAGCAGAGACAAATCAATCAAATTTGTCAATGTTGAATGCCATCACTATAAAAGGAAGGGTTACATCAAGAAATTGTGTCGGGTGTTCAAGAAGGAACATGAAACGAACAAAGGCAAAGTAGTGAAGAAAGATGATAGTAGTGATGATGAGTAAAAAAAATACCATAGATGAGTTCAATATCGCTTATGATGAAGATTTTTTCAATCTTGCATCACATGAGACCAATTGGGTGATTTCTAGTGGTGTTATAATTCACGCTACATCACGTAGAGAATTTTTCTCATCATATACACCTAGAATTTTTGGTGTTGTTAGAATGGGAAATGAAGGCATGTCAAAGGTTGTTAGTAGAGGAGATGTTTACTTGAAAATAAAGAATGAAACCAAACTATTTCTGAACGATGTCAGGCATATTCCAGATATGCGTCTGAATTTGATCTTTATATGCAAACTTGCAAATGAAGGATATTTCAGCTCCTTTATTTATGACAAATGAAAACTTATAAAAGGCTCCTTAGTAATGGCTAGGGGTGAGAAGTGTACAACTCTGTATATAATGCAAGCGAAGCTCTCCATCGACACAATAAATGCAGTAGAGAAAGACAAAGCAGCGAAATTTTGGTATAGGAGACTCAATCACATAGGTGAAAAAGATATGACAAATCTAGCCAAGAAAAAGATATTGCCCGAAATGGATGAAGTACATTTGGAAAAATGTGTTGATTGTCTAGCAAGAAAGAAAAACATAGTTGCTTTCAAGAGTTCTCCTCTTTCTAGAATGAATAATATTTTAGATCTAATTCATTTAGATTTGTATGGACTAATTCCAAAGTCACTTGGTGGTGCTCAATACTTTGTGACTTTCATTGATGATCATTCAAAGAAGACGTGGGTATATCTTCTAAAGACAAAGGATCAAGTGCTAGATGTCTTCAAAGAATTTCATGTTTCAATTGAGAGCAGACTGTGAAGAAGTTGAAGTGCATCCATACAGACAATGGTAAAGAATACACATGACCTTTTCATGCTTACTGCAAAAAGCATGGTATTCAACATTATATGACACCTCCAAATACACCATAGTTGAACTTATTAGCTGAGAGGATGAACAAAACTTTGATGGAGAAAGTTAGATGTCTACTCTCATATGAAAAGTTGCGTAAAACTTTCTAGGGTGAAGTCATACTCATAATTACACATGTCTTGAATTTTTCACCCTATACTCCTTTTAAGATGGATGTTCCAGATAAAGTGTGGTCAAGAAAAGATGTTTCCTATGACCATCTGCGAGTGTTTGGCTTCAAAATATTTGTTCGTATCCCTAAGGATGAGAGATCCAAACTTGATGCCAAGAAAAGACAATGTATTTTTATTGGCTACTGTCAAGATCAAGTTTGCTAAGAAACTTGTTAGGAGCCGTGATGTAGCATTTTTTGAAGATGATACCATTGAAGATATTGTCAAAATGAAGAAGGACGTCCCTAACTCTAATGGTGACTCATCAGATTTGGAATTAATTCCTCCAACATCAGTGCGAAGACAAGTTAGAGATGAAGACCAAGTTTATCCACCTGATGAAGATGATACTCTCATGGATGTTGGTTCTGAAGATGAGGAAGATGATGATGTTCATTATCCAGCACCAACACTTGTGGCTTCTCTTGTTCCACTAAGAAGTGGTAGATTGAGATGACCCTTTACCACATATCCACCATATGAGTATATAACTTTTACAGATGGGGAAGAACCTGAGATTTATGAAGAATCCATAAATGATGAATCCAAAAAAATGGATTGAATCCATGTAAGATAAGATGAAGTCCTTGAATGATAACAAAACTTTTGAACTGATGAAGCTACCCAAAGGGAAGAGGGCTTTGAAAAATAAATGGGTGTTCAAGAAGAAGCATGAAGAACACAATTTCAGTCTGCGATACAAAGCCAGACTAGTTGTCAAAGGATTTAGTTAGAGAAAAAGGAGTTGACTTTGATGAGATTTTCTCACCATTTGTGAAAATGACATCCATCTGTATATTGTTGGTGTTAGCAGCAAGTCTTGAATTAGAGGTTGAACAAATGGATGTAAAAACTTCCTTCCTATATGGTGACTTAGAAGAAGAGATATAAATGGAGCAATCATAGGGTTTCAAGCAAAAGGAAAAGAGGATTATGTTTGTAGATTGAATAAAAGCTTCTATGGTTTAAAACAGGCATCAAGACAATCGTATAAGAAGTTTGAGTCTATTATGGGAGAGCAAGTCTCCAAAAAGACTACTTTAGACTATTTTCTTATTGTGCATAAATTTTCTGATGGTGATTTTATTATTCATTTGCTCTATGTGGATGATATGTTGATTGTTGATCAAAATATTTTCAGAATCAAAAATTTGAAAAGGCAATTGAGTAAGTCTTTTTCCATGAAAGACTTAGGGCCAACAAAGCGAATTCTTGGCATAAGTATTATTAGAGACAGAGACGTCAAGAAATTATGGTTGTCATAGGAGAAGTACATTGAGAAAGTACTTCAGAGATTTCATATGAATAAGGCTAAAGTGATTAGTTTTCCTCTTGCTAATCACTTTAAGCTAAGTTATAAGTAGAACCCTTCTATAGACAAAGAGAAGGAAGAGATTCAGTAGTTAGAAGTCTAATGTATGTCATGGTTTGTACATGGCTAGATATCACTCATGTTGTTGGAGTTTTCAATAGATTCCTTTCAAATCCTCTAAAGGAATATTGGGCTGCAGTGAAATGGATTTTCAGGTATCTTCAAGATTCTTCCAAAATATGTCTATGTTTTGATAATGATAGACCTGTGTTAGTTGGATACACAGATGCATATATGGCTAGTAATGTGGATTCTAGAACATCCATTTCAAGTTACCTGATTACATTTGCAGAGGGAGCTGTGTCATGGCTATCTACAAAAATGCATTACACTTTCTACTATAGAAGTAGAGTTTATAGTAGCAACAAAAGCATGTAAAGAGTTCTTATGTATGAAAAAGTTCTTAAAAGAACTTGGGTTGCAACAAGATAGTTACCAATTATTTTGTAATAGTTAAAGTGTTATACATCTTGGAAAGAATGCCTCATTTCATTCGAAATCAAAACATATTGATGTGAGATATAACTGAATTAGGAATGAAACGGAGAATAAGCTACTACAACTTAAGAAGATCCATACTGAAGAAAATGAATTAGAAAAGACAAAATTTTGAATACTAGCATTTAGTGCTAGATTAGTAGAGCCTTTCATGTAGTCGAGAGGGGGAGATTTATAGGTCCCTCCCATATGGAAGAGGAAGAAAATAAAAATATTAGGTGCAACCACATTTGAAAATAAAAATATTAGGTGCAACTACAAATGTAAGGTGCAACCATATTTAACAAATGCATCTAATATTTTGTGGCTAAAATTTGGTCAGCTATGTGGCCAATTTATGGCCACATAAGGGATATGTAATGTCTTTACCTTAGAGATACATCAACACATCAAAAGAATAGAAGCAAAGCAAAGACAAAAGAACTATTTATTTTGAAGAAAAATAGTGTTGTGTGTAAGAAACTGAGAGAGAATATTTTAGAAAAATATTAGAATATTTTTCTAAAAGAGGAGTGACAAAATAATGAGTTTGGGAAACACTTGTGTGATATTATTTTATATTTATCTCAATTTGTTGTATTGTCTCTCACTTTGTACCCGTTAATTTTATTAATGGAAGAAATATTTTTCGGAATTTGTCCCGTAGATTTAACCCAAATTAAAGGATAAACTATGTTATTTTACTTTGTTAAATTTATTTTATTTTTAACCACTGTATCCAACAAATATTATAATCTATTTGTTTTTACCTATAATTAATTATTATATTAGTTGTAATAATAACACAATTTATAATAAATAAATATTTTAAAAAATGTGATTTATATAAAAGATAAAGATTAGTTACTTTTTTTATTCCCAACTCCTCTCCACCACATAATTTAAGCCATAGATACTTTTAAAGACCACATTCCAAAGTGAGAATTGTGAATTAACATTAGTAGCATGGCGTGAAAATTTGGTCATATAAACATGAATACAGCCCAATAAGAGGGGGAAAAAAATAGAATGATTTGCAGGAGAGAAACCTTGCAAGGCTAAAATTGTATCAATTTAAGGAAACGGTTTTTAATTGTTCTGATCCTTTTCATATAATGAGTGGAGGGAAATCATCATTATTCTTTAATTAATTTGGTTCCTGTTATTAGCATTTACGTTTCCTCCACTGAACATAATCTTATCGTATTATTTTTTTAATACAATGCATTGTGTTATGCGCATATAATTTCATCTCTTTAAAAAATAATTTTAACAAACGATTTTAACAATTTATTTTTAACGTTTGAGTCAATAACACATAACATTATTTTTTATAAATACGTAAGATGTAAAAACCTATTAAGAAGTCCTAGTAATTTTTGGTATTCCAATACTTAATTTAATAATATTATAATAGAAAATATAATAGATTTAAGTTTCTATTTATCAAAAATAAAAAAAAGCATGTTTGTGGTTGTTCTCATTTATGAGATCTTATTCATGTGTGAATTTGTAAGATGATGATTATATATAAGAAATAGAAGTAATATAATAGATATGTTTTACTCATGTAAATAAACTTATTATAATATCGTAATTATTATTTTTAAATAATTAAAAAACAATTATTATTATTTATCTTTTTATAAAGATTATCCAATAATCATATTTATCTAATAACTCATTTTTATTAAATTGTTACATAATATTTTTTAACTGTTAAGTATTTGTATCAATGCTTTCATATGTAAGATACAAATTTGTGCTCATTTTGTGTAAACTTTTTTTTCATAAGAATTTATTCGAAATAATGTGTTCAAAATATATAAGATTAAGTTCATGGAGTTAAAGAAATATTAATTGTTTAACACTTAGGAGATAACATGAAGGAAAAAAAACACTTAGGTGGCGTTTGGTTCGTGGAATGGAATCGGAATCGGAATCGGAATCGGAATGGAATGGAATGGAAAGGAAACAATTTTGTTTGGTTTGACCACTGGAATCAAGCTCAGAATCAGGATTATAGTGTTTGGTTTACCACTGGAATGGAATAAAAAAAGCTGTAAATGACCTTAATACACTACGTCTTTGTAAAGTTCAAATAATGTCATTTAATTACTATTTTTTCGTCAGACAAAATACATTATTGAAATCATTATTTTTCTAAATATGTATTACTTAATTAAAAAGAAATATATTATTAAAATTATTATTTTTCTAAATAGGGTTTAGGGTTTTGAGGTTTGGGATGTGTGATTTAGGGTTTATGGATTTAGGATTTTGAGTTATATTTGTAGGTTAAGGTTTAGGGTTAAAATTATTATTTTTCTAAAAATAGTTTAGGGTTTTAGAATTTTGGATTTAGGGTTTAGGGTTTTAGGGTTTTAAGGTTTAAGGTTTAGGGTTTTGGGATTTATGTTTTAGGGTTTTGGGTTTTGGGATTTATGTTTTAAGGTTTAACGTTTAGGGTTTAGGGTTTTAGGGTTTGGAATTTGGGGTTTAGGGTTTAGGGTTTTGGGATTTATGTTTTAGGGTTTTGGGTTTTGGGATTTATGTTTTAAGGTTTAGGGTTTAGGGTTTAGAGATTTGGGATTTGGGGTTTATGGTTTAGGGATTTGGGGTTTATGGTTTAGGGATTTGGGGATTTGGGGTTTAGGATTTAGGGTTTAGGATTTGGAATTTGGAATTTGGGATTTAGGGTTTAGGGATTTGGGATTTATATGTTTAGGGTTTTGGGATTTATGTTTTAAGGTTTAGGATTTTAGGGTTTAGGGTTTTAGGATTTTAAGATTTGGATTTAGGGTTTTGAAATTTTGGGTTTAGGGTTTTGAAATTTTGGGTTTAGGGTTTTGGGTTTTGGAATTTTGGGTTTGAGAATTTGGGATTTGAATTTAATGTTATATTTTAGGTGAGGGTAAAATTGGAAAAAAAATGTTTAGATGGGAATGGAATAATGATTACCAAAGGTGGGAGAAGGAATTGTGATTCCTTCTCTTTTAGTAATCAGATTCCATTCCGTCCAACCAAACACACAAAATAGAAGGAATCGATTCTGATTCCATTCCATTCCGTCCAACCAAACGTGGGGTTAGTGTCCGTGTATAGCTAAAATTTGAATTTTGGCTTACAATTTGGGATTAAAATGCTGGCTCATTTTATTGTTTATTGTGCACACAATTTTATAGATTTAAGTGATTTATGGGTGAATAATAATTTGTGTTACTCTATCCATAACAAAGCTAATCTTTTTATTAAAAGTCAAGTCTTTAATATTTTTTTTTTAATTCGAGTGATTTAATTTTTAATTCTTTTTTTTTTAAGTTTATTTGAAATACTTTAATTTTGGCTCATAATTATCGTGTTAAAGTTAAATTTAAATTTTAGAGACAATATGGTATGATTGCTTGACATTATTTCTTGATCTCCTAAGCATCCACTGGAGATTTTTTTGGTAAATTAAAAGTATATGAATTTCTGAGTAATTGAAAGCAACATATAAATAAACTTTGTATTTCTTTATTGATTTCTTGGACTGATCTCAAAATGGTAAACAACACACATGACTCAGACTAGACTAGTCTCCTTATAGTGCAGTTTGCTTAAATTTATGGATAACAGACAGACAATGAATAATCAATCATCAAACATGAAAGATGTATTGCCATTAATTTTCGACAATATACACAAACCTGACATAAATTTGAAACTATTAAACTAATTTGGATGTATGGTTATTATATTCGGGCAAAAATAAATCAATTCACTTAAACCCATTTAATGAAAAAGTGTAGAAGTTAGGTTCATCTGTCACGTTTAATAAAAAATATCATTTTTTTCTTGATCGAGTATGTAATACATAACATGTAAATGATGTTGGCATGTGAGTAGTATGGCAGACAACAAGCAGACAAAACTGCAGTAAATTGTGTCACATAATCAGCATCAATATGGCAGACAAGAATAATAGTGGAAATTAATAATGTTGTAATTTATTTCCTTTCCGTTTCCTTTGTATACAAATAACATACACTTGTAAATGATTAATGAGAACAGAAATAATATGAAATATATTTGATAATTATCAGAAAACACAATAATTGACATGGTATCAGAGCAAGTTATTGCTGACTAATGTAATTGCTGACTAATGTAATTACTTTCTGATTTTTGATTCTGATTCTGGTGTGACTACTAATTTCTGTTTTTTGCTGATTTTTGATTTCTGATTCTGATTCTGGTGTGGCTGCTGATTTTTGTTTTTTTTTTGCTGATTTCTGATTTCTGGTTTACACTTACCTTCTAAATCTGATTTCTGGGTGGGGTGGCCATTTCTGATTTCTCGACACTGGTTCGATCTAGGTGGTCGTTCTGACTTACTCATTGAAACCGTATTGGTCTAACTGGTTGGGTCCAACGCTGGTTGCCTCATAAGTGTGGCCGATTCCACCATCAGTTTCGTTTCTGGAAAAGAAACAGAACACAACGATAAACGACGCTGAGGTCGCGTTCTTTGTATCTGCTTTGTATCTGCGGTTGGAGTCACAGATTGTTCGCAATCTCTCTACATAGCCATGGGTAACCGCACCGGTTTCCTACCTTCGTGAAACTTGAAACATAGCAACATATATTTTGTGTTTTGTCTCTGTACGTGTGGCTGGTTGGAGCCATAGGTCTATCTGCAGTTGTGGGTAACCATACTGTTCTTCTAAGCTCGAACAAGCTTGGAACGAGAAGGAACTGCATAGAGGATACGTGAAGAAAGGGCTACTGTGAAGTCACACAGAAGAAGCTACGTTGAGGAACGCAGAAGAAGTTGGCTGAGGAACGCAAAAGAAGCTGCGCGAAGTTGGCTAAGGAACGCAGAAGAAGTTGCGCAAACTTGAATTTTTTTAGGGTTAGGAACGCAGAAGAAGCTGTGCTCATTTGGAAATTTTTTTTGTTTAAGATTTCATGGCAGAATCTAGAGATTTAACCACCAATTTCATATTGGAAGATTTGATGACGAAAAATGATGGAAGTTCTAACTAGAGCTCAGACCGTCTCGCAACCTCCGCTAACTGAAGCGTCGACTGCTCCCATTAGTATCAAGTTGGGAGGATCCAACTATGCCTTGTGGTCCCAGGTGGTGGAGATGTATATCTCTGGCAAAAACAAACTGGGATATATTAATGGGGATTTTCCTCAACTTGCTGAAACTGACCCCTCATTCAGGAGATGACGCACTGAAAATGCCATTGTTAAAGGATGGTTGATCAATTCGATGGACCCCTCCTTGATTGCAAATTTTATTCGATTTCCAACTACGAAACAAGTTTGGGATTCTGCTGCTACCACCTACTATGATGGGACAGACACGTCTCAAGTGTATGATCTTCGCCGTCGAGTTACTCGTATGAAGTAGGCGGGTGGATCCATTGAAAAATACTACAATGACCTTCAAGGGTTGTGGCGAGAAATTGATTTCCGTCGTCCTAATCCAATGGAGTGTGCGAATGACATACAAAAATACAACTCCATCGTACAGGAAGATCGAGTGTATACCTTCCTTGATGGACTTGATGACAGACTCGACAAAACTCAAAGTGATGTGCTTCAAATCAAACCATTCCCTACGGTGGAACAAGCCTATGGATTCATACGTAGGGAAGAAGTCTGGAAAACCATGATGATCACGGGTATAGATACGACACCCGGAGCAGTTATGACTTTTAAAGGGGTCAAGGGACACCATAATCTGATGCCACTAAAAACGGGAACCTCTTCGGGTAGCAAGAAATCCACGGGAAATCCACCATCTCTTGACATGAAATGTGGCCATTGCGGAAACTCTAAACACACCCGTGAAAACTGATTCAAACTCCATGGGTATCCAGAGTGGTGGAATGATCTTCAAGCACGGAAGAAACGGGACACCACTGGGCGAGCCGCTGTGGCTACCAATAATGCCTCACTATCCCTTACTCCTCAGGCCGACTCTTCCCAGGATCCAGGTATTTCAAGTAAAGCATTTCATACTCTTAGTAATAATGAGGATTGGATTTTAGACTCTGGAGCTACGGATCATATGACATTTGACCCAAAAGATCTCTCCAATACAACTCAGCCGAGACGGAGTCATGTTGCCAATGCTAATGGGGTCACTTATCCAGTTATGCTCATTTTATCGAATATTGATAATATTATATTAAATATTTTTGAAATATAAACTGCAATAGTTTACAAAATATTATATTTATTCCATATATCGTTAGAAATCTCTAAAAATTTAGTTTCTAAGATTTTATATAGTTTGTGATTTCTATTAGATGTTTCAACTGGTGCTCTATAAGGTAATTGCAACTTATTTTAGTTGTTGTAACTACCTAGTTCTACACTGGTACTCTAAATGTAAATGTTGTAATTGTTATCTCTTTTTATTGGTCTTCCTCCTATATCTAATGTTGTTTATGCTTCTTCTCATTTTCCTAACAATCACTCTATGATTACTAGATCAAAAGATGGCACCCTTAAATCTAAAACCTTTCCTGCTTTCACCTCAATTTATTCTATTTTGTCTATGCTAAAGGTTATAAAGCTATCTTTAAAGTGCCTAAGTGGAAGGTAGCCATGCAAAAATAAATTGATGTTCTTAATACTAATGCTACTTGGAATCTTGTCTCTCTTTCTCATGATCACTTAAAAATTACTTACAAATGGATTTTCAGGGTTAAATTTCTATCTACTGGTTCCTCGTATAAGTATAATGCTTACTTGGTTGCACGAGGCTTTCTTTAAGATTTCGGTGTTGAGTATTGAGGGACTTTCAATCCTATTATGAAAACAACAACTATAAGAGTAGTTTTGACTTTGATACTCTATAAAAAGTAGGAAGTGAGACATGTTGATATAAGTAATGCCTTCTTTAATGGATATTTATTGGAAGATGCTTTTATAAGTCAACCTACAAGCTTTGAATCTGGTGATCTTACATTGGTTTGTAAGCTACCGTAGTTGTGTTATGGGATTGGTAAATTCTAAAGCAGACAGTTCAATGTTTATGAAGCATACATCACTTGATATATTAGTGGTCCTTGGTACGTGGATAACATCCTCATCACAGGCTATAATCCTATATTGGTGGATACACTCATAGTTGATATGCAACTTCAATTTGCTCTCAAAGATCTTGGCAATTTGAACTATTTTCTTGGTCTTGAGCTATCTTATGGGTCAGAATACATCTATTTTTCATAACAAAAGTATATTAAGGAACTATTGGAGTCCTTTGGTATAAAGGATGCCGAGCCTATCGCTACTCATATAAGCTTTATTCAGATTTTGAGTAAGTTTTTAAGGGTGTGGTTTTGGAGGATGATCCTGAGTATATGATGAGCGAAAACCGGCATCGCCGATTCTTGCCAATACTTTGGTTTTATATTTATAAAACTCTCGCAAGTTCACGAATCATTTCGTAGAAAATGATAAGTATACTCCCAAGGTCGATCTAAGGAATGAATGTATGTGGTTTTTAATTTATTATTCAAACTTTTAAAAACGAAATTAAATCCTAAACATCCTGTCATGATATTTGGGTTTTTGTGTTTCTAATCTACTGACATAAAAATAAATATAGATTCAATAAACATTTATGCAAATTTTATCATTTATAATAGTGGAGTATTTATGGATATAATAACTAAGTTAATTATGCTTGCCCATATTATTTAGGTTATTAAAGATATGAATTGATATTTATTGATTCTCCCTTTTTTGTATGAATACCACCTTTGGTGGGGTTAGATATTCTTTGTTAACTAAAAAAATCAATTAACACCTTTGGGTGGGGTTGATAACTAATTTGGTTAATTAAATTAATTCCTTTTTCTAAGAGATTGAAAATAAACCATTTAAATGCCACCTTTGGTGGGGTTAGACAGTTTAAACTTTATTCAAGGTGTCCAAATTAAACCTAAGAATTTAATTATCCGAGTACTAACTTTCAAGTTTTAAAACCACTACTGAAAACATGTTGTCAATACATTTTCATATAATAATTCTTATAAAAACTTTTGAAATAGAGCTTCACTCTAACTACCGGGCGATTGTACCAACAAATAAAAGAGCACTACTCTAAATCAGATCGGATAACTAAACCTTAAAATCTAATTTTCATATTTAAGTTTGTAATGAAAAATAATATATTTCTCTCTAACATTCTTAATATAAAATCTTGAATAAAAATAAAATCAATTCATTTTAGAGATTTTTACCTATTTAATATTTCGCAAGCATAACAACGTTATTATTATATCATGTTTACAAATAGCCAGCACAATTAAATTTAATCACAGACAAATTAAATATAACATGTAAAAATAAAGCATAAAAAATAACTGCAAAGAAAATAAAATCCTTACAGAACTTCGATGCTATTCCTGTTGCTGGAAAACCTCCAAACAGAATTTACACTCCCATTTATTGAATCAAAAGCAAATAAATTACAAAAACATAACTAGTTCTTCTCAAAAAGAGAAGAACTCTAAAACTAAGAGAAATTAACTAAGAAAAGCTAAAAACTAAGAAAAACTAAAAAAGCTAAGAAAAGAGAGAAAGAAAGAAAAGAGAAGAATGGTTTTGAGCTGTGTTTAGAAGTGAAGAGAAGGGGGGTATTTATAGGTGAGGATGGAGAGAAAAAGTGGGTGAAAAAATGTTGAAAAATGGTGAAAACGCGGAGCGGTGATTGCTGACGTCATTGCTGTCGTCGCATGACATCATGGGGCGGTTGTGCGCAAAAATGGGGCGAAATGGCAGCGGCAAGCGCGGAGAGCGGTAGGCGCCTGCGCCTTGTGATAGACAGCTAGCGATCTGTGTGATTTCCTTCTTTTTGACATTTTTGACCCATTTTGTCCAATTTTTCTATATTTTGTTGACCTTTCCTCATTTATTTATTAATATATTTGTGATGTATTGCTTCTAGTATTCCTTTTTGAGTCTTTAAGTTACATTTTTAAGCAAAAATACCTGAAAAACAATAAAAATACCCGTGATTCCGAAAAAGACAAATTTATATAAATATATAATAAAACATATAAATATATATTTTTAATCAATTAATATACATAAAATCATGATAATTTTAGTGTTTTTTGAGCACTCATCAGTATAGAAGGCAGGTAGGTTCTCTACAATATCTTACGGTCACAAAACTTGATGTGGAATTTGTTGTTAATAAGATTTTCCAATTCATGTCATCTCCAATTGAGGCACACTAGTTGGCTACCAAACATCTTCTAAGATATCTCAAGGGAATCATGCATATTTCCTTAACCTTTATTGCACAATCCATCGTAGATTTGGTGTGTTTATGTGATGTTGATCATACTAGTTTCCCTAATTATTGCAAGAGCGGTGGTCCTTATTGTATTTTCTTAGGGGATTGCTTGGTGTCTTGAAAATTTTCAAAACAAAAAATTGTTTCGTGTAGTAGTACTAAAAGTGAATACATGTCTACGGAGCTAGCTTCTTTTAAGCTTATTTGGCTCCAATTCTTACTAACTTGTAAATTTACGTGGCTTCCACTCTTGTAATGCTTAAAAACAATGTTACTGCTAAAGTTTTAGCTCATAACCTAGTTTTCAATGGTCACACAATGCATATTGAGTTGGTTATCATTTCATCAAAGATCTTGTGTCTTAGGGCTTTCTTCTCATTGATTATATATCCATCACAAATCAGGTATTGACACTCTCACCAAGCTATTGATTCTAGCCTAATTTTTATACCTAAGACCTAAACATTTGATGCCACTTTAGCCATCAGTTTGCAAAAGGGTATTCGATGTTTCAATTGGTACGCTATAAAGGAGTTGCAGTTGATTGTAATTGTTGAACTACCTAGCTCTACATGTGGGTATGTTGTTAGTTTGTTAAAGTATTAGTCCTTGGTTTGTTAGCATTTGTGCGTGTGTGGTACTCGCTTGTGCGGTGCTTGTGCTAGGCTTACAAATAGCAGCAAGTAAATTGTTGTTGATCATCTGTTTTCTCCTCAATGTAATTAAAAATCAATTCATTATTTCTTTCTTTTCTCTCTAGTTTCATTTTCTTACTTTGATCTTGAGC
Source organism: Hippophae rhamnoides (assembly GCA_033030585.1). Classification (NCBI taxonomy): domain Eukaryota; kingdom Viridiplantae; phylum Streptophyta; class Magnoliopsida; order Rosales; family Elaeagnaceae; genus Hippophae; species Hippophae rhamnoides. The sequence continues at coordinate 73,163,037 of CM065429.1, forward strand.
TTCAAGATTTAAAATTTTGAGTTATGTATAAAAAAACTATGCATATCTTGCTAATAATTGTTTAGATTTTTTAAAAATATTTTTACTTATTTTTAAAATATAAATTATATAAATTCCAAAATTAAATAAATTATTATATTATTATAAATTTTTAAAAATTTAGTTTCTAATAAATTTTATAATACGTGAGTTCAAGTTTTCTATAAAATGTTATGCATATTTTATTAATGATTATTTAGATTCAAAAGAACAATTTTTACTCATTTTAAAATATAAATTGCATTAATTAACAAAGTTTTATTAATCATTTCATATACCATTAGAAAATTTTAAAAATTTAGTTTCTAATAAATTTTACGGTTTGTGATTTTGAGTTTTTTTTATAAAAATGTATACTTATTTTACTAATGAATGATAAGATTTGGTAGAACATTTTTAACTCTTTATTAAAATATAGTACTATTTCATAAAATATTATGAATCATTTCATATATCATTAGAAAGTTATAGTTTTTGATTTCAAATATTTTATAAAAAATTATGTTCAACAATACCTAACTTAGCTTAAAAAATTAAGAATAAATATCAAAAAAAATAATATACAATTTTTAATTTATACTTTTTGGAATTAAAACTAAAAATTGGTTATGAAATAATTTGGTTTTTCAAAATATTTTTAAATTAAAAATTTAAATGGTTATTAAACATGCTTAAATGTTCAAATAATTTAAATAAATTTAATAAAAAAATTAAACAAATTGAGTTACGACTCATTTAAGATAAATTGAATTTGAACATGTTGAATCAACCCAAAATTAAACAAATTGAGTTACGACTCATTTAAGATAAATTGAACTTGAACATGTTGAATCAACCCAACTCATTTGACATTTCTATACAAATCCATGAAAAGATAATAGTGTGATGCTATAAGTTACTAGTACCACGAGACATAAGGAAAAAAGTGAAAGAGATAACCCTCCATTTTTTAATATATGGTGCAATTGTGTAAAAAAACATGTTTATATTGTTCTATTTATGATCAGGGATGATGGATGCTATAGGCGTTATAATATAATTCTAAGTGTATAATTTATATAATTTATTTAATAAAATATATATAATAATATAAATAAATTATTTAATTAATATTTTATTAACGATAAAATAAAATATTAACCAAACATTACATGAAAATAATGAATCTAATAAAAATATTTGTTTTGTTTAAAATATTATATTTTAATTGATTATTTTTTATTCAATCATGAGTCTTGGAAGACCATTAAGTGTTCAACAAAAATGTTAATCATTTACTTATATATCATGGATAAATTAAGTTGGAGTCACAGATTAACTAATATGTACCAAAACGTATATTCGAGCATTATCATATATATGTTTTTTATGTAAGTATTTAGTAATGTGATTAATTTAATCTCTGGATTAAAAATGCTATAGATATAATAGATTTGATGTATATAAGCTTATATAATTAAGTCGATGAATCGAGAGACCGCCGCTTACCCATTAAGGTTTTATTTCGGACATAAAAGGAAAAAAAAACAAAAACTTAGTCATTTGAATAATAATGTTAGTTACTTGCTACATCTTATAATAATACTAATAATACTACTAAATGGCCTTCGATTAATTATTTTTTCTCTAATTAATGGTTGAGATACTCTAAAATTAATTACCCGATATTAATATGTATTATTGTTGTAACTGAACTTTTAAGGCTAATTTAATATTATAGTTGTTCGGTTGACTTTTGTATGGATGACTCTAAAATTAAATACGAAACATTAAAATGGAGTAAACTTATAATATATTACTAATTTATTATATTTATTTCATTTATATTATTAAACTAATTATATCTAATTTATACTACTTATTTATAATATTTATTCAATTTATATCTTTTTGTTAATCTTTTTCTAATAACGTCACACGTCAGTAGTAAATTTTAAACAACTTTAAACAACTTAAATAATTATGTAATAAATTTGAAATAAAATGAATAGTCAAGTGATAGATTTGAAAAAAAAATAATTAAGTAATATATTTAAAATAACTTATATAGTTAAGTAATATATTTAGAATAACATAAATAATTAAATGATAATTTAAAATAACTTAGATGGTTAAATAACATAATAATAAACATCTTAAATACCCTAATTTAACCACTTAATACCTATTTTTTCTAAATAAATTTAGAGGAAATTCAAAAACACGTCTCTAACACTTAAGTTGTATTTGATTAATAATAATATAAATGATAATGATATTAATTCAAAATATTCTTATATTTAGTTTAACAGTTTTTCTAATAGTAAAAATAGTATAAATGTTCATTCCTCTTAGTAAAACGTTGGAATATTTTTTTCCTACATATATTTGTATAATCATTTATTATTTTTTTCTCATTTTATCTTATTAAAAAAGTTTATTATCTAATTTTTTCATTTATAATTTTATTTATTTTATTTTTAATATTTATAATTATTTTGATTCTGTTATTAAAAAACCATAGTAAAAATATTATTGTTTTCACTTAATTCAATTTCTATTGACATTTTTATTCTAATTACATTTCTATTCTAATAATCAAACATGAACTTAATACGTTATCTCCTTTTATATGTTACTATATTTTTTAAATATATATTTTTATTTAAAAAATAATAATTTTAGAAAGAATTAACACATATTAATCAAAGAAGTGCTATATAGTATACGTAGGAGTGGAGAGTATCATTGGAAATCTCGTAAAAATATACTACTTATATGCTGCAACTTGATTGACTGTACTCCTCTCAAATTATTAAGTAGCAAGATCAAATCTTGTTTATTAATTAAAACAAAAAGGCAACATGCTCATTTGGATTCAAATTAGGTAATCTTCAAATTAAAACATTCCACAATCATATCATTTCCAAACTCTTAGGATTTTATCCAAACCAATCTAATTTGGAATGAAATCTAAATAAGGATGAAATATACGAATAATTCTTAAATTTTTTTATTTTATAATTTGATCATATTTATTTTTAATTTTTACATTTATCTCATATTTGGACATGTAAGTAGCTCACATTTTGGATCCAAGCCCATCACAGAGATTCAAACCATCATATTTGCCCTAGAAGAAAAATATCACCTCGTTCATTAAACTTCATTATTAATTATTTACTCATTGGTACTTGTGGATGTGCTCGTGAGGAAGTAGAGTACATTAGGATGTTATAATGAACTGTGATAGTAGCATGTCTTGAAATATGTATTAGAGTTTGAGTTGCATACTTATTAAAGTTGGGTTAAGTACAAACCGTAAAATTTTTGTTATCTATTTATCTCATAATGTTTAACATTTTCTCATTTTAAAAATGGTTATGCTTTAAGATTAATATTTCCTATTAGATTTATATGTACATGACGTTTAATAATGAAATATTTTACTTTATTTACATGCACTTGGTAAATGAGTTGTAAATATCCAAGTGATAATTAAATGTCTTAGTATCGATCTATTTTGTCTCGGTATATGGACGTTCATGCTTCAAGTATTTAATTAATATTGTTAAAGCCAATATAACTTTATATGAATGAACTTGATTTAATGGTTTCTATGACCATTTGCAAAATATGCTATCAAGACTGGACTATTTACTCCAGTATGATATCATGGAAGACCATGAAGCCTTTTCTTTGGTTTATTATTTTAATGTTGATAAAATTGTTATGGAGTATGGACTGTTTATCTTTGGAAGTCATGCAAGAAAAATATGTGCTAATCACCTCAGTCGGGAATCAAATAAAGTGCTCAAGCTATCACTTTTTACCTTATACGATTGGTATCTTTCATTTAAGGTAAAAAAATATCATGAATAAAAATGGTACAACACAAGCTAATCACCTTAGTTAAGAATCAGGTAGAGCACTCGGAATAAAAATATGAATTGATCATCTCGATTAAGAACTAGGTAAAGCGCTCGAGATAAAAACATAAATTGATCACCTTAGTCAAAAACTAGGTAGAACGCTTGAGATAAAAGCATGAATTGATCACCTCAATCAGGAACTAGGTAGAGTGCTTGGGATAAAAATATGAGCTAATCATCTTGATAAGAAATCAGGTAGAATGCTTAAGATAAAAATACGAGTTGATTATCTGAGTCAGGAATCATGTAGAGCATTTGAGATAAAAAATACGAGCTGATCACCTCAGTTAGAAACTAAGTAGAGTGCTTAAGATAAAAATACGACTTGATCACCTTGGTTAGAAAACAGGTAGAGTTCTCAAGATAAAAATAAAAGCTGATCACTTTGGTTAAAACTAAGTAGAATGCTCATTGTAAAAATATAAGTTGATCACCTCGGTTAAGAATTAAGTAGAGCTCTCAGGATAAAAATTCATGCTGGTCACTTTAATTAGGAATCAAATAGAGCACTCTAAATAAAAATATGAGCTAATCACCTAGTCAAGAATTAGGTAGAACACTCAAGATAAAAGTACGAGTTGATCACCTCGATTAAGAACCAGGTAGAGCGCTCGATATAACTATAGAAGTTGATCATCTTAATCAAGAACTAGGTAAAATGCTCGAGTTATCACTTTAACTTGTGAGACTATCATTTCCTATTCTAAGAAAAGGAATAGCATGAATAAAAATCGTACAACACGAGCTAATCACTTCATTAAAGGTTAAGGCATCACTTTTGTTCTTTGGCTCAAAAGGACCACCTATTTTATAAGTTCGATAAGTAGTTGCAGTTATTGCGAACAAAATGTCACATACAACACTCTAACATGGCACTTGTCATAATTTTGGTGTTTAAAATTGACATACAACACTTATTATAAAAAAATTGAAATTATTTATTTATTTTGACATGTTTTTTAAAGTGGAATCAAATATTCTATACAGGTTGAAAACATGCCTCTAGATGTAACTTAGAGCTCGAATACAAGATAATTATACTATTTTATTTTAATGGTGGAATTAAACTAAAAGAGTAAGAAGACTTAATATTTAAACATATACCTATCATACTATAAGTAGCTACATTTTGGCATCACTTTACCCTAGAAGAGACATATAATCTTCTATAAGATAAGAAAAGCAGAGGACTTCATCAAACCAATATGAGATCTCATTGTCATCTACATAGCACTACCATGTCCTCGATCTCTTTGACCATAGGAAATTTTTCCTTGTCAATAGTCCATTTACTTTTTTTTATGATTTGATTTTTTTAATTATTACATATATAGTTTAAATTTGAGATTAATTTAAAAATAAACTTCAATAGTATGAAAAATATATAAAAATCAAAGTCTTAAAAAATTATAAAAAAAAATAAGATGACAATTTGTTAAAATTGAATATATTAATTAGATTCATCAAATTTTAAATAAATCTATTGTTTGGAAAATAAATAATATGTATCACTACTAAATAGAATAATGACTATGTCACTATCTTGGTAGAAAGTCTTTGAATATTTATTATTTGTAATGCATTTAATGCATAATGTATAAATAATTAGAACCTATTAATTAAAAAAATTATTCATTTTTTTGATATAGATAACAAAAGAGAACAATCTATTATCTAGTTCACGTAAATCTAATTTATATTTCGTTTTTGGTCATTGTTTGGCCTTTACCCTTTTTGATATCTTGTTTACTACTTTCTATTTTTTTAATCATTACCTTCCAACCCTAATCAATATACATTTTCAGTTGCAACCCTAATCAATATACATTTTAAGTTGCATTTTGACCCTAATCAATATACATTTTAAGTTGAATATGTATACAAAAATGAAACCAATTTTAACTCATGTTTCATGGTAGTACCTATAGTTCTAAAATTTTATTAGAAGTATAAAATAATTTATTGTTATTTTAGTGTTCGTTTGTTGCTTGAGTTGTTGGAGATCTTGCGATTTTTTGTGCATTTCAATGCATATACAAAACAAAAAATATTTATAAACATTTGTTCAAAAATAAAGAGATTAAAAATAAAATCACATTTTGAAGAGGTATCTTATAAAATATTCTTTATAAATATTGATTTAAATATTTTTCTTTAAGTTACCGGTTAAATATTACTATCATATAAATAGAGGTGGATTTATGATTTGTATCTATACGAGACATCATATATATATATATATTAAAAAGTAGTATAAAGTATTTTCCAATTTACTAATTTTTTAATTGTAAAAAAATATTATATGTATCTCAATTTAATAAAAATATACACAAATTATTGAGTTTGTAATGAGTTATTGTGTAATCTAGATTTTACATATTCAAATTTTATATAATTTTATAAATAATATACTTAAAACTTTATATATTTATAGGTAAATTGGGACATATGTCCCCCTCAATTGTATATAGATCCACCTCTGCATAGAAACCAAGCTCGTTGGAGTAAGTAAAAATTCTAAAATTTGAGCTTTATACGTTTGAGTAAGTAAAAATTCAGTTTTAATTATAAATATCGGCAGTGTATTTTTTTTTTAAAATATCCCTATCATATAAGAACAAAAATACATGTATAACTCAATGTCAAAGAAACAGACTTAAAATGAGATGTATATCAGTCTCTAAAATTTGTCTTCTTAATTTCTTCTAAACATCTACTATTTTTATATTAAAAAAATCTATTATTCTTATATAATAAAAACATTAAAGCGAAGTTTGAGAGAGAGAGAGAGAGAGAGAGACGTATCTTTACCAAAAGATCAAAACAAGTCTTTCCTTTTTACTTACATGAGAGCCAGAATAAAATGCCACATGATGACATGTATAATTCATGAAATACGCCAAAGGAGGAAGAAATAAAATGAAAGATACGGTGGTATTACCATGTTAATAACTTTTGATGATGGGTTGGTGGAGAAAAAAGAGGCTTTCTCCATCTCTCTCTCATCTATTTATCTCTTTAGACATACATTTAATTGTAAATTTTGTTGTACCACTCACCTCATGCTGTAATTAATGTAACGAGTTTGTAATCTAAAGCTGTTACATTTTATTCAAATCTTAGCCTATGGTATCTGAATACATATAAATTATAATAACTACTTTAAACATTAGATGTTATTATTTTATTATTTTTCTTTATATTAAATTTACATATAAAAATAATTATATTTTACTTTTCTTAATATTTTTTTATATTTTTATTTATTCTAATTAAACCCATTTGATTCATAAAATATATAAATTTATATAGTATTAATACTATCTCAACTGATTAAATAATAAGTGAGATCAAATAAAATAAATTTTTAAAATGAGTAGATTGTGTTGATGTAAAATAGTTCACAATATATGGCACAATATAAGAAGTCTTAATCAGTACGTCACTGATAAGTCAACCCAGTCAACAAATAAATAAATAACTGAAATTCAATCTTTTAATTATCCAACAATAAAATAATTAAACAAATACAATTCCAACATTTAAAGATAAGTTTATCAATATGAATAAGAGTCATCATCATGTATATTTTCTTACATAAATATTCACCATTGCTCACCATTAAACCTAACTTCTTAACTTGACAAAACTTCAAAATTGAAGATAAATTGAAACACTAAGATCTATATTCTTTATCTAAATATCTATTAGTATCTCTCTACATCATAATGAGACACACTAGTTTCCTCCTTTTCACTACCCGAATTTACATAAGTATCGGAGAACCAAAGGCCGCACACCTCTTGATGATCCAAGGTCCTAAAAATGTGTTCTCTATTCTCAGGTACATAGGAAGCATATATGCATCCAATCAATGGTATTGACAAAAATTGGTATCAATATCTAGCGTCGTCTATGGAAACGAGTATGCTCTATTAATGGAATCACAATTAGAGAGAAAAATATTTATAGCCTTCTCTAGTGTTATGAACTAGGTAGTCTTTGAAGAAAATATCCTAAAAGTTCAAAAGAAAATTGTTTCAAAAAAGGTTCACTCTGCATGATCTCTAAAGGTCATGTTTTTCTATAATTTCAAGATAAACAATCCTCTCAACTCCGGCAACTAAGTTTTGCAACAAAAAATAAGGTCCTACCACATGTCTAGCAAGTTGTGCAACCACCTATATAGGTTGCCAACCTTACATGCTAACAACCACGATGGGCCTAAGTGGAGTGCCAAAAAAGGGCACGGACGAAAGTCCACCTAAACATAATGGAGAATATACTCTAGACTATCTTAGAACGCCTACTAGATCCACAAGCCCTTGAACTAAAAGATGTCCTTACGACACCTTCAAGTGCCCACAGTGTATCAGATCCAACCCATAGCCATACATGCACATATTGGAGACACGACCCACCCCAACAAGGTATAAGTCCATCGGTCAGACATACAACTTTAACCCATAGAGTCCAGCGTTGCCCATTGGTAGAGACTTGGATCTCGTCCTTCCATTTCTCCATCTTGGACCACTTGGGACCCATTCGTTTCGACTTTCATAACATCTTGAAGCTCGTAAGTGAGACACTCTATTCAAGCCAACCATAGAGACAATACAACCTTAGTGATCAATGGCCACCATAGTGACAATCAATAAGAGGACGTATGTATAGTCCTCCATTTCACCATTGATCGATTAGTTGTCCAATTACAAGAGATACAACAAAGATTGAACAAGGGTAGACATTTAAACATGGTTGTTTCTAATAAGTCCATGTTCACTGTGAAAGTTATGAGCATCCCACTTAGGGATAAATTCAAGATGTCCAGTGTGAGCTTCTATGATGATTACAAGGACCCAATGGAGCACCTTGAGAAATTTAAAGGTTGGATGGACCTTTATTCTTACAGTGATGTAGTTAGATGTCGAGCATTCTATCTTACCTTGACCGACAAAGCCCAAGATTAGTATTTACACTCAATCTCAGCACAAATGGTACATTGATTGTGTTTGAAAAGCTATTATATTCTCTTTCAATCATCATCATTAGAGTGTTCTTAAAGAAGTGATTGATTGCTCTTAAAAAAATGAAATAATGAACTAGTTCTAACACTCAAAATGATGAGGATAACATCCCAAGTGATCCTAGGAATGCCTACCAAAGCCATAGGTCCCTGCTCCATTTCCATCATAGAGAACATCCACATGACATCTTCCAACGATGTGATCTACCATGATGGGAATCTGGTCGCAAGGTTTGCAAGACAAAGTTCATCCACAAAGTACAAAGACCTTTATCTATAGATGCCCAAGAAGCATCCTTTTGACTATCCATCCCTGACCAATTAGAACCATCACAAGAGCTTTTATCAATCATGATTCACACGACTATCTCGAGGCTTGCATGTAGGGACACTTTATGCAATCCATATGGCCTCATAGGTTAATGGTTACCCTATAAATCATCATTTATTATGGTACTAAAAATCCTTGGAGTACATGAAAAACTTCAAGGGATGGAACTGTATGTCCTCCTTGACCTCATGAAGAACACGCACTAGATTATTTTGGAACCATTTTCTGTCAATGAAGACTCCCTATGACATCTTCCAATACCTAGAGTGCCATAGTGCTCACTTACAGGTTGCATAGTCTAGACCACCACCTCATAGGCTACATGGTCCATATTAATGCTCGAAAGGCCCACGATCTCACAAATAGATGAGACCACGATCAAGTTCAAAGCTAAACCTACAAGTAAAGAAGTGTATGGCTTAGAACTGAGGACACCCATGATATGTCTGAAATATTCATACAATGAAATAAAGTGTGCAACCTAAAATTACACCCCACCAACAAATTGGGTTATGAGGTGTACAACCATCACATATCATCCAAGGGTGTACACCTCCGAATGATTTGTTTCAAAAGGAGTTTTATGAAAATTTCCTAAGAGTGCACTATAAAAATCCACACAAGTTCCAGATGAGAACACTTGGTGAGATTAACATAATCAATTAAGTTTGGAAACATACTTAATGAAATAATACGTCATGTCTAACTAAAGAACAAAATCTGTGTTCACTCATATATTATAGGTTCAGAATAATATTCCAACTCTTCCAAGATTACATAAGTTCACATGATGCCCAAGAGGCATACAACCAAGAGGTAAAGGCCAAGAAGGCTCTACAATAGAGTTTCAAAAATGACATACATAAGGCCATGGACATATATCCCTACATATCATCTCAACCAAAATCTCTAGTGATAATAATTGTCTTTAGAGCAGAAAGTGGCACAAGATGCCACTCATAAAGAACAACATTGGATAGAAATAATGCCATATTTTGATAAAAACATAGACAATGCTTTAGGTATACTTTTATTTTAATAAAACTTATGCCTTAAGGTATTTAGACCAAGCTTGTCTCATATTTAGGGAATTCAAGAAGGATAGGGAAAGTCCAAACTATAAAGGGACTGAGAGGTATAGACTATGAAAAATCACATGCTAGTATTTTGAGGTCAAAAGTTGCTAGAACTTCTACAATTCATCTCTACGAACCATGCTTGGCCTTTGAAAAGATAGAAACTATACCATGGGTTCAAGAATTGCTATGAATTCTCCACCCCTCCTCTACTAGCAATGCTTGATTTTTGAAAAGGTAGTAACTATGCCTTAGGTTTTAGAGTTGCTAGAACTTTTATGCATTATTTCTGTGGGCTATGCTCAACCTTTGAAAAGGAAACATCTAAGCCTCGTGATCTGGAGTTATTACAACTTCTATGCCCCATATCTATGGGTAATACTCGACCTTTGAAATGGTAACAACTACGCTTTGGGTCAAGAAATTGCTACAGCTTCTATGCCTCATTTCTATAGGCCTTGATCGACTATTAAAAAGGAAGCAACTACACCCCAAGCCTAGAAGTTGTTATAACTTTTGCACCTCATCCATGCAAACTCAAATTTTATCGTGGGGACCTTGAGTCTCCAAACCTGACCATTGATAAAAACCACTAGGCACGAATAGAGTGCAACCATACTGATGATAGGATGGAATAATCCACCAAAGACTACAAAAAGTTTCTAAGTCTCAAGACCAAATGTTTGGATGACTTGATAAACTCAAGCACCCTAAGTAGGGAGGCTTGTATACTAGGAACACCACATGTGGCACGATATGATACATATGTCCAAACATAAACATGTAGCCATATATGGTACATATGGTTGGACATGGAACATATAATCGGATATAGTACATATGGTCGGACATGGTACATATGGCTAAATATGGCACATATGGTCAAACATGATACATGTGGCCAGATATGGTACATGTGGTAGGACATGTTACACATGGCCAAACATGGCCCATATGGCCAAACATGTTACACGATATGGTACAAGTGGTCGGGCATGCCACGTGTGGTCAAACATGGTGCATATAATCCACATGAATAGTATGCAACGAATGCACAAATATATGTATCATAATAAGTAATATAATGATATAAAAAGATAGTTCCTACGGAGATTATATTATTATAAACTAATTTTTTAAATTAAAAATAAAATTCAATTTTTTTGTGTTTTTATGCTTTAAGAAAGCAAAATTAAAAGAACTAAAAATAAATAGTAGTAATTAATTTACTCAGAATTTGTAGCTTAGAAGATATATGAGAAAATATCAAGAGATACTTAATTCTCTAATTTTCTAAACATGTGAATCACTAAAATCTCCCAATATAATTACCAATCAATGACATAATTAATTTAATCTAACCTAGCATGTATTCCTCTATCAAGTAAACTACATATCATATAGTAATTAACCTAATTACACTCGCATGTCAATTAAATTACATACTACTCACTAAGTTCATCAATTATAGATCATATACATAAGAATCATACATCTTTATCTAGAAACTATGCATGTTATTTAATCAAGACAAATAATTAAATAATTATCTCAAATATATTTAATTGCCTCTATAGATCAATTATTAGCCAAATAATAATAGCATAAAAATTAGATTAAATAATATAATAAAATTTAAATCATAATTAGAGTAAAATATTAGATCATCACATGTAAAAAATTGGGTTCATAGGACCCCTGAACTAGTATATTAGCTAGACATAATTTCATTCATAAAGCTCATACTTTTCATAAAGAAAGAAGAAGAATAATAAATACAATCAATCTCTTGAATTGTAGCACCAATCTCTACCAAAATTGTATCTCTTTTTAAATTTTTTAAATTTTTCTCTTTTTGGCTCCAAAATTGATAAAAAAATTGATACTTTTTCACTCGTTAGGGTGTAAGGGAAATTATAAGGTTAAATTAAGTTCACGTGAAATATGGACCGTCAGATCAATTTTAGATCAAGAGTTGAGATGAAAAAAAGAAAAATTAACAACACTAACCAATAAGAAGGTGACACGTGGCATGAAAGATTCAGCAGGCAAATCAGTGTGCAACGTATGGTGGAATGGAATGGCTATGGTTAACGTGCACTAAGTTAACACCATATGGAATGCTGTGATGTGTGATTACAACTTGCATAGTGCCCAAGTGAAAATAATGGATGAATCATGTGACGACACATGGCATGCCCATTGATTGCGCGGTGAAACTAGAAACTAATGTTGTATAGGCATATATCACTACCTACACCATCTGATACACACAACGTTGCACGATTAGCTCTCTTTGTTTACATGGCATCCACGTGGTGTGCCTGGTCAACTCTTCTGCTCACGTGGTGCCCAATGGCATCTTCTTATTAGTCCTGCATTAAAAAATTCCAAAAAAATGTCAAAAAAAATAATTTCACTCTTTTTCACTAGAAAGTTCATATTTTAATAATTTTAAGCCCCAAAAATACTACTTATTATATAAAATAAACAAATATTAAGCAAAAAGTACACTAATAACTCTATTTTCATAGAGTCATCAACATGTGGCTAGACATGGCGCATGTGTACGAACCCGAAACTCTGAGGATCACTTTGGAAACTTCCTAACAAGTATGTACCATTTTGTACAAATACAATGAATCATAAATCCTAACAAGGGATAAGCTCAAAGGGTGTCCACCATCTCGAAATAAATGATTTCACAAATGGATCTCACTTAAAAGTAAAAGAAATTCATCGATGTAACATAAGTACAGAATCATAGGTACATGATTCAAAAGTATAGAAATAGTATAGAAACATGGCATCTATATATGTCCAAAAAGTCTATACAAAGACTTGAACCCTAACATCATGATCCAAGGATGTGGTAGACCATTGGGTCCTAGAAACCCTATTAAGTATGCTATAGTGCACAAGCTCCATGAACTTTGAAAATCTAGAACAAGGGATGATCCCGATAAAGTCACAATAAGAGTACCCAACTGATGAGTGCTCAAAAAGCACTAAAATAACCATGATTTTATGCACATTAATTGATTAAAAATATATATATTTATATGTTTTATCATATATTTATATAAATTTGTCTTTTTCGGAATCACATGTATTTTTATTGTTTTTCGTGAATTTTGCTTAAAAACGTAATGTAAAGACTCAAAGTTAAGAATACTTGAAGCAATACATCACAAATATATTAATAAATAAGTGGGAAAAGGTCAACAAACATGGAAAAATCGACAAAATGGGTCGAAAAGGTCAAAATGTCAAAAGACGGAATCGTATACAGAAATTTCACCAAGGCATTTCACCAATACCACTACAGGTTCTCAACATACTTAATTACCATAGGTCACAAGGTTGACATTTCTTCCTTCATACAGATCGTTTCACGCTACACAATGAGCCAAGGCAATACTGACAAATTTAACGCACGCGCTACTAACGCTAGCTTAATTTATTTTTACGTGCAGCATCTCAGATTCACGCTACGTCATTGATGACCTCAAAGATGTCCAATACATGACGCTTTTTTAATTTTTTTAATATTTTTTTTACTCATTTTTTCTCCATCCTCACCTATAAATACCCCCTTCCATTCACTTCAAAGCACACCTCAAAACCACACTTTCTCTTCTTTCTTTTCTCTCATTTCTTAGTTTTTGAGTTTTTCTTAGTTTCTTTCTTAGTTTCTAAGCTTTTCTTAGTTTTTTCTTAGTTTTTAGTTCAATACTTCTTAGGTTTAGAGTTCTTCTTTTGAGAGGAACTTGTAATGTTTTTGTAATAATTTAGATTTTTGATTCAATAAATGGAAGTGCAAATTCCGTACTGAGGTTTTCTAGCAAATCTGAATAAATACAATAAGTTCTGTAAGGATTTTATTTTCTTTACGCTTATTTTTATGCTTTATTCTTACATGTTATATTTAATTTGTCTGTGATTAAATTTAATTGTGCTACAATTGCTTATAATCATGATATAATAATAACGCAGTTATGCTTGCGTAAATATTAAATATAGGTGAAAATTTCTAAAATGAATTGATTTTATTTTTATTCAAGATTTTATATTAAGGATGTTGTATAGAAATACATTATTTTTCATTACAAACTTAAATCAAAATTAGATTTTAAGGTTTAGTTATCCTGCCTAATTTAGAGTAGTGCAGCTTTATTTGTTGGTACAATCGCCTCAGTTAGAGTGAAACTCTATTTCAAAAGTTTTTATAAGAATTATTATGTGAAAATGTATTGACAACATGTTTTCAATAGTGGTTTTAAAACTTGAAAGTTAGTACCTGATAACTAAATTCTTAGGTTTAATTTTGACACCTTGAATAAAGTTTAAATCGGTTTAACCTCACCAAAGGTGGCATTTAAATGGTTCATTTTCAATCTCTTAGAAAAAGGAATTAATTTAATTAACCAAATTAGTTATCAACACCACCCATAAAGTGTTAATTGATTTGTTTAGTTAACAAAGAATATCTAACCCCACCAAAGGTGGTATTCATACAAAAAGAGAGAATCAATAAAATATCAATTTATATCTTTAATAACCTAGATAATATTGAGCAAGCATAATTAATTTAGTTATTATATCCATAAATACTCCAATTAATATAAATGATAAAATTTGCATGAATATTTATTGAATCAGATATATATTTTAGATAAATATTTATTGAATTTGTATCTATGTTTATTTTTTAATATTATATTTAATTAATTCAGATATATGTTTATTTTATGTTATTAGATTAGGAACACAAAAACCAAACTATCGTGATACGACAAGTTAGATTTAATTCTCGCTTTTAAAAATTTGAATAATAAATTAAAACCACATACATTCCTTCCTTAGATCGACTATTGGGAGTATACTTATCATTTTCTACTTAAATGATTCGCACTTACAGAGTTTTACAAATATTAAAACCAAAAGTATTTATGAATTCATGATGCCGGTTACCATCACCAACTCATAGAGCCATGAACCTATACTATCCACAATCAGTACTAAGTATTACAAAAAAAACTTCAACAAAAGGCCCATAACTTATTGTCTAGGCCCAACAGGCTATTGTCCTCCGATATGGCTACTAGAAGGTATAAACCTTAGTGACTAACACACTTAGGAAGTACAAAGCCCAAAGCATATGAAGTTTCATGATAGATCGGGTCTCTAAGACTAATGAAAGGTTGCAAAGTATAGACTTCCACCTAGCATAAATTTTTATCTAATAAGACACGATGACCTATCCATTGCCTTCCTAGTTTGTGCCACATCTGTGTTTTCCTAGATAATAGACACTTCCAGTGGTGCACTTCTACATGTCATCCCTTATTGAATACATTCTTAAAGTGTTCAACCATGTGTCTACATTTCGAAAAAAAAATTGGATAGGAGTTAAACATAATTTGTTAACTTGACAAGAATATTCATCCTACCAAAACTTAAGGCAATAAAGACATGATCCCCTACTACTTAGATCCTTCAAAAAAGGTCTAAACCTCTATACACCAATGAGTGCAAAATTTAGAAAAATAATTACGATAAAGAAAAGCCTAAGTGTTAAACAGTGAAGATATATGTAAGAGCAATATCATAACCCTTACACTTATGCATTCCATTTAGAAAAGGGTGGTCTTGCCATCGATAGATCTTATAAGGATTTCAAAACCATTATCGTGAACATAATTGCACCGTTAGGATAGTCTAAGACCATCGCTCAAATTGACATGCACTTGACCACCAACGTGTGAACCCAAGCTACCTTTACCATGGTCAAAAATTCTATAAGTTGCCAAACCATGGTCAGACACTCTATGAGTGGTCAGAATATAGACGGATATACCATGGGGGATCGAACCATGACTAAACATGGATCCCTCGCTCCTCAATCAGTCATCTACTGGGCTACCACCTCATGCAACCCGTCCTAATCTGTGCTCGCTCATCCCCATGACGACCAAGTCCGATCTCGTTCATCAATCACTTCGTCCTTCATCAAGCATTTGGATATCCCGTAGGCTCACAAGTCCATAAATTTGAATTCATGTCTTCCCTCCCAAAAATAAAAAAATGAACCCATTAAATAGTGATTTTAACATCGACATTACTCTCTAACCAAGAGTTCGATTAAGAATTCATAAAAATCACTAACAATAAGACATTACCATGTATGTTTTGAGTGTCTGAGACAAATAAGAAATTTTTCATATGGAAAAGTAATGACCATGTAAGGTGGACTTGACATCATTAGTGACGTTTAAAAAGTAGTGAACCCAAGTTATGATAGAATGGAAAAATAGATCTTCTAGTACATGTATCCAGGCCTAGAAAGTCTAAGGACTAATGTTGGGTATAAACTAGTTACATTATATGGTATAATTTAAGAAGTCCTAGTCAACAAGTAACTTGCAGGTTAGCCCATTCAACATTGAATTAGCAGATAAATATCAATATCAAATAAATATCAAATCGGATAAATGACTAACATTCAATCTCTTAATTATCGGACAATGAGATAATTAAGCAGATAAAGCTCAAACATTTAAAGATAAATTTATTACTATGTGTAAAGGTATTCAAAAAGTATATTTTCTCATATAAATATTCACCACTACTCACTATAAACACATGACTTCTTAACTTAACAGAACTTTATAATTAAAGATAACTGAAAATACTAAGATCTATACTCTCCCCTTAAATATCTCTTTTCTTCTCTCTATATCACAAGGAGAGATACTAGTCTCTTTTTTCTTCTCACTACCCCAACTTACTTAAACCTCGGAAGATTAAAGGCCGCCACATTCCATGATGGTCCAATGTCTTAACGATATAATATATGTTCTTAGGTACACATGAAGCATAAAATCATTAGTAGTGATAAAAATCGATATCAATAGATTGTATCATTAATAAGTCATCACATTCCAATTTATACACTTACATATAAAAAAATGTCACCAAATTGTTTTTAAAAACTCTTATTTTATATAGCCTATTTTAGTTGTAGATGGTAGAGAGAAAGCCAAAGTTAAATTTTATTTTAGTTTTTATAATAATGTAAACCAAAATAAAATTCAAATAAATGGGTTTGAAACCAAGCATGGAAACTCCTATTTTTATTATGAAAATGTTTATTTACAATAATTTATTATATAATAATAAGTTATATATTACATAACGGTAAGTTATATATTGTTTGTTATTTTTTAGCAGTTTATACTTTTATTTTAAAAGAAAAAGTGAAACCTTAAGAACAATCGACTATTTTTTTTATTTTTTTTATCTTTTCTTAACTATTATTATTATTGAGATATTATTTTTATAATTATCTTTAACAATATAAAATAATGATTATAAAATTGATAAAATAAAAATTTAAAATTTGATCATTTGTTCTTATATTATCATTTTTTCTTAACAAATGAATTAAATTGTTATAAAAATAATAAAGAGAATAAACTGCTTTAACTTATATAACTAAGAGATAATTAATACATTTATTTCACAATATAAATAACACTATTTATTTGAATTGTTTTTTATAAAATATTTATTTGAATTGTTTAGGTATGAGTTTATGATTCTTCTCTACACAAATATAACACGTTATTTTTATAGTTTTGAGATTTTAGGTTATAAGAAATGTGACCATTTTCTATACAAATGATTTTAAGGAATGTTTAAATAAATTATTTTTAATAATTGATTTGAATTTATTTAACTGTCTTTTTGTTTAATTTGATTTTTTTAGATTTAACAGTTATTTTAAAATATAATAATATCTATATCATTAATTTAAATTATTTTATTATTAAAATGATTTGTTTATTTATTCATTTTATCTATTTGTCTATAAAATGAATCCGTATAAGAAATATAATTCTATCAAAGATATTTCAACCGTGACAAGTAGAATTATAAATAGAAAAATGATATATAATCCTATTAAATAGTATAATAATTTTATGATAATTTTATTCTTGTTTTAAAATTTTAATTATTTATTTTATATTTAATATATATATAATGATTTAAAGCTATTAATAAAATAATATTTTAATTCTTAAATTAATTATATACCAAACAATGGCAAAATACTTACATAATTAAACAAAAAATAGAGGTAAAAATATTATTTTCTTTATTTTTTTCAATCGATGCATTTTTATTTAAAATAAACAACATATATATAATGACTAATTATTTTAACTATTTTAAAAAAATTACAAAAAAAAATATGATAAGTAAAATTTATAACAACCAATATAATATTCTAATAATATTGTACATGTTTCAATTTAACGATATTCAACGATAAGTTTTAAACTTATTATTTTGTTATTTTTTAACCTTTTATCATAAGTTTATTTATAATATAATTACTTAAAAGGGAGAAATTAATTCATTTAATATTTCATAAAAATGGAAATAAAAAATATTGAACACTACCGCCATGGAGACACCAACCCACGTAATAAATCAAATATATAAACGGAAGAAAATCTGATAATATATATCCATGAAAATAATATTACCAAATAATTTAAAATACACAAGTAACGTAAGAAGTTTACTAATTAACTAATATATACAACCCACTAAGCACATACTATATAATCAAATTCCCAAGTTTATTAACACCAGGTTAATTATGGTACTAGCTATGCCTCAAGAAATGCAAGAAGCACAAGTGATCATTTTAGGTGCTGGCCCTGCTGGTCTAGCTACCTCTGCTTGCCTAAATCGACATAACATTTGTAATATAGTACTTGAAAGAGATGATTGTAGTGCCTCTCTTTGGAAGAAAAGGACTTATGATCGTCTAAAGCTTCACCTATCAAAACAATATTGCCAACTTCCCTATATGCTTTTTCCTCATGGCACTCCTAGATATGTCCCTAGGGTTGAGTTCATTCAATACTTGGATAACTATGTCTCTCATTTTGGAATAAAGCCTAAATATCTTCGAAATGTGGAGTATGCCTTTTATGATGCTAAAATAGAGAAATGGTGTGTCAAAGCCAAGAACATAGCCTTGAATGTGAATGAAGTGTACCATGGCAAGTTTTTGGTGGTCGCGACAGGTGAAAACAGTGAAGGCTTTATTCCAAATATCAATGGATTGGATAGCTTTAAAGGGGATGTTATGCATTCAAGCTTGTATGAAAATGGCAAACCCTTTGTTGGCAAGCAAGTGTTAGTGGTGGGATGTGGAAATTCAGGCATGGAGATTGCTTATGACTTATCAAAATGGAATGCAAACACTTCTATTTGTATTCGCAATCCGGTATGTACCTAATTTATCTATACTAAACAAATTTGTTGATTAGTTACCTTTACTTTACTTTATGTTGAAGTGTGTTAGTCATTGAAAGTTTTTTTTTAGTTACAGATATAAATAGCTAGAGGATAGTGAATAGATATTGATCAAAATTATGACAAATTTAAATTTTCACAGATGGTCAAGTATACAATCACGTGTAAATAAAATAACACAAAAATATAAAGATTAAGACACAATATTTTTAGGTAGAAACAACTTATGTCACACCAATGACCTAAGAAGAAAATCATTGGTCCATTAAACCACCTAACTATCTATTATGAATAAATAAGTTTCAATCACAAGTCAGGTCTTATACTATCCATCAAGATAAAGCTCATACATAATCTACTTACAAACCGCTGCTTTCATCATAGTTTCTATAAAAAAAAGCTACTCGAATCCAAATCAATGTTCCGACAACTTTAGTCACACAAGCAATCGAACTCGTTCTTATTGTACTTGAAACGTTAGTCTTTTATATATGCCTCTATGTTCTCCTTTTTTTCAACACCGATATTATATATATATATAATAATAATAATAATAAATAAATAAATAAAATTGGACTAAAGTTAAGTTAAGAAGTGATAAATTATGTCAAATTATGCAAGTCATCAAATACCCCCAAACTTAGAATTTTGTTTGTTCTCTAACAAAAATAAAATAAAATAAAAGACAATTATAGACCATATCAAGTAGACTCATATAAAACTATCATCACTCACCAAGTCATGATCTGAATTTAGATTTTATAACTTATAACTTACTCTTTTGACATCGAAGATAGCAAAAAAATCAATCAAAAATTAAGTAATTTTTCAAGCAAGATTTAAGCATTTACTTCAACATAAAACTAAGTCCTTGAGTATGTGTGTGAAATAGTCAATTTAACTCCAAACCATCTCAAATTCAGATAAAAATAGAACAATTAAGATCAGAAATATTCTCTCAAAACTTAACTCCATAAGTCCAATTTTTAGAAATCCTTTCTACTAATGTAATCAAATACTAAAATCAAATATCAAAAGGTCTTTAATCAGGGTTGTAATGACAGGCTATAGGGTGAGTGCTAAGAAAGAAATGGATATGTAAAATCAAAGCAAACTGGAAAAACACTTGATAGAAAAAAATAATAAGAATATCCACATGATTCATACCATAACTCTTTCTCGATAATATGCTCATAGTGATAACAATATTGTTTCCATACTCAATAAGTAGAGTGTTTTTTTGTGTGGTTGTCTTGATACTCATAGTTTTAACTAATTTCAACCACTTTAACCCTTTTTAGTTTCTTTTCTTTCACTTCTTTTACACACTTTGATCAAATAAAGCAAACATAATGTAGATTAATTAATTTGAACTAACTTTCCCTTTAAATGAAAATTTTCACCAAAATATTTTCTCAAAATTTAAGGTATATTCATGGTTTTTTAAGCTTAAAATATGAATGGTTTATGTAGTTAACTATGAGAATACATCATGCAATGATGGCATGATGATGAGGAAGGTTGAGAAAGCTTTTTAGTTGTGACAAAAATTTCTTAAATCCTTTCTCTAATGTTTGGTATCAAATAGGATTTTACCTCAAGGATCCATCAACAGATTCTAGAGTAAAGCAGGATTGAATTTTTCCTGACCCAGTTAATTCAACTCCTTCTCTTCATAGGAAAATAGAGTAAAGAAAAATTGACTATATGCTCAATTATTCTCAATGATAAATATTTAAATCAAAGTACCCACCAAACTCTGACGAACATAGTAGAAGATTTTGAAAAAAAATTCTCAAAACCATCATCAATCACAAATTTCAAAGTCATAGCAAATTCAATCATACTCAAAGACATGCTTGATAAGAGAATCCAATAACTCAAGACTATAGGAGTTTACACTCCAAACTTAAACTAAAAAATGTCCTCATTGTAATTCAAAAGTGAAAGAGATTAAAGAAATGAAAGGAACTTCCCTAGTTTTATGGTGGATTCACCTTAGTTTGTAATTTTTAGCTCTTTATTCCTGCAAAATAAACCATCATCAAAATCCAAATTATTCAAATAAAAAATAAAATAAAAGAAAAAAAGAGAGTTTTATGGGTTCCCTCTTATAAGCGCTTATTTTATAGTCTACATCTAGACTTTTCAATCTTCATCAATTAGGATTTCGAAGAGGAATAAATGCACAATCTCTCTCTACTTGTTCTCCATAATAGTGCTTCAATCTCTCACTGTTAACTCCGAATATATGTTTTGCCTTGTTCTTTAATTCTACTTCTCTAAAAGTGGAAACTTTGTCAATTGTATCACACATGACTTTAAAAGGTTGACTCCAATCAGGTACAATCATTACTGGTAGTTTCTCCTTGATTGTATTAAAGGCCTACAAACAAACATCATCAAAGTCAAATGCATAATTTTTCCAAGTAGATTACATAAAGGTTTATAGAATTTAGAAAAATCCTTTATAAATCTTTTATAAAATTCCTCATTTCCCAAAAAGCTTTTGATTCCCTTCACATTCTTTGGAGGTGGTAGTTTTTCTATGCTTGTAATTTTAGCTCGATCAACCTCAATTCCTTTAAATGACACTCTATGGCTAAGCACAATCCCTTCTTAAACCATGAAATTACACTTCTCCCAGTTTAAGACAAGATTTTTATCCTTACATTTTTGCAAAACAAGAGCTAAATTATGCAAACAATGATCAAAAGATGTACCAAAAACCAAAAAGTCATCCATAAAATTCCCATTATATCTTCCACCATATTAGAAAAGATAGTCATCATGCAACGTTGAAATGTTGCTGGAACATTGCATAATCCAAATGACATCCTTCTAAAAGCAAATGTTCCATAGGGGCATGTGAATGTAGTTTTCTCCTAATCTTTGTGGGCTATAGCAATCTAGTTATACCCTAAATAACCATCTAAGAAGCAATAATATGGATATCTGGCCAATTGATCTAACATTTTATCAATGAATGGAAGTGGAAAATGATCATTCCTTGTTGCTTTGTTCAACTTGCGATAAGCTATACATACACACCAACATGTGACTATTCTTGTAGGAATAAGCTCATTGTTGTCATTTTTCACCACATTTATTCCACCATTTTTTGGTACAACCTGTATTGGACTTATCCATAAGCTATCTGAAATAGCATAAATAATTCCAGCATTGAGGATCTTCAAAATTTTAGCTCTTACAACTTCCTTCATTGCTGGATTTAATCTTCTTCTTTGGGTCTCAATTGATGGTTTGTAAATTTCCTCCATTAGAATCTTATGTATGCAAATGGAAGGACTTATACCTTTTATGTTAGAAATAGTTCATCTCAAGGTTCTTCTATACTTCCTTAACATGTTCAACAACTTTTCCTCTTCTTCGGGCATAAGTAATGCAACAACAATCACTAGAAAGATGTAACTATCACCCAAGAATATATAGTGAAGATGCTCAAACAATTGCTTCAATTCTAGAGTTATAGTTTGCTACATATTTTCTGAAGAGATGACATAATCCGTCTTTGCTGCCATTGGCTCCAACCTCTCCACTTCTTTGCTAAATGATGTAACATGCTAGAATACTTCCAAGGCAAATACACAGTAGATAAATTCTTCGCTAAAAAAGGCAAATCAAATTTACAAACATTAGAGTTATTGAAATCATAAACATGAGATGAAATGGTGATACATCATTCTAGTTGATCACATGGCATATCCTCTTGAAAGGTTTCTACTTCACATTGTTCAATGATATCTACCTGAAAAAAAGTGTTTGGATCTTCTGGAAATCTCATGGCTTTGTAGATGTTGAATGTAACATCTTCCTTGTTCACTCTCAATGTTAACTCACCCTTTTGAACATCCATTAAAGCCCTTCCCATAGCCAAGAATGGTCGGCTAAGAATTAGTGGGATATCTTGGTCTTCATTCATATCTAACACTACAAAATAAACAAGAAAAATAAATTTATTCACCTTTACCAATACATTTTCTATGATTCCTTGTGGATACTTGATGGATCGATCTACTAGTTGCAAAGAAATTATTGCTTGTTTCATCTCTCTAAGTCCTAATTTCCTATAAATAGATAGTGGCATAAGATTAATGCTAGAACTAGGATCACATATTACTTTATCAAAAAATGAATTTCCAATAGTGCAAGGCAAATTGAAACTCCCCGGATCTTTTAATTTTTGGGGTTATTTCTTTTGAAGAATGACACTACATTCTTCAGAAAGCTTCACTGTTTTGAAATCCTCCAAACTTCTCTTCTTGAACATGATGTCCTTTAGGAATTTAGAATAATTTGGCATCTGTTCTAAGGCTTCTGTAAAAGGAATATTTATGTGAATTTTCTTAAAAATATCCAAAAACTTAGAAAATTGCTTATCTGATTTTTTTGAATCTCTTAGAGTATCGTCAGAAATCTCTTATTCTTCTACTTTATTATTGCTTTGGCCATTATTTGTAGTTGTAAGGGTGGATTTACTTCTATATTTCTAGGAAAAGTTCTTCTTTGTTGAGCATTAATGGTTATGGCTAGTTGCCCAATTTGCATTTCAAGATTTTTCATAGTGGCTCCCATATTGCTACAACGATTTTCAATGTTATCCAACATGAATCACTCTTTTTAAACCTTCCTTTGGTCTCCTCAACAAAGGAAACCATGGAATCCTCAAGTGACATCTTCTTTTCGCTTGGTTGACTATCAAACCCTAGAGGAGGTTGCACCATATTCTTTGTGTTTCCATAAGAAAAATTCTCATGATTTTGAAACCCTAGATGGTAGTAATTTGGCATAGGATTACCATGATAGTTATAGTTCCAATTGTTAGTGTATTTAACATGTTCTTGACTTGCTTCATTCATTGGAATTGTCATACTTGAATTTGCAACATATTCTGCACTTTGTGGTATTCTTTGGGATGTCAAGGCTAAAATTTGATGAGATAGAGAAGCTATTTGAGTTGAAAGGGCAGCAAACAGCTCCAATTCATGAATCCTAAAAATTTTCTTAGCCATAGACCTTTCAGTTGACCATTGATAGTTTTTTATGCCATTTCTTCCAAAAGAAAAGTAACACCCTTGGTTTTCTTTGACATTAAAGTCCCACCAGAAGTAGCATCAACTATGGTTCTAGTTTGACCATTTAACTCATTATATAACATCTGAACTTGCAACCAATCTGGCAATCCATACTGATGGCAATGCCAAATCATATCTTTATACCTTTCCTATACTTTATAGAGTGTCTCAAAATCATTTTGCCTGAATTGACTAATCTCATTTCTAAGTTTGGTTGTTTTTGTAGATGGAAAGAATTTAGCAAGAAATTGTTTTACCATATCCTACCAACTAGTGATGCTTTCCAGTTGTAAAGGTTGTCCCTTAATGAAAAAAGGAAACAATATCAGTCTAATGGTGTCTTCAATAACATCATTCATTTTTACAATGTCACAAATCTCCAAAAACATCGCCAAATTAATATTGGGATCATCAAGTGGTGATTTTCTAAATTAGACTTGTTGCACTATGCTGATCAATACTGCTTTGAGCTCAAAATTATTGGCATTAATGGTCTAACGTCTTACACCTGAGTAGTTGTCATTTACAATTGACCTTATATAATCCTTCAAGTTGTGTGGTTGTACATTTTGTTCTCCTTTAGCAATGGTTAGTACTTTATTCTTTTTTTGTGATCTAAAGGTTCTTTCCATCTTTGGATAGAAAGGAATAATGTTTTGAGTTCTAGCACAATGCATCCAACATCAAACACACCTAGAGAAATATAAATAAAATATAATTCTAAATTAAAACCAAGATTACTTTGTATCGATATTTTCAAAAATAAGAAGAAATCAATCCCCGATAATGGCACCAAAACTTAATCGGTGCAAAACAACAAGTACACAGTATCATAGTATTATAGTAAAGTGATAAGAACAGTATCGTTCTTAGATATTGGTAACTTACTTTTGACAAATACCAAAATTATGGTAATCTCAATTTTATCTAGATAAGTCACTAATATTGTTGTTATTGAAATTTAAAATAAAATCAATTTAAAGAAAATGCACAAAAGAAAATAAAAATATTGTTTGAAGATCAAATTAATGGGAAATTTTTTTCTAGGAAATCGATTTCACCCTATCCCTCACTATGCTTTACTTATCTTGTTAATTGAATTTAATTCTATCTCTTTGTTAGTAATCACCAAAAAATATTCAAAAGCCTCTTTCGATAGTCAATTGGAAACATTTTTGTTCATCAATTTACACAAGAGTATGCAATTTAATAAAGAAAAAAAATATTTAAGACTAATTATTTTAATACTACGTAAGTTTATACAATTCTTTCTATCTCTATATTTACCTATGCTAAAATATTCTAGATCTATCCGATAATTTCCTCTTTCGATAGTAAATAACAAGATTAAAATCATCTAATTAATGGTCAGTTAATTAGAAGCAATAAATTCATAATAAATCAAATAAACATAAAGAGAAATAATTTAAATTAATACGAAGAGAAATAATTGAAATTAACATGAAAAACAAGCATAGCTCAGAATCAGATTACATCTCTTTCCTAGAATAAAGAAAATTTAGTTCATATTAAAAATCTATTCCCAACAATTTTTCTCTACATCGCTCTATCTTTTTTTTCTGTTTTCTATAGCGTTAATCTTTCTCTCTCAACGCCATTTTCTATTTTTTTTTTCTTTCTTTGCTTTCCGGTGCCATTTCTTTCTATTCTTCGATGCCTCTATGTTGTCTTTTTATCTCAACGTGTATATATATATATATATATATATATATATATATACTTTTACCCCGCCGACGCCTTTCAATTTTTTTATTTTTAACTTTTTTTCAACAAATCTTCATTTATATTTTATTTCAATAAATCTTCATTTTTTTCAAATTTACAATAAAAATTAAATAATAACAATGAAGTCTAAAATTAATAAAAATAAATAAAATTAGACTAAAGTGAAAGTTAAGAAGTGATAAATTATACAAGTCATCACTAGTCAATTAAATAATTAATTTATGACTTTTTAAATTGAGTAGATCGAGTAATCTAATCTCAAAATGCTCATATGTGTCTAATATAAAATTTAAAGTGTATAAAAACAAATATACACTTGAATTATCATTGTTAGAGCTCGATGATTTCTTTGTTTTGAAAATATTCTTGAAAAACACATATAGAAACTAAAATTACATTTGTGTGTTTTGTTCATGAATATAGTAAAACTCACGTAAATTTTACATTTATTAATTTATAAAAATTTAAGTTATCATGCCATGTATCAATATATTATTTATACACCTTCATTTTCCTCTCTATTTGCATGTGGTTATATGTCACACACATTAATGGTGTTAACTACTAGCTAATAAGGAAAATGAATAATTGTTACTAGAAAGATTTATGGAAATTAAGGGACAAAATTCACAATATAGCACTTAGTTTCATTGTTTTTGAAACACATTTAGATTTATCACTCCTTTTTAATAATAATAGTAGTAGTAATAATAATAACAACATTTTTTATAAAACAAATTATATATTTGCAGGTTCATATTGTCACAAAGGACATAGTCTGGATAGGAATGTTCTTATTGAGGTATCTTCCAGTTAATTTAGTTGACAAAATTACGATCTTATTAAGTAAAATAACACATGGGAATTTATCCATTTATGGGTTACAAATGCCAAAGCTTGGACCATTCTCTACAAAAATGTTGACCGGTCGGAGCCCTACCATTGATGTTGGTTGTGTTGGCAAGATTAAGAATGGAGAAGTCAGGGTAAATTAATTTCTAGATATTATATATTTTCTTTCCTCACTTGTACGAATTATTTATGCAAATAAAAATCTGAGGAATAATTATATTATTTTTTGAATATGGTAATTAATCCAACCTTTAAAGTTATTACCAACATATATATATATATATATATATATATATATATATATATATATATATATATATATATGCCAATGTATTTGTAGGTTTTTCCTGCCATAAAAAGCATCGAGAAAAATGTGATCGAATTTGAGAACGGTCAAACTAATCGTTTTGATGCAATAATATTTGCCACCGGCTACAAAAGCACTGTCAATGATTGGCTTAAGGTACGGATATATTAAGAAGTTATTTATCAATTCGAAACTAATTTTGATGTGTTTATGGTATAACTAAATAATTTATTCTATAAATTTTAATCCAAAAAAAATAGATATAATTAAAAATAACCCTATTTATTGTTTTTATTATTGAAAATTTTAAAATAAATTGTTCATAATTTTGGATCATAATTCATCAAATATACATGTATACATGATAAGAGTTTTGTTTGTTTTAAAAAAAAAACTAGTTACTTTTACATATACATACATACATATACGTAGTTTTGTTGTCATGCATGATAATTAATTAATGTAGGATGAAGACCATTTCTTCAATACAAATGGAATGCCCATGAAAAAAGTTCCACAACATTGGAGGGGGAAAAATGGAATTTACTGTGCTGGACTTTCAAGACAAGGAATTGCTGGTTGTTCAAGCGATGCCAAAAATATTGCCGAGGATATTATGTTTGTTTTGTTAGAGAACAAGAAAACTTAAACTCTCTATTTACATATTAATGATACATTATCTTTATCTATATATTGGAAATGATAAATAATATTTGTGTTTACTTTAGTTTAGAATTTCTATAAATATGATTTACGTATTTTTATATTTGTATTAGGTCAAGCAAAATTATAAGAATGAACTGGTATGACTTTATTCTTCTTCTCTCTAGCTACCTAGCTATTGTTGAGACAAGGATAAGAAAATTAAAGATTTTCATTGGAAAATATCGTAGGCTTACAATCACAAAAGTCACTATATATATAAATTTAATAAAGTCAATTAAGACATAATTGAAATAACGTGAGATAATGAAAACATTTCTGTGCTAATCAATTAGTCAATAATTATAATATTATTTCTTTAATCCATTCCTAACATAAATCCCATAATTCATTCTCAAATCCCCCGCAAATTCAAAGTTGTAATTGTTAAGTAGTTTAGTCTTGTATTATTAAACTAGGGTCACATTTAGCAGTCCCTTTTAAGCCTAGTATTTCAGAGTTGTCATCATGTGATTCAATTACTCTATAGTCTTTTTATATGGTCACACCTTCCCCTTTATTATCCTTTCCTCGTATAATTTCAAGAGCTTTTTGAAAAATCACCAACACCTTTGACAATTGTGATGCCTCCTTCACCTGTCATATTTTCTTTACCTATATTGTCTATCTTACTATAGCTATCCTCCACCCCTATAAAGTCTTATTCACCATAATTGCCACCCTCACCCTTGTTGCCTTCTTCCTCACATCAGTTCCTCTTACACCCCTATAAAGTCTTATTTATCAAATTATTATGATTGTATTTCTGTATTTTTCTGTTCTAAGATTTCCTATATAAGCATCTCTTATATATACTAAGAAAAACGAATATAAAACCCTAACTCTAACAGCTACTACACATCCATAATTTCTGCTTCACTAAACATTATTGTCTGTCATTTCCATACTCCACTAACATTGTTGTCTTCCACTTTTACTGCACACGCCAACATTATTCACCATAATTTCCACTCTCACCCTTGTTGACTTCTTCCTCACATCAGTTCCTCTTGTGTCTTGCTCGCCTTTGAGTAAAGCTTTCCACTCCTTTTCCTATCGGTGACTGTCCTAATCTCTTAAGCTTCTACCTAATAATAGTAATTTAAAGTTTATAAAATATGGACCTGATTAACCCAAATAGGGTGAATATGTTATTTTTAATTTTTATCAATTTATAACTTAATAACCTAAACAAAGCAGTCAGACATGCAATCATGTGTAAGAATAAAGTGGAGAAATAAAATAATAACACACGATATTTTTAGATAGAAACAACCTAGGCCACAACATAACCTTAGAGGAAAACCACTAGTCCACCTGACCACCTAACTTTCCATTATGAAAATCAAATGTTCAAGTACAAACTCAATCTTATGCTACCCTCTTTAGGATACTGCCCCAATGTACTTTACTTATGATCCCCTGATCTATTTTCATAGTTTTCAATATTAACGTAAGTGGTTTATAGACTAACGTTCCAATAAGCTTCCCGCCAATCATATACGTTTCTGAATTAACTGCAAAACATATGTCACTTAAATCAAATCAACTAGTAAATCCTAGAGCAAAAAAGATCAAGCATAAGTTCAATAAAAATAGCTTCTTTAAAGATTAATAATCAAATCAAATAACTATGATATGACAAAAATAATTATTTGATCTAACAATTTAAAAACAAAAATAAAGAAGAAGCCATAAGAACATATTATCAAAATATCATAAAATAATTAGGCTTATTAATCAATCAAACATAACCACCAATATTTGATAGATTAACTAAATAAAGAAGCCTAAAGAATTATGATCTTATATTTGTAAAACAAGAGAGAGAAATTAAAAAGATTAGAATAATACTCTTGTGTGGTTGATTAAAACAATAAGCAATGAGTTTTATTTATAGAAAAAATTAAAACACTTAATCATATGCAATTGATAAATTTATTGTCTATTATAAATAGGATTAATAATACTCATTAATTAAGAAAAATCCTATATAATGGAAAAAAAATTCTATTACGAATAGGATTAATAATACTCACTAATTAAGAAGACTTTTATTTAAAGAAGAGCTCTTTTAAAATAGATTTTATGCTATCTTTTATGCTAAAAATTTCAACTATAATTTAGAGTATATCTTATCTAATAGATTTTATGATATCTTTTATGATAAGGATTTCAACTATAATGTAGAGTATATCTTATCTAATATATTTTTAGCATATCTTATTTTAGAGTATATTTTATCTAATATCTTTTAGCATATCTTATTTCATATTTTAGCACTAAAAATAATTTCAGATTTATAAATATGTGCTAGTGAATGTATAAATGTAATCTCATGTGTCGTAGTTATCAAAGATATACGTGAAGTACAATTATCTGAAACTCGGGAATTTGTTTGGCTTTTCTTGATAGACTTGGTGGCAGGCCTAAAAAATATTTACAGGTAAATATTTTATCCACGAAAATAGCCAACATTCATAGTCCTTACAGTAATCATATTCAGCTTGTTGTTTAGCTTCTTCCTTTAGATTTTACCTCTAACAATTCTCATCCAATGATAACTTAAGCCAAGGAAGGTATTCATAAATTGAAACATGTTACCTTTAATGCCTAACTTATTGCCACTGTCACTAGTGCTTTTCACTTCACTCCATTAGTAGTTCCAATTTCTATTTCTGAAGCCTTGAGAACTCCTAAGTAGTATGAAGCTATGAAATAGGAAATTGAGGCTCTTTTACACATGGGACTTCATTAGTTGAGTGTCTTGAACAATCCAAGTCTATTTGTTGTAAATGGGTATTTTATGTTAAGCTTTATACTGATGGCTTGCTTGACAAATACAAATGTCGTTTAGTAGCAAAAGGCTTCAATCAAGTTGAAAGAATTGATTAATAGAAACTTTCTCATCTGTAATCAAGCATCAAACAGTTCGAATTGTGTTGAATTTGACACTTGCTCGTGACTGGCATGTTAAGCAACTAGATGTTACTAATGTATTCTTGAATAGTGATCTTTATGAGATAGTTTTTATTAAATAACATCTTAGTTTTGAAGATTATTCTCAACCTTATTTGGTTTGCAAACTTCAAAAGGCATTCTATGGCCTTAAATAGGCCCCTTAATCTTAGTATTAAAAACTTACTAGTGTTATCATTGAACTTGGTTTCACCAACTCTAAAACTGATCCCAGCATGTGTTTTCAAAAGTGTAAGGAATGAACTTATTATGATGCTTGCCTATGTAGATGATATTCTGCTTACTAGTAGTAATGCCAAATTCCTTGACAAGTCGATACTAACTCTTCACAAGAAATTTGCTCTTAAATTTTAGGGGGATGTTCACTACTTCCTTGGGCTAGAAATTTACAGGACTCCTTCCATATTGTAGCTTAACCAGAATAAATATGTTAAAGATCTTCTTCAAAAGTTTGGTCTTGAGGCATCTAACCCTATCAAAACACTTATGAAATCAGGTGATGTTATTTACGAGCTCAAAGGCACTATTCTTAATGACCTTTCTACCTATAAAAGTCTCATAGGGGCTTCACAATATTATGGGTTGACATGCCTTGATATAGCTTTTTCTATCAATAAACTTTGTCAATTTCTCCATGCTTCTATAGAAGTCCATTAGATAACAGCTAAGAGAATTATGATATTTCTCAAAGAAACAATCACTTATGGCCTAACCTTACATAAGTCACACTCCTTTGATTTGGTGGATACTGTGATTCAGATTGGGCTAGTTGCCTCGATGATCGAAGAAGAACTGGAGGCTTTTCTATTTCCTTAGAAGATTTACTGATATCTTCGATGTCTTCCAAGAAAAAGTGATAGCAAGATCAAGCAATGAAGCTGAATATAGGGCCCTTGCTGTGGCATCTGTTGAAATGACTTGGATCAAGTCAATTTTGCTTGAACTGAATATCAATCTACCCAACATACCATTACTATATTGTGATAACTTGAGTGATACAATGCTTGTTCCTAATCCTATCATGCATGCTCGCATAAAACATATAGAAATCGATTGACATTTTATTCATGATTAGGCTATCTAAGGATTGCTTGATGTGAAGCACATCTCTTCTATTAATCAACTCGCAAACACACTCATCAAGCCTCTTGTTGAAGTTGCCTTTCATTCCTTAAAAACCAAACTTATGGTGCTTCCTACTTTTCATTCCTTAAAAACTAAACTCAAGGTGTAGGAAGCATTATGAGTTTGAAGGGATGTGTCAAAATAAGTTTAAAAATGATTTAGGGTTGTAATTGTTGATTTCTTGTAGTAGCTGTGATAACTATTTTTTTGTTATGAATTTTATGTTGCCTAACTGGTGGTTAGATAAACTCTTGCATCCACGTGAAAGTGGTTACAAGCAACCATTGTAGCCTAATTCAAGTGTGTATATAAAAGACTTTGTTGTGTTGTTTTCGTACATGAAATCATAACTTTCAATTCCATATATTTCTTGTTATCTTCTTCCACTAGTTTACAATAACAATTTAAATTTGTGAAAATATCACTATCAATTATTTATTATTTTAATTTCTGAAGTAAAGTATCATCCAATCTGTATCCATATAGAACATGGATCGAAATAGTTTTGTCAAAGGATGGAGCAAGGATGGGTTGACATTACCATCCTCACGTGAAATGTTTGCATGGGTGGATTGTAGATTATTGATTGAAGTTTTGAAAAATTTGTGAGTTTTTGATTATTCCTCACATATTAAAAATATACGTTCTTTATACATTTTATGTTCCATTCTTAATTCTCTACTGTATTGGTTGCTTAAGAATAGGCTGAAGGAATTAGGTTGGTCATAGAGAAGAGTTACTATCATTTGATGGTGGAAACACTCTCAAATCTCTGTTAATTATCTTAAAGAGTGGTTTGTGATGTTTAGTCGCGAAAAGTTTGATTGTTTCCGACATACTGAGAATGACATGTTATATGAATTGAATTAATTCAATTGAGCCTTTGTGGTAGAGTTGCCAATGAAGCTGCCCACTGCTTAACCCAATCAGCTTTAGAAAATAAAGATTAAGTAGTTTGGGTCTCTACACTTTTTGAAGATTTAATTAATGAAATAAGTACTTTCCTGATTAAAAAAAAACAACAACAAAATTTATGTTAAAAATAAAAATATTCTATAATTATGTTTAATTTATATTAAAATTAACTAAATAATTGATATAATTATATAGTTTGTTTCAATTAATAGTTAAATGATCAAAATAAAATATATTTTTAGCTATAATATTTTTTTTAATGAAATATTTTAGTGAGAATAAAATTTATTTCAATTAAAAATAATTAAATTCATGAGTAAATATATAAAAAAATTATTTAAAATTATAAAAAGATTGAGTTCGAAAATTTAATTGAACAAGGAATTAATACCCTAACCTAATTTGCATCAATTTATACTTAAGTTTTCGGGTATATTTTATATCATATCACGTGTTAAACTTATTTTCAAAATTAAAAAATTAATTAATTTTTTTAAATAATATTAATACATATCATAATAAAAATAATTAAATATAAAAAAAAATACAAATTTATATGTTTTTACATCTTTCCCACTCCAATCCTACACGATGCTTATGATGCCGAAAGCCGAAACAAGACAAACAAGTGCGAAATTATCGCTGCGACCGAAACGTAATAGTAAATTAGTAATAAATAATAATTACAAAATAAAATTAAAAAGGATAAAGACGTGATTTCCATTTTTCACGCTTTCTCTTGGCATTCCGAGATTTCCAAGCAATCTCGCTCCGACCTACTCTGATTTCCGAATTTCTCGACTCCTTTTCAGTAAGTTATCTTGCTCTTTAGCACCCCCATAAGTCTATTTCATTCTACTAATTTGCTTATGTTAAATAAAAACATCTTTAACATATCTTTTAGGCAATTAAGCTCTCGAATTGCTTCCGATTAGTTTACTGTAGTTGCAAAATTCTTAAATTTTCCCAGGAAAATAGATCCTGGATTGTTCGTGTTGGCGAGAAAGTCTTGGGGATTGAATGAAACTCTCTGTTTCAAATCTCATATCTCCAAGCACTGCTCAGTTGAACCCTGGAATATGAATTGGCACTTTGTTATTACTTTTCAATTATGATTTTTATGAATTTAGTTTTAGGGATAAACTCTACGCTTGCTATAAAAACTCTGCTTTCTTTCTTATGAACTTGTTTTTGTTAGCTTTGTTACACTTATAGTTACATTTTCTACTTTTCTGGTAATAACTATTGCCTATCGGGAAACTCCTCTCTTTGGATTTCAGTCAAATTTATATGGTACATACCGTACATTGTGAACCTTATGGACGCAATAAAATGACCTAGGATGCCTAGGGAGGTAGATTATGCGATTAATTTCCTCACAGGTTTGAACTTGGTTGTAGGTTTAGGAATGTCCCTTTCTCAATCCTATATGATACAGAAAGATTTTAGACTAAGCATAATTCTGTAGTCTCTTCCCAACAACTTTGACTTGGATTTATTTTCTATGATATTATTCTATATCTTACTAATACTAGTACTAAAGTGTTTCCCATCAAATTACATGATCTCGTATAACAGTGGATTTGGAGAAGGGAGGTGATGCAACAGAGAGCTCTATTGAAGTAGATGTTGGTTCTTCAGGAGGAATCCCAATTCTAGAACCACATGTGGGTATGGAATTTGATACAGAAGATGACGCCAGGAATTTTTATGTGGAGTATGCTAGACGGGTAGGATTTGTTGTACGCATCATGCAGCGCCGTCGCTCAGGTATAGATGGAAAGACTCTTGCCCGCCGTTTAGGATGTAACAAACAGGGTTTTTCACCCAATCATAGGGTTGCATTTGGACCAGAGAAAAAGCCAAGGCCTAGTGCACGGGAAGGTTGTAATGCAACTATTCTGGTGAAGGTGGAGAAAAATGGAAAATGGGTTGTGACAAGATTTGTAAAGGATCATAATCACCCACTTGTTGTGACTGCTAATGGCTTCAGCACTGCAGTAAGTCTCTTTTTAAATATATTTACCCCTTTTTCCTGCATGTTAGCATCGTTACAAAACTGATGCAGTTTCCTTTACTCTTCATTCCATCTCTACAATTGGGCATCTTGTTGAACCCAATGAGTGTTATTTCTTATCCTTACCATTGGAGGGAATTACCTGATTTTTCTCTTTTTTATGATAAATGATACATAAGGAAATTGAGGTCACTATAGGTCTTTTATTTTGTTTTTTTGCGAGGTCATATAGGTCAAGCACTAAGAATTTGTTGTAATTTTATTGAGAAAAATACTCTCTTTTACTTATTGTAAAAATGACACATAGGTCCTTTTTGTGACAATTTAGTTCTATTATTATGAAAAAACAATCGTATAATGACAAAGATAATTTTTTATTTTGTTTTTTAATTTTTTCAATTATATTAGATAGAAATTGTTGTAACTTAAATAAACAGTAACTAAAAAAGTTGAAGGAAAAATAAAATAAAAATAGAAAAAAAATAAAAACATAAAAGAATAGTTATTTGTTTTTGTGGAATCACTCTTTCATAACAATAAGATTAAGTTGTTATATAAGTAGAGGAATATGGAACTTTTACGGCCACCTTTTCAATTTTAATTTGTCTATGGATGGCAGGGATATATGAATATCGCTATGACAAAAAATGACCCAATGGCTATTCATCTTTCCATTTTGCCAGAGATATTTTTTTGTGTTCTTCAAGTGTTTCTTTATTATCATATTATGAATTATGCCACCATGTTTAAGAGCATTCATTTAGTCTGAAGCAGCCAAGCAACTTTAAAAAGCATATTGTTCTTACTTGTTACTGAGTAGTTTTCGTTGCTTTTACTGTTATGTGAAGCAGTTGAATTTTAGAGCCCCATGTTAGCTAGGTTTCAGAATGCAAGTGCCTTTTATGTATGAGATTATCATATTTTTAATTCATTAATAAACTGTAGGGTGACAAGGATAAGAAAATTGAAGAACTTACAAAGGAGTTAGAGCGCCAAGAACAACTATGTACAACATACAAGGAAAATTTACTTAGTTTTATAAAAATGGTTGAGGATCAAACCGAAGAACTCATGGGAAAGATACAAGTTATTGTTGATAATATTAGAAATGTAGAATCAGAAGTGCAAAAACATTCTCAAAGAAGATAGTTTGTAACTTAACATTAACTTTCAGTGAGTAGTGACTGTGTCCTCTGTACAGTCGTAACTGGAATCGATGATAGAGTTGACAACTCTCCTCCTTTCAACCTTATATATGAATATATGATTATGGTAGGATGTGTAACAGTGTTTTTATTGCCAATCTACTTCACATCTAAATATAACATATGCGGGCATGGTCCTGAGGTATGCAAAGTTGTTTCTGTTCCGTTTTAAACCAAAATTTGAACCAATTTGATTAGCTGGTTCTCAAATGGAAACTGACCGAATTAATTAAAGATGGAAAACCAATATTAACTGAACAAAAAAAATTTGATTTTGAGGTTTGATTGGTTTTTTACATCTAAAATCCAGGTTAAATAATTCATAATTGATTGACTCTTAAAAAATAAAATCAAACTAATAATCTTTAAAAAACAAATTAGGTTGGTTTAGGTTGATTTAGGTAATTTTTACACTCTTAAGCATCCTCGTGAGGTAAAAAGTAAATTAATAACTCTATTATCGAATTAATATGAAAATTGTATATATATCATTTGATTTTATTGAGTGATAAAAATTATATTTAAGTATTATTAGTGTTACAAATCTGTCATTATTATGAAAAAGTTATCATCTAAATTTTTATTATTAATACAAATCTATCACTAAATATTTTATTAGTGGTACAAATTTATAACCAAATTCTTTATTAGTTATACAGATAAGATAATATAAACGTAACTTTTGAAAAAATAATGTAGTAATACATTTATAACATTATTTATATTTAAGTGTTATTTTTGTTCTCGATATAGTTAAATAATATGTTTATAATTTTTGTGATAGTTAGATGGTATATTTGTTAGTTTAAATAAAAAATTATTATAATAATTTAAAATTTTAAGATGTTAGCAATTTAGATAGTTGTGTGCCTAAAGTGATTAAATTCATTATTTGAGACTTGTGTGCCTAAAGTGATTAAATTCACTATTTGAGACTAAGTTGCATTCTTGGTCAAAAGTTTGTACACTTAAATTTCTAAAATAATTTACCAAAATTTCATTTGAATTGAAATTCCTTATGATTATCAGAAATTAACAGTTTATCAAATGAGCCATACTCCTTTGACAGGATTAAATGTGTAGGTGAATGAACAATATTTTACAAAAGGATCTTTTTCATATGTTGCATCTTATTTTTAAACCATTTGATATACTTGTGCATGGGATTTAAATTCCTGTCGTTTGAAAAAAAAAAAGAGTTCAAACCTTAACCGCCTCGATAACTAGACCACTTTTTACAATTGATTCAACAATAAGATTCAGAGGGAAGACTCGTAAATTTCAATGTATTACATATATATTAAACATGTATCTTGAAATTCATGATTTTCACAAAAAAAAAAACAAAAACAAAAACATTAGATGGCATACCTTGACCCATAATTTTAATCCTTACTTATTGAAATTGATAATCAAAAATGAAAAATTAAAGAATGTTTAAATAAGTTTCACGTTTTGTGTCTTTTTAATAGGCAGAACAATGATCAATTTTTTATTACTGAAATATTTTCTCTTAACTAAACGTGTGTTAGTAGGTGAGAGAAATAAGAAAATTTATCCCTCTAATTGCATGTTCAATCAAAGTGCATAATTTATTTGTTTTCTTAATAATATATTAATCAATATTTATCCATAAATATATATAATATTTATTTATCAAAACTAATAAACAATTAATAGTGTGTCAGCGTGAGTCACAATTTACATTTTGTCATTTGGCTAAATCCATGGAATTATTATTTAGGGTTTGATAAATAAGATAAACATAACGTAAACAATTTAATATATATTTTTCATTAATTTAATCATTATATCACCGTTAATTATAGACTAACACAAGTTATGGTGGTTTTCCTTTTCAAGTATTATAATATTAAATTTCTACTTAATGTGACCTAAAATTAAAAAGAGTTCGATAATGGTCCACGATAATGTCTCTATTAGAGACCTCATCCTATCAACTTCATAAATAATTCATATATATACCAAAATAAAATAGGATGTCCATAAATATCATAAACAAAACATACATGAGCTTTGAGTGTTAATTAGATAATATTAAAATTCATAAAGTCATAAAAATTTCTCAATAATACCCATCCTTTCGACATGTCCATTGAATATCTTTGGTGAAAATCCTTTAATCAACGGATATGTAACCATTAGAATGGTGTTAATATGCTCTATTGACACCCTTTATTTTAGAACTTTTTCTTTTAATGGTAAGATGTTTCAATTCCATATGTTTAGTACCTTTAGAATATTTTAGAATATTTGTCAATCTTAGAGAATAATATTGTTGTAGAATTATCATAATAAATTTTCAACAACTTGGCAATACTATCAATAATTCCAAGTCTTGAAATAAAATTTCGTAGCCAATTTTCTTGAATTGTGGTCTCAAAGCAAGCCACAAACTCAACCTCCATAGTGGAAGAAACAATGATAGCTTGCTTCACACTTTTCCATAATATTGCTTTTCTAATTAAAAGAAACAAATAGCCAAATGTGAACTTTCTTGTGTCCGTACATCCAATAAAGCCTAAATTTGAATATCCAATCACCTTAAGATGGTCAGATTTATGATAAGTGAGCATGTGATTTTCAATTCCTTGTAAGTATCTCAACACTTTCTTTATAGTCTTCTAGTGATTTATTCTTGGATTACTTTGATACTGACCAAGAATTCTAACAACAAAACTAATGTCTAGCTTAGTACAAGTTTGAGCATATATTAAGCTCCCAACATTTGATGAATAAGGAATTCCTTCCATTTATTTCATTTCTAAATCATTCTTTGAACATTATATCAGGCTGAACTTATCTCCCTTTTGAATTGAAACGAAGTTTGATGAGTACTTTTTCATTCTAAACCTCTCGAAAACTTTATTAATATATGTTTTATGAGACAATCTCAAAAATCCTTGTGATATAACTCAAAATATTTCTATTCCAATCACATAAGTTGTATTACACATATCCTTCATTTCAAATTTTCTTTGAGAGAATTTTTTTGGTCTCATGCAACAAACCAAGATCATTAGTAGCCAACAAGATATCATCAACATACAATATTAAAATTATAAGCTTGTTCCCATTGATCTTCATATATATACACCTATCCACAATGTTCTCCTTAAATCCAAAGAAGGTGATGGTATTATTGAACTTAAGATACCATTGACGGGAAGTTTGCTTAAGTTCATATATTAACTTCTTAAATTTACACAACATGTATTCCTTTCCTTCAATAGAAAAACTTCCATGTTGATCCATATCAAATTCTCATTCAAAAAGGCAATTTTCATATCCATTTGATGTAACTCTAAATCATAATGAGCTACCAAAGCCATGATAATTCTAAAAGAGCCTTTCTTAGAAACTAGTGAAAAGTATCCTTGTAATCAACGCTATCCTTTTAAGTGAAAGCTTTAGCAACAAGTTTGGCCTTAAATTGTTCAAATTTTTCACTTGAGTTGTGCTTGGTCTTAAAGACCCATTTACACCTAACTTTTTTGGAACCTTTAGGCATTTCAACAAGGTCCCAAACCTTATTATGCTCCATTGATTTCAACTCATTTTTCATGTCATTTAGAAGAATTAATGTTTTCAATGGCCTGTGAAAATGAAATTAGGTCTATATCAATTTCAAACTCAAATTCTAGTTCTTTTAGGAGAGTAAATGTATACCCTTTAGATTTTTCTGGATAACCAATGAAGAAGTCGTTGATTGCCCTTGAATCCAACTTCTTTTCATGTGGATTATATGTCCTTATTTATGCAGGGCAACCCCAAACATGTAGATACCTTAAGCTGGATTTTCTAACAGTCCACTGTTCAAAAAGAGTTTTTGGATCTACCTTACTAGAAACTCTGTTTAGCAAATACATTATAGTTTTTAATGCATGTATCTATGGTAAAGGTGAATTACTTAACACACATCCTAACTTTACCTAATAAAGTGCTATTATGTCTCTCTACTATATCATTTTGTTGTGATGTACTTGGCATAGTGTAATAAGCGTATATGGAAAATGGGCCAATGCATTTCCTAGTTTCTTTATATTTTTCATAATATTTACCACCTCTATCAGATGTAACAACTTTTACTTTTATATGTAACAACTTTTACTTTTATATCTAATTGTCTCTCAACCTCATTAATAAAAATCTCTAGGGTATTTATTGATTGAGACTTTTCATGTAATAAAGAAAATTGCCAATAAAGGTGATAAGATATTTTTTCACCACTAAAAGATGAAACATTAAAGGGCACATATATATCGATGTATATTATTCAAGAAGTTGTGTGCCTTTACGGCTCATTTTTTGTGTGTTTTTTTTCTTTAATACAATCGACACAAGTTTCAAGATCAATAAAATCCAACTCTAAAAGGATTTCACTCTTTACCAATCTTCCCGATCTTTCATTAGAAATGTGAC
Source organism: Hippophae rhamnoides (assembly GCA_033030585.1). Lineage (NCBI taxonomy): Eukaryota > Viridiplantae > Streptophyta > Magnoliopsida > Rosales > Elaeagnaceae > Hippophae > Hippophae rhamnoides. The sequence goes on from CM065429.1 coordinate 73,204,143, forward strand.
CCAAATGTTTATTTCACAAGTAAGCAGAACGATCATTAACTAAACTACATTTAGTTCCAGCATCATGATGCAAGGATAAAAAGGTTTCTGCAAAAATATTATCAAGTTTAAACTTGCATAAACCATCACAAAGGATACATGAACTAATGAAGTTGTTTTGTTTAAACAAAATGAAACATTTATTCTTAAATTTGAAAGAGTATCTAACTGAATCAAGTTTAGACAAACTAAATTATGTGAAACATAAGGTACATGAAGAGTTTGAAACAAACCTAAATGGTATCCAATGTCTAAAACTAGATAATAAGAAATCCCTGCATCATATTTGAAACATGAATAGTACAACCAGAGTCAATCCACCAAGTATTATAAAGAACTTTGACTAATTTGATTCGAAACATATGAAAACACTAGGTTTACTTTTCTTTTCAAACTATGCCTTATGTTTCAGACAATCTTTTTGAAAGTTTTCGAGTTTCCCACAAAAATGATACTTATCATCCTTATGTTCCTTCTTATAAATTTGAGCAAATGACCCATGCACCTTAATTGGTCCATACTTATCCCTTCCTTGCTTTCTTCTGACATTCTTTTGAACTGTTTTATTTCTTACAAGATGAACATAAGGAATTCCTTAATTCTTAAGCCTCATTTTCCTCTCGAACTAGCCTACTTCAAAGTTTATTCACATTCCATTTATCTTTCATCTTATTATATTTCATTTGGAATGGGACATAATAATAAGGCAATGAGTTTATAATAAACAGCACAAAGAAATCCTCATCAATGTTCATCCCCAAGATCTTGATTCTTATTGTTATCTTTGTCATTTCAATGATGTGTTCATGTTAAAGTAGGCATTAATGTTCTAGCAAGAGAATTGTCAACAGTTTGAGAACGCTCTTCCACAAATTTCAATAATTTCTTAGCGCTTTTAGTTTTATTGAGAATAGACTTAATGTTGTTTGATACACTCATTCACATGAACATTAGGCTAAGTTCCCAAGCATCATGGTAAGTCTGTTTTTCCTTATTGCTAATAGTAGTAATAGCAACATGCTTCTCTCATTGAAGTGACAAATCAAGATCTAAGACACCAAGGTAGAATCCGATTTTTTCACATCAATAAAAAAATTAAGTCCATTAAACATTAGAATAAATGTAGCTTTTGAACGAAGGCAAACAAAGAAAGGTATTACAGGGATAATATTATGTTCATACATTAATGCTTTGAGTTATAAATCTAAATTAGATATTCAAATTATTAACAATAAATGTATATCATTTCTCTCCTTTGTGTGATACATTGATATACAAAATAAACATAATAATACTTATAAGATTTCAATAATTTGAAAACTATTCATGAACTATGCAAAAATATTTACAATCTTTGAATGAAAAAATCAAAATTATGAAAATACAACTAATAGAGAAAATTAGTTTTCAATATTTACATTCATTAATTACCAAAACTACTAATCAACTTTCCGACGATTTTTAATGTCTTATTATAATAAACTTCAATTTATCCATAAATAATAATTATATCAATATTATAGGTTTTGGAAAATTGAAGATTATTTATGTAATTAAAATTAAATAAACATTATAGTTTGATCACTTTTATGATTAATAAACTCAACGTTATATAAAATTTTAATTATATAAATTTACATATAATAAAAAGTATATGTATTAAAAAAAATTAATTTAATCCTTTAAAAATTCATTAATGATTTATGGATATATTTATGTGTGTGCAAATTATTAGTAATATATACGGTAAAGAAGAATATATATAAAATAACATAATTATTAGAAATGTTTTACTTTTAAGTATTTATTTATTTATTTATTTAGTTATAATTATTATTTTTTTCAAATTATTTAACATTAATTTGTATTATGTGTAATAGAAAAATAAGATTAATTTATTAGATATAATTTGGGATTTATATTTAACAAATAATTTAAATAAAAGAACATGTAATCAGTTAAACATGATTTTACAATAATAATAATTTGATCGAATCTTAAGCCATTAATCATTATCGTAAATAAATCGTAATCATACAGAGAAAAGTAACTAAATAGATATCTTGTCAAAACATGCATGATCTTTAAGACATAAATAATAATTATCTTAAGTTAATAGCATGATCTAATTCACTAAATAATTATCTGATAAATAATCTATATGTTCATTAGCAATATTAATTAGAAACAATAAAACGCAAGCTTTTACAGCTATATTCTTATATACATTGTTAACATAAATAAATGGATATACTATTAATTAATGGTTCAGATATACATAATTATTTAGAAACTAATAACAGCGAAAACATTAAATGTGATCTTCAATAAGATTATTACAGAACTATCAATCCTTGAGTTTTTTTTTTTTTTTTAGTGAAGTCAAGATCAATCAAATCTATCAAAATATATGTAAATGTCTACCAAGTTCATTTTAAAGACAAAGATCAACTATAACGAACCCTTATTAAAAGGGCAGATACCTTTGAATGAGTTTTATTGAATTTGATTAATATTAATTCCTCTCTCTACGTAATGAGTTAGAAGGATTAGTGTCAATAAAAGAATAATTATTGATACTCGTTTGTTTGCATTCTCTAATTTCAAAAATTGCAAAGTCTTACGAACACTTACTTATTCCCCAAAATTAAGATTATAAAGCATTTTCACTAGAAATATATTGCAATTTCGAAATATATCCTAATTAAGGTTGCTTTTGTTATAAATTAAGTTATTGTGAGAAAACTAATAAAAATAATTATTTATTTTTTGTGCAGTAAATTACAGAACAGAACTTATAAGTTTCTTCGTCTTATTTCATGCATAATGGTTCATATTCTTAAAAAAAACAAAAAAAGCAGTATGCTTGATTTATTGGATAACTTAATGTATGTGAACCAATTTCATATCTTCTACTTAATTAAGCTCTAATTTGTACTTTTTAAGCAATGTTTGGTTGGAGATAATTCAATTGTAGAACAAATATTAATTAAAATCTTGACATTCCTTTATTGGTTCACTTGTTGATTTAAAAACAAGCTTCAAATTTGATTTATAAAATGAAAAAAATTAATTCTGTACTTAGTTTAGTCTTTAATATTGAAAAAAAAGCATTGTTCTTTCCAACCAAGAGAAAAGGAAAAAAAAAACTCATTAATTCATCGATGAAAAAGCATATGGAATGATTTTTTATTTACGTTAATTATTTGTATATTTGATCCTCTTATATATTTACCAGTTTTCTTAATTTAAAAGTCCATTTTTTAATTATTTCATAACATACTTTCATTAGAAGAATTTCACTTTTAATCTTCTTGAAAAAAAAACATGAATTTATTTTTTATTTTTCTTATAACGTAAATAAACGTATATTTTTTAATATTATAAAAAAATGAATATTTTTTTTTTATTGAATGAAATTAAAAATAAAACCAATTAAATAACTGTATTATTTTTTTAGAGAAAGATAATTGTATTTAAATTCTAATTTTAGTAGAATTTAATACATTATATCCATCTATTTCAATGAAAAATCAAATATTTAATAATAATTAATTTTTTGTTCCATCGTTCATTCCAAATATAGTAATAATAATAGTTTTCATTGAAGTTATTTCTTTTGGTCGAAAGCGATGAAATTCTCATTACCTTTTTATTTCCAAAATCAGTCACCAAGCATATGACCTTTGTCTTATAAATCTTTTGATTTTCAAATATGTTATTCTAAAAGGAATTCATAAACATGAGCATGATGAAAACCATTTAATCGTCTGTCTTTGAAAAAACAAATTTATTTTCAGCTTACACTACTTCTAAAGCAATTGGATTAAAAACTTTTTAAAAATAATAACTTATATTAATTAAGTATAATATTATGATACAATTTATAAAGAGTATGTATGTCTCTCACTTATTGAGATAATCTTTTGAGATAAGTCTATGATCTTATGGACTTTCATATGTTATCAAAACTTCACTTATTGGATTAAAAACTGTCCTAAATTAATAAAACAATAAATGAACCTTACAAAAATAAAAATAAAAAAAAAACAAATCGCTTGAATATAATATAACATAATAAAATAGTTTAAAAGTAAAAAGTGATAGGATTTAAATAGACTCAAAATTTAAGGAGATATTAAAGAGAATGTCACATATTAATTAAATACAATGTTATGATAGAGTGTATAAAAATTGTAAGTATCTCAAACACATTAAGTTAACTTTTGAAATTGTAAAGCAAAGGATTCTTATGGATTTTTAAGAAACTTAATTATAAAAAAACAACAAAAACTAAGAGAAGCAAATTAAGGGTTACTAAGATTTTTCATGATAAAAGAAGCTTAAAATGTACCTACTTTTGATCGATTTTTCTCTAAATTTTAAATTAAAATAAAGTTGTAAATTTGCACCCTAATTTTAAATCTACTATATATGTCCGATATGCATATTTCAAATACTTATTTCAACTATCATTTGGTTTTAAAAATAAAGAAAGGAACACTATTCAATTTCATTTATGTCAAGATGAATTTTCTTGATATATAGTTGGTGTTTAATCTTAAAAAATATGTTAAATTAAGTGCTGTAATTAGACTGAAACCTGAATATATAGGACGACACGTCTTGCTAGGCAAGGAGAAATTAAGTGAAATTAAGATGTTTTATATATGTTTAATATTGATACCAATTCAAAATATTAAAGAATTAGCTATTTACAATATATATAGATAATATTAAGTAATAACTTAAAGCTCTATTAATTCTTCTTGATCATGTATAATATATCACACACAAAATGAAAACATATATACATGCAACAAAACAGAATTCAATATTTCTGTACAAATATTATTACATCTAGCCAAAATAGACACATTAATTATTTTCTAAGTCGACATATAGAATTTCCATTATGACTTTGTTCTAGCTAGTACTGTATATATATATCTGTAAATCTCACAAGCTGAAATTAAAAATTTACCATGCACCCAAAATATCCCTATATTTTTTGGTTTATTGCCTTATTTCAAGAATACTTTTTTAAGAAAAGAAGCATAGGTAATCTATATATATATAGCTCTATTTACATGATGATATATAATTAAGAGAAAAATGTCACAAAATTATCTTATATTAAGTTATTTATGTTATTTAGTCCATTAAATTAAAAACTTTGTTATCATTTAATTCCTAAGCGTTGTGAATAAGGACAATTAAAAATAATTTATATTATTTTAATATTTTTCTATTAAAATATTTTTTTTATCAAATAATTAAATGAGATTAAAATACAAATATTTGATAATATTAAAATCACAAATAATATAAAAAAAATCATAAAATATTCATTTTATTTGTTAATGGTCATTATTTTATTTTAATATTTTATGAATTTTAAATTTAAAAAAAATATTTAAATAACTTTTTTTTAAAATTTTATTATTATTTTTTTAAAATTATTTTATAATAAATTTTACTTTATTCTTGACAAAGATTCCTATTTTAATCAAAATTTAAATACTTAATAAAAAATAATAATATTTTAAATGAAAAATCATTAAATAATATGATTTATTCTTAGTTATAACTTTTTAAAAAATTAAGTGATTAAATGAAAACGTTTCTAATTTAAAGAATTAAATAACCCAAATCATTTAATATAATGAAATTTTACGTTACTCATCCTATAATTAATAATAATATCAGTAAATTTGAGCGATTCTTCTCATGACCATTACCTGAGTATTAAGACACTTAATATAATGAGCAGTCTCATCTAACAAGCTGTAAGTGTCCATAACTATACCGCCAGGCACAAGCTTCCTCAACCTATTTTCTTGTTCCAAATTACCAAGATGATCTTTATCTTTCTTCTTCTTCTTCTTCATAGCAACAACTCTTCTTATTCTCCTATAGAAGACGCCACGTCGACCTCGCTTTCGAATCTTCCAAAGAAGAGCCCGACTCCATATTCTCTTGGACCCAACAGCAGAGGCCATGGATGCATCAGCAGCCATCTTCACTTTCCTACATCTTTTCCAGATCTCTCTTGGTGAAGTAGAATTAATACAAGATTTTGATTGCTTCTTGTGTATCTTCATTAAAGTTTTAAGGAACCCTTTGGTGAATTTATGTGTTAGTGAATTAGGGTTACTCAAAGATATGTTCATTTTGATGATATGTACGAAAATGAAAATTAGGGTTTATAAGTATCAACTGAAGAAAGCAGAATAAAGATTGAAAAGACTTATGATCTTCTGACACAAAGGGAGGTCCTTTTGCTCTATCAATTAATTCAAAAGGACAAACTAATTAGCTTATAGAGAATTTTAATTCAATCTTCTTACAGTACTACCGTCTAGCTAGTTATATATATATATATATATATATATATATACCTAATATAAAGCACAAATTAACCCAAAAAAAAAAACGAACAAGATCTAATAAGAAGACTTAACGAGATAAAGAAGAAGATAATTAAAGACTTAAATATTGAGGAGAGGCAAAGAAAGAGACAAATTAAGATTGATAATGGGAGGTGTGAGGAATAACAAGATGAGTTTGGGGAATCAACCTTTTATTTATAGATATTAATAATTAATATTATGGAATATTTAAGTATACTTATTTTGTGAGAATTAATGAAATTTAACCTATTACTTTTATTTTGGCAGATAAAGGGTTTATTAGTTATAAGAAATAGAATAATTTAATTTATTTGTTATTTTTTGTGTGTATCATTTTGATCATTTTATTATGAAAAATAATAATATAAAGATAAATAATTAAATTTAAAAAAAAATATTTTTATTTTATTTTTTTATTAATTTTTAATCATCTATTAATAGAGACAATATATAAAAGTAATATCTCAATAACAATTAAAAAACCATGATAATAAATAAAAATAATAATTATTTATTATTATGCTGTTACTATTTTAAAACAAAATTATTAAATTGTAATAGATAATAGATAGAATAAAATGATCTCATTCACATAATTAAAAGGAATTGCATGTGCTATCAATTACCTATATTTTGATGAGGTTTAATCTACTCCTCTACTTTAAGAATGATAGATTCAACCAGGTAAGGGTGGACGAAAAATTAGGCATTAATTTGTCCACTACAATAATAATAATTTAAATATAAAAAAGAAAAAAAAATATTAATGAATTCATTTTTAAATATTCTTATTATCTCATGTATCGTTGATCCATAACCAATAATAATGACATACAAAGCCTATCAATACATATGAAATTAATTAGTATTTCTCGCAAGTTATTGGAAAAAGGATCGATAAGGGAAAATTGTATAAATAGATATCTTAAAACACAAAACAATAAAAATAATAAATTTTATTCTAAAGGCACTAGTTTTAAAATTTTAAAAAATATATTAAGCAATATTAAGTACATATGTATGAAAATAGAATTAAATGGATTATGGTTGGTTCGTTATCAAGAAAGAGTTTTGAGGTGAAAAGAAAGAGGATATGTGGGGCTAGAAGGGGCCAAAAACCATATGAGCGCACATGGTTTCATTAACCACTTGGATTAGTCGTGGGACACACCATGCCCTTCTCTTACAGGAAGCAAATCACTTTCTTGTGTTACTTTATTATCATTAATTGTTGTAAAACATATATATATATATATATATATATATATATATATATATATAAAGTCTATTTTTATGTAGTAAGGGTATATTTTATTAATCACTTTTTTTTTAACATATATTTAAAGTTTATTAATTAATAATACATACATTAATATAATAAAAATTAAAGAGGAGAATTGTACTGTCTGTTACTCTAAGTTACCTCCTTTTCCTTACCTTATGCTTATGTATAGCCTAGCTTTCTTCTTTTTTTTTAAAAAAAATAATCCACTTGTGTTGCTTTTTCATAACAAGACCGTATCATGTACAATTTTAATTGGTTAAAACATTCTTTCTTTAATTGTATTTTCGTGTTTTAATAATATTAAATAAAATTTAATCGAACGTTTATTTAGCATTTAATGAATTTACATCTACTTTAATAACATTTAATATGAAATGATATATTAAACTTTTTTTAATACAAAAAATATATGAGCTGAACAATGCTATTTTCCGTGCATGTTTCGTGCACCGTATTAGATAGATTAAATATAATTGCATTGGATTAAAATGTATTAAATTATATTATAATTATTCTATATATTGTTTAATGACAATCTGTATAATATAGTAGTATAAAACTAAAAATAAATATTTTAATAAAATAAGTTGTATTCATAATAGTATTTAATTTTTTAATGTAATTTTTTTACCGAGTTTGCTATATTAGTAGGTGGTATCTTAGTAATACTCTCATTTAAAAAATGATATCAATTTGGTGTAATTTATCATTAATTAAAAAAATTATATATGCAATAGTAATATAGGTGAGATATTAAAATGATATTTTTGGATAATAAATTAATTAAATAATATTTTGAAGATATTTTGAGACAATCAATTAATTATTTATCCAAAAATACCCTTTAAATATTATATTTATATTACTGTACATATGAAAAATTTACAATTAAATAATAAATTGTACTAAATTGATATCTTTATTTAAATAAGGGTATTACTAAGATTCGACCTCTAGGTAAAACAATATGCCAAAAGTAAAATGGTGGTATTGAAAAGGTAGCAAACCTTTTTTTACCTGTCAGAATAATTTTGTTATAAAAAATTATTTAAATCAATATTCAATTTATTTTTATATTTTTTTACATTTTAAATTTTTTTAATTTGTGATGAAAAAAAAAATTAAAGCACATAATTCAGAATTAAAGTTTTAAATATACTAAGTAAATAATATGATATGGCTTAGACCTATACCCCACTATTAGTACTAAAATCTACATAATCGTATAATTTTTATTTTGTATAATATGATCTCACTTTATAGCTATACACATGACTGTATAAAATTATACCATTAAGATCTTTAATATTATGCAACAAATATGCTCTGTGAGTGTTAGAATTTGTTGGGAAATGAATTCTCTCAAAAGCGTAAACTATTGAGAGAATAATCAAACTTGTATTTTATACACTTTTCAATTTTCCATAAGTATTGGTTTGATGTACTATACATGTCAAACACTTACAATTCAACAAATATAGTTAATAGGTTTTGAATTTAATATCTTCAACTCTGATACCATGTTAGAAGTTATTGAAAACCAACTCTCCAATATACTATTTTTTGTTATTTCCCTTAATACTATTATTATAAGAAGTTTTGTTTTTTATTTTGTTGTGATTTTCTCAAATCTTGTTGAGACCTACAAAAATGGAGTTGCCTCATGAAACGGTTGTTACCTAATCAAACAATAAGCATAAGAAGAACCAAATGACAACCAATCAATAAACAACAATTACAAACGCAGCCATACAAATATAATCACAAGGAATAAAATAAGCAAAGAAAGCGATAAATCAATACATAAGATTTAACGTTATATTTCTCCAAATAATGGAGCATACATCTATAACTCAAGAACTCGAGCAATATTCCACTATGAATCAAAGAAGATTACAACATATGTTGCTCAATAACATTACAATCATCTATTCTTATCATCATACAAGTATCACCCAACCTTTTTAAGCCACAAGAACACTCATAAGTTTAACACTCTTCTAATAAATATATACTTAGATTCTAATGTTTATAATGGATTGAATAGAAGAAACCAATACCTTAGAGGAGCTTACACTCAAAGAGTTGCCCAAGAAACACCAAACTTTTTTTCCCTTCCTTCAATGGAAAAAAGTCATATTTCTCACCTGCCTCTATTTCTCTAAAGCTCTCCAAGCATCCAATACCATCTTAAATGAATTAGGGCCCAAAAGGGTGCTTATACATGCCTCTAGGATATTTACCAAAATTCTCATCCAGTTCTATAACCCTATGTACATATTCTCGTGCCTTCATTCGTCATTTCATGTCAAAATTTACATGCTCAATCACCCCTTACTCGATCGATCAACTATTCAAAACTAGGAATCAAAAAATTGGGTAGAAATTCCTTAATCAATGCACGATCAATTCTTGATTGATCAACCATGCTGGTTCGATTGAGCTACCTAGAATCTATTCACTTCTTCATATACAATGCTCATAATCTAACCTTTGATGCTAGATAACCCATAATGATAATCAAGCATTCCTATGGATTTACATCACACATTATAATTCTTTATCTCCATGTTAATCCTTAGAAATAATCATTGCTTGGGTCCTACGCCACCTTTCAACTACCATGAATAGGTCACCTTTACCAAGTAACACCATTCGACCAAGGTAACAAATTCAATATCCATTGAGTCTTCAACCATGTCATTTATCACCAACTCCACCTTAAAGTATTCTTCAATAGCCTCAAATATCAAATAGATCAACCATAAAGCTTCACCACATCCACCAATCTGATAACCTATCTTACCATGGTAGAATACCAAGCCTCAACCGATTGTACTATAATCTCATAGCCCATTGAATCAAATACAACCATAAATTTCACAACCACACAACCCAAGCTATCAAACTTTATAAAACAAGTTTTCCACACATAACCTCCTAAGTACATCAATACTATACTCATTGTATATCCTAAGTTTCTCACATCAAGTGAATCCAAAAAATTTACAATCTTTACAATCACATCAATAATAATAAGAGATAATACAATAAATAATTCCAAGTGTTGAACCATGATACATTTTTGTTGTACAAGCTCTATTGCACTAACAATGGTCTTGTATCCTACCAAATCAAGCTTAGGTACATAATCCTCCAACATACTCTCCAAATAGTCGTCATTATTACTTTAATGTCTAGGAACAAGTACTTATGCTTCATTATCATACGGAGAATTCTTTGTATCATCTATAGCCTCATGCCATATATGGGTAGCTTCCTACTCATACCATCTCCATAAATCACTGATTTTACACATAATACATAGGTGAGGTTTAACCTCCCAAGAGCCATTTTGTCGTAACAAACTCCATTTCTTGCTACAAAGAAATCACCAATTAGGCCAAATGGCTCAAATAGCACAGTGTTAATTACTATCTTTGTATTCTTTTGAGAATATTCTTCATCATCACTAAGTCTCTCTTTTATTGCCTACATATATCCATCTGATTTCTTTGCGTACATTCCAATTGCTTCACCTCACTATAAACTCGTCTGACCAGACTTCGTGAGCTAATGAAATCCTTAGGAATGATTTCTGAATACATCACATCATCTTAAAATATTACATCCCTATTAACGATGCCCATCTTGCCATCATCACACCAAAGCCTGTAACCATCAACACCACTTAGATAACGCATGAACAAAAATTTCAATCTTTTGTCCAACGTCCCACACCTAACACGTGCATAATTAACACAACCAAACACTCTCAAATGGTCATAATTCACTAGACATCATGCACACTTCTTCAAGTTCCTTAAAGTTAAGAGGCACTGACAAACACCTATTAATAAGATACCCCACTATATAAATAACCTCATCCTAAAATCTTAGGGGTAAGTTGGAATTAGAAAGCATACATTCAACTCTCTTAAGAAGAGTCATCGTCAAATTTCCTGCCAACAAAATCGTTAAGGAATCCTATAAACAATCTTATGCCTAATAATACCATTCTTTCTACATAAACTAGCAACAACTTCACAACAAAACTCAAACCACATTATGTCATAAGGTTCTCCACCTTTATTCCAGTTTGGTTCTCAAAAAGAAACCTCCATTATTCAAACTTCTCCACCTTCATTCCAGTTTGGGGTTCTACTCTTGTAATTGGTGTAAATGGCATGAGGTACTTTGTACTATTTGTAGATGATCATACATGTTTTCAATGGATGTATATGTTTCATTCTAAAAGTCAAGTTTCACAAATTTTCATTCATTTTGATGCCATGGTAAATATGCATCAAGTTAACTTTACTCCCTATAAATATTCATAATTGTACACTTTCAAAGATAATTTCTCACATATAAAAGAGAATCACAACCACTCTCTTTCCTTTTCATCACAAATCAAGACCTAGATCTCATTAATCTTTTACAACCTAATTAATGACTTAAGCACCAGAGGGCCAAAGGACACCATCCCACAGTGATTCAAGGTCTTAATGGTTTGTTTCATCTTGTAGATGCATAGAGGATAGTCCTACCTAGTGTTTACAAAAATTGGTATCAATAGATTATAAGTGGTGTCATTTAGTACTTAACATTTGAAAAATGAGATAATTAAAATCAAATTACATTATTTTTATATTAAAATATTACCTTAAAAAATATTTTAATACAAAATTATTAAAATAATATGATTTGCACTTGCCATTTTTTAAACCAATGTGACTAAAAACACAACTTTTAATCTAAGGTACTAAAAAGCACCAATAACATAATATAAGAGACAACTACGACCCTGCTCCTTATTTTATAAAGCTTGTAAGTTTAGGAATTTTTATTTATTTCTAATGCCATAGGATTTGATTTCAAACTTTATACTAATTTCAAAGGGATGACAAAAAGATCCATTAGATTGGAGCTTCATGGATATTTCCTCTATATGACCCGCTCTAAATTGGGTCAAATCATTTCAGTATTAGATCAGATATAATCATAATTCACATACAAGATTAAGACATTAGATTGAATCAAGATAGATCAGGACATATTGATTTGTGGATCGGACCAGATCGGATCATTCATGAATCGATTCAAATATAATGTTTTTTAAAAAACTAATTTTAAGGTTAAAAGAATCACATGTTCCCAACATATTTTTCCTAATTTTTATAATATTTATTTAAAAAATTATACATTATGAATAATTAATTTTAAAAAATTTATTTCTTACATTTTATAAATCTTTCTCTCTCTTATAGTTTTCATAAATCTATGTATTATTATTTAAATTTTTTAAATTAAAGTTCAAATCTCATCATATTTATTGTTATTTATTTCATCTTATATTTGTTCTAATGTTTTTTTTCTAATATTTTAGTAAGTAACTCAAATTTTATTCTCTTCTTTGTAAATAAAAGAAAATCTCATTGATTTTATCAAATAAATTTATAAGTTATGCTCTATTTAAAAATTTAGATGGAATGAAGTTAATATACACATACATATATGTATATGTGTGTGTTTTTGGTGCATTGAATTATCACCAATGTTTGCATCAATGAAGTCGATGTTCTCACTTATGTTTTGTTCGCGAGTGTTATATATATAAAAGTATTATATTTTTGTATAATTATATGATTGTAATATTAATGAAAAAGTTAAACAAAAGTTGAAATATAATTATTTAAAAATGTAAGAAAGTCTCTCAAAAAAATGAAATGTTTTCTAACAAATATATAAGATTCTCTTATTATTTTTTTAATTTATCAATTTAAAATTAATTACATAGTATAATATTCTTTCATATATAGAATATCATTTTTAACCCTATAGGAAAAAGCATACGTTGTCCACCATATTTTTTTCATAAAGTACATAATATATTTTTTAGAGAGGTTAAAAATAAAATAATGTGAATAAATATTTCATATATGAACTAGAGTGAATAGATAATGCAGCATATCAAATAATATTTTAGTTTTAGTAAAAAAACGAAAGAAAAAATAATAATTCAAATCAAATCATGGGGATCAATACTGATATGATCCATCTAATTCACGAATCAAAACAATTCAATTTTTTTGAATAATTGATCGGATTACATCATCGCAGAACTCAATTGGACTCGATTCGAATCATTTGCCATCCTTAGATCTTATATACAATAAAAGGCAATAGTTAGTTTTTTATGTGACAAAAAAAAGTTAAAGTGAATGAAAACGAGTATATATACGCTTCAGCTAATATAATAACAGTTCAACTAATAAATATGTTTCAAGGTTGGAACGGTTTTATTAATAATCATCATCACTGTGCATCAGTTTCTAGAATATACAGGTAATAATTGTCAATTATGAACATGTAATAGTTTTTTCACCGTTAAACACCCTACTTATTTTTTAACATTTATTCAAAAATATATTTAATTTAAAAAAATTAAATATTAATATAATTTTTACTCTATTATATTATTTAAAATATTAATATTAATTTTTATCTTTTAAATATTTATTACATATTTATACGTAAAATAAAAAAAATATAAAAATAAAAATAAATAAGATTCAATCTAAATATTCTAAATATTTTATATTTTATTATTAAATATGTATATAAAAAAACTATCAATATATATGATTTTGATTAACCACGTTTAAGATATTGCAATAATCTTTCACATCTAACAACTTATCAATTATAATTATTTTTAAAAAAAATTATTAACTTTTTATAAATAATTACTATATCAATTATTTAAAGTTAAAATATATATTCATGCTCCTGGTGGATTAGAGGCACGATGAAAGAAAGTCGCATACTTGAGAATAACGTTAAATACAAAATGGCATCAATAAATATAATATTGACTAGTGATTAACCGACTGAGCATACTCTTTCTTGAAGTTATGATTAATTATTTTGTTAAAGTCCTTTCGTTTGCCGTGATATTCTTTTTGAAGTTAATTTCGTCGATACAACTATATATTTGCTTGAAATGAAACACGTGTCACATTCTCATTAATAGTGAGAGAAATCAAACATGAAAACTAATTAAAATACCACGTTTTAGACTTGGTTTTGTCACTACCTGACTACCGCACTTAGCATTTTTTTATTTATTTTTTTTCATTTGCTATATAATAATAATAATAATAATAATAATAATAATGTGATACTCAAATCCAATAATATGTTATTTTTTTAGTACAAGTATTCCTTAAAATATGTTATAACAAACTTTTTTAAAAAAAATTATAATATAATTAACTGGGAGTTTGTACATTAAATCGCCAATTACTCGTAAAATAATTAATAATTCCTCCGGATTGGTGTAGTGGTTGGTTGGAACTTGTGAAGCTCGGAAGGCGAAAGGTTCTCTCATAGCTAGACTTTTGATATGGAAGAAGGGTCGTCATGATTTCTTATTCACAATTAATCTTATATTGTATAACTAAGATTATGGTGTGTTTATCTATAAATTTAAACTCCTACTACATTCTATACCTAAAATAATTACTTATTAATTGTTTCAACCAAAAGATTTTATATCATATATTAAGAGTAGGGATATTATTGTTATCAAAATTGTTATTTAACAAAATATTTTATTAATAATAATATTATTAAAATATAATTAATACTAAAAATAAAACGAATATTTTATATTTTATATTTTTATTCTTATTATTATTGATTTTAATTGTATAGTATAATCAACTTCAATTTTATTTTTAACATTTAAAAAATATATTTTTATTTTTCTCACCATGTTAATAAACATATATTTTTTACCATTATACAATAAAATATTTTTAATAAAAATTAAAAATAAAATCATATTAAATAAATAAATCACAATGAATTAACTTTATTACATAAACCTCTTGAAAGAAATTATGTAGATATTGACTGACTCAGGGCGCTATATAGAAAATCCTAAATACTTGGCTTTTGTATGACTTCTTTGCTGCTATATATACAAATGTTTTCTTTCGGCTTCTTCTTCTTCTTCCTTTCTTTTTTTCCCCCTTACTTTGGTACTAATTACTTGCATTCGTATCTATAATTAATTTCCCTTCAAATTAGTTTTTGTAATGTTTTCTTTCGGCTTCTTCTTCTTCTTCCTTTCTTTTTTTTCCCCCTTACTTTGGTACTAATTACTTGCATTCGTATCTATAATTAATTTCCCTTCAAATTAGTCTTTTTAAACTTTCCAATATGCTATTTTTATGTATATTCACTCACGTATATAAAGATTGTTGAAGATAATATCAAAAATAGATTTGATGTGTTTAAATTCTACTAATATTAATTATTGAATTTAAAGTATTTGACAAATATATTACATGATATATCTAATATTTAAGAAAAATAATTGTTACACTTTAGTCTAATTTTATCTCAAAATTTAAGTTGTAAAGTGAAAAATTGTATAAGCTTATATATAGAGCGGAAATCTAATACTTGGTCAATGTAGGACTTAATATCTCCTTCATATTGGTTAGTGATCTTGGTCTGTACTGAATGGACGAAGTTTGCGGTGAGCCCATTGCCAAGCTCTTGGACGCCAATGAGGTGAAGAAGTAAAGAAATTAACTCTAATATAATGTTAGATTTGAGTCTAATTTCACTTCAAAATTAAAATTGTAAGGTGAATAATTGCTCAAGTTTATATATGCATCGAAAATTATACTGTGAAATGATATTATTATATATATTAGAAAGTTAATTAAAGTTAAAAGATATTGATAAATTAGAATATAATGAAACAAAAAAATGCAATTCAATATCAATTCCTTAGAATTCGTTTATAACTATGCATAAGAACTCCTTGATTAAGGGTATAAACCGATTAATTGCTTTTGCCAGTCCTATAGCCGAAGACAAAAGCTCTTAATTATACTTCTTCCATTGAATAAGCCTTTTAAGTAATTTTTCCCAAGAGCCAAACAAATATCAATAATGGTTTCTTGCAATGACTCCAATTGAAGAGAGACCATCTTTAATTAAAACTTGCATGCATCATCATGATTGAAGGCAATGGAATGAGTAGGAGGTATAACTCAGTGGTGAATTATTAATCCATTGACCCAATGAGTAGTGCTTCTAACTTTATTAAATATATACATTAATAATCGCTTAAGTAATTTCAAATTCAATAAATTAATTTCGAATTAATAAATATATTGCTTATGTTTCAAGTTTACAACTACCAAACTATGAGTATTTCCTCCTTAAAAATACAAAATTATTATTTATTGTAGAGTTAATTCGAGACTTAACCGC
The DNA here is from genome assembly GCA_033030585.1 of Hippophae rhamnoides. Classification (NCBI taxonomy): domain Eukaryota; kingdom Viridiplantae; phylum Streptophyta; class Magnoliopsida; order Rosales; family Elaeagnaceae; genus Hippophae; species Hippophae rhamnoides. Next base: position 73,221,177 of record CM065429.1, read on the forward strand.
TAATTAGATGTTGCGTGTTAAATAAAACAAATAATTTAGTAATTTACCATTATTTAATAAAATGGATCTGTATAATAAACCAAAATTCGAGGATATTGGTTTATTATTACTAACATGGGTGGGCCTGTTTTCGCCTGTTAATTGACACACATTAGTACCTTTTGAATTAGACTCTTTAACTAAACTCATAATTAGCCTTTGTGTTAGTATAATAACAAAAGATTCACATACTATTTTCTATTTTATTGTAATTAATTATATTGAAATATATTGATTTCATTATAATGAAATGTATCGTGACTTTGGACTACCATTATTAGTTTTTATTTTACTCATCAACAACATGTGTCATCCATTACAAGCTCCCAGTTTCTAATGAACTATACAGTCATGTACAAATTTTAGTCCGTGTTATATGCAACTATGAAAAACTTAAGACATAAGTGCCACGTAACATTTCGTAAATGGATTTGAAGAGAAAGAGAACACTATCGTATTATTTTTAAGAATAATATTATATCTATTAAATTATTGTTGTATATATTATATTATAAATTCAAATCTAACTCAATACGATAAGATTGTATTGATTTGAGGTTTGCGTAAATTTATACATAATTTTAATATCTTACTCGTAGTTGATATGAGACAATGATATTTAACAGTATTTTTTACACGACAGACAAAAGTGAACATAAACATTAAAGTGAGATTGTAGTAGATCTCATTGTCCAAACATATAGATATAAGAATCAAAACTTTGATATCATGTTAGAAACTTAAATCTAACTCAATTCAATAAAATTTTATTGAGTTAAGTATTGTTTAAAATTATAAACAATTTTGATATCTTGTTCTAATCGATTCGTAGGAAGATACTTAATATATTAAATGATTAATTAAAAATATAAATTGTTAAAAAATAATATTACTATTTTTATAATAAAATAATTAAATTATATTGTGAATATAGAGATTCAATCAATACTGACGTTACATATTCCGGTGACTTTGTCCTTAAATACAATAGAAAGATGATGAGCTCAAACATTGATACGATCAACACAGGTAGTCAATGTATCATATTTTGTAACATATTGATAATCACAAATTTTATAATGCTTAACGGTTTTCTTTTGACCAAGGGCCTTTTTTTTTAAACTGCTCTTTCACCAAGCTTGTATGATATGGTGAAATATTTGAATGATTGTTTTATTTACATCAAATATATTATTTAATGTATTTATTATAAATAAGTATTTTTAAATCTTTATTTATAAAAATGTATTATTAAATTCCTTTTATTTATTAAAAAAAATTCAAGTAAATATAAAGTTAATTTTTCATCTTATTTTCGTTAAATATAACGGAATATAACATTTATAACATATATGTGTATATTTTTTATAAATATATACGTAAAAATTTAATATTTAATTAAAAAATTACCTAAATTTTTTTCTAAATTAAATAAAATTTTCAATAAATCTTAAACAAAATTTTTATTGTCTAATATCTAAAGTTACACATTAGACAATTAAAATTTAATTTAAATTTGATTAAAAAAAATTAAATAATCTTTTAACTAAAAATTACTTTATTAGATATATATCTATAAAAAAAATAAAATATATATACATAACATATATTATTCTTTTATATTTAACAAAAAATTAGATAAAAAATTAATTTTATTTTTGTTTGATACATTTTTCACTGATAAAGAATTTATAATAAATTCTTTAAACAAAGTACTAAACAACCCATCATATCTAAACAGATGTATATCTACCACCCTTTTTACTATATAATATCTACCTATTTTGTTTATAATATTATGTTTTTAAATCTCAACTATCTACTTTTATATAAAATACATTTATATAAAATACATGTAATGATTTAAAAATATTAATAAACTTTTAAATTAATAATATTTGCTTGAGTTTTTACAAATAAAAATATAAACAAGTGAATTTTATTCTCTCAATCTCGGTGACTTTTTTTTCTCTTTTTATCTGAACCAAAAAAAAAAAAAACTCTCGGTGACTTTTGGTACATCTAAACTAATTTAGTGGATGTATAATCATATGAAGACATGTTTTATGAGACGTTCAGACCCATTCGGTGTCCATTAAAGTGGCCCAAAGGATAATATAAGGAGAGCTTTTAAATAAATCCATATTTTCTTTAAGAATACCTACGCCAACCAGGTCCAGTCCATGGTAATGGAGTGCCCGAGGTAATATGCTTTTTTTTTTAGTTGAGGGCCTTCATTTATCTTTTATGAAAAATGATTAAAATTTAAATAATTTTTTTGTTAATATACTAAAACTAATAGATTATTTTAAAATCAAATTTCAAATTTTTTTCAAACAATCATGACTCTTCATATTAATTTTCTTTTAAGAAAAAGTATACATTAGACAAGGGATTCTAAATAAGGAATGAAATGTAAATAATATTTTAAATATTTTCTAATCGATTTTTTTATAATAATAAATAAAAAAAGAAAAATAAATTATAATTATTTTCAGGATAAAAGTAAATAATTTTAAATGCAACAAAAATGAAAAACAAATAAGTATCATTTATATGATAATTTGAAAATAAAATATATTAGATAAAAAATACATAATCTATTTATATTAAACAGTCTTGAAATAATCATGTTACAAACTAATTCTATATAATATGAATAGATTATAAAATAATTACATATTTTTAGATTTTAAAAAGAAATAAAATATTAGATGTTTTAAAAGAAATTAAAAAACATGACTTAATGATGTAATATAACATAGATTATACTATTGTTAAGATTAGTTTCAACTTCAACATAATTAAATCTATAAAAAAAATTAAAGAATATAGTTTTGATTAAGGGTGTCGGTTTGGTTTTGGGAAAAAAAATTTAACCAGATCGGACCGGACCGTTTGATTTATAAAACTATTTGGCCCGATTCGATTTGGTTCGATTTTTGGACACCTTTAATGAGAAATAATGTAAAAAATTTAATATATTTTATTAAACCGATTCGGTCCATATCGACCGGTTTAAATCGGATCCAACCATTTGAAAAACGGTTTAATAAATACAAATCAGATTGTACCGTTTGATTTGTAAAACCGTTCGGTATGATTTGATCCGATCTGATTTTTCGATTTAGTCCTATCCAGACCGATTTATAGACACCCCTAGTTTTGATGATCGGACAAAAAATACAATTTTCATCACACCGTATTACTGAAATATGGATCTCATCTATGTTTCCTCTTTCCTATCTTATAGTTTTCATCGTTACTTTGTATAAAAAAATCTATAAAAAATCTCACAAAATATGTCCATACGATTAACTACTCTACTTACCTCGCAATTGATGTATTATTATTTTATTTTATGTTTCTCTTGTTAGATTTGAAAAAAAAAATTATGTAATTAGGAAAAAGGGACAAAATTAGTGCAACTTATCATGCTTTACTATTTTAAATGCTTATTTCTTCCAAATTGAGTTAAAAATAAGTAATTCTTATTTTTTCCAAGTTCAAGTTTTTTTCCGTCTTCTAATGAGTAACTTTTGTTTAAGAATAAAGATCAGAGTATTCAAAAATATCAGATATCTTAAGGATATTCAAATTTAATAACTCATACCCATTGTTTTCTTCGTATTATTGAAAATTTTCAATTTGATATTCATATTCCTTAAATGATTCTAATTTAACATCCTAATTCATAAAATAGTTCTAAACGGTATCCTAAATGGTACTACCATTAGCTGAACTATAATCTCGTCTCCTCAAAGTCCTCATTGCCAAATCCATCATCTTCACTGTTAGAGATGACCACATCAGACCTAAAGGTACGGCTCTTTAAGGAGGAAAATATCAACTGTATGGTTCCATTATGTCTAATTTTCAATCCATTCTCACGAAAGCCTACTCTCTTCATCATAAATGATGCATCTGTCCTAAAATGATTTAGCCTAACCTAATAGGAAAATCTCAACTCATTAAAACCTTACGATCCAATCAAATAAAAAGCCAAAAGGTGTTAAAGAACATGAGATCCAGCTGGTGACAACCAACACACCAGCTGGAAGCAGCCACCAATAACTTGGTGGGGAAGGATAGGCTGTCCAAGAACATGCCTCTCCATAATTGTGTTTATTTTTAATTATTACAATTTTGCTTTTCTTTTGTATAAATAGGTTGTAAACATTCGTTTATTCATAATCATAAATCCATTTCTTACATGGTATCAAAGCTTAGGAAACAATTCTCAGAAAATTCAGCTCATAGAAATTTTTTCCCATTTTTCTTCAATCTGTTTTTTTTTCAAAACCAATTTCGATTCACAAAATAATTTTAATTTCATCCCATCATATTATTCAGATTCATCCGAGCAATCTGCAATTAAAATCAAGCCAAAATACCTCTCCACGCTCTCACACGCGCCTTGTTTAAACTCACTGGCGTTCCACGTGCCTCACCGGGAGACACACGCGCTACCCAAATTTGAGAAGACGACTCAGCGACAACGTCGTTCGGCTGCCGGAAGCAAACGACGCGTCGTTCACCCGCGATTCGGTCTTCATCCGTGGGTCCTCGATCTTTATCCTTCGTGGTTCCACCGTTGTACCGTCGGCATTCCAACCGCCGATTCACCCACTTTCCGAAGCCTGGCTCTTCTACCGAAATTTCCTGCTCGTAATCCTTAACTCATTTTCTATAAGATAAAGCATATTTCAATTCATTATTTATTTCATAAATAGTCATTATTGTCTAAAACACACTTAAACCTATCCCGTACTTTCGAATTTATTCAACAAATAATGTCTACGACTACCCAATACCAACCCTACTTTACCAAAATGGTATGATGACTAGCCATTCATTATATTTACACCTACTGACCAACCAGGTACGGTTCTCAGCTCGATCCTTAACCCAAGAAAACTATCACATTTGGAGTCATGCAATGCTTTCATGCTCTAATAACCAAAAAACAAAGAAGGATTCATTGACGGCACAATCCAAAGGCCATCAAATAACCTTGAAACAGAAATCAAACAATGGACTCGCTGCAACATTCTTGTCAAAGGATGGATCCTCAACACTATATCGCCCAAAATTGTAGAAAGTATCATGTATAGTGATACTGCATATGAGCTATGGGAAGAATTAAAGGAATGTTTTTCGCAAACCAACATCGTGCACCTATTCCACATTGAGCAAGAGATCCATGATTGCATACAAGAAGGTGTAAGCCTTGGAGAATACAATACAAAATTGAAAATATTATGGGATAGTCATGATGCACTATGTCCTCTTCCATATTGTGGAGGAAATGCCGGAAGGGAACTACAAGAATATCAACAAAAGCAGCGAACAATAAAATTTCTCATGGGGCTTAACAATGTTTACACATCAGCACGTGGACAAATCTTGCTCATGGAACCATTACCTACAGTAAATAAGGTATATTCACTTATTGTTCAAGATGAAAAGCAAAGAGTTGTCTCCACGCAAAGCATAGGAATGATGCCAGAAGCTGCCACACTTGTTGCCAGAGATAATCGTCCACAATATCCTCACAAAAATTACCCACCAAGGAATCCACATCTCAAGTGCAATCGATGCAACAATATAGGCCATAATTCTGAGAATTGTCGAAGTCACCTCAAATGTGATTTTTGTGGTCTCAATGGACACAATTTTGAAAACTGCCGAAAGCGTCTCAAATGTAATTTTTGTGGTTTGAATGGACATGACATCAACATGTGTCGGAAGAAAGGAGCAATTCAAGATAAGAGAAATATAAGTTATAGCTTCCCTTCTAAAGCTCATCATACTGACTTTCAGGAAAGCTGCTCCGACACAAAGCTCATCAAGAGCTCCTTACACTTCTCAATCAATCCAAATCAGGTAGCATGGCAAGTCAAGTGACTACTTCTTCAGGTAACACATTACGTAACCTGCTTTCCCATTCAAACCCGGTTGGATTTTTGATACAGGGGATCACGATCACATGGTGCGTTCCCCAAACCTTATGAGCCCAAGATTCTAGTCACTAATCGACATGTACATTTACTCCGATCATTCTCTCGCTCATATTGGCCGTACATTTCTCAAATAATTTCATACTTCATAATGTCTTGTGTGTTCCCTCCTTCAAATTAAACTTAGTTTCAGTAGCCAAACTAACTCAAACCTCATTATTTCATGTCACCTTCACTAACAGTATGTGCTTTGTTCAAGACAAATGCTCAGGGAAGATGATTGGGATAGGAATTGAGAAAGCAGGACTCTACTACCTGACTATTTCTGAAAAGGCTGGATGTTTCTCCGTTTCAAACACTGCTTCCCCCAACTCTCATCTATGGCATCAACGACTTGGTCATTTATCTAATAACAGTTTGCGTGTAATTTCTCTTTCCATTAATACACCTTTTTGTTCCATTAGTGATTGTTCTATTTGTCCATTAGCTAAGCAAACACGTAATCCATTTCCTTTAAGTTCCATCAATACAAAAGCACCGTTTGAAATGATTCATGTCTATATTTGGGGTGGTTATCACATTCCAAAGACTTAACGGAGACGTTATTTTCTCACTATTGTTGATGACTTCTCGAGATGCACACGGGTCTATCTCTTACATGCTAAATCCGATACACGCACATTTCTTACCACCTTCATCAATCTCTTGAAACACAATTTTCATCCAGAGTTAAAATCATTCGTAGTGACAATGGACCATGGTATTTTCTATGACCCGTTGTTTTCTACCAAGGGAATCCTTCATCAAACTAGTTGTGTTCTACCCCTCAACAAAATGGTGCTGTCATGGAACGCATAAACATCGTCATCTTCTCAATGTCGGCTCGCTCATTGCTTTTCCAAGCCAATCTTCCTAAACAATTCTGGGAGATGCCATTCTTACGTACCACATACCTCATCATAAATCGCATCAACACTGCTCTCAGCGGGTAAAACACCATTTGAAGTCCTTTTTCACAAAACTCCTAGGTATTTAACATCTTCTGTTTTTGGTTCCCTTTGTTTTCAGGTTCCGCACATCATGATCGACTCACCAAGTTTGATGCTAGGTCACATAAATGCATATTCATTGGGTATCCATCTGGGATCAAAGGTTATCGTGTCTACAATCCGAAACAAGCAAGACTTTAGTGTCTCGTGATGTTATCTTTCATGAACATGTATTTCCTTATTTCACTTCCGTCGACACTCCAACTCTATTTCCTCCATCAGAAGATACTATTTATGATGACATACCCAACATTCATCAATCAACCAATCCAAATATATCACTTGATCATACATCATCTGTCCTTCCAATAATCAACTCAAACACTCTTCATCTTCAAAATTCATCTTCAGAAACATCATCATCAACTTCTCCACCACATATAACTTCTCCAACACCAAATACACATGAAACCGTCGATCCACCAATGTTCCTAGATACCTTCAAAAATATCATGTGTAAGCTTCCTTACCTCTCGTCCTTCCCTTCGTCTCACTCAAGATCCCAAAGACAAAGGTACTTCTCATTCTTTATCTCATGTACTTACCTATGACCATTATCACTGCACATCGTGCCTTTTTGCTACTTATATTTCTATTCTCGTGGAACCAACCACTTTTGTCGAAGCTTTCAATGATCCAAAATGGCGGCTTGCCATGAAACAAGAACCTGGATGCCTCGGAAACTAATGGCACTTGGACGCTTAACAACTTCCTCCAAACAAGAAACCAAATTGGTTGTAAACGGGTCTACAAAATCAAGTATAATCATTGGCCTGCGGAACGATACAAGGCTCGATTAGTGGCCAAAGGATACGGGGACTAGAAGGTTTTGACTACCAAGAAACCGTCACAAGAGTCAAACTTGTCACCGTTCGCATATCTCCTTGCCGAATTACCGCTATTCAAAATTGGCATATTCGACAACTTGATGTCAACAATGCTTTTCTCTACGTGATTCTTTGTGAAGATGTCTACATGTCCCTTCCACCTAGATTCTGGACGAAAGAGGGAAACACAAGTATATACAAGCTACATAAATCTTTGTAATGGACTCAAACATGCCTTCACGACAAATGGGTTCATCAAGCTATCAACAACACTTAGCTAGCTAATTTGGTTTTAACCAATCCAAGTATGATCACTCATTGTTTCGGCCCAAACCCACGGTAATTCCTTCTCTCTCTTCTTATCTACGTAGATGATATAATCATAACAGGAAACAATATACAAGACATTGAAGAAACTAAGAATCATCTTATGAGACAATTCAAGCTTAAAGATCTCGGTGAATTAAAGTATTTTTTGGGCATAGAAGTTTTGCGTTCCAAGAAGGGAATTGTTCTGCACAACGCAAGTACGCACTTGAAATATGGAGGGCATACGGGTTATCTTGGTGCCAATCCGCTGATTCACCTATGGAACAAAATTTATCCCTTAGCAAGGTTGAAGGGGGAATTCATCAAGAATCCCACATCCTATCGAAGACTTGTTGGGAGATTAATATACTTGACCATCACAAGGCGTAACTTGGTGTATCGGCAGCACATTCTCACAATATATGGATAAACCACGACAACCACATTTGGAAGCTACCAAACGAGTGCTACAATATGTCAAGAACACACCAGGGCAAGGTCTTTTTTCTCAAAGAACTAGTTCATTACGCCTAAATTCTTTTTTGTGATGCAGACCGGGCAAAATGCACAGATACACGACGATCAACCACAGGATATCAGTATGTTTTCGAAACTCGCTAATTTCTTGGAAGACTAAGAAACAAAATACGATCTTCGATCGAGTGCATAATACCGCTTCTACGGGCGTACGTTCGAAGTAACTGGTTACGATATATTTTGGATGATTTGGGTATCAAACACTCTCAACCAACCAAGTTATATTGTGACAATCAAAACTCTTCACATTGCATCAAATCCAGTTGTTTCATGAGCGAAAGACCAAACACGTAGAGATCGATTGCATCTAGTAAGAGAAAAGATTCAAGTTGGAATGATCAAAACTTATCATATCTCTACATTAGAGCAACCGAGATATATTTACTAAATCCCCTGAGTTTTCCACGGTTAAAGTTTACTTAACAAGTTAGGAATAATTAACATACATATATTCTAACTGAGTTGGGGAATGTTAAAGAACATGAGATTCAAATTGGTGACAAACAACACACACAATACAATGACCAACAAATTAAGGGAAGGATAAGCTATCCAAGAACATGACTCTCCATAATTGTGTTTATTTTTAATTAATACAATTTTGCTTTTCTTTTGTATAAATAGGTTGTAAACATTCGTTTATTCATAATCATAAATACATTTCTTACTAAAGGTGTCATAATCTAATTAAATAAAAAGCTTAATCTAGTTAAATAAAAAGCTTAATGGGTGTCATAATTTAGAAGACCAAATTATATGATTCAATAAATCTTTTCCTATTTATTTTGAATCAAGAATACTACCTTAGTTCATTAAATAGTTTCAATTTATTATTCTCGTTTATAAATTTAGTACTCATTTTTTGTTCATGATTGTTAAGATTGGAATCATTTAATGTTCATAATTGTTAAGATTGGAATCATTTAATTAACTTTGTATTAAATTAAAACTCTTCGATAACACACTAAAAAAGGAGTATCACTTGTTGAACTTGGCACCTCGGGGATACCACAAAAAAGCAACAATGGCTGATGTTTAAGCAAAAACTAATTTGCATTTTTTTATATATATAATTTCAATTCTTTCTACATCATCGTAAAACAGATAACCATTAAAAAATAAAAATTCTTTTAAGATGAAGCAACAACTAAGTATCAAAACTGTATAAAAATTCCAACATTTATAATTTAAAAAAAAAAAAAGTCGATTCTATTCTATTCTAGTGAAGACTCAGAAGAAGAGTCATCCGTTGTTGAATCTGAGATAATCTCCAAATGGCTGGAAACCTCACTATCTGATACTCCTGAATGCCTCTCTTCAACAGGTTGTTTTGAAAACCAATACATAATACTTGCTGTTAATGTCAGGATCGTTTTTTGATTCACCTGAAAACAACAAGCAGATCCCATTTATGTCCTTTAAAGTGACACTAGTCCTTTATGAAATCTAAGGGTGCGTTTGTAACTGCTTTTACTTATGGTTGAAAATTGTTTCAAATGGTTGAAAGCACTTTCAAAGGTGTTTAGCGATATCCATGACTTTGAGAAACATTATTTGTATTTTAAAAAAAAAAATAAGTAAAAATAATTTAGGATGTATAATCTTCTACTAAATTAATTATGCAAAACAGCTTAATGCTTATCATTAAACAACTTTTAAGTATTTTTTACTAAACAACTTTTAACTACTTTTAACTAAACAACTTCATTTCAAGCCACTTTTAAAAGTAGCAAATCTAAACGGAACTTAATAGGAATTGTTAAGTCCCACATTGGCTAAGAGTAAAGCAACAATACTCCTTATAAGTCTAGTCAATCCTCTAACTCACAAGCTAGCTTTTGGATTAAGAGTTAGGCCTGGGTTTCTAAGATGGTATCAGAGCTAGGCTCTTGGCTTCCTCGTACTCCCATTGGCCCTCGTGCCGTAAATCCGGACTCTAGCCGATGTGGAGGGGGGATGTTAAGTCCCACATTGGCTAAGAGTAAAGCAACAATACTCCTTATAAGTCTAGTCAATCCTCTAACTCACAAGCTAGCTTTTGGATTAAGAGTTAGGCTTGGGTTTCTAAGAGGAATGATTTAATAAACTATTAGGATATTTAAGTTAGATTTTATTTTTTATCAAAATTGTTACCGAGATAACGATTATCACTCTTGTAATAAGCCATTGCCTTGTTATAATAAGCAATGGCACTATATACTAGTGGTAGGCCTTTCTATGGTGAGTCAATATCATTTCATTTCAGATCAATGTTTTACTACAAATTCTATTTTTTAACAAAATCGTTTCGAAGTAAGACTTATCATTATTATAGTAAGACATTAACTTATCATGTTAAGACTTCTTACATTAGTTAAATGTATTCTCACATAAAACTAATGATTTACTACGAATTCTATTTTCCGTAAAAATTGTTCTTAAATAAGACCTACCATTTATCTTCTAGTTATTTTAATAAAAAATAAAATATTATAAAAATTCAGGTAATTTTGGGTAATATTTTTCGACCTAATAGTTGCATACAAATTTCTCCTTGAAAAGACTAAGTTTTTGTTTGGGAACTCCAGAATTTGACAGCTCATGAGAATGTTGAAAAAGACATCTAACATATAAAGTTGGGTTTTACTATCCCCGTACGAAGCAAGTACCTCAGTTAAGTCTTCAGGAAGCAAAAATATTGAACATCCAAGCTTTCTTGCAATGCTTATTATGTAAGTGGCATTCATCCTTTTCTCCTCCATCTGGGTAAATGAAATTTCAATCATTCTTGAGTATATCAACAATGCAAATAACAAAAAAGTAAAAAATTATCAAAAATACTCGTTTTTCTTTTATCAATTTACAAAAACTTGTAAATACTAGAAGAAAATAGACCTGTAATTCCTTTGGTAACGAGACTCCAATTTACAACCCTAGGCTGCACAGCACTGAGCAGCTCAAGGAAAAATACTCCATCTGACAAACTCTTATCCTGTAGAAATCGAATTAGTAATAACGACAGATCATCAAATAGTTGTGTTGACACAGACTCACATTGTTTTTAAAAGGCAAAAATTCAAGGAAAGGTACCTTAAAGCTATCCATACGACAATGACTTCCCAAGTTGTTAACTTTGCTGTTAGCCCATTCTAAAATATCAGCATCTGTTATTTCATTACCATGAGAGTGAGATCTCAAGTTCTTCAGTAGTTGGAGGATGTTATACCTCATCAGTTGCCACAAATAAGCTGAAGAGAAAAAGCTTAAATTAAAGAACTTGGTTCTTTATAAATGTTAGCAATTCTACAAAACGTTGATGCATTTCAAAAGTATAATGATGTAGCAGAGGAAATACCAAGTATTAACTTTTTATTGCCCTGAACAATATCATTTCCAGCAATATTTACAAGGGAAAACTTCAACTGTTTCCCGATTTTAACAACTTGGTTACAGTTTTCTACTTTTTTGAATGGCATTTTAATTGGAGGTTTGCTTGCAATCTTCCAATTGACAATTCCTGGTGTAATCTTATCCAATGTCTCCAGAAGCACCCACCTGCATTGAACAAATTATTCTTTACCAGCGAATGAAACTTACAATGAATCTTTTTCTATAATCAAAAATGAGGTAAACTCAGGCTCCATGATAGAATCTTCCTAGTGTCACGACAAAAGCATGAATAATACATGTTGAAATTGAATATATTGGAAATGTATTTACAATCTTAAAATACAATTAACTAATACATGTTTAAATACAAGAAATAAGAATATGCTTTTTAGAAAAGTGCTTTTTAGGAAAAGTATATTAATTGCATACAACTAATATACAGCTGATAAAGTATATTAGATGCATACAACTAATATACCATTAAGGAATTATTAACACTCTCCCTTTAGTTGGCGCATAGATATCGATCATGCCCAACTTGCTTAGTGAACCGTATAATGACTTCTTGAAAACTCATTTGGTAAGTATATCTGCAAGCTGTTCTTCTGTGGGAACAAAAAGAAAACTAATAAGTTTGGCATCTAACTTTTCTTTTATAAAGTGATGATCAACCTCTACATGCTTAGTGCTATCATGTTGTACTGGATTTTATGATATATCAATAGCTGCCCAATTGTCACAATACATCTGCATAGTATTTTTGAGTTCGAAACCTAAATCTAATAACAAAGTTCTTATCCACAACAATTCGCAAACCCCATGAGCCATACCTCTATACTCGGCCTCAACACTAGATCGTGCCACCATTTTCTGCTTCTTACTTTTCCATGTAACCAAATTTCTTCCCATAAAGGTGAAATAACCTGATGTTGACTTTCTATCTATAATACTTCCTGCCCAATCTGCATCTGTGAATCCACAGGCTTCAAGAGGATTGTTGTGTTTAGAGAACATTACTCCCCTTCCTGGAGCCGATTTCAAATACCTTAAAATTCTCAAAACATCATTCATATGGTTCTCACTTGGATTATGCATGAATTGACTCACCATACTTACTGCATATGCAACATCTGGTATAGTATGAGCTAAGTAAATCAAACGTCCAACCAATCTCTGATAGCGAGCTCGATCAGTTGATATCTAAATTGGATACTCTGCTAAACAATGGTTTTGCTCAATAGGAGTGTCAATAGGTTTGCAATCCAACATACCTATCTCTGTTAGCAGATCAATAATGTACTTTCTCTGACACAGATATATTCCTTCTCTACCCCTGGCTACCCCAATTCCTATGAAGTATTTTAGTTCACCTAAGTCCTTCATCTCGAATTCAGAGGCTAGTTGTCTTTGTAATTTATCCATCTCAATAGTATCATCACCAGTGATTACCATATCATCAACATAAATGATTAGGGTTGTTACCTTCCCTTGTTTATGTTTGAGAAATAGAGTGTAGTCTGAATTACTCTGTTTGTAACCAACCTTTTGCATGAATTGTGAAAACCTTCCAAACCAGGCTCGAGGGGATTGCTTGAGGCCATACAAAGACTTCCTCAATTTGCATACAAAATTACCAGGAGAATCAACTATATACCCAGGTGGAAGACTCATGTACACCTCCTCGGCTAATTCTCCATAAAGAAACGCATTCTTGACATCAAATTGCCAAAGTGGCCAGTTTAGGTTAGCAGCAAATGAGAGCAGAACCTGAATCGTGTTCATTTTGGCAACAGGAACAAAAGTCTCATCGTAGTCTACACCATACGTTTGAGTAAACCCTTTTGCTACAAGACGAGCTTTATACCGATTTACAGATCCATCACCATTATGTTTTATAGTAAATACCCATTGACAACCAACTGCCTTTTTTCCTTGTGGTGGTGACACAAGTTGCCAAGTATCGTTCTTCTTTAATGCATCCATCTCTTCATCCATTGCCTTCCTCCATATTGGATCTCCCAACGCATCCTGTACTTTGTTAGGTACTGATACACCAGATATTTAATTCACAAATGATTTGTATAACTTAGATAATCTTTTAATGGACATGAAATTAGCTACTGGGTATTTTGATTTTGCATGAATATTCGGTTCATACCTTTTGGCTGGTTGACCTCGAGTAGACCTATTTGGTAACACATACTGTCCAACATTAGACTCGATGTTATTAGTATCAGTAAGTGTACATACCTCAGATGAGTGACCTTCAATACCAGGGAGTTGTTGATCTAAGGTAGGAGTAATGCCTGAGGGTACAGTTCTATCTTCAATGTCATTTGCTATAAGTGAATTTGGTGCTTGAATACTTGAAGTATCTGTTTCTGCAATAACTAGATTCAATGAATTAGAAGTCTCATCTAGTCTCATTGAAACATCATTTGGTGACTCACCTAATGCCTCCCCCTCACCATGATACAGTTCTTCGAAATATGTATTCTCCCCCTGACGAGCAGTATCAGGTGAGAAAAAATAACTCATGTCCTCAAAGAAGGTAACATACATAGTAACATAATACTTTCTGGTTGGTAGATGGAAGCACTTGTACCTAACTTCCATATCTAACAAACACACATTTAATTGCCCGGGCATCTAATTTAGATCTTTGATTTTTAGGAACATGCACAAAAGCAACACAACTAAATACACGGGTAGGAAGATTATGAAAGGATGATAAGGAGATATAAGATGCGAGAATTTAGAATGGGATTTTGCCGTTAAGGACACTAGATGGGAGACGATTGATGAGATGGGCGGAAGCTTGTACAGCATCACCCAAAAGGTATTTTGGCATATAAGCACTAAATAAGAGTGCACGAGCCATATCAAGTAAATGACGATTTTTTCTTTCAAACACTCCATTTTGTTCTGGTGTTTGCGGACATGTAGTTTGGTGAATAATCCCATGTGTTTTGAAATTTTTTTGAAAAACATGATTAACATATTCCCTCCCATTTTCAGAACAGAGGATCCGAATGATGCCATTATATCGTGTTTGAACAAAGGTATGAAAATTTTGAAAAACTGAAAAAACTTCATCTTTTGTTCTAAGAAGAGAAATCCACAATAACCTTGTACAGTCATCGATAAATGAAACAAAATATCTCATACCCGATATAATGGGTTCTTTAGATGGTCCCCAAACATCAGAATGAATTAATTCAAAAGGAATAGTACTTTTATTAGAAATACTAGGAGAATAAGTAACACGATGGCTCTTGGCCAAAACACAAGTCTCACAATGCAACACAGTCTCACTAACACCAATAAATAAAGTAGGCATGTTTTTTTTCATAAGACTAAAAGACGGATGCCCTAAGCGGCGATGCCACAACCAAATTTCACTTAGCTTATCGGAACTAGAAGTCAATGCAGTGCTTGCCCGTGCTCCTAGTTTCTCCCCTCCGTAGTTTTGATCCAAGCGGAACAATCTTCCCCTCAGATACCCTCAACCAATTATTTCCCTGGTAATAAGATCCTGAAAAATCACATACATAGGATAAAAGGTTACAAAGCATTTAGACTCAATATTCAACTGTAGGACAGATATCAAGTGATGAGATAAGTCAGGTACATATAAAACATTATGGAACTGTAAATATGGAGTGATATGAACTAACCCCTGTCCTAAGACAGGAAAGGCCTCACCATTAGCATTTGTAACATAAGACACTGGTGGGGGAGATAACTCATTAAAATAAGATTTATCATAAGTCATATGATTAGATGCACCAGAATCAATAATCCAAGTATTAGACCCAACAGAGTGAGAAACATTTAAGGTCATACCAATCTTACCACGACCAACTATTGAAGCTGTAGGGATACATCCACATTCCAAAGGATGATTATGTCCATAGTGGTCTGGTTCTTGGACAATTTGCACGACAGCTGTTTTTGCTTTAGAACGATACCCATTTTGTCGTTTTGCCGCATAGTAGTCTATTTTTGGTTTCAAGTGTGGATATAGTTTCCAACAAGTCTCACGAAGATGCCCCTGTTCATTGCAATAAGAACAGGGAAAATGAGGGCGATTGGTAAAACCCGGTGGAGGTCCCTGCTGATGAAGTGGAATTGAATTTTGTTGCTGGAGGAAGGGTGCCTTTGATTTGGCTTGAATGGCTAGGCTTGATATCTCAATATGTGCCTGATAAAGACTCTCTTGCTGAGATTCGTCTTTACGGGTGTATGTAAAGGCAGTAATCAAGCTCGGAGGATCTAACATTCGAATCAATTCGCCTTTAGCACTATTATGTTTTGTATCAAGACCTCTTAAAAAGGCATGTACTCGTTCAAGTTCCTTCTCCTTCTGGTACCACAGAAGGTCTTCTGAATTTTTAATTTTACACGGGCGTTTCTGGTCAATATCAGCCCATACATTTTTCAGCTTGGTAAAAAAAAGAGATACTGGTTGCCCATTTTGCTGCATGCCGACAGTTTTGGACATGAGTTCATGAACTTGAATAAAGTCAGACTTATTTGTATAGAGATCACTTAAGGTATTCCATATGGCGTCAGTAGTTTCACATTCCTCCACCATTTGTAATATATCATCAGTGATGGCTCGAAATAGAATTGACATGGCAAAGCCATCATCATCTTTCCACCTAGTATAGGCTTCTATATCATCTTGACTAGGAGCCCGAATTGATCCAGATACATGTCCCATCTTATGCATCCTACGAAGATAAATAGATATAACTTTTTTCCATGTTCGAAAATTTGTACCATTAAGTTTAGTACCCCTAAAAGAACTAATTTCTGAACTCTTAACAGAAACTTCAAAATTTAAAACCTCGTGAATTCTGGAAACTTGATGATGTCTTGAATCTTCCATTGAAATAATATATATATATATATTGTGCAGCGGATTTTTTTTTTGCTAGAGTGGGCTAAAATGGGCTAAAAAGTGGGCTGATGGACTTGGACTTGGGCTGTTGGGCTTGGTCTGATGGGCTTGGGCCGATGGACAGAACTTAAAACTGATGGGTTGTTGGGCTTGGGTTATTGGGCTAATGGGCTGAACTTAAAACTGATGGGCCAGGGCTGTTTTAGGGCAGAACTTAAAACTGAAAAAAGGGAAACAAAATTTCCAAAAAACTGAGCAGCTCGGTGTGCGGACTCACATAAAATGCAGGGAGAAGGCTGACGGCGCATGGGTGCGCGAGCGACACAGTCTGAGCCAGCACAGGTTGGTGCGCAGGGCAAGACGGCGCAGGGTTGTTGCGCAGGGCAAGACGGCGCAGGGTTGTTGCGCAGGGCAAGACGGCGCAGGGGCTAAACGGTGCGAACTGGACCTCGCCAACTGGACATCGCGGACTGGATCTTGCGAACTGGACAGCACGGACTAGACCTCGCAAACTGGACAGCGCGAACTGGACCTCGCGAACTGGACAACACGAACTGGACGGTGTATCTGCAACTGCGACGCGAACTGAACAGTACGAGAAGATTAACGATACTGCATAAAAACTGGCGGCGGCGCTGCTTGCTCAAAAGCCGGTAAATTTTTTTTTTTTCTCTGCTCTGATACCAAATTGAATATATTGGAAATATATTTACAATCTTAAAATACAATGAACTAATACATGTTTAAATACAGGAAATAAGAATCTATTTTTTGGAAAAGTGCTTTTTAGGAAAAGTATATTAGTTGCATACAACTAATATACCATTAAAGAATTATTAACAGTTGAATCACCCGTTTCTAAGGTCATCAAAGACGTTGTCAATATATGTTGAATTCCCAAGATTGTTGAGCCAGAAGCAGAATGCTTTCTCTTCTCTGGATAAAAAAGTGTCATCTGGCATAGTTTCAAGAAAAGATATCTGATTTGTTTGGCTTGAGAGCCCATTTCTACATTCAAAAGGGTACATAAAAGTTTAGCTCTCTTCTTATTTTAGAATGCAACTTATTTTCTCATAAGAGACCATTATCACCTATGCTGGAAAATATGTTATACAAAAGCAAGATTAAGATTTGGGGAACCCTCAACAATGTCTTTAGCAGTTAAATATCTTTTGCAACCCATCCTATCTGCATGCTCAAGTACCAATTTGGCTCTATGGAATAGTTCTTTTGCTGCCAATGCAGATGGATGACTATGCTCCGGTGCAAGAATGTTTAAGAGGTGAGCATAAGCCTCCCCATCCTGCACGGAAAATCAAACATTTAGGAGGCTTCAAATAAATAAATAACCATTTGTGTCACAAACTTTCAAAATATAACTTGAGTTATACCCTAGTTACATACATATATAACTCAGTTACACGGGCGAGTAAATCAATTAAAAATGACATATGGTGAAATACGCACACCTCAAGCTATATTATAAAATAGTTGTAATCCAAGCCATTATAGTGAGTTTTCCCATAAGGATATCACACAAAAGAGTAGTTGACCACATGACTCAAACCTCCCAAAGTACACTTGTTTACCTTGACATCAGAGGAAAAGTTTGTGACTATCTTTTCGTATCCTGCTTTCTTCAATTGAAAATTCATCCATCTTAGTAATATCTTCTCTGGTGAAAGATTCATCAGCTCTTCTACCTCCTGCTCGTTTTGAATGTAAGAAGTCTATATATATTAAAATAACCCAAGTAAAAAAAACCAGCATTATTCAAAGAACCAACAGATCATTTGTCCTCACCTGACTATCATCAACCAATTCCAACAACTGAGGTGTTTTCTTCAAATTGAGGTCAGCCAGTAATTGTATCTATAACAAATAAAGTTTTGGAAGGCCATCAATTACAGCAACTTCCCAACTAAATGAATAAATATCTTTCATTACCATTATGTATCAACTTAATCGACCCCTATAGTCTATAAAGTCCTATGCAGTACTTACACAGTAACATAATATCTAACATGAAGAGAAGTAAAATGTCATGAAAACCATACCTTAATTATTTGAGAAATCAATCCAAGCACCAGGTGTCGCTGAAAATAAAATGAAGTAAAGATGTTATCCATACCGATAGTTTGCTGAGATGTAGTGCATTGAAAATGTAGTCACTTCTATTTAAATACACTTTGATATGGCCAAAACAACAAACACTTCAAAAATGAAAAATTGATAGCAATTGACTCACGGATATGATTGCTTGCATTTCTATTAAAAGTGATTACAGACAAAGCAGTTTTAGGTTAAAGTACTTCTAAAAAGAAGCATACGGTGTGTTTGTGATTGATACAGAAGCCCTATATTGCTATTAAAATCGCTTTAACAATCAAAAGCAGAAATAATAGAACCTGCATATCTGTTTATATTTTTTACATACCCTTCCTTCAATGAAATCCTGAGTCCCTATGTTGACAACAGTACATCCAATAGCCTTAGCAGAGTTGAGGCATAGTAAATGGTTTTCATTTCTTTCCCAGGGGTTGAGTACTCTCTTAGTATTAATGGCTCGTTCATCAATTGTACCCGGAACTGCCACATTGATTAGCTTACTGGAACAAAATAAAGGCTTTTCTTCAATATAATTCAACTGACCCACATTTTAAAACACAAACAAATTAAAATTGAAAGTGAAATATAAAAGGCTATATGATCACCATAGAAGAGCTCCATCCTTTGTGATCTCAAAAAGATCATCAGTTGAAGGATCAATTGGAAGATATCTCTTCAGAAAGTTATCTTCTGAAAGGTAGTTGTTGATATGGGAAACATAAGAAGCCTTCTCTGATTCACTAATTGTGTGAAGCAAGGTTGTGGTTGCAGCTGTAAGAAATGCAGAGGAGTTATTTGCAACACTTCCTGTTGTTGCACTGGCATGAGCTTGGAGTTTCAGATAAACCTGCCCAATCAATAAAAAAACAAAATGAAATCAACCTAACAACACAAACATAAATTTTTTATCTGGTTTTAATTGGGTATTATCGAATTCATTCGCCTTAAGCTTGAATATCACAACTTTATATCATTTTTAAAAGTGTTCGAATACCAAAGCCTTTGAATTTATAGTAAAAATCCTATTTTCATTGATTTTTTATTATTGAAGAAATGAGCATAAGAACATTGAGACAGACACTGAGGAAGAGTTCAAAATCGACATCGTCATCGAGATTGGAATGAAAAGTTTGTACTAATTGTTTGAAATTTAAGCCTAATTCAATCCAATAAAATCTCATTAAGTTAAAGGTTGTTTAAACTTATAAGCAGCTTTGCTGCCTTGTTCCTATTCGATGTGGGACAAATTACTTAACAGCTCCCTTCCATACGGCAAACAAAGGTGAACATTAACGCCACGGTAAGATTGTGGTAGAGTCCAATTAGGTACAAGCACATAGAGACTAGGCCCAGTTCTGATACCATCTTAGAAATCTAGGCCTAACTCAACCCAATAAAATCTCGTTAAGTTAAGGGTTGCCCAAGCTTATAAGCACCATTGCTGCTTTGTTCCTAGTCCATGTCCAAACTTATAAACAGTTTTACTGTTTTATTCCTAGTTGGACCTAGTCTGCTTTGTTCTTAGTCGATGTGAGATAAGGATACTTAACAGTCTCCCTCCACACGGTGGACAAAGGTGGACATTAGCGTCACGGTAAGACTGTAGTAGAACCCAATTAGGTCCAAGTACATAGAGACTAGGCTCAACTTTGATAACATGTTAGAAACTTATGTCTAATTCAACCCAATAAGATTTCATTAAGTTAAAGGGTTGTCTAAGTTTATAAACAGCTTTACTACCTTGTTTTTAGTCGACGTAGGACAAGTATACTTAACATTTGTAATGTTCTGTATTCCTCTGTTAGATTCTCTCCGACTACTTTGAGCCTTGACATCTTGGAAGCTAAATCTCCTACTGTGAGCCTCCCACTCTCTCTTCTCATGCTTGTGAACTGAAATTATATTCAAATTAAAGAAAGAAAAAAACATTGAAAAATTTTCTATTAGAAAACAAACTAATGTGAATTCTAACAAGGATGAGATACAAACATGTGACTTTAAGCTGCGGAGCTCGACTTGGGTCAACTGGTTTTGAAGCCATGGATCTGGTACGAGAATGCCCACATAGCTAGACATGTTTACAACCTCAAAACTTGGGATATAAAATAAAATTTCCACTTCTTGTTCTTAAGTGATGCTGTTCTTGTTGTTTTGAATGAATAAATATGAAGCTCTGTGTGGCCATATACAAAGGGCAGCAAAAACAGAGTAGTTTTTTTTTACAATAATAACAAATAATGAAAAATTATTTTTCCACCCCATAAAAGCAGTTGGATCAGATATCAAAGTTGTTTCTTTAGATCGAAATTTCAAATTATTGCCATCTTCTTCTTACACCCCTCTTCTCTGTCAAATCTGAATCAATGACCTTTTCCCCCCTCCCTATCAAGTTTCCAGTAGGAGTCAGAAATAGTGAGAGAATAGTAGTAGAGATGTAAAATTATTATTTCATTTATCTAATATCATGTTTTATTATAAATTAAAATTATCCCATCTTAGGCTAATATTTTATCTCATATATTTAAAGTTATTTTTAATTAATTTATAATTATTAAAAATAAATATAATCATTAAAATTAATCATATTTTTCTAATTTTTTAAAATTTATTTATTATTTATATTCATTTGAAAAAAAAAACAAGATATCTTATAATAACATATCATTCTCGTTTTTAATGTATTAAAAAATAAGATATATTAATAAAATTCATCTATCGTAAGAGTTAATATAACATATTATTCCATTTGAAACTTATAAGGAAAACGTTAACACTTACAAATAAGGTATTATTTATTTAATTTGAAATATATTTTTTATTAATAAAAAATTTTCTCACTTTAATTTATTATTTTTTTGAAAAAATTATGTTCATTTTAAATTTTAATTAGACACATCAAACCATAAATATTTTCTGCATGGAGAGAGAGGCTCTAGAGGGTCCACAAGTCGTATGATAAAAATTCAAATTGTGATCGATATGTCATTTGCTTATTGTTAAGTGACCGTTATACTTTTGAAGTAATTTGAATAAAGCTGTGGTTGGCGTAGATTTTCCAGCTAAATTCACGTACAACTTTTATCAAATAACGAATGTTAAAAACATCATGATATTGATTACTCACAGTCTGGAATTTCATAAGATAATTTCTATTTTTGAAGGAAAAAAATACAATTTAAAATTAAAAAAATAATATTTATTATCTTGTTATCATAAAAATAAAATCATTATATTAAACTCATATATTTTTATTATAAAAAAACTTTAATAGTAAAATTTTATGTTAAATATCATTTAATTAAATATTATTAAGTATTATAATTTAATGATGTTATCTTGTATAAAAATTATTAAAATTATTTTATATTCATTATATTTTTATTCAAAAATAAATTAATTTTTTTTATTAATACTTGAAAATTCATGTGATTATATTCAAACTCTTAATGTACATATATAAAAATGTTCAAAATAAATGTATTTTCTAATAATCATTTATTTTCCCGAATCATTATAATAATTGTATTCCAGATGAATTTGGATTTTATATTTATTTTATTTTTATTTTTCATGTCGATATTTTATTTCATATTTAATGAAACTAATAAATTTATGATTTAATCAACTAACTTCTTTACACTTTTACTCTATCTAGATTAATGTCGTATTTGTATTCTTATCACAATAGATCGTATTTGTGGTGCAATCTCGATTCAAATATTATTTTATAAATAGTAAAAATATTATATTATAAGTTCAACTCTTATGCACATAAGTAGATTGCTGTGATACTTAAATTTAATTAAAGTTTGGTAAATAAAGTTTACTTTATCTCAATTTTAAAAAGAAAGAAAGAAAAACATTTTCTCTTTACACAACATTTTTGGATTTTTTTTAATACTATTTGACATGTCATATAAAACTAGATTAAATTGAATTGAATTGAATTAAATGTAATACAAATATATATTATATTAAAATAACGTATCGTTTAAGATAAATTTGTATTAAAGTATCGAAGTATAAAATATAAAAATTAAATAATAATGAATCAAATTTACTTTATTATAATTTTATAAAAAAATTCTAAGATATTATCTCCCCAAACTTATTTTATTTCACTGTTTTTAAAGAATTGTAACAAAATTATATAAGATTACTTCTTACAATCCTAAATTATACCAAACATCAGGTAAAATTTGTCCTATACAATATTACCAAACATATTCAACCCTACATTAAAATATTAAATTTTGTGTAAAATTTTAAAAAAATATTATTCAAATTTAACATCAAATTTGATGCTATGAATAGTATTGTTTGAAATTTGGTATTACATTGATAATTGTATCAATATTGTTAGATCATCGATTTTTAAAATAAATTCTAAATTTTTTATTATATATAATACAAAATTAATAAAAAAATTACTAAATATAACTTATGTTGTGATTTTGGTGTAATTTTTTAGGTAATTTTTTATAAATTTTGGTATAAAATTATGTTAAAAGTTGGAATTCATCTAAGAAGCTGAAGTTTTTGTAATCCAAATAAGTGATTGAAGATATTTTGCATTTTTTATATTAAAAGTTATTTATTTCATAAGAATGTGTTTTTCAAAGTTTTAGAGCGATTCCCACAAAAAAAAAAATTTATTTAATCTTAAAGGATTTTGTTTTTTTTTTTAACTTATTTATTTTCGGAAACACTTTTATAATATCTTAAAAGCTACTACTAGCTAAGAAATTCATGATGTCATGAAACCTGAAAAATCACTTTTTGAAGGACAACGTCTAGAATTCAGCGGGGAAGAAAGAAATGAAAAAGCTATTTTCCAAATGAGATGGATGGCCCATCAATTGGATAAGAAAAGCATTTCTTGCCCTTCAGAAGTCAAGTGTTTGATTAATGTTGAGAGATGGTAGCTTTTTTTTTTTTTTTTTTTTTTTTGTCATTCAGGTTAAATATGTTTCATGTATTTAACAGTTAGCTATAAAAATACTAAAAAAAAATTGATAAAATATACACATTTAATAATTGTTGTTTAACTTTTAATATAATTGTATCACATATATTTTTTAAAAAATATTACTATAAAATCATGTATTTAATATGATTACAAATATGACCAGAATATTTATACCAATTTGAACAATACTTTGTCCTTGCAATTGCTAAATAGTTTAATTTTTAAAGTTGTGTGAGGAAATTTACTATATATTCAATAATGTGTAATTATAAAAATAATAACATATTATTAACCTAATTTAAGATACACTCGTAAAAAAAAATTAAAATTAAAATTTAATTAATAATTTCAATATATGCTATATACATGATAAAAAAAATCATCTTTAAAATTATTTTCCACCACTAAACTACTATTTAGTCTTCAATTTTCCATTTCTAATGACATTAAAATTATTATAAATTTTATTAGTATTAATTTGAAATAAAAACTTTATATTTTTTTACGAAACCATCCATTGCTCTTTAATTTTTCTCATAAAACATCTTCTTCAATGTGATTTATTTCTTAGGATTTTTTTTAGTCTATACTAGCTTTTGTTATTTCATTTTTTTTTTTGGGATTAAATTGAAAAAAATTGAGTTAATAATGCTTAAATGAATCTTTTTTATTGTTTAATTATTCGAAAGACTAGTTTTTTCTTCCGATTCTTCCATAAATGTAATATATATTAAAAAAATTAGTTAAAATTTTAATTTTAAATGAATGATATATATTTAAAATTAAATGTCATGGTTACTAATATACTAATGTAAAAATATAGATTCACCTAATTACATTTTTATTATAATAAATATGAACATTTGAAAAAAAAATCTCAATTTTTTTTAATAAACCACGAATTGTGTTACATAGTATTACTCTTTTTTTTTTATAAACCTTAACAATATTTTCGATGAACTTAAACAATTTATATTAAATATTTGACAACAAAGTGTATACACACACGAAACTAATGTACCCAGAATTCAAGAAGCAACCGTGAAACCAAATGTAGTCAATTCTGTTTGACGGGTTCTAAGACATGTGGTTCCTATCGACCTTTTTTCTAACTCCTATTATTTTATTAACAAACGAGGCTGAGGAACATAAGCTCAGCCCTTTCAGCGTCTTGTTAAGAGAGACTGTTTACTTTGTTAGGTATTCTAATTATGTATATCTCCTCACTACTATAAATACTAGATCAAGGGATTTGCTTAGATCCATCAATCTTCACATAACACACTCTCCCTTTTTTCCCTCTCTAGTTATCTTCAACCTTATTTCTTCAAAAAAAAAAATCTTCTTCTTCTTCTTCTTCTTCTTCTTAAGTATGGAGATGGCAAATAGGCAGTTGGCACTATTTGTAATGATGGCCATTATGGTATTTTGGGTTGAAGGGTCAATAGGTATAAGCTTCTGTAATATTAATGAAGAAGGGTATAGGGCTTGTAAGCCAGCTGTGACAAAACCAAACCCAGCGAAGCCGTCAACAAAATGTTGTCAAGCTCTTTCAAGAGCTGACTTGTCTTGCTGTTGCTCTTATAGAAAATCCATTCTACTTCCTGTTCTTGGAGTTGATTCTAAACTTGCCGTTGATTTACCTGCCAAATGCAACCTCACTCCTAAATGTTAAGGTATCCTAAGGTATATGAAGGTGTATTTCTACTACTATTAGCTCGATCCAGTCTAAAGAGTTGTTTTAATAATGTACGTGGATTGATTGGTAGGTAAATAAGTTGTATGTTATATTAATACGTACAAGTTCAGGGAATATTAAAATATATTATTGTGCTTTCTTTCTTTGGTTTGTAAAAGTTAAGGTAATGTAAAATATATCATTGTTGGTGTAATAATCTGTATTTTGGAACCCAAGTTCTCGTATTAATATAAAGTATCCATTAATCTATTATTTATTTACAGTTAAGCTCTTTCAAGAGATTATCCATCCCTTTGGTCTTTATCGAGTCTTGGAATTGTTTTATATAATATACTTACACGATAAAAAAACATAATTATATAGATAAGTACACATCCAATAATATTTTGATTAAGTTTAGTTAAAGATTATCTAAAACTATAAACAATTTTAATAACGAAATTAACTAAACTTAATAAAATCTCATTAAATTAAAAATTTATCTTATAAATAAATTTATTGACTTGTTCCTAGTTGATATTTGACAAAGATATTTAATAATAACAAATTTTAATTAAAGATATAATTAAAAAAATATTTTTACATCTTTATTTTAAAAAATAATACAAATTAATGTGACCCAAAATTAATAATATGACATCAATTTATAGCTTATAATAGATTATAAATTTTATTTTTATATTATCATTCTATTGATACCAATACCCCGAACAAACAAAATAATAATATTATTATTTTAATTAAATTTATTAAATCACATATTAGTTAAGAATAAAACAATAATAATCCTTATAAATCTTACATCATCTAACTCTTGAATTCAGAATTAGGTCTGATTTGTAAGATAGTATTAGAGCTAAGCTCTTTGTTTCCTCGTACTCCCACTCTCGTGCCATAAATCCAAATTCTAGCCAATGTAAAGAGATCCAAATTCTAGCCAATGTAAAGAGGAGATGTTAAATCCCACGTTAAGATAGATAACAATGTTCCTTATAAGTCTATACCATATCCTTTAACTCATAAATTGATTTTTGAGTTAAGAGTTTATGAGTTAAGAGTTACGCATGAGTTTCTAAAAAAATTTAATTAACATTCTAATTATCATTAGATTTCCATTATGCCTACACAAAAATTGAGCTGGCTGATACACATAAGAACACACTCATCGTGCACAGAACACAGAACAAATCGATTTTAAGACCGGCCAAATCCTGAAGATCAAAGGACTGAAACTTTTTGGGAACCAATGAGGTCAATTGGCCCCATTAAGAGGACTGAAGCAATTTTTCCTCCCTCCAATTCAAAGATAAAAGTGAAAATTCAAAAAAATAAAAAATAAAAAATAAAAAACAGGCAGCATTCCAATAAAATACGTCAAAGTGAATCTTTTACCAAAGTTTAGCAAAAAGAGCACAACAGTTATACAAATATTAAGAGGGAGACCATCTCAAAATATTCAAAATAAAGCCTAACCCTAAAATTACCTAATCCTAATATAGCTTGAAACTTTTTCCGATTTTTTTTCTTCCGATAACTGGGGACCCACTACTTCATCAAAAGGACAATTAATTCTAGATGATCAGAGTTATGACAAGCTCTTATATATCAAACGACTCTTACGCTTCCCCCTCATCATACTTCTTCGCAGAGGAGCAGATAAGCCAGAGAAAGCCGTAAGGATCCTTCACCTTACCAACGCGCTCACCACAGCACGCGTTCTCACCCTCATCGGCAATTTCGCCCTCAGAAACACCACCAGCACTCACGGCCTTCGCAATCGCAGCTTCCACATTTTCAGTCTCGAGGCATAACACTATGCCATTGCTTCCAGTAGCAGATTTCTCACTGACCAAAAAACAAAAACAACGTACAAAAAATTAACAAAGAAACGGATTAAAAAATGCATGCTCAAAAAAGAAAAAGAAAAAAGTGAAAATATATGGTAACAAACAAGAAAATTTGCAAGGTTTAAACAATAAAAATGAAAACACGAGCGTTGAAAGTAGAAAAAACGATCAAAGCGGTATACTGAGAATGAAGCATACCCACCATATTATTTTAAAAAATAATTAGAGAATAAAACACGGTACATCAAAGGAAGGAGCCACAGATCTACACGAAGCAACCGAAATAAGACTGGACGAGGCTTTCAGGTGTTACAAGTTGCTAGAATAAGATCGTATGCCTGTTAAAATTCTTATAAACAAAGAGTTACGCATGATGATTTATAATAATAAATATTTTATCACGAAGGTCATTACCAGGAATAGCTGAATTAAAAAGCGGATAATATAAAATCCGAAAATATTTTGGACACTATGGAAAAATATAAATTAGCGAAAATAAAATAATAATAAAAAACAGAACAGAACATAACATAACATAACATAACAGGTGTAGCAAACTTAGAATCAAAGAAAGCAACAGGCGCAACAATGAAAAACCAAGGAACTTGAGCAAGAATCAACGCTAAGAAAAGTTGGAACACTTGTTTAAAAAAAATAAAAAAAAAGTTGAAAACCAGCCCAAATCTAAGAAAAACAGTAGGAAGAAAATAATATGGAAACTAACTACGGCGTAAACATTCAGATCTAAAAAAAAACTCAGTACTACATACGATGAAATAAAAAAAGATAAACAAATTAAAATAGAGAGAGGGAGAGTACGAGTCAGCAGAATCGGAAACAAAAATGGTGAAACCAGCAAGCTTGAGCTCGGCATAACGTAGGTACTGCTGGTCTTGATCAGCCTTGCGCTTGGGGTCCAAAGCACGACTGACCTCTACAGCTCCAAAAGCAGCTTTGTAGAAATTCACAGCATCGTTAGCCTTCGGTGCCCCAACCAGTAACTGTGTCTTCACAGCGGTGAAAGTTATGACTGGTGCCGATAACTCAGCTGCAGTACCGTTTTGAACTTCTGGATGCGCCATTGCTGGAAGCTCTGAGAAAAAAGATAAACGAAGCTTCTAGAGAAGAAAGACAGTAAACCTAGGAAAGAGAAAATGAGACAATCCGGTTGCCAAGTTGAACAAAAATGCGTGGTGTTTCGAGCTTAAGGCTATGACGTGATATTTATAGATAGAATCGGAGAAGCGCAAACGTCAGGATACTGTAATAACTGAGGTATTAATAATGCTAATAACACAAATTTTTAAAATTTGGTTGGAAAATGTTTGAATTTTTTTTTATATATATTTGAATTATTTTTAATACAATTCTTGATTTTATATATATATATAATGAAGAGAGAGAAACAAATCTTGTTTTCGAATTACCCTTGGGCTTTTTCTTTATGTTGGTATTCTAAAATGATCTTGCCTTGTATAAGAAGCATCGGCGGATATGTTCGGAGTTTGGTTAAATAAATATATATTATAATATTAATATTTATAAAATTATAGAATTATTTTTTTAGTTAAATTTAAAATTTTAATTTTTTAACGTTATAAAAATTCAATAATTTAAACATATTTTATAAATAAAATATATATAACATATTTTTAATTAAAAATAAATAATAAATGAGAATAACTATTATATATATATATTATCTTTACTAATTATAAATCATAAATTTATCGTCAATAAAAAAAATTAAATTTAAAAATTTAATACAAATAAATTTATATTTATTAATTATGTTATTTAAAATAATTTAATCTTTTATATTTATTAATTATATTATTTATAATAATTTATTCTTTTTTTTTAATATATATCCAGTAATATATTAATATATATATATATGCTAATGTATTCTTTTTTTTTCACATTTAGTTTACTTGTAATTTTTATATAAAGTCACTATGTATATTCATTTATTCATAGAATAGAATATAATCATTCAGTATTTCTAATATGGTATTAAAGTTGGACCTAGTCTCTATGTGCTTGGACTTAAGTGGGTTCTACCACAGTCTCATCGTGGCGCTAATTTCCACCTTTATTCGCCGTGTGGAGAGAGGCTATTACGTATCCTTGTCCCACATCGACTAGGAACAAAGCACCAAAGCTGCTTATAAGCTTGGGCAATCTTTTAACTCAATGAGATCTTATTGGGTTGAGTTAGGCCTGAGTTTCTAACATGGTATCAGAACCACTGCTATTATCTTTCTAGCAGTCTTATCTTTTTTTGGTGCTACTCAACCCTTATAACTTCCGCTGTCACAATAGCCACTGCAACTACTCACCGTTGAACCTTCGACGTTTTTCAGCCGTTGTCTTTCGGTTCCGGGCCAATAGTCGCCGTTGTTAAGGAGTTCTGCACCACAAATATCACTCCAACCATCGTCGCCGCCGTGCATCTTGCTCCGATAATTTTTAGGCAGATACCATTATAATCGGATCGACCAAATCTACACAACCATGTAAGTATCACAACCATCGGACACCGCATGCTCCCTCACGTACCATCCAAACAATCTACACGTCTTTTCACGCGCTGCCACTGAAACCAAATGTGCCGTGAAATCTTACTCCGACGACATTTCTACAGATACCATTGTGATCGCCATGACCAAATCTATACAACCGTGGGCAAATTGCAACCTAATTCTGTGTCACGCGCCCGCACGCGCCACCAACAACAATAGCACTTGGATATGACGCGCTACACACGCCGCGCTCTTATCCAGTGACCACCTAGGGTTGACATCATCATCGCATTTAGATGATGTCATAGAACACCCCCACTGACTGTGCACCGACCTGACCGTTGACCGTGATCGTGCTGACCGTTGACTTTTGTAATAAAAGTCCACCCTACCCAGTTTTTCACGTAGATCTCATTTTTGCAGTCCATTTTTTCATATTGTGTTTCCAAATGGATAAAAAGGATGCTTTTGTTTCTTGCCCTATCAATACTATATTTAAGGGGACCAAGAATTACTTGTCATGGTCTCAAGCTATGTGCAATTTTCTTAAGGGTCGTATGCTCTAGCATTATTGTACTGGTGCAATTATCATTCCTGTTAAAGGAGTAAGTGAAGAAGATGCTATTTTCCTTCGTCGCATGATTGATTGGGATAGTCACAACCACATGATCCTCAAATGGATTCAGAATACTTCCATTCCTTCCATCTCTAATATGTTGGGCAGCTTTGATGATGCCAAATCATTATGGGATATGTTGGCCAAAAGGTACTCCATTACTCACGGATCCATGAAATATCAATTAATAGTTGAATTGCATAAACTTCAACAGGAACCAAGACAATCCATCAATGACTACTTTGATCAACTTCACTTCCTTTGGGACCAAATTAACCTTTGTGATCCAATTTGGCCATGTTCAACATATGCTCAGCAATATGCTACAATTAGGGATCAATTTCGTCTCTATGAGTTCTTGATGTCACTCCATAAGGACTTTGAGCCAATCCGAGGTCAGTTTCTTAATCGCAGTCCTCCTCCCTTTCTTGATACTACTGTAAATGAGTTGGTTAGAGAAGAAGCTCGACTTATAACCCTTCAAGCCCAGAATGAGCTCAATACTTTGGTTATTACTCCTCCTACTCCTACCATTGAGCCACCTCAGCAATCAGGTGATTCCTCTAGCTTTTACAATCATCACAGGCAGAGCAATAAAAGGTTATGCAATTATTGCAAGTGTCATGACGACACCATTGAAACTTGTTACCATCGTAACAAATCCACTGCTGTTGTTGCTAATACTGAGCCTACTTTGTTGATGCCTTCTAGTTCAGCAGAGTCCCAATCTTCTGAATCCACTATCAACCTCTCATCCACTGAACTACAGAAGATCATAACTCAGGCTGTTCAAATGGCTGGTAATGCATCTCTTTCCACTATTCTCTCAGTTTTGCCCGGTAAGTCTCAAACTTGGCTTTTTGACTCTACATGTTGCAATCACATGACACCTCACTCATCTTTATTCTCCAAACTTGACCCTACACCACATCCCCTTTCATATTCATATAGCTGATGGTTCCACCATTCATGGGAATAGTCTAGGTTTTGTTTCAACCTCTTCCCTATTTGTTCCTAGGGTTTTCCATGTACCTGACCTATCCTATAATTTATGCTCTGTGGGACAATTAGCTGAACTAGGATATCGCCTTATTTTTGACTATTCTGGGTGTATTGTGCAGGATCTGAGGACGGGGCAAGAGCTTGGGACCGATCCTAGGGTCGAGCGTATGTTTCCCGTAAACAATCTTCATCTTTCACCTATTGCTCCTGCCTCTGTTACTACTGCAACTACTGCAGTTTCTTCCTTACCTTCTCTCGCACTTTGCCATTCTCGTCTTGGTCATGCCCCATCCACTTGGGTACAACAGTTAGTTTCTAAAGGTCTATTGGGTTCTGTGTCCAAAGACAATTTTGATTGTACTTCATGTCAATTAGGAAAACAGCCAGCATTACCTTTCAATAATAGTAAATCTATCTCTAATAGTATTTTTGAGTTAATTCATTCTGATGTTTAGGGACCTTCTCCTGTTACTAGTATTGGTGGATCTCGATATTTTTTTGTTTTTATTGATGATTATTCTCGTTATAGTTGGATCGTTCCAATGAAATCTTGTTCTAAAATCTTACCAATATATAGTAACTTTACAAAAATGGTTGAAACACAATTCTGCAAACATATCAAAACTTTTTGATCTGATAATTCTCTTGAATATACTCAAAATGCTTTTCAAACTCTGTTACACTCCTATGGCACAGTACATCATCTAACCTGTCTAGGAACCTCTCAACAAAATGGTCAAGCCGAAAGAAAACTTCATCATATTCTTGACACTGTTCGTGCTCTTCTTCTTTCTACCAAAGTTCCTGCCCCATTTTGGGGTGAAGCTGCTCTTCATGCTGTTTATGCCATTAATCGCATTCCAAGTGATGTCATTCATAATCAGACTCTGTATGAGTGCCTTTTTGGATCATCTCCTGACTATCATTACCTTCGCTCATTCAAATCTATTTGTTTCGTTCTTCTTCAGCCTCATGAACACAACAAACATGAGCCTCAATATAGACTTTTTTATTTTCTTGGTTATGGTGAAACTCAAAAAGGGTATTGATGCTATGATCATGTCTCACATTATCTTCGTGTTTCCCGAAATGTCGTCTTTTGGGAACACCGCTTATTTGTTGAACTTTCTCACTTTCGTTCTTCCCTAACTAATTCAAATGTTTTAGAAAATTTTCCAAATGAGTCTTTTGTTCCTTCTACATATACTTCTAATCCATCTTTGGACTTCACTATTCAATCTTCAGATATTTCTGATGATTCTCCTAGACAGGTCATAGAAGAACAGGTTGATAACGAGCTACCCCACCTTGAACATAGGTCCCTTGCTCCTACTCCACCTGAAGATCCTCCACAAGACATTCCACCTCGCCACTCAACCCGGGTAAGATCCATTCCTACACACTTACTTGATTATCATTGTTACACTGCCCTTGTTACACTCTATGAGCCTCACACCTATCGTGAGGCATCTACTAACCCTTCTTGGCAGATTGCAATGAAAGAAGAAATTGATGCATTAACCAAAAACCATACTTGGGATCTTGTTACTCTCCCTCCTGGTCAATCTGTGGTTGGTAGTAAGTGGATCTTTAAGATCAAGACTCGCTCTGATGGGTCCATCAATCGCTACAAGGCTGGTCTTGTATCAAGAGGTTTTTCACAAGAGTATGGGATTGATTATGAATAGACTTTTGCTCCAGTTACCCGTATTTCCTCTGTTCGTACCCTCTTAGCTGTTATCACTGCTAGTAAATGTGACCTTTTTTAGATGGATGTTAAAAATGCTTTCCTTAATGGGGATCTACATGAAAAAGTCTATATGCAACCTCATCCTGGTCTTTCTGTTGAAACAAATAAGGTTTGTCGCCTTCGACGTGCACTTTATGGCCTTAAACAAGCTCCACGAGCATGGTTTGCCAAGTTCAGCTCCACCATCCTTCGCTTGGGTTACACTGCCAGTCCTTATGATTCTGCCTTATTTCTTCGTCGCAATGATAAAGGCACCATTTTGCTTCTTCTATATGTGGATGATATGATCATAACTAGTGATGACCTCAGTGGCATTCAAGAACTCAAGGATTTTCTTAGTCAGCATTTTGATATGAAAGGCCTTGGACATTTAAGCTATTTCTTGGGTCTTGAGATCACTCGTTCCACATATGGTCTTTACATTACTCAAGCAAAGTATGCATCTGACCTATTATCTCAAGCTGGACTCACTGACAGCAAGACTGTTGACACTCTAGTTGAACTTAATAGGCATCTGACACCATCAGGAGGGCAACCATTGTCTAATCCCTCTCTTTATAGACCATTGTATAATCCCTCTCTTTATAGACGATTGGTTGGTAGCCTGTTCATCAAGTGAGCCAGTATCTGTCTACTCCACGATCGACTCATTATGCTGTTGTTCTACGTATTCTACGATACTTGAAAGGCACGATCTTCCATGGCCTTTTCTACTCAGCTCAGTCTCCTTTAGTACTTTGTGCATTCTCTGATGTTGATTGGGCAGGAGATCCCACCGATCATAGGTCTACTACAGGTTATTGCTTTCTCCTTGGTTCTTCTTTGATTTCTTGGCGAAGTAAGAAACAAACCTTCGTGGCCCGCTCCAGTACTGAAGCAGAATATCGTGCTCTTGTTGATACCACATCTGAGCTCCTTTGACTACGATGGCTCCTTAAGGATTTGGGTGTGTCCACATCCTCTACAACTCCCCTTTATTGTGATAATCAGAATGACATTCATATTGCTCACAACTTATGTCTTCCATGAACGGACTAAACACATCGAGATTGATTTTCACTTTATTAGCTCTCATCTTATCCATAGTGCTCTCAAGCTTTTCCATGCTTCCTCCAACGATCAACTTGCAGATATCTTCACTAAGGCACTTCCCAAAGGACGCACTCGTAATTTGGTTGACAATCTCAAATTGGTCTCACATTCGCCTTGAGTTTGAGTAGGGGTGTTAATGTATATCTAATAATATATATATATATATATATTCACATAATATATCATTCACTATTTCTAACACTTTGTTATTGTTTTCATAGATTTAATTACTTTATTAAAGAAATGATTAGATTTAAAAATAAATATTTTATTTTATCTTTTATCAATTTTATAATTATTATTATGTATCATTAAAAACAATCTATAAATTTAATATACAAATAAGAGTAAATTAATTAGTAATTCATTCTTATGTTATCATAATTAAAAATAAAAAATTAGATTATTATAAAAAATTGTGTTATTTTTGCTTTCATTTGTTTTTAAGTATTTTATACATATTAATTAATTTATTGTATACATAAATTAATATGTAAATATTGAGATTGGTTTAATTTTTTTAAAATATTGTTAAGTAGGATCCCTATATACACAAACTCAATTAAATGTATGAACATATATAAGATAATATTTGTATAATAACGAGGGAGGATAGAGAGATATTGAGGTTTAAGTGTTGTAGTAAAAACATAAAATAATTCCCTTTTATTAATATTAATATGAAATTGGTGATGTAATATTGTAATAATTATGTGATAATTTATCAAGATTTAGTTAAGCGTATTAATAAGATGTATAGTAAAAGAATTTTAAGTAACAAATACAATACTTTTACTCCCACATAAGTTGTATTTTACCTTTTTGCATGGTTGAATAAAAATAGGTTTAGTAGAACAAAATATCCCTTAGGTGGCATTTGGTTCGTGGAATGGAATCGGAATCGGAATGGAATGGAAAGGAAACAATTTTGTTTGGTTTGACCACTGGAACCAAGCTCAGAATCAGGATTATAGTGTTTGGTTTACCACTTGAATAAAATGAATAAAGCTGTAAATGACCTTAATACCCGTACATGCTGTAAAGTTCAAATAATGTCATTTAATTACTATTTTTTCGTCAGACAAAATACATTATTGAAATCATTATTTTTCTAAATAAGTATTACTTAATTAAAAAGAAATATATTATTAAAATTATTATTTTTCTAAATAGGGTTTAGGGTTTTGAGGTTTGGGATGTGTGATTTAGGGTTTAGGGATTTAGGATTTGGGGTTATATTTGTAGGTTAAGGTTTAGGGTTAAAATTATTATTTTTCTAAAATTAGTTTAGGGTTTTAGAATTTTAGATATAGGATTTAGGGTTTTAGGGTTTTAAGGTTTATGGTTTTAGGATTTGGAATTTGGGGTTTAGGGTTTTGGGATTTATGTTTTAGGGTTTTGGGTTTTGGGATTTATGTTTTAAGGTTTAGGGTTTAGAGATTTGGAGATTTGGGGTTTAGGGTTTTACATTTAGGGTTTTAGGATTTGGAATTTGGGGTTTATTTTAGGGTTTTGGGATTTATGTTTTAGGGTTTTGGGTTTTAGGATTTATGTTTTAAGGTTTAGGGTTTAGGGATTTTGGATTTGGGGTTTATGGTTTAGGGATTTGGGGTTTAGGGATTTGTGGATTTGGGGTTTAGGATTTAGGGTTTTAGGATTTGGAATTTGGGATTTAGGGTTTAGGGTTTAGAGATTTGAGATTTATGTGTTTAGGGTTTTAGGATTTATGTTTTAAGGTTTAGGGTTTAGGGTTTAGGGATTTGAGGTTTAGGGTTTAGGGTTTTAGGATTTTAGGATTTGGATTTAGGGTTTTGAAATTTTGGGTTTAGGGTTTTGGAATTTTGGGTTTGAGAATTTGGGATTTGAATTTAAGGTTATATTTTAGGTGAGGGTAAAATTGAAAAAAAATGTTTAGATGGAAATGAAATAATGATTACCAAAGGTGGGAGAAGGAATCACATGATTCCTTCTCTTTTAGTAATCAGATTCCATTCCGCCCTCCATTCCGTCCAACCAAACACACAAAATGGTACAATTCCTTCTCTTTTAGTAATCAGATTCCATTCCGCCTCCATTACGTCCAACCAAACACACAAAATGGAAGGAATCGATTCTGATTGCATTCCATTCCATTCCCTCCAACCAAACGTGGGATTAGTTACATAAATAACTCAAAATAGCAAATTATAGTAAATGTGGTTTAAGTGCGTGCTTTTTTTTATTGCAAACGTGATAAATTTGAGTCTAATAAAATTTATATATAAAAAATAGTGTATATATTTGTTTTTTTTTTTATTAAGATGCAACTCGTAATTTTTTTGTAAAGAAGAATTTCTTTAAACACTCAATAAATATGGTATTTATTAAATAATGTCATAAAATATTCAATTATAATGTTTTTATATAGTATAATAATAGTAG
The DNA here is from genome assembly GCA_033030585.1 of Hippophae rhamnoides. NCBI lineage: Eukaryota > Viridiplantae > Streptophyta > Magnoliopsida > Rosales > Elaeagnaceae > Hippophae > Hippophae rhamnoides. The sequence continues at coordinate 73,258,203 of CM065429.1, forward strand.
TATTATATATCAAAACTTTATGATTAATTTATGAGCATTATTATACATAAACAAATAAATTTTTATCTCCATTATGAGGATTTTTTTACTTGTGTAAAATAATTTTTTTATTATTATTTAAAAAAAATTGGGAAATTTTTCAAAATTAATAGTATCTGATAAGGCATGCAACCGGATGTTTACTGTGATTTGAAATGGTTATTAATATAAAGTTGAACTTATAAAAAATACAAATTTTGAAGTAATGGATAATAGATAACAACCAGTATAAGCTGCTCTTTAAATTTTTTGTTGTTCTTATTTTTTTTTATTAATTAATTGTTGTTTTAAATTAGATTGACTTCTAACCCCTTCAATCTGTAATAAAAACCTGTCGAAACAGCTTTAGTATGGGATCTATCTGTGAAAAAACACTTAGCATGGAAAGAAAACGAAAGTGGAACTTATTACATAATGGGCCCTTAATTTCATATTTTGTTCCGCTAATTCACAAAGAGCCCATTTATACATACGCTTTACACTATTGGACTTGGGCTGCGCCCTGGTATAAAAGATAAAAAAAAAAGTTTCGTTTATCTAGAACTTCGTTAAAGAGTTAAAAGAGATATTTATCAATGACTAAAATGTGAGCAAATTAACCCAAAATGTGATGATATTTATTGTTTGTTATGAAATAAACATACTTTACACACTTATAAATATAAGGGATTTGAATACATATCTATTACGAATTATTTAAAACATATATCATTACAAGATAAATACAAATGTATTTATTATTTATTGATAAGAATAATTTAATAATAGATAAAAATACGTAATAATAACAAATATTCTAACAAAAAACGCATAAGCTGTCGACGGATTATAATTATTATTAATTATAAATATCTAATTAAGAAATACAATCACACTTTATTTGTTCCAACAAAGTTAAAACTTCAAATAGTAACATGCATACTCACGAAATCTGCAAGAATGGCAAAATTATATAATCAGAGAAACATACGTGCATATTGATTTCAATAAATAATTAATATTCTTTGAATAAAAATTCAATAATATATAATATTTTTAGTAAATAAAAAAACATAAAGATCATGAATTACCATTTAGTAAAACTTACAAAGAGAATGTAATAAAGAAAGATAGAACTTCACCATATATCAACAAGAGATTGGAGTTTGGCCACATTTGCCTGGGATAGCTAGGATATGACCACCATCAACACCGGCAAAAAAGAGCAAAGGAGATGACTTATAGCCACAAAGGCAATTCCAGTCGGCAGTTGAAGAAACTTGGCATCACTGAGCTGATTGATGGGTCACTTGGGGTTCCTCTTTGGGCTGCTGGCTTACAAGCATTTAGCCCATCTGAATCTATTCCACAAATGCTAATCCCCTTGCAACCTTGTATCCATGACAACGTCCCCAACATTACTATAACCATCAACTTCCTAGTATTTATCATCTTCATTTTATTTATTTATATAAACTTGATTTATTCAAAATATAATATTATTCAGCAATACTGAAATTTGAGTAGTTATATCTAGGAATAGAAAACTGTTATGGTATATATATAGTAGTGTTTACATAATTAATTAATTAAACTTATCCATCAACTACAGCTAATTTATCTAGATATGTTACATAGGGACGGATAACTATTAGGTGTCTCTGCATGGATTATAACGTACATAGTTTAAAACTTTAAACTAATTGATTTTGTGTAAATTAGCTCTCACGCTAGATGTTAAAGGGACATGGTAGTTTTTTATATATTCGATCAGCTGTCTTCTATCACTTATATAACAATATTTTATGGTTGATTTTATCTAGTAGTGTGATAACATATGATTTTTCTAGCTTTTTATCTCATTTAAGTTTAAATCACATCAATTAATTACCATTTACTATATTTATGGTTCACTTTCATTTCTCAAATTATGTGGAATCTTGAAAATTTCTTCAAATTTTTACAAAGAACACATGTTTTATAAAGATTTTATAGAATGACAGAATTCGATCTCACCTTCACTTAATGTTCACATATGCTCACACTAAAAGATATTTGGTGAATTTGAGAAAAGTTTTATTTACTTAATTAGTTAATGGTATCCATTATTATTACACGTGATTTTAACAAATTATTTTTAACTATTGATTTAAATTTATTTAACTATAAATGTGTCTTTTTTTTTCTTTCTTTGTTTTAATAATTATTCAATAAATTTAAATTTTAAATATAATAGCATCTACAACATTTATTTATATTATTCTATTATTAAAATAATTTACTATTATCATTTCTTATATCTATTTATATTAACAACACACAAACCTGTTATTTAATTAATATTATTCTCTCGAGTAATACATTAGTATTTATATGGTTGTTTGATACAAAAGTAAATGGGTTAGACATAATCCAATCTGTTCCAAATTTTTTATATTTTAAATAAATATAAATGTCAAACCTAATTGAAATGGACCGTTACAAATCAATTTGGTTCAATTTACTCCACTTAATACTATTTAGAATAATAAAATTTAAATATATAATTAAATGTTTGTATTATCATAAATTTAACATGTGATTTATTGATTTAATTATTTATTATCAATAATTCAACCCAAGTTTGAGTCTTTAGTTACTTAATATTATTTTTATTATTTGTTTATTATTGTAAAATAATAAAAAATGCTTTCTAAGTTTCAAAGAGAAAAACTAAACAAGATTATACTTAGGTTTAGCCACTAAGTAACATACCATTATATACTTAAATTATAAGATTTATTATATAAAAGCGTAAATAATTTGGTCTGATTTCAACAATTTAAACTTTTTACGAATCAGATCGAACTGAGTCATATGTCAAACCTAATTGGATTGTTCGGTGTAATCCATTTTTTGATTCGTTTCGATTATTATGTTTTTTTTTAACTAATACTTTTGATGTACGAGAAGTGATAACTGTGTGAGTGAAGCTTTATTACTTTGTTTTCTTTGAAATATCGAATCTTTATTAAAATTATGAGTTCAAACAAAGTTACATGAGACAACTATTTGATGCTTAGAGGATTACATGGCAATTAAAGATAATAATGGATTTACTTGGATTTCTTTTTTCAAATTGTTATTAATGCAAAACATTAGTGATAAGGAAAAGCTCTAGATATTAACTTTATTAACAAAATGAGTCACTACACACTCTTTGAAAAAGATGATAGGCATTTTAGTTTTAATTCTCAATTATCTCATTAAAACTACTTCAATTGTTCAAAGAGCTCAAGCATGAAACTCTCATTCTGTTGTTAATATTGAAACCACCTTTTGTTTACTTGATTTCCATGAAATCAAGTTATCATTGAGAAAGAGACAAAAAGTACATGTGGTTCTTCTATCACCATCGAAACTATTCCAATTTACATCTACAAAACACATCAATTCTAGATTGGCTCTCCCTTCTTAGTTTCTACCTCTCTCAGCTTGGCCGTTCTACGCTTATCGCCGGCTCAACTCGTCATCCTTGTCTTTGAGTCTATCGTCCTTGTTCACTTCTACAATCCTCATTAACTTCTTCTTCTTTGTGATCTCATCTGGTACTCAGGTAGATACATAAAGTTTTTCTTGTCTCCTCGTATGAAGCAAACTCTAACTTACTATGTTCTATGCTTTGTGTTTTCTTTTATAGTTTTACTTAGATTGCTTTTCTGGGTGATTGATACATAAAGTGATTACTCTGTTTTGTGTATGAACCTCTCTATTTTAAGATTTGTGCTACTCTATTTTTGTTACAAATTTTTTGAGCCATTTTAAGTGATCATGATACAATCTTATTAGATTTGTGCTTTGAAAGACTTTAGTGATAGACTTTATTTTGTTTTTAAGCAGAACAGCTTCGGCATGACATATATTTAGATGCATGAAATCATCTGGAGAAAATATTATCGATTCATAAGATATATGGAATAAAGAACTTGGAACCAACGCATTGGGAACCCTACTTGCTAATACTTTGACTAAATTAGCAGATAAACTTTAAAAGAGATGACAATTATGCATAATTCCAATGTAAAATCATATAATGGATATTAAAATTTTAATTGTTTCATGAAGTTTATAAAGTAATGATCGAGAGATTTACATGAATACGCTTGTAGTTTATAACTTTGCATGTTGCAAATAAGATGATGAATAAATTAAGAAAAAGAGTAATGGAAAACGTAAATATTCACGGCATGTTTAGTGTGTTGTATTGGATATAGTAAATATAATTGTATTATATTGAATTATATTAAAATTTATTATAATTAATTTGTACATTATTTAGTGGTAATTTGTATTATATAGTATGATAAATTAATAATAATTTTTTAATCATATGTTTGGTAGAGTTTGAGATTTGTGAAGAATACAAAGACTTTAAACATTATGTCAAATGAATACGTTGAAAAGGTAATTAGAGATAATAGTAAATATATGTATATATTTTTTATATATAAATTTAAATTTTGAAAGTTATTTTTTCAGAATTTGTCACCACAATCTTATCAAGGAGTAAATGACATTGAACTTATTATGGAGGTAAAAAGTGGTGGAACTTCAAGTGTCGATCAACATACAAATGCTCCTCTCCTTACATCAATCTCTTCACCTGAAATTACACAAAGTCAATCATCACATGAATATAGTGAAAAAGATGATGGGAAGGCTAAATTAAAGTTTAAAACATGAGTTCATTTTGATAGAAGAAAATTAATAAGATATAAAAGGCAATATGTAATTATTGCGAAAAATGGATAGGAGGTGATATAAAGAATGAGACATCTCGTTTGAAAGCATATACAAAAAAGTTGTCCATTCAAACGGCAAAAAAAGGTTATAAGTCAATTATTGATAAATCCTAACAAAAGAGGGATATAATTGAGTTAGGACATTGAAATTTTGATTTTCAAATTTCTCGTGATAAATGTGCAAAAATGATAATTTTATATGAGTATCTTCTTAGTATTGTTTAGCATCATGGATTTAAGTAGTATTCGCATTCATTACAACCAATATGAAAACCTATTTCTCGTGCATAACCAGAGAGAGCCCAGTTAAATAGGAATTTTTTAAAAAGTTTAAAAAATGTTTTTCTAATAATCATCCCGAATCGTTATTCATGAATAAAAAACCAACTTCAAATCATAATAATTCAATTTATAAGATAGTTATATTAAAAACCATCCCCGATCGTATATGTACCCATCCTTAATTACGAGAGTTTGTACTACTAAATTTTGGATCTTCATGCACCAATCTACCACTAAATTTTTAATTAATATTAATGTTTTATAACATATAAAAGGCACATAAACTTAGTAAAACTTAAACCCATGCGAATTTTACTTGGTAAAATAATTTAATACCACTTATAACATTAATAATATATTTTTAACATTAATTAAAAGTTTGTAGATAATTTTATAATTTGTAATCTTATGGTACATGATTTATTAATTTATAAATTAGAGTCAACTGTCTTCTTGTGTGTAGGTGGATAAAAATTGATCCAATATGAACCTGTGACTAGTAGTCTGTTTCGTCCCTATTGTCAGTAAATAATCATAATCATAATTACGTAAATTTGATTATCTTAAGTAATGATTCATCTTTAAAAAGTTACCCTCATAAATAATTAGTTATGATACAAAATCATAATTGATTCTCTACAACACCAGTCCTAAGAATTGTGCAGACAATCACGCTTAATCGCATTGTGAAGAAAAAAGAAAAATACTACTAAAGACACCTGACTGTGTAATTTATTTGGCAGGAGAATCAAATCCTATTATATAAAATAAAAATTATAAATAATATAACGATATAAAATTAATTTTGACCTAGATTATGAGTATAAATTATATTAAATATTTAATTTAATTTTTTTATAATTTTAAATTTATTTTTATATATTTTATTTTTATTTTTATTTATTTTTACAAATAACAATATATAATTGTTTTCCCTTTTCTAAACGAGAAAAAAAAGTCCATGTAAAAAAATAAATAGATATAAATTATGAATTAACTCTGTAGGATGATAGCTGTTCTTCAATTACATGATTTACCTTTTAATATTATGGACTTGTTTGGTATACCTTAGTCCTTACAATATGACATGCTAGTTCAAATTTTAGTCGATTAATTGCATGTTTGTGTACACAGAAATGAAGATCAAATATATAATTTAATTACAGTCTGACTATTAAATCAATTTGTATTTTCTTATGAAAATTTTGATGCACCGTATAAAATATTTAATTTAATTTATTTAAATTTTTAATTTTAAAATTATATACTATGATTTTTTTTCATCTCAAATTAAATATATGATTTTTTAAGATGTAAGAAAAATATAAAAAATAAGTTAGATATTAATTTAAATAAACTTTTATAATAAAATTATTTTAATATGTAAAAATATTATTTTAAATATGTATTATTTTATTAAAATATTTATCATTAATTTTATATCAATACATTAAATAGATTATTATTATATATCGTATAAATTAATTATAATAATTTAAAATGATTTCATTATGTATATAAATATATATTGAATATAGAAAAAATATAATACATGTCCTTTAAATTAAGTTAAATAGATCATTTATTCTTTTAAAAAAATGTATTATTTGATCATTTATTTTTGTAAAAAATGATAAAAATGATTTTTTATTGATATTATCAATAAAATAATATTATTTTTTAAATACTTTATTATATTGATAAATAAATAAATAGTAAAAACAATTTTTTATTATTATATTTTATTGTTTGATATTACCTCGCTCACGTCGAAAAGGTGAAAATCCAGTTTTGATAATCAAGACCTATCTTAAGTAAAAACGACATGGTATTAACGATCTATTAATTGTTGAATAAAGCGTCCTAACAACAAGGATCACTTTTGCATACAAGACCTCAAGTAGCTCATACATGATGATCTGATTATGATCATTATTAACATTTTATACTTTTTTCTAAAATTCTAACACACCAGAGTCTCCAAAATAATTGGTACTCATCTTAGGGCCATAAATCTTTTTAGTCCTTAGTTAGCATTTAAGACCTTGTATTTTACACCTTGGAGAAACAACTCATGTTTTAAGGACATTTATTCCGCTCAATATGGTTAGCTCGTCATCTCATACTGAGCAGACTAATAACCTCACTCGCCTAACTCTAAAATTTGATCTCAATGACCAGATTCATCGTTCATTGCCAATCCAAACATTGCATGCTGAAAAGGATCTAGGTCATGCACGTCCCTCAATTAGTGAAGACGGACAACCCTAACCTCTCCATGGCACAGTCATACTAGCTAGAACAATTCCAAGGGCCACAAGTTTGGTAAGTTATAGCTCTAAAAGTACATCTCTTGAAAATGATGCAATGTTAAAGTGTCCCCAAATATAGATAATTGAGTTACAATAATCGTTCACTAAATCTCAAAGAGATAATAAGGAACTTAGGTCTAGGTTTATGCATGAAGATTATTCGGAGGTAGAAAGTTTGTTCCATACTCCTAGTCCATTTGTATTGGACAGTCACCCGCCTAAGAGGGGCGTGCATAAAGTAATCCCTATCAACAATGACCTGATGAAATTGAAGAACAACACCTACCTACAACTCTAACCTCCAATCTCATCCGAGGACCTGCATGCATGAACCCATCGACTTATGAACATTTAGCACATGTACCCTACTCATTCGCAACATGTTTAGGTTTGGGGAATGCTACTACCGTAGGATTCCTAACATTACCTAATTGTTCAAGCGGTACCTTTGAGGAAAAATTTAGAGACATTGAGAAGAAAATGTTGGCAAAAATAGATGCCCTAGAGTTGACAACATTGCCATTAAAATTTATTGCTCCCAAGTGTCTCGCTTATAAAGTGATAAAAAACTAAGTGGCTAATGTTCTTCACTTTAAAATGGCCACGGTCGCTGCGAGCTTCCCTGAGGATAAAAGAGAAGCCATGTATTGTAAATTATTCACATCCAACTTCTAGGATATGGTGTAACAATGGTTCATTAAGTTGCCACCTAAGAGTTTAAAAAGCTTTGGTGTGTTAGTGAAGGCATTTGTTACCAATTACACATGCAATGTGCCAATAAGAAAGGAATCATACCATTTGCTTTCAGTCATCCAAGAGGATGAGAAGACCATTGAAGCCTATATGAAGAGGTTCAAGATGAAAACGATGAAAATTTCACAATATTCTGATTCCATAGCCATTGAAGCTTTTCGCAAAGGCATCAAGCATGATACATACATATTCATTGAGTTGACTAAGACCACCCCTCGATCTCTTGAGATGGTTTATGAAGAGACCCAAAAGTTTGTAAGCGTGGAGAAGGAGATGAAGTCCACCAAGGGAGTGGTAAATAGAGTTGTAGCAAAGTCTATCCCAATCAAAAGGAAAGAGGATAGAAGGCATTATAGAGACAAGCACCATAACCTTCCTCATTTCAAACCCGTGGTTATGCCTTGGGAAAGACTAGGGACCTAGGGAATAGCATTTTCTGCTTTTCGAGTTCCCCAACTGCGTATCTCATTGGCTAAGGCTATACAATGCATGGAGCGTATTAATCATGTTAATTGACCACAACCTATGAAGAATACATTAAGGGACCCCAATATGTATTATGAGTTCAATAAGGACATAGGTCATTGGACTAGAGATTGCATACACCTTAAATGAGAGATCGAACATCTACTCTCGAAAGGATATTTGGGGGATGTAATAAATAGAATTAGGGGTTCATGGGAAGAAAATAGGGGAGTCAACAACCCCACTAACCAAGGCAAGTTAATTCCCCCAAATCTGGCTTCCAAGGGTGCTAACAAGCCTAATCAGCCTCCTCGAGAGGATTTTCGCATAATCTACACCATACATGGTGATCCAACCATGTCGGGTTATTCCAACAACTCTAGAAAGAGGTATGATCAAGAAGTTAGAGACGCGAAATGATTGGTCTATAATCTGCAATATGAATGACTGGTTTATCCTATCATCTTTGAAGGACGGGAGGTCCTTCCACCCTACGATGATCCTTTGGTTATCACTGTCAAAATCGCACACTATGATGTGTGCATGATTTTGGTGGATAATGAAAGCTCTGTAATTTTGATGTATTTATCTGCCCTGTTGGATATGAGGATAGATCCTTAAGAGATCACGCAATAGTATATGCCATTGGTGGGTATCAACGGCAACATAACCATGTCAGTTGGGACTATACGTTTATCAGTCTCTGTGGAAGGAGCAATATTTCTTACAATTTTCATAGTGTTGAATACTCTCGTGTCTTACAATGCAATTTTGGGTTGACCTTAGACCCACAAGATGAAAGTAGTCCTATCCATATATCATCAACTCATCAAGTATCCTACTGTCGAATGGATTAAGGAGATAAGAAGAGAACAAGACAATGTGAGAAGTTGTTACAATTTTGCCATGAAATATTGTTCAAATTGGGGAAGGACGCCATGAGTAGGGAGACAGACCATAGTGGTAAACCCTGATGATTATGAAATAATTTATATATGGGACCCAGGAGTGGATAAATTCGTAAAACCAGTTCAAAGCTAACCTAGCTACGAGTTGAGAGCTTTACTCATTGAATTTTAAAAGGACAATACCAATATTTTTTGCATAGAAAGCAAAAGATATGCCTAGTATCGATCTTAAAATAATTTCCTATGAACTTTGTGTCAATCATACTAGAAAACTAGATCAATAACAAAAACATAGGTTTGCTTGAGATAAAAGTGATATCATCAAGAAGGTCACCACCTTAAAGGGTGTAGGCTGGATTCATGAGGTATGTTACCTCACTTGGCTATTGAATGCGATGTTGGCAAATAAAGCAATGGAATAGTATATAATATGCATTGATTTTATGGACTTCAATACCACGACACCGAAAGATTACTTCCCATTTCCAAACATTGATCAGTTGGTTGATGCCATAGCTAGCTTTGAAACGATGAGCTTTATGGATGCATATTTTGGCTACCATAAGATCCAAATGTATCCCAAAGATGAAGAAAAAATAGTGTTCATTATGGAAGAAGGGACTTATTGCAATACAAGAATGCTCTTCCGCCTAAAGAATGCGAGAGCTACTTTCCAAAGGCTATTCAATAGAATGTTCGAGAATTAGATAGACTAAAATATGAAAGTATATGTGGACGACATGATGGTAAAAAAAGTGCTCTAAAAATAATATCTCTAACCTGGAGGAAGTTTTTGCCATAATAAGAGACTACAAGATGTGGCTCAACCCAAAAAAATATGTCTTTGGAGTAATCTCGGGGAAGTTTCTAGGTTATTTAGTATCATCAAAAGGGATAGAAGCTAATCCTTACAAAATCTTGTCCTTAATAACACATGAGATCTCCCGACTGTATTAAGGAGGTCCAACAACTGAATGATTATATAATTGCACCTAGCCATTTCATTTCCAAGTGTACGAAGAAGGGTTTACTATTTTTTCAATTGGTAAAAAAAACAAGGCATACATATAAGACGCAAACTGTGAATGAGCTTTCTAGTCTATGAAGGACTACTCAGGAAAGGCACCTTTTTCTAACTAATCCTATTACAGGTGAGATGATGTATATGTACATGGATTTCATAGATAAAGTTGCTAGTGTTGTAGTGGTGGTCAACAAGAAAGGGAGACAACACCCCATATACTATGTGAGTCATTCCTTAATTAGAGCACAACAACTGTATCCTCTGTAAGGATGGCGGCACATAAGCTCAGACACTACTTTGGAACATATAAGATAGTTGTCCTCACTTCACATCCCTTGAAGAATATTCTGGGAAAACCTGATTAGTCTGGTCGCCATCTCAAATAGCTATTGAATTAAGCGAATTCGAGATACATTATAAGGTTTTGTTAGCAATCAAGGGTCAGGCCATTGTTGATTTTATTGGTGAATGGACTCAAGGGTTCACATCCGAGCAAAATGCTATGGTGCCTAAGTCTACGATGGTAATGCCTATTCCCGCTTTTGATATTTGGAATAATGATATTCACTCCATTTGGAGGCTTAATATATCAATGTCTCCCAATCACTTTCTAGGAAACCAATAATGTTGTCGAATATGAGGCCTTGCTCATAGCTTTACGCCAACTGATAACTTTGGAAGCTAAAAGGGTGTTGGTTTATAGGGACTCACAGCTTGTGTTAGATCAAGTTAACGATGAATTTGAGGCAAAAGAAGAAACGATGAAGCTTTATGTGCAAGAGATGAAAAAAAGTAAGGGCAGCCTTTGAAACATTTGAGATCAAACAAATACATGAAAATGAAATACACATGTAGATCCATTGGCTACTCTGGTTACCACGATGAAATCAAAATTGAAAAGGGTAATCTTTGTATAGTGTTTATCGGAACTAAGAATTATGGGGTACAAAGGTAAGGATCAAAGTCAATCGAGCACCAACTCCTCAACACACACATCTTGGTTGGCTTCGTACTTGGAAGATCTCATTCACAATACCCTACCTGAGAACAAAGACGAGGCACATAAAATCATGAAAAAGCAAGAAATTACACTATTATTAAGGGAGAACTATATTGAAAAAGAATTATGGCAGACCATGGCTAAAGTGCATACCTACTCTAGAAGTTCAAAGAGTTCTGAGCGAAATGCATGAGGGATGATGCAGAGCTCACTCTAGAGGAGAACCATTTTCTCAACGGATCATCAAGTAGGGCTACTATTGGCTTACTCTTCTCAAGGATTGTATCAACCACATCAAAAGATGTGATAGGTGTCAAAGCAATGCCAATATCCCACACTAGCCGGCCAATAAGTTGATGTCCATTGTCAACCTATGGCTATTTCAAAGGCAGGGGCTAGATATTATCAGTCCCTTACCCCAGACCAAAGAAAATTTCTAAAAGTGACAACTGATTACTTTTCCAAATGGATGGAGGCCGAATCATTAGCAAGAAACCAAGAGATGAACGTATGAAAATTTATTAGAAAAAATATCATATATATTTACGATTTACCTAGATAGCTGATCATAGATAATGAATGCCAATTCACAAGTCAACAATTGATGTCTTTCTACAATGAAACGGGCATCAAGTTATCATATTCCACCCATTATAGATCATACACAAACAATAAGGTGGAGTTGTCAAATAAAACTCTTATCAACATATTGTAAAAATGTTTAAAAGGGGCTAAAGGCAAATACGTAGGTGAGCACCCGGGTGTTCATTGGGCTACAAGAATGACCTCTATGATAGCAAAGGAGGAAAGCCTCTTCTTTCCCATTTATGGCATGAAACCGGTTATACCATCAAAGGTACATGATCCTACCCTTTGGTCTGACATCACTCAAGAAGATAATGGTTGCTCTTAATGATATGTTATATATTATTTTTGCAACTGTACTACTAATGCTTATTTATTTATTATTTATTCAATAATTAACTAGATCTTTATTTGTAAATATTTTTATTAATTTTTAGAATGATTAATCTTTCTATCTATATATTTTCTTAAGATTTAATCTTAATTTTTGAATTTTTTGAATTTTATTTTGCTAATTATCATTTTTTGAAAAAAAAAATCGTGAAATGTCTTATATTTTTATTTTATTATTATTTATGTTATTTATATATATAAAAATTATTATTTATATTGTTAATTTTAATTTTTATAAATTAAAAAATATTTATGATATTTTAATTTTTTTAATAATATTTTGTGATATTTATTAAAAAATTGAGAGATATAACAATACCATTTGGTTAATCCAAGTTTAATGAGTTCGAAACCCAATGAGTGCATATTAAATCTGCAAATGTTCACTAATTGAGTGGAAACTGTAAAATATTTATTCATTTAATATGACACCAGAGTTTATCCACTGCAAGTTTGAATTACTTTATGGCTGTAATTTCATGGAATTGCACTCTGTTTAAGTTGACCTGAGAAAAACTGACAAATCAGTTGTCTTAAACACTATTTATTAAATGTTTTTTTTTTCTTTTCTTCTTTGTTAGTTTTGTGTTTTGTGTTTTTGTTATTACTATTATTATAAAACTAGGGTTTCATTGAATAATTCCCTTCAGCTGTTTTACATGGCAGTGGCACAAAGCACAAGGTCCTTCACAAGAGTAAGCATGTGGGGGAGTGAATAAAAATAGCGATAATAAAGCAAAACTGAAAACTCTGTTACCAGATTCTGCAAAACCTTGCTTGGAGAATGAAGAAGCCCAAGAAAGAAGCAAGGGCCCTTTTCATGATTTGGAATATACATGTGATGAGAGATGAGTTAGACAAAATGGGCAAAGCACGACCTGATAAAAGCAAAAGCTAAAAATTTGAAAAAGAAACCTTATACCTATTTTGGGATTGGTATCTTGCTTTTAAAATGTTTTGTTTTTGTAGTTGATACTTTTTTTTTTAAAGTTATTTTTAATAATTTTTTTTATCAAAGTTTACGTGTGTCGTTAAGTATAAAATTAATTAAGAATATTTTTTAAAATTTAAGAAAAAAATAATAGGAAAAATTGCAGTTATATTTATTACATAATTATAAAAATTAAAGGAATGATTTTTAATTTTTTTTTGTCATTTTCTTAAATATTTTAAACACAAGTTATTAATTATAATAACACACAAAAATAACTAATAAATTTAAAAGTATTATAATTATTGTTAAATGAAATTTGATATATTTGTTAATATATGGTGATTTTATACCATATTTTATTAAAATATTTAATTTTAATATGATAATTTAATTATTAGTATCTCTTTTAATTATTAAATTATTATTATTTTTATTTATTTTTACAAATAATCTTATTCAATTTGATACTTAGAAATTTTTTTTATTAAAATAAATATTAATATTTGTTTTTAAAAGATATAAAATGTGATATAAAATTAAAAAGTTTAACATATTTAAATATTTAATATCCAAATATATATCAAAATTTACTACTAATATTAGTGTTTTAAAGAGCAAGAAGACATGGGTAAGTTACCTCACCCCTATTTTGAGTCACTTACTTTTCTCTATGGAGTTGAGACTATTACCTCACCCCTTCTGTCTCTCTGTCTGTTACTGTGTAACTTCGTTATCTGCTTCTACTTTTTCTTTAACCAAAACCTAACAGTAGCCTTATTTACTTTGGACCCTCAGGTCAGGTCAGGTCAGGTCAGGTCAGGTGACGTCCTCTACTTTACTTTTACTTGCCTCTCTCCTTTTTAAATAGAGTGTCATACACCCACGCTCAATGCCTCAAACATAATATATTCAATTTGAAAAGAAACAAAGAAAGAAACCCTTTTTTTTATTTTTATTTTTTGTTAGTCTTTGAGTTTCTCAAGTCAATCAATCTTCAAAATTTTCCTCTGTTTCTCTCTTCAAGCAGGCAGCCTAAATGGAAGTAAGCCCACTTCGTTTTTGTTTTCTTTTTATTTTTCTCATAAATTTATTCTTCTGTTTAATTCTTTAGTTAATGTATTCTGCAACATTAATGTTATGATATTTAGGATTATAGAAGAGCTCATGTACCAGCATTTGGGAGTTGGGATTGGAACGATGACCTTCCATTTACTCAGTGTTTTGAGTCTGCTAGGCAAGCTGGACTCTTTCGCTACAGTTATTCTGAAGATCGTGACTTGTATGTTGCTGGTGATTTATATGAGAACGATGTTGTCACGCCTACCATGATTGTTGTTCCTCGCCGCAGGGTAAGCTTTAGTCACCCGTTAAAGTTTTTACAACAATTGCTTTTGGTTCTAAAATGTTTATGAAACATCTAATCAATAGTCTTTCTGATTCATATGATTTAGCAGAAAAAAAAGAGTGGATCTTAAAAGTAGAGGAAAAAAAAAACAGAGCATTCATGTATATGGGAAAGTAGTTTTATTTAGTGTTTTTTTCATACTGGAGGTCTCAAGTCTACAATGTATAATTAGCTTTTTACAATAATTGCTTTTCTGAATAGTGAATTAGTCACTTTATTGGGTACTATCAGTCCATCAACAATCTTTTCCTTACCAAATAATGGTTCATGACTAGGAATGGGAAGGTAATGATACTTAATAATTATTTATCTTAACCGAAAATTTTTAAATATATTATTTTAAATATTTTCAATTAATTATTCGGTTATAAATCGATAAATTTAAATACCCTTAAATTTTACTACCTAATTAGCCAATTTTAGTTGATTTGAAGAAGACTTCAACGATAAAAATAGTTTGCCGATGTTGGTAATAATATCAGGAAGAATATGGTTAAATAATGGGTATGAAATGATGACGAGTTGTGGTGGATGAGTATATTTATTTATATTGGTTGGTGATGATTTCAGAATAAAGTAAGTGAATACCCAGATAGTAAAGAAGCTAAAAGGCAGAACTGGGAGATGACCGATTTGAAGGAACCACTAAGTCCTGCTGCTCCAATGCCTAGGCCAACACCTAAACCAGTGGATGAAGATCTCTACAAGATATCCCCAGAGCTTCTATACTCAAAGAACAAAAAGGTTTGACCTTTTATTTTTTGTTTTTTTTGTTTTTCAGGTTCTCTTTTGAATCCATTTTTGTTCTTTTCAATTCCTACTTTTATCCAAAATTTACCTTTTTGAACCTGGTGATTTTTGCAGAAGAGAGGACTGGGTTTATTTACAAGCTGTTTGCTGCCAAATTGTATTGCTTGAAGCTGTGAGCACCAATATATATAATTAATTATTACGTGTAGTAGAGCTGAGTATATATACTACAAAGAAAGTGTTGAGTTTACATCTTTTGGTGCATTTATATGTGTTTTTATTTTATAAGCTAATTTGTCCTAGTTGAAATAGATCATGGCCTCATGGGTTTATATTAATTAGCCTTTGTTTTCTTTTGGTGTATTTGGTAGTTTTTATATATCTAAATTTGATCGGATATAAGCTAATTTTCATGTGAGATAAAGGAGGGGGACAATGTTGGATTCAGTGGATTTTAATTAAAAGCTTTGTGAAAAAAGATAGATACCGGTTTCATGTGATATTTAATTTTGAATATCCTCTGCATTTTGCTACTTTCCTGTGCAAGAAAAGCAACAACTTAGGTCATGGACTCATGGTTGGGTATATATATAAAAGCTTACAAAAAAGCTAAAGGCATTACAAATGTGGGGTTTGAAAAGGTTTGCTATACATAAAAAGGACTGTTTTAGAAAAAGGAAAAGAAAACGAAACTACTTATGCATGTTAAGAGGCTTTATATCATTGCACATGATTTAAAGTAATTTTGCCTCAAAAGTATCATTTTAAGAAGTAAAAAAGCTCACCATTAGAATTTTGATAAAAGCTATACCTTGAAGCTGATATACAATAAGCTTGCTGGCAAATCCTATTGATATTTGTAAAATAAGCTACTAATATAATGCATATTCACTAATTTTATTGTAATATGGAAAGTCAAATGTGCATTTATACATCTTAGTCATTTTGAAGTAATAATAGTAAAAAAGGGAGATTAACATATTTTTATTTTTCTTGATTATTTTGTTTTAAGTATTTTTGTCGCAAATAACATATGTTGTCACTACAGTTAAGATTCACAAAATTTGTTAATATAATTTGGAATAATAAAATATAAATTCTAAAATTTGGAAAGGTAATAAAATGTAAATTACAATAATATTAAAAAAAAGAATAAATTTTATCAAATCCTGAATTTTATAAGATGTTTTCAGATTTATTCTCTTAGTGGGTGTTAGAAATATGAACTTTTATTTTTCATAATAAAACGATATACAATCATCAAATGTACACCAACGTAATTATTATAGTGAGTATATGGAAATCAATCTCAAACGGACAAAAAACTATTAGGAGTTTTTATTTTTCAATATCTTAGTTTTAATATTTCATATCAATTTTGTGAATATCTAAAAAGCAAATTCATAATCAATCATTGTATAGTGTTTTATTTATTTATATATATATATATATATATATATATATATATATTGATATAAAAACGATTATAATCATTTTTATTGACATAAATACCATAAATATTATGTTATAAAGTAGACATAAATAACTAAATATTTGTGATAATATAGACATAAATGTCAAAATAGTTGTCATATATAAACATAAATAAAAAAATGATAATAATATATACTTCTTTGAATCAATATCATTGAAACAGCTTCATCAAAGTTTGAAAGTTTGTAATTTATAAAGCTAAATGATCAAGACTCACTTTTAATGTAAACTTCATCACATTTAAGGTTGTTGTGAGATCTTATTTTATTCACGTAAAAAGGACACATTAATCATATAGCAGAGAAATATTACATAAACAATTGAGCAATCCAAATATTTCAAGAGAGAGATAATATACAAATCTAAGATACACCAAACCAATTCCTAAGATAGCTTGTTGCAAACTAAAGAGACTATGCCAAAGGCTACCAAAGTAGCATATAGGACACATAAAAGATTGTAATATTTAATCATAATATAATATAATTAATTTAAGTTACATATAAAAGTAATTTAAAAAACATAGAGTTTAATATATAATTATTAGGTTTTTTTTAGATTTATGAGATTTTACTTATCTCAATTTTATGAATTTATCAACTCCAAAAATCAAAAATATATAAAACAAAAAATTCAAAATAAAAATCAAAATAGTGAGTTAAAAATAAGGTAAAGAAAAAAATATGCAAAATGATTAATATCATACTAAGAAATATGAACTACAAATAATAACAATAACATTTAACAATTTTTGTAACTTTAAAATTTATTAATTAAATGAAACTTCATGTTTTGCTCATACAACTTGAATTTTAAATTTATCAAAACGATTATATACTTTAATGTATGATTCTAGGACACATTTTAAATTAAAACATAAGGTGTATTAGTTCAAATTTTAGTCTAAATGAGTAATCTTAAAGACTCAATTTTTAGTTCATTTCAATGACATTTTGAGTATTAAAATATATTATAAGGTGTATTTTATGTATATTAATGCCCAAAAATGACACATTATCATGGGCATATATATACCCCATTTTCAATAATTTTAGACATGAATGAAAATTGATCGATTTTTTTTTCGAAAGAATCTGACTTAAATCAATTTGACACACGGTGATAGAGTTTAACAGTTCAAAACCTATATAAGATAGATTTTACCATTTGAATCTTCCCATGTGAAAGTATATTTACCTTACTCGTAAACTAATAATCACGTTATCTTTGAATTGTTCTACTTTTAATGTAAGTGATAATATATTTCACACATAAGTCTTTCTTCACACAATTCAGTTCACAATGTTATGTTCATTTTAACCATAAATATTGATCGGATACGAATTGGGTTTAATGAATATGAAAGTATACGTACCGTAACAAATAATATAATGATAAAAAAATATCGTTCTCACTGAGATTATGTTATTAGAAACTAATTTTTAAAGCTAAAAAATAAAAATCAATTTTTTTATGTTTTAAAAAATAAAAAATAAAATAACTAAAAATAAATAAAAATAATTAATTGAATTATATTTAACAACTTAAAAGATATATGAGAATATATCTAAGAGTATTTAATCTCTTAGTTTTTTAAACATATTAATCACTAAAATCCCCAATTATAACTATAGCTCAGGTAAAATATGGACCATCCAAAAGAAATAAGACACATGCCATGCAAGATTCAGTGGACAAATCAGAGAACGATGCGTAGTGGAGAAGACTAATCTCGATCAAGGCTCGTTGAGTCAACGACACACGACGATCTGTGATTCAATATTGCGGATGGCGTGGCAAACAGTTGGAAGGAAAGGACGAGTAGCGTGACAGCACGTGATGTGAGCATTGAGCGTGTGAGAAAATCAAAATGAACATCATTCCAACACGTGTCAACTCCTAAGTGGTCATACGTTAAAAATTCATAAAAAATTATAAAAAAACTCAAAAAAAATTAAAAATTATATTTTTATAAGAAAGTTTGCATTTTAATATTTTTAACCCTGAAAATATTACTTATTAAATAAAACGAGCAAATATTAAATAAAAAAATATACTAATAACTCTACTTTCATAGAGTCATCAAACATATGTCTAATTCTATTAGAGTTTTTATAGAATTGAACTCTACATAATTCCCTTTCAAAGTTGCCACATTTTTCTCTCACATAGATAATCTCTTATCCATAAGAGTAATCCATAAAGAGTAACCTATATACTACATTTGATATACTCTTCGTAAAAATCATTAAAAGCATTAGTTTAACCTGTATCTTATGGTTATCACTACTTTCATTATAGGAATGGACTCGAAGGTAAACCCTTACATTGATCTCACAAATCTTTACAACTAGATTCTCCCTTTGAACTTAGATCTTGGGATCTCTAGTCACATGCTTCACCCACGTTGGAGTATCTTTTATGAAATTCCATAGCCATTCATCATCTTTAGCACATTTGTCCAAAGCAATTAATTCTGATTCCATCATGGATTTAAGAAAGCAAGTTTGTTTAGAGGATTTCCATGATACAATTGCACTAGCTAGTGTGAACATATAATCACTAGTAGACTTTGAGTCTTTTATATTAGATATCCATTTTGCATCATTATATCCTTCTAATATAACTGGATATCTTTTATAGTATAGTCAAAAACTACATATGTATCTTAAGTATATAAGTAATCTTTTTATACCTTTTAAGTGAATAGATTCTAGATTGTTGGTATATTTAATTAGTTTACTTAAAAATGTTAGCTTATTTTTAGTCTTGTATAACTCATTAAATACGTAAGATTTCCTATTACCCTTGAATATCGCAATTGAAACACACTCTAACATATTTTCTTGAATAGGTGTAGTATAACATCTATATGTATTCTGATAATTTTAGAATCACCGTTATTGAATTCCTTAAATATTTTATCAAGAAAATAACATATAATTAAAATAAAAAACATTAACTATCATTGATATCTTTATTCCATCGTATCAATTGGTCTCACATCTTTAATACTTTAAATTTAACATTTTCTTGATAGATTTAATCAATATTATCCACAATATCAATGTCATCAATGTAGAAATACAATATGACATAACCAATATTGATTGAGAATCTCGTAAGATTCAAGATGGTTAAAAACAATATCTTTTGCCGTCACCTCTTGAAAATCAACCTTTGAATTTATAAAATAATAATAAAAGATAGTCACGTACCTATTAGTCCTTAAGGGAGAATTTGTTATAAGATTATACAAACGGAAAATATTAATATAATTTTAAATAATAAAATATAAATTACGAAATTTATGAAAGACAATAATTTATAAATTACAAAGAAAAAGAATAAAAAAAGTTTAGAAACGAATTTCTAGTCTCATATTACATGCTATTTTTAAAAGAGTGTTTTAAATTCGATTTGAAAATCAAATGATGTGTTAAAATTTTATTTATAAATATACTTAAATTTATATAATCGTATTTAATAAAAAAATGACATATTAATTATAATTATGATATATTTGTAATATACATTTTAAATTAAAAAAACCCTCCAATTTAATTTATGGTTTTGAGGTTTTTTTTACATCCATGTAAATATATTCATGAATTAAATTTATCTCATCCAATCTTATTTCATTTAAAATTATCCACAATTAATTTATAATTATTATAAATAATCATGTTTTATTTTTTTTATTTTTGTAATTTTACTTGTCACATTTAAAATCATTTTAGTCAATAAAATATTTTATTATGTACTATGTATCTTATTCTCATCCAAAACCTAAAAACAAATAGAGAGAAAATAAGATGTATTTATAAAAGAGAAAAATATCATAAAAATTCTTTAAATTATATTATTTTAACAGTTTAATCCATTAAATAGAAACATTGTTTGTTATTCTCTTAATTTTATAAAAATAATATAAATTAAAGATAAATTATATTCTTATATATTAAAAATTATATTTTTTAATAAATAATTAAATATAATTAAAATATAAATATTTAACATTTTCGTCACTCTAATTACTAAAATAATAATATTATAAATAAAAAATTATTAAAATATACATGTCGTTTCTGCACGAAGATCTGCCAAATAAAACACCAGTGCCGATCTTCTGTAACCTCGTCGACGTTCAAATTAAAGGGTTTATCTTCAACTAGTAATTTACCCTTTAATTTAAACCTCGCCGCGACGTCGAGTAAGGCAAGGCAATCCAGCATGGAATTTTTCATAAATATTAGATAAATTTTACCAATTTTGATGCTAAATAAATAAATCTGTAATATCCTTAAATTATGCCCTTTTTATTCAAAAAAAAATTTCTTTTTTTTATCCATATAAAAAGGGATGCTAAGTTTTATTTTTTTTGTAATATATGAATTATTTTTTTAAATTCTTTTAGTTATTATAATTTGAAATTACTAATTAGTTAATCCTAATTAATTAAACATGTACTAAAAAAATGTATTTTTTATAATAATATCTAATTTTCATAATATTTATTAGTTAGACTAATTTATCAATATTTGGTAAGTTATAGAATCTAATCGAACAAATCAATTAATTATAAAACTAATGATGACTAATCCAATTCCTCTCCCCAAAAATAGCGAACTCAAAACCAAGTCTTTGACGAATGGAATTTAATATTTTTCGATATATTTATATCCATTTATTCAAAAATTATTCATTTAAAATATTTCATATTTTATTTATTAATTTGATTCACTACATTTCTAATATAGGTTTATATTTTTTTTTTGTTATTTATAAATATAATGTATACAAATGTTAAGTTCTCATGCGTTGCATGCATGAACGTGGTGCTTTTTCATTGGTTGGCTCATATAAACACAAACCCCTTTTCTTTCCTTTTTCAAAAATAACATAACAAATTGAAAAAAAAAATAACACAGATATTTACTCGATGTAAATTATTGTAAAATGAAATAAAATCCCATAATTATCAGCAATAATAATAATAATAATAATAATAATAATAATAATAATAATAATAATAATAAAATCAAATAACTTCCAAGATCTCCGTGTAGCGTTGATATAAAGTTTTATATAATTTAGTTTCCTTGAAAAATCCTTTGTTCAACTTCAAAATTAACGGTGAAATTTAGTCTCCAGCGTTAATCACATCACATCACACCACACCACACTACTCTCGATTGGTCTTTTTTACGAACACATTGAATTCCCATCCCACGCACACTTCTATAACGATGCCTATTGAGTTAAAGAACTCGCACAACAATAACTCTTTAGCGATGACTCTTTGGTACCCTTTTTCTTCCTACATTCGTTATTGCTATTTTCATTTTTTTTCATCGTCGCTGTTTATTATTTTCTTTAACTTTATTCTAAATATTGCTAATTTTCACAATCAATCTGAATCCGCATTCTTTAATTAATTTCCGGATTTTAAAGATGGATTTTAAAGATTGAAAATTTTTCATTCTTAATTTTGATTTTTTTAGTCTTTACTTGATTCTATCTCTGTGTTAACTTTTCGATCGAGTTTATTATAATGAGTCACAACGAATCTTTTGTTCATGTCCTTCTCTTGGAATGTGATGGTTTTGATTTCATTCTTTCCATGTAATTAATTAGTCTTTTTCAGTAATTAATTATAATTATAATTATAATTAGAATGTTCATGTTAATTAAGTAATTAAGGTCTTGCGTGTTTTGTCATTTTGAAAATGTTGAGGCATTTAAGTCCCCTCAATTGTGTGTGTGTGTGTGTTTTTTTTTTTTAATAATATTGGGTTGTTTTCTATTATGTAATCAAGTTGTGTGGATGTAAATAAAATTAAAATAACTGATTAATGAAAAAGTACGTTTCAACTGTTATGATCACTCATAGCATAGTTTTGTACTATTGAACAGTTTCTATTATGGTCACATTGATTGCTTCAGATTATGATTGGAATCATTTTGGTTCATCTTTGGTACCCTTTTTGCTGCATATTACTCTTCCTTTTGAGTTTGTTGATGTGACTTTGATATTGGAATCTGTGTAATTGTTGACATTTTTGTCGGAATGTTTGGTACTACCTTTTAATGAACAGATCAATGATTTTTAATTAGCAGTTTAATATGTGTTCTTGCAGCTTAATCTATCATTAACAAAGGCAATAATAAAAGGCTGGTTTAGTAATGTAACTAGTTTTATCAGAAGTTATTGTTATCTGGCTATCTTTTGCAGTTCTAAGGCTCGACCATTCTTTTCATTAACATCGATGATGGAAAAATTAAAAGACTGAACTTGTTGATTTGATTGATCATCTTATTAATGCTTTTAGTTGTTGTAATAAGTTTTAGATTTGCTGCTTTATCATGACAGGATCAATAAGATGAAGAATGTGGCAAAAGAAGAAGAAAAATTAGCCAAGGCAATAGAAAAGAAGATAGCTAAGATGAAATTGATGGAAGGTGAAGCAAAAAAAGCAGCAACTACAATATCTAAGAAGACTTGCATATGTGCTCCAACTAATCATACAGGCTCATTCAGATGCCAACTTCACCGCATGACCGAAGCTCATAGCTCCTCATCATTGTCTGTTGAAGAGACTACAGAGAAAATTTACAACAATCTGATCATCAATCATAACAAGAGTGTTCATACCATATCCAATGGAAAGCAACAGAACAGACTATCCAGGTTTGCTAGGGCGGCATCATCTGCTAAAGTTTCCAATGACAAGTTGCCAATTACGAAGTCCCTTTCAAAATCTGAGCAAGTCAACTCAAGGTTTTGTCTACTCTCTGAGATGTAAATATCAGCTTTTGAGGTTTCCAAATATACTAGCTAGTTCCCTTCTCTTTCATTATTCTTTGCTTCCCAAAGGTTTACACACCAATGTCGATTTTCTCTTTTGGTTTGATGTTTTGTTATTAGCAACCTGAATTGAGTTTACAATAAAATTGGGTTTGGAATGGCATTGTGTGGGTGAAATAAGGGCAACTGGGTGCTTAGCTTTTCGGGTAGTTTTTACTCTTTTGATTTTATGTCATGTTATTAGCAAAATCTGAATTGAGTTTACAATAAAATTGGGGTTAGTTGGCTTCTCTTCTCTGTCATCCAGGAAAAACCAGTTGAATTGAGTTTCCAGTGTCCACAATGTTGTATTTCTAGTTTATGAAAGGTGAAAGTGGACTTTGTTTTAAGATAGAGTGCATTTTGATTGGCTAAAAGTGATATATACCATGTCATGAGTCATCTGCTATTAGGTATGTCATTGTATTATTATATACAACCAAATACTAATCAACTAAATGGAACTTTTTTAAGATTAAAAATGTGGATACATTATCCAAAAGGAGATCAAAAAGGAAATCAGTAATTGACATGTATAACACCCCATGATTGACATGTATTATTTTATTTTCTCATAATTTCTCTTTCCTACGTAAATATAGTTTGGGAATTTCTCTCTCTAATAGCTGAGTACCAAAAAAATTATCACTTGTCATCATCAACTAAAAGTCTAAAATAAGTAATTGTTTTTATTTAATTGATAGCGTACCAAAAATAGAAACGGTGAATCGGTGTTCTTTAATTGAATGGGCTTACTTGGGCCAATTTAAAACCGAACCCAATTGATCTCTCTCTAATCCTTACAAAATTGAAACAAGTTCTGAAAGTGCGATACTGCGCACCAGCTTGATTTCATGGTCTTTGGGTACTTTCGTCAAACAGTTTCCGGCTTCAAAGCCAACAGCGGCGTTATACCCATACAAAATTAGAACAAAAGCCTTAATCACCACCTTACCCACCAGAGTTCTGAGTTCTTTCTACTTTGAAATCCTTCTTAGTTCACATCAAATGGATCAAATTCGACAATACATAGATACCCTTCTTCAATGGAACCAAAATATGAACTTGACTGCTGTTAACAGAGGAGAATGAGGTCATTGAAAGGCACATAAGACTCCCTTTCAATCATACCAACTGTACAAACTTGTTATCAATTTCATTCCAAGTATAAATCTTCCGGGAACGACAAAGACCTGAACTTGAATCTTGTTGATGTTGGAGGTGGACCGACTCTACCTTTATATCAATATCATTAGCCATTGCTTGTCCGGATTGAAAAGTTGCCCTAATGGAGTCTATGAATAAGCGCTGTGTTTTCTTAGAGCATGTGGCTGGTTATATTGGGTTGTGTAATGTTCAAGTTGTAAGAGGAAGAGTAGAGACTTTAGGGCAGAACAATTTGATGTAGCAGTTACTAGAGCTGTTGCAGACATGAGAGTTTTAGCTGAATTTTGCCTCCGTTTTGTTCGGGTTGGTGGTTTGTTTGTAGCCTCAAAAGGCATGATCCTAAAGCAAAAGTTAATAATGCAGAGAGATCAGTTGAAATGAAGGGTGCTTCCTTGTTGCAAGTTTGCTCTGTTGAATCACAGAGTCCTTGTGGATAGAGAACTGCCATTGTTTGTTTGAAAGCTCGTCCCACTCCAAAGAAATATCCTCGTCATCCTGGTACACCAGCCAAGGCTCCTCTTTGAATTGGATCATCTGATTCTTGTTGTGCAAACCTTGGTTGATGTTCTTAACAAATTAAGGATGTTCGATTTCTATCTATTCAATTGTTCTGTAGAGTAATGAAAAATAACTTGATAATTTGGTGGTTTGATCAAACAACTATGTATCACCGTGCGAGTGCGTATCATTCTACTATTGTGCTCTCAGTAACCGATCAAATTGCCGTTATCATTATAGAGTGCAATACCAATGAGATGAAAATAATCAGGAATTGAACGTAGCCAAAAGTAGTCAATCAGAGCACCATTTTTGTAGAAATTACTTTTCTTTGTCCTACATACGTACAATGATTTACGCAACACAAAAACACAATCAAATATGCATGAGGAAATTTTTACAAACACGTGCAAAAAGTTAGGAAGCTTGCAAAGCTCTGACTCGTGTGGCTAACTCCCTAACTTGGCTACGCAGACGTTCAGGATTGCAAAAGAAATCAACAAAGACTCTTCGCTGAAGCCTGACCGCTTGAGCATGATGTTTTACAATCTGCATATTATATGGCATAGAAGCTATTAGCCTCATCTTATAGTTCCAAAAGAAAATAAAAAGCAACGCTATTTAGTTCTCTTTTAATACTGTATCAACCCTCAAAGTACTTATTTGTTGTATAGGATGCTAGTCGAGAGGCAAAAATGTTATAAGTAAATAACAAACTGGTACAAATTATGACTTTATTTTTTGTGATATTCACCGGTAGATGCAATCACTGCCAACCTTAGCTATATATTTGAGATTACCTAAGATTTCATGCAATTTTTCCAGAGTTGGCATAAAGTACATACCAAACCTCTCCCTCCCAAGCACTTATCCAAACTCCTATGATAAATTAACTCTTTTAACTCAGAAAGAATAGTGAAAGAGACAAGTTAAGCTCACCTCATTTTTCTTACAATGCTCAAGAGTCACCTCTTCAACTGCAGCAGAAAGTTTTGCATTTATCTTTTCCATTTCATCCAGCTCTCTCATCAATGGCTGCAAAATATTTGGATTTACACGAACAAAAGCAAAAAAATAAATAAATAAATATATATATATGTATATGTGTATGTGTATATGTGTGTATATATATATATATATATGTGTGTGTGTATGTGTATATATATGTGTGTGTGTGTGTATGCGTATATATATATGTGTATATGTATATATATATATATGTGTGTATGTATATATATATGTGTGTGTATGTATATATATATATGTGTGTATTTAAAGTCAGGCAAATGTGTTATGAAAAACAGAAAGGAAGAGAACAAAATTAGCCTCTGCTATGCAATGGCTTGCATGCAGTAAAAAGATGTAGCTCAAAAATGACAGACTAATTTAAATGAGCAACAACTAAAGCCTAATGAATCATAATACTTCACGCAAGAAACTCAAATCTAATTAAATTAACCAGGAATTCAATTCAACAATTATTTTTTTTAAATACTGCACAGAGAACCCACTAAACGTTCAAGCTTCAGTTTACGAGATTAGGTTTTTTATTGAAATCATGACTTCGAAATTAATAACATAATAAACGCCAGGAATACTTAATAATATTCTACATACAAACTATCGGGTTCCAAATTAGAATGTCTTTCATCAGCTATAATTCGACTGATTTCAAGTGGAACCAGTGTGAACAGGTTATATGTCACAGTTTAAAATCAAAGAGGGGGGAGTTCACAATTAAAACGTCATATCCACATATTCAATTACATGGGAAATGTAAACTACTTGTAATAAGTTAATACTGAAATAAGCAAGAACATTCAGTTAACAAAGCAAAGATTAGCAATTAGTGATGAGGGTACCCGAGGTGTGAGTATTGGTTGTGCAGTTGTTGAGGAAGCAAAAAGTAATTGCTGTAAACTTTGAATTAAGGTGCACCTGCAAAACGTGAAGAAAAAAAATAAAAGATAATTTGAAGAAAACAATGTGAAAAGCTTCCAAAAATAAGCTATATTTCCACAGCATTGTCCTTATATTTGGATCAAAATTGATAAAACCATTAGCTGAATTGAAAGAGGATTACCACGGATGGAAACAGGATAACTTTCATCTGTATTCATTTGAATTTTTTATTATTATTATCTTTTTTTTATATATATTTACTTTGCCTTTTTCTTCTTGAAACAGGATGTCAATAACTTTTGATATCTCAAATTAACAAATTTCATATTCACTACTTATTAGCTTCATAAGAGAGTGCTTAAGCATCAGTTTAGACATCTTTGCCAGTATTGTTTTGACTATTTTAGGAACACACTCTGTTGACTATAGTTTGAACATGGAGTTTCATAAATGCCTCCAGTATAGGAATATTAACAAGCAAATAGCTGGATACTGCCTCATCACATGAGAGTTGAGACTATAAGCCCATGATAGCCATCATGGAATTAATTAAAGATAAATCAAATTCATAACTTCCAATAGCCAAGATCAAGCAAGCGAGATGTAAAACCTGAGATTTAAAATTTATTATGAGCACCATCATTCTGTTACTTTATAACGTCAAACTAAGTTTAGCTTCCAGTATTAACTTAGGAAGGAGTATCAATGCCCAGATAATATTACTATTATGCTCAGGAGACATGAATTATAACACAACTAAATGGTGACATCAGAAAAAGTTGCATGTTTTGGAAGCTGAATGTGTATTTACGGAATCAACATGTAAATTGCATCACACAGGTATTTGGTGCTTATTAGGAGTCCACTACTAAATATAAGACGTACTATAATGGTGAGATAAAGTAGGTTAACTCACAGCTCATTGATACTTCTATTTCTGTCTTCAGGAAGAGAGTTATCCAGATCAGACTGAAGGGTCATCAAGTCTGAATGCAGACTAGATATCTGCTGAACAATACCAGGAGCTGAGACATACGATGATGATAACCCAGCTTGAGCATCTAAAAAAAATATTAAACCAAACACAAATTGAATGTTTTAATCAATTGTTAAACACCAACAATTTGACTTATAGTATCATAACCTGAAAAGAAAGCTACTTAATTACTCGAATGGATACTTAAAAGATCCCTAACACTGTGCAGAAAATGATCCTGATCATCAACTCCTCCTTGTTCTTGCACGTCAGATGCAGCTTGTATTAATGCCAAGCAGCGAGTCTATCATAATAAAGCAACATCATAATACATTAAAAAGGTGAACAAAATACAAGTCAACAACAAAAGACAGGAATGCTGATGTCAACTGAAGTTCTAGTATATACAGCAATTCATCAGACAGGAAAAGCAAGCATGTGACTAGCAGTGTAACCCCTTTTAATATTTACACTAACGACAAAGAAAAGGCTAAAAGCTAACAAGAATCTAAAAGACAGAAAATAGAGAAATATCAACAGGAAACAAGTTACAAAGAGATAAGAGTACAATGAAGGATAGTGTTGCAGCAGACAGGATAACAGAACAATATCGGAGGACAGTTAAAGCTACATAACAACATATTAAAAATCACTAATGGTCACAAAGGACAAAAATGTTCATCATTAATAAAGGAATCATCATTAATAAAGGAATTGTGGCAAAGAGACTAACTTGATTCAAAAAAATAATAATGAGCGCTTCAACATTTAAATTCATAGGCCTAAAGATAGATATAAATGTGACATCTCAAACACAGTTAGAAGACCCAGTGTAAGGGACTATTATGACAAGGATAAATGTGTATGAGGTCCTACCTGAACTCTGGACATGAGAATCGCATAAACAGACTATCATTACTGTTTCAACATGTATTTGGCATACAGATATTTGTTATTAAACAAGCTTACATACCACACGGCCTCTGCCGGCTGACAAGTAGGCTTGCAGCTCTGATTCAATAACTTTAAGCAAAGAAAATGCTCCAAGAACATTCTTCTTTTCCATTTGGCAAGCTATTTTGAGGAGCTGATGCCTTGCAAGCTGATTGACAAGATGATTTATGAACTGCCACAGCAATTAAAAATCAGTGTTAGAGCAGAGGGTCAGGAAGCACATTATATGGTAAAATTGCGCGTTTGGTAATGCCAACCCAACAACTTATGAACTAAAAATCCAGTACTCGGTACATACAATTTTCATTAATCGTGAAAGAACTATAGCAAGGGGCCATTTTAAACCAAGAAGACCCATCCTTTTTCTTTGGAATTCAAATTAAATTTTTAAAAAAGATGTAGCTAAACCATACCGCTTTTTGCCGATTAATATAATATTCCTGGCGCATGACCTTTAAATCATAATCGCCTACAAGTTCACAAAGATTGAACCAACTATTGCTTTCAAAAACCATATAAGAAAAAAGAAAACAGAATAGGTTATATAAACAAAGGAAACTTTCTAAGGGATACCTTGCAAAATATATGTGTCCTGGAGCTGAGCCAGCTCCCAACAAAGATCAGGAATATCCTAAATGTAAAAACTCAGTACAATAACGACGGCGGAAGCAAAACTCAACAAGAGAGATAATAGGAAACGTAATACATATCTGGTAAATAATTTACAAGCAGAAAGGAAGCAAGACCATGTAAAAAGAAATTAACAGGAGCAAATCCCTTATGGAAAGATAAAGCATCACAAAAGTTATATCTCTTCAAGCAATCCAAAAGTAGCAAGAAATTTCTGGAATAAAAAGGATGAGAGTAATTAAACGGATGGAGTTCAAGAAAAATGGGAATACAGAGCTCAGGCAGACCATTATGATACATCAAACCATTGCCTAAATTTATAACCTTATCCAAATAAGAAATAGATATGATACTTGACCATGTTGGTACCACTATTACTGTGACAACTAACATTTTAGAAAAATAATTAATTATCTCAAGAAACAACCTTAGTAACCATATTACAAGGTGCAGTAACCCCAGAATAAATCATCATATCAACAGAAAAAAATTATTGATAACAAAATCAACTTCAAAAGTCACCGTAAAAGATAAATAAAGAAAAGCCCACATAAGCATATGTATGAGAATGGATAATAGCTGCTTAGTTAAATAATGTATATAACAATATTGATACATCAAAATCAATCTTCAAACAGCCAAAAAGATAGTTATGGGGACATCTTATAACTGGAAAGTTAAACTAAAGACATTTGATATCAAACCTCAGATAACAATTTCTCTTCTTTGTGATAAAGACTTGAAACTTCTCCCATCAATTCTGAATGCTTTCTCCTGTTCATCGTGTAATGTACTCAACATAACTTATAATACATATAAGCATTAACAACCAAAGAGAGAGAGAGAGGAAAAAAAATAAAAAAGAAAGAAGAAGCAAATATTTTCCAGGATAAAGGTTTGTAGCTACTGTTGACCAATATAATACTCTCTTAAATATATTTCCCCAATATGGATGCTCTCTTTCATAGTCATATACTGATAGTTTAACATGATTCATCCAGATGGTTACATGATTATCTTTGCATAAATCCCAAAATTTCACATAAATGTTCATATAAAGTGAAATTTTGGAATCAGGTCCCAAAGTATTTATCAAATCCTAGTAAACTTGTTGAAGTGTTAAAGAACCCGAAGTTCAGTAGTTAAGAAGCAAAGAGTAAAGAGGTTTAGGTTTAGTCATTCAAAGACAACATATATTGAGGATTGGTTTTTGTCAGGTAGGATAGGAGTCATAGTCATAGGACTAGCTAAATTCTACTGTTTGTAACAGGTTTAGGTTCCCCCTTCCTCTTTTTTTTTTTTTTTTTTTTTTTGGGGGGGGGGTGGAGTGTTGGTTTTTGGGGACCCTGAGACAATGCCCTCAATGTCAAATGAGGAGAGGAGGCACAGTCTAATTAGAGAGCTATTCTTAAAAAAAATAAAAACCCTTTCAATCATTAATGTCATGACTACTGCCAGAACTACTAGTTTGTTTTTAAATTTCTTTACAAAATGCCAAAAGATATAATTGCAGATTTAATGAATCCTTTCAATTCCACACAAATACTATAAGCTCAAAACCAAAAACATCATATTTGCAGAATAACTCCAATTGTAAATTTAATATTCAAAACAAAGCTCAATTTAGCAGCAATGATAATGAAAACAACATGGGAGCACCATGTAAATCTCAATTTATTTAGGAGAAAAGTATGGGGAATGAAGCAACAGATTTAAACAGCTAAGAAATAGAAACAACAAAATTTAGTTAGTGAGAAAATTAAAAGGATAAGAACGTACAAAACAATAAAATATGAAAAGTTTACCTGAGAGAATGAAGATCGAGATGAATGTGTGCTTCATCTGAAGCTATTTGAGACTTGAGCTGTATCAGGATTGCTTGCTGTTTAGCATTTTCAACTTGAGCTTCTACCCACTGTCTTTCACTTGTCCCAAAACTGTTACAATATTAATAGAAATAGACTTGAATAAATTTCCAGCTACCAAAAGCAATCAACAGAAGTCCAGCATGCTGATTCCATTATAAAATTTTAATGCATACATTAAACTATTTTCTCATAACAGAATGCCAAAAGTGGGATGTAGTTTTCAAAAGATAGTACTTTCTCTCTCACACACACTCACAACACAAACATAATGCACTCAAATGCACAAATATACACGTACAAATTTTAGTCCTGGCCATTGCTGTCTATTTGCAGTTTCTAAAAGATTGTGGCCTGACCTCTCTCTCTCTCACCCACTCACACACACAAGTACACAGACGTACATGTGCTTATTCTATTCCAGAGCATTGTTGTAGATTTGTAGTTTCTGAAAGGTAGTGACATTACCAAAGATATTTTCATTATACACTAAACCAGGCATCTACTAAACCAAAAGAAGTGGAGTTTTATCAAATGCAGAACTGAAAACCCCAGGAAGAGCACACACATTGAACGAAGTCGTTGCAATTCTGATACACGCTGATGATGGGATTTTTCTAGATCTGCTCAAAACATAAAATCAGATACAGAAGTCAAGTTTTTGTTATTCCATTAGTAAGACGCTAGCAAAAGACGACATTCACAAACAAAAAAGTTTAGGTTAAGAATTTGTTTGGCATATGTTGAATGAACAGTTTATTTGAAGGGGTGAGGTAAAAAAAATTATCATTGTCCTCTTCAGTGTTCGGTTACTAAGAGGATATTTCATTATAAAATATAAAGTCGTTAAAGAGAATGGGATTGCACCAAAGGAAATTATGAAAATGAATCTCTCTCTCAAATGAACTCACTCACACTGAAGGAGGAAGCAAAATTACCTCGAGCAATGACTTTTGAGACATCATCAACAGTCACCCATGAACGCTTACTTTTTCCCTCCTCTGCAACTAACCGGAAAGGACCCTGATAAAATCACATCAGAAACTATCAGAAAATGAAAGAAATGAATAATATACAAGTAAATAAATAACAAAAACAACTTACTGTGTCCAACTGCTTAGAAAACCACTGATTTAGCTCCTTAATGCAAGATGAATCTCCAATCAAATATGGATGAAAGTCAGAGTAAGCTAAGTAGATTCCATCCTCTGCATGCAAGATTAGAGCTAAAAACTCATGAAAATATCAAATTAGCTGAAAAAGATAGGACAATATGATTACATAGTCCACTAGCATGATCTAGTCACTGCATCACATAAAAATTTCCTAATCTCCATTGAAGAATGAAACAAAGAAAACTGAACTAAGAAATGAAGTTTCTTTGTCTTGTATTATTTCAAAGCTTAGATGAAAATACAGGTATGAAAAGAGAAAGAACCCACCCCCTCCAGAATGATAACGAGCCAACTCATCCGCTGTAGAAGCAATCCGTCCAAGAACTTCATTCATCTAAATTAAGCGAAAGAGTATGAAAAACTTATTGTAAAGGAGAAATGATTAATAAAGAAATTACCATTTTATTAAAAAAAAAATACACAGGATTACAAAACTAGATGACCCAAAAATATATTTAAAAAAAAGAAGCTTTATAGCTGTGCACAAGTATTATAACTGAAACAATATCCTACACATTTAGGGTACAGTTACAGTAATATCATTCTGATTTGCTTATGTAAATGTATAACTAGAAAACAAAACAAATAGAAAAGAATTTAAGAAACAATCATGAGAAAGATGAATTTGTAAATTGCTATGTTGACAACTACTAATAACAAAAGTGATGCATAGTAGTCTACTTTTCCATTCAATTTCTCAAACTGATAATATACTCAAGAATCATCACATTTTCATACAGTACATTCAGTCACCAAAGATATTCTACCAATGACCCATCAATCAGAAATACACCTCCAGATTTCTTGCAGAAAGGCTATCATCTATAACTGTAAGGTTCCCATTGACAGTAGATGTAGCAGAAACTCGTGCCCGTCTACCCTGTATCAAAGTAGATGCCTGACCAGAAAGTATATCATATTGCGACTGAAGATTTCTAAGTTGTTTCTGCAATTCTAAAGCTTCAGTCCTGTAAGCCTGAGTTGCATCCCTAAAGAAAGTACACAATCAGAATATGTTGATGCATCTTACTAGCATAATGGTTATATCTTCAAATGGTGACAAGACAAGGGTGATGAACAGTTTCACATTAATTTAAACGGATAGATCTATTGAAGTAAATCGCTTAAACATCAGCACGAAAATTTTGTAATTTATCTTCAAGCTCTTCATACCTTATCTCAAATAGCATGGTTCATTGATCGGTAGTTGATATAATGATAGCAATGTTCAAAAGATATTGAAAACAAAAAAACACACACAACAACATAAGTTACCTAATGTCTTTCAGCCCTTCTTCGGCTCCAAAAACCGCTTCTTGGTTGTCTCTCCTAGAAGCAAAGGCAGAAATGCTACCATAAGCAGAATCCAAGTCTTCGCCCTGCCAAGAAACAAAAAATTAGTTAAATTTCATTTCACTTTCTAATGAAATTAGAAACTGCTTCTTGGTTGTCTTTCAGCCCTTAAGAAAGCTAACCGGCGTCTAACTGATATGTATCTTTTCAATGGCAGGATATTCTAATTTCTAATTAAGGATCAAAAGGTAAACAATGCTAAACAAGGATTTAAGAAATTTACCTCCAGCAGTTTCCCTTCTTGCAGGAATTGCTCATACCTACACACCACAAGGTCGACAACTAAGAAAACGATAACTTCACAGCTCACACAATGGAAATGTTCTCCATCAAATATCAATTACAAGAAAATAAAAAAAGCTGAAAGACGAACAAAAAAGTGGCAAAACCACAATGAATCAGATCAGAAAAGGAATTACAATTAGATTACATAAAATATAGCATAACGATTTGGATCAATTTCTGGAATGATGAGTATGAGAGAAAGAGGTAAAAAGAACGCAACTGTGAAAGCTCAGAGAGTGATAGAACATTAGAGGGACGAAGGCTAGAGCAGATCCAATCGAGAATAGGTCGAGCGTCGTCGTATTGAAACGGCCATTCGAAGCTGTCAGGGTCCAATGTTTCTGCCCCCTCGTAACCCAATTCACCCAACAAGGCGCACAGTTTCGTCCCACTCATTTCTTCCGTTCGTCTACTTCGACCATCTGAAATTTCAACTTGTACGTTGCGAACAATTGTATCCTTTCTTTGAATTTCTTGTTTAAATATTCCATAAAAAAGCATGTGTACAATACATACTTGTCCTTTCAATCCTCTCCCCCTTCAAAATTACTCTTTAAAAATAAATTAAGAAATAACTAAAATAATATAATTTATATATTTTTAATATTAAAAAAATTTAACAATAATATTTTAAGTTAAATTATTAAAATTAAATTATAATTATTTAAATATTTTTAAAATCAAATTTCTTTCAAAATAAATATTATTTTTATTATTATAAATTTTAAAAGTATTATATTTTTTAAATTTTTTTAAATAAATTAAAATAAATACAGTTTCAAATTTACATAATTTTTAAATAATAAAAAGAGTTTTTTATTTTAAATATGTGTCCGTAATTAATAACGTTCGTGTTGAATTTAAACATCTCATGCGTTTTTACTAATAATAACGATTTTATATTAGAAACAACATTTATCGGCAAAAAAAAATTAAGGATATTAGTACAAATCAACTAAAATTTGAGAAATTACTCTGTATACAAAAATCAAATTTGAGTCACAAATACTGTAATTATTAAAAAAAAGGTTCAATTTCTATATGATTAAGTACTTTCTGTAGCTTGGTATGTTGGTAATCTTTTTCATTAGCATGAGACGAGAATAGTCATTAAAAGGACATGAATCTTAAAACTAACATCTATGTTTCAGTTCGGTAAAGAAAGATCCAGGGCATCTATTTCAACGTATTATCTTTCCTAGCAAATAAAAAAATCCATTTGTTTGTTATCACAAAATACCTCTAGAGCAAGGGGAAAAAAAAACAATCACTGAGGAAACAGCCCCTCAAAATTTTGATGATAATACAACTATAACATATTTCTGAACATCTATTTTACTACAAAACAGGAAAACTCTTACTCTGATTGTAATTTACTACTTATAAGTATTTCATTTCTTAATTTGACTGCAATCAACTACTGTAATACTCATTTGACTAGAATTTAGTAAGACGTTGCAACTTTGGCCAATGGACTTGGAGGAAGAGAAAGAAGTACATGAAAGGAAAAGAAAAAAAAAACTAAGGGGCCTTGGTGTACTTGAAAGCATGAAAATATTCGTTAAGCCACAGCAACCATTGATGAAAGAGATGAATAGGGACTGGAGTACCCACTCAGACATCACTTCCGGCTTCCATAGATGTTAGCTAGTAGATAGATCCTTTGGCACTTTACATTTTCCTCTTGTTCAGACTAGGAAAAGTATCTTTCAACATCAAATGGCTGGTTCTTGGGGTTTGATTCATACAAGTTGGAAGCAGATTCTACACACATGGATGCAAATGCTGCAATAGAGATATGTAATTCAGGACAGCATTGAGAGGCAAGAAAAAAGAAAGGAGTAAACCCCCCAGCCCCAGCCCCCGCCCCCTTGTACAGGGGGACTCAATTCATTATAACATTCGCTTTTGAACAGTTTTCACTAAGTTATTTCTTTCCCTTAGTCACCCCACATGACATTTAAAAAGGGCTGCTTCAATAAGGATTGTTATAACTTGTAACTAGCAAAAAAAGAGCAGGTAAGTGAAGAAGCTCAGGCAGCTAAGCGAGTAAGCCAAGCCTCATTCAAAACTATGGAAAAACTTTCGTCAAAGTTAAATGAGCCAGTTTTACAATCCAACAAACCTTTCTCCCTCATTCTTTTGTCACGGTCATACTCAAACTTATCTCGAATTCGGCTAACTTTTTCCAAGGTATCATCCCCATGCTTGCCCACAAAGTTCCAATCCTGCAATCCAATATCCAGTCATTTCAGTGTAAGCATATAGATGCAAGTATGTTTTGGCACATCAGTAACTAGAACATTCAAAACAAAATTGAAGAAATTCATGGCCTAATTCCATCCAAAAGAGCTTTCAAAGAGGAAGGATTGTCATAGACTTATAAATGCAGTGGAAACCTAATAATCAATCGATGTGGGACTTCAACACTCCCCCTCACATCGATTTTCGACCGGAGATATGGAGCGCCTCCCCCTCACACTGACGTAGGGTTCATCCCCTACAACCGGTCGGGTATCGACCGATTACTTGGCTCTGATATCATGAAGAAATCCATGGCCTAACTCCCTCCAAAAGAGCTCTCAAAGAGGGAGGATTGCCATAGACTTATAAATGCAGCGAAAACCTAGTGATCAATCGATGTGTGACTTCAACAAAAATATAGCACGATCTAGTATTAGATGACACAGCTTGGGGAAATATAAAAAGTAAGCAAGACAAGAATGTAAAAGAGCTTTTCCCTACAAGAATTGAACAGAAATGCAAATTGTGCAATAACACAAGTAACATAAAATAGCATTAGGAGTCAAGAAAATCAGGGAAACACTAGTAATTTCATATAATCGTATTAAATCACAAATTTATATTCTATCTTTCAGAAATTTTTCCCTTGAATTCCTTAAGGTGTTGATATTGAAGAGAGACCTGCCACGCATTAAAAAGAAAAACAGAATTGTCTAAGAATTGCTATGCCAGCCAATACTGAATTCTAATGTGTATGAAATCAATTATATACCAACAATTAAAAATGAATACGATAAACATCAAGAATGAGAGTTCAAAAATTTTCAAATAACAACGTGAGCAACCAATATTGGTTATAAAGAAGAATTTTATTTCACTGTAACTTCTAGGACCATGAACTAGACCTAAACAGTACAACGTTCATTGCTTTTGATGCAATTGAAGATCGAGTGACTAAGTGATTAATTTAATACCTTTCTTCGGTCAGCATTGGATGGCCTATTCCTGTAACACAATAAAAGAAACAAATAATTTAGGATTTTGCCGTTATGGTCACATCACATTAATGCGATAAAATACAAATAATGACAAGTGAAATGATGAAGTAGTAACAGACCACGAAGAGTAAAATTTGTTTCGTCTAGGGCGGCACCGAAGAATCTGAAAGAAGTGGAGATGGTGACGTAAAATATATACTACGAGCTGAAAGTTTTCCGTTAAAGCAGAACCCTTTCTCCTTCTCCTTGTGGAACGGGCTGAACCTGTGGCAGAAGAATGAATGTTCACTCGGGGAGCTCTGAAAAAAAAAAGGTTCTAATGAATCCAAAGAAAAGAGTACATTATGGCCATGACTAACTAAAGATCATTGCCATCTCACAAATTATATGGCTATGATATTTCTCTTCAACATTGCTAGCAATTAGCGCATTAGTACTATTCAGTAGTGAAAGTAATGTGTTCTGAAATTAGTTATTGACTCCCAACAAAATATAGGGTGTGTTAAATAATAAAGACGGATCATGTTCATGCTAATTATGTGTGTTAAATAATAAAGACGGATCATGTTCATGCTAATTATGATGGTTAATGTTAAGTTATTATATTTGGTATTGTAATTCACTTATATTAATATTATACTTTGTTTGTAGTACACTAGTATTATTTTACTTGTAATACACTTCCACTATTTCACTTGTTCTATACTTGCACTATTTCACTTGTACTACACTTATTATTCTACTTGTATTACACTTGTTACAACTCTATAAATAAGGTTCTCTATGTACCTTCTAAATTACATCAATACAAACATTAAATCATTTTTTCTTCTTATCTCTTTATACTCTTCACATGGTATCAGAGCCTCTCATATAACTCTAGAATTTGTATCAAAATTTTGCCTCTTTTCAACACAGTAAACCACTATCACATTTACTAATCCAATCAAAATCAATATACCATCATCACACTCGTCTCATCCAAAAATTTCCATAGCCACTAAAATTAACCTCAAATAACGCCTCACGCGTCCTCACGGCTACCAAAAGAATCTATTCTCAAAACCCATGCGCCAACCACTCTCAAACCCAACCTGGCTCGGCCCAACCCGATACATCCCAACCCGGTTCACCTCCAATCTGGTTCACTCGATTTTGTTCTCATATTTCAATAGATCTGGTTCAGTATCATCCATGCGGGTTCTCCACTGGTTCCAAGCTTGTTTTGACTCTTCTTTTCATTTTTAATGATATTTTTTACCTACATACACTCCTTTATATTGTTTCTTTATATTTCCTCCATTATTTCATTAAAATGGACCAAAATGATGTCCCAAAACCAATATCTACCACTCTTGATGATACTAACTACCTAGCCTACGCACAAGTAATGAAAAGTTTCTTGAAAGGACGCAAGCTATGACGTTTCATAACTGGTGATATCTCTATAACCATACAAGAAACCATTGAAAACAACTTCTTATTTGCTGACCGCCTTGAAGACTGGGAGAGTAAACATCATTAAATTATTACCTGGTTCCGCAACACCACCTTACCCTCCATCCATGGTGAATTTGGGCTTTTTGACACTGCCAAAGAGGTTTGGAAATTTCTTGAGGCTCGCTTTACTACAATAGATTTGGCCAACCAATATCAACTTCTAACAACTCTTCATACCAAACGTCAAAGGGCTTATCAAACCATTAATCAATTTCTATCTAAAATGCATACTATTTGGGATCAACTCGCTCTGTTTGAACCAATTTGGACGAACAAGATTGATTCTAAGATGTTTGCAACTTACCGTAATCACCAGCATCTTGTTATTTTTCTCATGGCTCTCAATGATCGGTTTGAACTTGTTCAGGATTCCTTACTCCATTAGAGTCATTTTCCATCCTTAGATACTGTTGTGACCGAGCTTCGCTCTAAAGAAACTCGAATGGGGGTTTTCAAATTTTATCATATAAATTTTGTTCTTGCCACCTCTTTTTATCGTCCTAAAGGAGGTTCTAGAGAGGGCTTCAAACATCAAGGTTGCGTCTACTACCACAACCCCAATCATAAGCTTCTTACATGTCCCATTCGGGTATGTATATATTGTTACAAGAAGGGTTCAGGCCACTTTCACACAGATTGCTTTTGGAAACCCTCTCAGCATTCCTCAGGAAATCCCTCTCGGAATCCCCCTCAGCATGCTTCAAGTAAAACCAGTAACTCATTTATCATTGCTTTTGTTTATGAGGATAATCATGACAAATTTATCTTCTCCACTTAAGAACTTTAAGGTCTTCTTAAACATGTTCTCTCCAAATCTAGCAATCCTCCTCCTACTATCTTGTCTCTCACATCAGGTAAATCTTTATAGTATTTTGATTCTGCTTGTTGTAACCATATGACTCATGATACTGACATCTTATCTCCCACACAATATTCCATCTCCAAACCTTTAATTCAAATTGCTAATGGTTCACATATGCATGTTAATATTGTAGGTCAAGTTTCCACATCTTCTATATCACTTTTCTAACATCTTTCATATTCTTAACCTTACCCTAAATCTTATCTTTGTTAGTCAATTATACGAACTTGGTCTTACTATTACTTTTTCCTCTACTAGTTGTCATGTGTAGGATCCACAGATAGGACAGATCCTTGGGATAGGCCGTAAGGTTTGATGACTATTTGAACTTATCAACCTTCAACTACCCAATTCTTCTCATACTTTTGTTGCTGCTTCTACTAGTCCTATCAACCTATGGCATGCTCGTCTAGGTCATATGTCTATAAGATGTCTTCGTCCCTTAGCATCTTCTGGTAAATTAGGATCTGTTTTTATTTCTGATAATGTAAATTGTTTGTCTTGTCAATTGGGAAAACAACATGTTTTATGTTTTAATAAAAGTGATTCTACTTCTGTCTCTCTTTCTGACTTAATTCATTCTAATGTTTGGGGTCCATCCCCACATCCTACTATGGGGAGATGTGTTTACTTTGTCATCTTTGTTGATGATTATTCAAGATTCACATGGATTTTTCTCAAAAAACATAGATCTGAATTACCCAAAATTTATTATGATTTTATCCAAATAGTTAAAACCCAATTTTCTCAAAATATCAAAGTACTTAAAGCTGATAATGCTATGGAATATAAAGAAACAATTTTTTAAAATTTTCTTCGACAAAATGACATTCTTTCTCAATATTCTTATCCTGGCACATCTTAACAAAATGGAAGGGCTGAGCGAAAACATAGACATATTCTTAATATTGTTCGCACTCTCCTCATTTCTAGTTATTGTCCATAACGCTTTTGGGGTGAATCAGTTCTTACGATTGTTTATACCATCAATCGTGTTCCCATGCATATTATTCACAATCAATCCCCTTATGAGCATCTCTATAATACTTCTTCATCTTATGAACTACTCAAAGTGTTTAGTTATGTCTGTTTTGTTCTTCTTCACCCCCATGAACGCAATAAATTGGAACCTCGTGCTCGTCTTTGTTGTTTCTTAGGGTATAGAATAGAACACAAAGGCTATCATTGTTGGGACCCTATCTCTAAACGATTGTGCATCTCTCGTCATGTCATCTTTTGAGAACATAAAATGTTTTTCTCTATTTCCTCATTTCATGTCTCATTTCCTACCTCACTCTCATTTTTTAATGACCTAATTATTGATTTATTTCCTCCTGACATTCCTCCATTACCCTCACCATCATCTACTATAACTTCTCCTTATGTGTCTGCTCCTTCTGATGATCGTAGATAACAACATCCTCTAAAGACCAACTACCTTATTGTCTAGAGTCATCACTTCGTCGTTCTACTCGTGTAAGTAGTCTTCACTTTTATCTTCGTGATTACCAATATTTCTCTACTATTTTATCTCATCATGAACCACAAAAACTATAGATAAGCTAGTTCTAACCCTCATTGGTAGCAAGCTATGACAGATGAATTACAGGCATTAACAAAAGCACATACATGGGATCTTGTTAATCTTCCATCTAATAAATCTCTGATTGGTTGTAAGTGGATTTTCAAAATCAAAACTCATGCATAAGGGTCTATGGAACGATATAAAGCTCGTTTGGTTGCAAAGGGTTTTACATAGGAATATGGAATCGACTATGAAGAAACTTTTGTACCTGTAGCTCACATAATCTCTGTTCGTAGTATCATCGCTATTATTGCTACCCGAAACTGGAACATGTTTCAAATGGATGTCAAAAATGTTTTTCTCAATGGAGACATAACCGAGGAAGTTTATATGAAACCTCCTCCTGGATACACTCATTCACCTCATCAAGTATGTAGACTTCGTCGTGCTCTCTATGGCCTCAAACAAGCTCCTCAGACTTGGTTTTCCAAATTTAGCTCTACACTTATTGACTTTGGCTTCACTTCGAGTTCTTATGACTCTGACCTTTTTATTTGGAAGACTCCCACTGGTGTAACACTTATACTCCTTTATGTAGATGATATATTCATAACAGGGAATAACTCTAATGACATTATTGATCTCAAGTAGTTTCTGAGCCATCAATTTGAAATGAAAGACCTTGGT
The DNA here is from genome assembly GCA_033030585.1 of Hippophae rhamnoides. NCBI lineage: Eukaryota > Viridiplantae > Streptophyta > Magnoliopsida > Rosales > Elaeagnaceae > Hippophae > Hippophae rhamnoides. The sequence goes on from CM065429.1 coordinate 73,300,775, forward strand.
CATCTCCACTACTTCTTGGGCCTAGGAATCTCATTTGATTCTTAAGGATACTATCTCTCTCAAGTAAAGTACTCTTCTGATATTCTTAATCGGGTTGGCCTTACTGATTGCAAAACTACATCAACACCTCTAGAAACCAATGTCAAACTTACTCCATTAGATGGTACTATTCTCTCAGATGCCACATTATATAGACAACTAGTTGGCAGTCTTGTTTATCTCATAGTCACTCATCCTGACATTGCCTATGTTGTTCATCTAGTTAGTTAATTCATGTTTGTTCCACGGTCTACCCATTATATTGTAGTTCTTCGCATTCTCCACTACATCAAAGGCACCATGTTTCACGGTCTTCACTTCTCCAACAAGGCTAATATTCTTCTTTCTGCCTATTCTAATGCTGAATGGGCAAGTGACCCAACTGATCGTCACTCGTCCATTAGATATTATTTCTTTCTTTGAAACTCTCTCATATTTTGGCGAAGCATGAAAGAATCCCTCACTTCTCGATCCATCATTGAATCTGAATATAGCGCTTTTGCTTACACCACTCAAGAACTTTTTTGGCTCCATTGGCTACTTGCTGATATGGGTATTCTCCAATCAACTGCAACTATCCTATATTGTGACAATCATAGTGCTATTCAAATTGCTCATAATAATGTATTTCATGAACGAACAAAACATATCGAGATTGATTGTTATTTGGTTCGTCAACATGTTTTTCAAGACATTATTTGTCTTAAATCAATATCATCTACATATCAAATAGCTGACATCTTCACCAAATCTCATCTACCAAACAGATTTCAAGAATTAGTTTCCAAACTCAAGTTGATTGTTTCTCTTCCTCCTTGAGTTTGAGAGGGGATGTTAAGTTATATTTCCTATTGTAATTCACTTATACTAATCTTATACTTCACTTGTATTATTTCATTTGTACTACACTTATATTACACTTCCACTCTTTCACTTGTACTACATTATAAATATGATTCTCAATGTACATTTTAAATCACACCAATACAAACATTAAATCATTATTTCTTTTTATCTCTTTATACTCTTCAAAGTTACAATGAAGCAATTATGACAATCATGCTATTTTAAGGCTAGAAAATGTTAAAGTTAAACCAACATATGGCTACTAGCCGTCAACTCGATTCAACTAAATAAAGTCTAACCTGTGATCTAAACTTAATCGAATGATGTCAGCTTCGTATCGGCTTCCTGACATAGTGGTATTAAAAAGATTTATAGTATAATTTATTAAATTTTTAAGATTATCTTATTATAATACTAATTAATATATTTAATATATTTTTAATAAAATTAAATAAGAATAAAAAATAATAAAATTATGATGCATGATTGTTTATCATATAAATTTAATAAAAAAATTATATAACATATATTTAAAATTAAACCCTAAAGCTATAATTTAAATAAGATGAAATGATATTTAAACAAAAGAAGACAATATTGTATAATAAACTCATTAGAGTCACTAAATAAGAAATGAGATGAAATAAATTAATTTACTTATTTAATAAACGTTCTGTTAAATAAGAAATGAGAAGAGATAACATAATTTATTTTTTTAATAAAAGGTTTGTTAATGGTGATCTAACTATTCAATGGATTAGATGTGACTTTAGTCTCGATTAATATTTTGTATAAAATAACTTATTAACCTTTATTTCATATATAAATTATATTTTTTTATTTTTAATAAAATTTAAAAGTAAATTCATAGTACGTGTGAAACAACTATTATTTTATAAAATATAATAATTATTTAAATTATTTTTATCCTAAAATTTAAAAAACTTTATAATATAAATTTTAAATCCTAAACATTATATAGATGTTAAAAAAATTAATACATTTAATTAATATTAACGATGATTATTTTTTAACCCATATTGTATTTTAATTAATATAGATTATATTAATTTATAAAAATATTTTACTACAAAATATTACTTTTGATAAAATATTATTATATGATGATATTTTTCTTTATAAAAAGATAATAACATATTGAATAGTTATATTGAGATATTTATAACATATACAAGGAATAAAATAATAACAATAATTTATATTATATTAAATATATCAATTATATATAAGTATGATTAAAATTTAAATAAATATAAATTTTATTTATAATAATTTTTAAAATTTTATACGTAAAATTAATACATTATATACACAAGATTTAACTTCTATAACTTTAATATATTAAAATAAGTTTTATATTATTAAATCTTAATTTATTATTTTTAATTTATAGTTATTATATTTACTACTTAATATTCTAAAAGATTTAATCCCATCTAAAATAAATTATGACTCCTAGTATTTGTTAACCTTTATCAATGGTCGTTCATGTCGTTCAACATTCTATCAATACTGGTCAACCATCAATTAACGTTTGTGTAAGGCTGGACTCTATTCCACATGAAACATAGGGCAAGTCAACTAACTTATAATTTTCATAATTCTTAGAATTTAATTTAAGAATTAAATTGGATGAAATATTTATTTAGACACAATGAATAGGATTAAATAGTATAATGACCTTCAAATATAATGACTCCGTTGTATTGTCAAATGCTTGAAAGCATATTCTACAATTCTTTATTCTATGAGAGGATGCTTGGTTAAAAAAGAATACAAGTTAGAATGATTATAGAATTGAATAAAAATAAAAAAGATATTATTCTTATATTATTTAATTTGATCACTAGAATTAAAAAATAAATGCAATATTTAATTTATAATTAAAATATAATTAAATAAAAAATATATTATTAAAATTATTATTATTAAAATTATTATTTTTCTAAATTATTATTACTTAAAAATATTATTTATTTTTCCTAATTATTATTACAATTTTTATTAAAAAAATTATTTTTTAAATAATTATTACTTAAAAAATTTATTTAATATTATTTATTTTTTAAAGTGATTATTACTTAAAAATGTTATTTAAAATTATTTAATATTATTTAAAATTAACTATTGTTATAAATTATTATTAAAATAAAATATATTATTAGAATTATTTTTTAAATAATTATTACTTAAAAATATTATTTAAAATTATTTATTTTTTAAAATTATTATTAAAATAACATGCAATTATTAATTATTTTTCTCCATATAATTTACGCGTCTTTAAAATTAAGAATAAAATAAAAATAAAAAATTAATATGAAAATGGTAGAAAGATCACAAGGATGATGTAATTGTTATTCCTTCTTTTTAGGAAATTATTTTATTTCATTCTTAATTTATAACACAACTAAACATAAAAATATATATAATTAATTTAATTTTTATTTCCATTCTTACTAACAAAACATATTATAATCGAAATAATCTACATACCTCATAATTTTAAAAAAAATATGTTACATTTTTATTGATAAACATAATTAAATTTAATAAAAAATTAATAATTATTATGATATATAATGAGATATAAATAATAATAATAAATTAATATAATTATAATTAATAAAAAAATTAATATTGATATTAATTATAATATATAATGGGATGCAAATAATTATAATATAGGTTAGTCAAAGTAGTCTAATTTCAATGGAGAACACTAGTTTTTTTTTTATTTCACCTTGCGACAAAAGGACTCATTAGAAACAGCCTTCCGATTGGGGTGAATATAATAAGTTTAATCATTAGGAAAGCTTGAACAACTTTATTAATTTTAATTATTATATAACATTTATTAGATTTTTTAATTTTGTTTTTCAGCATACATTTTACCTTCCGTTATCATTTAGTATATATTATCATTTATTTTTCAAAATAGTCAAATTACTTATAATTTTATTTTAATAATAATTTATCTAATATCCTTACGAACTAAAACACAATTTATTTTAAAACACTTTAATATTAATTAAATAACAACATATGCAACGTACAACTAATTTTAATTAATTTTTATATGAATTAAAAATGTAAAATATTTTATATTATTAATTTCATTAAAGAAATATTATACGTGATAAAAAATTTAAATTACATTTTGTTCTTGAATTTACTTATTTTCAAGAGTTGTAATCTCCGTTTAAAAATTAATGCATAATTTTTATTTAAATGTTAATATAGAAATTTTTTAATTAAATTATTGATTAAAAAATAAATCTTATTTGTTAATTTATCATTAACATAAAAGTAAAATAATTTAAATTTATTTTTAAAAAATAAATATAAACCGTAAACTGAAACTAAGAAACGTACCAACTTAAATAGGTTGACATAATGTTTTATAGATGGTAGTTTATAAATAGATTTTAATTTTACATTCGGTTAATTTTTTAAACAAAAATCGATTAAAATTAAACCGCAGTCGCAAATGTATAAAAGCATTTCTAATTTTTTTTTTAAAAAAAATATAATCAACGTTTTTAGGAGAAATGATCTATAATTTTCAAATGATTGTTTAAGGCTGTAGATGTTATATTCCTAAATAATTACTAAAATAATTGTAAAATGTGAAGAAAATAAAAAATATATTTAAATGTTTATCTAGCAAATCCGAATGAATATTTAACTTTCTAACTTGCCTTGTTAAGTAGGTTGCAATTAATACTGCAGCCTGCTTATTTAGAACAAAATTAGACCAAATTAAGCATGTTTTATGAATTTAATCAAAACTAGGTGAAATAAAGATAAAGTGCCTTAAAACATAACGAATATAGGTAAAGTCCAAAACAAAAGGTGGGTAGCCTTTCCTCAAAGGCAAGAAGATGAGCAGATGAGCAGTGACTTCCCTTATAAATATTACACCCTGTTTTATAAATCAACCAACAAAGTAGGCCACGTGACATAAAGAAAAAAAAGGAGCGAGTAGATAAGGAGAAACCGACACAGCTTCAAGTCCGTAATGGCCAACAATATAATGCTGGCTGACATGATGCTGACAAAATGTTGTTGGAGAAAATCTTATGTATAGTTTTGGTATGTTTTTCTTTAAACATGATTTGCTAATTTGGTTTAATAAAGAGTTGAGTAAGATTAATAAGTTCTATCACGTCTCTTATAGTTGGCTACAAAGTTGACTTAATCCATGCTTTATATGAAAATGGTGGTTCGACGTTGATGTTTATATATAATTTAAACGCTATTCGATTATTAAAAGTGTGTAATTTATATATTTAACATTAATTTTAATATATTTTAATTTTAAGAATAATAAAACTACGGATTATACCATACAGCTCAAATCACTTTTCGATATAATTAAACGACAAGTCAAGTGGTTCCGTTTGACACCGTTATTGTATATATACCTATTTTTTTGAACATTAATTAATTACTTATTTATATATTAATATATTCAACTCCAATCTCAACCTTCTTAATAACACAAGTAGATGAAAATTTACAAATTCGGAATTTAACAATTAATATATTTTCTTATACATAAGCTCAGCTCTATTAATTATATACTAATTAATAATTATTAGTGATATTCACTTATCATTAGAATACTTATGGCATCACGTTGTCACATAAACAATAATATTTACGCTATCATTGCCATTAGAAAATTACTACTAGTATTTTATATTCAATAATGCATATAAGATGTAAGTATCAAGCTATAATTATGTTTATCCAGTTGAAATGAGAAAAAAAATATTAATTATGTTTATCCCAGAAACTTATGATATCTATAATAACTCAAAAAAAAATTATATTTTAGTATCAATTTAAAATTTATAATAATAAAAATAATATTAAATAAAATATAATCAAACAACTTCCTTTTAATAATAAAAATGCATAAAATAAATATAAAAAAATATTATTTTTATAATTATAAATTTTAAAGATATTATTTTTATTACTTTCAAAATAGTGTTATTTTATATGAAAACTTTCTCTAGACTTAAATTCATGGGTTAAGAGTTCTACAAATTTTATAATTATTCTGTATACATATTTTAGTTTCCTAATTTTTAAATTATATATAAAAAAAATTTGAAATTCATCAAAGTATATAATTTATCTTTTATCATTTAATGTATAATACATTAAAATCACCTAATTCTTTAAAAAGTTTGATCTATTCCAAGTAATTTTTTTTATAAAGGTAAATTTGAAACTTTCAAAAATAAAATCAAAGATTTCAAAATTACCCAAAATAAAAATTAATTTTTGAAAAAATTCAAAATATTTAGTTAAATAATCTATATTTCGAAGGAAAAAAAAACGAAAGGATAATATTAATAAAATATAATACTAGATAGTATGGCTGCTTTCACACAGACCCCGACAGTTGATAGTTATTATAAATTTTCCTGTAAATTCAAACGCAAGGGGGAAAAATAAATAGCAAATCAAATCAATCCCATCATGAAAAGATATAAATTATGGATACGATTCGGTAATAGCTATTTAGAGTAGCAAAATATCTGAAGATAACAAACTTAACAAAAAAAAATTAGGTGATTAATTAAAGGCTAATGAATGAGCATTAATATGAGATATCTGAGACAGTATTGGAAATGGGAAAAGAAGAAGAAGAAGAAGGAGGAGGAGGAGGAGGAGGGTATTTGATGGCATTAAGTTGAAGCTTACGTAAAGCAGCTTTGCCAAGATCAATACCACATATGTCAGAGAGTCTAATAAGGTAGAGTAATACGTCCGAGAGCTCCTCACCAAGGTGTACCTTTTCTTCTTCTTTCCATTCACTCAGTCCTTTTTCAACTTCTCCTTTCCATTGGAATATCTCTGATAATTCTCCCACTTCACCCACCTGTTTATTCATTTTCTTTCTATCACATACTACCATACTGGCAATTTAATTACTTTTATTCAATAAATATAAGTATAAATACATGTGGTAGTTACTTTGATTTATAAAAAACTAAAAAATAAAATATATAGTTAAAAATTTAAAATATTTATTTAAATTATATAAATATGTACTTATATTCTATTAATATTTTGCTGATATAAAAAAAATTATGACATCATTGCAAAAAAGATGTATTAATGTAATAGATCATTTACTAAAATAATTTATAATTTTTTTAAATAACTATACTGTAAACTAAATGTAAAATTTTATTTATATTTAAATAAATTACATGATATTAAACTACAAATTTATTAATAACTTATTTTTTATAGTATTAAAATATATGATATAAATGGTGAATATGTATCAAGAGAATAATATAATAGAAAAAATGGGTAAATATATATTTTTTCTTCCTTAAAGTTTAGTTAATTATAAATTTACTTTTAAAAATAATATCTTTTTATCAGTCTGCAGATACTTAAAGTTTTAAAATTTATTAAAGGGATCTGCAAAACTCAATAACATAATATACTTATTAAAAAAATTAAAAAAAAAATCTCACTATCATCGACTATATTATATTTTAAATATTAATCTGCCTCAAAAGTAATATTATTTTACCTTTTTATTGATATAAATTTCAAATTTAAGTGTAGATTGATAAACGAAGAACCGATACAAAAAAACAAGAGCCTAGAAATCAAAGCAATTAAGAAGAGGCTAATTAATATATATATATATATATATATATATATATATATATATATATTATTTGTTTTTATAAAAAAAAATTGAGTTTAAGTTATAAGAAGCAAAGGGTAGGCAGGCAATAATAAAATGATGGTGAGCAAGATAACAATATATATAGAAGCGATGGAAAGAGGGATTGTGGATAGTATATGAATAAGAGAGACATACCATAGCCAAGAGGAGATTTCTGGGACTGTGGTACTTTTCCCAATTTCTTTCCTTGGCAAAATCAGCCATTAGCTTCTTCAGTAGATCAAGACTCACACTACTCTCACCTTCTCCAGAAACCCCACTCATCTTCTTTAGTCTCTCTCTCTCTCTCTCTCTCTCTCTCTGGAAGACAAACTAAATTAAACAAAGACAAAATCAAATATTGAAGAACAAAGTTTGTGAAGAGAAGTATATTTTATACACACAGAGGTAAGACTAAGTGAAGACAGCTGTCACTTTTTCCAAAATTAGCGTGCAATTAATTTGGTGATCAGTGATTTCCTCTTTTCCAAATATTAAAAGCACCGGAGAAACTAACACCAGGGAAATCAAATATATTTTATCTAATAATTTAAATTTTATATATAAATATTAATAAAATTTACTCTAATATTATTTTAAAAAATAGATAAATTATAATAAAAAATACTATTAAATAAATTTTAATGATTATAATTTAATTTTAATAATATTCAATTAAATAATATTTATTAAATTATGAATTTTACTGTTTTTAAAAACATGAATAAAATATAAATAATATTATTTTTATCATGATAAACTTCAAATAATATTAGTTTTTTATAATTCTTTGTTAATGAATAAAATAAATATATTAATGTATTATTTATGAGTACTGATGTAACTTACAAAAGTGAATAAATAATATTAAAATATATTAAAAATACAAATTGTTAATTTACTTATACGTTAAAAGAAGATGTTACTTTATAAAAAAAATCTGAAATATTAATTAAAAAATAAATAATCTTATTTTTAGAGTTTACATCTATCAATGTAATAAAAAAAATTAACGAGCCTTTGAAAAAAATGTAAATGATTCAAATATATATAATATATATATAAGTCCCTATAAATAATAACAATTATTTTATTTTATTTTTTTAATTTTTGACTATTTTTATACACAAATAAATATCAAAATACACTTATATCTCATTTATTTATAAAAAATGTACTTATATCTCATTTATTTATAAAAAAATGCACTTATATCTCATTCATTTATAAAAAATGCACTTATATCTCATTCATTTATAAAAAATGCACTTATATCTCATTTATTTTTTATTTTTTGTTAATTTTGTACTATTTATTATTTATTTTTTATATTTTTTTATGTACATTAATAAATATCAAAATGTTCGTATCTACTTATCAATTGTTTGATAATTAATACTATTATATACTCATTAAATTTAAATAATATAACATTGTTTATATTTTTTAGAAATAATATCATTATTTTAAATTAAGTATAAAACACAAAATATGAGATAAAAATAAATATATTTTTTAATAAATTATTTTTAAATTACATGTTAATTTAAATAATTTTATTAATATAATTATTGTTTATGTATTTAAAATTAATAATAAAATATGTTAAAAATATAAAATTTTAAGTAAAATTATATTTTAAGAAAAGATGTCAGTGAATTGGAAAAGAGGTTTTCATATCGATAAGAATTTGTAACTTTTAGTTTCGGCATCAAAAATAACATATCAGCATATTATTTAATATTAATATATATTTGGGAAGAAATCTTTAACAAAAATAGAAATTGATAGTTGAAAGTAAGAAACAATTTTTTGACACACATGGTAACTTTTATTTTTCTAAAATTATACAAACTTAAATAGGTATTTAAGATTGATTGAAAATTGTTTTCAAATAATTAAAAAAAATCACGTTAGGTTTCCTTTGTCACCAATTAAATAGAATAAATTACATATTTTAATATATTAAATATTAAATCTATAAATTAAAAATAACAAACTGCAAGAAGCTAATTTTAACATATCAAAGTTTTAGAATTCAAATCATATTGATATGTGTAAGATATTTTTTTAAAAAATATATATATTTTATTTATTTAAATAAAAAATATAAAAATAATTAAATCAAATTACATCAAATCATTATATATTAAAAATTCAATTTTATTGTAAAAAGGAATAGTCACTTCCTTATCCTTAAACGGAGGGTTAGCATAAATTGGTTAGATTGTTTTTGAGCTATTTTATAATTCAATCTATAATGTCAATTTGAGAGAAGTTGTCATGTTTGTTTTACACTTATAATTATAATATGATATAAAAGTATATTCTGATTGAAAATAGAAAAAAACATATCATATAATTTAACTTTAAAGTTATTAGCATCACATATTTTATTTAATTAATCTCTTATCACCAATAAGTGATAAAATTGTTCTAGTATGTATTATACAAATATAAAACTATGATTATTTTTAAAATTAATCATTAAAAACTTCATATATAATAATTATAGAAAAATTAAAAAAATTAGAGTGCAATTAACAACTTACAAAACATCAGGTGGAGCTATATATCTAGGTGAAACATAAGTAATGAGAGTGATTATAAGTATTTAAGTGAGAGTGATTATTGATTAGGTTTAAATTTTTTTAATACTATAATCATTTAAGTGAGAGTCATTATCCAACCGAATTGACAATGTCGGTTTTGATATTTTTTTGGAGTTATTTGGATCAACGAATCTCTAAAAAGAATTATAAGTTTGGTTTGATCTTTAACTTTGATAAATTGTTGATTTTTGAAAAAAAAAAGTGTCCACCTCTACTTCAAATATTATCAAAAATAAGTTGTAGGTGTTTCTATGATAATTTAGTGATATTAAAATTTCACAAATTTGATACATTCGTCATATTTCTTCAAATTAATATATTTTAGTCAAATTACTATTATATTTTGAACGTTTTAATTATTTTATGATATTTTTTTATTACTAAAACTTAATTTAAATTAAAATAAATATCACTAGTACATACCTACTACTAGATATTTAGATATAAAGATATCTCAATTAAAAAATTAGAAAATAAATATATTAAAATCATTAAATTTATCTAAAATGATTAAAGTATCTACGAATGGACAAGTGATGTGATTAAAATATGTCAATTTAAAATAATGTTATTAATGTATCTAATTTACGAAACTAAAGTGATATAAAATATAATTTCTTTTAATGAATTACCTTTAAATTTATTTAAAAATAAAAAAATAATTTATATATATAGATAAAATATTAATCGAAATTAAAACCTGATTTAACCTTTCACGTGACTCCGTCGGTGTTTGTTACTAATTCTGAAACGAAGATTAAAGAAATATATTATATGTGTTGCGTGTGTCTTATAACAATATAACACAACGCCAAATTGAGTAAAACACGAGCGTATTACAATAATTTTAGTGGAGCCATAAAACCTGGATGTGCAGGTTTTATGGTTATTGTTTATTTTTTCGTTTTCCTTATATACATTGTAAACTCTTGTAAGAACAGAACAGAAAATAATAATGAAATATACTCATAATTATCAGAGAAACACAATATTTTGACATGGTATCGAGCCAGGATATCATTGACTCATGAGCTACCTGTTGATTGATGGAGCTACCATTTTGATTTCGATTCGATTTCATTGATTCATTGATTGGCGATTCATTGATTGTGATTCCTGATTCACGATTCCTCGATTCGATTCCCGATTCCCGATTCGGTTTTTGGTTTTGGGTGGTCGATTGTAGCGGCTTTTCGCTTACTGAAGTTCGATTTCGGTTTATATTGGTCCCGAAGCTGCCGGTTCTCGATTTCTTATGTTTGAAACCGACCGGTTGCACATCGAAAAAAACAACACAAAGCAATAGTAGTATCGCAAGATGGCCATTTAACAACATCGGGCCAATTGTTAATGATTCGATTAACCGCTAGCCAAAAGCGGCCGTTAGAAGAACACCGCCTGTCACGCGAATAGTGGTCGACTCTTCTCTCGCAAAAATAAAACAATTATTACGTACAATGGAAGGCGCTGTTTCATTATAGCAACGTAATGAAGAAAGCGGCTAAGAAGAAGAAAGACGTACAGTTAAGAAAGCAAAGCAGACGATAAGAATCGTTTTGGTCAGAATGCGGATAAGAATCGCTTTTAGGTTATAGTTTTTCGTTGTCTCTGCTGGGTGGTTGGTTGAGTGTAGGCTTATCTCGCTGGGGAAGAAAACGCAACAGTGCGTGAAGAAGAGGCCATACAGTTAAGTGAAGAGCGGTCACAGGGAGGGAAAAGGAAAATTAGGGTTAGCAACACAGAAGCTGCGCTCATTTGGAAATTTTTTTTAGGCATGGCAGAATCTAAAGATTTAACCACCAATTTCATATTGGGCCACGGCGACGACGAAAATGACCTAAGTTCTAAGCCGTAGCTCAACCCGTCTCACAACCTCCGCTTAATCAAGCATCGATCGGCCCCATTAGTATCAAGTCGTGGGAGGATCCAACTACGCTCATGGTCCTGTGGTAGAGATGTATATCTCTGCAAAGACAAACCGGGATATATTAATGGAGAATTTCCTCAACCTCGCCGAAACCGACCCCTCATTCGTGAGATGGCGCACCGAAATGCCATTGTTAAAGCGATGGTTGATCAATTCGATGGATCCTCCTTGATTGCAAATTTTATTCGATTCCCAACCGCAAAACAAGTTTGGGATTCTCAGCCTACCTACCATGATGGTACCGACACGTCTCAAGTGTACGATCTTCGCCGTCGAGTTACTCGTACTGCAGCTGCAGGTGGATCCATTGAAAAATACTACAATGATCTTCGCGGTTGTGGCGTGAAATTGATTTTCGCTCGTCCTAATCCAATGGAGCTGTGCGATTGATATACAAAAATACAACTCCATCATACAGAAGATCGGGTGTATACCTTCCTCACGACTTGACTCACGATAGATCGATAAAACTTCGAGTGACGTGCTTCGCATAAAACCATTTCCTACGGTGGAACAAGCCTACGGATTCATCCCGTGGAAGAGGTCGCAACGGTGATGATCAAGCGGTGTGTAGATACGACACCGGAGCGATTATGGCTTTTAAAGGGGTCGAGGGACACCATAATCTAATGCCACCAAAAACAGGACCTTCGGGTAGCAAGAAATCCACTGAAATCCACCGTCTCTTGACATGAAATGTGGGCCATTGCGTAAACTCCAAACACACCCGTGAAAATTGTTTCAAACTACATGGGTATCCGTAATGGTGGAAATGATCTTCAAGCACGGAAGAAACGGACACCACAGGCGCGAGCAAATGGCTACCACGCTGCCTCACTATCCCTCACTTCTCGTGCCGAATCTTCCCAGATCCAGGTATTTCGTGTAAAGCATTTCACATCTCTACCATAAGCTAAAGAGGATTGGATTCGGACTCGAGCCACAGATCACACGACGTTCGACCCAAACGATCTATCCAATACAACCTGAGCCAAGACGAGTCGTGTTACATAATGCAAATGGGGTCACTTATCCGGCCATGCGAGCCTGAACGGTGACCTTATCTCCTTCATTATCATTATCTAATACTTTGCTAGTACCTTCTCTCCGTCAAACCGACTAATGTACGTAAGTCGTCACTTCGTACCTTAACCGTGTAGTATTGATGTACTCTACTTTTTGCCTTCTACAGGATATTCTCACCAAAGTGAGATCATTGGGCGTGGTACTGGTGAGTATGAGGGCTATATTATGTGGATGACCTCGGTTCGGGCAGACGAGCCAATCACATGCAATCATACCGTTGGTAACAAGGAACCAGATTTGGCTATGTCATCGTAGATTTGGGCATCCATCATTCTCGGGTATTTAAAGCACCTACTCCCGCTTTATTTTCAAATATCACACATTCAGATTTCAAATGTGATACTTGTATCCTAGCAAAAAGTCATACGCCTTATCCTACATGGCATGAATAAAAGTGTGGCTCCTTTTGCTTTGGTACATTCTCGATGTTCGTGGGACCTTCCCTGGCCATTACGTCATCTGTCGCTCGGTTTGTTATTTTGTTGATGATTGTACACGAATGACACGGCTTTACCTTCTCAAACATAAAGATGAAGTATTTGCTATATTTCACATGTTTCACACCATGGTTCGACACAATTTTCTCGAAAAAATTAAAATACTTAGGTCTCGATAATTGGAGGGAGTATGTTAATCAACAATTCCTGACATGCTTTGACAACCACGGTATTCTCCAGCGAAACCTCCATGCTCACAAACCCCACAATGTAATGGGACCATGGAGAGAAAAAATCAAGATATTTTAAGAAACGGCTCTGGGCCTTACTAATCGGGTGCACATATGCCTAATAAATACCGGGAGTGATGTCACTACTGTATCTACCGAATCGAATGCCCACAAAGACCTTACAATTTAGACTCATTAAAAGTGTTATCCGATCATCTTCCTTTGCCTACTATTTTGATGCTTCCGCCCCAATCTTTGGATGTGTTGTTTTGTCCACCTCCATAAAAATCAACGAACTAAGTTGGATCCGTGTGTCCGATGTGTATTCTGTGGTATGGTGTACAAACAAGGGTATCGATGTTATGATCCAATTACTAAAAGACACTATACTACCATGGATGTCACTTTCCTCGAATCAGAATATTTTTTCCCATCACCGGTATCCAATTCCACTCTTCAGGAGGAGAGTTATGGTGAAGAACGAAATTGGCTTGATGTTGAAATATTAGACACAAGTCCAACATACTCTGATCGTACAATAATATGGAGGAGCCCGTGATCTAGACCCGAGCTTGACCTTCCAAGAACTGAAGCTGAAGTAGTACTTGATTCTCCAGAAGATGAAGTGGTTGATGTCTCCCTCCATTCTCTAGTACCCAATGATCCTCCTGCTGAGAACACTCCTGAGGTAAGTTATCCTATCACACCTTGCGTACTAATGCTATGTATACATCCGTTGGTTATGTTTTACCTTTCGTACACAATCGAGGTAAACCTCCAAATCGATACTCCCCAGAGAAGAACGACAACCCAAGTATCCAATAGCAAATTATGTATCTACTCAAAGGTTATCGAGAACCTATCGTGGCATTTGCACAAACACTCTCCTCGTGTCAAATTAGAGTATCATTAAGCCTTATCTCGATCCAAAATGGACTCAAGCTATAAAAGAGGAATTATGAGGCACTACGTAAGAATAACACACGGGTGTTAAGCGAGTTGCCTCAAGGAGGAAGATGGTAGGATGCAAGTGGATTTTCTCCCATTAAGTATAAAGCAGATGGGTTAGTTGATCGTTACAAGGCGAGGTCAGAAGAAAAGGATATACACGTAAACACGGGATAGATTATCAAGAAACCTTCTCACCTGTTGCTAAACTAAAAACTCATGAGAGTTTTGTTATCTCTTGCAGCAAATTTAGATTGGCCATTGCACCAACTTGACGTGAAGAATACCTTCCTTCATGGCGACCTTGAAGAAGAGATTTACATGGATATCCCACCAGGATATACTGTTACATCAGGAAAAAAAACTGCATGTAAATTACAACGAGCATTGTATGGACTAAAACAATCACCTCGAGGTAACAACAAAGAAACTCTGATCATACTCTTTTCCTAAAACATAGATTAGGGAAGATAACAGCCCTTATAGTCTATGTAGACGACATGATCATTACAAGGGATGATAAAGAAGAAATCTCTAAGCTTCAAGAACAACTGTCAAATGAGTTTGAAATGAAGAACTTAGGAGGGCTCAAATACTTTTTAGGTATTGAGGTAACAAGATCAAAACAAGGTATATGTCTTTCCCAAAGGAAATATACTCTGGACCTACTAAATAGAGGCAGACTACTAGATTGTAAACCTGGCGATATTCCAACGGGTCAAAATCATAAACTCGGAGAATATGTGGACCAAGTACCAGCAGATAAACAGAGATATCAACGGTTAGTAGGTAAACTCATATATTTATCTCATACTCGACCGATATTGCTTATGTGTGAGTGTCGTGAGTCGGTTCATTACGACCGCCCAAGTGAAGACCATATGGATGCGGTCGCCATACTTCGTTACTTAAAATCCTCCCCCGGAAAGGACTTATGTTTTCAAAGAATGGTCAATCGAAGTTCTTGGATATACATTGATCGGGCAGGGAATACGTAAGGATGAAATTCATCACTGGTACTTTACTTTCGTGTGGCAATCTTGTCACATGGTAGAAGCAAGAAGCAAAATGTAGTTGCCTTATCCAAAGGTCTGAAGTTGAATTTCGAGGAATGGTCAAGTGGAATACGCGAGCTCCTTTGGTTGAAAAACTTCTAACCCAGATTGGTGTTGCTCCTAACTCGAAACGAACTTATTTTGCGATAACAAAGCGGCCATTGCCATATCTCACAATCCAGTTAACATGATCGCATCTAAGCACGCTAAGTGGATCTAACTTCATCAAACAGTAATCTTGAAGAAAAAGATTATTAAGCTTCCATTTGTTAAATCGAAGATCAATTGGTGATATACTCACAAAATCATTTCCGCAAGGAACTTCTACAACTCAACGACAAGTTGGGCGTAGACATATACGCACCAACTCGGGAGGTGAGCGCACACAATGTGTATAATATGGCAGACACAAATGCTGATGGAGTAAAAACGTGAGCGGTATAATAACAATTTTATTGAGCCATAAAACCTGGACGTATGTGTTTTATGGTTATTGTTTATTTTTTCGTTTTCCTTATATACATTGTAAACTCTTGTAAGAATAGAACAGAAAATAATAATGAAATATACTCATAATTATAAGAGAAACATAATATTTTGGCACATGGTTTTTTAATTATTATTATTATTGTTAATAAGCATTAAAAAAAATAAACGATGACTCATGTAATTTAATCGAGTCAGAAAATTTAGAATATTAAACTAGTCAATGTAAAAACATAAGCTAATAATCATATAGTTAATATATATATATAATATTAAATTAATACTTTAGCATTAAAAAACAGTTTGTCTCGTAAGAATCAAGAGGTAATTAATGAAATTAATAATTATGACTATATTATTATTTTTATATCTATTAATAAGCTACATTAAAATATTAAAAAATGCTTTCATATTACAGCTCAACTAATTACTTTTATTTATTAGTGACTTAGTGTTACCTTGAAATTGTGTTTTCCTAAACATTTTACCTTCAATATTTAATATTAAAGAAAAGAAAATAAGGAATAGAAATTTATGGGGGCATTACTCTTTTTTTTTCTTCCTTCAGGCACATATTTTGAGTTTCTTAAGAAATTACAAAAAATAACTATTTTTAAAATTATAACAATAAATATAATATTTTAATAATATTAAATGATTTAAATAGAATAAAATTTAATATTAAACGAATTTAAATAATTAGATTTTGATTTTAACGTATATAAATCATTGAAATTTAATTTAAACGGAGTAATTCTCCATAAATTTATTTTAATAAAATATAATAATTAAATATAAAGAGTATTATTTTATTAAAAATATTATCAAAATTGTTTAAAAAAATTTAATTTAAGTTGTCTAAATATAAATTTTGTTTCGATGTAATTGAGGAGTGAAACATGGCTTTGGAAATGATATCTGAGAGTTAGGTAAATATAGGGTATACAACGGATGGAATCCATAAAGTTTTAGTAAATTCGCAATGAGACCCAATTCATACCTTACACTTTTCATCTCCACTTATTTATCATTATTATATATTTTTTATTTTAAAATTTGTAATAAATATAATTAATAATTAGAAGTTTTTTCGTTAAAAAACAGGCACTTAAGTTCTATTATTTTTTATTAAATAAAATAAATATTTCATAAATATGATTCAAACTTTATATCATGGTAGGATGGAGATGGAGAGTCTTACCATCTTTACTATAAATCAATTCCCAAATCTCAAATTGGTAAACGAAAAAAACAAAAAACAAAAAAACTAGTACAAAGCAGTATAAGAATTGAGCTTCTAATTGTGAATCATATGGCAAGGAAGCTTTGAAATTGAATAATTCTTTATGTTTATTAGAAGAGATTGAGCTGTTTATATAATATTCATGAAAATTTTTACTATTATAAAAAATTGTATTTAAATCGATATATAAAATTCGTTCTTAAAAAATGATTTATAATAAATTTAAAATCGGTTCGAAGTAGAATCGACGTTACACATAGCGTCGGTTCGACACGTCAATTGATACTACGAACTACGTAGATAGTATCGGTTGACACGTAAAACCGACGCTACACATATGAATATTTCTTTTTCTCTTCTTTCTTTCCCAAATAGAAACTATTCCAAACATTGTATAACTCTCAAAAACTCAAAACCTCATCCACTTCTCCTCCACTCTTTCTCATTTTTCAACCACGAACACCAATTTCAACGCCGGTTAGTGGGTTTTCTTACTCTTTAACTTATCTTTTAGATCTCTTATTTTTTTAGCAAAATACTCAATTTTTTCTTCATTTACTCTTGTAAGTATTTCTATTAATCATACGCGCTTATTATTCATATTTTTTCTGCTATTATGTGTTATTATTTATGTGTATAAATTTTTGTATTATATATGTAAGTTTTGTATTATAACATCAAAAAAAGAATATAATGATCTTGAATAACATAAGACAATAACATGATAATTTTTCTCCTATTAATTGATATTTTATTTTTTAATTTTTTGTATTATTTAAACTATTTGTTAAATCGATTTTGGTTTTTTTCTACTATTATGTAGTAATCGAATATAGGTTTTAATTTGAATATAATAGAAAATGATTAAATTTTGTAAAAAAAAATTAAAAATTTAAAGTTGGTTCAACGCATTAACCGATTTTAAATTTTAAGTTATTCCATTTAAAATAGGTTTAGCGACCCGACTTTAAATTGGTTTAAAGTCGATTTTTAATCGACTTTAATAGTCCGTTTTATAATAATGTTTGAAAATACATGTTGACCATGCATGATAAATTTAAAAAATACATGTGTTAGATAGGTATTTAAATTACTCTATACGTTAGAGTAAACTAAGAGAATATCATCCAATATCCCCCTCAAGCTTATGGTTTGTCAATAATCATAAGTTCACTTTTAAGGAGTTAAATCTATCTATACTCTAACCGTTTTGTAAAAACATCTATTAGCTTGTCTTTAGAGCTAATACATGACATCCAATTTTTTTGATCTTTGATAAAATGATAATCGATTTTGATGTGTTTAAATTGAGCATGTTGGACTGGATTGCATGCCATGCATTGAGCACTTAGATTATCACATAAGATACCTAGAATAACTTGAATGCCAAGGCTGAATTCAGTAAGAAGGGATGAAATCTACACGATCTTAATTAGCCGGTGACTTGTATTCAAATTCAGTTGAAGATCTAGATACAATTTTATGTTTTGCGGTTGCCCAAGACACATGATTTCCACCATGGAAAATGCAATGACCTTCCATGCTCTTTCTATTATCTTGACAATTAACCCTATATGCATCAGTGTATGCTATTAGATAAAGTTGTGTGGGTTTTGTAATATACAGCCCATGATTTAGAGTCCCTTTAAGGCAATGAAGAATTCTTTTAGTAGCTTGCTAGTGAGAATCAGTGAGATTGCTCATGAATTGAAATAACTTATTTACTAAGATGGCAAGTTTAGGTTTGATCATGACACAATATTGTAGAGTACTTATAATACTTCAATATAATGTTGCATTATTAAATGGGATACCGTCAGATTTTGATAAGATTTAGCCTGATACCATCACGCCATCTAGTGATTTTGAATCAACAAGGTGTTTCTTGTCTAATAAACTAGCAATATATTTTGATCGACTCAAGTGGAAACTTGAATCATTCCGAAAAGTAGTGTAGTAATCTTATATCCTTCAAAGCAAAGGCTTTAAGCATATCAGTAATTACTTTGAATTCTAAGGAGATTATTGACAAGTTTGAACTCTAAGGAGACTATTGACAATGATGATTATATCATCTACATAGATGATAAGAAGAGTAATGTTAAGAGCATCAGTTAACACAGATAGACTTGTATCAGATTTGGTCTTAACAAAACCATATGCTTGGAGGTAATTGTTTAGTTTTAAAAACCAGACCCGAGTGCCCATAAAAGGCCTTCTTGAATTTAAGGAATAAATGGCAAAGATATTTCCTTCTTATCATGGATGATGCTACTAGGGATGAATCTCTGATACAATGTGAATCATATGATAAAGAAGCTTTGAAACTGAATAATTCTTGAGGTGTTATTAGCAGTTATGAAAACTGTGAGAATACATATTGAACATGCATGGTAAGTTTAAAATGCATGGTAAGTTTATAGAGGAGTAATTATTTTAGCATATAGCGTTACTACTATACGCTAATTAGTTATGACAAACACATCTATAATGATAAGCACTATTCATAGGGTCATTTCCTTCGACAGGAACTTGTTCAGCTCTGCACTTGTACCTGCATCTTCTACATTCATTAAATGTGCATCTTGGTGCTGTCGATCCAATCATCAGTCTCCTATTATTCTTTTTAATTCCAATGAAAAGCCCAAATAATTAAAATAATAATAATCATTCATATAAAGACAACCTCAGATTTTGTTCAATTAACTTAAAATATATTTTAAATTTGTATAACTGCTTATTACCTGCATATGCAAATCAGTTTGTGATGGATAAGAATGATAAACGACCTTTTGTTGACAAGTTCTGGCTTCTGCAATTTCAAAAACACATTATTTCCATGACATGGAAAATAAGTTTCTATTTGGAAATTAAAGAATATAATTAAGGGAATTAATGGGAATATGAAAATATGGTATAAAAAGTGGGGGAAAACATAAAGGATATAAGACTAAATTAATTCGAATAAAATATAGAATAAGTTGGTTGAACTACCCTTTAATTAAGAAAAGTATGTATAAGATAAGTAGTAAATTTGAGTAGAGTCTAAGACCTTGTATAGCATAAGCTGCAATAATCATGGTCAGTAAAAGTAGTAATCTAATATTTGAAGCTTTGGAGGCCATTTTATTACTTAATTTAGTTTATTTAATTGGAATAAACTTTTGAGTGGGAAAAAAATAGTGGTGAGTATAATGAAATAAGTTTAATTAGAAGAAGAAGAAGAAGAAGAAGAAATGGAAGAAGAGAGCTAGGAATAGAGAGAGAAGGAGCTGTGTTGTTGTCGTGACTGGTTATCATAAGGTAGTGATGAGCTAGTGACTACTAATGACCATAAAAAGAGCAAAAAACTCTTTTTTTTTTAATCAAGTTATTACAGTCTCCATAGTACTACATCTACAACCTTCTATTTTCTTCTGACACTGTAGGAATACTGGAACCTTTGCTTTAATTGCTAAAAGGTCCTTAGTTTTTTTTTTAATTATTAAAATTATATACTGTTTACATTTTCAAGGGTTAGGAAGGATTTTACGTGCATTTTTATACAACAAAAGAAGTTTGTGTACTGGTGTCATATTTATTTGTCTTTGTAATCTTTTTTAATTAAGCTAAAAAAAATTATATATATTTTTTAACATTATAAAAAATTAAATTAAATTATTTATAAATCCTCAATAATTACAAAATAACTTGTAAGACGTAGTCTTTATTGTAATCCAAATTTACAACACAAATTATAAATCGTGTGATTCATGTGTTATGTATCTTTTGGAATTTGTGAAAAACACAACACCTTGGATATTATAACTGGAAGCTTCTACTAAATGGAAGATAATGCAGAAAATATATATCTTTTCCTATAATAAAAAAAAATTGCAAATTGTGGGTATACTCGTTATTGACTCAATCAATGGCGCTTCATTTTTTCTTTTTTTTAAAAAAAAAATATTATACCCCAGCTGTTATCTCTTTGTTTTATCTATATTATATAACTTGATTTTTGCTTTTGATTCATGATAATTGGAAAGAACTTTCCTTAAATAGGAATTTGTTTTCTAATAGTTAGTAAAATTTTAAATTTAATTATTTAAAATTATATTTTTAAAACGAAATTATGTTTTTCTAAATTTTAATTTTTTAACATTTAAAATTTATTAAAAATTTAATAATTTAAATATGTTTATATTTAAATAAAAAATATCTAATATTTTTGTTTAAAAATATAAATAATAACTGAAATTTATTCTACTACTTTCTAGTAGACCTGCAATCATAAATTAAAAACCGTACATTCTTGCGATAGTATTATCTGGACTACAACACCGATATATGTTAATTGTATAAAAAATTAAATACATTGTACGTCACATAACCATTCAAAGAATTCAAAATGTGATCTAAATGCTACAATAGGATATTTATCGGTTAAAACTTAATTTAAAGAACATTTAAATTCTTATAAATATTTAAGAGTTTCTAATTTCAACATTTCTTCTTATAAATTAATTAATATAATATTGAGGATAAGATAGAGAATAATAATATTAGTGATTAACTAACCAGAAGTAACTACAAATATTACTACAGTCAAAAAAATTAGTAAAGGAAGAAAAAGAGTGAAAAATACTTATTTTATTATCGTCTAAAAAGCCTCTTAATATTTATTTTACCTGCCATTGTTTAAGAAAATTTAAAATATTTATAAAAATATGGGTATTTAATAAGATTTTTTTTCATATAATTTATTTTTAAAATATAATTAATAAATAAAAAAAATACCAACTCAAATAATTTGTAGGCATATTATTTTCAAATATTAAAGTTAGGTCCGCATATCAAGAGTGAATAATTACTCTTAAATTATTTAAAATACATCACAATTTGAAAACAGAGCCTTTTAAGACACGTACATTGTTTCATTTGTAACTTAGGTGGCGTGTTCGTGGAATGGAATGGAATGGAATCGGAATCGGAATGAAAAGGAAACAATTTTGTTTGGTTCGATCACTGGAATCAAGCTCGGAATTAGGATTACAGTGTTTGGTTTGTCACTGGAATGGAATGAAAAAAACTGTAAATGACCTTAATACCCCTACATGCTGTAAAGTTCAAATAGTGCCATTTAATTACTATTTTTTCGTCAAACAAAATACATTATTGAAATTATTATTTTTCTAAATAATTATTACTTAATTAAAAAGAAATATATTATTAAAATTATTATTTTTTAAATAGGGTTTAGGGTTTTGAGGTTTGGGATGTGGGATTTGTTAGGGTTTAGGGATTTAGGATTTGGGGTTATATTTGTAGGTTAAGGTTTAGGGTTAAAATTATTATTTTCCTAAAAATAGTTTAGGGTTTTAGAATTTTGGATTTGGGGTTTAGGGTTTTAGGATTTAGAATTTGGGGTTTAGGGTTTTGGGATTTATGTTTTAGGGTTTTGGGTTTTGGGATTTATGTTTTAAGGTTTAGGGTTTAGGAATTTAGGGATTTGGGGTTTAGGGTTTTAGGATTTGGAATTTGGGGTTTAGGGTTTAGGGTTTTGAGATTTATGTTTTAAGGTTTAGGGTTTAAGAATTTTGGGTTTAGGGATTTGGGGATTTGGGGATTTGGGATTTAGGGTTTTAGGGTTTAGGGATTTGGGGTTTGTGGCTTTAGGATTTGGAATTTGGGGTTTAGGATTTAGGGTTTTGGGATTTATGTTTTAAGGTTTAGGGTTTAAGAATTTTGGGTTTAGGGATTTGGGGTTTAGGGCTTTATGATTTGAAATTGGGGTTTAGGGTTTAGGATTTTGAGATTTATATTTTAGGGTTTTGGGTTTTGGGATTTATGTTTTAAGGTTTAGGGTTTAAGGATTTGGGGTTTAAGGATTTAGGGTTTAGCGTTTTGAAATTTTGGATTTAGGGTTTAGGGTTTAGGGTTTTGGAATTTGGGGTTTGAGAATTTGGGATTTTAATTTAAGGTTATATTTTAACTGAGGGTAAAATTGAAAAAAAATGTTTAAATGTGAATGGAATTATGATTACCAAGGTGGGGAGAAGGAATTGTGATTCCTTCTCTTTTAATAATTTGATTCCATTCCATACTCTATTCCGTCCAACCAAACACACAAAATGGAAGGAATCGATTCTGATTCTATTCCATTCCCTCCAACCAAACGTGGAGTTAGTGGTATCGACGTGTATGTAAATATAAATTTATTTTATTAAAATATTAAATTATTATTTAATGTTATTTTAAAAGCAAGAATATAAACACGTACATTCTTTAAGTAAAAAAAAAAATTGATATATGATCCCTTGATGTGGAGGAGGATATACATATAAATTAGAAAATACAAACTTTGACAAATAAGAAAGCTTCAGGAATTTATTTTTTTCCCCTAAAGGAAAGCTTCTGGAATAAAAACGATATATATATATATACAAATCAAGATTCATAATTATATGAATATAAAAAAAAGTCATAATTATATGAAAATGGACTGATAAATCACCATATTATACATTATTATTTATATATATAATTAAATTTAATAAAAAATTATTATATTAACGTCGTAATATAATTTTGAGAGATAAAAATTACCTACCACAAATATGCAATTCAAGCATGCCTGACAGTGCTTGAATGTATTTGCTTCATTTTGAAGTAAGCTTCTGGAACTTGGAGTTAGTATCTGTCCATCCCTCCAAAGTGCTAGTATTTATTTGATAGGTACAAGTTATTGGCATTTAAAAATCATAAAAAAAAAGAAGAAGAAAGAAATCTTTAATGGTTAAAGACATAGGCACATAATTAATGTCGTTGTTTGCTCTCTCTAATTTTTCAAAATTTTTAGTACATTTTTTTATATTAATAAATATTATAATAATCATAAAATAAATATATTTTTTTAAGAATAATTATTATGATAATTTTATTAAATATTAACTTAAAATTATTTTCATTGTATAATTATTTTAATTTTTAGAAATGATAATTTATTAGTTAACATTTATTCATTTACTAAACTAATCATATTCTTTTTATACCAGATTATGTATGTTTAATATCAATTAAAAAATAATTAATTAATATAGATTATTTTTAAGCAAAAAATATTCATAAAAATGTTTCTTAAATTTAATAAAATTTTATTTATCTGTTAAATTCATATATATCTTTATATTATATTTAATTAATTAATTAATTATTTACTGATGAAATACTAAATTAATTAATTAATTATTAATAAATATTTATTATTACATATTTATTTTTCATTAAAATAACAAGAAAGAGTACTACAAAGAAACTCAGTCTTTGGATTTGTTATGTTTTTTGTTGTTATCGTCTAAAGGAAGAAAAAAAAAGTCATTTTTATGTCTCAATAAAGATGAATCCTGCATGTGACTCGCACTAACATATATATATATATATATTAATTATAAATTTATCAAAACGAGACTTCAATGATTTGAAATGGAGTGAGGAATATATATTATGTTTTAAGCATTCACAGATTTTTAGTTAATTAGTTAATTAGTTAATTGTAAATAAACACTAATACAATAATACTATTTTGCTAATTAATGTTTCCAGCTTTATGGATGATTCATCATTCATGAATGATGCAATTTGAAGTCCCGAACATAGTAGATATTAGCATTGGACGAGATCCGATTTTGATCCTTAGGTAGACATTACTAAGTCAACAATGCCGACAAGTAATAAGTATTAATATAAAGAGATTTATTTAATGACTACATTAGTGATATTATTAATATATTATTACTGTCATTCAAACCTTAAATCTTCTATTTATATATGTTTTAATTACAAATTCAGTGGCAAAAAGTGTACAGGTTTTAAAAACTAAGTATTAATATTCTTATAACTTTTTTTTTCTTTTAAATATATGCAAAATATTTTTAAAAACCTTAAATCTTCTATTTATATATGCTTTATCTTCTTATTCAACTTTACGACAAACCAAATGAGAACGAGTTAGTGTCCCTCCTTCCCAAAAAAAAAAAAAAAAAAAACAAGAGTGCTCATCTACTAATACGATCAGATTTAATTGTTTAAAGTATAAACATTTTTTTTTTGTCTTAATATGGTTTGATTTGGATAAATTTTTATTTAAAATATTAATTAAATTAATATATATATATATATATATATATATATCGAATTTTTAAATTTTAAATTGAAATTGATATATAAAATTTGGATTAAATAACATTAAATCAAAATAAGTTCAATTTAAGTTTTATACTTAATTACTTTTAAAGTGAAATATAATTATTTTAACTTTATATTAATGTTAAATCAAAAATTAATTAATTTTTTTATATTAATATTTAAATTATAATTGTGTACCAATTTTTATATATATTAAAATCATAAAAATGAATAAATTATTAAGAATTTGATAAAAGAAAATAATTAGATTTTTATTAATTATAACAATTTTTTTAAATGAACTTTGGAGAAGAATAATATAAATTGTTTTATAAGCATATATGATAGAAAAAAATATCATAAAAATTAGATTAGATTATATCATTTATTTTATTCAATCCCTTAAAAAACACACATACACAGACAATGAAGGAATTCCCAAATTTTGGGTTCATTTCCTAAATTGCCCTTGAGGTTTGTTATATCTTCAGTTATGCCCTTGGGGTTTATAAAATGTCACAAATATCCTTGTGTTTTAATGGTGTTAATTCTCCATCCATTACTATTTAAATTATTATTCCTTGGCTCTAATACCATTTTTCGAGGATTGATAAATCTTAATCTGGAGTTAAAATTGACATAGATGAAGATCTTTGTGTATTTATTGATGGTAATAAATTATTTAAAAAACTTATTATTTTACTATATAAATCTAATTATTATATAAATTACATTATCTTTTATTAATAAAGTAATGATTATTAAGTAAAATTTTATAGTGTCTAATTTATGAACAAAGTGATTCGATATTCATATTATTTTCTTTCTAAAAATAAATTCTATTATCCTGTTTTAAAATTATTATACCTTGTAGTAGCGAATATTTCAACATTCAAGATTCTTAATTAGCTTAAATTTATAATCATCATACCCGAATTTAATGGGTCCACCACGATCTTCCCTTCGTTCGCTTTCTTTTGTTACACTGTTATGCCTCGCTTACACCTCAACACCTTCCTGGTAATGGTAAGCTTTCGCATCCCGTACATGAATGGTGTCCAAAAGTCGACTTACTAAAGAAGAGTAATAGAACTCCATTTTATTCGAACGTGTAAAATATTTAATATATATAAAGTGTAAGTATTAAAAAATATCACATCGAAAACTTGTTTTTGTCAATGCGATTCAACAATGCCGACAAGTAATAAGTATTATTATAAAGAGATTTATTTAATGACTACATTATTGATATTATTAATATATTATTACTATCATTCAAACCTTAAATCTTTTATTTATATATGTTTAACTATGATACATGTTAATAAATTACAAATTCTGTGGCAAAAAGTGTACAGGTTTTAAAAACTAAGTATTAATTCTTTTTTTCTCTAATAATGAATCTAGAACTTATGACATATATTGCAAATTTCTTAATAGCTTTTTTAACAGCTAAGCATTCTTTTTCATTACTATGATAATTTAATTCTGGCCCTTGCAAAGATATTTATCTTTGTCATCTACTCTTGCTTTAAGGATTGCTCCCCAATATTCTTGTGAAGCATCTGTTTCAATTATCATTTTATCATCTGGTCCTGGATGGTATAAAGTTGGTAAATTTTTTACTTTTGCCTTTACTCTATCCATATATAGAGTATCTTCTTCTATCCATCTCCAGACATAATCTTTTTTCAATTTTGCTTGTAATGGTTTTCTCATTTCTGCAAGTTTCTTGATATAGGCTTCTGCATATGTACTAAACATAGATAATTAGGCGGTTTTTATCTTTTAATTCACTAGGAAAACCTTGAATATTATTTAATATATGGGGTTGTAGATTATGTTTTCCATCTTCAATCTCCAATCCTAAGTATTTGATTTTTTGTTGAGCAAGTACTGCTTTCTTTTTAGAGAGTACAATGCCTTCTTTTCTACATTCTTGTAATATATTGATAATATCCAAATAATGTTTATTTAATTCATTACTGAAAACCAAAATATCATCTATGTAAACACAATAAATATCTTGTAATTTCTTAAAAATATTATCCATATATCTTTGAAAAATACCTAGAGCTTGTTTTAATCCAAATGGTATAACTCTCCATTGGAATTTTCCTTGAGGGCAACTGAATGCTGTTAATTTTTGAGATTCTTCATCCAGTCTTATTTGCCAAAATCCACTTTTACAATCGAAACTTGAGAAGTATTTCTTTCCTTTTATTAATGATAGTAATTCTTCCTTTTTTGGGATGAAGTATCCATCATCAATGGTTTCTTTATTAAGTGCTTTGAAGTTTATTACCATTCTCTTTTTGCCTCTTCTTTTCTCAGCTTCTTTTTCAACCAAAAATGCTGGACTAGAGTGAGGTAAATTACTTGGTATTATAACTTTTAATTCCAAAAGTTCTTCAATTTGTTTTTCAAATTCAATCCTATCTTCTGGAGTATAAATCATTGGTTTTACCCTTATGATTTTGTTAGGATCTCTTAATTTTATATTGACTATTGTTTTAGATTTATTTATTTTTGTATCCAAAGGATTTCTGAACTGACTGTTTTTAATAATCTCCTAATGCCTGTTAAGGCTTTATCTTCCTGTATTTCATTGAGAAAAGCATTTTGCTTTTCTTCTATATCTAATGAAATATTTTCTAAACAATGTTTTTGTTTTTGCTGGTCTTTTATCTCAACACGTTTTCGCTTTTTATGTTGTTGCATAAAAGTTGGGTTTGAGACAGTTAGAGCTTTTCTTACTTTAGAGACATATATTGTATCTCCTTCTAAGGTTGTAAGGCTTATTTTGTGAGAATGTTGTGTAAAAGGTTGATATAAATTTAAGAAATTATTTCCTATTAACAAGTCTACACCTGTTTCTTGTTGATATATAGTAGGAATATGAAAGTTTTCTCCTCCTATTATTATATCAAGATCTTTTAATACTGAAAGAAAATGAGAGGTTAATTTCCCTGGATCTCATGCAATTGCGCCGGTAGCAGCCCCTACCCAAAGTTAGAGTACTAATAATAGACATTGACAAATTATGCCAATTACAATCATTTAAATGATAAGTGTTATAACCTTTAAATTTTAGTCCTACTTTAATGTAAGTACTATTTAGTTTTGTAATACTATACAAATCATTCATTTTTCAAGAATATTCATGATCCGAATATTCATATTCGAATCGATTATTTCTTCTTCGGTTTCTTCTAATAGATAAATACTATAAGTATCATCTATATCAGATTCCTCAATTGGTTCTAATTCCATTTTGAAGGCTTCTTCTAAGATTTTTGCTTTCTGTGGAAATTCCTTTTTAAATTCCTTTTTATATTGAAGTCTGCTTGGACATTCATTTGCATAATGTCCTTCCTCATTACAGATCCAACATCTGCATTTTTTCTTTCTTAAAGGGCAATAATTTCTTTTTTCAGATGGTTTATAAACCTTTCTTCTAAAATATCTTTTCTTATAGTTTTCTTTATTGAATCTCTTTTTATATTTTTGGAAATTTTGTTTTCTAAATTTATATTTTTTAAATCTTTTATATATATATATATATATATATTTATAAGGTTTTATATTGCATCCATATTTTCTGGCATTCTAAAAATCTCTTGTATCACAACAAATTTTATCATTTCCTCTTATTTGTTTGTATTATTTTCTTTCTTGGCATTTTATAATGATCCAATCTCTAAGACTTCTTATTCTTCCTCCTAAAGTATCTCAGTATAGTTTCTCTATTCCTTTGTTCCCAATTTTCATTAAAGTTTTATATAATGTTCCTGGTAATTTTTGAAAAAACATTTCTTTATAGGTTGTTTGTATAGAGGGTGGTAATTTATGGTAATACATTTCATATTCACAAATAAAAGAATCTATATAACACATGTTACAAATTTCCATCTTTGTTAGATGCCATTTAGCTTCATTGATTTCATTTTCACTGGATTCAGTGATAGTCCTTCCTTTATCTTCCCCAATAAATTCTTTGTATATTTCATTTATTATCGTATCTAAGTATTCTCTTTCTATGGAAGCATTTCCTTGCATTAATAAATGTTGTTGATCTGTTAAGTTTGAAAACCAAACTTTTACATTTCCTGTCATTTTATGTGCTATAAGAACTCTACAAATTGAAGGATTTGTTCGGCGATTGGAGAAGTTTGTATAAGGGCCTTCGTCATCCCACCATTCATTCATCTAAAGCTTTTTTACTATCTCTTATACAATCTAAATTTAGAAGTTCAGATGTATAGTTATCTTGCTCTGGTGGAATATTACCTCTAGTTCCCCAATGCAACCCTTCCTCTATTTTAGGTGGTTGTCTTCTTCTATATGTAGTATCAGGTTGTTCTGATCTTTGTCTACTTCTTTCCTCCCTATGTGGGTCAGATGTTTCTTCTTGGTAAGGGTCTGGTAATGAAATTGGTTTCATATGACCTTTTGAGATCATGTTTTCTGAAATTGTCATATCATCTTCTTCTTTGTTAGTACAAAGTTTTCCAATATAATGTTCTTCTATTTCTTCATTGGTTAATGTTAATAATTTGACCAATGTTTCTATATTTCTATTCTCAGGGTTCATAAATTCTTTTTCTAATTTTTTCCTATATTCCATTAATTTGGCATTATCTCTTTACTCTTAGGTTCTTCCTCATTTTTTTCTTTCTTCATTCTTTTTCTGATTTCCTCGGTGGTTCTTCTTTTAATCCTTCTAAGGGGTCATATTTATGATCTATCTTTAGACTGTATACATCTTTCCTTAATTCTGAAAATTCTTTATGCATATTTTGTTGTAGTTTATTATAACCATACTCCTTTATTTCCTTTAATAGTTCTCTTTGTATATCTATTATTTCTTGTAAATATTTTGTGTTTGATTCCTAGACTAGATCCATTTCCTCTGTTAATAATTGTATAGTTTCAAATAGTGTTGCTTGATTTTTTGCCACACCTACTAGGCTTCCATTTATTTCTAAATTCATATTTTTTATTTTATCCTTAAACATGATTTTTCCCTAATATGCAATCATGAACTAATGCTTTCATTATTTTCATTATTTTAACTTCATTTTCTAGTTTTTTAACTTCTTGTTGATTTGAGGTTTCTTCTTCGTGATCTACAAAAGTAAATCTTGGTATGCTATTACCTTTTCTTCCTGTTATTAAGGGTTTTTCTTTAATATGTATTTTCCATTCTTCTGGTATTTCAAAGTCTGTTAGTATTTCTTGTTTTCTTATTTGTCCTAGTTCTTTAAATTTTTTATCTATTTCTATAAATTCATTTTGTCCATTTATTGAACTATTATGGTATTTGTTAAAGAATATGCCACTAGATGTCGTTGAAAATGGATGATTTCCTTCTTTCATTAAATCTACTTTCTTTCAAATTCATAAGCTAGACTTAATACTTGGTTTAGATTTTTATCTTGTATATTTATAGCAAATCTGTGATATCTTTGTAAATTTTAATTTTGGTATCTAAGTTTTAAATTGGATCATTCCTAATAAAAGCATCTCTTGCTGTTTATTATTCTATCATTCTAATAGAAATTTTTTATTGGTGTATACTATTCCTTATAAGAAAATGAGCTTTTATTAATATTTGGATTCCTCCTAAATGAATGTATCCAATTTTTTCTTTATCCTTTCGAGGAATTTTTGATAATTTCTTTAATATAGTCTCTTTATTAATTAATGGTATATTATATCTTCCTTTTGCATCCGTAATTTTAATGCTCATTTCCTTATTACTAATACCATAATAGATTATATTTTTTCTAGGAAATATCTTTCTTAATAAGAATGATGGGTTTTTAAATCCATCTTCTTCTTTAAGATTTAATTTTACTTTTTGAATTTCTTCAAATTTCTTTTTACTTATTACCATTTACTGTGAAAAACATTCTCAAATGTCTTCTGTTTCTACATCTAATATTTCTTGGTTTATTTTTTCCTCTTACATACTCTTTTTTTTAATCTTAGGGGTATTCTTGATGAGTGTTAGTTTTAACTTTCGTTATGTTTTCAAGAGTATTTTTGAATTTTTTAAAACCTGAAGGATATTTTTGAAGATTCTTTAAACCTTAGGGGTATTTATGATCTTTTTCACAAATTTTGTCTGTTTTTTTTTCTTTCTAATCACATTTGACCAAAGAACCATAAAAGGCTACGTGGAAAAATTAGAAAATGAAATAAAAGCCCAATTAACTATTTCTGATATGAATTTTATTTTGTCAATTACGAATTAACCTCTCTCCTTAAGTTGTGGGAGGTAGGAACAATACAGTTTCAATTTCATTACCTACCCATTTATGAATATGCTAAAGCTAGTCCAACCATCTTTTTAATTGATAATCAAAAATCTCATCTTTTTTATATAAAAACAAAAGGAATCATTCACTAATAAAACAATCCAATCATAAAACAACAACACAAAAGTATATAATCTTAAAAGTGGCAATGGCATGCACTCCCAAAAATCATAAGCAACATTAAAAAAGAAAAATAATAGGACAAATAATTAAAGATAATTATATTGACACAATCAATTTATTATTTAAATAATAATAATATCATAATTTATAATTAATATTAACTATAAAAACAATATTTATTTTTATTTTTATTTTTATTATAATGATAACAAGTATCGTTGTATAAATATCATTAATCATAAATAAATAATTAAAATTTCTATCAAAAACCGTCCGTTACGCGGTGCGTCCGTGCCACCTTTTCTCCACTTCGAAGCAAAATCAAAGTCCGGGCCACGTTTTACCCTTCCAAAGACAAACCAGTCATCTTCTTCTTCAGTCTTCTCTATTAATTCTCTTCACATTTCTCAGAGCAGAGTAAAAATGGCGGGGGAAGAGCAAAATGGAGAGGAGTACTTGTTCAAGGTAGTGTTGATAGGTGACTCTGCTGTGGGCAAGTCCAACTTGCTCTCTCGTTTTGCTCGGAATGAATTTGACCACAACTCCAAGGCCACAATTGGGGTAGAGTTTCAGACCCAAGTCGTAGATATTGATGGAAAAGAAGTTAAAGCTCAGATCTGGGACACTGCTGGCCAAGAACGTTTCAGGGCTGTCACTTCTGCTTACTATAGAGGTGCTGTTGGTGCTCTTGTGGTTTATGATATTAGTCGCAAGGCTACCTTCGAGAGCGTCAAGCGTTGGCTTGATGAGCTTAACAGTAAGTCTCTTGGTGACTCTCTTTTTTTCCATCACATTAGTTATTTCTTGTTTGGTTGGCCAGGAAATGAAACAGGGCATTGTGATTTGTTTGAATGTTTAATTTATTTAAATATAATAGTTAATTATTTGTGCTTTTTCCATGGTTTAACTTGTTCTTCGTATTAGGCTAACTTTTCAGGATTAATTAAATAAAATTAACTTGTTCCTTGATTTAATTTAACTAACAAGCACTATTATTAGCTTTCACTTATTTAATTGGGCAGAAATGTACGAAAATTTAGGGGACATCGGGACCTTGTAGGCATTGAACAAAAACTCCATTTATGGACCATTGGAGGCTTATAACACCAAACTGCAATATTTAGTGGCAGATGAATTTGTATACCATGATGTGCTGAACTAGAGCTTTTCAAACCTGTGTTGTCCCCATTAATCTTCTCTCTTTTGTGGAATAAATTCTCATATTTGCTTGGTATTTTCTAATTTTGGTGACATTATTGCAAGTTTAATCTATGTTGTAAAGCTTAAGCACTAGACTAATCAATAATGTTTTCAGTTCATTGTGACACCGCAATGGCGAAAATGTTGGTTGGAAATAAGTGTGACTTGGAAAACATTAGAGAAGTGACTGTGGAAGAAGGCAAAATCTTTGCAGAAGAAGAAGGATTGTTCTTCATGGAGACATCTGCCCTTGAATCCACTAACGTTCAGACAGCCTTCGAGATTGTTATTCGGGAGATTTACAACAGCATTAGAAGGAAAGTCCTTAAATCTGATTCTTACAAGGTTGAGTTGTCTGGAAATCGAGTAACACTGAAAAACGCCTCGGACAAGCAAAGCTGGAGCAATCCCTCCTGTTGTTCTAGCTGAGCTTTTTAGCTCACAATTTTTTTACAATACTCTCAAGCGTTTCATTTAATTCTATATTTTTTAGAAATGTTTTGGATCTGTCTTTGAAAATCATCTTCCAAATAATAACATTCTTACATTCTAGACACCTTTGATGTTTTACTTTTATTATGGTATGTATCAAATTTACACGTTTCTCATTGACCCAAGGATAGTTGTATTTATAAGCACTAATAAATTTACATAGAAACCATAAATAAATGGAAGTTCATCTACTTGTTATCGGTGTTAATCGATATTGTAGCTGAAAGTTTATAATATATTAAGTTGCAGGGGTGAATATCTTATTTATATTTTTTATATTAATTTATAATTTGATAACTTATAATGTTCAGGTATATAATTACGTGTAAATATAAAATACAAAAATTAAAGAATAACACATAATATTTTTAAGTTAAAATAATATAAGACACAACTATAATTTAATAAAAAAACTAATGATCTATCGGATTATTTAACTTTTTACTATGAAAGTCAAATATTTATAGACAAATTTGTTATTTTGTTATCATTCTTAAAATACTGTTTTAATGTGTTTTACATACGAATTTTTGTTTTGTTTTTACAATTTTTAATATTAGTGTGAACGATTTTTAGACTAATCAGATATGTTTACGAATTAATTTTAAAAAAATTAGCACAAAAACATAAATACTCGTATATGTTATAAAATGAATTTAATAATGAATAATCATAATTAGATGATTTAAAATATATGTAACTTAAATTAAATCAAACAAAAAATCTTGTAATAAAAAGACTAATCACAAGCAAAGGTTATCACCCATATAATTCTTTGTTTTAAATATGAAAGAACTATATGACATGAAACTTAAATCTTGAAAATATAGATAATCAAATATCACAAATTAATTTCTCTACTAAAAACCTACTGTTGCTGAAATACAAAAAAAAAAAAATTGATTGTAAGTCAAAATTTCAATCCCTTATATAATATTAATTATTATCAAAGTATTAAGCTTTGTTTTCGCAAGAAGAAGGAGTTGAGCAGATCTTCAAATGGGATATTTAATATTGCACAAATAAGGGAGAACTTCAAAGAAGAGACACTCGGCTTGTACGTGGGCTATGCAAATTGTGGCTTGACTTTTCTAACTTGTGGATGATAATGATTACCCTCCTTTGTCTTTTTTTTAATAGTGGTTGTATTTCTTCTTTCTTTCTCTCTTTTATCAACAAATTCAATGTGTTATACGAATGAAACTACACAATACTAGCAAGGTGATTGAACTCTTTTTCATATTAGTCGAATGCAAATCATTAATATATATATATATATATAACTAGACATTTTTTATTTTAATTTTTCGAACCCTATTAAAAACATTAATATTATAAAAATTTATTTTTAAGACATATTCTAAAAATATTGAAACACATTTAAGAAATAATTAATTGATAATTTCATAAATTAATTCAAATTTAAATAAATATTTTAACACAAAAATTAATTTTAAATTTATAAACATTTGCTATTAAATGTATTAATACAAATCCTATATATCTTAATTATAAAATATTTAACTCTGTACGATTATTTAAAATTATGAAATTTCATTGACTTTATAAAATAAAATTGATAACGATATAAATGAATTCATTCAAAGTTAACCGTTTATATATCTAATCAAAGTTAACCGTTTATATATCTAATCAAAATATCCATTTTTTATTAGTCCAATAATATAAAAAAATTCCCCAATGACTGTTTTAGTTTATAAAATATTAACCATTTTTCTCTACATATATATATAGCTTTAAGGGTAGATTCGAAACTATAATTTTCCATAATTATGTCATAATTACTCATAACAACTCCATTTAATTGCAAGTTGCTACATACAAAACTTTGCAAGCTAGCTACAGCAATAGTTAGTTGGTATTAAAAAACTTCATGATGGCATTTTAAACCACTTTAAGAGAGGATGTGATTACTACCACGCCCACTCGATTTTGTTGTTTTTACTGTCAATTTATTACTAAATTTAAAAAATAGCATTTTATTTTTAATATATTTATTCTATATCCATTAAAATTTATTATAAATATTTAAAAAAAAATTAATATTGATAATAAAGATTATGTGAAAATAACAAAATATGATAAATCAATAACTCCACCCTTAATCCCCACTTAGTTATCAATAAAAAAGACAAGCTAACAACTTCCCTATTAAAAAGGCAACGGACTTATTAACAAGGTAAGGCATTTATCAGAGAAAACAACAAAAAATTAATGAAAATGAAATTGAAAGCAACAAGAAATTAATGCGGTTACTACTAACTAATCTAGTAATAAAGATGATATCTTACAACTTTGAAGTTGTAAATTCAATCCTCACATGTGATAGAGAAGAATATTTTTAAAGGAAGAGGGATAAATTATAAATTATGACTAACATGAAACTCATTCCCCTTGAGTAGGAGCAACATTGATAATAAAAAAATTATGCATAGTGACATATAGTGGGGGATTCTATCTCTTTCTCGAGACAGCTATATAAAGTTGAAAATTCATCATTCCGAAATCTAAAGTGATATGAGATTTGGTGAATAATGGTGGGTAAAATTTACTTTAAGCCACATGTTATTAGAAGACAAACTGAGGAATGGCAATAAGATCATGACACTTC
This sequence comes from Hippophae rhamnoides, assembly GCA_033030585.1. Lineage (NCBI taxonomy): Eukaryota > Viridiplantae > Streptophyta > Magnoliopsida > Rosales > Elaeagnaceae > Hippophae > Hippophae rhamnoides. Next base: position 73,337,350 of record CM065429.1, read on the forward strand.
AGTGTTACCAAACAGTGACTTCCATACATTTCCTATATACTTAATTAGAAGCTGACAATTTACATAACATCAGTGTTAAAACTTTAGCCAAATCCGACAATTCGATCAAATTAACAAGCACCACAATAAAATGAGTGATTTTTAGACATATAATCAGTAAGTAAGCTCCAGAAGCTATCTCATCATGCCAGGAAATCTTTGTCACATGAACATGAACAGCTGAATATATTCTGCAACTGTTTAACTCCCTTTAGCCAAATGATAGAAACATTAAAATAATTTAACTGTAGCAGAAACTGGAAGGTCAAAATTGAAAACAATAATATGTAAAATAGGCATCAATAAGCATCAGTTTCTTCATAAAGATGTTCTGATGAAGATATATATATCTTTTCTTCATCTAGAATGTAATGCTATCTATATAGGAAGCACGCAAAGAAAGTAACATCTTACCACATAATGAGACAACCTGAAAGGTCAAGCAAACTCTAAAGAGAGTTATATTATAGCTAATAACATAAAGAAAAGATGGCTAGAAAGTGAAAGCAATACAATTTACAGGGACTAAAATAAATGCATTTAAAACACAAATACACTAGAGAATTTCATTAACTAAATTCCAAGAGTAACAAGGACTTAGAGATATCTGATAATCTGTGTGTCGGAAAACTCTAACTCTAAATAAAAGGCACAGTGAAATCAAGCCATTATACAATAAATGGAATGGATATAAGATAGGAAGAAAATTAAAGAAGATGACATAGATATCTCAAACCAGTAAGAAGACAAGGATATTACAAAATTCGTGTCTGCACCAATTAATAATCAAGTGAAAATAATGGATCATATTGCAAGAGGCTGTTGCCTGCCTTATTCATTGTTATATCCATCATAGGGCTTGGTGGATTGATTAGACTTCCTTCTCAAAACCACAATCCAAGTAACTGCTTCCAACAACAAGGCAAATGCACCCAAAGCAGCAATTACAATTACGTAAGCAGGCTTCCACTTCTTTTCGGGGTTTAGAATGTCATAACCTTTAAACACGTTGATGATGCCAAGGACAATAATGGCATATCCAAGACTATGGTGATAGATGTTCCAGTAGAATCTGTATTTGTTATCCTTCTTTGGTCTTAAGAACAACGCGAAAATCTGGTAAATTAAGAGGAAAAAAACATCAGAAGAAAACAAACAAAAACCAACTTGAACAACAAAGCTACATAAAACAAAAATGATATTCATCCAACAATGCAAATGCCGCCAATTCTAGACAGATCTCTTAAAACCCAATTTTGTTTCTTTTTCTTTCATGATATATCATCTCGACAAAAGAAACCACAAGATAAGAAAAATGAAACCCAATGGTCAAGGAAGATTCCTGCACAGCCTAACGTACAAGAAGTTGATATGAAAAAGTCTCACAGGAAAGAACTATTTTCAGTTTCATTAATTATCATGCACTGTTGTTCCTACATTTCAGAAGAGAACAAAAGAGAAGTGAAAATGACTTGAGTTGACATTTTATAATTACCTGAACTGTTGCTAGGCTGAAGAGGGAAATTCCAATATTACGGTGACCAGTGTAGTGGATTCCCTTGGATTCACTACCGAGCTTGAGTCCAGTTCCCCAACCAGCAACTCCAATTGCATAAGCAGATATCTGGCAGAACACATGAAGATAGAACCACAAAGGATCGGCCGATTTAAAAGTTCTCATGTACCTCGCTATAACAACTCCAATTGGAAACAATAATCCCCAGCTTACTACATTCAGCACCCCATGAATCTGAATCACATACGCAAACAAACATAAAACTCACTTATATTATTACTTTTTTTGAAACAGAGAAGCAACATAACAATTACACAGACAAAGGGTAAAGCAATTTGAATACAAAATGTAACGAGAAGAAACAGAGCAACCCATAGCCCATTAGTGCACATTAACTATTAAGATATCTGAAACTCAGAGAATTATCTTCAGCTGCCAAATTCTGCTAAAAACAAGAGCATAAAAAAAGAGGGAAATGCAATTCAGCTTCAAAACAGGCCCCGCGGGAGAGGCGGGGCTCGGGGGGGCTAAACAGAGAAAGAGACATAAAGGCTTACATTCTTCTTCTTGGTTCGGGAGTCCCCTCCTTCTACAGAGGTAGTATCAGTCTGAGAACCAGACACGCTCAGTTTTCCTTTGGCGTTAAGATTGTCACCACTGAATTCATGTTTAGCGGGAAACCCATCAACAACAGCTGGTCCAACTTGCCAGACCTGGTTAACCGTCGAAGACTTTTCCGGAACCTTAACCTTAGCAAAGATCATCATCACGCCGTCGGAGTACTCAGCACTAGTGTCCCAAACCTCAAACGAAAGCTTCGACGGCACGATGGACGAATACGAGCTGATATTGTATGTTTTCACCGTCATCGAACCGTCCGATTGCTTGAAAGCAATGAAAGCCTGACACCCGGGCATGCCAGTGCCAGTAGGGTTGATGGCCCATGAAATCCAACCGTCGGATTTAGCCGGAGGAGCGATGAAGGCTATGGAGATGGAAGAATTGGAGGAGTCGTAGGTCCAGTGAAGGTAGGAGCTGAGATATGGAAGGTCCGAGCAGTGAGAGTAAAGCTTGTTGTTGGTAAACTTCTGTGATGTGCATGTGAGTGAATGTGAGGGAGAAATAAGAAAAACCACAACCATGGCCATTAATGAAAGATCGAGAAACAGAGCAGATGCCATTGATGAGACAGAGAATGAGGTGGTTAAGTGCTCTGTTTTTGGAGTAGGAAGGAAAGAAGCTTAGAGAAAGTAAAGGAAACGTTTAGGGGGGGTTACATTGGATTTTGGTTTTTCCTTTTTCCTTTTTGATTTTTGATTTTTGATTTTTGATTTTTATTTGTCCCACTGAGTTTGAAGAAATGAAAATTGAATTAAAGGACAGAGCTGGGAATTTGAAGTTGCAGTAAAATTATGATTAAGGATTATAATGTTACATTAATTATCAAAAACTATGAAAAACTTCATTAATTTAAAAAAAAAACATTATAAGTTGATGAATTATTAAAAAATATATAAAAATTTAAACAAAGTTAGAAACATAATACATATTAATTTAAAAAACACTCATATATATATATATATATATATATATATATTTACACGTTTTATTTCTGATTTTTTTTTAAGTTTTTGATTTTTATTATACTCTTTAGTAATTAATAAATTTGTAATATTATATTACAAAATAATAATTTTTTATATATTTTAAACATAATTAATAAAGCAATGATACACTTTTCCATAAAATTAAATCTCGGTGGAATCACGCTTTATAGACGAGTGAATATGAAACAAGTGTGAGGGCATGATACGAAGGAGCAATGTGCGCCTGCTTGAGCGGGGTTCATGGAAATGAGCAACATTAGTATTTAATTTTTTTAAATATATTATTAAAATTATATACTCTCTACTATTTTTAAAAAAATTTAAAGTAATAATATTATTATAATAATTTTTATTCTTATCACAATAAATATATAAATATATAAATTAATTATTATGCATATTTTAATGTAATTATTATTTTATAAAATTATATTAATAACATATTACTAAGATAATAATAAATTATTTTTACTAGTGTCGTTATTCCTTTATTAACTCTTATTTAAAATAGATTACATCACACCACGTAATGGGTGGCAATACACTAATATCAACAGAAAACAAACTTTTGTTCCATCTTAATTTGTTTGGGCACAGATTTGATAATATATTACTTTTGTACGAAAAAAACAGTATTTTTAATATTTTAACATTTAAACTTTTTTAAAATAAAAATTCCTTACAATATTAGGTTACTTTTGGTTATTTTTAATGTAATTAATATTTTAACATTTAAATTTTTTTAAAATAAAAATTCGTTACAATATCAGGCTACGTTTAATTCACATATTAAAAATATAACGAGAATAAAAAAAATAGTATTACTATTATATTATTTGGTTTGACCAATAAATTAAATAAAAAATTAATATTAAATTGTTTGGTTTATAAATAAAATAAAATAAAAAATGTTGTATATTACCTTAATACTCTTATATTCAATAAAGTTTAAATAATGTCATTTAATTGTTATTTTTTTGTCAAAAAAAAAATAAATTATTAAAATCATTATTTTTCTAAATAATTATTACTTAAAAATAAATATATTATTAAAATTATTATTTTTCTAAATAGAGTTTAGAGTTTATGGTTTTGAGTTTTAGGGTTTAGTATTTTAAGTTTTGGGTACGACATTTTGGGTTTTGGATTTAAGTTATAGGGTATAGGATTTTAAGGTTTAAGATTTGAGATTTAGGCGTTCAAGAGTTTAAGATCGGTTTAAGAAATAGGGTTTAGGGTTATATTTTTAGGTTAGGATAAAATTGGAAAAAACATTAGCATGGAATGGAATTATGATTCTTAATGGGAAGATATAATTCTTATTTTTTCTCTTTGTAAGAATTGATTATATTTCATTCCTAATTTATAACACAACTAAACAAAAAATTGTAAGTGATCAATTCTATTCTTATTCTCATTCCTATTAACTCAACAATTACACCACCTAAATATAATTTTTAGTTTCTTTATTCCTTTACCAAGTCATGGATCTTAACGGTAAACACACTCCTATCTAAATTTTTTAAAATTTAAATAAATTAGATTAAATTATTTATATATATCAAATTAAATTAAACTAGACGTTTAAATTGATTTAATCTGATTTGATCTTGTTATAATCATTTATAAAATGAATACTAAAGTTCATATTAAAACTATTTATATTATTACAAATCAAGCCATAATTTATTAATTTTTGGCATAATTTTAATATTTTTTACCATAGTTAGAAACATAAGATCCCAACTTCATTAACCTTTTAGTTATTTTTTAAGTTAAAATAATATGAAAAATTTGTTATTCCTAAGGATTGGAACTTAAAAACATCAAATTGAGGAGTAATGTATCTAACCATTGAACTACATGTGGAATTATATTTATGAAATGCAAATTATAAATATAATAGTGTAAATGATTCGATCTAACTTGAATTTTTTTAAATTTCTACAAATCGAAATGGATCGATTCAATTAACAAACCAAATTAAATTGTTTTGATCAATCTAATTTTTCAAACCAATTTGATTTATCAAATTTTTTTGTCGAACCCGATGAACATAAAATTTTAAAATTGTAGTGAAGTTAATACAAGCAACCTTAATTGGTATTAGGGATCAAAATGGTAAGGTGGTTGGAATTTGGTGTAAAATAATTAATGCTAATATTACGGAAGAATATGTAGTTAGAGTTGTCCTTTTAATAATTAACATGGTTGTTTAAATAAAAGTATTATTACTTTAAAGTGGTATTTGGTTCACGGAATGTAATTGAAATAAGAATGAGAGTACAAATGATAATGGAATGTAACAAAAACAATATTGTTTTGTTTGACCACTGGAGTCAAAGAAAGAATCAGTATTACAGTATTTGGTTTACAATTGAAATGAAATAAAAACACTGTATATTACCTTAATACTCCTATATGATATAAAGTTTAAATAATATCATTTAATTATTTTTTTTCGTCAAATAAAATACATTATTGGAATTATAATTTTTCAAAATAATTATTACTTAAAAATAAAATATATTATTAAAATTATTATTTTTCTAAATATGATTTAGGCTTTTGAGGTTTGGGGTTTACGATATAGGACTTAGGGTTTAGGGTTTAGAGTTATGATTTAGGGTTTAAATTATTATTTTTCTAAATAGTGTTTAGGGTTTTTGGTTTTTGGGTATAAGGTATAGGATATAAGGAATTTGAGATTTAGGATATAGGATATAGGGTTTTGGGTTTGAAATTTAGGATTTAGGATTTATGGTATAGGATATAAGGTTTAAAGCTTGGAGTTTAAGGTTATATTTGAGATTAGGGTAAAATTGAAACAAAAAATTAAGATGAAATTAAAATCATGATTTTTTTAAGGGGAAGAAATAATTCATATTCCTTCTCTTTTAAGAATCGATTACATTTTATTCTTACTTTTTAACCCAACGAAACATAAAATAAAAAAGAATCAACAATTCTGATTTTATTAAATTCTAATCAATAAAACACCACTTGTATAAAAAATTATTTTCAATTAACCATGAATTACTTGAATAATCAATATAACCAATTTTCTTCAAAAGCAAAATAATTTCTAAAAGAAATACCTCTTCTCATGGTACACTTGTTTATTTGGGCGTTAGAAAGGCCTAATGGCTTAGCTCATGAAATAGCTTCTTTATAGTTAAAAAGATATATTAAGGGTAGTTTTAATATTTATAATTTAAGTATTGTAGATTTTTTTTATTTTTGATAATAATATCGTATATTTAGAAAGAGAGAGGGAGAAAGAGATAAATTAAAAAAAAAAACCACTTACACAAAATTTGTTATAAGATTTGAAATTTTGACATTATTTTCACTTGATCAAATACAATCCCTATTGGAAATAGTATCGAGCTTCATCAATTATAATCCCATTTTTGATTCAATACTTTTGCATTGATTCAAATTTTCATCTTAAATTATTTTACTATAAACACTTTTTAAAATAACACATAAATCACAAGTAGTTATAATTTTTTTATCAAAATGATACAATTATTATTTACATTTATTTAGAACGAAGTTTACTTATATAAATTCAAATAAGTAAATTAGATTTTATTATGAATCAATTTTAACCTAAAATTTTTTATTTTATTTATATATAATTTCAATCAAATGAAATAAATCTAATTTAAATTCAATTTTCACCGTAAAAAATCAACATTATTATATTAAATTTAAAAAAAAAATTGAATTAAGTCATAAATGACTTAAGCCTAAAAACGAGGTGTTGGTCACTGCATACATAATTTATATATTTGTTATAATAATTTTTTTATTGGATTCTAATTCAATCAATTTGTCTATGTTAAGTTATATTTGATATTGTAATTTACTTCACTTGTACTACACTTGTATTATTTCACTTGTACTACACTTCTACTATTTCACTTGTACTACACTTCCACTATTTCACTTGTACTACATTTGTACTACACTTCCACTATTTCACTTGTACTACACTTGTAATACACTTGTTACAATCCTATAAATAGGGTTCTCTATGTACATTCTAAAAATACCAATACAACATTAAATCATTCTTTCTTCTTATCTCTCTATACTCTTCACATGGTATCAGAGCCTCTCATATACCTCTAAAATTTCTATCAAAATTCTGCCTCTCTTCCTCGCTCCAAACCCGGCTCACTCCAAACCCGGCTCACCTCAAATCGGCTCACTCCAACCCAGCTCACCTCCACTCTGGCCACTCCAACCTCACCTCAACTCCCTCAATCTCCTCAACTCGCTCTCCTCAACCCGCCTCAACCCTCACCTCAACCCTGCCTCCAGGTTTGTTTTCAACTCCTTTTTCATTTTTAAGGATATCTCCTTTATACCGTCTCTATATATTCGTTTTATATCTCCTCCATTATTTCGTTAAAATGGACCGAAATGATATCCTAAAACCAATCTCTACCACCCTCGATGATACTAACTACCTAGCCTCGGGCACAAGCAATGAAAAGCTTTCGAAAGGACGCAAGCTACAAGCGTTTCATAACTCAGATATCTCTATACCCATCCAAGAAACCATCAATCGTGTTCCCATGCCTATTATTCACAATCAATCCTCCCATGAAATGCCTCTATAGTACTTCTCCATCTTAGCGAACTACTCAAAGTGTTTGTCAGGCTCGTTTTGTTCTTCTTCACCCTCATGAACACAATAAATTGTAACCTCGTTTCTCTCTTTGTTGTTTCTGTGGGGTATGGAATATAACACAGTGCTATCGTCATTGGGATCCTATCTCTAAACGATTACAGATTCTCGTCATGTCATATTTTGGGAACATAAAATGTTTTCCTCATTTCTTCATTTCATGTCTCATCTCCTACCTCACTCTCATTTTTTAATGATCCAACTATTGATTTATTTCCTCCCGACATTGCTCTATTACCTCACCATCGTCTACTACGGCTTTCTCCCGACATGCCGCTTCCCTTCTACTCGATCCTACCATAACAACATCTTCTCAAGACCAACCTACCTGATTGTCCAGAGTCATCACTTTCGTCGCTCTACTCGTGTAAGTAGTCTTCCTTTTCATCTTCGTGATTACCAATGTTTCTCTCTACTATTTTGTCTCATCATGAACCCCAAAACATGTAGGTTAGTTCTAACTCTTATCAAGAAGAAGCTAGTTTCTAGATGAATTACGTGCATTAACAAAAGCACATACGGGATTCATGATCTTCCATCTAATAAATCTTATCTTTAATGTCTAAAATGGATCTTCAAATCAAAACTCATTCAGATTGGTCCTGGGAACGTCATATAAAAGCTCGCTGTTGTCGCGTCGAATCCATATAAAGTAGCGGTTTTACACAGAATACGGAATCGACTATGAAGAAACTTTTGCACTGAAATTCTCACCCACCTCTCGTTCAAGTATCATCATGCTGCCGCTCGCCCGAAATTGGAACATGTTCCAAATGGATGTCAAAAAAATTCTTTTCTCAACGGAGACATAACCGAGGAAGTTTGTATGAAACCTCCTCCCGGATACACTCATTCACCTCATCAAGTATGCAGACTTCGTCGTGCTCTCTATGGCCTCAAACAAGCTCCTCGAGCATGGTTTGCCAAATTCAGCTCTACACTTACTGATTTTGGTTTCACTTCCAGTTCTTATGACTCCGGTCTCTTTATTCGGAAGACTCCCACTGGTGTAACATTTCTACTCCTTTATGTAGATGATATGATCATAACCGGGAATGACTCTAATGGAATTATTGATCTCAAGGATATTATCTCTCTCAAGCAAAGTACTCTTCTGATATTCTTAATCGGGCTGGCCTTACTGATTGTAAAACTGCATCAACACCTCTAGAAACCAATGTCAAACTTACTCCATTAGATGGTACTATTCTCTCAGATGCCACATTATACAGACAACCAAGTAGGCAGCCTTGTTTATCTCATACCACTGTCCCGACATTGTCTATGCCGTTCATCCGTTAGTCAATTCACGTCCGCTCCACTCGCTCTACCCATTATACCGCTGCTCTTCGCATTCTTCGCTACATCAAAGTGCACTATGTTTCACTGCCTCCATTTCTCCAACAAGTCTAATCTTCTTCTTTCCGCCTACTCGATGCCGACGGGACGTGCGTGACCCAACCGATCGTCGCTCTACCACCGGATATTGTTTCTTTCGGGAAACTCTTATATCTCGCGAAGCAAGAAACAATCTCTCACTTCTCGATCCAAGACCGAAGCCGAATATCGTGCTCTCGTCGACACCACTCAAGAACTTCTTTGGCTCCGCTGGTTACTCGAGCATGGGGCGTTTCTCCAATCAATCGCAACTATCCTATATTGTGACAATCGTAGCTATTCGTATCAAGCCACAATAATGTATTTCACGAACGAACAAAACATATCGAGATTGATTGTCATTTTTGTCAACATGCTCTTCAAGACACCGTTGTCTCAAATCAATATCCTCCACAGATCAAACAAATGACATCTTCACCAAATCTCATCTACCAGTAGATTTCAAGAATTAGTTTCCAAACTCAAGCTTGATCGTTTCTCTTCCTCCTCAGCTCAAGTGGGATGTTAAGTTATATTTGATATTGTAATTTACTTCACTCGTACTACACTTCCACTATTTCACTTGACCACACTTCAGACTACACTTCCACTATTTCACTTCAGACTACACTTCAGACTCACACTTCAGACTACACTTGTTACAATCCTATAACAGCAGTGCTTTCATGTATATTCTAAAAATAACAATACAACATTAAATTATTCTTTCTTCTTATCTCTCTATACTCTTCACAGTATAAATTCAGTTAAAAATAAATTAAAATTGTTTATAAAACACAATCAAGTATTTAAAGTAAAAAGTTAGGTTTCATGAAAATCAAACCTAGATAAACTACGAACAAGCATGTCACGCATTCTATTGTAGTATTCCCAATGATACTAGTCAGTGCACTCGTTAAGTATTTCATTAAAAAATTTAAATTAAAACACATAAATCACTTTATTAATATATTATTAAAATCCCTACTCCTATTAGATGAGCATATTTAAGTATGGATAAAGGTATCTTAATATGTTTCTCTCTGTTATAACTAACTGATATTAAAGATTATTTCATTTTTGATATCAGGTATCGTATTTTCTTACTTTCTTTCTACACGCACACCTATCAACCATATATTTTTTTTTCCTGTTCTTGTTGAATATCATCATCACCCATTTTATTTAGGATTTTTTTCTTAGTTTCTCATTCTTGATTTTTTTTCCATGTTCTTGCTGAAAATCATTAGCACCCATTTTGGTTTCTATTCTTGAGTAACTATTAAGCCAAAAAAAAAAAAAGATTTATTAATCCTTTATAATCGACTTCAAATCATGTTATGCTATGATGTCGTTTTATCTCTTTAATTTTTTTAAATATCAAATTTTTATGCATTAAAAATATATTATTTAATTTAATTTCGGAGAGTTAAATTTTAAAGTTTTAATAACTCATATGGAAAAATTATTACATAAAATAAACTATTAATAAGATAATTTAGCTTTTAAAAACAATATATATGATATACAAACAACAATTTTACAATTAGGCAACAACATCCACACCATTTATATTTTATGCAAAATGGATTTATTTTTTCAGCAAGAAAATAAATAAATAAATAAATAAATAAAAGTAACGTTCATGAGTCCCTACATATGTTATATACGTTTTACTGATTAAAAATTAAAAATATATAAATAAGAACATGGAAATTTAAATTTATTATTCCCTTTGTCTAACTAAACAAACTGAGAAGATGGTATCAGTCTAGAGCAAATTGCCTAGCAGATTAGCAATCACTAACGGAAGATTAGCAATCACTAACGGCAGCAAACCATAACCAAAACCAAATTAGTGATATTTGAAGGATATTTGAAGAAGAATGAGAAGGTGAAGGACTAATGGTGAAATTAGTACTATCAGTAACTAAAGACACGGTTGTCTAGCTTAGCGTCTAAATTCTCCCTTTTCATCTCATGCTTCGCTGGAATATCATTAGTCTTATTAATCATGGGACCCCCCACCTACCAAATATGATTTAACGACTTTGTCTTAGCCGGAATCTTAATTTTAGCAAAGATTGTAACGGAATCGTTTTTTGTACTCTGCGTTGGGATGTAAGAACTGCCCGTTTCTTTGTAAGCGAGTATGGCTTTCCGGTGTCGGTGGGATCGATTCCCCATGAAATCCATCCGTCAACCTTTGGAAGAGACGCCATGAAAGCGATTGTGAGTATGGAATTGGATATGCATTGTAGCTAGGTACCATGTTTATCATTTGTATTTTAGTGAATGGTAAAATGATTCATGGAAAAGAGGAAAAGACGTCCACATGGTAAACTCAAATGTTTTCCGGTAAAGTAGGGGTTGACTTGATAATTTAAGTTGGGATTAGAGTTCACTCATGACTGTATGTGAAATTATAGTTGCCAAAGCCATATATGAATGTTAACGGTGAAAAGGGAGAGAAATTAATTTCCCCTAATAATAATAAATAATATCTTATCAAAAAAGATATAAGATAATTTATTTCAAATTAAAACCAAAAATATTATCGAATTAATCAGTGAATTTTGAGAAATCATGATAATTATTCGTTCAAAGTTTCAAAAGAAAAACTTTAAATAATTTAATTTACAATAATTCAAAAAACATTATTTCTTAGTAAAAAAAAACCCTTAATTTCATTTAAATAATTCAAATTAAAAATAATAATAATATATTATATATATTCAATGTATTTTATTTTATTTATGTTTAATTATATTAAATTATAAGTGTTTTTTATATCATAAAAAAATATAATATTCAATGAAATATAAATTAATTTATATTTTTTAAGTATTAGACTTCGTTACTTAACCTTTAAAATTAAAATCAAATACAAGGTTTTAAATAAAAGAATAAAAAATACAAAAATAGATCAAAATTTAACTACCTAAAAGCCAATCTATTTGATTATTATACACGATTACGGGATGGATGAAATTTAACATGATTAGGGGAGGTAGTTGTGCGGGATGTGGACCCTCTATTAATTTTTTTTCTCTCTTTATTTTTATTTAATTTTATATCTCAATTTTTAAATTTAATTAAAACACATTTAATAATTTAATATTTTATTAATATTAAATAATTAATTAATTGATAAAGATTAATATATATAAAAAAAATTATTAGAAAATCCCCCCTTTGCGTGGGAATGGTCGGACGCACCAAAAAAAATTTCCGGATTTTAAATTAAAAGTACAATTATTTAAAAAAAAATCAATTTAATAAAGAATTCAATATTTTATTCTAAAAATATTTTTGAAGAATATGTGTGAAATGCTAGCTACTTACTAAAATTTACCGTTGGATGACCAGTGAGGTATTATTATCCTACGACGTCGTGTGAACTGCTTAAGGTCACTTCTTGATCTTTTTCGTCTTCTTTTTTATAGACAATAAAAACAGTCATGCTATGGGAACTAATCCAAAACTAATTCTCTTAAACCTCTAGCCTTTAATCAGACTGTGAAGTCGTCAAACATTCCTTAAGCTCATTTTACCTATAAAGAGGCCATTAAATATTCCAAGTGACAAAAGGTTATGCAAGAATAATATCAATTACTCACAGAAAATAATACTTAGAGGTTTTATTATTGAAAATCAATGATTGTTTAGGACCAAAACTAAGCTTAATGAGACTCTTGATAGGCATAAAGTAACGATGGTTATGCAAAGAGCTTTCCAAATTGTTAGAGTAGACTATACTAAGACATTCAATCAAGTTATCAAGGATATGACTATCATGTTTATCTTTCACTCTTACATTGTTTTTTGTGGGCAATTGAGACATATTGATATTAATAATACTTTTTTAAATAGTGAACTTGATGAATATGTTTTTTTATGAGATAACCACAAAGTTTTATTCATCTTAATTATCTTAAGAAAGTATGCAAATCGAAGAAAATTCTATACAACTTAAAACAAGCACCTTGTGCATGGTTCCTCAAACTTAGCACTTATCTTCAACAATGTGGGTTTGTCAACCCCAATTCAGATACTAGCTTGTTTGGTTCTCACTGAATCTAAGTGCATTGTGATCATTCTCATCTATGTCAGCAACATAATTATCAATGGTAATAATGTTACAATAGTTCAACAAGTTCAACAAGTTTATCAATAATCTTCATCCTACTTTTGCCTTAAAAGATACGAGATTACTGCGTTACGTTCCTGGTATTAAGGTTAATATGGTACTGATATTTTACATCTCAACCAATCCAAATACATTTCCATATTACTAGACAAAACTGGATTACTTCGCTCTAAATTTTTTGATAGTCCTATGGCCTTAGGTAAGGTGTTATGCAAATATGGTACACCTATGTATCAAAGTGTGGTAAGAACTCTACAATATTACTTTATGACAAGACCAAAAATTGCTTTTGTTATAAACATGTTATGTCAATTTATGGATACGAATTAAAAATGTTTATGCATCTTTAGAAAATTAAAAATTAATGAATATGTTGGATATCAATATAAATCCATTTCACAATGACTTGAATATTTACTATATAGGGTTATTAATTTAAAATTCAGAAATATTAAGATTAATTTTGGGATTGAACAGGATTAACACCGTGTATATGTTAATAGGTATTCTGGCAGTTACATGTGTATATGCATAGAGAAGTGTCTTAGATAATATTTGTTTTTCTTCTCATTATATAAAATAATATTTTTAAAATTTATAATAATAAAAATAATTAATACATAATAATAATAATATTGTATGGAATTCAATTGAACGAATTTAATATTGAATGAGTCGTAATAACCACAATTAATTTAAACGAACTTCAATTAAATGATTTTATAATATTTATTATTATTTTTATGATTATAAATTTTTAAAATTAATTTTATTGTTTTTCAATTAGTTGTGAAATATACCCCATGGTAAGAGTATAACTAAATTTAATCAAATCATCAAATATCTTGTACCATAATTTTTTTATAAAATGCATTTTATAGGTTTTATTAGAATAAAAATTATAATAGTTATTAATAATATTATATCATAATATTTAAAATATAAAATTATGCATAATGTAAAAAGGTAACATGTACATATGGGACACTGCTACCAAGCACTAAGTTTTTTTTTTTTTTTTTTTTACTTTCTTTGGTCATATTACAAAGATAACATTTGATATTTTGAAGTAAAAACTTGAGTTTTCACGATCAAATTACAAAATAAATCATGAAATATTAACTAATCAATTTGGAAGAATTTGTCATACATATAAAACAAACGTGATTATTTTGACAATTTATTTACAACCTGGATAGTTGTAAATTAGCTCAATGGTAGATTGTATATGTATTGAACTCCCACCTCAACAACCAACTATATTGTCTAGACCATTTACCGTTGACGAGGTCCATATTGCCCTTTTTAATAAGTACCTCACAAAGGCCCCTAACATTGATGGTGTATCGGCCTTATTTTTTAAAAAAATATTAGAGTATTGTTGAAGAAGAAGTGTGTACTGCGTGCCTTTCTTTTCTTAATAGAAGTGCATATATATGTGGAAATGGAATAAATAGAACTGGTACATCCTTAATACCGAAAGTCAAGAAGCCTAGAAGATTGACCAAATTTTGACCTATTATCTTTCACTGTAATCTATAAAAAAATTATAAAGTTATTACCAACAGATTGAATGATGCTTTACCAGGTTTAATTGATGATGTCCAAAGTATTTTTGTACCTAATAATTCTATTGTAGCATATGAAACAATCCACATCATTTAGAGATCTAAAAGACGATTGGGGCAAACTACTTTAAAACTTTGCATGATAGAATAAAATTGGATTCTATTATTGAAGTTATGGGTACTCATGGTCCGATTCGGTTTTGAGTAAAAAAAAATTAATAAAACTGAACCGTTTATAATGTTTAAATCGAATCAGATTGGACCATTTGACTAATCCAAAATGTTATAACCGAACGGTTTGGTCTGATTTAGTCTGATTAGATTAACAATTTTGAACGGTTAATAATATATAAATACGATAAATTTTAATATTTTTATTAAAAAAAACATCAACATTCTCCAAAAATTGATACATCAATCGCAAGTCAAACCCAACAAAAATGAAGTTGCGATAAAATCAATTGATTTACTACCGACAAAGATCTCAGAGTATCCATAGAAGATGATATTATAACACTTTCCAGAATAGAGTTATAAATCACTTATGAGCTCAATGGATAGATAATAACAATCAAAACAAATAACAATGCAACGAAACTAAAAATAAGTTGAATCTGAAGTTTTGAACCATAACAAGTTAACAATAACACTCGAAACGGAAATGAACACACTGCAAAGGAGTGAGAATCTCCGAAACCCTTTTAAGAGTTTTAAGCCTCACACATACTTATTTTGTTCATTGATGACAGGACGCGAGGCAACCCGAGGAGAGGTCGGTTGGCTGGTGGTGGAGATGACGCGAGGCGAGGTCGTTTAGTTGATGGTAGAGGCAATGCGAGACGAGATCAACTATTGTCGGAGGAGACAACGACAAGGAAAATGTTAGGGTTTGTACTTCACATAAAAAAAGCTGAGATGGAGATTACTATATGTTTATGAGTTGACTTTAGTGAAACGGGTAAAAACGAAGAAAGGAGGGTGATGACAAAAATATATTATCGTAAAATTCGACCATTATTATTTTTATGTTATATTTTCTTTTATATATATTTAATTTATTACTATTTATATTTATTTATATATAACATGTTATATTTATTTTAATATATAATATATTATATCTAATTATATTTTATGTAATATATAAGTTTATGAAAATTTTGATGATAATTACATTGGAGTTTTAGAAGAAGGAATCATTTACTGTAAATATTATATTAAATATATTTTTTAATATTTTATTAAATCATTTACTCCTTAATTTTTTTATGATGTTAGTAAACAGTATTGTTGGGAGCTTAAAAGATTAATATATGTTTATGAGTTGGCTACTGGGTAGCAAGTTAGCTTTGGAAAATCAATAGCTTCATTTTGTCCTAATAAAATCCATATTGTGCGTGAAGAAATTCTCTCTATTTTGGGTGTTAACGAAGTCCCGTGCCACGAGAAGTATATACGACCTCCAACTGAGCTTAAGCAAGATAAGAACAGCTCTTTCCAAATAATTCTTGTAGGGCATATGGTGTGCCCGTTATTGCTTTATTTTTAAGAGGAGATGTTAGTGTGCGAGCAGTATATTGATGCAGGCATTACTGCAAGTAGAGAAGTGTGAAGAGTATAGAGAGATAAGAAGAAAGAATGATTTAATGTTGTATTGGTGTGTTTAGAATGTACATAGAGAACCCTATTTATAGGATTGTAACAAGTAGTACAAGTGTAGTACAAGTAAAATAGTGGAAGTGTAGTACAAGTGTAGTACAAGTGAAATAGTGGAAGTGTAGTACAAGTGAAATAGTAGAAGTGTAGTACAAGTGAAGTATAAGTGAATTACAATATCAAATATAACTTAACATCTCCCCTCAAACTCAAGGAGGAAGAGAAACAATCAACTTGAGTTTGGAAACTAATTCTTTAAATCTGCCTGGTAGATGAGATTTGGTGAAGATGTCAGCTGTTTGATCTGTGGAGGATATTGATTTGAGACAAACAGTGTCTTGAAGAACATGTTGACGAAAAAAATGACAATCAATCTCGATATGTTTTGTTCGTTCATGAAATATATTATTGTGAGCAATCTGAATAGCATTCTGATTGTCACAATATAGGATAGTTGCAGTTGATTGGAGAACACCCATATCAGCAAGTAACCAACGGAGCCAAAGAAGTTCTTGAGTGGTGTCAGCAAGAGCACGATATTCAGCTTCAGTGCTGGATCGAGAAGTGAGAGATTGTTTCTTGCTTCGCCAAGATATAAGAGAGTTTCCAAGAAAGAAACAATATCCAATGGTAGAGCGACGATCAGTTGGGTCACCTACCCAATCAGCATCAGAGTAGGCGGAAAGAAGAAGATTAGACTTATTAGAGAAGTGGAGACCGTGAAACATGGTGCTTTTGATGTAGCGGAGAATGCGAAGAACCGCAGTATAATGGGTAGACCGTGGAGTAGACATGAATTGACTAACCAGATGAACATCATAGGCAATGTCAGGATGAGTGACTGTGAGATAAACAAGGCTGCCTACTAGTTGTCTGTATAATGTGGCATCTGAGAGAATAGTACCATCTAATGGAGTAAGTTTGACATTGGTTTCTAGAGGTGTTGATGCAGTTTTGCAATCAATAAGGCCAGCCCGATTAAGAATATCAGAAGAGTACTTTGCTTGAGAGAGATAATATCCTTGAGAATTAGATGAGATTTCTAGGCCCAAAAAGTAGTGGAGACGACCAAGGTCTTTCATTTCAAATTGATGGCTCAGAAACTGCTTGAGATCAATAATTTTATTAGAGTCATTCTCGGTTATGATCATATCATCTACATAAAGGAGTAGAAGTGTTACACCAGTGGGAGTCTTCCGAATAAAGAGACCAGAGTCATAAGAACTAGAAGTGAAACCAAAGTCAGTAAGTGTAGAGCTGAATTTGGCAAACCAAGCTCGAGGAGCTTGTTTGAAGCCATAAAGAGCACGGCGAAGTCTGCATACTTGATGAGGTGAATGAGTGTATCCAAGAGGAGGTTTCATATAAACTTCCTCAGTTATGTCTCCATTGAGAAAAGCATTTTTGACATCCATTTGAAACATGTTCCAATTTCGGGCAGCAGCAACAACAATGATACTTTGAACAGAGGTGAGTCGAGCTACAGGTGCAAAAGTTTCTTCATAGTCGATTCCATATTCCTGTGTAAAACCCTTTGTAACCAGACGAGCTTTATATCGTTCCACAGACCCATCTAAATGAGTTTTGATTTTGAAAATCCACTTACAACCAATCAAAGATTTATTAGATGGAAGATCAACAAGATCCCATGTATGTGCTTTGTTAATGCCTGTAATTCATCTGTTATAGCCTGCTGCCAATGAGGGTTAGAACTAGCTTCTCTATAGTTTTGGGGTTCATGATGAGACAAAATAGTAGGGAAACATTGGTAATCACGAAGATGAAAAGGAAGACTACTTACACGAGTAGAACGACGAAGTGATGACTCTGGAAAATCAGGTAGTTGGTCTTCAGAAGATGTTGTTATGGTAGGATCGCCAGGAGCGGACACATCGCAGAAGCCGTAGTAGACGATGGTAAGGGTAATGGAGAAATGTCAGGAGGAAATAAATCAATAGTTGGGTCATTAAAAATGAGAGTGAGGTAGGAGATGAGACATGAAATGAAGAAATAGAGGAAAACATTTTATGTTCCCAAAAGATGACATGACGAGAGATGCGCAATCGTTTAGAGATAGGGTCCCAACAACGATAGCCTTTGTGTTCTATTCCATACCCTAAGAAACAACAAAGACGAGAACGAGGTTCTAATTTATTGTGTTCATGAGGGTGAAGAAGAACAAAACAGGCACAACCAAACACTTTGAGTAGTTCATAAGATGGAGAAGTACATAGAGACGCTCATAAGGGGATTGATTGTGAATAATACGCATGGGAACACGATTGATGGTATAAACAGCCGTAAGAGCTGCTTCACCCCAAAAGCGTTCAGAACAAGAACTAGAAATGAGGAGAGTACGAATAGTATTAAGAATATGTCTGTGTTTTCGCTCAAGTCTTCCATTTTGTTGAGATGTGCCAGGACAAGAATATTGAGAAAGAGTCACATTTTGTCAAAGAAAATTTTAAAAAATTGTTTCTTTATATTCCATAGCATTATCAGCTCTAAGCACTTTAATATTTTGAGAAAATTGGGTTTTAACCATTTGGGCAAAATCATAATAAATTTTGGGTAATTCAGATCTATGTTTCATGACAAAAATCCATGTGAATCTTGAATAATCATCAATAAAGATGACAAAATAAACACATCCCCCCATAGTAGGATGTGGGGATGGACCCCAAACATCAGAATGAATTAAGTCAAAAGGGTAGACAGAAGTAGAATCACTTTTATTAAAACATAAAGCAGGTTGTTTTCCCAATTGACAAGGCAAACAATTTACATTATCAGAAATAGAAACAGATCCTAATTTACCAGAAGATGATAAGGGACGAAGACGTCCTATAGACATATGGCTTAGACGAGCATGCCATAGGTTGATAGGAGTGGTAGAAGCAGCAACGGAAGTGTGAGGAGAATTGGGTAGATGAAGGTTGATAAGTTCAAATAATCGTCCAACCTTACGGCATATCCCAAGGATTTATCCTGTCTGTGGATCCTGCACATGACAACCAGAAAAGGAAAAAGTAATAGTAAGACCAAGTTCACATAATTGACCAACAGAGATAAGATTTAGAGTAAGGTTGGGAATATGAAAGGTGTCAGAAAGTGATATAGAAGATGTGGAAACTTGTTCTACAGCATTAACATGCATATGTGAACCATTGGCAGTTTGAAGATGGAAGATTGTGTGGGAGAGAAGATGTGAGTATCATGAGTCATATGGTTACAACAAGCAGAATCAAAATACCATAAAGATTTACCTGATGTGAGAGACAAGGCAGTAGGAGAAGCATTACTAGATTGTGAGAGAACATGTTTAAGAAGACCTTCAAGTTCTTGAGTAGAGAAAGTAAATTTGTCATGATTATCCTCAGAAGCAGCAGCGGTGATAGATGAGTTACTATTTTTACCTGAAGCATGTTGAGAGGGATTCCGAGAGGAATGCTGAGAGGGATTCCGAGAGGAATGCTGAGAGGGATTCCGTGAGGAATGCTGAGAGGGATTCCGTGAGGAATGCTGAGAGGGATTCCGTGAGGAATGCTGAGAGGGATTCCGTGAGGAATGCTGAGAGGGATTCCGAAAGCAATCTCTATTAAAGTGTCCTGAACCCTTCTTGTGACAATATATACATACCCGAATGGGACATGTAAGAAGCTCATGATTGGGGTTGTGACAGTAGGTGCAGCCTTGATGTTTGAAGTCCTCTTTAGAACCTCCTTTAGGACGATAAAAGGGGGTGGCAAGAACAGAATCTGTATGATGAACTTTGAAAACCCACATCCAAGTTTCTTCAGAGCAAAGCTCGGTTACAGCAGTATCTAAGGATGGAAAAGGACTCCGATGGAGTAAGGAAGCCCGAACAGGTTCAAATCGATCATGGAGAGCCATGAGAAAAATAACAAGACGCTGGTGATTACGGTAAGTTGCAAATATCTCAGCATCAATCTTGTTCGTCCAAGTTGGTTCAGAGAGAGCGAGTTGATCCCAAATAGTATGCATTTAAGAGAGAAATTGGTTAATGGTTTGATCAGCCCTTTGGCGTTTGGTATGAAGAGTTGTTAAAAGTTGATATTGGTTGGCCAAATCTGTTGTAGTGAAGCGAGCCTCAAGAAATTCTCAAACTTCTTTGGCAGTGTCAAAACGCCCAAATTCACCATGAATGGAGGGTAAAGTGGTGTTACGGAACCAGGTAATAATTTGATGATGTTTACTCTCCTAGTCTTCAAGGCGATCAGCAAATAATGAGTTGTTTTCAGTGGTTTCTTGGATGGGTATAAAGATATCACCAATTATGAAATGCCATAGCTTGCATCCTTTCAAGAAACTTTTCATTGCTTGTGCCTAGGCTAGGTAGTTAGTATCATCAAGGATGGTAGAGATTGGTTTTGGGATATCATTTCGGCCCATTTTAACGAAATAATGGAGGAAATATAAAACAAATATATAGAAACAGTATAAAGGAGATATCCTTAAAAATGAAAAGAGGAGTTGAAAACAAGCCTGGAACCGGGTTAAGGTAAGCCGGGTGAGCTGAGTTGAGGAGAGCCGAGTTGGAGTGAGCCGAGTGGAGGTGAGCCGAGTTGGAGTGAGCCGAGTTGGAGTGAGCCAATTTGAGGTGAGCCAGGTTTGGAGGGAGCCGAGTTGAGGTGATTTGGAGTGAGCCGAGGTTGAGGTGGCCGAGTTAGCCTGAGGTGGTGGGTTTAGAGTGATGAAGAGAGGCGATTTTGATAGAAATTTTAGAGGTATATGAGAGGCTCTGATACCATGTGAAGAGTATAGAGAGATAAGAAGAAAGAATGATTTAATGTTGTATTAGTGTGTTTAGAATATACATAAAGAACCCTATTTATAGGATTGTAATAAGTGTAGTACAAGTAAAATAGTGAAAGTTTAATACAAGTGAAATAGTGAAAGTGTAGTACAAGTGTAGTACAATATCAAATATAACTTAACAAGAATCATCATCGGTATAACTACAATTAAATTAAATAACCTGATGCAATGGGAATCAGATAGACAGCGCCACCGACTAGGAAGGTAAAGGTGAACGTTGATCTGATTGTTGCTGCCGCAGCGGTATTGTTTGGCTGTGGGTGTATTATCATTAATAACTTAGGGGAATGATTGAAATTCTATTTAGAAATCAATTTTTGAGATGTGGTGTTGAAATCTGACTGCCTACAAGCCATCCAATTATTGAACGAGGGTCCTAGCAATTTATGTTTAGAGGATCATATTGTAGATGATATTAGTATGTTAATTTCTCAGATGCATGCATGCATTCATTTGAATGCTGCTTTTGTCATAAGAAAGCTAATAGTGCAGCAGCTCATTCTTTGGCTAAGTGTGGTTTTACATGTCATGAGCTTGTCACTTGGATTGAAACTGAATCTTTTTTATCCCGTTCGATTCTTAAAAATAATATTTTTGTTGCTTATTAATATATATACAATGTCAGTCTTTTTCTCATAAAAAATGAAAAGAAAAAGAAGGAGAAGAATAAGAAAATAACATGGAATAAAATGTTAGCATTTTAAAGGGATGTGTTCATTTATCAAATATAAATATTAACTGGTGTTATTAGATCATCTTCGACTCTTAACATTATTTTATACCAAATTTTTGTACTATGTTGCACTATAAATTATACTAAATTTTTACTTATTTTCGATCTATAACACTAAATATTATACTAGAAAGTAAAATAAAATATTTATTTAAAATTACACCAAATATTATATTAAAAATTGTATTTAATAATTTTTTTAAATAGTATACATGACTTTTTGTATATTTTACAAACATAGCTTTAAATTAGCTCAGGATTTTCCCAGTCAAACTTTGTTGTTGAGGGGTTAAAATTGTGTTTGTATATTCTCTTGCGTTTCTGTTAACAAAATAATGATTTATGTTGGATTGAATTTCGATTCTTTTTATCTGCACAAAGATCACTGTGTATTATTAAAGTCCTTGGTACTTGGTAGCTTATGACTGTTCATTGATTGTATACACACACTTTATGTGCAACCAAGCTGGAGAAGGCCCAAGGGTATTGATTCACGAGTGAGGAGGAATTATAAGGGATGTACCTTGATGCCCAATATTGGTTATGGCACTGACAAGAAGACTGCACTATTTGCCTAATGGTTTAAAGAAGTTTGTTGTGCACAATGCTAAAGAACTAGAACTTTTGATGATGCATAACAGTTAATTTTTTTTCCATAAACCGATCAGGTCTAATTACTGTTTTCACTTTGAATATTATTTCTGTTTCTTCTTTTTTAAAACAAGTAGTCCAAAACTGTTGGTTTGTAAACTTGTTTGCAAGCCCAAAAAAATCCAAATAAACTTTGAAAAATTCTAGTCCATTTGAAGTACAGTTCATGGAAGCTTCTATGGTGATAATCTGGATTGATAAGAACACAGCTCATTGTTGGTGAAAAGAAGAAAAAATCAATGGGTTAGATAAGAAGATAAATTTATGGTTTAGATTGTTTTGGTATGTTTATATTGTATGGCTTAGATTTATTAGTTTTTTCTATAAATATCTCTCAGTAACAATGTAATAATCAAGCTAAATAAATCAGAAACGAAAATTCAATAATTTCTAAATGTTTTTGGAAAATTGTTCTTGAGTTTTGATCCATAATTTTTCAACAAAGTGGTATCAGAGCTGTAGTTGGAAATATAAATATACACTATTGTATATCAAATCGAAGCTCTCGACGAGACAAATCCAACGCCACAAGAATCATCCAGATCGGAGTTCGGACGCGCTGCCACGATCCTCCGAAAGTTTCTGCCAGAAAGTGAGTTAACTCACTGAGTCAGCCGAGTTGGAGCCGAGTTGACCGAGCCGTGAAGCCTGATGGCCGAGCCGTTGACTGAGCCACCAAGCCGTTTGACCGAGCCATCAAGCCGTTTGACTGAAAGTAGACTTTGACTATTGACTTTGACCGTTGACCAAAAAAATAGATTTTTCCCCGGAGTTTCGCCCAAGGTTTTTAGACGTTCTGAATCAATCTGTGCGATCAGAATTTACAAATTCTCACTATATTGAAAGTTATGTCAAGTGGAGGTATGTCATCGTTTCACGTCCCGACACTCAACAACGACAACTATGATAATTGGAGTACCAAGATGAAGGCTCTTTTGGGTGCACATGATGTGTGGGAAGTCGTAGAGAAAGGCTTAAGTAAGCCAGACGATGAAGCTACTTTAACGCAAGTACAAAAAGAATCTTTGAAAGATTTGAGAAAGAGAGACAAGAAAGATCTTTTTCTTATCTATCAATCCTTAAATGATGATGGGTTTGAGAAGATTTCAGATGCAACATCTTCCAAAATAGCGTGGAATAAGCTTCAAATTTCTTTCAAAGGAGCCAAGAAAGTGAAGAAGGTTCATCTCCAAACACTAAGAGGTAACTTTGAATCTCTACATATGAAAGCTTCTGAATCTATTTCTGACTATTTCT
Source organism: Hippophae rhamnoides (assembly GCA_033030585.1). Taxonomy (NCBI): domain Eukaryota; kingdom Viridiplantae; phylum Streptophyta; class Magnoliopsida; order Rosales; family Elaeagnaceae; genus Hippophae; species Hippophae rhamnoides. Next base: position 73,361,445 of record CM065429.1, read on the forward strand.
CGAGAGTCGCAGTTATTTCTAATCAATTAAAAATAAACGGTGAGATGTTGGGAGATGTTAGAATAATGGAGAAGATACTTCGTTCATTAGATTTCAAATTTGAACACATCATCATGACGATTGAGGAAACAAAAGATTTGGAAGAAATGATCATTGATAAACTCAATGGATCATTACAAGCATATGAAGAAAATCATAAGAAGAAGCAAGGGATCACTGAGCAACTCTTCAAGATGCAATTCAAGGATAAGCATGAAAGCTAAAGCAATGACAGAAACCAACGTGGTCGAGGAAGAGGTAATATGAACTCAAGGTATGACAAATCTTAAGTTCAATGCTATAATTGTCATAAATTTGGACATTATGCTTCAGAATGTAGAGCTCCAAATAATAGAGTAGATGAGAAAATCAACTACGTAGAGGAGAATATCGATGAGATAGAAACTCTTTTTCTAGCACGGAATGAGGGTGATAGTAGTCAACCAAATTCCTGGTATCTTGATAGCGGTGCAAGTAGCCATATGTGTGGATGGAAAGACATGTTCGTGGAACTAGATGAGTCAGTAAGTGGAAATATCTCATTTGGAGATGATTCAAACGTAGCAGTGAAAGGAAAAGGTAACATTCTTATTTGTTTGAAAGATGGGCAACATCAATTTATTTCCAATGTTTACTATGTCCCAAATATGAAAAGTAACATTTTAAGTTTAGGAAAACTCTTAGAGAAAGGTTATGATATTCATATGAAGGATTGTAATCTTTCTATAAAAGATTATAAGAATAACCTCATTGCTAACATGCTGATGTCAAAGAAAATAATGTTCTTGATCAACATACAAAATGACATTGCAAAGTGTCTAAAAGCCTGCTATAAAGATGCATCGTGGCTATGGCATCTTCGATTCAGACATCTCAATTTTGGAGGATTGGAGTTGTTGTCTAAGAAGGAGATGGTGAAGGGACTACCTTGCATTAACCATCCTAATCAACTTTGTGAAGGGTGCCTACTCGGGAAGCAATTCAGAAAAAGCTTTCCAAAGAAGTCAGACTCAAGAGCCAAGAAGCCACTCGAGCTAATCCATACTGATGTGTGCGGACCGATCAAGCCTAGTTCTCTCAGTAACAGTAACTATTTTCTTCTTTTTATTGATGATTTTTCAAGAAAAAATTAGGTATATTTCTTGAAACAGAAATCAGAAGTTTTTGAAGTATTCAAAAGGTTCAAAGCTACAGTGGAGAGAGAAAGCGGTAGAAAAATCAAAGCCATGAGATCAGACCGAGGTGGAGAATTTACATCCAAGGAGTTTCAAGAATTCTGTGAAGCAAATGGAATTCATAGATCTTTAACAGTGACAAGATCCCCCCAACAGAATGGTGTAGCTGAAAGAAAGAACCGAACAATCCTCAATATGGCACGAAGCATGCTCAAAAGCAAGAAACTACCCAAAGATTTTTGAGCAAAAGCAGTAACATGTGCAGTTTACTTGTCAAACCGATCTCCAACAATAAGTGTATGGGGAAAGACACCGCAAGAGGTATGGAGTGGAAGAGAGCCTGGTATTTCCCACCTAAGAGTCTTTGGAAGTATAGCCCATGTTCATGTACCGGATGAAAGAAGAACGAAGTTTGATGATAAAAGCAAGAGTTTTATCTTCATCGGTTATGATGCTAATTTAAAGGGCTATAAGTTGTACAACCCACACAATAAGAAGATTGTGATTAGTCGAGATGTGGTATTCGACGAAGAAGGAGAATGGGATTTTAACTCCCATGTAGATAACTTCAATTTCTTTCCTCATTTTAAAGAAGATGAGTAGACAATGAGGGAGCAATCTGTAGAAATTCAACAAGAGCCAATGACTCCACCTACTTCACCAATGCCAACCACTAATGAAGATTCGTCATCATCTTCGAGTAGGAGTGAAAGATCCGTGACATGTACACGAAATCTCCAAGATCTTTATGAGGTAACAGAATGACAAGATAATCTTACCTTATTTTGTCTCTTTGTTGATTGTGAACCAGTGAGTTTTCAAGAAGCTGTACAAGAGAAGAAGTGGAGAGATGCGATGGATGAAGAAATCAATGCAATTGAGAAGAACGACACATGGGAACCTGTTTCACTTCCCAAAGGGCATAAGGCAATAGGTGTCAAATGGGTGTACAAAACAAAGAGGAATGCTAAAGGAGAGATTGAAAGGCACATGGTGAGGCTAGTAGCAAAAGAATATAATCAAAAGGCTGGAATTGACTATGATGAGGTATTTGCTCCTGTTGCTCGATTAGAAACTATAAGACTAATCATTTCTTTGGCATCTCAAAATAAGTGGAAGATACATCAAATGGATGTAAAATCTGCTTTTCTAAATGGAATCCTTGAAGAAGAAGTCTATATTAAGCAACCATCAGGCTATGAAGCAAAATGTCACAAAGAAAAGGTGTTGAAGTTGAAGAAAGCTCTTTATGGGTTAAAGTAAGCACCAAGAGCATGGAATAACCGCATCGACAAGTACTTTTTGGAGAACAACTTCACCAAGTGTCCCTATGAACATTCATTCTATGTCAAGATTGAAGATGGCGATATTATAATTGTTTGTCTATACTTAGATGATCTCATCTTCACCGGAAGTAATCCAAAGCTATTTGAAGATTTTAAGAAGGTGATGACCCGAGAGTTCGAAATGACAGATATCGGGTTAATGACATACTACCTTGGAATTGAAGTGAGATAAAAGGAAGAAGGCATATTCATCTCTCAAGAAAGCTATGCGAGAGAGATACTAAAGAAGTTCAAGATGAACGATTGCAAGTCGATCAACACGCCAGTGGAATATGGAATCAAACTATCCAAGCATGAAGATGGTGAAAGTGTGGATCCAACATTTTTCAAAAGTTTAGTTAGAAGTCTACGTTATCTCACATGCACAAGGCCTGACATCCTGTATGATGTTGGATTGATTAGCCGCTATATGGAGAAACCGACAATCACCCATTTCAAAGCTGCAAAAAGAATCCTACGCTATCTAAAAGGTACAATTAATTTTAGCTTGTTCTATTCAGCTTCCAATGATTACAAGCTTGTTGGATATAGCGATAGCGATTTTGGTGGAGATATAGACGATCGAAAAAGTACTTCCGGATTTGTGTTTTTCATGGGAGATACTACTTTTACATAGATGTCAAAAAAGCAATCGATTGTCACCTTGTCTAGCTTTGAAGCAGAATATGTAGCAGCTACCTCATGTGTTTGCCATGCAATTTGGTTGAGAAACTTGTTAAAAGAGTTAAGTATGACACAAGAAGAGCCAACCAAAATATGTGTCGACAACAAGTCAACCATTGCCTTAGCCAAAAATCATGTTTTCCATGATCGAAGCAAACACATAGATACTTGATATCATTACATCGGGGAGTGCATCACAAGAAAGGATGTACAACTCGAGTATGTAAAATCACAAGATCAAATTGTCGACATCTTCACTAAACCGCTCAAGCAAGAAGACTTTGTCAGATTGAGAAATTTGCTCGACATCATAAAACAAGTTTAAGGGGGAGTGTTGGTTTGTAAACTTGTTTACAAGCCCAAAGAAATCCAAATAAACTTTGAAAAATTCTAACCCATTTGAAATCCATCTCATGGAAGCTTCTATGGTGATGATCTGGATTGATAAGGATACAGCTCATGGTTGGTGAGAAGGAGAAAAATCAATGGGTTAAGTAAGAAGATAATTGTATGGTTTAGATTGTTTTAGTAGGTTTATATTGTATGACTTAGATTTATTAGTTGTTTTTATAAATACCTCTCAGTAGCAATGTAATAAGCAAGCTAAATAAATCAGAAACAAAAATTCAATAATTTTTAAATATTTCTGAAAAATTGTTCTTGAGTGTTCTTGAGTTTTGATCCATAATTTTTCAACAAAAACATGTAAGCTTTCTGTAACAACCGTTGTTATCATTATTGTGTAAATTCAGGATTTAATGTGATGAGATAGCACATGACGTCTCAAGTCGTAAGAGGAAGGAGATAGTTGAGAGGGCATCACAGCTTGACATTGTTGTCACCAACAAACTGGCCTGGCTGCGTAGCCAAGAGGATGAGTAAGAACTAAGAACTGACTCGAAGTTTTATTGATTTCCTTGATCATTTGGCCATGCCATTATGTAGTTTTGGCACTGTTCAATATATCCTATTCAAAAAAATTGATTTGTTTTTGAATTAAATGGTATTTATTCTGGTATTTTTTCCGTTACAGTAAATTCAATGATACTTTTTTTTGGTGTTTAAGTCTTGCCTTCTCGCACCCATGTTATTTTAAACGTCATTTTTTGTTTAAGTGTCAAACTTATAAATTATTAAAGATGTATTTTTCATTATTCTTGTAGTATAATTCTTCACATATTAGATTGCTTTCTCTCTCTATCTCCTATCAAGTATTTTAAAAAAAATAAAAAAATCAACTAATCTTGAATTTTATCTACTTAGAGTATCGTGTTATTATATACGATTAGAGTATCAATGAATAATCTCACTATAAAGTTATTAAATTATATTACTTTGAAGTAAAGTAACTAAAATGTTGGAAAGATTAAATTAAAGCTGACTGTCAGTTTGTAACGTAATCTGCATTGCAGGTCTTCCCTTAGGAATAAGAAGAAAATTTAACAACATATATTATTGCTATTTAGAAATGTTTTAATAAGTTGTTTAAAAAAGACTTTAAAATATACATCATACTCTAAATCATTACGTATTGAAACACAAAGAATAAAGATCGTTAAGTGTTTGAAATTTGAAAACAAATAGAAAAAGAAACCTCTAAAAAGAATCTGTTAAAATATATTTACTTTCTCCTCTTAAAAAAATGTCTACAAGCTTGGTTTTTATAAAAAAAAATGTTTATAATGAGTAGGTTTGGTTTTTATAAAATAAAAAAAAAATTCTAAATGTTCTGAGAATGTTGATTTTTTACATTTTATAACATATATTAGATAGAAATTAATCTATACGTACAAAAAGTTTAGGTTTTATTTTACCTTTAAATTCGATCGATTGGACGTTTCTTTTTTAAGTTTCAGAGTTCGAACTCAAAATTTTGAAGTATTTATTGTTTAGTAATCGATTATATTAACTTCTTTGTACATAATTTTTATTATTTTTTAAATATAAAAAAAATATGATTTGAAAGCAAAAAATCAAAATTCACTTTCATTTTTTAAACATGTATATGTATTTGTTGAGGAGTCCCACATCGACCAAGGACCAGCATAAGAGCTGGTTTATAAGCATGGGCATTAGTCACTCTTATAAGCGCGTTTTTAGGAGTAGAATTAGGTCCAGGTGAATCAACATGCTATTAGAACAGGACCCTTGGCGGTGGAAGAGAGTTATCCTACACTTACACCCGTGGCAACCATAAGACCACCACCGTCCGTCGACACAGTCGATGTGAGGGGAGTGTTGAGGAGTCACACATCAACTAAGGACCAGCGTAAGAGCTGGTTTATAAGCGTGAGCAATACTCACTCTTGTAAGCGCGTTTTCAAGAGTAGAATTAGGTTCATGTGAATCAACAGTATTCATTTACAAAACATAAATATAATTTATTATTAAACATGTTTTTCGTGTTTTGTTTTCATTTTTTTTTAGAAAACAGAAAGCAAAAAACAGAACTTGTTATCAAATAATTTTTTAAATAAATGAATTAAAAAAAACAGATATTACTCTTGTTACAAAACGAGCCATTATTACTTAGTCATCAAAGTAGTTGGTTGGTTTGGGTGAGTTGTTTCAAAGTGTATATTGATGAACATTTAAGTTCTGCTTGTGTCTATCTTAATGTCAGTCCTTCATTTCATGCCCACATCTTATTGTAGTCCAAAAATAAAATGAAAATGAAAATCCAAAACTTATTGCAACTTAAGTACTTAAGTGAAAGTGATTATGTTCGAGCCAAGTCCAATCTTTAATTTTCTATAATTTTTACATTGGATAATGAATTCTTCTTAGTCGCTCATTATACACATTTCCATGATCTTCCAAAAGAAACTTTTTGTCCAAATTATCCTCTTTTAGTTCTCCCTCGTCTGTCCTTAACTCGTAGTTTTATTATTTGCCACTTTACTTACTTCATAGCTTATGCTCGATTATTGCTTTTCTCAAATATTATGTATGTCTTAATTTTTTATTTCTTTTATTTTAAAGAAATGTATGTGTCAATTGTTCATTTAAAAAGAAAAGCTTGTTATTTATTGTGGTTTAATATTTTTGAACTGAGAAATTAAGGATCAGATATTTAGCCATTATAATATACATTCTTTTTCTTCTAGATGATCAAGACTTTTTCTTAGTTAGGGTTTACTAAAATTTTGAGTGGATTTTTTGATTGAAAAATTGTGGTTTCATTGAGTAGCTTCACAGATTATGTAACTGTATGACAGAGTATGTGTAGTATTTTTGAAACAAAAAAGATAATTATGAAACTGAAGTCATTTTCATAAATTTATTGAAGAATTTGTTTATTTTTGAAAACTCATAAGAAAAACTTATAAATTACGATAATAGAGGGTAACAGAAGTCCTTTTTAGTTACGTCAAAAGGAATAATTTACTTTTTTTCTTTTTTATAATAATTTATTACATTTGTTTTTAAAAAGTAACAACAACATAATAATAAATATTTAATTTTTAATTTTTATTAAGATACTATTTTTATAAATTATCTTTAACAATAGATAATAATTATTATAAAATTGATAAAAATATAAGTATAACTTTTTTTAAGTTTTAATAATTTATTCATAATAATATAACTAAATTAGTATAAGAATAATAAATTAACTAAATTACTGTAACAAACATAATTAAAAGACTCTACGTACATTTTTTTCTCAATTTATAATATCACATTTATTAATCCACCTATTTATCATATAATAAATGAAGTTTGGGAATTAAGTCAAAGATTTCATATGACAATTGCATGTGGTTGTGTAACACGTATATATGTTTGAGATGAAATAAAAAGAAACACTAAGATAATTTCCTTCTAGATGATGAAGAAAGAAAAAAAAAAATTTCCAAGACATTGACATTTATATATTCTTTTTTACACATAAATAGCTCCCAACAACCAGGGTAAAATGACACAACTTTTATTAAATTTGATAAAGAAAATTACATTTATCACAGATCTATAAATAATATATTATTATTAATAAATATAATCATATTTAATAAAAAAAATTATCATATTAACTATATAATTAGATAAACACCTATTAATTATAGCTATATATATCTTAAATTTTTCAGTTTTTTTTTCTTTCTTTTCAATGATATGTGTAATTTTAAGTTTTCAATTTTTGATTTAAATTAGATCAATTATATATAGGTTCTTTTTTTAATAATAAATTTACTAATTTATTTAGTATAATTTCAAAATAAATTTTTTAAGAGTTAATTAAAAACAGAAACTACTAAAATTTCATAAAAATAAATATTAAAAGCTAATGTTAAAGAAAAGTAAGATTAAATAAAATAAAATAAAAAACATGAAGCGGTAAATTACTGTCGTGAAAAAGAAAGTGAAAGCAAACGAAGAAGTACAAGTATATATAGCTGGGTGACTCGGTATATCTTAAATTTTTGGTCCATTCTTTTTAACTTTAATAATATTATTCTAACTTTGTTCGATTCTCTTTTCCCCACCACCATCACCAGACACCACTATGACCAAAGGTGCCATTAAACGAGGACATAATTTTTCTTCCACTGTTTTGTTACTTTTTTTTTAGGTGTTCAAAATAAATATTGTGATATTCTAACAGCAAAAAAATATTGAATTAAATAAAATACTTAAAATGAATAAAATAAGAGTTCTAACATAATATCTACCTGACCATTTAAAAAAAAAAATACACACACGTATAAACAAGACTTTGATAAATGTAGAAAAACTAAAAGTAAATTCCTCAATTCGAGCCATCTTTGCCGTAGAATATATATATATATATATACATTCAATGAATATGTATGCATGCTATAATAAAACTATATTCCAGTAGTTTATAACATGACAACGAAGTTGAGAATGTTTGATAAAAGAATCGTAGCTCTCTCTCTCTCTCTCTCTCTCTCCTTTTTTTCCTCTGAATTTTAAATCTTTTACTTTATTCATTTTGGGTAGATCAGTATTCAGAATAGATAAGAATTGAATTAAAAAAAATAAGTGTAAGAAATCGAAATAAAGATGTTAATTTATTCAAATGTAATTTTAAAATAATAATAAAATATTAAAATAAGGTATAATTTTCTAATTGATTGTTTTATAATTATATCTTTTAAATTTAAAAAAATAAATTAATATAAAAAGAATAGATAACAATCAATAAAAAATATTCTTAAATTTATAGAATTTTTTTATTTATTTATAATGAGTAAAAAAAAATGAGAATAACTCCTATCAAATATGTTTACCTTTATTCATCGGCGCAAGCTTACATATTAATTCATGCCAATTAAAGTTGAGAAAAGCCAAAAATAAAAATAAAAATACAAATTTTCTCTCTCTATATCTCTATCTAGCATCTCTCTACATCCTATTTCTCAAGATGTTAGGTAACCAATAGACTATGGAAAGTTAGGAAGATTTAAAATATGACATGGTTAAAAATAAAATATATTGGATAATCATAAATAATTTGCCATATATTAAACAAAATAATTTTTAGTGAAAACTATTATCTAAATATTATTTAGATCAAACACAAAATATGTATAATAATACTTTAATTCATAATTATTAATTAATTATGTAGTTAAAAAGTCACTCTTTTAGATAGATACGTTTTCTTTATATAACCTTTTAATTTTTTTCTATAATTTCTTTAACTATGAAAAATTAGATAAAAAAAATAAAGTGTGTATGATTGGAGGATTGTAACTACTATATATAGTTAATTATTCACATGTAAGTCTAATTGTTTAAAGATCCAACAATCTTTTACTTTGATTATATATGTAAATTTATAATTATGCATTGTAAAAATAACGATATGAGTTCAATTTTATTGTCATTATTGAAATATATCTCTAATCAACCTCGTCCATCAATTATACCAATATAGGATCTAAGTCACCTTCATTACATTTGTCGTAACTCGACCCATCAATTGTCACGTATGTCGATACAACTGAATGACATATATCATGATGTGAATGTATAGCATAAAAATTTCATACAATGTGATCTTAATATACATATTTTCAAATGGTCCAACCTTAAACCTTAATGAGATAAAAACATACCAAAGTCAAAGTATAAATAAACCAAAACGTCATTTATGTAAAAAAAATAACCTCAAAATCTCCATTAATTGAAATAACTAAAATTGTGTCTATGTCAATAAAATATGTAAAATTATAAATTTTCACTAAACTAAATATCCTCAAATGACATAACACCTATAGTAGTAGTATGCTTATGAAACATTTTGGGTGTCAATCTCTTAGGAAATAAATACACAATCATGGAGTTTTTATTCATTTGTGCTATAGACACTTATATACTTTGAACTTGTTCCTTAACAAACAGAAACTTGATCTCTATATGTTTCAACATTGTCGAGCTTTTGTTGTTATTAGAGTATAACATTGTTGATTTATTGTCATAAAATAACTTAAATGATATTCTAATATCATTTACTATACGTAGTCCTATGACAAAATTCTACATCTATATTCTGTGATTGTATGTCTCATAACATGCTACAAACTATGTTGTCATTGTAAAAAATGCTATAATAAGAGACTACTTAGCACTCTTCCAAAAGATAGTACCCCAAACTAACAAGTAGACATAGCTCGACGTAGATTTCATACTATCTTGACATATAACAAAATTGAAATCAATATACTTGATGATCTTAAGCTGATGCAAACTTTGAAACGTAAACGTGTAGTCTTTTGTTATGTGAAAGTATTGTAAGGCTCGTTTTGCTGCTTCTAATGGTCTAATCCTAGGTTGCTTAAATATATGCCAAATATCCAAACAATATACACAATATTTGGATACGTATGTACCTGAGCATACATCAGACCACTACCATTGATACATAAGGAACCTTATGCATTTTCTTCTTTTCAAAATCATTCTTAGGGTACAAATTAAGACTAAGTTTATCTCCATTAGCAATAGGATATCATTTGATTTTCAATTCTACATATCATATCTCTTGAGAACCTTTTCGATGCAATTCTTTTGTGGTGATCCTAAATACTCTTAAAGTGATCTCAAAAATATTTGTATACCTAGTACAAAAGAGGCATTCTCAAGACCTTTCATCTCAAAGTTCTTAGTTAGAAATATCTTATTTTCATGCAATAAACCTATATCGTTAATAGCAAGCAAAATGCTATCAACATATAAAATTAAAAAAATATACTTACTTCCACAAAACTTACTGTATATACAATCATCAACCAAATTCATCTCAAAATTGAATGATATGATCATTTGATGAAATTTAAAATACCATTTTTAAGATACTTATTTGAACTTATAAGAATTAACCCTTATAGTAAGGTCAAGATTTATAACTCCAAGAACTATTAAGAGGTTATCTTGTCATGACTTATCTTGACATGAATGGAAGTTAGTACTATTAGCACAAAAATAGAATTAATGTTGACATTAACTTTTAAACTAAAACAACAAATTCAAACAAAGTTAAATTACATATCAAGATATTAGACATTTCATTAATATTTTGTCTTTGTATAACAATATTAATTTATAAGTAATATCTTGATGTAGTAATTAAATACTAACAATAAAAATATGTCAAACAATAAATCTTCTTTTGGTTGGAATTATTATACACATGTAAAAATTGAATAATCATCAGATTTGAAAACATTAAAATTATCTAGATCGAAATAAATTTGATTCTCAATTATTCAACATAAAGATGTTTTGATACACTTGTTAAAATTCAATAACTTTTGATAAAAACTATCAGCTTAAATTAACCCAAAAATATTCATGTTATATCATTAATAATCAAATAAAAAATATGAGAAACCGTTCCTAAATCTATAACTATTAATTAAACTTGTATTTAAGTATTCTTTTAAATTTACACATTTTCTTTAAAAAACTCGTTAATTTTTTCAATGTTCTCTATGACGATGCAATATCAAATAAGAGGAATAAAATACATATAATCTGATAATCAAAATCATTGTATATAGTCAATAATTGTATATATATTTTAATTTATCGTTAAAATCGACACTATAAGTTTTTATATATTAAAAATTTATACACTTATTAGATACATTAAAATTCTAATAATTTTAATATTAGTAAATTAATTTTAAGTGAAATTAACGTTATATAACATCTTATAATATATGATTATTACATACTTATGTTGTTAATGAACGGGGTAAGCACAATTTAAAAAAAAAAGATCAAAAGAAAATAAAAAAAAGCATGCAAGCAATAAAAAATGGTATATTCCAGAACAAGAAAAGTTCTCGACTTTTTCTCCCAAACAGGCATATCCTATATAAGTGTTTAATATATATATATATATATTTATATATCTAAAAAATTGGTTAAAAAATAAGGAATTGTTCCATTTCGGTGGCAGGACTGTTTTGATTATTTAGTCCTTGAAACCACCCTATCGTTTTACTATTTACATCCTGGACCCTCTGATTATTCTTTTCAAGCCCAGCATTATCACTTTTTTCATCTTCACCGGTTCCAAAAATTTCTTGGACAATTGACTCCACATCTATTTCATTATTTCCACTTATATACTCATTCCCATTCTCCGGAATATACGGTGGCCTTGGAATTTGTACCACCGAATCCCAATCCATCCCTCGGAAGAAATGGTGACCCTTGATTTCTTCAACTCCTATTCTCTGCCGTGGATCCTTTTCTAACAGCTTCCTAATCAAGTCCCTTAGCGATGTCGTTTCACCTGTTAGCTCTGCCTCCTTCGTTAATATTCGGTAAAATGTTTCCTTCCTGTTAGACCCTTTAAACGGCGTCGTCCCGTACAACATTTCGTAAAGAAGAACCCCAAGTGACCACCAATCAACGGCGAAATCGTGGCCATTGCCTAAAACAACTTCCGGGGACACATACTCCTCTGTTCCAACGAACGAGTTGGATTTCTCCGATGAGTCTGACGCTATTGGGGACGAGTTAACTATGACTTCCGCCGGCGATATCGAATCGTCCGGCGAGATCCCCGAGTTACAGAATCTATGGAGAGGAGACAATCGCTTCTTCTTCTTCTTCTTCATTGGTTTGGATTTCGCTATCAAGTTAGGGCTCGGTGAAGAATTAGGAGTTCTCGGTGAGAGTTTGGTGGACAAATCAAAATCTACGAGCATAATGTGACCATTTTCCTGAATCATAATATTCTCTGGTTTCAAATCTCTGTAAACTATCCCTAGATTGTGCAAGTACTCAAGCGCAAGAACCAATTCCGCAGCGAAAAACCTGCGATAGTTATTTAAAAAGATTACGTAAATTTCCGAACAACCAAACAGATAAAGAAGCACAAAAATGCAAAATTTGGATTTAATTATGAAACCAACCTTATTACTTCATGAGAGAACATTTTCTCAGTCTGTCTCTTTCTAAGCGAATGAAGATTTCGTCCGGGGCAATAATCAATGGCGTAACCAATCAATTTCTCGGTATCGAAAACACCATGTAATTTCGGAAAAAGCGGATGATTAAAATGACGTAGCACATCTTGTTCAAAGCAAACTCTTTTGTACTCATTATGATAATTGTTGTCACCAGATTTTCCTTTTCTCTCAATCAATACCTTAGAAATGACCTTCAGAGCTAGAAACTCGTCGCTTTGTTCGTTCTTCACGAGAAAAACCACACCTTTGGCTCCTCTGCCAAGAGGTGTTATCACTTTGAGACCATGAAAGTTCAAGATAGGAATTTGATGGAGCTCTTCTTCGTCGTCCATGGCAGACATGCGTGTATGATTGACAAACGAGTAAAGAAATTGATCCGAGAGTTTTGGGGAAAATACCTGTTGGATCAGGCTTTTTTATATACAAGATGGGAGTCTTGTTGAAGAAGTATTTCAGAAAAAGGCGTGCGAGAATCGCATGAATTACGGTGAAGTAAATGCTGACTGTGAGAACGTGATTATTATATATCAATCAAATAATGACACGTTTATAATTTTATACATTCAAATGCGTGTATGATTTCTTAATTATTACCGATTTATGATATGTTATAAAACAAAACAAAGTCATTGGTGCGAAATGTAATCTAATGTATACATACAAAATTATTATGTTTTTTTTTTCATCAACCATTCGTGTCAAATTAAAATAACATAAATACTTTTAATACATAAAAATATTAATAATATGCAAATTTTTACTCACCTTATTTATATATTGTTACGCGAAAGAAATATTTAAAAAATATATTATTTTTTATTTTTAAAATAATTTTATCACATATCTTACAATTTAAATAGAATAAAAATAAATATTTATATTTCTTGACATTTTTCGTTGCTAAATTATTAATGAATTACATTTTATATTACAAGACGTGAAATTATAAAATTATACAACTTATTTGTAAATGTTTTATGAAGCAAAATACTTTGGAAGTATCAGAATTTGTCCAACTATTATAAGCCTGTGGCCAATGGAGGAAAACTTGTAAACAAAATAGCAATAAAAAAGATAAAAAATATTAAAAGAAATAAAAAAAAGATTTAAAAATAAATTAATAAATAAAGATAAAAAAAAAGAGTAATGGAGTGTGATTCTAGAAACCGTGGAGGAAAATAGGGAATATTTCAATTCAAATGAGGGCGGGCGGTAAAGCACTTTCTTAATGGGTGACGCTACTGTTGGTAGAAAGTAAAGGAAGGTCCTCCAACTATTAAGAAGGTGTTTTTCTATAATCTACTTTTTTTACAATTTTTGGTCAAAGTTTTGCAATTACGTAAATGGTATTATCCCTCGCTAACTTCTTTATTTTTTATTGATAAACAAAAAAGTTTAATTGTTATTCACAAATAATTTTTTTTTAATTTCTTTTATATGATTTATAAGTTTTTTTTCATATAATATAAAAATATATATATACATAAGAAAAAATCATTTGAATAATTAATGGAATTTTTTTTATCTTTTTTCCTGATTAGACCAACTATTATATCTTTAAATTTGGTGTAAAATTTAGCTTAGAGTTACAATAATTTTAAATCAAATTTAGTAAGATGATTACTATTGCATCAAATTTAGTATAATATTGTTCATTGTATTTATTATTGTATTTATTATTGTTCATGATACACAATTTAGAAAATATATAAAAACATTATTAAATTTTTATTACATATAATAAATTAAAATTAAATATATTATATTATAAGAAATTGCTAATACAATATAGAGTTAAAATATAATATATATCATTATATAATTTTAATTTTTTTTAATTAAATGTAATTTTATATATTTTTTTTTAATTAAATGTAATTTTTAATTCATATAATAAATATGATATTTTATTTAAGAGACATTTAATTTTTTAATTAATTATTATTAATATATAATTTTTTAATCCGTTGAATATAAGAATTGCAAAAGAAAACTAAAAATAATATTTTTTATAACTGAATATATATTTTTAAGGTGATATTTGGTGTTATGGTAGAAAAAAGGTAAAAATTTAATATAATTTTTTATATAAAATTATACAAAATAGAATAAAATGTTGAAAATACTCTTATAACAAACTACTTTAGTTATTTTTCCTTCTTTCTTTTTTAACAAACCTAACTACTTTAGTTAAAAGGTTATATTTTGTATATTAAAAAAAAAGCATATTTTGTTATCCGAACTTATTATATTTCTATTAATTTTTAATATTTATTATTATTAATTTTTAATATTTATTATTATTTAAGATATTTTAAAAATATCTAAATTATTTAAAATGAATTCATTTAGCAAAATACATATGATTTTTAGTGATAAAGTATTTTGCCTAAGTTCATATTTTGTTACTAAATATATATTAGAGACAAAAAAAAAATATCACTGTATGTCATAGATGTGTCCCGTTGGGATGCTATTTCAAGATAAAATTTTAGTTTTGTCATATATTTATTGACAAAACATTTTATCTTTAATTTTTATCACTAATAAATAATTTAACTTTCTTTTATATCAATTTTTTGACAAATTATTTTGTTCACTGCTACAAAAAGGGTATTAAAGTCGGTTTAATGTGTGAACAGACTTTAAATTTTTATTTTTTAACAAAATTTATTCATTTTTTATTATACTCAAATTAAAACATGTATTCAATCATTAAATAATAGCATGAAAAAAAAATATAATCGCTTTAACAAATAGTTTAAATAATATAAATAATTGAAAAATAAAATATAATCAATAGTAGAAAAATTATCATGGTGTTGTTCTATGTTATTTAAGATTATCATATTATTCTCCTGATGTTATAATACAAACCTACATATATAATACAAAGATTTATACACATAAATAATAACACATAATAACATAAATACAAAAATTTATACACATAAATAATAACACATAATAACATAAATACAAAAATTTATACACATAAATAATAATACATAATAACATAAAAAAATATGAATAATAAGTGCGTAGGATTAATAAAAATACTTACAAGAATAAATGAAGTAACAAAATGAAGGAAATGAAGAAAAAATCTTGTTTTGTAAGTGAGATATGAGTATAATTTTTTTTAATATTTTGCTCAAAAAAATAGAGGATTTAAAAGATTAGTTAGAGAGTAAGAAAACCCACTAACCGGCGTTGGAATTGGTGGTTGTAAGTAGCCGAAAAATGAGAAAGAGTGAAGGAGAAGTGAAAGAGGTTTTGGATTTTTGAGAGTTATACAACACTTAGAATAGTTTTTGTCTACGGAAGAAAGAAGAGAAAAGAATTTATCTACGTATGTAGGATCCGTTGACATGTCGAATCAACGCTACGTCCACGTGTAACGTCGAATCAACGCTACGTCCACGTGTAACGTCGATTCAACACATCAACCGACGCTACATCTTACGTGGATAGCATTGGTTCTATACTAAACCGACTTTACGTATCGACTTAAATACTTCTTTTTATAGCAGTGATTATTAAGTAATTTATTAGAGAAAAAATTATTTGTTTTTAACGTAAACTTTCTAAAAATATATTTTATTAACAAATTATTGATTAAAGGCAAAATTATTATGTTTTGTTGTCAAATCATTCATTATAGACAAAATTATTTATCTTTTAAGTATAACTTGAAAACAAACATTTTTGTAGCTATGTTACTTATTAGCGACAAAAATATTTGTCTTTTTTAATAAACTCACTTGAAAGGATGTAATATACTTTGTTTTTTTTTTTTTTGTCTCCAAAGTCACTTAATATTTTATTTTTTTACATTAAAAGTAAAATTTAAATTAGTGTTTATTGTTGCATATTTTGATCTCAACATAATTGAATATTAATTATAACAAAATTATAGATATTCATGTAATTAAAAAATATAAGTTTTCAATATAACATATATTTTCAGCACAATTGATAATATATATTCAAATTCCAAAATACATAAAATTGACCTTTTAAAATTACATTTGAATATGTCACATATACATAATTAATTGACACCCAAAGTTCATCAAAAATATATGCCAAAATATCCAATTATTTGCTATCCAAATCTCAAAAAGATTTATACAACTTATACTTTGTATATATGTGCAGCTAATGATTTCTATGTATAATATTAAAATAAAATAAAACCAAATACCTAAGACTTATTTGTTATATTCCATGAATGCCTCAAGTTAAAGAGGAGGGTCACGAGAGGATGAAATTATAGGTGAAGGCATAGATCCATTCAGAAAAAAATTACTATAACAATTGTAGGATTTATTGATTCTGTACACAAAACTATTTCATTTCACTTTATTACATTCATACAAGCTGATGCAACTATTTTATTTTATTTTATTATGTTTATACAAGTTGATGCAACTTTCGTGTCTCTTCTAAATTTATTACATCAATTGTGAATCTAGGATGAAATCTTTTAGTATCCACAAACCAAATATCAAGATTTAATTCCAATCATAAACTTACAAATCTCTTGTTTTGTCAAAAGAGGGTGTGAATCCTCGTTTTGTCCATCCTGATCACCATCTTTATGTTAACCTCTCTACATTAAGTATCTAAACCATCTTATCCTCAAAAAAATTCATTTGTTGACATACCATCCTATCAGAATAAGGAGCCTTACATACCTATAGAAGAAGGCTCCTTTATTTTCCAATATTTCACATTTCCTTTTCTCCACTAGAAAGAAAAAGAAAAGGAAAGAGAAGAACCCAATGAATATATGGCATGTCTAGGATAGAAATTATCTTTAATTTCATATGATATTGTATCTTATCTAAGATAGTTGCTTTACTGTCCAAGAAAGAAGCCTGAGAAGCAAACAAAACAGATAAGTTAGATTATCGAATTGGTGTTTCAATTTCTATCTTGATTCTCAAACAGAGATAGTTAGTTGTGTTAAATGAGTATTAATTACCCAAACAGAGATAGTTGTCCAAGAAGAAAGAAGCCTTGGGCTTTTTTGGTACGTGTATTGTTGAGAAAAGGAACTCGAATATACCATTCATTGGACTGGGCAACTTCTTGAATTGAAGCCCTATAGGGTATTTGATCGATCCACCCCTTTCATTATTTCAATGTTAATGCATTTGAACCATAACTTACCATTGTCAATTTGATTTCTTTTTATTTTAAAAAAAACCTTTCATAAGATGTAGGCTTAGTAAAATAATAAATCATAATGAAAACATCACTGTGTTATTTTAATGAACGGAAAGAAATTACAAATGCACTCACTCCCCCTCACTCACAAACTTTAAATGATTTATTGTTATTTAAAAAAATTATTTTAAATAACATCTAATAAAACTCATAACAACAAAAATAACATTTTTATCTTTAACTGAGAAAGATATAAGTTAATACTAAATTGTTAGAAATTTAGACCTAATTAAATCGAATAAGATCTCATTAAGTTAAGAATTATCTAAGCTTATAAATAGTAATGTTGTCGAAATCCTGATCGATGTGAGACTGAAGGAAACTTAAAGGCCTCTACACGGACAGATATGGTCTCACAAAGCCACAGTATGACTATTAAGGATAAAATCTAAGTCATCGATTAACCCAGATCAACTCTGATAACATGTTAGAAACTCAGACCTAACTTAATCTAATAGGATCTCATTGAGTTAAATGTTAACCAAATTTATAAGCAAGATTGTTGTCGAACGTCTGACTGATGTGGTACTGAAAACAACTTAACATAAATGATGGTATTTTTTTTATAAGTTTTAGTGGGTTTTATTTTGATAGGTTGTTTTATGATTCTTCCCAAATTAGTTTTGCTAATCTTTTAAAACTTGCAAAAGAGAAACTTATTACCACTTTCAATGTGTTAGCTAGTGTGATATTAACTACCCCTGGTCTCTATCTCTTATATATCCCAAAAGAATCAAAGTTTTTAGACCATCCATTCTTTGTATTGAATATACCATTACAAATGGCCAGCACATTATCACATGACTTGCAAAAATAATTCACGAATAAGACACTCTTGATATATACCTATTGGTTATTGCCTTTGCTTTTCTGTATTTTTTGTTTTTGTACTCAGCTTCATTCATTGTTTGATAATAATAGTAATGATAAAACAAGTAAGAAGTCAGATCTTTATTATTGTAGAAAGCTCTTCCATACTTGTCCATATTTGCAAGAGTTTTTATTAATAATGAGTAATGAATGATCTAGAATAACATGCAATTTCTTTTGCAAAGAGTTGTGCGAATAACTATTACTTTTTTTCTAATATACGAATTGCTGCATATTTTACGTCTAAGATAATATCAGTTTGAGTTGTGTATAAATAATAATAATTTCGACACCTTTAATAATTTCTTGAGCTTTTCTGAATCGGATTAATTTTAGTAGTACAGGTAATCACATGGTAGACCCCTCCATTGTTCTTCTTACCATGTCATTGGTTAATTGCCATTTTTATAATGATACTATCTCCATCATCATGTGTCGAATCGACTGTCCATGTCAATTTAATATGTTATAATTTTGCCTAGTTTTTTACTCTCTTGTGAAAAATACTCGAGTGGGAAAACTGAGAAATGCAACATTTTGTTTCTAGTTAACGAATGAGAATTGAGGTTGGTAACTTTCCAGTATCCTTATTTTTTTATTCTTCTTTTCAACTATCAGACATCAAATCAAATAGGTAACTAAATTGTTTGCTAAATCAAAATATAATATTTAATCTATATATGAACCTCTAATCCATATATAAATTATCTTATCTAATTTGTTTTTAATTTACAAATATTAGGATTTGTTTATTATTTCGCATCAAAACTAGATTTTTTATATAGAATTGTTGTTTATTTATTTTTTATTAAATTTATAAAATATAATAATCATATTTCTTAAATGATTAACTAGTAAGTTAAAACATAAAAAGAATTAATACAATCAAATATGATTTCAATAACATTAATGATAATTGTTTTTTTAGGACATATTATATTTTCTTTCTGCGTTTTTTTTAATTCAAAAGACCTCCTAAATATCAAATACTACATTTTACTTTAAATAAGTATGTTAATAATTATCTTAAAAGTTTTTATAATACATACAATTATGAATAAAACAAAAATAATAATTTATCCCATATTGAAAATAGCTATCATAATTATGACGGTACCTTAAATAATTATGAATTATACATATAATAGTTTTTGGATTTTTTATACGATTTAACTCAACTTATAGACTGGTAGATGATACTTGAAGACTAGACCTTTAATATATTCAAATGGATTTCATGTTATAAAATGACGTTATTTATATCTAAATCATGGATCTTATATTTGATAAATTAAAATACGTGGATTTAGTCCTATTTAATTTAATTTAATTTTTTTTCTGCATCAAATATCCATATTTAAGAATGATAATTTTAATAATAATTAATATTTTTGAATTATTTTAATTTATTGAGATTATTGTTTAATTTGAATAAAAAAAATATATTAATTACCTAAGTATAAGTATTTTATGTGTTGCATTTGATAATATGAGTAAAAAAAAGTCTAAGATAATAATAGAGATAGTTTAAAATTCGGAATCAATAAAACATGCAACTTTTTCTTGTTTTAAAAGGGTTATACAATTTTAGAGGTTTTTATTATTAAATAGTATTTAATTTGATTTAAAAATGAGACTTGAACTTGAAGGAGGAGATTGGGTTTAGTCAGCTTAATCTTAAAAGATGTCTTTATTTTAAAGGTATTGTCTTGGTTATATATTTTAGTTTAAAGGACTAATTTGGTACCCCGGATAGATTTAGTCTTTCAAAAATAACTTGCCAATATAGTATGTCAATTTTTTTTTTCTTTTAATTTGACCAATATGCCACCCAAATTTTACATTTTCATCAATTTAATAATACCCTAAACTCAAATTTTTGATGAATTTGTTTCTTGAAATAGTGAGATCCACGTCTATACAACCAACTATTAACTAATGAGGTTTTTGGGATTATCTTATTTTAGAATATCAAGCATTTATCTATTCAACAACCAAAAAGAGAAAGACACCTTTTGAGTTTTTGACTCGTCGGCATCCGTTCCATGTGGAATATAGGTTTATCTCCATACTTTACTTTATATTTTTTTTATATATATAAAGGAATTCTGAAAAACAGTTATTCAAATTGTTTCATTCTTGACCCTAAAGAATATATGCATTTTACATTATAAAAAAATATATGCTTTAAACATTTTTAAATTTTAATATATATATATATATATTATGTTATATAAAATATAAAAATATATGTGCAAACACATGAAAGAAAATAAAAGTAAAACTTTATTTATAAATTATTTATAAAGAAATTACCATAACACTGTGTCACCATAATAAATTTAATTAAATTTTTTAATATTTTTTCATGTTCTTAGAAATTTTATTATTATAAATTAAAAATGAAAAAAAAATTAAATAATTTTTTTAATGTGCTAACTAAGATAACAATATGACATAATTAATATTGAAACATGATTCATTGGTATGACAAGATTACTACCTGTAATTTTAAAATATTTTTAGAAACTTGATTATTGCTCTTGCTCGAAAATATGAGAAATTATAAGGGGTGTTTACTGAACGGTATATTTTGGTTCGATTTTGAGTAAAAATATTTTAACTAGATCAGACAAGACCATTTATATTGTTCAAATCAAGTTGGATTGGACATTTGTTTATTAAAAATATTTAACTAAACGATTTGATTAACTGTTTTCAATTTTTTAGTTTGGTTAATAATATATAAAGGAAAATAATTATTTTAGTTATTTTCATATTTTTATTAAAATATAAAATTTTTAATATATTATTAAAATCGATCCGATGAGTTTAAAAATTAATATAATTAAAATGTATCGTTTAAAAAATAGTTTTAATTAATACAAATCTTACTGAATATTTTGATTTATAAAATTATTCGTTTATTCGTATCGATCCGATCAATATAATTTTTCAATTAAATTCAAATCGATAAGATTGGTTGTTGGATAAACTAAAATGTCTTAAAGAGTTGAACAATTGTTTTCAACCCCGAACACAAAAGAATTCAATTCCAAATTTGAAAAGGCACACATTCTGTGGTAAAAATTGCTAATACCAAAGCAAACTATGTAAGCCAATGAGCTAAAACGGAAATTGAGCGATGATTTTAAAGAGAGTAAAAATAGACTCAGAAATTGAAAAGTTTAATTCCATGAATGTAACATATAGGAATTTGTGAGTAGTGAACGGCAACAGTTTTTAATATATTAATAATAATTATTAGTTATAAACGGACGGTAGTTTGCATGTTTATTATTTTTTAATATTTAATTAAAAAAATTAAATATTAACATAATTTTTTAATTTAATACATTATTTAAATATTAATATTAATATTAATTTTTAATTATATAATACAAATTTTTAAGTAAAATAAAAAATATAAACATAAAAATAAATAAAATTTAATATAATTATTTTAAATATTATGTTTTTATTATTAAAAGTTTATATAATGATGTAAATATAAAATAATATTAATATATATTCGATTTTAATATTATAATAATTATTATTTTCGGATATTATCCGTTACAATTATTCTCGTAAAAAACTGCTTAGATTTTCATAAATAACTATTATTTTAATTATCTATAATTATAAACATATCCTTCAAATTTTATTCATGCATGAAGGGAAAAAAAAAACAAAGAATCCGGTATGACTTTTAAAAAGTAAAAATTACGGATTAAAAGTTCATCTCAAAATCCAAAAATATCTTCTAAAGATTGATGAAAAGAGGCTGGGTGAAGAAAGTAAAGTGATAATTTTCACCGCTAAATATATAATTTGACACAATTTAAGTAAGAATAATAATATCATTAGAATTCGTAATATTATTTTATGTATATTTTAATCAATCATAACTTTACGTATGACACTGTTCATTTAAATAGTGATAGCAATGGAGAAGCAACACACTATTTATGTTGATACACATCTAACTATTAAATCAATTTTAAAAAATTATACTGTAACTCACAATCATTTTCCTAACAGAAAGTACCAGGTGTAGACTTCTTGTTAATAAATGTGCATGAGTAAAGCATGTTCATAACAAATGCTAATAACACTTGTTTGCTTTTGAAATAATTAATTAACCTCCTAGAAAAAGGAAGAAGGCATCTTTAATGGACCACAATCACCAATTTTACTAAGCCATTGAACATGGATAGTCACATACTTCTCATTGATTCTTTTAAAATTCTTTTACTACCATTCATTCATTCATTCATTCATTTGTTTGGACTCCTCCAAAATTAAATTGTATTGCTGTTTTGGTTCCATCCCTAGGTCAAAAGAAAAAGTAAAGGTTCAACTTGGATTCTAGCTAAACTGTTCAGTGTAAACTCAATAAGCATACAAAAAAAATATTTAATTCTTAAATTATGGAAATCGGTAAGGATCATCATGGTCATGGCTCCACTCACTTTATATGATACCTTTTTTTCTTTTTCTCGTCTATTAAAAACAATAATCTTCACAACAACATTTTAGTTTTTAAATTATAAACATTTTAAACTATTTTTTAGAAAAAATACTTAAAGCCAATGCATTTGAAATAGAAAGATGATGCTTTTGGTTAAGCTTGCAAGTCCCCTTATTCACAGAGATTAACCCATAAAATTGAAATTGGAACTCGAGGATGGAAAAGAGATAGAGAGATAAGAATGTACAAAGCGACCAAAGGACGCCTTAACTGCAAAGATTGCACCAAGGACAAGATAGGAGACATACATAGATGTTAAATTTACACCGGTACGTAGCCCCTAGTAGTAGCAAACACATCCTGATCATGCAGTATGTGTTAAGTTAAAAGCTCTGTTCAGTCTCTCTAGAACGCCACTAGCTTTCCTTTTTGCCCTGGAAGTGCCATTTTGAGCGAGATCAGATATAGTTCCATAAATATTCTCTTCTTCCCTCATTTGCTTCAATTTTGTTCGATCATTTAAACATATGGTGTGAAGGATGGCTATGCAATTCTCCTTGTTACGAGCACAAGTTCCCTCCCTCATAATTTTTAGCAGACACGGAACACCTCCTAGTTCTCCCATGTCTTCTATGGCCTTCTGATGACTTGAGAGCATTGCGAGGATGGCCAACAACTCATCCACAAGCACATTACTCATTATTTTCTTAAGGATGACTCGAACCGCACCTTCACGTACAGCTCTCGCCTTGTTTTCATGTATGATACATAGATTAAAAATAGCAGAAGCAACATCTTTCATTGCTAACAGATGCCCTTCTTCCAATAGACTGATAAGCGGTTTCAAGGCACCAGATTTCCCAATGAGAGTCTTATTAGAATCAAGTGCAGACAAAGTGAAGATGGCAGCAGCTGCATTGCTTCTTGTTTCAATGGTACCTGATCTTAGTGCTTCCATGAGTGTAGGAATCACAGAAGGAGTTTCTGCAACCAGCTTCTTGTTGTTGTCATGGATCGAAAGATTCAATAGGGTTGTGATCACATCTTCTTGAATTTCATGGTGAATGTTACTTCCGGATTTGCCTCCAGAGAGGGGGAGAATCAATTGAGGGATGGTATCTGATGACTCGCCAAATAGGGCTCGAAATGATGGCATCCTCTTTGTCAGGAGTCGAAGCTCCTTTGCAGCTTCTTTCTGTTCAGGCTGTGCTGAAGACATCTTCCTCAGCAAAGAAAGAAAATGATCCCGGTCTCCTTCCGTTACTCCATCTTCATTTATACAATGAACAGGATCCGACAATTCAATTCCTCGACTCTTACACCACTGAGATATCATATCCCTAATCAAGTAATTAGGGGTAAGAATTGTGTGTGAAAGAACTTGTTGGGTTTGAGGGCATGTCCTGTTGCCTGCTTTTAGCCATTTCTGGATGAACGTCCTATCATATGTCTATCAACCAAGACAAAAATGCGAAATTAATTAGGCCTAAGTGCAACTCAAAATTCAAAACACAACTGTAAGGAATCCAACCAAAAGAGACAGCACTCACTATTCAGCATTTAACCATATCCTGTAAGATAAAAGGTGTCAAATACTTTTCAAATGTGATAAACATTTTAAAACAACAGATACACAGTACCACCAATAATGTCATAAACAGAAAAAAGTTAATTGCGGTTCTCCTGTCTTTTCCTACAATAGCTGTTCAAGACAGCTAACCATGTTAACAATAATTAAGATTTAAGACATGTTTGCCTAAGAATCAAAAGATTGCCGTTTCAGTTCACTGTTTCAGCAAAATGAAATGAGTCATAGTTATTCAAATCCATGTTATTAAGATATCAAACATCTAAAAACCAAAATTTATGTGGCTTTTGACGAATTCTAACCAGAACATTCAACAAAAAATTGTTTGGCGGACACACTCTATTTCTTCTGCAACAAATATCTCTTGATACATCGGTTAGTTTGAGTAGAATCTGAAAGGGAAAAATGGTAAAATTCCAAAACCAACTTGAGTTTTGATGAAAATTTTAGATTTTTAGGGCTCCGCATATGACACGATGAAATACATAAGAATCGCCATATTCGTATCGTTTCCATTAAGAACAGAACGAAAATGCATAGTTAAATATTGTTCCCAACGTTAAAATCGTTTTCAAAAAGATGAAAATTGGTAGCAATCACTAACATTCACCCAAATGAGTATAAAAACAGAGAGGAAAAAAAGAAAGAAGGGAAAATCCCAAAACTTCACCTGGTTATGACTAATTTTCTAAGAGACCAAACAAATCGAGCGATAACATTGAACCCAGAAAGTGAGAATATGAGACCAACCTGACCAGTAGAAACAATGACAGGATCTCTCATCAATTCTTTAGAGAGAGAACAGCGAAACTCCTGCGGACAATAGAGAGTATCGTGGAGCTTCAAAGAGAGCGATCGCTTTGTAAGCTTGACTTGTTTGAGAGCAGAGAGAGCGTCTTTAGCCTGATCGATGGTTTCGGTACAATAATCGTCATCGTCAACAATAGCTCTAACCAATCTCTGTAGCTCCTTCTTCAATTCAGTTACTTTCACCATCACTGTAGGATCAGAATCCAAAACCCCTGTCTTCGCCATCTAAATCCGATAACCGGTTCAATTGTGGTTGCCCATGATGGTGAAACAGAGTATCAGTATAAAACATGCTCTGTTTCTAATCCATTTATGATCTCTCTCTCTCTCTCTCTCTCTCACACACACACACACACGGTTTCTCTCGGGTTTTATGGGTTTTCTTTTTGAGTCTGACTTGTGTATTTCATTTCTGGTTCTATTTCTCAGTTAATTCTTTGGAACTGAAAAATGAATGCGAAACTAAAAGGCACAAACACCGAAATAGTACCCACCGCTATGCCACGCATTTCGTCTTTCCTTTGTTATTAAATTATATTTTAAAAAAAAAAATTAAATTAATTTTAAAATTTATTAAATAAAAATATCATATCAACAATTAATCATTCCTCCAACTATATATATACTAATTTATTAACATTACTATTTAGTAATTCTTTGTCCAAACTTCTATCTATATAATAAGTATGTTGTTGCCACGTAGAGTGGTGTTAGTTTTATATTAATTGATATTTATGGTTTCAACTCATTATTTTTTACTCGTTTCTCCCTCTATTTTTTTCAATTTTCTCTCATTTTTCATTCTCCCTTCTAAAATTGAATATTTGAATTTAAAATTTAATATAATAATTTATATTTTAATATTTAGAGTTTAAAATTTATAAACGAAGGTTTAAAATTAAAAAAAATTAAAAATAATCTTATACAAATAAATATAAAAATATAAAGAAGAGATGAAAGAGAATAAAAAGAGAAAATAAGAATAGAAAAATATAAAATAATAATAACAACATTTCAAATAATTAAATTATTCTTTGATCTTTCATGTATAAAATTTATTTTTAACTAAATGTATATATTTTTTTAGAACATGAATACTTTAAGATACTATTAATAAAATTTTAAAAATAATGAATATTGAAATAATAATATAAATAATAAAAACTTACCGCCCCATATAATATATATAGTTAGTTTTATTAAAATTTGTACCATTTTAAAATTAGTGGTACTGTATACTGTTCTAGCAATAAAAATTATTATCATAAGGCAATCTTTATTTTCAAAAATATTTTCAGTGAAATTTTGTTAAATTTTTTAAAAATATTTTAGTGTTATTTTGATAAGTTAATTTTATAATTGATATACTTATCAAATGAAACGCTGGATTATACAGTGCTACAATTAAATTAATAATCTGGTAAATATTTGCCGCTTTTACACACTAATTCTGGTAATTATTTGCCGCTTTTACACACTAGTATTTACTATCAATTTGTTTGTTTTTTTAATTGATATAATATTTTGAGGATAAATTAACAAATAATGTTATGTAAATGTAAAATAAATATTTAATAGTTCGTTATACACGAAAATAATCTTAAAGAGATAAATATAAAAAAATATATCCCTATTTATTTTAAATGATAATCTGTTAGATAATTAATGATAAATTTCTACAAATAAAAGAATGTCTAAAATATATAATTATCTAAAATAATATAATAACTTAATTATAATCCAACAATAATAAATTATTATTTTATTTTTTTTATATATAATCACGTATGCATAAAATAATATCATATATAAGATCTAATATCAAAATATGATACATCTTATAACATGATCACACCTAAACATTCTTTTTTTTAATAAATTACTATAACGAGTTTAAGATATCATCTACCTACGTCTTACAATTATTTACTTAAGAGTTGTAGACTTGAATGTCATCACGCACTAAGTATTTTAAGGTCATAACAATTTATTCATTTTGCAAATTATATAGATAATGGTCATATCTAATGTTTACAAAAATTGTTATCAACATCTAACACTGTTTTTAGGAAGAAAAAAAATATGTTCTATTTAGTTGAAAATTTTAAAATTGTAAGATTTACAAAAAAAAATCTCTTAGTTCTTGATTGGCTAAAAAAGAAATAAAAAAAATATAAAATTGTGGTTAAGAATAGAAGAAAGAAGTATAATTGTAATTTTATTTTCAATAAATATTAATACAAATGAAAGAAGTATCTCAAGTAATATATATATATATATATATATATATCTTATGAAATATTATAGAGCATACAATGATATAACATGTTCAAATAAGAGAGTTATAATTGTAAATTTATTTTTAATAAATATTAATATAAATAAAAGAATTATCTCAAATAACATGTAAGTATACATTGTTTGGGAAATATTTGGAAAGCCTATTCAACAATTTATAAATTATATGATTAACTCTTAATTTTAATAAGAATACATCGAGTAACATATTTATGGTATCTTAATTATTATATTTACATAGTCTTTAACTATCTATCATGCTACTAATATTTCTTTAATCAAGATAACATGTAATTTGAATCTCTAGAAAATATTTTTGAATATAATTATAATATAATTTTTTAATATTAAAATATATTATTTTTATAAAACTATTTGAGCATGTAACTATTAATTTATCAAAAAATAGTATATTAATCGCAATATTACTTAATATTATCTATTTTAAATTTTTATCGATGTAAATAATATTTTTTGATATTTTTATAAAATTAATTTATATATATCAATATTTTAATCTTTTTTTTGTTAATAAATATTATCACATATTTTTTTATATCATATTTATTATTAAATTTAAAAATTATTAAAAATGTTTTTTATCTTTAATATATATATTTTATGTCAATTAAAATTTATTAATGATAATTTTTAAAATCAGTAATAAATGTATCATAAAAACAACAACATAAATATGGTAATAACCATATATACCCTAAATGTTCTTTAAAATTAAAAAAAAAAAAAAAACCTTTCATGCTAATGTTATTAAAGGCAAACACCCGAAATGAGTGGATTGAAATAGCTGTCATATAATGTTGGATTTGGACAAACTTGCTCTCAACATAACAACACTCCAACAAAATAACACTTAGATAATCTGATCCATTAAACTTGAGGATGTTGAATGCCGATGACCTACCAATTTTATATAGTAATGGGGGATTAAATGCACCAAGTATTACCATATTATCATTATCGCCTCTACATAATTATTAAATTTATTTTTTAATCTTCTTATTATCATTATTCATTTATTTTCTTTTCCTCCATGCATGTAAGAATGTTATATCCATTGTAATCCTTAAACTAATAAAATCATAATTCAATCAGTTCAAATATCACTTTTTTGAAAGCCCATAAATGAGAGCATAAGATCATCTTCCATTAGTACTCTGAAGAAAGAAATGGGGGTTCATATATAATGCTTCTTCATGATCAACGAGATACGTTAACCTTATGATGCTTTAATCCTAACCGCACAAGGTTTCGAGACGAAGCTTTACCTGAGTTTCGATTAATATATCTTTCGATTAGATTTTCATTTTATTTTTTTTTATTTTTTATTGGTGAAGACATATCATGAGCGAGGGAGGTCGATCGAAGCCGTGAGTTAGTTGAAAAATCCCCTCCTTTCTTTTTCTTTTGTATTTTTGTTTCTCTTATATGTCATTTGCATATACCCATGAATGACATCAAGATAAAATAGTATTTTTTATTATTATTTATAAAAAATTAAAAAATAATAACTAAAAAAAATGTCCTATAATATTTTATTTTTATCTAAAACTCATTATTAATTATCTCATAGAAATATTATTTTATCCACATTTTATGATATGTATAAGTTACATGTAAAAAGAAATATGTAACAAAAATTTAATTATACTAGATTTAACAAAAAACATTATGCTTGAATTAATTAGATTTTAATTTTGATATTTTAGGTTATGAGAACGAAAAATAGATGAAGAGTGATATTATATGCATTAAAATATACATAATATTTGTATATATGTGAAAATAAATAGAGAATAATAATTGTTAAGTCCCACATTGGTTAAGAGTAAAGCAATGACTTCCTTATAAGTCAAGCGTCATACAACTCGTAAAACGCTTTTGAGTTAAGAGTTAGGCGCAATGTTCTAAGATGATATCGGTAATTTCTTGGCTTCTCGTCTTTCGTCGGTTCTGCGTCAGTAATCTGATTTCTGGCCGTGTGGAGGATGTTAAGTCACATATTGGTAGAAAGTAACAACAAATGATCTTCTTATAAGTCTGGCTAATCCTCTAACTCATAAGTTGACTTTTGGGTTAAGAGTTAGAACTGAATTTCTAAGAATAATATTTAAATATAAATAAAAATAAATAAAAAAAATATTCAAATATTCAAATCAAATGTATAGATTTTTTAATCAATAATGTTGTTTTTTTCTACAAATTCCTTTCTACATTAATCCTTTTAGGTTTATATTTTCGAGTAATTTTATATTTATATAGTGATGTTATATAGTAACTCATATATTATATTTAATTTATTTACTAATAATAAAAATGAGATAAGAAAGGGTACATCTGATTTTATTTTTTTTAATACCGACACGGTTATATAATTATTTGCATGTGATATGTTATAAAATATGGAAGACACTTGTCTTGCTTGGAGTTAGGACTTGGAGTCTTTGGATAATTTTGAAAAAAGAAGGAAAGAAAGTGTTATTTGTACATTAGAAAATACTATTTTATTTATTATTTTATATTTATTATTAATGATATGATTTTATTTTTATTAAATATTAAATATTTTTTCAAATAAAATTACATAAATTTTAATTTTATTAGACTAATATATTATGTTAAGTTAAAAATAATAAATAATTAAGTATAAGAAAAAACTACTTCCGTGCCCTTTATTTTTATCATTAAAGAGAACAGTGCCTACAAATTTAATTCCTTTTTACTGCTAAGCACATTGATTTTTAAGAATAAAATAATAATTATATCACTTTTGTACGGATTTATAAAAATATCTTTAAAATTATCGATAATATTTCAATAATATATTAATATTAATATATATTATCTACAATAATTTATACAAAATGTAAATAATTTAAGATAAATTATTTATTTAATTTTAATAATCATAAAATTTATTAATTTAAATAATTTATTAATTATTTTATGACTTTTTTATTTAATGATAAAAATAAAAATAAATATGTTTATATTTATATGTATTAGATAAACAACTAATTTAAAAAATACGTAATAATTATATTGTTATTTTTAAAAATTTGTTAATTTTTTTATAATTTTCCTTAAAAATAATAATATTTTTTAAATATTCTTAAAATTTAAATCTCAATTATCATATTTCAAACATTCAATAGCACAACATGCAACAAAAATGAAAATCCCCCTTGTAGGATATATTTATTTATTTATTAAAAATAAAAAATTAATACTTTTAAAATTGATAATAATAAAATAATATTCTTAAAATTAACTCATATTTATCCCTATTTAAATTAATAATATTATTTTTTAATAAATTTTAAGAATTTATTCAAAATATTTTCCCAATTTTTTCGAATAATATTTTCAAGAATAAAGTGCTTAAATATTTATTTTATTTAAATTAAATATGTTATTTAATCATTTGTTTCAAAAAATATTTTTAAATTCCTTTAACTGTGAAATGATATCATAAAGTCTCTTTTATTGGTAAAAGAAGATAACAGATAAATAAAGTTAATTTTTTGATAGTTATATAAGTAAAAAATTAATATTTAATTTAAAAAATTATTTTAAAAAATATTTCTTTCAAAATTAAACAATAAAAAATTAATTTAAATTTAATAAAAAAATTAACTAATTTTTTAATTAAAAATTATATATCTATAGAAGATAATATATATATATATATAATTATATA
The DNA here is from genome assembly GCA_033030585.1 of Hippophae rhamnoides. Classification (NCBI taxonomy): domain Eukaryota; kingdom Viridiplantae; phylum Streptophyta; class Magnoliopsida; order Rosales; family Elaeagnaceae; genus Hippophae; species Hippophae rhamnoides. Next base: position 73,393,116 of record CM065429.1, read on the forward strand.
TGATATTATATTATATTTAATGATTGAAAATTAATTTTATCATCGTATAATATTTTTTATAAATACAAAATCTTAAAAATACATTTTAAAATAAAAAAATTAAACTTCCATACCCTTTTCTTGCACATGATATCCCTAATGATTACTTGTTTATGCTGTTTTTGGTGATTCCAGCGCATCCACCGCTCTTGACTTATTCAAAAATGCTGGAGTGAAGATATGGTATTGCTGGATTTTTTTTTTTTAAATAATAAAATATTTTTATTAATTTTATATTTTATTGAGTTAAATTTGAACAATAAAATTGAATATTCATACCTGAAAATACCATTAATTGGAAATGTTAATCTTAAATCACTATATTAACTACTAAGATTTAAAACCAACCAACCAATAATTCATCACTTCTTTAAGTGGCTCCATATATTTAGATGTGTCCATCTCCCGGTGCTTCTATTTTATAGCCTATTTACAAGAAGAAGAATTTCAATACACCAGCTGCATAAATTATCTTTCACTTCACCGTATTAACTACTAAGATTTAAGATTTTTAGGGTTTAAGGTTTAAAAAATTAAAATCGTTAAATTAAATTTTATATGAATAAAAATATTAAAATATGAAAATTTGGTAATAAATTTTGCTAATTTATAAAGGAAAAAAAAAGGAAGTAGTTGGAATAGTTGAAACATTGTTATTAAGAGTGGCTAAATGAAAAGATATTGGAGATCAATGAAGAGGTAAAGGTTCATAGAGATTCTAACGAGAGCTTTATATATATATATATATATATATCATGAGATATATATAAAATCACATAGCTAATGCATAATTCATCACCATCTTCTCTTGTGACATGTATGTATGTTTTAAGATGCATGGGTTACATATGTTTGTAGTTGGACTTACACATCTCACTTTGTCATTCTGTATCACAACATAGAAACCAACGTATTCATAACATTTACACACGCAATCTAACATTGCATCATTAATTTGTATATTACTTTATTTATTTAAAAAAAAAATTGATGACGACGAAGGACTAAATATATTAATAATATGTGTTATGTGGGTACTAGGGTTGATCTAATCCGATAATTATTTGAAAATGGTTTTTTTTAATTATATTTCTTTTAAATTATGTAAGTTTAATTCGATAGTTTTTAGATAAAATTAATTTATTTCAATTTTTTTTAAAAAAATAACGTATTATTAAAAGTAATTTTTTTTATAATACTCCTAAAAATAACATTAAAAATTTTAAAAAATTGACATGGATAAATTTTATAAATTCAAATAATTTGACAATTAAAAATAAAATTTATAATATTTATATAAATGAATTAGAGTTACACAAATAGAATTGAATGATAAAAACTAAGAGGAGAGAGACTAATATATATGAGATGAGAGCAAGGTTTAAAAAACATCGTGTCAATGAAAATATAAAGATATAAATTTTACAAAAACATCAAAAATATCATCATTGTCCATAAAATTTTTAAAAATAAATCATGAAAAATATAAAAATTCTATTAAATATATGAATTTTGTTTTACAAAACTTTATAAACATCAAAATAATCCTTTACTTATATATTAAACTAATTTTTTTATTTAATATGTATATTTTTACATACATAAAAATATTTATATTAATTAATAAGTTGATTAATTAATTAAAATATTATATAATAAAAAATATATATTTTTTGCTAAAATATTATAGAATAATTGGTTAACATGTTTGAAATAATTAAGTATATTATATAATTTTAACTATTATAAATAAATTAATGTCAAAAATATGAAAATAAATTTTATTAATTATTTTTTTTAGAAGTATCTCTATATATATATATATATATAGCAAACATGCTAAAAAAAATAGATAGGGAATATATTATTTACTACAAAAGTGAAAAAAATAGAATTGAAATGATTACTTAAAAAAAAAGAAAAATAAATCAAGAATTAATATTTCTGATATTTTGTTTGATATTTTAAGAATATTATTGATATTTTCGCAACAATTTAATCAAAAGATATAAACATTACGTTTCAATGTCGAGATGTCTAAAAAAACAACATTGTTAACATTTTCATCCCTAAATGAGAGAAAGAGAGAAAAATAGTATTCTTCTAAATGATAGAAATTTAATTGGTTTTTTATTTTTATTTTTTAAAGAAATACAATTTTTTTCTTGGAAAATATCATCTTTTAAAAAATTAAACTAGATTAAATCTATCTAAAATTTCTAAACTAAACCTACTAAAATTAAAAGAAACATGACTAATATAACATTATTAAAGAATTAGAATAGTAATTGACAAAATGAATTACAAGATTAAAATGATCATTGTCTCAATTATATGGGCATCTCCTTGAAGCTTTTTTTTTTTAATTTGATTTGAATTGCCCTTTAAGATAAATCAAATTGGGCTTGGACGCTTGGATTGAGGATTCGAAAGCCCAATTAATATTAGCCTGAAGTAGGGGTTGGGGGCCTTTGCTGAGATTCAGACTATGTTGCTGCTTTTGGTTCTGCTGATATTGTTTCATTGTTTCTGTTGTATTTTCCTGCCAATAATAGGTCGAGTAGAAATTGATAGATAGAGAAACGGCCCAAACCCAAGTTAGTTTCAATTTCCAATTGCTGATTATATTTTACAATTATTTTTATTTAATGATTTTTCTTTTTTTTTTTTTAAATCATCATCTACCGTAGCATCAAAAGAATTCGCAATCGAACCTATGCCAATTTTTGTAAACAAATTATTAATAGATTTAATTGTATGATATAATTCTTGTATATATAAAATTTTATTTTAAATTTTATGTAAAAAAATATTATATTTATTTTTTTATAATATTAATTAAAATATATTTTTTAAAATTATAAAAAAATTAACATATATTTTTCATTAATAATTATAAAATAATTATACAGCGAATCAATATTAATAGTTTACATTGTTATCACATAATAAACTCTTTGTTGCACTATAACGGACACCCAAAGCTTACAAAATTGAACCAAGCCCAAAAGTATACAAAATTAACTAATTTAATATTAATATAAGTATTATATATAATTAAAAATAAAATAGATAAAAAATATGACTAAATAGTTAGAAGATATATTTTAAATAATAAAAAAAATTAAATTACCAATAATACTTATTTATTGTTCAATAAACCAGAAATCCTAAACTTTAAATTTTAAATCATAAATCATTAACCATAAATCTTAAACCTTAAATATTAAGCATTAATTTTAAATTGATTAAATTTATGATTAGTTTATTCTTTATATATATATATATATATATATACTAAACATGCTAGTTTTGTAATTTTTTTTATTAAACATATTATTTTTATCATTTTTGTTATTAAGGATAAATACTCACAACATTTAATCTTTTATTTAAAATTGAACCATGCTTATATTATGCTATTATAGCAACAAATGATCACAATTTAGATCAATGTAATTTATATTGTATTATGTGTTAATATTAACTAAAAAAAATAACTTTTCAAATTTTCACATGTCACGATATATAATAAATATAAGTGAAGAAATAGATGATATTAACATTTATTGAGATTGAATTAACCAATTAGCTACTTATGGACAGGAGACATATCTTATAGCTAGCACTTTAAGTACTTGAAAACTAAGGATATATATGTTTATTAATCTATTAATCTGGAATAAAATTAAACAAAATTGAATTAAAAAAAATCAAAATAACGAGATTTAAGTAGTGAAGAACTAAGGATGTTGTTTACTACCTTTTTTTATGAAACGGAATAAACATATAAGATATTTATTATGTATGTGAAAAAAATACTAAATGGAAATGAAGAATAATAAAATAATGATATTACCAACTTAATTTTGACTAAAAATATGTTTATTTTAAAAATAAAAAATATTGTTTAAAATTACAAAAAGAAAATCAATTAATTAAAATATAATGTATGTATAATATTAAGTGAGCTTTAAAATATTAATCAAAATACTTAATAAAATTATTTATAAACATAAATAAAGAATAGTCCATGCTTTATAATAACTCAAATACTAAAAAAAAAAAAGAATGGAATACCTTCGAACATCTATCTTCATCATCTCATTTTCTTCCAATTTTTAGAGTTGAAAGTATTAATAAATGTTTTAGCATCATTTCAATATAAATCACAATGACTTCCTGTAGCAAAAGCACGTTGAATTGCATTAAGGAAAGCCACGGCTTCTCCTTGTTCACTAGTGAGTGTCGTAGTGTAACCAACACAACAGTATAGTGTTCTTCCAACATGAACTGTTACAATGAATTTCATATTTGCTTTGTTTTATGATCATGTAGCATCAAAATTAATTTTAATGGCATTTTGTTGAGTGGTCTCCAGTGTGTTAGGGAAGGTTATAAACATTAGTGCTAGAAGTGTCTTTTTGTTGATTTGTATAATGTAGTAATTGAGAGAATCCCTCCACTATTTTCAAAACTTTATTGACCTGAACTAAATGGTTAATTTCCTTGTGATTATGGATTATCTCTTTTGGTAACCATTAGATCTACTCCATCATAAGAACTGCAGTGAGGGTGAAAGATTTTTTCATAGAGCCTTGAATTTAACCATCTATTTAAAGGACTTAAAACGAAGAAGATGTATGATTTGATATCTAAATTTGTACTAAAATTTATGAGAAAGTTTTATATGCATACGAACCATCATGATTTAAGAATTTCACATCTAATAAATAGATGTTTTACATTTTCAATTTCTTCTTACATGGTGGACAATTTGGATTACCAAACGTCATACAAGCACTTAACTTATTTTTAGTACACAAGTAGTTATTGACAATTTTTCAAAGCAAGGTTTTGTGTCATTCATAAATGAAAACTTTTCAAATTATTCTCGGAATAAGGCATTTGAATTCTATTATGTAAAAGATTTTTGTAAGAACTTTTAACTATGAAATATTGTTTTCCTTGTCCAAGCCAATGAATTTGGTAGCAATAAAAGGATAAGAAGGTTTTAACTGGTAATATGAAGTAATATCCTCTCCAAATAACCTGTTTATTATAGCAACATCCTCCTACCAGTGGTTAATCCAAATGCAAAGATCAAAGATAAAACATACCTATTGTAGTGGTGTATCATAAGTTCTTCTATCCAATAAAAATAAGGTAGTTTTTTTTTTATGGGAACTAAGTATCCAAAGATCATTTTAAAATATTAATGTTTCCTATGACTACCTTCCAGGAACTTCCTTGATGAAGTAGGTCTTAGGTACAAAGTAAATATTTTCGAATACTTGAAATCATTTGATTTTTTAACAATATTAAAAAAAAGAGTTAATTTTAAGATATTTTTAACTAAAAACTTGGACACAAAGCTTGTTTGATTGGAGAAACAAATCTCAAACTACTTTAGATAATATTGTTATGTTAAAGTCTTCAATTTTACAAAAACCTAACCTACTCAAATTTAGGTATACAAATAGCATCACAATTTATAAGAGTAAAAAGGTATTTTGGGTTAGAATTATTTATGATTACTTCACATGTGATTGATATAATTACTTAATATAATACCTTAAATTTAAGTAATCTTAATTATCAACTTAAAAATTAATAAAAATATTTCATATAGTTCAATCAAATTATTTAAGAAAAAGATACGTATATTTTGATTATAAAGAATTATTAGTTGATATTAGAATAAAATGATATAATTAATTATTCAATCAATTAACACGTAAGAAAATAAATTATAGGAGATAAAAATATAAATTTGATATATCTCACTATTCATTTTTTTTTATATTAATTTATCCCAACGAACACATCAGTTTGGTTAAGACATAACAATAATTCCCATTGATTACATATATATACAAATGATAAGGAAAGTTCACCAATCAAAGAATAATAAAATAAGTAAAATGAAAAGTTTATATACTTTGAATTTGAGATAATTTTTTAATAATTTAATACATTATGTAGTGTTATGGACAAAAATAATTTATCAAATTATAGATTATAATATATTTATAGTATATAATATTTATATAAGGACAAAATAATTATAATTTGGTTTATCATATCCAACCATTTCGAAGTAATTACCAATACCAAACGTTATCCAAACACGTAGGTATACCGTAGACTCTGTCCCACTTATACTCCAACGATGTCGTATGCAAAGACTACAATCAAGAAAACTTGATGCACCCATGCCTACAATTGTGAGCAAACTGTCCTCTTTCCTGAGGAAATCATACGTGAGACGAGGCTAGCTTTAGGCGGGTCCGGGTCCGGGTCTGTTTGGCCATTTGATAAGCCTATAAATTGTATTGTATTTTGAAAATATATATTACAAGAAGAATTAAATTAATAATTTTATATAAACACTATTTAATTAAGTTTTCATTAAAATTGATTAAAATAATATATGTATGAATATGAGTCTACAACTATACAATGAACAAATCAATAATTAAATCAATTGATCATCTTTAAACAAATACACCAAAGAATATACGAAAAAAATCATAAACCACGTCTTAATACATGAACAAAATAAACTCTTTTAACACATTAAAATATATAAAATAACCAAAAAGAAACAATTGCGTTAAAAATTTCAAGCTAAACTTTAAGATTTGAGGTCAAAGAGAAAGCCTTAATCTTTATATACATGAGTGTTGTTGTAGCTCATCACACCAATTTAAAATCTTTTATATACTTTATTACACACAAAAACACACTCTTAACCGATGTACAACGACATCACACCAAACATAATACCAAAATAGTGTGTACATCACAAAGTCTATAAACAAAATAAAACAAAACAAATACTACTATAGACTAGAAATGGGCATGATAATTAATTAGGGATTTGATTAGAATTAAGCTATAAAGTAATAAAGAAGGTGAAAAAAGGGCAAATATTTAGAAACCTTAAATGGGTTCTCGAGGAGAGAAAATTGGATAACATGAAAAAAATGAAGGATTTACGAGCATTTTAACATAATTATTAAAAGGAAGAATAAGTGGTGAAGAACAACAGAAAAAACTTACATTATCATTCTCAAATCAGATCTCTATTTCTTTTTTTATTATTAAAATGGTAAAATTAAATAATGAAACTAATAAGGGAAAGATGAAAACAATGTAAAGATAAGAAAAAGTAAAAAGGGAGGAGATCCATTTTGAAACCATAACAAGGAGAAAGTCATATGCCGTTCTTTAATTGTTTTGCTTGCTTAGGAGTTGTTATTTTTTTCACGATGATAATTAAATAATTTTAAATATATATTCAACTCAAAACTATATATTTTAACTTAAAAGTTACCAAACTTATACTATTAGTATTATCAATTAGTAGCGTATCATAACTTTCTGTTTTTTATTAACGTGAATTCGATCTGATATGAATCGAGTTTGAAGATTTTCAATCTGAATCTAATCCGATAATATAATTAATTTGAATTCGAATATAACAAATTTTTTTTGGATCAGATAAGATAAGATAAGATTGATATTAAAATTTATTTATAAATTATTATCATATATATATTAACACATACACAAAATTTAAATTTTAAATTAGTATATTTGTAGAAAAAATTATTATTTAGAGTCATAAATAAGAAAATCAAATGTATAATAAATATGTCAATATAATTATTAAATTATTATAAATATTTATATTTATTTTTAAACTAAAATAATAATTTAATATAATTATAATATTTATTATATTTAAATATAACATTTTATAAAATAAAATATTTATTTATTTATAATATAATAATAATTCGGTCGATCGAGTGTATTATAAAATATATAAATCTAAATTTGATACATATACGAATAAATTATATAATTTTTAATTCTTATTCGATCATATTATAAATTTTTTTAATCCAATGAAATGAAATGAATACAATAAATTGAATCAAATTTTTTAATATAAATAAATTCATTCAACGAAACTTAATTAGTATATATTATTACTAACTCGGAGAAAAACGAATTTTGATTAAATAATTTTTAAAATTAAACCGACTAAATTGTGATCCACCCAAACAAATTTCCAAAGCCCAAGAGCCCGTATCCCAAAATTATTAGATTTTTGATTTACAGTAAATATTTATGAACAACAAAAGAATAAGATTAGTCAAACACATTCGTACTAGTTACGAAACGAGAATTGTTGGAGCATGTGATTTACAGGGAATTTGTACGCCGTCTTGTAAACAATGTGCATTTGCCGCGTTACACCATCAATCCATTCTCAATTATAATACTCTTTAGTTAAATTTTAAAATAACTAAATTCGCAAATAGCTACTTAATATTTATATAAATAAATCTATTTTATATATTACCAAAAATGATATTTTATTGAAATTCTTTAATAATTAAAATATTTATCACGTTTAGATAATTTACGTCATAAATAAACGATCCACTTATAATTATTATTCTCATCCTTATCATCATCTTGTACGAACAACCGGACGGCCGTTGACGGCGGAAACAGAAACGGCATCGTGGAAGCCAATCAAACGACATTTAATGCCGGACACGGGATCGTTAATAGGAGAAAACGGATTTTCAGCAATCGGACTTGTTGTTCGACGGTACGAACCGAACCATTTGTTTTGCATGTAGCGATTTTTCCTCCATGGAGGCATGGAAAGCTCTGCGCTCTTCAACGATTTCTTCGCCGCGTCCGAGATCAACCTCACGCTTCGTTTCAGTTCCTCAGCATTTCCAACGAAAATCCTAGGTAGAGATTGTAAAAACTTGGAGTATTGAGAGGAAGGTCTTGCGATCTCGAACTCGGATGCGAACTCGAGATCGATAAAGTACCGCGTCAGAGTAGAGGAGTGCTTCGAAGAAACGATGACGTCGATGAACTCGTAGTTACCGGAGGCAACGCCACCGGAGGAATCCCATTTCGTTTTGCAGATCCCCGCATTATGCCCTAATCCTCGCAAAAAGAGCATTACGCTACGCCGGAAAATAGATTTCTTAGATCTCTGGTCTGATAACAATTTCACGGCTTCCGAAACGTGAGTTTGAATAAGCTCAACAATGCCAGAAGTTGCGGGTCGAAGAATGCTCTCAATCGCGTCCGTACAACAGGAGGTTGAATCAACTCGTTCAGAATCGGACTCATTGTCTTGAATTTCTGATAAAACCTGTTGGTCTTCCTCTAGAAATCCAATAACAAGCTCCGAGAGGCAAGGTGAATCATCATTTGCGGTAGCAGAGTGTTCACTTCCGCTGCTGAAGTAACTTAATCCCGAGTTATCTCTTCCGACAAGTAGAGCTTTGACCCGGTCGTCAAGCGGGTCAGTGACTCTTTTTCTTCTATCATAATCTCTCATTCTGAAAATCCGATATGTTATAGCGATAAAGCTGATTTTATTGATCAAAAGCAGTTTAGGGTGGTTTGGTTTTCAAGTTCTCAAAGCTAGATTTTCTGGAGTTGAGGTGAATAGAGGAGAGAATATGTTTGAAGCTTATATAAAAATGGTGGTCCTTTTGGTTTTATATATAGAATAAGATAGTAAATCTTTTGAAAGAATTTAATTAGGAATATTCGGTTTAAAATATTGATGGTGCTTTGTGTGACTCCAGGTGCATTTTCAAGTTCAGAATTGATTTTAATAGGAGAGAAAAAAAAAACTGATAATAGTAATAAAGGATATACGGGGAAGAAACCAAATTGGATTCTGTACAAGTGCCAGGATATGCTGTAGCACCTGATATTTATTCTTGAAATTAGTTATTATTTGCCTATTAGAGGGTCTTAATGGTAATTATATGTATTTATCGATTATGAATTTCATTTCATTAATGTTTCAATTTTATATATTGTCATTGAAATAATTAAAACTTTTAAAATTATTACAAATCATATAATTTATTTTTTAATGAAAATATAATATGATAGATATTTTAGCGAAAATATGCATAATTTTGAATGTTAGTCGTGAAAGAGTAATATAAATAACATATATTTTATATATATGTAATATTTCTATTTAATAAAAATTTAGGTGAAAAATTAAATTTATTCTTACATGAAATATTTTTTTATAAATAAAATGGCTAAATTATACCTAAGACCTAAAATATATATTTAATTTATAAATTATATTGTATTTAAATTAATTATATTGTAACATGTGATAAAATAACTTTATAAATAATAAAATTATTTATTTTTTAAATAAATTATGATAGATAACATATCATAATTAATATAAATATAAATATATATTTATTTATCCTTTGTGTCTAAATAATTCAAGTTGGGATTATCCGGATTAGGTTGGGACACATATTTACAATTTTTTATCCATAAAATTCATATTATTTTAAATAAACAAATTAACTATTTTTAATTTTAACATTTTATTGATTTGAGTTATTTTTATTTTTATAAAAATATGTTATATTATATTATTTCAATTATCATATATTAAAATCATTAACAATCGAATCAAGCGTATATATATTTGTTTATATTTTTTATTTGTATATATTTTTATAATTTATTTTATGGTTTTCTTCCCCTCTTTGTGACTTTTTTCTTTATGTTTTTATAAAATACCTCACTTATAAAATATTTTTTTCACTTTTCACCCGTTATTTTACCCCAATGACAATGCATTTACTCCTCAAGAAACAATTTACCCGATATAATCGTTATAATTGATATAGATAATAATTTATTAGTAATTATTTGAGAATTATATTATAATTATATAATTTTAAATCTTAATTAATTAAATTTAATGATATTAAGTAAATGATTGAAATTTAAAAATTTTAAATTTAAGAATTATAAATAAATTAATATTAGAAACAGAAAACAATAAAAAAAGTTTTAAAAAAGATTAATAAATCAAATTCATTATAAAAGAATATATTTATTTTTCATAACACTAACTTGAACTAACCAAAATAAAATCAAAAAATTGTTTCAAATTAGATTGAGTTTTTTTAATTTATTAGTTTAAATTGATTAATATTCTTCAAAAATCGATCAATTTAGTTTTGATTTTTTTTTTTGTGTGTGTGTCTAAAATCAAACTAATGTATACATACATGCATTGTTTATATTTATCCTAATTAATGTTGGTATAGTTAAGCTAAAATTTAGAAATGAAATTCAATTTTTTAATAATTATTTATAATGTGGAGGGCCATGAATTTAATTTGTTTAAATTGAAGTGATGTTTAATCTCCAAATTTAGAAAATATGCTTTTACGAAGAAAAACAAAATCAATTAAATTGAATAAAAACTTTAATTTTAATTTAATTTTTAAAGATGTGGCATAAATCTGCACCACTGCTTGGAACTTGGGAGGAGTTGTGTAAGAATTGGCTTTCCATTAGATAAGAACGTGCTTTTTATTTTTAGATGTTAATGACAATACCTCGGGAACAACGTCATACTCATTTGGACTCATGGGGCTGACATTGTTTTTTTTCTTCCGTAAAATGAAGCTGACCTTTTGTGTGAGAGAAAAAAAAAATTGAAACTTTGGACGAGAATGCTGAGTTAATTTGATTGGACTACGATATGAAACTAAATAGTAATGATTTTATCTTTTGTTATTTGTGTATAGAAATTTTGAATGAAGAACTTATATTGTCTGTATAATTTTGCAAAGAGGAGCTTTAGTATCAAACATGAAATATCAATACTTTTTTTAGTGATGCATGTTGAATTTACAAAATGTTTTAAATGTCTACTTAAATTTAAAATTGTTACAACAGGAGGGTTAAACTCGTCATTTAATTATAATTTTAAATATAATTTTTTATTTAAATATTGATATTATTTAATAAAATTATTTATAATACAAAACAAAAAAATAAAACAATTTTCTACACACATATTACAAGAAATCGACATTACTTTAGTTTATTTCTCCTTTTAAATTACTCAAATGATGATTGAAAAAGCACAAATTTTATTATGGTTATCGTATTGCAATAGTAGCGAGGAATATCGTGGAATATCATAAAATCCATCCTTATCAATATGACAGGATGTGGACATTTTGTATTGTATGTTCTCTCTCTCTCTCAATGGCAGGATGTGGACATTTTGTCTTCTCTCTCTAAATGACAGGATGTGAACATTGTTTCGACACACTGAATGCATCTTACAGTTAGTTTAGTTTTAGTTTTTTTTTTTTTTTCCTTAAATTTTGAAGGACAGATTATGTTGAACTTTTTTCAATGCTTTTAATGTATTGTAACCCGTTTAATATATATATTTAATTAAAAATAAATGGTTTTATTTTGATAATATGTGATTAATTTTATATAATAAAATAAATAAATATATATATAATTATTTATATAAATTGAATTAATATATCATCATTATTTATGTTTTACCGTTATAAAAATTAATTAAATATATATATTGATATTAGGTTCGTATTAAGAATATAATATAAATTTATCATATTATATATTAATCTCACACATACAAATCATTTTATGTGAATAAATAAGTAATCAAGCAAGACTTAATTTTGGTAACTATCTCATCATAAAAAACACATAATTAGATATAAAACCAAAGATTTTTAAATTTGATTAAGTTATTCAATTTTATACAACAAAATTGAATAATTATATAATTAAATATATTATATTTAAAATAAAACATTTTAAAGACAAAGGATATATTTATAAAAATAATAGCATCTAACTATTTAAAAAAAATCAATAAATTTGTTTAAACAAAAAGATAACAAAAAATGATACTTTGATAAGTTGTTTATCTTATCTGTATGTAATAAAAATTTTCTCAAAAAATGTATGAATCAAATTAAACATGTAATGTTCACCAAGTTATAATTTCATAGTATTTTTATATACGATGAAATTAAGCACTTTGCTCGATTTTAGGATATCTTATTATTTTTTTAATATCTCAAATTGTCTCTTAATTCTTATTAATCTAATTCATTTATGACTAGTAAGGTTTTTGATTGATTAAAATCTCACAAGTTAGATAATTGTTTAATTTATTTGAATATGTATCCAATTTGACTTGACGATTAGAGTCATATGTCAATTAAAATTCAACCAGTTGGTCATGTGTCTAATTTGGCTTTAGTGAGTAAAATCACCTGTCAATCAAAATTTGACTAATCAAAAAACGTTTCAATTTAGTTGGACATGTGTCAAACTCTATCTAGTTGGACAATTATCCATTTTAGTTGGACATATGTCCAATTCAGTTCCGACGAGTAATGACATCATTTGAACAAAATTTGATCTATTCGATAACTGTTCAATTTAGTTGGACACGTGTCTAACTTGGTTTCGACGAGTAGGGTTACCAATAGACCAAACTTTAATCAGATAAATAATTGTCTAGTTCAGTTGGATATGTTTCCAACTCGACTCTACCGAATAGGATGATTAGACGACCAAACTCTGCAATTGAACAACCATCTAATTATGAAAAATCAAATTGGATATATATCTAATCAAAACAAAATCCCAATTGTTAATGAAAATTAAGAGTATTTTATCACTTTATATAAAAAGTCAATAGGGATGAATTCATATTTAACTTTAGATTAATATAATATCATCACATCATACAACCAAAAATCTTATGATTAGTTTGTAACAAAACAACTTTGATTCTTTAAGATAATATTTTTTAAAAATCAAAATCATGATTTGAATATTATTTCATATGTAATTGTGATTTATGATTTTAATAATATTAGTTTTGGATCCAATTATTACATAAAATATAATTGTCTTAATAAAGTTATTTAATTTAAAAAATTATTTAAATTAAAATGTAATTTATAAATAATTTATTAAGTAATATATATATTTCATATTTTTTTGTTAATATTTTATTTAAAATACTAATATTATTTTTAAAAATATAAGTAACATTATTTTATTTAAATTTAATAAATATATAACAGTGTTAATTATTAAGCAATAATTAATATTATTTCACAATTTTTGATATAAAAAATATCTTTAAATAGGAATTTTTATATTTAATAAATATATAGGGGTATTTGATATTTATTAATGTACAAAAAATACAAATAATAACTAATGCATAGTAAAAAAATAATAAAATGAATGAGGAATGAGTTTTTTTTTAATAAAGGAATGAGATATTAGTGTATTTTGATATTTATATATGCATGAAAATATAGATAAAAATTGAAAAATTGAAAAATAATCAAAATAGTACATAGGGGTATTTTGATAATTATTTTTGTTATAAATAAGACTTGCATTTATATTAAAAACATTTTTCCATTTATTTAGGTGCAAAGAAATGTAAAACAAATAGAAGAATAACGAGTTTACTGTTCATTGGTTATTTTTGTTTTTTTTATAATTATAAAAAGTATATTTATTTTAAAGATATTTTGATATATATTTATGTGTATAAATAAAACACTACTATAAAATGTGACATTTAAGTCGATATATAAAGTTAGTTTTTTTTTTTTAAACAAAATATAATGAATTTAAAATCGGTTTGGTGTAAAACAGATGTTAACATACGCGGATAATGTCTGTTGACATATAAGATTGACACTACGTCCATGCGTAGTGTCGTACTCAAATATTTTATACTCATTTTCTCACTTACAAAGTACCATTTTTTTCTTCATGTTCTTCATTTTGTCACTTCATTTACTCTTTTAAGTATTTCTACTAATCCTATGCACTTATTATTCACTTTGCGTTATTTTTTATATATTATGTGTATATGTTTTTGTATTGTGTATGTTATTATTTTTATTATTTGGATTTTGTATAAATATTTCATAATAAAAAACATGTATATATATTTATCACTGTCATTTAAGGTTGGTGTTTAATTTATTTATTTATGTTAAAATGAAATGAGAAAGATATGATTAAATAATATAATGCTTATTAAAATATATGTGATTTGAAATAGTATAGTTATTTAAAAAAAATCTTAATAATCACAAAATTGTTATATAAATTTATATATTATTGAGTATAGGTTCTTAAGTAGAATAGAAAATGAGTAAAATATGTAAAAATAATAATTTAAAGTCGTTTCAATGCGTAAATCAATTTCAAATTTTAAGTCTTTTAATTTAAAGTCATTTAAAACTCGATTTTAATTTCTGTTTTTGTTGTAGTGAAAAGTGTATTTGTTTTAAAAATGTTTTGATATTTATTTATACATATAAATAAAATTGTATTTATTTTGAACATATTTTGACATTTATTTGTGTGTATAAATAAAAAATATATTAAATTTTTAAAAAATATGAAAAAAATTAGTTGAAAAATGGAACATGAGAATAACCAATGTAGTGTTCATTAGTTATTTCTATTTTTAATTTATAATTATAAAAAATGTATTTATTTTAAGGAAAGTTTACTATTTTTTTATATATAAATAAAATATCTATTTTTTAAGAATATTTTGATATCTATATGTGTGCATAATTAAAAATGTATTTATTTTAAGAACATTTTGATATATATATATATATATATAAGATATTTATTTTTAAAGATATTTTAACATTTATTTATATATAAAAATATATTTATTTAAAAAAAAAAAAGAAACAAAAAAGAGAACAAAGAACGACGAAAATAACATCACTCCGGGGCATTTGTATAGAAGCCTAGTCATAAATATCTAAGGATGGGCACGAGTATGGGTAGACACGGTTTCTGATATAACTGTCCCCGAATTGAATTATAAATTTTGTATTTGAAATCGCTCGAAAACCGTTGCATTTCTAGAACATTTTTTTACCTGTGGGTAATTGTCAGAGCGTTGTTAAAAAATACCTGAAAAAAACCATTTTTCAAACTTTTTTAAAAATTTCTTAATAAACCTTAATTATTAATTAATATACAATTTAATTAAATAAATATAATTAATTTTGAGTACAAACAGATACATTTATCAATATAACCATATTTATTATTTCATGTTTGGGTTTTACCAAAAACGTTACCTATACTTGAAATTTATCGGATAAAAACTTAATCGAATGTACAAATATATATAATATTTATTTATTTAGTTACTTTTAAGCCTTATTTTTGAACTAATTTTTCTCTTTTAAAAACCTAACTTGTGTTTTCATATTTAAAAACTTTCATAATTAAATTTCATATCATACTTAACATTTCCTTTCAACAAAAACTATGATGGTTAATATGAAAATATTAAGGATTGTTTTGGGCTATATCCGATATGTGCCGCAACAAAGTTCAATTGTTTTCTGGTCCATGTTGTTTAATGCATTGGTTAATAGCCTGAAGAGTGCTTTTTAAATTAGCCCACTATTTTTCTAAATTTACCCACTTTTTCTATACAACCGCCTCTGTCTTCTCCTTCCACATTCTTATATTTCTTCCCCGAGTCCAGTGGCACATTTATACTATTTTGCAACTTTTGCGATTTCGTACCTCTTATTGTAATGTCTAGTTACTTGAAGTTATAGTTGAGTCCTATATAGTCGAACATCCAAGTGCACTGAGGACTTTTTGTCTGTAATTATTCTCAAATTAGTTCAAATGTCCACCAGCAGGCCTAATTGTGACATATTTGTTATTTTTGTAGAATTATACGTTTGATTATTAAATAATATATATCATAAAAATATAAATTGTATAATTATGTATAAGTTTTATTTCAGCTAGAAGTGTGAATCTAAATCGTATTTATATACACTTAATTTAATTTGATTGAAATTTCAATAATGAAATTATATTTGTTAATTTTTTTTTGTTATAAACTCAGGCCTAACTTAACACAATAAGATCTCATTGAGTTAAGGGTTGTCTCTTATAAGTTGTTTTCTTGTTTAATCGATCTACAAGCGATACTTAATGTACTCTCCACACTACAGTATAAAGCGCGACATTAGTCCACTGACAGATAGAAAGTTCTCACCAGCCCAAATACATGTAAACTGCTCAATCGATATTACGTTAAACTCACGCCTAACTCAACGTATATTTTATTGGATTGAGTTATGCTTGAGTTTCTAACATCTTTTATATCAGATTTAAAATATTAAATAAATAAATTATTAATTTAAATAAAATTTTATAATATAACTATTTTTTGATTAAAGAAAACTATCTAAGTTATAGACTATTTTAAATATAAATTATTTTATTAAATATTTAATATCAAATTTATTTAATTATATTATATAAGTGGTAAAAAAAGCTTTCTAAACTAATTGTAAAACAATTTAATCTAAAACCATTATATTTAATTTATACCAAACATGTTATTAATTTTTACGTTCTAATATTAATAGGTGTTTTTTTTAAATGTTTGTATGAAAAATAATCACCGTTCTCGACAATTGCAATATTAGCATTCGAATTGCCCTCGTGCAATTATCAATAGCTATGGTCAAACTAGCAAGTTGCAGGAGCGTGGTCACTTTTCTATATGTTTTCTTTATTACTAGAAATAAATAAATAATAATGTATATATATTTTCTCATTCTTTTTATTTCAAGAAACAAAATTGTTAAGTATATTTGTCTTACATTGACTAGAAATAAAGCAACATTGATGCTTATAAACTTGGACAACTATTAATTTAATAAGATCTTATTAAGTTAAATTAGTCTTGAATTTCTAACATAGTATCAAAACTAGGTATAGCCTCTATGTGCTTAGACTTAATTAAGCTATACCATAGTCTCACCATAGCGCTAATATCCACCTTTGTCCCTCGTGTGTAAGGAGGCTATTAAGTATCTTTGTCACACATCGATTAGGAACAAAGCAGCAATGATACTTATAAGTTTGAGCAACTCTTAACTTAATAAGATCTTATTAGGTTAATTTAGGCCTCACTTTTTAACATAGTATCAAAGACAGACCTAGTTTCTATGTGCTTGAACCTAATTGGGTTCTACCACAGTCTCACCGTAGCGCTAATGTCCACCTTTATTCGCCGTGTGTAGGGAGGCTGTTAAATATTTTTGTCCCACATCGACTAGTAACAAAGCAAGAATACGGTTTATAAACTTGAACAACCCTTAACTTAATGAGATCTTATTGAGTTAAATTAGTACTGAGTTTCTAACAAAATTATTAGATTTTTATTTTCATGAAAAAAAAATTTAAATAAGCAATTTCATTTTTGAAATTCTTTTTCTTTTCTCTGTTTTTGACAAATAAAATGCAGATCTTAATATTTGAAAAAAAGCTTGCTTAAATAATAATTAAAAAAAATCTTAATATAGCTTTTAATAACTTGAACCAATTGTAAGGTTCAAGATATAAGTTTACTAGTTTTGTATTCATTGAAGCATATAAGATTACCTATTAAATAATTAATGGTTGACTAATAAAACTAAGCTTAATTTGATTATCGAAATTAAATCGAGGAAAAAAAAATTCATGAGAAAGGTAATGCAAAATATTTAATCTAAGGAGGTGGGACATGAATTTTTTAATTTTTTTTTTGTCCCTCTGATGGTTCAGATGTTGCCGCCCTTGGTTTCCGGAACTTTTCTCTTGTTTTGGACAATGCACCGACCATTATTTTAATATATTTTTTTCTTCTTCAATTTTATAATAAAAAGAAAAGAAAACAAAGAAATAATAACACTCCTAATACAATTGCTAAATTAATTCTTAGTTCAAATCTTATACCTGCCGATATCCTAAAAATGTATCCATATATCATGGCATTATACTACTTACTAATCAATTAACGTGGAGTTATTATATTAACATATCTCTTAAATGAATAATGTAAGACATAAATATTCATTAATCATCTAAAAAAATAACTCTCATTTTAAATCCAATATATCTTCGTAAATAAATTATGATATAAATATTTTTCCTATTGTATACTTTACACGTAAGTAAAAATTAATTATTGACATAAGTCATAGAAAGAAATTCTAATATCTTTTTTCATTATTATTATTTGAATTGATTTAAGTATCGAAAAGATAAAAATTATAATAAACTATAACCATACAAAGCCTTAACGAGTGTTCTCAATTTATAGGACTATGATAAGAAAAAATACATCTCTTTTAATATTGACAAAAAATGGCATTAATAGTATAAATATGGGCTAGTTATAGTATATTTTAACGTGAGTAGAATTTGTCTTTTAAAATAAAATATTTATGAGTTTAATTTTAATGACATTTATAAAAAAAATAATAATAATGCAATGCCTTGAAGCCGGTACACAAGCTAAATAAATACATTGTTTACGTGCTTAAGCTAACTATAAAGTAGAGACTAGGTTCCTTCCAAATTGCTAATTCATTATTTATTTTTCTTATCGATTATTTAATTTGTTTTTGTATTGTTTGTGTTGGTATTACTTTATTACAATAGTTTAATTTGTGTGTAGTGACAAGTACAATACAGGGAAGGGACCAAAAGCATAAGGGCAAAACCTTCGAACTTCAATATTATACTATAAGCAAAATAATACCACAAGATAACATAATTATTTATGTAAAATAAAACTAAGAATATACTTTCCCTCCTATCTTTTTCTTTACTTTTTTTTTAATTCCTTTCTAGATCTAATCAGTCTTAACGATTCCAATGTATAAAAATATGAGAAGTAAACAAGTTCTAAAAATTATTTGTCATTTTAATTTTATTTGGTACTTACTACCCTAAAGTGAAATCTATTTTTTGTTTTTGTTTTTATAAGAGTACATTTTATTGGTTGATTAATAGTTTACACAAGTGGAATGTATTAAGTCTAGTAATTTTTTAATAAAACACTAAATTCGATTGTTTTTAAAATTAACATTAAAATTATATTATGATTATAATTATAATTAAGAAATTAAATTAGATTATGTTATTTATCTATCATTCAATAAAGTTTATAAATTTATTTTTGAAATTGTAGTTTTATTAATGTTATTATGGTTGTTATATAAATTTTATGAAATTATACGTAAAAGATATACGATTAAAAATAATTTTGCAAATTTGTTCTTATAATAAACACATAACATAATTTTATAAAAAATTTAACTTAATGATCGAAATATATTTTTACTAATCATTTTATAAGAAGCAATAAAAGAAGTATATAACCGAATCTATATCTACACTTAAATAAATGTTTATCAAGATCTATCAAGCGAGGTTTATAAAACTTTAGGGACTGCACGTTCATGTGGGCCGAAAGCCCATAAAGTTGAAGAAAACAAAAGATTTCATAAACTAAAAGGATGACACAAAACATAATCTATTGAAAGTGAAAGATGTTTTGGAAGTTGACGAGGATTCAAATCTACAACTTTAAAAAATGATATTATAATAAAAGATGTTAATAATTAATTCTTTAAATAGGTTAAGATGACTAGCAATTATTGTTAATTACATAATTTTCTGCTTAGTAGTAGATAAATTATAAAAATTTAAGCATACAGATACATATATATATATATATATATATATAATTCTTATCGAATATTTATCAAAAATTGAATTCATGAAATTTATAAACCTTACATCAAATTTCATAATACGAAAGTGAAAGAAGTTTGAATTAATTCGTGGAGATGGAGGTAGCTCTAAATAAGTAAAATAAGGAAATGTTAGGCTTGTTTTGTGAACATTAATTCTTATATTTATTAATTATTAGTGTCATATATAATAATAATAATAATAATAATAATAATAATAATAATAATAATAATAATAATAATAATAGAGGTGATTTGGAATCCATTATTAATCATATAGTTGTTTTTTTTTTCTTTCCTAAGATAATCATCTAGTAGACCGTTGGACGAAATAAATAAATACAAATTAAAATATATTTGTTTATAAAAAGAAAAGAAATTTAAATATATTTTGTCTTAATCTTCTAATAATTGAGAGATGTGAAATAAGAATTATGGTTATTATGTGGCCTATATATGTAAAAGGACAAAGGCACGGACCAATTACAACAGAAAGCCAAAAATCCCTCAATTGCCAACACGTATTATTTATGTTTTCGATCGCTAAGTTTGTACAAAAAGTACAATTATATATTATAACAGATTAAGGACGTGAATTTATTTAATCAATCTATATTATTCACATAAATTAATATAATCGGCATATTTACTACACTCAATTAATAATTTAAATATAATTAATTATATTATATGATATTATAATTAATTCATACAGTATTTAATAATAAATTGTATAATATATTAAGAAAAATTTAATAATAAATATTTTAATAAAATAATTTATATTAAAATTTATTTATTTTATATTTCTATTACATTTTAAAAGTAAAAGATATATTATTTTTAATTTAATATCAAATAAAAAACTAAGATATATAATCTATAATTAAAAATTCAAGTAAACTTAGTTAAATTTATAGTATAATTTAGACTAACCATTATTATAAAAGGGAATTAAATTCAGTTAAAAATTGACTTTAAATTAAATGACTTAAAATTTTAAAAAATTTTACTCATTTTTTATTATACTAAAATAAAAACCTGTATTCAAGCAGAAAAAAAAACTAAAATCAGTTTAGCAAATAGTTTAAATAATACAAATATTTAAAAAATAAAATATTAATTAATAGTAGAAAAATTACTATGGTTTTGTTCTATTTTATTCAAGATCATCATATTCTTCTCCTAATGTTATAATACAAACCTACATATATAATACAAAAATTTATACACATAATAATAGAAGAAAAAATATGAATAATAAGTGCGTAAAATTAATAGGAATACTTACAAAAGTAAATAAAGTGATGAAATAAAGGAAATGAAGAAAAAATAGTGTTTTGTAAGTGAGAAATAAGTATAAAAAATTTGAGTATTTTAGTAAAAAAATAGGGGATCTAAAAGATTAGTTAGAGAGGAAAAAAACACACTAACTAGCGTTGGAATTGGTATTCGTAGGTGGTCGGAAAATAAGAAAGAGTGGAGTAGGTTTTGGGTTTTTAAGAGTTATGTAACACTTTGAATAGTTTTTGTCTCGGGAAGAAATAAGAGAAAATAATTTATCCATGTGTGTAGCGTCGATTCTAGGTGTTAACCAACGCTATGCTACTTGGATAACGTTAGTTCGACACGCCAACCGACGCTACATCATACGTGGATAGCGTCGGTTCTATATCGAATTGACTTTAAATTTATTATAAATTAGTTTTTTCCAAAAATTGACTTTATATATCAATTTAAATACCTATTTTTGTAGTAGTGAACACCTCCTAATTGTATAATTATTTTATTTTATAATTAAACATATAATTATATAAATATTATAAACTCATGGTAGCATACATTTTGTGTTTATATATATATATATTTAATGTGATTCGAGTCTATAATTTAAAATAAAAATAATTTAACTTTATCATCGTATTATTAATAAATTATTTTTTAATCAATTATGTTTAAGTTTTATTTTTGAAACTGTTTGATATCTTTAAGTTTAAAATTAGGTTAGAAGTTGTTTTTTATTTTTACATATTTTTTTATTGTTTTTGAAATTAAAAAAAGTTTTGAAAATTATATTTAAAGATCACTTTTTTTTTTCATTAGTTAGTTTTAAAATAAAATGAAAAAAAATACATAATTTCTAGCTAAATAATCTTTTTTCCTTAAATGAAGTAGAAAAAATAAAACTAGTTCTAAATGCAAGTAAAAAAAAATTTAAAAAAAAATTCATTACAAAATAAACTTTAAGTAAACCATGTATATACCTGGTATTATGAACATGGATCATGTCCGGTACATTTTTACTAGTTACTAAACTTATATTATATACATGATCACAGGTTTTGTTTTTTTTAGCTATTAATATAGTAGTTAACTTTTGAGATAGTAACAATTATTTCCTAATAGAGCGATAAAAATTCGGTATTTGTTCAGAAAATACGTTAGTTCAAATCTCCAACTCCCAATTATAGTCTGGTGTTATATATATTAGTTTAAATCTCCAACTCCCAATTTCTTTTATATCTTTTTTTTATTTTCAATAAATATATGACCAAATAAAAGTTCACATTGGAGGTGGGTTTTAAAAAATATATAAGCTATATATATTAGCCTACGTTCAAATTCTTAAATATTTATTAATAATTGTTATTTTTAAAGATTATAATTCTATTTCTAATTATATATATTATCTTTGAAAATAAAAATTATTAAAATATAAAAATTAAAATAAAAGTAGAAACATCCTAAGATTGATAAAAATTATACATTATATTAATAATATATTAGTGAGTTAATTTAAGTCATTAATAAGAATTTTTGGATTTATTGTAAAAAAATTAAAAATAACTTGAAATAAAAAATAGACACGATTTTTGAGAATAAATAATAAGATATATTTTATTTGAGAATAAATAATTTATCATATGATTATTATATCATTTATCCTACAATTATACAAATCAACCCATAAGACAAAATTAGTTTATCATGTTATACATCAAATTCACAATTTAAAATTATTTTTAAATTTTAAATTTTAACTTTAAAAATCTAGATATACTTAATACTTAATACTTTTTATTTCATTATAATTGATTAGTAATTTAATTGTTAATAAATTTAAAACAACCTAGAATTATGACTTTTAAATTTATTTCATTAATTACATTATAATCTAACAAGGTAACAATTAAATTAGGTAATATTAAGTATGTTTATAATCTTTTAAACTAAAGTATTTAATTATAACATTAATTAAAAAGCACACCTTTTTCACTTTAATTATTAAAATTATCAATTATATACTAATATTATAGTTTATAATTAAACATATACATACAATAAATTAATTAATTACCATAATTCATAACATGTAAGGTTTTGACATTTAAATATAGAGTTAAATACATCAAGAATTCAAAAAAATTATATTAAAATAATTCATGATATTGAATTAATTAAATCATAATGTAGACATGAAATTTATTTAAATAGATATAAAATTTATCAAATTTATGAAAATAACTAAATAGTTTATAATAAAGGAGTGAAAAGAATAATTTGATTTGTTGATGAGTGGACCCAAAGGAACCCATTGCAATGATATTCAACCTTGTTTTTGAATTATACTTGAAAAATCTTACAACATTACATCAAATTGAATTTTTTCTTTTTGTAAATTTACTATTATTATTACTACAACACATACATATGACCTTGGTTTTTTAAAAACTAAGACTATAAACATGCCTTATAACTTCGGTTATTTAAAAACTGAGGTAATAGATATACCCTATTATTTTTTTACATCACATATATACTAAATTTTTTTATTTTTTCTTTATTTAATTAATTTATATATTAATTAAATTAAATTATATATTATTTTATTAATTAGTGTTTTCTGTTGCAAGTATATAAACAAATTAAACGCTTAGAAATTAGATTTAGATATGCCGCTCTCTCGTCTTCGCTTTATCGCTCTCGTCTTTGCTCTCGTCTCAGCTCTATCGCTCTGCCCTCTACTTATCTACGTGTATTGCATGCTCGGCTTGTCGTCCTTGTCTCTGCATCTACTATATGCATCTTTTGCTTTTCCATCTCTCATCTTCAAAAATACATCTTTGTTCCCTTTGATGCTCGTTGCTTTCAAGTATCAAGCAGATTAGGATAATCGGTTGGGGTTCTCACTTCTTAGGTTAACTCTCTGTGTGTGTGTAGAGAATACGTCTTAATTTTCATATTCACATTTTTCTTCTCTATGTATATTAGTATTCTATGTGTTTTGCTAGATCTTGATGACAAACTTTAGCCAATTATTTGTGCAGGAATTTGCACAAACTCAGAATTTAAGAGACTCTATTGTTGAAGCAAAATATGATATAGTGGTTAAGATGAAATCATATTTTTTCAATTTTTTATTATTTGATTCTTTTTTATGGTAATTATAACTGAAGCTTTAGCTATTAAACATGTTATTTTCTAGCTATATGTTTATACTTTTCTAGTTACTTATGTTTTCAAATTAGTTTGAGAAAGTGCTCTTGTTCTTTTGTTGAAGCTCGTGCTGTTGGCTTTTGGGGTATCATAGCATTAGTCTTTGTTTTATATTGTGTAAGTGGTTTTTAACTTTTTACCATATATGTATATAGGTTCTTTGCTATTACAATGCACCCCCAAGAGTAGCTTTCAATATTGTAGGAGAGTTTACATGAAGGTAGTGTGGTTTGTAGTATATTGAAACTAAGAAACACTACTGATGGGTAAGTAGGCAATGAATTTATCATTTATTATAAATTATATACTTTTTCCATATGTTACAAGTTCTCTTCTCTGTTTCAGTAGGCTTTACAAAATTCATGGAAAAACTCCAAGATCAAAACATTGACTATACTTTTTAAGGGCTTTTATAATCTTGAGAAACACTTTTGTTCTATTAATTCATACAAGGTATAAAACTCCGACAAGAAGTGAAGCTTTTTTTTGTAATTTCTTGAAACTTAGAAATGAACTTTTAGGGAAGAGTGTTATCCAAAGGCTTCTTCCAAACACTTTTGGGATGACTTTGATCCGATTAATGGAACACAAGTTTTAAGGATATTGGTGAATGAAGAAACCTTAAGGAGGTAGGTGAACAAAATGTTAGAAAAGTGAAAATTACCTAAGCTGCTCAAGAATGCATCAGTAAGCTACATCATTTACTTGCAATTTTGCAATTTTGTTGCAAAATAGGTATACTCAAGACTCTTTAAGGAGTACTATGAGTCTCTCTGTTTCTATTTATGGGACTTTGTAAAAGCAACCTTATTCTGCTACTTATTTCTAATTCTACACAGGTATGTTAGATGTAAACAAAATTTTGCTCCTCTGTAACTATTATTTATGACTGTTATGTTTTTTGGTGATATTAAAGGGACCAATCATCATTTGTCACTTGAGTTGGAGGGAATGTCCCAACTTTTGTGGTATCATAGCATTACTCTTTGTTTTGGCTGATTATATTTATGCTCTTTTTTTCACTTTCTTATTTTGTTTGATTATGTGTTTTCCTTGTGGGTTCTGTTTAGTTGGTTGATAAGGATCCAGAGAAGGCAATCCCATTGTTTTGGGCAACCATTAATCCCATTATCTATAAGTTTGTACTGTATTTTGCAAACTTATCCCTTTTAGCTTTTGTATTGGTTCTTATACTCAACCCTTTAATTGATTTATGAATTTTGCAAAATATTTCTACTTTTAAAGCATTGAGTATTATTTATGAACAAAAAAAAGTTAAGTGATGGTAAGGTGAACATTTGTTAACATTACATGGATGTGTAAGGTGAACAAAAAACATGTTATTTATGAACAAACCCTTTAGTTTTCAATCTTATCTATTTTTCTGTCTGACTTGTGGTGAGAAAATTAAAATTTTATCAAGATTTATCACATTTATTTTCAACTATTGATTACAATCCCTTTTTGAATCAAATTTAGACTTGAAGATAACATTGAGAAAGAAAAAAAAGATGGAAAATCAACACCTATACAACCTGGTGTCAGTGCTAGTATTGGTACGGGCGTCGAGTGTAGGGTGCTGGTGATGGTGCTTGGTGCCTAGTGCCTTGTGCATAGGGTTGAGGCCATAGGGAGAAATGTATGTTTTCTTTATTTTCTCTATTCATACATTTTTTTCATATTTATAATACTATTTTAATCTTGAGTTGTAGAATTTGAATGCATACTTTAATAAGTACATAAATTATGGAGAACTCTTGACTATTTTTATTTATTTTTCAGGTGGATTCTTTCCAATATGTGAGGCCTGGTGTGGTACGTTGATACTGGTGCTAGTCCTAAGCAATTGGTCTGTAATAACTGTTGGTGCATCATTCCTAATGGTTTGTACTTCTTTGAGCTTCTCAAATGCTACGGAAGATGCATAAATGCATAATTGTTTGTTTTGTTTTAATATAAAATGTTCAATCTTGCTACAATTGTTGCATATTTGATGGAGTTGCCAAACAACTTCTTATTAAATCACATCTGGAGAAGAGCCTTGCCCAATTGATCCATGAGTATCCCAACGCATCACCCCAACGCACCAATCCTAGTGCAACATTCCAACGCACCAGCGCCCATGTTGTTTTGAAGTACACTTATAAATGCTTGTAATTGATTATAAAAAGTCAATTTGTAAAAGTAAAATTTTATTATGTTTTAGTGTATAATAAACTCTCAAATGTAATTACACTTTTAATTTTAATATAATATGATTTTTAATATTGTAATTAATAAATTTATTGTAATTTATATTGATTTTTAATATTGTAGTTACTAATTGTATTTTTTTATTTATGCATATCCTATGGCCTTGGTTATTCAATAACTGAAGCCATAGGTAACAATCTATTTTCTCTCTCACTTAGGTCTCAGTTGTTATAACCGTGACCATAGGCCTACGATCACGGTTTAAAACCGAGGCCAAAGGTACATATTGTAGTAGTGTATGTTCATTTAATAGGGTGTTATTTGAATATTTATAAAAAAATAAAATAAAAGTTAGATTTTTAAGATGACCACCCTTGATTCATTGGCTAAATTCGACAAATACGAAATGACTAGGCCCTTGATTCATGTAGTTTTCTCAATCACAAGTTAGAAATCATCTTTAAGTGAAAATCCCTATCGGAACGATAGAAACAAAAAGAATGTTGATTAAAGGAAGATATGAGTTAGGGCGGGGCATGACATACCTTCAAGTAAGAAGAAGGTGAGGGTGTACATGTCTAAATCCTATATGAGAAAGGCAATGTTTGCTAACCACCTACCTTAAATGATAAAAAATTAATACAGATCTAATATGATATGTGTCGTAGAGAGAGGAGAAAAAAGGTGAAAACGAGTTTAGATGCACGTAATACTTGAGTCAAGTAAGAGTTGGGATGTCTGATGCCACATGTCATGGAAGAATGATTGACATGTGGCATAAAAGGTTTGGCGTGTGACTATACTTGGCTTTTTTAAGTGTATTTATAGGTTTTTTTCAACTAGGCACGAAAACCGATGGCTCACTTTTCTAAGTAATATTGAAAGAAAGCCTTTTTCCAAACACCTAAGCACTTTTCGGTGAGCTCGGCTATAGCGATAATAATTGTGGGGCAAATCCTTAACAAAGGCAAAATTCTTGAAGTACATCTTAAGAAGACCATTAGTTAGAGTACTTTTTTTTAGTTACGAGGCATGTGATGATCCAATCAACTTAGAAGTCTTTAGAGCACCAATAAGACTTTTCCATCTCAAAGTTAATCTATTTAATCTAAAAAAAATTAAAATTTTAGAAAATTTATATTTTCTAAATAATTATAAAATAAAAAATTTTAACACATAAGAACAATAAATACAAATGTAAATAAATTGACATCTAAAATGTACATAAAATAAGAATTATCATGTATAACATAAAAAATATATTTTTTACATATACAATATTAAGGTATTGATGCTCTACTAGTTTACTTAAGGATTAGTCTTGGGTTCGAGAGTTGGGAAGAGCGAAATAAACATGTGTTAAGATATGACTGCCCTCTTAGTCAAAAATTAGTTTGAGCATCAACGTCAAAATTTCTTAGATCTCACGTAGATATCCCGAAATATCTTATGTTTTATGTCATTCGCCGAGTTAAGTACGATACAACACGATTCTACGATAAAATAAAATAAATAAAACATTTTATGAAGTAGAATCAAGAGTTTACTTAGAGTAGAAATGAAAATATATTATTATTATTATTATTATTGCTGCATAGGAAATCAAAATTTTAGGTCTATTTACTTGTGTATTTTTGCTTTAGCAAAGATTGAATTATATTCAAACAAAAGAGCTCTTTAAATCCCCAAAAGCCAATATTCTGTAACAAACAACATTTAGTTTCCAAATTCAATATGTATGATGTAGTTACAGCAGCAGCAGTTACAAAGACACTTCAAAAGTTTTGACTTACTCGATAGGTGAAATATACATAGGAATTTCAAAAGAATTGAAGTATTCTGAGAGGTAAAATATACACACCCATTTCAAATCAAAAGTTATTGAATTGTTCTAAAAGGAAAAATAAAATAAATATGTAGCAAATAGGTACCACTAGGGCGGGTCCAAAGAATAATTCCACCTCTACACCGAATCTTTAAATTTATTAGGGAGTTATTTCAATATTGTATCAAATTTGGTGTAATATTGCTCATTGTATCATTCCACCATTATTTTTTTAAATTTCAAAAAATATTATTAATTTTTTTATTATATATAATAAATTAAAATGAATTACACTAAAAAAAATTACTAATGTGAAGTATGGTTAAAAATTTAATATAAACTAAAATAATGGTTTAATTTTTTTTTAAATATTGTTAAATTTTTTATTACATATAATAAATTAAAATTAGTTTTAAAGATAAAAATATAATATAAATTAAAATAATAATTTTTACTTGATATAATAAATATAATATTTTATTTAAAGGATTTTTATTTTTTTTAATAGTATAATTTTTTAAATTTATTATTATTAATTAACTAATAGTGATATATAATTGTCTAATTGGTAAAAGAAAGATAAAAAAGAATATATTTTTAATGTAATATTTAATATTGCAAGTTGAAATGTGTATAAAATTATGCATAAGGTTGAAGATGTCATAAGACAATGCATTCATATACGTTGGACGGGCAAACATGTTTCTAATTTTTAAGATATCGGTGATATTTTTGTAATATTTTATAAAATATAATATTATAAAAATAAAAATAAAATTTGATAATAGAGAATTTTATTTACTCCTATAACAAAGTGGAATTATATATAAACTTTTCCATGTGAGACAAGTTATTAGGAGTAACATTATTTTATTTCAATACCTTTAAGATTTAATTTCTCATTTAGTATTTTGAATATATAAACATACAATTTCAATCTTAAAGAATTCAAATCGGTTGAAACCATTCAAGATTTAACTCAAATTTATGCCCAAATAACATCATTATAAATAAATACATCAAATTTTCTAACATATTTTTTAAACAATGGTCTCGTCAATTCTTTAAAAAATTAAAGTTTGATTATTTTTAAAAACTCTATATACAGCTCATAAATTAAAGTTTATTAATTTGAGGTAGTGCTAAAAAGCCAAAAAAGAAAAAAACAAAGATGCACATTAAGTGAGGGAAAATATTATTATTGTAATTATAAGGTTTATTATATAAAAATACATGTTAATTTGACATAAATTAATCTATATTATTAACTATATATATATATATATATATCGTTTGGTGGGTCGAAAATGTACTACTTATCAATTTATCATTCAAACTGAACCGTACCCTTTAAGCTTTTCCAGAGAATTGAAATATGAGAAGAAATAAATTTGCACACTTATCATCTGTGTCGGTGTAGTTTCCCAGTCAGCCGTATCATTTGGATTAGATCCATGAAAAGTTATGAGCTACCCAGAGGCTTATCCTTCTTATACTTTGACCAGATTTAAATTAGCCCAACTGCAAATATATGCAATAATAATTTACTCTCACCCCCAACCTACTACTATCAATCGATGTCCCTCTTTTCTCTCTTTAATTAATTGTAATTTTTATAATAATAATTTATTTTGTTATATTTGGACTACAAACAAGTTAACAATATTGTTTATAAACATATGTAACATTTAATTTAATAAGATCTTATTTGATTAAGTTATATTTAAGTTTTTAATATGATATAAAAACTTTGTTTTTGGTCTCTATGTGTTTGGATTCTGAGTTTTAATAATCTCATTGTAACGCTTATGTCTATATTTGTTCGTCGTGTAGAAAAAGATTATTAAATGTCTTTATCTCACGTCGATTAAAAATGTTATTTATAAACTTAGATCTTATTAATTTGAGTTAAAATTGAGTTTTTAATATAGTTTAAATTAATACTCTTTTATCACACCAAACTTTCTATTAAATTTACGTTCTCTTCAACAAGTATTTGTTTTTTTTATTAATTATGAGATATGGATATATCTATAACTTTCTGATTATATATATATTTCCAAAGAGACTATATTGTATAGCTTTTTTTTATTACTTTTGACTACTACTAACACGTGTTTCAGCCCATATAATTCATTTATAAAAAAAGAAAAAGAAATATTAGATACGTATTCTCAATTAATCCTCATAGATGCGTCGGCCATGATTTATTTGCAGCTTCCAAACACTCTCCCATTTTCTTGAAGTAAGTGAACTTATTTCCAAAATGTATTTTTAATTTAAAACAAAGTTTAATTTTTAAAAGACACATGTCAATTATAATTCATATGAAATATTACACACATCATCATGTATATATTTGAAGAAGTGAGTGGTTGTTGGTAACCAAATTTGGTAATTAATTGTCACAATTAATTTATTTGGTATTTTTTTTTATAAAGTGTAGGGACTGAATATAAAATATTAGGTTAAATTTTAAAATTTATTTTTTGTAAGATTTATTTTTTCTTTTGTGTATGTTAAAAATTGTAGCATAGAGGTTTGGGATGCGAATCCAAACATAAATGCTGATAGCAAAGTGAAGGTATTATTATTCTCATTAGTTTTTCGGATCAAGTACCATTCATACATATTTTTTTAAGTATTTTTATTTATTATATTATAATTGATGTATTAGTTTTTAATAAAATTCGATTATATTTATCAAAAAATATTATTACGTATCATTTGTAATTTATTACAAATTTTTAATAAATTTATCTTTCTATTTCTTTCATGTAACTGCATTTTATTAAGTAACTTAGGATAAATACCCTTTGTCACAATATACGCGTCCAATCTAATTGTTTAAGATGTAAAAAAATTGGCAATGAAAAAATAAAAACAACTTGCTAATATGTATATATATATATATAATTTTTTTAAAAAATAAATATACTATTTTTTAAATTAAATAATATTTTAATATGATTTAAACACATAAATTGAAATGAAAAAATAAATAAAAATTATTACTTGTGATTCTTCTTCTTAGTTTATATTTTCAATGACGTTTAAGAATTCTAAGAAAAATGGTATAATTTAATATTTTAAAGACAAAACTAAAAAGTCGTCCCAACGTTAATCTTCGGTCAGAATAGCTTGAGACTTTACCATGAGTGTTAAAATATTTTGAAAGAATCCTACATAAAGGTTATAACATTTGATGGCCCAAAAATCCCTTTAAAGTTCAAGTCCTTGTCTATTTCTATAACAAATCCAATACACATGACCAAGTCTAATTGATAAAGTACTGGACTTAGAGTGCATATTGAACCGTTGGTATGACTCGAGGGTAGGTTTAGTTCCCTAGGGCTAGGTGTACTCGAGTAGATCTAAACACGTGTGCTAAAAATGGGTAGATCATGATATAGTATATCGGGTTGATAATAACCTGGTCTTGATGTGGTTATACCAAAAAAAAAACCTAAAAATTATTATCAAACAAACTTAATTAAAAAGTGTTATCATAATCTTATTCTAACATGGACATCCCACTTATATTTTTTTATACATATGAAGATAGCCTTAAAATGAAATTAATAAAAGGACTAACCTATTATATGCTTTGTTATGTAAATCTAGATCTTTGTACAAAGTTTCGTCACGGTTCAACTTTTAAAGAACTATAGTTATTAAACTTCAAACTTTATTAAAGATTTATCATATTTATCAAATAAAAGAGTTAAAAAAAAGACAAGATTATAAGTAACTATATATTTAAGAATACTACAAAGTTTTACTCCTT
Organism: Hippophae rhamnoides; assembly: GCA_033030585.1. Lineage (NCBI taxonomy): Eukaryota > Viridiplantae > Streptophyta > Magnoliopsida > Rosales > Elaeagnaceae > Hippophae > Hippophae rhamnoides. The sequence goes on from CM065429.1 coordinate 73,425,973, forward strand.
AGATTATATTTATATATAATGTTATAATTTTTATGATAATTTAGTGTATTTTTAATTTTATACTTGATATATATATATATATATATATATATATATATATAATCATCATTTAAGTAAACCTGCATCTATTTATTTATATATATATATATAGAAATGTTTTATATATTTTTGATCAATTTATTTAAATTGGATTTTTATTTGTTTATATTGTAATCTATATATAAATATATATATAATTAGCAGAAAATATACAAATCACCTACTCGTTTAGGAGCCAATAACTCCTCCAACCAATTAATGACTAGCTAGTAATAGTGATTCCAATTTATAATGTAGTCATTAAAACAGAGAGAGAATAATTTGTTCTAAGAATAGTTTTTTGTTTTTAATAAATAGAAGAATCTTCTTATTGTGTTGATTATTAGCATTCATTGCGTACCAAACATATATATTATATTAGAATCAATAGAAACAATAATCAATGATACGAGGCATCTAAATCTAATAATATCAATGTAATTCGATAGATTGAAATTTAAGGTAAACTATATATTGTAATGTTTTATTGCAACTAGTGTCTAACTTATTATACGTGAAATCCTCATTTCCTAATCCTTGTTTTGATATTCATCATGAAAGCCAATATTTGGGAACAAGGATATAATATAGCAATCTAATTATCATTATAACCCTTCTGTAATAAATATCATTTCCCTTGGGTTCATGATTGTAAAGTTGAATATCAACGCCTCTTTTTAAATGAAATCTATTTTTTTTTCTTTCAAAAAATAAAGTGGAATCATCTATATATAACTACTTTTTAATGCAATACATTTTTTTTATTTGATATTTTTATATATAATGATTATATAACAATCATAATTTATTTAATATTTTTTTTATTAAATATAAAAGTTTGATTATACTTAATAATAATAATAATAATGTTTCATAGTAATTGTAATTTATTACAACTTTGTGATAATATATAGAATTTTCCTTTTTCATTATATGTAAAGAGGTAAAACTTGTTTAAAGCTGTACAATTAGACAAAAAGGAAAATTATAAGGAGAAAAAAAATTATATTTGTACAAACAAGTGGCTATACAAAACATAATCTTAAAAATAAGTTTTATAATTTTGAATCCCAAATTTACTTTAAGACTGTCTCTCCATTTATTGTCGAGATATATTACTATTTATCACAATTAAAAATTTCATTTTTATATAAGATACACACTATTTATATATATTAGCATTCTTAAATATTTCATTAACTTTTAAAAATCTCCCTCAAACTTAAACTATTAAAAGATTATCCATAATATGATTTATAATCTAACATAAGTTAGTAATATTCAACTCTTGGTTTTTTAAATTAGCAGTTTGGACACTGTCTGTACAACTCACAGTTAACATTGACATAATTAGCATTCTTCGTTTCTGTTGGGAAATAAGGCAAATTCCCGATAAGCCAAACTTATGAGAAAGCAAGAATATAAAATAACACACAAATTTGATAACGGAGTTCGGCCAATCTTGCTTACGTCTCCGGACCTGCTGCAGATCTTTTTACTGAAAGAGTAGAAATTACACAAGGTGTTTACAACACTCACAACCCACAACCCAATTACACTCAAGAAAATTACTCTCAATTTTCTCTCACAAAAGCTTTGCTCTCTAAGCTTTTCTCTCAATTGGAATGAAAACTTTGGATGGTTAATTCATTATAATTACACATCTATTTATAGGAAAATTCACTCCTTGAATTACTCCTTAAATTAATGGTTCCTTGAATCACTCCTTGAATTACTCCTTAAATTCTTTCCATTCACCACCATTATCGGTTCTGAGCTTTTTGATCTTTAAACCCGTCTCATTTTCCACCATAGCTTTCCATCTTCTGAAAGCCTCAAATACTTCAGACTTATGCTTTAGAAAGTAAACCCATACCTTCCGAGAGTGATCATCGATGAAAGTCACGAAATAGTGTTTCCCACCAATAGATGAGACGGTCGTTGGTCCCCAAACATCAGAGTGAATAAGCTCTAGCCTTTCCTTCTTTGGGATTCTGCAACTTGTCTGAAAGCTGACTCTTTTTTGCTTTCCAAGTATGCAATCTTCGCACATGTCTATCTCCGTAGACTGTAGACCTGGAAGCTTTCCCTTTGAGTGCATAATCTTCATCCCCTTCTCACTCATATGGCCTAGTCTCCTGCCACAGATTTGGTGTTTCATTGCTCGTCGTAACCGTAATTGAACAACGTGCCTCCGCCGTCATGTAAAGAAGTGCCACTTTTCTTGCCTCGAGCAACCGTCATCGCACCTTTGAAATCTTCCAATCATCACCATGGAAGATCGTAGTGTAGCCTTCACCGGCCAACCGCCCCACCGAGATTAAGTTCCTTCGAGATCGGGAATATGCCTCGACATCCTTCGCTTCCGAAACAAACCCGTTCAACTTAATCTTCACTACATCTTTGCCAATAATAGCACATGGTTGGTCATCACCAAGATATACCTTTCCAAGGTTTCCAGGGACATATTTCTCGAAGAATTCTTTCTGTGAAGTAGCATGGAACGATGCTCCAGAATCTAACACCCAAGATTCTTCCTTGATCTCCAAAGAGCATATCAATGCATCATATCCTCTTGAGGTGGAAGTAAAATTTACCTCTGCCTTCACTTGTTTGTCCTTCGGTGCACTCTTGCACTGATTTTTGTAGTGTCTGGTTCTCCCATAATTTCAACACTCGATAGTCTTCGAGCTATGAGAATTATTAGGATTCCCGGATTTGGACCTCCCGTCTTTTGATCTACCTCGTAGAGTCGGGCTCTACCACGTCCATTTCCTTTGGTTGAATTTCTTCCTCTTGACTCGTATGCAAAATCGAAGAGGTTGACGATTCAATTGCCTCTCTACATCGGATCTCTTCACCGAGAACCAAATCACGAACATCGTCAAATTTCAACTTATTGCTTCCCGACGAGCTACTCACAAATGCGACAAGAGCATTCCAAATTTTCCTGCAGAAGACAAAAGTATCAATGCTCGTACTTCTTCATCGAATTCAATTTCCACCGAACTCAACCGGGTTGTAACCGTGTTGAGTTCATCGAGATGTTGAGCTACCGACGCGCCTTCGCCCATCCGCATTGAACAAGCGCCTCATCAAGTGCACTTTGTTTCGAGGTCACGGCTTCTCATACATATTGGAGAGAGCCGCCATAAGACCCTCCGTGGTCTTTTCCTTTGCTATGTTGAAAGCAACATTACGGATAACGTCAATCGAATAACTCCGAGGGTCATTCTGCCTGTAAGATTCCAATCTTCTTCCTTCATACCTCCGGCTTCTTCCCCGAGAGGTTGATATAGATTTCTTTGATACGTATAATCCTCTATCCGCATTTTCCAAAACCCGAAATCCGTGCCATCAAATTTCTCGAGTTTCACCCTTCCTTCATCTCGCGCCATCGCTCCCACTAAAATCCGACTTCCTCCTGGATCGTTTCGATTATTTCTTGCGTAAAATTGACGTAAATCACTACCAATAGCTACGATACCGCTTGTCGGGAAATAACGCAAATTCCCGATAAGCCAAACTTATGAAAGCAAGAATATAAAATAACACACAAATTTGATAACTGAGTTCTACTAATCTTGCTTTCGCCTCCTGACCCGTCACAGATCTTTTACCGAAAGAGTAGAAATTACACAAGGTGTTTACAACACTCACAACCCACAACCCAATTACACTCAAGAAAATTACTCTCAATTTTCTCTCACAAAAGCTTTCGCTTCTCTATGCTTTTCTCTCAATTGGAATGAAAACTTTGGATGGTTAATTCATTACAATTACACATCTATTTATAGGAAAATTCACTCCTTGAATTACTCCTTAAATTAATGGTTCCTTGAATTGCTCCTTGAATTAAGCTCCATGTTTTACTCCTTGTTTTATTCCATGTTTTGCTCCATGTTTTACTCCTTGTTTTGTTCCATGTTTTGCTCCATGTTTTACTCCTTAAATTAAGGAGCTTTATAACAATAATCTCTAACAGTTTCATTGTTATTCATGTTTTTATGGTTATATGAATGAAATTTTCAAAAATAAATTTTAATTGGTAATAGGGAAGAAATTAAGCAACTACATATAATACAAATATGTATGTAAAGAGTATATAATTTAAATTTCAATCATGTACGTATGAGTAGTATATTTATAAATAAAAAATTAAAATGGTAAAAGTAAAAAATTAAGCAAGAACTAAATAATTAGGATTTGGTTGGGTACCATGCTATTCATTTGGGGAGTCAAGAGCTAAAGTATATATATATATATATATACGGTTTGAAGCTGCATGCGCAAAGGTTATGATTCTCTCTCTTTCTCTGTTTTTTTTTTCTTCTTTAAATAACATGTCATGACAAGAATGTCATGATCTTCTATTTTAGTTATCCAATTTGTTTTCCCGCCTTTTCAAGTCTTTTTATGTGCTCGATATATATGTCTCACAATAGAATTAGCAGGTAGGAATTAAGATTGGAGTGTACGTGGAATAGCTTGACAGTACGAAGAAATATGATCGTCCAATTTTGCAATATCTTTTTATACAGTGATTTCACATTTATTTTACGTGTACCTATATACCTCCTAAGTTTGGATTCATATATATTCACAATTAAAGAAGAAAAAAAAACGAAAAAGCTATGTCTACCTTTTCTACGAAATGAGATATTTAAAAGAAAAAATTAACTTTGTGTTTGACACAAGCAAAACACACACACAAAAATGAAAAATAAAAAATAAAAAAATAATAACATATTTTTTTTTTTGAAATAATTCATTAAATTAACATAATATATATTTAAAGTGTCAAATAAATCTATTAATATTTATTCTTGATAGAAGAGTTTTAATTCAAATATAATATTAATATTTTAAAATAACACTAATTCAAATACATAGTATATCACTTTCACATAAATATAATAAATAAATAACTCTAATATATTAATTTATTTTTTATTTTAATTTATGCAAATAAACGATATACACACAATATTTTTTTTAACTTTTTGACAAATTTTTTAGTTTTATTTTTGGAACACTCTTGCACATTTTGGTGGCATTTTATTCAACGAATAGGAATCAAAATGAAATAAAAATAAAATAATTTTGTTTTATTTACCTACTAGAAGAAAAAAAGAAATCAATATTATAGTATTTAATTTATAATTGAAATAGAATGTAAAACATTTTATATTACTTTAATACCCTTATATTTAAAAAAGTTTAAATAATAATATTTAATTATTATTTTTTCGTCAGATAAAATCATTATTAAAATTATTATTTTTCAAAATAATTATTACTTAAAAATAAAATATATCATTAAAATTATTATTTTTCTAAATAGTGTTTAAGGTTTTGAGGTTTGAGATTTGTGATTTAGGGTTTTGAGATTTAAGGTTTAAAATTTTGGGTTAAAATTATTATTTTTCTAAATAGGATTTAGGGTTTTGAGATTTGAGGTTTATAATTTAGGGTTGAAGGTTATATTTGTGGGTTAAGGTTTAGTGTTAAAATTATTATTTTTCTAAATAGGGTTTAGGATTTAGGGTTATATTTGTTCGTTAAAATTTAGGGTTAAAATTATTATTTTTCTAAATAGGGTTTAAGGTTTAGGGTTAAAATTATTATTTTTATAAATTGAGTTTTGGGTTTTGAAATTTAGGATTTAGTTTTTAAGATTTAAGGCTTAGGGTTTAGGATTATATTTGAAGTTGAGATAAAATAAAAAAAAAAGATTAAGATGTGAATGAAATCATGATTTATTAAGAGGAGAATGAATTATAGTTTATTATATTTTAAGAATCGATTTTATTACATTTTTATTTTTTAAAAAAATCAAATATAAAATTAAAAGAAATCACTTTTATTTGTATTCCATTTTAATTTACAAAACATGAGATTTGTGATATGTATTATATAGTCAAACCAAAAAACACTTCGTAGAAACGCTTGAAGCATATTAAGTGATTAATATCAATTAATAGGCAAATCTTAATCATGCTTTGACGATGAAGATGAAGACTAACTGCTCACCCAACCTTTCTATTATAATTTTGTATGTAATTGATAATACATATAATTAATATATATTTTTATAGATTGTTTTTAAGTAAAAATTTGTATTTTTTTTTAATCTTTGAATATGATATCTATAAAAATTATTAATTATTTTTCGTATTAAACCGTATCATATTTATGTATTTTTAATTATATCGTTAAAAAAATTAATTAAACTAAAACAAACTGTTTAATTAAAAAAAATTAATAATTAAACTATCTGATACAAACTACTTTAAATAATATAAACCGTACAATTTAATTAAAAAGATTTACTCAAAAACAGAATAACCAAACCATAACGAAAACACCCTTGTTATTAGACAAGAGCATTAATATACCCATACAATTTTAAATAAAATTAATTGCTACAACGCGCACTAAGTGATCAGCCGCACCAAATGCCACATACTCTATAATTATTACATTTTACTCAAAGAGTTTTCTAATTCGATTTCCGGTAACATTTCAAAAGTAAAGTAGAAGAAAAATAATAATAATATTATAATAATAATATATAAATTATTCTATTATTAAATAAAATTAATTATTAATAAATTATTTTTAAGTATCTAAAATATATACAACTTATAATGTTAGACATTTTGTCCGTTTCCATAAATTACACTAGGTAAGTAATGATCAATTAAATTGTAAGAGAATCTTTCGTATTAAGATGGGGATATATTATAATATACAACAGTAGTCGAATAAGAGGGTCATTTTTGACATGACTTGAAATATGTTGTTTAATTACGGATTCATGAAAAATACGTTTAAATTAGAATTTTTCTTTAATTATATTAAAAAATTAAATATATTATTATCTTTATAATTTTAAATCATTTATTTAAAAAATATTTTTAAACATCTTTTTAAATAAAAAGTTAAACCTATCAATTTGTTTAGATAACAAAATACCATTTAATTCTAGCGGTTATAAAAGGTAATTTTTAATCATTTTTTATATTAAAAAAATACCAAGAAATAACATTTGTATTTTTTAAATATTATTTTATTATTTAAATTTCTTGTTAAAACTCATTAATAAGCTCTTTTTTATTAAAAAAAATGACTAAATGATACATTTTTTTACAAAAAAATAACTAAATGACACACTTTATAATCTATAAAATTAAACACCATTTTATACAAAAATCAAAAAATGTTAGAAGAATCACAATAACAATTCGAACTTAATCAACTCTAAAAAGCAGGATGAAACCTATTTTTTTTATTTATGTAAATCTTTTAGAAAATAAATAAATAGAACTCAAAATGAAACATGTACAAAATCAAAACAATTAATTTACGTGAAAAAACTTTTCCGGTGTAAGAAGAAAACAACCACGACACTCCTCTCCAAAACTTTCACTATTAAGAAACAATTATACAAAAAAAAATTTATAGATAAAACTAGAGTCAAACAATCAACAACATAATCAAGAATATAACTTTTTAGAAACTAACAATTATTTCGTAGTCACTATTCATAACCAAAATCCCACCGTACATATTAAATAGTCTTGAGTCGTGAACCTACTTGCAAAATTTCAGTTCAATCAAACTAAAAACGATCTTCCATCGGAAAACTTAGATGAAAGATTGATGGAGAAGAAAAAACTAAAAAAATGAGAGCTTTTCTTTCTGCATTCTACTTAAAAAATTTACTCACAAGAAACCTTAAATGAGTTTATTAATTAATCAATTAAATGATAAAATTACCCCTATTTTCATAGATTATTAAGCTAGATGGACTTTACTTAGGCCATTAAACACCATTTTATACAAAAATAAAAAAATACCTCACCTCATTTTTTTTTCAATTTTTTAACAAGATACAAACTCATTACACAATTGTTATCCATAATAATCGATAAGTTCAAAAATAACTGAATTACAACATCTAGCCAAAGCAGCTAGGAATCATTCTTAACGTTTTACGTTGTAAGGTCTCTTTTTATAAATATGGCTTGATTTTTATTCTTAATTCACATAATATACATGTGTTGTTTTTCGTATAAAATAAAATTTTTATATTTTTTTAAATATTAAAAAATATGATTCACGTTATATATTTTATAATGCAAACCACTTATTTTTTTTAATAAAATGCCATATAAAGGATCTTGAAATGAATTCTAATCACAATAGTAAAAAAGTATTTGTCAAAAATAACGTAAATCTTAGGTAAACATCAAAAGAAGTAGAAAATTAAGCATTATGGTGAGTAAAACCAAAGCTTTGGCAATGAAAAACAGAAAGGGGTTTTGCATTTTAATGATGAAGTTAGCAAAAAACTTGTTGGGTTCATAAAATTGTGAGAAAACTTGTTCGTCAATGCCCACGACTATGGGAAACAACAATAAGTTATTTGTAGGGACAAGTGCTATCTCTTACATTTCGTAGAAACTGAGTTGCCTAGTAATTCAAAGGTAGAGATCGCCCTGTTATGTGAACCCGACCAAACGCGAGTTAAACGCCGAGTTCGTAAATATAATTCAATTATATTTGTAGGGATAACCGGACAAGTGCTATCTCAACACGATAAATTATATTTTTATTTCTCATAAATTAAATGTTATTTTTCGAAATATTAAAATAAATTGTGCTAACCACCCAATAAAATAAACATATTTGATATTCTGACTTTCTGATAAATAAATAAATAAATAAATTCTTCTCATTTATAACCCAAACAAACCCAATTGTTGACTATAATCATTTTTTATCATATAATATCCACTTTTTCTTAAAAGTTATTATATATATGACCTAACGTAATTATTTAGAAAAAAAAATTATATTTATATTTTTATAAAAAATAATCATGTTATTATACCCATAAAGAAAGGAAAAAAAATTCAAGTGTATAAGTTTTATTCATTATTTTTAAAATATATTTATTATTAATCATATTATTTTATCTCTCCATCTTTTACCTGATATTCTTTTCAAATAAAAAATTAGATTAATGTTTAATTTTATTATCCTAAAATATCATATTATCACATATTTTAAAATAATAAATATTTATTCTAAATTTAATTATAATTCATATCTTTTATTAAATAAAATTCTTGAAATTATTCATTTTCTTCTATTATGTAAGTTCACAATAAGTTATGCAAACATCTTTCTCATTAACTCTTTACATGTTTAAATTTTCAAAAGAATTAACTTCCAATAATATTCTAAACATGATATTAGTGTCTAAAAATTTGTGATTCATCTAATAGTATGATTTTTTTTTATTTTAAGTCACAAATGTCAATCACACTTGTTTGATATTATACATATATTAGTTACGCGACCTAATAAATTATAATACTTCGTTACTATATAGCGACCAGATAAAGATGTAGACTTGATGAAAATCAAGACATAACTAGTTTGAAGCTCTATATCATAGAGCGACTTCGCCACCCCAACATCGTCCTAACGACTTAGGTGACCAATTCAAGAGGCTTAAACGATCTGTATACAATGACCTATTTATGTAAACACCTATGGTGACCTAGGTCCTATAAATTGTATTATATGTATTCTAACATGTATTCTGGTTGCCTGATTGAGAGCTCCTATCCATTTAACTAGGGGTGTGCAAAAAATTCAATTATCCGATCAATCCGATCCGATCAATTCGATGGTCGGATCGGATGGAGATTTTTTCCATCCGTTAAATGCGGATCGGATGACGTATTTCACTATGATTCATCCGATCCGATCCGACCGAAATTATATATATATATATATACTTAATATATAATTAATATATATTTATTTAATTTTTTAATATTTTTTAAGTCAAATAATTTTATGTTATTATTTATGTAAAAATTAAAATTTTTATTTAAAAATACAAAAAATAGAGTTAATTAAATTTATTGGTCGAATTGATCGGATATCATCCGAACAGTTTATGAATCGAATTGAGCGGATGTAAGAGATGATCGGATCGGTTGCAGATTAGGATATTTCAATCCGAACGGATGGTCGGATCGGATTAGATGAGTATAAAATCAACGGTTTCGATCCATTGAACAGCCTTACATGTAACTCATACATCATTCTAAGTGTTATATACACCTCTTTAATTAGAAGAATACATGATATGTTTATTTATCAATATTTTATTCATCTTATTAAAAATCACAAGAATTCCTAACACATTAAATTATGTACAAACAATTGGCGTCGTCTCTAGGACATACTATGATGATAGACCCCAATGATTGTGAATCGATTCACATAGGAGATCCGATGGACGATAAATATGTGAAGATCAACTCTAAATTGACCCTTTTGATGAAAGCTACGCTTAGTGATTTTTTGTGGGATAACGTCGACCTTTTTGCATGAAAGTCGAAAGACATGCCCACTATCAATTCTGACATCATTTTCCACGAATTATGCTTTGACCACACCAAAAAACCGGTCCAGAAAAGAAAACGTAATTTCACTTGAGATTAAAGCGATATTATCAAAAAGAAAGTAAATTCTTTTAAAAATGTGGGTCAAGTTTGTGAGGTCACATACCCAACTTGGTTATTAAATGTAGTGTTAGTAAATAAACCAGAAGGAGAACATTAGATTTGTGTTGATTTCACAAACTTGAATAAGGTGACATCAAAGGATTGTTTCCAAATTCCTAATATTGATCAATTAGTCGATGCCACAACTGGTTTTGAATCGATGAGTTTTATGGATGCTTATTCGGATTACCATCAAATCCAAATGCATCATAAAGACAAAGAAAAAACATCATTCATCATGAAAAAGACACCTATTGTTATATAAGGATGTCATTTGGCTTGAAAAACATAGGGGCTACTTGCCAAAAAATGATCAACAAAATGTTCAAAGACCAAATTGGCCAAAACATAGAGGTCTGTGTTGATGACATGATGGTAAAAACCAAGTGTGCCAAGGACCACATTTGCTATCTTAAGAAAGTTTTTGCTATAATAAGGAGTTACAAGATGCCACCAAACCCAAAAAAGTGCATCTTTGGGGTAACCTCAAGAAAATTCCTAAGGTATTTGGTATCGTCTAGAGGTATAGAGACCAATCATGACAAAAATTTGGCCTTAAAAAATATGAGGTCCCCAAGTTGCCTTAAGGAAGTTCAACAATTGAACAGTTGTATAATTGCACTCAATCGCTTTATCTCCAAATGCACTGAAAAATGTGTGCTATTTTTATTATTATTGAAGAAAAACAAGGTGTATGTTTGGGAAAACGATTTTAAACAAGCTTTTCAATCCATTAAAGACTATTTAGGATGAGCACCTCTTTTGATCAATCTTCTTGTTAGTGAGGTATTATTAATGTACATGTCTTTAATAGATAAAGCCATCAATGTTGTGTTAATAGTCGATAGAGATGTGAAGCAACACCCTATGTATTATGTAAGTCAATCCTTAATGGGAGCACAAGAACTATATCCCCTATTGGATAAGGTGGTATTCTTGGTAAGAATGATGGCACACTAACTAAGGCATTACACAGTATATCACGTGATAAAAATATAATATTAATGATTAAATAATATATTATAATAAGAATTATTCATTTTAAAAAAAATCACATCAAAAGAAAATAAACTATCTCACATTTTCGTATATCATTTAATTCTTAATTAAAAACCTAAAATAAAAACAATTTATAAAAAGATTATTTATAAGGATCGATACGTATAATTTTATCATTTTACTACTAATTATTTTATTTATGTTACTTATTAAGAAAATATGATTTTTATTCAATAGCTATAAACCCAACCAATGAGAAGATAGAACAATATGGAAGATGTAGTTTTATTAACTTATTAGATTTTTGAATTTGAAGCATTGTATTTGATTTTTTTTATTGAAAATATAACTATGTATGTTATTGATATTAAATTTATTATTCTTGTATCTTAATTATACAAAAGTATTTTGTAATAATTTTTGAATAAATTTTTTTATAAACATTTGCTAAATTAAAATATAAAGCAAGTTTTATGTATTCTAAAAATGAAATATTATTACTAATTTTGAATATTGGTATTATTGTTTGTATTAGATGTGATAAAATAATAAAATTAATTAAATTTTTTATTAGTTTAATATTTATATAATATTTAAAATAGAGAGACCAATTAAGTAGAGAGAGAATGATACGTGTTCTTAATTTTTAAATAACACGTTTCGAGGACCCTTTCTTTTATAAATCAATTAAGGACCTAAAAACTCTTTTTATAAATAAGATTACTAAATGGCAACAATGATGTTACTAAATTTGCCATTCACCCTACATGTAAATGAAGAAAGTATGAGATAATATGAAAGTGTGTATAAAAGGGTATATTTGTATTTCTGAATATTCAAGCTACACATGAATATGTACTGATTACAGGCCTCAACATTAGCATATATCGTGAAAATTGGTATCATTTTGCATAAGATGTGTGTTAGTAATGATCGACATACACACGTACAAATATAATTAAGAAATTTTGCCTAGTGTTGAGTATATAAATGTGTCACGATTATCTACATATACTGGTGCAAAATTAATTAAAATAAATTACAAAGTGATCAAGAATGTGAGAAGAAAAATTTTAAATTGTTATTTTCTTTTAAAATGAATCGTACTAAATTAAAGTTAATCATTTTTATAATAACTTTAAATTTGTTACTTGTTATTATAATAAAATGAGAGTACAATTAATTTACTCCATTCAATCATTTATAACCCCACATCCTCATATTAATTTTTTTTATACAAATAAAAGTCAAACAATCCTAGGTTAATTTTTATATAATAAGTTGTTGTATCACAATTATAATATATAATTATTAATTAAAATAATAAGATTTTTAATTTTTAATTAATCATTATATTAATTGTAATAATAATTATATTTTTTAGTTAATATACCGTTAATAATTCCTTAATGGTATATTAGTTGTATACAACTAATATACTTTATCAGCTGCAACTAATATGTATTAGTTCATTGTATTTTAAGATTGTACATGTTCTTAAAAATCAAAGATCTAAATTAGATACCCGGGTAATTAAATGTGTGTTTGTTGGTTATGGAAGTTATCAGAAAGGGTACAAGTGCTTCCATCCACCAACGAGAAAGTATTATGTTACTATGGATGTTACCTTCTTTGAGGACATAAGTTATTTTTCCTCACCTGATATTGCTCGTCAGGGGGAGAATATATATTTCGAAGAACTGTATCATGGTGAAAGGGAGGCATTAGGTGAGTCACCAACTGATGTTTCAATGAGACCAGATGAGACTTCTAATTCATTGAATCCAGTCATTGTAGAAACAGATGCTTCAAGTATTCAAGCACCAAATTCACTTACAGCAAATGACATTGAAGACAGAATCAGACCTCGTGCATTACTCCTACCCTTGATCAACAACTCCCTGGTACTGAAGGTCACTCATATGAGGTATGTACACCTACTGATACTAATAACATCGAGTCTAATGTTGGACAGTATGTGTTACCAAATAGGTCTACTCGAGGTCAACCAGCCAAAAGGTATGAACCAAATATTCATGCAAAATCAAAATACCCAGTAGCCAATTTCATGTCCACTAAAAGATTATCTAAGTCATACAAATCATTTGTGAATCAAATATCTGGTGTATCAGTACCTAACAAAGTGCAGGATGCGTTGGGAGATCCAATATGGAGGAAGGCAATGGATGAAGAGATGGATGCATTAAAGAAGAACGATACTTGGCAACTTGTGTTACCACCACAAGGAAAAAAGGCAGTTGGTTGTCGATGGGTATTTACTATAAAACATAATGGTGATGGATCCGTAAATCGGTATAAGGCTCGTCTTGTAGCAAAAGGGTTTACTCAAACGTATGGTATAGACTACGATGAGACTTTTGCTCCTGTTGCCAAAATGAACACGATTCGGGTTCTGCTCTCACTTGCTGCTAACCTAAACTGGCCACTTCGGCAGTTTGATGTCAAGAATGCGTTTCTTCATGGAGAATTAGCCGAGGAGGTGTACATGAGTCTTCCACCTGGGTATGTAGTTGATTCTCCTGGTAATTTTGTATGCAAATTGAGGAAGTCTTTGTATGGCCTCAAGCAATCCCCTCGAGCCTGGTTTGGAAGGTTTTCACAGTTCATGCAAAAGGTTGGTTACAAACAGAGTAATTCAGACCACACTCTATTTCTCAAACATCAACAAGGGAAGGTAACAGCCCTAATCATTTATGTTGATGATATGGTAATCACTGGTGATGATACTATTGAGATGGATAAATTACAAAGACAGCTAGCCTCTGAATTCGAGATGAAGGACTTAGGTGAACTAAAATACTTCTTAGGAATTGAGGTAGCCAGGGGTAGAGAAGGAATATATCTGTGTCAGAGGAAGTACATTATTGATCTGCTAACAGAGACAGGTATGTTGGATTGCAAACCTATTGACACTCCTATTGAGCAAAACCATTGTTTAGCAGAGTATCCAGATCAGATACCAACTGATCGAGCTCGCTATCAGAGATTGGTTGGACGTTTGATTTACTTAGCTCATACTAGACCAGATGTTGCATATGCAGTAAGTGTGGTGAGTCAGTTCATGCATAATCCAAGTGAGAACCATATGAATGCTGTCTTGAGAATTTTAAGGTATTTGAAATCGGCTCCAGGAAGGGGAGTAATGTTCTCTAAACACAACAATCCTCTTGAAGTCTGTGGATTCACAGATGCAGATTGGGCAGGAAGTATTACAGATAGAAAGTCAACATCGGGTTATTTCACCTTTATGGGAGGAAATTTGGTTACATGGAAAAGTAAGAAGCAGAAAGTGGTGGCACAATCTAGTGTTGAGGCCGAGTATAGAGGTATGGCTCATGGGGTTTGCGAATTGCTGTGGATAAGAACTTTGTTATTAGATTTGGGTTTCGAACTCAAAAATACTATGCATATGTATTGTGACAATCGGGCAGCCATTGATATATCACAAAATCCAGTACAACATGATCGCACTAAGCATGTAGAGGTTGATCGTCACTTTATAAAAGAAAAGTTAGATGCCAAACTCATTAGTTTTCCTTTTGTTCCCACAGAAGAGCAGCTTGGAGATATACTTACCAAAGGAGTTTCCAAGAAGGCATTATACGGTTCATTAAGTAAATTTGGCATGATCGATATCTACGCGACAACTTGAGGGGGTGTGTTAATAATTCCTTAATGGTATATTAGTTGTATGCAACTAATATATTTTATGAGCTACAACTAATATACTTTTCCTAAAAAGCACTTTTCCAAAAAACATATTCTTATTTCCTGTATTTAAACATGTATTAGTTCATTATATTTTAAGATTGTAAATACATTTCCAATATATTCAATTTATACTTTTTATTTTGTTAATAATGATCTACGTACACATACAAAAATTAGTAAAGTTTGATGTTGTTAAGTAAGAGAATGTACTATCGAATATCTACGTATAAATATGCAAAAAAGTAATTAAAAGAATTTGTAAATTGATAAACGTTTTTCCCCTCCTCGAATTTTTCGTAATAAATTAAAGTTGTTTAATTGTTATAAGAAAAGAATGATACATATGTATAAATATAATAATCAATAAAATAATTTATCATTTCAATAAAATCAAATAAAATTGAGTTTTATATTTTATAAATTCAAGTAATTTAATTTTGGTTTAAAAGCATAAAACTTATATGTATCCAGTTATTTAATGTTTTAGAATTTACAAATTAATCTATATATATATTATTTTTTAATTTTATATATTTATAATACACATATTGCGCGAGGCTGATATATAGTAGGAAGAGATTACCATTTTACCCTCAGTAATACAACGTTAATAATGTTTGAAGTTATTTTTGATATTATTCAAATTTCTAAGTAATTTTGAATATAAGTTAAAGTAAACTTAAGGATTTTGTTTTTTATTTATTTCGTAAAAATCGAACCAAAACACCGCCGTAAGTGAATTTGGTAGCATTTATATCCCCCACATCCCCGTATCAAAAGGAAAAAAAAAAAAACCACAAATCGAGAGAAATAAAAGTCAAACAATCCAAACAAGGTCTCTTCTCCTCTTTCCTTTCTCTTTTATCATTCTCTGTATTCCTTCAAACTTGGTTTTTCTCCACTCAACTTATCAAAATTTCACTTATTTTTATTTTTCCTTTTCTAGTACTTATAAATAACACATGTAATATTTCTTTCTCTGCTCTTCAAAGTCTCAACGTTTCTGAAAATTCTTCTCAAATCTCTTCTTCTATTTGATTCTTCAATGGAGAATGAATTCTATTCCAGTGCGGGAATCCCACCGCCATTGCACTTTGAATCATCAACTCCAATGCCCACGTGGCAAACACTCTCAGCCGCCATGGAAATTCAAGCAGCTTCAGAGCTCAATTGCTCTTCAAACCCGTCTCCAGATTGCTTTTACAATCCCAATATCGACCACAACATCAACTTTGATTCCGCTTTGAGTTCAATGGTGTCTTCACCAGTGGCATCTAATTCTACTATTACACATAAAAACTTCGTTATTCGTGAATTAATCGGAAAATTGGGTAATATTGGAAATTCCGGTGAGATCTCACCTCATTCTCAGCCATTGTTATTAAATTCCCAAAATGCCCTTGATACAACTGCTTCAGCTTCTTATATAAATAGTGGAAATAGCAGCAGAAACACTTCTAGCTATAACACTCCATTGAATTCTCCTCCAAAACTAAACCACCCCATTTTGGATCAATTAGTGAAAGAGAAGATTTCTAGTCTGCCTTTGAATTCTAGTGTAGGAGAATTCTCAGCTGATCCTGGATTTGTTGAAAGAGCTGCAAGATTTTCTTGCTTTGGTAGTAGGAGTTTTAATGACAGAACAAGCCAATTGGGTTTGAATTCTTATGAATTACCCAAAAATAGATATAACCCATTAATGGGTAGCGGTAAATTACCAAAAGTTTCAAGTAGTCCTTCTCTTAAAGCACTTGGATCTCATATGGGTTTGCAAGAAACCAGGACAATAACAGCGTTGGCTAATTCCCAAGATGAATCAACACTTTCTGAACAAAACCCCATTGTTGATTCCAAGTTGAAACCCACTATTGATACCAATTCCAGGAAAAGAAAAGCAGTTTCCAAAGGAAAATCTAAGGAAACCCCTGTTTCTTCCCCATCTGGTAATTGTACCACAAAGGTATGAACATGACCCAGAACTGACTGTTCAATTTCCCATTAATTTGTTTTAACAGAAATTAAGGAATTGAAAATATTTAATTTTCAGGTGGTTGAAACTAACAAAATTACAAATGCAAAGCGGTGCAAACCAAATGAAGGAAATGAAAATGAAAAAGAAGCAAATAATAAAACAGAGGAAGATAAGAAAGGAAGAACAAGTTCAACAGGGGATGATGACAAAACAAGTCCAAAGCCACCTGAACCTCTCAAAGACTATATTCATGTTAGAGCCAGAAGAGGTCAAGCTACTGATAGCCATAGTCTTGCTGAAAGAGTAAGTATTCATAATTTTTGTTTAATTCTTTTGAATTTGTTTAAAAATAATAATAGTTTGTCATTTTTATTAACTTAATATTTTTCATAAAATATGAACAGGTTAGAAGAGAGAAAATAAGTGAAAGAATGAAATTTCTTCAAGATATTGTACCTGGCTGTAACAAGGTTTGAGAAATATACCGAATCTGATGAACATAAAGGCTTTCGTACATTAAATAGTACTTTTTCTTTTACTAAAATTTGCTTTTAATTTTTTTCTACTTTTTAGGTCACAGGAAAAGCACTTATGCTTGATGAAATTATAAATTACGTTCAGTCTTTACAACGTCAAGTTGAGGTAAACCTACATTAAAGACTACTGGATTCCAACAAAAGAAAACAAATCAAAGATACCAATTGTGTTGGTTTTGTATGATCTATTTTGCAGTTTCTTTCTATGAAGTTAGCCTCTGTGAATACCAGGCTGGATTTTAGCATGGACCCTTCAATTTCCAAAGATGTAAGTTTTTTTTTTTTTTTAGCGTTTGTCATTGTTATTAACTTTTATTAGAATAAAAAATAAATATATTATTATAATAATTTTTTATTATTATATTTTTTTTAAGTAATTAAAACACGATTAAATAATTTTGTTTTTAAAAAATTAATGCACATACAGACTCTATGTGAAAAATTTGACAAAACTTTTCTCTTTATTTTATTCTATTATGAAAAAAAATGACTTTTTTCTGCTATTTTATCTTTAAGCATCTAATTTGGTGGGTGTGGTTTGTTTGTTTTCTTTTTCTATTTTTGTTTTTCAGATGTTTCATCCAAACAACACTTTACCACATCAAATATTATTCCCAGTAGATTCCTCGGCACAAGCGATTTATGGGCACCAGACCCAGCAAAATCCACAACTGCATAGCAACATCTCTAATGGGCCAGTGAACCATTTCTCTGTGGACCCTTTGGACTCTTCCCTTTGCCATTTACCCCCACTTAATGTATTTTCTGATTCTATTTCTCAGGTATTTAATTTTTCCTCCAAATTTCCATATTGAAATAAATAAATAAAAAATTAAAACTAAGAGATTAAATTAATTAATTTTATGTTTAAATATTTTCAGTACCCAACATTTGGTGAGGATGATTTGCAAACCTTAGTTCAGATGGGTTTTGGCCAAAATCCTAACAGAGAATCAGCATTATTGCAATCTCATTACATCCAAGGTATAATAAGCCCCAAAAGAAAAAAAAGAAGAAGAAGAAGAAGGAAATAGAGTAGATAAATATTATTTTTTTAATTTTTTTTATAGAATATTATATATTTTATCATTATTTTTAGGATTAATAATGGTTGTTTAATTGTTAATGCAGGTCCAAATAAAAAATCTGACATGAAAATTGAACTATGATCAAGATTCTCCCCTACTGTCTTGTACAAACAGTGGGTGTTGTAAATACAAGAGATTTAATTTGGACCGTCCGATGGAAAAACTAAGCCTATTTATCTTTTAGGTATTATTATGGAAGATAAATCAATTTTTTTTTTTTTTGGGTGTAATCAGTTCAAATATTATTTTTACCCATTTGGTTGTAATTTGTTTTTTTTTTTCTTTTTTAGAGTTATATTACAATTTATAAGTATTCTACGTAAAAACTCTGATCAAATTATGTATCTTGGTGCCATATACAGTCCTTTAATTAAAGCACCACTTGTAAGATACATCTCTTAAGTGCTAATTACTTGAAAATTTACTTTTTCTAATACTCAATACACTTGCCCTTTTAAGTTTTTCTTTTTCTTTTTCTTTTTTTTTTGAAAAAAAAAATGATAATCATGAAATAATAAGACATTATATTTTGGATATATATTATGCATCCGACAACTAATTATAAATTAATATAATTATTAAAAAAAAGAAGTTGAATTACCATGATTGTGCAGCAATAGTAATTATAAATTAATCTCATATAAAAATTCGTACCAATTTAGATCTCCAATCTTGAAATATCTATTTGGTGTCTGTCGTATTAGTAAAAATATATTTATAAATGTATCTTTTAAGTATATTATTTATTATTTTAAAAAAATATAATGATATGATGTTTTAAATTAATAAAATTTAATATTAATGAAAAACAAAATTCTTAAAAAAATAAAAATATATATTTAGAGAGAGAAAAATAATTCCCAGAAATGTAATGGCAGTGAACTTTTGGATTTGTTACTTCTTTGTGTTGTAAACCAGCTGGTACTAGTGGGGTATCTTCACTTTATAAAGTCTATTTTTGAATGATTATGAATATTTGGTAATTAAAATTCATCTTAAACTGGGGTCAACCCATAATTTCTGCCATATTTTGGTTCCTATTGTTTTGTAGATTAATCAAAAACAGAAGCTTTTTTTTTTTTTTTTGCTTTTTCTTTTCCTATGTCTCTCTAATAGAGAAAGGCAGGATTTAAAAAAGTTGGAAGTTAGAACCACTTCTAAAAAATATTCTTTATTAAGGATGATGTTCGAGTTAAATTTCGATCTATTAGACTCTTTTAAAGAAGTGAAAAATATTTAATAAAGATAAATCTTAATAGTATAAAAATTTGTAATTTTTTTTTACACACGTGGCTTATATTATGAAATTTATTCTTTAAATAATATATTTACACGTTATATACTAGTAATATAATTACAAGTAAATTTATAATATTTTTAATATTAATTATAATACAAAAGTGTATATATTTTTATCATTATCATTAATTATATTTGAATATTTAATTATTATTTATAAAAAATAATTATATTAATAATAATTTAAATTATCATCGTTAATAATTAATAGTTAGTTAGTAAAATCCATTTCTTAGAGTTTACAAAAAAAAAAAGATTTTTGAAATGCAGCTTTAATAAATAAAGTATTTAAATAAGAGTTGCATTATTAGGGTGTAATTTTTAAATAATAACAGCGCAGGAAGATGCTTTGAATGTGGTGATGTATAGAAAATGTTTACAAAACATCTAAATATATTGTATTATAATCACAATGATTAGGTAGATGGAAAGAAGGTATTAATAGAGTAATTTTATTCTGACACTACTGTCTCCATTAGTTTTTAAAAGAACCAATCATATTGAGACGTTTTTTTAATAATATTGAATTCTTTTGGGTTATATGTTCTATCCTAGTAATTATAATTCTTTGACCCTATGTGATATATACTATTCATTTAATTCTGTTAAAAATTATTGAATGACAGACGGTTGTAAAAAACACACACAAGTCTAGGCTTTGCTGGTATTCAAATAAGTTTCTGCTTTACTAGCAGGCACTTTCACATTACTACTACAAACACTTGGATATTTTTTCAGGTTGGATTCCTCTGGACTTTTCTTCTCTTTTCCGCAATTTATGTTTTATTATCAAAATATATATTTTGCATATTAAGTTGTTAGGCATTCATAGAGATGTAACTAACAATAAATTTATAAAAATATATAATTACCTCGTAATAATAAATATATAAAAATTTAGTTAAAAAAATTGATTTTTAAGCAATTTTTAATTTTTTCATTAACTATTCTAATATTATTTCTAAAATTTACAATTTTTATTATAAAAATATCTTTCAATCATATATTTTGACAATTTTTTTTATCAATTTAATCAAAATATTTTTAAGTTACTTACCCGGTATATAAAGTTATATACGTTTTAAGTAAATAAAATAATAAAATTATAACTTAACTTATCGTGTAAGTGACTTAAATTTTTTGATTATTGGTTTGAATAATTGATTAAAATATATTTCAATAATATAAATAATAAATTGAAATAAAAAAAATTAAAAGTAATGAATTAAAAACTTTCACTTAATATTAATACAAATGAATTTTTTAAAATTCATCAATTTTGTGTTAATTTTTAGGTTAACATATATGAGATAGTTATATTATACTATTGTTAGGATGAGTAATAGTACTATCAATATGGGTGGACTGAGGTGGGTTTAACATCTACATCTCTATGCTAATTTTTTGTTAAAATAGGGTAAATATTCTCCACCAAAGTTTCAAATTTATGTTTTAAATTTAAGAATTTTGTGTTGAAAATCAAAAAAATAAAATTATATTAAATATATTAAATTAATGTATAAATTATAAATATAATTAAATTATTTATTTTAATGATAATTAAATATTTAAAATAAAATATATTTTTAATTATAATATTATATATTTCAAAAATAAATTTATATAAAAATTATAAAAAAAATAGAATTCAAAGATTTGATGGGACAGGAAGTATAAGCTCCAAACCCACCACTATAAAGGCATTTTATTCAAAGAGTAAGTTGGATAGAAAAACTATTAAATGAGATGAAATTAAAAAAATTAGAATGTTTTGATAAATACAATTTGATTTATTACTTAATTCCATTCGAACATCCTTTAAAAAAAAATTTAAATCGTTCAAAATAGACGAGACCCATATCGTTATTTTATAATTTATATTTTGTAAATATAACAGTGTGTATAATTTAATGATTAAATACATTACTATTTAATACAATGTTTTCAATTTTAACACTTAAGAAAGGATAAAAAAAATTTATTGTTTTAATTTAGTAAATAAATAAACAAAAATGTATTATTGTTGGAGTAAACATATTTTGAATTAAGATAAAAAAACATTAATAGTATATCAAAAATCAATACACTCGGTGATAATATAAAATAATTTTAATATTTATATTTTAGATGTTTATAATTGTAACAACTTGTTTTAAAAGATCTGATTTGATCTAATTTAATATATATAAACAATTCAATCTGATTTATTTAAATTTTACAAATTTCAAACAAAAACGGATCATATCGGGTTATACTTGTAGTTAAAGATTTTAATTTTTTCCCAAGAAAAAAACATACACTATTGAAAAAAAAAATTACAACACTAAATAATAGTCAATTTCAACTACGTATGATTTTTTTTTCTTCTTCTTCATGTATTACTCGTTTGTAGAACAAACGCATAATATAACATAAAAGTTTCATGTGTTTTCATATAAGGCAGCTAATAAATGGAAAGAAATTAGAGAGGAAGTTGTTAAAATCAAACCCTGAAATCTATGTCCTTTACGGAAATGGGAAAGAACCTTCTCAAAGAGTCTTCGTCGGTTTAGCTGTGGATTTCCCAACCAAAACGAAAAGAAAAGAAGGTCCTACGATCATATAGAGATAGAGGGAATATTTGATTGGACTTATTAAAAGTTGGAAAAATTAATGGGATGTTTTTTTTTTTTAAAAAAAGGGGTTGTAATGTACCATACTTAATTACAGGCCATCAGTGTTGCTGGTGCAATATCTATTAATTTCACCAAGAAATCACTGTTGTTACATTTCCCATTTTTCTTGTGTTCATGTGAGAGAAAGCTTTATTAAGACCTCTTTAACTTCTGGTTGTTGGTGCTATTTGCTTTTGTAAAACCCATAAGCATCATTCCTTTCACCAACCATGCATTATTTCATGCTCTCCAACTGTAAGCGTGTTAATTTAACTTGTTCTTTCTGCATTTAATTCTATGGATCTCACATTTTTTATTTCTTCAAAAAAAAAAATCCCATATAAATTTGGTTGGGAATGCCGTAAAAAATATATCTTATATTAATTAAGAAAAATATTAATATTATCTACATATTTTTTACACTATCGATAGCTCAGCTAATTGAATATCTTTCAGTTAAATTAGATGGACTAATTTACATGATGCTTATCTATTAACTTAGAAAAAGCCCAACCAGCCAGTAATTGTTTTGTAAATAATATTTTATTTCCATTTTGAAGTTTTACGTTTTCTGTTTTCCAGTTGATAGGAAACGGTCCAAGACTATATATATATATATATATATATATATATATATATATATATATATATATATGGACAGTTAAAAAAAGGAAAAGAAAGAGAAAATATTATTGAGCGCAAAAACAGCATGGTGATGGGCCGGAGGGTGCATTGCTATTACAAAAAGGCCCAAGTAATAGAGCGACCAAGCGTTGGTACACCCATTTGAGATTTTCTCAAAAGCATAGACACACATATATATATATAGCCTACAGTTTATTATTTCTTTTTTGATGAAAATATATAGCCTACAATATATAAAATTATTTATCATCACTTTTATATTCCTAAAAAAAAGATTAATATTATACTTATTTCACTTCTGGAAAAATGTGTTAAATTGTAATTGAGATTCATAATCTAGGAAAGACATTGTTTGTTACATGGAATAAAAATACACAATATGAACCTAGCAACAAAAAGTAAAAACATACTTAATAATTAAAATAATCTTAAATCTAATATAACAACTCGATATTTTTTTTATTTAAAACATATCTCTTAATTTTATTTTTGAAAGTAAATAATAACTATAAACTCAGTTTTTTTTTTCAAAGGTCAGCCCGTAATCATTGTCCAATACAAAACGTGCATCATCAATTTAGGACATGCTTAGATAAGAAATGCAATCAAGATTACATTTATAATAAATATGAGATTATTTTCAAGTTACTCTCCTCATTTCTCTTTATTCTCTTTTAGACTTTCTTTATTAAAATTATTTTATTTATTTTTTTCACGTTTTAGAATAAACAAAAAACTATATTTAAATTCAATAATTATAAAAATAAATTATTATTGAATTCTTTGACATATTTCATTACTTACATATAAATTTTTTAGTTAATTATTTACGGATTATGTTTAATTTTTTTATTTATCCACTATAAACCAATATTTATTATTATATATTAAGACAAATGTAAGCATATTATGTTCTTGGTCTTAAGTCTCTCTAGTCACCTGCCACACTTTTTGCACATCAAAGAACAGACTTAACATTCCAACCCATCACAGATGGGAAAAAAAATTAGTGGCACAAAAAAATGAGGTCGTAGATCATGCAATATCCTAACACCCAATTCCTTTCTAATCATATAGGATGTATAGTAAATTTTGTACAGCTATAAGCAACATAAACCAAAAGGCCAATAATTCACATATATACGTATAAAACTCAAATTAATATCGTACATAAACAATGTAAAACATTACCTGTATAACTAAAAAGCCGAAACAAGACAATTCTCACAAATTTATGTACTACACCAAATTAAATGGTAAATTCAAAATAAAAAATATTTAGAAAACAATAACAACTATACTAAAAATTAGCACTACAAATTGCTTAAAAATGAAGGAAATGAACTATATTTATTCACTAAGAACTTTGGCTATTATATAGCCTTACAGAAATGCTAAAAAAAAGCCCACGATCAATACTAATAAGATCGTGGTAATGTGCAAATGAACTAGTTTAATGAAAAACAAATCTTCCTACGTAATAGGGATAAACTTAACTGATTTGAGTCCTATCACTAGGGACAACTAGACTTATTAATCCCTCATCAAACAATTAATTTATACTAACAATCTCACAAACCCTAGCATACTTCGAAGTCTATAGAAAACATCAACCTTTGATGGCTTTGGTTATGATGTCTGCCACTTGATGCTCGCTCCCACAATGAATCAAAGCAATCAAACTCTCCTTTGCGAGATTCCTAAAAAAGTGATACCTTACATTAATATGCATACTACGACCATGCATATTAAGGATTCTTTAACAACTAAATGGTTGAACTGTTATCACATCTAATTTGAGTATAAGTCTTATTATTGTACTCAAGTTCCTTCAGCACTTTCTTCATCCATATTATTTGACATGCACATACTGCAACTATTACAAATTCTACTTCTGTAGTAGATAGTGTAACGATAGGCTGTTTTTTTGAATTCCATGTCACAACACCTGAACTTAGCAAGAACACATAACCACTTGTATTTTTCTTATCCTTTACATCTCCTACATAATCACTATATGTGAAAGAAAACAATCCATCATCCCCACATTTCTTGTAATGAATACCATAGTTCACCATCCCTATTAAATACAAAGTGCTCTCTTTGCAACCTGTAGGTGAAGCTCAGTTGGAATTGCCATAAATCTACTTATGAGACAGGTGACAAACATCATGTCTGGTCTTGTGGCAATAAAATACATCAATTTTCCCACCAATTGCTTGAAGTATGTCTCATCCATAATAATTTCATCCTCATCCTTATTGATCTTAAAATCTAAGACAATCAGACTACTCGTTTCATTACTTTCTAACATCCCAAATCTCTTTAGAACCTCTAGGGCATTCTTTTTATGTATGAAAATACCATCTGTTCTTTGAAGTACTTCAATGCTAAGAAAAAACCTCATGTTTCCCAAATCAGTCATATCAAATTCTCTCAATATGGACTTCTTAAACTCACACATCATAACTTCATCATTATCAGTAATATTAAATCATCAACGTAAAATACTTACAATGATAATTTTTTCTGCTCCATTCTTCTTTGTGAATAGAGTTTGCTCACTGTCACATTTCTGAAAACCCTCCTTGGCAAAGTGTGCTTCGATCCGACTAAACCAAGCTCGTGGAGCTTGTTTTAATCAATGTAATGCTTTATGTAGCTTGTAGACCAAATGCTCCCTTCCTTTCTTCTCGTAATCCCTTGGTTGCTCAATGTAAACCTTTTCACTCAACTCTACATGCAGAAACATTGACTTGACGTCTAAATGGAAAATCCTTCAACCTTTTTGTGATGACAAGGCAATGATCATCCTCACGGTGTCCATCCTTGCCACTAATGCAAATACTTATGTGTAGTCTATGTTGTGCTTCTGTGAGTAGCCTTTGGCTACTAGATGTGCTTTGAGCTTATCAATCTCTCAATACTCGTTGTACTTGGTCTTGTAAAGCCATTTGACACCAATATTTTTAGCCCTAATAGGCAACTCACTTAAGGACCATGTTTTATTCTTCTCAATGGAGTTGATCTTACTATCCATAACTTGCCTAAATTCTTCTCAATGGGTCTTCTGTTGGTACGATTTGAACCATATATGCTTCATCGTCACTTAACCCTTATCCACTGAAAGTCACTTAAATAAAGAGGAGTGTGTCTTACTCTTCTTTCATAAACCATCCTTTCATCCTCACCAAGTTCATTAGAACTTCTCTCTTTACAGCCCTATGTTTCTTCACTCTCTTACTATTTTCTTCATTTTATCCTCATTCCAAATCTAACAAGATCTATCTCTTGTAACTCACATCCCAATCCCACTGTTTTTGTTCCTCAAAAATAACATCCTTGCTCAATTTTCTTAGCTATAGGATCAAACAATCTAGATTCCTTGGACTCCTTACTAACTCCCAATAGAACACAAGGAAATTTTTTATCATCTAATTTACCTCACTTGGCATCGAGAATATGAATATGAACTAAACTTCCAAAGACACGAAAATGCTCAACTGAGGGTTTTACTCTACTTCATGCTTCTTGTGAAGTAATATCCTTCACTGCCAATGTGGGACATCTATTCAGAACATAGATACCCCAGTTAACTACCACCGGCCAAAATGTTTTTGGAAGCTTCTTATCAGACATCATATAACGAACAATATTCATTACAGTTTAATTTTTCCTTTCAACTGTCCCGTTTTTTTATGGAGTGTAACTATCTCTTAATGCCATTTCCTTTGCAAAAATCAGTGAATTCAATTTAGGATAATTCACCCCTCTATCTGTCTGTAGAAACTTGACACTCAACTCTTTCTCCTTTTCTCAGTGCCTCATTCTTTGTTGCCAACAAGTACACCCATAATTTATGACTAAAATCATCAATAAAGCATAAAGTATACCTCGTTCCACTGTTTGATATAGGAGAAATGGGCCCACAGATGTTTGCATGAATAAGCTCCAAAGGCTAACTTGCTCTTCACGTACTCCTTGTTGGCATGTCATTACGATGATATTTGCCTTGAATGCAGTTTGTGCATGTGGTATTTGAGGTTTGAAGTTAAGCGAGTCCATAAACCATCCCTTTATGTTGCAAGATTCTTAACCCTTTGTGACTCAGGTGATTGTACCTTCGATGCTAAATATAAAGGAGAGTATGTTCGCTTATATGAAGACACTTTTCTAGTTGACCACTTGTAAAGAATGGAGTTTGAGCTAGCAATATAAACATTGTTTTTACTCATCTCAGTCTGAATAATCAAACCCTTAGTCGGATAATATATTTTGTAAACTCTTTGAATGAATATAACCAAGCCTATTTCTTAAAGTTGTCTTATGCTAAAGAGGTAGTTTTTGAGCTCTAAAACATAGTACACTTCATGGACAACATGGTTGATTCCATTTCAAATCAACTTAACACTTCCCTTACCAATCACATTCATCCTATTATTGTTCCCCAATTTAACAGAATGAACAAAGCTCTCATAAAAGTGTGTGAACATACCTCAATTGCCACACATATGGTTGGAACATCCTGAGTCAAGAAACCAAGCATCAATCTGTTCATGTGACTCAACATATGACATCAACATTATATCATTTTCTTCATTCACTTTTGCAAAATAAACCTCTTATCCCATTTTGAACATTCATATTAGAAGTGTCCAAGATTGTGACACTTGTATCATTCCACCATATTCTTGTTGAATGCTCGACCTCTTCTTCCATACCCTCGTCCTTTATAGTTGTTGATACCCTTTAATTTTGGCATCAGTTGTTACCTTCAAAGCTTGCTCTACACCGTTACCTCTGTGAAATTTTTGCTTATGTACAATGAGCGAGCTCTCAAGCTCATCAAAGATAATTGCAGTCTTTAGATTCCTTAATCGAATAAACTATATAATTAAATTTGTCAATGAAGAATCGTAGGATTTTTTCACAGATCATGACATCACTCAAGGTCTCCCCATATACTCTCATCTTGTTTGCTACTATCATTACTCTAGCAAAATAGTTGGTGATTGTTTCACCAACCTTCATCTCAAGGGTTTCAAAGTTTCTTCGTAGGGTTGGAAGAGTTGAGCGCTTAACTCGAGCATTTCCTTCATATTTAGTCTTTATGGAATCCCAAATCTTTTTGGTGGTGTCCTTTCTAATAGGGATTGTGCCCTCTTAGTTGTTCTTCATACCCAGTTTCAATCAAATCCCAATACTCCTTGCTTCAAAAGAAATTTTCTATGAGCATGCTCCAATGGTCATAATGACCATCAAAACGTGGAATGGAAGGCTACACAAAGCTTCCTTCAAAAGTCATTTTTCCTCTCGCTTTCTCATCTTTGAAAATCACTCAAAAAAGCTATGGCTTTTAAGTTCTCAAGCCCTGGTGGTGCTCTGATACCAGTTTGCAAAGAACAAG
This sequence comes from Hippophae rhamnoides, assembly GCA_033030585.1. Lineage (NCBI taxonomy): Eukaryota > Viridiplantae > Streptophyta > Magnoliopsida > Rosales > Elaeagnaceae > Hippophae > Hippophae rhamnoides. Next base: position 73,454,975 of record CM065429.1, read on the forward strand.
AATAACTCTACTAAAAATTACCACCGTAGATTGCCTAAAATGGAGGGACTAAACTATATCTATTCAATAAGAACTTTAACTATTATTATATAACCTTACAAAAATGCTAAAAAACAACCCACAATTCACACTTATAAGATCATGGTAACATGCAAAGGAACTAGTCTAATGAAGAACAAATCTTCATACATAATAGGAATAAACCTAAATGATTGAGTTCTATCACCACTGAGGACAACTAGACTTATCTTATACTTCACATGTAACATAAATATGAATATCTTCGATATTGGAGATTGTCATTCATTTTCACGATTTACCTATTTTGAAATTGGTATATCTTTTCAATTATGTTTCAAAAGAGTTTTAATTTAATACACATGTTTTGTAAATGATTACAAAATTTATAAAATTTAATTTTACACATTTTATTTTAGATTTTTTTCTTTGTACTATTCATATGATAAAGTAATAAGAGACAATTTCCTCATTTCATATTTTTCTCATCTCTTCATTCTTTCACTTATATTTCTGTATATGATATGTTCATTTCCTGGTCTCATAATCGCATTCCAACGTCATGAGCACCAATAGGGAGGCAAAGACGCTTGAGACCAAGGAAATTCCAATGAAACTCAACAGGAGTAATGCTATCCACGGTGTTTGGTGACCAACTTTTGTCGAAGTTTGGCTCAACAAAAGTTAGCCCGGAAGATGAAAAAATGGTATGATGGCCCTTGGGCTCATCATTGTCACCCTAGAATGTTGACTTGATTGAGAGAGATGGTAGAAGTGATAAGAAACGCATAAAATGACAAAATCACCCCTTATTTCTGTCACGTGAACAACACAAGGAAAAATCCCAAATAAAACATATACAATTCAATTTTGTAAATTTTAGAACCATTTATAAAACATGGGTACTAAATTAGAACTCTTCTAAAACTTGTGTGAAAAACATTGGTATGTATGTACCAAACCCCATTTTCACAAGGAGAGCCCATAGGTTCCTTTTTTTATCTTCTTTTTTTGTTGGGGGTATTTCTAGAAACAAAGGAAAAGGCCACAATTGGAAATACATTTTATGTTATTCTAGAAAACGAAATACTCAGGATGAAACAAATGCAAGTCTAACACAACCACAAATCTGGTATTCAAAGTAGTTCACCAACAATGAATGTTCACAACTGCCTAGTGCCTATAAGAGAAACATATTTCAAACTTTCTCTAATCAAACAATACATATCCTAGAAATAGAAACAAAGCAGGATAGGGCCTTGAAAACATAGCATTTGCTCTTGCTGTCATGGTAAGGATCCCACTCTGCCTATGCCACCTTTTACTTACGCCTTGCCATTTAAACTAATTGGTTCAGGTTCCTTGGCCGCTGCTTTCTGCAAAGCAAACATGCAGCACAATTCAAAATCCAAACATTCCCAACCCAAAAACACCAGCAAGCCACATGCCAGTTGATGATTAGTAAAGCATTACATAAAGCAAAGGCAAAGCACTTACATTTGAATTTGGAGACCCTGACTTGGCCATCTTTGCAAACATGTTGCCATAAAACTTGGCATCTTTCTTGTTATATTCCTTCATTTTCTCCTTCAAATTTTTGTACTCTAATTTTACATCCCTGTCAAAATGCGACAGCAATAGATAAGCCATTTTGAAAATGTTGGGAAAACATTTTAGAACATTAGGTGAAAATACAAGACCATCAGGGTGCCCAAAAAAAAAAATTCCCATACATGGACAAGAAACTTTCTGGATAAAACAAAGGAAAACACTAAGTCAGAAGGAACATGCCTGTTGCTTGGGTCGATTTCCAGAGCCTTTTTGATATCTAACTCAGCCAAGTCCAAATCTGCTAGCTGGATATATGCCTGAGATCTTCTATAGAGAGCCTTAACATTTATAACATCCATCTCTAATACCTGCGTAGCAAAGTGACAGCATTCAAAGCCAAATAAAACAGCCAACTTGCCAGATACAACACAAACAAAAGTTAATTCCAATGTTAGAAACCTTAGTGCATAGTTTCTCAGCCTGTTTGTAGTCTTTCATCTTCAGCTTGCAAGCAGCATTATTGAGATTGCAAGCAACCTTCAAAGCCTTAGCCTTCTTTTTCTCCTCTTCATTAAAGGCAGAATCATATTCAATGTACTTCACAGCCTGCATGTTATATAAAGGCTCAGTAACTACATGGAGAAGAAGATTCAATTACACGGGAATTGGTTAACACCTTCTCATATCTCTTGGAAGCTTTGTCATATTTACCTGCCTTAAAAAAGGCATTTCCTCCTTCCTTCTTCTTACCTGCAGCTTCAATTTTCTCTGGGGTGTTCAAATCCCAAGACTCCTTGTCCTAAAAAAAAGAGAGGTTAATAAACATGACATATTTGTTCATAAATATATGCAAAAACGATTTGAAGCAAACATCAATTACTTACCTTGATAAAAGACACCAACTCGGCCTCATAGAAGACAGTAGAATTAGGAGGTACCAATGCCAACTCCTGCTGAGACTCAGAAGAACCAAATGCATACTCTGGTGCAATTGTCAAAAGGGCTACCTCACCCTTCTTCATTGTCACAATGGCTCTATCAAGCCCTTCAATAACTTGCTCTGCAAAAAGAAAAAAGTCAGAAAACAAAAGAAAATGGATTTAAAAAAAGTATATTACTAAGAATGAATTTTTACCTTCATCCGTCTTGAATTCGAAAAATTCATCACCATCATCATGCCCTTTCTTTAGAAATACAGTTCCATCCTGCAGTTTCCCAATTAATTTTACTGCCATAAAAAACAGCCCAGTCAAAATTAACAGAAGCAGGTGCACAAGGCAAACATTGTTTCTGCAAGTTGATGAAAACTCACATTTGACAATAGCTCCTTCATTTGGACGCTCATAGCCCTCACCCTCTTTAAGAATCTTCTTTGCTACCTTCTTGTCTTCAGTTATTTCTGAAACAGTTTTCCACGATACCAACTCAAAAGTGATCTGAAGAGTCGCATTGGGTGGAACTGCAGCTTCATCACCGCATGCCGACCTCCCATTCTCTCCAAATCCATCTGTATCACAACCGTGGAATGAGAATGTTGATTTAAAATCAAACCCAACAGGCAGAACCAGGCTAATAACATACATTGTGGTTTTACAGTTAAAAGAACTTTCTCTCCCTTCTTCATTGTTTTGACTGCCTTGGACAAAGCAGGGCAGAAGCAACCTGTTCAAAAAAATAACATTATTGCAGAACACACAAGCTAAAATACCTCAAAATTTTAAACACGTCATCAAAATGAACTTTACCATCTCTCACAGTAAACTCAACTCCATCTGACTTCCCAACAAGTGTTCCATCCTCAAGCCGAGCTTCATAATTAACTGCATGAACAAGCATAAATAATATCATTGCTAAGCAAATAACCCTTTGTATAATGCCGATCCCAGCAAATTGAGCACAAAGGATATACCTAGCACTTCATCAGGGTCTTTCGGATTCTCCCATTTCTCTCCTGCTGTCAGAACTTTCTTGAAAATACCACCATCCTTGCAGATATCCTTCACACTTGCCCAAGAAAGCAACTCTACATCGAATTGTAATGTAGCATTGGGAGGAATAGTGGGAGGTGATCCAGACTCGCCATAAGCCAATTCAGGAGGAATGGTGAATAGTGCATTTTCACCTTTTTTCATGGTTTTAATACCTTCGTCCCATCCTTTGATAACTTGCCCTGCATCACAAAGTTAATGCATTTACTTTGGGAGATAGCTGGCATTCAATCATTAGTTTTAGTCTAATTTATAAATGTATAAAAGTATTATCATCCATTGGCAAATAGCTAAAGATTTTGATAAAGTTTGTGACCATCACACCTAACATGGTGTGATCCTATGTTCAAGCCCATAGATATATAAAAGCATTGTTGGCACTTATTGAGTTTTTCGAATTCTACATTAGTGTAAGGTTGAGAAAGACTAACTTGACGCACAACAAATGCGTTTATGGCAGGAAGAGCACTCATACCTAGGAAAAAAAGGTTACGGAATAAAATTTTATATCACGTACGATTCATATTGGGGTCAATGAAGATCAGCAATACAATCTCCGGATTGAACAAACGCCCATAATGTTTTATACGAGTATTGATTAATTATTCACACTCATTGTAGGTTCACTAAAGATATTTTGCATCTAGCGTAAACTTTGTTTACATATTCCTATAGTCATCAAAACTCTCTCCTAAGCTGCAAACGAAGGCCACGAGGAAATGTCATACAAACGGGGAAACAAAAAAAAAAGATCACCAATCGAATCAAAGTGAGATCGGAAACAATGAACTTTATTATAATAAGAATTAATTACTAGAATCTATTAACAATTAACTCCAACAAGCAGCGAGAATTCCCACCTTGTCCAAGAGTGAATTTGAATGGCGTCACTCTGTCACGGCTTGAATCAAACTTGGTTCCATCTAATAGGGTCCCAGTATAATGAACTGTGAATGGAGCATTAAAAAACCACGTCAAAACCAAAATTACTCAAACAAAAACCCAAACTTGTCCAAACACAAAAAAAAAAAAATCGCACCTTCAACCTCGTCTCCAATATCAGGAGTTTCAAACCGTTCACCTTCCTTGAGAAGCTTCTTCTTCAGACCTTGCTTGCCGATCTCCTTCTCCTCACCTACCTTAAGAATTGAGCCCTCGTCCGGCAGATCAAAATCAGCATTCATCTCCTCCGGAAGCATTTCGAAATCGTCCATTTCTCCGGCGAACGAAATTCACTACCTAAGAGTGAAAAAGTTGCACCGATAGCACAGAAGCAAACAACAAGCTTTATAGAGAGTGAAAGCGAGTAAGCGTCAAGAATATGAATGAGAGTGAGAGCGAGGTTTCATTGGGTTGGCAAATAAGGAAAACATTGGTTCTAGAGACTTCTATCGAGGGTAGGGTTGTTGGGGTTTAAGAAAAGAAAGAGAACATTTAAAAGGAATTATAATGTACGGTAAGGATGGTTCTAGGGATATGACACGTTTGAGTTGCCTCGAGAGTCGAGACACGAGAAGATGGCGAGTACCTGACTAGCTACTTTATGGTGATTTATGAAGGTTGGCGGGGGATGATTAGATCGGACGGTCGAAAATTCAAGTAAAAAATCACCTAGCGTATACTGGCGCATACGATGTCCGCTGGTAAATAACTTTTACCAATTGCACGATAATATTTGGGTGTCGTTACGATCTGAAATTTGAATCCAAATAGTAACGAATGAAATCGAAAGTAAATATTTTTTTTTATTTAACCACTAAAATTAAAGAAAAAAACAGTAGCGTTTAATTTATAAATTTAATGTAATAGAAAACATTATATATTAACTTAATATTTTTATATTCAATAAATTTAAATAATATTATTTAATTATTATTTTTTTATTAAAAATAAATAAATTATTGAAACTATTATTTTTCTAAATAATTATTACTTAAAAAAATATATTATTAAAATTATTATTTTTCTAAATAGGGTTTTTAGATTTGAGATTTAATGTTTAAAGATTTGAGTTTAAGATTTTATGATTATATTTATAAGTTAAGGTTTAGGATTAAAATTATTATTTTTCTAGATAGGATTTAGGGTTTAAGATTTAGGATTATATTTGTGGATTAAGATTTAGGGTTAAAATTATTATTTTTTTAAATAAGGTTTATGATTTATGGTTTTGAAATTTGAGATTTGAGATATGAAATTTAGAGTTTAAGGTTTAGGGTTATATTTGTGAGTTAAGATTTATGATTAAAAAAATTTTAAAGATAGTTTAGGTTTTTTGGATATATTTATGGGTTAAAATTATTATTTTTTAAATAGGATTTGAGATTTAGGGTTTAAAGTTATATTTAAAGTTAGTTAAAATTGTAAAAAAAATTATACGAGAATGTAATCATGATTCTTTAATAGTAAGAATGAATTCTGAATCATTTTACTATAGGAATCGATTTCATTATATTTTTATCTTTTAGCTAAATCAAACACAAAAATGAAAAAAAATTAATTCTGATTTCATTCAATTTTATCAAACTAAACATAACATTACTCTTTATCATGAATATGTGTATCTAAACATGTCAATTCAATCTTTATTAATATATATTATATGTAAATTCATTTTTAAAAATTAAATTATTTGTTAATGCTTTCTATCAAGGAAAAAAAGATTTGAATTTCTTAATTAATCTTATCCATTATATTTTATTTAAATTAATTATTGTTAGTAAAAAAGTAAGATAATTTCGAAAAAAAATTAAAAAAATGAGATTCTTTAAATATATATATATATATATATATATATATATATATATATATATATATCGAAAACATTTTAAAATTTATAAAATAAAAATAACAATTAATAATAATAAATAAAGTTGAATTACATTACATTTAACATTGAATAAGGTTAAATAATTATAAATCAATTTAAATAACATTAAACTTAAAATAACAAATTATATAATAGTAAAAATATATAAATTGTATAAGTTTTAAAAAATTATTTGAGAAAACAAAATTGATAAGCTTATAGGTCCTCCGTGGCTCCATCTCCATCAAACTATTTTTTGCTCTTATTAATATTTTTATTATAAGCATATAAATTAATAGCCAATAGCCTCACTAATTCTTGTAAGAAAAAGGTCCTGAGCCAACTTTTATTATAAGCATACATAAATTAACAGCCAATAGCCAATTTTCGCATGAGTTGTATTCCGAATGTACACCCTACTAATTATAATTTAAAGTTCGTTTTGTTATTTTGCAAGGGGAAAAAATTATTGTTATTGGTAAGTGTAATTATCCATAATAATTTCAATAAAATTTGTTATAATTATTAATTAGGATTGCTTAGGAATGCATCAGCATAGACTTCAACTGTCTTCGAGTCCTCATAAAATTAAACAGTGTTACACCTAGGGATGTGCAAAAAAACCACATGTTTGATTATCCGCAATTATCCGAACCGGAGGTTCGGTTTTTAACCTATAAATTTTGGAAGTAGAGACGATTTCGAGTAAAAATCGAATATGAAACAACTGTTACGGTTCGATTACGATTATATTAAAAACCGTACCCGCCCGTACCCGAAATTAATTATATTTAATAAATTAAATTATAAATAAAAAATTAATTATATATATATTTAATAAATTAAATTATATATATATTTCGGTTTTTTTCGTAACCGTCCCAAACCGTTACCCGCGGATAAAAACCCGTCTCCAAACCGTAACGATTTTCGGACGGTTTTAGTTATAGGTTTTATAATTCAGTTCGGGGACGGTTATATCAAAAACCGTCCTCATCTGTCCCCGTACACGTTCCTAGTTACACCTAAACAACATAGCTAAAAATATAATATAATATTTACTAATATTAAAGAAATTAAACTTATAGAATAACTACAATGAGTTTACATCTGGTTTGTGGGCACTTGCATCATGAATTCAATACACGTACTTATAAAACTAGTAAAAAAGCATGAATAAATTGTCAGTGTTATGTCTTAAAAACTTTAAATTTTTGAAAATATTAATGCCAAAAACATCTATATAGTATGATTTTAGAATGGAATTCCTGTAAAAATCCTCTATTTCAATAAAAAAATTCAAATAATAGACACTAAAAACGAAAAGATTCAATCTTGATAATAGTTCAAATGATATATTTTTAAGAAGACAATAATCTACACTTAAAAATAATGTTAAAAAAAGTATAAATTGTTTAACTGAGAATTGAAACTTCTACAAATTTCACATTTCAGCGAATGTGAAGGTATTCTATACGAACCATATTTTGTTTTTTTACTTGGATGGTTTCTTTGTCCCTTCACCGTCAACATTACGCTATTGTTAAGTTATTATCACACAAGTGCTTTATAAATAAATGGATTAAAAAAAAGATAATACAATTGAGAAAAATCACATTGAGGATTGTTATTCACAATTATTAGTAGCCTATCTAATTAGCGTCTTTGCTCTTCATAATCTGATTAACCATTTCTTAAAAACACGAATTTCATGTCAATTTCAAAGGTTAGGGGAAGGGGGAATCATCAGTTACACAAAAATACCACTCATGATTCATGAATATAGAGCTGAAAGAAGCTTAATAAACTCACTTGCAGACCCTATTATACTAATAAAGTAGCCTCTCACGAGATCAAGAAGAACACTTGGGCATGAAACGGTTAGGAGCATGTGAGTTGAGATGTATAAAAAAAACTACCAAAAACATAGAAGCCACTTGCTAATGCTATAAACCCTTATCATAAAATCCAAAGTTAACTTGAAAATACAGTCTCGACCCACTTAATTAAACCAAGAATACAACTTCTAAGGATAAATCGAGAGATAAAGGGGAAAGAAGGGAGAGAGCGTAACAAGAATTTGTTCATACAACTACAGCTCGCTATTACTTGGCTTTCCTCCACTAGGAGATTTTCCAACCACTTCAACAAGCTCAGTTTCGAATATCAGAGTTGCACCACCTGTAATTAAAGGGAAACGACAATTAAACTCGTATAACTTATAGCTATTTTATATACAAAGCACATATAGTTAACAACCCTTTGAATTGAAGGTGCAACCTTTGAATTTAATATTATTATTATTATAACTGTCGATCCCTCTTGTAATAGATCACATAAAATAGGAACCAGTCCAACTTATCAAATAATTAGACGTAAGAGAATAAGCAAGAAATTATCACCTGGAATGGTAGGTGGAGATCCTTGATCACCATAACCAAGTTTAGAAGGTATTTTCAATTTTCGCTTCTCACCGACGCACATACCCAAGAGTCCTTGGTCCCATCCTGCAAATATGGATAAGTTAATGATGACATTATTTTAGTATATATGTTCCTTGTCACAGCTTTTATGATTTATAGATCTAACAAAATTAAGATTTCTAGAAACAAGTGAATATCCCTTCTATAACACAAACCTTTGATTACTTGACCAGCACCCAGCTCGAATTGGATGGGATCATTCCTTTCAAAACTGGAATCAAAAACAGTTCCATCGGTGAGTGTTCCCTGCAGAGCTCAGTGGGGGGCAAAAAAAAAATCAATGTCTCTAATGATAGGACAAGAAATCATTCATGATATTACAGAAACAAAGTAAAATACGACAGTAATTCGAATGCAGTTGAGACTTTTGACTCAGAAAACAAATTTGTCAAGTATTTGCTAAGCTCTGATAGAAATATCATCATCATTATTTTCTCAAAGCACAGAAGCTTATTCCTTTGAGGGTCAAATTAAAAGGTATGCCATTCTTATACCCAACAAAATAGAGATTTTTGAACCTCTAATATTCAATTTTTGTCTGTGTGCTTTTCCTAGTTACCTCATAATAACCATGCTTAAAACAAAATTCATAAAAAGTCAAAGTAGAACTGGCATTGTAGCATAACGCCAAAGATCTTAAACTTGTCGAGCAGAAATATTATGCTACGGTGAATGGTAAACTTGAACATAAAAGGATAAACTCTTTTTTCGCTAATGACATAATAGGATAAACGCAAGGTGAGTAAGGTATTTTCCATAATAATGTACTTTGATTATGGTAAAAACATGAAGGTAGGGGAAAAAACCACTTACCCTGTAGTGAACTTTTACGCTGTCACCTTTGTGAGCCTGAACTTCACATGCTTCGGGCTTATACTAAAAAGGCAAAGACATTCCAAATTTAAATGAGCCAGAAAACTTTCATTGATTCAAGAAGTAAGAGAAAATCAAGATAGAAATATATTTTGAAATTTCAAGGAGCTAATAAACTCCCAATGTTGTTGTAGCACTTTGACGAACTGGTCCTCCATTAAAGGCTTACACAGAAACCCCAAATCATTTCATTCCTCCCATTATACATTAAATGCCTATCTACTAAATCTGTTTTCCCCTAATTTCCAAATCACTCACCACACCCCAAGCCGTCCCACATCATATTCTCCTACAATTAGAAGATAATATTCCAAAAACTAATCACTATCCCAAAGATATAATAAAAGGATAATGAGTTAATCACAAGAGATATAGATGAAATGCAATAAATAAAATGAAAGAAACAGAGATACTCAATCTTGGACTATCCTTATAAACTTACAATCTAATAATTAATAGAAAATAACAATAACATTAGTAATTAAGAATTCCAGACTTGCTAATGGTAAAGGATAATTGAGCGTTAACATTTCAGCCCTATAAAACACCGCCGTCCCAAGGGTCGGCTTGGAAAAGCTAAAATGCAAACTCTCAAAGCTTTTAGCATCGAATGATGATATGCCTTGCCAATTGATCAAGGACTCCTTTACATTTTCCTACACAACCCACACAGCCCTTGCCCAAAAAAAATGAAACCCACAAAAACTCTTGACCTGATCGTTTACGAACATTTAAACACCACCAAACCAATAGCTCTCCCATCTGAAATCTAAGATCTTACCACTTTTCTCTATTTTTATCCAGTTTGACCACTAAGATCTGTACCTATAGTTGAAATTCTCATTCGAATATCAAGCAATACAACCAAAAATTCAGATCCGAAAACGAATAAAAAAATGGCGAGAAAGAGATAGAATTTAACCTTTACACCAATTTGCAATTCAGTGACATCGCGAGATTTCTTAGCAGAAGCTGGACAAAAAAAAGAAAGAACAAAGAACACACTCTTGTGTTAAAATCCTTGAAAACTTAAACCGACATGAATCTTTAAATGGCTGGATCTAATAGAGACTAGAAGCAGAATATTAAAATGAATAACGTTGAAAATTGGATGCTTGTTAAACATTTAAGTGGGATTAATTTAGAAGGAAATGAGGCGAACTACCTAATGAAATGGAAAGAAGCAACAAGAAGCAAAGTGGAGCAACCTTCATTGCAATATTTAAGTTCAGTAGATACTCCATCTTCTCGCCCATCGACCTGCAAACTACGAACTTATATTAGGCTCAAGCCCTTCGTCTCTTGTGAGGCCCCAAAAAAAAAAAATTAACACGTGTGTATAACTCCTCATTGGTCAGTCGACGTATAAATCTCCTCTCATTGGTCAATCCACGTGAGTTTAGGTTTTTTTTTTCTCCATAAATTCGAAACTTAATAATTTTATTTATCAATCAAACTGAATTTTAAGAAGGTTGAGATCTGAGAATTAGGGTTAAAAAAATGAGGATGAATAAGAGAAGGAAAAAAAAACTACCCATTCAGAATAATTAATTGTTTGATGCTATGAATTATTTTAAGTTATTTTATAAAAAATATATATTATTTATTTTTTCTACCTAAGGATGCATAAATTTTGATAATAATTATAAATATATTAATGAAAAATTAGTATAAAAATAGAGATATAAAGTTAGCTAATTTATTTCATCTCACATCTTATTTAATATCTTTAATAGATTTATAATGTAATATTATCTTATTTTATTTAAATATTATTTTATCTCATTTCATCTCATTTTTAACTTAACTTTAAACATATATTGTATTATTTTTGTTATTAAATTTACATTATATATTATCATTTATCATATTTTTTTATATTATTACTTGTCTCGTAATTATTTGGTTTGATTATATTATTATTTGTCTCATTAATTGTGTCATATCATAATTATTTAGTGTGATTATTAATCTTTAAAAAAGCTATTAATAATGAACATATGTTTTAATTTACTTGTTTTAAGTTTCGATAGTTGACTTGATTTAAGTGATATATATTTTGAGTCATCTAATTATAATTATTTATTATTAAATCTATTATAGAACATACACAAATAATTGTGTTTTTGTGCTAACTCTTTTGCAATTGATTCGTGAACGTTTTGATTGGTAGGAAGCTTGTTAAAATGTTAATCTGGATACCGCTCCTACTAATATTATAAACTGTAATAATAGAGTAGGGGCTCGTAAGTAAGGTATATTGAGACAGTATCCTAGAGATGGTAGCATAAGACTGAGTTTGTACTTAATATTTGATTATCATAGTGGAAACTTAGGTGCTCCGGTGGATCGGTAGTTTTTCTCTTAGGTCATGATTGTGACCTAAGTTGTTACTATCTAAAAATATCGTGTGTTATTTTTTCATTTTTGTACTTTATTTTTACACGCGATTGCATATCTAGTCAATTTGTTTAAGTTATTAAATTATAAATTGATAAAAATTAAAAAAAACATATTCACGTCTTCTAGGTTAATTAGGTTTGTATTTTACAAACTTTCAATTGGTATCAGAGCTAACACTAGACACACTTAGTGAGTTTGATTCTTAGACACACACAATCATACTTATAGACCAAACGAAATAAGGTGGATCATGTGTTAAATCCTCACTCTTTAATGAGTATAATTACATTTACTGCAAGGCTCGCATATAAGCTTTCCTCAAACAAAATGCAAAAGTATGGGATGTTATTCTTAATGGTTGGGAATCAACTTCGGTAACGAAAGATAGTGTAATAATCATAAAGCCAAGAAAAGACTGGACCCTTGAAACTTTTAGTCAATTCTATGCTCGCATCTCTGACTATAAGACTGTTAAAGATGCATAGAATGCACTTACTCTTACTTATGATGGAATTTTTCAAGTGAAACAAACAAAATTGAAATTGCTAACATCTTAGTTTGATTCCATTGAAATGAGCAACATTGAAACTTTTGGTCAATTCTATACTCGTTTTTGTGATATCATTAATACTTATACTAACCTTGGTGAGAAAATTCCATAACCTATACAAGTACTCAAACTTCTAAGCTCCTTAACAAAAGACACCAAAATGAAAGTTACAACAACAAAAGAAATCAAGAATGTGGACACACTAAACATTCATGAACTTGTTTGGCCAATCCGAACCTATGAGCTTACTTTTGATCCACTCAAGAAAAACAAGGATGTGGCGTTTAAAAGTTCCAAAAAAGACGTCTTTGATAACGATGAGGATATGAATGATGAGTCACTAGTCTTGTTAGCACAAAAATTTAAGAAGTTCTTGAGAAAGAAGGGCCAATAGAATAATCAATCTAACAAGGGACAATCTAATCGTTCGAGGGACTAAAATTCAAGGGAAATCAAGTCTTCTAACCTTGATGGTAAGAAAACTAAGCTCATTAATCCTCAATGCTTTACTTGTAAAGGCTTTGGTCATATTTTTGTTGAATGTGCAAACAATAAAAAGAAAGTTGGAAAAGCCTTTAATGCTACACTCAATAACATAGAAAGTGAGCTGGATAATGCTAGTAACTTAAAGGATGATGACACTAACTATTATGCCTTCATCACAATTAACAAAGAACACCACAATGACTCTAACTCAAATGAAGAAAACGAGCAAGTAAACTCTTATCTCTTACTGTTTAAGTTCAATGTATCAAATTACGATGAACTATTCATGAATTATCTAAGTGTCAGAAAAGAGAGAGATACACTACTAGTTAAAGTAACTAAACTTAATGATATCATAAATATTCACAAAACAAATTCTTCTAGCCTATAGAAAGATAAAAAGGAACTGTCTGAACATATTAATTCCCTGAATTTGAGTCTTGCAAAAACCAATGAAGAAAAAAAATAGCCAAGAACTTAATTGTTAAAGAGGTAGTGAGGAATTTGACTATAGGCATTGAAAAATTGACCAAATACTAGACTATGGAAAGCCACGTGGAGATAAGAGAGGTTGTTTATATATACATGAACAATCAACACCTTCATTATCTAAAACTTAATTTGTAAAACCCACCATTGCTTTAGCAGGGAAGGTAATTTCTCTACCTTATCACTCTGAGAAAATTCAGTTTATTCCCATCTATTATCATTGTCATAGGAAATGACACATTAGACCTAAGTGTAGATTTCTTTATACCTATGATTCTATCGCGAATACAAATGTTTCTAAGACACCTTAAAAAAAATTCAAACGTAAAGTTTTTTCTGCAAAAACTACACAAAAAAAGGAACCTAAGAAACTAGTAGCTCAAACTTTCAAAATTAAAAGAAGATAAGTTAAGAAGTCCAAGTTGCCCTACTTTTTGGCCCACATAGCTTTTAAAGCTAAATCAAATATTGTCTAGTATTTTGGCATTGGATGCTCTAGACATATGAATGTGAACTGTTCTTTGTTTAAAACCTTTGAAGAATACAAAGAATGAAAAATTACCTTTGATGATGGTAAAACATCTAAAATTGTTGGGAAATGCTCTTTTCAAATAGAGGGTATCCTTAAACTTGACTTAAACTTGATGAAGTTTTATATGTGGAAGAACTTAAGACAAACTTGATTAGCATAAGTCAAATATGTGATAATGATTTCAACGTGTAATTTACAAAAGATTGTTGCATTGCAACATATCGAAAAAGTGAATGTATGATTAAGGAAATTTGATCACGTGATAATTGCTATTACATTGACACATCACCCACATAACATGTAACCAAGCTAGCAATGATTAAACTACCTTAAGGCACAAAAAGCTAGGTCGTATGAATTTTAAAGATCTGATTAGATTAAGTAAAAATGAGACTGTGTGTGGTCTACCTATTCTCCCAAAAATTGGAACACCTATAAGTGGACCATGTCAATTGGGTAAACAAATTAGGATATCTCATAAGAAGATCAAGAGTATCAATACAAACAAAGTATTGAAATTGATATATATTAACCTCATGGATCCTATAAGAACAGAAAATATTAGAGGTAATAAATATATCATAGTTGCAATAGATGACTTTTCTCGCTTCACTTGGGTAGATTTTTTGAAAGATAAGTCGTATGCTTTTGAGTTTTTCGTCTCATGTTGTACAAGAATGCAGATTAAAGTAGGTGATAAAATAGCAACCATCAAGAGACTGATAAGAGACTATGGAAAAAAGTTTGAAAATTTCAAGTATGTCGACTTCTGCAAAGAACATGGTATCTTTATGAATTCTCTACTCTCATCACACCTCAACAACATTGTTTTTTTTGGTATCTTACCAACAGTTTGAGGGACCTTGATTCCTTGTGGTTCCAACACAATTTTCTTTACATTCTAGTTGAATGAATATGTGTTATCTTTGCCCTTGTATATGGTGTCTTTTTCAAAATTCCCTAGCCTTCCTAAGAGGATGTGACAAGCATCCATTTTTAAGACATCACAATCAATGATATCCTAATAATACCTTCCTATTGATAAAGATGCTTGGCATATCTCTGTCATTAGGCTTTATGCATTTTTTTATCCAACCAACCTTATATGGTCTTGGATGTTTGATAGTAGTTAGCCCCAATGTTTTCATTATGGTTTGTGAGACCATATTTTTACTACTTTCTCTGTCAATGATGATATTGCATACCTTTTTGTTAACTGTACAACTTGTTTTAAAAATTTCATGCTTTTGTATATAATCTGATTCTCTTGTCACTAATAACAATTTCTATAAAATGTGACTGAATTTGTCTCCTTTGTCCTCTGTCACTTCTACCTCATCCAATACTTCCTCACTAGCATCCTCAAAACCCTCTTCCTAATCTTCCACTCCTTCCAACAAATTTATAGTTTTTATAGGGGGAGAATCACTAGAACGATGACCCTGTTGATTGCATTTGAAGCATTTGCCCACAATTGGTGTAGCATATATGTTTGGTTTTGGATTGTTTGGGTATTTAGTGTCAGGTTGTAGGTGGTGAATTGTAGGTGGTTTCAGTTGATCCTTTACGGTTGCTAAGGGTAGGGTTAGATTGAGAATTGTTTGGAGAATGAGGTTTCATAGTTCAAAAATCAGTGGGTAGTGTTTTATTTGAAAAATGATTCCTTATAAACCTTTGCAATTGAGCTTCATATATGTGGACAAGTATAACTGCCTTTGAAAATGTAGAAACATTCCTCATATCAATCTTGTTTTCTTCTAAGTTATTCCTTACTCTCAATTCTTGAAATTCATTCACATATTCAGCTACATTTCTATTTCCTTAATGACAATGGTAGTATTGTTTATACAGAGTTTGAAGATAATCAGAGGGTAAAAATTGTTCTTGCATCAATCTTTTCATCCAATACCAAGAACTTATAGGTAGCTCACCATGTCTTTTTCTAGTGGTTTGAATTTTATCCCATCATGCTCCAGCTGTTCCTTTGAGTTTACAAGCTACCATTTTCACTTGCCTATCTTCTAGTACTTAAAGATACTCAAAGAAATTGTCCACGGTCTTTACCCAACCCAAAAATTTAGCTATGTTCATTTGCCCTCCATAACATGGTATATTATTTTTAGTACGAAAATCATGGAACTCTGAGTTTCGACAGCAATAGCCACTGCGATTTTGTTGTGGGTATTCATATTTGCAGTTCTGGTTAGATTGTTGAAGTTGGGTGGTTAGAGGTGTGCAATGAACTGATGTAAATTAAGTGTGATTCTTACTTTTTGGGTTTTGGCTAAAATGATGGTTTGATGTGTCTGGGTAAGTCGGTTTTGGTATCTAAGAGGATGGCTAAAGGTTGGATGGGTTGGGTGTGTTTTTCAGAGCTCGAAGTTCAGTCACCATTTCAGTCTTCATCTGTGAAATGGAGGTTCAAAATTCTTCGAGGAAAACTCTGCCATGAGTCTATTTTGAGGTCTTGTTCATGGAGGTATTGCGGCAAGGCTTTCGCAAAGGGATCATTGTCTACCCTACACGAATCGACCTCATGGGATTTTGACATCGAAAACTCAGGCAAAGGACCTGATGTTCTGATACTAATTGGCGTAAAAGTTGTTTTAGATTGAAGACAACACACTTCAATCAGAGAAATTGAACAAGAACATGTTCAAACCAAGGGAAAATTCTCTATTCGAGGATCAAGCCTCTCTTTCGGTTTACAAGTAACAAAATCAACACTGCCCTTATACTGAACATTCTCATTCTATACGAGGAAGTCAATTAGGCTAAACGACAAAAAGGAATATAATAAGAAAGATAAAATGGGTAGAACCATTTGAAATAAAAGAAACAACATGAAAAGCTGAAAAACGACAATATCATTTCAAAACAATAAAACTTAAAAACTCCCTGCATCAATCATCCTTTCTTGGAATGAAGAGAGGTTTAGAAGAAGAGAGAGAACGATTTCAAAAGGCTGCTTATACTGTGTTAGACATGCCCAACAAAGGGGATTGAATGCTGTAAGTTTTACACTATTGTGATTAATTGCATTGATCAACACACTGCTTAAAAGATACAAGATGATCGAAATCTGTGACTAAACTTTGCTATGGATTGACAAAAACCAAATGTTAAATTCACAATTAAAAGAGATACAGATGGTCATTCTCTCTTATGGCATCTAATTCTTCCACCTCTGAGCCATCAGCCATGAGAATCGTGCTTCCTCTTTTACCAAACTTTTTCTCTGCGTAGAATTGAGGGATATTAAAGGGTATATATATATATGCTTTCGTTCTGTTTACCAATAATGATGCAAATGTGATTGATATGAGAGAAGAGGCAAGAGTGATCCCCAAATTTTCTGTGAATCAGGATTGACTTTGTGGGTAATGATTAGTAAATTATTGTGTTAAGTTAATGTAGTATTGGGGTTTCATTTTTTGATTAATCCCTCTGTTCTGAAACAGACATTAGACATAATTATTAGTTTTTCAGGCTCTTTTAGGACTATGCATTTAAAGTATTTACCTGCTAATCTGAAAAGTGTTGGCGTGTGCAGTGAAAGTGGAAGACAACAAAGTTAGTGGAGTTAGGAAATGGCAGACAATGTTGTTGGTGAACCATAAATTAGGGAAGTAGAACAGCTGGTAGGGTTAGAATTATATTCTGTTTTCTTAGTATACATAGGAAGAGTTATTTGTACAAGAAAATTGAGAAATACAGAAACTATTACAATTAACACCAATAATTGACAAAAAGGTCTTCAAGTGAATCAGGCAAATGTATAAGCTTCCCTGTTGTGTCACCTTCTGCAGTATTTTCGTTTGGATTATGCCCATGAATTATTACTCTGACTGGTGGTGAGTTTTCTGGTGTTCCTGCATGGCAAAAATAACAAGAATAAACCTAATATATTTATCTGAATATCATCTATAAAGATAGCATTAATCATAATTCAGACACAGATGAAATTAGATTAAAGAAGCTAAAGCTTCAATTGCTTAAACACTTAGATCATAAATAATAAAAGAAATGTGGAGCCTCTAGTTGAAGAATAACAATGTGACTTGAGGTGTAAATTGAGATAAGATATTAATAAGATTCATTAGACAATCCATTAATCTTCAAAATTCATCTTATATTGTCTCACTTAATTTTTAATAAGATAGATAATACTAATTGAGTTATCACATTTGTTTCTAATGGATTTAAATGAGACAAATATTAATACAAAAATAATAAAAAAATATGATATGATAATTTATAATATAAGTTTAATAAAAAAAATGATAAAACATTTGTTTAGAGTTATGCCTATTAGGGCCTATAATATAAATAAAATGATACAATATTGCACTATGAGCTCATTAGAAATACTAAATGACACATGAGATGAGACATTCTACTTTACATCTCTATATGTGCCCATGTATCCCGTAAGAAATATCTAGTTGGTTAACTCAAACTGTTGCCCTTAACCTGGAATTTTAGTTCTTAAGATTGCTCCTAGTACACCATTGCAATACATGTACTTGTTTTGACTAAGATGTGGCTTGAATTTACCTGTTCTACTTGCATTCACATTCTCATGACTCAATGCTTCATGCTTGTGTTGATCCTGGTTTGGTTCTCGTCCCTGAAAAGGCTTGTAGTGATCAGTCGTGGGCCACTACTAGTAGCTTGAATAAGAATATGCCATAAATTGGTATTAGTATATTTAAATTTGAACTTGCAATGCACATTTTATAGTGGTAATGTGATTTCCATCACATGTTCCTTTTCCCTTTGTACTGTTTGAAAGTGAATCGTGCACATTTACGGGAATATATGAGTATTAAACAAGTCGATCCTTTATTTTATGGGTGTGGTATTTGTTTTGTGCATTGCAATTTATTTTATGAGGTTTTCTGCGAACATGCAATCAACTATGATGATGTAGCATCTCTTGACAAGAAGTTTGGTGAATTCTGCAAATTCTTATGTGATTGTCTGACATATTGCATGCATTTCTTTTTTGCTAAATTATATTGCGTGCATATTGATACAAATGATTAACTTACTGCTATGGTACAGTCATACTATAAAACTCATATTTCTTCATGTGGCATTTTCTGTTTTGCTTAAAAAGAGGGGGTGAAACAAGAATAAAAGAATGATTACAAACCTCTATGTTTATGTCATCTAGAATATCTGTTAAATAAGATATTTCTTCCAACATCTCTTGTTTTAAGTCCTTCAAATGCTGAGAGTGAAAGAATCAGCGTAAATAAGGCATTCGGTTTAAATATGCTTTACTGGGAAAAAACTATAAAAGATACTAATATAGAACCAAAATTTATAGCTATATTGAGTGCGTGAATATGGATGATGTCTCAAGATTTCATTTCACCTCATTCCCGATCATACATGAGTTCTAAGGTGCTATTTCTAAAAACTAAGATGGTTCTTGATACATATGCTGCTGTTTCTGAAAATTAAGATCTTATATACTATTTCTAGGCATATATATAGCTGTTTTTAGAAAATAATTTTGGGCCTCATGTTTTGGAGTTTTATTTCCTACAAACCTCAACGAAGTTGAAGACAACGGTCTTCCCATCTTCACTCTGTGGCTGCACTATTTGCTTGAAATGTTGATGGCTCATCCGGATAACCTGAGATAGCCTTTTAGTTCTAACTGTAAAAGGTTGTGGAATATTGAAAAGTACCCCAATTTCGCCTGCCATCTCCGAAGAACTTAATTTTATCAAAAGCTGACAAAAAAATCATATCAGTCGTATGTCATGCCATAATGAATTGTTAAGGCAGATATTGTTCTATTTATCATTAGCAAGCCCAAGTACTTTAACTCTTCTATGCTTCAAAAATGGTTTCATTAGTTTAAACATTTGTTTTTTGTATGAATCTCTTAATTAACATTGCGCCTGGGAAAGTGGGTCAGGATTTGTTACAAATTACTGAGGATTATTCTTGCTACTTACATAAAATATAAACTGGACGTGATTCTCCAAATATTTTCTGCATAACTGTTGTAGTCGATGCTTGTTACATATATAAGTTTGGGATATCTATTAGATCATGATAAATGTATAAAAGTATAATAGACTTTCCTTCCAATAATTTAAAGTTTTTAAAAAGTTGGTATTCAACAAGTTTTAATAAAGTATCAGAGTTGAAAATTTTGTGTTCAAGCTTCGACAACTAGGGATGGCAAAAAGATCCATCTAATCGGAATTCTATGTATATTTACTCCATGTGATCCATTCTAGATTGAATCAAAATTGATCATTTTCAGATCGAATTAAAATTGATCACTTTCAAATCAAATCGGATCATTATCCTTATACAAGATCAACATAATAGATCGATCAGTGAACTGATCCAAATCTAAATCTTTTTAAAACTTAAAGAAACATACTTTCCTAATTTTACAACTATTTATTTGAAAAATTTATACTATAAATAATCATTTTTATAAACCTAACTTTCTCTCTCTCTCACAATTTTCATAAATCTATCTAATTGTTTAAAATTTATCATGTTCATAACTATTTATTTTTTATATTTATTATAAATAATATTTTTTTTCTAATTTTTGTTACTCAAATTTTATTTTTTTATTTGTAAATTAAAAAAATCTCAATCAAAAAGAATATGCGATCAAATTTTATTAAATAAATATGTAAATTATACTTAATTTAAAATTTTATATGCGATCAGGTTAATAATGTAAAACAATTTAAGGTAATTATATTATTGTAATAAAAATGTATGAAATGTTTATTACATCTCTAAAATTTTTTACATTATAGTGTCATTATTAGTAAATAAGTTGTCATTAATGAAAAGTAATTGTAGTAATATTATTATCCAAAATTTATTATAAAATTATTAAAGTTTTTTGAAATTTATATAATTATAACATTGATGAAAAATTATTATAAATAAGTAAGAAAGTTTTTTTTTATAATATATAATGTTCTATTATTATTATTTTTTAATTTATAAATCTAAAATATGTAATTTATCACTATCACATCAAATAATGTTTTAGTTTTAGAAAAAAAAATTGAACAATTCGAATAAGAAAGGAGATCCATTAATCGATGGATCATAATTGTTTCGACTCATCTGATTAACAGATCAAAACATATCAAATCAGACTTTAAACAACGAATCGAATCAAATCGGATCTGATCCATTGCTATCTCTACTAAGAACCTCAATCGTTTAATTGTAAGTGTTTGGTTTGCATAATGTACAGAGTTAACACTTATAAGAAAATAATAAATGTATAAAAATATAGTTAAACCTACTCACAATAACTTAAGCTTTTGGGAGGGTTGTATCCCAACAACTTCTAGCATCATCTTTCTATTTCTTTCGTGTCTTTTTAACTTGATATGTTTTTGAATTTTGAAAGCATTAGAATATGATTGTATGAAACAATTAAGATTTGTTTATGTAATCTAATTATTGTATGACAAGTAGGTTACGAAGAAATCTTAATTTTGAGATACATAGAAGTGCTCGTTAATGCTTATGTCCATGACAGATGTTTGGGTGAGAAAGATGTTGGGAAATAACGCAAATTCCCGATAAGCCAGATTTATGATAAAGCAAGGATAGAAAAATAACACAAAATTTGATAACGGAGTTCGGCCAATCTTGCTTGCCTCCGACCACAGATCTTTTTACCGAAAAGGGAGAGAAATTACACAAGGTGTTTACAACACTCACAACTCACAACCCAATTACACCCAAGAAAATTACTCTCAATTTTCTCTCACAAAAGCTTTTCTCTCTAAGCTTTTCTCTCAATTGAATGAACACTTTGGATGGTTAATTCATTACAATTACACATCTATTTATAGGAAAATTCAACCTTGAATTACTTCCTTAAATTAATGGTTCCTCGAATTGCTCCTAGAATTAAGCTCCATGTTTTACTCTTGTTTTGTTCCATGTTTTGCTCCATGTTTTACCTTGTTTTGTTCCATGTTTTGTTTCCTTAATTTGCTCCTTAAATTAAGGAGCTTTATAACAATAATATTCTAACACCTCTCCCACTAAGACCGATTTCAACTGCCTTCACACTCGATCAATGCAAATAGCTTTTTCTAGTCTTTGTTATTCTAAATATAATTAACCGAAGTCGAGCACAACTTCTGTCAATAATCACCACCTTTGTTAACATATCTCCTGATTTTTGCTCCCTTGAATCTTCTCCAAGATTAACACATCATCTTCTAATGTAGATCACGATGGTGATAACTAAGTCCAATATGTTTGGTTCTACAATGAAATGTCAATTCTTTGCCAAGTGTATTGCACTTCGACTATCACTACGCAGTAACATTCTTCTCTGCTTCAATCCCAACTCAGCTTAACAAACCTCAAGCCATATCATCTCTTTACTAGCTTCAAGCATCGCTACATACTCACCAGAAGGGATGTAGTGACAATTTTCTCAGATTGCGTGACATCCAACTAACAACACCGTAGCTCCAACAAGAATATATAACTGGTGCTTCTTCTGGATCAACTTCACCTCCAAAGTCCAGCATCTACGTATCCTCGTACTTTTAACTCTCTTTTACTAAAGTACAAACACTTTCTCGCAGGCCTCGCAGATACCTCAAAATCCACTGATCGCTTCCCAAATGAGTTTTCCGGATTTGACATAACCGCTAACAACTCCCACCGTACGGGCCAATGTCCGTCTCGTACGCACTATCAAGCAGTACATCAAACTTCCAATGGCCGATAAGGAACCTTAGCCACGAATTCTCTCTTCCTCTCGTCTCGAGGGACCGATCCTCGGATAAAGGCGAAAAATGACTAGCCAAGGGCGCGTGTTAACCGGCTTGGCATCGCTCATGCTGAATCTATGCAAAACACGACACGTACTCGCCCGAGATAACCGCAAGGATCCTTTCTTCTTATTTCGTGATTTGCATTCCAAGAATCTTTTTTGGCCGGACCCAAGTCTTTCATGTCAAACTCCTTCGACACCGATGCTTCAATCTTCCGATATCATCCATATCCGAACCTCGCTACTAACATATCATCAACATAAAGTAGTAAAATGATATAACCGGACCTATATCTTCAAGTAGCAACAATGGTCGCATTGCACTGAAACCTTCCTCGTGTACGAAGCTATCAAACTTTCTCAGTACCATTGTCTCTGAGCTTGTTTCTGTGCCATACAAACTCTTCTTAAGTCTCGCACACCCATGTTCTTCTTCCCTCTTTCGAGAAACCTTCTCGGGTACACGTATATCTCTTCATCTAAATCTCCACGAAGGAATGCGCCTTCACATCCAACTGCTCAAGATGAAGATCTTCGATGGCTACAATGCTCAATACCGATCCGATAGTATTAAGCTTCACAACGAGCAAAAAATGTCGCAGAAGTCAACTCCTTCCTTCGTTGAAAGCCTTCTCACAACCAAAGGGCGCTTTGTATCTCTCGGGAACCATCATGCCCTCTTCACCCTGACACCCATTTGTCAGGAAAGGCCTTCTTTCCCATAGGTAACTCACTAGTTCCCATGTCCTGTCGAGATGAGAGATTTCATTTCTTCTTTCATAGAAGCTCCCACTGCTGGAATCTCGAGTCCGACAAGCTTCATCATAAGATTCGTGCTCCCCTCCATCACCAAGAACATATAGTTCATGATCTCCCGTTAGGCACGAGGTCGGGTAAGACCTTCTCAATCACAGAGGAGCCGAGGAAGAGGTCATGTGTGTCGGAATGTCAGGTAATCGCTTTGTCCAACAAGTTCCTCCGGGCCGAGGACTTATTACAATTGGTTCTCGTCAGGGGAAGTATCCGGGACATCATCTCGCATCCGCAAATACCGACTCATTCTCGCCTCCGAGGCATCGCGTCTATTTTACGCATGTCCTTATACATCACCCTTTCGTTGAAAATCACATCTCCTCGCTACGATAACTTTCTTCTTTTCGTCATCCCAAAACGCGGTAGCCAAACTCATCCTCACCATACCGATAACGTGCATTTTGATTTGGGATCGTTCTTATTCCTACCTCGATCACCGATATGCACAAATGCTACACAAATTAAAAACTTTTAGATGTGATAGTTTCACCTCTTTTTCGCTCCATACCTCCTCCGGGTATTCTACGCTCCAATGGAACGTACGGGCCTCTGATCGAAGTAAGCACGTGTCGGGATCGCTTTCCTTCGCCCGTAATCGCTTCTAGACTCGACCGATACGAATGCTTCGGCTCTTTCTCAACGTTCTGGCTCATACGCCGCCTACACCATCGTGTCGAGGCGTGCCTCGGCACGCTTCTTTCCATTCGATCCCACGCTTCATAGCAAAAATTTTTGAATCCGTGTCTTCATATTCACCACCATTATCGGATCTCGAGCTGATCTTCAAACCCGCTCTCATTTTCCACCATAGCTTTCCATCTTCCAAAGCCTCAAATACTTCCGTACTTACGCTTTAGAAAGTAAACCCATACCTTCCGAGAACGATCATCACGAAAGTCACGAAGTATTGTTTCCCACCAATGGATTTAGACCTATTATGGCCCCCAAACATCCGAGTGAATAAGCTCTAGCTTTTCCTTCTTCGTGGTTCTACCACTGTCTCAAAGTTCGACTCTCTTTGCTTTCCAAGTATACAATCTTCGCACATGTCCATCTCTACAGACCGTAGACCGGAAGTTTTCCTTTGAAAGGCATAATCTTCATCCCCTTCTCACTCTACGTGGCCTAATCTCCGGTGCCACAAGCTCAGGCCTGTTTCATCACCGCTACAATTGTGATTGAACAACGTGCTTCCCGTCACATGTAAAGAAAGGCCACTTTTTTCTTGCCTCGAGCAATCCATTATCAGACCTTTGAAATCTTCCAATCATCACCACGGAAGATCGTAAGGAAAGCCTTCACTAGCCAACGCCCCACCGAGATTAAGTTCTCTCGAGGCCCGGGAATACGCCCGACATCCTTCGCCTCCCAAACGATCCGTTTAACTTAATCTTCACTACACCTTCGCCAATAATAGCACATGGTTGATCATCACCAAGATATACCTTTCCAAGGTTTCCTGGGACATATTTCTCAAGAATTCTTTCTCGTGGAAGTAGAGTACGGAACGATGCTCCGTAGTCTAGCACCCAAGATTCTTCCTTGCTTCCAAAGAAAGCATATCAACGCATCATCTCCTCCCGAGTGGAAGTAACATTTGTCTCTCCGCCTTCACTGTCTGTCCTTCGGCATTCTCGCACCGATTTTTGCAAGGTTCCTGCTTCTTCCACAATTCCAACACTCGATAGTCTTCGAAGCATGTGAATTATTAGGATTCCTAGATTGGACCTCCCGTCCTTTTCGATCTACTCCTTAGTCGGGCCCTACCACGTCCATTTCCTTTCGTTGAATTTCTTCCCTTCGACTCAGATGCAAACCAAGAGCCGACGATTCACTCGTCTCTACGCTCTGATCTCTTCACCGAGAACCAAATCACGAACATCACAAATTTCAACTTATCGTCTCGACGAGCCACTACTACAGCGTGACAGTAGCATTCCGCCTTTCGTGCAGAAGACAAAAGTATCAACGCGTACTTCCTTCATCGAATTACCATTTCCACCGAACTCAACCGTTGTAATCGCGTTGAAGTTCATCGGCATGTCGAAGCATCGACGCGCCTTCCGTCATTATCCGCAAAACAAGCGCCTCATCAAGTGCACTTTTGCTTCGAGGCCGACGGCTTCTCATACATATTCGAGAGCCGCCATGCTTACAAGACTGCCGTGGTCTTTTCCTTCAACGCTGGAAAGCAACATTACTATGATAACGCCAATCGAATAACCTCCGGCTTTTCACCGTCTGTAAGATTCCAATCTTCTTCCTTCATATCTCCGCTTCTTCCCCGGTAGAGGTTGGATATAGATTTCTTTCGATACGCATAATCCCTCTATCTCGCATTTTCCAAAACCCGAAATCAGTGCCATCAAATTCTCTCGAGTTTCACCTCTTCCTTCATCCGCGCCATCGCTCCCACTAAAATCCGACTTCCTTCCTGATCAAGCTCGACTATTTCTTGCGTAAAATTGACGTAAATCACTACCAATGTTCTCCGATACCCGCTTGTCAAATAACGCAAATTCCCGATAAGTGTGATTTACGATAAAGCAAGGATAGAAAAATAACACAAAATTTGATAACGGAGTTCGACCAATCTTGCTTACGCTCCTGACCCGCAGATCTTTTACCGAAAGTGAGAAATTACACAAGGTGTTTACAACACTCACAACTCACAACCCAATTACACCCAAGAAAATTACTCTCAATTTTCTCTCACAAAAGCTTTTCTCTAAGCTTTTCTCTCAATTGGAATGAACACTTTGGATGGTTAATTCATTACAATTACACATCTATTTATAGGAAAATTCACTCCTTGAATTACTCCTTAAATTAATGGTTCCTTGAATTGCTCCTAGAATTAAGCTCCATGTTTTACTCCTTGTTTTGTTCCATGTTTTGCTCCATGTTTTACTCCTTGTTTTGTTCCATGTTTTGCTCCTTAATTTGCTCCTTAAATTAAGGAGCTTTATAACAATAATATCTAACAAAAGATAGAATAGTCACTCACCCGTTCAAGATAAATAGCTTAGCTTTGACAACCCGTGCCAGTATATTCTACCAAATCTTGTAAATCTCTTGACCCTTTCTTAGAGTACAATTTTAAATCGTTAATTGTTTTGTCCTGCTTATTATTTTACATTTGGCCATGGTCTTAAGGATTAAACACATGTCCCCAAGCTTAAACATATTTTTCTACTCTTGGAGTACTTAGACGTGTTTGGGAAGAGATATCACTACACTAATAAAAAGTCAACTGTAAATAAAAATAAAAATAAAAAAGCTTCTCAAAAATACCTGCTCTGTTCCATTCTTGTATAGCAGTACATCCTGCAGTTTCAGATAAAAGTTGTGTTATTTAAATAAATTTGCATATAGGATAAGCATGTCACTAGGAGAGATGTCTTACCACTGAACCAGATACCAAAATGTAGAAGTCAGTTGGAACTTCATTTTGTAAAATTATATCAACCTTTGGTGGAAAATATTCTGCTTTCATCTCAGACACCTGTGTAAACAAATGCTATGAGGTTATGATCATTTGGCAATTTTTTCAAGCATTTAAATGAAAAATAAAATGGTTAACGGGAATGAAATCACACTACACTTGGCACTTTCAAATGCCTTTTTTTTAACATTGGTATACTATGAACAATAATCTTTAATTTTAAACAAACGGGTAGTAACCTAGAGACTAGCTAAGTGGGCATGTTGTCATCATCATCCTTTTGAGGCTTTAATCTTCTTGTTTTATTATAGCCAAAATTAGGTCAATGATAGAAAATGGATAGTTTTACCAATTGAACAATTAAGTCTTCTGAGACTCCTTTAAACAGGTAGGTCTTTTCAACAGTTCCACGGAATAGATGCTGGGAAATGCTAGATCTTATTGCTTTAGGCAGTGTCTCTAGCACTTCTTCTTGCTTTAATTCTGCTGTTTTGAACTTGAGTTGCAAGTGTGATAACATTTGCTCTTTCAGGCCTTCTGGAAGCCTGTTCTTGCTTGCATATCTCAGAACTTCATTGATGGCATCTCTCTGCATATAACATTATACAATAATATTATTAACATATTTTTGGGGTTCTCTTTATTAAGGCCAGAGTAGATTTAAGAAAAGTAGGAGGGATTATTACTTAAATAATAAACTACCATGAAAAAAGTTCGGACGGCGCTGTGGACAACTAAATTTGTCATGTTTCCTATCAAATAAGCAGTGAGGCCAATGTTGAAGAGCATGTAGAACATATTAAAGACCTTTTCCCCTGTATTCATTGCATGCAAATCGCCATAACCAACAGTAGTGAGAGTGACAATAGACCAATACATAGAATAAGTATAGCCCAACCAGATACTTCTTTGCTTAAAGTCCTCAACCACTTCACCTATCCATGTTTGTTTTGCTGATTTGTGATGGGTTGCCAACCAAAAATAGAAACAACCAGCTGAGTGCACTGCAAATAGTGTGACCTGTATGCAAAAATTGATGCTGTAAATAAATAAAATAGAAAATTGTTATTGAGGTCCTTATAATAGACCAATAAGGTAATTAAGTTCCTTTGTTTGTAATTGATGTAGTTTATTCTTTTTTATTTTACGAAAGATGTTAATTGTATTAAATTTAGGTCACCACTTACACAGATCAGCTTAATGGTTCTTGTAAAAAAGTAGCTAAAACGTGTATCTTTCTCTAGCCTGGTGAAGAATTGACTAACACGCCTGAGTCGCCAGAGCCGAAGCAGATTGAGAAAACCAAAGACCTCACCTTCGTTCGTTTTACCAGTAAAGATTTTTTGGATAACCTGAAATGGTAGGGTTGATGCTACATCCATAGTGAACCAAATTTTTGTAACATATCTGAATCCCAGAGGGAAAAAGAAAAAAAGTTAAAACTCAATTTAGACCATTTTTTGAAACGTTAATTAACAATTAAATTTGGAATAAATTTGAAATTTACAAATAATCGGAAATAAATACCTTGCAGCAATTTTCTTGTGATCATCAATTAGAAGATAAGTTGACTTATCTAAGTAAGCCACAAAGAAGGTCAAGATTATATCAGTTGCAAAGAAAGCATCAACAACCAGATCAACCTTGAGAAGAGACCCAGTTGCTGCTTTCTTAAAAGCTAGTTCAAATGGAGATGCCCATGCTGAGTATACGACCAATACAACCAGAAAGGTTTGCCACCACCTGCACCAATTTGGAAAAACACATCACATATATATTGAGATCATACATATATATCAATTGGAGCATAGTCGGGATGGTATTTATCTATTAATATATGGTTTTAAAATCAAGAGATCATACATATATAAGTTGACAGAAAAAAAATATATTTTTATTTTAATTAGGAATTAAATTACATAAAAGAATTTTGAATTACCTGTATCTCCTATCATAAGGAGCAATAACAAAAATTTTGAGCTTATTGAAGTGTCCTTCATCCACCACAGTACCAAAGGCAGGTAAAAAACTGCTGGAAACTGAAGCTAAGTTCTTGATTTCTTTACTTGAATGCCTTCTGAAGAGAAAAGGTAATGGTGGTCTTGTTTCTGGTAATGATGACATTTCTTTATGAATATAGAGAGATCTACAAAGAAACAACTATTGAAGGGAACTAAAAGATGTAGCTGAATTGAAGAAATGAGGATTGCTCTAGAATAATCATAATAGATGTTAGAGGAGAAATAAGAAATTCCTGAATCACAGCAAGTCAGCTGGAACAATTCATCAATGGTTATAATATATTACAACCTTAATCACGGAAAAAGAGAACGTTAAGGCAAAAAAGATCTAATCATATTAAATTGTTTGTTTCTTCATGTGCTCATTTTACCTCTTTCCATTTAAATCCTTTGAGTTTCGGGTAACGATATAATATTAGTGTCAATTTCAACTCCGGTAGAAATAGATAAAGAAATAATTAATACCTTATAATGTGATAATCTAATTTATTAAAGTGAAATATAAATACAATAAAAAAAAATAATTTTAAAAGACTAATTGCAAATCACTTTTTTTAAGATACCAACTAATAATAAAATTAATATGTAATATTATATTATTTATTTTTTAATTAATGTATAATTTATATATCATCTGAATATGAACTTTTTAAATATATATCAAATAGTAATTAAAGGACTTCCAAGTGGGAGAGAACAGTAGTTTTTACAGTGGAAATTGATTTAACATTTAAATAAAAGGAAAAAGTGAAACGCTAAAGACATTTTTTAATAAGAAAAATTCGTGCACGTACTTTTAAACACAGTAGAAATTACATAAATTTATTCGTTATTTTCAACTATATATATATATTATATAGACTAGATAATTTATTAAATTATTAAAATAAGAATAAAAACATTTCAATAAAATAAAGCTTTGTGATCACTACGATAATAAAATTTCTTATAATATGGAAAAGGTAGTAAGGAGCTTTCACAAAGTAACATACATTGAACGTATACAAAATTTTAATGTTAAAATAATGTATTTTAATTACTTTTACTTTGTTTTTAAAATAATATATTTGTCATCTCATTTAGACTGTTTATGATCCTCACTTCACAAAAAGTCAAAGCTTCTCATATCATATATATAATTATCTACATATGGTCGGTCTCCCCTAGGCATGTTTCTTGTGAGTTGTGACTTGCATTTCAATAAAAAATAATTAATTTAGATTATAAATCATAAATAAATATTTATATTTAATTTATTAATAAAATAATTTAACAGACCTAGTTACACCACCGGTGTTTTGGATTTGGGGTGAGCTTTAATGTATTACCTGTTTTTCCTTGAGATTAGGCATGATTCTTTGAAACTTGATGTATTATCAAAGGGGTTCGGTAGAAATTAAATGAATGTATATTATAATTTAATTTAAACAGTGTTTAAAATAAAATATGTTAATTTTTTTTTATAATAAAATTATATGCATTAGAGATATTATTTTTATAGTTATAAAATTTAAAGATATAATTTTTACTATTTTACATATTTTTAATTGATTAAGTAACTTTTTTGGCCAAAAATATTTAAATTTGTTTACATTTATTTAGTAGCTTTTTATTTCAAATCATTTATTCCTTTAATTAAATATTTTGCATATTATTTATTCAGTTTTTTTGTGCAACATTATTCAATGGTGGTGGAGGATTAATAAAATTCGTAAATAAGTTACAAATACGTAATGAAATATAATTATTTTGATTCTTTATTTTTATAAAAAATAAAGTATTAAAATTATTAGTAGGAGACACACAAGATATATTATAGGTAACATTTTCTCTTTAAATGGGCTATACTTTTTTAATATTTTTGTTATGAAATGTTTTTTTTTTAATATTGCTTCAATGGGTAATGTTATCATCAATTTTTATCTATAATGTTAAATTTTAATTAAATTATTTTAATTAAATATTATAAAATAAAGGATGGTGTAATTAGTATTTTTAAATTTTTTAAAAATTTAAAAAATTTAAATATTTTTATGAACTTTTAAAGACTTATAAATTTTGGTAAAATATTATGAACTCTAATAGGTTTTATTGTATAAACTTTTATGGATTCATATAGACAATAAGTTAATGGATCATAATGTTGGGGAGAAAATAAAAAAAAAATAAAAAATAGAAATCGTTATAAAATATTAGAAATCTTAAAGATAGAGGGTATAATGAGTTAGATTTTTAGGTATAATTTTAACTAAAAAGATCATTAAAATTTATTAAAATTAGTAATTTTTTAAAATTCTTTGAAATCAATCACTTTTTAAATCCAGTTGTATATTAAAGACTTAAAAAATTTAATTAAATATAATAATTTTTTTTAACTTCTTTAAAAGTTAAAATTAAATACCTTCATATTTTAAAACTCCAATAAAATTATTAAAATTATTGAATACTCTAAGCCATCCGGAAAAAAATTAAAATGTGTAATATTACGAATAATATTAGTACAGTTTAATCATATTTAATATCATTTTTAAGTATTATCACTGACTTAAATTATTATTATTATAATTATAATTTATTAATATAATTTTATATAATAATAATAAGATAAGGTGTAATTTATAAAGGTAAAATAATCTTAAAAAATTATATAAAATACAAATATTAAAAACTTAATAATAAATGTAACACTTATCACGGAGTTTAATAAAAAATAACTAATCTTAATTTTTAATAATAAAAATATATAAACACAGCTAGTTTTTTATAAAAAAATTAAGTAATGTCATTTTCCAAAAAAACTTTTTATACATATTTTTGGTATTTTTTTACTCTTATTTTTAATTTGTATCTTTGAACTATCTTTATTTTAGTTAATGATACATGTTTTGACCGATTTTAATAATAATATCAATGAATTTTGATAATTCAAATATACCATTACTATTAAATAATGGTATAAAATATATCAAAATAAAAACATGAGTAATTCAAATATATCAACCACATGTTTGTTATTATAATGATTAGCATAAGAGATATATGTTTCAATGATTCTATATTAGTTAAAAATAAATAAAAGTATATATGATAATTCTCACTTGAATTTTACATCGTAATAAAATTGAGTATTTAAATTGAATAGATATTTATTAAATTTGAGTGACGAAAATTAAACAGCTATTTAGTTTATCAAAATTGTATCGATCGATAATTTAACTTTAAGGAATTGAATTAGACATATATATAATTAAATTAAATAATTTTTAAATTAATTAGTTTATGATTGGTCGATGTTGGGTCAATAATTAAACAATGATCATATTAATTAGAGTTAAATTAAATACATCTAATTTAATTATATAATTATCTAACTTATTGAAATTTATTTTATGATGATTTTATTGATCAAAATTGAGTTATATATATATATATATATATAAAACTCATTTTAACTCAAATATAGAAATATCCAAGTCCTAAATTTTATCTAATTTGTTAAAATTAAATTCAACACATGTCTTACCTACAAATCAACTAAAAACACTAAAATATCATGGCGGGAGGGGTTGGAGTTCAAACCCGTGAGAGCTTCACCCACCTACTTTCCAGCAAGTATAGCTAACTTTTTTAGATTCTCATCTCTCAAAAGCAAAAGAAAATTGAATTGTAGTAGAAAAAAATAGTGAGATAGCTAGTTTACTCTACCACTTTTTATTAGATGGCTTAAATATTTTTTGAAAATTAAAAATAATGATATACTTAAAATTTATAATAATAAAAATATATAAATTATTTAATTATTTAATTAATTTTATTTTTAATATTTTCCTAAAAAAATATTTATTTATTTTCTTATAACATTAAAAAACATATATTTATTTATGTTATATGAAAAATAATTTTTTTTCTTGATAAGACTTAAAAATAAAACTCTATATATAAAGTGTGTTATAAAATTAAGTCTAATAAACATAATATTATAATAATATTAAACGATATTTAATTAGATATGTTATAATATTAAATTGATTTAAACATTGTTTAATTAGATACATTTTAATGTAAAATAATATACATAACTTTTTGTCTAGAATTAAAAGACAAAAAATATAATATTTTGTAATTATAAGTTTTAAATCTATCATTTTTTTATTTTATCAATATTTTTCTAAAAATCTTATAATTTTTATCCAACAATTAGATTAATTTTATAATTATTTAATTATATATCATAAATCACATAATTTTTTAAAATAAATTTTGGTCTTGTAATTTATAAATTAAATAATATTAATTTTGTTATTATAAAAAGTAAATATTTTTAATTTTTATAATCTATTAAAATGAACATTTTTAATCAAACACAGGTATTAAAAGTGAGTACTTAAAATGCATAATTTTTATAAATAGTGAAATTATAGTTATTCAATCTTAAAATCATGGGACTAAATTATCGATTTGAATGTAATAACAAGTAAGGTTGTTATTTTTTCCCGACGGAGCAATTTCATTTGAATTGAAACAAGGATGAAGATTGTATTATTCGTTTATTTCTTTAAAATTATATACCTTATTTTAATAAAAACATAAAAACATAATATTTTTAAATTTTATTTATAGATTTAATTATATTTAAACTCATAGTAATTATAAATAATACATTATATATTTTATATTTCATCTTTAAATTATATTTTGTTATATTAAAACATCAATAATTTTTTTTATAAAAATTATTTAAATTTCAAAAAATCTAAAATATTACAATTATTTTATAATTTATTGTTATTATTTGAAGTTAGTTTATAATAAAATTCTATCGATATTATTTAATATAAAAAATGTTATGTATTTATTATTATTATTATTATATATATATATTATTTTTATACATTGAACATAAATAATATATTTTTTATTTATTTATTCAAAAATTAATTTTTTCAATACAAAATATTTATTATTAGTTTGTTTTTTTAATAAATTTTCTTTTATAAAAAATAATAAAAATAAAAATAATATTTTTATTTAACAATATTAGGTGACATTTGATTTAGAATTGAGAGTAGAAATGAAAATGTGAATAGAATGAAATAAAAATAAAATATTTTTGTTTGACTTGATTAATAGAATCAAAGAAGTAACGAATATTATAAAATTTAGTTTATAATTAGAATATAATGAAAAATATTCTATATTACAAAGTTTAAATAATATTATTTAATTATTATTTTTTCGTTAGATAAAATATATTATTGAAATCATTATTTTATAAATAATTATTACTTAAAAATAAAATATATTATTAAAATTATTATTTTTCTAAATAAGATTTAGAGTTTTTAGATTTGAGATTTAAGATTTAAGATTTTGAAATTTAAGGTTATATTTATGTATTAAAATTATTATTTTTTCTAAATAGTTTTTACGGTTTTAAAATTTAAAGTTTAAGATTTAAGATTTAATGTTATATTTTAGATTTTGATAAAATAAAAAAAATGAAAATGGAATCATGATTAAAGAAAAAAAAATTATAATTATTTTTCTTTAAATGATCGATTTCATTTTATTGTTATTTTTTAATCCCATAAAATATATCACGTTTCGTTAGTAACCCTAATAATCATATGTTTTTTTAAAATTATAATATATTTTATATTTAATGTAGTAATTATGATAATAAATCAATTAAATTAAATACATTTTTATTATAATTGAACATCCATTTTTCATTATCACGAGTTCTCTTTAGTTTCCTGTTCCGCCGCACACCTGAAAACCCTAACTATCTCCTTCACAGTTGTTACCTTTCACTCTCAATTTTAAGAACGATGTCTTCGGAGCCGAGTCAAACGCCACAGCCAGAGGATGAATCGAAGTCTGTGAGCAAAAAAGCTGCGAAGAAAGAAGCCGTCAAGCAGGAAAAACTTCGCCTCCGGCAGGAAGCTGCATTAGCGGCGGCGACTTCGTCTCTCGCAGTTGAAGAGGAAGATCCACTGGCTTCAAATTATGGCGATGTTCCTCTCTCGGAGCTTCAATCTAAGAATGTGGCGGATATTAACCAATGGACTGAAGTCGGTGCGCTTAACGAGTCGTTGAAGGGCCAGCAAGTGTTGGTGAGTGGGCGCGTTCAGACGATCCGACCGGTCAGTAAAAAGATGGCTTTTTTGGTGGTTCGAGAGCAGGGATTTACTGTTCAGTGTCTTGTTCAAGTTAAGCCCAATGAGGTGAGTAGTCAGATGGTGAAATATGCAGCGGCTTTAAGTAGGGAGTCTATCGTTGAGATTGTAGGTATCGTTTCGGTTCCTGATGTTGCAATCAAGGCTGCCACGCAACAGGTTTGTGGAAATTTTGGTAATTGCTTTGTTGGTGATTATGATTTTGATGTGATACGTAAATGTGTGATTTTGGTTATGCGCAGGTTGAGTTGCAAGTGAGAAAGATGCATTGTGTAAGTAGGGCAGTGCCAACTTTACCGATTAATATCGAGGATGCTGCTCGGAGTGAGATTGAGATTGAGAAGGCATTGCAAGTAAGGCACTCTATATCTGTGTCTGTGTTTGGTTTGGTGTGAAATTGAGCATACCTATCATTATTTTTAATATGTAAATGTGTGTGATGTTTTGGTATGTTTAGGCTGGAGAACAGCTTGTGCGTGTTAATCAGGACACACGTTTGAATTATAGAATTCTTGACATTCGGACACCTGCTAATCAAGCAATATTCCGTATCCAATGCAAAGTTGGAGGGGTAGGATTTTATTTATCATTTAGCTCCTTTTTTTAACCCCCTTTTTCCTTTTCTGAATTCATTGTTTTTCAAGAATCTACTTGTTTATACTCTATAATATTCACATTTTGAGATTATGTTGGGAGTTCTGTTTAATAAATTCATATCTTAGCAACATATGGAAGTACCATGGTAACTTATTAAATTCAGTTTTTATACTTTCAGAATTGATGAAGACCAATATATTTGTCTTAGTTCTATATTAATAATGGTTCATTCTTTTCATTATGAGAAAGTAGCAGATCAATGAAGTTTTGTAATTAAGAGGAATGTTACAGGCTTTGCAGCCTAGTCTTTAAGTGCATGCATAATGAGGATGCTGGTGCAATCTGCATTATATTTGTTTCCTGTTCTCTGGCCTTTTTTAGCTTTTCGTTTCCAAGCTGAATATTTGGGTTTGAATTTATGACATTTCCATGCAGGCGTTTAGAAAGTTCTTATTATCTGAAAGCTTTATTGAAATTCACACTCCTAAGCTGATAGCCGGTTCGAGTGAAGGTGGTGCTGCTGTTTTTAGACTGGACTATAAAGGTCAACCTGCTTGTCTTGCCCAATCTCCACAGCTTCACAAGCAAATGGCAATATGTGGAGATTTTGGGCGTGTTTTTGAGATTGGTGCTGTATATAGAGCAGAGGACTCGTACACTCATAGACATTTATGTGAGTTCATTGGTCTTGATGTTGAAATGCAGATCAAGCGACACTACTTTGAGGTAGTACTTAATATCTGAAGTTGGTTTGATTCAGCACCTGAATATGGCCATGGAGTGCACTTAAAGAAGATATTTTTCTTCTATTTGTACAGGTGATGGATATTGTGGACCGTTTATTTGTTACAATTTTTGACAGTTTGAATGAAGATTGCCAGAAGGAACTTGATGCTATTCGGAGGCAATATCCATTTGAACCTCTGAAGGTGATGTTCATTCATAGATTTTGTCATACATTAAAACACGCAATTGTGATATAATCTTCAGATTCTTCATGAATAATGTACACAACCATCCATTTATGTATGTGGTATACAATTAAAGTTAATTTGTTTGTTTGCATTTGATTTTTAACATCGACAATTTGCAGTATTTGCGAAAGACTCTACGGCTTACATTTGAAGAAGGTGTTCAAATGCTCAAGGCAAGATCTCTCTGTCTCTCTCTATGCTGACAGGACTTAGTTTAACCATTAATAAACTTAGAAACTAGTTGCATATGAAATCTGTTACCATCAAAAAGAAAATACAGAAATTTTAAGATGGTCTGGCTTTGGTGAGGTTTGGGGGGGGCAGGGGGGAGAGGAGGATAAATATTCTGCTCAAGTCTATCAGCTTAGAGAATTATGATTTGTCTGTGTGAAAGCTAATCTTACACTCCTTAACTTGGAGGCATTTGTCTGCTATAATAAGTTAATTTCCAATTAATTAAACCACGGTCTTGGTCAGATTGTAGTTATTTACGGAGAATGATAATGTGATTGGTCGCTGTTTTATGTATCTGGAATATCACTGGAGAAATATGTGCTATGGCCTTTATCTGAAATTTCAGAATTTCATGTTTCTTTTCTTTATTTTTTATAGTTATTTTGACTTCTGCAGGAAGCAGGCATAGAAATTGATCCTATGGGAGACTTGAATACCGAGTCAGAGAGAAAATTAGGCCTGCTAGTTTCTGAAAAGTAATTTATCGTACTTTGTGTTTTTCACTAATATATCAAACTTATGGCATACTGTTTTCTACAGTTGTTATGAATGTTTAAGTGGTTTTCCTCTACCGTAGGTATGGCACTGAGTTCTTCATACTTCACCGCTACCCTTTAGCTGTTAGGCCATTCTATACAATGCCATGCCATGATAATCCTGCCTACAGTAATTCATTTGATGTCTTCATTCGAGGTAACCATGAAATGGCTTGCGAGTGTTATTGTTGCATACGTGTTAGTTATTTCTATATTTGTATTATGTGTTAGTTATTTCTATATTTGTATTATGTGTGTATTTATTAAATGTATGATGTGCTTGAATTTTTGAGCTTTATTTCACTCTGTTTCACAAGGAAAGAGAACATTTTTGTTCAAACGTCAATTATATTTACTTTACGTATTTCAGTTTAACTGTTTGTTAAGAATGCATGGTCCTTTTCCTTTGGGACTAATTTAGAGCCTCTTAGAATTGTGACATCATAATAGTAAGAGTGACCTAGTTAATGACTAATGCTTCCAGTCCATCTTAAGAATGTGTTTTGCATGTGTGATTCACCATTGTTGATGTTTTTACTTATTGGATAATTCTTTATCTGGTCGATTACCTTTCCCTTCAGGTGAGGAGATCATTTCAGGGGCCCAGCGTGTCCATGTTCCAGAATTCTTGGCAGAACGTGCTCAAGCCTGTGGTATTGATGTCAATACTATATCAACATATATTGATTCTTTCAGGTATATATTTATGTCTACTCCTTGCATCATTTCTTGTTGAAAATCGCAACCCCTAGTCTGATCAATATTTTTATTATCTTCAAATGACTAAACATATATTCTAATGACAAAAAAGAAGTAGATTGATTATGCATGAATGGTTCATGATTGCATGCCTTGTATTTCACTTTTTAGTAAGTTCTGGCCTCCATTACATTCATTTGAACCAGTTCAGCAATTTTACAGTTGTGCTGCGAGCTACTATTCTTTGACTTTGTTTAAGCATTTTTTTTTCATCTCAAACATTTAAGCTATGGTACGTTTTCCAGCAGTCAAAACTTGTCTAACATCACCTGTGATTGTTATAGATATGGGGCACCTCCACATGGCGGATTTGGAGTAGGGCTGGAGCGTGTTGTTATGCTCTTCTGTGGTTTAAATAACATTCGGAAAGCATCCTTGTTTCCACGCGATCCACTAAGAATTGCTCCTTGATGAGGAGAATTTCTTTGAAACAGAAGAGAAGTGTTAAGTAGTGACTGACCACATCAGTACACACCAATTATCATAAACAGGAGTCTGATGGGAACTATGCACGATGGCCACCTATATGGTGACATCAACATCCAAATCTCCCCCTTTAGTTTTGAAGTACTGTTATAAAGATGTTCTGCTAAATGTTTTCCATATTTTCCATGAGTTTTTTTCCCTAGTGGGAATGGAACAGTGTCCAAAATTTACATGGTCAGAAGGTCCTAATCTTCTATCGAATGTGCAAATTGGTATTATTATAATCGCTACCAAGTTAATCATCTAGGAAAATAGATTTCATTGTATCTGATAATTACTCAGAAAAGAGATGAGCCGTCGCATCCTCTACAACACGAGATGGGTTTTTGGACTTTACTTATTTTTTAGTAGGATTCGGAAAGCTTTGATCATTATGTTACTTTGTGATCCAAAATGCATGCTCTAGGACAAACAAGACTAAGTGCCATAAATTTGTCATATCAGAGGAGCTGTTATGAACTCCTGAACTTCATGAATCAATCGTCTAAACTCAAAAAACATATTGGATCTGAGCCCCCCTCCTAAGGGGTGAGGGCTGAGGCATGTAAACCCAGCAGGCAACGGACTAGCCAAGAACCGGGGCAGTGAGGTTATATGGGAGGAAAGAGTAAGTTGGAAGAACAGTTGAAGAAATAAGGATCCAGGCAAACCCAATATCATAATGAAAAAGCGTGTGATCGATTTATTGTTTCGCCTTTCTCTGATCACGTAGAATTTGCAGTAAATTTTCAACGTTTGATGCGTAGTTTTTTTTTGGCAAAAGGAATTATATAAGAAAAAAAGTAAATTTAAGTGAAATTTAGAATAAAATATTTTTATTTCATGTATGTGATTAAAACATTAAGATTTGATTATTATTAACAATAATATATTATTATTTAATTAAGAGTAAAATAGATATTAAAATTAAAAAAATAAATCAAACGAAGAGAATGAAAAGTTGTGGTTATTGTATAATAGTAAGAATATTTATTAAAATTAATTGTAACTTTTATTAAATGAAGTTACATCCAAGTCATATTATAAATTTAATTAAAAAATATGTAAAAATCGTTTTTTTTTTGTTTTTTAAACTTTTTTTAAATAATAAAATAAAAAAAATTAATTTTAACTAAACCACTTAAATTATTATCTACCTTACTAAACTTTTGGTGGCTGTTTACCATATTTTTAATACTAAATAGTAAATTTATTCATGCTTTGTAATTGGATGGGGTAATTCTTATAGTTAATAAAATTTAAAATTAATATAATTTTTTCAAAAAATATATAAATATCCGATAAAAAAAGAAGTAAGCGACCTAATTTAGAAAAAATGTACTTTAAATTAAAAATTAATGAATATCATCTTTTATTTAAGCTTGTTAAATGAAGGGCCTTGACTATTGAATCCTCAGGATACTAGAAGCTTTCAGAGTTTAACTTTTTTATTCTGCAATAAGAATTTGTAATTTTTTTTATAATTTTTTTATTTATATTCTTAATTTAAATACATAAAATAATTTCATTTAAGTTATTATTATACTTTTTGTTCAAATTTAACAGTAATTTTAATAAATTGTGATAACATGTATCATTATTATTAAAAATGATTAAAACATGAATCAATAATCTAAATATAAATTTTTTATGTCTTAATTGATAATAAAGATAAAAAAAATATCAAAATGAAAATAATGGTACCCTAAATATACATTCTAACGGATGCTTAGCAATTTAGCTTATGTATGCATTTGGTTGAGGTAGTTCCATCCATGTAAATTTGCTCAAATTCACATTCTTCAGAGCCTCGTGGGAGAGTTTTTGGGGACATATTTTTTTTTAGTTGGCTTGCTGAATTGGTTGGGAACTTGTGATTATATTAAGTTTATCTATTAGAAATCTTGGATTATACGAAGTTATACGGATTAATTTATTCTTAAATTAGCATTAAAATTAAATACAATGCATAATCAGGTAGTTTTAGGATTTAATTTATAGTAACACGTATAAATTAACAAACAAACAATTATATAAAAAATTAACCACTCAAATTAATATTTGTAAAGAGAATCACAATATCAGGTTAAATTTAATCAAGTTTTAAATAGTAGGACGAAATATATTCTCTTTCTTTGAGTGAATATTTTTGAAAACAAATAAATAGAGCTTAAAATAAAACATGCATAAAATCAACACAATCAATTTACGTAGAAAATTCTTCTCGTTCTCGGTGTAGGAAGAAAACAACCATGATACTC
Organism: Hippophae rhamnoides; assembly: GCA_033030585.1. Classification (NCBI taxonomy): domain Eukaryota; kingdom Viridiplantae; phylum Streptophyta; class Magnoliopsida; order Rosales; family Elaeagnaceae; genus Hippophae; species Hippophae rhamnoides. The sequence continues at coordinate 73,496,250 of CM065429.1, forward strand.
ATATCCAAAACTTATACTATCAAGAAACAATTGTACAAAAGTTATCTTTAGATAAAACTAGATACAAACAATCAACAACATCATTAAGAATATAACTTCTTAAAACTAATAATTATTTTAAGAAAATGTAGAGATATAACCGAATTTCGTAGTAACTATTTATGGCCTAGATTTTTCCAAACTAGTGAGCCAAATCCAAATCCCACCTTTCTGATTGAAAAGTCTTAAGTCGTGAATTTTTTTCTGCAAAATTTAAGCTCAATTGGACCACAAACAACCTTTCATCGGAGCACTTAATGAAGACTTGCTAGAGAGGGAAAAATTGAAAAACTCAGAGCAGTTTTTTTGCTTTTATTTTTGCTACTGTAGCTCTTGTTCTCTTCCAACCAACCCTAAATGGGTTTATTAATGAAGCAATCAAATGAAAAAAATTGCCCCTTCTTTCTCCATGGGCCATGAAACTACTTAGGTTTTACTTGGGTTTCTCCAAACAAGAAGAAAAACCTAACAAATTTCCCTTTTTCTCGATTAGATGGATGGATTCATCATCCTAACAATTGAACAACACACTTCAAGTTTTTCCCTTGACATTGTTGTTGTCAACATGTCTGATCCATTCTCATCAGTATGAATTTTCTCAAATTCAAGCAACTTATTGTTAAGAGTATCTCTTATCCAATGATACTCACATCAATATGCTTTGATCTTGAGTGAAACACAGAGTTCTTTGCTAGGTGAATAGAAGTCTGATTATCACAGAACAACACATATTTTTGCTTCTTGAAACCAAGTTCTCTCGAGAAATGTTTCATCCATAATAACTCCTTACAAGCTTCTGTTGCTGTGATAAACTCTGCCTCTGCTGTAGAAAGTGCAACACACTTTTACAATCTTAACTGCCAAGGAATTGCTCCACTAGAGAAAGTAATTAGATAACCTGAAGTAGATTTATGAGAATATTCATCTCTTGCCAAATCTGAATCAGTGTATCCAACTAACACTGGTTTCCACTTCTAAAGTTAAGTGTAACTTGAAAGTACCTCAAATATATCTCATAATGTATTTTACTGTGTCCCAATGCTCTCTTCATGGATTCGAAAGAAAGCGACTAACAACTCCAACTACAAGAGCTATATTTGGTTTCGTACACACTATTACATACATTAAGCTTCCTACTATTGAGGCATATGTAACCTTTTCCATATCTTCCTTTTCTATATTTGTTGAAGGGCCTTGACTCGATCTCAACTTCTCAACTTAAAGTGATTAGATAAAGAAGAATAAACCATTTTAGTTTTATCTATATGAAACCTTTCAAGTACCTTATACCATTTTTGTGACATGTATAACTTCTTTCCTTTCTTTTCTCGACAAATTTGAATACCAAGAATTTGTTTGCTAACCTCAAGTCCTTCATGGCAAAGGACTTACTCAATTACTTCTTCAAATTATCAATCCTTAAATAATTTCTGCTAACAATCAACATGTCATCAACATAGAGCAATAAAATGATAAAATTATCATTAGAGAATTTCTACACAAAAACACAATTATCAGAAGTAGTCTTCTTGTAACCATGCTCCCCCATAATTGACTCAAACTTCTTATATCATTGTCTATGTGCTTGCTTTAACCCGTAGAGGCTTTTCTTTAACCGATATACATAATCCTCTTTTCGTTTTACCTCAAAACCCTTTGGTTGTTCCATATAAATCTCTTCCTCTAACTCACCATGAAGAAAGACAGTTTCCACATCCATTTGCTCAATTTTTAAATCCAAGCTTGTTGCTAGACCTAGAACAACACGTATGGAAGGCATCTTCACAACATGAGAGAAAACATCATCAAAATTAATACATTTTCTCTGATTGAATCCCTTGATAACCAGTCTAGTTTTGTATTGTGGTTGTGAACTGTGTTCTTCTTGCTTTATCATGTAGATCTATTTGCTCTTCAAAGCTCTCTTACCCATAGGTAACCTTACCAACTCAAAGTGTGATTGTCATACAATGAATGCATCTCATCTTCCATGGCATCAACCTAGTGTGTCATGTTTCCATCTTCCATCACTTTTATATAACATTGAGGTTCTCCCTCATCTGTCAATAACATATTACTCATCTGTCAACATTTTTATTCTAAAAATATCAATAATTTTAGCAATATTTTTTTATAGATTTTTTGTCAACATTTTTTATTTTTCCATAATTGAAAAAGAAAATGAACTACAATATACCATCTACGTATACACTAAGTCCAATCTATTAGGACCAACGTTTAATATAATAGTTAGTATATTATAATTTATTTTCGTTTTTAATTATTAAGATAATTAAGGGGATTAACAATTTTTTTTATGAAAAATAGAGAGATTATAGTTATAATATGTTTATATTTTTAACTTTATAATTAAAAAATGTTTCTAAAATTAAACAAAAAATAAATAATAGTAGAAAAAAAATCTTAAAAATGATAATTTTATCCCTTTAAATATATTTTATTATTATATTATAAATTTGTATTAATAAAATAATAATATATTGTTAAAAAGTGATGAGTAAATAAATTTTTTTACCTTCGAATTTTAAGTTTATTATAAAATTACAAGAGAATTTTGATTTATTATGTTTATATCATTAAATTTTGAAATTGTTACAAAAATATAATCATATTTTTTTGTTATTTTTATATTATTAAAATTTATAAAATATTATAAAATTATCATCGATGTCAATTAGTATATTGAAGATATTTTTATAAAATTTATGAAGTTTAATGATATAAAAATAAAAATAACAAATAAAAATTTGATAATATTTTTATAATTATTTTAAAATTTGATGATAAAAAACTTATTTATCGGAAAGTAATTAATATTCGTAGAGAGAGTGATCTTGTTAAAGCAAATCGATTAATGTGTCATTGACACAATCAAATTTACTTCGACAACCACCCATTAACAAAAACATAGTCTAACGCCTATTGTGTTAGTTAACTTCTTGCAATAATTTTTCCGGAGAAATTGAGAATTTTAAAGAAAGAGTGACAGTTTTTTTTTTTTAAAAGAGCGAGTCTTTCTCTAATTGATTCGGAGCATTGGCATTTTCGATCGAACTGTGTTTATCTTCTTCTTTCTCTTCAATTTCTTTCCGTCTTGGTAATTCTTTTTTCCCTTAGAGATTTGACTTTTTATTTGGAAAAGATCGTAAATTATTCTGCGGGAAAATTGACTGAGGTAGTTCATAATTCAGAAACAATAACTTTTCAGTGAATCTGGAAATGACGTTTAGTAATTTGTAGACAGACTTATTAGCTGTTAGCCTTTTGCAGTATAGTTATCCAAAAATAGAGATAAGTAGAGGATAAAGTCTAATTTGATCAGTTTTTTTTTTTGCTTTGTTTTGATTATGGAGTTGAAGCGATTTTAATTTTAATTTTTCAATTGGCTTCTGTTGCTGCACGTAACCATTTATTAAAAACCAATTTTCTGTGCAGGAATTTGGTAAATTTGAAGCAGGGATGGCTGTTACGGTGATTCAGATGTCTCTAATAATCTCCTTTTTAGGAATAGTTTCATTCATCTTTGGTGTCGTTGCTGAAAATAAGAAGGTATCTGTTCTTTTATTTGGTACATTTTTAAAATATTCTTCTCGTTTTTATACACATAAATTTATACTCAAATTTATATTACGACACACGCTATTAATATCGGCATGAAAGAATAAATTAAATGCCACTAATTTGCCAGATGACGAAGGAAATAATAAGATAATTTAAGCGAATCGCATACTTAATTTACGCTTAAATTTACTAAGACAATTTAGAAAACGAGTCTTTTCTTCATCTATAACAAGAAATAGCTCATACATCAAGAATACAAGAAAATCATAAAAATCAAAGAGAAAGATAAGAAACTCAAAGAATAGAGAAAATACTGAAGCTTTAGAACACTCGGAGATATTATTAATGAATCAGATCAGACTCAGATTCTCAGATATTTCCTACCGCTCAAATAATATCTCACGCTTCCGCGCGACCTAGTAATCACGAATCCACGAAATTCTCACAATATTTTATCGCTGATATATTCATATACCGCCTATTTATCGGCTCACCACAACAAATTGGTATCGAGCCAAATATAGCAAGATTATATATCAAATCGCTCGATGATACGAACGCAACGGTGAAAGAATCGCCAAATCGGAAGTCGACCACCGCCGTAGTCACGAGTCTTCACGCCATCAATCAGTCAACTCGCTACGAAGTCAACCGAATAACTCACTAGTGATATTTGGACCGAGTTGGTCTATTTTTCATCCGCTTTTCAATCGAATGTGATCTATTCCTAGCTAATCGACCATTCCAAATTCAACTACCGACTGCTTTTTCAAATAAGGTATAAAATTTGGAAAAACAACTGCTTTAAGTCAGAAGCTAAAAATTTCAAGTATCGCTTGTACTTATACCGATAAAAGCGAGAGATCAAGAAGGCGAACAAGTTGACCATAGAATTTATGGCAAACCAAGTTCTACTCAAGAACTATACGTCATTCAACGCAAAGTTCGAGGCGAGAAATTCGACCAAGACAAATAACTTTCGGCACGTGGCAAGTATTAGATCTATCGTTCGGTATGATCTAATATAGCCTCTGGGAGACTAGGCCAGGAGATTATTCAAAATGAAGATTGGAATTATGTCAACCGACAAGTCAGGCACAATTCGACCGCTTAGAAAAGATCAAGTACTTTTTGTCATGCGAAAGAGAATGTACAGCTCTCTGTAAGAAACTAGGATAAATACATTTATAAAAGTATCGAGAACAGACTCTACTAAGAAGAAACTTTTCCGCTTTCCAAGATAAAGAAAGGTACCCCTACGATTGAAGACTTAGATAATTTCAATAAAATTTTGGCCGATCCGCAAAATTTAGATGTTGAAATTATCACGAAGATAAAGCTTTGTCATTGTTGAATTCATTACCTGAGAGTTACGAGCATTTAACCACAACCGTTATATGGAAAGCGACGAGGTTAAGTTCGTAGATGTTTCAAATGCTTTGGTAACAATAACGAGTACCGTAAGAAGGATCAACACGATCACAGACTCAATATCGAAGCATTGACGGCGAACAGAGGTGACTAACAACAAAAAATCAAGTGATCAAATAATAAATCTATATCAAAGTCCGTATGAGAGTCATCTTAAGACGCCCTGGCGGCGACGAGCGGCCTATTGTCACCGTAGTGGCATCGAAGAAAGATTGTCCAAACAAGGACAAGTCAAATGCAAATGTCATACGTAATGTCGATGAAGATTTAAGAATCACTTTTTCGCTTCATCATCAAAACCTACTCGATAAGCTCGATCCTCGATTCTCGATGTTCTTATCATACGTGTCCAAACGTATTACATTGGTTTTCGAAGTTTCAAGAGCTCACGAGTCAGGGTGCTTACGGGCAACGACAATGCCTGGCCAAACAAAAGTGGATCTAACAATACGACTAAAGCATGCACGATGGTACAATCAAACGACTTACAAAATGTAGAGATATTCCTCGACCTAAAGAAAACCTTATTTCTTGTGTTCTAGATTTCGATGGTTACAAGGTAACATTGGAAAATGTAGTCTTCAAAGTTGTACGAGGTGCATTTGTAGCAAAGAACGGCGTACTTCGGAAGGCGAACTTGTATTTCCTGTACGGGTGTACGCTATACTGGCGGCAAATTGCCTCAAGTAGTTCCTCAAGAAAAGGCAAATGATTCTTCCCTACTGCGTGGCACACGCGCTAGTGAACGCTGGTGAAAGACTTTGCAAGGCTTAACGAAGCAAGGTCTTTGAAAGTGTGCCAAGACCGGAAAGTTTGATTTCTCATGAAAGCATCGTAACGGGAAAACAAACAAGAGTCAAGTTCGCAAGCTGCTCATCGTACTCGCGGATCTCGATTATATTCACACGGATGTTCCGTGACCTTCCAAGAATGCTTCACTGGGAGGTAAACGCGTTGGTTTGGCGACTTTTATCGATGATTTCTCAGATATGTCTCGGATATACACTACGAGTCACAAAGATGAAGTTCCTCGATATCTTTCTTAATTGGAAGAAAATGATCGAGACTCGTGACAAAGTGCGAAGATTAAAAGGCTCGATCCGATAATGTGGGCGCAGTATAAATCGATCCTTTCTTTAAAGTTTGTCAAGATGAAGCGGATAATCGTACATTTTTCGCCTCGTACACCACAACAGTAACGGAGTCAGAGAACGAATGAATCGTACTTTCTTGGCTGAGAAAGTTCGATGTATGCTATCTCATTCCAAATTGAGCAAGGCATTTTTGGGTCGGCTTTGTCATATGCAACTCATATAGTCAATGCACTTCTCAGCGATCGCATTAGATGGAAAAACTCCTAAAGAGGTAATTGGTCCGACAACCTGGCCATCGATTATGATTCATCGCTAATATTTGGATGTCCTGTGATATTTTTCATGTTGAATCCAAACTGATCCCAGAAAGCAAAGAAAGTTGTTTTTCGGGCTTTAAGGAAAGGAGTTAAAGGATTTCGACTTTCGCGTGTCAATCCAAGAAGATCGCCTTAAGCCGAGATGTTACATTCGACGAAATTGCTTTCACGAGACAAAACAAATCTCGTAGAAAGAGAATGAAAGTCCAAATACTCTTTTCTAATGCGATGCCGAGACTTCGAAGATCCAGAAAAGATTGCACCAATTACCGATCGTGGTGAAGATGAAATTGATGATCAAGTTAAGAGATCTCATTGAGCGAGTTAGGTTCTCTCACCATCACCACCGATTAATCGCCAGCCTTAATCTATTGCCACTACTCAATCGAGAAGCGGAGATTGTGAAGCCTACCAGATACACGGCATGGTAGCATTTTGCACTTCCAAGAATCGACGATTTGATGTCCCATGCACCATAGGTGTTAGCAAAAGAAATATAGTATGAAAATGGCAATGGATGAAGAGATGAAGTCTCTCCATCGAATCGACTGGGAGCTTTGGTTCAACTTTCCAAAGGAAAGAAAACTATCGGGTCGTAACGGGTTCCATGCCAAGAAGGAAAGCTGCTCTCCCCGATAAAGACAACATCGATACAAAGCGACCTGCAAAGGCTACGCCGTAAAGAAGGAATGTACTACAAACGAGGTATTCTCACCCGTTGTTAAGCATTCATCTATTCGGATACTAATGGCTTTGGTAGCACACTTGATCTCGAGTTAGCTCAACTCGATGTCAAAACACTTTTCTCAACGGTACTTTGAACGAAGAAATCAGATGTCTCAACCTGATGGCTTCAAAATTTCGTGACGAGAGAATCGTCATAAGCCGAGCAAGTCAATTTACTGGCTTGAAGCAATCACCGCGACAATGGTACAAGCGCTGATAGCTTCATCGTAGAGAAAAGACACACGTAGTCGGGGCTTGATCATCAGTGTATACTTTCTAAACTCCAAGACTCGTACCTTCATTTATTTGCTCTTATATGTCGATGATATGCTGATCGACGATCTACATGGCGTGAGATCGACAGTATCAGGTTCTGCTGAAGTTCGAATTTGAAATGAAAGATCTCTGGGAGTAAGCTTAAGAAAATTTTGGAAATCACAAGAGATGGTAGTCATAGTACAAAGGCTCCGACACGTACTCGCATTCAAGAAGTACTACAAAGGCTCGACACATTGATGAAAAACCAAACCAAGAGTACACCGCTTCCTCACTTTCACTCGTTGCATTAATGTCACCTAGCACCACCGATGAGTAAGCTAGCAAATGGAACGTGTTCTATATGCAAATGCAAGCTGATGTATGCAATGGTTTGCACTGCACTGGAGCATTTCCCACGCCGCAGTATGCGAGTACATGCATAATCCTGATAAAGGACACGGGAAGCAAAGGAAGGATTCTATGTTACATCTATGGTACCGTGGATATTGGGTTCAAGTTCGGTAGAGACAAGACCGAAGGTAAAACACCTAGTCGATATGTGATTCGACTTACGCTGAGATCTGATAAGTGCGTCGATCTACAACCGGTTATGTGTTCACAATGGCAAGTGAGGACCAGCTTGTCGAGATCAACATTGCAGCCAATCGTAGCTTTGTCTACTATGTAGGCTAGTAGTATACGCACGTACATTCAAAGTTCAAAGAAGCTTTATACGACTTCTCGCCGAGTAAGGATTGGGTATTGTTCGTAAGAACGCTGAGGTTTTCTCGCGACAAATGTACCCGAGTACCATTTGTTTGGCAAAGAACCAAGTTCATCATGGCGCACCAAGCACATCGATGTTCGATTTCATTTTGTTCGGGAAATCGTCGATGAAGGGAATGTTATACTCTCTAGAAAGCTCCGGAATTGCGTATAACCCCGCATACGCTACAAAGCGTGGTTACAGTGGATCAAGTTTCAACACCGGCTTGAACTTGATCAACATCTCTCGAGCTTAGTGGCGCATTTTAGGGGCAATATGAACTTTTTCGCCAAGGTGGAGATTGTTGAATATTGGCTCTAAAAGTAACAAATTAGTGGCATAATTTAGGGAAATTAGTGGCCTAATTTCAGGGCATGATTTAAGGAAAATAGTGGCATAATTTAAGGAAATTAGTGGCCTAATTTAAGGCTTAAATTATGGCACAATTTAGGAAAATGGAGTCTTTCTTCATCTATAAATAGGGAAGAGTTCATGCATTGAAGAACAAGGCAAAAATCATAAAAAAATCAGAGAGAGTATAAGCAAACTCAAAGAGAGAAAATACTTGTGAGTTTTGGGAAACACTCGGTAGACATTATTAGCTGAGGAAATCAGACCGTATTCTCGTATTCCTCGTATATTTCCTACTCCGCCCAAATAATATCTCGCTCGCCCCGTGGCCCTAGGCGAATTGCCGAACCACGTAAATTCTGTGTGTTCATTTTATCGCTTTGATATAGTCGTATACCGCTATTTATTGCTTCCGTCCACAACAACATGTGATGATAGTTTTAGATATAACGAAGTTAATCATTTTTAAAGAAAATTCTCATTGTTCAATTTATTTAGTAGAGAATCTCTCACTTGATAAAATGTAGGAAGTAGGAACAAATCATTTTATATTATGATTAATTTGTAAATTATAACAGGGTGACTTTTCTTTAATCAGATCTACCCAACAAAGCAGAAACAAATCTGGATTTCTTTCAAGAATTTGATTAGATTCATTCTGGTAGTATTGGATCTATTCATATTAGTAGAGCCCTGTTGTTTGGTGCTAATTTATAAATTCATTTAGCTTGTAATGTCAAAATTGTGTGAATATGGAGAGTGAGGCTAGGCGTCAAATAAGCTAATACATACCTTCTTAACTGAACTTGAACGTGAAAAAAACGCATGAATTTGTCTCCTCTTCAAATATCGTGTCAATCATATTTGTAATATATAGAAAGTAATAATGTACAATACATAGGATTTTGCAGGCTTCAATGAATAAATGGTACAGCTACTTCAAAACTCTCTCTCATGGTTAAGAAGTGAAGCTGAAATATAGAACTAAAATTGATTCAAAGCAAAAGTAGTTATTTTTTTTTTGTTACTGAAAATGAGGGGCCTTTAATACATACACTCTCACATCACATTCTTATCTATTGTCTTTAGTGAGTTTTTTTATTTTTTTATTTTGACAGCCTGCAGCTGGAACTCCAATTGCTGGTAAAGGTGTTACTATCTGCAAGTACCCTTCTGATCCAACAGTTGCTTTGGGGTATCTGTCTGTTGTCTTTCTTCTTGCAACAACAGTTTTGGGCTTTCTTTCACTGTTCTATCCTTACAAAGGAAGGGTCCTTCCACAGGATGCTCTCTTCAGGAGTACCAGTTTTGTTGTGTTCTTCAACATTGCTTTGTAAGCATATTTCTTTTGACCTAACTAACTTTACTGTCAATTTAATATGATGTTGAAATAGTTGAACACTATCTTGCATATACTTTTTAATTAGGTTTTCATAAAAGCAATATGTAATACTGGAATGGTTGGTGCTATTGCATTCTTCTCATTTAGTAGCAAGAGTAACTTATCAGTTTAAATTGCAGTTCAAGAAGGGCTCAATAAGTATAGGTATTGTGTGAGTTAAGGGTACAAGGGGGAAGTGACTTTGTATGGGCCGTTGTGCAGGAAGCTCAAGGAGATTAACATTTAGAATGTTTTTTTATTAGAGTATTTATTTCTAGCAATTGAAGATGACATGTCTGTTAAAGCCGGTATATATGAATTAGGTTTTTATTCTAATGATTGAGCACATCCAGTGCTTCAAATAATGGTAAACGATATTGACGCAACTGTTTTTGTTATTGCCAGAACAAGTTTGTTTGAAGTGACATTTTTATCCAACATTTATATTTGACAGTGTGTTGATTGTTGCTCTTTTATTGCATCACTCTTTCCTGCTCTTGGATGTTCAAAACAGTCACACTTTCTAACCCTATTTTCTTTGATGGTTGTGGTGGACTTGTACAGGTTCACAGCAGGTCTAGCTGCAGCATTGTTATTGTGGCCAACAATTTCAGAGCAACTCCATCTGTCACTCAATGTTCATTACAATCCCACACAGTGCCCCACTGCTAAGACTGGTCTCCTTGGTGGCGGCGCATTTGTATCTCTTGATTCAGCCCTCTTCTGGCTGGTATCCCTTATGTTGGCTGACAATGCTCGTGAGGACTATTTCGAAGAGATCAAACCCAGAGGCGAAACTGGGCAGGTTACCTCAATTGAATATGTCGAAACACTGAATTTAAAGGGAAGTGCATGATGTGAATTTTTTTAAAGTCAACTCCGACTTGGCTAGTACCTTCCATTTTAAGCATGCTGTTATATAAATACAGGTCAATGCATTAAAATGACTGGATACATTACTTTCGAGGTTGGATCACATATTTTATGGTTTCTACAGTTTGGTTACTTTTCCTTTACTGGTTAATTTAACGGTCACTTCAAGATTATGCTTTCAGTTTGCTTCTTAAATATGACTTCTTAAATACACGAAATTCCCTCCTATTGTGCTTTAGTGACATTAGGGCTAATGAAATTAAAGCACCATAGCAAATTTATATTTAAAATTAAACCCTTGTTCAAAAATAATCTCTTTTAAACATATATTTAACAGTAGTATTCACGTTCTAAAACTTTTCTGGAGGCATAGTATAGCTTGTTGACACTTCAATGGTTGTTTGGAGTTTTTTAAAATTTTATACTTTTGAACGTAATTAAAATTCATTTTTAAACGTAGTTAAAAAGTAATCAGTGGTAAAAAAATAAATAAAAAGACCATTCCGAGTATGTCGTCTTATGCAATATACAGTCATATATTATTATGATAACTGGATGGTATAAAACTGAAATTAAGATTCAAAAGGCTTGATCACTTGCTGCATTGAAATATTATTACTACGACGTGGAAAAAATATTTCGCTTATTATTTTATTTCATGGATGGTTATTAAATATATTTTTATTTTTGAAATAAATTATATGGTTAAAATTGCTTTAATAAAATTTAATGATTTGTAACTATTTAATCCTCATCCTTAAATTAGAATTTTCCAAAATCTAAAAACAACCAATATTCTCTCACAAAAAAAAAACATGGTTATATGATTCAATGATTTTATATTAGTTAAAAATTAGATATAATTATTTTAAATTTTAGATAATTTATACTAATTTTAATTAGATATTTATTAAATTTGATTAATCAGAATTTGGTCGATTGGTATTCTTATTTGTTGAAGTCGAATTAAAGACATGTCTAAGTGAACGAATAGTTGTTCAATTGGTTGAATTTTGATTGACCGTTGATCCTACTTGTTAGAGTTGAGTTTGACACATATTCAACTAAATTAAACATTTATCTAATTAATTGGATTTTGATAAGATGTTAATATTACTCGTTAGAATTGAATTAATCATATATCCATCTAAATCAACAATTGTTCAACATGTTGAAGTTTGGTCAACCGGTGATCCTATTTATCGGAGTATAGTTGGTCACATGTTCAATTAAGTTGAAAAATTGTCCAACTATTCGAATTTAAATTAATTGACAATCATACTTATCTAAGTCAAATTGAACGCACGATCAACTGATCGAGTTTTAATGTACATGTGACTCTAATCACCAATCGAAGTGAACACATGTCTAACTAACTATTATCCAATAATTATTCGTATAATTATTTACATGTGTTACTTTTCAATCCTATAATATTTATAAATAAATATTAATTATATTAATATTAATTTAAATGATAAAATTAACACCAACAAAAATTACATAGGAAAAATATATTTTAGCTTAATTAAAATTTGATAGCTATCCTACAGATTAATAATAAAATAATATATTTAAAAAATATATTATAAAGCGCTAATGATCAATAAGTTGGAAAAAAAATACTCCTAACAAATTTTAGTGAATAAATTAGAACAATCAATCTTATCATTAAAAAAAATTTAATATATTGATCGATATTAAATTAAATATTATTTAAATTAAATTATGATCATTTAAATTCTTTTGATATTCAATTAAATCTAATTCTATATTATTATAATGTTATTTTATTATTTAAAAGATTGAAGATATTTTTTTAAATTTTTAAATTTATGATGTACATGATAGAATTACTTTAAATAGAGAAATTATATATGGTGAGTTAAATGAGTTAAAATATAAGTGCAATAAATTTTTTTGAAAAACATAATTATTAATAAGTATTATACTAATTACTCGTTAATTACTGAATAATTTAGATAGTAATATTTTCAATTACTAACTTTATTTTTTACTCCTATTATTGGTTAAGTAATACATATAAATTTTATTTTTTTATATATTAACTTTTATTTAAAATATAAAAATAACTTTAGAAAAGTAAAATTTATACATATTATTTAAAAATTATGAGAGTATAAATAAAAATGCAATTTGAATCTCCTTTGAATGTTGCACATTTTTTCTTTTCGAACGTACAAACTTGTACAATTATTTAAAATTAATAAAAAGTGGAAGAAGAAAAAAAACAACCGCCAAACCCCAATACATAATATAATATATCCGATTCTACCTTTTACCCTAATTCAAGGAAGAAAATAAAATAACACTTACCCTAATTTCATTCCACCCCTTTTCCATACAAACGCCTCCCGTTAAGTATCCTTTCGAATCTTGCAGGTTGGTAAGCTCCATTGATTCAATGCTCATTGTCTCTCGCTATGTAATTTCTTTTTGTCGTTTAGTTTCATCTTGTTTCCCGTGAAAACCCACGAACATCTGGATCTTCAAAATTTATTTTAATAATATAGATCGAAATTTGAAGGTATTTTTTGCTACATTTAGATTATATGTTTGTTTGATTTGTGTTCCTAGGTGATTCAGAGAGCATGTACAACGGAATAGGGTTACAGACCCCAAGAGGGTCTGGGACAAATGGCTATATCCAGAGTAACAAGTTCTTCGTGAAGCCGAAGACTGGAAAGGTTTCCGGGAATACCAAGGGCTTCCAGGACGATCAAGGCACAGCTGGGGTCACAAAGAAGGCGAATAAAGACATCCTTGAGCACGATCGCAAGCGCCAGATTGAGCTCAAGCTCGTGGTGCTCGAGGACAAGTTGATCGATCAAGGCTACACCGATGCTGAGATCGCCGAGAAACTCCAGGAGGTTCGGAGGACTTTGGAAGCTGCTGCGGCTTCTGAAGATGGTGCTGGACCTACCGCCTTAACTGACAAGAAGTATGTTCGCTTATTTTTCCCCCTTTCTCTTAGCTAAATTACATGCATGAACTGAGGGTGAGAAGTAAAAGAAATTCGAATTGATGTAAACAGTATCTTCTTGTTCTTATTTCAGTTTGATTTTTCTTTCTTAATAGTGTGATCCGCTATTGATTTGAAGATGATTAATTAATTTTTATTTTTGGTTTGAACAGGGTTTCAGATACTCAATCTCACCAAATTGCTGCTAGGAAAGAGAAACAGATGGAGACACTAAGGGCTGCTTTGGGAATACGATCATCTGAACTTGATGAGCAAGCTACTGATGAGGTTGATGATGAACTAATAAATGGTTGGAATAATGGTAGAGATGATAGCAAGCATAGTGAGAGACGTGAACATGCCTTTCTGGATAGAGACTATGGGACAAAGAAAAATAAGGAGGATCAGAAAGCCGAGAAGGATGATAAGAGAAAGATTGATAAAGAATCTGCACGGAACAAGAAGGAAGAGAGTCGAAAGAAGAAGCATGTAGATGACTCTTCTGATTCAGATGGCAATGCAGGCCGTGGGAAAACAAATAAAAGGAAGCATCGTATGGATAGTAGCGGACATTGTTCTTCTGATACACATGTTGACAAGAGGAGCAAGAATGCAAAGAAGCATAAAATAAGTGGTAGGAATGATAGTGATGATTCTGATTATAGTAGCAGCAATGATAGTGATGATAAGAGCCAAGGAAGGTCTAGAAAGGACGTTGAGAAGCAAAGAAGATCTCATGTGAGGCAAGACTTAGACGATGATTGTACTCGAGATGAAAATTCGTTAAAGAGGAGAAGTAAAAAGGGGGAACAACATAGGAGAAGAGGAAGATACAGTGACATTGATTCAGATTCAGGTTCAGATACTGTTTCCTCTAATACTGGGTCAGATACTGACTCCTCAGGTTCAGAGTCTGCTTCCAGTGAGGACGACCAGAGCAAGAAGACTTCTCGAAAAGAAGTTGAAAAATATAAAAGGAGCATGAGGCATGACTCAGATGATTCTGATCTTGATGATTGGTCACTTAGGAATAAAACTGAGCGGGGAAAGCATACAAGTAAGAGAAGTGACTCTGAATTTGCTTCCAGCAAAGATGTGCAGAGCAATAAGAAATCCATAAAAGATTCTGATAAATCCAAAAGATCTAATAGAAGGCATGACTCTGATGTTGATTCTGGTTCTGATGATGAGCCAAACAAAAAAAAAGTGAAGCAGCATGCTAGAATGGAAAGACGACATGATTCAGATAGTGAATGTGATTATGAAAGGTCTAAACGAAGGGATGAAAGCGGCAAAAATCGTTCTAATGAATATTCCCATGCACGTAGAGATGACAGGAATGAGAAACATGGAACTAGAAAGGAAGAGAGAAAACATGGAAGAGATGAAAGTCATGAGGATAGTGAACATAGAAGCCACAAAAGATGGGAGGAGGAAAGTGATGAACGGGATAGAAGAACGGGTTATTCTAAGAGAGCAAGAGTTGAATATACCAGGTCTAGTAACAGAAAAGGGCATGAAAATGACAGCCGTTATATTGATAGGGACAGGCGTGGAAGCTGATACTGTTTCGCTGGGTAAGTTACTAGCCTGAGTGGAAACTACTTATATTATATTGTTGTCTTTTGCAGTCCTTTAAACACGTTTGATATTTTGGGTTCATTGAGAAATGCATTATGATTAATAGCTTAATTACAACATGTTTCGTTTAATTACAACATGTTTCGTTCAAGTTTTAATCGAGTCATTTAGGAGGCAGAAGTACAAGTTCAATTTGCTCTTGATAGTTGCAAATTTTCTGCTTTTTGGCTACAGCCTAGCTTGGTTAGAAAGAACAATATTAAGTTCTTGATAGTTGCAAATTTTCTTCCTTTTGGCTACAGCCTAGCCTGGTTAGAACAAACAATATTATTTTTGGGCTGCCATCTCTTTTGGTGCATCCTGGATCACCATTTTTTTTATCATTTTCATTTAATTAAATACAAAGCATACATCTAACTTTCATAGACTATATTTCCATGAAATCATCTTCTGTAGTCGCTAAATCATCAGCTTTGGATGTTTCAGGGGTTCTGAAAACTTACGCTAATTTCAGTTTGTTGAACCATTGATGCCGTAGTCGAGCAGACGGTGATGGGCACGCTGAATTGGGACGATACGAAGAAGAATTTAATGTAATAATGCTGCTAGTTTTTCTTCTTTCAAATGCTCTGCTTGTGTAATAAAAAAGGAGACAATTTCTATTATTATTTTTGTCCTTGTTATTGTTGTTGAATGTTGTGAAATAATTTATTAAAAGGAAGTTGCCGATTTCGTCCCCCAATTAAACGATTAAAGTCATTTATCAGAATCTTTATCGGAGTGATCTACACTCTTCATAATATAGGACTTGCACTTGACACCCCGATTCAGAATGACATTAGTAAGTAAATAAAGGCACAACACACGCATTAACAAAATGAGCATCGACACTGGGATGATAGACCTAGAAAGGTTTGACACCGGGAGGTCCTCTTTTCTTTCCTTCAAAGTGAGCTAGCAGTGCAGATACCACCACACACTCAAGTTTGGTATATCGGAAACAAGAGCCGGGTCTAGAAGAGCTCTTCTAGATTAGGGCAATTATCTAAGCTTTTCAGATCCCTCACATTCAACTAAAGTCTTCCTGTTTGTGGATGTTTCAGAGGCTTTTTTCCACATCGATCTGGAGCACCTATAGAAGATAGGGATAAAATAAATATACACAAACCATGCAGTACAACTTACAGTTCAAAATTGTAGCTTAACCAAACAATGCTTATGTTGTCGCCATGAGATACACTACACCAAAAAAGTGGTTTTGTAAAGTCATATCCCTTATCATAGTTTAAAAAAGGATGGAAATTTTTTTAATTTAAAAATAAATAAATTAAAAATCATTCAATAATTTACCGGTCAATTTTTTTTTTCAACTCATCATTCTACTCACTTTTCTCTCCTTCCTTAATTCTCGACTCCATTTTCTATTTTTTATTATAAATAAAAAATAATAAAAATAATTTATATTTATATAATAAAAAATATTTTTTTATAACAAATAACTTATCAAAATTTTATTATAAAATAATTTAAAATAATAATAATAAATTATAAAATAATTATAAAATTTTAAATTATTAAAAACTTCACTAAATAGTTACAATAATTTTTATGAAAAATTATTGACATTTTAAAAAAATAAATTATTTAAGATTAAAAAAATTAAAAATAAATTACATTGTAACACATATCTTTAATATTATTATAATTTTAATGATTACTAAGATAACAAATATTTATTAATAATAATTTTATTTAAGTATTAAAATATAATTAATTAGATATAATTTATATATTTTATTATATTAATAATAAAAATAAAAATAAAAATATTATTATATTAGATAATATTTTAACGCAAAATTTGCGATATAATGTTCTATGTTTGTATTGTATCTTGTATAAAGTTGGATATAGAAGCTTCACAATTTTTTTTAATAATTTAATTATTTTTTATATCATAATTATAATTATAATTATAATTATATTTAATAATAATAACAATAATGTTAATGTTTTGTAAAATAAGATTCTTTTTTTATTTTATTTTTAAAATAAAATTGATTAAAAAATTGGCTTTTTAAGTTTAAATTTTGCCCATTTTTAAACTAAAATACAATTTAACACTTTTCTAAACTATTATATGAGATATGCCTCCTGTATAGCAAAAAATGTCTTTTTTGAACCCCCATTGTCCAAATCCAGTGTCTCGGAGATGAGTCTATAAAAGCTAAAGTATTGCTATATGCATGAAAGTCGTTGCTTGTATTAAATGTAAAATTGACTCAGAAGGACAAAGTAATTGTTAAACTAATTTTACTAACAGGTGATTAATTAAATTATACCATGTGTATATCATGCATCAATTTATGATTAAAGCCATTTTTATAAAAGCCATCTTATACAAGCACTGAGGAATGCTTGTGAGTGCTGGCAGAGTATGTTGCACCAATAATATTTGCAAAACCCGCAGGAGTTTTAGCAGAATCTCTCATGTTTTTTTCAAGTGTATTCATTCATGTAATAGATACCAAAAGTAACTATAAATTAATTCAATTGAGAATATCTATTCCTTGGGATGAAAATAACTGTTTCTTTTTTATTTTGTTTTTCTACGCAATTAGATCTTCAATAGCAACAAATATATAGTACATAATTTTCTTTTCCTACGAGTTCGAGCAGTAACAAAAATAAAGGAAACCGAGAACTTTGGAACATTACATCGTAAATTCTGAAGACCCTCAACAAAATGGCCCAAACAGAAGACTACCAAAAGGAAATTAATATGCAAACAATGTACAGGTGTATAACAAGCCATGCATGTGATCTGAGTGTTTAAAAAGCATAAAGCACTATGCATTTCCCCGGAAAGATTCACAACATTTCTCGGACATCCAAGCAAACCCATAAAATCCATTTCATACATACAAGTACGACCAAACTCATAAACTCCATCCATCACACTAACTCTAAGCCTCAAGTTGCACTGCCAGAATCCCCCTCTCAATCAACTACATCTGATTCTGCAACCTTCTCACTTTCCCCCTCAGTTTCAGGACCAGTTACTGCAGTGATGCTGCTTGTGAGTATACTCTCACTTGGAGAACCATTAGGGTTGCTCACTGTACCACCAGACACACTTGCTGTTAAGGCGGTTATTTCATCAGGAGATAAGTCTGATGTCACGGTGCTTATTGTATCACCAGATACACCTGGGGTCAAGGTGCCTAAATTAAGAGAGCTAGTACCAGAAACTTGCTCTGCGGATTCTTTTGGCCGGTTTAGGGCATGACAATGTGGGCAATAGTAGGTGATGAAAGGAAATTCTTCCTTCTTTGCGAGCCCTGTACATGAAATAATGGATTATTTTCCTCTCCACTGGAAGAAAGCAACTAAGGATGCCACAAAATTAACATTGCAAAGAAGCAAAAAAGAAAAGAAAAAAATATCAACTCTTGCAAAGGATGTGGAACCCAGACCACTCACCATTGTGCATGCGGCAGTTCCCGCATATTAAAGCATAGGATTGAGTCGGATCCTCACCCACAAGTAATGCTGCAATGCGAGAAATCCATCCTCCATCATGACCAGACTGTCCTTGGGGAATGTGATGGTCAACAACTTGATTATGGTCAGGAGTAGGAGCACTATCACTGTGAGGTGATGCTGCTTCTGAGGAAACCATAGGAGTGATCCCTGTACTAGTGGATCTCATGTTTGGCTGTTTCCTGTTTCTAAGTCCACCAGATTGAACAACTTCAACATCATTGCTCTTTCCTGTTGGGGCATTGCCAGTAGATTCATCTCCCAAGTACACTTTCAGCCCTGATTCTGCACCCAACTTGGATGCTAAAACAGTTGCAGCTGCAGCCTTTGCCGCTGGGTCAGGATCATATCTCTGCAAAAACTCCTACCTTAAGTACATGATGTAAAACAATATGCAATTTCAAGTATTACATAATTGTACATTTGCTCCATGAAGAAGCACATGGACAGCAAAAGTGGGGCAACTGACTAGGCACTATATGGCTCAACTTTGAGATAATTTTAATTGTCCTCAAGAGAGCCTCATAGAATAGACAGCCGAAACTACTCAATCATATTAAGTTTTAATTATAACCCTCAAATTTTAATATTTTTTAAATCTATTTTAGCTCAATAAATGACTTTTGTTAATGTTTTACCTCATAATTATTGTTTTGCAAATTATTCACAGACATCTTTTAGACTTTTTTAAATTGATTATTTATTACTCTGTCAAAAAACTCTCAAGAAAAGATAAAAGAGGCAAATGTATTCAGATTTAATGAACTTAAACAAATAGATTAAAAAAAAATGTGTTACTTCAAGGCAGAAGCCAACACGGTGAAGCTTCAAACATAGAGCATTTCGAAGTTTTCTGTGCAAGAAAAGGTACTGAGCACAATTAGAGAACATAAAATTATTTTAATGATCACCTGAATAAGCTGTTGAGTAGAATAATAATTTGTTCTTTCTTTGAGTTCATTAATTTTCGCTTGCCTTTCAGCTCTAAGCCTTTCCAGAGTCTTTTGATCCTTCAGATCACCTAAACAATCAAGTTAAGACCAAAAAATGTCATCAATAGCATAACTTGTTTGCAGTGTCAAAGCTCTAACCCATGCAGACACAACAGGTAAGAGTGTTACATTACAATATCTAATAATTAACAGGTAACAGGAAAGAGCACAAAGATTATTAGCACACTCCACTGAATTAGAGTACGCAACTACAAGAAAAAACATTCAAGCTTCAGCAAGGTGATACATCTCCTTTTGTGAATAATTCCTTAATCAATACAAGAAATCCGAAAAAATTGTTAGCTGGACAACTTTAGATTTAATGGGAGTGTTGAACGATAAAATCCTGAGTAAATTGCACCAATGCCCCCTAAACTTTTTGTCACATTAAGACCATCAACCTCAAATGTATTACAAACAGCACCATTGAAAAAAAGACAAAAGATGGTATATGAAACTAAACATAGAAAGCATAGAATAAAACCAGTTACACTCACGGATGTTCTGTGCTCCATTGTAGAAACTGGATATAGTAACAATCAACATTTGACACTCTAGGCAAACAAAGTAGAAATGAGCTTCAAGTAAAAGAACCAAACACATGGAAAGACTTTAAATCAAGATCAAGGATACCAATTAAACAACAGGTGCCATGACTAAAAGATCAAGTAAAACACCTCCTAACAAGTACAACTTCAAAAAGGGATCAAAAGCGGAACACTTACGCCTCTTTGTCCATCCTACCAATGCTGAATGAGAAAAATAAGAGAAAACAGGCCATATAAACACTGGCAAGACATACACTGCCCTCATCTTCCAGTCCAAATCTGTTGATCTGGTCATCATAACAGCAAAACCGACTGCTAGAACCTGAAAACTAAAACAACTCTTAGCAAAACTAAGAAAATTAAATTTGGCGAAATATGGGAAATCATCTTTTTTGTGATAAATCAAATGGAGCAATAATAAAATACATAAATACATACTTTTAGAAGAGGCAGGGGGGGAAATGATTAACTGATCATGAATACAAGTGGAAAAAACCAGAACTCAGTTCGTTGTCTCAGCATAAGACTACAAGTCACTTTACTAAAGTACGTTAATGAACTACTTGGTTTCATGTTACCTATAATCTCCAACTCATAACATAATAAAAAAAGGAAAATAAAATAATTACCTCGCAAAAGAGGGAAAATAGAATAAGCTGCCTACTCCTCAACCTCCAGGTTTGAGCCCTTCTTTTGATTCGAGCTAGAACAGCAGCTTCTTCTTTATAAATATATTTAAGCCGCTTCTCAAAGTCATCTCCATGTATCCTAAAAATCCTATTCCAAATTCGAGATATAATGTTTCTCTTTTGCTCCTTCTTCTTCGATGTACCAGTGGAAGCAGGTTCTTTCTTCTCAGCTTCCTCGACAGCTTTATTATCGGCCATTTAATTTTCCCTATATACAACATAAACAAAACCGCAAACTCAACAATAATCAATACCAGAACTCGATTCACTCAATCGATACAAACCGAAACAAATATAAATAAACAAACACGTACATACATCTCAAATGGATCAAATAGTCAAAATAAAAACATCAAACCTGTAAACGTTGAAAGAAATGGCGATGGATCTAGAACGTTCCAACAATCAAATAATCACTCTCTTCTTTATCTAATTTTGGACCACAGAAAGACGGGAAAAAATTAGAAAAATCGGTAATGGAGAACGTAAAGGCAACGCAAACGCAAACGCAAAGCTTGGAAGAATTCAACGAAAGACGCGTTTACAGAGAGGGAACAGTGTACGGATAGAGTGACAGTGGAGAGATGAAAATTTGGTACAAGGAAGCAGGAGATTGGAGAGTCCAAAAATTGAGGGTTTTGCTTTGCTTTTGCTGTCTCTCTTCGTTCTTCTTTCTGATGGGACAAAAAAAAGTTTTCCTCTCTGTCATAATTACGTTAGCCTGATTAGTTATTTCAACATTTTATCTCTTTTAATTTCAGTTTATTGATTTAAATAATTAATTCATAATTTATTATCAATTCAAAATTAATACATATAATATATACATTATTATTTCCTTTTTTAAAAAAAATTAATGTGATATATTGATATTATTTATTTTATATTTATACAATCAAATATGATATTATTTCTATATATTATACTTCACAACTTCAATAACAATAGATTGATTAATGTTCGAGAGAGACTAGTTCTCAACCAACTTAATGTAATTTCTAAAGTATAATTTTTATAAATATAAATATTTATAACATTTTTAGATTTGTTTTGATTAATTATAATAAGTTTTATTCGGATTAAAGGACCATTTTATTTAGAATTTACTCTCATGTTGATTTATTATATATGATAAAAATTAATAAACCACTGCAGTTTCATAACAAAAATTAAAAAAAAAAAATCAATAGTTAAAAATAATATGTAATAATATTCGGCGTTATCAACACACCAGTTACCACGTGAAGGCACGATTTGTATTCCTTAGACCTCAAAAGTCGAACCTATCCTCCTCCTCTCTTCCCGTTTTACGGTTAAACCGAATTAGCGCTAAGTTCCCCATCATTCATTACTTAATATTTCTAAAAACAACTCTCAGTTATTTCCAATTAAGATTACAAAAAGTAAAATAGATAAATTTTCATTTTATTTGGTAAATAATTTGCATTTTTTAAAAAGAATTTATAAAATATAAAAAATAATATAATTAAAATTTATAATAAATAACATCTGATTAAATGAAATCCAAAATTAAAAAAAAAAACTTTTTTTATAACGAAAATGTATAAAGTTGATACAAAAAATATTATTTTTATAACTATAAATTTTAAAAAAATTATTTTTAATCTTTTCTTAAAAAAATTGATTCAAAACGTTCCCTTAAAAAAAGTATATATATGGAATAAGTATTTATTTTATTACTAGTTAGTAAGAGAAATTAAGATAAATTTATAAAATAAATCAAAAATTAAGGAAGTTTTCGAGAATAAGGAGAATTAAAATTGACTAGATCAAGCCGAAACCACAAAAATAGTTAAACAACAAATTTTTTTCTTTATTCTTATTTTTTAAAGTAACTTTCTATTTATTTTCAAATTTTTCAATCATATTTTTTATGTGACTATATATCATTAGTATTAAACCTAAAAGTTTAGACTATTGTTACTTAAAATGTGAATTTTTTATCTATACTAAAAATATGATGGATGAATTATTTCTTTATTTATATTTTTTAATTTAAATAAATATTGCAGTAATTATTCTATAATTTTTTTTTATTTATGTAGAGTTAATTATAATATAGTTATTTCTTCGTACGAATAAAGGTGAAATTAGATATATTTTATTATGTTTTAGTAAATTTTCTTTTATTTATATAAATAAAGTTGTTTCAAGTTTCACTGTGTTTCAAATATTCAAGTAATCAAGACATCAAATATCAATTTTTTTTTTAAATATTTATAATATTATCCATTATAAAATCCAAATCTGTACAGACCTGAAAAAGATTGAAAATAATGCTCAAAGAAATTTATTTATTGGTTATAAGTATGTTATTATGGTTTTTATTTATTTTCATATATATATATATATATATTATTTCTTCCTGGTGAGATAAATAAAGCAAATAATTATCTTATATCTTTTATTTACATTTCCTCTTTCGTGGGAGAGAAGAAAAAGAAACGAATATTTTGAGAAAGTGTAACCTTTTATTTTATTTTCTACACCAAATCTCTGTAAAGCATTTAGCTTTAGAGAGAGGATGAAACTTGATCGTAAAGAGGAGGGTCATGACTCTTAGTTTACAAATTTATATGTGGGAAAAAGAAAAAGAAAAAGAAATAAATAAATAAAGCAATTATATTATGGATAAAACAAAAATTTACATTTTGACTCTGATTTATTAGAACTTAGGAACGAAGCTAGGAGGCACAGGACCTGTATAACAATCCCATTACTTTTTACCTTAATTTATCTTATTTTATATTTTATTTAATATTTTTAATATTATCTTATCTCATTTTATTTTATTTAGATTGTAGTTGTAACGTGCATAAATTTTAATATATATAGTGTAATTTTTTTTATTAAATCTATATTATAAATTATTATTTATCATATTTTCGTTATTTTGTATTAATAATTGTCTCACTTAAGATTATTAGAGTCAAATAAGATATTTAAGTTAATATCATTTCATTAATATATCATCTCATTAAAAATTAAGTGAGATTATAAGTGATATATTTAAAAAATATATAGATTATTTTATAAATTTCATTAATATTTTATTTCAATTAATAATTCCAAAATTTAGTCTAAATTCTCACAAGTCTAATTACAAGTATACAAGTTGTTTCGATAAAAAAAATTCATCTAAGCATCCCATAACACAAAGGTTTATCGATGGACTAGAATCTTGATTGTCATAGACTAGCTAAGATGACAAGTAAGTATCATTTCGATCGAGTGGAAGGATTCATTCAATATTTGGCTAATCAAAGTGAGCATTATGATATTCTTAAAGTAGTATCTGGCTAACAAGCCTTTCCATGGAAAATCCAAGGGAGTATCATAGAGCAATTGGACTCTCCTCAAACAAAGCACAATAAGATCAACATATACCACACAAGACTACTCTTGCCCTTCCTTTAGCTCTCCAATTTCTTATGCCACAGTGGGTGGAATATCCTACACCATGAACTTCACTTGAACCACCACACTTAGCCACCACATTGCCTATTCTTCCTTGACCAATAACTTGTTTAATAGAACTCTTAGACTATTCCCCATAATCTAGACCTGTGCAGACCAATACTAGTATAAAAAATAAGGTCATCCACAAAAGGCATATTCTCCTTCCAAGCATTATGTGGGCTAATCTTACTAGATTGATCCACCCTATTGGCATCAGCAAGATCACTTGAACACTTATTTTTAGCTGAAAATGTCCTTCCTCTAACACCTTTAATCATGTCACTCACTCATATTGCCATATCAGGTGGGAGAACGGTATCCATTGCCTGCTGCCCCATCCCAATAATACGTGTTTATAAACCACCCGTGCACGCGTGGGCTCTCCATTTAGGTAGCTTCCCGGATCTCCCGCAATAAGCGGGAGTGGTTCCGCCGAACGAAGTTTTAGTTGGTTTGTTTTCGTATGATGATTGCTCGCAAATGTTACCGAACATAAACTTTTGGTTTTTCTTTAATCTTAAGAAAAATAAGAATAGAATTAGGAACAAAGTTACATCTATGTGAAAGGAGTCACGTGCTCCTTTAAATTTTTGATAATGATTTTTTCTTTATTATATTTATATTTATTTTATAGAAATACATAATAGTGTTCCTTCTCAAGTTTATAATTTGAATATTATTTTTTCTTTCCTTTTGTTATACTACGTATTCATTTACATTTCTCATATCTATATTTTTTATTTTTACTCTATTATTATACAACTTTTGCTAATTGGACTCTAGTAAAGTGATAAATGTTTAATATATTCTCATAAATTTTAGGAAAATTATATCAAATAGCACCCAAAACTTATATATAATAACAAAATAGCACCCAATATTGAATAAGTTCAATTGGATGAATTTCAATATTGAATGAGTTTAAATGATCGTAGTTATATTTGAACAACATCCAATTGGACAATATTCAATATGAAATAATGGGTCAAATATAACTTGAGTCCATTTATTATCCAATGCCTAGAGTTTTCCAGTCCCAAACAAATATACAGATAGTTAAATAATACTTATTTGACACCATAGGCAAGGTTATGGCTTATGACCATAACAATAACAATATGGATTCTCTCTAACAACGTACCATATAACCATTTATGACATTTAAAAACAAGGTAAATTTGGTGATATGACATTTAAAAACAAGGTAAATTTGGTGACAAACGCATTGCTTCTTTGATGTTATTAAATTGTTGAATTAAAATAAAGAAATAATGGGAACTCAAATATATTTAACTATATTTTAACAAGAATAGATACAAAACTATAATAACTCTTAACTTACTCTCACCTAATTCTCAAATATATTTAACTAAATTTTAACAAAAATAGATACAAAACTATAATAACTCTTAACTTACTCTCACCTAATACTCTCGTTACATTATCTTAGATGTACACAACTCATATCACACACTTATATGTATATTACTTCCTCACTCACTTAATACCAAACACACACACATATATATATATAGCTTAAATAAGTTGATTGTTTACTAATTTTCTAAAACCTTCTAATAACATGATCTTCTAATAATATCTATAGGAACTTGCTATAACTTTTAGTAACATGATTTATAGTAATGTCTACACATATATTAAATTATATATGCAAACTTCCTAGAACCTTCTAGTAACATGACATTCTAGTAATTTCTACACATATATTAGAATACATACTTATTAAAATATTACTTATAAATTTTCTAGAATAGAATTGTGTAGAGTTAGTGATGCTTCTCTTAAATCTCCCCCTTAACACCAATTCTCTGTTGTTCCTCCTTTGTTGATCATGCCAAGTTGATGTCGTCACTCTTTAAATTTTGCAACCCAAGTCCTTTGGTATATGTCTGTTATTTATCTCAATTATATGTCTCATTGTAGTACCTTTTTCTTGAATAAAATGATTATGCACCTTTATATAATGGGTTCATGCATGAAACAAGGGATTCTATGCCATAAGAATATTTGATAAGTTAACTATCACAATATATTAGTATTGGATACTCGAATGTTTGGTGTAAATCTTCAAAGACTTGCATACATCAATCACGTATACTCTTAAGATCCCCCTAATGTTGCTATGTATTCTACATTTGTGGTTGACAATGACATAATAGATTGTCTCTTGCTACACTAAGAAACTGCTCATCCCACATAATCAACATTGCAATAATCAACCATCATGCATTCTTCATTTTTCTTCTATAGGAGTCCAAGATCAAGAATTCATTTCAAGTACCTTAGTATACGTCAGACTATCTCTAAGTGGGTCTTCTTTGGTTTTTGCCTATAACTGCTTACCACTCTTATTGCATATGAAATGTATGAATGTGTCAACGTTAGATAGATAAGAGTTCCCACCAATTATGGGTACATAGTCCCATCCTCTAAGTCTTTTCCTTCATATATATAGAGCTTGATGTTGGCTTCCATTGGTGTGGATATTGGCTTGCTTTTTAGCATCCCAAAAATTATAAGTAAATCTTTTGCATAGCTTATGTTGGCACAGGAACAAGCGCTCCTTAGTGTAATCCACTTCTAACCTAAGGAAATGTTTTAATTCTCCAAGTTCTTTCATTTGGAAACGTATTGATAAATTATCTTTAGCTCTGTAAATTTTTCTCTCGTCATTTCCTATGATGATTAACTCATCAATGTATAACATAATAATTGTTATTCTTGTTTTGTCTTTCTTGACGAACAAGCTTGAATCAACAGGTGTTACCACCTAACCTCTCCTAGTTAGGAACTCCGCAATTTTCCATACCATGTTCATGATGCTTACTTTAACCTATAAAGTGTCTTTCTTAACTTGCATACATAAATGGATGATCTTTATTCTCAAAATCTCTCGATTGCTTTATGTATATCACTCAATCCAACTCTCTATGTAAAAATGCATTTTTTACATCCATCTTAGCCTCTAACCTTTGTACGTTGGGAGTGCTAGTATGACACATACTTTTGTTAACTTTGCTACTAAATTGAACATCCCATCATAATCCAATCCAAATTGTTGAAGAATCCTCGAGCACCAGTCAAGCTTTATATCTCTTTATAGCTCCATTAGGGAGAGTTTTAACTTGTAAACCCATTTACACAAAATAGGTTTTATATCCTTTGGCTTCGACAGTAATTCCCAAGTTTGATTTTGCTTTAAAGCTATAATTTATTCTTCTATGGCTCATCCATTTGAGGCTTTGAAATGCCTCCTTCTATGTCATTAGTTCTTTTATATAATCTTTTTGAAAAAGTGCATTATTAACATACATGAGTTTTAGTTATATGACACTCTTTGGTGCTTTGTGATGTACACCATCTTGCTAAGGACAATGTAATTCCTTAAAAATTTCAACTCTTTCTTCATTGTTCGAGTTTTGATCCTCATACTCCTCTATCATAACAGAACTTGATGCTAACTCCATTGGCACTTGTATGAGCTTTTCCTCATGTTCATGAAAATTATCTTCTAACTCTACTTAGCATTCATTAAGCTTATCATCAAGCTCGTAAGTGCTACTTACCAACTCTTCTTGGCCTTCGTTGAGCTTTTCCACAAGATCATCGAAACAACTCATTAATTCTTCCTAGCCTTCTTTAAGCTTCTCATCAAGCTCACTGAAACAATTTTCCAACTCTACTTGGCTTTCACTGTTGCTTATTGTAAAGAATGCCCCAACATCCCATTCCTTCTTACTAGAAGTAGAGTCTTGATCACTTGAGGTTGCAACATTACCTTCCATCATTTTCTTCCTATATCGGTAGTCTCTCACGTAATGACATACTTTTCCACACATATAACATAGGCCATTACACTTTTTTTGCCTCTTGAATAGACATTTCTTCTTGTTATTAATGTTTTGTGCTTTCCCAGTTTGAGGACCTTATTTTTCTATACTTTCTCCATTTTTGTTTTTTTCCTTTTGCCTAACTCTGGTTACTAAATAATGCTTCCTCATGTGACAATTTTAAAGATCGTTCACCCATTTTTTTTAAATAAAGTCTCCTTATTAAGTAACATATTTTTCAATTCTATTAAAGGTGGTGGGGGAGACCATCCTTATATTACTGTATTGTATGGACCATATTTAGAATTTAATCCATTAATTATGATTCTTCTCATTCTATCCTCATCAATTTTTTGTTTTAGGAGTCAACTCTATTATCTCTCGATAAAGATTTCAAACCTTGAGGAAGTATATGTTGATGGACAAGTCTCTTTATGGCGTGGTCATCAATTCTCTCTCTAAGAATTAGAGTTGGGTCTCGTTCTTTTTGAAAAAAAGTTTTGCAAAGGTCTCCCATATTCCACTTGGTGTTTCCATGTCATCAACGTGTCACTTCAACTCCAACATAACTAATGATAGTAAATCATATTTAACTATTCCTACCTTTCTACACCATTTAGGATATGGATTGAAAGTTCTTCTAGGTGAAGTTGTCTTAGTTTCACTCGTTACCTCCCATACATATTGCCCTTGCAAGTAGGCCTTCGCCAAAGAACACCATTCTCTGTAATTATAATTGTTAGGCTTCTCAGCTCTTTATATATCTCTCATTATTGTGACTTGGTAAACCTTTGTGTTTACCCAAGTAAGCTTACACTTGATCAAGCTTCATAATCCTTCGTGATTGTGCATGACTACACTAGACTCTAATAGAGATTTGGCTCCTTGATCAACCCGATTTGATACTAATTGTTGAATTTAAAAAACAATAATGAGAGTTAAAATATATTTAACTATATTTTAACAAGAGTATAGACAAACTATAATAACTCTCAACTTGCTCTCACCTAACATACTCTCACTACATTTTTCTTAGATGCACACAACTCACATCACACACCATATGTATTTCATTTCCCCACTCACTTAACACCAAACACATACATATATAGCATAAGTAAGTTGATTTCTTATCAACTTTTTAGAAAGTTTTAATAATATGACCTTCTATTAATGTCTACACATATATTACATTATACACATCAACTTTCTTAAACCTTCTAATAACATGACCTCTAGTAATTTCTACACATATATTGAATTATATACTCATTAAGATATTACCTAAGAATGTAGAAAGTTAGTGATGCTTCTCTTAACACTTCAATTTTAACAAGTTTCAAACAAATAATATACTATGCTTTTAAATAAATACTTATTTGGTGATGCACCTTGATCTTGACATAATAATATTAGATTATGAATGAGGCTGAAGGTTAAGTCATGCCTTTCAAAGAGACCTTTCCGTCCAAGAATCCTAAAGCATAAAAGGACACTTTGTTTCTAACTGTTTCTGGAGCTTCAATATCCTGAATCATTTCCTTTGTTTTAAAAACAAGACAATCCAATGCACTCCTATGGCTACTTCCTGGTGATGTTGACCTTGAGCATTATTGTACTTTTCATTCTAAAAGGTTTTAAACAACATGTAGCTTACAAATAATGTTGAAGAAACAATAAAGTATTCATATTGGAAATTAGCAAAACAATGAATTTGTGTCATATTAATTTGCACATATCTATGTTAAACATTCAATAATTCATGTTATACATTGCATTACAGTGGGAAAAAAACTTTGGAGCTTAAATTGACTTTGAATTTAGTCCATTGTTCAATTATATTCAGTTAGATAAGTACATAGGATCATTTACAAGACTTAACATACAAAGCCTCATTTATGCAAAACATTTTCTTCTCTTACCTCATCTCAACCTAATTGAAAAAGAACACTAAAAGAATCAGGTTCAATTTTTAATGATAAAGAACCAAAACTTTAAGTTATTTGTCTCCTACTTAGGAATATGATTCTAGTATCTGACAAATGAAAACCTACCAATCAGTATTGTTGGGCAGATTTTTATCAAGCATGAGTAACAAAATGTCATTGATCTATGTCACAATTTGACTGGTCAATATTCAACAATATAATCAACAAATAATAATAAATATGATAGCATATTTAAAGAATATTCTCCTAATGTGGTAAATATCTTATTTATTTAATATTATGAAAAAATATTATTAGATATTTCCTACATATCTTCATGAGTATCAACCTATAAATAGGCTTGATCTTTCACTGTTCCAGATATGTTATCTATTTTTTATTAAGTTTTAGTTTTTTTGTTAATTATAAAAAAATAATTTAGGCATCATAGTGAATTTGACACTATCTAATGTCTCTATTTATTGTTTTGTAGGGTTTGAACTTTAGTAAAAGAGAAGAATGAGGCGATTAAAATTTGACTTCAACAAGTACTAAAAAGGCATGTATACTAAAATATTTTGAAAGTTTAAGGTGTGTTTACCTCCAAAGATTAAAGGGCATTTCAATAACTCATCAACACAATATTTTTGCAACTTCTTTGCCACTTAAGCTACTTCTTTATGCTATACCTTTTTTTAGTAAAACTCTCATATCTGAATTTGTTTTCTAAATCAATAGTTACAACTAAGTTTTAGTTCATGATAATTAAATCAAAATCATAAATAAAAATTGTTCAAATGATTTCGTCATGTTTTGACATAGTTGTAAGCTTCATCTCTTTGGCTTTGAACAATATAAAAGCTTTCACATCGATATTTCTTCCCTAAGAAATCCAATTAAACTTCCTTAATGTATACTAGTCCTTATGTTCCTTTGTACTTTTCATAATGCAAGCATAATGATAGATACAACTTTATATCAAATGTTTCTATTACTCACTTCAAATAATTACCTAATCTAAATAGATTAGTTTGTCAAAAATTTGTTAGAGGTAAAGTAAAAAGTAATAATATGGTGAAATTTATAAGAATTATCGTTCTCATTACCTATTAAAAACTATGAAAAATGTTGCATAAGTATTTAGAAAGTACATTTTGTACACAAACAATGTCATTCTTACTAAAAGTACTTTTTAAAAAAAATTACATCTAGCATAAACAAAAACAAACATCTTAAATATGAGCATGTAAGAAAAGGTGGTGTCTTTGCCCCTCTAAGCACCCGACGAAAATTCCAATCGATTAAGGTGGATAAAGACGAATACTTTGGAAATAATGGAAACAATACGATCATAAGGGACTATTTGCTCATTAGAGATAATTTTAAATGGTATAGTATGAAATATGATGAGATTTAAATAAAACAATACAACTTTAATTTATAAACTTATTAAAGACATTAAATAAAATATGATATATATAAAGGATTAAAGACAAGATTCTTCTCATTTACGTGTGACAAAAAATGATCAAATATACATATAAAAATTATTAAATTAGTTTATTTATCTTTTTGAGACAATATCAAAATTAACATATGCATGCAAACAAATAATATTTAAAATTTAAAATTGTTATTTATATATATATAATATAAAATATTATTTGAATATTAAATAATTGAAATTCAAATATCATCCTTGAGTTTTATTTTTCAAAAAACTCCAAATAATAAATTCTTTTGTTTTCTCAACTGTTGTGGAAGGAAATGAAAGTTTTCAAGTTGAAAAAGAAAATGAGAGAAAAGAAAGAAGAAAAAGCACAAGAGGAAAATATTGCACTCATTACTTTGATATTGAAAAATGGAAAACTAAATACTATTTTATGTGTGGTCACATTGATATTTATAGAAAAAACTAATTGTAAATAATAATTGTTCATCAATTTTTGTTTTCTCTTTCATCTAACAAAACACTCGTTACAAATGATGACTAGGCATAATTGAATTTTATTCTTCAGCTTTACTATAACGTTACACTATCTTTCTTGTTGTTATATATGTTATAGTAGCTCCTTTTTGTAACTCTTTTTCTTTGAAATTAGGGTTATCATTTTCTTACTCTTAATGGTTATCACATGCACACATATTTCTATTATCATATGCTTTCATATTATCATGACTTGCCTCTTTATTTTCTGCACATGGGTTGTTGTTACATGGATGTGATATCCTATCATCCCCCCTCAAACTTTGGGGTATGCAAAAGACTATAAGTTTGGTACGAAGAGGAAGAAAAGACGTTACAATTAGCTCTTTGGTGAGTAAATCAGTAGATTGTTTCAAGGAAGGAATATGATGTATAAGTAGTTCCTTAGATAAAACTTTTTCCTAGACAAAGTATAGATCTAGTTCAACTGATTTTATTTTTGTATGATGAATAGGGTTGGCGGCAAGCTGGATTATGCTGAGATTGTCATACCAGATTACTAGTGATGGAGAAAAATAAACAACAGTTTCATGCTGTAAAGCTTTGATCCAAAGAATTTTCGAAGCCATATATGCAAAAGATCTATACTCAACCTCTATACTAAATCAAGAGACAAAAAATTGCTTCTTAGGTTACCAATAGATTGGGTTTATACCAAGGAAAATAGCCAATCCAATTGTAAACTTGGGATCATTAGGACAAGCTCCCTAGTCAACATCAACAAATCCCTATAAAATAAGCTTTAAAGATGGCTTAAGCACTAAACCACAATGAATCGTCCCTTAGAGATAATGTAGGATGCATTTCACAACATACTAGCATAGTTCCTTTAGCGTTTCCATGAATTGGCAAGCCTTGTTTACAACAAAAGTCAAATTAGGAAGAGTTATAGTGATATATTGTATTGCTCCAACAACACTACGATATAATGTAGGATTCATAAACAACTCTCCTTTTGTAGTAGATAAAGAAAAATTGGCTAGTATATGAATGGATATAGGCTTAGCAAAATCCATTTTTGTTTTGACTAGAAGCTTCCTTACGTGTTTTTGTTAAGTGAGTAAAATATCACTATTTGATAGTAAATTTATCTCAATATCGAGGAAGTAATATAATAAACCCATGTAATATAAAACAAATTTCTCATTTAATAAAGAAATGATGCATTGTACCTCTTATTCATTACTTCTTGTTATTATAATGTCATCAACATATGTTAACAAGTATGTAACAGATTGAGCTTCATTTTTGTAAAATAAATAAGTATTAACCTTGGGCTCGTTAAAACCCATATCATGTGGTGTGTTACTAAGTATATCAAACCAAGATCTTGTAACCTATTTAAGACCACATATGATTTTTTTTCCATTTTCCATACAAAATTTGGATATTGATGATGCTCAAAACCTTTTGGTTGAATCATATAGACCTCTTCATTTAAGTTTTCTATTTAGCTATGCATTGTTGACATCCAATTTATGTAGCTTCCATCCTTTGTTTAGAGTAACAATGATGATAACTCTGAATGTCACCTATTTGACAACTGGGCTATTGGTCATATCCTTTGGTAATAACTTAAGATTTTCTTCTGTTGAGTTGTCTGGAAGGAAGTTTTTTTATTCTAAAAATGTATCTACTTCTAATGATCTTCCTTCTCGTTAGAAGAGGCACTAAAACCCAAGTCTCATTTTTAATGATGGAATTATATTATTTCTACATTGATTATTTCCAAGCAATACATGTTAATGCTTGTTTCACAATGATAGGTTTAGTTTCAAGTAATGTTATAGTGCTTTCCATAAAAGCTTTTGGTTTAAAAACTCCCATTTTAGATATGGTTAATATAAGGTGATTATTGGTAGGTGGAATGGAGGTTTTGGATTTAATTTGTATAGGAAGGATGAGATTGGAATTGGAGTTATGTGGTTATGGATTTTTTGGATTGGAAATAGAGGTAGACACTTGTTAATTTGGAAAAGGAACGACTTGTGATGATAAATGAGAACTGTGTAAGTTATATGTGACTGAAGGTAGAGTTTTGTTTGATGGTTTGGAAAGAATAGGTAACAATTTTGATTGAGGTTGGTAGGAAATAGACTATTGGAATGGATTAAGCTTTGAAGGGAAAGACTTCTTCATCAAAGATTACATTGCTACTAATCTATAGTTTACATGTATTTGACAAGCATTTATAGCCTTTATGGTCCTATATAGCTAAGAAAAGTACAAGCTAGTGACCTAGATTAAATTTTATGATCATTGTAAAGACGTAGATAAAGGAAGCAAAGACATCCAAAATCTTTGAAAAATTTGTAATTAGGATTAGTTAGAAACAATTTTGTAATTAGAGACACGTCATTGATAACACTACTAGGTAACCTATTAATAATGCGAACAATTGAAAATAATGCCTCATCCCAATAGCATAAAGGTATGGAGGCCTATGATGCAACATTAATAAGCCCAATTTCAGAGATATGCATGTGTTTTCTCTCAATAACACCATTGTGCTGGTGAGAGTGTGCAAAAGATGTGTTATGAATAATGTCATATTATTGAAGAAGATGTTGAGTCCTTGAAACTCTCCATTTCAACTACTATGAAGTATTTTGATTTACAATTGGTTTGTAACTCAACTCAGGCTTTAAAATGTTCAAAAGCATGATAAATAAAAAATTTTGATTTTAAAAATAGATCCAAGTGTTACGAGAAAATGCATAAGCAAAGTGTATGTAATATTGATGTCTATTGATTGAAGTAACTAGGGAAGTCCATGCATTAGAATAGACTATTTTAAGAGGTTTATACATTATGATTAGAAGAAAAATAAGGTAAACTATAACTTTTGCTTAGTTGACAAGCTACAAAGATAATAGGATTGATAGATTTCACATTGAAGTGTATCTTGCATTGAGATAACAAATTTTTTTGTAGTAATAATTGATACGTGATAAAATCTAAAATGCCATAAAAAATCTCTAGGTTGTGCAGTTAAGGTAGCGTGACTCTTGTTTGAGTTGAGAGATGATGAAATGACACAACTAGAAATGTAAGTGTGAAGAAAGGATGATGCCTTGTCTTGTGTGTGAAAGCCATGAATGAGAGAAAGATCAAACTAATAGAGACTATTACTAAGGATTCCTTAAAGAAGCACTTTCCTTGTGTGTTGATCCTTGACACAACAAGAGTTAGAATGGAATTCAATGAAAACTACATCACCTTTAGCAAACTGTAAAACACTTAACAAGTTTTTAGCAATTTGAGAAACTAAAAACATGTTATTCATAGTAAGAGTTATATTGCGGGAAAGATGTGATCTAAAAGCATTAGAACCTAATTTTAAAAATAAATAGTTGATCCATTACCTATCATAAGTTCCTGATTACCTAAATAAGGTTGTGATATAGCTAAGTTACCAGGATTTAAGGTGACAAGATTGTTAGATCTATAATCTAGAAACCATCTAGTGTCATGATTTTGACCTTGTGAAGGCTAGGATAAGTGATATGATGGCTGGGGAATTTGGTAATGAAAAGGAGAATAAGGCACTATTTGGAAATTTGAAGGTGCAAAAAAAGATCCATTAGATTGTACTTTGGTAGGAATTGGTATGGTATTTGGAGATTGAAAATTTTAAGGATAAGTTATAAACATGGCTTGCATTTGAGATGGATAAGGAATTCAAGGGTATTGCATTTAAAGATTTGATGGCATAGTATTGGTATTGTATTCCTTAGATATTAGTGAAATTTCCATCATAACAGTGCCAATATATAGATACAAATGACCCATACGTCCACATAATTGACATTGTGGTCTATTTAATATTTCTTCTTTCAAGTCTACTCTCATAGATAAGTAATAATGTTTTAACATCATACTCTCTTATATGCTCAATTATCATTTTTTTTGTTATGAAGAAAACACTATCAAAAGTTTCCTCTAGACCTCCCATATATACATTAGTTTTTCCTCTTCTGTGACTGCAACAAGCAAGTTGTAAATCATCACATAGTTCCTTAACACGAAGCATATAGTTATTCACTATAAGATTTCCTTAGTTTCATGAGTCATATAACTCATTAACCAAAACCCAAGCATATCATTTTGTCTTTTCCATCTTTTGAAATCAAGATCAATTGCCCCATTTGGTGGTACAAGCTATTTGGGTGGCTCTTCAAGAACATGGTTATTTAGCTCTAGGCTTAAGTATTTTTAAAATTTGGTTTTTTCATATGGTAAAATTGTTGTTGTCCAATTTGATTGTGACTAACAGATTGTGAAAAGAAGAGACTTATCATGAATCATGCACAATGATTTTAATTACAGTAAGTGTTAGGGGATTTGTTTGATTTGTTGGATCAATCATGATTGAAGCTACCTAAGCTTCGCGGGTCTGATATCATGAAAGATTTTAAGCTGAAAAAGAAAATGACAAAAAAAAGAAGCACAAGAGAAAAACATTACACTCATTTCTTTAATATTGAAAAATGCAAAGCTAAATACTATTTTGTGTGTGGTTACATTAATATTCATAGGAAAAAACTTATTGTAAATAAT
Source organism: Hippophae rhamnoides (assembly GCA_033030585.1). Taxonomy (NCBI): domain Eukaryota; kingdom Viridiplantae; phylum Streptophyta; class Magnoliopsida; order Rosales; family Elaeagnaceae; genus Hippophae; species Hippophae rhamnoides. Next base: position 73,533,210 of record CM065429.1, read on the forward strand.
ACTTGTTCACCAAGTTTTGTTTTCTCTTTCATCTAACAAAACATTCATTACAAATAGTGACTAAGCATAACTGAATTTTATTCTTTAACTCTACTATCACGTTGCACTATCTTTCTTATTGTTGCAGATGTTGTAGTAACTCATTTTTGTAACTATTTTTCTTTAACATTGGTGTTATCATTTCCTTGCTCTTTATTGTTATCACATGTATGCATATTGTCATTATCACATGCTTGCATATTGTCATGACTTGTCTCTTTATTTTTTAGTCATGGGTTGACATGGCTTCATTTTGGTATGAGATGCCTATATATTGTTGTGATATACCTTATCAAAAAATGTTGTACATGATATCAATCTTTTCGCTAGAGAAATGAGAAGCTTTACTTGCTAGTATTGCTCTAGAAATGCATACCGAGCAGCATATTCATTAATTGGTCCACCAATCTTTTGTAATATTTTTCTTGCTTGGTTAGAGGAAGGATTAGAATGATTGGTTATATATTACTCCAATTTTGAATAATTATTAAAAAAATGTATTTATTTTAGAAAGATTTTGATATTTATTTTGTTTTAGGAACATTTGATATTTATTTGTATGTATAAATAAAAATTATATTTATTGGTGTGTAAAAAAATTTAAAAAGAAAAGAAAAAAAAGAAGTAGTGGAACAAGTGAGAGAGTAAATGATGTACCGTTCATTGATTATTTCTCTTTTTAGGAACATTTTGATATTTATTTGTGTGTATCAATTAAAATATATTTATTTTAATATAATTTTGATACTTATTTGTGTGTATGAATAAAAAATGCATTTATTTTAAATAAATTTTAATATTTATTTGTGTAAAAAAAGAAAAAAAAAACAATCATGGACAAAAAACAAGGTCGAAGAATGATCAAACATCAAGGCTTTTAATATATAAAGGTGTATTAACTATTTTGAAGAATTAATAAAATCTTAACCAACTCGATTTTTTAAGTGTCATAAAATTTATTTTGATGTATATGTGACAATATTGTCAAAATATAGATAATAGTGTTTTGTGTAGTGATCTAACGGTAAAACTTATCTCTTTTTATTTCAAATCACTTGTTTGAATAACACAAAAATATCATTTAATAACAAAAAAATATAGATAATAGTCTCAACAATTTATTCACGACACATTTTGTGAGGAACATAATAAACAATAAGTTTAAGTGGGATTGAATCAAAGACTTTTTAAAATTTTGCTAACAATTCTAAATTTATTCAAATTTTGTTACATTTTATATAAAGGTGTATAATTTTTTTTATATATATAAAGGTGCTCAAATTTTTATGTCATTTACACATAAGTTTTTTTTTATTGATTAAGTTTCATCATATCAACTAATTAACTTACATGTGAGTTAATTAGTATCATACAACTAATTAGTATTAATTAAATGACGTGATAGAACTTAATTACAAAAATTTGGTTATATGTAAACGGAATAAGAATATATGTAACTTTACGTGGATAAACAAATCCTTATATTTTTATGTAAAATAGATCAATTTTTTTTTGTAAATTATCTATTTAACCTTAAATTTTTATACATATGATCATTTAATTTTTATTTTAATAATTTAATCTATTTATTTATTTATTTTAATTCTAACACTTTAATATGTTTATATGTTTTTTAATATAATTTAATTCGTTTACTTTTTAATTTTTACATGTTAATATCCTTATATACATTTTATTTAATTTAGTTCATTTGTCTTTTAATTTTAATACTTTAATCTTCCATTTTTATACATTGAAATTTAATTTCAAATAGTTTCAAATTTTAAATTAAATGTATAAAAATTAAAAAAAATAAAGAAATTATAGAAAGGCTAGAGTATAAAATAGCTTTTTTTAAGAGCCAATCACATCTTTGATGTTATTATAAATATATTTTTTATCCATTTTAAAGGATTTTTGAAATGTGATGTAATTTAAATAAAATGAGTCAATTTTATATTATAAACACATTAAAGATATTAATTAAATAAAAATAAAATGAAATGAAACAATTTATTTTACATCTCTAATACTAAATAATATGATAACATGTTACTTTTTATATTTCAAAGAAGTAAACAAATGTAAACATAAATTATATTATACTTTTATTAAATATATCATTTTAATTTTAATTTTTTAAAATAATATATAGATACACTATTTATGAGAGAAAGTGATATTATACAATTATATATAATAAAATTTATGTATTAATCACCTAATGAGTGAAAATATATTTATATTATATACATTTTTATACCAGATAACACAAAAGACTATAATTTAGGCATTTAATCAAAATAAATTCACTTGAATAAATTTTTAACTAAAACATATTGTATATTTCTTTTAATAATAATTGTTGATTATATTTTGACTTTATTTCTTATATCTTATAAAAATATAAAATTAAGATAAACTCATTTCACATTGACTCCATTTAAGTCAAGGATCTATCAGTCATTTGTGACAAAAATATAGATAATTATGATTGAATATAAAAATATAAAAAATGTTCAATTATTTTATCTATATTTTTGCAATAATATTACAATTAACATCGTACCGATAATATTTAAATATTAAATATTAATATTTTAATATATATATATATATATAAATGGTATAAAATATTTTTTAAATATTAAATAATTGAAACTCAAATATCATCCTTGAGTTTGATTCACCAAAAGAATCCAAATGATAGATTCTTTTATTTTTCAATGGTCGTGGAAGGATGGTAAAAGATATCAATATTTTTGATAGGGAAATAATAAGTTTTTAATTTTTATATGATATGATTAATTATATGATTTTATTTTTGATAATTGTAAAAAATATATATGTAAAACGTTATAAGATAGACAATTTTTTTAATTTTTATATTTTAATATGTTTATATATTTTTAATATAATTTATTTCATTTATTTTTTAATTTTCATATTTTAATATCTTTATATATTTTTTCATAAAATTTAGTTCATTTACCTTTTAATTCAAATATTTTAATTATTTTTCTTTTTGTACATTGAAGTTCAATTTCAAATAATTTTAAATTTTAAATAAAATGTATAAAAATAAAAAAATAAGAAATAATAGATAGATTAGAGTATAAAATAGTTTTTTTAAGAACCATTACATCCTTTAAATAATGCGGTAGCATTGTTACTTTTTTTATTCCAAAGAAGTAAACAAATGTAAAAATAAATTATATTATACTTTTTCTATATATCAAGTCATTTTATTTTTAATTTTTTTAAATAATATATATGCACGATTTATGAGAGAAAATGATGTTATATAACTAAATATAATAAACTTTATGCATTAATCACCTAACGAGTGAAAATATATTTATATTATATACATTTTTATGCAAGATAACACAAAACAGTATAGCTCAGGTGTTTAATCAAAATAAATTCACTTGGAGAACGTTTTAACTAAAACATATTGTATATTTTTAATTTTATATAAATATAAAATTAAGATAAATTCATTTCACCTTACATCCGTTTAAAGTAATAATCTCTCAATCTGACGAGACAAAAAAAAATGGATAATTATAATTGAATAAAAAAATATTAAAAAATGTTAAGTTATTTTATTTATATTTTTGTAACGATAGTTAAAAAACTCGAAATACAACTGATGATAACCAACACATCAGTTGAAAACAACCACCAACAGATTGGTGGGGAGGAACATTCATGTCCCTTCATAATTGTGTTTGTTTTTAATTATTACAATTTCGTTTTTCTTTTATATAAATAGGTTGTAAACATTCGTTTATTCATAATCAATAAAATTATTTCTTACATGGTATCAAAGTATAGGAAATAATTTTTAGAAAATTCAGCTCATACAAAAAAAGTTTCTTCTTTTATCATTCTGTTTTTTTCCAAAATCAATTTCAATTCACAAAATAATTTCAATTTCATCCCATTATAATATCTAAAAAATATGAGCAATTTGTAATTAATTTCAAGCCAAAACATCACCACACGCGTTCATATGCGTTCACATGCGTTCACACGCGCCTTGTCTGAGTTCACTGGCGTTCCACATGCCTCACCGGAGTCACACGTGCTAGTTGTTGAGGAAGACGACTCAAACGACACATCGTTCATGCACCTCTGAAGTAAACGACGCGTCGTTCTTCCAGTTCGGTCCTCCATCCAGTTCAGTGCTCTAGCGTTGTAGCTGCCATTCCAACCACTCCAAACACTGGTTTACCAACTTTCCGACAAGTTATGTGGTTGAAATTTTCGGTTCTGTAATCCTTGAGTCATTTTATATAAGATAAAGCATATTTGAGTTCACTATTTGTTTCATAAATAGTCATTGTTGTCTAAAACACACTAAATCCTATCTCGTTCTTTCGATTTATTTTACTTAACAATAATGTCTATACTTACCAATACCAACCCTACTTTACCAAAATGGTACGATGACCCTAGCCATTCATTATATCTACACCACTCAGACAACCAATCATGGTTCTAGTAGCTCAATCCTTAAATTAAGAAAATTATCACATTTGGAGTCATGCGATGCTCATAGCTCTCATCACCAAAAACAAAGAAGGATTTATTGACGGCACAATCAAAAGGCCATCAACAAACTTTGAAGTAGAAATCAAAGAATGGACTCGTTGCAACATTCTTGTCAAATGATGGATTCTCAATACCATATCGCCTAAAATTGCAGAAAGTGTCATGTATAATGATACTGCATATGAGCTATGAGAAGAATTGAAGGAACGTTTTTCACACACCAACAACGTGCACCTATTCCACATTAAGCAAGAGATTCATGATTGCATATAAGAAGGTGTAAGCATTGGAGAATACTACACCAAATTGAAAAGCTTATGGGATAGTCATGATGCACTATGTCCTCTTCCACATTGTGGAGGAAATGCCGGAAGGAAACTATAAGAATATCAACAAAAACAACGAATTATAAAGTTCCTCATGAGGCTTAACACGGTTTACACATCAGCACGTGGAAAAATATTGCTCATGGAATTTTTAGCTACAGTAAATAAGGTATATTCACTCATTGTTTAAGATGAAAAACAGAGAATTGTCTCCACACAAACCATAGGAAGGATGCCAGAAGCTGCCGCATTTGTTGCCAGAGATAGTCGTCCACAATATGCTCACAAGAATTACCCAGCAAGGAACCCACATCTCAAGTGCAATCGATGCAACAATATAGGCTATAATTCTGAGAATTGCCGAAGTCACCTCAAATGTGATTTTTGTGGTCTCAATGGACACAATTTTGAAAACTGCCGAAAGCATCTCAAATGTAATTTTTGTGATTTGAATGGACATGACATCAATATATGTCGGAAGAAAGGAGCAATTCAAGATAAGAGAAATATAAGTTATGGCTTCCCCTCTAAAGCACATCATACTGACTTTCAGGAAAACTGCTCTGACACAAATATACCATCCCACAACCTTATATCTACCCAATATCAAGAGCTCCTTACACTTCTCAATCAATCCAAATCAGGTAGTATGACAAGTCAAGTGACTACTTCTTCAGGTAACACATTATGTGCAACTATTTTCCATTTAGAAACTCGTTGGATTTTTGATACAGGAGCAACTGATCACATGGTATGTTCCCAAAACCTTATGAGCTCTAACATTCTAGTCACTAATCGGCATGTGCATTTACCTGATCATTATCTTGCCCGTGTCACACATATTGGCAATGTACATTTCTCCAATAATTTCATACTCCATAATGTCTTGTGTGTTCCCTCCTTCAAATTAAACTTAGTTTCAGTAACCAAACTAACTCAAACTACATTTTGTCATGTCACATTCCCTAATAATATGTGCTTTGTTCAGGACAAATGCTCAGGGAAGACGATTGGGATGGAAAATGAGAAAGCATGACTCTACTACCTGACTATTTCTGAAAAGGCTAGATGTTTCTCCATTTCAAATATTGCTTCCACCAACTTTCATCTATGGTATCAACGACTTGGTCATTTATCTAATAACAATTTACGTGTAATTTCTCTTTCCATCAATACACCTTTTTGTTCCATTATTGATTGTTCTATTTGTCCATTAGCTAAGTAAACTCGTAATCCATTTCCTCTAAGTTCCATAAATACAAAATCACCTTTTGAACTGATTCATGTCGATATTTGGGGTGGCCATCACATCCCAGCACTTAATGAAGCACGATATTTCCTCACTATTGTTGATGACTACTCAAGATGCATATGGGTCTATCTCTTACATGCTAAATATGATACACACACATTTCTTACCACCTTCATTAATCTTGTTGAAACACAATTTTATCTAGAGTTAAAATCATTCATGGCAACAATGGACTAGAATTATCTATGACCCAATTGTTTTCTACCAAAGGAATCCTTCATCAAAATGGTATTGCTGAACGCAAACACCGTCATCTTCTCAATGTCGCTCGTTCATTGCTCTTCCAAGCCAATCTCTCTAAACAATTATGGGGAGATGCCATTCTTACAGCCACATACCTTATAAATTGTGCTCCAACACCTATTCTTAAGGGTAAAATATCATTTGAAGTCCTTTTTCACAAAATTCCTAGGTATGAACATCTTCATGTTTTTGGTTCCCTTTGTTTTGTGTCTACACATCATGATCGACTCACCAAGTTTGATGCTAGATCACATAGATGCATATTCATTGGGTATCCATCTGGGATAAAATGTTATCGTGTCTACAATCTGAAAACAAGCAAGACTTTAGTGTCTCGTGATGTTATCTTTCATAGACATGTATTTCCTTATTTCACTTCCGCTGTCAACATTCCAACTCTATTCACTCCATCAGAAAATACTATTTATGATGACATACCTAACATTCGTCAATCAACCAATCCAAATACATCACTTCATCATACACCATTTGTCCTTCCAACAATCGACTCAAACATTCTTCATCTTCAAAATTCATCTCCAGAAACATCATCATCAACTTCTCCACCACACATAACTCCTCTAATACCAGTCACACATAGGCTTCGTCGATCCACCAATGTTCCTAGCTACCTTCAAAAATATCATGTAGAAGCTTCCTTGCCTTCTCGGTCCTTCCCTTCGTCTAACTTAACATCATCCAATGACAAAGGTACTTCTCATTCTCTATCACATGTACTTATCTATGACCAATTATCACTTGCACATCGTGCCTTTGCTACTTCTATTTCTATTCTCACAGAACCAACCACCTTTGCTGAAGCTTTCAACGATCCAAAATGGCGGCTTGCCATGAAACAAGAACTGGATGCTCTTGAAACTAATGGCACTTGGACGCTTCAACAGCTTCCTCCAAACAAGAAACCAGTTGGTTGTAAATGGGTCTATAAAATCAAGTATAATCCTGATGGCTCTGTGGAACGATACAAGGCTTGGTTAGTGGCCAAAGGATATAATCAAATTGAAGGTTTTAACTACCAAGAAACTTTTGCACCAGTAGCCAAACTTGTCACTGTTCGGCTTCTCCTTGCCGTTGCTGCTATTCAAAATTGGCATCTTCGACAACTCGATGTCAACAATACTTTTCTCTATGGTGATCTTCATGAAGATGTTTACATGTCTCTTCCACCTGGATTCGGACGAAATGGGAAAACACGAGTATGTAAGCTACAGAAATCTTTGTATGGACTTAAACAAGCCTCACGACAATGGTTTATCAAGCTATCAACAACACTTAAGCTAGTTGGTTTTAACCATTCCAAGTATGATCACTCACTATTCGTCCGAACGCGTGGTAATTTCTTCTATACTCTTCTTGTCTATGTAGATGATATAATCATAACAGGAAACAATGTACAATACATTGAAGAAACTAAGAATCATCTCATGCGACAATTTAAGCTTAAAGATCTCGGTGAATTAAAATATTTTTTGGGCATAGAAGTTTCACGTTCCAGGAAGGGAATTGTTCTATCACAATGCAAGTACGCACTTGAAATATTGGAGTACATGGGTTATCTTGGTGTCAAATCTGCCAATTCACCTATGTAACAAAATTTATCTCTCAACAAGGTTGAAGGGGAATTCATCAGTAATCCCACATCTTATGGAAGATTTGTTGGGAGATTAATATACTTGACCATCACAAGACCCGACTTAGTGTATGTAGTGCACATTCTCAATCAATATATGGATAAACCATGTCAACCACATTTGGAAGCAGTTCAACGAGTGCTACAATATGTCAAGAACACACCAGGGCAATGTCTCTTTTTCTCAACAACTAGTTCATTACAACTAAATACTTTTTGTGACACAGATTGTGCTAAATGTACAGATACACGACGATCAACCACAATATATTGTATGTTTCTTGAAAACTCGCTAATTTCTTGGAAGATTAAGAAACAAAATACGGTTTCACGATCATGTGTAGAAGCAGAATACCGCTTTATGGCAGCAGCATGTTGCGAAGTAACCTAGTTACGATACATTTTGGATGATTTGGGTATTAAACACTCCCAACTAACCAAGTTATATTGTGACAATCAAGTAGCCCTTCACATGCATCAAATCCAATGTTTCATGAACGAACCAAACACATAGAGATCGATTGTCATCTAATAAGAGAAAATATTCAAGTTGGAATGATCAAGACTTATCATATCTTTACATTAGAGTAACCAACAAATATATATACCAAATCCCTGAGTTTTTCATAATTCTCGAGCTTACTTAACAAGTTAGAAATAATTAACATATATTCCAACTTGAGAGAGAATGTTAAAGAACTCGAGATCCAGTTGGTGACAACCAACACACCAGCTGGAAATAGCCACCAACATATTGGTGAGGAGTAACATGTTATCCAAAAACATGCCACTCCATAATTATGTTTGTTTTTAATTATTACAATATTTTTTGTATAAATAGATTGTAAACATTCGTTTATTCATAATCAATAAAATCATTTCTTACAACGATATCAAATTAACACCCATGTACAAATAGACGTAAACAGATAATACTTAAAAATTGATATTTAAATATATATAACCACACACAAACAGATCATACTTAAAAATTAAAAATTGATATTTTAATATTTATATATACATATATATATATATATGTATGTATATATATATATTATTTAAATATTAAATAATGGAAACACAAATCTCATCCTTGAGTTTGATTCAAAACACTCCAAATGATAATTGTTTTTGTTTTCTCAATGGTGGTAGAAAAAGACACTGTGAAGGATATCAATATTTTTGTAGAGAAATGACAAGTTTGTAATTCTTATATGATATAGTTAATTATCTGATTTTTTTTTATTTTTCATACTTTTAAATGTAGTATATTTTTTAATATAATTTGTTCCTCTTTTTATATAATTTAATTCATTTACTATTTACTATTCAATTTATATATTTTAATCCTCCTATTTTTTTTATACATTAAAGTACAATTTCAATTAATTTCAAATTTCAAATTAAATATATAAAAATATATAAATTAAGATAAATTCATTTCATCTAGCATTCAATTAATCTCTAAAAAAATATGTATATTTATTATAAAATACAATATATTAAAAATGTTAAATTATTTTATTTATATTTTTATAATTAACACTTATATATAAACAGGTAATATTTAAAGATTAAAAATTGATATTTTAATATGTAAGATATAAAATATTATTTAAATATTAAATAATTGAAATTCAATGTCATCCTCAGTTTAATTCTCAAGAGACTCTAAATGATAAATTCTTTTCTTTTCTCAATAGTTATGAACGGAAACATAGTAAATTACCAATATTAACTTTTAGTTTTTATACGAGTACAGTTAATTACTTGATATTTTTTTGATAATTTTGAAAAATTATACCTAAAATGTTATAAAATATATATAGAATTTTTTAACATGCAAAAAATATAAGTAGTAAAAAAAGATTATATAAAAAAAGATTAAAAATAACTTATAAAAAATTGTATTATATAATTAAAACATAAAAAAACTTAATTATTACATTTTTTACGTCATAATTCCAAATATTTAAGTAAAATAAATCACACCCATTACTAATCATGCCATGTTTGAATTCCTTCCCACCCCACTTCATTTCGATTTGGAATTGGTCAACAAATTCCTCAACGAGGCACTAATTTATTAAAGAAAGTGAGACTTAAAGCTTGTTTTAGCTGAAAAAAGGTGTGATTTATACCTCTATGTTTTAATAATTAAATTTTATTTACTCTTTAATTTTAGTTAATTATATGAAAAAATTTATTTTATATATGACATTTTAATCTTTTTAGATAAAAATATATGTTATTTTTTAATATAAAATGACATATATTTTTTTAAAATGTTAAAATAAAAACATATAAATAAGTAAATGATATACCGAGAAAGATAACTTAATATTTTAATTTTAAATATATGCATAAACATATATTTTATATAAAATTAAGAAATAAAAATTATACATTATACATTAAATATAAAATAATTATGTTTTATAAAAGTTTTATATTATTAATAATTTGAATAATAGATAATTTAATATGTATGATTTTTTATTAAAACCAAATTAAAAAAACAATTGTTAATTATATATAGTATAAATATAAAGATATAAATTTAGTTAGTACAATAGTAAGGATTAAAGAAAAGAAAAAAAAAAATTGACTACTTTATTTATATTTAGTATTAATATAAAATTAAATAAATTAAGACTTGTATTTTATTAAAAAGAAAAGAAAGAAAAAGTAATAGACTTAAAATAGTTGACGAGTTGTATATTATAGTTTCGCGAATGTGGTCATTGTAAACGGCAATACTAGCAAACTAATGAAGATTGTCGTTTGCTATTGTTGAGAAGGTTAAGATCTGAAGGGGACTAAAAATATTAAGAACATAATGGTATTAACAGTAAATGTCACGTGGGAAGAAACGCCATAATTGGCTGGTTTTGAAGTGCTCGTCTTTTGTCAATTCCCAGAGTCTATGTTTGTGAACGAGCGAAAGCAGAAAATTCCAACATACACAGATTCACATTCTTCTCAGGCCACTCACTTTCCTCTCACAGATCTCCACGTTATTACGATTTCTTATTACTTCTCTAACTCAGGCAACACCTCGTTTTTCATCTTTAGGTGACCTCTTTTTTTTTCTTTTGGTTTTTGTTTCAATCTTTGAATATTTACTCTCAGATTCGAATTAATTTTATTCGAATTAATGAAGGTTGAGTGTTTTTCCTTTTAAAGTTTTTATTTTTCGTCCTCTTTCAGTTGTTGTTGCGAAAACCAGTTAAATTTCTTTTGGTTCATTGTATTATATGTGTCCATTGCGGTACTGGATTGTATAATGTGGCAATATAATTTTGTCTTAATGATTGTGTAAATTGGTTGATTGATATTGAATGTATTGGAATCGGATTACAATTGTTGATGCGGTATTGTGATGGCATATATGGTCAAGATTAGAGATCAAATGAGCTGCAATTTGAGTCGGTTAAATGGGTTTGCTACGTAATAACACGATATTCTACTTTTGGTATCTTTTTTATCCAGATTTTTGAGTTACCTTAATGGTATCCCATTTAAAAAGAAAAAAGAAATACAATTTTGGTTCAAAGGAGATTTTTTACATGTAAATTAATACAGATGCATTTTTGAACAATGAGTTAATTGATTATCTCAGAATATCATTTTAATATTATTTATTTAATTTATTATCTAAAAATGCTATTTGAATATTATATATGTATTATTACACATATGCAATTTTTTTAATTAAATAATGGATAATAAATTGTTACATTTTTTTAAAATAGTGGTACCATTAAGTATCATCCAAAAAAAAAAATAGATAAAACAAGATACCAAAAGTATAATCGTGATATTACAAAGGTAACGAACACATGTTAAATTTTGGATTTGGTGTGGGTTTCTTGAGAATTGATGATTGTAACTTATAAAGTGTAACGGGTATAGTTTAAATTCTCTGAAACACTGGAGATTCTGCTGGTGCTGCCGCATTAAATGGGTGTAGAGATAAAAGGCAGAATATTCAGATACTTATTCATTGTACTTTCTGTAAATTAAGAAGGAAAAAAGTTAATGCTTTTTCATGTTACTAATTATTTTGAAGCGATTAATTGCTGTTAGAGTTGGCTAAGAACCTTTTAGATCTGTAAGGCTGCATATTTGCCTGTATTCTTGTGTCCCCATCCTCTTTTTCAATCCTTGAAGTCTTCCATTTAACTTGTGATTTTTTTACATTGTGATACTAATTTCCCTGTAAAATACTATAACGATGAAATATTGAATTTCTCTCACTTTTTTGTAGTCTACATTATGCATGTGTTTACTATATTACCAGTTCTGGTTGGTTGTTTATAAATGGTTGTAATGATGTTCATTTTCGTATTGAAGACTGAGGTGGTACTCTTGTTAAATAAAGAATGTGGGCAATGCTTTGGAATGTTGTTAAAATGGCTAGGCCTTAATTGAAGGAAGCTGGTGTATGGTGGGTAGACATAAGATATTCTGATCATGTCTGGAACACGGCAGCGGTTACACTTGAGAAGACCAATATGGATTCTTCTATTGGTTTCTTTTGTGTGTCTTTTCTTGATTGTTGCCTATGTTTATCCACCAAGAAGCTTTGCAAGTTGCTTTCTCTTTTCTTCTGGTGGTTGTGACACTGGCCCGTTCAACTGGCCTCCACCTGTTCCTCCAAGGGAATTGACTGATGACGAGACTGCATCTGAGGTTGTAATTAGGGAGCTTCTGAAGACACCTCTTGTCCAATCAAACACTCCCAAGATTGCTTTCTTGTTTTTGACTCCAGGTTCATTACCTTTTGAGATGCTCTGGGATATTTTCTTTCGAGTAAGGCTTTGCTTTTTCTGGTCATCAAGTATCTTTTTACGTCTCCTTTACCATGTTTTCCTGTTATATTCTTGATTCCTTATATAGGGACAACAAAAACTGAAAATTTAAGTTCTTTTGTTCCTTGGGGAGTTTTTGATACTCATTCTTTACTCTCAAAATCAAATGGCTTACGTGGTTAAGCATTTTATCTCGGAAGATCAACATTTCATGGATGGATAGAAATATGGAGAATGAGAATTCTAGTGAATTAAGATGGAAAAACTTGTATTTAACTAAATGAACCTGATAACATGATATGAAGCGAGAAATTTTTCATTTAAGGTTATGCACATATGTATGTTTGTTTTTTTTTGGCTGCATGTGTTGCATGATTTGGGTTGCTTGTGATTTCAGAATCTTTTCAGGATCTCTATTTCTTTTTATGTGCAAGAAAATAAGAAGGTTGAAAACTGATTTAGGAGGAAGAGGGATGGTAAATAAATAATATGTAAAATACTTTTTGTGTGCAAACATCTATGGAGAGTAGGGTTGGAAATTGAATATCATTGTGCTAGTTTTTGCAATTCATGCCTCCTTTAGCTTTCATTTTCAACAGTTGTCAGATGTAGAGATGCATTTAGGAGAAAGATGATTGGTAAATTAGTATATCTATATCTATCTATCTATATATATATATATATCAGAGTAAAGCCAGTTAGCGTATATCATCTATAAATGGATAAAATTTGTTTCTCATGCAGGGTCATGAGGACAGATTCACTGTATATGTACATGCATCTAAGGAAAAACCAGTACACGTAAGCCCTTATTTTGCTGATGGAGACATTCGTAGTGAAAAGGTGAGGAAGCTACTCTTACTGTTTACTAATTCAGTAGAGAACTTTCACTTACTGTTTTATTTTTCTCCAGTTGATAATCCATCTTATATAATTTTACTTTGGTTGAGTATTGACTCTGAAACATGTGAAACAGATCTAATTCACAATTTGTATATGTTCTTACCCAATTATATTCCCATAGATGGTTTAAGTGATGGCCCGTGGTAACCTGTGTTACTTTGTGAGGGATCCAAGCTGATGCCAATTGATATACACATGCAGGTAGGGTGGGGAAAATTTTCTATGGTTGAGGCAGAGAAGAGACTTTTGTCAACTGCCCTATTAGATCCCGATAATCAACATTTTGTTTTGCTGTCTGAAAGGTTTTATATATTTTTTTAAATAAAACAATTGCAAAACTGAAAGGGATTTCAATAACCTCTTTATTGATTTTATTCTGCATTGTATTGCAGTTGTGTACCAGTGCATAACTTCGAGTATGTGTATAACTATCTCATTTTTACAAATGTCAGCTTTGTTGATTGGTAAGCAATGTGAAAGAAAGACCAAATGGTGCCAGCTGTTGTTATGGCATAGATTTATACGTATTAATTACCTTTTGTTCTCCTACCCTTTCTTTCTAGTTGGCACGATCCTGGTCCACATGGAGTTGGCAGGTATTCAGAGCATATGTTGCCTGAAGTGGAAAAGAAACACTTCCGAAAGGGTTCTCAGGTATAATCTTTCTAGCATTATGATGTATACTCTACACAGGAACTTTTAGGTCTTTTATTTGTTCCCAGAACTATTACCACATAATAATTTAATTTGAAAGATTGTTTCTTATTTGTTTATGTGGTATCATTTAGACGAGTCTTTCGGTTGAGGTAGAACAGGTCATTCTGCACCATCCACCCGTGTTAGCCCTCTTGATTGGGTAGTTTATGACTCCTCCCCAATTTGATTCAACTTTTCAAATTACTATCACTTTATCCTTCTAGTTGGCAATTGTATCTTAAAAATAGTTTGTAGCACTAACACTGGGTTCCATTGTAGTCTTTTTGTGATAATCTTTGCTAGCCCCTCCTTATCTGCTGGATTCCATATTAAACTGAGAAAAGAAGCTGCTATACTAGTTTGAACTTTGAAGCAATTAACATTTAGCATAACAAAGTTAAAAGATCTTTCTTCTGTTGATATATCTAGGTTTATATATCAGAGTCAGAGGTATTGCTATAGACTTGTCCCTTTATTGTCAAGAAAACTAGGGTCTCTTTATATTGTGCATTTAGGAAGTATGTAGAGAACAGTGTCTTGTGGAAAAAATTATTTACTAAACTATCAGTAATATTTGTTTTGTCATTTTGACAACATCAGGATATTTGATCAATACTTCTTATTATGGAAACTGGCTTATGTCAAACCATGGTTTAGTGACAACTGACTAGAGTACATGATTCTTAATTTATGCTTGGTTCTTGCTGATATTTGATGCAGTGGTTCACTATGAAGCGGAAGCATGCAATTATGATCATGGCAGACAGTTTATACTACACAAAGTTCAAGCGCTATTGCAGGGTAATTTATTTTTTACTTGGGGATTTTTTTTCACGGTGCATAAAATGGTATAATTTGTTATTATAAGTTGCTTGTTTGTACTTTGTATCTTCAATTTTCTTGACAAATAACATTTGAAGTTCTGCTTATTAAGGAAATTTGGCATATTAAAGCATTTGGTTTGAAATGGATAGTTGGGTCTAAATCCAAATTGTTAGTCACCCAATTGACACTCTCTAAGGACCAAACTTCTTTATTCCGTTTGACTTTTGTATGATGAACAAACTTATGTGCCCTTGGACTCTGAAAGTAAATATTTTCAGATCTAAAGTTCTATGTATATTTTACTTTTGTAGGTGAATGCAGACTTTATATTTCTCTTGACACATAATATATATGTATATGATGTATTTTCTCCTGGAGAACCACTGTGTTTATTTTTTAAATTTGACATATATGGTTTTGGGAAGAAATTTATCAGTTTATTGTGCTGAAGCATTACCTCCTTTAGACATGGAAAACACTTTTCATCCCAAGTTGAGAAAATTTAAAGCCACATGGCAACATATAATTGACCCCCTACTTGTAAGGGCCCCAACACTATAAAGTGTAACCCCATCACAATTTGCCACGTACCTGCTTGGGATCAACCTAACTTGAGAAGATTAGCATTACTCTTTATACATTGCATTTTTTCCTGTTTTCTTAGCCGAACTGGCTATAATTGATTTCCATAGTCCTTCTGTTGAGGTAGCCGAAGTTGTTTGAGCTTTCCTCAGTTTCATGCCGGAAAGATAGGTTTCTTCTTCCTTGTATTCATTGTCTCTGTAAGATTCAAATATAGCTATACTTGTTTGTTATTAGATATTAGCAAAGAGGAAAATTTTAGACTTTTTTTTGTGGGTGAAGACTAGATAGACCTGTTGTCATCAACATACTAACAATGATGGATTTGACTTTCTCAGCCAAACATGGAGGGGCGGAATTGCTACTCAGATGAGCATTACTTCCCTACATTTTTTCATGTCAGTATTTAAAACTTTGTGATCTTGGTAGCAAGTAGCAACAAAGCTGGATTTGACTTCTTAATCTCTATCCGTGTACCAACTCTTTTATCATTATTCTTCAGATGAAAGATCCAGGTGGAATTGCAAATTGGTCAGTGACTTATGTTGATTGGTCTGAAATGAGGTGGCATCCAAAAGCATTCAGGGCCATGAATGTAACTTTTGAACTTCTGAAGAATATTACGGTACTATGAAGAAACCTGTTTTTTGCATTACCATACTTTTGCTATTAAATGTCAATCATTTGATGACTTTGAGTTCCCTTTTCAGTCCATTGATGTGGATTTGCACTATACAAGCAATAGAAAGGTACATGCACCTTTTCTTTCTTAATATTGCAATGTTCTTTGTTTCTTGGGAAAAATATCCATTGTTTCTCATTTACTGCTGCAGAGGACAATATTGCACACTCCTTGCATTTGGAATGGGATGAGACGGCCATGTTATTTATTTGCTAGGAAGTTTTATCCTGAAGCTCTTGATAATCTTATTAACCATTTCTCCAATTATACAACATTATTTTAGCCTTTTCCTTTTATTTCCAATGATTGTTCTTCTTTTCTTGCGGGATCAACTAATTCAATCTCACACCAGTCCTCAGTTGTACACAATCTTTGATTAGAGAACGCATGTCGCCGCACACCTGCAATTTGTCTCCGGATAAAAACTTTTGGGTGAGAAGTTGCTCAAGATTGGGGGCTTTATTAGCAATCTTAGTTCTTAGTGCAGGCTCATTGCTAAACAGTTTTCAGCTTTGCTATTTGGTTAATGTAAATTTATCCAAGGAAACATAAATTTTTGGGTTCTCTTTTTTTTGGGTGCATTTTCAATTAAAGTGATTTACTTAGGCTCTTGATTTTCTGTAAAAATTGGGGAAAAAAATTCAGCACAGCTTGATGTCAAATAGCAAAGTTAATGTCCTTGTCTTTTGTACAAGATATTGAGGGCCAACTGGTTAGTCTGTTATGAGCATTATGGCTTGAAGTATTAGGAAGTAGAGGTGAGTAAATAATTCAATCAATTCGTTTAAATTGAAAAATTTGATCTGTTAGATTCAGATTAGATTGGATTAATAAATTTTATAATTGAATTGGATTCAGATCGAAAGTTATACAATCCATTTAGACAAATTTTGATTTATAGATTTTATGCTTATTTGAAAATCTCTACTAAAGAAGATTCCATTGATGTAAATAAAGGGAAAAAGGAAAGCCTGGATGGATTCGGTGAAGAGTGCGTTTTTTTTAAAGCATTACAAAAGTAACATACATTTTTATTAAACTTGCCTATTAACATACACGTTTTATTAAGTTGGCCATAGTTGACCTTAAGTAGCTTAGCCCACCCAGACCCGATATGTTGACAATTCATATCGATTTTTATAGATTCGAACCCAAATCACTGCTAAATGGGTTGACACAATATGAACCCATTTAGTCAATAAGTTATAATGGATTGATAAAATTATACATCAACCGTAAGTGTCCCGAATTCAATATGAATTCAACCTGTTTAAAAAGCATAATTCACATTTTTACACTCTGATTCATATTAAAATATTGTGGAAGTTGTATAGATAATAAAGAATGTTTCGATGATTTTGAGTGTGGGTCAGCGATTTTGTGGGCATGTTAACCAGAATGTGAGGGATAAATTTGTTGTTTCGTAAAGAATGAGATTAATCGATTACTTAGGATGTTGGTTCTTACTACTTGCTTAACCGATGAAGTGGATAATGATAATTTACTTATTATGTCAAGAATAGGTATGTGGGTAACTTGAAGAATAAGAATAATTAAAGAGGTTTTATTATTAGTTTAATAGTATGATATAATTTTTATGTATATATGAAATTTTATTTAAAAAATAAATGTTTATTTTTTTACAGCGTTATATTTATTTAAGTTATATAAAAATAAATATATATTTTTTTAAGTAGATTATATAATGGATGGTTTATTATTTATTTAGTATTACTCCTTAGCCTTTGAATCACAGTTTTGTTCAACGTATCACAGCACTGAATAATCATCTGACGGTGAAAATCATATACATAATAAAATAATAATAATAATAATCTCCCTCGTCGGCTAAATCAGAGACACTCTGCGACGTCCCTTTGTCAATGGCGCCGAGGAAACCAACACTAAAGAAAGAAGAGCAGGTGAATCCTGCTCCTGTGGGGGCGACTACGACGAGGAGGATGAAACAGAGCTGCTCCGGGCTTGGTACCGATGCGAACTCGGTAGTTTAATCGGCAATTGAGTTGCTGAAGACCGAGCCGAAGAAGAAGAAAGCGGAAGTTGCTGAGAAGAACAAGTTGAAGTCCGAGGGTCACGAACTGGCCAATAGTTACCACTGAGTCACTGAAACATAATTAGGTTGAAATCTCGGTTTTCGATTAGAGGTGACTATCCCAAATTTTTCCTCCGGATTTTGGCTAGTTTAGTAAGTCATCTAGCTTAGAGAACAGCTTGTTTTTTCTTAAACTAATTTCATTTTTGTTTAGCAAACAGTGCAATTCACTCAAGAGGACAGCTCTTAACGTTCAAGGGGTTTCGAGAAGTGTTCCTGGCATCAAAATTGTGGTCAACCGTGGCACGGTAAACTATAATGATTTAACTTTGGGAAGGAGTTTTTCATTTAAATACACCAATCACATTATTATTTATTATTTTCTATTTTTCAATTTTTTTTTCTTTTTAAAAATTATATTAATTTTAAATTTTATTGATATTTAATATCAATTCATTACATATTTTATTTACAATAAATAATTTCTCTGATACTAAGGATCCCAATTTTTCGCAAAGCATCTTAAATGTCTAATTCATGCCTATCTTACCATTTTTATTATTTTGATTATATGTTATAGGAACTTTCTTTACTCTTATGAAAAAAATAAAAATATACCCATTATCTTATTTTAAACATAATTTAATTAGATGTCGTTTAAATTAAATTACGATTATTTATTATTTTAAGTTTTAAGTATATTATTTTTTATAATTTTTTAAAGTATTTTAAGCTTGTAAGAATTTAAGTAGTAAACATTTAAGTAAAATTTAAAAATTATTTAAATATATATTTTAACTTTTTAAAATAAAAATATAAAAATAAAATAGTAGTAATAAAAATATATTTTATTAAATATATCATATTAATTATCAATTTATTATTTTCAAATATTCGGATAAAAATTATTAAAGTAATTTATTATATCTTTATACAAGTCATTAGTGTGATATCATTAATTGAGGGAGAATGATTTAAGAAAAATGTTTTTTGTCGTAAACTGGAAAGCACACTGCCTGTCTAGTGTGCCTGATGTGTTTATTTTTAGTAGTTGGAATTTTAACTGTCTCTTCGTTAGTATGTGAGTAACCTACCCGAAATTCAATAGTTGTACTCATGATTTAAGGAGGAGATGTGTTGTTTTGCCTTCTAATAATCTAATTTTTTGGGATCAGTGGCAGCTAAAGAATAGTATTGTAATGCCGTGCTGATCATTTCTGTTTATTTCTTTTGCAATGCATGTAACGACCCTTTAAACCCATGAAGGACATAGAAATTAGAACTGGATGAAATCGTAGCAAATATTGTTGACCAGATGACATAACCATCAGTTGCATTCAATTGGGTTTTTGTGATTACATCAAATTTTTTTTTTAGCATTGCCCGATGTTCAATCTCTCCTCATTGATCTCACACGGCAATTATTAGATGTATCTAGACAGACATGTTATTTTTATATTGTTAACATCATTGCTTAGATGATGATTTCATTTACACAATCACAACTTTGGATGTTATTATGAGTCATGACACATCACTTTATGCTACTTGATCAAACAGGTTAGTTACTGGACAACAGGAAGCCTTTTGAGATTATTTAGAAAGGTTAGTTATGTTGTGGGCGGAATCAATAAATAGCGGTATATGAATATATTAAAGCGATAAAATGAGCCATGAGAATTTACGTGGTTCGATGGTCGCTAGATCGCGGGAGACGGCAGATATTATTTGAATTGAGTAGGGAAATATACGAGAATACGGTCTGTATTTTCTCTGTTAATAATATCTCTCGAGTGTTTTCCAAAACTACTTGAATATTTTCTCTCTTTGAGTTTGCTTATCTTCTACGATTTTTCGATTTTTTGCCTTGTTCTTGTCATCAGGAACTCTTCCCTTTGTTATAGATGAAGAAAGACTCACTTTGCTAAAGTGTGCCATAATTTAAGCCTTAAATTAGGCCGCGTCTCACTTAAATTATGCCACTTAATTTCCTTAATCATGCCACAAATTAGCCACTAATTTCACTTTAAATTATGCCACAATTTGTTACTTTTAGAAACCAATATTCAACAATCTCCACTTTGGCGAAAAGTTCACTTATTTACTCACAAATGCGCCTAGCTCGAGAGATATTGATCAAGTTCAGCAGGTGTTGAAACTTGATCCGTACCTTTGTAAGTATATCTGCCAGGTTATCTGCGATTCAGGCACTACGGAGTATAACATTCCACTTCATCGACGATTTCAGAACAAAATGAAATCGAACGTCGATGTGCTTGGTGCGACCATGATAGAACTTGATTCTTTGCCGAACAAATGGCAACTACGGCTGTCGCATGAAAAACCTCTACGTTCTTTTGAACAATACCTAAATCCTTAGTCGGCCAGAAAATATAGCTTAACTTTGGATACTTTATTACGGCCATATACTGCGTACTGTAGTAGAGCAAGCTGATTAGTACGATGTTGATCTCGACAAAGTATTGGTCCTCACTGCCATTGTGAACACATAACCGGTTGTAGATCGACGCTTATCAGTCTCGGCGTAGTCGAATCCACGTATCAACTAGGTGTTTACCTTGATCTTGTCTCTCGAACTTCGAACCAATATCCACGTGCGTAGATGTACCGTAGAATCCAGCTTCCTTGCCGATGTCCTTTCCCGGATTATGCATGCAGGCTAAGTACGTACTAACGGCGTGGGAAATATCGGTACGGTGCGAAGCCGTTGCATCGAGCCGACGGCATTTGCATATGGAACACGTTCCATTTTCTTCACTTCTCATCGGTGGTGCTAGGTGACATTAATGCCCTTGGCGAAAGTGAGGAGCGAAGTGGTGTACTTCTTGGTTTGGTTTTTCATCAATGTCAAACCTTTGTAGTACTTTCTTGGAATCTTGAGTACGTGTCGAATGACGTGTACTTATGACTCATCTCTTGTGATTTCCGTCGAAAATTTTCTTAACTTCTCGAGATCTTTCATTTCAAATTACACTCAGCGAGCCTTCAATATGTCGATCTCCATTGCCTTTCTTAGATCTGATCAACATATCATCAACATATAAAAAAATAAATAAAGAGTCTCTTGGAGTTTAGAAAGTATACATAATGATCAAGCGGACTACGTGTGTACTTTTGCTTTCTCGATGAACTATCAAAGCGGCTTGTACCACCATTGTCGCGGTGATTGCTTCAAAGCCAAGTAAATTGACTTGCTTCGGCTTATGAGCCCGATTCTCTCGTCCTGGAATTTTGAAGCCATCCGGTTGAGACATGTAGATTTCTTCGTTCAAAGTACCATTGGAGAAAAGGCTGTTTTGACATCGAGTTGAGCTAACTCGAGATCAGCCCAACTGCTACCAAAGCCAATAGTATCCAGAATAGATGAATGCTTAACAACGTGTGAGAATACCTCATTTGTAGTCTATTCCTTCTTTACGAGCGTAGCCTTTTGCTACCGTCGCTTTGTATACGATGTTGTCTTTACCGAGAGCACCTTCCGCTTCTTGGCGTAGACCCGTTTGCGACCAATAGTTTTCTTTCCTTTGGAAAGTTGAACCAACTCCCAGTCGGTCGATGTAGAGACGCCGTCTCTTCATCCATTGCCATTTTCCACTTCATACTATCAAATCTTTGCACGGCTTATGCAGTAAGTGCATGGGACATCATCATCGATTCTTGGAAGTGCGAATGCTACCATGTCGTGTATCTGGTAGGCTTCGCAATCTCCTTCTCGGTCGAGTAGTGGCATAGATTACGTGGCGATTAATCGGTGGTGATGGTGAGAGAACACTCCCTTTTCCGATTGAGATCTCTTCTTGATCATTAATTTCATCTTCACCCGCGATCGGTAATTGGTGCGATCTTTTGGATCTTCAGAAGTCTCGAAGCATCGCATAGAAAGAGTATTTGGACTTTCATTCTCTTTCTACTGAGATTTGTTTTGTCTCGGCTATGAGACTCGTCGAATGTAACATCTCGGCTTAAGGCAGATCTTCTTGGATTCACCACGCGAAAGTCGAAATCCTTTAACTCCTTCCTTAAAGCCCCGAAAACATCTTTCTTTGCTGCCGGATCCAGTTTGGATTCAACTAACATGAAAATATGCGGGACATCCAAATATTCGCAATGAATCATAATCGGTCGATGGCAGGTTGTCCGGACCATTACCTCTTTAGGAGTTTTCCATCTAATGCGGATCGCGGGAAGTACGGTGACTATATGAGTTGCATATGACAAAGCCTCGGCCCAAAATGCCTTGCTCGATTTGGAATGAGATAGCATCATCGAACTTTTTCAGCAAAGTACGATTCATTTGTTCTATGACTCCGTTACTGTGTGGTGTACGAGGAAGCGAAAAATGTACGATTATCCGCTTCATCTTGACAAACTTTAAAGAAAGGATCGATTTATACTGCATGCATCGGATCGAGCTTTTAATCTTCACACTGTATCCGAGTCTCGATCATTTTCTTCCGTTTAAGAAAGATATCGAACTTCATCTTGTGACTCATGAGTGTATATCCGGACATATCTAGAGAAATCATCAATAAAAGTCCTGAACCAACGCGTTTACCTCGAGTGAAGCATTCTTGGAAGGTCCCATTATCCGTGTGAATATAATCGAGAGATCCTTGAGTACGATGAATGGCGGTGCGAACTTGACTCTTGTTTGTTTTCCCACCTGATACTTTCGCGAGAAATCAAACTTTCCAATCTTGGCACCTTTCAAAAGACCTTGCTTCGTTAAAGCCTTGCAGCCTTTTCACCGACGTACTACTAGCGCGTGTGCCACGTGCGGGAAGAATCATTTGCCTTTTCTTGAGAACTACTTGAGACAAGCGCCGCCGTGTGTACACCCGTCTAGGAAATACAAGTTAGCCTTCGGGTACCGCCGTTACTACAAATGCATCTCGTACAGCTTTCGAGACTCCCGTTTTCCAATGTTACCTTATAACCGTGAGAATATAGAACACCAAGAAATAAGGTTTTCTTTTAGGTCGAGAATATACCTTACATTTTGTAGAGTCGTCGATTGTACCATCGTGCATCTTTAGTCGTATTGTTCCGATCCACTTTTACGACGGGCATTGTCGTTGCCCGCCAAGCATGTGACTCACTCCATCGAAGCTCTTGGCTTCGAAAACCAATGTATGTTTGGACACGTATGATAAGAACATCCGGAATCGAGGATCCACTTATACGAGTAGGTTTTTGATGATGAAAGCGAAAAGGCGATTCTTAAATGTCATTGACATACGTACAACATTTGCATTTGACTTGTCCTTGTTTGGACAATCTTTCTTCCGAGTGCCACTTTTTGGTGACAATAAGAGCACGCTCGTCATCAGCGGGACGTCTTGAATGACTCTCCATACGGACTTTGATCTAGATTTCCTCCTATTATTTGATCCGCCAAATTTTTTGTTGTTAGTCCTACCTCCATTTACGTCAATGCTTCGATATTGGTCTGCTGATCATCGTTGATCCTTAACTTAGGTACTTGTTATTTACCAAAGAATTTGAAACATCTACGAACTTAACCTACATCCTTTCCATATAACGGGGTTGTGGTTAAATGCTACATGCTTCTCGGGTAATGAATTCAATGACAACCAAAGCTTTATCTTCGCATAAATAATTTCAACATCTAAATTTTGCGAGATCGACGAAATTTTATTGAAATTATCTAAGTGCTCAATCATAGGGGTACCTTTCTTGTATTGGAAACGGAAAAGTTTCTTCTTCAAGTAGAGTCTGTTCTTAATACTTTTCGTCATATATTTTTCCTCTAGTTTCTTCCAGAGAACTGCGGCTACATTCTCTTTCATGACAAAGTAGGAAATATACAGAATACAGATACAAATTTTCTCACTAATAATATCTCTCAAGTGTTTCCCAAAACTCACAAATATTTTCTCTCTTTGAGTTTGCTTATACTCTCTCTGATTTTTTCTGATTTTTGCCTTGTTCTTGATGTAAATCTTACTATTTATAAGACGAAGAAAGACTCCACTTTCCCTAAAGTGTGCCATAATTTAAGCCTTAAATTAGGCCACCAATTTCCTTAAATTATCTTACTTAATTTCCTTAAATCATACCCTGAAATCATGCCCGCAAATTAGGCTTTAATTTCCCTAAATTATGCCACTAATTTGTTATTTTTAGAGCCAATATTCAACAAGTTACATGAAAATGTGTGTTAAAAGGTTAGTTACATGGAAATGTGTGTTATTTGTTCCGTTAAAGAGGGGAAAAAAAGGTTTTACATGTTTTGAAAATTAACCAAGTAAATTTTTTTTACCTTTCTTTTTTTAGTTTTGTGATGGAAAAAGAATTAGCTTTTGAACACCATAAGTTCAAACACAGATAAACATGCGAATTAGGCACAAAAGAAGGACCTATCTTTAGAAGGCAGGACCTCTATGTTTAGTCAAGAAACTAAGTCAAATATTCCAAACAGACTCCATTCACCAAGTTTAGTAAAACACAAACATACTTTGACCTTCTTTTTAATACGCGATGTTACTTACACCCAATCTATGCCTATGTTTTCTCATCAAAACACTCATTCCCCCTCTGTAAACTCGCAATCCCATTTGATCAAACAGGCAAAGCAAATGCATTATATATTTCATTCACTCATTCATTCATTCGTTCATTTCATTTCAATAAATATAGAAATTGATTAATATCAGTTTCTATTAAAAAAATAATGGATGCCAATGTTTCTTCCTTGCTTTTGTTCTCTCTTATTCTCTTCCTTACTACAGCCAATACGGCCATAGAAATCACCCAAATCCTTAGTGCAAACCCAAATTTTAGCCAATTCAGTAGCTTGCTTACACAAACAAAGGTTGCCGAACAGATCAATGGTCGCCAAAGCATCACAGTCTTAGTTGTGAACAATGTAGCCATGAGTTCAATAGCTGGAAAGCCTCAGGATGTATTGAAGAAGATATTGAGTGTTCATGTTATACTTGATTACTATGACATGGAGAAACTTACCAAGGTTAGTATTACTAACAGGAGTGGACCAAGTCTTACTACTTTGTTCCAAGCCTCTGGTCAGGCTCTTAACCAACAAGGGTTCTTGACAGTTTCTTTGATGAATGAAGGAGAGGTAACTTTTGGGTCTTCAGTACAAGGTGCTCCCATGAATTCCATGCTTGTTAAATCTGTTTCTAATCACCCTAATATCATCTCAGTACTTCAAATTAGTCAACCAATTGAAGTCCCTGGCATTGAAACTGTTGAATTCAACAAACACTGCAAACACAATTCAACAATCACTGCACCGTCGCCAAACATTTTTTCCAATATACACGGCGCCTACCAATCAAGCTGTAAATCATACAATTCAATCATTACAGGGTTTCAGAAATAGTAATTAGTATTTGTCATATAAACAATGTAAATATCCGATACAAATCAAGAAATTGATTAATAAAACGCTATTTCTTCCTCCGATTATTTCTTCAAACATTAATTTCTTCCACAGACGAGCGTGTCAAGCCGTTTATACAAATTTGAAACCCTTCGTTCTCTAAAAAGAGATTTCTTTATCTCCGAAAATATTTTTTTCATCGAAAAAAATTTTCATTCCAACACCCTTACAAATATTAATTACAAACATCAATTTTTAAGAAAGATTTCTCCCACCTAATTTTACCGTGATTACTCTAAACACAATTCTAAACATTTTGGTAAAAACAGACAGCAGAAACCGGCCCACGCGCCTCACGCGCCGCCCGGTGAGGGTGAGTCAGACACGCGCCCCACGCGCCGTCCTGAGGTCAAGATGACGACGTGTCATCCGGCTTTTGCCTTGTCCGGTTTTGCTGACTGCCTGGCCGGCCATATGAGGTCTGGCCCGCGCTGTTTCCTGCCAGTCACCTCTGCTCGGCCAGTCCTGGCCAATGCTCATTGGTTGAACCCTGCTTTTCTGGCTTGTTCACGCTTCATATTTTCGACCTGCTCTGGGTTTATTTTAAAGGTCCAAACCCTGTTTTTTCCTGCTCGATTTCTAACAAATGGTCCTGCTCATTTTTTTTCAAGTTTTTTAAACCAAATTTGATTCATGCTTATGGTTTTTATCCTATTAGTATAAATATATATTAAAAAAAACACACAAAAAAAAATAAAAAATATATATATATATATATATATATATATTCTTTTTTTTCTAAAATTATTACACCATTTTCTAGTTCGTTACCATAATATCACGACAGCAGATAATTTCATTACCTACGAGCAATCAAATCCAAATTGTCAGACAACTGCTCACCAAGGCAGGTTTAATGTCGAATTATTCTTAACGAGACTAATTATGATGTTTCTCAAATAATAGAAATGCATCATCGCAGAGAGAAAACTCTCTTATATTCACGACAAAAATTTGCAACCCGAAAAAACATCAAACAATTATAACAAGTGGTGTTAAAATCAAAAAGGAAGAGATGGCTACTTACGCCAACGAACTAAATCACGGAAGCGATATTTACGCATACCCATCGCTTCTTGAAATTTTAAAGCTCGCTAAAAGCATTCTATTTAATGATTTAATTACGTATTTATCTTAAACCAAAAAGCCTTTTACTTCTGTGACAAAATGGAAAATCACTTTCGCAGTATTTTTGGAGAGTTAACCGAATTTTCCAAGAGCTAGACCATCGCGGATAAGCGTGGTCATGAAAGACCCTCACGATCTAATATCATATCAAGAGCTCATGAAAGACACTAAGGATACATATTTTCCTTTTTTGGATTAGATGATGAAGCCTGTTATGCTCAGGCGAAATTTTGCGTAAAAGAAACTATCCCATTTGAAGGTTGTTATTCCTCGATTCGACGAGGTAGCACGTCGAATCTCATCAAGGAAAAATCTGTAGATGTTGACGTTCCGCCATGATATCTAAAAATCGTTTTTTTCCAATCAAAGAACGAAGCGCGATCGATAAATCATCATTTAAACGCATACCCATTGTCATTACCGGGTGGTCATACAAAAGAACGATGTTTTGAATTGCGGGATATCCTCGACCGCGGGATCACAACCGCGACTCTAAGAAAATCCACCTACGATGTTCATCGTCACCATTACGTCAACAACAAAGGATCACGTTGCAACCTCCTCAAAGACATACGTTGGTGATGCTTAAAGTTTTTTCTCCCTGCTTTTAATAATACATGGATAATTGATTCAGTGCAACTGATCATACGACATTCGATTCTAGACAAATCTCAAACCATCTTCACACAAAACCTGCTTCAGACCGCTAATGGTAACACAACCCCACATCGGGAAAGATCTTGCCTCTCACTAGACTTTGAATTTAGACTCAAGATTAGTCGTTCCTCTTTAGAGTATAACCTTATATCTATTTCTCAAATAACCACCGCTTTATCTTGTTTTGTTATTTTTTGGCCTGGACTTTCAGGTGTTCAAGGACATTCAAACAAAGCAAACGATCGTCGTGGTGTTGTGCAAGGAAACCCGTATTATTTGACTCGATTCAACAAAACATGCATTGGTAGAACTGGATCTAACAAGGATGAATCAAATATATGGCTATGGCATGTGAGATCGGGTCACGCTTCTTTCGATATTTGAAAAAATTATTTCCAAGTTTATTTTTGAGCTTAGATCTTTCTACTTTAAAGTGCGATGTCTGAACTAGCAAAAAGTCATCGTTCTCATTTCCTCGTAACCTTAAATAAAAGTCCATCTCCGCTTACGGTTATACATTCTCGATGTACTGGGTCCTTCCAAAGTCTCTACGCTGGGAGGATCACGCTGGTTTGTTACATTTATCGATTTATTTTAAGAGAACGATCTGGTTTGTTTAATGAAATCTAAAAGCGAGGTAAACTTTATTTAGAAAATTTCATAAAATGGTTCGTGACTAATATAAAACACAATCCAAGTTCTAAGTTAAGTGATAATTATGAGAATATAAAAGTTCTGAAGCTTCCAAGAATATCTTCAATCGAAGGCATTATTCATCAAACTACTTGCGGTTGATACACCTCAACAAAACGAGTTGCAGAAAGGAAAATCGACACTCTGGAAGTCATCTGCGTGCCTCATTGATCGAAGCTAATATGTCATTATCTTATCAGTATAAGCAATTACTTCGCCGCATATTTAATCAATCTAGTACCTTCCACCCCATTAACTTTCAAACACCACTACAAGCCATCACCAAGCAATTCTGCACCAAATGTTCCCAATCTACCTCCTCGTGTCTTCGTCACATTTGTACACCTACATAAACAACAACGTAGCAAGTTGATCCACGAGCAATACGTCAGTGGTTTTTGCCGATATGCCATACAACAAAAAGGTATTTCCTGTTACCATCCTCCTACAAAACAAATGATTACTACTACGGATGTTATTTTTCACGTAAGATACAATGTATTTCTCCCTCTACACCCGAATTTCATGAGTACAACCATGTCAAATTAGACTTTACATATAAATTGCTTCCTTACGAAGAAAGACAAATTATATGTAGGAAAATACAAATAACTTGAATTCAGACATGGTAATAACTCTCAATATAGACAAGACTCATGAAATGGAATCAAGTCCTCATCAAATTCAAGATCATCAAGGAAGTTCCTTACTACCACTAAACGAGCATTTACGAGATTCCTTCTCCACAAACCCGATATACCTAACCAATCGCTTGCGTAGGATGTTCCAACTATTGAACCAACCAAAATACTTCCATCACGCCCTAACAGAGGTATTCCTAAAGCCAATGTATTTAACCTGGAGATTTCTAGTAAAGTCAAATATCCCACGAGTAACTATATGCTAAACATCGTTTGTCAAAATCAAACGATTATTTCAGAATCAATTATCTCAGATCTATTCCTAACAAATACAAGAAGCTTTAGCCGACCAAAAATGGAAAGATGCGAATGAAGAACTAAAATCTTTAGAAATAAATAGAACTTCGAGTTGTCGATCATTCACCAACAAAGAAAATTGTCGACGTCGGGATTTTTTCAAGAAATATCAAGCGTATGGTACGATTGAACGATATAAAGCAAGATTGGTGGCAAAAGGATACACTCAAACATACGTGGGATCGACTATACGTAAACATTTGCACTGTAGCCAAAATTAACACCTGTTTCTGGTCTTCAGATTCTAGTCGCAAATTTAGATTGGCCATTATATCATTGATGTAAAATGCCTTTCTACACGGAGATTTAATTGAAGGTTTCTACGATTTACCACTGCGAATCAAGAAATCCACAATCCACGGAGAAAAGGTGTGCAAATTAAAAATCATCAGATGGATTGAAACAATCCCCAAGAAAGCACGGTTTGCAGGTTCACAAGGTCAACGGGCATTTGGCTACAAGCAAAGCAATTCACTATACTTTATTTCTAAAAAAGCGTATGGTAAGATCACCACTTATCAGATATTGATGATACGATAGTAACAGAAATGATCTTCAAGAAAGGAAAGCGCTTACAAACTTACTTATCCAAAGAATTCAAATGAAAGACTCGTTCCTTAAAATATTTTCGATCGGTGTTTCTCGATCAACGTATGAATCTTCTTATCTCAAAGAAAAGTACGCTTAGATTTATTAAAAGAAACCTAAGATGACAAGATGTCAACCACCTAATACACCAAGAGAGGAAGGATTAAAGTTACGTATCAAGGTTGATCAAGTTCCAACAAACAAAGAAAGATACCAAAGGCTTGTCATTAAGGTTGATGTATTTGGCACACACAAGACTGCACTCATTTACGCTTTAAGTATCACCAATAATTTACGATAATCCCTATAACAACATATGAATGCAGCTTATTCGTATTTTGGAGATATTTAAAATCAAGCCTGGAAAAGGAGATTGCTCACTAAGAACTCGTAGTTTTCTAATCGAAGATATACCGACGCCGACGGGGCCGGATCAATAAACGATGTACGATCTACATCAGCTACTTCACTTTGTAGTGGGAAATCTTCAGAATACGGAGTAAGCAGTTAAACAACACGTTGTGCGTCTGCCCAGAGTCGGAATACGAGGAATGGCACTTTCTTCCATGGGCCTCGGGTTACAATCTCTTAAAAGATTTGACATATCCTGCGAAAGAATCAATTAAGTTATTTTGTGACAATAAAGAAGATTGATATCAAGATAATCCGGGCTCAACACGATCAGACAAAACATGTCAAGCCGATGATTTTTTATTAAAGAAAAGTTAGAAGAAAATTCATCGGACCGCTAAAAATCAAGTCAAGATCAATCGGCCGACATCCTCACTAAAGCAGCCTCATATCGAAGATTCACGTAAGCATGTTTCGCAAGTACGAAAGACATCTACGCACCAACTCGGCGGTTATTAATTCAACAAACACCGCAAACACAATTCAACAATCACTCGCACCGTCACAAACATTTTTTCCAATATACACTACCACCAATCAAGTCAGAATCATACAATTCAATCTACAATGCGAATAAGAATTAAGATTGCTTCATATAAACAATGTAAATATCCGATACAAATCAAGAAATTAGATTAATAAAACGTTTATTTCTTCCTCTGATTATTTCTTCAAACATTAATTTCTTCAGAAACTCCATACCTAAATGCCTCAAAAGACAACATTGTCAAGACGGAAGCTCCTCTACAAGCTTCAGCTCCAACTCCAACTCAAGCTCAAGCTCAATCCCCATCAAGGAAAATAGGAGTT
This sequence comes from Hippophae rhamnoides, assembly GCA_033030585.1. NCBI lineage: Eukaryota > Viridiplantae > Streptophyta > Magnoliopsida > Rosales > Elaeagnaceae > Hippophae > Hippophae rhamnoides. The sequence continues at coordinate 73,564,631 of CM065429.1, forward strand.
CCTACCGCAAGTACCGATGAAAAGGCTCAGGCCCAACCCACAAAAGACTCTGCACCAACCCAGGAGTCTGCAGCAGCTCCAGATTCAAACAAGGATTCAGCTGCTTCTTCATCAACGCAAAAGACTCAGCAGCTCCAGCACCAACACCAACCCAAGAAGACTTAGCCGCACCTGATCCATCAGACAGCAAGGCAGCAACACAATCACAGTCACCAGTGGATAGCCCAACTCCAGCAGCAGCAACAGTAGCCACAAGTACTCCTGTTGATGTTGAAGCTTCACCTGCTGAAGCAACATCCAGCGACTTTGCCCCTTTACAAAAGGCGGAAGCTATTGGTTTTGTAGTTTTGATGTCTTTGGTTTCTTTTCTGGGATTCTAAGGTAGGTAATTCTAGTAGGCCGAAAAAGAAGCAGCAGGAATTCACGAGGAAGGGTGTATGCTTTTACTCATAATTTTAAATATTTAAGATTTTGAAGAAGAAAAATTCTTACAATTCTCTGTATTATGTTTCGAAATGAGAGAAAGCCTTGATTTTTTTAGTAAAAATGATTTGTTTTTTGTTCGGACAAACCACCAAGTCTCTTTGCTGTTAAATTTTCTTAATCCCACATCGTACAGGTATCCATTGCGTCTGATATAGTAGCACCTAACCTTGAAGCAACCATAAAGTAGGACTCATCTTTCCTTCATGATAAGGCATACTTTTCTTGGCCTTATGGTTATGGTCAAAATGTAGTATATGTTCTTATCAGTGTAATATTGGCAAACATCCAGTGATCCAACAATATTAATTTAATTTTCTTAAGGAGGAGGGGACAGCTTGCTAAGTACTGGATTACAATAATGTTAATCTTAATTAACCTAAAAATTAACAACTCCATGTAAAGCGTGTAAATAAACTAAAATTGTCAATTCCATGTAAAATATGTAAAAAAGAGAGAGGGTAAATATGTAATTAAAAAATAAACACGAATGTCAACACTACTTAAAAAACCAATCGCTTAAGAAGCAATAGTTAACATATCAGCTGATTAAGGTACGATCATATCAGCTAATTAAGGTTCATTTTATCGAATGAGGATAAGTACAATAAAATGAAGAATGTAAGACGAGGATGTAAATCGGTTTCTCACTATGCCAGGCAGGACAATGACAAAGATCCCCTCCCCAAAAATCATACCCATCATTTTAGTAAATATATAACATTTATTTATTTTCTATTTTTTTTTAATTTACGGTTACAAAATTTTAATTTAATAATTTAATATTTTTTTTAATTAGTAGAATCAGTGTATTTAAATAATATTTTTATATATTTAACAATAAATTGTATTTACCGGTTTTATTTAATTATTTATTTTAATTGTAGTTATTAACATTATTATTAAATTATATTTTTATAATAATGTTAAATTTTAATATCTATTTCATTGAAAATAATATGATATCAAAAATTAATTAATTTTTAAAATATTTTTAAAATATAAAGGATGGTGTAATTTTAAAAAAACTAAGTATATTTTTGTTTAAAAATTTAGATGTTAATTTTAATTTTATACATAATATAATATATAAATACGGTGAAGATATTATATTTATTATAAAAATAATTTCTTATTCTTATTTTTTAACATTTTAATGATATTGTTATTAAAAATTGGTAAATTAATTTTTTCAGTTATATTATATTAGATATAAATTATTTTAATTTGAATAAATTATAATTAAAATAATAATAAAAATTTAAATAAATAAAAAAATATCATTTTTTTCTTATACAATCCATTAAATTATCAAAAAAATAAATATATTATTTAAATATTAATTTTAAAATAGATATATAACATGAAAAGCCAGTGTCTCGTAAGGGTTTTTGTCTATAATAGACATATTACATTCAAAAGTTTAAAAAGAGACTATTTGTTAATTTAGTTAAAAAAAATGCTTTTTTTAAACTCTTAATCAAGTAACAAATCATTTTTTTCTCTTTCCTCTTTCAATTATATCTCAATTTTTTTCGTTTTTTTATCTCTCCTCCTCCAATTCGCAGCCCATTTTTTTTCTTTCTTATTTTAAAAACAAGATAAAAAAATATTTTAATTACTCTTTGTAACTTTAAAATGCCAATATAAAATTATAAATTTTTAATAAATAAATTTTTGAGTGAATAAAAAATAATTTATATTTATAAAATATAAAAATATATTTAATAATAAATATATAATTTGTTATAATAAATAACTTATCAAAATTTTATTATAAATTAATTTAAAATAATAATAATAAATTATAAAATAATTACAAAATTAATAATAATTATTATTATAAAATAAATTATAAAAACTGGACTAATAATTATAATAATATTATATTAGATAATATTTTCATATAAATTTTACGATATAATGTGTTATGTTTGTATTGTATATTGTAAAAAGTTAGATACAGAGGTTTCACAATTTTTTTAATAATTTAATTATTTTTATAAATATTATTTTTTATATCATAATTATAATTAAATATTATAATTATTTATTAAATATAATTATAATTAATAAAATAATAATATATTATATTATTTATGAATTATCAAAATATTTAGCAAATTATAAATTTATATTTATTTTATTATAAAATAAATTATTTTTTATTTTTTAAAATAAATTTTTTAATATATAATATGATAAAAAATATTTATGTATTTAAAATTAATTATAAATTTATAAGATGTTAATATTTTTTATGTTTATAATAATTAATTTTTGTAAAATAGAATTAATATATATATATTTTTAATAAAATTGATTAAAAATTTTGCTTTTTTAATTTAAGGTAAGATTTTTACTATTTTTTAAAAAAATTCAACTTGTATCATTTTTAAACTATTTTCAAAAAAACATTTGCTCATATATACAAAATCCCGTCCCGTAATACAGTAATAGATTTTGGTGAGAATAAAGAGAAATCATCCCGCGAAATCTAGACTCCGTTCCCCGTTCTAATTTTCCATTGATCTAGAACCCACTTAGTGCCTTAAACTAAACCGCAAAATACACACCCTCTGTTCCTCCTTCCATTGTTGCGAGTAAAAGTGAAGAAAAAGGGATTCATATTTCAACCCAAATTTTGTGTTTCCCATCGTTCCATTGTTGCGAGCTGTGCGCCAAAGTCCAGTGATTCGAGGGAAAGAAGACAAGAAATCTGTGCCTGCCGATTTCTCTCGCCATCCGGTTAATCTTTTCTCTGAAACGACGAGAAGAAGCACGATTTAACCACCATAAAACCTACCACCGTTCACAGAATCGACGCAATCGTCGTGAACTTTGGGGTGAGTCTCATGTCTCTCTATTTTTACATGTTAAAATAGATTTGCTATAGATGAAGAGAAGGTTCTATGTGAGACTGTTCGTGCTCTCCAAACTAATTTCGTGATTTTGTCATGTAAACACGATAAAAAGAACGACTTTATCTCCTCATTTTCCCTTTTTCCCAATTTGTAAACAAACCCTAATTACAACCCAAGAACGACTTTACAATCATGTCTCTCTATTTTTACATGTTAAAATAGATTTCCTATAGATGAAGAGAAGGCTCTATGTGAGACTGTTCGTGCTCTCCAAACTAATTTCTCGATTTTGTCATGTATACACGATAAAAGGAACGACTTTATCTCCTCATTTTCCCTTTTTCCCAATTTGTAAACAAACCCTAATTACAGCCTAAGAACGAACAAAGTAGGCAAAGCCACCCGCTAACGCTTGTTATCAAAACCCCCAATTGAAATAGAAGTTAGATTTAATTATTAGTTATTTTTCATGACCCTGCAACGTTCTCTTGTTTAATTTAAATAGAAGTTGTTTAATTTTTCGCATCTAGCAGACCACATAGAGAGTGAGAGTGAGAATGAGAGTGAAAAGTATGGGAAAGCTGAAAAATCTTTTTTGTTGCTCTTAATTTATTTTTTCGCTCCAGGTATGCCCTAATATTTTTTTTCTTTCTATAAAAGTGCAATATCTTTTTTGTTGCAATGTTTTGATCCGTGATATGATGTATCTTTGAAATCAATTACGCTTTCATTGTTGTTCAGCTACTGCCGTATATGGTGAAAAGAGAAGAAAGTTTTTGTTTCTAAATTATTGCCTATTTTGTTATTCAATTTAAATTGATCTAATTTTATTTATGTATACTTGTATATATTTTATGGGGCCTTTAATTTTCTCTAACCAGTGCCCAACCTATTGCTTGAAAAGATATAGTTATTGGCAAAGTGGTAAAGTATTTTAATTAATTAATTAATTATTCCCAAAACAGGAAACGATTCTAATTTATGAATGGTTTTGTGCAGCTTCATGTAAGAGGAGGAGGAATCCATAATAAAATTACATACTATTCTCTTCAAGAGTCACAAAGTATAGGGTAAAGAGGTCCATAAAAGGGTGTACTTGGCATATGGACTGTTAGATTCTGAATATTTGTACACTGCATCTTCTTGGTATGTAGTTCTCTACTCTGTTCTTAAGGTGTTTATATTACTGGCTACTTTGCTAGAACCTAAAGGAAGTGCTCTGTGCGAGTTTTATATTTTTATATGGACTGCAGGTCATTTATTTAATTTTTTATTGTTTTTCAGAACTATGCCTCGCAAAATAAACCATGGGCTTGATTATGACGAAGCTTATGATGATTATGAAGACTACGATTATGATTATGAGATAGAAGATAACGGTTGGTGGCTTTCTTGATTTTGAACTTTTTTTTTTTTATGGTTCATCGACCCCCCTTCTTGTCTTTCTTGCTTTTGGTTGCATACTATTAAACCAATTAGTTATATCCTAACTGCTGATATAATGGTAAAAATATTTTTTGCTCTCCAACAGTCAAAGCCTCTGAGCTGACCCAGGAAGCAGTGAAGCCCAGAATTTGGCGTTGCTCTATTTGCACCTATGATAACGATGAAAGCATGTCTGCATGTGATATCTGTGGGGTTCTTCGAAATCCTCTGATTAACCCTCATTACAATAGCCATAAAACAGGTACTTAAGTTATTGCTCTGATACAGTTCTATCATATTGCAACTAGCGAATTCTTTTGTTGTGTAATTAGCTCCATCTCAAAAATCAGCTTTATATTGGGCTACTTTTAGGCAAGGCTACTGTATTTTTCTTTGATATCACCTGCTGGTAGATCTTGGTCATCCATTTTTCACCAACTCCCACCTCAGTTTTGCTTATTACACAATCTGGCTTAAGTTCATTTCCCTTTTTAGAGTAGATCTCTTTCATGCAGTTGAAGGCATATACAAAGGGTCTGGAGCATCCAAAATAGCAAAGTTTCTTTTTGCATCATTGCCAGATTGGACTCCCAAAAAGGCTGTAGTACTTCAAATGCCGAAAGATGGTTCTGTGACTGGAGAGGGAAATGACTTTCAGAAGCTTGGGAATATCCAAGGAGACATTCATGAATTCCATAAGGCCTTTAGTAGTAATGACCATCACAAGATTAATATAGGTCTGCTCCTGTCCTAAGGGAGAATGTTGAACTCTAGGATTAGATAATCCCTTTTTGGTTAAGATAATGTCCAAGCAGAAGTGTCTTTCTAGAAAATTTCTTGAGATGTATAACTGCTATGTCTATTTTCAGTTCTAACCGTCTTTGAACTGATGGTGCAGTTCCTTTCAAGTTTGATACTCCATCTCCAGACGATGTAGTTTCAAGCGGGTTAGGATCTTCCAAAATGGGTTTGAAAGGTATATCACTGTTATTGAACTAAAACTATGGTAGCAAAGCCAAACTCAATATTTCACATCCATTGACAACATGTAAGAAATTTTGGGGACTTTAATATCAATATGGCTGTTTTATGAGTTTTAATTTTATTTTCTCTTCGAATGTAACCTCAAACAATTTTAATGGCTCAAAATCTTCAACAATTATGATATATTGTCTCTGCAGTGACACATAACGACAATCAGTTAAAGAAAGGTTCTGCTAGTAGTAGTACAAGGGGAAGTGTGAAAAGCTCAGATATCCCATCGACTTCAATGCCAAAAGGCAATCATAGTATTGTAGAGCAGAGAAATTATGCAAATAGTAGTGCAGCTAAGATTCGGTCAAATGATAAAGGACCTAATAACTCATCAATATCAGATTCAAAAGGTATACATGAGGGAGATAAGAGTGCTGGCTCTTCTGTGAGTGGTGGTGCTCAGCAAAGTCTTACTACTTCTTTGAACAGCTTGTCTCTCGATGCTAAATCTAGAAATCCAAACAATCTTGATACAAAAAAATCTTGCCAGAATATGCACTATAAACCTGATAAATGGATGGTTCCTGATCAAGCCAAAGATGAACTAATTCAGCTGAATCTTGCAATCGTAAGTAAGCTATAGCTGTTACCTATTTGGCGTAGTTTATATTTTTAAGAATTAATAGTTTTGTAATTTGGTGTGTCCTTCTAGGTTGGTCATGTTGATTCTGGAAAATCAACGCTGTCAGGTAGACTACTACATCTTCTGGGGCGGATATCTCAAAAGGAGATGCACAAATATGAAAAGGAGGCAAAGTTACTGGTAACTTCACTTCCATAACATGTTTGTGTGTGCTTGAAAAGCTTGACCTTTTACATTTCGATTTGCCTCTAATTCAAACAGGGCAAAGGATCTTTTGCTTATGCATGGGCATTGGATGAGAGTACAGAGGAAAGGGAGAGAGGAATAACTATGACAGTAGCTGTTGCCTATTTTGATTCCAAAAGATATCATGTTGTGGTCCTGGACTCTCCTGGTCATAAGGATTTTGTTCCAAACATGATATCTGGAGCAACACAAGCTGATGCTGCAATTCTCGTTATAGATGCTTCGATTGGCGCTTTTGAAGCTGGCATGGATGGTTCCAAGGGACAGACTAAGGAGCATGCTCAGCTGATCAGAAGTTTTGGTGTTGATCAAATAATAATTGTCGTGAACAAATTAGATGTTGTTGCGTACTCAAAGGATCGGTTTGACTTGATTAAGCAACAACTTGGAACATTTCTCCGCTCTTGTGGCTTTAAAGATTCTTTTGTATCATGGATACCTTTGAGTGCAATAGAGAATCAGAATTTGGTTGCAGCTCCTTCTGATATTCGTTTCTTGTCCTGGTGAGTTTGTTCATCCATCTTTTCAGTATCATGTGGATATAGATATATAAATATAAAGACATTTTTCATGTGGTATGGTTTTTACCTTTGGATGATGAATGAGAATGATAGAAATTTGGATGCTCTGACCTTGTATGCTTGAAGTTAGCAAAAGCTTGGTGCTGTTTAGGGCCTTTATGGTAGGATAGGGGGGTTGATGAAATAATGACTTAAGGAGTTTATTTAAGTTTGCTTTTTCTTGCTCTGTGGAAAATTTGTGAGGATGCTTGAGATACTATGCTTCTGATTTTGAAAAATAATGAAATGCAGGTATCAAGGGCCCAACTTGCTGGATGCAATTGATTCCCTTCATTCTCCCTCCAGAGATTTTTCAAAGCCTCTGCTGATGCCTATATGTGATGTCATTAAATTGCCTTCAATGGGGCATGTGTCTGCCTGTGGTAAACTTGAAGCTGGGGCACTTCGGAATGGATCAAAGGTATGACTGGATAGTTATGGAAGTTTTTCTTGAGACTGACCAACGTATATGTGGAATCATTTCAAACGTCTTGGTTTATTGTATTCAGAGAAAAGCTAATGTAATATCTTTTTTTTCCTAATGTTAAGTCTGATGATCTTTTTCCATGTCGTCATATGCATTAATGTTATCTACTTTTCTTTCTTTCTGTTTTTTTTTGGCTAGACATTAGGTTTATCTACTTGATCTAGCTAAACTGTAGCTGTTATTGCACATTTTAGCGTAAAGTGAACCTCCCAGATATCATGCTTGATCAGAGATTATATTTAAAAGTCTTAGAGATTCATCCTACAGACTAAGGTTTAGCATAGTGTCTTGAGATTCATCCTGCACTATCTTCATTTAAGACCATTCCCTTTTCTTCTAGAACATTTTCCTTTTTGTTAAATGATGTTTTCTTTCTTGGATGAGGTGCTTGCATCTAGGTGTCCATAAACCGGCCCGGACCGGACCAAACGGTTTTACAAATCAAAACGTCCGGTCCGGTTTAATAAATATATTAAAATTTTCACATTATTTATCATTAAAGGTGTCCAAAAACCGAACCAAACCGGATCGGATCGGATCGGACTGAACGGTTTTATAAATCAAACAGTCCGGTCTGGTTAATTTTTTTTCCCCCAAAACCGGACCGGACCGGACCGGTGGACACCCTAGTTGCATCTAGGGGGGAGCCCCCACCCCCAAAAAAAAATAAAATTCCATAGGGGGACTGAAATCTAATTTTTTTAAATGTCAAATTACAACACAAAACTTAGGTCTTTCACTGTTAATGTTTCATTATAATAAAGTAAGGGTAGTTATACATTAATAAAATTTATGAAGTAGGCGGTAATCTAAGCCAAACCATAATCACTCAAACGTGTGGTAAGAAATAAAATTAGAAGAGACATTAAAGTTTAAAGAATAAGATACGATTTAGGTGTTCAACATGAGAATGTAATTAAAAGTATATCTTGATAAACAATCTAAAATTTACAAATAAAAAGTAATAAAAGAAAAAAAATACGGAAAAATCCTTTAGCACTCAAACATGTCCAGATATATTGAGGTTAAAACTAAAACTAAAATAAATCCATTAAATTTTAAAGAATAGGAGTTTAGGTATTTAACATGAGATTCTAATTTAAAACATATCTTCATTGACAAATTAAAAGTACTAAAAAAAGATAAAAGAACTAACAATAGAGATATTTAAGTTTTCGTAAGTAGAGGAACTCAAATAAATTAAAATATTAAAACTAATATAATCTCCCATAATGCTAAAACTAGAAAAGAAAAATATTATAGAAACTTTGATGAGAGGACTGAAAAATTAGTGGACCTTTATTGTTATGGATTGAAGAAAAGTTAAATATTTGAATTATTTTTGGTTGCACTATATCATAAATCAGAAACTTAAGAATTATTATGATATGATATATATTGCAAATGAAATGCATATATTTTTGAAAAGAAAAATATATTTAGGACTAAAAGTTATACATGTAATTAATTTTGGTTTCAGTAATTTGGTGTCATTACACGTGTCACTATTAGTTGGCGGGAGTTGCTTAAAAAGTGTATAAAGTGACAAAAAAAAGGTTTAAATTACTTGTGTTTTAAAACTTTATTGTTGGTTTGTGTTTTAGTGTTGGTTTTTGCTAATTTTTCTGGTTTTTATGATCTAATTGAGCACTTGATGCTTTCTTTTCTTATTTTTGTCCTGCATAAAGATGATTCATTTGATTGCATGATAGGTGATCCCTGCACACTGTAATTTCATTTTATTCTCTCTGTGCGTAATTTGGATCTGATTCTTATTTTGTATTTCAAGTGAGGGATCTGGTTGGTTCACCCTCGCATCTTAATTTCATATTATCATAATCACATCTTTTATATGTAAAACTGTAGGTCCTGATTGTACCTTCAGGAAACATTGGGACTGTGCGCTCCTTAGAACGTGATTCTGAGGCTTGTTCTATTGCAAGAGCTGGAGACAATGTCGCAGTTACTCTTCAAGGCATCGATGGTAATGATGTCATGGCGGGTGGTGTGCTATGTCATCCTGATTTTCCAGTTTCTATTGCAAAACATTTGGAGGTGAAGGTGCTTCTTTTGGATGTTGCAACTCCAATTCTAATTGGCTCACAGGTATGATCACGTTAATTCTGCATTTGACTTTTAGTTTGCCCCGCTTTGGTATACTGGGAGTGATCTCTGTCTGTGATGGGCAGGTGGAGTTTCATATACACCATGTAAAGGAGCCTGCAAGAGTTGCAAAAATACTGTTGTTACTTGATCCGAAGACAGGAAAGGTAGCAAAAAAGAATCCTCGGTGTCTTACTGCAAAGCAGAGTGCTGTTATCGAGGTAAATCAAAGATCACGCTGTTGCTGCTGTTAAAATGTGTAAGCTGTTCTAGGTGGTAATCTGTTTTTCTAAATTCAGGTAATTCTGCACGAACCAGTTTGCGTCGAAGAGTTCTCAAAGTGTAGAGCTCTTGGGAGAGTATTTTTAAGAGCATTGGGGAGAACTGTTGCAGTTGGTATTATAACAAAAATTATCCAGTAGATGACAGGGAGGGGGATGGGGAAAATTCATGTCTACTACCATGTGATGGAGAATCCAAGGGTTTGAGTGAGGAGTTTCAAGATTTTTCGGCAAAATTATCTGGTTCAGAATCAAATGAGGATTTTGAAACTATACGGTACAATACTTGAGACAAGCTTCAGGTCATGTTTAGGCTAAATCATTTGTAACGTTGAAATGTAATTTTATTTATTCTTTTAAGACCGACCTGTGATTTACAATGTCAGAGAATCCATGGGTTGGAACTTTGCAGTTTACTCTAGTTGGCGTTTCTAAGGTTTACTTTTTCTTTCTTAAGCTGATTGGCCTAAAAATGTGAAATTCACAGTAAATTTTATATTTTCATCCCAGACAGCCAAAATTAATTCTTAATCCGTCAAGTTAAAAATCAAATTTTAGAATAGGCTAAAGTGTAGGTGTTTAACATTTAATTTAATTCACGTATAGATTTTTAAAATTTAAAAATATATAATTTGATTTTTAAATTTTTTAAATTTTATCTATGGGTTCTTAAATTTTTTTATTTTATAATTTAATCTTTAAATTTTTATACATAGGTTTTAGTTTGGTTATTGAAATATATATTTATAAATTAAAAATTCAAGATTGATGTATAAAGATATAAAAATTTAAGAATTAAAACATATGATTTAAAAGTTTAGTTATTTATTTGTAAAGTTTTACAAATTTTATGATAAAATTATTCGTTTTAAAAATTTGAAAATTTATAACTGAAGCAGGTTAAAATTTAAGAATTAATAGTATTGAAATAAATAAATAAAATAGTGTTACTTGTCTAAATATTTGTTTGCTCCCTAATAATAAGACTTGGAGCCTTCTAAATACTTATTTATAAAAGAAACAAACATAAATTATAGGCAGTTTGTGGTATTTATTTGATATTTTATATTAAAAATATTTTTGATTAAAAATCTATTATAACGTTCACGGTTACAGTTTTATAAAAAGCTTTAGCTTGTCAACTCACTTTGGCGTTACTCATAAAGCATAAAAAAATCCGTTGATTTAATCCATCTGTAAAATTTGTCTTTATTTGAAAGATTATATCATAATAAAGAATTTTAAAATTTATAAGATATATATTGAGTTATAGATTAATATTTTTAAATCAGTATTAAAATATTTATTTATTTTAATATTTTTATAAATTATGTGCCTTTTTATTAAATAATTCTATTATTAATTTTTTTTATAAATTATATGAGATTTTTTATTAAATAATTTTACTAATAATTATGATACGATAACTCATAATAAAATAATTAAATTAGATAAGTATCTATTATTCAATCTTATAACTATTATCTTTTTTATATTTTTTTACTGTTATTTTTTATTTGTTACGTGATATATATTTATTTTTCAAATTTCAAATTCAGTGCATTATTGATCAAACAAATTTGTATATTCATAATTTTTATAATTTTTTATTTTAAAAAATTATATAGTCTTCCAAAATACTATATTATTTAATGCACTGATACTTCAAATTGGATTTAATAATTATAAAATTTATAAATTCTAAAAATCAAATTAAATTATAAACTTATTAAATTGTACCGATTTCATCAGCCGCAATTGTTTGGTACTATCCCACTTATTTTTTTTTTACTCGCATAGCCTATTTTTAATAATTACTAAAAATAGAAAAAAGAAAAGAAAGTCGAAGGGGTTGTGTTTGTGCTTCTATTTTCTATTTTTATTTTAATAATCCAGAAAAAGATGGCTTCGGCCTTTGCGTTTAGATTGAAAATCACTTAGCTTCTTCACATTTAAAAAAAGAAGCTCTTCTTGAGTCTCGACACGTCATTTTGAGATGTTCTCAAAAGCGACACGCGTACAATTTGATAAAAGAATTTTAAAAAGTTATATAAAATAACAAAATAATATTTTAATAATATTAAATAGTTTAACATATAAATTAATTATAAATAAAAGATATTATTTATATGATTAAAAATTTAAAAATATTTTGAATATTTAAAAAAAAAAAATTAGATAAAGAAAGAAAGAAAGATTTAACCTTATTTATTAAACACGTTTTTTTCAATTGCCCAGTTGAACATAATTTTATATAAACAGAAAACTATGTTTTCTTTTTCTAATTCATTGGAAATCTTATAAATTTATTTACTTAATCTTATACTTCTATCAACATAAAAATTAAAGATAAATTAAATTATTATGAAAATTATAAATATAAGAATAAAAATGTACCATTATTTATATTTTTAATGATAAATTTATATAATTAATAAAAAAATTAGTGATAAATTTATATTATTAACAAAAATTTTAACGATATATTAATAGTAAAGATTTTAACGATAGATTTGTTAAGATAATAATAGAATAATAATATTTAAGTGTTATTTTTATTATTCAATAAAATTTTATAATATTTTTGTAATTTTTATTATAATTTAGTGATTTATTTGTTAGTAAATTTTAGGTGTTATAGAACCATTAAGAGTTTTTTTAACCAATCAAAAACTAGTACACCAAAACAATAAAGTAGAGAAAATAAAACATAATCAACTCTAGAAAAATTAGGACCACAATAGCATTAACATCAGATTTCAGCGTGAAGATCAATTTTGTTTGCTACAGATGCAATAGGTCAACGGAGAAAGGGCAAATTCGCCATTTATTTAATTATTTTTTCTTGTTCTTTTTTGAAATCGTGATTCGTCATTGGATTTAATGTAATTTGGTAAACTTCTTTTACACACGCTACATTAATTAACAATCTTCCTTTGGCAAGGTTGCGATGGAAGAGAAAGGGATGAGACCTACCAACTATTGAGGAACTGACTTTTTCAACCGAACATACCGAAGATGGTAGACGAAGAAGCTTGCTCATATACGAATTAAATAAAGTATTGCCTTTTATTATCATCTGGGTTTCACTCCAAGATTCTCAATTATTTGTCAGGTTTGGCGATTGCGTCTCTTAATCTGTTGGTTGCTTTTGTTGCGGAAGAAATTAATTTAGTTGATATCTTGTTGTCCGATGATTTTCTGAATACCCATATTTTTTAGTTTCTAATTATCTTATTTTCAGTTAAAATTTTATTGTCTTTTTGTGAAGTTTTGATAATTTTATGAATTTCCCCCCATTTTCTTAATAACCCTGATTGTGAAATGATCCCTTTTATTTTCTTATTAATCTTGGTGTACTTCAATTCACTGTATGTGTGAATTTTATTGTTCTTTTAAGGTGGGTAGTTTATTTTGATTTTGTTGAGTAAATATTTTTAGTATCAGTTTCGATGTTTGAGACCGAGTTTGACACTATATAAGATGCACAAAATGAGATTTTGAATTCTATGTTATATGATTTCTTTCTATGGCTCTCTGTCTCATCTTGTAACCATGTCTGTGGCTTTTGGTATTAGGTATAGGTCTATAAGATTTTTTTCCACCCCCTAAGAATTGGGATTTTAATTTTATGTTCTTATTCCTTCAATAGTTACTTGTTCTAACTTCTGAAACGTTTGAACCTTAGGCTGCTTCCAAGTATTTTGAAAAAGGCAAACATTCTAATTGATTCGACAAACTTTCAAAGGAAAATGTTTCTAAATGTCGTACTTTTCAGTCTTTTGTGTGTGAGAGAGAGAGAGAGAGAAAGAGAGCTTAAATCAGTCACATTCGGCTTTCTTGCACTCTATCTAAGGGTAAATGATTTTGAAATTTCATTTCTTCAATCCTCCAACTCTCCTCTGGTTGTCTATTTATTGATATTCAGGGCAAACAAAAGAAAAAAACGAAGTGCTCACTATTGTACCGAGTAGGGTGTTTTTGTGAATTTTTCGACTGGCTATACCTTTGAGACTTTTCTTAAGAATGTGGCATTTTTTTTTGCATTATGACCCATGAGAGAAAATTCTGTTTCATTGCAAAATATGCACTATATTGTTTTACTTGATGTGTTTTATGTGATTTGATTCAATACAGTTTACTGTGATGAGCTGAAATAGTTTTTTTTTCCTTTCTTTTTTTACTTTATTGAAGTTTGCCTAAGTTTCTAGTGTCGAAGCTCTCTTCCAACATCGTATAATTATCAAATGGTAGAATTTTAATATGTGGTGCATCTTATCTATCTATAACATGTTTTCATTATGTTTCCTTTTCTCTGTTTATTCCTTGTGCTCCTCTCACTATCCACCTATCTATTGTTAATCTTCGTTGTTTGCCTTGTGTAGTGGCATGCCATCCTGGATCAAGAGGCTTGTCCTATTTCCTTTAACTTTAAAGAGGATTAATTTGTTTATGTGAATTGTTGAAGATTCCAAGCTTAAGAGCTAGGTCCCTGCCAAGTTCTTTGACTCTTCTATCGGACAATCCCTTCATGGCTCATGATTCTTTTACTGAAAGAGGGTTTCTACCCGCTGTCTCAAATATTGATAATAGTCAGTTAATTATCAATTGGGAAAACGTCATTTGTCCCATATGTTTTGAATTTCCACACCATTGTGTTCTCCTTCAATGCTCGTCTTATGAGAAAGGGTGTCGTCCTTTTGTATGTGACACAAATCACTTCCTTTCAAATTGTTTGGAACGTTACAAAACTGCATGTGGTTTGTCATCTCCTTCAACATCTGATGAGAGTCTTTCAATTAATACTGAACCAATAGTGACAGATACACAACAGCATCCAAGTTGTCCATTGTGTAGAGGTGACGTCACTGGTTGGATTGTAATAGATGAAGCTCGTGTTTATCTAGACGAGAAGAAGCGCTGTTGTGAAGAGGAACGGTGTACGTTCAAGGGAACCTTCTCAGAGCTGCAGAAACATGCTGAAATAGAACACCCTGATGCTCAACCATCAAAAATTGATCCTGCTCGACAACTTGACTGGGAAAACTTTCAGCAGTCTTTTGAGATCATTGATGTTTTGAGCACTATTCACTCTGAAGTCCCTCATGGTGTGGTTTTGGGAGATTACGTGATAGAATATGGTGATGAGGAGACTACAGATGAGTTAGAGGATTTTCCTGGGGATGATGGTAACTGGTGGACCTCATGCATCTTGTATCAAGTATTTGATAATTTCAGAAGTTCTAGAAACAGAAGACGGTCCAGAGTTGGTGATGCAAGAAGAGGTCGCCACAGACTAAGTTTTGATACTTCAAATTCCGATGATGGTTCCGTGACGTCTGTAGATTTTAGAGACCATAGGGTAGATGATATTGATGATGATTTTATAGGCACAAGCAGTGGGTCGCAGAGTGGCTCCAGTCATCGAAGGTCGTACATCTTCCTTTCTCTCTATTTTTCAATGAATGTTTGTTATTGCTTCTTGATATTTTGTAATTGCCAAACTAGTTTACTACTTGCTGTGGCTTTTATATAAATTGTTTTCTGATAATCATATTGATAAATTAAATTAAATTGGACAGACTTTTTGGCCATGGTGATGCTGTAGATCCCTAAGATTATTACTTGGCATGCCATTTATTACCTCAATTTATTGGCTCAAACTCATATGTTCACCTTATCACAAGACAACGTTGTTTACTCGGTGTTTTCTAAAAAGATTCGTACATACCTTCGTTTTTTGGTGAATATATAATTTGTACTTTATGGAAGAAAAGCTGCTGGTGGATTTTATTCCTTTATCTTGTTTTATTATTTATGCATACTGATTTCAATTTGCAGATATAGGAGACGGCGCTCCCGGTTCTATGACAACTAGCCAATTAGGTATGCACCATTTCATGGAATTCCTACATTATCTTTTGCGAGAGCTCTAGTATTTTGGGGTTTGGCAATGATTTTAATGAGTTCTCATGATCTGAAATATGTACATATCAAGTTTGCTTAGTACAATGGAGCTTTTTTATCTCTGTAAATTATTTAGTTTATGTTTATTTCAGTCAGTCACATATTTTATTTTCAAAATGGCAGTGCTTGAGTAGAGATCCAATGGAAATGGAAACCAACAGAGTTACTATAGATTTCAGAGCTACATCTGGATTATAATTTGTTGGAAATTCCAAGTTTCTCTCTTCTAGATAGACATGAACTTTGTAGTTAACGTTTAGATGGTGACTAGACTTGCTACCTTGTCTCTTATTATCCAGTTTATTAGTATTTTTTTTTTCTTCTTTTTCTATCCTTTCTTTGCTTACACGCAAGACAGGGCTCTAGTTTTACCCGTTTCAGAACAATGCTAAAATTTGTAGTATGTCTTCTCATGAAACCTAAATAGGCAATTAAGATGACTCATTCATTACAACGATGTAGATATCATCCACGAAATGAAGAACGACTCCATCCAATCATCAGAAACACAAAAATTCCCTCTATTTTTAATATCATTGTTTTAAATATGAGGTCATTGTAAATTAATATCCTCATGTAGATTTATTACCTCACCAAAAAATATAGATTTATTACAATTTTTAGTGAATGGGTCCAAAAATGATAAAATTTTAACTCTTATTTCTTGATTTCAAATGACTGGGAGTTGGAGTATAGAATGAGGAGTTTCCTTGCAAGTTGCAAGTATATTCTCTGACTTGGGTATAATCCCCTACTTTTGTCGAATATTCCAAATGAAGTTCAGGTTAAATTAGCATCCAAGCACAGTACAAATTAGATGCCTTTAAACTTTTAGCGCAAAAAAAATATATATATTAATTGACCCCCAAATCGTTCTATCCTATACTATATTTGTGAGAGAGAAGGAAAAAAATAAAAAAAATCCAACTCTTCTAGAGTGATTTTTTATTTTAATTTAATGTAATTTTCTTTCCATTTCGATCTACGTTTAAGAGTGATTGTTTGACATATTTTGTTTTATTTATGTTTTTGGTTCAAGTATTATTATAATTTAAATCTTAAAAATCTCAAATAAAAGTCAAATTTTGTTAAAAATCTAACATCTTTTCAAATAGAATAATCATATATGAAGTTTGAAAAACTGAAATAACTCAAAAAGAGCAGTAAAAAAAATATTGCCCCTCTGCTACATAAACTTTTAAGGATTCTCGTGATAATTGATGTATTTTCAATTTTTTGATATAATTTTCCTTATAATCTAGATTTGAATTAATATAAATTTATATTTTCTCAAAAAATTCCGTATTAAAATTACTACTGTCAAATCTAAACAAATTTTACTTTTATAGGCTGCTTGTTAAAAGCAGGCTTTGAAATTTTGTTAAAACGAGGGATGGATATCAAGATAAATTTCTAAATGATGGATGATTTTTGACATTGAACTGTCTAAACAAGTGGATAACTTAGCACTCGCAAGCATGAATCCAATAACAATTTTCTTACGAAATCAAAATCAACAAAAAACCAAAAACTGAAATCAACAAAGGGTCACCAACACTCAACAGCTATTTAGACTTAATATGGAACGTTTTTTGGTAAGTTCCTTATGACATTACTCTTCATAGCAATCTTACTGCGCATAGCCTCCACTCCTGATCTGTTCATTTGCTTCATCACTTTCATCCTCACCATCTTTTCTCTGGATTGAACTGTAGCCAATCCCATGCTCCTGTACCTGAAATTCCATATATCAATCCTTTCATTTTATATTCTGTTTCCTTATTTTCTTTTACCAATTTGTTCATTTAGTTGTCATTAGCGGGTAAATAAAATAAATAAAAGATATCAAGCAGGGGATGAAAGAAGACCTTGATGCTAAAGAGGCTGTAATGGCCATATAATTTGCAGGTGTTGGACGCAGTTTCTGGCGGTAGTAGCGCAAAAATTCCCGAGAACCAAGAGTTTTGGATTTCACACCATTTTTTGACCTTGTAGTGATTATTAGCTCAGACCCACCAATACCCAGTTCTATGGTGTTGGTCATGTCACCAGAAATAACCAGTTGTTTACCATCTGCATCCACATAACTGCAACCACAAAATTGCAATTTAGCTTAAATATGACTGTAAAGTGCAATATAGCTTAAACATGTCAAGTTATGACTTATGAAAAGGGATAAAAACCTGCTGCTATAATCATAGAATTCTTCCAACTCTGCTTCTTCTTCATCGTCACCATCACCATAGTGTACCTTGCAATGGCTTTTTGCCACCATATGCTTCCTAACTGCTTCCAAACTGCTGAAGGGATGACAGCGATCATTGCAGTAAAGACATATGAAGTCTCTCTTCACCTGAAAATAAAACGTAAAACAAAGTCAATAACTTAAAAGGAACAAAGTGAAAATAGGTGCCAAACAGAGAAAAAAAGAAAAAAGAAAAAGAAGCAATGTTAATACAACCTTAAGGCCAAGATAAGTAAGAAGGCCAGTAGGATCTTTCAAATACTCAACATCAGGAATGAAAAACCCATGATGCTTGTGCATGTGAACCATGCATATCTCTATGGAATCATGTTCTAAATCACATATAAAACAAGAAGAAGGATCCACATCCTCGTACTCATCTTCATCGTTGCCATCCATATCCTCCTCTGAAACATACCCATCCACATTCAAACCAGTCAAGGACTCCGCAGCCTCATCAACCAAGGCTTTATCAGAATCAACTTCTTCCCACTCACTTTCTTCACTTTCTTCATCATCAACCTCACTCTTTGGGGGAACTTTGTCCACAATACGACGTTGAAGAGGTTTGATTATTGCATTCCCCTCGTCCTGAAAACCTGATCTCTGAGATGCCCGCATAATGTGACTGCGTGACTTGAGATGCTGGGCATGGGCCTTGGAACTTCTATATCCTTTACCACACAAACCACAGCTGTAGAGCATTGGGCCCTCATTTGTCTTGTCTTTCTCCTGGGCAAGGGTAGATTGTTTAGCTAAAAACAATGCCTCTGTGACTCCAGGGACTCCAGCTACCTGAGTATTTGAGGAACAATACATCAAAAATTATTAGAGGTAAATAACTTGTATGTCAATATGAAATATGGAACTTAAGAAAACAATAAATCCATGTTAGGTTCACTTGAACTTTCTTCAATAATGGGTTTCCCTTTCCTTTTACGAGGCTTAAAAATTTTAATTGACATTGGGGGTTGTCACAAGGATTCGATCCCAAGACCTTCCTGTTATGATACCACGTAGAAGTCGTTAAGAAACCAAATTTTTATGGACTTTGATATGATATCATAGCTGAAAATCCTGTGTTCAAGATCCAATAACACCAATTGTTGAATTGCAAGTATTTCGCTTACATAATGTATAGAGCCGGGGTCGACGGAGCCACACTAAAGTGAGAGGGGACATGTGCCACCCTCAATTTTTCGATAAAGATTTTTCTTTGTTGTATTTATAAATGTGTTTCTTTATTTTACAAAAATACATAATAGTACCCCTCTCAAGTTTATTATTTAAACATTATTTTTTCTTTCTTTTTGTTATACTAGTATATATTTACATTTCTCGTATATTTTTCACTTTTATTCTACTACTATACAATTTTTACTAACTTGACTATAGTAGAGTGATAAATGTTTAACATCTTCTCATAAATTTTAAGAAAATTACATCAAATAACACCTCATATTTATATATAATAATAAAAATATAACTCAATAATATTAAATGGGTTCAATTAGATAGAGTTTAACATTTAACGAGTTTAAATGATCATACCTCAACTTGAATGTCGTTCAATTGGACTAATGGGACCCTTTTTTTAATAGTAAAAATATACGAACTGAATATAAGTAGTGTTATTTTTGTGATTACAAGTTTTAAAGGTGCAATTTTGTCATTTTTCTTAAACTTTACTAGTTTAGTTTTACTAACCTCTTCTTAAAAAAATGCATTTTGTCTCGTATACAATTTAACTATTCCATATTACACAACATATAATTATATAAATATTTATTGTTATTAATACCATACAATATTGATTTTATCTATTTTTTCTTTCAAATACTAGAATTTTTTATATGTTTATTATAATTTAAGTTGATTAATTTTTTTTGTACGTATGCATAGATAATACGCAGGGGACGTAATTAGGATTAATGTTCAAAGGGTGGACCACACGTACACTCAATAGTGAAAATGAACAATTTTGGCACCACTTAAAATTACAATAATAAAATTTATGAATTTTTCAATCGAAATATTACAAAATCATATAGAAAAAAGTCATGATAGATGTTCCAAAATTGGCAAATTTTAATGTTTTTGAATATTACAACACAAGTGTTATATGTCAAATGTATATTTTTTATCCGATTAAAATAAAAAAGTCAAAACTGATTAAATTAATTTATAACATAAATAAATAATATAGCTTAATACATAAGAAGACAGACAAAAATAATGAAAGAAATTAAACATAAAATATAATAAACATGTAAAATATTCAAGTACGTGAAAAAAAGATAAATATTACATAGTATAAATAACAACGAATATTTATATAATTATATGTGGTGTAACACGAAATGATTAAATTGTATGCAAGAAAAATGCATTATTTTTTAAGAAAATGCTAGGAAAACTAAACTAGGAAAATTTTAAAAAAACAACAAAACTACAAAGTTAAAACTTGTAACCACATAATTAACACTTTTTGTCGAATTCATATATTTTTACTATTAAAAAAAATCTGACCCATCATTTTACATTGAATGTCATTCAATTGGACACCGTTCAAGTTGAATTACGGTCATTTAAACTCCTTTAATGTTGAACTCTGTCCAATTGAACAAGTTTAATATTATTTTGGTGCTATTTTTGTAATTATATATAAATTTTAGGTGTTATTTGATATAATTTTTCTAAAACTTATGAGAAGATGTTAAGAACTTATCACTTTACTAGAGTCCAATTTGTAAAAATTGTATAATGGTAAAGTAAAACTAAAAAATATATGAAAATATAAATAAATACATAATAAAACAAAAGAAAAGAAAAAGAAAAAATAATATATAAATAATAAACTTAAGAGGCAATATTGATATGTATTTTTGTTAAATAAAGAGACATTTATAAATTCAAAAAATGAAAAATCCTTATCGAAAATTTGAGAGGGGCACGTGTGGCTCTACCCCTGATATTAAGTTATGTTATTTAGTCTTGTTACAACTTAATTTACGTAGTTTTAAGTTTTTATTTTATTTTAATTAGATAAAAATACACATTTGATATATAACACTAGTGATGTAATATTCAAAAACATTGAATTTTGTAAATTTTTAAAACATCAACCATGACTTTTTTCGCATTATTTTATAATAAAACGATTGAAAATTTCATAAATTTTACTATAGTTAATCAAGTGGTGCCAAAATTGTTCAATTTCACTATTGAGTTTACGTGCAGTGCCCCCTCTAAACATTTAACCTGGCTACGTCCCTGCATAGAGCCAATACTTGTGGGGAGTGATAAATGTATAAAAAAAATATTGACCCTTATTTCAATAGCTTAAGATTTTGAAAGAGTTGGTTTTCTAACAACTACTAACATGATATCAGAGAGCTTCAATCAATTGAGCCCCTAAAACTTTGGACCTCACCTTACAAGAAAAAAAAAATGAAATGTGACTTGCAAAATTAAAGAGACAATTGACCCAAATAAAATATAATATAATAAAATAAGTTAAAAATATAAAATGATGTATTTTGTAAGAGACAAAAACCCACACTTTGAGGGAGATGTTAAGAGTAATGTCCCATATTGATTAAGTATGTTATAATAATTTTTATAAGGATTGTGAGTGTTTCTACTCATTAGGTTAAACTTTTAGGATTAGAAAGCTAATAATTCTTATAGAATTTGACAAGTTTCATATAATTAGAATTACTGAGCAATTAGAAATAGCAATTATTAGGAATAAGAAATGTGGAATAGGAGTTATAATTCCTATTAGTTTGTTTGGTTATCATCGCTGAAGATCTATTCCATTCCCTCTCTATTCACTACAACCTAATATGCCTAAGAAAAAGTAAAAGGCAAAGTGAGAAAACATATGGCAGTAACCTCCAGCAACTTTGTTTTTCATTTTAATTCTACTATCCTAAAAATTATACCATTTCATATATCTCCAACCTGTTTGTAATTTCTCATAAAACCAACCATACTTTTTCAATATAGAAATTGCTCATTATCATTGTTCAACTCCAAACGTAACAAATGGTATTAACTGTTATCAACAACCTACACCAGCAACACAAAGTCTAAAAAAAACCCAAAATAAAATATGATAAATAGATAAAAGAAAACGAACCTTGCGCTTGAGATTGTAACGGTGCCATTCGGATCTGTAATGAAGCTTTTGCTCCGATTCGCCATTTAGTTCTTTGTTGCAGGCGTTGCACGTCAAAGTCGGCATCGATTTTTCTTTCTTCTTTAGAATTATGATATGTGGAAAATGAGAGAGATCCGATTTTTATTAAGATGGAAGTGAAGGACTAATTAGTGTTAATAGGAGGCTCTAGGGAGTTTGCTCCGAGGGTTAATGTAGGCGGAAGTGGAAGGATGGAAAGTACGGTTAATGAAGATCGGTGAAAATGTGTTCTCACTTCTTAGGGTTGTGAGATTGGAGTTCTGGAATAGTTTTAAATTTTAAATTAAAAAAATATTCAGTTATTTTATCCTTGTTAAATTATAAATTATAAATATTAAATTAATATATTATTTTTATTATTTTTATTATTAATTTCTTCTAAAAGAAGGCTACTTTATAATTGAAATAACACAAATTTTAATCTATAAACAAAACAATTTTAAATATACAAAAGTAATTTAATTGCAAAATTTTAGTAAAATAATAATAACAAAACAATTAAAGTAAAATCACTATTTTAAATATTTATGTAATGTTTTTTTATTTAATAAAAAATAAGATTTTAATGTTATTTTTAAATTTTTTTGTTATTTAACATGTAGCTTGA
Organism: Hippophae rhamnoides; assembly: GCA_033030585.1. Classification (NCBI taxonomy): domain Eukaryota; kingdom Viridiplantae; phylum Streptophyta; class Magnoliopsida; order Rosales; family Elaeagnaceae; genus Hippophae; species Hippophae rhamnoides. Next base: position 73,587,721 of record CM065429.1, read on the forward strand.
ACATGAACATTTTTTTTAATAAGTTTGATTATGTTTTAATTTTAAAAATATAAAATTTTAATAATATATTATAAAAATTGTTATATTTGCACATAAAAACTTTTGATTGAGTAATTTTTTAAAAAATATTCTTAATATATCTAAAAAGAAGTACTTTAAAGAAGATATATGGATTAATAATCCTTGAACTATTTAAGTATTGCTGACTATCATTTTCTTGTTACTATTTTTTTTTTCAAGTCCTTCACTAAGAAGAGTATGTACTCGTATAATATCTAAAAAATTCTCCCGACGAAGATGCTTTAAACGTCGAATCACATACCTATATAAAAATTAAAATTTTAAAAAATATATATTATTGTTAAACGTCTTTAATGTTAGGTGAAATGATATTTTTAGGATTTGTTTGATATTTTTTAAGAATATCATTGATATAGTTAAAGAAAAATACTATGTAATTGTTATTTATAAGAAATAACAGTAAATAAAAAAAAACGCATAGGTGGTAGTATCGTAATTTTCATTACCATAATTTATTAATAATAACTTTTTTATAATAATATTATTATTATTAAAAAAAAAGAGAGTATTATTCTATTTTTGTATTAAATAAATCGTGTTACTCCTTAAACTTTCGACGAGAAAAACGAATAATAACCGCTAGGGTATCAACGGATCTCCCATATGTTTTCCTCTGGCTATCACATGTGTCTTTTTTCTCTTACAAGACACAAAATGGGAAACCCGCAACTCTTTAATAAGAATCTATTCAACCGTTAAAACTCTCTCTCCCTCCTCAGTCAGACGTTTAACGATGGCTTCCATTTTCAGATCTCGTCGACCCCTAGAGCCTCGTTCAGGCGGGAAGATAGTTCGTCCAAGGCGAACAATTGCTCCCAAAACCCCCTACGACCGTCCTACACAACAATTCATCAATCCTCCTCACGAAAACCCTAATTGGATTTCCAGGCTCATCCTCTCTCCTACTCGAATGGTTGTGAATGGTGCCGGAAAGCTTTTATCTGCTGTATTTAATTCACCTGATTCTTATTCTTCCTCGTCCTCTTCGGCTTTTGCTTCTGTTTCAGGTATTAACCTGTTTTTTTGTTTTTTGTATTTCTTGTGTTGTTTTTGGCTAGTGTTTATGATTTGTGTGTTTAGAATGAGTAAGAAAGGATAGTAATTCGTGTATTATTTGTTGCACGCTTTTTGAATTTGAAAATTAGTTATGGAAACAAAAGCAAGAAAAGAAAATTATTTAAAAAAAAACAATTTATTGTAATTATGATTTTGTTAGTAATGTAACGAAGGGATTTGCTTTGAGGTTTTGGCATCCTTTATAGGCTTGTTTTATTTACAGTAGATTCTATTGAAGATGAAGATGACCATGGCACCAATGAGGTCTCTTCTCAATCTGCTGACATATTAGGAAAGGTAACTGCGCTTCCTACCATTTTTCGCTTTTCTATATGGGAGGGACGCATGGTAATGTTGTTGAAGTGAGCTTTTGTACTCTTAAACATGAAAAAAATTGACTGCCTTGATATTTTCAAAGATACTTTGATGTTTATTCATGCTTGAGCGGTAGGGATTCATTATTAGTATGGGATCAGAAAGAACCTAAGCTTCTACTCCCTAGTGGTAGGGATACAAGGTTTAACTTATTCCATTTGTATTCTATTTGATGAATGCTTGTGATTAATGTGGCTTCATTAGAGGAATGGGGCACCAAGAACGATAGAGAGCTTCCGTAAGGATTGCCAACCAATAATAGAGAAGGACAATAATAAGCATGCACTTGAACAACTACTTATGCAGGAAACCTTCACCAGGTGATTTTCTTGTATTTTATTCTGGATTTGCTCCTTGTTACTGCATTGATGTTTAAACTCTTTTATATTCCTTTTTGATTTAGCTTTTACTTTTTTGTTCACAATCAAATTTTCATTTGATGTTTATATATTTCTTCTGGATTTGGCTTTGAATATCTTTTTTTGCTTTTGTCTAGGGAAGAATGCAATAAGTTAATAAAGATTATTAAATCAAGAGTTGTTGACCATCATGCTACTGACGACCATGAGCCACTGTACAAAAGAGTAGGAGGTGCAACTACTTACAAGATAATTATAACTTTTACTTGCTAATTATCTATATTTGATTGATAATGTTAAAATAATGTTGTAGATACAGACAAGCGTGATCTTTGCAGCACAGCCATCATGGAGGCAAGGAAATGGTTGATCGAGAAGAAAGTGGGATCGGCTTCAAAGTCAAAACTGGATAATGTGATTTGCTTTCAACTCCTTTGGTGTTTCCCAAAGTTATTTTGCTTGAAACATGATTGGCAGACATTGACTAGATGCTATCATATGCTGGCTTGTTCATCCCCCCTTAGATTCTACATATTAGATATTACATTCATTCATCCATTTTCTTTGTAATTTGTAAATGCCATCAATTGTGTTAGATCTTGATGCTTTGAAACTAATATTTATTCATATGTTATATTTTCTTTAATTTTGATCTTTGGTGGTTAGTTAAAGTTAAGGTCTGTTAATGAAAATATTTGTATAGCCTTTCTGAATTTATACTTTGGATGAATTGGGAAGACATTTCCTGGCATCTCTAAGATAATCTACTTTTGTACCATGCTTCTTTGATTCTGAAGATCTCTTATTAGGTATTTGTTTTATTTATAAGTTCCAGGAGTTTCCAATTATTGGGTTCATCTAACTGTTCTCGTGGAACATGTTTGTGACTAGATTGTTTCATATATTTGTTTTCAAGACTGCTCTTCCACCCATTTCTCAATTCACTGGTTCAAACCATTTGATTGCGTAAAATATCCACATCTATGACACGCATTATGAGAAAAGTCTTATTGTAATTCATTTTCTGTAGTTAAAATATACTTAGAAGTTAATGCTAGTGCTCCATTGACTTCATTCTATAGTAATATTAATGATCTTTAATGTACTAGCAATTTAAATTTATCATTTGATTTCCTAAGGTAGGAAAGGTATTAAAATTATGGAAATTTAAATAGGTTGTATATGAGAAGCTGGTTCTTTTGATGTAGGGTGTTGAAGATGAAATGGGTTCACCAGTGGATATGGCCAAATCATTCATGCGGCAACGTCCACTATGGGAATCTCCTTCATTTAATCATGGAGAACTTAAATCTTCATCCCCATTGTTGGCTCAACTCTCACAAATAGAAACACCATGTTTTATTCATAAAATTATAGCCAAGGTAAAAAAAATTCTTATATTTTGTAATGATGGTACAATTCTTATAATTATTACCAATTTGGCTAGATTTCTCTCTTTTTTATTATTGTTATTGGGATGGGTGGTTGGGATGAAGGAATTTGGTATGTTTATTTACGGTTGTTGCTTTTGAGCATGCAGTTTTCCCCTCTCCCCATATCCTCCAAAGTCCTAAGTATCAAGTGGGAAAAATACTCCACCCACCCATGTTCAATGATGAAAGTTTGGTGCTTTAATTTAATGGAAACATGAGTGGAAATTTTGGATCATCCATATCGGTAAAAAAAAGAAGGAAAATTCTAACTTGCAAAAGGTGTATCTTACATCCTACTACAACCATGTATGATGGGTAGTTATTTAAGTTAATTTTTTAAAAATAAATTTTGATGAATAAGATTAATTTATAGAAATTGAAAGGTTGAAAAATATTGAAAAAGATAATTGACCTCGTATGTGAAGTATAAGTAAGTCATAAAAAATATTGAAATTTACTTTAAAAATTGGAAAAATAATATATCATAAAAAAGTAGCATAAGGCATGATATGATATGAAATATAATGACTAGTAAATTTCTTAATTAATTATAAAATAATTTTTTTAAATTTAATCATGCTTGGTACATTTGAGATTTTAAAAAAAATGCATCTAAATCTTAAAATAATATAATTTGAAGATAAACTTCTAGTAGGTTTAAGTATAATAAATAAATATATGCAGTTAATATAAAATATAAAAATAGATAATTGACCTCATATCTTATGAAATTATTTACATGAAATTAAATATGTGGCAAACTTCTCCGAATAAATTAGGAATTTATTTTATTTATAAGAAAGAAGTTCAATCTTCAAAAAAAATTCCAATACCTAGTTGACTTTATAGGTATTTACCCATATTTTACTGATATTGGGGAAGACATTGGCTTTTACCAGTTTTCTATTTAGGAAACTCAAAATTTTCTGTTAAACCAAAATTTCCAAATTTTTTATCCATGCTAATGTTTGATTTTGTAAATGCTTGTATGTAACTCGTTCTTTGCATTTTGCTAACTCAACGTATTGAAACTGAATGCAGCCAAAAAGTGATACACCCACCTCTGGGTCCTGGAACATCCAGGAGGAAATTCAAAGATTGCGAGCTAAAGCAACAGAGAATATGCTAATGAATTTACCATCTAAAAGGATTGACTGTTCTGTTGCCCACTTTGAAAAAAACATGTGCACAAATTCTTTATCTCAAAGTATAGAATTGGATATGAAAGACAAAATGCAAAGTTCTAGGGAAAATGCAGACACATCTTTGTGTATGACAGCAGAAAAATCCATTTTGCATGAGTTACAGGGTATGGAAAGATCCTGATCTGTTGGTCTATTCTATTAACCTGTTGCCATAAGTAACAAATTTTTATTTTTATTTTTTTGGTATCATTTTGACTCATAGTGTACCCTAGAAATTAAATACTAGAAAATCTAAGACATGGAACCACATTTTTCTGCCTCTTCAGCTTTGGAGTCAACGCAACTTACGCAAGATGGGTTGCAAAATGAAGCTTCACCTGATGATGTTAATATAATTACTCAGAAAAATCAGGTTTCCAAGTGGTGGAATTTGAGTTTTTACTACAATACCAGACGTTCACTATTATTGTTCTGTTGAATCGTTCCTTCTGCAATTAGTCAATTTCTTACCTGCAAAATTATGCCTAGACTGTTTAAGGTTTTAAACTATTTGATGTATTTACATTGTTTTATGATCTTTTTGTGAAGGATTTGGATGCCACGCAAATAACTAATGGAAAAGGAGGTGATTCTTTACTTATCTCTCTCTTGAACAATTTTGCCGAATTCAGAGTTATTAGTTCCTTGCAGCTTGGCTCACAAATTAAACTCCTATTAGGTCCAAAGGATATGTTAGAAGATTTGGGGAGCACTGAGCTTCAACTTGAGTCATCTCAAGATGTCACTATCATATCCCTCAGGTTTTGATTCACTCTATTTCTTTCACATCTTTTTTTTTTTTTTTTTGGGGGGGGGGGGGGGGGGTACTATTTACCCAACTAGAAGTCTCTAAGCCATCATCTAACATGCTCCCTTTATTTTAAGAGAATTCTTAATGAGACAAATGAAGCATAACAGTTTTTATAGTAGTTGAGAGTGCTTTTCTGGCATGTCACACGTTGCAGTTTTTTATTTATTTTTTATTGTTGGGCTTATATCTAGGAGTAGTTATATATGTACAAAGTGGGGCTGCATCCCCACCAATGTGTATTATTTTTTATTAATTTTCATAAATGGGATCTGGGACCTACGGTAATTAATAGAGGATATAGTTTATTTTTGAGTGGAAATGACCCTATGACACGGTAAGATAGGATGTGTCATAGGAAAATTCACCTAGAAGATAGAAAGTGAATTGAATTCTTTGATTTAATTCAATTGAAGGAAAACCTAGGAAAATTCACCTAGAAGATAGAAAGTGAATTGAATTCTTCGATTTAATTCAATTGAAGGAAAACCAAGCTTCGCAAATCTTACAGGAAAATTCAATTACATCCAAAAACTGCCTAAACCTCACGCTACTCATTGCCTTATATCCTTGGCGCTGAGTTAGTTACAAAATGCAATCATTCTCGAGCACATTCTCGTGCATGTAGCTAATGTCCTTAAGAGCCACAAGTCACTAACGACAAAAGGAAACTAACAACATAAAAGCAATAAAAATGACAACAACAAATGACACCAGCACTTTAGCATTCCACCTCAGTTTCCTTTGTTTCCCATGCAAGCTGACTCGTGCCACCATCTCTTGCATCAGCCATCAAGCTTGTGTCACCAGCATCTGCATTGATGGTAGTTGCACTGCCTGAACTAATGCCATCAACCCTTGTGGTGGTGCTAGTTGCATTAGAACTAGCTTCTGCATTACCCTACAACTCTAGGCAATGTGGTTTGTGGTGTTTCAAATTCTTTTATTTGCCTTTCTATTGTCTATTTACGTTCCATTGCTGTAGAGATGCTGATGCTCATATGCATGGCCATGAAGACACCAATGCTGCAGACCAGCAGTTAAGTCCTATGGGTGAAGGAAACATGGAAGGTAAGGATTCTACATGTTTACAGCCAAACACTTGAGTTGATCAAGTAGATTTGTATGAGATATTTTTTATTTTATTTTTAATCTCTCCTGAACTACTTAATTAAGGATTATTATTATGTAATCGGCCATTTAACTAACATTTTGTATCTGTATTTTCTAATTTCACACTCTTCAATCGACTTTTGAATGCAATTCCAGAACCAATATCACAAGAGAGGAACAGCACAATGTCCAAAGAATTGACGGGGAGCAGAATTGATTATATGGCTAATGATTTTCCTTCTTCAGGACACAGGTGAAAGGGTTGCTAACATAGTTGTTTTGGAAGATTTTATATGTAACCAAAGCCTTTTTAAAACTGGTGTTTCCTTTTCAGATTGACTTCAGAAGTGGTTAATGAACTTAATGATCTGCAAACTCATGGGCAACACAATCTCTTCAGTTCAATTGACAACATGGCAACAGGTGGTCATGGTGATGAAACCTGCGAATTTCTAACTTCTGTTGATTTCCCCAATCGGAATGATACCGTTTATGAGAATGGTAGTATTGCTAGTAGCTCCCAAAATGGATTAGGTGAGGATACTGAGTTACTGCAGGTTCGTACTCGGCCTACCTTAAAGCGCAGTTCTGCAAACAAAACCAGTGACGTTTCAAAGCCTCAAGCAAAGAGACTGACCAGATACAGTAGGAGAAGCAGGGGACGTGGGAAGTGAAGAGTTTACAGCTTACATCTTACTGTTTAATGTATTGTAAACTGCCCTAGGAAGCTAGATCACTTTTCCACTCAATGATGTTTATATTTACTAGTTCCATATTCCATGTCAGCTTAGGGAGGTGTAATTTTTGTATGTTTATTTCTCCAAATTTTCCTTCATAACTTGTAGTTGACTTTAATGAAAAATGATTCGAGTTCGAGAGTGATAGAGTAGGAAACATCGAGGTGAAAACCACTTGTGTAGCTTTTGTATAACAATCTGATCAGCACTCACCAGGGAGGGAGGGAAAAAAAGAAAGTTGTTTATGTAGCTCTGACTTGAGACTAGGGAGTTTGTAACATAGCTATTGAATGGAACAACTTTTCATTCCTAATTTAAATTAAGCATTTTCATAATAATAGGAGCATTTCATGCTTATAACACAACATGATTTATTTCTTTTTTGTTTTTTTTATATTATTTAGTTATTGATATGATTTCACAATGTCCAAACAAGGCCCTTTGAGAATTTCAATTATAAACACGCAGGTATGGCATTCTATTATTTCCATTACTTGTGCACCTGTGCTTATTAAGGTAATTTAATTTCAATAACAAATTTTGAAATTAGCATAAAGTAATATTTTTTTATATATTAAATATGTAATTAAAAGTTATATCATAAAATATGTATTATAATATGAGTTTAATCGTTCAATTTAGGCATGCTAAAATCAGTTTTCTCTTGCATATAGATTTGAGTCCCTACAAAATTTACTAATAAAAATAAAACTAAAATAATATTTACAAGTAAATGTGGAGAGTTGAATCATTGCCATGAACAAATGAAAGAAGAAACAAGAAAATGGAGAGAAGCACGCCATAACATAGACGATTTATGAGATATCTAGACATAATTATAGAATGTTTATATATATATATAGTTAGAATGATGGAGGTAATTAAGTAATATTTATAATGAAGGCCGATTAATTCAATAATATCCTAGGTTTATTAAGAACATAAAAAAACTACACCTTGTGAGATGTAAATTGTGAGAGAGGGACTGAATGATTGATGGTCATCACTCCATTTCTTTATACTAATTAATTATAGTCTAAAATTGTGAAAAGTTACTAAACAATTTAATTTGAGTTATTTATATTTTATAATATACTATGATATACAGTTTATATTCTTCTTCTTTTTCTTTCGAATTTTCTGGGTATACATCCATGTAAAATTCCCACACACATACAATGATAAAACTTTTGTTACATGTTCATGCAAATTTTTTACATGATTCTATATATTATTATTATTCTTCGTTCCCACAAGCCATGCTATTTTATCAAATTTGTATTGCGAAATTCTAACACAATTTAAATTATATTATGAAATCTTAGTAAAAATTGAACCCTAATTACCGTTTAAATTTTTTAATAGGATAAATGATGATAAAATGAAATTCTGTTTCCTTATACATTGCATTAAATTTATAGTAAGACAATTTAAAAGGTGTGATAATATAATTTATGAAATTAATTTGCAAACTAACTTTTTACATCGTATTAGAGTTTGATGTTATCTGTTTAAATTTCAGTAATATCAACACTTAATTTTAAAATAATTAATATGTATAACTCAACACTTACAAAGAAGTGAGATATTTTTAGGTACTGTATTATTTTGTAGGCATTTTACAGAATGTAATAATCTAGATGCCATGCTCCAACCTCACTATCTTCTCCACTGTCACCATTCCACTAGAGGAAAAGGTGACAACAGGAAAAGGCCTAAACAGATACTTCACTTTTTATCTCTATTTTTTTTTTTTTTTTTGTAAGGGCTCTGAAGAATCATATATTGAGTGACTGTTCCAAACTTCTCTCTCCCTCTCTCTTTTGTTTATATGAAGATTCGGAGAAGATAACGAATTACTAATTTTACTTTAATTGAAAAACTGACCTTGAAAGCAATCATATTCTTTTTACTTATTTTGATATTTAGGGTGAAATTTGACTTTCCCTAAAATATCACTCTTTTTCAATACTTTATTCTATGCAATATTCATAAAATTGAGTTAATCTTTATTTACTTACATAAAATCTACCTCATCAATTATATATCTTATTATCTATGAGTATTGAATAATTATCAACAATAATCAATAAATATAAGTAATTAATGATCAACATGTAGTCAACATCAATAAATAATTACTCAATAAAATTATTAAAAAAAAAATAATGTATTTTGTGCAATAATTTGTGATGCTTCTATAAAAAAAAATCTTTTGGATTATTAAAATGGGTGTTATATCAATACAAATATCTCTATCTCTCTCAAGACTCTATTTGGTTTGTTCACTTGTATCTGCAAACTTTGAGCTACTTGTTGTGACAACTTCACATGGAGTTAGCCCTCATCCAATAGCATTTCTCTTTTCCTCTTCATTCTTTGATTTTCTTTCAATTTTTTGGATTTCTAAAAATTTCTTAGCAAAAGTGAGGTTCTAATTTATCCTTGTGGTGTAAAAGTGCTATATATTAATGATGAATTTTTTATTACACCTGATAAAAGTGATTCGTGTCTTAAAGTAGATGAGGCGGTGTCTTAATGTTGTTATTGGGAAGGTTTTTTTTCTTTCTCTTTTTATATATTTTTTTAAATAAATAATTTATTAAATTAAAATATTAAAATATGTTAATTTTTTTTTGTAAAAATATGTATTTACGTAAATAAGATGACAATATTCTTACATCATAAATTTTCATTGCTAGCAAAATAATACATAATTTTTTTATTTTATTATTATAAATTATAAATAATATTACTTTAATGTAATTATTGTCTAATAAAATTAATCAATTTTAATCGTAAAAAAAGAAATTAAGTATTATCGAGATGTTAGAAATATAAACATTAGTTAATTCTTAGTTTTATTAAATAAATAAAAAATACTTTTATATTTTTAAAATAATTAAATTAATATATTTAATTTCCTTAATAGTTTTCATTTGTTTTCTCATATGTATATGTTTAATTTTTTATTTTATATCAAAGTTTCTTAAAAAGAAATTTACCTTTTTGTCCGATGCTTTTTATTTTTAATCTCTTATGTTGTGTTTGGTTAGAAGTAATGAAAATGAATCAGAATTTATTCATTACATTTGTGTGTTTGGTTGGGTTGAAAAAAGAGTTAAGAATGAAACCGATTCCTAAAGATGAAGGAATCACAATTTCTAAAGATGAAGGAATCACAATTCTTTCTCTCCTTTTAGGAATCATGATTTCATTACCATCTCAAATTTTTTTTCCAATTTTACCCCACCTTAAATATAACCCTAAACTCAAATCCCAAAACCTTTTAACCTAAATCCTAAATCTCAAATCTCAAAACCCAAAACCCTAAACATCAAATCCCAAATCCTAAATAGTTTTCATTTGTTTTCTCATGTGTATATGTTTAATTTTTTATTTTATTTCAAAGTTTCTGAAAAAGAAATTTACCTTCTTGTCCAATGCTTTTTATTTTTAATCTCTTATGTTGTGTTTGGTTAAAAGTAACGAAAATGAATCAGAATTGATTCTTTTCATTTATGTGTTTGGTTGGGCTGAAAAATGAGTCAAGAATGGAATCGATTTTTAAAGATGAATGAATCACAATTCTTTCTCCCCCTTTAGGAATCATGATTCCATTCTCATCTCAATTTTTTTTTTCTAATTTTACCCCACCCTAAATATAACCCTAAACTCAAATCCCAAAAATCCTAAATCCCAAATCTCAAATCCCAAAACCTTAAAACCTAAATCCCAAAATCCTAAACCCTAAACCCTAACCCCCAAATCTAAAATCCCTAAACCCTAAACCTTAAAACCTAAATCCCAAAATCCTAAACCATAAACCCCAAATCTCAAATCCCTAAACCTTAAACCCCAAATCTCAAATCCCTAAACCCTAAATCTTAAACCATAAACCCCAAATCTCAAAACCCAAAACCCCAAATCTCAAAACCCAAAACCCCAAATCTCAAAACCCTAAACCCTAAACCACAAATCCCAAATCCTAAATCCCTAAATCCCTAAACCCTAAACCCTAAACCCTAAATCTCAAATCCCTAAACCCTAAACCTTAAACCATAAACCATAAACCATAAACCCCAAATATCAAAACCCAAAACCCAAAACCTCAAATCCTAAATCCCAAATCCTAAATCCCTAAACCTTATACCCCAAATCTCAAATCTTAAAACCCTAAACCCTAAATCCAAAATCTCATATCCTAAAACCCTAAACTCTATTTAGAAAAATAATAATTTTAACCCTAAGCCTTAACCCACAAATATAACCCTAAATCTTAAACCCTAAACCCTAAATCCTAAATCCCAAATTCCTAAACCTTAAATCCCTAAATCCTAAATCCCAAACCTCGAAACCCTAAACCCTATTTAGAAAAATAATAATTTTAATAATATTTTTTTAAGTAATAATTTTTTAGAAAAATAATAATTTCAATAATGTATTTTATGTGACAAAAAATAATAATTAAATGATATTATTTAAACTTTACTGAATATAGGGGTATTAAGGTAATTTATAATTTTTTTTTCCATTTTATTCCAATGACAAACCAAACACTGTAATACCGATTCCTTCTTTGATCCCCTCTTTGACTCCAATGGTCAAACCAAACAACATTGTTTTCTTTCCATTCCATTCCATTTCATTTTCATTCTCATTCATATTTCTATTTTAATTCCATTCTCTAAACCAAATGTCACCTTAGTTAATTCATGCTCAAATATGAACATATATCAAAAAAATAAACTTCTTTTAAACATATATTTAAAAAATAATGTCAATGACTCAACACTTATTCATTGCGATTGAGAATGGACAACAGTTTGTCATTAGAGTACCAAAACTTTGACAATATTTGTACTTTTAAATGCAAAGTATCTGGATTATATATGTGCTTAAAACTATCTATGATAATATTCCCAAAATATCTCAATTCTATAAGAGGTTAAAAAGTTGTAATTTCTTATAACTATTCTATAAAAAAATAATTTTTACATCTTTATTTATTTAATTCAATTTATTATTTATATAAAAAATCTATTCTTATCGAAAAATGAAATTTGGATTAATAAAAAAAATTAATATTTTAATGATACTGTGTATTTTAGTGTCATATATAAGTGTTGTATTAGACTATATAATAATACTATATATCTTAGTGTAGTGTATAAGTGTTGCATAATTAAATAACAAAATTGTAAGTGTATGAATGTGTAAATATGTATTGTAAGTGCATTGCATCTTATATATAAGAAATTTATATACAATAGCTTTTGTTGAGATTTCATTCAATAAAAAAATGTAGTAAATTTATGAATTCCAAAATGGTATCAAAGCTCTAAAGACTTTAATACTTATTTTCTTTCATTATCAACTTTAACCAGGTTTTAATCATTGAAAATGAGCACGACCTTGCATTGATGGTTAGCGATTTCTTGAAAAATGGTAGTATTTGCATCGATTCTTGGTGTAGTAATGATAATGATTCTTGTTTATCTGATTTTACTCACTTGCCAAGAAAATTCCCTTTAATAAGAACCCAATAGTGCAATTTAAGGATGAATTGTTATCTATCGTTCATTTTTTTTATATCATCAATCAATGAGATTAATCTTTATTTAGGTACAAGGAGGTAAGCATGAGCAATAAGACAGTTGGCAAGAACAACTCCAACGGGGCTTCTTTCATAAAGTCTACGAAATTAAAGGCTTTGTAGGTATTCAAATGGTTAGGTTTTGTGATAATCTAAGTTAATGAGATGTAAACTAAGCACTTAAATAAGATAATTCTAATGTATCATTTTCTTTCTCGTTTCGAGGAAAAGGAGACAACATAGGGATCTGAATCGAACCTAAATAAGAATGACATGAATGTTTTTCAAAACTTACCATTTAAAAAGAAATACAAATATTCAATATTAAAGGAATGATGTATTATACATATCCCGTAAATTATGTTATTTGTGACGTTTAATCTCTTATATTTAAAAAAATGATGTTATTTAGTTTTTTAGCTATGAAAAATTGGATAATTAAGAAAATATTATATTATTTTAAAAAAATTATATCAAAATACTATTATATATTATTTTCCATCATGTAATTAAAACGTAATTAAAATAAATCCTTTAGTAATAATAAAGAAAAATTTAATATGAAATTATATAATAAAAAACAATAATAATAATGTTAAAAATGAAAATTATTTAAATATATATTTTAAGCTTAACAAAAATTAAAATGAAATGGTTACAATTAATATATCGAAAAGATTATTTTTTATTGTTACGTTAATTATCATTTTATTAATATTAAATATTTTTATTTTAATCAAATTTAATCATATATTAGAAAAATAATATATTTTATTTATAATTTATCAACTTTTTATAACTATAAATTAAATAATATTATTTATAATATAAAATAGTAAATAAATAAATAAACTAATATAATATCACCTAATAAATAATGCCTTTCTCATGCATATACATGTGACCCATTCTAAGTATTTTGGTTTGTTTAATTTGATAAATTTCACAAAAGTCATTACTCATTATTAATGACTTAACATCTACCGATTATACTCGTGAATTTTCTACCTACAACTTTCATTTGTCAAATATGCTTTAAAATCATATTAAATCTCTTCACGGCTTCGAGTTTTATTCAAGATATTTTTTCCCTTTTTTAAACTTTGAGTCATTTGAATTTTTTATTTCGATTTAATAATAGTATTGACCCACACGGGCTCACCTCCTATATTTTTCATTTATTTATATTAATTTAAGAAAATGTTAAACATCTTATACTTAATTGGTCTCATTTGTATACTTACAATAATATTAACGTGCATTCTTTTTGACGGGGATTATCGGTGCTGTGGATTAAGGTTACATATTGGTTTATATCAATTAATTATTTTTCTTCCTCTTCTTGTAAAAATTGAATTCATGATTAAATTTAACTTATATATTTTTATTTAAATTATTGGTCGGTATTTTCCTTTTCATCTAAAAACTACTTAATCAACTAAATTTATGATCAAATCCAGCATACAATTTTTTTATTTAATAGATTTATCGAAATAATATAGGTATAAAGTTTTGAAAATCAACCTATGTCAATTAGATATTTTAATTTTATAAAATCGATAAAAAATTGAACTAATTTATATTTATTATAATAGTTTATTTTTTTACGTTTTTCTTAATGTGTTTATTGGTCGAATGTAAACTTAAAGAAGATTTATGTTGTAAACTAATGTTCAATAAAAAAAATGATTAAATCTAAGAAAATTATCGATAGATACATGTCACATTTCATTTGGATTAATTAATCAAAGATTACTCGATGGATTATGAAGCAAGTATGAATATAATTAAGAACTATTTAGAGTGCATAAGTGTAAAATAATATGAATAATCAAATAAAATTTGAATTTGAAAAGTTTCATCGTATCAATATATTCATCATATTTTTTTCCCAATTGAGATAAAACAAAATGCGTTAGAAAGTTTACTCAATGAGTTACAATATTTACAATGATGATATTTTTATAATGTAAAAGTTTATTAGATTAAAAATTAATTTTAATCGATACCCAAAAATCTATCAAATAATTACATTTGTTAATTTCATAGTTTATTTGGTATGTCTAACATTTACTTTATTTCATATAATTTTTATATTCAATTTTCAACAATAATATTTAGAGTTTTACATTTATGTTTTATTAGTTAGGATTTATATTATATCTTAGAGTCTATACATACCTATGTAAGGTTTTAATTGAAAAAAAATCAATTTTCATATAATTTTATGAGATTGTTTTTATTTAATTTCTTTGAGAACTTTATCAAATTTATCGAGAGTAATTCTTATAACGTTCATCTTAAACTTATTACTCACATTTTTCTTCTATTATTGGGTGTGTTATTTAGAATATCATTCCTTGATAACAAGGTTCTTATATTATTATAGACAGTGGGTTGTGGTCCTCGTATCTTTATTTTTATAATTTGATTTAGATCATTTCAAGTTGAGATTTTAACATTAATCTCGGGTCTCATTACTTTAGGTGAGATTCATATAAAAAATTATATGTCTAAAATCAAATTTTAGTTTTATTATATTATCGTATTCATATATATTTTAAAATTTATTCTATATTATATCATCTCACATTTTTTCTTAAATTAAAACTTATATTAATATAAGCTGGTTGATTCGATGTAAACCTTGTGATCTCGTACATAATAGTTATATTGTTACCAATTTTTGATAAAATATATGAGACCAAAATTGTTAAGCCAATTGTTCTCAAATCGATCGTATATGTCGACTTAAATGTCATATTTTAGGGATCCGTAGGTTTTATAAGATTTTATTTATTTTAATATTATTAAGATAAATATGTTCGTAAAATAATCCAATAAGAATGGACATATTTTTTTTCAAAAATAGATTGAATTCAAGATTAAATCGAACCTATGTTTTTTCTTATGAGATGGTTGATATTTATTGTAGGTCTTAAAATTTAGAAAACTAACCTAGTTAGATTTGTTATATGTTTTTAATTTATAAAATAAAAAAATAAATCGAAAGAACATATTTTTATTATATATATATTTATTTATTTAATTTTATTACATTTATAATACTATACATACTAATTAATATATTTATCATTTTTCATAAATTATTATTTCTAAACTTAATTACGAGCATATAAAATAAATATTTTTTTTATTTTATTTTTAGGATGAAAAGATAAATACGCTTTAGCAAATATGTCTTAGTAGTTATGCATGAGATTTATTTATAAATTTTAATAATTTTGAAAATATTTATTGTCATGTTTCATTTCATATTGATTTGAGATACAATACTCATTTTAAAATCTTTCTTAAGTAATTTAAATTTTTAACAAAAGTTGAATATTTTTAAATATCAACCTATAAAGAAGACATAACATGGTAAAAAAAATTTCTTAATTATAGTTAATATTTTTGTAAATAAATTTTTGATAAAAATTAATAGGTTCAAAACCAACAAAACGATGGCACTTATCCATATAACCCAATAACATATGAAAGTGATCACTCCCATCCCTACCAATTAACATATATTTTGATTTGAAGTTCTAGTTGTTGAAGTTTATATATCCGTCAATGTTTTAGGTTTTTCAAAATTGTAAAACTAATATCTTTTTATAAAATAAATCAGAAATCAATCAAGCTAACCGCACTCACCCACATAATCCAATAACATATCAAAAAGGCCACGAGCATTCTTACTAATTTAACATGGATAAAATATGAAAATAAGATGTAATTAAAAACACACATGTTTTCTCTTCTTATATCTCTTAATAACTTCACTTAAATTTTAATTGATAAATAATTTTTATTTAAATTAATTGTTATTTTTTAAATTTTATGTTGCTAAGAAAATAATAAAGAAATAATTATAAAACTTAATATCATGGATGTGTATTTTTTTTTTTCAAAAACCAACCGAACAAATCAAATATAAAATCAAACAAAATTCTATATATTTTTTTCGGGGATTAGTTGGGTTAATAGGTCAAAAAAATATTAAAATTTACTTTATTAGTTTGGTTGAAGGTCCAAAAATAATGAAAATATTATGAATCGAGTTGAATCTATGATATTAATATATATTGATTTTTAAAATATATTTTTAATCATTATTTTAATTATAATTTTAAATTTTATTTAAAATTATTCAATAAAGACTCTTAATTAAGACACTTATATCTATTTTTATATTAATTTTTACGTCTCACTTAAGTCGATACAAAAAATTTAAATTAATAATATTTTTTTATATTACTATATATATATATATTATATGTTCTTGATTGATAATATTATATTTTAATTTTATTTATAGTTTCATATTAGTTAAGCTACTAAGTATATTTTATTTTTTTAATTTTTATATAATTATTTTATCTAAAAATTTTAATGATTTTTTTTAAAATATTTATAATTTTGTATTTGTATTATATTTATTAAAAAAATATTAATTAGTGATAAAAGATTAAATAAATATAATATGTAATGATAATAATTTTTAAGTTAAATTATATAATATATTTTTTTAATTTTAATAAAAAAAATTATATTATATTATGATTAAAGATATAATATCATAAAGTTTGATTTTTGTTTTTGTTTTTTTTGAGAGACGTAATATTTTTTTTGTTTCAAAAGTTGTATATCCTATTAAAAGGTCAATGCCTAAGATGTTGGGAGTCGGACCTATTGGGTCCACAAAGTTGTCACCACTATAATATTTATCGCAAGCTATTTAACAGTTCTTAAAATTGTGTGCCAACTTTTTGCTTCGGTAAATAACATGCACAACACCGTTTAAAATGGGGATTGTTATTTTTGTATTTATTTGTTCACTCAAATATAGTAATTTGCTCCAATCATATAAATATTTTTATTTATATGAAAATTAAAGTATTAAATTATTAAAAAAATTAAATTTTATTATTATTATTTTATACTCTGAAAATAAAAATTTCTTTTAAGAATCAAATTCTTAACATTTAACTATTTTATAAGAAAATTTCAATATCATTTAATTACAATTGTTTGAATAAATATTACTACATAGGAAAATATATGTTTTTAAAAAATAAAATTTGTGCTCATGATAGTGTTTTTTTTTTTTTTTTGCTTAATTTGATAATAAGATCATATCATGTAAAATTTGAAAATTTAGTTGCAATTTTATCAAATTCACATATTTCACATTTTTAATAAGAATAATATAATAATAATTCAGAAGTGGAGAATAATGTCAAGAATATATGAATCATTTTCTGTAAATCCTGCTTATTATGAACAAAAAGAAAATAGAGGACTGTGTTATCGAGTAGTCTCACTCAATATATCCCTTTTGTAAAATGATGGGTATTTCTCTTTCAATGAGGAGTGAGATGATAGCAGAGATAGAGAGGGAATTGAAATGAATGGATATAAAATAAAATGCTCAAAGCACTTTCAAATTAAGTGGATTGTCTATTCTCTATCCATCAAATCCAAAGTCGAAACAAGTAGATATGAGAATGAGCATCATTTTTGCTGAAAGTATACTAATTTGTCCCTATATTTAATATAATTAAAATCAAAATACGTACTACTCTATTGAGACCCTAAATGAGCTTAAAATATAAGCTATTAATTCTTTATTCTTGTTCGACATGAAATTTATCCAAACACCTCACATGCACCTAAGTTGATTCATGAAAATGAAAGTGCAGAGTACAATACTAATGCCTACTTTTAAGAAAATTGTGCCAGAAGATTTTAGGTAAGAGATTTTTAAGTATAATTGTCTAACATAAATTAAAATAGTACTTTTATATATCACATTTATAATAAATATATCGATTTTTTATTAGATATAATTATGTAAATTTAACTGTACTTAAAATAATATTACGTCATATCACTTTTGATAAATAAAATTTTCATACTCTAAAGTATTATATGTGGAGATATAGTACATGTTAATTGTAACTAAAAGTGTTGGAGTAAAGACAAATGAGAATCTCATGTTGACAAATTAAGACTATTAAAAAGGGTATATAAGTGCTTCATTTACTCCTCTCAATGAGGTTGACATTTTGGGTTGAAACCGTATAACATTTATAGGAGGTCCATTGATCTATTAGGCTTTCACAAATTGGTATTAAAGTAAGGTTCAAGGATTTTAGATACATGCACGCGGGTCTATTTAGGGGTATGTGATGGGAGATGGGCTTTGTTTGGTAATTCAAAAGGAGGCACGCAACGTACCTTTACGCTCTAGTTATGGGCCTAGTCAAATAGAGTGAACCCAAGTGTACTAAGTAAGGAGTCTCCCAAGTGCAATGTACAAAGTTTGCATGTGAACTCAAAACAACTCTCAAGATGTTGGAGACATGGATGACAACCATCATGTAGTGATCTTGGTGTGTGAGCTTAATGGTTGTGCCAAAAAATGTGATATCTCATCCTCTGGCGCATTTGGCAATAATAAGGTAGGGCCTTATGGTTCAAGAAAGAGCCATATGTGATTCATTTAAGGGAAGGATTGTTAGAGTAAATAAAACAAGAGTCCCACGTTGAAAAGTTAAGACTATCCAAAAGGGTATATAAGTGTTTAAGTTACTCCTCCCAATAAGGTTGATATTTTGGGTTGAAACCCCATAGCACTTATGGGATACTCGTTGGCCTATTAGGCTTCCATAAATTGATATAAAATCAAATTGTGATATTGTGATGCAAATTCATGGGGATACTTGAGAACTAATTTAAGCATCAAAGGTTAGACTAGGAGTATTGCATGGAGAATAGACAAAGTTTACTAATGTTTGTCGATTAATCGAGGGTATAGGTCAATCGATCAAGTTGGTCGATTGATCGGGGATGTAGGGTGTATCAATCAAGGAGTTTCTGCTCAATTTTGGATTCCTAGTTTAAAAGCTAGATCGATTGAAACAGGACTTAATTGATCGAACGAGTATAGAAAAATAGAGTAAATAACAAAATGGGACATAATTTTTTGTGCAACAATTTAGGGTAAGATGGGAATTATTGCAGTTTCCCATTTTAGGTATGTATAAGAACTTGAGTGTGCCTTAGAATCCATTAAGAGAGAATTTAAACAAAATAGAAGAGAGTTATAAAAGAAAGATTAGGGTTTTTGCATTGATGTGTGAGAAGGCTTTATAAGATCTTTTTGAGTGTTATTTCTCTTGAGTGAGTGTTTTCTCTTCAAGATATCTTCATTATAAGTTGTAAGGGGTGAAGAACTGGAGTAGACTCACCTCATTGATTAGGTTGAATCACTATAAATTTAGTGTGTTCTTTCTTATATGGTTTGTTGTGTTGTGTTGGATAATCTTCATTGGGTGCTTTGTATCCTTTGGATATTTATATTCTTGCTTGGATAAGTAGATATTAACAATATCTTAGAGGTTCACATTTTCATAACAAGTGGTATCATAGCCTTGTTCAACTTGGAAATATTATGTGGTTTTCATGTGTTCGGATTTTTGGTGGTTAATGTTGTGGTTTGTAGTTGTGTCTAGAAACAACTTGTGTGTTGAAAATGAGCATAATATAAATAGAGAGGTGGTATGGCACCATGGACTTTCATATTTGGAAGAGTGAGATGAAAGGTTTGTTGGTTCAACATAAGTTACC
This sequence comes from Hippophae rhamnoides, assembly GCA_033030585.1. Classification (NCBI taxonomy): domain Eukaryota; kingdom Viridiplantae; phylum Streptophyta; class Magnoliopsida; order Rosales; family Elaeagnaceae; genus Hippophae; species Hippophae rhamnoides. Next base: position 73,608,101 of record CM065429.1, read on the forward strand.
TCAAGCCTTTGATGAGACTCTAGAGTATCAAAATGATTTTACAAAATTTTAAAAGAAGCAACTATTGTTGATGACTTACACCTCAATTTTCTTGCATTTGCACTATAATGTAGTTCGTGAGGTTCAAAGTGCAAAGACTACAAAGTCATTATGGAAGAATTTAAGCAAAATATACATACAAATGACTATATCTCGGAGGTTCCATTTGGTAGTTTTTTCAAGCAGCTGTGACAGTACTTGGGTCTTGGAATCAAGGTGCACTTTTCATATGACACCTTACAAGGAGTGGTTTGTTGATTACAAGGAAGGAAATGATAGTATAATTCACATAGGAAACAACTATCTATGTAATGTGACTAGAGTTAGGTCGGTGAGGCTTCACCTCAATGATGGTTTAGCATTTGTGATAAAGAATTTGATGCATGTGCTGACATTAAAAAAGAACTTGATCTCGTTGGGTACTTTGGACAATATGGGTTTTAGCTACAGAGGAAAGCATGGTCAATTGAAGGTGAGTAGATATTTTTTGGTATACTTCAAAGGTGTACTAAGAAATAAGCTCTATTATCTTAATGTTATTATATAAACAAATATTTCCACAGTGAGCCACAATAAGGAGAATTTGCATCTTTGACAAGATGACGAATGTGAAGTTCACACCGAAAAAATTGAAGGGATGTGACATACTCGACTATGTGCATTCTGATTTATGGGGGCAAGAAAGGACACCATCAATGCATGGTACGAAGTACATTCTTATAATTATTGATGATTTCTTAAGAAGGTTATGGATTTACTTGCTGAAAAGTAAAGATAAAAAATTTGAAGAAATTTTTGGAGTGGAAGAAACTTATTGAAACTCATGTTGGGAAAAGGTCAAGTGTTTGAGAACGGATAATGGTTTGGAGTTTTTCAATGAGGCTTTTGTGAGCTTTTTTAGGGAAAATGGTATCACAAGGCATTGGACCGTTCCTTGAAAAGATTTTTAGGGTGGGGTGTATAATTTTTTATGCAAACTTGCTTAAAAGATTTTATAGAGAAACCATTGCTACGGCTAGATACCTTATCAATATGTGTCCTTCAATGCCACTCAACTTTAGATGATCAAAGAGGTATGGGTTGGAAAACCTATTAAATATGACCATTTGTGTATATTTGGTTATGTTGTATATGTACATGTGAGGCAAAAGAATTTGGAGTCTAAGGCATTGAAGTGAATGTTTTTAGGGTATCCTAGTTGTTTGAAAGGTTACAAGCTTTGGTATGGTGTAGCTAAGAAGTGCATTACTAGTACAGATATAACCTTCAAGGAGAATGAGATGTAATGGGTGAGGCTTCTAAAGAAATATATGACTCTCTATAAGAGTTAAGACGTAAACTGGTTAGTTTCAAGCTGAAGCCATTAGTGTATAATAACCAACCTATGGGAGATCATAGGCAACCAGAAGAATATATTATACAAGAAGCTCACAATGATGATAATAATGGTATAGAGATGGAGGAAGAAGAAGACACCATTGAACCCAAGTCACCTAGACTAGACAATGCCTACTTATTGGCACGAAATAAAAGTTGACGTATGACTAAAGCTCTTGAGAGGTTAAACCTCATAACCTATGCATTGAGCATGGAGTTGGAGATTCTAGGGCTTGAGCCAAGGTCCTATGAAAAAGAAATGAGTAGAAAGGATGTCAATAAATGGCAAAAAGTCATGAAGGATGAAATGATTTCTCTGTACAAAAACAAGACATGGACATTAGTTCTTCAATCGAAGGGTCAGAAATTTATGGCCACAAGTGGGTCTACAAGATAAAGAAAGGTGTTTCGAATGTCAAGCTTGTCCCTTACAAGGCTAGAGTTGTTACAAAAGGGTTCGCCCAAAAAGAAGATATTGATTTTACTGAAAATTTCTTTCCATTTGTTACATATAGTTTCATTAGATTATTATTGCTTGTTGTTGTGTTTATTGATGTGAAACTTGACCAATTGGATTTGAAAATTTCCTTTTTTTGCATGGATACCTTTAAGAAGAGATTTTCACGGAGAATCGTAAAGGTTTATTGAAAAGAACAAGGATGGCATGTTATGTCTTTTGGAAAAGTCTTTGTATGACTTGAAGTAATCTCTAAGATATTGGTACAAGAGATTAGACAATGTTGTGTTAACAATCGCACTCAAACAGAGCAAGCACAAAAATTGTGTATATTTGATAAGTACAATTAGCTCTAATATTGTATATGTATTTCTATATAATAATCACATGTTGATAGCTAATTGTGAGTGGTCTCAAATTACTAATTTAAATATTCAATTTAGTTTTAAGTTTGAGATGAAGGATCTTGGATTTGCTAAGAAGATTTTAGGGATTGAAATCAGAAAAGTCAATAAAAAGAGTAGGTTGTTCTTTATCCAAAAGGGGTATTATGTAAAGCTTTTGAAACGATTGAATATGGTCAATGCTAAACTAACTACAACTTTGATTGCTCACATTTCAAGTTATTGGCCTTAGATCTCGTTTGACAGATGAAGAAAAGAAAGAAATAGAGAAGGTTTCCTGTGTAAATGCAGCGAATAGTTTAATGTATTTGATTATTTGTACAAGATTGGATATTACATTTGATGCAAGTTTGGTAAGACTCTACATGGAAAATCTGGGTAAAAATCATTGAGAGGTTGTGAAATAGGCGATGAGATATCTACAGGGTACAACCAGATTTGGTCTTCCTTAAACCGATCCAAAGAGTTGAGTGTTGGTGTGATATGATATATGGATTTAGACTTTGACAGTGATCTTGATAAAAGACTATCACATGTTACTTGTTTGGATCTTGAGGAAACTTTGTGAGTTGAAAGACCAACTTACAATCAATATCGCTTTGTTTTCTATATAGATGGAATTTGTTGCCACAATAGAATTTTGAAATACGCTATATGGTTGAAGTGTTTGGCTAGTGAAATTGATTTTGAGCAAAATAAAGTGATGGCTCATTGTGACAATCATGGTACAATTTCTTGATCAAGAATCCTTAATTTCATGATTGTAGATGTGAAGTTACACTTCATATGAGAGATGATAGAACATGGTGAAGTGGAGTTGATGAAAATTCACATGAATCATAACCCGATAGATATGGTAACAAAATCAATTTTCTTGGCAAAGTTTGTGAAGTGTAAAACTTTGGTCAAGGTGATCACCATATCTAAATAAAGGTGAAAGGGATGGGTCTTCAGTCAAGAGAATAAGTTACAAGGATTAGCATTAAGATAGAGAATTGTGATATTATGATGCAAATTCATGAGGATGCTTGAAAAACAATTAAAGCATCAAATATTGGACTAGGAGTATTGCACGGAGAATGGAGAATGGCTAATGGTGTATGTCGATCGATCGCGCTAGTTGATCGATCGAGGACCTAACGCATGTCTATTAAGGAGTTTTTGCTCAATTTTGGATTCCCAATTGATCAAGCGAGTACAAAAAAATAGAATAAATGACAAAATGAGTTAGATGGGCATTATTATAATTTTCCATTATAGGCACGTTAAGTAGTTGAGTGTGCCTTAGAAGCCACTAAGAAAGCATTTAAACAAAAGAAAAGAGAAAACTAAAAAAGAAAGGTTAGGATTTCTCTATTGATATGTGAGGAAGTTTTATGAGGTTTGTTTAAGTGTTATTTTCTTGAGTGTGTTTTCTGTTCAAGATATCTCCATTGGAACTTATAATCTTCGTATTGAAGCTAGTGTCCATTTGAAGAAATGAAGTAGAGTAAAGTCACTACATTGGTTAAGTTGAACCACTATAAACTTGTTGTGCTCTTTTTTTATACTTTTCCTTACATATCTTCCATTGTATTTGATATTTCATTCTAGGTTATTGAATAATTTTCATTGAGTATTTTGTATGCTTTGAATTTTTTTATTCTTAATTAGATAAATAGACATTAATAATATCCTAAAAATTTGATTTTTCAAAGAAAAAAAAGAAATATCGTATTATAATATACACTAAAGAATTAAAAATATAGTTTGGAAGGGGATTATTACCAAAAATATCCCTAATGTTTCAAAAAATTCATAAATACACCTCAAACATAACAAAAGTTAAATTTAACAAATGTAAATAGTAACATTCATAAAATGGAAGAAAAAATAATAAACCAAGGAATTGTAGAATTAGAAACAGAAAACATATCAGGATGTTTTTCATAGGAAATGTTAATAAATAAAAAGAAATTCGAAAAAATTTAAAAAAGAATAATTAAATTTTAAAGAAGAAGATGGATTTAAAGATTTATCATTTTCATCTTTAAGGAAATTATTTCTTATGAAATACATAATTTATTATGAAATAAGTAATAAAGAAATGAGCATTAATATCACAGATGCAAAATGAATGTATAATATATCATTAATTGACAAAGAAATTATATTAAATAAACTATCCAAAATTCCCCATAATGATAAAAAAAATTGGATATATTCATTTATGAGGAATTTAAATATTAATACAGACTTATTTCAGAAAAATAATAGATACATCAATAAAACTAATATTACTAGATAATAGAATAATAAATAATAAATATGTTTTACTAGGAATAATTCATGGTAACTTAGAATACTAAAAGCTTAAATTTATAACATATCCTAGGTTTTGTATTAATATCCACAATAAAAACCTAATCCAAGTATTAAGTATAACTTATGAATTTGAAAGAATAGATTTAATGAAAGAAGAAAATAATACATTTTCATTACATTATCTAGTAGCATATTCTTTAACACATAGTCATAATAGTTTAATTTATGAACAAAATAAATTTATAAAAATAGACAAAACCTTTAAGGAACTTAAAAAAATAATAAAACTAAAAATACTAACATACTTCGAAGTACCAAAAGAATGACACTTAGATATCAAGGAAAAACCTCTGATAACAAGAAGAAAAAGTAACGTTGTTAAAAATAATAATATACCAAGATTTATTTTTATAGATCATGAAAAGGAACCATATAACCAAGAAGAAGTTAAAAAACAAAAAGATTAAGTCCAAGTAATAAAAGTATTAATTCATGATGTTATATTAGGAAAATAATAATGTTTAAAAAAATAAAAATATACAGTTAAAAATAAATGAAAATCAAGCAACATTATTTGAATCTTTAAAACTTTAAATAGATGAAATGGATTTAATCTAAGAATCAAACACAAAATACCTCACAGGATATAATTGAAACACAAAAAAATTATTAAAAGATATAAATTAATGCAGTTATAATAAACTACTACAAAATATACACATGAAATTTACAGAATTAAAAAAAGATATATATGACATACATAGAAACAATGTAATTACATATCATAAATATGATCCCTTAGAAAGACTAAAAGAAGAACCACCTAAGAGATAAGATGTCTTGATTCTTAAAAATGATAGAAGAAAAAATGAAGAAAAATCTAATAAAGATATAATTTCAATTTAATGCAATATAGAAAAGAATTAGAGAAAAAAATCCATGAATCTTGATAATATGGATATAGAAAAAATAATTAGTTTATTAACACCAACTAACGAAGAATTAGAAGAAAATTATAATGAAAAACTTTGTACAAACAAAGAAGATGATAATATGACAGTAATCAATAAGACTAATTCTAAACCAAAAATTATAACCCTAAAAGATCATATGAAACCAATTTCATTGTTAATTTCTTATCAAGAACAAGCATCTAACCCGCATAAGAAAGAAAGAAATAGGAAAAGGACAGAGGAACTTGATGCCACAAATAAAATAAGAAAATCACTCAAAATGGAATAAGGATTGCATTGAAGAACTAGAAATAGTATCCCACTAGAGTTCAAACTTCGTGATAATTATAAGTCTGATCTTTTAGATTTAGACTGTATAAGAGATAGGAAGAAAATCTTAGATGAATGGAATAGTAGTATGAGTGTACTCATACAAATCTCTCAAACTACCTAAACAAGCCCTTTAATTTGTAGGGTACTAGTAGCTCATAAAATGACAGAAAATGTTAAAGTTTGGTTTTCAAATTTAACATACCAACAATATTTATTAATGCAAAAGAATACTCCCACAGGAAGAGAATACTTATACATAATAATAAGTAAAATATATAAGGAATTTATTGGAGAAAATAAAAGAAGAACTATCAGTGAATCCAATAAAAATGAAATCAATGAAGCCAAATAACATCTAACAAATATGAAAATCTATAACATGTGTTACATAGATTCCTTTATTTGTGAATATGAAATATATTATAATAAATTATCATTCTCTATGCAAACAACTTATAAAGAGTTATTTTTCCAAAAATTACCTAGAACATTGCATAAGACCTTAACAGAAAGTTAGGAACAGAGAAATAGGAAAGTTATACCAGACATCCTAGGAGGAATAATAAAAATTCTTAAAAGTTAGATAATTATTAAATGTTAAGAAAGAAAAGAATATATAAAAAAATAAGAGGAAATGATAGAATATGTTCTAATATAAGAGATTTTAGAATACTAAGAAAATATAGATGTAATATAAAAACTTATAAGAAAAAATATAAAAAATACAAAATATTTAAAAGATATATATTCAGAAAACAAGATTTTCAAAAATATAAAAAAAAAATTAATAGGAAAACCTATAAAAAAGATGTTTTAGAAGGAAGAGATATAAAACTCCTAAAAATAAGAACTATGACCCTTCATAAAAGAAAAAATACAGATGTTAGATCTATAATGAAGGAGAACATTATGACGAGAAATGTCCAAATAGGCCTTAACATAAGAAAGAATTTAAAAAGGAATTTCCAAAAAAAAAATCTTAGAAGAATAAAATGGAATTATAACCAAATAAGGAATCAAATATAGATGATACTTACAATATTTATTTATTAGAAGAAACCAAGAAGGAAATAACCGACTTAGAATATGAATACTCTTCAACAAAAGATGAATAATTTGTATAATATTACAAATCCAAATATTACCTACAAAAAAGTAGGACTAAAATTTAAAGGATATATCAACTATCATTTACTATATAGATACATGAGTTAGAATGTGTGTAGCAATTAAATATGTATGTTCAAAAGAACATTGGAAACAAACACCAAAAGAATTAATTATAAGAATTTCTAATAATACTACAATAAATCTTAATAAAGTTTTAAAGGATATAAATATAATGATAGTAGGAGAAAAGCTTCATATTCCTATAATATATCAATAGAGAACAAAAGTTAATTTATTAATAGGAAACAATTTCCTAAAATTATATTAACCTTTTATATAATATCTAGAAAAAATAAGTCTAACAAAACTATATGGTGATATTATTTATGTATCAAAAATAAGAAAAGTTTTAGCTATCCCAAACTCAATTTTTATCTAACAACATAAAAAGCAAAAATGTGGTGAGATATAACAGAAAAAATCTTATTTAAAAAATATTTAATTGGATATAGAAGAGAAATAAAACTCATTTCTGAATGAAATACAGGAAGATAAAACCCTAACAAACATCATAAAACTATTAAAAACAACCAACTTATAAAATCCTTTATATCCAAAAATAAATAAATCTAAGACAACTGTCAACATAAAATTAAGAAACCCTAACAAAGTTATAAGAGTAAAACAGATTTATACTCCAAAAGATAGGATTGAATTTAGAAAAAAAATTCAATAACTTTTGGAATTAAATTAAAAGTCATAATACCAAGTAATTAACCTCACTCTAGTCCAACATTTCTGTCAAAAAGGAAGTTGAGAAAAGAAGAGGAAAAAAGAGATTGGTAATAAACTTTAAAGTATTGAATAAATAAACCATTGATGATGAATAATTTATTCTAAAGAAAGAAGAATTCTTATCATTAATAAAAGGAAATAAATAATTTTCAAGTTTTGATTGCAAAAGTTGATTTTGGAAAATAAGACAAGATGAGAAATCTCAAAAATTAACGTCATTTAGTTTTTTCCAAGGACAATTCCAATAGACAGTTGTACCATTTAGATTAAAACAAAATCCGTATATTTTTCAAAGATATATGAATAACATCTTTTAGAAATTACAAAATATTTGCAATATTTACATTCATGATATTTTGTTTTCAGTAATGAACTAAAGAAACATTATTTGTATATTATTAATATTCTATAATAATGCAAAAAATAAGGCATTGTACTCTCTTAAAAGAAATCAGTACTTGCTTAGCATAAAATTAAGTATTTAAGGTTGGAAATTGAAGATGAAAAACATAATCTACAACTCCATATACTAAATAACATTCAAGGTTTTTCTAGCGAATTAAAGGATGAAAACCAATTACAAAGATTTTTAGGATGTTTGACATATTCGAAGCATATATCAAGAAACTTGTAGAAACGCAAAAACTTTTACATGAAAAACTAAAAAAATACCATATTTGGGAATGAACAAAAGAAGATACTCTGAATATGGATAAAGTAAAAGCAAAGGTAAAAAAAATTCCAACTTTATACGAACTAGGACCAAATGATAAAATGATAATTGAAACAAATGTTTCACAAGAATATCAATGAATAATTTTGAAAGAAAAAATAGATGACAAAGATGAATATCTTTATAAATATACATCAGGATCATTCCAAGGTCTAGAGTTAAATTATCACAGTAATAAAAAAATATCTAGCTGTTAAAAAATCTATTAAAAAATTTGTCATATATGTTATAAGTTCCAGATTCATTATTAGAACTCATAACAAGAATTTTGGTTATTTCTAAAGAACTAAGATTACAAGATATTACAAACAAGGAAGATTTGTTAAATGGAAATAGTGGTTCAACCACTACAATTTTGATGTTGAACATCTTTTAAGAAATAAGAATAGCTTAGCACACGCTCTTACTAGAGAATTAGCACCACTAACTATTTTTATGCTTTCATGAATGAAACATTTTGATATCAAGATCAAGATAAAGGAAAAATAGATAAACATTCTACAGAACAACTCAAGTTATTATACCTCGAGAAATCTCTTATGGAGGTAAGAAATAAACAAAAAGAACTTAATTGTTCAAAACAACTCTTAGAGTCTAAAAACTCAAAATAAGAATCTTCATCAAAAATTTAATTTAAAGAAGGTGAAACTTCTAAAGAAAGAATTTAAAATGAAAAGGAAGAACCTAACAGTTTAAAACAGTAAAATCTCTAAAACAAAAAAACTCAATTGGGTAGATAAAGGAGAAAAGGAGGAATAGAAAAAAGACTTATGTGGTTTATAATGGCCCAAAATCAGGAATCTTTAACAATTGGAAAGAAGCCAATAAATATATTCTTGGAATAAGTGAAGTAACTAATAGAGCCTTCACCAACAGTATAAAAGCCAAAGGCAGTTATGTCAATTACAAAGCATCAAAACTGATAACTCTAAAAGAGATAGTAAGAAATTATTATGCAACATTATAACAACAACCAATAACACTAATCAGATTGATAATTATAAAAAAAACAGTAAGGCCTCCAATACTATTTAGAGAAGCATATCTTCCAAAGACATCAAAGACAGTTAGCATTCAATGCTATTTAGGGAAACATCCCCCAAAAATTCTCCAATCATTGAAGATGAGAAGAACTAATATAGAAACATCAGGAAACCACAATGATTAAGTCTCTATAACTTGCCAGGAAACCTACTCAGGAACATATTGAAGACATGAAGTTCTACACTACAGACAAGGAATTTCCTGTAGGAAGCAAATTCAATATCTTGGAAGGAGTTGATCCAATATTGTTTACAAAAAATTTAATGCATGCCTAATAGAAAACATATATGCATGAATTAATTTAAGTAAATCAAATTATCTTCCAGAAAACTTCAAAAGAGCAATCAAGAACTTTGGAAAAATATATCAAAGCAAGTAACAAGCCTGTTTATCTCATATTTTTCATTTCACTAATGGACTGGAATGAGGAAGGATGTATCAATCCTTACCATTTCATCAAGATAGGGATTTTCAATACAAACAAAGAAGTTCACAAGCCAAGGGCACTTCCAAAAAAGGAATTCAACAAAGAAAACTTTGTGTACTAATGGATCACATGTTAGGACAAATTTACTATATACTCGGAAAGATTCACAACTCTACTAAAATCAAAGTAAACTATTTAGCTCATAAAGTCATCATTATTTCTCATAGTAGTATGGTTCTTTCAGAGGAAGCTGGTAAAATTTTTTTCAAATATAAAGTCAAATTTAATAGTAATAACCTAGAAATTGATCAATAAATAAGGAAGGTATTCTGCTTCTATGCCAAAAAATCCATTAAAGATCACAAATGCATCTATTACTTCAAAGATTGAGAAAATAAAGATGTGACATCATCAACATCATCAAAAAGACTATCAGTAGGAAATGACAAAGAAGAATAAAGAAAGGAATTGTTGGTAGAAGAAGACAAAGAAAATAAATATGTCTCACATCTTAAATGGTAACATGTGCCAAGGAAAAAAGCAAACAAATTATTAAAGCAAGGAGAATATAGAAATTTTATTCTTGTAAATAGGGATTCCTTGTGCTATAAAAGGAACCCTAATTTTTATTTCTAAACACACAAAAAAACCATAGCACTTTACTTTGAAAAACACAAAAATTCTAGCATAGAAATAATTTCTATTTAGAAATCCCAAACCAGTAATGATATACCCACTAATTATGAGCAGTTAATAATCCCTTCAAGATTCTTAGGTGGCCTTAAGTTTGTAATAATTATTATATTATGAATAAAATAAAGTTCATTTACTCTTTTTAAGTAAGTCAAAATTGAGCACCATCTATATACGGATGTAAAAGGCTCACCATTACCAAGAGGATGTTGAGGTTTGAGCAAAGCTGAAGCATAACCAATGTAACAAAAAAAGACAAACATAAGGGAAGACCATAATTGACCCATTAAATTCAGGTATAATAATTATAAATTTAAGCTAGTTATGAATCTTGTATGTTTATATATTTTTTTACTAGTTAAATATTAATAAATAGAAAGATGGAAAATAGAAAGAAAAATAAAAATTATCTACAAGAATAAACAACTAGTTCCAACATTAAAATAAAGATAAAAATATAATTATATTAGAAAAATTTGACGTAGGTTATCTCTTAGCCTTAAATGATTATTTCAAAGATTATGATTATGAAACTTGTCTCGAAAATTTTAAAAGTTCCAACTCCTTATTAGATATATATACATATTATACTAAAACTATTACAAACATCATAGATAATTCGATTTCAAGGACATTAAAAGATTATTTTAATTAAAAATATGTAAGAATAGAAAAAGAATAATTCAACAACTTAATATTTGAATATTGTTTCATTAAAGATTATAAATATATTATATATACACAAGAAAAACCTCTTTATATATTACGAATGAGAAAAAATTTATATTCAATACATATGACTTATCAAAATTATAATAACTTAACCAATATATTAAAATCAGATTGAGTGAAATTTAATCATAAGAGTCTATAGGGATCAGAAACCCCCCTTTAAAATTAGTATTATAATCATATAAATAGTAATTAATAAAAAATGAATATGTTAGATGTTGAAGAAATTAATAATATTAACCAAGAAATCTATGAAAATTTTAAATATTTTTATAAATTTTAAAGTTATAAGATATGCTAAACTTTTAATGACATTTAAGAAATTATAGAGATACAAACACTATTCATTTTTTTAACGATAGAATTATTATTCCCTTGGCATCTTTGTTATCGTGCATTATTTCCCAACTTTAGAAAATGTTAATTATTGTTCAATTTGTCAACTCAATTGGCTGGTAAAAATGTCATTTCTCATAGCCTAACCCGTGTCTAAGTGGTCCAATAAGAACCTAGCCAAGAAAGAAAGAAAGAAAGAAAAAAAGTGGACCATATCCCAGTACTTTAAAAAACAATGAGTAATCTTTTTTTTTTCTTTTTTCTTTTTCCAAACGTATTTGTGGCTGCTATAAACATGTGAACAGCCTTTCGGTCACTACAAATATATTCTTTAATACATACATATATATATATATATATACACTACTTTATGATTGACCTAGTTAATTTCATATTCGAAACTATGTCCTATTGAAATTCATTTGAGTACACGTAAAATAGTAGTGTATTCACAGGACAAAAAATGATGTATCGGTGTTCCGATTTCCATCCATCACTTAAGGAACCTCTCCAATGACCTTTTTGATTTTAGAATTATGTATAAAAAAACATTTTGTAATTAAGTGTTAAAAATTAATACTAACATGCGATATTAAATATAAAGAAAATATTGGTTAAAAATAATATTAATTTTCTTCTTTTAGGAGTAAAAAAATGCCATGATCATTAAATTCAAGAGGTAATCCTTTTAATTATTAGACTAAGAAGATTCTTAATAATTAGACTTATTATTATCATTAAAATAAATCAAAGGATTAGTAAATAGTGTAACTTTTCCCCCATTAAATCGTGGTATAAAAACTAGTAGCAAGATTACTATGGCAATTTTTAAAATTAATGAACCAATTTTATTTACAACTTATAACACATTTTTAGAGGGTGTACAAGGGAGAATTTAGGATAATATTGTTAATCTTTTTTATTGGAATATTAAAACGATATGTTATTTAAAATAATTTTTTATATAGTATAATTTTTAATATCTTAATTATCAATATATAAATTAAAGATGTAGGTAAAATTAATTAAAATATGAGTATTATTATTTATAAAAAGAGTTAATTTTTATCTAAATATTTATCACATATTAATAACATAAATAAATAAAAAAATAAGACTGGTCAAATTTTCTAACGTTATACACCATTCTCAGTCAAATGTGCATGTAATTAACCACGCAAATTGTTTTATTTTATGTTTATATGACAACCATACAAATATTTTGTTGATACTGTTAATATTCCTGTGAAGCGTAGAGAATATATGAGTATTGGACCACCGACCCCAATTAATTCTTCCATGTGGTTAGATATTCTTATCTAACGATATTTTGTTGCTTTTAATTCTGATTGATATAAGAAATTTTGAATAATTTAATTTATATATCATAATATAATTAATTATTTTTATTAAATATTACATAATTACTTCAATATTATATATTTTTAATTTTATATTCAATATAATATGAATATATCATTAATTACATAAAACAAATTGATACGCTGATATAAAGAGACATTTTTTCGTGGACGTTCAAATGTACTTCTTACTCTTCCGTTTCCCGAGGTTAGATATTATTGACTTAGGTATGCATATTATTTATTTATTTTTATATTTTTTTTGAAGTATGTTTCCAACTTATTAAAATTATTTATTTTATATCGATTTAAATTCAATTTGATATCAACAAATTTAAAGATTTTTAATCTGAATTCGATTCGATGATGTAATCAATCTGAATCAATTTAAATATAGATAAATTATATTTTTTTTATTCAAATAAAATCAAATTAATATTGAAATTTATTTATGAATTATTATTATACACAAAATACAATATATATTAATTTAAACTTTATTTGATATTTTTATAACAAATATTATTTATAATCATAATTAAAAAATAAAAAAGAATAAAAAATATAAATCTAAATACAAATAGATTATATAATTTTTAATCTATATCTTATCACATCAAAATCAATCTAATCTAAGTTATACTATTTTTTATTGTGATTGATATAATTCGAATTTAAAAATTGTAGAATTGATGGATCATGGATTAAATCGGTTCTTAAAGTTAAAATTTTCAAAAAGTTCAATTCAACCCATATTTATGTTATATTATATTATATTATATATATATAATATTTTTATTTAATTAATTAAAAGGTAAAAAATATAATAAAACTAATTGTTTTTTTTTCTCAACTCACTTTGCAATAACATTCACGATTCCAAATTCTAATTAATCTTCCGTGACTTCATATTTTAAATTTCAATTAATTATTTCTTATTTTTTAATTATAGTCCAATAATTTTATCCAAATTCTCAATCTTTAAGTCCATGACGGTAGAAATCTTAAGCCTAGTGTCATGTTATTGAATCTTTAGTTTTCCGTATCTCTATTATTTAAATCAAATGCTACGTAATTTATGCTTATATTAATACAAAATTAAATAGTAAATACTTGTGTTAGTTTCTATACTATTTAAAATTTTAATACATGATCTTCATTTATTTATTGTTAGTAAAAAATCAAAATTCTTTTAAATTCAAAATTTAATCAATTATTAAAGTAATAGTTGTTTAATTATTGAAAAAAAATAATTTTGTTTTAAAAGAAAATCGATTATAAAACAAAAAAACAATAATAAAATAGTTTATCTAATCTAACTCAATTAGAAATGTTAATTTTGGATTGATTCTTACTTTTTAAAAACTTACCTTATTATTTAGTTTATAATTTTAACTTAAATTTGGATTAATTTATAATATGTATACTTTTTAATAATTATAATAAAATTATATTTAATTTATTTAATATAAATAATCGAACATACCTCGTAGTTGTAGGTAGTGTTGGAGTATAAAAAAATAATTTTTATGTTTAATATTTAGTTATGTAAATTTTACAAATAGCACGAGTCATTATTCTTATAATGAAATTTTTGGAATTAACTTGCATAACTCAATTTTAACCTGTATAATGTTTAAATTTTGAGTTTTAATTATAAATTTATAGATAATATAATTATTTAAGAAGAATGTTTCGGTACTTTTGACTCAAAAGTATCAATAATGTGAGTGTTTTATATAATAAATTATGACTATGGAACTTTCGTTAGACCTTTCTGTCTTTTCAGAACATATTAAGCTTTTTTTTTTTATTTTCACTTCATCCATGAAGAAATCTTAAACTAACAATTATTTTTGTAATTAAAATTTTAATTCGAATCAATTCAAATAATTGTTTCATATATTTAATTAAAAAAATCAATTAATTTTTTTCTTGCATATTACCCATTATCCAGTTGTACAACAATCAACACTTTTAATTATGTATTTGTACCATCAACTTAGAGTCAACAAGAGAAAAAAAGTTACATTTGTGAAAAATATAGATATAAGTCAGGATGATTTTATGAAAACAAAAATGTTTTTATAACAATTTAATAAATATATTATTTTATTTTCTATAATTTAATTTACCTCTTATTAATAAATATCTTATAATTATTTTATTATTATATATTATTTGTTGAATACATGACATAATTCATTTAACATTATTTTATATAATTAACACACGTGAACATATCTCCATATCAATTTAAAATATTCTAATATTTTATTCGATGATGTGACAAGCACTTGCAGTGGTATTCTATGGTTCATTTTTTGAGCATTATTACGTAAGATTTTATTTATCACATATTTAAATATTACAAGTTTTCTAATTTTATTGAATAAATAATATGATAAATTAGTTTAAATTAAAAAATTTAACTTAATCTATTAAATTTGAATCAAAATAGATTAATTTTTTTATAGTGAAGTCGAATTTGACGTGAAAAGAATATCATCTATTCGTATTCACGTTAAATTTGAATTGATAGATTTTACAATCCGTTACGATTCAATTCATACGAAAATACTATTATAATTATAAATAAATAAATATTTTATGTTATAATATGTTATATTTAAATATTATATATATCATAAATTATAATTTTAGTTTAAAAATAAATATTAACATTAAATCTTAATAATAGTTTTATAATTTTTTAAATATAATTCTTATTCTTTTGATTTTATTAGTTATAATTATATAAATTATAAATTTGACTAAATATACACCAATTTAAAATTTAAATGTTACCTATATCTTATTTTATATATGATAATAATTCATAAATAAGTTTTAACATCAATTTGACATTATTCAATATAAAAAAATCTAATATATTCTGGTTGATTACATCATCATATTAGACTTAGACTAAAAATTTCAAATTTAATTTAAATCATATCAGAGTCAAATTGATGTAAAAGAGACGGTTCAATCTTGTGTTTATTCTTACTTGTCATGATTATAAGATTATTTTTAACGAGATTATGGTATATTTAGTTATTAAATTTATATTTTTCAAAACTTTACATCTTTTATCAATCTTAAATTTTTATAAAAAAAAGTTATTGTATACTTTGATCCCTAAAGTCTTAGATTTAAAATATACTAAACTTTATATTTTTAGTAAGTTTCGGTATTACAGTACATTAACATAAAAGTCTTAAAAATATAAAATTTGAAATGTATGAATTAAAGATTTAAGGGTTTCAAAGTATGTATCACATAAGTAATTTTTTTCATTTTAATGTTAAAATTACTATTCATGTACACATCTTGTAAACATAAAGTTAGTCTATTTTTAAATATAATGACACAAAAGTTAAAAAATAAATTGAAAAAAAGTATTTATTGACTTTTTTATAATGATAATAATAAACAAAATTCTAATATATGTACTTATTGTTACAAAAGGTGGCATTAAAATTGATTTTTAGAAAAATTGACTTATAATAAATTTAAAGTTGGTTTGCTGAAAAATCGATGCTAGGAGCTAGCGTCGGTTAAAACATAAAACGACGCTACACGTACGACGTAATGAATATTAATAATTTAATTAATTTTATTATTGAATAATAAAAATGTTCGAATATGAAAAATCATGTACACTTATTTTTTTGTAGGTTCCACAACAAAATGATAGAGTCATGTATGGTTACTATGTCATGAAGTTTATGAGCAAAATTATCACAAATATCAACAATTCAATTAAAGATGTGGTAATCTCTTTTACAAATATACCTTTTTAACATATATGAATTTAAATACATATAGTTCTTTTGGTTGGAACAAGTCGAGCTATGATCCGCAAATTTTTTGATGATTTACAAGGAGAATGGGCAGAACACATTGTTCAAATTATATCATCACAAGAAGAATTAGGAGTAGATTCTGATGATCTTGAATAACATATGACAACATCATGTTCATTTTTATAATGTTTTAGTTTCTCTATTCATGTGTCTAAAGTTTGGGTAGCTTGTTTAATGGATGTTTATTTGTTCATGTATTTAGTGTATGGACCTATTTTTTATCCAAACTTCATCTCATCTCTTTTGCCTAGTTCTCTTATATGACAACATCATGTTAGTCACTAGCCAACCAAGTATAGGAAAACCACTAAGAATCATCATATCCTCAAGAGTAATTGTTGTTTCACCCCAAGGAAATACAAAAGTATTAGTTTATGGGTATCAAAACTCAACCAATTTAAGTAACAAATCGAAGTTACACTGATTTTATATTTAGAGCTCATTATAGTATTAAAAATACCAGCTTGATTCCAAATAGCTTCATATTTATAGATAAAAGATTGATATAGTGCTAATATGATTTTGAAGGGATGAGGTTATTATTATATCACTCCAATGTCGATGTAGTAATCTCTTTATTTATTTTTTTATCAACTCCCAACCAGCTTCTTGCTAGTCTCTTAGCAAGAGACATGATAAAAACTAAAAATTAAACTTTCATAAATAATTTCCGTGGATTGACACGGTTGCATTTAGCGTATGCAACAAGTCTTTAAACCCTTAGGTTGCTCTAGTGGACGAGTTTAAGCCTTATGAGGGTTTTCAGTAATGATACACACAAACATTGAACTAAATATAAAAATTAAAAAAAATAACAACAATATCAAAAATAAAATCAAAAATTAACTTAAGAATAAAATAAAAGAAAATAACATGAAATGTAACACAAAAATGTCTCATACTTTTTAATCTCCTTTAAGATCATAATTAAAATTTAAAGCATAAGTTATTTTAATCTTCTTAAACAACATAATTTATTATAATAATTAGTTGAAAATTATTTTCATATTTCATGTAAAAAATGTATCAATTTAATTTCACCTAAATTGAGTGTCAAGAATCTGAATTCACTTCGACTTTATTCATCACAAGTTAATACTCTCAAAACATTGAATCCTATGAGTTCAAACATCTTATCAATAAATAGTAGCATGTGACAACATCATGGTAATTTTTATAATGCTTTAATTTCTCTATTCATATGTCTGAAGTTTGGGCATCTTGTTTGATGAATGTTTACGTGCTCATGTATTTAGGGTATGAACCTATTTTTTGCCCAAATTTCATCTCATCTTTCTTGCCTAGTTCCTTGATATGACAACATCATGGTAGTTACTAGCCAACCAAGTACAAGAAAACCACCAAGAATCGTCATATCTTCAAGAGTAATTATTGTTTCACCCCAAGGAAATACAAAAGTATTAGTTTATGGTTATCAAAACTCAACCAACTCAAGTAACAAATCGGAGTTACACTGATTTTATATTTAGAGCTCATTATAGTATTAAAAATACCAGCTTGATTCCAAATAGCTTCATATTTATAGATAAAAGATTGATATAGTGCTAATATGATTTTGAAGGGATGAGGTTATTATTATATCACTCCAATGTCGATGTAGTAATCTTTTTTACTAATATATTCTTTTAATGTATATAAGTTTTTTTTTGTGAATTTATGATATTACATGGTTCAAATTATAACATCACAAGAAGAATCTAATGATCTTAAATAACATAGGAAAATACCATGATAATTTTTATAATGCTTTAATTTCTTCATTCTTATGTCTCTGAAGTTTAGACTGCTTATTTTATGAATGTTTACGTGCTTATGTATTTAGGAGAATGAATTATTATATGAACCAGCTATTTTTTGTCCAAATTTCATATCATCTCTCTTGCCTAGTTTCTTGGTCACTATATTGGTGATTCTAAACAAACCAAGCTTCTTCTCCTTAAAATAAAGTAGAAATATCACAAAATTCATGACAAAAGAGACAACGTTATTTTATTTGTAATTTTTAATTATATATATATATTATATATATATAAATTATTATTTTTAATAAATTTAATTCTCAAGTAATTAATATTTAATTTTTTAATTATTTGCATTATTTAAAATTTGTTAAACATATTTTGGTTTTTTTCTACTATTATGCGATTGAATATAGGTTCTAAGTATAGTAGAAAATAAGTAAAATGTGTAAAAAAAATAATAATTTAAAGTCAGTTCACGTGTTGAATCGATTTTAAATTTTAAGTCTGAGCATTTAAAGTCAGTTCGCCGAATCGATTTTAAAACTCAATGTGATGATTATTATATAAATATTTTATAAAAAATATTACGTGAATAATAATCTTAGGAAACGTTATGGTTGAACAAAACTAATATTATTATCAAGGGTAAACACATTGTACAATCGTACTTTTATAAATAAAAATTAAAAGTTTCAAGATATGTCATATTATTAAATATAAAGTTATTTTTGTTTAAAATTATTTTGATTTAGATTTTTATATATATTATAAATATAGGTTAAAAAAGAGGCAAAAAAAAATATAACTTATATGTATATTTGTTGTAATGTATTAAATAAATTAAATATAATATTATTTAATTAAATTATTTTAAATTGTATTATAATTAAATTATATAATATTTAATGATAATTTATATAATATAATCAAATAAAATTAATAATAAATATTTTAATAGAATAAGTTATATTAACCTATTGTGTAATCTCGTACTTAAAAAATATTATTTTCTTAAAATTTAAGAAAAAATTAAGATAAATAATATTATAATTAAAAACTCATATATAATAAATATCTAGTGCGTTTTAAGCAAAGATTTATGATATGTAAAATTTTATATATAAATATACCATCATTATTATGTATCATATATATTCTATCTTTAAAATCAAACAAAATAAAATAAATTAAGAAGCTTTTTTTAATACTGTATAAAGTTTTACCCCGCCGTTTTCTATAGCTTTTTATTTCTTATTATATATGAAATTGATTACATAGTAATTAATATTACAAATAACTTGGTGTCGCATTAATTATAATAATCAATTACACTGTATATAATAATCCGAAATATTACAGTTCTTCGAAAGTCGAATCAAACTAAATTAAATAAGAAGACCGTACCGGATCGAATTGGATTGATCGTAACATTTTATAAATCAAATATTACGGTTTGATTTATATTAATTAAAATTAATTTTTAAACTATCGAAATAAATTAATAATATATTAAAAATTTAATTTAACCTGCGTGTTTTATATATGATAAAATCAGTATATTTTATTAAATTATATTATATTTATATATTATTAATTCGACCAAACCGTTATAAATTGAATCAAATTATTCGGTTACAATATTTTTAATAACTAAATGATTCGATTTGATCCTATTTGATTAAATTTATTTTACTCAAAATCAAATCGAAATATAAGAAAGACACTCCTAATATATTATATTTGTATTTTTCATACTACTTTAGGAGCTAATACTACGTTAGCAACTTAACATTGTTGGATATTGTTATAAAGCTCCTTAATTTAAGGAGCAAATTAAGGAGTAAAACATGGACCAAAACAAGGAGCAAAACATGAAGCAATTTATAGAGCTTAATTCAAGGAGCAATTTAAGGAACCATTAATTTAAGGAGTAATTAAATGAGTAAATTTTCCTATAAATAGATGTGTAATTGTAATGAATTAATCATCCAAAATGTTCATTCCAATTGAGAGAAAAGCTTAGAGAGAAAAGCTTTTGTGAGAAAATTGAGAGTAATTTTCTTGGGTGTAATTGGGTTGTGAGTTGTAAGTGTTGTAAACACCTTGTGTAATTTCTCGCTCGGTAAAAAGATCTGCGGTCCAAAGGCGTATGAGATTGGCCGGCCTAGTTATCAATTTGTGTGTTATTTTTCTATTCTTGCTTTCTCTTAAATCTGGCTTATCAGAAATTTGCGTAATTTCTCAACAACTGGTATCAGAGCTATTGGTGGTGATTTATGTCAATTTTCTACAAGGTTACTATTTACGTGAATAGTGAATTACGTGAATAGTGAAATTTTGTTGACGATATTTGTTCGTTGACGGAGGTGTTCTAATACACGGTGATTTACAGAAATAGTTAGAAACGATCAAGAGGAAGTCAGATTTTAGTGGGAGCGATAGCGCGAGATGAAAGAAGGGTGAAACTCGAGAAATTTGATGGCACAGATTTTGGGTTTTGGAAAATGCGGATAGAGGATTATACGTATGAAAGAAATCTATATCAACCTCTCGGGGAAGAAACCGAGGAAAACATGAAGGAAGAAGATTGGAATCTTACAGGCAGAATGACACTCGGAGTTATTCGATTGTATCCGTAATGTTGCCTTGACATGTGAAAGGAAAAGACCACGGCGAGTCTTATGGCGGCCTACTCCAATATGTATGAGAAGCCGTCGGCCTCGAACAAAGTGCACTTGATGAGGCGTTTGTTCAATTGTGGATGAATGAAGGTCGTCGGTGGCTCGACATCTCGATGGGCTTCGACACGGTCCATGACCGGTTGAGTTCATTGGAAATTAGAATTCGATGAAGAAATACGAGCATTAATACTTTTATCTTAACACCGAGAAAGTTGGAATGCTACATTGCAGTGTGAGTAGCTCTTTAGGAAGCGATAAGTTGAAATTTAACGATGTTAGTGATCGGCTCTCGGTGAAGAAGATGTCCAGAGCGTAGAGAGTCGAGTGAATCGTCGCAACTTGAGTTTTGCGTACGAGTCGAGAGGAAGAAATTCGACCAAAGGGAATAGACGTGGCATAACGGACTACGAGGTAGATCGGGGCAGGAGGTCCAAATCCGGGGAATCCTAATAATTCTCGTGGCTCGAAGACTATCGAGTGTTGGAATTGTGGAAGAAGCAGGAAACCTTGCAAAAATCGGTGCAAGAGTGCCAAGAAGGACAACAGTGAAGGTAGAGGCAAATGTTACTTCCCACGCTTAGGAGGAGACGATGCATTGATATCTTTCTTTGGAGAGCGAGGAAGAATCTTGGGTGTTAGACTTTGGAGCATCGTTCCGTGGCTACTTCTGAAAAGAATTCTTCGAGAAATATGTCCCAGGAAAATTGGAAAGGTATATCTTGGTGATGATCAGCAATGTCTTGTATTAGCGAAGGTGTAGTGAAGATTGAGTTGAGCAGTTGTTTGGGAGGCGAAGGATGTCGGGCATATTCCCGATCTCAAGGAACTTAATCTCGGTGGGGCGGTTGGCCGGTGGAAGGCTACTACGATCTTCCGTGGTGATGATTGGAAGATTTCAAAGGGTGCGATGACGGTTGCTCGAGGCAAGAAAAGTGGCACTTCTTTCTGACGGCGGAGGAACGTTGTTCGGTGCTGATTGCTGTGGCTGATGAAACACGAATACTGTGGCAGGAGACTAGGCCGTATGAGTGAGAAGGGGATGAAGATTATGCCAAAGGAAAAACTTCCGGTCTACGGTCTGCGGAGATAGACATGTGCGAAGGTGCGTACTTGGAAAGCGAAAAGAGAGTCGGCTTTCGGACAAGTTGCGAGAATCCCAGAAGGAAAAGACTAGAGCTTATTCCTACGATGTTTGGGGACCAACGATGAGTCTCATCTATTGGTGGAAAACCTTGCTTCGTGACTTTCATTGATGATCGCTCTCGGAAGGTATGGGTTTACTTTCTAAAGCGTAAAGTCTAGTATTTGAGGCTTTCGGAAGATGAAAGCTATGGTGGAAAATGAGAGACGGGTTTAAAGATCAAAAAGCTCGAGCAGAGTAATTGTGGTGAATATGAAGACAGATTCAAAAATTTATGCTATGAGCACGGGATCGAGAATGGAAAGAAGCTGTGCCGAGGGCACGCCTCGACATGATGGTGTAGGCGGCGTATGAGCCGAACGTTGACGGAAAGAGCCGAAGCGTTCGTATGCGGTCGGTCTACCGAAGCAATTCTAGGCGAAGCGATCGACACGGCGGCTTACTTGATCGGCAGAGGCACGTACGTTCCGTTGGAGCGTAGAATACCGGAGGTATGGAGGGGCGGAAAAGAGGTGAAACTAACACATCTAAAGTTTTTGGTTGTGTAGCATTTGTGCATGCTCCGGTGATCGAGAGCGAGGAATAAGCTTGATCCCCAATCCAAGAAATGCACGTTCATTGGCTATGGTGAGGATGAGTTTGGCTACCGCGTTTGGGATGACGAAAAGAAGAAAGTTATCAGGTACCGGAGATGTGATTTTCAACGAAGGGTGATGTATAAGGACATGCGTAAAATGAGCGCCCGATGACTCGGAAGCGAGAATGAGTCGGTATTTGTAGATGCGAGATGATGTCCCGGATGCTTCCTTGAGAACCAATTGTAACAAGTCCTCGGCCCGGAGGAACTTATTGGACAAAACGATGCGTAGCATTTCGACACGCGCGACCTCTTTACTCCGGCTCACGTATTGAGAAGTGTCTTACCGATCTCGTGTGCCTAACATGAGATCATGGAACTATATGTTGTTGGTGATGAAGGAGAGCACGAATGCTATGATGAAGCTTGTTAGACTCGAGATTCCAACAGAGTGGGAGCTTCTTTATGAAAAGAAGAAATGAAATCTTTCATCTCGATAAGACATGGGAACTAGGCGGAGTTACCTATGGGAAAGAAGGCAACTTCCCTGACAAATGGGTGTCTTAGGGTGAAAGAGGGCGTGATGGTTCAAAAAGAGATACAAGCCCGCCTAGTTGTCCAAAGGGTTTCAACGGAAAGGAAGAAGTTGACTGACATT
Source organism: Hippophae rhamnoides (assembly GCA_033030585.1). Taxonomy (NCBI): domain Eukaryota; kingdom Viridiplantae; phylum Streptophyta; class Magnoliopsida; order Rosales; family Elaeagnaceae; genus Hippophae; species Hippophae rhamnoides. The sequence continues at coordinate 73,631,888 of CM065429.1, forward strand.
TTTGCTCTGTTGTGAAGCTTAATACTATCAGATCGATGTTGAGTATTGTAGCCATCGAAGATCTTCATCTTGAAGCAGTTGGATGTGAAATTGCGCATTCCTTCATGGAGATTTAGATGAAGAGATATACATGTACCAACCAGGAAGGTTTCTCGAGAAAAGAGGGAAGAAGAGCATGGTGTGCAAACTTAAGAAGTGTTTGTATGGCACAAAACAAAGCCACGAGACAATGGTACGAAAGTTTGAAAGCTTACGTACACGAGGAAGGTTTCGAAGTGCAATCTTGATCATTGTTGCTCTTGAGAGATATAGGTCGATTATATCATTTTACTACTTTATGTTGATGATATGTTAGTAGCGAGGTTCGGATATGGATGATATTAAAGGTTGAAGCAACAATTGTCAAAGGAATTTGACATGAAAGACTTAGGTCCGGCAAAGAAGATTCTTGGAATGCAAATCACTGAGAAATAAGAAGAAAGGATCATGCAGTTATCTCGGGCGAGTACATCAATCGTGTTTTGCGAAAGATTGACATAGGCGATGCGAAAACGGTTAAGCACGGCAGCGATCATTTTCGCCTATCGAGGATCAGTCCCCTTAAACGAGAGAAGAGAATTAAATGGCTAAGGTTCCTTATGCCTCGACCATTGGAAGTTTGATGTCTGTGATAGTGCATGCGATACAGGCATTGACCATGCGATTGGGAGTTGTTAGCGGTTATGTCAAATCCGAGGAAAAACTCATTGGGAAGCGATCAGTGGATTTTGAGGTATCTGCCGAGGCCTGTGAAGAATTGCTTGTACTTTAGTAAAGGAGAGTTAAAAGTACAAAGTGCGTGAGCTTGGAACTTTGGAGGTGAAGTTGATCGCAGAAGAAACTCTAGGTTATATATTCTTGTTGGAAGGCTTCTGGCCCGGTAGTTGGATGTCGCCGTCTGAGAAAATTGTCACTCATCCCTTCTGGTGAGTATGTAGCGATGGCGAGCTAGTAAAGAGATGATATGGCTTGAGGTTTGTTAATTGAAATTTGGGATTCAAACAAAGAAGAATGTTACTGCGTAGTGATAGTGGTCTGATACAACTTGCGAAAAATTGACATTTCATTCTAGAGCAAAGCGTATTGGACTTCGTTATCACTTACGTGATCTACATTGGAAGATGATGTGTTAACGGAGAAGATTCAAGGAAGCAAAAATCCGTGAGATATGTTAACAAAGGTGGTGACTTATTGACAAAGCCGAAGTTGTGCTCGACTTGGTTGGTCTATTAAATGTAGTAGAAAAGGCTGCTGCGTTGATCAAGGTGTGAACTGATTGAAATTAGTCTTGATTGGGAGATTGTTGGAGATTGTTATAAAGGCTCCTAAATTTAAGGAACAAATTAAGGAGCAAAGCATGGAGCAAAACATGGAGTAAAACATGGAGCAAAACGAGGCTTAAGAAACATGGAGCAAAACAATGAGCCAATTTAAGGAACCATTAATTTAAAGGAAGTAATTTAATGAGTAAATTTTCCTATAAATAGATGTGTAATTGTAATGAATTAATCATCAAAGTGTTCATTCGATTGAGAGAAAAGCTTAGAGAAAAGCTTTTGTGAGAGAAAATTGAGAGTAATTTTCTTGGGTGTAATTGGGTTGTGAGTTGTGAGTGTTGTAAACCTTGTGTAATTTCTCGGCACTTTTGGTAAAAGATCTGCCAGGTCGAAGCGTAAGCAAGATTGGCCGAACTCCGTTATCAAATTTGTGTGTTATTTTTCTATTCTTGCTTTCTCTTAAATCTGGTTTATCGGAAATTTATGTAATTTCTCAACAAACATTAGCTTGGGGACATGGTTACTCTGTTATGTTATTAATAGCTCTGGATATTTTATTTATGTATAACTATCCCAACTTTTGTCAAGCTAAACATGTACCGACAAAGATAAATAATCAATTGCTATAGGATTATATATGATTATTGTGAACGTTGAATATATTATAAGTATTGTGTATGCGTGTATGATCGTGTAATGTAACTGCTTAATAATTAAAAATGTGAGAAATAGAATCTTATAATTTAAGAAATAAAAATAAAAACATAAAAGATAGTTATTTGTCACATTTTTTTGTCATAATAATATAATTAAACTGTTATAAAAAATAAATACAAAATCTAAATATTATTTTTAAAATAAATATAAACAGTTACATTTCCTAAAAATAAATAGTATTATCTTTGAAATATTTTATAATGAATTAATTGAAATGATATATCGTAAAAATAATATATATAATGAAAATTAATTTGTTTTTGACTATATTCAGTTATATGTATGTAATTTACGTGAATATGAACAAACTCAAAGGAATGTTGATATTTGATAAAATTGCATATATATACATGTAATAATAAACACGTGATAATTATTTGATTTTTACATGTAAATAATAATTCAATTTAAAAGAAAATTTATTATTTAACATGTTTTTATTTTTAATATTTGCTTAGTACATTAAGATATCGGTTAACATTATTATTTAAAGATAAAATATTAATAAATTGTTTAATATCTTGAAATAAGATTTATTTTTATTTAAATTTATTATTTAAGTTTAAAAAATTATATAAACATATTTTGTTTCTCTATGTTTTTATAGATTTAATTATGAATAATTTTAAGCATATAAATGTTAATATCAATTCTATTCTTAAATGACATTAATTTCTGAGTCATTACAAGTACACCTCTAATAGTTCTCGGAGTAATGGACGTCGATATTTGTGATAAAAGTTGATTCTCTTGCATAAGAATACTTTTAATTAAAATAATAAAAAACGAAAAGCATGAGAGATCAAATCGCACATCTATAATGATTAGGAAAAAAGCCATTTAGGAGTATCCAAGCACAAGAGGCTGATGCAATTCTTAGCATCCCACTAGCACCAACACCACAATCTGATTAGCTAATATGGCATTTTAATTCATCCAGAATATATTTAGTAAAGAGTAATTACTGGACTGCATTTGAGATACGCGAGCTAAAATGTGGTGGTCTATCATGCTCGGATATAGGGGTTGTCCAACGTATGTGGAGTATGTTATGGGACCTCAATATTGGGAAGAATATTGTTAATTAAACACTTTATTTGGAGGATTTTAAAGAATTCTATGCCATGTAACTTAGTGCTAGTTCAAAAACGTGTTAGGGTAGATGTTGGTTGTGTGGTGTGTGGTGGTGTGATGAAGAATGTCAACCACGCCATGTGGAGATGCGTTGCACCAAAGGAAGCTTGGAAGGTTTCGGATTTGGATTTGGATTTGGATGGTCTCTACAGGCAGTTCAGGTTGATGGAGTTTTTACTGTTCAATTTGCAGGCAGAACAGGGGGGCAGTGTTTGCTAACATATATAGCTTACTGGATTTGGCGTGCAAGGTTTGATAGGGTATTTAATCAGCAAAGATGGGCTGGTGCACAAATTGTGGAATGGGAAGTGCACGCAGGGGAAGATTTTCAAAGGGTGATCGCTGCGAGACCGCCTGTGATCCCTCATTCTAGAGAAGTATTAGGTGCTATTACCAACAGACGTGCCTCTTAGATATCTCTTCTAGTCGTTGAACTTTGAGCTTTTTGGTTTGGGATTAAACTTAACTTGGATATTAGATTTCATAATATTACTATCTAGTCTAATTACATTCAGGCTATATAGATGATGGAAAGTAGTGCCCATCTTCTGTCATCAGAAGAAGATATGTATATTTTCTGTTTGCGATGATTGTCCTAAAAGGATCAATTTTACATCTCATAGTTTAGTTAAATTTAAACTTAATTATAATAAATATGTTGCTTATGTGGAATCAAAATCTATGTCTTGTCCTGCCTTATTACAATTAATTAATTAATCAAATGGTTTTCTTTAAATAAAAAAAAATAAGTTACGAAAATAATGAATTGGTAGTTGGGGTCAATATTTAAGGTAAGATGAAAAAAAAAACGATTGTAATATTCAAACTTTGGATTCCACCACCTAACTATTAGTATCTTACTAGCAATGCCTTAATTACAGCAAAAACAAAAGATTTTTAGATTTTTTTTTTTATAAATAACATTATATAACTCAATTACTAAATGGATCAAATCCTAACCCTTAATTTGTGCATCATACACGAAGATTTGAATTAAAAAACTTGCTAGTAATTAATGCTTATGTTTTACTTAAGATCAAATTTTTCAATTTACTTCAGATTATCTGCTCAATACTGATGGAGAATCTTGATTTGATATTTCTATAGGTTAAATTAATAAATATATTATTAAAATTATAAACAAGTTATTTAATTTTATTAAGTGATAAAACTAATACTTAAATATTATTTATGGTACAAATTTATGACTATTGTGTCAAATCTAACAATAAATTCTTTATTATTAATACAAATTTATCATTAATTTTTTTATTAGTGATATAAATTAATCACAAAACTTCTTATTAGTTGATATAACCTTTAAAAAATAACATAGTGATATATTTTTAAAGTCAATTATAATTAAATATTATTTTCTTCTTATTCAATAAAATTATATATTGTATTTATATTTTTTTAAATAATTTGATGATATATTTTTTAATTCATCCATTCTTATTTAGTGTTTTCCAATTTTTTGTTTTTAAGTTTAAATTTTTTTTGAGTTAATAAATACCAAATGTTTCTTAAGTAAACACATTTCTTAAGCTATCATGAGTAGTTGTTTGGTCGATTTAGTGTATATTGGTTTTATATTGTTACCTTTCTATAGTTATTTTGATCATTAAGGGTGTAAATTCTTAATTACATATTTAATAAACAAGTTAATTTACTCGTGATATCATATCTTATAACATATTAATTAAAATTAATTAAACTAACACGCATTATTTATAAACAAAATATGCATCTAAACTTATTTATTAAGTTTGGTCACATCGTATCTATTTTGTCAAGTTTACCTATCTAATCCTAATATTTAACTTATTTTTTAAATAAAATTACTCAAATTTTGTTAATTAATTATAGAAAAATTCTAACAACATTCTTTTGTATACTCCAATTTATTTGAATGATATAATAAAAATCATAAAATATTAATTTTATTTTTAAATTTTTTGATAATTTAATGAAATTGTTATTAAATAAAATTAGTATTAATAAAATATATTATAAAAATAATAATAATTTATTTTATTGAAATATGTTAAAATTTTGAATAATTTCTCTTACCTTAGTAAAAGTTGGTGTTTTCGATAATTTCTTTTTTTTTTAGTTCAAATTATTTGGCTAACTTTTTTAAGGAAAAAAAACGTTATATATTAAATTATTATAAGAATAGTAACAATATGTTATATATTTGTAGCTTAAGAATTAGCTTTTTTTACCATAATTCTTATATTATTTTTAATCTCTATCTAAGTTTAACTATTTCAATGGAAACTGTGATCAATCATCCCCTTTAAACAAAAACTATATAATCTAAGTTGGTATATCTAAATTTTATAAAATGTAAATAAATTAGATCAAATTATTCATACATATTAAATTGAATTGGATCAAATCATTAAAATATGTTTAGTTTAATTATAATTGTTTAGGATATGATAACTAAAATATATATAGAAGAAATTTATGTTATTACCCATTAAGTAATATTTTTATTTTTATCATATTATTAATTCAAATTATAACATTAATATCATTTTTATTTATTTAACTAGTTAAAATAATTGAAAAATTATCGTTTTAAAGTGTTGAATAGTAATAAATTTAATGGCTAAATTACATAAATTATTATGTTTGTAAATTATAAATATAATAGCATAAACTTAAGATACAACTTACATAATTTAACATTTTTATAAATTGAAACGTAACAAAACAAATAATAAACTAAATTAAAGTATTGAAAACATTTCAATTTATAGATTTTTCTATCCAAATTTAATATTTATTCAAAACAAAAAATATATATATATATACATCGCATATAGTTTTACGTGAAAAAAGAATTCCTTCTAACGTAAAGAAGAAAAAAAGACATCAACATCACCGGTATTTTTTTTATTTATTTTTTTTAATAATATGAAGATTTATTTTAATAAGATAATTAAATGCTTCCAATTTGTTCGGGTTGTTTTTTTTTTTTTTTACTTCTATCTTCCGGTTGTAGTTTTAACTTATAATTACATGATATGTCTTCGTACGACGATTCAAACATCTCACAATAGTACCAAAATGGCAAGTTGTCTTTTGACATTTTTTACTTCAAGCTAATAATACAAGTAAATCATCGGTTTATATGCTCAATTTGGCAATTAAAAAATGACATTCTTTTTTATTCATCTACAAATACTTTATATATAACAGAAATACAAATTACATATAAATTTATATAATCATTATTTTATAACCTGTCATAAAACACTTAAATTTATAACAATCCATGTCGGGTATACATATTCAATTATAATATTATATTAAGAAAGTATATTATTTGTTATAAGTTTGCAAAAATATATAAGAGGTGAATGATGTTATACGAATAATATTAATTAACATAATGAATTAATTATGGTTTGATTTATTAATAAAAATCAATTATATTCTTATACGTCTATTTGATACATGCAAGTGATGATAACAAATAAACAATTAGTTGTAGTTATTCGGGATGTCGATTTTCTTGGTAAAAGTAAAAATTTATGAAAAAACTTTAACTTTAATACGGTAAAAAATAATCGTTGAAAACGGGATGGAGTTGAGAATTATTCCACGTGTCCTGACAATTTCTTGATTATCGTTTTCTTACAATTTTTTTTTAAAATGAAGTGTACGTTTGTAAAATTTTATAATTAAATAAATATGTGCTTCAGTTATGAATTTTTAATATCTGAGAAAAATATTATAATAATTATTAAATTAATATAATAAATAATTTAATTATATTTATATTTATATTTATATTTTAAATTATATTTTAAATTATAAATAAATATACTTAAAAATTTATCAAACTTAAATTATTAAAGATTCTATTAAAAATCCTCAAATCTCATAAAATATCTAAACTTTTGATAAAAAAAGAAATACCCTTCTTATACTCACTCGCAATACTAAAATACACTCGTCCCGTTGATATGTTTAGTAGGCATATAAACTTTTACATTTTTAACGTGGTATTTAAAAAAAAATAGAAAATTGCAATTGTTGTTTTTTGAATTAGATTATTTATATTTAATTTTTTTAATATTAAAAAATAATTCATTAAAAATAAAATATATTATTTTAATAATTTTTTATTAAAATATTATTTAAAATAATCAATTAAATATAAATTTATAATATTTTTATGTTATTTTAAATAAAAAATTATTAAAATAATATAATAACACTATTTATAATTTTAAAAACTAAATAAGGTAAATTATTTAATCTAAACTTTCGTTACTATCTAGCTCCTATCTATAAAAAAAAAAGAATAATTTTATATATACTCATTAGGTTGTATTTTGTTAGTGGATTTATTTTTTAAATAAATGATAGAGTAAAAAAATTGCATTGAAAATATCATTATCAAAATGAAAAAAAAAAACCCATTAATTACTCCCTCACAGATTTTTTTGCATAAAAATCTTAAAAGCAGCCTGCCGTTTTATCTCAGTTCACAACCCAAACCGAACTGGAGCGCGATTAAGACGCGCATAAAACCAAGCGCGTGCAAATTCAAGCGTTTTTGATGTAAGCTAGACATCTTTATCACTTATTATATCACATTTAATTTTTTTAATAAATTTATAATATAATATTATTTTATTTTAAATTTATCTTATATAATTTTATTTTATTTATATTATATCCTTAAATAACTTAACTTCTTATTTTTTATTAAATTTATATTATAAATATTATGATATATATATATTGTGAATTTGTTTTTAATAAAAATATTACTTAGTTATTTAAATTATGAAAGATATTCATTAATATTATTACTTATAAAAAAATCATAAAAACCTTAATACTATTAATAGATATTTTATTGATAAATTTTTTTAAAAAATAATTATGTAATTTTACGTAATAAATAGTGAAATGATTCAACTATTTTAATAATTTTTAAATTATTTTAAGATTTTTTGTTAATTTTTTTAAAACAAAAAAATTAAATTACTATTTGTTACTTTAGAAAACTAAAGGATATACTTTTTATAAATAAAATTATTAAAATTTATCTTTTATTTTATTTTATATTTTTAATTATTTTATTTATATTTATTATAAATAAATAAGATATTTAGTGAATATTATTTTATTAAAAATAATTAAATTAAATAAATTTTAAAAATAATTAAATTATATTATAATTTTTATTAATATTTAATCTTTATAAATAATCATCTAATCATATAACACTAAAAATAATATATGGTAAAAAATACATAGAAAATATAAGTATTGGGCTGATGGGCCCGCTTTGTAAAACCAAAATCGATCGCTCGTCTAGAGAGAGAATTGCACAAGTTTGGGTTATAAATTAGGAGCATGAGGACGGTTATCTGCCCCTCTTCAATTCCCTCATTCATTCATAGAGAGTCAAGTCTCTCCACGATACCCAAACCACGATTCTTCTTCTTCTGGTAGGACTCTTTACTACTTAGGGCTTTATATTTTTCCCTATCATTCTATACCTACATTTTTTTTTCTTCTGTTTTGAGGGTGTAATTCTGATCAAAATCTTAATTGTTCATATCCTTTGGAGCTCCTTTGAGCTACCAACATGGGTGACAAACCGGCTATCAGTCTCGAAGAGATCAAAAAAGAGAACGTTGATCTGGTACGCGTAATTTATCTCTCTATTTATTTATTCCAATTTTCCATATCTGTGCTTTTTTGCTTGATAAATGAAGCAGAAAATAAGTTTGGATCTATATTTTCTCTTCTTTTAAAATTGATGTTTTGATCAAAACTTACGAACTTCTTTTTTATCGGAGTTCTTAGTAAATACTGAAGGAAGAGTTTCGTTTTTTTTTAAGTTATTTCTTTTGTTACATTTTCAAGTTGTTGTGAATAGTGATGGTTTAAAATAGTATTTTATTGTAATTCTTGTTTGTTTATCTTTTTTTTTTCTGCGTATTTTCTAACGAACCTTTTCCCGGTTAAACGACGGATGCAATTTTTGTGACGCTTCTTGATTTGATAGCAAAAGATTCTGTAGCGATAGGCTTTCCAATTGAAAATATAAAATGATTTTTCTGTAAAGAATTTTATCTATTTTTTGTAGTTTATTCATTGATTCTTAATATATCCGACTGCTGTTTCGGCGATGACCATGTTAGCGTGGAAAGGTAAAGACCTTCTTGAGATGCAGTAAATGAATATGAGCCGTCTGATACATTCGGATTGGCCTCGTGGATGTTGTTCACGGTTTAGATGCAGCGTATTTGCTTTAAGTGTCGTCCATCGATTATATATTTTTTAATTATAAAATTCATTTTTCGAGATTAATTTTCATTAAAATTTTAAAAATATTAAGATTTGCGTTTTTTCTACAAAGTAAGAGTTAAATACGCACCCAATCACGTGGCTTTACAACGCACTCTTTCTTTACATTTCGTGGCTGACAAGGGAATATGATAAAACTTTCTTTATCGTCCCTCGCCTTCAAAACTTGAGGAAAACGTATTTTTCTGTCGCGAGTTTCGGCTTTTTTCTTTTTCTCATATCTATTTATTTAGGGTAGTTCTATCATAGTTGTAAATTTTGTTATTATTTGAATAATTTTTTTATTTTTTAAAATTTTTAAAATTTTAAATTATAAGGTAAAATATTTAAATAAATTAATATTTTAAAAGAAAAAAACTAAAAACAATTTAAAATTTAATTAATTGTTTCTGAAACATATTTTTATCATTGAAAACATTGTAGTTAATTATTTTATATTAAATATCTTTAAAATTAAATGTTTATTTAAACTGATTTAATATCAAAAATTAATTTAATATTATTTAACTATTATTTTCATTATTATAAATTTTTTATATATATTTTTTTTGGCTAAGAGTCTGACATATTTTGTCGGATTGGACACGTCTCTCGTGTTGGCGTCGTGTCGGGGTCCGCCTCGTGTCGTATTGACGGCACATTACCCATTCCGGCGAGTCCGAGTAACATTGATTCTGTGTTTACACCCGCATACCTCCATCTGTTAAGTCATCGTCAAATGAGGTCAAAATATCATTCCTAATTAAATAGTATCTTTTGATTAATTTATTCCGTATGATGATATTTTGATATTTAGAGAGCGTGGAGATTAAGTGATTGTATACTTTGTACGTGTTAATTTGTTAAAAATATATTATTTTAATAATTTTTTAATTAAAATATTGTTTTTTAATTAATATTTTAATATTTAAAATTTTAAAATTTTAAAAGACTATAGTTGGATCTAGTGAGCTTTTTTTTTAAGCTAAAGGTTTAAATCACACTATTTATAATTACGAAATGACTTCATCTAAGCTTTTCTCTAATATTTATTGACCTGAATTACCTTGTAAAGTAAAGAAGATTGATGTTTTTTTTAATTGACACTGGTTTGTTGAGAATTGCTTTAAGGGTCACATGAGCAGTGAACTGAAGCATATCCGTTTATCTGTGAATACTTTTAACTATTATCCTGTGAAAAGCGGTTGGATGCATCGTGAGTTTTTTTTTTCATCATAAGAGTTGAAGTGTTGGAGGGTTTATGTGATTTAGAATGGCAATACTTCCATCAGAGTAAGAAGAAATCACATCCTTACTCAGATACAGAAAATATTAATATAGTTTTTTTCTGAAATAAAATATGATTTTGGAACGCTGAGTTGCCTATTTATGCAATGTGTAATGGTGTGTAAACTATTGTTTTTTCTCTTCCATTTAAAATGAAAATTATTTGAGGGTAAAGAGGTATAACGAGAAATGCTAACGATGCCTTCAACCCAGGTTGAAAGAAATGTTTCGGTAATAATGTGAAGTGTGTTTTCCTGTTCCCGAGTACATCTACCATAAGTATTTAGAAACATTATTTTATCATTTTTGAGCAACCTTTCTACAACTTGATCGAAAAGAAAACTAATATGAAATTAAGGTTAATGTAATTATTTTGTGCGTATGTAAATTTTAAGAGGTTATTGATTCGTAATTTGATGTTTTCAGGAACGAATTCCAGTAGAGGAAGTGTTTGAGCAATTGAAATGTTCGAAAGAGGGGCTGACATCCCAGGAAGGAGCCAACCGGCTTCAAGTTTTTGGACCAAACAAATTAGAAGAGAAAAAAGTCTGATTCATATTCTCCAAGATTCTAACTATCTACCTGTTTTGATTCATAAAATTATATAATAACATGTGATATTTCCATTTTGCTGTCAGGAAAGCAAATTTCTCAAGTTTTTGGGCTTTATGTGGAACCCTTTATCCTGGGTCATGGAAGCTGCTGCATTAATGGCTATTGCCTTGGCCAATGGTGGTGGTAGGCCTCCTGATTGGCAAGATTTTGTTGGGATCATTACCTTGCTTGTCATCAACTCCACTATCAGTTTTATCGAAGAAAACAATGCTGGCAATGCGGCAGCTGCCCTCATGGCTGGTCTTGCTCCCAAGACTAAGGTATTGAAGACAGTGAAATTTTATTTCTTTGCTGTAACCAAAAGTAGTCTGTTTTACTTGTTTTTTTATACTGAAGGAACCAAAAGAAGTGTTACTTGCTCGTTTCCCTTATTGATATCTTAAATATCTTCCTCTTATGCCATAGGTCCTTAGAGACGGTCGATGGAGTGAGCAAGATGCCTCAATTTTGGTTCCTGGTGACATAATCAGCATTAAATTAGGAGATATTGTTCCTGCTGATGCCCGCCTTCTTGAGGGTGATCCTCTAAAAATTGATCAATCTGCTCTAACTGGAGAGTCCCTTGCTGTCACCAAGAATCCATCAGATGAAGTGTTTTCTGGGTCGACTTGTAAACAAGGTGAAATAGAAGCTGTTGTTATTGCGACTGGTGTGCATACCTTTTTTGGCAAAGCTGCTCATCTAGTTGACAGCACCAATCAAATTGGACATTTTCAAAAAGTGCTTACGGCTATTGGTAATTTCTGTATTTGCTCCATTGCTATTGGGATAGTAATCGAGCTTATAGTCATGTATCCAATACAACACCGGCAATATAGGGATGGGATTGACAACTTGTTGGTTCTCTTGATTGGAGGGATTCCCATTGCCATGCCAACTGTTTTGTCTGTCACCATGGCTATTGGTTCACATAGACTTTCTCAGCAAGGTGCTATCACCAAAAGAATGACTGCTATTGAGGAAATGGCTGGGATGGATGTTCTCTGCAGTGACAAAACGGGCACCCTGACTCTAAACAAGTTGTCAGTTGACAGAAATCTGATTGAAGTATTTGTCAAAGGAATGGAGAAGGAGCATGTTATGCTTTTAGCAGCCAGGGCTTCTAGGACTGAAAATCAAGATGCAATTGATGCTGCAATTGTTGGGATGCTTGCTGATCCAAAAGAGGTATATCTTTGTCCATCATTTCACTTTTATCAAACTGAATTTGGTTGAAACTTCACATGGAGGCCTTTTTTGGAATATGAACTTGGCAGGCACGGGCTGGCATTAGAGAGATCCACTTCCTTCCTTTCAACCCTGTAGACAAGAGGACTGCTCTAACATATATTGATTCTGATGGAAATTGGCATCGGGCTAGCAAAGGAGCACCTGAGCAGGTAACTCTATACTAATTTGTGATAGGGAGAAAAATTTATAGTTTATGGAAGGCCTAATTTTTTGATTTCCAATGTTGGATAGATATTGACTCTTTGCAACTGCAAAGAGGATGTAAAGAAAAAAGTTCATGCAGTGATTGATAAATTTGCTGAACGTGGACTTCGTTCTTTAGGTGTTGCAAGACAGGTAATAAATTGTTTATTGGAATATAACTATTATGGAGTAAAATGGTTATATCCTAGCTATTATTTATCCTATTGACGTCATTAGGAAGTACCTGAGAAGACAAAAGACAGTCCAGGGAAACCATGGCAGTTTGTTGGCTTGTTGCCCCTGTTTGATCCTCCAAGGCATGACAGTGCTGAAACCATTCGAAGAGCCCTCAACCTTGGTGTGAATGTTAAGATGATTACAGGTAGTTTTCTTTAAAATGCTATTCTATTATAATTTATTCAATACATTCATGATGATTTTTTCTGTTTTTTGTTGGGGAGGTTGACTTTATTTTTTATTATTTTTAGGGGATCAACTTGCTATTGGCAAGGAAACAGGACGTAGACTTGGTATGGGAACAAACATGTACCCTTCTTCATCATTGCTTGGCCAAGATAAGGATGCTTCCGTTGCAGCATTGCCTGTGGATGAGTTGATTGAGAAGGCAGATGGATTTGCTGGAGTATTTCCAGGTTTTTCATGTCTGCATATAAGAGAATTGAATTTCTTGGCTGCTTTTACTGAATAAGAGATTTATTTTCCTTCATCCATTTTCTTTTGTGATATGTTTATATTTCTCTGCATGTTTCCAACTAAAATCTATTGAATTTGTGAAGGACTTTGCCCCTCTAACACTCTTTTGCTTTTTGACAGAACACAAATATGAAATTGTGAAGAGATTGCAGGATAGGAAGCATATTTGTGGTATGACAGGAGATGGTGTGAATGATGCCCCTGCTTTAAAGAAAGCAGATATTGGGATAGCTGTTGCAGATGCTACTGATGCTGCGAGAGGTGCTTCTGACATTGTTCTAACTGAACCTGGGTTGAGTGTTATAATAAGTGCTGTGCTGACCAGCAGGGCTATTTTTCAGAGAATGAAGAACTACACTGTTAGTTATATTTATTCTCAACCTTTTAAGTAATGCTTTCATTCCTTTTATTCGTCCAGACTCACTTTTTAACAATATTCTTCTGCAGATTTATGCAGTTTCAATCACAATCCGTATAGTGGTAAGTGTTGAACCATTACCTACTAGTTATCTTTAATGGTTTATAGGTTTTCTAGACTAATTCCATAAGGATCAACTTTGACAGTTTGGCTTCATGTTCATCGCTTTGATATGGAAGTTTGACTTTGCACCATTCATGGTTTTGATCATTGCAATCCTAAATGATGGTAAGGATACCTAGTGCTTTCAGTTAAGTCTGTCCATTATTCCATATTGTTGTCTTCTAATAGTGCTCTACCCTCACGTTAGGTACAATCATGACAATATCAAAGGATAGAGTGAAACCATCTCCAATGCCAGACAGCTGGAAATTGAAAGAAATTTTTGCTACTGGCGTTGTGCTCGGAGGTTATTTGGCATTGATGACTGTTATATTCTTTTGGGCAATGAGTGATACCGACTTTTTCTCAGTAAGTGTTTCTCTTGTACTTATTGCTGTTCTTCCGATAGTATATATTATATGTACTCACATATGATTCATTTGTCATTTTTAATGCAGGAAAAATTTCATGTGAGATCTTTGAGAAACAACGCTCCTGAAATGATGGCAGCTCTGTACCTACAAGTGAGTATTGTGAGCCAGGCCCTCATTTTTGTAACGAGGTCACGAAGCTGGTCATTCGTTGAACGCCCAGGCCTTCTATTACTCGGTGCTTTCTTAATTGCTCAACTGGTAAGGATCAGCACAGCATGACTGTAGGATTTAAGTAATCATGTTTCTAGAAGCCCTGATGGGTTCTCAGCCTCTATCGTAGTAACCCATTGTACCATTGACAGGTAGCAACTTTTATCGCGGTCTATGCAAATTGGAGTTTTGCTCATATTAAAGGATGCGGCTGGGGATGGGCTGGTGTAATCTGGTTGTATAGTCTGGTAACATACTTTCCTCTTGATTTGCTCAAATTTGCAATCCGCTATGCTCTTAGTGGAAAAGCGTGGGACACACTTTTGGAAAACAAGGTATGCTATCATGAGATTATGTTTTAAATGGGAGATGAAAAAACTATTAATTGGCAAATTTCACATCATTAATTTAATTGTTATTTTCTCTTTTTGACAGACTGCCTTCACCACAAAGAAAGACTATGGCAAAGAAGAAAGGGAAGCACAATGGGCAGCTGCGCAGCGGACTCTACATGGTCTTCAGCCACCTGAAACCTCCAACCTTTTCAATGACAAAAACAGTTACAGGGAACTTTCAGAGATTGCAGAACAAGCCAAGCGAAGGGCTGAGGTCGCAAGGTAAGTGATTAGCAAGACAATATGCCAAATTCTGGTTAAATTTTGTTACTTGACAAGATTTGGAAGTTGAATTTACAAGTGCTCAACATGCTACTAAAAAACTCTTTTACTTTGAAAAAACCTGCAATAACAATTTATTCAATTAATAAAAATATTGTTCTCTGTTGTCTTTTTCAGGCTTCGGGAGCTGCTTACGCTGAAGGGTCACGTCGAGTCAGTGGTGAAGCTGAAAGGACTCGACATTGATACCATTCAACAGCATTATACGGTTTAGAGAGATTTTTTTCTTTCTTTGAATGATGAAGTTGAGGCTAATCTTATCCCCTAGGAGGAAAAGATTGGAGCTATGATGACTTAGTTCTTAACTTAAAAGCTTATGTCTTACATAAGGATGATCCTTCCTCTTGCTTAGATCTTTAGTTAGTTTTTGTTGTTACCTCATGGCAGAGGAAAGCTACTGCCTTGTTTTAAAGCTGAAAAGCATTGATTTAGAGTTGATATGTGCTCTTCTCTGTTTGATGTCTTTAATATGCTTTCTGTCTTCATTGTTAGAACACGACGCCTTTACCTAAGCATATTCTTTAAATACAATAGTACTGGTATGTTTCACATGCTTAAACATGATAGCATTGATGTAAAGGTCTATTTTGAGGCGGTGAAGGTTTTTTTTTTTTTTTTTTTTTTTTGAAAAAAAAGTTCATGAGATATAACCTCAAATGTAAAATTAAGGTTTATCCTCGAATGAAAAATTAAGATTTAACTATTTTTGATTTGAGATTTATGCCTCGAAGTGATTGGGATTTAGCTTTAAATAGTTAATTTTTTAAGTTGATTCTTGTGTTATTTATAAAATTTAAATCCAATTTTACAAAATTTAAAAAATAGAATACGATGGATAAACTTAATAATCTTTTATCTTCCTCTGCCTATCATCATTATTTTTCCTTGCCTCTTAGGTTTTATCAATTATTAAGTTTAATTATTGTAAGTCATATTCTTTATTTGATTATTTATAATTGTATTTTTCTTTTGAACTTTAAATTAATATTTGAGTAATAGAATAACAATTTATATTATTTTTTTATTTTTATGATTAATTATTTATAATAATATTTTAACATTATTTAAAATTAGAATTTATATTTATTAGTTATTGGATTAAAAATTATTTTTATTAATATTTAAATATTTTTTAAAATTAAAATTTGAAGCTCACGTCTTGAAACACACTTAAGCTTCCCGAATAGTTCTTTAAATACAAGAGGAAGTAATTGACGAATTTCTTTTGCCTCTATTCTTTGGTTGTACCGAATTTCTTTTAAGGTTTTTTTTTTTAAATTGAGACGGAAAAAATCTCATTACAATGTTGTGCTGCCAAAAAAGTTGACTGAAACTTCGTCCCTAAACTGCATCACCAGTTTTAACTGGTGTATGTAGATTTGATTGATCTTCATCTTTGTCAAAAGGAAAAAAAAAAAAGGGTTTTCTTATCTCACATTGCATTTTTGTGCGTGTGTTAGAAATTTTAAATCTCATGACCACAATTTTTTTTATGGTTTTGATTAATATTGGTTTCTATCAAAAGAAAAGTATACTGAAATTTGTTTTCCTTACTCAACTAACTAGTGATCTATTAGCCCCTTAAATGGAAATTGGACATTTTTATTTTATTTTTTTATAATAAATTTATTATATTATATTAAGACAATAAAACATACAGTATAATTTAATTTATAGCTATTAAATGATTTACATTTTTTAAATTATAAATGATATTATTTAATATTAAAAAATAATTAATTAAAAATAAAATATATTATTTTAATGATTTTTCATTAAAATATTATTTGAAGGAGCCAATTAAATATAAATTATAATATTTTTATATTTTATATTATTTTAAAAATAATATTTTAATTGTAAAATTATCAAAATAATATGTTATCTTTAATTGATTTATTTTTTAAAATTAAATAATTAGATGATACCACTTGTAACTCTAAAAATTAAATAGTATAAATTATTTAAATGTAGCTCTTATATATAAAAATAATAAAAATAGTTTTTTATATACACATTAGGTTTTATTTTATTAAAGGATTTATTTTTTTTATCAATTGTTATAAATTAAATTCGTTTTTAATTTAAATAAAATTTATAATTATTAATAAAAATTAAATTTATTTTTAAATAGAAAATAGGGCGAAAAATATTTAATATTTTTTATAAAAAAAATTGTAGTGAAAATATCATTATCAAAATGAAAAAGCCAATTCATTAATTACTCTCTCTCATATTTTTTGCATAAAAATCTGAAAAGCAACCTACCGTTTTATCTCAGTTCACAACCCAAACCGAACTGGAGTGTGATTAAGACGCGCACAAAACCAAGTGCGTGAAAATTAAGGCGTTTTTTATGATGTAAATTATATATTATTTAATATTTTTAATAAATTTATAATATAATATTAATTTATTTTATCTTATTTATCTTATAATTCAACTTAATTTTAAATATATATTATATTATTTTTTATTAAATTTATATTATAAATAATTATGTATCATATTTTATAAATATATATTACTTGAGAAACTTTTTTCTTCTAACAAAATTATTATTTAATTTTTAAATTATAAAATATGTTTATAGGTGAGATATGAGGTATACGATACATAGAATTCAAGAATTGGATCAGTAAAGCTGTTTCTTGATTTGGGATGTGTATAATGGTTAATCATGACTATAGGAGTGAGTTTTTCAATTAAGGGATTCTCTTTAAATATGTAATTTCTTAAATGTTAACCAAGAATTAAAAAATTTAAGTCCATATAATAAATTCTAATTATTTATAGCTTTGTATGTGTTAGAGTTTCTAAAATAACATTAAATAAAAGATAAATTTATATTTTGTATTTATCTCATTAGTTAAGTATATATAGATATATGAAAGATAGGTATCATCGTTACAATAATAAATTAATATATTTAATGTTTCGTAATTAACCTATATATTATTATTATTATAATATAATAAAATTGATTATTAAGTTATACAATATATTCATTCTAAGGTTAATCCTACCAAATCATATAGTGCCTAGTACGATGAAAAAAGATAAGGTCTTATCTATCAAGTCCTAAGCTACCGAATACTCGAGGTCCTCTTAGAGTTGGCTTGATAGCTTCTCTAGATCATTACTTACATACATGTTATCAATATAAAGTGTATTAATTACTATGTAAATGAGGTATATTAAATCGTTATGATATCAAATAATTTATATTATTTAAATCAAATATTATAATTGAGAAAAATAATACTTACTATCAAATTACATATAAATAAGTTTTTTTAAATTATTGACTACCTAATAAATCCTTATTTATATTATATGATAATATTGTTATAAAAACATATAAACAAATAAAAATAACTTAAAGTAAAAGATTTAATTTTATATAAGTATATAATATTTTAAATTATAAAATAAAAATTTAATATAAAACTAAATATATAACTACTAATTAACAAATAATATAATTATAATAAATACACATTTTTTAATTAAATATATTAAATAGTTGAATTCAAAGATGTATCATTTATAAGTTATAAAATATTAATTATTTCTACTTTAAATTATTTTAAAAAATATAATATTTAAATAAATAAAAAAAATAAACATGAATATCATTTAATTTAATTTAGTGATTAATAATTTATAAAAGAAATCTTTATTTTACAACATTATAATTTGGATTAATAATTCTTATAGATTAGTGTTTTAATTGTATAGATTATGTTTTATTATTATTTTTTAAATAATTAAACATTTGTACTACAATATTGTTATATTTAAATTAATTGTATTATTTATTAAATAAATATTTAAAAATATGAATCAAGCCAAAGAAAATAAGCAAAGAAGCATAACAATTAGAGAAAATCCATGTTTATTAAAAATTTAAAATCATCCATCGTGAAAAATAAAAACAACACCGAAAAATTGTCCTAAATATTAAATTTAATCCAAAAAGAAAATAACAGAGAGAAAGGGAAAGAACGACTCAATGAGAAGCGAAGCTCGACGCCCTGTGAGGTTCAACTTCTCTGCAATTCGACAAGTTAATTAAGGTCAGAGTTGAATTAATATATAAGCTATTTTCTTACAAGCGAAAGATTTAACCTTTTCTTGCTTTTTTAATTTTGGTGCTTCACTGGAGGCTGCTATTTTCTTTCTTTGCAATTCAATTTCTCTGAAATCATACTCTGTCTCACTAGCTTCATCCATTTGAAGTTACAGATCTCATTCCCTCAAGTTCAATTTTTTGTTTTTGAAGTGTGTAGCTTTTGAAATTTGTGGATAAATGGGCGGGTTTTAATTGCCTTATGGGGTAATTTTCGCTTCGTGCAGTTCGTAAAGGAAGCTATGCTGTTCCATCTTAAATTTGGTGATTCGAACTAAGGGATTTTGATTTTATCATGGTTTCCAATGAATTGACCTCGAATTACGTGTTGCTTTGTTGGGATATAGCGAGCCATGTACTGAGCTTGATCTCTAGGGTTTTGGCTTTTAGAAGATGAGATTTGGAGTTACATTGTGTTGTTTGTAGCTGCTAGAAATTTAGGTGTTTGGAAACGTGGGCCAGTGCAATTTACTTAGAGTTTGGGGTCCTTGTGATTCGGTGGGCAGTGTTAGTTTTTGTTCGTTATGATATGCAGAACTTCTGGAGTTGATTTGGAGTGAAGGATATGTGGCTTTCTGGATTTGTCTGGAAACAGAAGTAATTGTATATTTGTTTGGATTAAGAATCTGTATGCTGAGAATGCAACCTCATCAGAGCTCAAGATTAGATTTAGCTGAGATGAAAGCTCAGATAGTGAAGAGGATGGGGCCTGAGAGGTCAAAACGTTATTTTTATTATTTGAATAAGTTGTTAAGTCAGAAGGTGAGCAAAAAAGAATTTGACAAGCAATGTTGTAGGGTGCTTGGTGCTGAGAATTTTTCGCTGCACAATCAAATTATAAGATCAATATTAAAGAATGCTTGTCAAGCCAAGACCCCACCACCAATGCCAATTTCATGCCCTTCCAAGCTTGGGGCATTAGCGACAAACAGTTCTCCTAGTGGGGAAGATGGACAGGAACAATGTGGGGCGGTTTTTACAAACCAAAGTCAAAATGTACCCGTATGGTCAAATGGAGTTTTGGCAGAATCTCCACAAAAACTTAGGTCTGGGATATGTGATCGGAAGCTCAGGGATAGACTAAGCCCAGTTGGACCAAATGGGAAGATAGATGCTGCATTGCATCCATCTTTTGGCTCAGAAGACAGTGGTAATAAAGTTGGTATAGAAAATGGAGTGGGAACTCCATGTGATTATCAGAGACCGGTACAGCATCTGCAACCAGTTGCGGAGCTATCTGAGAGTGATAGGGATGCTGCAGTTCACCGGCCCACAGAGAAACCCTGGATACACAGTAAAGATAAAGTTGGAGCCTCTGTGATAGAAGGGAAAGAGGTTCGGCAGTCTAGCCATTTGAATTTCTTTACTAGTCCTCTAATTGCTCCACTTGGGATACCGCAGTGCTCAGCTAGTATAGGTGGGGCTCACAAGGTTGCACCAATAGGTGGTGTTGATGTTGTTGGTTATAGCGACAGTGGTGAATTGTTTCACGCGGAAATGCTGAGAAAACGTATGGTGCAGATTGCTGCGTCACAAGGTGTAGGAGGTGTTTCTCTAGATTGTGCCAATATGTTGAATAACATGTTGGATGTGTACTTGAAGCGATTGATAAGGTCTTGCGTTGAATTGGTTGGAGCAAGGTCATCATTTGAACCAAAAAGGCCCCCTGCTCAGAAACCGCAGATTCAAGGCAAGTTTGTTAATGGTATGTGGCCAAGCAATCAATTCCACAGGCATAGTAGCAATGGTTCCCTTGAAGCTATGCAGAACCACAGACCGCAGCGTTCAATATCTTTGCTTGATTTTAAGGTTGCTATGGAGTTAAATCCTCAGCAACTGGGAGAAGATTGGCCATTGTTGCTGGAGAAGATCTGCATGCAAGCATATGAGGAATGATGCATCCTTAAAAGAATTTGTTTTTCTTCCAGCTGTGTTTGAGTCAGTCTGGTTGTGCCCAAATGGGTCGATAGTTGTTGGTCATTGATGCCCCAGTTATCCACTTTGCCTGGGCAAACCAGATGACTTCCAATTGGTTGAAGCTCCTGAGCTTCTGAAACAATATTGTGGATTTGAACGTCAAAGTTTGTGTTTACTCACTGTAGAGCCAGGATCAGCCGACAACAATTTAAGTGCAGTCACTCAAGGGCTGTTACAATTTCAAGGCCCATGGTTGGTTCTTCTGTTGTATGATTAGCATTGACATTTGGCTGCATCCACTCCTTACTTTGAAATTGGACGTTCTGATCTTGGTTTTGTCATACAGTCGATGAAGAAGAAATCCAAGAAATTTTTGCAGTGATACTGTTATGTAACATGGGCAAAGGTAAAATCACTTGTGTAAGAAGCTTGGAGCTAAGTGTTACTCTGTATGTATTTTCACAATCTGTTAATTATTGGAATTCCAATATCAATAATACATTACATTAATTTATGTGTCCTTGATTATTTGAGTGTGCCACTTAACACTGGATAAATATCCCACTGCTAAACTATCATTCCACGATTTGTGGGTTCCCATGGAATATGACCAATGTACCATTTGTTGGAAAATTAAGCCGATGCCAAACTTTACAAATGGGAACAAAAGTATTCATATTTCAGAAAATGACACCCATTTCATATTTTGCTTGCTTAAGGTAACTGATATCGTCACATTGAACAAATTCCAAATCTGGAACTCATCTGATTTAATCTATTGTTTAAAATGCCTGTTAGGATTGATATGTTATTGTTTGTCTATGAATATCAGTTTTTGTACCCCTTGTGCAAGTTGTCAGACAGTAGCTTATTCTAATGGTGTCAAATTTTTCTTAGAAATTCTGAAGTTATCCAGTATTTTGACAGGTACTACAAATTCCACTCTTTTTGTTCTTTAGCTCTGTCACTTTTACTATTATTAAATTCTTTTTCAATGGACATTGTTCTTCTACTTGAAATAAGTTGGTCAATGTTCTTTCATTTTAGATTTAAAGTGCAGAACCTTCTACTTCAATGTGAATCCTTTTTTTACCTTTTTTTCTTTGCTTATATGGAAACCAAACTAAATAATTTAGGTTCAGAGTTCTAATTAATACTTGAATAGTTGAACTACTTAAATCATAAAGCTATCTTGAATTAAAGTAAATTATATTTTCATGATTGTCCAGTTTAACAGATGTCCATTTCTAGTTTCCTTGGATCATGAGAGATCTTGAGCTTTACAGTGTTGCTCTACAATTTAGACAGGAGTAAACTCAAGGTTTTGTCATTTCACAGATTATTAACAAATGTAAGATTTTCAGTGGATCTTTAAAGTTCAAACCTTTATAAATCTGAAAAATGATTAGCTACATGCGGTCACTAGTTGGTCACCAGTTGGCTTACTTTTGATAAGAGCCATTTGTTCATTTTTAGTCTTACCATGATTAGCTGGTTGTTTATGCTAATTGGCTGACCTTATGATGGTATGCATTATGTAAGATTATAGATGCCCTGTTAAACGGCTTTCAATGTCATCTGCCCAGATCGTTGAAGAACATCATGGAGGAGGTTTTGGGTGGGGAGCTGTCATCTGCCTATCCTGAATCTGAATGGAAGTCCAAGTGAGATATCAACAGTCTGGAGTTAGGATTTTTCACTTGAGGAACGTGCAATAAGCTCCTACAGTCTTACTATCCTAAATTTAATATAATAGGGATCATGATGAAAACGAAGATGATGCCTTTATAGATGACTTGCAACTGATGTGGGCTGATCACCATAATGAGAATTAGGATGCTATAAGTTTCAATAAGATTTTTCTTTTGTTTAGCCCAAAAAAAGTGTTATTTTCTCTCTAATTTCCATATTTGTAGGCATGCCCTTCTAATGTTGAAGCTGTATATATATTCGATTTTTTCTTTTTTCGACTAAAATATTTGTAAGCATTACTCACAATTTTCTCGTTTTGGTGTTCATTATTTAATGCAAACATAATAGTAGGATTAAAGGTTGTTTTGAAGTTTAGAGATGTACAAACTTCTTTTTTTAATAACAAATTCATTAGAAACAGCAAAGGATTACAATCTAATAGACTCAAAAAGAAAAGACTAAGAACAGACCTTGAAACGAACATGGACAAGAGCATTCTAAACCAACAAGCTCCATCATCAGTAGCAACAAAATTATCCCAGGAGTTAAGCTCTGAAAAACTTATATAGCATCAAAACAAGTGAAAAAGCATACCAAGAACAGTCTCACAAGTCCCCTAGAATTATCCAGCTAGACAAGGTCAATGAAACATTCTAAAGTACACTACACATACACACACAAAACTCAAACTGAGACCAGAAATAGCAACGAAGACTAGGTGCACAATGTGTCAATGAAGCAGACCATAAAAACACAGTTCTAACAAAACTAGCAAAACAAGAAGACACCACAAAAAAACTAGTGAACTATAGCAGCCCTCAGCCAAATTAGTGAAAAACAAGGAAGACCAGTTAAAACCAGAGAGTTCATCTCAACTAGCTAAGTCATCTATAATTTTCTCCACATCAATTGCATCATCATCTTCAGCACTATCCTCCACAGATGATTGTGTAGTGATACCTACATGTTGCTCAAACAAGTCACCTCCTCCAAACCTTGTATCATTGTTTTTCTAGGTTTAGCTCCAAGTAATTCACTAGCCTTTCTAGCATTCCTACCTCTACCATTCCCAGAGTCTCCATTTTTCTTACCTCTTATAATCGTTCTCCCACCAACTTTCTTCTTCTCAGCCACATTCCTTGAACCAAATACAAGCCAGCAGTCTCATTTTTCCTCAATCCACCCTCCTTAACATGCATTGGACCCTTAATATTCATATTAGAGAGCAACCATTCCTAAGGAGCATATTTCTCCCCAAACTTAGTACACACATTAGTTACAAGCTCACATAATCGACTTTGATGTGTAATCCTACCTCAACAATAGTAAATACTAGGGACCCTCTCATATTTAAATCCAATTATTCATATTTGAAAGGGATCCAAGCAACATGCACCAAATCCCTTGTAATTTCAAAATCAAACATAATCTCTACTAATAGCGTGGATTCACTATACTGAAAGAATTTTTTCACTTTTAAAATAATTTTAACATGATTCAAAATCCTTCAAGTTATAAAAAAAATGATCTCCAATTCATAGTAGATCGTGTATTTGAATTCAAATTAAAGTATGATCAAAGGATAAAGATGAGAGAGAAACATCGGATCCTAGCATTTGTACAACCATAAAGTTATTTTCAAAACTCCAAGGAGCTCTTTTTAGTACAGATTCTAAATCAAAAGACTCCTCAAAGTATAAGACGAAGGTATTTTGGTCCACCATTTTGAGATCTAAACCTCCATTTCTGATCCAGTTCTTGTGATGCATCCTGAGTTAGCTTTAATGTTCACCCACTTCTGACAGATTAGTCAAGTTGCTATTGCAAGTTTAGATACCCTTGTTCGACTTTAGTCAAATCTTCTAGATCGATTGCAGGATCAATTTGATCCACACGAGTAAATAGTTCATTGCATAGATCAAATAGTTCAAAAAATTAGGGTTCAAAAGTAAGAACCAAATGATATAATCACCAGGTAGAGAAAAATTTAGCAAGAAAAAATCGAAAAAACATCACTCTAAAATGAAAGGAACCAAGAGCAAACACCGGGGATTAGAGATGTACAAACATAATTAGATCTTAAAAAAAAATTGGATATTAAAATACAATTTAACCCAACACCCTCCAAAGAATGAAGCAATTCAACTATTTTTACTTTCTATATGTCATTTTTTATATCTACGTATTTATCGTGTATTGATGATATATATAACGATACACCAAAAATAACGTAAAAGAATTAAACACTTCAAAGAAATCATATTACTTTATCAACAAAATAGATTATTATCAACAAAATGTATTTGATCTATTGATTCTAGACATCAAATTTCTATCAAATACCTAGACATTCCTATTTTATTTGAATTTTGGACCAAGGTCTTAGGACGTAAGTTTTTTATCCTATTATTGTGCCAAGTTTATTTATCATTTAATATTATAAGAATGTAAATTATTTTCAGTGAAATTATTTATAAAATAATAGTATATTTACAAGCTTAAAATCACTCATAGAAAATCACACCAAAAAAATATTTAGTCATTTTCGTATTTGTTGTACGGCAGACTATACAACGTACAAAATCTTCGCACTTATCCAATTGATCCGAATTAAGAAATATTTGTTATTTTCCATAAAATTTTATTAAAAAAAATTTTATTAAAAAAAATTCAAGTTAGCTCTCAACTAGTAGATCAAATAACGGACAAACATTTGCCTCCTTTTCTCAAAAAATTCTTAAATACAAAAACCATTTAAGTTGACTTTATCCAAAACTAAAATGTATCCCCTATTTTAGAGAAGAATCAATGGTCATGAGAAAAAGTGGCATACAACTCATGTTATACACGACTTTCTCCATTTTTTTTTTCGAAGGAGAAATTCTTGGAGGGTGATCCCAAACATGTTAAGTTGCTTGCTTGCACCGAATAGGAAGAAAATTGAGCAAACAAGCGTATTCCACAAAATGCGTAACATATAAGAAATTTCAAACTAAGTGTAAAAAAAATTGCAAATGGAAATGGAAACCTTACTATTCAAAAGAACCAATTATGGATTGTATTCACAGTATCATAAGTTTAGACCATAGTTCCAGCTGTAGCACCAACAGCTAGAGTTATTAGCTATAAAAGGGAAGATAAGAAAGGGTATGTACATTTGAAAAAGCTACTAGTGTGAAAGCGAGGATCCGCAAGCCTTACATATAGGGCACCAATTCTTGAGCCGCAACCATTGACGTATGCAGTCAACATGATACATATGCTCACACTGCAATCTCCCAACTTCATTTCCAGGTACATACTCTTCCTAAAAGGGAAAGGAAAAAAAAAGAAAAAGAAATTAATAACAAGATTTACAGCACCAAGTGCACTCTTCTAAGTCAACCTCAGTCGACAGTTGAATCAGGTTGTTAGTACGATTCTTGAAGTCGTGTAGAGTCATTAATATCTTAGTGCTGTCATTCTTTACAGACTCTAAATTAGCTTCATGAGAAAGCAAGGATCCAAAGTGAGTGTAGTATAAGGGGTTGGTCTTGGCTAAGACCTAAACAGACTGAACTCTACTTTTATTTTATTATTCGTGACCGTCCAAAGTGAGTGTGTAGGATAAGGGGTTGGTCTTGCCTTAAGACCTAAACAGACTGATCTCTACTTTTATTTTATTTTTTGTGCCCAGGAACAGATCGATCAACGACGCTCTTTGCTCTTAACTACAGAGTAATGCTACTTATATGACACCGATCAATAAGAGATATTAAAGTTGTGAGAAAGAATAAGACCTGACAGATACTGCATATGACATCATCATTATCCCCACTGCTACCTAAGTCAGCACCTTCAGGAGGCAAAAACTGATATATGCTTCTCTCAAGACATTTTGACAAAGCATCTTCGGTAAGTGCGGTGCTCACAGAACCCATCCTTTCTTCTAGAGCTAATAATTCCTGTCATTTTAGCAGTACAACAACATAAGTAAACAGATGATGTACCTATAATTTGATTAGTCAAATTGTTCATATAGCATTTTATTTTTTTTTAAATACTAAATGTGCTGAAGAAATCAACATATATTACATAATTTACACCTAAATAGCTACCAAAATAGTAACTAACCTCATATGACATGTTATCGATGTCAAGCCTCATGTCTCTATGTTGATCATAGATATTTAGGCCACTTAGGAACAAATTCGTCTCAAGAACAAGCATTTGCTGTAAAAGAAAAGGAAACACTGTGTTAACCAATTGTGATCAAGATAACTGAGAAATTCATCGGATGAAATACCTCAAAAGTTAGCTCTTCATCATGTTCAATCCTCTCAAGCGCCATTAATACCTGCACATTTTTAATGTACCAAAAGGAGAAATAAAATATTAGAAACTCCCCATTAGAATTAAACATTAAAAAACTATGTTATGTTGAATTGGGGATCTGAAAAATTTCATCTGTCTGAGTTTGTTCGACCATATATTATCAATGGACATTAAATGGGAAAAATACCTCCACAATCCCATCCATATTGTAGCACCGCAAACTATCTTGATTAATTAAAGAGCGGGGAAGCCCAGCCTCCATCAGATCAGTTGACGTAATACCATGTAAACTCCCATTGCTACTATCCGGTCTACTGAAAGAATTCAAGCACACTGCAGGGGTTTCAGCAGATAGTGGCTGAGAAAAACCAGAAAGATTCATATCAATTTGCTCAGGTTGAGAAAGCTGGGGGACAACCACAGGTGATGCACTGTGTGATGAACCGTTCCCGCTTACTTGATTAGGAAGCCTACTCCTTGTCTGACCATTTACTGATCTTCTAATCCTAATGGATGCAACACCATTATCCTTGTTAGGAAGCACATTTCTAGCTCTTCTTGAGTCAGAAATAAAGATCCCATGGTTAGAGGTGGTGTTGTTTCCAGATGCAGACCCACTAATCTTCTTCCCTCTAGCTGCAGAGCTGCTTTCTCCTTCAGGGTTCCTCTTCTTTATCATTTCTTTCTTTCTACTGAGGCTGAAATCTGGAGATAAAGAATTTAAAGAGATAACATCTGATAATGAGTTTGATCTCAGATTTCTCAAACCATATCTGGTTCCACTAGCATGTGTTGCCTGGTTTGAGGTTTTGGTATTCAGACAAACAGAAGAACCCACTGAAGCATCTTGGTTGACTAATCTAGATCCTTGGCGAGAATTCCTTTGGGATCTTGTATTCAATGCTACACTAGAGCTTCCCACTTTGGTTGATGAGATCTCACTAGTCTTGGACTTTTTGGCATTTTTTGTATGAAGATGAAGTCCTCTTTGAATCTTGCCAGGTGGGGAGCTTAGTTTTGAAACTTCTGGCTCATCATGTACACTATTAGTTTCTGATGAATCTATTTCTAATTGAGAAGATACCTTTTTGCGAGATCCTACTGAAGATTTTTTTGGGTTTCTGACAGCAGTGCAAGGTCTAGATGAACTCCCAATTTTATCCTTGCCATTTGCAAATGAGTGCAGTGAAAGCCTCGAAGGTTTGGCTCTTTCAATTTGACTACCTTTCAAAGAATTCAATCTTCCACTGCATCCAAGCCGGTTGCAGAATTGAGGATTGCTATCTCTGTTGTCTGAGGTTTCTCTCAAAAGTTTTCCATATCCCTTCCTTGACACATCCAGCCCATCACCAGCTTGTTTACCAGAATATTCATCCATGTTTAGGATACAAATCCTTCAAGTCTGTGATAGCACTCTGTAGTAACATGAAAAAAGAAAAGTATTATAGAGAAGCAAAATGTTGCACTACTGCAAAGCATAAACAGCAATTCGTAACAGAATCCGAAAACAGCATGGATACTGCTAAACAAAAAAAATGAAATAAAGAAATGATAGGGATGTATTATTTGGTCAACTCCCCAGTTATATAATCATTCTCAGTATAATTTAACTGCACCATTTTATCACATTCACATAAATGAACACAATAAATCAAGTCAAATTAACTAATGAATCACAATACTGCAAGAATCAGATAACTAGACAACTAGGACCAATTCATCCAAATTCCAACATACAAATGCACCTAATAAATGAGTGTTCTCTCCAAAAACCAATATAATCTTTGATTCTTCATCATCATATTTATACTATAAGCAAAGCAAAGGCGGAGTAGAAGATAAAGGTTATTGATCTACATCATCTCAGTCTCTTATTCTGAGACGGTTTTGGTAAAACGTTATCAAACCTCACCATAATACGCCTCATATAAGCTTTTCCAAATGCACTATTAAGTGAATGAATAGCTAGAGATGATGACGGTTTTAGAAGATTCTTATTCAAACTGTCACAATTACAAGCTACATGTTCAATACAAAATTTCTTCTTTTTTTATTTATGCCACTATTATACATATTAAAAAAATTCAAGGAGTCAAGAACAAAAAATATAGATAAAAAAAATACATTTTTAAGATTAAACTAAAATACAACTGAAAGTAAAAAAGCGATTACAGTGGCAATAAAATTGAAGCAAAGGGAATAAAATCACCTCCAGTATGAATTGTTAAATCATTCCCACAAAGTACAAAGGGAAAGCAGTATTGCAATATTCTCAAAACATAAATTGGGACAAAAAGAAACAGAGGAAAAAAGAACAGATAAACAACTTTCCCAGATTTTTTCAACCCCAAAAAAAGTGCGTCTATATTTTTTTGAGGACCAAAACGTAGTTTGAATTATTCTAAACTATGTCTTCCTATTTTTTATCCTTAAAAAGACTCTTTCTCTATAATCTAAGGACCCCAAAAGCTGATTTCTCTCGCAAATTACCTCCCCATATATTCCCAGAAACCAAACAGAATTTTACTCCAAATAACATACCAACATTTGAAGTGCAATCCGCATCAGTCGACAAAGAAAACAAACGCAAGACAAGAGATTAAACGAATCATGATTATTACTTTTTAAATTAGGAATTAAATAAATTTTCCAAGAAAAAATAAAAGAAAATGAAAGTAAAAAAAGAAAAGAAAAAAAAAATCATCTACGTAACAAACTAATCAACGCGACTCATACCCATTCATCATCATAAAATTCTTAACAATAAATTTCGGGTTATACCTTTCTCTTCTTTTAATTAATTATTCTTTTTGTTATTCCTCGTTGAATGTATAAAGATACAGAGACTCTGTGACCTTTTAAAGAGAAAGCGTTTCTCTGTTTAGAGAGAGAATGAAAGATAGAGAGAGAAACAACAAACGTGTGTGAATGATCCGAAGCTACAAGCTTACAACTCCATAAGGAAAGTCTCATTGTTTTTGTTTTGGTTTTTGCTGCTTCTTTTTTTTTTCCTATTTCTAATTTTTGTTTTCTTCCTAATTTTTAATCTTAGCTCTAAAAAAGCAATCAACTCACGGTTTCGTGCAGGAATTAGATGAATTAGAGTTTTGTTTTTTTTTTCTTTCTTATGAAGATAAATTTGAGAGCTATAATTATATTAAATTGATTTTGAAAAAAAAATTATAGTTAAAATAATCTTTTATTTCTTTTAAAAACCAAACTAATTATAATTATAATATTTATTAAAGTAAGCTGAGAAAGATATAAGAGAGAAATAAGAAACTAAATAATTATAAAATAATATATAATAATTTAATATTTATATATAATTATGAAATTTAAAAGATAAATAAAAAATAATTTAAAATAATAATCTCAAAATAAATAAACTTAATTTAAATAATTATTATCTCTATTTTTTAGTTCATTTTTTATACTACTATTATATTTTTAAAAATAAAAAAACATTATATCTATCTAATATCTTTTTTGTTTATATTTATCTATATCTATATTTATTTATGTTATATATAAAATTTAAATCATATATTATAAAGTTTTTGACAAAATTATCTATTATTACTCTTAACCTCATAGTTATTGTAAAACTTATTTATAATTATTGATTTTTATCAATTAAGTAATATATATTAAAATACTAACAATTATTTTAAATATCATATGCTGAATTATTTTTAATAATAATAATAATAATATAATTTTAATTAAAATAAATTTAATTATTAAGATAAAAATAGTTTTATACTTTTATAAATGAAAATCCAATAAACTAAATCAAGTTGTTAATAAAATTTTGATTTTTTATAATTCTTGTTCATTGGAATACATTCTAATTTATGTTGAAGAGGAAAATTTAACAGCATACCCGGTCACCAACATGGTAAATTCTGAAGAGGAAAATTTATTTTTAAAAAATGAAAAATAAAGTAAACAAAATGAGAAAAATCAATTTTGGTTATTTCCGTTTTATCGTTCAAAATGACACAAAGTGCATTAAATATGAGTCCCTGTGGCTATAAGATAAACACTAATGTTATTTTTAAAAAGGGAAAACTAAAAAATAAAACTCACCAGAATTTTATTTATTGTAAATTAATATATCAATTAATTATAGATTAAAAATAAAGTATATTAATTTAATTAATAATTATTTATTATATTAATTATAAGTATAATACAATTTATAACATAAAAAATTATTCTTAAAATTTTCAAGATTACGCACCATTTGGGAAAAAGCCTGATGGAAACGACAAATTACAAAATTACCATTACCAAACAGCTTTTAAAGCCTACCACGACCCAACATCAAACATATATTATAGTCTTTAATTACGACTAAGTTGGGGTCCATGAACTATCGATCTAAAATTATAATATTTATCTTTTAAATAAAAAGTGTCACTTTAAATTAAAGTATCAATTATTAACTATCAATTATACTTTAGCGTGTAAATATGCTATTTTGAATATATATTTTTTACCTATCTATTTTATATATATATATATATGAAACATGATTTTGACCGAAGAAAATCTGAGTTAAAAAATTATATTAAATAATATCTATAAAATTTATAATAAAATAAATAATATTTAATAAAATAAAAAATAATAAATATAATACTCTCAAAACTTATAACTATAAAATAAGATTTATAATAAAATTTATAATCATAAAAATAATACTAATTATAATCAATTTATATAATTTTACTATTAAAAAGTTAACACATTATTTTATATTAAATATCATTTAAATTATATTAAGTTTATTTAGATCTATTTAACGATAAACATTATCTAATTTGATTCATTTTATTATTATTATGGTGTCATTTTAATTGTTATAAATTTTAAGGATTTTACTTTTAAGATTTTTTTAAAAAAAATTTGAGGATTTTTTCTTATAAAAATATATAATTTAAATTTAAAAGATTTGATTTTTTAATGATTATTATATATTTTAATAATATTATGAATATTGTTTTTTCAAATAAATTATCCACACGTAATAAGCAACAAAAATATGTCTTACCGTCTTCATTAATTAATATTTGATCCTAAATAGCTTAATAATAGAAAAATAATTGAGCTCGTAGTTATATATCATTAATCAAAAAAAATTTAAAATGAAATAGCTCGATTAATTATAATTAAAATATGTGAAGATTGCTCTGAAATTTGCTTTTTGAAAAGTCAATGTGTCGCACTGTTATTTATAAGTGATATTAAATTTATATAATTATATTTAATAAAAAATTATTATATTAATTATAATTATAATATATAAATAGTATTTAATTTTTAACTTAAACAAAACCGTTTATATATATTTCTCCTACCATGAGTCTACTTTTAAGGAAATATGAGAAAGGATATAAAATTTGATAACTCAAATATTATCCTACCAATACTATGCATATTCTTAACTTTTTAAAATATTATAATTTGCTTTATAATATTTTAATTTATACAATTTAAGTAAATTCCTAATTTTTCTATATTTAATAAGTCTTGTAAAAAAAATTTAATTTTTATTAAACTAATTTAATGTTATATGTTACACTTAAATATAAAATGATTTTACTTCTTAATTAATTTTCTTTTCTTATTTATGACTCGATAAATAAAAGTGTAAGGACTATAAGTGTTGACTATTTTCGTGGATAAAATATTTACGTGTAAATTGGTTTTTAGGTTGCTATCAAGTCCATAAAAAAATGACGAACAAATGCTCGAATTTCAGATAATTATAATTCAGGTATATTTTTAATAATTACGATATATAGTATTGCATTTATGCATTTAATAACACATGTTCATAAATCTAATATTAGTTTTGGTACTTAAATAATTTTTTATGTATCTTAATATTTTTAAGAGGTGATTTAAAAATTATTTTAATCAAATATTTTAATAGGCTTTGAATAATGATGTTAAGTTATATTTGATATTGTAATTTACTTCACTTGTACTACACTTGTACTACACTTCCACTATTTCACTTGTACTACACTTGTACTACACTTCCACTATTTCACTTGTACTACATTTGTACTACACTTTCACTATTTCACTTGTACTACACTTGTTACAATTCTATAAATAAGGTTCTCTATGTACATTCTAAACACACCAATACAACATTAAATCATTCTTTCTTATTATCTCTCTATACTCTTCACAAATGAAACCCAAAATATTTTAACACTAATACTAATAGATTATCATTATATATATATAGGGTTAGGGTTAAGTGGTGTGTATTTGAAAAAAAAAAGAAAAAAATATAGAAGAAAAACTTAGCTGCTACAAAGGTTATTATATATGTGTGTTGTTCACCGTGGAAAAGTGAAAAAAAAATGAAGATTGATTAGCGTCACTTGAAGACAATATAGGAGAATAAATATATATATGCAGAAGATTGATTAGCGGCACTTGAAGACAATATAGTAGAATTAATATATATATATGCAGAAGATTGATTAGTGCGCGATACTTGAAGAAAATATAGGAGAATTTATATATATATATGCAGAAGATTGATTAGTGCGCGATACTTGAAGACAATATAGGAGAATTTATATATATATATATATATATTGATTTACTTAATTAATTTAATTCTTATTGATTAGATATTTAGATTATATAGTTTTATGTGTGATGATGATTATTTGATCTGAGTATTAAATTTTAAAGAAGCTATTTTTTATTGAATCTATACTTAATCTTTTTGTTCTAGAATTTTCTAATTGATTTGATTTAAATGGCATATATTTTGAATCATCTAGTTAGGATTATTCATTGTTAAATCCGTTCTAGAACACACACATGTACTTGTGTTTTTGTGCTAACCTCTTTGTAGTTGATTTGTGAACGATCTAATTAGCGGGAAGTTTATTGGAACGTTGGTCTAGAAACCGTTCATACTAATATTGGAAACTATGAAAATAGAGTAAGAGCTCGTAAGTAAAGTACATTGGGGTAGTATCCTAGAGAGGGTGGCATAAAACCGAGTTTGTACTTTAACATTTGATTTTCATAGTGAAAAGTTAGGTGGTCCGATAGACCGGTGGTTTTCCTCTTAGGTCATGGTTGTGACCTAGGTTTTTTCCACCTAAAAATATCGTGTGTTATTATTTCCGTACTTTACTCTTACACACGATCGCATGTGTGACCACTTTATTTAGGTTATTAAATTATAAATTGATAAAATTAAAAATAACCTATTCACCCCCCTTCTAGGTTAATCAGGTACATATCTTATAAATTTTCAATTGGTATCAAAGCCGACACTAGACACACTTAGTGAGATTGATCCTTAGGGACACACATACTTACTTATGGACCAAATGAAAGAATGTGGGTTATCTGTTAGAACCCTACTCTTTGATGGGTTTAATTACCCTTACTGGAAGGCTCACATGCAAGCCTTTCTCAAACAATATGAAAAAGTCTGGGATGTTATTCTTGATGGTTGGGAACCACTTTCGATATCAAAAGATGGTGTAACAATCATAAAGCCAAGAAAAGACTGGACCACTGAAGAAAGCACCCTTAGTGGGACAAACCAAAAAGGTCTAAGCTCAATATTTGCTGCAGTGTTGATGGATAAGTTTCGTCGCATCTCCGACTGTGAGACTGCTAAAGATGCATGTAATGCACTTGCTCTTGCTCATGAAGGAACTTCCCAAGTAAAACAAACAAAATTGAGATTGCTAACATCTGAATTTGATTCCATTAAAATGAGCAACAAAGAAACTTTTGGTCAATTCAATGCTCGCTTTTGTGATATCACTAATGCTTGCTTTAACCTTGGTGAGAAAATTCCACAACCAATACAAGTACGCAAACTCCTAAGCTCCTTAACAGTTGACTACAAGATGAAAGTAACGGTGATAGAGGAAAGCAAGAATGTGGACACACTAAATATTGATGAACTTGTCAGGTCAATCCAAACCTATGAGATTTCTCTTGATCGTCCCAAGAAAATCAAGGATGTGGCATTCAAAAGCTCCAAACTGGACATCTCTAATAGTGATGAGGATATAAATGATGAGTCATTAGTCTCGCTAGCACGAAAATTGAAGAAGTTCCTAAAAATGAAGGGTCAACAAAATAATCAATCTAATAAGGGACAATCTAGTTGTTTGAGGGATCGAAATTCAAGGGAAATCAAGCCTCCTAGCTCTGATGGTAAGAAAACTAAGCTCACTAGTCCTCGATGCTGTACTTGTGTGGGCTTTGGTCATATTTCTATAGATTGTGCAAACAATAAAAATAAATTTGGAAAAGCATTTAATGTTACACTTAGTGACACGGAAAGTGAGCAGGATAATGCTAGTAACCCAGAGGATGATGACACTAACTATCGTGCCTTCACCGCAACTACCAAAGCACACCACAATGACTCTGACTCTAGCTCGGATGAAGAAAATGAGGAAGTAAACTCTTCCTTTTTATTGTCTAAGTTTAATGTATCGAGTTATGAGGAACTATTCATGGATTGTTTAGGTTCTAAAGAAGAGAGGGATAAACTACTTGTGGAAGTAACTAAACTTAATGATATCATCAATATTCACAAAACAAATTCCTCTAGCCTAGAGAAAGATAAAAAGGAATTGTTTGAAAATATTAATGCCATGAATTTGAGACTTGTAGAAACCACTGAGGAAAACAAAAAACTTAGGCAGAACTTAGTATTACTAAAGATACGGTGAAGAATTTGACCATAGGTGCTGAAAAATTAACCAAAGTCCTAGACTATAGAAAGCTACATGGAGATAAGAGAGGTCTTGGATACATAGATGAACAGTCAACACCTTAAACATCAAAGACCATATTTGTAAGGTCCTTAAACTCTACTCCTAGTGTTACTACTTATGCACAAAGAACTATTGCACCTATGGTAGAAAAAATGTTAAGTTTATGCATGTCTGTCATCACTGTGATAGGAAAGATCATATAAGACCAAAATGTAGATATTTGATGAATGCTCCTAAACTTAATCATTCTTTCCATGCTTCACATAATAGGACTCATAAGCATTATTCATCTATCCATGCTACATCATACTCAAGGATGAATGAAAATTATAATAACTTGTTCAGAAATTCTACTAGGAAGCATGAAGTCTTAGGTTCAAAGAGGCAAGCAAAATTTAGTACTTTTAATGCTATGACTCATTATCATCCTATTATGTATACTGCATCTTCATTTGGGATGAATGAAAAAAGAACAACTAAGTTCAAAAACACGCCTATGAAACCTAAGTTAGTTGAGTCCCAACCCAATGATATAGAGAAATCAAAATGCAAGAAAATGTGGGTTAGGAAATGTTATTTTTTCTTGGTCACCTGACCATCTTGTATTCCTTCATCTAGGTATTTTTGTTAGAGTGCTTAAATGAACTTAGGTGAGCAATCTTTATTGTCTTTATTTTATTTATTAGTTAAACTTGCCAAAAAAAATATAGCATCCTTGTTTGGCCAACAGAGTATTCGACTTATTTAATACTTCTATACACATAATCTCATTTTTAGTGACTCAACTCATTTTGATATTTATTGTATAAATTATTCTATAATTTTGGCTTATGCACACACACATATTCTTATACATGTGATGATCGATGTTTACGTAAACTTATTTTCACACTCACGAACACGCATATATGTTATGCTTGAAGTTTATGAATTTTCTTGAAAGACTCTAAGACTTCAACTAATCTTGACTGTAAAATTGTGTTGAGTTATATTTCTTACTTGCTAAAA
The DNA here is from genome assembly GCA_033030585.1 of Hippophae rhamnoides. Lineage (NCBI taxonomy): Eukaryota > Viridiplantae > Streptophyta > Magnoliopsida > Rosales > Elaeagnaceae > Hippophae > Hippophae rhamnoides. The sequence goes on from CM065429.1 coordinate 73,669,047, forward strand.
CTTTACCGTATAGAGGCACCTAGTATTGAGAGGGTTACCTACTGTGATGTGTGAAGGTACCACAGTGAGTGGAGATGACTAACTCACAATTAGTGTGAAAATCATCATGCTAGGTTTATGGCTCGTGCAAAAAAAAGTGAATGAAAGATTATGCAAAAAGCGATTACATATAAATCTTGTACATTGAATGCACAAAAAGAAAGAGCCAATAGAGGTTATAAAAAAATATTATTTACCTCATATATATATATATATATATATAAAAATTAAGTCTTCTTTTCGTAGATATATTTTATTTTGTGAGATTAAAGACTCGATTATGGTTTTACATGATAGGTGATTTTTTTCAATTGAGTCTTTCTTGATATGTCATAAATGAATTAATTGACATATTTGTTGAGTTTAAGCATGTATACTACTTTAACTAAATGTCAATATGTCATTATATGTGCGAAGTGTGCGTGTGCACTTCTTCTATTCTACTTATTTATTTATATGATAAATAATCAAAATTAGAGTTAAAAAAATGATGAGTTTTCAATTGGTTGTGTGCTTGTCTGTACTTAAATGAGTTTAATACCTTATGTGGCTATGTATGCAAATTTGAAAATAAAAAATATATATATATAAAAAGTTTTTTTCATTTACATCCTCTTTTCATTTATTACATTTTTAATTGGTTTCTAAGTTAGAGGGCGATAGAACTTAGGGGGAGTTTAAAGCACATTGTACTTTTGCATTACTCTGATTTTACATTGTTATATCTTTAGGAGGAGTTTAACTTCATTTCTTTGTCTAATGCTTTGTCCTTCTCGTATGTCAAAAAGGGGGAGAGAAATAATGTGTTTTACTTCCATGTTTTTATTTTGTTATGCATATAGGGGGAGAACATATTTAATTAAGCTTTATTGATATGCACATTATATGATTATTCTTTAAACTTCATTTATTTTTATGTAAACTGAACTAATGTACAATGAGCCTTTCAAGCTAAATTGTTATTTGTTTTACCTATGTCTTTTCAGTTACTTATAAACTTATCAAGTTGCAGCGAAGATGGATTCACCGGAGCATAGGATAGTTCCACCATGGAGTCTAAGAAATCATTATATTTTATCTTATTCCTATAAGTGTTATGTAGTGAGAGAGAATTTTTATCACATGAAAATGTCAAAGAGGGGTTTGTAAGGACTATGAGTGTTGGTTATTTTCGTGGACAAAATATTTACTTATAAATTTGTTTTTAAGCTGCTATCAAGTCCATCAAGAAATACCGAACAAATGCTCGAGTTCTAAATAATTACACTTCAGGTATATCCTTAATAACTACGACACATAGGATTGCATTTATGCATTTAATATCACATGTTTATAAATCTAATATTAGTTTTGGTACTTAAATAATTTTTTATGTATCTTAATATTTTTAAGAGATGATTTAAAAATTAATTTAATCAAATATTTTAATGGGCTTGAATAATGAAACCCAAAATATTTTAACCCTAATACTAACAGTTTATCATTATCTATATATATATATAGGGTTAGGGTTAAGTGGTGTGTTTTTGAAGAAAAAAAGGAAAAAAATTTAGGAGAAAAACCTAGCTACTACAAAGGTTATTATATTGTGTGCCGTTCACTGTGGAAAAGTGAAAAAAAAGTGAAGATTGATTAGCGTCACTTGAAGATGATATAGGAGAATTAATATATATATATGTGGAAAATAAACTCAAATAAAAAAAACGGACAGATTTTAAGACAGTATTGAATGAGGAATTGAAGTGGCAATTCCAGATCATTTTGAGCAAATTAAGAGTCTAATTCGTGTCTTTTTAAGTCTAGTTTTTAATGGTGAAGGTTTCAGGTCATTTGGTATTACCTACAATAAGTTATGGAAGTTTTAGCAAGGAAGGGTCAGAATTTACTAAAAACGGACAGACAGTATTGAATGAGGAATTGAAGGGGCAATTCCAGATCGTTCTGAGCAAATGAAAAGTCTAATTCGTGTGTTTTTAAGTCTAGTTTTTAATAGTGAAGGTTTCAGGCCATTTGGTATTACCTACAATAAGTTATGTAAGTTTTAGCAAGGAAGGGTCAGAATTTACTGTTTTGTTTAAAGCTGTTTTTTAATACAAATTTTAAGAGTCTTGTTTAGGTCTATAAATAGAGTTGTATTATGTTGTAAGAATGCAAGAAGAGAGAAATAAAAAAGAGTGTTTGATTAGTAAGAAAAAAAATTGTTTTTTGTCTCTCTTCCCTCCACCAAAATAGTTATAAAATATCAACAAATTGGTATCGGAGGAGTGGCGAATGTGATGGGACAAATGCCGCTACCGCGACTAACGAAGGCGAACTGCGAGAACTGGAGGATTCAAATGAAAGCTCTTCTCGGATCGCAGGATGCGTGGGAGGTGGTCGAAGAAGGTTTCAAAGAACCAACAAATACCACGGGATATACGGCGGCTCAAAAACAAGGCGTTGAAGAGGAGCGATCAAAGGATAAGGCGGCACTATACATGTTGTTCGAGCCGTTGAGAAGTCGGGCTTTGAGAAGATTGCCGAGGCAACTACTTCAAAAAAGGCGTGGGATATTTTAGAAAAAGTGTTCAAAGGGAGCCGACCCAGGGTAAAGCAAGTAAGACTCCAAACTCTACGGTGAATTTGGAGAGTATGAAGATGAAGATGTCAAGGTGTATCCGACTACATCTCGCGTGTGCAAAACAAAGGTGGTGAATCAACTAAAACGAAATGGAGAAATTCTAACCGATGCAAGAGTGGTGGAGAAAATTTTTGCTGGGCCATTAACCGAGAATTTTGAGAATGTCGTTTGTGCGACCGAGGAGTCGAAAAATCTCGGAGGAGATGACCCTTGATGATCTCGCCGGTTCTCTTGAGGCGCACGAACAGGAAGAAGAAGAAGAAGAAACGAGTCACTTGAGGAAGCACGCAAAGCGAGGTATCTGTCAAAGATGAAAAGGTACTACATACTCAAACTTTCGTGGTAGAGGCGCGGCCGTGGAGGTCGCGGTAATGGTCGTGGTGGTGGAGGCCGCGGTCGAGATGCACACCTGTATGAGGAGAGAGGGCAAGCCAACAAAATTGGTGAGGCAGAGACGTGGTCATGGAGTAGGCGGTCGGTCAAATCATTCAAATGTTGAGTGCTACAACGTGGCAAGCATGGGTAACTACGCAAAGAGTGCAAATCAAATATCGAATGCTATAATTGTGGCAAGTGGGCACTATGCAAAGGGAGTGCTATTCTCAGAAAAGGTAGAAGAAAACGCGAATCTAGTCGCGGAAGAGAGACAAGAGAAGATGGTGTTCTCATGATGGCCTACAAAATACCATTCCCGACGGTGACACGGTGTGGTATCTCGATACCTGCGCTAGTAATCATATGTGCGGGCACAAACACCTCTTTGTGGAAATGCAAGAGATAGAGGTTGGGCACGTGTCATTTGGAGATGCGTCAAAGATTCAAGTGAAAGGTCAAGGTACAATATCATATTTGCAAAAGAATGGTTTAAAGGGATTAATTGAGAATGTTTATTATGTACGATCTCAAGAAGCAACATCACCGAGAATGGGACAACTCATGGAGAAAGGATACTCGGTGTTTATGAAAAATCGAGTATTACAACCGAAAGACAAGAAAGAGCTGAGTAATAGCACGAGTTGAGATGGCGAAGAATCGAATGTACAAAATCAACCCGTGTTATGTGCGAGAAAGGTGTTTGCGAGTTAATGTAGAAGACAAGGCGTTCGTGGCATTTGCGATATGGTCATTTTCACTATGGTGGTTTACAAAAATTGTCGAAGAAAGGAATGGTACATGGGTTACCGAGATTGACTACATCGAGAATTTTTTGCGAGTGTGTACTCGGGAAGCACTCGAGACACTCATTTCGAAGAAGGCGTAATCACCGAACAACGGATCATCTCGCATTAATACATACCACATTTGTGGGCCAATCACTCCCGAGTCATTCGAATGCGGTAAAAAATATTTCATTACTTTTATCGATGACTATTCCAGAAAGACTTGGGTTTATTTCCGAAAGAAAAATCAAGCATTCGAAGTGTTTAAAAAGTTCAAAGTAATGGTAGATGCAACGGCGGCAAGTTTATTAGAGCTCGTTTCGATCGAGTGGAGAATACAACTCACGAATTTGCGATACGCGCAGAACATGGAATAAGAAGGTTCCTAACCGCACCGTACTCTCATCAACAAAATGGTGTGAGAGAGAAAGAATCGGACCATTCTCGACATGGTTCGATCAATGTCGAAAAGTAAGAAGTTGCCAAAAGAATTTTGGGCGGAAAAGCCGGTAACGCAATTTGTGGCAAAACCGATGTCCACGTACGAGTTTAGAAGATAAAACTCCTACAAGAAAATTGGAGTGGTAGAAAGCCGACAACGGTCTCACACTTCGGCGTATTCGGTAGTGTGGCTTATGAACACGTCTGGGATCAGCGAAGAACAAAGCTAGAAGATAAGAGCAAGAAATTTGTGTTCATTGGTTATGACGAGAAGACTAAAGGTTTCAAGCTTCTCGATCCAATAAACAAGAAGGTAATAATAAGCCGAGATGTTAAGGTGAATGAAGCGAGTGGAGATCGGAAAAACTCTTCCGAGGTGATGGTAGAAAGGGAGAATCATCAACCACATCAGCAACAAACCTCGAGATCGAGATAGCGAAGCCCTCAAACAACCGATAATGAGGAAGAGGGCTAAGACAACCAAAAATGCGAAGCATGCAAGATTTGTACGACTCAACAAGTGAGGTACATTTAATTTGTCTTTTGGCGGATGCCGAAATAATTACATTTGAAGAAGATGACGGAATGAGAAGTGGCTTGCTGGATGAAGAAATAAAAGCACCGAGTAAACCAAACTTGGGAGTTGGTTGAATTACCAAAAGGATGTCGCCCCACAGGAGTAAAATGGATATACAAAAAAGAAGATGAATGCTCAAGGCGAGATAGAGCCGGCACAAGGCAAGGCTAGTTGCAAAGGGCTGCCGGCAAAGGCGGGGGATAGACTATGATGAAGTCTTTGCCCCGAGTTACAAGAATGGAGACGATTCGCCTTCTCATTGCTGTGTACTCAATTCAAATGGAAAATTTTTCAAATGGATGTCAAATCAGCTTTTTGAATGGTGTGCATAGAAGAAGAGGTGTATGTAGAGAAACCACCCTTGGTACACAAAAATTGGGGGAAGAAAAGAAGGTCAAAATTGAAGAAGGCACTTTATGGACTAAAGCAAAGCACCTCGAGCTTGGAATACATATCGACACTTACTTCAAGAAGAACGGGTTTACTCAGTAACGCCCATACGAACATGCTTTGTACGTGAAGAAAGAAGAAGGTAACTTGTTGTTTGTAGCTCTTTATGTTGATGATCTTATATTCATAGGGAATAATGAGGAGATGATAAAAGATTTTAAAGAGGCTATGACTCGGGAGTTTGAAATGACAGATTTGGGGTTTGATGAAATATTTCCTTGGTCTGGAGGTTAGACAAGAAAATCTTGGAATTTTTGTATCACAAGAAACATATGCAAAAGAAATTCTAAAAGGAATAAAATGGAGAAGTGCACCCGGTATTGACACCAATGGAACACGTGGCTAAACTCTAAGTTTGAGTGGAGAACGAATAGATGCGACCAAATACCGAAGTTTGGTGGGAAGTCCGCGTTATCTCACACGCACGAGACCGAGACATATCTTACGGTGTTGGAGTGGTAAGTCGGTTTATGGAAGAACCACTGCATACACATTGGAAAGCGTTGAAGAGAATTCTCGCGATATATCCAAGTACGAGAATCACTCGGGTTATTTTTCTCGAGAAACAAGAGTATAAAATGGTGGGATACTGATAGCGATCAAAGTGAGACATAGATGATCGAAAGAGTACATCGGGATACGTATTCTTTATGGGAGACACAGCGTTCACGTGGATGTCGAAACAACCCATCGTGACACTTTCTCGACATGCGAGCGAGATATGTGGCAAAGATCATGGTGTGTGCGACATGCGGTTTGGCTAAGGAAACTTTTAAGCGAGTTGAATCTCGGACAAGAAGAAACTAGAGATCCGAGTTGATAGCAGGTCGGCAATTGAACTCGCAAAGAATCCAAGACATCACGAAAGGGCATATCGATGTGAAATTTCATTTCATTCGAGAACAATCCGAAGGGAGTGTGAAGTTGAATCATGTAGCGAGTCATGATCAAATAGCCGACATGTTCACAAAGTCGTTACCCACGGTTTTTCTGGATAAATGCAAGATGGCAGTAGGCATGAAGGATGGAAGAAATTTGAGTTTAAGGGAGGAATTTGTGGAAAATAAACTCAAATAAAAAAAACGGACAGATTTTAAGACAGTATTGAATGAGGAATTGAAGTGGCAATTCCAGATCATTTTGAGCAAATTAAGAGTCTAATTCGTGTCTTTTTAAGTCTAGTTTTTAATGGTGAAGGTTTCAGGTCATTTGGTATTACCTACAATAAGTTATGGAAGTTTTAGCAAGGAAGGGTCAGAATTTACTAAAAACGGACAGACAGTATTGAATGAGGAATTGAAGGGGCAATTCCAGATCGTTCTGAGCAAATGAAAAGTCTAATTCGTGTGTTTTTAAGTCTAGTTTTTAATAGTGAAGGTTTCAGGCCATTTGGTATTACCTACAATAAGTTATGTAAGTTTTAGCAAGGAAGGGTCAGAATTTCTTGTTTTGTTTAAAAGTTTTTTTTAATACAAATTTTAAGAGTCTTGTTTAGGTCTATAAATAGAGTTGTATTATGTTGTAAGAATGCAAGAAGAGAGAAATAAAAAAGAGTGTTTGATTAGTAAGAAAAAAAATTGTTTTTTGTCTCTCTTCACTCCACCAAAATAGTTATAAAATATCAACAATATATATATATATATATATATATGCAGAAGATTGATTAGCGGCACTTGAAGACAATATAGTAGAATTAACATATATATGCAGAAGATTGATTAGCGCGCGACACTTGAAGACAATATAGGAGAATTTATATATATGCAGAAGATTGATTAGCGCGCGACACTTGAAGACAATATAGGAGAATTTATATATATATATATATATATATGCAGTGAATGAAAAGATTCAAAAGCGGCGGCGTGAGATCAAGGTAGTTAATATATATATATATACTTAATTAATTTAATTCTACTTGATTATATATTTAGATATTGATTATATATTTAGATATTTAAATTAAATAATTTTACGTATAATCATGATTATTTGATTTGAGTATTAAATTTTAAAGAAGTTATTTTTTATTGAATCTATACTTAACCTTTTTGTTTTAAAATTTTCTAGTTGATTTAATTTAAATGACATATATTTTGAATCATCTAGTTATGATTATTTATTGTTAAATTCGTTCTAGAACACACACATGCACTTGTGTTTTTGTGCTTACCTCTTTAGAGTTGATTTGTGAACGATCTAATTAGCATGGAGTTTATTGGAACGTTGGTTTGGAAACCGTTCACACTAATATTGGAAACTGTGAAAACAGAGCAGAGGCTCGTAAGTAAAGTACATTGGGGCAGGATCATAGGGAGGATAGCATAAGACCGAGTTTGTACTTGAATATTTGATTTTCATAGTAAAAAGTTAGGTGGTCCGGTGGACCGGTGATTTTCCTCTTAGGTCATGATTGTAGCTTAGGTTGTTTCCACCTAAAAATATCGTGTGTTATTATTTCCGCATTTTACTCTTACACACGATTGCATGTCTTGTCGCTTTGTTTAGGTTATTAAATTATAAGTTGTTAAAAATTAAAAATAACATATTCACACAATTTAGGTTAATCAGGTTCATATCTTATAAACTTTCAAAAAGTAAAAAAAATATATAATTTAATCATAAACATTTCAATTATATAATAGTTAAATGTAATATTCTTAATTAATTTGATGAAAATTAAAATATTAATTTAAACTTCCTTACTTTTAAAATATTATGGAATAAATGTGAGATTTTAAATACTAAAGAATAAACTTTATTACCTTAACTTAATTATGGGCATAATTAAGCATAATAATTAAAATTTCTTTCTACCAATAACTCCCAAAAATTACACACACTAAATGGGGTTCAACCTCTTGATTATAATTGTTTAATTCTTTTTCTTAACCATTTATAATTGTTCTACGTGGAATATACAAATTTTAGGACGTGGATATATATTAATCATATCAAATAAATATGGTACCTTAGAGATTAGTTCAACCTAAATTTATATGCACTGGTAAAATGTTTTAATTAGAGAGTGATTGATACATAAAGCAAAAAACCAAAAATTTAGGTTAAGTTATCCAATTCACGTATATAGTTGTATTACGTTATTGACAAAGAGGCCAGGAGATAGCGACGGAACTATACAAGTATATATACATGTTAATTAGCATGTTTGATATTACCAATATATATATATATATATTTAAAAAAATTAAAAATTCTAAATTAAATTTTACTTTTTACTTTAATTAAATAAACAATTATATATTTATTTTTGTTTTTATAATCTTGTTTTCCGGTTTAAAATTACATATTTTTTATTATTATAAATTTTTTAAAATTATTTTAACCAAATTCACGTATATAAATAACTGAGATAGATTAACATAATAAACATGAACTGGTTATTGTCTGCATATATAAGATTGAAATCATCTTATAGTCTTCTTTAATTTAAAAACGTGTTTGATTAAATTGCACTTATTAACTAATGCTCTTGCTATATATTATATTACTAATGATAGTTATTATAATGCTTGATTTGTTTGAGTTAAGAGAAAACTAATATCTATCATAAATTTGTGACCATTAATTTATGGCAACAAAAACATCAACCACAGCCTCTAGTACGAGTTCTTCTCATCACAAAGCAATAGTCAAAAACTATCTCAAGCCTTGTATTATTATTCCTAGCCAATCTTTCGAAGACAATAATAATAATAATAATATGAAAATTGTATCATTATATCTATCATCACGATTTCAATCTTCAAAATAATCAAAAGCTAATATTCAATAGAAGAATATCATTTGACGAATCACTTTCACGCCTCCAAATATCATCTGATGTATTCTCAGATAGAAACCCACAATTCAGATCTGCTTCTTTTTCTACTAAATTTTCATGCAAACCCATCTGTACTGAGAAGATCACTAGTATTTAAAAGCTCCACCAACCATTTTATATCAAGAAGATTAGCACAACCTATAACCATAAGGAATTAGCTTCTGCTTCTACAGAATCTGTGAAAAGTGCTTTTGATTCTGATGCTGTTGATAATCATGACCAAATCACACCAAATGAGATTGAAGCTAATAAACAATTTGAAGCAGCAGCTACAGAATCTAATGAAAATGCTGATCTAGGAGAGGCTAATAAATCAGAAGAAGAAAAACCTGAACGAGATCAAAATCAGGATAATAATCAAAACAGAGATATTGTTGAAAGCAGAGAGACTAAACCAAAAGAACAGGGTAGCATCGAAAGTGAGGCAAAATTAGTTGATAAAGTAAAAAAGGAGGATTGTGGAGAAGAACCCAAAAAGGAATTAGAAGAAGTTAAAGAGAATAATAATGAGGTAAAGGATTTGGATGAAGATAAAAGATAAAAGACAAAGACAAAGACAAAGACAAAGACATTGTTAGTAGTTCAAAGTGATGTAGAAACTATCGAAACAATTCACGATACAACCAAAAAGCAATTCGTCGATTGCCAACTTAATATTACTAGAGCTAAATTGCTCTTATAAAGGATTACAAAATGATAATCAAAACTGGAATGAGCCCCTTGTGACCAAGGCTGATAACATATTATAACATTAAAGTGATGCAATGTAATAATGAACGGTAGTGTCGTACGGTTATGAAATTATACGAGATTTTTGTTGATTTTTTTTTTTATAAATACAAGGGTTTATCTCACTACTTACTAATTCATTTATATACGTTATTAAAACATAGAGAATAAATATTAAAAATTAATAAAAACGTCAAATTAAAAATTTATTGAAATTTTCGTATAAGTATTGAAATTTGATTAATGGTATGAGATATATTTTCAATCATTTTTGATTTCGTTTTATTTAAAATTTATGTTAATATGACTCTCTAATGTTTCTGGATTAAATTGTGATCTAAGACATATAACATATAAGATACCTTGTTATATAAAAAAGCACTAGTGCTAGAACACTCACACCAAACGCCACTCACCACATGTGTGCATAACTAACTCTTCCAGCTCACACCACATACCAAAATACTAAGTATGTTTTAGTTATTTAAATGATAAACAAAATGCTAAGCATGTTTTAGTTATTTAAATGATAAACAAAATGACTAGGCATTAAACGACATTCCCATGAGTTGTAAAGGTTGATGATCAGCTACATCAGAGTCCATTTCCTAAATAGAAATCATCTCTGAATTTAGTTCATCAACATCACCATTAAATGTGTAAAAACTGTGCATATCAGCCACGTTAAATGTTGAAGGGTTGCTCCAATTAGGTGGAAGTTCAATAACATAAGAATTATCATTAATCTTTCTTTGAACATGAAAAGGTCCATCACAAGTTCTCTTTCATCAAATTGTTTAACTCCACGATGTTTGTCAGCTTGTTACTTATATTGCAAATTAATGAGCTGAATGTGATGCTTGATCTCTTGGTGAAAATGCACATAATCCTTGGCCCAAGTGCAAGTAGGTTTTCTTTTCTGAGATGGAATAGCAAACAGATCAACAAAGAAAATAGGTATTTTTTGTTGGACACAGCGGGTAAAAATAAAATAAATTCAACATAGTAGAATAATGATACCAAAAATTTAATGTGGTTCACAATTTAATTTGGACTAAGTCCACGGGACAAACTTCGAAAAATATTTCTTCCACTAATAAAATTAATGGGTACAAAGTGAGAGACAATACAACAAATGGAGATAAATCCAAAATAGTGTAGCACAAGTGTTTTTTAAACTCACTATTTTGTCACTCACTATATTTTTCTAAGATATTCTCTCCCACTTTCTTACATACAACACTATTTTTCTTCAAAGGAATTTGTTCCTTTGGCTTTGCTTTTCTTTTTGTTTTGGTGCGTTGATGTTTCTCTAAGGCAAAAACATTGCCTATTTATAGGCAAAATTGTCTATCAATTGGATGTATTTGTCAAATGTGGTTGCACTTAACATTTGTGGTTGCACCTACCAATTGTGGTTACACCTACCATTTATGATTGCACCTAACATTTGTGGTTATACCTAATATTTTTATTTTCTTCCTCTTCAATGTAGGAGTGACTTACAAATCTCTCCCTCTCGACTACATAGAGGGCTCCACCAATCCAGCATCTAAATGACAGTATTCAAAATTTTGTCTTGTGAGAATTTTCGTCAACATGTTTGATCCATTTTCTTCTGTATGGATCTTCTCAAGTTGTAATAACTTATTCTCCATTACATCCCTAATCTAGTGATATCTCACATCAATATGTTTTGATCTCGAATAAAATGAGGCATTCTTTCCAAGATGGATAACACTCTGACTACCATAAAATAATTGATAACTATCTTGTTGCAACCCAAGTTCTTTCAAGAACTTTTTCATCCATAGCAAGTCTTTTCATGCTTCCATTGCTGCTATAAACTCTACTTCGGTAGTGGACAGTGTAACACATTTTTGTAACTTTAACTGCCATGACAGCTCCCCCTGCAAATGTAATCAGGTAACTTGAAGTGGATTTTCTTAAATCCACATCACCAACCATATTTGCATTTGTGTATCCAACTAACACAAGTTTTTCATTTCCAAAACATAGGCATATTTTGGAAGAACCTCGAAGATACTTGAAAATCCATTTCACTATAGCCCAATGTTCCTTTCCAAGATTTGAAAGGAATCTACTTATAATTCCAACTGCATGAGTGATATCTGGCCGTGTACAAACCATGGCATATATTGGACTTCCAACTACTGAAGCATATAGAACCTCTTCCATCTTTTCCTTCTCTTTGTCTGTAGAAGGGCTATACTTAGAACTTAGCTTAAAGTGATTAGCAAGATGACAATTAATCACTTTAGCCTTATCCATATGAAATCTCTGAAGTACTTTCTCAATGTATTTCTCCTATGACAACCATAATTTCTTGGCTGCTCTATCTCTAATAATAGTCATGCCAAGAATCTGTTTTGTTGGCCCCAAGTCTTTCATGGCATAAGACTTACTCAATTGCTTTTTCAAGTTGTTGATTATGAAAATATTTCGACCAACAATCAACATATCATCTACATAGAACAAAAGAATAACGAAATCACCATCAGAGAATTTCTACACAAAAACACAGTGGTTTGAAGTAATTTTTTGTAGTCTTGCTCCCCCACAACAAACTCAAACTTTTGTACCATTGTCTTGGTGCATGTTTTAAGTCATAAAGGCTTTTCTTCAATTTGTAGACATAATCTTCTTTTCCCTTTGCTTGAAACCTTCTGGCTGCTCCATGTATATCTCTTCTTCCAAGTCACCATGTAGGAAGGCAATTTTGACATCCATTTGCTCAACCTCCAAGTCAAGACTTGCTGCTAATCCTAACACGGTACGGATGGATGTCATTTTCACAACTGGAGAGAAAATCTCGTCAAAGTCAACACCTTTTCTTTGGGTGAATCCTTTGACAACCAGTCTAAATTTGTATCGCGGACTGGAATTGTGTCCTTCATGCTTCACCCTGAATACCCATTTATTTTTCAAGGCCTTCTTCCCTTTGGGTAGCTTCATAAGCTCAAAGGTTTTGTTCTTATGTAAGGACTTCATCTCATCTTGCATGTCTTCAATCCATTTTTGTTTGGATTTGTCATCCATGGTCTCTTCATAACTCCCAGGTTCTCCCTCATGAGTGAAAGTTACATACTCATATGAAGGATATGAGATATAGAGTCGTCTCATTCTATCACTTCTTCTCAGTGGAACAGGAGAAGCCACAGGTGTTGGTATTGGATAATGAACATCATTATTTCCCTCATATTTAGAACCAATTTCTATGGGAGCATTATCTTCATTAGGTGGATAAACCTGGTATTCATCTCCAACTTGTCTTGGCACTGATGTTGGAGGAATTAACTCCAAATTTGATGAGTCACCATTGGAATTAGGAACATCTTTCTTCATTTTGATAATATCTTTAATGGTCTCATCTTCAACAAATACATCATCACGGCTCTTGACAAGTCTTTTTGCAATTGGATCGTAAAATCTATAGCCAAATTGATCTTGACCATAGCCAATAAAAATACACTATCTTGTTTTGGCATCAAGTTTGGATCTCTCATCCTTGGGGATATGAACAAATGCTTTGTAGCTAAACACTCACAGATGATTATAGGAAACATCCTTTTCTGACCACGCTTTATCTGGAACATCCATCTTGAGAGGAGTAAATGGTGAAAGATTCAACACATGTGCAACTATTAGTATGGTTTCACCCCAAAAAGTTATAGGCAACTTTGTATGTGAGAGTAGACATCTAACTCTCTCCATCAAAGTTCTATTCATCCTCTCAGCTAAGCCATTCAACTGCGGTGTCTTTGGAGGTGTCATCTGATGTCGAATACCATGCTTTTTGCAATAAGCATGGAAAGGTCCTGTGTATTCTCCACCATTGTCTGTTCAGATGCATTTTAGCTTCTTCCCAGTCTATCTCTCAACTGAGGCATGGAATTCTTTGAAGACATCTAACACCTGATCCTTTGTCTTCAGAAGATATACCTATGTCTTCCTTGAATGATCATCAATGAAAGTCAAAAAGTATTGAGAAACACTAAGTGGCTTTGGCATTGGTCCACACAAATCTAAATGAATCAGATCTAAAATATTATTCATTCTAGAAGGAAGGAAACTCTTGAAAGCAACTATGTTTTGCTTTCCTGCTAGACAATGAACACATTTCTCCAAATGTACTTCATCCATTCCAGGTAATATCTTCTTTTTTACTAGACTTGTCAAACATTTTTCACCTATGTGACTGAGTCTTTTATGCCATAACTAAGCTACACTGTCTTTCTCTATGACATTTACTATTTCGGTGGAGAGCTTTGCTTGCATTATATACAGAGTTGTATGCTTCTCACCTCTAGCCATTACTAAGAATCCTTTTGTAAGTTTCCATTTGTCATAAATGAAGGAGCTGCAATATCCTTCATTTGCAAGTTTGCGCATAGAGATCAAATTCAGGTGCATATTTGGAATATGCCTCACATCCTTCAGAAATAGTCTTGTTTCGTTCTCTATTTCCAAGCAAACATCTCCTTTGCCTATAACCTTTGACAAGCCTTCATTTCCCATTCTAACAACACCAAAACTTCTATATGTTTATGATGAGAAAAATTCTCTACGCGATGTAGCTTGAATTGTAGCACCACTATCAATTACCCAACTGGTCTCATGTGATGCAAGATTGACAAAATCTTTATCATAAACGATATTGAACTCGTCTATGGTATTTGTTTACTCATCATCATTGATGTCGTCTTTCTTCATTACTTTGCCTTTGTTCGTTTCTTGTTCCTTCTTAAACACTCGGCAAAATTTCTTAATGTGACCCTTCCTCTTGTAGTGATGGCATTCAACATTGGCAAATTTGTTTGATTTGCCTCTAATTTTGCTTTTGAGTTTTTGTTTTTTGTACAGTCTCCTTTCCTCAAGACTCTGTGAATCTTTCCTTGTTTTGTTTCTCATATGAGAACAGGGATTCTACAACAACTTCAAACTCCATCTTGTCGTTTGCATAAGTCAGAGTTGTTGTGATATGATAATATGATAAAGATAGTGATGCCAACAACATCGTAGCTTTCTCTTCATCGCCGAAACTCACATTAAATCTTGCTAAGTGAGAAAGCTTGTTGTTGAAATCGCTAACATGCTGCATCATGCTCACGTTATCTTCCTTCCTCATCTGATATAGCTCCTTCCACAAATAAAATTTATTGGAAATGTTCTTTGACATGTACACATTTTCTAGAGTCTTCAATGTTTCTTTAGCAGTCTTGCAATTTTTTTTTATTCAATATTTTGCAAGACACTGTCTGAGAGATTTAGACGGATTATACTAGCTGCAATCTCATCTATTTCCTCCCATTGTTCCTCGGTGACGGTTGCTACCTTCTTTTCTTTTCCCAGCAACGCTTTATGGATCTTCTATTGAATGAGAATATCCTTCATCCTCATTTGCCATAAAGAGAAATTATTATTGCCATTAAATTTCTCAATATCTACCTTATGGTTTGACATTTTTTTCTTGTTGTGTTTCTTTTTCTGCAAATAAATACGCTCTGGATATAATAAAATCTTTTCTGATGTGACAGATCAGTCTATGCTGCAACCACAGAGTATATTAAGAATTTTACTAGACCAACTCTGATACCAGTTGTTGGGCACAATGGGTAAAAATAAAATAAATTCAACAGAGTATAACAATGACATCAAAAATTTAACGTGATTCACCCTTTAATTTGGGCTTAATCCAGGGGATAAACTCCGAAAAATATTTCTTTCGCTAATAAAATTAATGGGTACAAAGTGAGAGACAATACAACAAATTGAGATAAACCCAAAATAGTGTCACACAAGTGTTTCCCGAACTCACTATTTTGTCACTCCCCTTTTAGAAAAATATCACAATATTTTTTTAATATATTCTCTCCCACTTTCTTACACACAACAATATTTTTCTTCAAAAGAAATTGATCCTTTGTCTTTGCTTCTCTTCTTGTTTTGGTGCGTTAATGTTTTTCCAAGGCAAAAACATTGTCTATTTATAGGTAAAATTGACTATCAATGTTAGATGCATTTGTCAAATGTGGTTGCACTTAACATTTGTGGTTACCTACCAATTGTGGTTACACCTACCATTTATGATTGCACCTAACATTTGTGGTTATACCTAATATTTTTATTTTCTTCCTCTTCAATGTAGGAGTGACTTACAAATCTCTCCCTCCCGACTACATAGAAGGCTCCACCAATCCAGCATCTAAATGACAGTATTCAAAATTTTGTCTTGGGAGAATTTTCATCAACATGTTTGATCCATTTTCTTATGTATGGATCTTCTCAAGTTGTAATAACTTATTCTCCATTACATCCCTAATCTAGTGATATCTTACATCAATATGTTTTGATCTCGAATAAAATGAGGCATTCTTTCCAAGATGGATAACACTCTGACTACCACAAAATAACTGATAACTATCTTGTTGCAACCCAAGTTCTTTTAAGAACTTTTTCATCCATAGCAACTCTTTTCATGCTTCCATTGCTGCTATAAACTCTGCTTCGGTAGTGGACAGTGTAACACATTTTTGTAACTTTGATCGCTACGACTCTGCAAATGTAATCAGGTAACTTGAAGTGGATTTTCTGAAATCCACATTACCAACCATATTTGCATTTGTGTATCCAACTAACACAGGTTTTTCATTTCCAAAACATAGGCATATTTTGGAAGAACCTCGAAGATACTTGAAAATCCATTTCACTGTAGCCCAATGTTCCTTTCCAAGATTTGAAAAGGAATCTACTTATAATTCCAACTACATGAGTGATATCTGGCCGTGTACAAACCATGGCATATATTGGACTTCCAACTACTGAAGCATATAGAACCTCTTCCATCTTTTCCTTCTCTTTGTCTATAGAAGGACTCTACTTAGAACTTAGCTTAAAGTGATTAGCAAGATGACAATTAATCACTTTAGCCTTATCTATATGAAATCTCTGAAGTACTTTCTCAATGTACTTCTCCTATGACAACCATAATTTCTTGACTGCTCTATCTCTAATAATAATCATGCCAAGAATCTGCTCTGTTGGCCCCAAGTCTTTCATGGCATAAGACTTACTCAACTGCTTTTTCAAGTTGTTGATTCTGAAAATATTTCGACCAACAATCAGCATATCATCTACATAGAACAAAAGAATAACGAAATCACCATCAGAGAATTTCTACACAAAACACAATGGTTTGAAGTAATTTTTTTGTAGTCTTGCTCCCCCACAACAGACTCAAACTTTTGTACCATTGTCTTGGTGCATGTTTTAAGTCATAAAGGCTTTTCTTCAATTTGTAGACATAATCTTCTTTTCCCTTTTGCTTGAAACCCTCTGGTTGCTCCATGTATATCTCTTCTTCCAAGTCACCATGTAGGAAGGCAATTTTGACATCCATTTGCTCAACCTCCAAGTTAGCACGGTACGGATGGATGTCATTTTCACAACTGGGGAGAAAATCTCGTCAAAGTCAACACCTTTTCTTTGGGTGAATCCTTTGACAACCAGTCTAACTTTGTATCGCGGACTGGAATTGTGTCCTTCATGCTTCACCCTGAATACCCATTTATTTTTCAAGGCCTTCTTCCCTTTGGGTAGCTTCATGAGTCCAAAGGTTTTGTTCTCATGTAAGGACTTCATCTCATCTTGCATGGCTTCAATCCATTTTTGTTTGGATTTGTTATCCATGGTCTCTTCATAACTCCCATGTTCTTCCCCATGAGTGAAAGTTACATACTCATATGAAGGATATGAGATATAGAGTCGTCTCATTCTATCACTTCTTCTTAATGGAACAAGAGAAGCTACATCTTAAGTGATATGTAATTAAATTTAATTAAAATTGAGTCCTAAATTATTTATAGAAAAAAATAATCACTTTACTACATATAATTTTGGATTAATTAATTAATTATAATTTCATTTTATTTTCTTAATTTGTATATAAATTTTATGTAAATTTATTTATGTTTTTTAAAATTTTTATGCTTTATAATATTTAAATAAAATAAAAATGTAAAATTTTTATTTTATTTTATTAGTTTAATATCATTAATTATTTATTATTTTAATTTAAAATAAAAATATATTTTAATATTAAAAATATTATAAAAATATCATTGAATACATTTTTAAAAATTAAAAATATTAATAAAAATAATATTTTTTTAATGTTAAAAATATTATAAAAATATCATGGAATACATTTTTAAAAATTAAATATATTTACGAAAATAATATTTTTTTTAAACAATACAAACTTGAAATATATCATTAATATCTCGCCTCCGTAATAATGTATATAAACGAGATGTTTTAATTGTTAATAAATTTGTAATCTAACTATATATGTGATTATAGTATAAAATGAAAAAATAAGTTTAGAGATTTGAAGATGTGTAGGTTAAAAATTAATTTAAAAAAAGAGAGAGATATTTTTACTCATTATAATCCCACGTTGGTGAGTTAATGGAGAACAGTGAAAGTCTATTCCATCGGGAAATAGGGTTTAGTAAAACCAAGTTGCCAAACAGTCAAGTTCTAAACTTAGGTCAGCCCTAATAGTGTGTCATTTGATTACAGTATATAAACCCTACTAGTAACTTCTTTCTTCACTGTCTCTTATATTCTCGCAATCGGTCGGTTCCTCCTATGGCCTCTTATTGAAGAATAATGTATTCTCTCTCGTCTCTATCGTCTCAATTCTTCTTCCGTACATCTATCTCTCAACGTTTTTGTGAGGTAAGAATGTGGAGAGATCAAGTGATGAGTTTTGGATTAAATTTTCTCACGACGGTCGTCTGAGATATTACTTTGATGTTATAGTGATCCATTTCATTCTGATGATTCGATTTATTCCTTCTCCCATTATTATACTTTGTTCTTGAAACAAAAATCTATTGATTTTTTTTTATTGTTCAATAATTTTATTAACAGGCACTGTGAGGATATCTAAGAACTCTCATGAGATCTTTTTAAGGTCTATGAATTCGTTTTTCATTTTGAAGTCCTTTTCATTCTGAGTGCCTGCAACTTATAATTTATACTTCTCATATGTTAAAACGCTATCAACCTAGCTTTTCATTTTTATTATAGCCTCTAAATAACCAAATGATTTGGAATATCATGAAAGAATAATATCTTTTTAATTATTATTTTTAAGTTTAATCCATAAGCTAGAGTTGCTTTGACTAGTTTGATCTGTGAAAAAAAGAAGCAAGCAAGCATTTTAAGTTGCCTTTAAACCTATTAAAAATTTCAAATCTCAAATCGATAACATAAGAAATCACTTTATAACGCTCCTTTTTATAAAATTAAATTAAAATTGATAATATACAAATTACAAAATGAGAATAAATGGAAATAAAAACAAAAAGTGAAGACAAATATTATTCTCATTTTATATTTATTATAAAGGAAAAAGAATAATTATAACGATGAATTTGTACTGTTTTACCTAGTTGAAAAAGGTGTACTTGATTAAATTTGATGGATTTATTTTCTTTAAAAAAATTAATAATTAATTTCATAAAATAACAATAATAATAATTTGAAAACAATAACTCCTTTCATCTCTAATTTTGCATTACTATTGAAGTACAATTCTCTCTAAATGCGTATAAAATCACACGTTATCTTTTTTACTTTATTAACATTTACAGATAATGAACCTTACCTATTGACCTTTCGAAAGAAATTTATTTTGTAAATCTAATGAATGACTTGAGAGTACTTGGGAAGCCAACGATTTTACAAGTATGATAAAGTGAAATGGAACGTAAAATAAACTATTATATTATGGTCAGGAAAATACCTATGAATGTGTTTGTAGATGAGGGTTATTGAAAGTTTTTTTCTCTCAATTGATGTGGTATTTGCTTACTGATAATAATACTAATAATATTGTGCTGTTATATCAATCTATGTACAAATGGATAGTTTATAATTTCACTTTTTTGAGTGTGACTTAATGGCTGCACACAGCTGTTCAGATGTGAAAATTCCTATTGCCCTAAAACTACTAACAGCTTCATCCAAATCGTTAGAATTTACAACAATGATCATTCTGTGTCTCTTCTCTAACATTAGATCAATTACATGTCCGATAGAAGTTGTGGTTGTGACACAAGGAGGTGGACTCCTCATCATCGTCCAAAGTGGAGCATCTAACTGGATAAGGATAAACAATGCAGATGTGATTTCAGCTAAAAGAAAAACTAAGAGAGCATTATATGAATGGAGTAGTTCACTGAGTTGTCCTTATTTCCTATTTCCTATTTATTGTCCTGTTGTACAGAGAATCATTTATAATTGTGATTGTCAATTTTTAAAATATTTATTTTAATTTAAGTATTAATTGTACTCAATAATATGAATGATACATTTTTGCATCAATAACAATTAACATTATGATGCTACCCTTTATAAATTGTGGGTTTAAACCTAATATCTCATTATTTATTTTTTTCACTTTTTTTTTCTTTCTATTAGACTTTTATATTCTTCTAGGTTATGTTTTAAATACACTTGTTATTAGGCCTATTTGGAAAACTTGTCCCATCCCAATCTCATAATATGACATCCCATCTTAATTTACTCATCTATAAATAAATGAAAATGTATGCCTAATGATTTGGTCAAATTGATAATCAACCTACTTGCTCGATATTAAATATCAATTTCAACGTAACGTCAATGTTGCACAGCTGACTAAATATAGAAAATTATAATACCTCAGTGCAGTCTTCAGGGTGCAACAAACCAATGCAGTCACCCAAGTCATCTATTATAGGCACAACTCTCTCCCTAAAGAATCGCATGGTCACTTTGTTTAGGTTAAGGGTGCCATGAAGTGGCCGAGCTACTTTGAATGGCAGCATTAGATTTTCAATTCTTTCACCTGGTAATAACTAAATAAAAATGGAAAACGATGATTTATCAGAGGCGTGTCTTTCAACAACTATGATAATTACACGTTCAGAGCTATGCTAATTGAATAATACCCCCACTCATGGTTTATAACTAACATACTGATGATACCCACAAGGGAGGTATAAATTTATAATTGAAGACCATAGAGATTAAAAGCTGCAATGCAGAGATAAAGAAACGCATTCAACCTGAGGGAGTAGTAAAGGACTCAATAATGATTTGGTAGTTCCCATCATGGCCTCTATGCGAAGAACGACCTGTGCATGCATCACATAAGTATACCAATGGTTGGACATATATATGCTAATTGATGCTAAGGAACAGATTTATTTTGTTGATTACTGAAGGTAAAAGTATCAGACAAACCATTCCTCCTCTACTACTCCATGATATTCTGTTCCATTTCGCTATAATATGTGTACAATGATGTATAGCAAGATGTACCTGACATAAAATTACAATTAATCAATTAACACCTACATTCACAAGAGTAACAAGTATAAGCATGCTATAATTAATTTGCACATGGGGCGAAATAAGCATATCACAGATATGCATTAAAAGTTCTTAAAGCCATTAGTTTCAAAAACATTATTTTTATTTTAGAAGAAATAATCACATTTATTTTCCTGCAACTGATAACCTCAGTTAGAGAATGAGAAAAATATAGCAAAATGTTTTGACTTTTAAGACTTAACAATAATTAAGTGTTAAAAATACCTGACCGCTATTTAAAGCTGCTTCCATGAGAAGTTGATCAGCTTCTTCTTGAATTGTTGGACGAATAGTTCCAGTAGTGTCTGGCCACATGCGCCTATGCAAACGATTGACCATAGCATAATCTCCACTAGCAGCAAAAGAACGCATCAAGGAAAGATAGAGATGAGGTTTTGGCCGGAAGTATGGATTCCAACTAGCTAGCTTTAGTAGTTCACCAAATATGCATAAGGCACCTAAAAATCACGAAGAAAATTTAATTCTAAAACCGCATACATATTTAATACGAATATGAATACTCACAAAGTTTTGTAATCACCCCAAATGGATACAACCCAACTCTCTGTTGGTAGTCAAACAGTGCAAGTTCAATTCCCCAACTAGTCTCATGCAACCAAATTATAAAGTGAGAGTTGTTATTTTCACTCTCATTCTTGCCAGTATTAGTTGAAAATAACTAGTATTAGTGAGAAAAGCACCAAAATGTTAAATGAAAATGAAGGGAATATGAAGACCATGTATTCACTTTGAAATGTTTAATCCCACCAATATAAGAGAGAAGAAAGATTGCTCATCAAATATTTCAATACCCTCATATAAAACAAAGATCATAGTTGAAAAGGAGATTGAAGCTAGCATTCAATATTCAGAAGAAAAAATTACTGAGCCATATTCCATACCCTTTATTGAACCACAATTTAGCAATGCATCAACTATTGCAGTGTAAGCGGTTCGATCTATCCGCAAATCAAGATCTGTTTTCATTTCTAATACAATCTTGTTGACGAAAATGAAATCCATAGCATGCCCAAAACCCTGCAAAAAGAACAACATTAAAAGAATATGTTCAATACAGCTCAATAAAAAACAACATTCCCATTTATAGAAGCTAAAAGGCATAATATAATTCACAAATCCAGTTGGAAGGAGAGCCCACTTTAGAAGTTGACATAAAGGGCACTAACTAAGCATAGTGCATTATAACTGAGAAATTATAAAGATAGATATAGTCACTATATGAACTTCTTTATATCAAGACAAGGATAAATGCTTTTTCCAGCCCTTCTAAGAGACCAATACTATAGCCATCTTAAACTAATAATATATTCACATCTATACAAGTTGAACAATTCATTGATCAATGAACTAAAGAACTAATGGAAAGGAAGAATCATAGACCTTGAGTAAGGTGGTGTAAGTGAAAACATCTGGGGAGAAAAAATAATGGCCATATTTCTGTGCATTATCCTGAGGAGAAGTATACAGAAACAGATTCATTTGTTGATACATGAGAAACTATTGTATGATGAAACATAAATTTCAGGCTCTAAACTGGCCTTTGAGATGCATGCTTGGAACCTTCATTTCCTTGAAGAAATGTAATGCAGCATCCAACTTTTCAGCCTTGACACAAGAAGAAATAAGAGTGTTATAAGTGAGCTTATCTGGTTGTAGTCCCAGACTTATCATTTCTTCGTGCAAGGTTAATGCACCCTGTGGAAAGCCGGTGCTTATATATCCCTGTAATTAGAATAAGAAACTCCTTGAGTGCCAAAATATTTTTCTAGAAATATTTGCATCTTGCATACATGAATATCTTGTAAGTGTAAAGCTGAAAGAATGAAATCAATATTAAGATTGTAATCTGTAGAACATGGAACCTTCATTAACAAATTGTATACTGTTACTGAGAAGCTGCCACCTTCACGGAGCAAAAACCCATGTCGTGCAAGAAGTCCACTTGCACGGCGCAATTCTCCTGCACTACAATGATTCGGACAGACACATTAGTAAGTACGAATAGGAGGCTCATAAACCAAAATGTTACGACAATAACCCAGTATGTTGAAATAGCAAACGGGAGTAGGAAACAGAGTTCGACTCACATGCCAGCCATAACTCATAAAAAGGAAATGTTTCTCAATTCATAATTCCATTTGAAGCTTTATATCTCACCATTAAGATTTAAGCCAAAAGACAGGAAAAAGAAGAAGTTTAGTTTGAGTTTGAACTAGTGATACTGACCAGCTTCAACTAGAGCATTAAGCAAACCGAAGATAAGCTGGGGAGACAAATTGGGACTTCCTACAGCAGTGCCATGTTGCAAAGATTCTAGTAACTGAAAAGCTTCATCAATCCTTCCGGACTTAGCCAAACCCTTCATCACAATCCAGTACCATAAGAAATAAGAAATTGTTAAAACAAACAAAATCCTTCAAGAACCTCACACTCACAATGATATACTGAACTACAAACAAAACTAACCGAAATGTATCACTGATATTGCTCTCAATGTAATCCTAGTAATTAAAAGGAAGTAAGACATAAGTAAAACAAAGCAACCTTAATTAAGGGGAAACCAAATGTGGTAGTACCTTCAATAGCGTAGCATATGTGATAGTATCAGCCCCACAACCTTGTGAACTTGACATTTCATCGAATATCTTGCGAGCAGAATGAATGTCACAGCAATGCACACAAGCCTCCAGCACAGCGTTCATCACTATTGTGTTCAACTTTCCATATCGTCGTTTGGCCAACTCTATCTCCTTCATTATCTGCAAAGATTCATAAAAACGAAAACAAATAATTAAATGTATCAACTAAAGTGATTCAAATATATTTAAAATTTCACAACTTAGCTGCGAGGAAATTCTTCTTCATATACACTTGAAAAGAAAAGAAATTATCAGACCTGTTGAAGCTGTCTACGGCGAGTGAGATGAACGATGCGGGAGGTGAGACGCTTGAGATTGAGATTTCGAGGAGAGGTGGTCCGGAAGCTACGACGCCGTATCGGCGCATAAGAAGATGAAGATAAAGATGACGACGACAAAGAAGAAGAAGGAGGAGGAGCTAATGTGAAAGTGTGAGTAGCCCTCCATGGAAACAAATGAGATGGCGAGAGCACGTGAATTACTCCATGAGCTGTCGCAGGACTAGTGGCCATGTTTACACCTCTGCCTCATCAGTCGTGAAACATCCAGAGCATGAGATAAATACTTCTTTTTATAGAAGAAAAGAAAGAGAGAGTTCGTGGATACTAAAATCACATATTTAGAATTTGTCAGAGTAAATATTATCTTACAAAATTAAATCATTTTTATAATTTTAAAATAATTATAGTACATAATAAAATATAAAAATTATATTGATATAAAATTCTGTAAAATTAAATAATATTAGTTATTATTATTTATTTTATTTCATGATGGTTAAGAGAAGTCTCATTCGAATTAAAATGGATGATTATAGTTGACAGCTTTAGGGCTTTAAAAGACCAATGGGCTAAATCCATATAATTTAAGGGCTTGGACCATCCCGACAAAAAAATAAAACAAAATAAAGTAAAAATAATAATAAACATCTCGAGGATGATTAGGAGTGTGCATGTAAATTGAGTTTTGTTCAATTTTGAATCAAAAATTCTAATAGAATAAATGTATTTATTTATTAAAAATAAAAATTGAATCGAATTAATTAGAGATACAAAATTAACCAAAATTAAACTAAAAAATTTAGATTGTTTTAGAACTTTTTATTTTTATTTTTCTTTAAACTGACATATATATTTATTTTGTCCTTCAATTTGTTAATACAAGGTTTATGTTGGGAAAATCGGGTATATTTTCCCTATTTTAAGTAATTATTATTCACTTATGATATAAATAAATAGAACTCAAACTAACCCGCCAAAATAATGCTATTGGAAATATAATGCTAAAATAAACTAAAAGAGATATTGAAACAGAAATATTAAAGCAGAAAAATAATAACACCAGAAATTTAACGAGGTTCGGTATAGATGTTACCTAGTTCCTCGGGCGTCGTTGACCAACTTCCATATTCGAATGAATGAAGCTTCAAAATTACAACTAATTGGACAAAATTGAGCTAATCGATTACCGCACAAAAGAGAGGAAGATTTACAAATTTTGGGATGTTTACAAATGGTGAAGAGGCTTTATTTATAGCCACAGCCACCGTCTTCATTCCTAATCGATGTGAGACTTTTTCTAATTTTCTCTCAGAGAGCAATATATAACAAATCTCACCTTAGCGACTTAGTGGTTTTAAATGATTTCTTGATTGCTAGATCAGCGGCCCGGTGCAATTGGATCTGTAGGATGTTAATCAAGTCCAGACAATGTTTGAACTTGATTCTTTGTTACCACGCAGTCGTATACGGGATTACTGTCGTGCTAATCTTACGAACTAGTACTCGCCTTCAATAATCTCTGCACGAAATGATAACGAACGTCAGTGTCTTTGTACGTCGTGTGGTAGACTTGGTTCTTTGCTAAATGAACTGCGACTATCACAAAAACACCTTAATATGTTTTTGACTAACTCCCAATCTTGAGCAAACTCGTAACCAGTGAATAGCTTCTTCTGCACAGCCATATACTCTGCCTGCATAGTAGTAAACAGCAAGCGTGGACTGCAAGGTAGACTTCGGCCGGTGCTCTGGCAGTAAACACATAACCCGTAGTTGGCAGCTTATCTAAATCTCTGCGTAGTCAAAATCTGATACAATATCCATTGCGTTGACGATGGTATTATCCTGTTTGAAATACTAAACCAACGTCTACGTGTTATAATATATCGTAGAATCCATTTCCTGACCAATGTCCTTTACCAGGATCGTGCATGTACGTGCATATACGACAAGCCATGTGAAATGTCGGGTCTTGTACGCCATTGCATCATCGAGCTATAGCGCATTTGCATATGGTACCTTTGCCATATATTCTCGTTACCGTCATTCTTAGGAGATAATTGAGCAACTAGCTTAAATTGAGAGCTAGCGGAGTACTTACAGGTTTTGTCTGTTCATTCATACCAAAAAACGTTGTAGTGTATCCGCTTCAATATTGACTCTAGGTAAAACCTAAGCTTCCTTCTTCTGTCTCTCTTGCATCTCCATGCGAGAATCTTCTTTCTCCCAATCTTTCATCTCGAACTCGACTTGAGTTCGGCCTTGACTTTTCAATTTCTACTTGGCTCTTTGATCTGATCAACGTATCATCGACGTCTGATAGGAGATAGATGAAAGAACTCGTTTATAGCTGAAAATACACCATGATGATCATGTGTGCTTACAGGTATACTTTTTGTTTGCAACATAAACTAATCAAATCGTTTGTACCATCTTGCGCGGAATTCTTGATCCATACAATGATTTGTTAAAACTTACCTGAGCCAATTCTCTTTACCGATGTGTAATGAAGCCATATGGGTGAGACATATAGATCTCTCTTCTAAGTCAGGTGTAGAAACACGGTTTTCATCAAGTTGAACTAGTTCCAAATCGGCTGTGCTACCAAGGCAACAAAATTCTAATGGAAGAATGTTTTACAATACAGGAGAAAAATACCTCATTATAATCGATTCCCCTCGCCGAGTAGCCAACCCAGCAAACCTTGCCTTGTAAGCGAATACCATCTTTGTTAGGAAATCCATCTTTCTTTGCATACACCCATTTGCATCCAATTGCCTTCTTTCCTTTAGGTAGTTGTATCGACTTCCAATTTATTCTTCGAAGGGACAAAAAGTTCTTCATCATGGCTTCCATCTTTCAACGGAATCAGATTGCTTCTTTATATGGAAGGAATGCCTGTTGAAAGTGCCAGGCCGCGTATTCTTAAAGCGAGCGGTAGGTCTTCAAAATCCTTGTATCGGCAGGTACATGACGTTTTGTCATCGCTATCAAGCTGATTTCTTCTTGTTCTTGTGGAGGTTCTTGGGTTAAAACCTCTTCGTCGATTCATCTTACGTCGATGGAGGATCAAACTTGTCTTATCTTCGCTAATGGATTAACAATTTTGCTTTCAAACTTCACTTGTTTCGGGTTTGCTCCGCTCTTTCTAAAGTGCCATCAATCTTCTTAGTTACCTTTCTCGACAATGCGAGATTCATCAAAGTAACATCTACTGTTAAAATTATCCTTTTTAGGTTTGAGCACCGATATCCGCCCAGAACCGGAAGGGATCCCAAAAAAAAATGGTTTTCTTGGCTCTTGGAATTGACTTTGATTCATTACATGGTAGTATGCAATTAGAACCAAACCGTATGTAAGAAATCGTAATCTCTACGCGAGTTTTCCGGACATTACCTCCATGGCGTTTTGCATGAAGCGACGATGGTAGATGGTTGGCAGATGGCATGCATATGTCACGGCCCTCGGCCAATCTTTGCTTGCCTAAACCATCATTTGACAACGTACAGACATTTTCCGGCCAAAGTGGATTCATACGTTCTGCAGCTCCGTTTTGTTATGGTGTTTTTGAATAGTGAAGTGTCGCACTATCCTTCTTCTTCCTGAAACTTTCATAAATGGATCATTTGTGTACTCGGTGCCATTATCGAGACCTCGGCTTGATCTTTTTACGGTCTGAGTCTCGATCATCTTCTTCCACTTGAGAAAAATACCTAACACTTCATCCTTTTCTTAAGGATACCTGCCAAACTCTTACCGGAGAAGTCATCAGCGAAAGTGACATAATAATGTTTGCCAACATGCATGGATGGAGTTCTTGTTGGCCCCCACATCGGTATGGATGTAATCCAAAATTTCCTTTTGTATTATGAAGAAGCGGTGCAAAGCTTACTATTTTACCTTCCCCGATACACAATGCTCCGAGAATTCCAACTTATGGGTTCTGCGCCTTTTAACAAGTCTTGCTTTACTAGAATCAGTAAAGTGTTTTCACCGACGTGTCCCGGCACGTATGCCCGCAACTTGGTAGTTTCTAAATCTCTTTCTTCATCGAAATTGATGCTGTCAAATGTGTCCCGATAACCGTACTACCAAGGTAGTAGTACATGTTATTCTTCAGAACACCTTTCATCGCCACAAGGTGCCTCACAGAGTAACCTTGATGCCCCATTTTGTATAGTGTCACGGTGAAGCCTTTTTGAGTCTAAGACTCCTTGACAATGAGATTCTTGTACGTATACGGAACATAATGAACATACTGTCAAGATCCTGGTTGAACCATCTTGATTTTTCAAATGAATTGTACCGATTCCCTGAAAACTTTGCATGGATAATCATTACCCATGAAAACAACTCCGCCATCTAGTTCTTCGAAAGTTAAAGAACCACTCCTTGTTAGGAGACATATGGAAAGTACATCTTTGAATCAAAAAATCCAATCAACTAGGATGAGATGATGTTGTGAACGGGCAACGAATGCAAAATTTGTATACTGAATTGCTTTCATTACACATGCATCAGATTTGTCTGACTTTTCCTTTCTTTTACGACTTGAGACAATTTTTTCTTCCAATGGCACTTTCTGGCGACAAAAGGCATTCATCTTTACCAAGTCTTCCTTTTGATAGAGATACCTCTCCTTCCCTTTATGTTGTGTTTGCGGACGTCCTCTTACAGACAATGATACTCTCTGCTTCTTTCTTGCTTTCTCTTTTATCTTTCTTTCTAATTTCATAACTATACAAAGCAATTACAAACTTCCTCAAAAGACACTTTATCCTTCCCAATGAGTAAGCTCGTAATAAGATGATCAAACTCATCGGGAAGGGAGGCTAACAACTTATCGAGGCTAAATCTTCATCTTTAAAGTTTCATCCATATTTAACAAATGCTGCTACTAATTGATTAAGCGAGTAATGTGGTGGTTTATTGTAGTACCTGGAAGGTATTCAAGCGGGAACAACTTAACTGCTCGAATAGAATCCGGGATTTTGTCGCTATTCTTCTTCATGAACTTGTTCTCCCGCGCCTTCCGACTTACTTGTGGATGTCTCATCGTGAGCGTGTACTTTTGTTCTCTTGAGACACCGAGCAGGTGTACCACATGCCCCGATCGGTTGATATTTTTCCACCCTTTCTACTTCATCTACTCCATCTAGTTTCTCTTGATAGCGATGTCTGAACCTTGTTGAAACAGGCGTCTACTTTCGCCTTGCCACGTACCGGCTCGGCGGGTTCCGTCGAAACTTCTCCACGCCGAACCTTGCATTCATCGCATGGATTCTGCTTGGCGTGGATAGTGGCGCTTTGTTTGAAAGAAATTTTTCTTCGCCATTTCTTCAAATTACAACAACTAGTAACTATATTCCAATAGCAAACAAATGGAATACAAACAAATGCCTAGGTAGAAAACCTTCGGCTCACGATACAAATTGTTGGGAAAATGGGTATATTTTCGCACTATTCCAAGTAGTTACTATTCACTTTATGATTTAAATGAATAGAACTCAAACTAACTGAGCAAAATAATGCTATTGGAAATATAATGCTAAAATAAACTAAAGCAGATATTGAAACGAGAAATATTAAAGCGAGGAAAAATAATAACACGAGGAAATTTAAAGAGATTCGGTATAAATGTTACCTAGGTCCTCGAGGCGTCGTTGACCCAACTTCCATATCTTCAAATGAATGAACTTCAAAATTACAATAATAGGGCAAAATTGAGCTAATCAATTACCGCACAAAGAGAGGAAGATTTACAAATTTTGGGATGTTTACAAATGGTGAAGGAGAACTTTATTTATAAACAAAAGCCATCTTCGTTCTAATCATTGTAAGACTTTTCTAATTTTCTCACTAAGGAGTAATATATAACAGTTTAAGATTTACATTTTTGTATAATTTATGCAATATAATAATTTATATTATTTAATTAATTTAAATGTTTCTTTACATGCTGTACTTACGAGAAAAATCATCTAAAATTGTAGAGGATTAAGATGATATATTTGGACTATGAAATTTTGAAAATACTAAGGAATAAATAATGAAAAAATGAACTAAAAATAAATAAAAATTTAAATATAATAAAATTAATATATATATATATATATAATTAGTTCAACATTTAAAATCAAATTAATTCTTACTTGATTAATTTTTTAAAAAATTAACTAAATAAAACAATTTAAAACAAATAAAATTGAGTTCGAATAATTACATTATTTAATTTGAGTAATTTTTTCACAACCCAATCTTAATTTAAATTATCAAGCATTTATCACGAATTTAACTACACATCCTTATTTGTTTAACAAGTTTAAATAAATATACTTCAATTTAAACTACATGTAATTAAAAGGGTACGTGTCTAACGAGTGTAAGTAAATATAATTTATTTTTTATGTCTTTTTTTTGAAGATACTTTATTTAAAAGATAGTTATCTAACAAAATAACTTTTCTTATAACTTTCGTGATAACGTAAAACTTAATAACATTGTATTCATCATTTCTCTCGAGGTATGCTTTTTATGTTCAATAATTCCATTTCTTTTAAGTCGCTTTAAATATTAAATATTCAATATTCAATAATTTTAATTCAAAAATTAATTATCATTAAGGAATTGTTTTAACAATTTTAATTCAAAAAAATTCAATACTATATACGTATAAGAAAAAAACATCTAGAATTGAAAAAGATTAAGATGATATATTTATACTATTAAATTTTGAAAATACTAAGGAATTAATAATAAAAAAATGAACTAAAAGAAAAAGAAAAATAAAAATTTAAGTATAATAAAATTAATACATGTGTATATGTATATGTAAATATATAACTAAGTTAGTTCAATTTTAAATGATTTTTAACATTTCGAATCAATCTAATTCTTAGATGATTAGGTTTTTAAAAATTAAACTAAATAAAACCTTTTAAAATAAACAAAATTGAGTTTGAATAACTAGATAAGGTGATTTGAGTTTTTTTTTTCCAGCTTATATTTTAATTTAAATTATCAATTACATTCTACGATATTTCAATTTAATTGATAATTTAAATAAAATAACACTTCAATTTTTTTTAATAATAAAATTATATAAAATGTGTTATTTTTATAATTATAAATTATAAATATATTATTTTTTTAAAAAAATAATTCACATACCTTATCATATTAAAAGAAGTTAGTTGGAAGAAGAAAATAAAAGATAACTTAGCATATTAAAAGAAGTTAGTTGGAAGAAGAAATAGTAAAAAAGAGAATGAAAGAAAGAAAGAAAGCAATGATATCATCTCAAAAGTAAATGTTAAATTACGCAATTCTACCTCAAACAAAAATTACACACTTTCTGTTCAATTTCGTAAGCAATTTTTGAGCGTGGAAAGAGGTTAAGAGTCGAACTTACACATACGATATTATAAGCTATAGTCTCGCGTATATTTTTGTTTACAAAATTATGATAAATAAAATCATTTGAACTTATAATCTATTAATTGTTTAAAATATATTAACCTAAATTTACTTAATTGATTACGTGGATATGAAAATAATATATTAATTAATTAATTTACTTTAGCTAAAAATAATCATAAAGACGACACCAAAGTTCTACCTAACTTTTGCAATCGATATTACTTTCATCAATATCACAGCTTTGAAAAACTAATGGTTGCTGGGAAGGGGGTACCTACGAAAAAGATGTTGATTTAAAATAAATTATAAATTATTTGATGAGCATGAATCCAATTAATCATTGGTTTCTCACCACAATAAATTTTAATAATAATAAAAAAACATATATTAATGATTATTTGAAGTAAAAAGTCAAAGTGTATGGGATTTGCCAAACTTTTAAAATCATGGTAGTTGGTAGTAACAAAATTTTTAAGAGAACAACAAAAATATAGTAACAAAATTGAATGATAATAATTTTTTTTATGAAAAGAATAAAATATAAATAAAAAACTACTAAAATTCAACATTTTAAACTCATTTAATGTTAACATTTATTTATTATGACTTTTAAGATGCTAATTAATTATTTTTATATTAAATATTATTTTGTAATTTTAATTTAAAATATTATGTATAAATAATGAATTACATTATTAGTTATATTTAATTTTGAATTTTGAAAAAATAATTTGAAAAATTAAAAAAAATATATCTTAAAAATAATAACAAAAATAGTATCATAATAACATCAAACAAGATATATTTAGAAGATATTTAATATTAAACGAATTAAAATAAATAAAACGAATTTAAGATTTATATCCAACGAATGTACCAGTAAAAAAATATTCTTAATTATAAAAGTTTATAAAATATTGAAGGGAGTTAATATGTTATTTTCAATTTTTGTCAAGTTATAATATAATAAGTTAAACAAAATGACCAAGTATGTAATCGCGTATAAAAATAAAGTGTGAAAATGAAAGAATAATACAATATTTTTAGGTAAAAATAACCTATGATCGAATTGACTAAGTTTTTACTATGAAAATCAAATATTCAAGTATTAATTCGGTATATTGCTATCCTCTTTAAGATACTACCATAATATACCTTACTTACGAGCTCATACTCATTCTTTATAGTTTATAATGTTAGAATGAGTGGAATTCAGACCAATATTCTAATTAGTTTTCTCGTCAATCATATATGTCCATAAATCAATTACAAAAGAGTTAAAAGAAAAACATAAATGTCTATGTGTGTTCTAGAATAAATTTTATAATAAATAAGTACGAGTTTAATAAAATAACTTCTTTAAAATGTATATAAATATAAAAAATATGAATAAAATAAAATAATTAATTATAAAAATATAGAAAATCGAAAGTACTTAATTAAATATTATCACTTGTTTTACATCCCTTATCACGTAAATTAATATCACCCTTTGATATAATTACCTTTATTCATCTTTTACCTTTGGTTCAGTGTTCCTAATGATGTCGATGCATGATGATGAAAAATGGTTTTTGATTTTTTTTTCCTTTCGACATTACGAGCAGTGTTGCCAATCCCAACTTCCCCACTCTAATGTCTATATGTATGTATATATATAATAGTAATAACTTAAAGTCTCAAATATTTTTTTGACTTAATTTTTTAAAACTAATTAAAAATCTATGCTTTAATATTATAAAAAATCATTTTTAAGACATCTTAAAAATATTAAAACACATTTTACAAATAATTAATTTATAATTTTCATAAATTGATTCAATTTTAAATAAATATTTATCATATTGTTCTCAAAGAAGGTAAAATACTCTCTTTCATAGAGTTAATCACCTCAAGTTCAAAAAAGATAAGACTCTACACTATATGAACCATTGTGTCCAACACCTCCCATATATAGATGTTGAGAAAGAGCTCGACATCATACGTAAGGATGTCAATCCTATTTTTGTCGTGAGTAGGTTCTTTTTTCATATTTAATGTGTCATTTCGCCTGCTAAGTTTTTTACTCTTCCATCTTAGTTGAAGAACTGAGTTAAAAGAGTAAGGGACTGATGTTTAGGCATAAGAAATGACATACTACCTGACCTTTGTAAAACCCGAGCCTTGATACGCCAGCCCAAGCTATGAAATGCTTGATCTCAAGGCTTTAAATGTATTTTACTTTTCTCTTATAACCTTTCTGACACGCTATGGCGTGTATGCCCTATGTAACCGACATATGTACATGTAAAACTCTATATATACATAGAATATCTAAGAGATCCACACATTCTATCGATTGCTCTGAATTCTCTCTAGTTTCTCTCTCTGCAAATTGGGAGAGCATTTTACCTTTTCTAAGCTTGAGGTGATCAATTCTCTTTGAGAGAGAACACTCTACCTTTTCTGAGGACGAGGTGATCAACACTCTTTGAGGGAGGGTGCTCTACCTGGTCTAAGCTTGAAATGATCAACTCTCTTTGAGGGAGAGCACTTTACCTTTCTGAGCTTGAGGTAATCAACTCTCTGAGGGAGAGCATTCTAACTTTTCTGAGTACGAGGGGATCAACTCTCTTTGAAGGAGAGCACTCTACTTTGTCTGAACTCGAGGTGATAAACTCTTTTTAAGGGAGAACGCTCTACTTGGTCTGAGCTCGAGGTGATCAACTATCTTTGAGGGAGAGTGCTCTACTTTTTCTGAGTTTGAGGTGATCAACTCTCTAAGGGAGAGCATTCTACCTTTTTTAAGGATGAAGTGATCAACTCTATTTGATGGAGAGCATTCTACCTGGTTTGAGCTTGAGGTGATCGAGTCTCTTTTAAGGAGAACGCTCTACCTTTTTTGAGCTTGAGGTAATAAACTCTACAAAGGATATCATTCTACATTTTCTAAGGATGATGTGATCAACTCTCTTTGAGGAAGAATGCTCTACCTTGTCTGAGCTCGAGATGATCAAATATTTTTGCAACAAAAATAATTTCATATTTATGAACAAGTGTTATTAAATGCATGAGCACAATCTTATATGTCATGGTAAAAAAGATATACTTAAAGGTTAATTTTGTCCATAAAAATTGAACACTCATAATCCTTATAGGTTAATTTTAGTTATTACTTATTTTAAATTAAAAAATATTATATATATCTTATTTTAATAAAAATATTTTCAAAATATTGAGTTTTTCTGAGATATTGAGTATTAAAAACTTAAAATTTAAAATTAAAACGGGATACAGTTCTATTTTATACATATAATTTATTTATAATTTTATAAATATTACACTTAAAAATTTATTTGTCGAAAGTTGAGTTAAGGTACGTCCCCTTCCTTACCTCCAAATAAATTCACCCCCTGAAAATGATCATATTTCAATGTAAAATATGTCCAATTAAATGAAATTTAATATAAATTAAGGACATTTTTAGGGAAAGATATATTTGGAGGTGAGAAAGGGTACGTGTTCGACATTCAATATGAAATTATATGTCAAAATATTTTCTTAATAATAAAATAATTAAATATAATGAGTACTATTTTTATAATTATAAATTTTAAAGGAGTTATTATTGTTATTTTCTTATAAAAAAAAAGAAGCTAAAATTCATAAATAAAAATACTTCTATCTATATATACACTTCATATAAAAACCTAAATAACACTTTATAAAGTTTTAGATAAAATTCCCTATACATATATTATAGTAATAACTAATATTTATCTTAAATCGTTAATTATTGTATAAATTATTTAAGATTCTTATTTTTTATTAATTAAATAATAAATTATTAACATTTAAAATATTTAAAAATAATTTAAAGATTACTTAAAATATTATTTTAATTAATGTTCAATTTTTTAGATAATAATAATACTATAATTTTAATTCAAATAAATTTAATATTAATTATTTTTAATATTTTAGTAAATTACATATAACACATATAACACATGTGTTTATTATATAATTACTGGTAATACTACGAAGTGTACTTTCCTAATAGATATACTATATTAATGAGTTTAGTATTGTCTTAAAACAATTTAATCTTACATGCTTAGAGGAATTTATAATAATTTACATGTAAAATATACGAAATTTGTAGCTAGTAAAAAAACAAAAAGATGCACATAATATTCACAGGAGTTTTTATTCAGTTTGCATCTTACAGTGGAAAAATTATATATTATTTTACGAGTAAATGATATATACTTTCTATCAATTATATTAAAAATAAATTTAATTATATATATATATATATTAAATAAAAAATATTTACATTTGTCCAAAATTATATATAATTTATCCATATTTGAGTACTATTTTGGCCAAAAATTAAAAGATAATTGGATAATTGATATGATAATTACAAAATTCATCTCTCATCTCAGTTTCTCTATTCCACCTCTAGTAGCACGACCCTCTTGGCCCGTGGTTTCAATGATATAAATGACTTGTTTTATGCTAAAATATTTATATGATATTCTGTTAATTTATCTTGTTATATATATTACTAATAAATTAGAATGGATATTTTATGGGTATATTTTAAATTTTTGGTATATTTTAAGAAGTTTTTTTGACAATTGTTGTTTGTATATTCATTTAATTATTAGTAAATTTTTCTCGGTGTGTCGTCGTCAGTGTAATAAATTTTTCACGTTGAAAAATTAAACCACTTAAATCATTGTGTGTGCCATTCATTTTCTTACTGTATATTATTTTGTTGTTAGTTATTATTATTAATTTGTGTAATTAAAATTGGACCCGATATTCGCTTCCATAAGTACTAATTTACAATATTTTCTAATAGTATTAATAATAAGATAAAATCGTATAAGTATGAATCGATTTGATATTACATTATTAATTAAGTTTAATTAACTTTTACGTTAACTCATTTTTAGGAAAAATAAACAATAAACTTGGGTTGAATCAGTAGATTGTATCAAATAAAATAAACAGTCATACACAAAGAATTGAAGCAGTAAATATAATTGATACGATCAAACTTATGAAAACTATTCGCCTTATATTCTTATTCTATACAGGAATATTTACTATTATTATTATTATTATTATTATTATTATTATTATTTTATTTATTTTGAGAAATACAGAAATAGATTAAGTACAAATGTATAACAACACATACGCAAATTAGAATAAAGTTTAGTATACGTAACGTATCATAAAAATGCATAGCCAACCATCATTGATATTATGTATAGTCAATCTGATTATGACATATATATGGAGCCGTAAATTGTTTGTTACTTCATATTATATATACAGAAGATGGAATAATGAATATACTATACATGCACGTTATAAAAAACGTAACGTATAATATTAACTCATAACTTATACGAGTACTAAAAGACCAAAAAGATGATCAATTTGACAAAGTTATATAGATTAAGTTTCTTTAAAAAAAAATAAGTTGTATATGAACGAGAATGACAAATCTTTTTTTTTAAATAAAAAAATTAAGATATTATATTTGTTATTATCAATTATTAATCTAAGAGTTAAATATTATAAGATAATTTTAATACGAAATTATTAATAAAAAGATATTTTAACACTAAGATTAAAAATAAAAATTAAATTTAAAAAGTAAAAACAAGAATAAATAATAAATGTCATTATGGCTATTTTGATAATTCTAAATTTCCAATATCATTTTCAATCGTATATCGAATATCTCCATAAATTAAATTATTAAACTGCAGTAGCAGCAAAATGAAAAAAAAAATGCCGGTTTTGTTTTTCTTATTATCTTATGACTTCCCAATTTCAAGCTGCAAAAGCCAACGTGCATGACCATGTCTTATGCAGTTGACATATTCACACCATCTTATCTGGTCGTTTCCTACCATTTATATAATTGATGGACAATATTCTTACAACTCTTCTTCCTTCTATGGCCACTAGCAAATTGATGTTAACCCTAAGAATTATAATTAATGTGCAAGCTGTGTGAACGGATAGTTTCGTTTTCCACATAACTGATGTGAACTAATTCATTATTGGGAGTTTTAATTTGTGTAACTATTTTGAATTATATATATATATATATACATATTACTATAACAATTTTATTAATTGCTCATACCTTTTCCCTTTAATTAACTTAATAATGACTTATAGAAGTATAAATTATGTTACAATTTATGACAAAACACACAAATAAGATACAAATAAAAATGATTGTTATTAAAATTTAAAACTATAATTATTTTATGTTTTTAAATAATATGATACAAAGTAACGAGTATTATCTTCATTATATGTTCCGCTCACAAGTAAAAAATAGCACGATTAATTGCTAAAACAATACTAATACTACTAACCAAAAAAACAAAAAAAACAAAAAAACAAATGTACTTGCTGTTGGTGTGTGTTGTGGTGCATACTGCAACAGTAGTAGACACCAATGCTCAGTGAAGTAAAACATGGAGCAGACAATAATATTAATGGAACCATAAAACATGGATGTGCAAGAATTATAGTTATTGTTTAATTTTCGTTTTCTTTGTATACATATATCTCAACTCTTGTAAAGGAACAGAACAGAAATAATAATGAAATATACTGATAATTATCAGAGAAACACAATATTTTGCCTTCTACAGGATATTCTCACCAAGGAGATCATTGGGCGTGGTACAAGGAGAGGAGGGCTATATTATATGGATGACCTCAGTTCAGGAAGAACCAATCACATGCAACATACTGTTGGTAACAATGAACGACATATTTGGCTATGTCATCGTAGATTTGAGCATCCATCATTCGAGTATTTAAAGCACCTACTCCCCAGTTTATTTTCAAATATCACACATTCAGATTTCAAATGTGATACTTGTATCCTAGCAAAAAGTCATAGGGCATCTTATCCTATGAGCATGAATAAAGTATGACTCATTTTGCTTTGGTACATTCTGATGTTTGGGGACCTTCCTCGGTCATTACGTCATCGGGTCATCGTTGGTTTGTTATTTTTGTTGATGATTGTACACGAATGACATGGCTTTACCTTCTCAAACATAAAGATGAAGTATTTGCTACATTTCACCTGTTTCACACCATGGTTCAGACACAATTTTTTGAAAAAAATAAGATACTTAGGTCTCATAATGGAGGGGAGTATGTTAATCAACAATTCAAGACATACTTGGACAACCATGGTATTCTCCATGAAACCTCGTGTTCACAAACCCCACAACAGAATGGGACTGTGGAGAGGAAGAATCAGCATATTTTAGAAACGGCTCGGGCCTTACTAATCGGTGCACATATGCCTAATAAATACTGGAGTGATGATGTTACTACAGTTGTGTATCTACTGAATCGTATGCCCACAAAAATCTTACAATTTCAGACTCTATTAAAGGTGTTATCTGATCATCTTCCCTTGCCTACTATTTTGATGCTTCCGCCCCGAATTTTTGGATGTGTTGCTTTCGTCCACCTCCATAAAAATCAACGAACTAAGTTGGATCCATGTGCTATCCGATGTGTATTCTTGGGGTATGGTGTACAAAAAAAGGGTTACCGATGTTATGATTCAATTACTAAAAGAATCTATACTACCATGGATGTCACTTTCCTCGAATCAGAATGTTTTTTCCCATCACCGGTATCCAATTACACTCTTCAGGAGGAGAGTTATGGTGAAGAACAAAATTGGCTTGATGTTGAAATATTAGACACTAGTCCAACATACTCGGATCGTGCCAATAATATGGAGGAGCCAATATCTAGACCCGAGCTTGAACTTCCAAGAACTGAAGCTGAAGTAGTAATTGAATCTCTCGAAGATGAAGTGGTTGATGTACCCCTCCATTCTCTAGTACCCAATGATCCTCCTGCTGAGAACACTCCTGAGGTAAGCTATCCTATCACACCTTTACAAACTAATGCTATAGATACATCTGTTGGTTATGTTTTACCTTTCAGACACAAGCGAGGTAAACCTCCAAATCGATACTCTCCAGAAAGAAAAGAACGAAAACCCAAGTATCCAATAGCAAATTATGTATCTACTCAAAGGTTATCAGAACCTATCAGGGCATTTGCACAAACACTCTCTTCGTTTCAAATTCCGAGTAGCATTGAAGAAGCATTATTTGATCCAAAATGGGCTCAAGCTATAAAAGAGGAATTTGAGGCATTGTAGAAGAATAACACATGGGTGTTAAGTGAGTTACCTCAAGGGAGGAAGATGGTAGGATGCAAGTGGATTTTCTCCATTAAGTATAAAGCAGATGGGTTAGTTGATCGATACAAGGCAAGACTTGTAGCAAAAGGATATACATAGAAACATGGGATAGATTATCAAGAAACCTTCTCATCTATGGCTAAACTAAAAACTGTGAGAGTTTTGTTATCTCTTGTAACAAATTTAGATTGGCCATTGCACCAACTTAACGTGAAGAATGCCTTCCTTCATGGTGACCTTGAAGAAGAGATTTACATGGATATCCCACCAGGATATATTGTTACATCAAGAAAAGAAAATGCATGTAGATTACAACGAGCATTGTATGGACTAAAAAAATCACCTCGAGCATGATTTGGTAGGTTGAGTTTAGCAATGAAGAAATATGGGTTCCAACAAAGCAACTCTGATCATACTCTTTTCCTAAAACATCGATTAGGGAAGATAATAGCCCTTATAGTCTATGTAGACAATATGATCATTACAGGGGATGATAAAGAAGAAATCTCTAAGCTTCAGGAACAACTGTCAAATGAGTTTGAAATGAAGAACTTGTGAGGGCTCAAATACTTCTTAGGTATTAAGGTAACAAGATCAAAACAAGGCATATGTATTTCCCAAAGGAAATATACTCTGGACCTACTAGCAGAGGCAGGACTACTAGATTGTAAACCTGTCGATATTCCAATGGTTCAAAATCATAAACTCGGAGAATATGTGGACCAAGTACCAGCAGATAAATAGAGATATCAACGGTTAGTAGGTAAACTCATATATTTATCTCATACTCGACCTGATATTGTTTATCTTTGTGAGTGTCGTGATTCGATTCACCTTTGCCCAAGTGAAGATCATATGGATGCGATCGTACGAATACTTCGTTACTTAAAATCCTCCCACGGGAAAGGACTTATGTTTTCAAAGAATGGTCAATTGGAAGTCCTTGGATATACAGATTCAGACTGGGCGGGGAATATGAAGGATAGGAAATCTACTGCTGGGTACTTTACTTTTGTGGGGGGAAACCTTGTTACATGGAGGAGCAAGAAGCAAAATGTAGTTGCCTTATCCAGTACTGAAGCTGAATTTCGAGGAATGGTCAAGGGAATATGTGAGCTCTTTTGGTTGAAAAAACTTCTAACTGGGATTGGTGTTGCTCATAACTCTTAAATGAACTTATTTTGTGATAACAAAGCAACCATTGCCATCTCTCACAATCCAGTTCAACATGATCGCACGAAGCACCTTGAAGTGGATCGGAACTTCATCAAACAGAATCTTGAAGAAAAGATTATTAAGCTTCCATTTGTTAAATCAGAAGATCAATTGGCTGACATACTCACAAAATCTGTGCCTACAAGAAACTTCTACAACTCACTTGACAAGTTGGGCATAAGAGACATATATGCACCAACTTGAGGAGGAGTGTTGGTGTGTGTTGTGGTGCGTCTTTGCAACAATGGCGGAGCCAATGCTCAGTGGAGTAAAACATGGAGCATACAATAATATTCGTGGAGCCAAAAAACATGGATGTGCAGGAATTATGGTTATTATTTAATTTTTGTTTTATTTGTATACATATATCTCAATTCTTATAAAGGAACATAACATAAATAATAATAAAATATACTGATAATTATCAGAGAAACACAATATTTTGACACTTGTTTGTTAATTAATGATGTGGAACCAATAAATTAAGGTTAGATTTTGTTTGCAAAATCAAAACGTAAAGAGAATAGTAAACATTAATAGTAATGAAAATAATATCACTCTTGATAGTTTTGTTTTAAGCATTAGAATTAAAATAAAGGTAAATTTGAAAACAAAAATTATAATACTTAGAATGAAGCCAAATTAGAAAATAAAATTCATTTTCTTTCAAATAAGAAAAAAAAATAAGTGAAAATTATGAATGATCATACAAATAAGTTATCAAAATAAAGCATTCTAAATCATTCCTTATGTGTGAAAGTATTAGGAAAATTGTGAAATGCATTTCATTCATTTCAATGATTGTGATCAAATCAAATACTTTCTCGGCACGATGAAATTAGATGAAAATAAGAATGAAAATAGAAGAAAAAAAACAAATACATCTTTAAAATTTTTTATAACAAAAATAACATATTTTTATATTCAGTTTATATATTTTTACTATTAAAAAAATATAATATATTATTTTATATTGAATATCGTATAATTAAATGAAATCTAAATTAAAATATAATCATTTATACCCGTTAAATATTATTAGAATACTATTTTTATTATAAATTTAAGAATATTATTTTTAAATTTTTTTAAAAATTTGTAGTTTTCAATTTCATTATTAATATGGAATGAAAAGAAAAATATTCCACAAATCGAAACATATTATTATTTCATAATATGAGAGAATGATATTTGTCTTCTATTATTATTTTTCTCATTTTTTCAACTTGTCAAAAAGTTTTATGATTAAATTTAACTTCATTAATAATTTAAATCTATTTTAATTCATAATTTTTAAAAAATAATAATCTTATTTTCATTTAAATAATGATAATAATATTACTACCATGATAATTTTTTTTATTATCACAATGAAAATATATAAAATATTTATTTTATCTTTAATATTAATTACAATTTAATATCATTATTGTTAAATAAAATTATCAATAATAAAATATTCTTATAATAATAACAAATTATATTGTAACATAAACTAATGGCCAAACTCTAGGACAAGTCCCTAAAAATGGCTACAATTAGCCAATCATTGAGTATATCAACAACAGGGTAGGAAATTGGAGGTTGGTATTCGGTTACAATATCATATAGCATTATATTAATGTAAAGGGATTAGTATTTGATAAAAAGATAGATTATCAGTAATCAAGTAGTGATATATGAATCCTCAGATTTTTTCTATTTTTATATAAATAAGTTAGGTACACATTATTTTATTTTTAACTTTTTAAAAAAAAAATATATATATATATATATCAGTTTTTTAAACATGAGAAAACACCTCTTATGTTATACCATAAAAAAAATACAAATATCACGCATGAAACTCCATTTACCAAAGAGATTATAATATGTAATTAAAATTTAGCTTTTTTTAATAAAAAATAAATATATTAGTTGAGATTCATACGAACAACTATTGTTTGTTATATAGAAAATAAATAAAATAAAAACAAATGAAGTACTGTGTTTTAACTTTTATGGTAGGTGGGGATTTCGTCCAATTTCCGTTAACAAAAAAGAATTCCTTTTAAATTTAATCTCAACGATAATGTCATCCCATCATGATTAATGTGATAGTTACTAAATTATCGAAATTATCTCTTTTTTATAGATTTAAATTTTATCTGATTCAAACAACTTTTTAGATTTTTAACCTAAATTCGATTTGATAATATAAATCTATCCGAATAAATCCAAAATTGAATAGATTAAATTTTACCGAATAAATCCAAAATTGAATAGATTAAATTTTACCGAATAAAATCAGATTAATATTATTTGTACTTACAACTAAAAAATAAAAATAAGTATGTAAAATTGTTAAATTATTATAAATATTTATATTTATTTTATGTTAAAATAATAATCTAATGTAATTATTTTATGCATAATATTTAAATATAATATATTATAAAATAAAATATATATTTATT
Source organism: Hippophae rhamnoides (assembly GCA_033030585.1). Taxonomy (NCBI): domain Eukaryota; kingdom Viridiplantae; phylum Streptophyta; class Magnoliopsida; order Rosales; family Elaeagnaceae; genus Hippophae; species Hippophae rhamnoides. The sequence continues at coordinate 73,712,652 of CM065429.1, forward strand.
TATAATTTAATAATAGTTCAGTCTGAATCGGATACAATGGATTATAAAATCATTGAATCCAAATCCAATTATAAAATTTATCAATCCAATATTATTCAAATATGACGAATTAGATAATTTTTTTTTAATTTAAACGAATTAATCAAATTATTTACTTATTTACTAACTTCCTTGCATCAAGGTTACTTAATTCTCAATTTCCTCATCTTTAATCTCCCAACTTCCTAATAAGGCTATCAACGAATAAGGGTAGAATCAAAGAACTCTTTCATACACTATTTATAATTCATCTTTCATCAACACTTATAATCTTTACAAGTATATATCAAATATTTCCTTTTAGAAATAGAGATCTCAAATTAGGAACAATGATCCATGTAATATTTTAAATATTATTTTTTATAAAATTTTAATTTTATTATAAAAGAAGTAAATAATAAATAATTTGTAATGAAAAAAATTTGAGTTAATAAAAAAATTAAACAATATTTATATAAAATGGAGAAAAATAAAATATATGTAACCATAAATACATAATTTTTTTATATTAAAGAATATTAATAGAATCTTCTTATAAATTAGTTTGAAATAATAACAATAAATTATAAAATAATTATAAGATTTTAGATTTTTAGAATTTATATAATTTTTATAAAAGAAAAATTATTGATATTTTATAGAATAAAATAAAACATAAAATAAACTATAAATATATGATACATTAAAATATGGTATACAATTTTAGAAGAGAATACAATCTTCATTCTTACTGGACATTATATTATAAAATATGGATTTATGTTTTCTACTTTATTCTTACTCTCTTTTATATTATAAAATATAGATTCTTATTCTACGTTTTGTTATCCCATCATTCCCCTGCTTTATTTTTGCTCTCTCTTGTATTATAAAATATAGATTCTTATTCTTCATTTTGTTATCCCATCATTAATCTATGCAAAGATTTGTTCCTTTAGAAAAAAATTAACCATATTATCTTATTTTTTTTAAATTACAAATATTTATCTCCATTTTTTTAAAATAGTAAAAAAATCTCATAAATTTAAAAATAATAAGTATATTCTTATTGTTACTATTTTTAACCTTTTAAGATAGTTGTTTATAATGAAATTAATATAAGTTACAAAATTCAAGAAAAAATATCATAATAAAACAATAATGGAAGGAATATACATAGTTGTTTATTTTTAAACTTGAAGGGTATTTTTGTAGTTTTGTAAAACTCAAAGTGATTTTATAAAATTTTCCCTTATTTTTTTTTCTTTTTTTTAACTTTTCTATTTATCATTGCATAAATATATTTTACATATTTCAAAAAAATAAATAAATAAATTAGCCCCAACATAATATAAAACGACATTTGCTTTCCCTAATTATCTCCCTATAAATGAGCTCTGCCAATAATCCATCTAGGTCCAACTATTAGCTTCATTTTACCAACTACTACCCATTAAAGAATTTGGTAAACTACTACTACTACTACTCCAGTGGATATGTATGAATTTCCCACAATGGCAATTCCAAAAACATCTTCAAAATCAACCCCAGAAAGAGTTTTTTATCAAAATCGCAAAAAGATCATGAGCAGCGCAGTCGAAGATCAGCATTCATCGCAGCCGTTGATCCCAGGACTACCAAACGACGTCGCAGAGCTCTGTCTTCTTCGTCTTCCATACCCATACCAGGCTCTGGTACGTTCAGTCTCATATTCATGGAACAAAGCAATCTCCGACCCTTCATTTCTTATATCCAAGAAATCTCTCTCCCTCTCTTTGCCTTACCTTTTCGTATTAGCATTCGAGAAATCAACGGGCAGACTTCAATGGCAAGCACTTAACACACGATCTGGCCGTTGGTTTGTCTTACCTCCAATGCCATCTCCAAAGCCTGTGTGTCCACCAGGTTTTGCATGTGTCTCTCTTCCACGTCAGGGAAAGCTCATTGTTTTAGGCGGTATGCGTACGGACACTGAAACTTCCATGCAGAACACCATCATCTACCATACATCAACAAATCAATGGTCCTTAGGTGCTCAAATGCCAACCCCGCGATCGTTCTTCGAAGCTAGGAACATCAACGGTCAGATCATAGCTGTTGGAGGAAGTGGGACTACCAATAGTGATTCAATCACAGCCGTGGAATGTTATGACCCTGAAAAAGACGCTTGGAGATCGGTCCCTAAACTCCCCATGTCGTTGGCAAGGTACGAGTCAGCTGTGGTCGGTAACAAGTTGTATGTAACCGAAGGGTGGACGTGGCCTTTCATGTTTTCGCCGAAAGGAGTAGTCTACGAACCTGAAACTCACAGGTGGCACGAGATGAGGTCAGGAATGAGAGAAGGTTGGACTGGAATTAGTGTGGTTTTGAGGGACAGGTTGTTGGTGATATCTGAATACGGGGATTGTCCGATTAAGGTGTACGATCCCGATGAAGACACGTGGAAGTATGTGGGTGGAGATAGATTTCCATGTGATGCACTTAAAAGACCTTTTACTGCGGTTGGGTTAGAAGGAATGATATATCTGGTGGCATGTGGGTTATATTTGGGAATAGGAAAGTTGTATGAGGCAGACGGTAATTTAAAGGTAGAATGGGAAGTAATGCCAGCTCCGAGTGCTTTTCAAGGCTATGCTCCTTCTAGTTGTCAACTACTTTATACTTAAAAAAAAAAAAATCAATATATTATTGGTGGTGTTTTATTCCCGTTGGGGAGTGGATTCACATCCGTGGCTTTGTTAGGCAATGTCTATTAGCACTAGAACTACTATAGTCTCCACTTTTTCTTAACTTTAATTAATTTATACATATGAATTCTAATTTACAGCTACACCATGTTTGGCTAATTCAGAATTGAGCATCTTGTAGATGTGATCTCAAGCAACTTCACAACTTTTAATTAGCTATGAAATTTCCTACTCATCTTGGTTCTGGCTGGTTATTGGTGTTAAGGTTACTTAACAAGAATAGGCCATGTAATATTAGTTTTACAAGAGAATAGAATTAGGAGTCACAGCACTATGGTGTGACACTTTGTTAAATAATTTTGAAAATAAAATTAAAAACATTCATTTTTCAAGAAAATTTGACCACTTATCACATCATAATTAGTATGAGCATAATTAGTATGAGTGTAAAATATAAGTGCAAAATTTTACGACCTACCGCTAATTGCTTGAATGGTATAACAGGGCAGATCAGAAGTTATCACTTAAAATATTATGCTAATTCTAATGTGAATTGTTGCGCATGGAATGAAAGGACCCTAATAAAACAAAAAGGGTAAGAGAGATAGAGAGAACAAATAAAGAACACTTACGGAAGAGTCTTTTATGAAAATTTTTGGGTTCTACCTTTTATCTTCTCTTAATTTAATTAGATATCTAATTTTTTAGTTTGTTTTTTAGAAGGTACCTAATAAAAATCAAGTTGTGCTGGGATGCCAATCGTGTCATATGTGTTGACTTTGTATTTGTTTGAAGTGTATATTCGCTACAAATTCATATATTTTGTTAATATTATAACAAATTAATAAAATGTTTTATGATAAGTTTTTTTTTCAATTATGAGAAAACAAAATATATTTACGAAAGAAAAAATTAATAATTATTTTAACTAAAAATAATTCGTGTTAATAAATAGTCACCTGTTACCTTAAGGAGCTACAAGTTCTTAAAGAAAACACAAAAAAGAAAGACGAAGGAAATTGCATAGAGTTGGAGACGTGTAGGTCATAGAACGCGGCATAAGTAAGAAAGGTCTTATGGATAAACATTCTTTCCCGTAAGATTTTAGCCTAAATTCAGTTTTGGAGTTTAATAACGGATTCTTCTAGATACGCGCTTATTACATAAACTTCCCTACTATTTTCCCAAGTCCAGAGTAAGCCATATTATTCCAGACCTTCAAACCAAGTCTCACATATTAAACCACTTTCTATAAATATAAAAGATAACCCAGCTCGCTTAACATTAACTAGTTGTCTACCAGTTCAATTCTACACAGCACAAAAGCACTTGACTTTGTTTTATCAAGGCAAATGGTTGAAGAAAAAGCAGCAGCCAAGTGTTTACTTTCTGATTAAAGGAATAAAGGGAAGGACCCAGAAGAGCTTTTGGCGTATATTGAAAGAGAGAACAGTTAAAGAAGGATGTGTTTGGTGTTTGTGTGTGATGAAGATGAGAGGCTTCTCTCAAGGCAACCAGCCCCAGGGGGCTTGTCCATATTGTGAAGGAATGGTGCAAGCTATGGACATTGAGAGCAATTGGAGGTTCTGTTTCGTGCCCTTTTACTGGAAGACCAAGCACAAGTTCTATTGCAGCATCTGCACCAGAAGCTTGGTCGTTCAGTGATGTTTCTGAATGATATGTATACATATGAGATGCCAAGATTTTGATATATTTTTTCTCTATTTTCTCTGGCTTGATACTAGATTGCATTCCACATAGCTTGTATATAATGACTTCTTATTACCATAATGAAATTTAAAGGAGTTATTCCTTTTAGTATACTTGATTATGTTTCAGGTTTGGGGATGATTGGTTTCAGCCTTCTTCAAGCCTTTAAAGAAGAAAGTGGTTCAAGAAAATCACTATACATCCTAATTCTTCAAAATTCCTCCATTAATTTATTAAAATTTAGAATTTCACATTTGTTTACTTCTAGTTTAATTTGTACTTAACAAGTCAAATCAGAATCAAGGATTTATCCAGTGAACCCATCAAAACAAAAATAACTAGGTTTGTCTAGAAGAATAACTTGGGTAAATTACAAAGTTTTAAATTTTAGAAATACGAGGATACCTTGGACTTGGGAAAAGGTTTCATAGCAACGGTTTTGTCTATTCTGTCCTAAAAGGAGGGAAATGTACATTTACTTCGAAAAGGTTCCAAATAATTGTTTTACGTCTTTGTGTCCGCATAGAACCCTTGATTATATCTCGACAAAAATCTGATTGTTGGGAATAACGTATCAAAACCATTTTTTTATCAGTATTATTAAGACATGTTGGAAAGTTTTCAGGTTGCTCAATCCAAAGTTTATGTGCTATGCCTCCAGCTGCGAACTTTTCAGACAAGTTCAAGATTTAGGGTTCTCACCTTCACCTCAAGAGTAACCTGCACGTTCAAAAATTGCAAGTATCAATTCATGCTAAATAATTCTTGCAACTCATAACGAATTACGGCCCAAAAAAGGAAATAACGACTCCTTTTAAAGTAATTATGTAGTTAAGAGGGAAACTCCTTTTAATGCCATAACTCTTAGCTAGCAAGAATAGCATTTCAATTTATACCGAATTCGGAATACTCAGAATGAACTATAAGTCTAATTTTTAATATGCTCCATTTGTAACCGCTTTTCCTCTTAAAAGCACAAATGGTAATTTGATATCACTTTCAAGGTGTCTATCAATCTATTAGTTCATTCAATATTTTGAAAAGTGATATCTGTGTTTTTATGAAAACCAATTAATATTTATTCTTTTATTTAAAAAATAATATTTATTGAAGATTTTCATAAGAATAATTACACAAAAATCAATTGTTCTTTCGATTTAAATAGGTAATAGGATCCTAAATAAGGGGTGGAAATGTAAACTCGTGTAATATTTTTGTGAACACTAAATCAAGTCAAGTCAATCAAGTAGACCTCACAATATGAATTAAGCAATTAACTCACAAGCTCATGTTCAGACTAGCAACATGCATACATGGTAAACAATACATAGCTTATGATACATGCATACATACCAATAGCTAAAAGGATTTCCAATCATTCAAGGACATCACATGTAGAAAAATGTTCGGTAAATGATAATTGTATTTTCACAGCATGCAATCAAACATACGTAACAAACCCTAATAAAGAGTTTGACACCTAGTATACTTCTAAGGTAATGAGATACAAACTCTTTAAATACTCACACCAAGTTTGTATGCAAATAAAAAACATATTAAACTAACACACAATCTAAACATGCACGTCTACTAAGAAATCCAAGACCCGATACACAATCAGGTTAAGGAGATGCCGAATTCTTAAGGACTCAACCCAACCTTGCAAACGGAGATAAAAACACCTGACAGATAATCACAGTTGTAGTGTAAATAAACATAGACAGGTAGTATAATAAAACAACAGATATAGAATGTAGTAAATAGAAAATGGGTGATAAATATTAAAAGCTTTCTAATCAAAATTTAAATTTTGGTATGTACAGATATACACAATTTAAACTCTGATTGTACCAACCATACATTCGAGAATGCATAACACTAGATATAACGAGATAAACCCACGTAAAACCCTATCTATGTGGTAACATCTTCAAGTTGCTTAAGGCAACTACTTAACAGGAAACAATACACTAAACAATAAATCAATTACAATTTTAAAATAAATAAAACCACTATTACCTCTCTCATCCAAGACCTCCATCCAAACTACCTATTGGTGCTTCCGTAACGACTTAATTCGACACACAAACCCGTCTTTCCTCCAAAACCAACATCATCCAATGTAGTGTCATCAAAAACCACGGATCAGTAACCAAAAGTGCAACAAATCCCAATCTTGAGGACCATCCTTAAACTCAAACAACTTATCTCTTATTACACATAACAAAAGATAAGAAAATTCAAAGCAACTTCCAACCGACAAACGACTCACATATAACCCACTTACAAATACCGTCTCGAGTACTCACAACTTACAATCACAATTTTTCTTACACAGTCATGAATCACTAATATCGAATAACACTCAAGGTATTAAATATCCGGGAAAAAAAGATGTCAATTTAATAAAACATCGCTACATTTTTCCATATATCAAATAAGAAGAAATGTGGGGTATTTATAAAGCCTCAAACGGCCACCTCGCCAAAGGTGGTGCCTAGGTGTTAAAGAGATTTTTTTTACCAAAAATTATTGAGTACTTTCTATAAGTACCTACACCCAAAACGAACCAAAAATATAAGTGACAACGTCGGATGCATACTATGAAAACCAACCCCACGGTATGTGTAAACATACTTGCATACAAAGTGTACCTAACTATGTACATGTGTGTATTACTGATCTGCAGTGAGCAACCTTACACAGAGGAAGACATATACACTGAGTAAAATAAACAAACACCGTGTTTTGTATACGGAAAGGTAACACAGACACGAATACAACGGAACTTACACTTACTTTTAGGAGAAGTAGTTTACAATGCATGCTTTCATCCTAAATATTACTTAAGTGCCTATAAAATGAAAGAGTTTATAAGGATTGTGGATGTCTTCACTCATTGACTTAACATTTTGGGATTAGAAAGCCCATGATTCTTATAGAATTTGACGTGATATCAAAACTTTCAATTGCGTCAAAAACTTTAGACCTCTCCTCACTAAAAAAATAAAATGAAATGGGCCTTACAAAAATAGAAAGAACGAGTGACTCCAATAGAATATAATATAATAAAATAGATTAAAAATTAAAAGTGATGGCTTTGTGAGAGAAAAATGCTCACTATGAGGGAGATATTAAAAGTAATGTCCCTATATTCATTAAGTATAATGTTATGATAAAGTTTATAAGGATTGTGAGTGTCTTCATCTATTTAGGTTAACCTTTAGGGATTAAAAAACCCATGATTTTATGGACTTTGACAGCTACTCTGATCAAGTGAAGGATTCGCTAGGGATGACTAAGAAAACATGATAGGACTCGAACAATGATTTTGCGAACGCTTTAGTTCAAATACGAGAAGCTAGAGCGCTCTCCTTGCAAAACATCGTAAAATTTAAGCTGCCATTTTTTAAGGAGAGAATTTTTGGACTTGCATATAGGCTACGAGCTTAATTGGATCAGACCAAAACCTTATTCTTAAAAACCATATTCTATTTTGAAATTACCTAATATAACTCGGTTGGAGATACGTAAGTGAATTGAAATAGTTACATTTTGAAATTCGATATCTAGTTCAACATTGTATAATTTCTTGCAAATCTATTGGAAATAAGTATAAATAGGCACGAGGATGTTATGCTAATAACCATAATCATACCGTATTAGTTTCGAGTACATTCAATTAATAACCATCAATTATTAGTCTATAGCATGTTTTCCACGGTTTAACCACGTTTCTTATTTTTTAATATTTATTCAAAAATATATTTAATTTAAAAAAATTAAATGTCAACTTAATTCATATTTTACTATATTATTAAAAATATTGACATTAATTTTTATTTTCTAATTATATAAAAGTATTGTATGTTTTATTATTAAAATTATATTTTTTATATAATTATATGCATATAAAATAATAATATTAATATATGTTCGATTTCGATTAATCATAATTTCAGTAATACAATAATCATCTCCGTCACACGCTTTTTCGATTACGGTTATTTTCGACAAAAAATCGCCAAATTTTTACGAATAACGACAATTTCAATTTTTTACGGTTAAAATGTTCATCCCTAGAAATAAGTGTGAATTTTGAAAATAAAAAAGAAAAAGAACCTATGTGATTTTACCCCCTCAACTTGTCCAACATTGCTTTTTTAAATCTCTTTAGAGGTGTTGATGAGGCATTATATTGAGACTTGGATTTGAGTCCTAAAAGGATACCCAATTGTGTGTAGGGGTGTGAGGAAACAGACAATTGTTGGTTTATCACTCCTCTTCAACTGTTTCATTTTTCGTTTATAAGTAGAGGCAGTGGCCTCAGTAATTCTACATAACAAAAATAAGTTCTCTTTAATAATTTTCTCTATATAGCTCTCTTTGATAATTTTCTCTATACAGATAAATATAGTTCTTTACTTACGTTTCTGTTTATGTTATTTATTCTTTGGTTTCGAGCAGCTTAATTTTATTATAGGTGTAGTATTCTGATTTTTTATAGTACAGTAGATTTCCGATATAGAATCAGATTCTGAGCTATGTTATCTTAGAGACGACGAGACTAAGAACTACTTGCATAATTTAGACAGAGTTGTGAAACGTCTTAAAAAAATAACCTAATCAACGATTCGACCCAAACAGTAACTTTTGTAACTTTGTTCCTTCTTTTATTACTTATGCAGTAACAAATTTAAGACGAATTAATCTGTCATGTCTATTGAAATTGTTACTCCTAATCTTAACCAACCTTTACGTTTTCAAGGGCTGCATTTTAAAAGATGGAAACATAAAATATTATTTTTTATTACCATAAATAAGGTCACTTTTGTTTTAAATACTGCTAAATCTAAACTGCATACTAAACCTACTGAAACTCGAACTAAGGATTATTAGTATTGGCTAGAAGATCACTTCTTTTGTAAAAAAATTATTCTTATTGGTTTGGCTGATAATTTGTATGATTACTATAATTATGAAAAGTCTGTTAAGGAAATCTGGGATGCACTTCAAAAGAAGTATGACACTAAGTAAGGTGGAACAAAGAAGTATGATGTCAATAGATACCTGAAGTATCAAATGACTGATGACAAATCTGTGAAAGCTCAGTTATACGAATTGCAAAAGATAACACATGAAAGATAACTTCCATACGTGTGTTATTTTCTCTTACTGCTATTCATGATCTTGTTGTACACCAAATGGATATGAAAACTGATTTCTAAACAGTGATTTAGAATAAGAGACTTACATAGACCAACCTGAAGGTTTTGTTGTCTCTGATCAAGAAAATATAATTTACAAATTAGATAAATCTCTGTATAGTTTAAAACAAGTATCTAAACAATGGCATGAAAAATTTAATAATCTTGTTATCACACATGGTTTCAAAACGAATGAAAGTTATAAATATATTTATTATAAGTCTGAAAATAATATTTGTACTATTATATATCTATATATGGATGATTTGTTTATTTTTGGTTCAAATATTCATGTTGTAAATAATGTGAAAATTTTGTGGTGTGCTAATTTTGATACGAAAGATCTTGAAAAAGTAGGTGTAATCCTTGGAATAAGGATTATTAGGTCTAAAAAGGGATTTTCTTTAAATTAACCTCATTACATTGTCTTAAAGAAATATAATTATTTTAACTGTAAACCTACATGTACTCCTTATAATGATCCTAATGTAAAGTTGTTCAAGAACACCGAAGACGATATTAGACTAATTGAGTATGCGAGCACTATTAGTAGCTTACATTATGCTATTGATTACACTAACCCCAACATAGCTTATTGTCACGACCTTAAATTTCAAATAGTGATCGTGCGACACTTAGCACAATCCTTTGCACTAAGCTTGCCTTTCAACCCAAACAAAACTCTCCAAAGAGACTTAGAGATTGAGGATTCAAGAGCAAAAATAAGAACACAAGAGAATTTGTAAATAATGCCTTGTATTGCTCTAGAGAGAGATTATCTTACAATTTTTCAAGATGAATATAAATGAAGACCAATAGGTTTATTTATAGTGTGGCTCTAAGCTTAAGGCAATGCCACAACTTTCTAGATTCTTCTAAGTCTAGAATGTATAAGAATGCTCTAGTTTTATCTCTGACATACAAGATTCTACATTTTGCCAACTCTACAGAGTCTTACAGTGTCTAATTCCTTCGTACTAGTTAGGATGTTAGTAGGCCTTACAGAGATTTCTACATCCTTCATGAACTATCCGGCATGTTCTAGAATATTCCAGCACCTTCCAGCGTGCTCTAAACACATTCTAAAGTCTTCAAGCCTTAAGTTGAGTCCATCCAACTCTAGCTCATTCTAGACAACTCTAGGCCACTCTAGAACTTTCTCATGTAGAAAAGTCTAGATCCTTTGGGCAAGCACCATTTCTTTGGATTTTAAGAGACAATTTGAGCAGGACGTAACACTCTTCCCCACCCAAGTTCGTGACGCCCTCGTCGCACCTTCAAGCTTGAACCTTTCTATGTAATCTTTGAATTGCCACAAAGAGTCTTCAGGTTCCCAGCTTGCCTCTATGTCCGGGTCATTCTTCTACTTGACCAAGTATTCTCGATAACTTGGTACATCTCTACGCCGGATTAGGCAGTCTGCCGAGATAGAGTCCACTTCTCTATCAAAGAAGGTTACTACTACGGTGGGCGCCCTCTTTGATTCTGCAGGCTTATCTTCGTCTCCACGTGATAAGGCTTGACGTACTTACATGAAAAAGCGCGGATAGATTTTGAGCTTTGGAGGAAGTTGTAGTTTATAAGACACCTTAACGACCCGCTTGAGGACTGGAAATTTCCATTCATACTTCTGTACTAACTCCTTGTGAACCTTCCGCAAGGACTTTAACTATTGAGGCAATAGTTTGACAAGGACCAAATCTCCTTCCTGAAATTCCACCATTCTCCTTTTCTTGTCAGCCCATTTCTTCATCCTTTTAGATGCCTTATTTAAATAGGTTTGGGCTAACTCAGCCTACTCATGCTATGCCTTGGCAAATTTAAAGGCAACAGGACTCTTCCCTTCATAGCTTATAGCCAAAGTATGAGGGGTCATGGGTTACTGTCCCATGATGATCTTGAAGGGACTCTTCATTGTGGACTCGCTTCTCTACAGATTATAAGAAAATTGGGCTACATTTAGCAACTTAGCCCAATCATGTTGGTTGGTACTAACAAAGTGCCTGAAATAAAGCTCCAACAATGCGTTGGCACGTTTTGTTTGTCCATCGCTCTCTGGATGAAAGCTTGTCGAGAAGTTCAAATCTGATCCCAATAACTTGAACAATTTTGTCCAAAACTTTCCAGTAAATCGTGGGTTTCGATCACTCACGATATTGGATGGAATTCCCCAATGCTTCACGACATGCTTGAGAAACAACCGTGTTGTCTCATCCACAATGCAATCTGTTGAGGCAGGTATGATTGTTGCATACTTGATGAAGTGATCAATGACTACAATGATGCTGCCAAAGCCCTCTGATTTTGGCAAGCAAGTGATGAAATCCATTGTGACACTCCATACGTGGTCTCTGTAATGGCGGTTCTAGCAAACCTCCGAGCCGTATTTCTGTCTTGTCTGATGGACAAGACAAGTCCTCGTATAGGTTTCAACGTCATCCCGTAGTTGAGCCGATAATAGATTGACTTTATCAAAGGCGAGGATCGTCTCGTTCTTAGGTGTCCGGCCATGTGAATCATGTAACTCTTTGATAAGCTCTCTCGTAAGCTCCTCCGTTTTAGCCTGAATGCGATTAGCTTTGTATAGAGTAGTACGTCGCTCGACCAAAATCATCTTGTTTTTCCTTCCTTAATAAGTGGTAAGGAGGTTTGAGTCGAGCGTCGTACTCGAGCCTGGCTTCTTTGATCCTTTCCAACAAAGGAGTAGCAGCCTCTTAGCGGTGCTAACTCTGCCTTTCGACTCAGCACATTAGCCACCACATTTGCCTTACCGGGCTTATACTCCAACCTGTAGTCAAACTCCGCCAAGAAACCTTGCCATCGAACTTGCTTGGGACTCAACTTCTTTTGAGTTTGAAAGTAGCTAGTCGCTACATTATCCGTCATGATAGCAAAATGAGAACCCAATAAGTAATGTCGCCACACCCTTAAGCAATGAATGATAGCTGTCATTTCCTTTTCTTGCACCGTGTAACGGCATTCGGTGCCATTAAGCTTGCGACTCTTCATGTCGAGCACGCCTTCCCTGCGTCGACAACTCGACCAATGGCAAAGTACGAGCATACGTGTGCGGCCTCGTACATCTTGGAGGAGGGATGCGGTAGGCAAAGCAGCGGTTCTTCGCTGTGACGACCTTCTTCAAGTCTTCGAATGAGGCTTGGCATTCGCTTGTCCATTCCCAGACTTGTTCTTTTGGGAGTCGATCGGTGGGGATACTCTTCTTGAGTAAGATTTGATAAACCTTAGCAGTAGTTCTACAAGTCAAGGAAAGACATAACTTCGGGGACATGGCGAGAAGGTTCCACGTTCTTGGATGGCTTTCACCTTGGTTCCATCCATCATAAGCTTCCGGCGTCGTTTATCCTATGCCCCAAGAACATCACCTCATCTAGAGCGAAGGAACATTTCTCCTTTTGACATATATGGCTCGTTTCATAGGGACCTCGAACACCTTCCTCGAATGCTCCAGATGCTCTTCCAAAATTCGGCTATATATCACAATGTCATCAAGATATACTACCACGAACCGATCGAGGTAGGGATGGAAAATCTTGTTCATAAGAGTGCAAAAGGTGGCAGGTGCATTCGTGAGACCAAATGTCATGACAAGAAACTCATAGGCACCGTACCTGGTCACACATGTGGTCTTGGGCTCATCCTCTTTGGCTATGCGTACCTGATAGTATCCCGACCGCAAGTCCAATTTTGTAAAGTATCTGGCATTCCCCAATTGATCGAACAAGTTAGCAATGAGTGGCATAAGATACTTGTTCTTTATTGTTATCTTATTTAGAGCCCGATAGTCAATGCACATCCGTAGTGAGCCATCCTTCTTCTTTTGAAAGAGCACCGAGGCACCAAATGGGGCTTTGGAAGGCACCTGGCTTGACATCGATCACAGCAATTCGTCGAGTTGCTTCGCGGTCTACCAACTTTGAGTTCACCATTCGATAAGGGCTGCATTCTTTGGTGACACTGCGTCGGTTCGACTCGATTTCATGGTCCACCCACTCTCGAGTAAATGGGGCATTTAGCGATGTCTCGACGTCACATCGTGGAACTTATCTAAACTCGACTTGCCGTCGACAAAGCAGCTTTGGTGATGCCTCCGTCGTTATACTCTTAAGATGGCAGTAACTCTGTACGTCCTCTTGATCCCTTCGAATTAAAGTGTTGAGAAAGCTTGGGTCGTAGGTTTGGTGGTCCCTGCAGCCGGTACCGCTGACGCTTTAATCCATCCCGTGATGCACGTAGAGTTTGAGCACGGCACGAGGAAAGCTCTAACCTGGTCCAAGAACTCACGCCGAATACTTGTCGAGAAGTCATCCATGGCGTCGCGATAAGACCAACTCGCGATCCACGAGCAACTTTCTTGCAAAGGTAGTCTTTGTAGGGAGTTAACGCTAACAGCGATCCTCATATCCATTGACAACCACGTACGGCCAAGTCTCTTTGCCTTCCAATGAAAAAAGTTATGCGATGCACGCCGTGTCAACCAGCTTTAGCAACCTTCACGTTGATGGTTGCATCTACGACATCAAACCCATGTGGGTCTTTGAGAGCTTTCGATGCCTTCAAGTAAACCTGAAAGAACCCATGCTGCACCCGTCCGTCTCACCTCCATCTTGGTCATGCATGAGGGCAACTAAGACACTCAAGGCCTTCCTTTTCGGACATTCACGTGCCCAATGTGGTCCGTCGCATATGAAGCATGTCACACGGGGCTTTAAGGCACCATGATCCTCTCTTTCCTTCCCATTGTCTCGTGATTTGAACGAGGAGCCTTCTTTATGATTTTTGGGATCCTGACTTTTGGCATGACCTCCACCAAACTTTCTATCTGTGGCCTTTGAACTCTCTTTGTTTGTGGAGTAGTCAATAAAGCTCTCGGCAACTGCAATGGTCGAAGATAAATCTTGGACACTACGTCGCTTGAGTTCCAGATTAGCCCATGATTGAAGATCATCCATGAACAAGAATAAAGTGTCATTGTCTGAAGTGTCAGGGACCTCTAGCAACAAGGTTGTGAACTTTTTCACATAGTCTCTTATGCTACCTGTTTGCTTTAATCGTCGGAATCGGCCCCTTGTCTCCTCTTCAACATTTACGAAAAATAATTGGCCTTTGAATTCCCTTTTAAAGTCATCAAAGGTGTCAATTGTCGCATCTGCATAGGTGCTTTCTTACCCTCCTCTCTCTACTGCATGGCAGATGTCGGAGACAAGTACATGGTAACGGTTCGGATCTTGCTAGTAGCCTCAAAATATTGTTCAAGCCCCCATAGGAAGTTCTCAACTTTCCTAACATTCTTAGCACCATTGAAGGTCTTTGGCTTGGGAACACCCATCTTCTTGGCCTCAATAATGGTGGTTGTGCTAGTTCCGCGGCATGGCCCGCTTCAAAGAAGGCCGGTCACCTCTCTATCCTCTAAGTAACACATTAGCAAGTTCTCTTTGGACAAGGTCTCGTACCTTGGCAAGTTGGTCTTGACTATCGATCTCCGCCTTAACCACGTCCATTTCGTTGAGGGACATCTTGAAGCTATTGCGTGGATCTCCAAATCTCGGCCTCCGAACCGTTGCAGCGTTCCTCCGAGTTGTCCCGCGGCCCATGAGCGACTCACTGGCTCTACCCTGCGCACTCCCAACACGTGCTTCTAAGCTAGAAAGCATGTCTTTTGACTTGGTTCGAGACTCCTTTGGTGGTTTCCGAACTTCCTCACGCCCACGTTCCATTGGTGGAACATCCACAATTGGTGTAGTTGGGGCATTGTTCTTCATTATGCCAAGGATAGTAATGCTTCAACCTGGCTCTGATACCAACTATCACGACCTTAAATTTCAAATAGCGACCGTGCGACATTTAGCACGGTCTGTTGCACTAAGCCTACCTTTCAACCCGAACAAAACTCTCCAAAGAGATTAGAAAGAGACTTAGAGATTGAGAATTCAAGAGCAAAAGCAAGAACACAAGAGAATTTGTAAAGAATACCTTGTATTGTCCTAGAGAGAGATTATCTTACAATTTTTCAAGATTTTCAAAGATGAATACAAATGAAGACCAATAGGTCTATTTATAATGTGGCTTTAAACTTAAGGTTATGCCATAACTTTCTAGATTCTTCTAAGTCTAGAATGTACAAGAATGCTTTAGTTTTATCTACAACATGTCACAAGGTTCTAGGATCTTCTACAGCCAAGCTGCAGGAGTCTTACAGGGTGTCTAGTTCCTTCGTGCTAGTTGTAGGATGTTCAGTGTTCTGCAGACTTCCACGTCCTTCATGAACTATCGACACGTTACAGAATGATACAGCACTTGCGGCGTCTAAAAACATTATAGAGTCTTCAAAGCTTGAGTTGAGTCCATCCAACTCTAACTCCTTCTAGGCATCACTAGGCCACTCTAGAACTTTCCCATGTAGAAAAGTCTAGATCCTTTGGGCAAGCACAATTTCTTTGGATTTTAAGAGACAATTTGCGCGGGACGTAACATTATGCTGTATGATTACTATGTAGATTTACTGGTAGACTTAATATAGAGCATTGGAATGCTATGAAAAGGGTCATGAGGTACCTAAAAAGAACTATGAACTTTGGATCACATTATCAAAGGTTTCTATTGTCCTAGAAGGATAAAACGATATTGATTGGAACACCCTTTTAGAAGACTCTAAAGCAACTAACGGTTATATATTTAGCATAACTGGTGATGTTTCCTAGAAGTCTAAAAAATAGACTATTTTGGTTCAATCTATTTTGGTTCAGATTCCATCATAGATTGGACCAAAATAGTTTGTTTCTTAGACTTTTAGGAAACAACTCCACCAATTATGCTAAATATATAGCCGCTAGTTGTTTTAGAGTCTTCTAAAAGGGTGTTCCAGTACTAACTATTGCTAGTGAAGAAGCAGGTTGGTTAAGAAGTCATAGAAAAGACCGATTTCAACTATCTTAATCACTGCGATAGTACCACAACAATTGCAAAAATTCAAAATCGTTATTATAACGACAAGAGACGACAAATACGTTGTAAGCACAATACTATTAGAGAATTTCTCTCTACAAGAACTATAAGAGTAGATCATGTACATATTAATGAAAACTTGGTGGATCTTTTGACGAAAGAACTAGCTAAAGAGAAGGTTTTCAAAACCTCGAAATGAATGGGAGTAAAGCCTTTAAAGTGATGAGTCACTCATGATGGTAACTCAACTTATAGACCGAAGATCTTAAAAAAATAAGTTCAGTAGATGATATGAGATGTATTATGCTATTTTCTATTATATTCCATATTATTAGAAGCATGAAATCCCGAAACGACAGAAGGATAGTTAAGTATTAACTCTTAATGAGTTTTATACTCTGTGAAGTGGAGTTCATAGTTATAGCAGTACTCTTGATAAACTCACCTATGTGAATATACAAGTGTGCTCACTTTCTATAAAATTTTGGACAAAATTTACTAAAGTATTCACTATACTGGGATAGACGTGCATGACCATAAAACACAGACTTTTTGAACTACACCTTAGAAAGGTTGTGTCAGATGTTGTTAGAGATAGAGTTCAAAACTACGAGTTACTCTAGTATATTCTAAAACATCTTTACTATGCAAAGGTTCAAGTCGATAGACACCTTCTACTTATGCACAATCTTATATTTTGATTAGTCGTTCAATTAAAACTATTTTTAAAAAATTTAAATGAGGGATTGTTGGAAATAAGTGTGAATTTTGAAGAAAGAAAAAAAGTGTCCATATAAGTTTACTCCCTCAACTTGTCTCACATTGCCTTTTTACATCTTTTTAGAGGTGTTTATAAGGCATTATATTGAGACTTAGGTCTAAGCCCTAAAGGGTTACCCATTTTTGTTGAGGGGTGAAAATGTAGGTAATTATTGGTTTAACACACACGCACGGGCGATGCTGCCACTGTCCGTTTGACCTGCCAACTGAGTCGAGTCTAAGTGTGTGTGTAAGTTAAGGTGACACTTTATTTTTTAAATAAATATTATTTGATTTTTTATTATTAAAAAAATAATTTTTTTTCACTAGGTCAAAGAAGACTCAGTTTGTTGGAATGAGTCTCTCTCTGCCCACGTTTATTTTTATGAATGTTTTCCTCTAACGTCTTTTTTACCGACACTCTCTCCCACGTTTTACTCTTCAACAACTTCAGTCTTCATCTATAAATAAAGGCAGTGGCCTTAGTAATTCTACACAACAAAAACCAGTTTTCTCTAATAATTTTCTCTACATAGCTCTCTCATAATTTTCTCTACATAGCTCTCTCATAATTTTCTCTATCCAGAGAAATATAATTCTTCACTTACATTTCTATTTCTATTTTTTATTCTTTAGTTCCGAATAACCTAATTTTATTAGAGATGTAGTATTCTGGTCTTCAACAGTGTAGTAAACTTTCGAAATAGAGTCAAATTATTAATTGTTTTATCCTGGGACAACGGGGATGAAAACTACTTACACAATTTGAACAAAATCGCAAAACGTTTTAAAGAGAGCGACTTAATCCGCAAATCAATCTAACAAGTAACTTTGTAACTTCGTCCCTTTATTTACTACTCATGCAGCAACAAAATCTATGCTTAAATTGTGAGCTTGCTTAACTTTTTTTCGAGGAAGGTCAGTACTTAGAGTTTTGTATTCCGTTAATCAGTGTAGGTTTCTAAGTGAGCAATGTTGCTGTTGATCTATTAAATCTCTTCAAGAGATACAAATTCAAAACGCAAATTCTGAGTAATTATTGAATACTTGCTACTTAAACCACAAATTCGGTTTGGGAGATATTGCAAAGCTACAAAATTCATAATTATCAATAACACCAACCTAGAAAAATTGAACAAATTTGGAGCTGATCCAGATCAAAAGGCGAAGAGAAGGAAGTTGTTTACCTTGTGCATAGAATCGAGGTTCTGAGGGCTTCAATACTGGAGAGTATGAGGATCGTTTTTGTGACACCAAATGGCAGACGCAGAAGCATGGCAGCCCTGAGTGACAACACTTCCGAGCGGCCATAAGTCGATGAGGTCGCGCCGAAGAACCACGTACTGAACTATAACGTCTGAGGTCTACGATGCCATGGCGGCGTCGTTTTGGGAAATTGTAGAACCTAGTTCGGCAGCCGATGGCGAGTCGGATGTTGGGTCTTTGAGTTGGTACGGATTCGACTCGTCGCCCGAGTAGAAATAGGAATGATAGCTAAAGAAAGAGTAATAGGCTAACTTCGAGGGATTGAGAATGTGAAATGTGACTGGGGTGAAGTCCCAGTAGGCCAGTAGCGTTAGGCTGTCAGCAGCAGAAGCGCAACGAATTAGTGCAAACAAACAGGCCATCAATTTTTTGTTTGCTTCTAAATTCGGAAAAGCGCCTGAGTTAATTATAATTAATTTATGTTAGCTACTTCCCATAATTTATTTGATCAAATTAATGGAAATTTCATTTACTCATTTTTAGTGTGTTGTGCAATGTCTCGTTTAAGCCAATAATAAAATTATAACATAAATCGATTGGTACAAAATCAAACAATAAGTAAACGAATAATCAAATAAAAACCACTTTCAAAACAAGAATAATAAACCTACATACACCATTTAATCAACAATAAAAATAATAATAATAAATAATCACACCACGATTAATATATTCTTTATTCAAAATTATAGAATTTTCATCAACACTCAAACATTCAAGTAATATTTCACTATAAATTAATAAAGAATATAATATATACTATTCAATAACAATATAATCATCTATTATGTTTGTCGTACAAACATCACTCAATTACATTTTAATCAAAATTATTTTCTTATGTTTCAAACTCTTCCTATCAAAATACAATTAGATTCTAAAATTTACAAATGAATTAAGAATGAAAAAAATAATACCTAAAGAAATTTAAACTCAAATTTCACCCAATAAAATCACTTTTTTTATCTATCTTCAATAAAAATATGTCGTCTCGCTAAATCTTCTCGAACTCTCTTAATATGATTATAGAATACGAACTTGAGCTTAAACATATTTCATAAATCATTTACAATAATACCTAGTCAAAATTGAGCCTAATAATATAAAATCTCATACCTATTTTAGTCATTTCGTGTAAAATATAATAATTTTCATTTGCAATGCTCAATAGATTGAGCCTGTAAAATTTCACTTCTAATTTTTCGTATAAAGTTCTCATGCAAAGTTCGTTCGAACGACTTCCAAAATATTATTATCTTTATTTCATACAATATTCTTAGTCCAATATTTAATACTTATTCACCCCTAATGATTTTCAAATATATAGTACATTTACACCACAAAATTACATGGTACAATTTACCAAGAATAAACATATAAAATATATTCAAATTATTGTTGTTTTATACTATTAAATTATTTTTTTATCTTATTTATGTAACTCAATTATTATATTTATTTTATTTATATAATTTTCTTAATTTTTATCTAACAACTTCATACAACAATAATAAATTTGGAATAACTTAAATAATTAAGTTATAAATTTAAAATAACTCAGATAATTAAATTATATATTTAGAACAATTATAATAGTTTTGTGGTATAAATGAGTTAAAAATAATTTGATAATACGAACTTAATAAATATAATAATTTAATGATATTTTGTTAGTTTATTATCTTAATAATTTCAAGTTACTAAATTTATTCTATATAAATAAATAAAACAATTGCTAAGAGTTAATTAATATCGATTCTCGCCGACGGTTCAATAATATATAACTTATTAAACTGAAGAAAGATATGAAGTTAAAATTCAAATTAAAATATACTAGTAATCTCATTATTTTAAGAAAAATACCAAGTAGACTGCCTACCCTTTTGTCATGTAGCCTTTTCATTTCTCTTTTTCCTTTATTTAAAAACAAAAAAGCATCACAAAAAAGATAAGTAGACCGCACATTAGACTTACTTTTAATTAATATATTAATATTTTTTTTATATTGTATATTATTAAAAGACTTATTTTAACGTTCTAATTCAATATTAGTATTAATTTTAATTATTTTAAAAAATGTTTTATCTTTTTTTAAGTTCATCGTATATATCATACGTAACGTAGTAGACTAAAAAATAATATTTATTAAAATTTAAGAAAAACGATATAAAAAATTAAGATTGTATTTTTTACGAGATAAAAAAATTAATGGTATGAATTTGTTACATTTTTAAACTTAAATTATGAACATTAATATAATTTATTAACACATAAAAAAATAAATAGTTAATTTAAATTATTCTAATTATTTTTATATGAGATTTGATATATTAGTGTTTTTAATATCTAATTTAATTATTAATACATCTTTCGGTTATTAAATTATTATTTTTTATTATTTTATTTTTTAAAATTTTCATAAATATCATTATTTAATTTTACATATGAAAAACTTGATAAAAAAAGAACAAATACTATTCAAAATAACTAAAATTAGCATCAAACATTTTAATGGAATAAGATTATATATTTATTCTTATTTTACTTATCAAAATTAAACTATTTGTTATTAATTTAATATTTAATTATTATTTTTTATTTATAATTTCGTGCATAAAAATAGATAATTAAGATATAAAAACAAGGATAAATAAATTAAAAAGAGAATGAAAGATCATGATCTCTTTTAATAATTTTAGACGTAAAATTATTAATTCATTAACTTAAATACCTTTAACATACAAACGCTCGCACTCCCATTCTCATATTTTTAACATAACGGATATAACTTAATAGTTATATTGTTGTAACTTTAGAAATATGAATTAGAAGAAAATTTTGCATGAGACAAGTTAATGAAAAATAGGTGATGTAGAATGTAGATAACCTGTAAGATTTTTATTTTATTAAAGATAAATAATATTATTTTAAAAATATAAAAATTCACCATCTATTAATACACATGACTTATATAAAAGAATTTATGATTCTAATTGTTAAAATAAATGATCTAATTTAAAGCTATATAAAATAAACATATTAATGGGTTTCGATAAAAATTCTCATTTGTCAAGAGGGAGGGAAAAATAAAAAAGAAACTGTTGGGCTACTCCATATGCGAAACAAGTCTAATCAAACCTGACCCAGAAACACAATGTTAGTAGTCCCTTACTTAAAATAATAAATTTTAAAATTATAAATTTAATTAACTTAGAGGATAAATAGTGATAGATATAAATTATGTGTAATAAATATGTAAGTATATGTATTATAATAAATAATATAATGATAAGAAAATATCGATTACATGGAGATTATGTTATTATAAACTAATTTTTAAAAACAAAAAATAAAAATTAATTTTTTTATTTTATATTTTAAGAAAACAAAATTAAAAGAACTAAAAATAAATAAAAGAGATTAATTAATTAAGAATTGGTAGTTAAGAATATATAATATAAATTATCTTAGAATATTTAATTCCCTAATTTTCTAAATATTTGAATCAATAAAATGTCCATAATATAATTATTAATCAATTACATAATCAATTAAATTTAACATAGTATGTATTATTCTTTCAAGTAAATTACATACCATATATTAATTAATCTAATTATACTCTCGTGTTAATTAAATTAAAAACTACGCATTAGTTTCATCAATTATGTATCACATACATAATAATCATACATATTTATCTAAAAACTATGCATATTATTTAATCAAGATAAACAAATGATAATTCTCTCAAAATTATTTAATTATCTCTATAGATAAATTGTTGGCCAAATAATTAATAGTATAAAAATTAAATTAAATAATATAGTTAAATTTAAATCATAATTGGGGTAAACACACGTAGAAATTTGAGTTCATAAGAACCATAAATTAATAAATTAGTTAAACATAATTTTATTAATAAAGTCCATATTTTTCATAAAAAAAATATAAAAATTGATAAAAAAATAAGAAAAAGAAGAAATATAATTAATTTCCTAAATTGTAACACAATTCTCCTCCTGAATCTCCACCAAAATGATCTCTTTTTAAATTTTTTTTATAATTTTCTCTCTTCTTGACTCCAAAAATTGATTAGAAAATATGTAATTTTTGGCTCATTAAGATTTATGGGAAAATTAGGGGGTTAAATTAATCTCAAGTAAAATCTGGACTGTTAAATCAATTTCAAATCAAAGGTTGATATGAAAAAAAAGAAAAATTAACAACGTTGGTCAATAAAAACGGGGCATATGATAAGGGAGAAAGACAGAACTAATCAACGCGTGCTAATTCAGTGTCACGTGGCATGATATGATTCATGGATATGAATATCTTGGTGCCTCTGTGGAAAGAATGGACGAATTAGTTGATGATGCGTGGCATGCCCATTGACTATTAGGTGAAATTCGAAACGAACACTATGTTGACACATGACATGGCCATGTGTTACCGAGTACATGCAGTGTTGCTCAATTCATCATCTTTGCTTGTGTGTCATCCACATAGCATGCCTGGACAACTTTCATGCTTGTATGATACTCACATAGCGCCTTTTGATTGGTTATACATTAAAAATTCATAAAATATTCAAAAAAAATATCAAAAAATATATTTTCATCATTTTTCACTAGAAAAATTATATTTTAATATTTTTAGCCCTAAAAGTATTAATTATTGAATAAAAAAACTAATATTAAGTAAAAATGTGCATTGATGACTCTACTTTTATACAGTCATCAGAGAAGTAATTTTTTAAATTAAGTATAATTAAAAATTCACAAATTGTCATATATACAATCGTGTGTAATTAATATAAAGAAAAAATAAATAAATAATTAACACATGATATTTTTAGTGAAAACAACCCATGTCATAACAATAATCTAAGAGGAAAACTATCGGTCTATCGGATCACCTAACTATCCATTATGAAAATTAATGTTTAATTAAAAAGATTAGGTCTTAGACTACCCTTCATAGATAAATCCCTAAGTGTAACCTAATTACAAGTTGTCTCTTCTTTCATAATCTCCAAAAGATAGATGTATAGATTTGGATCAACATTTTGATATCTCGAATCACACAAGCAATCACACAAGTTCAACAAGTACCTAAAAATATGACACAAATAACACAAGTGTAAAGTGTGTCATAAAACAAATTTAATAATAAAAAATCCTAATTAGAAGATTCAATAATAAATCAATTAAATTAAATCATCTAGCAACCCCTAAATAAAAGTTGAAATAACATCATCATAAAAAAATATAGGCTTATTAATCAATCAAATATAACCACACAATATTTGATAGATTAATTCAAGAAAGAATCTAACAAAATATGATTTAGTTTTTATAAAATGATTTTAGAGATGAAACATAAAATAATTCGAAGAATAGAATAGATATGGTTCTATAAAAAAAAGGAGTATTAAGTTGTTTATACGGGGGAGATGAAACCTTAATGTTAGGTTAAATAACAATTATCATTATATCCATAAAAACAAATCACTGAAACATCTTGACTTGAAGCTTGAAAGTTTTTTTCCGACTTAAATAGTGGACATAAAATGCGTATAGAAACTAATTTATATTTAAACGTTTTGTTCACGAATATCGTCAATACTTATAAAACATATATTGTTATAAACATTTGTCATGTTAGTATGGACAAAGTTATTGTGTTTGTTAACTTATCATTACAATAATTCTATTTTTGATATCATTTTTTATCCATATTTTTGATGTGATACTTTAGTGTACTACTATTTAAAAAATATAAATTTAATAAAATTTATCATTTAATTGAAATTTTTTACATATATAAAAATATACTTGTGATATTTAGAGGGTATCTTTGGGATAAATTATTTATTATTCTTTGAGTACATATTGAAATAATATTTTATGTTAATAAAATTTAATATTAAAATAATTTTCTTTTAAAAAACAAATATATCAAATAGAAGTTATAAAGATAAAGTAACATGATGATACAATATAATAACACCTCACATTATCAGATGTTATATATTTTCCTATTAATGTTGGCTAACACTAGTGGCTAATCGTAGTTTGTATTGTCCCATCATTCAATGTGTTATATCTAAACTTCATTATTCTTTATACCATGTTTCACTGCTAAAATCTAAAGAGAAAATCGAATGTGTTAAGATTAGATAGAATATTATATCTAAAAATGTAAAATTTATAGTTGGATATATAAGTCATTTAGATATATAAAAATTTAGAGTTAAAGATTTAATTAAAAATGTTAGATGGTTTAAGATTTGATAGAGTTAAAGATTATTCATAATTATAAACAAAACATAAGATATGAATCTAATTAAATTTAATAAGATTTTATTAAATTAAATATTATCTAATATTATTAACAATATCAAATTCATGAATCTACGTTTTTATATCATATTAATTGATTAAACATATATTTAAAATCTGAGAGAGATTCTTTAAAAGAAACGTAAATAATATAATTAATTAAAAAATATTTAAGGTAAATAATGAAAGTAATTGCTAGTTTTATTTATTTAGAAAGTAGTCGCTACTTAGCTAGTTAATTGAGTCATTATTGACGTATTAGACAAATGAATCTACATTTTTTTAATTAAAATAGAAATTATGTCACGAAGAGAGAGAGAGAGAGTACATGAAGATAATTGGACATCCACTGCTTTTAAATAATTTTTTTATGGAGAAGATCAGAGCATATGTTTCCATTTTTAAGCCATTATCATCCGCCGTTGTCCCACATCCCAATGCTCATCCACGTAATACAAGAGCATCCTTGTCTTTTCAAAATTTCATGTGATCTTATTTTAAACTAAATAGTAGTGGTGTGCAAAAAATTCGATCATCCGAAGATTCGATCTGATCCGATTCAATCCGTTGATTTTTCATCCGATTCAATCCGTTGATTTTTCATCCGATTCGATCCAATCCGATAATCGGATCGGATGTAAATTTTTTCCATCCGTTAAGTGCAGATCGGATGGCGGATTTCATTACGATTCATCCAGGTCGATCCGTCAGGCGAAATTAATTATATATATATTTATTAAATATTATATATATATATATATAATATTATTTAAATATATATATATATATATATATTAATAAACTTAATTATTATTATAACCTAACCTAACATTACCCGTATATATATTCTTAACCTAACTATTTTCCCAGCTGCTCCCTACCTCTATCTTAGGATTCTCATAACTTAAGCTAAGTATTTTCCCAGTACTGTACTTGCCTCTACATCTCGAGTTCTACTCTGTTCTACACTACTGCTTGGTTAACTGCTCATTACTCCTCATCTACTGCTGTAACTCTGCTAGTCCTTTCTATGCTATTCTTTATTCTTTTGCTCGCTTCTCTGCACGCTTGCACACTCTTTCTTTCGTTGTTCTATCTTCATTGTTGTACTGCATTCTCTATATATGGCCATTGCTACATTCTCTCTTCTTCTTTATTCTGTTCATTCTCTCTTTTGCTGCTCATCTCTCTACTCATTCTACTCCTCCTGCTTCTTTGTAAAGGTATGAATGGATTGATGACTACATTAAGTACCTCTAAGCTCTTGGAACAGATCAAAATGACGGAGACTATATATACTAGCCTGACTAAAACTATTTTTTATACATTAACATCACTATCAAAGTGAATGTACACTTAATATTTTTAATTTTATTTTATTATGTTCTAATTGTATTTTAATCATTTGTTTTTCTTTCTTTTTACAAGATCTATGTATTTTTTTTTGCAGGAGAACCATTAATTCTTTTTTTCTTTTTAGGCTTATTGGTTTATTAAAGCTTTAATATCATGTAAATTTTATATGATGTTTAAGTGACATAAGACACATAATTTTAAAATGTTAGTATAAGAATAATGTAAGTTTCATATTACTTATATATATAACAGTGTATGTTAATTTCTCTATAAATCTATATGCTTCTATCTAAGCTATATATTTTTGATTAGAGGGTTCACATTTTGATAATTTAATTTGATGAGGTCTGAAAAATTTGTTTTGTTTACTATGTTATATCAATTATGAAGTTTCTTTGCTAAAATTGAGATTGACGTTAATCTACTCTTGTTTATCTATAGGAGGAACGTAGAAATTGTATTACTTTGGTTGTAAATCTGCTTTACATTATAACAACTATTTTTCTACACAATGTGTTTATTGCATTAAGTTGATTGTGTCTATTTATCTTAGATGGAAAAAAAATACCTCTCTATATGGATAGTCCCATGACCACGGAAGTGACTACCGTGATGTTGAAAATCAATATAAAAATCCACAAAATGCTCCGCATAAACTAAAGATCTAGCATTGAATGACAAACTGAACCATACATAGATAGCTATGATGGAAAATGTAAGCGAAAGTTTTCTAAACCTCCATATTACACTTTGGAAACATTTTGATATAGTGGGTGAAGGCTTAGATGTAAGGCGAGATGTAAATATTGTTTAAGGGAGTATGTGTATGTATCGATGATGCAGTACATCAAACAAATGCTCGTATTGCTATATGCAATGTAAATTATTTCCTGGTAGATATGAGAAGAAGCAAAAAACTTTGGCTTTTGAAAATGTCATAACAAAAATGAAGGTGTACTTGTTGCACTTTTACGTTTAGTAATTGAGGCTTGTGAAGCACCTTACGAAATGATTATAATTGATGAATTGCCATTTTAGTCGTGTTGAGAATGAAGGATGTAAGAAGTATAGTAGAGTTTTAGAACTAAGGTTCCAAGTTCCTTCTCGTACCCTTTATTGCAGATTGCTTGAGTCTATTCTTAAAGGAAAAGGATAAATTAAAAGAATTTTTCTCTAAATCATTTCAAAGAGTTTGTTTAACCAACGACCATTGGACTTATAATAAAATTTGAATTATATGTGTCTCGTTTCTTTCAACTTAAGCCGATGATAATTGAAAACTCAAAAAAGAATCTTAAATTTTTGTGTAGTTCTTGGTCATAAAGGTGATATCAGCTTGGGAAATCAATTGAGCTTGATACTTGTTAGATTGGGGAATTGATAAGATATTTACTATTCTTGTGGATAATGCTAGCTCAAATAATACATTAGTTTCTTACTTGCGTAAAAAAAGTGAACAATTGGGGTGGTCAATACTAGATGGTCAACATATGCATATGAGGTGTGCGAACTTATATTCTAAATTTGGTTGTCGGAGAGGGCTTGAAAGAACATGATTCAAGCATAAGTAAGATAAGAGAAGTTGTGAAATATGTCAAAGGATCACCTTGAGGTTGTTAAAATTTAAGGATTGTGCGGTGAGAAGATTGACACTAATAAACTTTTATGTTTAGATGTAGTAACAAAGGTGGAATTCACTATTTAATGTTAGAAAGGCTATGATAAGATTTGAGCAGCTTTTGAGCGTTTAGAAGAAGATGATGTGATATTTAAACAAGAGTTCAACATTGGTAATGATAGTTGCAAAACTCGATATGTTTGATTGGTCTAATGCTTTCAGCATATTTGTGAGGTTTTTGAAAAATATTTTTATGATGCAACATTGAGATTTTACGGTTATGTATATGTTACTTCAAATTTATTTTTGGATCAAATTTGTTTCATACATAACCAATTGAGTTTTTGGTGTGAAAATCTGATTTTTTGTTAAGCAAAATGGCAAAAGAAATGGTAATAAAGTTCAATAAATATTGGGGAGGTGTAGATAAGATGAATGATTTTTTATTTATTGCAACTTTGCTTGATCGAAAGCGTAAAGAACGAGGTTTGAAAATTTGCTTGGATCTTTTGTGTGTGAAGATGATATTATGGTTGGTCATATGATGAAAAAAATTTAGACAAACTTTGAATAATATGTTTGATCAGTATTTAGTTTGTATTATATGAATGTCCAAGTACGTACTCCTGACCTTTAGAGCGAGAAGAAGTGGATAGTTGTAACATTGATTCATTTTCACTTTGTGGATGGATCGTTATAAAAAAGCGTGTCAAAGATGCAAAAAGATAGACAACAAAGCCCGAAGTAGATAAATATTTGGGTGAGACATGTGAGGATGTGGATGATGAGTCTTTTAATCTTTTAAGTTGGTGTAAGGTGAACTCATCTAGATAAAGGTTCTTTCCAAGATTGCCAAAGATGTTTTAGCTACGCTATATCAACTGTAACCACGAGTCTGCATTTTCGGCGTGGGGAGGGTTATTGATTCTTTTAGAAGCTCGTTGTCTAGCGTGCAACACTTATTTGTACTTCGAAGCCAGGATTCGATTATCGCGATAATTAACGTTAAATGATTCCATAATGATATTGAAGTAATTGAAATAGGTAATATTATTTTAATTTGTATTAGTAATTGATATAATTCTCTTATGATTTAATATTAAATCATCACTTTACTTTATCTTATTTTGTAGATATGTTGAGAGGCATTAAGGATATAACCAATGATTGAGTACGATATATTATTATTTTTATTTATTATGTATTTAGTATATTATTTTATATATATTTAGTTGTCGATTCTTAATATTTTTTAAATTATGTCTAATAGGTGATAATGATGACACGTTGAAGTTTTTCTTATTGTTACCGAGATTGAAACAAGAGATTATTTTTAAGATGTCAATGGATGTTAAACATTGAAATGATCAAATTAATTTAGGTTTAAATTATTGTGAACTATCTTTTTGTTTATTGTTTAAATAAATTGTTAAATTTATTAAAATAACTATTGTAATCGAAATCGTTATTTACTTAATTGTGTTATTTTTGTTTTATATAAGTTTGAATATTTTAGTCTTATTTTAATTTTTTAATTTAATTTTTTAAGGTTTCTTTTAATTAAAATGAGTTTATGTTATGATTTATGTAAAAAATTAATTTTTTAATTCAAAAATATTATTAATTAAGTTTATTGATCGGATTGGTCGGATTGATCGGATTGCTCGGATTGTTTGGATTGGTCGGATTGATCGGATACTATCCGAATATTTTACAAATCGGATTGATCGGATCGGTTGCGGATTAGGATGCTTCAATCCGATCGGATGTTCGGATCGGATCGAATGAGCATAAACTTAACGGTTTCGATCTGATGAACACTCCTACTAAATAGCCTACTAATTTCAAACATATACAATACATTTTAAATATGAAAAAAAATAATATTAATAATATATTTCATTCTAATTTTTTTATATTTATAAAGAAAAAATTACGTATAAAAAAATAAAATTTATACATGTTATTTTATTAAAAATTAAGAATGTTGATGCTATTAAAAATATAAATATATATATATATAACTTTTGCGTTAAAGAACATATATATCCAGAAAGATTAAAAATTAGTTTTTTTCTTTTATAGTATGCAACTAAAAGAATTATATTATTTAGGAATGGATAATACAAAAGCAACGTTTGAACCCAAAGGAAGGCGGTATTAATTTAGAGGTGATTGTCTATGCTTTTTATAGATCTGCTAGAGAAAAGCAACTCCTGGACTTGAAACTCCTACGCCTCTTGCTCTGATACAACTTCGACAATTTCTGAGATAACCCATTATTTTCTTTTTTGTCGTCGTCATCTTCTTCTTCCTCTTCTGGTTCTTTTTCATCTGATGACGATTGATCAGCTTTTCGTTCATCTTCGTCGAGAGCCAAGAGAGGCATTGAAATTGGGCTGTTTGACCAGCCATAAAAAGATGATTTCCTCGACCATTTCGAGGCTATTAACATTCTCCTCCTCTTGTTTAATGGATTTTCTGTTTTCGGCAGATCGCTCACTGAACTCGCCTCTGTTAGATTTACAAATGATTTTGATTTTCCCGAGAAATGATTCGATAGTCCTCTCCTGAAATCAATTAAATTTTACACAAAGCAAGAACTGACACTGAGATTCTGAAAACCCATAAGAAAAGAATAGAATTCCCTCTAAAGATAATATCGTATATTTACATAATAATTTAAGATTGAAGATCTGATTAAAAAAATAAATAAATTAAAAACATAAAGAAAAAAGCCACTACTTACTTTACAGGCAGAGACTCTTCCAACGAGCCCAAAGAACCTAACCCACTGCTACTATGAGTCTCATCGCTTTTAGACGACGCATCGTCGTCTTCGTCTTCGTCCTCGTCCCCACTCTTTTCCCGAGTTCCGATGGATGACGACCTATCCGAAGACTCGTCGTTCGTGTGAATTCCCAGTCCCGATCCGACCCAAAAAGAACCCTCGTTTTGAGGAAACAAGCACACAGCGTGATTATCCTGCGCGGAGTCTCTAACGTACGCCGGGTTTGTAGAAACGTTGATGCAAATTGATGGAGTGAGCAATACATCCATGACCTCAGCCCAAGTATTTTGACCCTTTTCGTCTTTTCACTCCCAAGAAAAGCTGGGTCACTCAGTTGGTTTGTAGGATTAAAAAACTAGTAGAAACAAGTTTGGATACAAAATTAACCCTCCCCAATACGTCTTTTCCTGCGTTCGAGCTTCCAAATCAAAGGGACTTGTTGTCATAAATTGATAGTAAACAACAGAGACAAAGATGGAGAAAAGCAGAGGGGTGTGTAGGATAAGGAAGAGAGTTGGACGGTGTTTAACTGGTTGTAAAAGAGGGACAGCCAGCTGAGACTGTCTTTTGCCTTTAGTTAGAGAGAGAAAAACAAGCGAGAGACGGAAGGGAGAGAGGCAAATTACCATAGATAAGAGGGAAATGCGACTGTAGATGAGGAGAGATTATACATCACTCAGCTCTAAATAATTTGTCTTAATAAGTCACATAATATTATTTATTAATTTTATAAGTTATGTTTCAAAAAATAATGAATAATTATATTTTAAAAAATTTATTTTTATCTCTTAATTTAAAATAACATGATTCAATTTAAATAAGAATGTAACATGGTTTAAAATTTTATAAAATTTAAATAAATTATATCAAATTATTATTATCTATGTATTAAATCTAATCTAATTTATAAAATCGTTTTAATTTTTTATAATTATTTAAAATAAAAATATTGAAATATATGTTAAAATTATTTTATATTATCATATTATGAATTTTTTTTACTCTAATTAAAAATATGATCATTTTAATGCAGAAAAAAATGTTATTTTTAAGTGTTAAATTTAAAAACATCAAATTAAATAATAATGAATTTATTAATAAATTGTATATTCTATTATACTTATAATATATATATATATATTAGTATAAATGATCATATTTAATTTAAATAATTTAATTTTTTTTAAATTAAATTAAATTAAATTGTCCGTACTAATCTAATTTTATAATCTTTACTAGTTTTTACTAGTTTTGTGTCCAGAAATAAGTGTAATATATAATTCATCTTAGAGGAGATGATAATGTAGGCCAGAGGGGTAGGAGGTGTGATGATAGCGCATTTTGACACGTTCCAGAGGACGTTTGATAAGAAAAATCCTATTTGTTTTCGTTTAATGAAAAATGATATAACAAAGACGTAATCTAATAATGGATTTTCTTATATATATAAGATTAAAAACCAGGGGCTCCTCCTAAATTAAGATATTTTGATTTCTTGTTTTGAATATTTGGTTTAATCAATTTTAATATTATGCTGTTTCAATTAATAGTGGGCTTCTTCCCCCACTAAATATGGTGTCCCATGACTATTAACTTGTAAGTTCAAGTTTTAGTTAAAACATTATTTATGTTCTATTCGTAACAATGTCTTTAACATTATTTTTCTAATTTTTCTTGGATTAAATTACTTGTAAGATGATTAGGAAATCAGAAAAGAAGAAGTCTAAGGGTGAGCTTATTCAAAAGAAATGATAAATATGTATAAATTTTTATATATTATATTATATTATTTGTTATTAGTTGTAGGGGTGAGCATCGATTCGAAACCGCAAGTTTTAGGTCAATCTGAATCCGATCCGATCCGAAACAAATTATAAATTATTCAATTCGAATCTGATCCGTTGTACATGTTAATCCGAACAAATCTGAAACCGCTAATTTTAAGTCAATCCGAATCCAATCCGATCCGATCCGAAAATTATTTGAATCTGAATCCGCTTTAAATTTCAATCCGATCGGTTAGGGTCAAAATTTTAATTTAAATCTATTAAAAAAATTACATAAATAAGCAAATTATGAAATATCAATATGATCCGAACTGTTATAAATGTCAATCCGAACAAATCCAAATCTAATATAATTTCAATATATAAAATGAAAAATTACATAAAATAAAAAAATCTAAAATAAAAATATTTTTAATAAAAATTAAAAAATAGACAACATGATTAAAAATAATTCAACAAAAATAATCAAAAAGAAAAAATTCAACATCATTACATAATTTAACTTCAAAAAATTAAATATCAATTACATAGATTAACATCAAACAACAAATAGCAAACAACGATGGTAGAGCAGTGACCGGCGAGCAAAGTGCAGCAAGCAGAATGTAGCGTGCAGCGAGCAGAATGCAGCGTGCAGCGAGCAGCGTGCAGCGAGAAGAATGCAGCGTGCAGCGAGAAGAATACGGCGTCGGCGAGAATACGGCGTACGGCAAGCGAGAATGCGGCGTCTGGCAAAGCGGTAGGACATCGAGCGACGGCGAACGAGAGAGTAGAAGAACGTCGACAGTAGATCGGTGAGTAGAAAAACAATGAGTAGCAGAACGCAGAACAGTAGAACATAGTAGCAGAATAGAGCGGCGGAACGGCGTCTGTGCAACGGCAGAGATCGGTGGCGGCGGAACAATGAACAACCGAACGGTGAACGGCGGAGCAGTAACGGAAACGGATAACAGAATAGAGCAACAGAACAACGAGTAGCAGAATAGCGTGCAGCAGAACGTCAAGCAATAGAACGGTAAGCAACAGAACGGTAAGCAGCAGAATGGTAAGCAGCAGAACTTGAAACTAGCAATGGAGGCAGAGAGAAAGATGGAAGCAGCTGGAAAAATATTAGGATGGAGACAGAGACTAGAGAGAAGGATGTAGGATGGAGGCAGAGAGAAAATATTAGGTTTTGTAAGAGATGTGCGGCTAGGTTTAATAAATTAGGTTTATTAATTATTATATATATATTTTAAAATAATATATAAATATATCGGATCGGATCAGATCAGATTATTCGGATTTGAATATTTTCAATCCGAATCCGAATCCGAGCGGATTGATAAAATCCAATCCGAATCCGAATTCGATTTCGGATCGAAACCACTCATTTTTTTCGGATTTGATCGGATTTTTCGGATTGATCGAATATTTTGTTCACCCTTAATTAGTTGTTTCACATTCATAGTGTACTTTTTCATGAATCTTTACTAAAATTTCACACAATATAATTAAGTATCCAGCTATGAGCAAACATGAGATACACAAATTTTAAGATACCCATCAAGATGAAGTTGGTGATCGAAGATTATGAAAAATTGTGACCCATTTGTGTTTGGACCACTATTTGTCACAAAGAGAAGACTATGTCCATCATGCTTTAACTTAAAATTCTCATATGTAAATAAAACTTAATGTTAGTTGTTACACAAAGAAACATTTAGTATATATCGTGCGTAAAAGAAAGTCCACGTGTCTAAAAACAGAAGACATATTAATGATATGTAAAAATGCATTAAACTGTGTATATTAATTAGTAGACATCTAAAGAAAATCCAGTGCTATTTTTCATCAAATTCAAGGAATTCAAAAATCTCAACCTCCTATGAAGATCAACCAAATATTATTGGTTCCTGTTTCTTTCGTCGCTTAGATAAAGTATTTGAGGTCATAAATTTTATGTTATCAAAGGCCACTAGTTAAGATAAACTTAGTTTAAGGATGTGCAGAGAACATATGTTGTATTATAGACATAAAAGAAATTAGATAAAATATTATCTTACCGTTAGTAGCTCATCAGGATCAAATTGATGATGAGTGATTTTTTGCAAAATGTTAATAACATCGTGGACATAGTGCGTATGAAGTAGCTCAACTTCTCTCATCTACAATTCCATCTTGAATTGTAAATGATGATGTCAAAAACTATTGAGATTATACAGTAAAGTGTTTAAATGTAAAAACATAATTCAAAACTTTGTATTTGTCAATGCTAAATGAAAAAAAAACTTTTACCACTTATAAAAAAAGACATCACACACCCTTAGAGTTATCTAAAAAAATATATTATAAAAAGGATTGTATAAAGAAAAAAAGAGATATAATAAATATAAAAAATATTGTTATATAATCATTAAGACTATTCTATACCAATCCCAGTATTTGTTAATCTATTTGAAACAAAGTCCCTGATAAAAAATCTTCTTATTCTGTGTTAAAAAAAACAAGTTATTGTAAAAACTCCATAGTTGGTGAATTAAACCTCTAAGAATACATATAATAAGAATATGGAAACACCGACTATACATCAGATACTCTTCTTCCATAATTAAATGTACTACTTTTTGCAAATAAATGTCCAAGTAGTAGATACAATACATGCAAAAGAAAAATATCAATATAAGTACTAAACATTCAAAAGAACAAACATGAGTAAGGTTTATTTGCTTGTATTTCTCTTAAAAGTGATTTTCATAAATAAATACATATATCTTAAAATTTGTTTTTTTTAGTCTAAAAGCTTTCAACAATTTTTAAATATTTTGTAAGCACTTTTACGAACCATAAATAAATCGACACTAAATATAAATTGTACAGTTGATAAAGGATTTAAATACCTTAAAGTTTCCAAGGCCAAGTTGACGTGAAGCACTGCTCATTTTTCCTTTGAAGATAAGGTGCTCAAATTTGTTATCATTATTTCACAAGAGGAAAATAAAATCAAGTTCAAGTAATTTTTTCTTCTGATGGAACACATGAATTTGAAATTATTCTAACCTCCATAGGCAAGCTTTTAGAGAATAGATAGAGGAACCACTCTGTGGCAAAAAAGAGACATCAAAACCTAGTGCTTTAAGATGAGTAACTATCCCATCGAATATGAAAAAATTAGGTCAAATTAAAATCATAATTCCGAATACAAGAAGGAGAGACATGAATAAAGAGTAAATAACCAAGTAAAACAGATGGACGTAGTTGACGATGAGACATATAGACGAAAATGATGAGACGATAGAGACAAGGATTAGGGATATGTAGAGCGGTAGAGAGGATGAATGCGCAAAAATCCTAAATAAATGCCCAATACGAGCTATCCAATGTAAGCGCAAAGGGGAGAAAAACGAAAGAAAAAAAGGAAAAAAGAGAGGGATAAAGGAAAACAAAAGGAGGAAAAAAGAAAAAAAAAATTGATAAAAAAATTTGGTGTATGGTATAGAATAGAGAAAATACATCAAATTAAATTAATAGAGAAATGAAAAAATTATAAAGTAATTTTTTTTATTTTCTAAATGAATAACATACATAATATATTATTTAATTTCGGTTTTAAAAAAAATTAAAAGACTCTATTATTTTAATTAGATCACGGTCATTTAATAATCGTAATCATATAAGTTTGTTTATATTTAAGTAATTTTTGTAGTTTAACTTATGGTCATAGTTAATGATAAAAAATGAGACTATATTTAAGTAATTTTTAAGACCAAAGATCATTATTTTAATAATATATATTAGTGATAAATATCATGTGAAAATTCAATAATGAATTAATTATCTTAGCCATTTGCAATAGTATCTTATTTTTATTCAATACTCTTTTGTGAAGACATTTTATTTTAAATCAATAAAATTAGTACAATTTTTTTGAAAAAAATAAATATCTAATATTTAATAGAGAAATCAAAGTAATTGATAAAAAATATACTTCAAAAATAATAAATAATATTTATCAAATTATAATAGCATTAAAATGTAGTAAATTATATATGAAATAAAAAAATTTATACACAATTAAACATTATTATCACAATAATTATAATAATATTATTATCTTACCTGAATATTAAACTAATGTATAATTCCTTCGTTATTAATCTTATACCGCCTAATAAATTAGTTATAAGTTATAACATGTATATATTTACTTGAAAAATATTTATGGTGTATAAATTTATATTATTTTTATATCCATATTATTTATTTTGTATCATGTGATAATATTATCTTAAAATATATATTAATTTTTAATTTTAAAATAATTTTAACACATAATATAATATAAAAAATCTGAATTCAAATTTATATGATATTAACTTCTTTTTTCTCACTCACTGATCCACCATGCGACTAAGGTAAAACCTAAAGTTAGAAAAACTATATAATCGACTAATAGCCTTGATCTAAGTAATGTATTAAAATGTAAATTTCATATGATATTATCTAATTTTAAATAAGTCAACTTGATTTAAGTTTATTTAAAATTTAATTAGATTCAAATAAATCGAATTCAATTCTACGGGAAAAACTTTATGGCCCAACTTATGACTTGATTTTTCTACCACGAATGTCAAAATTCAATCAAATTAAGTTCAAATTTTAAAAATTATATATAAAAGTTTTTCTTGTTGTCATGTTAACTTCTTTCATTTTTTATTCTTAATTAATGTATGTTAAAAAATGAATCTCATTTGAACACATATTCAAGAGTAATTTATACATATCAAAACTTTTCTTAGAAGTATAGCATGATTTGTTGTTGTTTTGATACGTTATAAAATTGTGACCCACGTGACATATTATTTATTGATTTGAATAAATAAGTATTATATATATTTATGAATAATATTGGTTAATATAATTATTATAAAAATAAACATATTTTTTTCACGTGTAAGTATGATCGGGAAAATATTTTAATTATTAAACAATCACACAACGAATTTCCATCAATAACGAAAAACGCTATGTAGAATAGAAAGGTTAGGAGAAATATTGGTTTAAATATTTTTTAATTTCTCAATTTTAATTATTAACGCCAACAAGCAATGATTAAATCTATGGTTCAAGTTATATAATCTAATATCATTTTATGAAAACCCTAAAGTTCAAGATCTAAATATATATATTGATGTTTACATTCGTCGTTAAAGTTGCTCCAGCAATTTTTATGGTTTTAGAAAATATTTATAAACATATACTTAATAGTAATAAGAATATAAAAAATGAAAGCACTCTTGAAATGGAGTTATTTCAAGCAATATTCTTTATATATGTATCTTTAAATATTTTTTCGGCATTATTTTATAATTTTTTATACTTAAATTGGATCACAATAACTTAAATCAATATAAAATTTTAAAAATTTAGTTCTAAAGCTACTTGAATAGTACTACTAGCCATTTTTTACGATTAATATTTGGACTAGAAAATTAAGAAAAGGTCAAATCAAGATTGGCACATGTTAATTATAAAATATAAGACTCCTCCTGCAAGTGAAGCAACGAAGCTATCGTAACCCACCCAGAAAAGAAAGTAAGAAAGAAAGAAAAAAAAATATATAGAAGTGAAGAAGACAGCAAAAATAATACTACTTTGAGATGAAAGCGTAATACGAAACTAAAGAAATGAGGATAGACCTACTAAAAGAGCATATTCCATTTCATGGTGATCAATATTGGATCACAATTGTCATTTTCATGAAAAGAATGATTGTCAGGTCAATTTATGCATTATATTCAATTACCTTTAGATTATGTAATTAACCAACACAAGCAACATTCATACGTGTAACCTAAATTTTGAGACAGCCAAA
This sequence comes from Hippophae rhamnoides, assembly GCA_033030585.1. NCBI lineage: Eukaryota > Viridiplantae > Streptophyta > Magnoliopsida > Rosales > Elaeagnaceae > Hippophae > Hippophae rhamnoides. Next base: position 73,751,012 of record CM065429.1, read on the forward strand.
GATCCATCATTTAATGAGAGAATTATATATTCGAGTTTTGCATCATTGAGGTAATTGGATGATCGACTCAAGCTTTTAGAAGAAAAAAAATATTCCAACAACTTGTTTTACGTAGTATTATAACTGTAGTATTATAACCGAAGATCATGTATTTTGTCTAAACTTTTCAAAGGAAGTTATCAAACAAGCTAAGATATGCTGTTTACATTTATCATAAATTTGTAATAAATTATAAATAATATAGTATAATATTATTAATAAATACAATAGAATCCACGTATCTAATAAAAAACAAAATGCCAAGTAATTTATTATAATACAAGTGCTCTACATACATGCACATAAATCAGTTCAAATACCAGTCAATAACAAAGCAAGAAATGCCAAAGTAAAGCGCTAGCAAAGTTGCAAGTGAAAACCAGAACACGACCATGGCAGCAATAAACATTGACAAGTCAACTAAAGTCAGCAGAACCTATACCCGAAACGAAATTAGGATAAAAGAGTAGTTTCACAGATTAAAGGATTCCCAGTCAAAATTAACCAGACCCAAGAAAATTTGGTGAAACATTAAAAGCATACTAAAAAGTAAAAAAGCTCACTATGAACATTAAGGAGAGGACGAAAGTTCACACAAATTTGTTACTTTTAACGAAAAATGTACTTTAAACTCGTATATATTATGTGAAACAACACAAATATATTTTGTAAAGTAATAAATTTATGCTGTCTCACTTATCTACTTTGAAAATGGGACAATATAAGTCTATTATTTTACAAAATAGATTTTTGTGACTCTTCTAATAAAGATATAGGAAATTAAATACAATTTCTTCAAATATAACAAACTTGGGCTACTTTTTTCATTGAATATATATGGTATCACACTTTCACAGTGCTTATGAATCAAAAAAATATTTTTTGCTAATCCCTTCAAAAACAATTCTTTTAATTTTTTTCTCGGTCCACATTAACAAGCAAGACTTGATAGAGATTAAAGTAATACCATAATATGACAAGGATCCCACATCTGGCAAGCACAAGAAATAAGAAAAGGTGAAAAGCCAACAAGACAACAACAAATAACCGAACGTTAGGGGATATTCTTCAGAAATATGATAAGAAAAGAATCATAAATCATGAATTTAAAATCAAATATATCAGAGGCCTATTTTATATGAAGAAAATAAGGATTACAAAATTTAGTACACAGTTTATTGTCTACAGATTTCAAGAGTAGTTGGATGAATACACTTGTGAACACTTAACATAATCTGCCATTTGGGATCACAAGAACATGCCTCTTATGAAGGCTCCTAACTTATACACCCTTTTCCATTATCTAACAAGTAAATAATCCAAACATATATAGCACTCTACATGTAATTTATGAAAGATTCGTACATGAAATCTAGCAATCTAAACAGATTCCCTGCTGCCTACCTGGGAACTGAATTATTAGTTCAAGATGAGTTAAAAATGGATATTTATACCTGATTATTTTATGCCATGAAATGTAAGTGACCCTTTGATTTTGTAAAATCTTCATGGCAGCCGATTCAATCTTCATGACATTGAGAATCTAGCTGAGTTACAAAATGTCCATCATGGGAACCTCAGGCAAAGTATTGAAAATATTTTGAAAATAACTTTATGGTCTAAATTAGAAAGCTCGTATGAGATAGTTCCGTGCCTTGCCGATGTAATTATATATACAAAGTGAAAGCTGAACCATATGAAAAGCAGCATGATGATTTTGGCACATCATCCCTCAGATTATCTTATAAGATGATCACATAACAGCAGATGCAGTACGACGATGATCTGTCATTCCATTATTGAATTTCTCACTAGGTGACCTACCTTTGAAGCTGCCATATCTCCCTGGCTTTGGCTGAAATAATGACAGGATCATCTTTTCCAAATTCTGAACAGAATACTTAGCATACTTGGCAGAACTTGGATCCTGCTCAACCAAGGGTCCATAATTCTGCATGTAGCTGCGATAAACAGGTACAACAGCCTGCACTATAAGCTGGCAGGTTTTCTCCCGTAGATCTTTCTCCGGTATTACCCAACGTGATTGCCTGCTATACATATCATCAAATGTTTCATTGAACTTTTTTAGTCTCTTCTTGACTAGATCACGAGCTGTGGCACGCCCACCTGAAAATAGAATGAGCCCCTCCCTACTTAAATGAATATGAAGCTTTCCCCAGGTCTCTCTCAAGAAGAATGTGGTGTAATAGTCCTTGTACTGTTCATGTTCTCTCAACCAAGTGTCCCCCAAGAGGTTCCCAAGTTTGGTTCCCCTAAGGTACTTAAACAAATGCCAGTGAGTGTTCATTGCGAAAAAGTTGGATATGTCCTTATCTTCATAAGCCTTCATCCAAGTCTCCAGGTTCAGCTCAATAGCTTTTATTGTTTTCAAAACTTCAGTCATAAGAAGCTTTTCCTGAAATTTCTCACGCTTCCAACTTCGATGAATGACCAGGACCTGTGTTAGGATTGGCTTATAATCATCCCCAAGCAACTTGTTGCAGTAATCTGTAATGAAGCTTACCAATCTTGGAACACCCCCATCTTGAGGAGGTGGAGTCTTCCTTTGTAACTCTACCTGAACCAAAAGTTCCCAGAATATCTCAGCCGCTCCTTCAATCACCCCCCTGATGAGATTCCTGGTCTGGTTTTGGATTTCTATACATGCTGCTCCACCAAAAAGTCGGTTGAAGTCCAGCCTCAATTTGTTCAAAGATATAAATATATCCAGCAATTTCAAAAGCTTTATAGGGTCTTTCTTACTCTCGGTAACAGTCTTCCCAAATTGAAGAAACGCAAGAATACCAGCTTGTGCAGCAATCTTTGCAAAGCAACCCATCCACACATCTAATCCAATCCTCTCAAACACATCGTTACAGAGCTCATACTCTGCCTCGAACAAATGTTTCACTGCAAACTCCAAATGTTTTCCCCACTGTGCTATATACCCTTCTATACTCTGCACATCGTTGAATTCTGAAACAGAGATCTCAAGATAGTCCAAATTTAGGGCCTGTAAACTTGCCCTGACATTCGAACTACGAACTTCAACATAAATAGAGATGCACTTCTCAAGTCTATTATTGGCTATCAGCCTCCTAAGTATGGTTTGCAACTTCTGGATAACAGTGACTGGCAATGGTGAGGGTGCAATGCAAGCTTGATCTCCAAGAGAAGTTGACATTGGAAGTGGCACACTATTTTCAGTCAGGAGGCGCCGAAACTCATTTTCTAATTTATCCATTGCAGCTTCTCGAAGTCCACCATCAAGCTGTGTCTTTTCCTCATCCTGTTGCAATTCTCTGAGATTTTTTAATGACTTCTTATGATTTGAAAGGTATCTTTCATCTGCAACAGAATTATCTTCCAGGTACTCCACTATATCCTCCAACCACTGAACCGCTAATCCACAGTTATCACCCAAAAAATTCGAAGCCTCTTCGAGACGTTTTAATACCGACAAGTAACCAGAAAGATCATTGCGGGGATCAGATAACAATGACTTTTCAAGCCCGTGAACAGCATCAAAAACCTTAAGTACTGCAGCAGCAGGACCAACAGCACAGTTAATGTGGCCACCCACAGCAACAAGTGCTTCTTTGTCAGCACGAATGGGTCTCACTGCAGATTCTAGGGTAGGCAATCTATTGTTAATATCTTTAAATCTAGGGCCTGTTTTCTCTAGAGCTAACCCTATGACTTTTGATTTCTCTAAACACATCTTCAATGACTTACTAGCAGCTATCAAATTCTCAATGCCACCAGTATTTTCCGACGACCCCATTCAAGTCCAAATCAAACTCCTAACGCTAAAGATCAAAGCTTGAAACTCAGGTACTTCACTTGAAACCGACAGCCAATAGTAAATTTGAAAAGCAAAATGCAAAAATCCAAAAATTGGTTTCTCTAGATTGAACTTATTAGTTTCCTTTGGAATCATCAAAAACGTGGAACAAAATAAACCAGGACAAGTAAATTCATAATATTTCACCAAGAAATGCCCCACTGAAATCACAACCAAGTAAGCAAATTTCAGAAGGAAAAAAAAACCCAGATTTTCCAGATGTATAAATTAGGGATAAAAATAATCAAACTTAATTAAAATATAACAAAGAATGAACCACTCCACTTCGATTTGAAGATGAGGTGTTTGGATCCAGTATCAGATTTCTGGATTTCAAGAGAGAGAAAAGCACGGAGTGAAACCCTAATGAGAATGAATGAATGTGAAAAGATTGAGCGATTCGAAATCTGTGTGGGAAAGAGAAAATCTTTTCGAAGTTTTATTTGCTTTTTTTGATATTACCGACGAGTCGTGCCAAATTATATGACAGTAAAGCAAGCAAAAACTTCCCAAAGGTCCTCACAACTTTCCTATCTTTTTATATAAATCTCTATCTGTGCCTCTCTGTAAATGCAAGTAGCAAAGCTTTGCTTTTTCTGATTTTTACTTTTCAAAGCAAATAAATTAATATAAACTACCACACTTATTACTAGATTTAGGTCAAATGGAGCTGGGAAATTACGTGCTGGAAAAGAGAATCCAAGCAGATTAAAATGACCGGTTGAGCCAGCCTTATGCGATCTGGCACCATAACTTTCTAAATACTAGGTATTTATTTTGAAATTTAATGGGTTTGACAGAAGAAAAAAAGAAAAGGCTAGATGTGTACTTTTGTAACGTCGAAGGAGTTAGTGAGAAAAGGAAAATGAAAAAGGTAGATGTATATATATTTTTTCAAGGACTAATAAAAGAAGAATACGGAACTGCTAGGTGGTGCGGTCCTGTGTTATTGTTGTTGTTATTTTATTGGTGTGTGTTTGTTTTACTTGTCCTTTCTACTCTTTTAATGGAAGAAAATGGAATCTATTATTAATGTGATAGGAGTAAGAAAAAAAAAAGGAGTGGTTTAGAGTGGACTTTTGGAAAGTGGTTCGATAAACAATTAATTTAAGTAATTATGAAACAAGATATCTATAATGAAAATAAAAATGAAAATAAAAATAAAAATAAAAGTTATACTTCCAAAATATCCTTCTAAATAAATTATTATTTATATTTGATTTATAGTTTATATTATTATTTTTTAAATAATTAATATAAAAATATCTATAATTTTATTTAATTCATTATCTTATTTGTGAAAAATTAAATAATAAAAATTTAATTGATGTGTTGAGTTAAAGAGAAGAGGTTAAATAAATGACACTCATTTTCTTTTTCTCTTTTTTTTTAAATTTAAATTTAAGGTATATTATTAGAACATTATACATTTAAGATGGTAAAATTATCTAAAAATTTATATAAAATAAAAATAAAAATAAAATAAGATGGAAAGGGAAATAATTCTAAGAAAGTTAGGAATCAAATTGAAAGAATTTTAAGAATGAATGAGAAAATTTAAGAGTCATTTAATTTTTTATGCATTTTTTACCAAGTAAAGATGAAAAGAAATTATTATATTTCTTTTATTTTATATTTTCCATCGATAAACATATCTCAGGTGTTTTTATACTTTGGAAAAGGGAATCAATTATGAGACATGTTGATAAAGAACAAGCGGCCAATTCATTAGTTACTTAAGATGTGTTGCATATTTCTTTATTTTTATTGGGGCATTTAAGATCTCCTTTGTATAAATTATTTACTGTTTTTTAAAATATATATTAATATATTATTATAAGTTAATAAAATTTAAAATTAATGTAATTTTTTTAAAAAAAATAAATATTTAATAGAATGTGTAGAAAAAAAAAACTTAATTGATAACTGATATCTTTCAAAAATAATAAATAAATCTTATTTTTTCAAAGAAATTTCATTTCGTTAAAACAAGACTAATAATATGCTATGTTTGTGGTTGCCTCAAGTAATCGGATTTTTAAATTGTTTTTATAAAAGAAAAATGAAGGCGGTTAATAATTAGTATTATCAAACGAGCTGACCCGTTAATTTAAAATTAAATTATATTTAAATATATATTAAATGTATATATATATTATTAAGAATGTAGTTAAATAAATAGAATTAATATTAATACATAAAAATAGAGTTTCAAGTCTCATTATCGATATTTTATTAAATAATAGAATAAATGATCCACAGGTTATACCAATACGTTAAGAACGTTATGATAAACTAGGCACGATACGATATGTTAATTCATGATCCAATTTTTTTGACACTTTACTAAGAACCTTATTTTTACACTATTATTCACATAATTTCACTTGAATGTATATTTATTTTTTTATTATAAAAAATGTCAAAATATTGTATTAAAACATACTAGAGTTCATATTTTTTAAGAATCTTTATATTTTTCTTCGCCTAAATCCTTGAGTTTAATGTTCTTTCTTCACTATTCCTCCTTATACCATAAGAGAATGTGAGAAATTATAATGTTCATTAATTTAATTGTTTTATTTATTTATTTATTTAAATAAAAATTTACATTAATATTAAATTTAATTGACTTAGAATATTACATCATCACATACTTTATAAACAATGAATTATCGATTATAATATTTCCTTTTTGTTTAAACCTAAGGGTATTCCCCCTTAAAATGGGAGGTAAAACAGCTTGGTACTGCTTCAATTACAAATTGTAAAAATAGTTGGAGGAAAAAAATCAATGACAGTAGCTTTGTTTTTAGGTGAAAGTAATGAACTAGCTCTTTAACAAAGTGAGAATTGTAATATAATTTGGCATATTGTTCATCTAGTACAATTATTTTGTCTCAGTTTTTAGGTGTTGTTTTATGTACCCCAAATATGTAACAGACACATAAAAAAAATCTCAAATTCATAATAACTTACTTCATATTTTCACTTTTAAATTTTAAAAAACATATGTAGTTTATGTTTAAAAAAAAGATACAACATCTTCTTTTATCAAAAATATGTTTTTTTTTATGTTGTAGAAAAATTAAAAACAATATATGTTTATTTTTAATCATTTTATAAGATTAAAAATAAAACTATATATATAAATGATAATTATATCATGTAATTAAATAAGAAGAAAATAAGGAAATTTAATGTTCTAGGACCGGATCCTAAGGCTTCCATGTGTACAACGACCTTGGAGGCCCCGGTCTTTGGACTTAATCTTAAGGCTTTATATGGTATTATTTGGTTCATCTTAATAAACGCATTGGTGGAAAGCAGCTTTGGCAGACTTAAATCCGATGATCTAATCTAATTATATCTTCTTCCTTGAATTTGTTGAGGTTGATTAAATCAATTTCAATTAATCGTAAATGTTTTTTTTAAGTTGAATCACAAGCTTTTCATTTTGTTATTTTCATTGGATTTGAAGCTCCAAAATAATAACTATATATTATACATAATTAAATTATTTTTAAAATAAAATGTTAGTGTATGTATTTATAACATATATATACAATACATACGATTAATATATTATTTTAAAATCTATTTGATAATGTGTGATGCATATATATTATTTAAGCTCGATTTTAGGGGATAAAAATCAATTATAAATGTAATAAGATAGACCAAAGTGTAATATTTGTTCTAAAATTTTAATTAAATTAACATATAAATTTTAAAATTTTTAAAACATACGATTTATTTTTTAAATTTTATAGATAAGTCTTGATTACTAAATTATGTATTTTTAAATTAATACATGAAGTTTTAAAAATTTAAAAATTAAATTATATAATCTAAAATTTCAAAAATATCTAAGTAAACTTAGTTAAAATTTAATAATCTTATTGAATGAAATAATAAAGATAGATTATATTTTTTTGTTTTACTTTGATTTTTCATAATTTATTTCTATATATTTTATTATAATAATTATTGAGTTCTACGTCGACCAAAAATGCTATCGTAGTGATGGTTATTAATCTAAGTAGTCTCTTTCTTTATAAACACATTTTGAGCAAAAACTTGATTGTTCAGCTTTCAACTATAAAGATCAGATATAATGAGTCCACCATTCTTACATTGGATCAAACAAGTTGCGATTGTGAAAAGTATAAAATCTAAAATCATTTAAACCTTTTGTACATCTCTTGCCTCTTGCATGTCCAAGCACATAAGGCATGGGATTTTGGTGAGATAAGAACAATAGAGCACATGATGATCAAATCATGCAATTAACTGTAATAATGTGCAACTAAACAACACTAAAACAACTTTCTATAAATAAATTTCTTAAGCTTTTTATTTTATTTTTTAAATTACAATTTTAATCCGAAAACCTCTAATCTAGCTAAATTTGTCCTTCTTTGCAGTTATATTTTTGCTGTCTTCCAATAATCTAACTTCTTATCAAATCAAAACAATGGCATTGATACTTTAACTTTACTATATTATAATATAAATATTACGTCTTTATTAACTCTACGTAAGAATAGACATGAACTATACTTTGCAATATTACACCATCATAGCACTTATTTTCCAATGAAAAATTTGCAAACCAAGTAAATTAATTGATCGAGCAAACTTAACCCGTTGAAGAGCTGTTTCTTTCAATGAGACAACGGAGTCATAATTAATTTAATAATTAAACATAATTATATTTATTAATAACATCGTAGCAATGTAAAAGAAAATTTTCTAAAAATAAATATGTACAATATAAAAAAGATATATACCCTAATTACAAAGGAAAACCAGCGCACAAAAGGAAAATTACCACGTATTAATATTAAGCAAAAAAGAAAAACCATTTTTATTAAATAATTATTGATATGTCACACCATATAAATACATTTATATATTATTAATATTTTTCACCAATTAAAAACACAAAGGTTAAACGATTTTTAAGATACTTAAATTTTACTCCATTTTATACAAAAATGTTTGATTTTTTTTTTCTATTTACAAAAATATCTAGATTTTTATACCATTTATACATAAATTAATTTTTGATTAAATTCTACCACATAAGTTAATTAGGGTTAAAAATTAACATGAAAAAACTTAATTAGTATTAATAGTATCAATTATTCGATATGATCGAAATTAATCATAATTTTTTTTATGTATAAACAAAATAAAAATTTGGATTATTTTATTTAAAGATAAAATTAAAGTTGAACCACCTTTATGTCGAATATGAAAAATTATTACAAGTACTCTTAGTTTGCATATTTTGTCAGGTATATCTTAATGTTTATAACTTGATCACAAATATCCACGATATTTTATATATTGTCACTCATAATGCCATTAGATTCTCAATTTTTTATATGTTACATTATTACAAATATCTTTGAGTTTTATCTTTTTGTCACTATACTCCTAACATTTATAATTTGATTATAAATATCTTAATATTTTATATATTGATATCGATGCCCTTAAATTGTTAACGTTATTAATATTTATAGTTAGTTATTTCATTTTTTCATGCTTAAATCACAAATTTTATAATTTATATTTAAATAATTAATATTTGTGATTCAAGTTTAAAAATTATTATCTCTATTAGCTTATTTTCTTTTAGACTGAGTTGGTTAGTTTAATTCAATTTCATGCAAAAAATATTAATTATAAATTTAATTATTTTAGTATAAAATATTATCACACTTTCTCTTTTATTGAATAAAGAAAAATGAAAAAATTACTACATTAGATTGTAGAAATAATTTGACAAAAAATAATGTTAGGTTGGACATGTGCAAAATTAAAAAATGAAAATATACTATTTCTATTTAAAGATTTCATTAATGGGTTAATATTAAAATATCATAAAAAACTAATTATTTTAAATGGTTTAAATTAAAATTTTAGTATGAATTAATATAAAAATTTGATCATTAGATGATCCAAACCTGAAACAAAAACCTAAATAAGAATAATTGTTTTTATCAAAATTTAACATTTCTCAATAATATAAATAAAAGATAATGTTATCGTCCGATACAACAGTTCATATAAGAGTTTTTGAAAATATTACCTTCTTGCCCTCATTTCATTAATCCTTGCATTCTTGGTAAGAAGGCATAAACAACACATTAAGTCTTGATGTTGTGATGGTTTAAGTAACTTAGATAATTTAGTGTTTCAATAAGTAGTAAAATAATGCATGTACGAGTAGGTTTTGTATTAGATGATGAGATAAGTTTTGCGTTTAGAGAGAGAGTTTCATAAAATATGAATGAACAAAGGGATATTGATGATAATTTTTCATACTTGATAATCCAATTACAATTTTACCATTATATATCATATCAAATATGACAATGTTAGTATTAAGTGTATCTGTGATATTTAAAAAACATTTAAGATATATATTGTTTGGTATTTTTCAAGTGAGAGTTACATGATCCTAGCGACTTGATGCACCTTATTCATATGGTGAATGTGACATTCACGTTTATCCGCTCATATATAAACTGCTTGGTCTTTGGAGGTAGTGAATCCATGTTGATTGGATGGATCCTCAAAGAAAAGCAATGTCAAGATTTGAAAAGCATTATCCATGGGTAGGTAGTTCATAATCAATGTTATCTTAAACAACATTTCATATTTGTGTCATTTTGATAACTAAAATTCTTGTTAAAGGACATTAAGTATATGGATTACATAAAAAAAAGGAAATTCAACTTAGGGCAACAATCACATTAAATGAGCTAATTAAGGTGTGTCGTTTTACTTTAATATTCAAGAACTCACGTTATGGGATTTCTTTGTAAATTCTAGTGTCACATGCAATTATATAATTATGAGTGTGGATACTATATAATGAGATTCTTAAAAGATATAATTAGAGGTAATCAAAGATCCTTATATAAAGATCGATGTTAGTATATTATTTATATAATTAGGATACTATATGTATCGCATATATATATATATATATATATTATATGTGATACATATTTAACAATAATTATGTTAATTGCTTATATATATAATTAAGTTTTATCTTAGTGAGAGGACAAAAAGAATACACAACAAAAGAGTTACTTCATTTGAGAAGAGAATAGTGTTATTTGCTGAGTAATTGTTATTGAATATTTAGTTTTCATTTTCCATCATTAATTATATCATACATGAAGTTTAAATTTTTCTTCATAAGTAGTATTTTATTATATATATTATTTTATATATGTGCAACTCTTTTTAATTATAGAAGGTATATATATTATTTTATATATGTGCAACTCTTTTTAATTATAGAAGGTAGGCGAATTATTCTTTGTCGTATGTGGATACAATTATGCTAAGAGTCATCTATATATGAGGCATTTTTGAGTAGTAATAGAGGATTAATGCAATAATGGTTTCACCATATCTTGAGATGGAATTAAAGTAGAAAAGTATATACTTGCAAAACATTATATGTTTCCTGGAAAATGAACTAATTTGTAAAATTTAGTATACTAGCTAGTTTAAAGTTTAAATTAACCTACTATATATATATACTTCATGACTTTGGTACCAAAATTGATCTAATTTTATTATTTTGTGATTTGTTGGAAGTTTATTAATTAAATAATAATACATAATATATTTATATTATTACTGGGTATAGTTAGCTATTATATACGGATGTTGATATTTTTTATATGAATTTGTTGATTAATATATATAATAATATTTATGAATTTATTCTCTTAATTAATTATTTAAACTAGCCCCTATATGCATGTATGTTTAGAATATATAAAAGTATATACATCGTTTTATATTTAAAATAATTATAATATTTTTATCATAAAGCAACATTCGAAATAAAAAATAGTTGTGATAGATGTCCATATTACAACGGTTAATATTATAGAATGGGATATTATTACATTAGTTGCAGATGTTATTAGATTAATTCTTTAATATATTACATCCATTTCTAAGATTTTTAAGATCGTTTTTTATTTTGTTAAAAATTGACGTAATAATATAGGTTTTTATAGCACCCACCTAAACAACATTTTTTTATGAAAAAATAAGTGCCTTAAAAAATTTATTACGTTGTATTTTAAAGCTAAAAAATTGATATCTATTGTTGGTATTATAGTTGTGGTTATTTCTAGCAGACCAGTACAACAACCAAAGTAAATCCACTTTTTGAAAATCTGTTTTGAATTAGGTTGAAAGGTGGATCCAAAACAAGTTTCAAAAAACTAATTAAAATGCAAATTCCTCAAGTTATCCAATCTAAAGTCTTCTTGTAATTTTTCTTAAACTGTCAGAAGAAATTTACATTGTTGGAAGCAGTGAGAGATTGTTGCAGGTTTACATCAAATTATTCAATTTGCTCCTTGTAGGAGGACAATTTTCCATCCTTGCCATAAGAATGAATCTTAATATTGAAAATGAAAAACACACTCAACAATTTTTATTTAAACTTAAAGAAATATTATAAGAGCACTCTTACTCAAAATACAAGATATAATTTACTCTTATTTAGGCTTTACTTCTTTACTCTCTTAAAAATTCTTAATTTTTTTTCTTAATTTCAAATGGTCCTAGAGAAGTTCTATTTATAGGCTTCCAAAAACACTTCTCTACACCTCACAACCACTCATTAAATTACTTCTCTAATTACTTACATTAATTAGTCTCATACATATAAAATACTAACCATACCTACGTGTATTTATTAATCTCACTCTTATTACTTCTCCAATTACTTACATTAATTACTCTCACACCTACAAAATACTAAGATAATCTAAAAGTAATAATAAGTGAATAATAAATTAAGTTTATGATTCAACACCCCCCTTAAACTTGATCTTGTGACCCCTAGTAAGTTCCTTAATCTTATGAAGTATTCACTTGTTAGTGGCTTGGTAAAAATATGATAACTTGATCTTGAGACTTCACATATTCAACTTGCACATCCTTTCTTGCAACATACTCTCTTATATAGTGGTAGCGAATATCGATGTGCTTGCTTCGATTATGGAATAATGGATTCTTTGTTAAAGTAATGACTGATTTGTTATTGACACAAACCTTGATTGGCTCTTCTTGTATCAAGCCTATCTTCTTCAATAAATTTATAAGCCAAATTGCATGACAAACGCATGAGGTAATAGCAACATATTTTGCTTCACAAGTGAACAATGTGATAATAAGTTGTTTCTTTGACATCCATGTGAAAGCAGTATCTCCCATGAAGAATATGAATCCAAAAGTGCTTCTTCGATTATTTATGTCTCCACCCCAATCACTATCGCTATATCCAACAAGCTTGTAATTATTAGAAACTGAATATAACAAGCCAAAGTCAATTGTACCTTTCAGATAGTAAGTAATTCTCTTTGTGGCTTTAAAATGGGTAGTTGTTGGAGATTCCATGTAGAGACTAACCAATCCAACTGCGTGAAGAATATCGAGCCTCGTGCAAGTTAGATAACGTAGACTTCCTACCAAAATTTTGAAGAATGTTGAACCCACATTTTCACATTCTTCATGTTTGGACATCTTGATTCCATATTCCATCGGTGTGCTTATCGGCTTACAATTCTTCATCTTGAACTTCTTCAAGATCTCATTTGCATAGCTTTCCTATGAAAATTCCATCCTTTTGTTGCTTAACTTCAATGCCAAGGTAGTATGTCATGAGCCCTATGTCTGCCATCTCGAATTCCTTCGTCATCACTTCCTTAAATTCATTGAACATGCTTGGATTCCTTCCGGTGAAGATCAAATCGTCCACGTAGAGGCACACGATCAAAATATCTCTATCTTTGATCTTGATATATAGAGTGTGCTCGTAGGGACATTTGTTGAAGCCATTCTCTTGAAAGTACTTATCGATTTGACTATTCCATGCCCTTGGTGCTTGTTTTAATCTGTAAAGGGCCTTCTTCAACTTAGACACCTTATCTTTGTGGCCTTTGACTTCGTAGCCTGTTGTTGCTGAATGTATACTTCCTCTTCAAGAACTCCATTTAAGAAGGAATATTTTACATCCATTTGATGTATATTCCACTTGTTTTGAGATGTCAAAGAAATGATTACTCTAATAGTCTCCAATCAAGCAACAGGAGAAAATACCTCATCATAGTCAATTCCAGCCTTTTGACTATAGCCTTTAGCAACTAGCCTCACCTTGTGCCTTTCAATTTCTCCTTTAGCATTTTGCTTTGTTTTGTACACCCATTTGACACTTATTACCTTATGTCCCTTGGGAAATGAGGTGGGTTCCCATGTGTCATTCTTCTCGATGGCCTTGATTTCTTCATCCATTGCATCTCTCCACTTCTTCTCTTGTACTACTTCTTGAAAGCTAACTGGTTCACAATCAGCAAACAGACAAAATAATGTAAGGTTATCTTGTCGTTCAGTTACTTCATAGAGATCTCTAAGACTTCGTGTGTGTGACGCAATTCTTTCATCTTGAATTTCACTTGATAATGATGAAGGTGATGAGTCTCTTTGAGTGGTTGATGTTTTTAAAGTGGCTAGAGTTTCAAGCTCTTGTTGAGGTTCACCTAGTTGCTCCCTTATTGTCTATTTATCTTCTTCAAATTGAGGAAAGAAATTAAAGTTATTTGCATGAGAGTTAAAATCACATTCTCCTTCTTCATTGAATACCACATCTCGACTAATCAAAATATTCTTATTATCTAGATTGTACAATTTGTAGCCCTTCGAATTAGAATCATATCCAATAAAGATAAAACTCTCGCTTTTATCATCAAGCTTTGTTCTTTTCTCGTCTAGAACATGAACACGGGCTATACTTCCAAAGATTCTCATGTGGGAAATGACAAGATTTCTTCCACTCTATGCCTTTTGCGGTGTCTTTCCTTATACACTTCTTGTTGGAGATTGGTTTAACAAGTAGACTACACACGCCATTGCTTCTGCCCAAAATTCCTTGGGTAGTTTCTTGTTTTTGAGCATGCTTCGTGCCATGTCGAGGATTGTTTTGTTCTTTCTTTCTGACAAGCCATTCTGCTGGGGGATCTAGGAACTATCATTGGTCGACGAATTCCATTTGCTTCACAGAATTCTTGAAACTCTCTAGATGTAAATTCCCCACCTCAGTTGGATCTCATGGCTTTGATTTTTCTACCTCTTTCTCTTTCCACTGTAGCTTTGAACTTCTTGAAAACTTCGAAAATTTCTGACTTTTTTTCAAAAAATATACCCAAGTATTTCTTGAAAAATCATCAATGAAGAGAAGAAAATAATTACTATTACCGAAAGAGCTTGGCTTGATAAAACCACACACATAAGTATGGATGAGTTCGAGGGGATTCTTGGCTCTTGACTCTGACTCTTTTGGAAAGCTTTTCTTGAATTGCTTCACGACTAGACACCCTTTACAAAGCTGGTCAGGATGGTTTATGCGAGGTAGTCCCTTCACCATATCCTTCTTAGATAGCAACTCTAGACCTCCAAAATTGAGATGCCCAAATTGAAGATGCCAAAGCCACGATGCATCTTTGTAGCAAGATTTCAGGCACTTTGCAACATCATTTTGTATGTTGATAAGGAATATTCTATTTTTTGATGTTGGCACTTTAGCAATGAAGTTATTCATATCATCTTTTATAGAAAGATTATAATCCTTCATATGAATATCATAACCTTTCTCTAACAGTTGTCCTAAACTCAAGATGTTACTTTTCATATTGGGCACATAGTAGACATTGGAAATAAATTGATGTGGAATCATCTCCAAACGAAAAATTTCTGCTTATTGACTCATCTAGCTCCACGAACATGTCTTTCCTTCCACACATGTGATTGCTAACACCATTGTCAAGATACTAGGAATTTTCTTGGCCATCATCAGTTTCCTTTCGTGCTAGAAGAAGAGTTTCTTTACCATCTATCCTCTTATCCATGTAGTTGGCCTTCTCCTCAATTTTGTTGTTAAGGGCTCTACATTCTGAAGCATAATGCCCAAACTTCTGACAATTATAACATTGAACTTGAGATTTATCATATCTCAAGTTCGGATTAATTCTTCCACGGCCTCTTGTTGAGCTTTCTCCTTTCTCATAATTGTTATTGGAATTTTTATTGTTGTAATTCCAACCTCGTCCACAGCCTCCACCTTTGCCCCGACCATGTTGGTTTCTAACATTTCCTTGGCTTTTATGTATATCCTTGAGTTGTAGTTTGAGTAGTTGCTCAGTAAACCCTTGCTTCTTCTTATGCTTCTCTTCGTATGCTTGGAATGATCCTTGGAGTTGCTCGATCATCATTTATTCCAAGTCTTTAGTTTCTTCAATTGTCACAAAGATGTGCTCAGATTTAGGATCCAACAAACACAGTATTTTCTCTATTATTCGCACATTGTCTAAATTTTTACCATTTCTTTTTAATTAATTAGAAACAGCAACTACTCTTGAGAAATAATCTGAAATAGACTCAGATAGTTTCACGTGTAAGGATTCAAATTCACCTCTTAATGTTTGGAGATGAACCTTCTTCACCTTTTCAACTCCTTTGTATGAGGTTTATAGCTTCTCCCTTGCTTCCTTGGAAGAGCTTGCACTCGAAATCTTTTCAAAGCCGTCATCATCTAATGCTTGGTAGATAAGGTAGAAAGCCTTCTTGTCTTTCTTTCTTGAATCCTTCAAAGCTATCTTTTGATCAGGTGTAAGAGCAGCAAGAACAGCATCATTCGTAGGCTCGTTATAGCCTTTTCTCTATGATATCCCACACATCTTGTGATCCAAGAAGTGCCTTCATTTTGATGCTCTAATTATCGTAGTTGTTGTGGTTGTTGAGTGTTGAGACTTGGAATGGTGCCATACCATTTGCCATATCTCTCAATATGATGAGAATTTGCAAAATCCGATCACACGGATGAATCTGGAACACCGAAAAACCTTGGAAGGAACTCTAAAAAAAATTCAATTTTTTTTTGTCAATGGCACCAACTCGATAAGTCAACTCGGTTTTTGGTAGCACTATTCTGGCGGCACGTGGTGGCGCGTCTGAACTTTGATCAGGGAGATTCTTGTAGCGTTGGATTCTTCTCGTCGAGACCTTCGATTTGATATGCAATAGTGTATACTTTCCAACTCAGCTCTGATACCACTTTGTTGAAAATGAAATATTCGCACAAACAACTTTTATTCAAACTCAAAGAAATATTACAAGAACACTCTCACTCAAAATACAAGATACAACTCACTCTTATTTTGGCTTTGCTTCTTCACTCTCTTAGAAGCTCTTAATTTTTTATTTATTTCAAATAGTCCTATAGAAGTTCTATTTATAGCTTTCCAAAAACACTTCTTTACACCTCACAACCACTCATTAAATTACTTCTCTAACTACTTACATTAATTAGTCTCATACCTACAAAATACTAACCATATATATTTACATTTATTAGTCTCACTCTTATTGCTTCTCCAACTAATTATCTTAATTAATCTCACGCCTACAAAATACTAATTATACCTACTTGTATTTATTAATCTTGCTCTTATTACTTCTCCAACTACTTAGATTAATTAGTCTCACACCTATAAAATAATAAGATAATCTAAAAGTAATAATAAGTTAACAATAAATAACTTTATGATTAAACACTTACATGCAGTTTCGTTTTACACAACAATTACAAATTTTTATAATTAGTAAAAATACCCAATTCTTTAATTAAACCATGATAAGCTTCTTTAACTAAAAAATGATATGATTGTCAACTTAAAACAATTAGTAAAAATACCCAATTCTTTAATTAAACCGTGATAAGCTTCTTTAACTAAAAAATGATATGATTGTCAACTTAAAACCAGACAAAGGTGATCGAGTTTAATGGTAGTGCTAATCATGAATCGGAGGTGATTGTTATTTGAGTTCAAGATTGAGGGAAAAAAGAAAAGAAAGAGACGTAACAATTGAAAACAGCTATAAAAAAATGAAAGAAGAAATGGAATACATTTTTTCGATTTAATTAAGACTGCAAACCAATAGCGATATTTTAATTAATTTTGACTTCAAAAATACATAATATACACTAATTATATTCATATTAATTATAATTTGATATATAATAAAAATTATTTAAAAATAAATAACATTAACATTATAAAAATTATTTTGACACTATTTATATAATTATATATAAAAAATCTAAATCACATGTAAAATAAGTTTGGACAAACATATCATTATATCTAATTTAATGACATATATTTTCATTTATATTTTATTTTAAATTTTAAAAACAACTTATGTTAAGAATCTTAAATAAAAACATTTTATATTATTGAAGAGTACAATTTTCTAATAAATACATCATTTTTGTTTTTTTTAAGTTTTGAAAATAATAGATCTCTAATTAATACTTGTTTGATTTACTTCTTTCTAAAAAGTGAGATTTAAAAAAATATATTTTGGACGTGTGTCGAATGAATTTACTTCTACTATTAATTTAGAAGTTTAAAAAATTTAATTTTTATTTTTTATTTAAATATTTATAAAAATAAAATAAGTATAATAATTAAAGTGACATGTGTTTTTAATTATTAGTGTTTATCTATATTATTGAGTATGTATAAAATTTAAATTAGACATAAAATAATTTCAAATAAAAATGTCATTTTCCTTTAAAATAATAACATATATTGTCATTTATAATTTATTAAAAAAAATTTAAGTTAATCATTTTGAACAAAAATAATTTTATACTATATTTCCTCCTATTTCTTGTAACAAATCCTTGGATTTGTATACGATGTTACTCACGTATTCTTACTTTTATGTTTTAATACCTATAAAAACAAATATTTTTAACATTATAAAAAATATTTTTTTTCATTATAAAAAAACACATGTGTATTATATTTTTGAACATAGAAGAAATATATGTCATTAGATTTTGCAAAAAAAAAAAAACAATAAATATGCACCAATAAAGGTGATTAAAAAAGAAACTTCATTTGTAAAAGTGATTATGCTATATAACTAAACATAAAATTTGAAAGTTTACGTTCATTGTAGATACTTCATTCTAATATTTTTGTTAAAAAAATGTGTTGTGGATGATACGATTTAGATAGAAACTAGAGAGATGTTAGAGAATGAGAATGAATTATATTGTTTTGATATCAGGTTCACATGAATATAAGATATTACATATACATGTCAATTATATAGGGGTATACATCATCGCATGTCAGAGATGTATAATAGTAAAAACATAAACTTGTCTAGGGTCGATTATATTGTGAGATAAAGTTGATGGTCCAGCCTTTGGAGCTTCAGACTCATGAGGTTGCTCAGAACATCTAGCTTTAAGGTGCAAGCATGACTCAAGGCTTGGGTATTATAAAGATAGGGCATCAGGTAGTACCTTATGCTCAAACATCAAATCCCCTACTATTTCAACTCGGTTCTTCACTTGAGATGAAAGAATTAAAAACTGGGCAAGTGTGACAATATATTGAATCTAAATTTTTTTTGCACACCCCAATAATTTCTTCATAAACCTTTCATCTCATCAGTTAATTAGAAAGAGAAAATTTGGCCCCTATATCAAGGAGGAGGTAAGACATTCATATTTATAATTGCTAAATTTTTTGAACCAGATTTTCTTAGAAAATGTTATGTCGCTTCATATCGTGCCTTATTGTTTTATTGCTTAAGTAATAAGATTACTAACTTTATAAATACTTGCTCAGTTTCTTAAAGATCTATTGATAACTGTATTTTATATAGTTATTTTCGTCAATTTTATTAATGATAATTGCTATATTCTTGACATTTTTGTTTAATTTTAGTTAAATAAATTAATATTTACCTTTTTGTGTTAAGAAATACATTTTTAATAAAATTAAACAATTTGAATCAAAATCGTACTTATTTTCCAATTAATGTCCACAAATATAATTTCAAATAATAGAGTTCTTAATTACAATTTATAAAAATTGAAAATGTAATTTAAATTAAATTTGGGCTTAATTACAATTATTAAAAGTTTGAAAATTTAATTTAAATTTTGAAAAGGGTTTAACTGTAATTAAAGAAAGTTTGAAAATGTAATTGGATTAAATTTGTGGGCCAAAATGCAATTAATTAAAGTTTAATTGTCTACGCAGGTGAGAAGAATCCACGCGCCAATATGCATGCGTGAAACGTGGACCGTCCGATCAAAGAAGAAACGGTTGAGATTCGCGCGTCCTTATCACACCCGACCAAAGCGAGTGGGTGCAGGTCTTTATTTTTCACGCGGCTCGACGCCGATTGGGCCCGCCGCGCAGCGCGCGAGGCCGGCGTCTTTGGTGGGACCCACCCTGAGCGTGTCCGGCATCGCCCCAACCTTCGCGCGCCCTTTTTCACGTGCGGTCGATCCACGTGTGCCCAGTTATTCCACGAACCATAATATGCCACGTGTCCCATTTTATCTATCAGCGAATCATTTTATGACACGTGGCATGTTACAATAAGCGCGAAAGCGCAGGATCAAGCCCGCGTTGCAGCCGTTGTCTTCCACCTTTTTCGCGCCGCAATCTGGTGCGGCAATTCTCCGTGAGCCCGTCCCTGCTATGTAATTATCTTCTGCCACGTGTCCCACCATTACTTTCAGCGAATAAGGCGTTGACACGTGGCACTCACAATAAATTAAAAAAATGCAGAAACGGCTCCCTGTCTCACGCGTGAATTAAAATAAGGTTTAGATTTTCGCGTGATCGCGGATTTTAAGAAGAATGTCGTGGTTTTATTTTCGATACAATTGTTACGCGTGTATGATATTTTAATATTTTTGATGTATTTTTTTGGTGCTATAAATAGGTGATATTAGGATAGAGTTAAGGAGTTTTTTTGGAGTTTATAATTTTTGTGTTGTTAGGGGCTGGACGGTGGAACACGCAGAAGCCATTTTTGGCTTATGTTGTGTTCCATGTGTGCCAAATATGTTCGTTATTTGATGTGTTAATTTCCTTTCTTCTTCCTTTAATTTCTCATTTTCCTTAACTGTTATAATTTTAATTTTAATTAATGTAGTAATTTAATTTTTCTAGGGTTGCATTTGATTTAAATTTATGAAGCTTTGATTTTAATTATTTTTGATAGATTTATAAGACGTTCGATTTGTTCATTCTATTTTATGCTTAATGCTTTTTGATTATTTACGAATTTTATCAAAACGATCCGTGGCACATAAATAAACTTGGAAGAGGAATTTGTGTGTATATTGCTCGTAGATAGAATGACATGTATGATGAAGGATAGGAATATACCCTAATTGTATGTGTGGCCATTTGAAAACTTAGAACGTAATGAATCTTGGTGAATTTAATTCTCATAGAGATATAGTGAATTAATTTAACGAGGTGTGTTTGTACAGAGCTCGGAAGAGATGTATGAATAAAATTAGAAGTTTTCGGTTGACAAATTAAATGTACTAAAAAATATAAATCAAGAGAAAATAATATGATTAGAGTGGATTAATTTAGTGAAAAACTGCAATCCTAGATTTCTTTTATTTTCTTATTAAACTCTTTTCTTCTTTTTCCATATCAACGATTGTTTTGGATAAAATCAGAGGGAAACAATTTTAGTACTCAACAAACTGTAGTAACAAATCTCCGTGAGAACGATACTCTACTTACAAATCTTTATTACTTGTGACCGTGTATACTTGCACGATTTTATGTTCTCTAAAAGAGACAACATCTATCTTCGTGCCTAATCAATTCTTATTTTTCTTTTAAAGTTGGTTCTCAATTTCAATCCTTAACCTTTTATTTTTCAAAACTTTGACTTTAGGTAGCACCTTATCTACTCATTTCTTACTTTCTTTTGTTCTTTTCTTCTTCTTTTGTAGCAAGTATGTATAAGGAAATAGAAACTAGTGCAATAGGTTAAATAGTCTTACATTCACCTTCATTGAGTCCCTCTAGTTCTTGGGTGAGCCTATAGTATCTAACTTACCTAGGTTAGGAGGAAAGTGTGAGCTCGAGTTCAATCATAGAAAAGAATACATCATCTGAGGACAAATAAATGCATGATATCCCTAGCACATCAACATCTCAACCTCAATCTATCCCGACCATTAGATTGAGCATCCATCAGACATAAATATCTACTCCCAGAGAATAGAGGAAGAAATTTCGATAAAAAGGGATCGATGAGCCTACAGGTTGAACCAAAGTTTAGAATGCCAAAGTTCTAACCAATGGTTTTACTCTAAGGGATGAAGAGAGGCTCAAAAAAACATATAACATACCAACTTCTTTTAACATAATAACTCCCAACTTGGATGTCTTGGACATTGCGACCTTACCTAAATGTTGGACACCCTTTCACGAGAAGGCTTTTTGGCTGGGGCTCAGGTTTCTCTTGTATCCTATCATTATAATTTTTTTATAAGAATGCAACTTGTACTAGGCTAACTAATGCCTAATAGGTGAAGGTATTTGCTTTGCCTTACCCTTATATGTAGAGAGCTTGGGATGCATTTAGAAATGCACGAGTTCAATGATGTATATATGTGAAAACAAAACCCTACTAACACGAAGAGTTTTACATGTCAAACAAGTAAGACCAAAGCATAAATGTGATCCTTCCAAAGAATGAAAAGAACTTGAAGTAGTATTTTTCCTATGTTTCTAGCATGCGGGAAATAATTTATAGTGATGAGAAGCTCATCAGAAGTTCTTAGGTTGAAATAAAACTTATAATTAGAAATATGGCCTTTTACATAACTACAATGAGCCCTGAGGCCAAATAAAGGCTTGCCAACATCCATAACTATCTTCCTAATCTTACACTTTGGAAAGAACTTTTAAAAATATTGCACTTTATAGTGTGTGGATTGATGAGACCAGGTTCCATCCTTCCCCAATCATAATAACTTCAGTGGTAGATTTGAAATAGTTCCAAATGAGGGTGATTTATCAACTCTCCCTCCATTAGCTTATGCTTAGTTAAACTTTTTTTTCTTGATATTCTAATTCCTTTCTTTTTTATTTCAGTAATAAAGTTAGCTTGATTCGTTAGTTAAAGAAGCACAAGAACTCCTAAAGACACGGGCTTCAAAAAGGCCATAGGATAAACACAAGGCACAAACTTTCTAAAGGTAAGTAGAGAAGCATGGGCTCAAGCTAAAAAGATAATTCTTCAACCCAAGCCAAAAAGAAAAGGTACACAGACATTGCCATTAAAGAGTCCATTATTCCTTTATAAGATTTAGAGGTTATAGCCAAGCCTTTACTAGCTTCTCTGCATCATCAAACACCTATACTTGTCTCCACAAGCCAAACTACACCTCCTCAACTACTCATGATTTGGGAAAAGAAGCCATTAAAGACTTGATTATGAAGGTTGAGGATGTGGCTCTTTCCAAAGGTGTGGCTTCAAACTGAGTAAACCATCATGCTCGATGCCTCTCATACATAACACTCAAGAAAGAGCTTGATGTTATGAGTAAAGATGTCAATCTTACTTTGGCAATAGGTAGGCTCATTTTCCAACTAAGTGTTACTTCAAAACTTTATGTTGCTTAAGTTTTTTATCATATATTCCTCAAGTCTTTTATACATATATCTCCATTACTCTTTTTTTTGCTCAGATTATGCATGAGCTTAGCAGGGTGATAAGCATTAAGAAATTTGTGGCTGAGCTCAAGAAGAAAAAATAGACTTATGCTTATACCCAAGCCAAGATGGTTGTATTAATTCCTAGTCAAAGTCAATAAATGGAAAGGCAAAACCTTTGATAAAGAGGAAAAATTGGCTCGACCAGCTAATGAGCTGAATGAAAATGCAAGACAACTCGAGGCAGCTACATTAAGAGTAAGAAAGCTCATGGTTAAAATTGAATCTTACAAGCATGAGCTAGAGAATGGGAGACACGAGTAGGAAGATATCATATTCGAGTTAAAAAATAAAAGCTTTCTAGGACCAAGATTTTGCCCTAGCATTATACCTAATTCCTAATTGAGGTGATCAACTTATTATTTTTGTGCTAGAATGATATACTTGGTTCTTGATCGAGGTGATCAACTCATAACTTTAAAATTATCTAGCTTCCACATGAGTTAAAAAATTTGTTTCACATAAGACATTATTTGCATTCCACGTAGCTTTTATTTTATGCTAGAGTGCTCTACATGGTTCCTACTAGATTGTTCTACTTAGTTTCATAAACAAACTTGGTTCCTAAATCTAGTAATAATAGCATTCTATGACCAAGCTTTTGTTTGGACATTCTATCTAGTTTATGGCCGAGGTGATCAACTCGTACTTTTTATGCCAAAGTAGTATACCTAGTTCCTAATTGAGGTGATTAAGTCATGGATTTGACATTATCTAGCTTCCATATCATTTACAAAATTTGTTTCACATAAGTCAAGTATTGGTCTATTACATATTAAAAGCTGTACCTTTTTATGTGTTTGGCATTCCATCTTATGCTCTCTTCTATACTTTGCATATCCTTTAGCATGTAGGCTCCGTTTGGTATTACATCCTTTATTTGGTAAGGGCCTTTCCAATTTGCACCTAACTTTCTACCATCCATTCGTTCTTATTAGGAAAAACGTTCATAAGAACCCAATTTTCATTAGAGAATGACTTGAATCATACGACTTTATTGTAGTAATCTGACATACTTCTCTTTTTCTTCATTATTCTTCTTAGGGCCACATTTCAAAGTTTAGAATGCCAAAGTTCTAACCAATGGTTTTACTTTAAGGGATGAAGAGAGGCTGAGAAAAACATATAACATACCATCTTCTTTTAACATAACGACTCCCAACTTGGATGTCTTGGACATTGCCACCTTACCTAAATGTTGGACACCTTTTCACGAGAAGGATTTTTGGCTGGGGCTGAGGTTTCTCTTGTATCCTATCATTAGAATTTTTTTTATAAGAATGCAACTTGTACTAGGCTAACTAATGCCTAATAGGTGAAGGTATTTGCTTTGCCTTACCCTTCATGAGCCTCATACATAACTTTGATTGAGCATTCTTTTTCTATGCATAGCAGTCCAAGTCCAAGGGCTATCTTTCTATATCGTTTATCACCCTATATTATGTATTGTTTGACTTTTGACCTGATTTCTTTTATCTTTTTTTATCTTCAAGCAAACTCATATCCTTAAATAAATTAAGGATTTATGACTTCATAAATGTTTGTGATTTTTTTTATACTTCTTCCATACTAGCCTCAGTGAGAATGGTTACAATGATTGTCCTGTTGCTATTACCTTTATATACAATAGCTAGGGTGGCCAAGGTGTCAGCATGGCTATTCTCATTTCTGGGTATCTTCTTGATCTCAAAGTTAGCTAAATTTGAGCATCATTTTTTTCAAACGTTCTACATACCTCTGTATTTTTCTCTCCTTGGCTTAACCCATATATTGGTTGACCACTAACCATGAATCGTTATACAATATGATATTATTTACTCCAAGCTTCTTTAAGGTCATAATGTTGGTTACTTGAAAGTTCATCCACACAGAATACTTGAAATAGTTCCCCTTATGATCCAAAATGACAACTCCTAACCCCGCTCTTTTGAAATTATGAGCACTATCCATAAAAACCTACCATTTGTGTGCTTTATTTACTTCCATACCATACACTTCCACCATATCTTCGTTGTTGACAACTTCAAGGGACTCACTAAACTCGGCAGTAAAATTTGCTAGGAATTGAGCTTTTACAAAAGACCTAGGCATAAACTTGATGTTATATTTTCCCAACTCAATTACGATATGTGCCAATCTTCTTGCAACCTCTGCCTTCTTTAGCTAACTTTTTAGGGGATTTGACATGAGTACTACCATTGTGTGTGAACTAAAGTAGTGTCATAAATTTTATGCCACCCCTTTTAAAGTGAATTCTAGTTTATATCAATCATAAGGTATTGAATTTATATGTTGGTTATGATCTGGCTAATATAGTAGACATGATGTTGGACTTTGTTTCTTTCTACGAGGAGTACAACACTTGATGTCAAAGGAGTAACGACCAAGAACAAATATAATGTCTCCTTTGGGGTGGGACTGACCAATATGGAAGGTGTGCCCAAACATTGTTTGATTCCTTAAAGAGCTTTATCATAATTTTCTTTCCAAAAAATTGATGTGATTTTTCTTAATAGCTTGAAGAATGGAAGACATTTATCGGTGCATTTGGAAATAAACATGTCAAGTGCCACAATTCTTCCATTTAGTTGTTGGATTCCCTTAAAGTCATTGAGTGGATTCATGCTAACTATAGATTGGATCTTATCCATATTTGCTTCAATCCCATGGGTAAAGATAAGGTACCAAAGAACTTTCCTAATGAAACTTCAAAAACACACTTTTTAGTGTTAAACCTGTACCTCTTAATAACTCTAAACACTACACTTCCTCTAGGTCTTTAGCATTGTATAGGATTATATATATATATTGTATGAACTTAATCATAATATCATCTACGTATGCACTACTACAAAATGAGTATTTAAGTCGATATGTAAAGTCTATTTTTGAAAAAAAACCGACTTATAATGAATTTAAAGTCGGTTCAGTGTAGAACCGACACTACATATAGCGTCGGTTGACGTGTCGAACCAACGCTATGTCCACGTGTAGCATCGGTTTGACACATCAACCGACGCTATGAACTACGTGGATAACGTCGGTTGACACGTAGAACCAACGCTACACACGTGGATATTTCCTTTTATATTTTTTCTTCCCCAAATAGAAACTATTTTAAGCGCTACATAACTCTTAAAAACCCAAAACCTCTTCCACTTCTCCTCCACTCTTTCTCATTTTTCGGCCACCTACGTCCACCAATTCCAGCGCCGTTTAGTCGGTTTTCTTCCTCTCTAACTTATCTTTTAGATCCCCTATTTTTTTGAGCAAAATACTCAAATTTTTTATACCCATTTCTCACTTAAAAAACACAATTTTTTTCTTCATTTCCTTCATTTTGTCACTTCATTTACACTTGCAAGTATTTCTATTAATCATATGTACTTATTATTCATATTTTTTCTGCTCTTATGTGTTATTATTTCTGTGTGTAACTTTTTGTATTATATATGTAGGTTTTGTATTATAACATTAGGAGAAGAATATGATGATCTTGAATAACATAGGATAATACTATGGTAATTTTTTTGCTATTAATTAATATTTTATTTTTCAATTATTTGTATTATTTAAACTATTTGTTAAATATATTTTTTTCTACTATTATGTAGTGATCAAATAAATGTTTTAATTTGAGTATAATAGAAAATGAGTAAATTTTGTAAAAAGAAATTAAAAATTTAAAGTCGGTTTACGTGTTGAACTAACTTTAAATTTTAAGTCATTTCATTTAAAGTCGGTTAAGCAAACCAACTTTAATAGTCCATTTTGTAGTAGTGATGCCTCCATATTTTTACCCAATTGGTCTTTGAACATTTTATTGACCAAAAAGGCATTCATGTGTAACAAAAAGTACATTCTTCATTGATGAAAGGTGTTTTCTCCTTATCTTCTAAATGCATACTGATTTGATCATAACATGAATAAGCATCAAGAAAACTCATTAAACATAATTTAGCAGTGGCATCAACTAACTGATCAATACTTGGTAAAAGAAAACAATCTTTTGGACAAGTATCATTTAAGTCAATGGACACACACATCCAAGGTGATCGACATGATTTCTTCACTAACACAACATTGGACAACCATATCGAATAATCTATCTCTCTAAAAATCTTTGCTTCTTTAAGCATGGTCACTTAAGTCTTAATCACGTCATTCTTTTCCCTTGGGAATTTTTCTTTTCTTGTATTGGTCAGGTCTAACCTTGGGGTTAACATTTAAATTATATGTTATAATCTTGAGGTCAATATCGAGCATATCACCAGGCTTCCATGCGAATACATTCATATTTTTTTTTAAGAAAAGCAATAGTTATTCCTTAATCTCTGCTATTAGGTTTGTGGTTATTCTTAAGGAGTGGTCTTCTCTTTCACGATTGACTTGTACGGTCTCGACCTCATCCATATCAACCGACCCTCTTAAGTAGACTTTTCTCATGTGTTGTCATAAGGACAAGTTCTGTGATTGCTACTTTGGGGTTACATCTTTCATCTTAGCATTGTAATAACTTCTAGCTTTCTCATAGTCACCCTTTATTTCTTTTATACCTTCCTTAGTTGGGTATTTGATAAATTGATGGTAAGTTGAGAGGATGACTCTCATTTTATATATCCAAGGCCTCCCTAATATTTCATTGTAGTGAGTAGGTACATCAATCACCATAAAGTTTGTTATGACTATGGATCTGGTTACTATGATTGGAAACATCATTATTTTCACAGCATAAGTGGCATTGCTATTGAATATCACCAAAGGCTTGCCTTTTTCTTGGTAATGTCACTATCTTTTACCTCTAACACCTTCATAATTACGAGGAAAAAAAGGCCCACTATGCTTTAAGTATCAAATAAGATCCTATAAACATCGCATGATCCCACTCGAAGGGTGACTACCAGATGATCTTCATATGGAGATGAAGTCTCATCATTACTTGTGAAAATGATTAAGGTAGAGTGATCCTTCATATAGATTATAAACATGGGGAGCCCCATGCACTTCTTAGGCATACTTTTTTCACACGCTATTGGAGGCTCTATTAAGCCAGGTCCTCCATTTATAGAGTGTATAGCCTTTACATTGACATCATTGAACGTGTTTACCTTATTAATAGGTTATGCAGGTAATCTAGGTGCCTCTCATTGAGGATGACGGTTTGCCCTTCTACTATCATTCCCTACAAAGTCACCCAAATATCCCCTGGAAAATTGATCTTTAATCTCGTGCCCTATATCTTTATAAAAAGTGCACCATTTGGAAGTGTCTTTTAGATGTGCCCTCATCTTTGGTAGCCGTCTGACATTTTGCTCATCCTCTATCCTAAAAATAGCTTGAGCTAAGCTTACTCTTAGGGGTGGACCCCTGAAAGATGAGGGTACTCTATCCCAAGGTCCAGAATTTTTAGACCATTGACCTCATTCTTTGTGATTTGGGGTGAAATATTCATTTTTGTTAGCGACCATAAAAAAATATATTTCGTGGAATATGGTTAAAATATGGCTTCTTATAAGTATAAACTGGTATGTATAAACATGATATATGAGTAAATGAACTCTAGCTAGTTAAAAATAAGTATCTAGGTGAATTTTCGAAATATAAAGTCAATATATCTATATGTGTGTGGGGGCCATATTGATAAGAAAACTTACATAAATCTTTATGATTTGTTTGTTCTTAAAAATATTTTGTCACATAGACGTGAAAGAAAGTTAAGAATTCTAATTTATTTCAATTCCTCTGGGAAGTTGAATCAAGATAATTTTAAACAAGAGCTCTGGATTTTTGTTCATTCTTCACTGTAATAATATCTTAGGGTTTGCAATGATAACTTGGTATATCTATTATACGACCATTAACAAAAATACGTCTATGGTTAACCAATTAGCGGGCTAATGAGTAGAAAAGCAGACTAATCATAGTGAATGAGATAATTTCTTTGATGAATGGCACCCCTAGATTAACCATATAGCCAAGAGAAACCATGAATTAGAATAGAAGAGCTTGCCCCACCTATGAATAAATATTTAGTAGTAGCCTCATTAGACCGTACACCTTTCTTGGTTTTCAAATAATAGGTAAGAGCATAAACTGAAATATTCTAAAGCTACAAAGATAGTTATAAAATCGTTAGCCCCACATAAAAAAATTCTTCCTAGAGTGCCTATTAATATGAATAACAATAACTCTATTGTAGCCAAACCATCACAAGGTTTATGTATAAATAATGGGTAAACCCTTATGGGTTTTTTTAAGACATGGAAAGACATGTCGACCTATTTCAAAAGGATTCATCCAAGATTCTAGATCATGTTAATTCTAAGGAGGAGCCCATTCTATAAGAAAGATGGGAGGAATGAAGTTAAGGCATAATAGTTAAGTGCTATATTGGATTTGAATTAGATTTTGGATCAATTTATATATATTGACTGCCTCCATTTTGTTGTTGTTAGTAAATACCAATATTTTTGTTTTTGGATCTTCCAAATCATTCCTCTAGGCGGCCAAGACCCATTGATTGTACAATAATATGCAGAGTTTAACATGTTTTGAAGTATATGAGAACGTTTTTTTGGCTCATATTATTACCAATATTCGATACGTCAATCATAGCATTATTATACCTTCATTATTCATTGTGGGTTAGTTATTCGTCAGCATGAGTACTACCTATAGGTGGTAAAGGTTGAGTTATTAATGTGAGTTGGGTCTATAAAAGAGTTGGTTCTATTTATAATCCAGAAACGATTCATATATATATTTGACAAAAAATGATCTTCCACTTAGTTGAGCCATTTCCCTTTATCATATTGAAAAGCAAAAGTAATAAAATAAATAACTGCAACACATATAAAGAAAGGCAACAAATATATTCACCAAGAAAAAGAAAAAAAGGAGTGAGAGAGGGATTCAAACACTCAATAGTTCTTTGTTTCAAACTATACATGTTTTCAAGATCGGGGTTATCAACCACTTAGATAGACCATACTTATAGATTCATATATGATATCTTTCTATAAATAGAAATGATATAAACTCCTAGACTATGTTCTATTTGGTATAAAAAAAGAAGATCACCAATTCCTAATGAAATGGATGTAACAGTGGCTTGTCGGAACCCCATAGTCTTTACTTGATCTAGTATATGTGATGTATATGCCATATTCGCTTGGAGTTCTCTCCTAGAAATATAGCCATCCCTACTCCCTCATGTTAATCCCATGAGCCCTTTATCCATTCTCATTCGATCACAGTAGGATGGGCAAGTCAACATCGAAAAACTAACATTGGCTTTTATCTTGAGGCATTCTATACGTGCTTATTCTTCTTTTTTCTTTCTCTAAAGTAGCTTCCACAACTGACTTGCCTTTTCTACCAAGTTTTAGCTCTATCTCAAGGTTAACAAATTTTCTGGCCTCACCATAAGCGTCTTTCATAGTGTATGGCACAATATTTGTAAATTCAACAAACAAATTTGAATTTATTAACAAACCTTGCCTGTTTTATCCCTATCGAATTGGGACATTATGCGATTTTCTACTTTTTTTCTCTGAATCTTCTCATATATTCTTCTATAGATTCATCATTTCCTTTAGTGGTTGAGAAAAGATGATGAGACTCTGAACGACTTGGTAAATTGTGGGAAGGGAGTTATAGTATGAGGTGTCAGGTTATTGAACCACTTCTACGCTTCATCACATAAGGTAGTTGTAAAGAGTTTACACATCATAGCAATTCTTTTGTCTTGAGTGAGACTTATTAGGACCATGGTCATTTTAAGTGCAAGAGATGAGCTAGAGGATCTCTCATTCCTTGGTAATTAATGTATTTAGAAGCATTGAATTTAGTGGGAGGTTCATTATGTTCTATCTTATCAGAGAAAGGGGAAACAAACAATTGTTGACAATTTCTATTAATATCATAGTAATATTTACACTTGTCTTGTTTTTTGTTCATTTCCTTGAATGCTTGGTCTTTTTTTGTTTGTTTCCTCGAGAGCTTGGAAGCGTGCTTCCCATGACCTCATTTACTTGAGCAATTGGTCATTGTTATATTAGGTTACATCTTACGTTAATTGAGCTAGCTATTCCTCAACTTGCTTATCTCGAGCATTGTGATGCAGGACCTCTCCCATTACATCTTCCACTCTTATAGGCTCATTTCTCCTTGGTACCAGCTCGACCTCCTTAATCAAATTATAAGCTTGAATTTCTTGTTGAGTTGCCTCTATTCGAGCACGTAGTGCCTATTTTCTTGTCTCATTTCTTCGAGTTCTCTTTTGAGCTCAAGGAGTTGTTAAACTAATTCTCTGTGTAGGTCGGCCTCTTTTGGCAAGTTTTCACAAGGTTTAGCTTGAATATCCTTATGCATCGATGCAACATTATCCTCAAGTGGCAACTCATTAACTAGCCTTAATATTTCATCAGCTATAGTACCAACCATGGTGAATGTCGTTTGTAAGAGTGCGGGGTGAATTGTTTTAGTTGTCAGGGTTTATCTCTTAAAACTCGAGTTAATCATGATAAATGCGTGATTAGAAACAAAAACTTGACCTTTAAATCCTGAGCCCTACGATGAATGCCAAAATATTAGAATGATTCGATTTAGAAAGAAAAACTAAAGAGATGTTAGAGAATGAAAGAGAATCGAGCTGATTTTGATACCATATTCGCATTTATATATGACATTTTATGTATATGCGTCGATTACATAGGGGGTACACGTCATAAACGTATCAAAAGAGTATAATAGTAAAATCATAAAACTTGTCTAGAATTGACCATATTGTAAGATCGAGTTGATGATCGATCCTTAAACGTTTTGGACTTATAAGATTGCTCAAAATATCTAACTTCAAGACACGAACATGACTTAAGGCTCGAACACTGTAAACGTCGGACATCATATCGTATGTCATGTTCAAACAAAATGTATACAAGCTTAAAAATATTTTTATGATTTAAAAATTTTATTTAATAATTTTATTATGTACATTTTCTACTTACATTTACACTTTTTGTTAATATTAAAATATAATTAATTTTTATTATTTATTTATTATTATATTATATAAATTTATGTATATTGTAAAAATTAATCATGAAAAAATAAAATACATCCTTTAATTAGTATTAATTAATATTTGTGTTAACACTTATATTTTCACTTTACAATTCATTTACCCACGAAATGACGTCTCATCCACATGTACTAGTTAACGGAGAGAGGTACAATGACTGTCCACGTTCGCGTTAGATGTGTTACACCAATTTCAACCTTTTATGAAATCTTTAAATTTGTTATAAAATTTAATATAAAATTACTCTAAACTTATATTAAATTAAAAAATATGAATACATAAAATTTATTATAATATTATTTATCATATTAATACTATTCACATGTTTTTTTTTAAATTTAAAATATTATTAATTTTTTTTATTTTATATAATAAATTAAATATATGTTATAAAATGATTAAAAATTTATTATTATAATATAGAAAAAATTAATATAAATTAAAACAATAAATTAATTTATTTTTAAAATATTCTAAAAATTGATACGATAATAATTGATTTTAAATTTTTTTATTTTATATAAACAAATAAAATAGAAAAATTTACTTTATTGAATTAATTAAATATTCGTGAGATAAATATAATAATTTATTAAATTAATATTTATTCGTATAAATGTAATTTTTAATTAATATAATAAATATAATATTTTATTTAATAAATTTTTAATTTTTTTAATAATATGATTTTTAAATTAATTATTATTAATTAATTAATTAATAATAATATATAATGATTGAATAATTGATAATTTTTTTATTTTATTTTATAAAATATATATATTTTAATATAATATTTAATACAGTGGGTTAAAAAGGAATAAAAATTTGATGTAATTTTAAACATAGAATGATAAAAGATTTAATGCAGAACGCTTCAGGATTGGAGATGCCCTTAAATCTCAGATAAACAAACACACTCAAAGACGCCTAGTCTTTCACGGAGAGATTGAGAGATAGGGTGGGAGAATAATCCTTTCCAAACCTAGAAATTGGTACTAAATAACCCGAATAATCTCTGTGTTGGGTGGATCCGTCAAAGTTAGATGAATCGAGGTATCCTTTCCCATCTTTCTTTAATTTAATCGTTTTTCAGCTTTTTATTGATTGAATAGGTTATTGATGGGTTTTATACTATGTTCGTAAATGCAAAATAAGTTCCTTGTTACTGGACGATAACTCTGTTTTAATTTCATGTTTGGTGGTCGAGAAAATAAGGAAAAGACAAATGTAAATATTGATATTCCAGAATTCATTATTGTATTATTCTTGCTGAAGACTGAGGTTAATGATTTATTATACTTTGTTCCGGTGCCTCTCTTAACTCTGCAAAGAGAGGTTAACTGTGGTTTGATAAATATTTTCCTAGTGATTGGTTGTAGCTTTTCTTTCGCGACAATGAGAACTTATAGTCAAATTTATTAATATGGTTTTGTTTGAATCTCGGGGGCAGGATTCAATGGTGATTGAAACATAGAAGTGGTGATTTTTGTGTGGTACGAAGTAGATTGGATGGACAAGAACAAGAGCCGAACCGATATGCTTGCTGCTGGTCGAAAGAAGGTAATATCGTTTATTTAGTATGCTATAGATTTTGTTGAGATTAGCATGCTATAGTTTTCGTTGAGCTGAATCTCTGTGACGATAGTGTTTGGATGAGGTTAGCATGCTATAGTTTTCGTTTTGGATGTTGCAGATATAATAGGAATGAACCGAAAACATCATAGCTCTTTCCTTGTTTTGGGTATTTGGTTCTAGAGTTTCTTGGTTTTATTATTGCAATAATGGGGAGCTGACTGAGGTGCTTTTATTTTTTCTGATCTCTGTGTTGACCCATTATATGAATTGTGCTTGAGTTGGTTAGTGACTACATATGTGATTGCTTTAGTGAATATGTGATGCAAGAGAAGGAAAAAAATGGATATCATATTTTATGCTGCTTCTCCTTGTAAATACTGGAAAGTCATTATAGTCTACTACAGAATGCTCTCATTTTTCCTCCCTGTTTAAAATGTACAGTTTTCTTCATTATTTGTATAAAGGCCTTACGAAGAGAACTGCAATTTAATTTTGGTTTTTGGTTATTTTAATCAGCTCAATCAATACCGTCAGAAGAAGGATGGTAAGGGGAGTGGAAGCCATGGAAAATCCATAAAAAAATCAGGTAAAGCCGAAAAGCAAGAAGCTGATGCTGAGACAGCTTATACTACTGCTAGATCTACAACTATGTCTCAGTTGCCTGAAGATAAGGCACTCACAGATGTATCAGTTCCTCACTCTGTGGCGAATGCTGTGGCAAAATATGTTGATGTTGCTGCTTTTGATCCATCCATAGTTCCCTTCCTTCATGAGCCAGGAGAAACTATGCTGATTGATAATGCTGAGTTGGCAACACTGGAGTTGGGGGTTGTGCATGATGTTGAATCTTCATTTCAGAATGAAGGGGAAAGCGTCCAGACTCTTGATGCTCAGGTGGAAAGAGAAGGGGAAGGAGCAGATGGTGGGATGTCTGTATCAAATGATTTGGCAGCCCAACCAGTGTCAAGAGGTTCTTCCGAGGAAGTGGCACTTGCCTTTGATCTGACTTGCAGGGAAGCAGTAGCGAACTTACCGCCTTCATCAAAGATCATTCCTGATACATCCTTGATGCATACAAAGGATTATCAGGTAACAGATGTAGGTTGTGCTCTTCTCCTCTTGGTATTAAGTTTCTTTATATGCTACCTTTCTGGATTATGAGAAAAACTAGGCGGTGGAGCAGTAATGTTGATGTGTGGATTTGATGTGTAATTATATTCTCATTTGTTGCTGGGTAGGGGCAATGCAGGAAGCTGATGGCTGGGGCAGGGAGCAATCTGGTCGTAGCAGTGAACTAAATCTTGAAGGAGTTGAGGAAATTTGGGCATTTGGGCCAGGCCAACCTGCTGAATTGTTTTCAGAAATAGGTTCTGGAGTGACTAATGTGGAGCCATTTCCCAAAGAGGAGCAAACTAGTGAGATAAATGAAGTAGCACATTCTACCAGTGCAAACAGGTCAGATGGGTTTTCAGCTAATTTCTTCGCTTCACCTGAGACAGACATTTCACGTGTTGGAGATGCTGTTGCAAGTGAGATGAGGAAAGCAACGATGGGGAATTTGGTCCATGAAAAAGAGCCAGATACCTTATTTATATCTGGTGATATTGGAGAAGGCAGTAATGATGGGGTACACGACAATGCAGGATATGGGACAATTTCAGAGAACTGTCAGCAAAATATTTTTAATGCTGATGGTAGGCTACTGGATACCAACTCTAAGGGTGCTGGTGGAGAATGGAATGTTGCTCCTGTTTTAGATCTGAGCTCAGTTAGTCTCTTCCAGCTTACAGACATTATAAGGAGGCTTAGTGAAGAAGAATATAGAGCTCTGCTTAAGGCAAGAGAACAAGAGCCTAATGCTGTGCTTGGAGTGAGTTATTTGGTTTCATCAAACTTTGATTTTCCAGATCTGTTGGAGAGGCTCAAAGAAGAAGTATTTCTGGCAAATTTAATGAAAGATATTTTTGAATTGCAACTTGCTCAGCAATCTGAGTTGCAGTTTGAGTTTGATCACCGAGGTCATGAGCTTGTTGATGAAATGTCTCTTCTCAGGGCTTCACTCAATGAGGTGGTTGAAAAGAATTTATATATTACTGAAGAATTGGCAAAGTGCAGAAGTGATCTCCAGATTGTTGCTACTGAAAAGGATGAACTCCAAAATCAGTTTCATGGCACCAAGGCGGAGGTTGAAGTACTATCCAGTAAAGTGAATGAGTTGCAGAACAGTCTAGAAAATTCAGAAGGAGATTTGTTGAGCCTGTCAACACAGCTGGCAGACTACAAGAATTCGGTGGGTGCTTTGCAGGTGGAAAATGAGAACTTAAATGCTAATATCACTTCAGTGTCTGAACAGAGAAAGAAACTTCTTGAGGAGAAGGATTTTCCTTTGCAAGAGAATGAGAAGCTTTTATCTGACTTAACTGAATGCAAAAGTTTGATTGCATCTCTACAGTTTGAAACTGCCAACTTAACTGGAGCATTGTCTTCAGTGACAGAGGAGAAAAAGAAGTTTGATGAAGAGAAGGAGCAGTTAAGCCATAGAAATGACAAACTTTTGGTGGAACTGGCTGAATATAAGGATTTGATCTCAGCTTTGCAGGTAGATAACAGTAGCTTAAAGGAGAACTTTACTCTTATAACTGAGGAGAGAAAAAAGTTTGAAGAGGACAAGAACTGTTTTGCACTTGAGAATAACAAACTTTCATCTGAACTTCTTGTTCTTCAAGAATATTTATCCAGTGAACATGGAGCACGGATGAAGGTTGAGGTTGATCTAAAAGAAGCAACAATGTGCCTTGAACAACTAATGGAGGAAAATAGTTATCTTACTTGCAGTCTAGACATTTACAAATCTAAAATAATGGATGCTGAAAACAGTGTAGTTGAAGCTCCTGCTCAAGTTTGGGAAGATCAGAGTCGACCTGAAATTTTGGAGGTACAAAGTCTGGTTCATGAAAATACAATTGCTGCTGTTTCAGGAGGGCAGGAGCTCCCACTTTTTCCTGAAGAGGAGGTTTTTAATGATTCCGTTGGCTTTGTGGGCTTGAAAGAACACTGGAAGGAAGCAGAGAAAACACTACAGCGACTTGATAAGGCAATCAAAGACCTTCACTCTTATTCAACATCATTTGGCAGGTCTGGTGGCAAGATGCTTGCCCCTGGAGTGTCCAAATTGATTCAGGCCTTTGAGTCTAAATTGCA
Source organism: Hippophae rhamnoides (assembly GCA_033030585.1). Lineage (NCBI taxonomy): Eukaryota > Viridiplantae > Streptophyta > Magnoliopsida > Rosales > Elaeagnaceae > Hippophae > Hippophae rhamnoides. The sequence continues at coordinate 73,788,435 of CM065429.1, forward strand.
TGCTGATGGACAGGAGACAGAATTGACTGATCTGTTTGCCTCAATGATGGAGCTAACTGGAAATTTAAGAGTGTCTTTAAAGCAGTTGATCTTGGACGCTGCAAATGCCAGCAGAACTGCTACTGTCACACGCACGGAGCTTACGGGTCGATATGAGGTCGTGAATCGGCATAGTAACAATTTGGAAGCAGCTAACATTGAGCTTGGGGTTATGTATGAAGCCATAATGCAGCATGGGGGCAACATTGAAGCTATGAACAGTGAACTAATAGCTTCATGTGAAGCAGCTAAACAAGAAGTCTGTGTTGTTGAAGCAGAAAATAGGGCACTCTGTAAAATGTTACATGCACATGAATCAATGATTATTGAATTGCAGGGTCAATTGTATGTTTTGCAACAAGGTGCTGAGGAGATGGAAGCTGAGATTTATAACAATTTAGAGGATTTGCAGAAAGAAGTGGTTGAGAGGGTATCAGTGCTTGAGAGAGATTGGAGTTCTACCGTTGCACATATTGTTGAACTAGTCAGGAAGCTTGATGAATTGCTTGGGAATTTCAGTTTGATCCGGGAAGGCCGTTTTGATGACTTAGATGTCATTACTCTGGTTGCCTTATCTGTCAATGCGACCACCAAAATGATAGAGGACTTGCAAAATAAATTAGAGGCTGCTCAATCAAATTATAGAATAATTTCTACTTCCTACAGTGAAGTGAAAGATAGCCATGAAGATTTTCTTCAAAAACATCAAATGGCTGTTGGCATACTGCAAAATATCCATTTTAATGTTAGAAATCTTCTTACCCGTTTGAATGGGTCCACGGATGAAACTGAGTTGATCCATGTTGGTGAGGATCTTCTGGATCCTCTAGATTACAATAACTATGAAACCATTATGATACGGCTAGAGAATTTTCTTAGTGAGAGGCTGGAATTTAATTCTTTTAACCGCAAGTTGAACTTAGAGTTGATGAATGTGACAGCAGAATTGGAGGACTTGAAGAAAAGATGCCTTGATTCAGATTCTATATGCAAATTAATTGAAGATATTGAGGGGGTTTTAAACTCAGAACATGTTGAAGACAATGTGGATGAATTGCCTGCATCTCGTATTGGGTCACTGATGCCTATTCTTCTTCAGAAATACAAGGAGGCTAATATGCAATTAGGCCTATCTGGAGAAGAGTTTGAATCCAACAAGCTGAAATTGACTGAACTTCAGAAAGATGTACAGCAGTTAACTGCCTCATGTCTTCAGCATGAAAATGAAGTATTTCTTCTTAAAGAAAGTTTAAGTAGGGCAGAGGAAGCACTTCTTGGTTCCCATTCTGAGTTAGATACTAAAGAGAGTGAACTTCAACAGTCAGAGCTGCGGTTATCATCCACTCGAGAAAAACTGACCATTGCTGTTGCTAAAGGAAAAGGTCTGATTGTGCAACGAGACAATCTAAAGCAGTCTCTGTTGGAGACATCTAGTGAACTTGAGAGATGCTTGCAGGAACTGCAGGTGAAAGATTCCAGGATTCATGATGTAGAAACAAAACTTAAGACATATTCAGAGGCAGGTGAGCGTGTGGAAGCTCTGGAATCTGAACTTTCATATATCCGAAATTCTGCTACTGCTCTGAGGGAATCATTCCTTCTTAAGGATTCTGTCCTTCAGAGAATAGAAGAGATTTTGGAAGACCTAGATATGCCAGAACATTTTCATTCTAGGGATATTATTGAAAAGATTAATTGGCTGGCAAAGTCGGCTACTGGTAACCCTTTGCCTCATAATAACTGGGATCAGAAGAGTTATGCTGAGGGAGGTTCATTCTCTGATGCCAGTCATGTTAAGAAGCGCTGGGAAGATGATGCACCGCCAAGCACAAATTCAGTTGACGACTTTATAAGAAAGTATGAGGAGCTTCAAAGTAAATTTTATGGGTTGGCTGAACATAATGAAATGCTGGAGCAATCATTAATGGGAAGGAATGATGTAGTGCAGAGATGGGAAGAACTGTTGAATAGGATTGTCATGCCTTCACACTTGCTAACTGTGGAGCCAGAAGAGAGGATTGAATGGTTAGGAAGAGCTCTCTCAGAGTCACATTGTGAAACTGTCTCTCTGCAGCAGAAAATTACTAATTTCGAAAATTACTGTGGATCCCTGACTGTTGATTTAGAAGGCTCACAGAGGAGGATAACTGACCTTGAGACTGATCTCCAAGCTATTATCCATGAGAGAGAGCATCTTTCTGATAGATTGGAGACTCTTAGGTATGATTATGAGAAACTTACAGCAAGGACAGCACAATCTGAAACTGAGAATGAAACGCTGCAGAATGAAGTAACCAGCTTAAGGGATCAAGTGGCAGAGATGCTTGTAAATGAAAAGCAATTTCATAACATTCAAGATGAAATTATAAGATTGCAGAGTTTGGTTGCCGATGCATTCTCTGATCCTGAATTACAAGATCTGGGTTCTGCTAGCACTAGTATTGAGTTATTGGGAGCATTCTTAGAGAAGTTACTGGAGAATCATGCGCATTTTGAAGTTGAGAATAAAAAGCTGCAAAATGAAGTAATTAGTTTGCAGGAAAATGTGGCTGAGATGCTTGGCAATGAGAAGCGAATTGATAATGTTGAAGGTGAAGTAAGAAGATTGCAGAGCTTGGTGTGTGATGTATTGCAGAACCCTGAAGCCGAAACTATGATTTCTTCTGGCAGTAGAATTGAGTGCTTTGAAGTGTTATTGAGGAAGCTTCTGGAGAATTATGCATCCTTTTCTTCATCTAAGCCTGCACTTTCTGGTGCTGTTGAAACTATGCTTGGTGTGGCAAGAAGCACAAGTGAACTTGAAACAGAGGAACTGGATGCAGCTTGCATGAAGAAAGAGCTTGAGGAGGCTTTGCAGCAACTGTCACATGTGAAGCAGGAGAGAGATGATTACACAGTGAAGCATCAAACTTTAGCATCCGAAGTTGACACTTTGCACACACAAAGGAAAGAGTTGCAGTTGCTTCTGAATCATGAAGAACAGAAGTCAGCTTCATTGAGGGAGAAGTTAAATGTTGCTGTTAGGAAAGGGAAGTCATTGGTGCAACACCGTGACAGTCTAAAACTAAATATTGAAGAGTTGAATGCAGATGTTGAACTTCTAAAGTCAGAGATTAATGCCCGTGAAAATAAAATTGCAGAGTATGAACAGAAGTTGAATGATCTATCATCTTATCCGGAAAGGCTTGAATCCTTGGAATCTGAGACCTTGTTCTTGAGAAATTGTCTGACAGAAACAGAATGCCATTTGCAGGACACAGGGCATACTTTAAGCATAATTTTGAATTGTCTAGGTGAAATTGATGTTGGGGGTGTTGTCTCCACTGAGCCGATCAAGAAACTGCAGCAAATTGCACAATGTTTCCATGATTTGCATGCAGATCTAGCTTCTTCCGAACAAGATATGAGAAAATCTAAAAGAGCTGCAGAGCTGCTGCTTAACGAACTGAATGAAGTTCAAGAGAGAAATGACAGCCTTCAAGAAGAGCTTGCACAAATTGCTGGCGAACTTGCTGAGGTAACCAAGGAAAGGGATCTAGCAGAGGCTGCAAAACTTGAAGCTTTTAGACAGTTTGAAACTTTACATGATGTTCATTCTGTTGAACAGAGTAATCATGTGCATCAACTCTTGGGAATAACATCTTGTGTAAATCAATTTCAGAAGTGTTTCCATGATATTAATAATTCACTAGTTTTATTCTCCGAAGAACTGGAATTTTTGCACAAAGTTGAGTCTGGTATTGACTTATGTCTCAAACCCAGTGATGATGCTGATCCATTTGTTTTGCCCCTAGTTGGTACACCTGTTGACTTTTTGCTCGGCAAGTCAGATAGTCAGGTACTTTTACCCTATGCACAGTTATATCCAAAATTGGCTGTATTTTGTCACACATTAATTTTGATATCAACTCTGCTGTCAATTGTGTTACCGTTTTGTATCTTTTGGGTGGATTTAGAATTGACCATAATATGGAGTTACCAGATGTAAACCATTCTGCGTAGTTGTGGAAAAGGTGTGCCGTTATACTTCTTTATTGTCATTGCATGTGCATTTGTTTGAATGCTGAGTATATGTTATTTGCTTTTGTGCTTTGCTGAGCATACATCCAGAGTTTCTTAGCTGAAACACCATTCGGTAAGCATCTTCTTTTCCTTGCCTTCCTCGACCTAATCTAATCTTTTTTGGTGCGGTCTTAACATTTTATAGGCCTCTGTAAATCTATTTTGTGCTTTATGCTTGGCATTTATTTGTTTCTTTACTATATTAAAGGTATTTTTAATTTGTCATATAGTTATTATACTGGTGATGTTGTTCTTGTATTTGACTTCTAGTCTTATCATGTAGATTTTACTTTGCTTTTGTTTTTAGGTTACTAGTTTTCAAGCATTCTGCTTACATTATTTCTTTGATTGTGTTTTCAGGGCAATCTCCCTTCCAAGGATTCTTGGTCAGATTTTCATTCTCATGATAATCCTGATGTAAATTCCGTCGGTGAGATTTATGGTCACGTATGGAATCAACTGCAGGAACTCATGATTAAGGTTGACGTGCTTAAAGGAACTATACAGAAAAACTCCAGTTTGTTACACGAACAAGCTAGTAGTTTATCTACATTAATGAGTAGTGTCCATAGAGAAATAACTTCACAAAAAGAAAAGGATAAGGAACTGGTTCTGTTGCATAAAAGGATTTCCCTGCTTATTGAAACATGCTCTAATTCGTTTATGGAAATAGAAAATAGAAAAGCTGAGTTGCTTGGGAATAATTTCGTTGGTGGAGATCCGAAGATGGACATAATATCGGCAACATTTCCTGTTGGACCTTCTTTCAATTGGCCTGCTCATGTTCTCTCAGAGGAATCTGTTAGAACCATGGCCGACAAGCTATTGTTGGCTGTGAGGGATTTTGCTAGTATAAAAGCAAAGAGTGAGGAAAGTAGCCAAAAAGAAATGAAGACATTGATCATGGATTTGCAGAAAGAACTTCAGGAAAAGGAAATTCAAAAGGAAAAAATTTGCATGCAACTTGTAAATCAAACTAAAGATGCTGAAGCTGCTGCAGCATGTCATTCTCTCGATTTTCAATCTACGAGAAGCCAGATGCATGATTTGGAAAAGCAGGTGAAATCAATGGAGGGTGAAAAAAGTTTACTTGAGCAGAAACTGGAGGAGTTACAGTATGAACATGCCATTTCTTTGGAGTTAGAAGAGAAGGTCAAATCATTGACTGGTGTGCTTACTGCCAAGGATCAAGGTTAGTTTATGTTGTGTTTGTTGTATAGGTACCTTTCTTTTTATTTTTTAATTTTTGTTTAAAAAACATGCACTAAGTGCTGTTGAAAAATTCTTGTTGGTCACAGAAATTGAGTCATTGATGCAAGCACTTGATGAGGAGGAAGTACAGATGGAAGACCTAAGTAAGAAGATCGGGGAACTGGAAAAGGTTGTACAACAAAAGAATCTAGATTTAGAAAATCTTGAAACTTCTCGTGGAAAGGTTATGAAAAAGCTTTCCATCACCATTAGGAAGTTTGATGAGCTTCATCAGTTATGTGCAAGTCTTCTTTCTGAGGTTGAAAAGCTTCAATCACAATTGCAAGATAGGGATGCCGAGATATCCTTTTTACGTCAAGAGGTCACTAGATGCACCAATGATGCTCTTGTTGTATCTCACATTTCAAATACAAAAATTTCCAATGAGATTCAGGACTTCTTGATGTGGTTTGATACAATCATTAATAAGGTTGGGTTACCCAATTCACGTCATGATATTAAGAACAATGTCCAGGTTCAGGAACACAAGGAAATAGTCAAAGTGAAAATCCAGGCTATTATATCTGAACTTCAGGGTCTAAGGGAAGCGGCTCAAAGCAAGGATACATTGTTGCACATAGAGAGGAGTAAAGTCGAAGAATTGACACGCAAAGAAGAATTTCTTCAAAAGTCTTTACATGACAAGGAGTCGCACTTAAACTTACTTGAAGGCACAGAAACTTCTGAAACTGCACCAAGCATGACTTCTGAAATTTTGGAAGTAAATCCTTTGGTAAGAAAGACTTGTTTATTTATATTAGTTTGATATCATGGTAATATCCTAAATTTTTTTGGTAAAATTCATCATGCGCATTATTATTTTTTCCTTTGGTTTACTTGCACGCTTCATGTTAAAAAACTTTAACTCATTCTTGCTCTCTGGTTTATTCTTCTTGAAATCACTTGGTCTTTGAAAATTTTGCTGTGATATTATTACGTTTATGCATATTTTTTTACAATCTTGTAGCTCGGTAACAGATTGATTATGTCGATCACAATGTATGTTGTGTCATTTAATGAAATCAACTATTTAATTAATTATTCTTTTGAAGTTTTATTTGTATAAAAACCTATTCTAGTTTTGTTTACAGCAGAAGAAATATACCGATTATGAAGTAATATTCATGTCATTTTCTGCCCGACTATTATGTTGTGTGGAGTATTCTTATGGGAGAGTAATTAAAATGTTCTTTTTTGTTAATGTTATAAAGATAAACAAATGGACAGTACCTGGTACCTCTGTTGCATCTCATGTTCGCAGTCTTCGGAAAGGAAACAGTGATCAAGTTGCCATTGCCATTGATGGTGTGGATCCTGCAAGTAATAGTAAATTAGAAGATGAGGACGATGATAAAGGTAACTCAAACCTTATTGTTATACATGTTCTCTTGCGTTTGATGTTCATTGAGCAAATAATTTCACTTCAGACGGTTATAATGTATTTTTTCCCCTTCACTTATAGTTCATGGGTTCAAGTCACTTACTACATCAAGAATTGTTCCAAGGTTTACGAGAACAGTGTCTGACATGATTGACGGCCTTTGGTAGGCTTAACCTTTTATTTCTTTATTATGTTTTGTTTTCAAATTGATCAGGATGTCATGTGTGGTCTAACAAAATCATCTTTGCACTTTCAATATTCTAGGGTTTCTTGTGATCGGACTCTGATGCGACAACCTGCTTTACGGCTTGGTATTATGATCTATTGGGTTCTAGTGCACGCACTTCTTGCAACTTTTGTCGTTTGAGATATATATAGGTTAGTTATTCTCATCAAGTTTGGTTGCTAATAATGTCTCAACTCTTAAGGATAGGCATCTTTCATTTTTTCGGTTACATTTATTATTAATTTTTTGGGCTAGGGGTGGGGTCTGCATGAATAAAATTTCCACTAGTTATCCCTTTTTCTGGTGCAAATCCTTTAAGTACATGATATTTTGAAAGTCTTTTGAGATTCGTTATAAATGATGTTGGTGAAATCCCGACTCTTTACTGGTTTGTTTTCTATGTTGCAGGATACAAGTTGGTTCTAGATGAGAGTCGAGTGGTGGTCCAGGGGCTTACCTTTCGACAGGAACACAAATGCATTAGTTTTGTTATGCCTTATGTTGAATTTTTTTTTTCAATTTGATAGATTTGGTCAAATTAATTCATTATTTAGCTCAACCAGGCAACCATGATTCTCTCGTTTTTGTGTCCATGAATCCGAGGTTGCTTGGTTGCACTTGAAGCCAATAAGAAAATAATCCTAACCCCTTAGTTGCCAGAAATTACAGATAGTGTAAAATCCAACCAAAGGATATGCAATAGCTTCTACCTTAAAGCGAATTTCTCTATTTTCGAAAGGGAATTATAGTTCTATAATATACAAGCATCAAGATCAAGTGACAAAAGAATATTATTATATATCATAAATTTGTGATAATTTCAAATGATGTATCAAAATTTGATTGGCTGTTATGTAGAAAGGCTCAAACGATTTTGCTATTTACTAATATTAATTATTTGAGAAGCTAATTACTAACCAACACGTTATTTGAGATAATCGTAATTTGTGATATGAGGGATACTAGCAATACTCTTTTATACGTGTACACTTGTGCACCATTTTTATTGGCATTTTTTTTTGGAAAGTGCACTAACAAATGTCAATGAAAAAAATGGGAAAGCGTATTATGGGATATTTTAGAGTCCTTAGCATTCCTCTCTATGATATAAAATATTTGTGTTTTCTAATAATGCCTTAATACTGCAAAAGTTAACTCTCCCTAGAAGAGAAACACTCGAGCATCACCACAGTATTGCCTCTCTGTTTCTCTTAAAGGAATATTGCATTTCTAAGCATTTATGATTGTATTCACTATTAGCATCATGCGTATTTTCTTACAGCTTGCCCGTAAAGTTTGTTTTATTATTTCTTTGATTAGCATTGTATTTCATGGCTGTCACAGTAGTGAGATATAAACACAGTGAATTTAAAGAGCTGAACGGCCACAATGCACTTTTAGCACTTTTTGACATGGCCAAGCAGAATATTTGTTGAGACTGAGGGTGCCTCTTATTGTCTTAGTGAAATGAGAATTAAGTAAGAGGCTTGACTTGATCCTCAAAGTCTTTAACGTTACCTTTAGGATTTCCTTCAAACCTCTTTATCCGAAAGTAGTTTAGGTCCACACCTTTAGCCTCCCCACTAGTCACAAGGTCAGCTAGTATTCTCCCCACAACTGGTGACATCTTAAACCCATGACCCGAAAATCCTCCTCCAATCACCACATCCTTTTCAAACTCCCCTCCCAAGAAGTCCAACACAAAATCCTCATCCGGTGTCATGGAATACATGCAAAGCTGTGTAGCCACCGGACCACCCGAATCAATCTGACCCGAAAACGTTCTTTCTATCCACTTCTTTAAGGTTTCCAATGACATCCCGGGTCCCCAAGGCCTCTTATCTGGGTCACATGGGTACCCACCATGCATGGCGATCTTTATCAATCCCGGAAACTCCAACGACGGCGTTCCATACATACAAGGATCTCCATAGCTAGCAAATGTTGGGAAATCACCTCCAATAGCATACTCAGCCTCATGACCTTCTCTGATCCTCCAGTAACATACTGTTGTCTCCAAGGGCTGTATGGGAATTTCAACCCCACTAACAGCTTTAACTAACTTGTTCATCCAAGCCCCAACTGTCACCACACACTTGTTTGCCTTAAACTTTTCACCATTGCTAGTGAAAACCATTACACCGTCTTTATCTTCAGTTTTCTTTATATCCTTTACTTCCATATTGTCCCTCAAAACGGCACCATTTTGCAGAGCTAGTGTCTGAAACATACAAACAGCTTTAGTGGGCTTTATGACTCCACCATACTCAGTACAAACTCCGACCCAATCTTCCGGAATATAAATCCGACCCGAAAATTCTTTGCTCACTTTTTCACTGTTGAGAATACAGTGAGAGAGAGAATTCTTCAAACAATTGGAAACGACAGCGTTGAGGCTCTTGTTGTCTTTGGGACCCATATCGAATTGAGTAGCTTTGAAGTAGACTTTGTAGCCGATTTCAGATTCGGCTTGTTCCCAGAGATCGTAGGACTCGAGAACCATGGCAGAGTAGTAGTCTTCGGGGTATGTGGTTCGGATGGTTCGAGACTCGCCGTGAGATGAGCCACGGTGGTGGAGGAAGTCGTATTGCTCGAGAAGGAGGATTTTGAGTCCTCTCTTGGCGAGTTGATATGCAGTTGAACTGCCCATTATTCCAGCTCCGATTACTATCACTTCGAATTCTTCGCCCACATACTCCATCTCTTATTGTTGCTCGTCAAAGAAGACGAGTGCAGTTTTAGTCTTCTAGTGGAAACTTAAAGGAAGTGACTTGTTTCTGTTGTGCACTATCTACTTAATAGAGACCGCTCCTTTTTAACGTGATGTTTTTTTTTTCAAATACACCAAAATCTTGTCTGTAATTACGAAAACACCATCCAATATTTTATGTATTTAAGAGTGTAGATCTACTATCAATAATTTGTTAATGATCAATTTATTGCATGATAGAGCAATAAAATATGATTAATAATAAGCATAAAATAAATATTTTATGCATATTTTTATAAAAATAATTATAATAATATTAATTATTTTAAAACTAAATTTATATATTAATTCATATCAATTAAAATAAAAAAGAAATATTAGTTTTTGATTAACCTATAATTTTTAATAGGAATACAAATACATTATTAAAGTTAACTATTTATTGTATTTATTTAAAGATAAACTAATAAATATATGAAAGTTGTAAACATATTATTTAATTTTATCAAGTAATAAAAATAATAATAAAGTATTATTAATTGTATAAATCTATAAATATGACAAATCTATCACTAAATTTCTTTTTATCGGTTCAAATTTATCACAATTTTTTTTATTAATAATAAATTTTTTTCATTAAATTTCTTATTAATCATACAGATTTACAACCGAAAATATAACGTAACAAACGATAAAATAATATTGTGGTATAATTATAATTGAATATTATTTTTATCACTCGATATAATTAACTTATATATTTATAAAATTTAGGATAATATAATATTTATTAATTTATCTGATAGTTAATTAATAGCATGAGTAGACAAAAATTATTAGATTTCATATTTCTATACGAATATACGCAGATATTACAATATTTTTTTTAGAAAATTCTAAAAAATGGGTTGTGTATTGACTACTTAGTAAACAAAAGTTATTACATTTTCTATGTTAGCACCGTTTTAAAAGATATAATATCGTGAATACATAGCAAGGTTACACAAGCATTTTGAGAAATTATCTAAAATGCCTAAAAATGTTCCAAACTATACAAATAGGCCCATTTTACTCTTATTCTTTATCAAATTTAGTACATTTCGATCAAATACACGAATCACTTATAATAAACGATAATTATATCCTCAAGATCGATTTAACGAATAACTATGTGATTTTAAATAATTCTTCAAATTTCTTAAAAACGAATAAGAAAATAAAACCAAAACATTCTATCATAATGATTAGATTTTTGAAAATACTAAACTAATGACAAAATAACTCAAAATAGATTTAACCCATACAAATTCAAGACAGATATATATTTTAAAATCAATAGAGAATTAATGAGAATATTTAGCTAGTTAACAATGCTTAATAGAAATATTTAGGTTAACTAAGTATGTATCTAAATTATTAATTTTTTCTTTTTAGTATGAAAAATACCTTCGATAGAGTCATTTTTTTTGTTAATCAAACTAATTAATTTCTTTGACAAGATTATTAACTAATTTGATTGAATTATGCCTAATGTATAAGAAAATAATAAATCATTTAATTTAATGCCTTCAATCGAGTCACTAATTTAAATTCTTATTTAAGCTGTCTAAATTCGTTGATGTGTCTGAAATATACTATGAAAATATGTTGTTAATATATTAATCAATAATAAATTTTGTAATGAATTTTGAATAAGGAAATAATATGTATTTATTAAATATTAAAAATGTTCACTTAAATAATCTATACAAACATGACGACAAATTAAAATTTCATTATAATAATCAACCATACATGTTTAAAATTAATTCTATGATTAGTAAATTAAAATCAATAAATTCAAGAAATATAAAAGAGTAATTTGAAAATAAATAAAAAACAAATAAGATCTCAATACCAACAATAGATGTATGATGACCTATTCTAAAGTTGTGATCTTGATCTTTAAAATAATCCATAATTTTTAGTAATGATCTAAAAAATCTCCATGTTATTGCCTCTTATTTGCTCTTATATAATCTAAATTGTATATAAATTAAATTTAATCTAATAAAATAAGAACATGCTCACAATTATTGAAAAATAAATTATATAAAACTAAGTTATGTTAATATGTGCAAAGGTATGTACAAAGGGCTTTGGGCCAAATTTATGGAGGCATACCATGACACACGTTTTTTATCGTTGCGGCATAAGGTTCGCTCAACTTCACCAATTTCAACCCAAGAGGATCACATATGCTATCATGAGGAAATTTTGGTAGTGTTCAAAATCTGTGATGGATAATTCAAAATTTTTAGCTTACAAAAGTTAGGATAAAATTTGTATTCGTAAAAATGTTGGTGATTTAAGGTTTCGTAAAATTAAGGACATTAATTTGGGTCTTATTCATAAGTTAGGATGAAATTTTCTCAATAATGACAACAAACATTGGGTTCAAATGTCTAAATATGAATATCCGAAAGATTTTCTTAATTATGAAGTTAGATCATTTGATTTTTTCATCTGGAACGATATTTGCTTTTTTAAATGAATATTAAAAAATGAACAATGTATAAATATTATGATGGTAAATCTATTGATATATGACATGATCTTTGAATTTCTTGGACTATTGATTTTATGCCCTTTTTTCCTTTGATTTATCTCAATAAATTGCATTATTTTCTTGGTGAGGTTCATAAACTACTCAATGCTTACAATTAGTTAATCATATTTGGGGTATTGATATTTGCTCTTTTCTTACAAGACTTCCCCAAGTTGAGAACAAAATAGATTTCTGATTTTGGATATCTAATTTCAAAGGCAATTTCAACACTAAATCTACTCCTTATAAAGAAATAATTTCAGGAAGAATCATGGTTGTTTATACTTTCATTTAGAAACTAATTTAGAATTTGAAAATTCATGACATAAATAAAGTTTTTATTTAGAGACTTTATTCAAATTGTCTTCATACTATATGTAACATAACTTTAATAATTCCTTTATCTGATGTGATATGTCTTTTGTGTCACATTCAACGTGAAATTTCAAATCTTTTTTTTTTATCAATGTCAAGTTACATGTTCTGTTTGGGCTCATTGGTCTTCCACTTCTAAATTAAAAGATCAATATTTTTCTCTTTGTATGATTTTTTAAGTAAATCTTTAAATTTAAAAATACTTTTATTCTTAATGGTTTAACTCATAGTGAATTTATTCTTGTTGTCTTTCTTTCACTTAATATATTTGGAAACTTAGAAATGATATTATTTTCAATTCCAAACCTCCTTCATTTTATCTTATCTACTTTAGATTTAAGATTTTCTAATTTCATAAATATTTTTTATTCTAATTTTAAAAGTACATGTGTTTGTTTGACTTTTGACTAAAGATTCTCTCCTTTACCACTTATTTTTCGGAGAAAGCAACCTATTGTTATTAAAATAAATTTTGATACTAATGTTTTCAATAATAATCTTATTATTGCTATAATTATAAGACATTTTAGTGGGTAATGTTGGAGTAAATTTCTTTTGGTTAATTGTGTCGAAGTAGATGAAATGGATGCTTAACTCTATTCCACTTACTTTAGAGAAAAAGTTAAAAATTAGTTAATTGGAATATGATAATAAAAATGTTATGAATATTTTAATGTTTGATTATTTTCAAATATTGTGTAATGCACCTATTTTCATAAACTAAATTGAATCAAATTAAATGATTAATGAAAAAATTTAACATATTTAATGATTCTTGGATTCTTAGATGCATTAATATTGTGGCTCATACTTTAGTTAAATAAGGTCATGATAGCTTTGTTTAGAGTTTTATTTGAAATCATGTAATAGTATAATGATTTTATATTATATTATGTATTGAATATAATTATTAATAATATTTTTTAAGATTAAACAATATCATGCGAGGTTCTTTATTTGTGGATGTGTTTTTTTTTCGGTAAAGAAGGTTCTTTATTCGGTTGCTTTTGAAAACAACATTTTACTCGATTTTTAAAATAAAAAAATTGTATAAGAATTCGAAGTTCGCTCGGCTTGTTTACGGTCTAACTCAACGTCATCAGTGTCTAAATCGTTTACGTATCTTGAATTAAATTAATATTATTATGTACTATTAATTAAGTTTTTTTAATGAAGTATCGATATTATTAAAAATTAAAAATTAAATCTTATTTTTATATAAATAAAATTATAAAAGTTTAATAAATTACACAAAATATGTTCTTATTTTTCATGCTAACGTATTTTTAGAGATTATACCTTTTAAAATTAAAATATCATTTTACATCAATTCGGCTAATATTAGTTATTTGTTTTCTATATTTTTATCATTAAAAAATTAGGTTGTAGAAAATTAAAATATGAAAAAATTTAGTATATTTTAAATTAAAAAAACTGAAAAAAGTAACTTACTCATTGTTACTTTATTTATTTATAATTTGCCTGATTATCGTACCTCATAAAATTTGGTAGAAAAGGTTTCTAAAACTCTTTTTAATCCTAATAAATATAACATCATTAAAATTTATAATAAAAATAATATAATTTAATGTTAACTCATATATTTTTAAATTTAAATAACTAAATTGTGAACTTTTATCTATGATATTTTTTTTAAATTAGTCATTTAAAGCGTTGTTATATTTATTTGAATAAGAGAATCAAAATAATTATAATATTGAAATAGAATTTATAAAATAAAATTAAAAAATTAACTTTTTTACTTGTAAATGAGATAAAATAAAAAAATAAAAAATAATTATATAAATGTATGTATAAAGTTAAACATTTTAATTTATTCCTTAGAGGTTGTACAAAGATTATTTATATTGTTAGTATAATATTTTATATTTTATTTTAAATTAAGAATTAAATTAAATATAAAAATATCTAAAATTATTTTTATTATTATTTTTATTACTATTAACTAATTATTAATATTAAGACTCAAGCCCACCAAACCACTAAATCATATGATTAACACGTTAACATCTATCTTATTTTTGAAATTATATTAATAATATGTTAGTTTATACGAAGTAAAATGCTACTTTATTAGCCAAAATTATTTTTTAATATAGTTGGTAAAAATTTATCATTTTTTAAGGAGTTTTGTAGTTCAAATTAATCATAAATACTGAACGAAATTAAATTTAATCATATACTTTTAAATGCTCGTATAACGATTTTCTCCAAATCATTTATTAAATTATTAATATTATATATAATTTAATATATATTTGAATTAATGTTCATATAGTTGAGATTTATTGAACGAAAAATGAGAATTTGTGATAGATTTCGATTGTTTAAACCGAACACAAATTTAAAAATATAAAATGAATTAAATTTAAGTTCAGTTTTGATTAATTTAAATAATACGAAAAAATTAATTTTGTGTTAGAATTGGATTAAGACTATCTCGATAATATAAAAATAAAACATAATTATTATATATTATTAGTATTATTTTTGCTATATGATGAGTTTGTTAGTAAAAATTTTGTTATATTTTTCTTATTATTTTTATTATAAGTTTTTTATCTTTGATTATTTACTTATAAATAATAATTATGCAATATCTTATCAACAACGAACGTGATTAATTATATGAATATTTATGAATTTCGAGATTTTTTATATTTTATTTTTTAAATTCATAAATTATTTCATATAAATACATTTAATGAGTTTATATCATTATTCGTAGGTTTGTAAAATTCATTTATAATTTTATAATTTTTACTTAATTTTAAAAATATATTATGTTATAATTAATAAATTTTTGTCTAAAATATTAATTACCCTCACTATTGAAAAAACCATATATCAAGAATTTCAATCCTGAACTACCAGTTACCTCACTACAAACTCTAGTCAACCTTCTATACCCATATTGAAAAAACCATGTATCATCAATATTTGAATGTATAGCAGACATTTTAGGGTGTGGATCAAGAGCAGAAGACCCCACCAATTTGGATTCTTAGTGTACCACTGCATTGTTCTTTTAAACCCTTCTTGCCAATGAGTTTTTTCTTCCCACCCAAGCTTTTTGAGCTTTTGATCATCTAAGAAGTACCTTTGGTCATTAAATGGCCTGTCTTGCACAAAATTTATTGCTTCTTTAGGATCTAACCCAAACAACTTATATTCTCAGCTACATCTAAGACTCTTCTTTCTTTCTTTGTTCCGATGTTGTAGACATGCCCAATTACACCTTTCTGAAGTATAACATCAAAACCTGAGCTACATCTTCAGAGTACAAATAGCTTCTCACATTTGAGCCATTCCCATGAATTGGCAATTTCTCACCTTTCATTGTTAAAAGGAGGAACTTGGGTATAAGTTTTTCAGGGTATTGATTGGGACCATAAACATTATTCCCCCTAGTTGTTATCGTTGGGAGGCCATATGATCTATGATAAGCCATGACTAGCATTTCAACCCCTGCTTTTGTAGCAGAGTAAGGATTTGTTGGAAGGAGTTGAGAGGCCTCAGGATTACCAATATCAGTTTCCATGTCAGTTTCACCATAGACCTCATCCGTACTAACATGAACGAACCTTTTGATGCACTGGGTAATATTGCTGGCTTCAAGAAGTATATGCGTGCCATATATGTTGTTGTTTGTGAACTCAAAAGAGTTCCCAAATGAGTTGTCTACATGTGTTTGAGCAGCAAAGTGCATAATAGTATCAATTTCCTCAGTAACTAAGAGGAAATTGACAAGGTCTGAACAGGCAATATCACCCTTCACAAACTTCAAATTCGGGGAAGGATGAGAAGGGTTCAGATTCTTTAGGCTTGAACAATAGTCTGGTTTGTCAAGAGCCACAATCCGGTAATTCGGATAGTTCTTGACCAGCCTGTTGGTTACATGTGAAGCAATGAATCCAGCTGCACCAGTCACAAGGATGTTCTTTGGTGCATATGTTGTTTGTTGAGATGACATTTTTATTGTAATCTCTAAAATTTCAGTGTTATATTACTGAACCAAATCAGTAGAAAGCAAAGTTTTAGAATGAATAACAAAAGTTCAGTAGTCTTTATCTAGAACAGGTTGTGTGCATTTTGGTTATACCATCCGTATTGTTCCACATATCCTTCAAATTCCTTAACTTAAACGACATGAAACCTGTTAAATGAAAAAAAAAAACAAAACTTGTTTTCTTCGTTCATAGATTTAACGAAAATTGCAGCCAATTTAAAACACATTTTGAATTTAATGGAAAAACCACAAATGATGTGAAAGCATTTTTCTTTTAACAATTGCTTTCGATTCAAATTGCTTTTAACATAAGCAAACAGACCCTTAAACTACCACGCAGGTGTAAGAAAATTGCAATGCTTAATTTATGCTCATTATGTCACAAAAATTTCTTTACATATATATTTCGTTTTCTTAGCAATTCGAAATGGATCCAAATTGAGAATGATGAGAAAATACAAAATGTGAAAAAGTCGTACTTAAAAAAAATAGAAAAATTTTAATTGTCGTCAATCTAGACAAAAATTGATTAAAGATGAAACAGATAGACTTACAAGGAAGAAGGAACCAATGAGCAAGATAGTCATGGAAACTAATTTAGATGAAAGAATGTAGTTTGGATTTAGAAATGAAAAGATTAGAGATCATGAATAATGAAAAATGTTAAATGGTTTCCCTTTTGTTAAAAAATAAACGAGTCTTTCTCGGTAGAAGAAACAAAAGAAGCAGGGTGAGAAGTTATGGTTAGAGAGCTATGGTTAATGCGAAAGGTTCATCTCAGTAGAAGAAACAAAAGAAACATGGTGAGAAGTTTGCATGCTATTTCTACAAGAAGATGAGACAAATGAAGAATGAATGTCCTAAGAACGCCCCCTGACGTGTAAAAAAAGGTATGTTTTTAGCTTTAGTTTGTTCTGAAGTTAATTTAACTTCTTTAACTAACGATACTTAATGGGTAGATTCTGGTGTTATTACTCACATAAGTATGTCTACACAGGGTTGTGGAGCCAACTCTCAAGTAATGTTGAAAGATTCATCTTTGTGAATGACGATAATAAAGCTATGGTAGAAGCTATATGAACTTTCATATTATAATTGAAATCTGGATTTCATTTGAATTTGTTTGAAACATTTGTTGTACCATCTTTTAGACATAATTTAATTTCTATTTTTAGTTTGGAAAAATTAGGATTTTCTTATTCTTTTGAAATAATAATTAGTTTCTATTAAAATTTGAATTTTATTGGTTCCTGTTCTTTAATAGATAATCTGTACATGTTTGATGTTGTTAGTTCCTATAACAAAATACTACAAACAAGTTCACGTGGTACAAAACGAAAATTAAGTGAGAATTTTTCCATTTTATGGCATTAGCATTTAGGTCATATCTCTAAGCAGAGAATTTAGAGACTTAGGTCGGATGGAACTCTTAAACCCTTATATTTGACAGACTTTCAAATTTTTGCTGAGTTCATCAAGGGAAAATGAACAGACGTTATTAGATGTCGAAAGAGCTATATACATATTAGAACTTATACATACTAATGTATGTGGTCCATTTCCTATGGTTACTTATATTTGATTCATGATAAGTCACAATCCCTTGACCTTTTTAAGTCTTTCAAAGCTGAAGTTGAACCTCAACTTGGAAAGAAAATTAAAGCTATCAAATCGGACCGTGGTGGTCAATACTATGGAAGGTATGATAGATCAGGAGAACAATGTCCATGACCCTTCACAATTTTCCTTAATAAGTGTGGAATTGTTTCGTAATACACCATGCTAAGCAAACCTAGCATGAACAATGTTACTGAGCAACAAAATCGAACTATTAAGGATATGGTAAGAAGTATGATTAATCATTCTTTCTTACCAGAGTCACTTTGGGGAGAAGCTTTTTAAGGTCTATGAGTATTGACAATATTTATGAACAAAACATTCAAATGTAATTTTAGTTTCTAGATACATCTTTCAAAAATATTTTCAAGCCAAATAAACTATCAAGTTTTAACGAACACATTTCAGTTATATCTCTGTTCTTATGCACAATAGACACATAGGAACTTTTTGAATTTAGGTTACTCTATCGATCAAGACATGTCAAGATAGATCGAGGTGAGTACATCAATAAAGAATCAATCTACTCAGATTAAAAAGCCCTAAAATTAATTTTTCATTTGAGTAAATCGATCATGTTATTAATGATTAAACTATCGAGCACTAGATTGATCAAAAATGACTAGATCGATCTACCTATCTCGTGATTTATTTATTTAATACCCTTGATCGATCGAGGATTGATCGAGCGATTAGGTTTTAAACTTTAACCTAATTTTTACTCGAGCCAAATGTTTCAATCACTATTTTGTGCCTATTGTTTATTGTTCTATGCATTTTTTAATGGACACAATTGTAATTAGACTTTAACCTAGCATTACATCTTCAATATTTCCTATATAAAGGACATAATACTCTTTATTTTAATCAACCACACTTATATCAACTTTTACATTCTAAGTTTTCTCTCTAAATATATTTTGCAAAAACTATTTTGGTAGATTTTTTATTTTAGTTAATTTATCAAATATTTTTTGGTTGCGTTTGATTGATTAACAAGTCTACAATATTTGAGTTATTGTGCTTTAACATCTATTCTAGTGTTGCTAGTGATTTTGATTTAATTGATATTTATTAAATCATCTAGCTAGGATTTTTCATTATTGAATCTATTCTATGACATACATTGCATTTGTGTTATTGTGCTAACTTTTCAGGTACCAGCTGAACGGGTTCGATAACTCGTGAGACTCGAGTTCATTAGAACGTTGGTCCATATCTGAAGACCTTGCTTATGGAGAATGTAAAAGAAAGCAGAGGCTTGTTACTTAGGGGCATTACCTTAATGTATAGTTTGAATCCTAGCATTGTAGTCAAACATATTTTCATAATTGATAGTTAGGTAGTCCGGTGGACCTATAGTTTTTCTCTTTAGGTCATTGTTGTGGCTTAAGTTGTTTTCACCTAAAAATCCCATGTGTTATTTTATTTTTTCGTATTTTTTTATTTATACGTGATTACATGTCTAGTTATCTATGAAAATTTTAATTTCTCATATTTTTTGCTAATTATTTATTCATCCCTTCTAGCTAATTAGATCTGTATCTAAATAAACTTTCAACTTTAAAGACCGCAGTATACATCCTTAACAAAGTACCGAGTAAAGCAATTTCCAAAACCCTCTATGAGCTTTGGATAGATAAGAAGCTAAGCAATAAGCACTTACACATTTGGGGTTATCCAATTGAGGCACAACCTTATAGGCCATATGAAAGAAAACTAAACTTAAGGATGGTTAGTTGTTATTTCGTTGGTTGCACTAAACGCTCTCGGGGTTACAAGTTTTACAATCTCATAACAAGATCCTTCTTTGAAATGAAAAATGCAAGATTTCTTAAGGATATTGAGTTTGGGGGGAGAAGGAAAAAATATAAAGAATGTTGGCTTTGAAAAAGAATCTGTAATTGACGGTGATTGGGTCTCTAAACCTATCAATGTTTAAGACACAGTTCCAGTACTAGATAACAATGTTCAGGTTCTTATTCTTGACATTGTTTCAGACTAAGACAATAATAAGATTCTTCCTCAAGCACCAACAAACTCAACAACCTCAAGAAGTGCCGTTAAAGAGATCCGCTAGAGACGGAGAAGTGCGATTCCAAATTATTGTATCATCTTTCTTCAAGGAGATAAGAATGTCATTGGTTTAATAGAGGATAATCCAATCAACTTCTGTCAAGCCATGCACAATTCTAACTCTCAAAAGTGGATTTATGCCATGAAAGATAAGATGAAGTCTATGAAAGATAATGACGTATGGGTTCTCATCAAGTTTCCTAAAAGCGCGAAGCCCATTGGTTATAAATGGATATTTAAAACCAATAAGGATTTGAAGGGTAATGTTGAGAGATACAAAACACATCTAGTCGCCAAAGGCTTTATTCAAAAGATAGGCATAGGTTACAAAGATACTTTCTTTCTAGTATCTTCGAAAGACTCTTTTAGAACTATAATGGTACTAGTGGCTTATTTTGATCTAGAGTTGCGTCAGATGGATGTCAAGACTATTTTTTTCAATAGAGATATTGATGAAACGATTTATATGATACAACTAGAAAATTTTGTATCAGGAGATCCAAATTTTATGGTTTGTAAGTTGAAGAAATACATCTATGGTCTCAAACAAGCTTTCCATCAATGGTATCACAAGTTCCATCAAGCCATCACCTCATATGATTTTGAAGGGAATGTCATTGACGACTGTGTATATCACAAGTTCAGTAGGAGTAAATATATTTTTTGGTATTATATATTGATGACATTCTGCTTGATAGCACAATATATGCTTAATGCACGAAACTAAGAAATTTTTTACGAAGAAATTCAAGATGAAAGATTTTGGTGATGTCTCTTTTGTATTAGGTATTTAGATACGAAAAGATCATTCTCGAGGTATCCTTGGAATGCCACAAGAGAGTACAATTTTAGTCTCAAACAATATCCTAATAATGATATTGAAAGGAAAGAATTACAAAAGATTCCCTATGCTTTAGTAGTAGAAAGTTTGATGTATGCTCAAGTTTACACGCATCCCAACATTGCATTTATAGTGAGAGTTTTTGAGCAAATATTTGAGTGATCCAAGTATGTAGCACTGGAAGGCATCCAAACACGTGATGCATTATTTAAGGAAAACAAAAGGCTATATACTCACTTATCAGAGATCAGATAGCCTAGAAATCATTGGGTTCTCTGAGTTTGATTTTATGGGATACCAAGATAGCAAACGCTCCACATCAAGCTATATCTTTATGATGGTTGGAGGAGCTATCTCATGGAAGTTTACTAAACAGACTCTTATAACTTCCTCAATTATAATTGTAGAGTTTATTGCTTGTTATGAGCCATCCAACCATGAGATATGGCTACAAAACTTTGTCATTAGACTGCATGTGACAGATGGCATTGACATGCCATTGAAGATTTACTATGATAATAACTTGGTCGTGCTTTACTCCAAGCTCAACGAAGTCAAAGTTTATTCACATCAAATTTCTAGTTGTTAAAGAGAGAGTTTAAGAGAGAGATTTTCATAGAATATAGAAGAACATATTCTATACTAACATACCCATTAACCAAGGGCTTAATGCCTAAGGTCTTTCAAGAGCACACTACTCATATGGGTGTTATTTATGATAATACCATGGTTTAGTGGGAGTCATTTTTATGTTCTATATGTTATTTATGACTCTATTTCTAAACTTACCTATGTTTTCTATTTGAAATGTTTGCATTGCATTAAAGACTTTGGATTTATCTCACTAAAGATTGAAGAATGATCGGTTGAAAATAGGCATATCTGAGATCACATTACATGTAATTTCCATGCTATTCGTCCATATTTGATATATTTCATTAAATATATTAGTCTAGTGATCATCGTGGTTTGGTCATGACTATATTATGATAAAAATTGTAGTGCTTCCTCTATTAATATATAATATGGGCCAAATTGTTTAAGAATAAATAGCATATAGATGCATGCCTAAGGAATTATCGTGATATAGCTGGTTCAGGATAATATGTTATCCAAGTGAGAGATTATTAGGAAATAATATGTCCTACTCTAAATTAGGCTACATCTATTTTTCTTCCTTAATTATATTAGTTATTTAATATAATGACCTGAAATTAAGTAGTTAATTTTTATAACTTTCTAGATTGTTCAAATTAATATGGGTTGATTGAGTATATACTGATTTTTTTGCCTTAATTAGGGGATTATGGGAAGCTTATTTGAGCAATATGTAAAAACCTTTTTGGTTATGGTCTCCAATACATTAAATCATAAAATAATTTTTCTTCTTTCTATCTGGAAAAGAGACAAAAATCTCATTAAGAAACTAAGACAATTTGATTGAGGAGGATCACAAATCACCCCATCGTTCGTGTCCATCCGTTCTTGATCGATTGTCATAGTATTTTCACATCAATAGATAATCGTTCTTAATGAATTTAAGTATTTCATTCGAATATATAAATCCTAAATAATCTAACATGACGTAGATCCTAAAATTTTTGATATTCTATTTATATCTAAAATTTATTTATAGCTTTCAATATGATTTAATTCCTATATATATATATATATATATATATATATAAGATTAGCAAGGATGTAGTTGTGTTTTCTTACGTTCAAAATTACTTAAATAATTTTCTCATTTTTAAAAGTTTTTATAAATAATTATTGTTAATTAGTGTAGATTTTCAGAGAATATTATTAGTGTTGTACAGGCTGTAGAGTTAGTGTAAATCAAGCTGTATTTTCATTATTGTTACCAGCTGTTCTATTCCTAGAATTAGTGGACACTTTGTATTTCTATAAATAGATTGTATTATAGTGTTGTAGAGAAGAAGAAAAGCGAGAGAATACATACTCCATATTATCTCCATCTTATCTCTAGAAAGTACATTTAACATTGTATCGAGCATTTCAAATCCAAATCCAATTTTATGTTATATCAATTCATTCACGGGTTTAACACTGAATTAAATTCTAAATCCAGTAAATCCGGTAAATCGGGAAATCCGCAATCCTAAAAAGCAAAACCGTAAATCCGTAGCGTAAATCCGTAGCGTAAATCGTAAATCTAGAAAGCGCAGCGTAATCCGTAGCGTAAAGCGTAGCGAAGTAGAAATCCGTAGAAGCGCAGTTGGAAAATGTAAAGCAAAAATCCATTTTCTACAAAGAACCTTGCATTCCGTAGACAAGTAGAAATCCATTTTTCCGTCATTGTTTTCCATCTCACCATCGTCGCCGACCATCTCTCGATCGTCTGCCACGATCATCATCATCGCCATCTATAGTAAGTCTCGGCCTCATAGTCACATTCTCGCTGTTTTGTTTTTTGTTTCCCGTAGAGTAAGCGCTTAATATATAATGTACTCGACCCTCAAACCCTACCCGACCTGCTAAACCTCGGCTCGACCCAAACCGCCTCCGACCTTGGCCAAAATGTTATTCAAAAAAAAAAAAAAAAAAAAAAAAAAAAGACCACAAATTTCAATCCACGTATAATCTACAATTGCAACAAATGGCCACTAGAAAACCTATAATTCTTAGTTCCACTAGACAATAGTCTTATGCCCATCACCACAAATTAAATGGGCACAATTATCTTCAAGTGGTCTCAATCCGTCATGATGTTTATACGTGGAAAAATGAAAGATGATTACCTTATCGGGCGATGCCGCAACTCCAAACAAAGACGATCTACAATACAGAATACGGAAATCGAAAACAATATGGTAATGTCTTGGTTGATCAATTCCATGACAAACGAAATCGGGAGAGAATTCTTTTTCTCTACAAAACCGCCAAAGGAATATGGGATGCGACAAAGACACTTATTCCGGGGCCTGATAATATGTCGAACTATTTGAGATCGAGAAAGCATCCTCCACATCTTCTCACAAGGAGAGTTGCCGCTACACAATACTTTAACTCTCTCACTCGATGTTGTCACAACAATTAAATCTCTTTCGAGGTTCACGAACGGACCTGGCTCCAATGACAAGCATCTTGTACAAACAGATTATTGACAAGAAACGGGTTTTCAAATTTTTACTGGGACTCATAAAGATCTTCGATGACGTGCGCGGCAGAATTCTCGGCACAAAACCTTGCCCAAGATTCGTGAAGCCTCTCTCTCAAGTCCGTCAAGAGGGAGAGTCGAAAGAAAGTAATGACGTGGTCCTCAATCTACAAATGATGGGTTCTCAATCTACCATTTCCGTGATCGGAGAAGGATTCACTTGCCATTCGAGGCCATCAAGACTCTTATAATACGTACAACCGTCCTCGTCGTGGAAGACTCTTGGTGTGATCATTATCGTAAACCTGGTCATACTAAGGAAACCTGGAAAATTCATGGTAAGCCCACCGATTGAAACCACCGGCCACACAAGACATCAACAAAGAAAGTCATGGAAAAATTGCCTCTAAATCTCAAGGCAACGAGTCAACTGAACCGCTCCGTTTAGCAAGGAACAGATTGATCTCTCCGTAAATTATTTGGACAATCCTTGACCACATCATCTCGCTACTATAGCTCAATCGTGTAACACCCTCAATGCTTCTTAATGTGAAACAGTTATGAGACCATGGATTGTTGATTCCTAAGGCTGCACTACGTACGGTGATGCTTCTCTTCTCATAAATCTTAAATTCTACTGCATCGGGACACACGGTCCGATTGCCGATGGCTCGGTATCCAAAGTAACGAATTGGTTCACCAAAATTTCAAACTCCTTTATTCTAGATTCATTCTTCTTGCTCCTACACTTGATTGTAATCTTGTATCAATTACTAAACTCACCCGTGATAAAAATTGTATGGCTAAATTTGTTCATAACCTATGTGAATTTGAGAACTCGCATTCTAGGGAAGATGATTGGCAAGGCTAAGGAATGCTCTGGACTCTATCTCTCAACAAAGGAAGAACCCTTCAACAAGACAAGCCCACCAAGTTCTATCCGAAGTTTCTAATCAGAATAAAGCTTTGTTAAACCTTAAGTCCAATAAAGATGGTGAAATCATGTTGAATCACTATCGTTTAGGTCATCCTAATTTCAAGTATTTACAGAAACTTTTTCCTTCATCATTTAGAAATAAAAATTCAGAAGTTTTTCAGTGTGAAGTATGTCAATTTTCAAAACATGTTAGAACTTCATATCCTCATCTTCCACATAAAAAATCTACAATTAGAAAAAAAAATCATTATTAGTTTTTTTAACCCAAAATTTACTCAAATGCCATTATATTTTTTTTAAATAAGCAAATGTACACTAAAACAAACTATATCATGTTTGGTAACATGTTTGATAATTGGTATATTTTTTACTTATGTTTTAAAAGTAATTCAATTTAGTATTTATGATTTGTAAATGGTTATAAAATTTATAATAAACATTTTATCTGGGGATTTTTTTTCATGTGCTACTCACGTGAACTCTAAAAAAAGATAAGTTCCTCATTTTCGTTAATTTTTCTTCAGCTATGAATTCAAGCATGGGAAGAGGCGAAACAAGGCTCAAGATATATTGGATGAAAATTGATTCTTATAAGAAGAGGAAAACATTATCTCTGAAGCTCACTTTCTTATTTCTCCGAACCATATGTAAGAAATAGTTTTATTGATGATGAATAAATGAATGTTTACAACCTATTTATACAAAAGAAAAACAAAATTGTAATAATTAAAAACAAACACAATTATGGAGGGACATGTTCTTGGACAACATGTTCCTCCCCACCAATCTGTTGGTGGCTGTTTTCAGCTGTTGTGTTGGTTGTCACCAGCTGGATGTCGAGTTGTTTAACATTCCCCCTCAAGTTGGAATATATGTTAATTATTCCTAACTTGTTAAGTAAGCTCGAGAATTGTGAAAAACTCAAGGATTTGGTAAATATATATGTTGATTGCTCTAATGTAGAGATATGATAAGTCTTGATCATTCCAGCTTGAATCTTTTCTCTTACTAGATGACAATCGATCTCTATGTGTTTTGTTCGTTCATGAAACACTGGATTTGATGCAATGTGAAGGGCTGTTTGATTGTCACAATATAACTTGGTTGGTTGGGAGTATTTGATACCCAAATCATCCAAAATGTATTGTAACCAGGTTACTTCACAACATGTTGCTGCCATAGAGCGGCATTCTGCTTCTGCACTTGATCGTGAGACCGTATTTTGTTTCTTAGTCTTCCAAGAAATTAGCGAGTTTCTAAGAAACATACAATATCCTGTGGTTAATCGTCGTGTATCTGTGCATTTAGCCCAATCTCCATCACAGAAAGCATTTAGTTGTAATGAACTAGTTGTTGAGAAAAAGAGAGCTTGCCCTGGTGTGTTCTTGACATATTGTAGCACTCGTTGAGCTGCTTCCAAATGTTGTTGACGTGGTTTATCCATATATTGACTGAGAATGTGCACGACATACACTAAGTCGGGTCTTGTGATGGTCAAGTATATTAATCTCCTAACAAGTCTTCGATAGGATGTGAGATTACTGATGAATTCCCCTTCAACCTTGTTGAGGGAAAAATTTTATTCCATAGGTGAATTGGCAAATTTGGCACCAAGATAACCCATATCCTCCAATATTTCAAGTGCGTACTTGCGTTGTGACAGAACAATTCCCTTCCTACAACGTGAAACTTCTATGCCCAAAAAATACTTTAATTCACCGAGATCTTTAAGCTTAAATTGCTACATGAGATGATTCTTAGTTTCTTCAATGTCTTGTACATTGTTTCCTATAATGATTATATCATCTACATAGACAAGAATAGCAAAGAAGAAATTACCACCGGTTCGAACGAATAGTGAGTGATTATACTCGGATTGGTTAAAACTAGCTAGCTTAAGTGTTGTTGATAGCTTGATGAACCATTGTCGTGAGACTTGTTTAAGTCCATACAAAGATTTGTGTAGCTTACATACTTGTGTTTCCCCCTTTCGTCCGAATCCAGGTGGAAGGGACATGTAGACATCTTCATGAAGATCACCATAGAGAAAAACATTGTTGACATCGAGTTGTCAAAGATGCCAATTTTGAATAGCAGCAATGGCAAGAAGAAGCTGAACATTGACAAGTTTGGCTACTGGTGCAAAAGTTTCTTGGTAGTCAAAACCTTCAATCTGACTGTATCCTTTGGCCACTAACCGAGCCTTGTATCATTCCATAGAGCCTTGTATCCCACAGAGCCATCAGGATTATATTTGATTTTATAGACCTATTTACAACCAAATGGTTTCTTGTTTGGAGTAAGCTGTTGAAGCGTCCAAGTGCCATTAGTTTCAAGAGCATACAGTTCTTGTTTCATGGCAAGTCGTCATTTTGGATCGTTGAAAGCTTCAACAAAGGTGGTTGGTTCCCTGAGAATGGAAATAAAAGTAGCAAAGGCACGATGTGCAGGTGATAATTGGTCATAGATAAGTACATGAGATAGAGAATGAGAAGTACCTTTATCATTGGACGATGCTGAGTTAGACAAAGGGAAGGACCGAGAAGGCAAGGAAGCTTCTACATGATATTTTTGAAGGTAGCTAGGAACATTGGTGGATCGACGAAGCCTATGTGTGACTGGTGTTGGATGAGTCATGTGTGGTGGAGAAGTTGATGATGATGTTTCTGGAGATGAATTTTGAAGATGAAGAATGTCTCAGTTGATTGTTGGAAGGACAGATGATGTATGATGGAGTGATGTATTTGGATTGGTTGATTGACGAATGTAGGTATGTCATCATAAATAGTATTTTCTGATGGAGTGAATAGAGTTGGAGTGTTGACAACAGAAGTGAAATAAGGAAATACATGTTCATGAAAGATAACATCATGAGACACTAAAGTCTTGCTTGTTTCCAGATTGTAGACACGATAACCTTTTATCCCATATGGATACCCAATGAATATGCATCTATGTGATCTAGCATCAAACTTGGTGAGTCAATCATGATGTGTAGACACAAAACAAAGGGAACCAAAAACACGAAGATGTTCATATCTAGGAATTTTGTGAAAAATGACTTCAAATGGTGTTTTACCCTTGAGAATAGGTGTTGGAGTACGATTTATGAGGTATGTGGCTGTAAGAATGGAATCTCCCCAGAATTGTTCAGGGAGATTGGCTTGGAAGAGCAATGAACGAATGATATTGAGAAGATGACGGTGTTTGCATTCAGCAACACCATTTTGTTGAGGGGTAGAGACACGACTGATTTGATGAAGGATTCTTTTGGTAGAAAATAACTAGATCATAGAGAATTTTGGTTCATTGTCGCTACGAATGATTTTAACTCTGGATGAAAATTGTGTTTCAACAAGATTAATGAAGGTGGTAAGAAATGTGTGTATCAAATTTAGCATGTAAGAGATAGACTCATGTGCATCTTGAGTAGTTATCAACAATAGTGAGGAAATAACGTGCTCCATTAAGTGCTGAAATGTGATAGCCACCCCAAATATCGACATGAATAAGTTCAAAAGGTGTTTTTGTATTGATGGAACTTAAAGGAAATGGATTACGCGTTTGATTAGCTAATGAACAAATAGAACAATCACTAATGGAACAAAATGGTGTGTTGATGGAAAGAGAAATTACACGCAAACTGTTATTAGATAAATGACCAAGTCGTTGATGCCATAGATGAGAGTTGGTGGAAGCAGTATTTGAAAAGGAGAAACATCCAACCTTTTCAGAAATAGTCAGGTAGTAGAGTCCTGCTTTCTCAGTTCCCATCCCAATCGTCTTCCCTGAGCATTTGTCCTGAACAAAGCACATATTATTAGTGAATGTGACATGCCAAAATGTAGTTTGAGTTAGTTTGGCTACTGAAACTAAGTTTGATTTGAAGGAAGGAACACACAAGACATTATGGAGTATGAACTTATTGGAGAAATGACAGTGCCAATATGTGTGACATGGGCAAGAGAATGATCAGGTAAATGCACATGACGATTAGTGACTAGAATGCTGGAGCTCATAAGGTTTTGGGAACATACCATGTGATCAATTGCTCATGTATCAAAAATCCAACAAGTTTCTAAATGAAAAATAGTTGCACATAATATGTTACCTGAAGAAGTAGTCACTTGACTTGCCATGCTACCTGATTTGGATTGATTGGGAAGTGTAAGGAGCTCTTGATATTAAGCTGATGTAAGGTTGTGGGATGATGTCTTTGTGTCGGAGCAGCTTTCTTGAAAGTCAGTGTGATGAGCTTTGGAGGGGAAGCCATAACTTGTATTTATCTTATCTTGAATTGCTCCTTTCTTCCAACACATGTTGATGTCATGTTCATTCAAACCACAGAAATTACATTTGAGACGCTTTTGACAGTTTTCAAAACTGTGTCCATTGAGACCACAAAAATCACATTTGAGGTGACTTCGACAATTCTCAGAATTATGGCCTATATTATTGCGTCGATTGCACTTGAGATGTGGGTTCCTTGGTGGGTAATTCTTGTGAGGATATTGTGGACGACTATCTCTGGTAACAAGTGCGGCAACTTCTGGCATCCTTCCTATGGTTTGCGTGGAGACATCTCTCTGCTTTTCATCTTGAATAATGAGTGAATATACCTTATTTACTGTAGGTAAAGGTTCCATGAGCAAGATTTGTCCACGTGCTGATGTGTAAACCGTGTTAAGCCCCATGAGGAACTTTATGGTTCGTTGTTTTTGTTGATATTCTTGTAGTTCCCTTCCGGCATTTCCTCCACAATGTGGAAGAGGACATAGTGCATCGTGACTATCCCATAAGCTTTTCAATTTGGTGTAGTATTCTCCAATGTTTACACCTTCTTGTATGCAATCATGGATCTCTTGCTCAATGTGGAATAGATGCACGATGTTGGTGTGTAAAAAGCGTTCCTTCAATTCTTTCCATAACTCATATGCAGTATTATTATACATGACAATTTCTGCAATTTTAGGCGATATGGTATTAAGAATCCATCCTTTGACAAGAATGTTGCAGCGAGTCTATTGTTTGATTTCTGCTTCAAAGTTTGTTGATAGCCTTTTGATTATGCCGTCAATAAATCCTTCTTTGTTTTTGGTGATGAGAGTCATGAGCATCGTATGACTCCAAATGTGATAATTTTCTTGATTTAAGGATTGAGCTACTAAAACCATGCCTGGTTGGTCTGAGTGGTGTAGATATAATGAATAACTAGGATCATCATACCATTTTGGTAAAGTATGGTTGGTATTGGTAGTTATAGACATTATTGTTGAGTAAAATAAATCGAAAGAATGAGATAAGATTTAGTGTGTTTTAGACAACAATAACTGTTTATGAAACAAATAATGAATTAAAATATACTTTATCTTATAGAAAATGAGTCAAGGATTACAAAACCAAAAATTTCAACCGTAGAACCGGTCTAAAAGTTGGTGAACCAGCGTCTGGAGTGGCTGGAACAACGGCTGCAACACTGGAGCACTGAATCGGATGAAGATCAAACCAGATGGAGGACCAAACCAGATGAACGATGCGTCGTTTGAGTCATCTTCCTCAGTAGTTAGCACGTGTTGGCGCGTGTGACTCCGGTGAGGCACGTGGAACGCCGGTGAACTCAAGCAAGGTGCATGTGAGCACGTGTGGTGATGTTTTGGCTTGAAATTAATTGTAGATTGCTCGGATTTTTCTGGATATTATAATGGGATGAAATTGAAATTATTTTGTGAATCGAAATTAATTTTAGAAAAAAAAACAGAATGAGAAAAAAAGAAAAAATTTCTGTGTGAGCTGAATTTTCTGGGAATTATTTCCTAAACTCTGATACCATGTAAGAAATGGTTTTATTGATGATGAATAAACGAATGTTTATAACCTATTTATACAAAAGAAAAACAAAATTGTAATAATTAAAAACAAACACAATTATGGAAGGATATGTTCTTGGACAACATGTTTCTCCCCACCAATCTATTGGGGGCTGTTTCTAGCCAGTGTGTTAGTTGTCACCAGCTGGATCTCGAGTTCTTTAACACCATAAAATAAATAAATTAAAAAACTCACATTCTTATTTGACATCTAAAATCCAAACTCAAAGTGATAGATAGAAATGCAAATTTCAGTTGGCAAAGTAGCATTAACAATTGTTTTGATTAGAATAATAACCTGGATATGGAAGGTGATGAATTGGGTTTGTCAAGAGAAGTGCCTGAGACAACAAGGCCATAAAGGCAACTCCTATTGCTTCTTCTTTAGAGACTTGAAGACAAATGTCAAAATGGGTAACCAAGCAAGGTCAAATCCATGAACTTCTACCTGTGATGCCTCTGATTTCTCTCGAGGAAGACAAACAGTGATTGGAAAATGACCAATTGATTGCTGTGGTACCTCTGATTAAATTTTTTTTTTAATTCTTACTTATAAAGGTATGAAACGACGAAACTACCTTTCTTTCGAGGTAATACGAGGAAAATATGAAAAAAAATCTCAAATAAAATGTATTTATTGTTTATTTTTGTAAATTTTAAAATTATTTATAAAATATTATATTAAATTAAAACTCTTTATAAAAAATATGACTTACAAAATATAGATAAATAAACTCAATTATATTCATCACGTTATAATGTAAATAAATATCAAAAGAGTATAGAATATTATATAAATAAATTCGACTCAGAAAAATATTATAAATTTTTTTTAGATTATATCATTTGTATCTTTAATACTTCGTATTATAAATGGTGTGATTTAGTCTTGTCCCCATAGAATAAGGAAGCCATTAAAGAAAAATAGTATTATTTTAAAAAAAAGTTATTAAAAGTTATTTTATTTTATAAAGTGATTAAATTCGATTAAAATACGAGTATTTAATAATAATAAATAACAATTAATATGAAAAACTACTTATAATTTTTTTTTATTTTTTTATTTTTTTTTGTTTTATATATATATTTTTTGTTTATTTCAATACAAAAATATCTCGTACTCAACGACTTGATATCATTTTATTTTTTTGTTAACTAACTTTTGCTATTTTTTGAAAAACAATCCATAACTGTATTTTTTTTTACCAAATCTATAATTAAACCACCACCAACTTATTTATAATACCCATTTCTACTCCTAATTGTTACTATCACTAGTTTATTCCCTTTGTAAAAAATAATTTTTTTACATCATACCAACAAAAATGTAACGCGTGAATGATTACTAAAATAGAAACTTTATTTATGAATAAATTATGTTATACCAGGAAATTTTCCTTTACTTCTTTCTTATAAAACTTATTTTTATTTTTTTATCAAGTACAAGATAATAATAATAAAAGGAATAGCTAGATATAGGAAGTGGTAGTATTTTTATTAACAAGGTTTTTTTGTTTTTGTTATTTATATTGTTGGTGGTCTTATTTTCATGTAGAGAAATAAATATGACCACATTCCTTTCACGAAAGATACATGAAAAAGAAAGGGAGACTTTTGGTCAATTTAGGGCTTTAAAGTAAGCAGTGAACGCAAAGCTCAATTATCAATTAAGCTCACCCAATACATCACCCCGCAGCTACATTTTCTTTGTCGGACAAGATCAAGAAAGCTGTGTTTAGTAAAATGATAGTAAACACTGGACTTTATATATTTGTGTTTCATGTCATAATTTTTCATATTTGCTCGAATATTTTTTTTTTTTTACTATAACAAAGGACCTTTTTGTTTTATGAATATAATAAAGGGCCAATTACAACCAAAACATTCAGCCTCATCAATTCAACAGATTTATAATGAATAATTGAATGTGGGGAAACATAATAATTAATAAACAAATGTGATAATTAAAAAAAAATGAACTTAAGATTTGATTTGTTCAAAATATTAAAAATAGGCCCCAAAAGAAAATGATATTGATAGCCAATAAATATCAATATTTTGATGATCGGTTAAACAACCTATTGACAGTGTTTTTTTTTTTAAAAACATATGAGATCTAAAGATATATGTTTTCCAACACTTTTGATCACAAAAAAAAAAAAAAACATATGAGATCTAAAGATATATGTTTTCCAACACTTTTGATCACTTTTGACTACTTTTAAATAAATGCTCTTCTATTTGTGTGACTAAAGAGAGATTATAAAGCTAAATGCAATAAAACAAGAAAGAAAAGCCACTGCTTAATGGGATCCGAAGCAATTTTATATTAATCCTTTGTTGACGAATTAAAGCTAAGCCTAACCAAGAGTTTGGAGTGGACCCCACTGAATTTATAAGCACCTCATGTATTAATACCATTTTAGTTTCCCACCCCCATTCCATTTCCTAATATATAATACAGATTAATTAAAAAGCACTTAATTGCAACCTGCTTTCTTTCCATACCAAAAGTTGATTATGGTAAAAAATAAAGCCGCCAATACACAAACATATTCATAGAGAACTAAATACTAAGAATCAAAGTTTTGGTGATGCATCTAGCTAAAAACGATAAAACATACCGTCAGAGACCATCAATACAATAACTACTCTCTTGTATTTTATTCTTGTAAGTAGTATGCTACCAAAATAAGTCTTAAAAGCTACAATTTAAGAGAATTTTTTTTTTAATTATTATTGGCATAAACTAAGGTAACTTTCAAAAAGAAACATAATAGTAGTTGTAGTATTTGAAAAATGAAGATCTACGAATTGATCACCTGTAAATTTTCAGCATTACTTCTATTTACGAAGGGCCTCTAAGTCTGTCACCATTTTTGGGGGCGTGTTCTTCTTTTGCTGGTATTTGGCATATGAATACCACACACCACCAGCTGTGTTGATAACTAATCCCGTTACATTTAAACCATGTACTTTCACACCACCCAGTAAGAAAAAACCCAGGGTCTGCAACGAAACAAGGAAGCCAAGTGTCATTATTTTGCACACTTTCATAAATTTTCATTCAAAATCAGCCAAGGCAAGGGATGGATGATCCTATGATTATAAAAAGGTAGGATGTGATAGTGGTCATAAATATTGACAAAGGATTGTGCTCTCTACAGTACATACCGTAGACCCAACTCCTTTGAGAACTCCAACAATTGTAGTTGTTAGAGCGGAGTTGACTATTGTGCATAAGAACATGGTGAAGTTGAGAACGATGCCCATCACCAATGAAAGTATAAGGATCACCATAAAATATAATGAATAACTCTGCACAATCAAAGAAATGACAAAAAATGATAAGTGTCACTAAGTATAAGCACATCGTATAGAAACAGTACAAATATGTATTAAAAGTTTGCAGGATGCTTGCCCAAGTAATATGTATACTCGAGAACTGAATCAGCAAATAGTATTTACTTTGAATCTCCTATCAGATTTGGTCAAAGGAAGTGTGAAATCAACTAAGTTTAACAATAAGGAAATTGCTTTATACCCAGTAGCTAAATTACCAGTTTAGGTCATGAATCAAAGTAAAACAAAACTATTTTGGAAATCCATAATAACTCATGAACTGCAATAGAAGTTTGCAAGTGTTAACAAGAGCTTATGAATTAAACAGAAAAATATATTAGATCTAACCTTTGCAACAAGTATTGATAAAGAATTTGGAAACTCTCCAGTAGCTAAGATGAGAAACATCAAAAATGGAAGAGACAAAAAGCTGTTATAGAACATGATCTCAACTGATGATAGGCCATCCTCAGCACCAGACTTCTCCACCAAAACAAGGTACATCGTCTATAGTTGATACCCAACATATATATTAGTAAATCATGCATGCACAACAAACACCACGTCAACATACATGCCCAGCAAACATCACGACTAACAAGCAGTTCAAAGTTATTACATGTCAGGTTTAGGGATAAATAGTAACTATAAAGCAACCTGGAAAAAAACAGATGTAAGGGCCATGCTATATCCAACAAGATCAAAGGAAAAGTCTCCAAGTGCAGCTATGACAACACCAGCTGCAGTCAGAACAACTGAAAGAGTGACCTGAAAATGAAAATAGTGATGAACAATGGTTCAAAAGAGAAAAGTTAGCAATAAAGAAACACTAGCAAAGAATAATCATTGCTCTATAAGAATATAACTTATGATAGAAAAGCTCAATGGCACAGCCAAGGACCTAGGCACCAGGTATTCAAATGCCCATGGTCCACCTTTAGCATACAAGATGCAACCCATTAAGTCTACCTAAGCATAGAACTTAAGAAAATCATATAATCAGTTTTAGTTGGGATATCAATTCATAACAAGCTATTATCAGTTATTTACACAAATTTCACTACACTCAAATTTTCCATGTCTAAAAGAGTATGCATTAGCAGCTTTTGAAAACGAAAAACTAAACTAAAGCACAAGGCTATGACGACACCATTCTATACACATCCATTTTTCACATTTGAAAAGAAATAGGACTCAGTTCAGATACAATCTGTCATTCACTATACCAACTGAGGTATTCCAAATTTTTTTTTTTTAAATGAAGCTTTGGATAACTTATTTCTTTCCCCATTTAAAGATGTGAATGTCATAACTTAAAAGCAATATGGCATACATACAAACATAGCAGTAAGATGACATGAAAACAGAAAAGGAAGACAAAGACCAAGGTCAACACAATTAACATACAAACCTGGGTTGTGAGCCGTTTCCCCTTTCCGGATAAGAATCCAGCAATCAAAACGGCAAGTGGCGTTAGTCGCTTTATTGCAATATACATTGGAATATTAACTCCTTTCAAGCTTGCTAAAGCAAATGCCACATTCCCGTTATAGAATAGTGACACAGGTAGAAGTTTCTTAGCAGTAGCCACATCCACTCCTCCAGCTTTTGTGTACCCCAATTTTCGACCAATGTGTATTAGGAAGACAGTTCCCAATTGCTAAAAACACAAACGAGAGGCAAGTTTCATTATGGACAATGAAGCACGTATAAAATATTACAAATAGACCTTAATCATTACCTGCACAGTGAGAAGTGTCATAGAATATGAATATTGCATGAGAACTGCTTTATTGATAAAAACCATGACCATGGAAGCAAACCCATATGACAAGGCCGCGAACAAACTACATTAACATGGTAACCCAGAGTTACAACAAGTTCAATCACAGGACTCTAAATATTCCCCAATTTATATGCATCATAAAAGCGTTACTTGAGCCACATTTTGCTTAGCTATAAATTTTTTTTGCAAGCAAATTCTAAGATTCTCTTACTTTATATGATTGGGTAATTGCTAGTTGCTATAGTAAATCCAGCTTATCATTAAGAAACAAGAACTGACCTCAAAGTTGGATTAACTTCAAGATCACTACGATTTTCCATGGCTACCAAGGATCGGAAAGCTCGAGATTAAAACACTAGACTTTTAGTGTGCCAAAGCGGAATTAGGTTTACCAGTTATCACCTCAACATCCAGTCAATAGTATCAATCCTTTTCCCAAATGTCTCATTATAAATTTATAAAACTACAAATCAAGGAAATCCCAGATCAGAACATGAAAGAAAAAGACATGGGATCAAACATATCGACCAATTTATATATTAAAAGAAATCCTAAAAGAAATGAGAAATCACCTGCGTATGGTGTACTACATAGTCAATCAACGAGGGATTTTTCGGAGACGGATTGAATAGAAAGAGCGAGTTTTAAAGCATTTACAAGGGTGAGAAGAAGGTAGTGATTAGTGAGAAAGTGCGAAGTGACGCGTGTGATGAATTGATGGGCATAGACTACATGTGAAGCAAGGAAATATTAGTTAATAAAAATGGTGAAACAGAGGGTAACTTGAAATAGATGAAAGTGAAGATTTTTTTTTTTCTTCCTGAAATCGAATTTCCAAATTACGTTAAAGTAACAGCTGGCGTGAGAATCTCTGGCCATTTGGGTTGCTAAATGCCGAAGCCATCGCCATCAGATGCGGAACTGTAGATTGGTGCCTCGCTTTGGGTATCACGTGTTTTGGACTTTGGAGCAGTAATTTCAAATTAACTTTGTTTTGCTTTATAATTAAAAATTAGCTTAATTATTTTATCCTCCAAATTTTTATATGAACGAATTATTCATATATCTTTCATTTTTAATTACTTCAAAATAAAGAATATCTTATTATGAATACAATTAATTTACAATAGATAATAAATATTTATATTTTCCGAAAATATATATAAGTTAAAAATTAAATTTTATTTATATATAAAAATTATATTATACAATTAAATTATTATTTATTACTTGAAAAACTTCCCCTGTAAGATTTTAAAATAGATAATTTAGGATGAAGTAACTAAATTATAAATTTATTTAGTACAAATAAGTTATTTATTTTATTTATTTAGAAAATATTTTTAAGTTTATTTGTTTCTAAAAAATATAAATTTTTATCTTATTTTTTATTAAATATAATGAAATGTCACATGTATAACATGTATGTTTATATTTTTCAATATGTATATAGGTAAATTTAATTAAAAAATGCTTAAATTTTTTAATAAAATTTTTTTCTTTCAAAATTATAAAAAAATTCAATAAATTTTAAACGAAATTTTCATTTTCTAATATTTATAACCACACATTAGATAGTAAAAATTAAATTTAATTTTGATCTAAAGATTGTTTAAAAAAATTAAATAATTAAATAATTTTTTTTAATTATGTACTCAATTTTTATGTATATACTCAATGAAAAATACAAGTATACATGTGTCACATGTATTATATCATTATATTAAATAAAAAATTAACTTTAATTTTATTGGACATATTTTTTATAAATAAAAAAGTTTAAAAATATATTTTTTAAATAAATAGACTAAATCTTAAGATTCATATAAAGGGATCAACAACCCTTATTTTAATATATTATTCAAATTTTTGAAACTTATAGATCTTAAAATATTATATAAGTGAATAATAATTTAAAATTTTGATATCTATATTGATTAAATTATATTATTTAATTTTTTCAATTATAAAAGATGTTTTTTAGCTTATAGTTTTGAAAAAAATAATTAAAAATAAATAATTTTATTTTAATATTTCTCGTTAAAATTTTTTTTATATGAATATTACAAAATAATAGAGAATTAATAAAAATAAAATTTTGTAATTAATTTACTAAAAAAAAAACAACCATAGCTGTCAATGTCTTGCTGAAAAGCCCTTACAGGTACAACTCTATTCTACCAATTAAGTTCTTCTACTTGAAATCTTTATATAATATGGGAGGTTCTTTTAGACTTACGAGGGCAAGAATTCTTTTCTTCCTCTTAATTTTTTATTTAGTAAAGTTTAAAAATATTTGTTATTTTTTACTGATAAATGTCAAAAACTCGTACATAATAAATATATTACACTTTTACGAATTATATATTTGATAAATTTATTATAGATTGTATTTATATTATTACATTTGAATAATTATTTTAATTACTTAAAATCCGTTATATTTATAATCTAGTAATAATTTATACTATTCATACTTATACATTTATATATAAAAATATCTTAATTTAGTAGATGATTTTGAACTTGTGAAGACAAAAATGTCATCTCTCTTTTTTACTTTCTTATTTCTTTTTAAAAATTATATTAACATTATTACACTTAAATAATTATTTTAAAAACTTAAATTTTGATATATTTATAATCAAATAAAAATTCATACTATTTATAGGTCAGATTCTATCATTTCATTTATGGTGGATCATATTTGTATTGAATTTATCATTTGTATTGATAATGAGTAAATATTAGTCAACGAACATCTATATATTAAGCTCATCATGCCTCTTTTTTAATTTTTTTCTTTAGATTTTTCTTATTTCTTATTTCTTATTTATTATTAGACATTAATAAATATTAAAAAATTATTATATAAATATATCATACGTTTATGAATAATTATATTTTATTTTTATATAATTCTTAGATAATTTAGATAATTACGTAAAAAAATTATATTTATAATCGAGTGACACTTCGTGTGGTTCCTGTTTACACATTTAATAAACAGATTAGGTCTCATTGATTTGTCTATGAATTGATAATATTTATATTGAATTCATTTTTTTTTTCTATCCATAAAAACTACAAAAACAATCAATTAATATTTGTATATAATTTATCATTTTTGTTTAAATTTATGTTAATAAATAAAAAATAGTCAAGAACCATACATTATACAATGCTAGACGAATACGAATGACTAACACAATAATAACCCAACCTACGTAGATAAATTATTAATTATATCAAATAAAAATCAAAATTAACTCATTTATTATGCAACATATAAACCATTTTGATATAAATGAAACTAATTATTTGTAACAATTTAAATTTATGAGATATTTTTATTATCACTATTAATTTTATTTATAAATATGTATTTTTTGTTAATTGGAAGAAGTAGTGATATATTATTAAGAAAAATTTAATACAATTAATATTTATTAATCATTATAATAATTTTATTCAATATTAAAAAAAATATTAAAATAACCATAAAATTTATATTAAAATTAAAAATATTAATAAATTTGAACAAAATAAGTAATACATATATTACTTATTTATTGTTATTAATACTCTTAGTTTTTTTTTCTCATATTACATTCTTTCATCCTAACTTAAAATTTTGTCACCTAAATTCTCAATTTTTAAACTCATCAACAATTTTCTTTTAGTATATCTTTCATTCTAATTTTTTTTCACACATCAATAACCAATTTTAAATAGATATTTAAAATTTAAAATTAATTAAATAAATTTCTATTTAAAAAGAGAGGTAAAAATATGTTAATTTTGACAACAACAAACAAATAAGTAAAAAAACAACACGACTATACACAAAGGCTCAAATACACAACAAGATACATATTGCAACTCTATACATAATCTATAATATCTTATTTTGATTTTGTACCTAACTGTCAAAATTTTATTAAAGTAAAATAGAGTAGAATTTTCGAATGCGTGTATCACACTTGCCTCAAAAACTAGTAATGAACATATAAACATTAAAAAATATTACATCTTATGATATATTTTTTACACAATATTAAAAACTTTGATCGTATAATATTTATATAATTGTGTGTTTGATTGTGAAATCATATTCTAGTATATATTATAAAAATAGTATAATTAAATAGAAATTTAACATGATCAATGACCATTTACGTTGGCGTAAGTTAACGTTT
Source organism: Hippophae rhamnoides (assembly GCA_033030585.1). Classification (NCBI taxonomy): domain Eukaryota; kingdom Viridiplantae; phylum Streptophyta; class Magnoliopsida; order Rosales; family Elaeagnaceae; genus Hippophae; species Hippophae rhamnoides. The sequence continues at coordinate 73,828,882 of CM065429.1, forward strand.
ATTTATCATATTAAATTATAAAATTATAAATCTTGATTTTTTTTCTTTTATCTTAAATTAAACATAATTTTTTTATTTTAAAATTTAATAAAAATATAAAAATAAATTAAATATTGAATTAAATAAATTTTATAAAAAATTTATTTTGTTAAAATATTTATAATTAATTTTATCTAATTGTATTATACATTTTGCCACTAAACACTATAAAAACTAATTAAAATACAATTCAATCAAATATAATTATATTCAAATTATTTATAAGTTACATTAAACATGACATAAAAATTTCCACCTATATCGTTGAAATACATTTAAGCTAAGGAACCTTCTAAGCTCATTTTCACTCTCCACAAGCTTACAAATGCGAATAAGAAAACTTCGAGAAACAAAGGCATCATTTGTGTCCACTAATCTATAAAGTCTATCTTATTATATCAATTCTTTTTTCCATGTTCTTGCCATCCTTATATCAATTCTTTCAATTTTTCTTTTCCCCTTTAAATTTGACACATTAAAAATTCATTGATGGGTTCTTTGAGGAAAGAGATCTGAGGAGATCCTGAAGTTGGAGTGTTTTCCTGCAAAACCAAATAAATATCATGTTTAGTGCTTTAACTTTATCAATACGAAAAAAGGAAGGTAGTTGAATATCATGACAATCCTATTAATAAGTTAATCATCCGTTATATCATCATAACATTTGAATTGATCATTACCAATCCATAATTATGGATTAAGGGTAGTGATAAGAAGCCTTTACAACTTTATGAAATGAGACCCAAAATTACAAGTTTTTAAAAATGTTCCAAAATCGTTCATATATAGGATATGTATAGTCATGTAGGGATGTACATGAAACCATGTATGCAATTTTGGGACATTTTTAATCAAATCTCCAAAAACTCCATCTATTTAGGATACAAAGTGCCACTCTAAGAGAGAGTGACTAGTATTTAAATGACTCAAGTAAGAGTTGAGAAACATGTGGATGTTTCGAGCAATTATTGCCTGACAAAATGTAGTATTTTTATTAGTTATTCATAATTTTTCTGTGTTATTTCAATCTATAGACTCATCATATATTTATAATAAGAAAATAAGAAAACATGTTGTTGCGGTTCCACTTAAACTATTCTGCCGCCCATGCTCTTTGGAAAATTGCTGCACCCATACCTTATTTTTATGCCCATACCCTGCTGCTCCACTTCTGTATTTATTGCTCACGCTAACACTCCTCCTCAAGTTGGTGCATATATATCTCTTATGCCCAACTTATTAAGTGAGTTATAGAAGTTTCTTGCAGACACAGATTTTGTGAACATATCAGTCAATTGATCTTCTCATTTAACAAATGGAAGTTGAATAATCTTTTCTTCAATGTTCTGTTTGATGAAATTTTGATCCACTTTAATGTGCTTTGTACGATCATGTTGAACTGGATTGTGGGAGATGGCAATGGTTGCATTGTTATCACAGAACAAGTTCATTTCAGAGTTAGGAGTAACACCAATCTCAATTAGAAGATTTTTCAACCAAAGGAGCTCACATATTCCCTTGACCATTCCTCGAAATTCAGCTTCAGTGTTAGACAAGGCAACTACCTTCTGTTTCTTGCTCCTCTATGTAACAAGATTACTTCCCACAAAAGTAAAGTACCCAACAGTAGATTTCCTATCCTTGATATTCCCTGCTCAGTCTACATTTGTATATCCAATAACTTTCAATTGACCATTCTTTGAAAACATAAGTCCTTTCCCTGGGAAGGATTTTAAATATATAAGTATTCACATTACAGCATCCATATGGTCTTCACTTGGGCAATGCATGAACTGACTTACTACACTCACAGTATAAGCAATAATTGGTCGAGTATGAGATACATAGATGAGTTTACCCATTAACCGTTGATATCTCTGTTTGTCTACTGGTACATGGTCCACATATTCTCCAAGTTTGTGATTTTGCACAATTGGGATATCAGCAGGTTTGAATTCTAGTAATCCTACCTCTGCCAACAAGTCTAGAATATATTTCCTTTGGGAAAGAAATATACCTTGTCTTGATCTTATTATCTCAATGCCCAAGAAGTATTTAAGCCCTCCTAAGTTCTTTATTTCAAACTCATTTGATAGTTGTTCTTGAAGCCTAGAGATTTCTTCTTCATCATCCCCTATAATAATCATGTTGTCTACATAGACTATAAGAGTTTTTATTTTTCCCAATTGATATTTTAGGAAGAAAGTGTGAACATAGTTACTTTGTTGAAACCCATATTTCCTCATTGCTAAACTCAACCTGCCAAACCATGCTCGAGGTGATTGTTTTAGTCCATATAATGCTCGTTGTAACCTACACATAGTTTCTTTTCCTGATGTAACAATATATCCTGGTAGGATATCCATGTAAATCTCTTCTTCAAGATCACCGTGAAGGAAGGAATTTTTTACGTCAAGTTGATACAATGGGCAATCTAAATTTGTTGCAAGAGATAACAGAACTCTAACAGTTTTTAGTTTAGCCACAGGTGAGAAAGTTTCCTGATAATTTATATCATGTTTCTGTGTGTACCCTTTTGCTACTAGCCTCGCCTTGTATTGATCAATTGATCCATCTATTTTATACTTAATGGAGAAAATCCACTTACACCCCACTGTCTTCCTCCCTTGAGGAAACACGCTCAACACCCCAGTGTTATTCTTCTACAATGCCTCAAATTCTTCCTTTATAGCTTGAGCCCAGTTTGGATCAGATAAGGCTTCTTCAATACTACTTGGAATTTGACATGAGGAGAGTGTTTGTGCAAACACTCTGATAGGTTCTGATAACCCTTGAATAGATACATAATTGGCTATTGGATACTTGGATTGTCGTTCTTCTCTGTCTAGAGAGTATCGATTTGGAGGTTTGCCTCGATTGTGTCTGAAAGGTAGAACATAACCAGCAAATGTATCTATAGCATTAGTTTTTAAAGGTGTGATAGGATAGCTTACCTTAGGAGTATTCTCAACAGGAGGATCATTGGGTACTAAAATATGTATGGGTGTATTAACCACTGCATCTTCTAGAGATTCAGTCACTAGTTCAACTTCAGTTCTTAAAAGTTCAAGTTCAGGTCTAGGTACTAGCTCCTTCATATTGTTGGCATCATCCAAATATGTTGGATTGTTACTAACATCTAACACTTCAACATCAGACCAATTTCGTTCTTCACCATAAATCTCCCCCTAAGGAGGGAAATTGGACTGGTGATGGGAAAAACATTCAGATTCTAGGAAAATGACATCTATGGTAATGTAGGTTGTTTTAGTAATAGGATCGTAGCATTGGTATCCTTTTTTTGTACGTCATACCCCAAGAATACATATCGGACAACATATGGATCCAACTTAGTTCATTGATTTTTATGGAGGTGGACAAACACATCCAAAATTTCAAGGCGGAAACATCAAAATAGTAGGTAAGGGAACATGATCAGATAATACTTTTAATAGAGTTTGAAATTATAAGGTTTTTATGGGCATACGGTTCAATAGATATACAACTGTAGTAACAACATCACTCCAGTATCTACTAGGCATATGCGCACTGATTAGTAAGGCATGAGCAATTTTTAAAATATGCTTATTCTTCCTCTCTATAGTACCATTCTGTTGTGGGGTTTATGAATAGGAGGTTTCATGGATAATCCCATAGTTTTCCAAGTATGTCCGAAATTGTTGATTAACATATTCCCCCTATTATCAGACCTAAGTATCTAAATTTTTTCAAAATATTGTGTCTAAATCATGGCGTGAAACGTAGAAAAAATTTCATTTTTGTGTTTGAGAAGGTAAAGCCATGTCATTCGTGTACAATCATCAATAAAAATTACAAACCAACGATGACCCGATGACGCAGTGACCGAGGAAGGTCCCCAAACATCATAATGTACTAAAACAAAAGGAATCATACTTTTATGCATGCTTATAGGATAGGACGCCTTATGATTTTTTGCTAAGATAAAAGTATCATATTTGAAATATGAGTGTGTGAAATTTGAAAATAAACTAGGTAGTAAATGCCTTAAATACCCACATGATGGATGCCCAAATCGAAGATGACATAACCAAATTTATCGCTCCTTGTTACTAACTGTGTGTTGCACGTGATTAACTCTTCCTGAACTGAGGTCATCGACAAAATATAAACCTCCTCTCTTAGTACCACGCCCAATGATCTCCTTGGTGAGAATATCCTATAGAAGACAAAAGGTAGAATACATCAATACTACACAGTTAAGATCTGAAGTGACTTGACTTACATACATTAGTTTGTGTGAAAGAGAGGGTACAAGTAATGTATTAGATAATGATAATGAAGGAGATAAAGTCATTGTTCTATCCCCTCTAACTAGATAAGTGACCCCATTGGCATTGGCAACACAGCTCCGTCTCGGCTGGGTTGTATTGGAGAAATAGTTTAGGTCAAATGTCATATGATCTGTAACTCCAGAGTCGAGAATCCAATCCGCATTATCACTACGAATAGAGATGTGAAATGATTTACTTGAAGTACCTAGATTCTGGAAAGATTCGGCCTGAGGAATAAGGGATAATGATGCATTATTGGTAGCCATAACAGCTCTCCTAGTGGTTTCCCATTTTTTTCGTGCTTGAAGATCATTCCACCAATTTGGATACCTATGTCATTTGAAGCATTTTTCACGGGTGTGTTTATAGTTGCCACAATGGGTACATTTTATGTCAATAGAAGGTGAATTTCCCGTGGGTTTCTTGCTACCCAAAGAAATAGTTTCTGGTTTTGGTGGCATCGAATTATGGTGTCCCTTGATCCCTTTGAAAGCCATAACTGCTCTTGGAGTTGCATCTGCACCAATGATCATCACGGTCTACCTGATCTCTTCCCTACGGACGAATCCATAGGCATGTTCCACCGTAGGGAATGGTTTAATTTGAAGCAAATCACTTCGAGTTTTATCTAGTCTGTCATCGAGTCCATCGAGGAAGGTATAAACTCGATCTTCTTGTACGATGGAGTTGTATTTTTGTATGTCATTCGCACACTCCATTGGGTTAGGACGACATAAATAAATTTCTTTCCATAACCCTTGAAGGTCATTGTAGTATTGTTCAATGGATCCACCTACCTACTTTATACGAGTAACTCGATGGCGGAGATCATACACTTAAGATGTGTCTGTCCCATCAAAGTAGGTTGTAGTAGTAGAATCCCAAACCTATTTTGTAGTTGGAAATATGATAAAATTGAAAATTAAGGAAGGGTCCATTGAATTGATCAACCATCCCTTGAAAATGGCATTTTTAGTACGTCATCTTCTGAATGAGGGATCGGTTTCTGGAGGTTGAGAAAAATCTTCATTAATATATTGATTAACGAAAACCGGCATCGCCAATTCTCGCAAATACTTTGGTTTTAATATTTGTAAAACTCTCGCAAGTGCACGAATCATTTCGTAGAAAATGATAAGTATACTCCCAAGGTCGATCTAAGGAAGGAATGTATGTGGTTCTTAATTTATTATTCAAACTTTTAAAAACGAAATTAAATCCTAAACATCCTGTCACGATATTTTGGTTTTTGTGTTCCTAATCTAATAACATTAAAATAAACATATATACAGATTAATTAAATAAAAAAAATAAACATAGATACAAATTCAATAAATATTTATCTACAAATAAATATAATTACAGATTCAATAAATATTCATGCAAATTTTATCATTTATATTAGTGGAGTATTTATGGATATAATAACTAAGTTAATTATGCTTGCTCATATTATCTAGGTTATTAAAGATATAAATTGATATTTTATTGATTCTCTCTTTTTTGTATGAATACCACCTTTGGTGGGGTTAGATACTCTTTGTTAACTAAACAAATCAATTAACACCTATGGGTGGGGTTGATAACTAATTTGGTTAATTAAATTAATTCCTTTTTCTAAGAGATTGAAAATGAACCATTTAAATGCCACCTTTGGTGGGGTTAGACAGTTTAAACTTTATCCAAGGTGTCCAAATTAAACCTAAGAATTTAGTTATCCGAGTACTAACTTTCAAGTTTTAAAACCACTATTGAAAACATGTTGTCAATACATTTTCACATAATAATTCTTATAAAAACTTTTGAAATAGAGCTTCACTCTAACCTAATGGCGATTGTACCAACAAATAAAAGCGCTCTACTCTAAATTCGATCCGATAACTAAACCTTAAAGTCTAATCTTCAGATTTAAGTTTGTAATGAAAAATAATGTATTTCTCTCTAACATCCTTAATATAAAATCTTGAATAAAAATAAAATCAATTCATTTTAGAAATTTTCACCTATTTAATATTTCGCAAGCATAACAACGTTATTATTATATCATGATTATAAATAGCTATACGCTTAAATTTAATCACAGACAAATTAAATATAACATGTAAGAATAAAGCATAAAAATAATCGTAGAAGAAAATAAAATCCTTACAGAACTTCGACGCTATTCCCGTTGCTAGAAAACCTCCAAGCCGAATTTGCACTTCCATTTATTGAATCAAAAATCTAAATTATTACAAAACATTACAAGTTCCTCTCAAAAAGAGAAGAACTCTAAACCTAAGACAATTGAACTAAAAACTAAGAGAAAAACTAAGAAAAGCTTAGAAACTAAGAAAGAAACTAAAGTAAACTTAAAAACTAAGAAATGAGAGAAAGAAAGAAGAGAGAAGAGAGCGTATGAAGTGTGATTTGAAGTGAATGGAAGGGAGGGATTTATAGGTGAGGATGGAGAGAAAAAATGATTAAAAAATGTTAAAAAAATATTAAAAAAATAAAAACGTGTTTTGGACCTCGAGGTCATCAATGACGTCGGCATGACGTCATGGGGCGGCTGCACGTGAAAAATGGATCAAAAACGCGTTGGCGCGCCTGCCGGTGCCAAGCGCTTGCGTGAACAAGTGTTGCGCAGCCGCGCGAGAATGATCAACGCGCGCGCTGGCGCCTCTGGCGCGGCCCGCGTATTGGCGGGGCGCCGGCCGGTCGACGCGCGTTTTTCCGCTTTTGACATTTTTGACCTTTTCGACCCATTTTGTCCAATTTTTCCATGTTTGTTGACCTTTTTCCACTTATTTATCAATTTATTTGTGATGTATTGCTTCAAGTATTCTTCTTTGAGTCTTTACATTGCGTTTTTAGGCCAAAATTCCTGAAAAACAATAAAAATACCCGTGATTCCGAAAAAGACAAATATATATAAATATATGATAAAACATATAAATATATATATTTTTAATCAATTAAAGTGCATAAAATCATGGTTATTTTAGTGCTTTTTGAGCACTCATCACAACACCCAACTGCCTTCTTGCTAGTCCCTTAGCAAGAGAAGCGATAAAAACTAAAAATTAAACTATCCTAAATCACTTCCGTGGATTGACACGGTTGCATTTAGCCTATGCAACAAGCCTTTAAACCCCTAGGTTGCCCTAGTGGACGAGTTTGAGTCTCGTGAGGGTTTTCAGTAATGATACCCACAAACATTGTACTAAATGTAAAAAACAAAAGAAACAATAAAAACAAACAACTTAAAAATTAAATTTACAACAAAATCACAAATTAACAACATTTCACAAAAATGTCTCATACTTTTTAATCTCCTTTAAGATCATAATTAAAATCTCAAGCATAAGTTATCTTAATCTCTTTAAACAATCATGATTTATTATAATAATTAGTCGAAAATCATTTTCATATTTCATATCAAAAATGTATCCATTTAATTTCACCCAATTTCGATGTCATGAATCGAATTCGCCGACTCTATTCCTCACAAGTCAATACTCTCAAAACACTGAATCCTATGGGTTCAAACACTCATACTAATTTATATGCGAAAGAGTTGATGTATAGAAATGAACTAATATGTTCGCATATGTATAAAGAATAAAGGCTCAAAGTGTTATTTTAACATTGATCTCATGAAAGGAATCAAATGTATAAATTATAAAGATATCATATATAAAAATTATTTTCATGCATAAATCAAACTCATTAAGAAAGAATTTCAAGATATATGCCTTTTACAAATGAAGAAATTGCAATGACTTTTTTGGGGAATTACTTCTTATATCTTTCTTTTGTAATTAGCCTTTACTCACAACTTTGTAGGCAATGCGGGTTATAGTATGTAGATGATACTATTTTTATCTCTCTCTTATTTTTTTTTTTCTCAGAGATATTTTTCAATATGTGTATTTCTTAGAGAGTCAACCCATGTATCAGATTGTACATATTTTGGATTTTGGTGAGTGGTTAATTTTGTGGCTTTTCTCGTTTGATCTTGGTTTAGGTAACCCAGATATGTCTTTTGTTTTTGTAGTAGTCATGCATAAATGAGATATAAGCATATACTATCAACTTCTACTCAAATCATTTAATCTAAGCAAAAATAATAATCAAAAATATATGATACTCTATTAAAATGAAAAAAAATTCATACATTCAATGCTAATACCTATAGAGATCATCTAAAAATTTGAAGAAATAAGAAATGTGTTTGGAGTAGAAAAAATATATATTTCACTCTGAATAAAGGAAATTAGGCTCAAATTATATCTCACAAAGGTAGTCTCCACTAAAAAAAACTCATAAACACCGATTTTGGGTTTAATATAATTTCTACATCTTATCAAGAAATACTAATTATGACAAAAACTAACTAATTATCAAAAATAGTTACAAAATATTTCATGATATGTTCTCAAAAATTAATCTAACAGTACAAAAGACTTAACTATTTACTTAAATTTGATTTAAAGAAATGATAAATTTTTGTGAAACCTTTTTTTTTTTTTTTTTTTTATTTTTATTCCAAAAATTACTAAATCACACAAAATAGAAATAAAACCAAACACACAAAAAATGAAAAAGTATATTTTTATTTTTTATTTTTTTTAATTAAGCATGGTAACTTTTCACCACCCCCAACCTAGAACTTACATTGTCCTCAATGTAACAACTGTAAATTAAAGATAAAGAGAGAAGAGAAGAAAGATTACATATTTCCTGAGAATGTGCAAGTAGTAATGGAAAATGCAGGTGCATCCATCATATTCATCATTAAAGTGTATACAGACAGATCGCTGTAAACTTCTAACATCTCAACAAATATTTTTAGTTCTAACAATTTAAAAATTATTCACATGCAATTAAAATGAAATAAACAATAAAATTAAGTAAAGAAAACAAATAACAAACAAAAATTATTTTTTTTTTTTATTTTACTTAAAATGATGGGTTGCCTCCCATCCAGCGCTTAGTTTAACGTCTTAGCAAGACGTATCTTTTTGGTGCTAAGAGTTACTCAGCCAAATGCAATCCATTTCAAAGAATGTTGTTTTGTTCTTCTAAATAAGGCTTGACACGATGGCCATTGACTTTGAACGTTTTTGTGTCTTGGAGTCCAATAGTTCCACTACTCCATGTTCAAATACTTGAACTATTTTGAATGGTCCATCCCATCTTGATCTCACTTTCACGGAAACAATCTCAAACGAGAGTTAAATAAAAGAACTTTCATTCCAGGGTGAAGAGTCTTAGGAACTAGCCTCTTGTCATGATAGCGCTTAGTACGCTCCTTGTATAATTTGGCATTCTCATAGGCTTCATTCCTAATTTCTTCCAACTCACGTTTGGAGTAATCGTTTTTCACCGCTTTATCTAAATCCATGTTTAACTCTTTAATTGCCCAATAAGCTTTGTGTTCAAGTTCAACTCGGAAGGTGGCACGCTTTCCCAAAGATTAACCTAAGTGGCTCATCCCAATAGGTGTTTTGTAAGCGGTGCGGTATGCCCATAAGGCATCATTTAGCTTAAATGCCCAATCCTTCCTCGACGGACGCACGGTGCGTTCAAGACTCCCTTAATTTGCCTATTGCTCACTTCCACTAAACCTAAGTTTGAGGATGATATGGAGTAGTTACTTTATGTGTGATGTTGTACTTGTTTAGTACTCCATCAAAGAGTTTGTTACAAAAATGGCTACCTCCATCACTTATTATAGCTCTAGGCATTCCGAACCTCATGAATATGAAATCTTTCAAGAATTTCACAACAACATTAGCATCATTGGTCTTGGTGGGGATAGCTTCTACCCACTTGGACACATAATCCACAAAGAACCAAAATGTATTGAAAACCATTAGATGGGGGAAAAGGACCCGTGAAGTCAATCCCATACATCAAAGAGTTCAACAACTAAATTAGATGTCAACTGCAGTTCAGCTCTTTTGCTTACGTTTCCTGTTCTTTGACATCTTTCACACTGAGCACAAAACACACGAGCATCTTTAAAAAGAGTGGGCCAGGAGAATCCAGACCGTAATATCTTACGGGCTGTCTTTTCACCTCCAAAATGACCCCCACAATGAAGTTCATGACAAAAAGTCGAATGCTCTTATGTTCTTCTTCTCGGTACACATCTCCTGATGACTTGATCTTGACCAATCTTGTATAAATAAGGGTCATCCCGTAAATAGTCCTTAATAGTTTTAAAAACCTTTTCTTGTCCTGATATGAAGTGTTAGGTCGCAAAACACCGATGGCAAGATAGTTTACAATATCAAGATACCACGGGTTCGGACCTATGAAAAATAACTGCTCATCAGAAAGGTTTCAACTATATCATCATTACTCTCATCTTTAAGAGAATTGAAGTCGAAATCAACCTAGACAAATGGTCACTACTAAGTTTTCACTGCCTTTCTTATCCTTGATCTCTAGGTCAAATTCTTGTAAGAGTAAGACCCACCTGATTAATCTTGGCTTGGCATTTGGTTTACTTAATAGGTATCTTAAAGTAGCATGATCAGAATGTACAATCACTTTAGATCCTACTAAATAAGACCGAAATTTGTCTAAAGAGAATACTATAGCCAAGAATTCCTTTTCAGTGGTGGTGTAATTCATTTGGGCATCATTGAGTGTCTTGCTAGCATAGTAGATGACATGTAAACGCTTATCCACTCTTTGTCCCAGGACTGCTCCTATTGCATAATCAGAAGCATCACACATTATTTCAAAAGGTAAAGACCAGTTTGGTGCCATTATAACAGGGGTAGATGTTAGTTTCTCTTTCAAGGTATTAAAGGAAATAAGGCAGTCATTGTTGAAGTCAAATTCAGGATCTTTGGATAATAAGTTACATAAAGGACGACTTATTTTAGAGAAATCTTTAATAAATCGTCTGTAAAATCCTGCATGTCCCAAGAAGCTTCTTATCCCCTTCACGTATGTAGGGAGGTAGTTTGGATATCAATTCAACTTTTGCCTTATCAACTTCAATACCCTTGTTTGAAATTATATGTCCCAAAACTATCCCTTGTTGAACCATAAAATGACTTTTCTCCCAACTAAGGGTTAGATTGCATTCAATGCATCTTTCTAAAACCAAAGTCAATTTATGTAAGCAATCATCAAATGAGTTCCCAAAGACAGAGAAATCGTCCATGAAAATTTCAATGAACTTCTCCACCATGTCCGAGAAAATGGATATCATGCATCTCCTGGAAAGTGGCGGGAGCATTGCATAACCCAAATGGCATTCTGCGAAAAGCAAATGTCCCAAAAGGACATGTAAACGTGGTCTTTTCCCGATCTTCTCTGCTATGGGTACTTGATAATATCCAGACAGTCCATCCAAAAACAAGAAAATTCGTGTCTACTAATCTTTCCAACATTTGATCAATGAATGGAAGAGGAAAGTGATCCTTTTTCGTATATAAATTTAGTTTCCTAAAATCTATACACATTCTCCATCCACTGATTATTCTAGTGGGCACTAATTCACTTTTATCATTTTTAACAACTGTTATCCCAGATTTCTTTGGTACCACATGCACTGGACTAACCCACTTACTATCCGCAATAGGATAGATAATCCCTTCTCCTAACAATTTAAGGATTTCCTTTTTAACTACCTCTTGCATGTTTGGGTTTAGTCTTCTTTGGGCCTCTCGTACAGGTTTAGCACCATCCTCCAAGTTGATCTTGTGCATACACATTGTTGGACTAATGCCTCTTATATCCCCTATACTCCAACCTATAGATTTCTTAAACTGTTTAAGCACTTTGATGAGTTCCTTTTCTTGTGGTTTGGTCAAGGTTGAAGAAATTATCACCGGATATGTTTCTCCTTCTCCCAAAACCACATTTTTTAAGTGCTCAGGTAAGTCTTTGAGTTCAAGTTCAGGTGGATTGGCCTCTTTAACAGATGAAGAACTGGGTAGATTTAAAAGTGCACTAGATTTTGTCATCGCTTCATTATTGTCTAGTTGTTCAAGGTACCCCTTAATTTCTTCATCTAAATCTTCTTCAACCTTTTCAAGTGTAAGAACAGTTTCAAGCTTGTCTTCTATTCTGGTTTGGAAAAAGGTGTTTTGGATAAGATTATCCAAAGGATCAACTTCGAATATTTCATCGATGGCGTAAATAGAAGTGGAAAGGTGAAGAATCAAAACTTTGAAATGAACAGTCTCTCCTAAGACTGCCATTGTCAAATTTCCATCTTGGACATCAATAATAGTTTTAGTAGTTGCCATAAATGGTCTACCAAGCAATATTGTACGCTTCTCTCGTCCAATGCCGGATTTTCTTGCATATCCGTAACCACAAAGTCAACAGTATTATCGGTTTGTCTACCTGCACCAAAATATCCTCAACTATTCCTCCGGATATTTAAGAGATCTATCCGCAAGTTGTAGGGACATAGTTGTGGGTTTTAAATCCCCTAGATCGAAATTTGTGAGAATATAGAGTAGGGCATCAAATTTATACTAGCACCTAAATCAAGCATTGCTTTAGCAACCTTCCTATCCCCCATAGTTATGTTAATAATAAAACTTCCAGGGTCTTTCAACTTAGTGGTAGTTTCAGGTCAAGTACAACATAGAAATTTCTCGACACTACTACTCGCTCATTCAGCCATACCTCCTTTTCTTAGTGTTCAACTCTTTGAAAAACTTGGCATACGAGCGCACATTCATGATCACTTCTAATAACGGTAAATTGATATTTACTTTAGAGAGCATATTACAAAGATCATTGAATTCCTTATCTTGTTTCGACTCTTTCAACCGGTCGCGAACACGTACTTGCATCTGGCGTGGTTCTGTTGTCTTTTGAATTTTGGGAGTGTCGATGACCCCCAATGAGTTTTTCAGAAAGCTTGTGAATTTTAACACTTGTTTCTCCTTTTTGCGATATTAGAATGTCGCCTTCTTTGTTAGAGATTTCAGTACACCGGTATTGACTACCTTACCACTTGAAGGGTTCTAACATCTTTTGCTTGTTACGGTTGACTGGCAACTTTCCTGGTTCTTTCTTTTGCATTTGTTCAGCCAGTTGCCCAACTTTAGATTCAATTCTTTTAACCGAAGCCTCCATGGTGTTCAACCTTTGATTAGTCATCAGTTGGTTGTCACGACTAACTTGAATAAAAGCATTCAAGCTATCTTCTAAGGTTGGTTTAAAAGATTGGCTTGGTGGGTAAGGGTGGTTGTAGGTTGGGTGATTATAGGTGTTTGGATGATACTTTTGAAAATATTGGACTTCCTCTATGGCATCGACACTAGAATCACAAGCATTTGAATAATTATGAGTACCATGCCCAATTGAACAACACACTTCACATACCTCTTGATTTGAAATTTGGTGAGACGTGAGGAATTTCACTTGTTTAGTCAATTCAGCAATTTGCAAGGTTATCTCATCATCAAAGCCGACCTCATTGACCTTTGCTTTCCTTCCACCACCTCTTTGTTGGGAATTAGAACCTAATAGCTCATAGAGATTATAGGCTTCCTCTGCTGTCTTTTCTCCTACAAAGACCTCCAAAGAAGATATCAACCATGTATTGACTCGTAGTGTCAATCCATCGTAAAAGAATTGGTTTTGTAGCAGAAGTGGAAAGCTATGATTTTGACATTGAATGAAAAGGAGTTTGAATCGTTCCCAAGCTTCATGAAAGGGCTCTTCATTCATTTGAGAAAATGTTGCTATCTTTGTTCTTAGATCAATGATCTTTTGATGGGAATAGAACCTACCCATAAAAATTTCATAGACTGCCTCCCAAGTTTTAAGAGAACCTGACTGTAGAGTAATGAACCATGACCAAGCTTTATCTTTGAGAGTGTAAGGAAAACACCTCATCCTAAGTTGATCTTCACTAATTGCATGTAGTGGAAAGGTTTGGACAATAGCATAGAATTCTCGAATGAAATGCAAAGGATCTTCATTAGGGATACCGTGAAAGGAAGGCAACAAAGAATAATGAATCTTTTTCAATTCATAATTCCTTGCAGCCTCTTGCAATTGGATGCCGGAAGTTACATTGCTAATGATTGGCATTGTATAGTCTTTCATCTTTTTCCGCCTATCTTCAGCATCTCCCATGGTTGTTTGTAGTTGAAAATGATCCTCCTCCTATCAGAATCAAAGATTTTGCTTTTAAAAACAATGGTAGATATCTCTAAAAAAAATGCAAGGAACCTAAATTATTATTATTATTATTATTTTTTTTTAATTTAAACGAAGGGACACAATTTTTGAAACAAACGAATTTATTTTATTTGAAATATATTTTTTTTATTACACGCAAACTAAAACAAAGGAAAATACAATAATGGGTGACCTCCCATGTAGGACTAAAATTTATCGTCCTCTAGTAAGACGTTGCTTGGAGATTGCAGAATGAAAAACTCAATGTCTCCTCTTCATTGAATTCATTTAAGTTTCAATTTTGCCTTTCTGCAAATGTTCAACTAACTGTTCAACTTGAACTTCCACCTTTTTGATGTAAGCTTCCACAGAGTCCAACCGTTGATTGGTTTTTCATTGATTGTCCCTCCAAACTTGAATAAAAGAATTCAAGTTGTCCTCCAGGGTTGGTTTATTTGGAATGCTTCGTGGAATAGGTGGGTGGAATCACGGCCGCCTGGTTTGAGCTTTGAGGAAAGGAGGGTTATTTTGCCTCCAAGAGAAATTTGGATGACTTCTCCACCCAGATTATAGGTATTTGAATTGGGATCAAACCTTGGTCTTTGTTGATACGCTCCCAACACATTAACCCGCTCGTGTCCAGGTTGTATCTCCTTGATATGGACAAAGCTTCGCATTTTGTCCCACGTTGTCGTACAAACCATATTGTTCATTATTTGTGTTGGTTTGTGTAAATGAGAAGTGGCAACTTGCTTAGTCAGTTGAACAAGTTGTTGTTGAACTTCATTACCGGAGTCAATCTCACGAACACCACTTTTCTCACTCTGGAGCTTTTCTCAGGTGAATTAGCACCCAACATCTCAAAGAGATTATACGTTTCTCGATGCGCCTTTTCTCCTATCGCTTCCTCCCGCAATATGTCGACAATGAACCGACATTGTTGTGTAAGTCCATCGTAAAAGAATTGGTTCTCGCAACCGTAGGGAAAGCTATGATGGGGACATTGAGTGAGAAACATTTTGAACCTATCCCAAGCTTCACGGAATGGTTCTTCCTTCCATCCGAGAGAAAGTAGCAATCTTTCCTCTCACTCGATGTTTTTGATGGGAATAGAATTTTCCCATGAATTTATTGTAAATTGACTCCCATGTCATCGTGAGAACCGTGGGGAAGTGACATCAACCAAGCTTTAGCCTTATCCTTTAAGGTGTACGGAAAACATCTCATTCTAAGCCGATCCTCGTTTAGAATACCGAGGGAATGTTTGGACCGTAGCATAGAAATCTCTCATAAAGGAAAGAGAATCTTCATTAGGTAGCCCATGTAGGAAGGAAGCATAGAAAAATGAATATTTTTAAGGTCATAATTCCTAGCACCTCTCCCAACCGGATAGCGGCGATTGCCGTGCCAATCATCGGTCTTGCAAACTCCTTCATCGTGGTTTCCCACTAACATGTTGGTTTTCCTCCATTTCTTTTGGTTCTAGTAAAGGATTAAGACGTTCTATGTTTGGCTCAAAATCGGGTTGATGGGTAGGATCAGGTGTTGTTGACACTTGTTTAAATTTATGAATATTATTTACATACGGTGTTAGGGGGTTTCCTAAGGATCTCCTACCACGCATGTACTATTTTTAAACGTAAATTTAAAACTCCTGTCAACAAAAATAAAGAAATTAGAAAATTTCCATGGCATTTAATACAAAACACTAGACAATTTTTTTTTTTTTTTTTTTTTTTACTTTTTTTTTACTTTAAATAACATAATAAGTATTAACCAAGAAATTGTTCCAGAAAGAATTACATGGCCATTCTTAAAAACCATTCTCCTAACCGTAACAACGCTCCTGCGAAAGATTAATTACACAAAGCGCTTCAAAGAACTACTCCTGTATTAACTCCCTTAGATTTTTACTTTTCATGCCTTTTAGTTTTTTTTTTTTTTATTTTTTTTTTTTTTTTTTACGAACGGTAATTTTATTTTACTATTCACGCTATCTTATTTCTTATTAACTTAAAATTTTAAAAATTTTAATTTTTTTTTTTTTTTTTAAACGGTAAAAACTTTTTTACTTCAAATTTCAAATTTCTAAATTATTTACTTTTTATGCTATAATAAAAAAAAAAAAAATTTATTTTTTTATTTTTATTTTTTATTTTTTTATTTTTATTTATTTTTTTTATTTATTTTTTATGAAATTTGAAATTTGATTAAATTTTATTTTATTTTATTTTATTTTATTTATTTATTATTATTATTATTATTATTATTTTTTTTTTTTAAAAAAAAAAAAATATCACAATTATGTACAACACAAAAAATATTTTTAAAATTTTGATAAATAAATTAAAAACGCTATTCCTTCCCCGGCAACGGCGCCAAAAACTTGATGAACGAAAACCGGCATCGCCAATTCTCGCAAATACTTTGGTTTTAATATTTGTAAAACTCTCATGAAGTGCGAATCATTTCGTAGAAAATGATAAGATACTCCCGAGTCGATCTAAGGAAGGAATGTATGTGGTTCTTAATTTATTATTCAAACTTTTAAAAAGCGAAATTAAATCCTAAACATCCGTCACGATATTTTGGTTTTTTGTTCCTAATCTAATAACATTAAAATAAACATATATACAGATTAATTAAATAAAAAAAATAAACATAGATACAAATTCAATAAATATTTATCTACAAATAAATATAATTACAGATTCAATAAATATTCATGCAAATTTTATCATTTATATTAGTGGAGTATTTATGGATATAATAACTAAGTTAATTATCTTTCATATTATCTAGGTTATTAAAGATATAAATTGATATTTTATTGATTCTCTTTTTTGTATGAATACCACCTTTGGTGGGTTAGATCTTCTTTGTTAACTAAACAAATCAATTAACACCTATGGGTGGGGTTGATAACTAATTTGGTTAATTAAATTAATTCCTTTTTCTAAGAGATTGAAAATGAGCAACTATTTAAACGCCAATTTTGGTGGGGTTAGACGATTTAAACTTTATCCAAGGTCATTCAAATTAAACCTAAGAATTTAGTTATCCGAGTACTAACTTTCAAGTTTTAAAACCACTATTGAAAACATGTCATTAATACATTTTCACATAATAATTCTTATAAAAACTTTTGAAATAGAGCTTCACTCTAACTACCTACGATTGTACCAACAAATAAAAGAAAGACTACTCTAAATTAGACCGGATAACTAAACCTTAAAGTCTAATCTTCGATTTAAGTTTGTAATGAAAAATAATGTATTTCTCTAACATCCTTAATATAAAATCTTGAATAAAAATAAAATCAATTCATTTTAGAAATTTTCACCTATTTAATATTTCGCAAGCATAACAACGTTATTATTATATCATGATTATAAGCAATATACGGAGTTAAATTTAATCACGCATAAATTAAATATAACATGTAAGAATAAAGCATAAAAATAATCAGAAAGAAAATAAAATCCTTACAGAACTTCGACGCTATTCCCGTTGCTAGAAAACCTCCAATTTGCAGACTTCCATTTATTGAATCAAAAATCTAAATTATTACAAAACATTACAAGTTCCTCTCAAAAAGAAGAACTCTAAACCTAAGACAATTGAACTAAAAACTAAGAGAAAAACTAAGAAAAGCTTAGAAACTAAGAAAGAAACTAAAGAAAACTTAAAAACTAAGAAATGAGAGAAAGAAAGAAGAGAGAAGTGAGGTTTTGAGGTGTGGTTTGAAGTGAATGGAAGGGGGTATTTATAGGTGAGGATGGAGAGAAAAAATGATTAAAAAATGTTAAAAAAAATATTAAAAAATAAAAACGTGTTTTGGACCTGTTGAGGTCATCAATGACGTCAAGATGACGTCATGGGGCGGCCGCACGTGAAAAATGGGTCAAAAACGTTGGCGCTGGGCGCGCTATTGGCCGCCGCCGCTGTGGCAAGCCGGGCCAAGCCGCGCGCAGGTTTGCCGCGCGTGAACAGTGCCGCGCGCAACAGCGCGCGGGTGCATCAACGCGCGCGCGCGGCAGGGCGCTGGGCTGCGACGCGCGTTTTTCCGTCTTTTGACATTTTTGACCTTTTCGACCCATTTTGTCCAATTTTTCCATGTTTGTTGACCTTTTTCCACTTATTTATCAATTTATTTGTGATGTATTGCTTCAAGTATTCTTCTTTGAGTCTTTACATTGCGTTTTTAGGCCAAAATTCCTGAAAAACAATAAAAATACCCGGGATTCCTAAAAAGACAAATATATATAAATATATGATAAAACATATAAATATATATATTTTTAATCAATTAAAGTGCATAAAATCATGGTTATTTTAGTGCTTTTTGAGCACTCATCATATATCCCAGTTTGTCCTTGCCAGAGATATACATCTCCACCACCTGGGATCATAAGGCATAGTTGGATCCTCCCAACTTGATACCAATAGGGGTAGTCAACGCCTCAATTAGCGGTGGTTGTGAGACGGTTTGAGCTCTAGTCAGAACTTTAGTCATTTTTGTAGTCAGAATGTTAAGGATGAAATTGGTGGTTAGGTCTCTAGATTCCGCCATGAAATCTATTGGTTAAGTGGTTTTAATATTACGATTGATCTGTTTTTTTTTCACAAATCAGCCAAATATGCACACAAATAGATGCATGGTGCTGTTCAAAGGGGCCTCTCACCTAAAAACTCTATTGGCGTTGTTCATCTCTGCGAGAAATGCTTCCATGGCGTGGTATTGTTCATCTCTACGATGTTGGACCCAACAGCTACGGCCGCTAGAATTGGAGCATAGAGAGACTACGACGGAACCGACTGCCATGGCTTCAACGATTAGCTAGAATGGTATGGCTCCAACTACACTACTACGGCAGCAAACACTATCCCACCGTATGGCTCTAACCAGCAGCCACTATCCAGGAAAAAAACGGTGAGAACAACACAAGCACATAGACAAGAAACACATAAAAAAACATGTTGCCGATGAGACAATGGAGTAACCAGATCAGTCACACCAGATCTCTTCAACCGCGACGACCTGGGCTCAGATCCTAGCAGCCACATCGGAGCAAACTAGTGTCGAAGAGTAACCAGTAACCTAGTGTCAATGAGCAGGTAGCTATTTTATTCCATTAGGTTAGAATTAACCATTGCTTTGATACCATGACAAAATGTAATATTTTCATTAGTTATTCATAATTTTTCTGTGTTATTTCAATTTACAGACTCATCATATATTTATAATAAGAAAATAAGAAAACATGTTGTTGCTGCTCCACTCAAACTATTCTACCGCCCATGCTCTCTGGAAAACTGCTGCACTCATACCTTATTTTTATGCCCATATCATGCTGCTCCACTTCTGCATTTACAACTCACACCAACATTTCCCCATTATAAATTTAGCAAATGAAATTTTTTCTTTTCATTTCAATTCATGGGTTGGATCATTTGGAACAATTCACAAATCCAACATATCACCTAACAAATGCCAAGATGGCATCAAATTCTGTTGGTAAACTAATGTGGGCTAGCAAAAGTAAAAAAAGAAAAAAAAGGTATGTAAACTTTCAAAGGTGGTACGCGCCGAAAGAAAGAAAAAAAAGAAGTAAAAAATCTCTCCATATAATCCGGAGAGAAAGATGGAGCTTTGGCTCTATAAAAGCCTTGCTTCATCTCAAAAGAAAATATATCATAAGCGAAAAAAAGAAAAGAGAAAGAGAGTTTTTGAGAGAGATTTTGAGAGAGAAATTAAGAGAGCCAATTTGTGAAGTTTTATGAAGATACGTATTTGTTATATTTTTGTGAGAGATCCACCCAAAAGGTGAAGTGTGTAATCCCATCTTATTATAGTGAAAGTTTAAGTGGCCTACGGGTCCTATGGTTGTTACCTTCATTTATGAAGGTTTTTTCATGCTAAAATCTTGGTGTTATTTTTTGTTTTATTTTGATTTGGGAAATTATCCTGGGTATGTGAAATTTATTTCTTTAAAACCATCAATTTTCCCAACAAAGTGGTATCAAAGCTTTTGTTTTATTCAGGAAAGGTACTATTCTACGGGTCCTATCGGCATGTATTATTCACAGAGTAATATTTCCATATACGGTACTATTTGTCGGTGGGTACTATTCATCAGTACTATTCACATAGTACTATTAGAGGCACTATTCATCGTCAGAAACCAAGCTCGACGAAACCAGTTGACTGACGATTCAAATGGAGGAGAGCACAGGTACTATGATAAAGTTGACCGCATTTAATTATGCAATTTGGAAGCCGAAGATGGAGGATCTTTTATACATTAAAGATCTATGGAAGCCAATTATAATGCCAAAAGAGAAAGAAGTAACCGGTGCAGATATTGATTGGGTCGTTCTGAACCAAAAGTGTGCTGCTCAAATCAGACAATGGATCGACAGCAGCATTTTTCAAAATTTTTCTAATGAACACGATGCTTACGTTCTTTGGTAAAAGTTGGAGAAAATGTATGCAAGGAAAACCGCACAGAATAAAGCTAATCTGATGCGACGATTAGTCAATTTGAAATATAAAGACGAAAGCAGCGTATCAGAACATATGAGTGAGTTTCAAGGCATTGTAGATCAACTCAACTCTATGAAGATGACTGTAGATGACGAGCTACAAGCATTATTGATGTTGAGTTCTCTACCAAAAAGTTAGGATACTCTAGTTGTGTCAATTAGCAACTCAGCTCCTGACGGTAAGCTTACCATGGATATGGTAAAAGACAGAGTGTTAAACGAAGAGTCTCGACGAAAAGATGAAGGATATACTCCTGACACCGAAGCACTTATCATGCAGAAACAAGGCAAGCAAGAATGGCACGGGAGAAGTACAACTAGAAATCCCCGTAACCAAAGTCAACAAAGAGGACAATCGAAGTCTAGATCAAGGTATGACATGAAGTATCATCATTGCGGCAAGCCTGGACACTTCATTCGAGAATGTAGAAGGTTAAAGGTAGAACAATCCAGAAATCAAGAAGTAGAAACCCGAACAAATGACACCACAACTGTCACTGAGGAAGTTGTCATTGTTCGAGATGCTGATTATGTCAATCTTGCATGCCAAGACACTACTTGGGTAGTTGACTCATGCGCTTCCTATCATGTAACCTCACGATAGGAATTCTTCTCAACCTACACTCAAGGTGATTTTGGATGTGTGAGGATGGGAAATGATGATGCATAAAAAATTTTCGGCATTGGCAATATTTATCTAGAGACTAATCTTGGATGCAGATTACTTCTGAAAGATGTGAGGCATGTTCCTGATATCTGCCTCAATTTGATCTATACCGGTATACTTGATGATGATGGATACAATAATTATTTTGGTAAAGGAAAGTGGAAACTCACCAAAGGCAATCTGGTAATAGCTAAAGGCAAGAAAGATACATCACTCTACATCACAGAAGCTAGACTGTGTAGAGGAGAAGTAAATACCACAAGGAAAGAAGTTCCTACCGAGCTATGGCATAAGTGACTCGGCCACATGAGTGAAAAAGGTCTCAGAATTCTTTCCAAAAATGAGCTCTTGCCAGGAATAAAAGGTACACCCTTGCAAACTTGTGTTGACTGTATTATGGGAAAACAACATAGAGTTGCATTTCGTAGTCTCGCACCATCTAGAAAGGAAAATATTCTAGATTTAATACACACAGATGTCTGTACAATGAGTTGTAAGTCATTAGGATGTGCTCACTATTTTGTGACCTTTATTGATGACCATTCAAGAAAAGTATGGACTTTTTCTTTGAAAACTAAAGATCAAGTGCATGAAGTTTTCAAGCAGTTTCATGTAAAAATGGAGAGAGAAACTGGCAGACGTCTAAAGTGTGTACGTGCAGATAATGGTGGTGAGTATCATGGACCATTTGAGGAGTACTGTAGAAGTTTTGGCATCAGGCTGGAAAAATCAGTACCAAAGACACTTCAGCACAACGGTGTCGTAGAGAGAATGAACAGAACCATCTGTGAAATAGTCATATGTATGCTCTCAAATGCAAAACTACCAAACTCCTTTTGGGAGGAGGAAATGAGGACAACAGTCGATTTAATCAACCTTTCTCCATCAGTTCCACTGAACTATGACGTACCGGAAAGAGTTTGGACGGGGAAGGATGTTTCTTACAAACACTTGAAAGTATTTGGCTGCAGAGCATTTGTTCACATCCCAAGAGATGAGCGATCCAAGTTGGATGGAAAATAAAAATAGTGTATCTTTATGGGATATACCCATGAAGAATTTGGTTACAGACTTTGGGATCCTATTAGCAAAAGGATTGTCAGAAGTAGAGACGTGGTGTTTCTTAAAGACCAAACAATCGAGGATTTTGAGAAATCCGAGAAACGACAGTCAGATGAAATTCCAGTTAATTTGGACCCAGTCTCTCCACCAATAAATCCAGATGACGGGGGAGTTACATCAGATACTGATAATGTTAATCCACCAGCTGGCAGTTCAGAACAAGAACAAGTGTCTGAACAAGTCCAACCAGAAGTACAAACAATGGGATCCACCCAAGTACGAAAACCTAGTCGTATATATTCTCCTAACGAGTATGTGATGATCACTGAAGGGGAGAACCAGAGAGTTATGACGAAGCTATCACTGATGAGCATAAGACTGAGTGGTTAAAATCCATGCAGGAAGAAATGAAATCTCTACATGAGAACCACACATTTAACCTGATGAAACTACCATAGGGAAGAAAATCTCTTAAGAACAAGTGGGTGTACAGAATCAAAAGTGAAGAAGGTAGCTCACAACCACGCTATAAAGCAAGATTGGTTATGAAAGGATTCGAGCAGAAGAAAGGCGTTGACTTCGATGAAATATTTTCACCAGTAGTTAAAATGTCTTCAATCCGAGTTGTTCTTGGTTTGGCAACTAGTTTTAATCAGGAGGTTGAACAACTTGATGTAAATACTGCATTCTTACATGGTGATCTTGATGAGGAAATCTATATGGAACAGCCTGAAGGTTTCCAAGTCAAAAGCAAAGAGAAGTTGGTATGCAGACTAAAGAGAAGCTTGTATGGTCTGAAGCAAGCACCAAGGCAGTGGTACAAAAAGTTCAACTCATTCATGGAGAAAAATGAATACAGTAGAATGATGGTTGATCACTGCATCTTCATCAAGAAATTCTCTGATGGTGACTTTATTATTCTTTTGCTTTATGTTGATGATATGTTGATTATGGGTCAAAATATTGACAAGATTAACAAGTTAAAGAAGGAGTTGAGCAAGTCCTTTGCAATGAAGGACTTAGGACCTGCCAAGCAGATTCTTGGCATGACGATTACCCGCAACAGGCAAAAGCAAAAGATCTGGCTTTCCCAAAAACGGTATGTTGAAAAAGTTCTTGAAAGATTCAACATGAGCAAAGCTAAACCTGTTAGTTGTCCACTTGCAAGCCATTTCAAACTCAATGTGAGTCAATGTCCCTCAAGTGAGGAGGAGAAATCAGAGATGAGCAAGGTGCCTTATGCATCGGCAGTTGGCAGCCTAATGTACGCTATGGTATGCACCAGACCAGACATTGCACATGCTGTTGGCGTTGTGAGCTGATTCCTATCAAATCCTGGAAAGGAACATTGGGCAGCTGTCAAATGGATACTCAGGTATCTCAAAGGAACCTCCAGTCACTGTTTATGCTTTGGTAATAATAAACCTGTATTAAAAGGATATACAGATTCAGATATGGCTGGCGATATAGATACGAGAAAATCTATATCCGGGTACCTAATAACATTTGGAGGGGGAGCTGTTTCATGGCAATCACAATTACAAAAGTGTATTGCCTTAAGTACCACAAAAGCAGAGTACATTGCAATCACTGAAGGTTGTAAGGAGATCCTGTGGATGAAAAAGTTCCTACAAGAATTGCATCAGAACCAAGAAAACTTTATTGCGACAGTCAGAGTGCAATTCATCTTAGCAAGAACCCAATCTTCCACTCAAGGTCCAAACACATCGACGTAAGGTATCATTGGATTCGTGATGTGTTGGAACATAAACTACTGGAAGTTGAAAAGGTTCACACCAATGATAATGGGGCAGATATGATGACAAAGACCGTGACTATAGAAAAACTTGTTATCTGTAGAAAGATTGCAGGTGTGGAAGAGCCCTGTCCCACATAAGTTGGAGGGGGAGATTTGTTGGTCAACTAATGTGGGCTAGCAAAAGTAAAGAAATAAAAAAAAGAGTCAAAAATCTCTCCATATAATTCGGAGAGAAAGATGGAGCTTTGGCTCTATAAAAGCCTTGCTTCATCTCAAAAGAATATATATCATAAGCGGAGAAAAGAAAAGAGAGAGAGAGTTTCTGAGAGAGATTTTGAGAGAGAAATTAAGAGAGCCAATTTGTGAAGTTTTATCCACAAATTGAAGATACATATTTGTTGTATTTTTGTAAGAGATCCACCCAAAAGGTGAAGTGTGTAATCCCATCTTATTATAGTGGTTGTTTAAGTGGCCTACGGGTTCCGTGGTTGTTACTTTCATTTCTGAAGGTTTTTCCACGCTAAAATCTTGGTGTTATTTTTTGTTTTATTTTGATTTGGGAAATTATCCTGGGTGTGTGAAATTTATTTCTTTAAAACCATCCATTTTTTCCAACAAATTCAAACCTACTTTCAAAATGCTCTAAAACCACTTATCACCTTCATTTCCTATTCATCAGGTATGTTTCTTTGCAAGGAAAATTGGGTTGCAGCTATTTGATCCAAGTAAGCATTTAGTAGTTAGAGATTTGTTTAGAATCTAGTAAAGTTCATCTGTTTAAAAGCAAGGTAATGCAAATGAGAGAAAGAATAAAAGTTGGTTGATTTGCTGATTGTAGAATAAGTTAGTTGTGTTTTGTATTAAACTTACTACATGAACAAAAACTTGGCTATAGCATTTGGGACTTGAATCTCCAGCCTCCGGTGGAATGTATGTGCTATCTTCAGCAAATGCTCTCAGCTTGTTAAGTTCAGGAAGAAAAACTTTGCCAAGATCTGGTATGTCTCTCTTCTTTAACTCCGCACATTTTAGAGACAGCTTTGCAAAGGTTAAGGCTTGTTCAACAGGCCAATCTGTCACTGCTTGATCCAATATTTGAGCAAAAGTACCATTTTCCATAGCCTTATCAACATGATATGTCAATCCCATTGTTGATCTTGCTGTTATTATTTGTAGAAACATTATGCCAAGTGAGTATATGTCTGAGTTCACCCCAAGTTTGTTGATACTCTGGGTCTATATAGCAGAAAGTACCAGCTGTAGATTGTTGGGAAATAACGCAAATTCCCGATAAGCCAGATTTATGAGAAAGCAAGAATAGAAAAATAACACACAAAATTTGATAACGGAGTTCGGCCAATCTTGCTTACGTCTCCGGACCTGCTGCAGATCTTTTTACTAAAAGGGGAGAAATTACACAAGGTGTTTACAACACTCACAACTCACAACCCAATTACAACCAAGAAAATTACTCTCAATTTTCTCTCACAAAAGCTTTTCTCTCTAAGCTTTTCTCTCAATTGGAATGAACACTTTGGATGGTTAATTCATTACAATTACACATCTATTTATAGGAAAATTCACTCCTTGAATTACTCCTTAAATTAATGGTTCCTTGAATTGCTCCTAGAATTAAGCTCCATGTTTTACTCCTTGTTTTGTTCCATGTTTTGCTCCATGTTTTACTCCTTGTTTTGTTCCATGTTTTGCTCCTTAAATTAAGGAGCTTTATAACAATAATATCTAACAATCTCCCACTTGAAGACTGATTTCAATCTGTCTTCACACCTCGATCAATGCAGCAGCTTTTCTAGTCTTTGTTACTCTAGCAGACCAACTGAAGTTGAGCACAACTTCAGTTTGTCAATAATCACCACCTTTGTTAACATATCTGCTGGATTTTTGCTCCCTTGAATCTTCTCCAGTATTAACACATCATCTTCTAATAGAGATCTGATGAAGTGATAACGAAGTCCAATATGTTTGGTTCTAGAATGAAATGCTGAATTCTTCGCCAAGTGTATTGCACTTTGACTATCACTATGCAGAACATTCTTCTCTTGTTTGAATCCCAACTCAGTTAACAAACCTTGAAGCCATATCATCTCTTTACTAGCTTCGCCATCGCTACATACTCACCAGAAGTGGATAGAGTGACAATTTTCTGTATTTGTGACATCCAACTAACAGCTGTAGTTCCAACAGTAAATATATAACCAGTGGTGCTTCTTCGGTGATCAACTTCACCTCCAAAGTCTGCATCTACGTATCCTTGTACTTTTAACTCTCCTTTACTAAAGTACAAACACTTTTCTGTGGTGCCTCGCAGATACCTCAAAATCCACTCGACTGCTTCCCAATGAGTTTTCCCTGGATTTGACATAAATCTGCTAACAACTCCCACTGCATGGCCAATGTCTGGTCTTGTACAGACCATTGCGTACATCAAACTTCCAATGGCTGAGGCATAAGGAACCTTAGCCATGAATTCTCTCTCTTCCTCTGTCTGAGGGGACTGATCCTTGGATAGGCGAAAATGACTAGCCAAGGGTGTGCTAACTGGCTTGGCATTGCTCATGTTGAATCTATGCAAAACACGATTGATGTACTCACTGAGATAACTGCAAGGATCCTTTCTTCTTATTTCTTGTGATTTGCATTCCAAGAATCCTTTTTGTTGGACCCAAGTCTTTCATGTCAAACTCCTTTGACAATTGATGCTTCAATCTTCTGATATCATCCATATCTGAACCTGCTACTAACATATCATCAACATAAAGTAGTAAAATGATATAACTGGACCTATATCTCTTGAAGTAGCAACAATGGTCAGCATTGCACTTCTGGAAACCTTCCTTGTGCATGAAGCTATCAAACTTTCTGTACCATTGTCTCGGGGCTTGTTTCAGGCCATACAAACTCTTCTTAAGTCTGCACACCATGTTCTTCTTCCCTCTTTCTGAGAAACCTTCTGGCTGGTACATGTATATCTCTTCATCTAAATCTCCATGAAGGAATGCAGTCTTCACATCCAACTGTTCAAGATGAAGATCTTCGATGGCTACAATGCTCAATACTGATCTGATAGTATTAAGCTTCACAACGGGAGCAAAAATGTCAGTGTAGTCAACTCCTTCCTTCTGTTGAAACCCTTTGACAACTAGGCGGGCTTTGTATCTCTTGGAACCATCATGCTCCTCTTTCACCCGGTACACCCATTTGTTGTGAAGTGCCTTCTTTCCCATAGGTAACTCAGCTAGTTCCCATGTCTGGTTGGAGATGAGAGATTTCATTTCTTCTTTCATAGCAAGCTCCCACTTGTTGGAATCTCGAGTCTGACAAGCTTCATCATAGCATTCTGTGCTCCCTCCATCACCAAGAACATATAGTTCATGTATCTCCCGTTAGGCACATGAGGTCGAGAATACCTTCTCAATACAGGAGCTGGAGTAAGAGGTTGTGGTGTGTCGGAATGCTATGTACTGCTTTGTCCAACAAGTTCCTCTGGCTGAGGACTTATTACAATTGGTTTTGTTGTGGAAGTATCTGGGACATCATCTCGCACCGCAAATACTGACTCATTCTGCTCTGAGGCATTGGCGTCTATTTTATGCATGTCCTTATACATCACCCTTTCGTTGAAAATCACATCTCTGCTACGGATAACTTTCTTCTTTTCGTCATCCCAAATGCGGTAGCCAAACTCATCCTCACCATAGCCAATGAATGTGCATTTCTTGGATTTGGGATCAAGCTTATTCCTGCACAAATGCTACACAACCGAAAACTTTTAGATGTGATAGTTTCACCTCTTTTCCGCTCCATACCTCCTCTGGTATTCTATGCTCCAATGGAACAGATGGGCCTCGGTTGATCAAGTAAGCTGCCGTGTTGACTGCTTCTGCCCAGAATTGCTTCGGTAGACCTGACTGTATACGAATGCTTCTGGCTCTTTCTGTCAACGTTCGGTTCATACGCTCAGCTACACCATTGTGTTGAGGTGTGCCTGGCACAGTTCTTTCCATTCTGATCCCGTGCTCATAGCAGAAATTTTTGAATCTGGTGTCTTCATATTCACCACCATTATCGGTTCTGAGCTTTTTGATCTTTAAACCCGTCTCATTTTCCACCATAGCTTTCCATCTTCTGAAAGCCTCAAATACTTCAGACTTATGCTTTAGAAAGTAAACCCATATCTTCCGAGAATGATCATCGATGAAAGTCACGAAGTATTGTTTCCCACCAATGGATGAGACGGTTGTTGGTCCCCAAACATCTGAGTGAATAAGCTCTAGCTTTTCCTTCTTTGGGGTTCTACCACTTGTCTGAAAGCTGACTCTCTTTTGCTTTCCAAGTATACAATCTTCGCACATGTCCATCTCTACAGCATCGTAGACCGGAAGTTTTCCTTTTGAGTGCATAATCTTTATCCCCTTCTCACTCACGTGGCCTAATCTCCGGTGCCACAGGTTTGGTGTTTCATTACTGCTACAATTGTGATTGAACAACGTGCTTCTGTGTCATGTAAAGAGTGCCACTTTTCTTGCCTCGAGCAACCGTCATTGCACCCTTTGAAATCTTCCAATCATCACCATGGAAGATCGTAGTGTAGCCTTCACTAGCCAATCGCCCCACCGAGATTAAGTTCCTTCGAGGTCGGGAATATGCTCGACATCCTTCGCCTCCCAAACAGACCTGTTTAACTTAATCTTCACTACACCTTTGCCAATAATAGCACATGGTTGATCATCACCAAGATATACCTTTCCAAGGTTTCCGGGGACATATTTCTCGAAGAATTCTTTCTGTGAAGTAGCATGGAACGATGCTCCAGAGTCTAGCACCCAAGATTCTTCCTTGCTCTCCAAAGAGCATATCAATGCATCATCTCCTCCTGAGGTGGAAGTAACATTTGCCTCTGCCTTCACTTGTTTGTCCTTCGGTGCATTCTTGCACTGATTTTTGTAGTGCCCGGTTCTTCCACAATTCCAACACTCGATAGTTTTCGAGCTATGGGAATTATTAGGATTCCTAGATTTGGACCTCCTGTCCTTTGATCTACCTCGGTAGTCAGTTCTACCACGTCCATTTCCTTTGGTTGAATTTCTTCCTCTTGACTCTGTATGCAAAACTGAAGAGGTTGACGATTCACCTGTCTCTCTACGTCGGATCTCTTCACTGAGAACCAAATCACGAACATCGTCAAATTTCAACTTATTGCTTCCCGATGAGCTACTCACAGCCGTGACAGTAGCATTCCAGCTTTCTGGTAGAGAAGACAAAAGTATCAATGCTCGTACTTCTTCATCGAATTCAATTTCCACTGAACTCAACTGGGTTGTAACTGTGTTGAGTTCATTGAGATGTTGAGCTACCGATGCGCCTTCCGTCATCCGCAAATTGAACAAGCGCCTCATCAAGTGCACTTTGTTTGAGGCTGATGGCTTCTCATACATATTGGAGAGAGCTGCCATAAGACCCGCCGTGGTCTTTTCCTTTGCTATGTTGAAAGCAACATTACGGGATAACGTCAATCGAATAACTCCGAGGGCTTGTCTGCATAGAAGATTCAAATCTTCTTCCTTCATAGCCTCTGCTTCTTTCCCTAGAGAGGTTTGATATAGATTTCTTTGATACAGATAATCCTCTATCTGCATTTTCCAAAACCCGAAATCTGTGCCATCAAATTTCTCGAGTTTCACCCTTCCTTCATCTGCGGCCATTGCTCCCACTAAAATCTGACTTCCTCTGGATCGTTTCTGACTATTTCTTGCAGAAAATTGACAGAAATCCCTACCAATAGCTCTGATACCAGTTGTTGGGAAATAACGCAAATTCCCGATAAGCCAGATTTATGAGAAAGCAAGAATAGAAAAATAACACACAAAATTTGATAACGGAGTTCGGCCAATCTTGCTTACGTCTCCGGACCTGCTGCAGATCTTTTTACTAAAAGGGGAGAAATTACACAAGGTACACTCACAACTCACAACCCAATTACAACCAAGAAAATTACTCTCAATTTTCTCTCACAAAAGCTTTTCTCTCTAAGCTTTTCTCTCAATTGGAATGAACACTTTTGATGGTTAATTCATTACAATTACACATCTATTTATAGGAAAATTCACTCCTTGAATTACTCCTTAAATTAATGGTTCCTTGAATTGCTCCTAGAATTAAGCTCCATGTTTTACTCCTTGTTTTGTTCCATGTTTTGCTCCATGTTTTACTCCTTGTTTTGTTCCATGTTTTGCTCCTTAATTTAAGGATGTTTTGCTCCTTAATTTTCTCCTTAAATTAAGGAGCTTTATAACAATAATATCTAACATAGATGTCATACGGTATTGTGTCACAGTGTCAGCCACAGATGGAGGTACTAGCCTAGCCAAGCCAACATCACTAATCTTGCTAACATAATGGCAGTCGAGCAAAATATTGGCAGTTTTTAAGTCATGGTGCACGATTGGCTCTGGCTTGGTTGGAACAACAAGCCAGTACCAATTTCAGCTGCTATCTTAAATCTATTCTGCCAAGAAAGAGGTTTGGTGTTTCCACAGCAAAATAGATGATATTCTAAGCTCCTGTTTTCCAAAAACTCATAGACTAAGCAGCCATATTCAGGGCAAGTCAACTAAAGTACAAGAATTTGATGCAGAAATGTAATATGCCACATACAAAATTTCTTTTGAAAATCAGTAATAAGACTTTTTTCATCACATTGAAAAAACTTTGAGATTAATCTTCAAATTTTGATGCATGTAAAGACCTAACTTATTAACATCAGCTTTAATAAGCATATATACCTCTGGTTGAAATTGTTGTCTTCCATGTGTTGCATCGAGACGTAGAACTTTAATTGCTACAGGAGTATGATCCAGCTGAGCCTTGTAAACAGGTCCATACCCTCCTTCTCCAATCTTGCGTGAGGTTGCGAAGTAGTCAGTTGCTTCCTCAATCTCCTCAATAGAATACTTCTCATACATGAAATTAGACTTTATGAAAGCATCAGTTTCCCTTATCCTCTCATCTGCTTCTTTGTATGCTTTCTTTATTTTAGTAACTCTTTTTTGTGATTCCAATTCAGCCATTCTCTTTGCGGCTTATATAGCATCGATAGCTGTTCTGCACTTAGCTCTCTCCTTCTCAGCAATTGCCAATGCTGCTTCTTCTACTAGCCTTGCCTCTTCCAATCTTGTTTGTTCTTCCATTTTCCATCTTTGTAACTCTTGTTCTTGTATCACAAAATGTGTCAAAATCTGCAATGGGTCAAAAAAGCTATTATGATTGTATGTAATAGTTTATACCTTCTATTTTGCTGTAAGTGCTTCTTTGCAAGCTGATCCATACATTTACATAGCTTGTTTGAGTTCAAGTTTGAACCTTCTCATTTCAGCTTCCACATCCTCCTATAGAATCAAACAATAAAGTTCATTTCATTTGCAACAATTGAATTTCATATCACGTACTTTTCTTCCATGTGAATACTACTTATGAGTTATAACCAATTAGTTCACCAAAAATCTCAGTTTTGTATTGACTTACTTAGAAACTCATGTCTAATTTAACCTAATAAGATTTTTTGGTCGATGTGGGACTTAACAATCGTCATATCGAGGGTGGTCTTGGTCGATACCGGATGGGTGAAGCCAGGGGATAAGCTCACTACGTCACTACCAGGCTCTTGGGCGCCGATGGGAGCAAAGAAGCCAGAAGTCCAGCTTTGATACCAACTTAGAAACTCATGCTTAACTTAACTCAATAAGACCTTACAAAGTTAAGGGTTGCATAGATTTATAAACTTCCCAGGATCTTAACTCCTGATGACTTCACAGACTTGATAAATTTTCTTATGGTAACGAGGACTTGTAGGTTTAATGTCCTTATATTGAGTTCGAATCAATTAATACTCTACCACTATCTTCTGAAAATGCAGAATAGTCAGAGTTGATATCAATTGATCTTCTTCCAGCATTCATAGACTCAAAGTTATAGTTAAATTCTGAGTCTACAACTGTGCAATTTGACATCCATGGTGTGGTAGTTTTCTCCGAATCAACGCAATCATAGAACGAATGAAACAAACGATCAACACTTGCTCTTCCTAAGTTGATAAAGGATATATCAGAATCTGGCATAGAGATTTCTCCATATGATTTTCCATTTGGATATTGTATAGTGAAAGGAGACCTGTTTTCAATTGTAACCACAAGTGTTAACTTTGCAAATATTTATTATGCATAAATCTTTAATAACATTTCATATGATTAAACTACATTAATTGTAAAATAAATTGTTAATACTAACCTGAAATAGTCATTATCTTCACTTGATACCTCTGACATGGTCTCATGTTGATATAATTTACTGGATATTTCTAGTGGTTTTTCTTCTATCCTATATTATTTTCCTATTAGATGATTCAATGCTTTAGTTTAGAAATTTTTTAAAACTACGACGTTTTGAAAAGTGAAAAATAAGAAGAGAAAACAATGTGGTAATCTTGTGAAATAAATAACCTTCAATAGTATGATCTAGTTGAATATGAGGCATCTTTTGCTCTGCTTTGCATTCATCGTAAATATCACTACGCAGACAAGATACGATCGGGGTTGGCCGCAACGTAAACCTTAGAAACTCATGCTTAACTTAACTCAATAAGACCTTACAGAGTTAAAGGTTGCATAGATTTATAAACTTCTCAGGATCTTAACTCCTGATGACTTCACAGACTTGATAAATTTTCTTGTGGTAACAAGGACTTGTAGGTTTAATGTCCTTATATTGAGTTCGAATCAATTGATACTCTACCACTATCTTCTGAAAATGCAGAATAGTCAAAGTTGATATCAATTGATCTCTTTTCAGCATTCCTAGACTCAAAGTTATAGTTAAATTCTGAGTTTGTAACTGTGCAAGTTGACATCCGTGGTGTGGTAGTTTTCTCTGAATCAACGCAATCATAGAACGAATGAAGAAAATGATCAACACTTGCTCTTCCTGAGCTGACAAAGGATATATCAAAATCTGGCATAGAGATTTCTCCATATGATTTTCCATTTGGACCTTGTATAGTGAAATGAGATATGTTTTCAATTGTAACCACAAGTGTTAACTTTGTAAATATTTATTATGCATAAATCTTTAATAACATTTCATATGATTAAACTACATTAATTGTAAAATAAATTGTTAATACTAATATGAAATAGTCATTATCTTTACTTGATACCTCTGACATTGTCTCATGTTGGTATAATTTACTGGATATTTCTAGTGGTTTTTCTTCTATCCTATATTATTTTCCTATTAGACGATTCAATGCTTTAGTTTAGAAATTTTTTAAAACTGTAACGTTTTGAAAAGTGAAAAATAAAAAGAGAAAACAACGTGGTAATCTTGTGAAATAAATAACCTTTAATAGTATGATCTGGTTGAATATGAGGCCTCTTTTGCTCTACTTTGCATTCATCGTAAAGCTCACTACGTAGACAAGATACGATCGGGGTTGGCCGCAATGCAAACCTTATAGATTGAATTTTCCTTTGTTTATGACATATATATTGCAAAAGTCAGGTGCTCCTTTTGAAACTGTGCTGGGAACATCTATTGCCTTGAATCTTATAACAAGGAAAAAAATAAAAGGTTATAAAAGATAAGAAACTTACTCTTGTATTGTTTTGAGATAAAATACATTTGGATTACTTTATTTTCTTAAATTCGACACATTGATTACCTTATTTTAGATTGGTTGTTTGAAAATAAGAATTACATGAATTAACTATACTTAATGAGTTAAACTTTAGGAATATTAGCTCATTGATTTGTTGTAATCCATAAAAATTATTGGGCCTATCAAATAGTATTAGAGCCAATGGTTATTGTCTTAAGTCAATTGATAAGTGTTTGTTTGATGAGCATGAAATAAAATTCTATAAATCTCACGGTGATATGTGCCCGTTTTAAAAATAAAGTAGTCGAACTTGGAAGATCATGAAATCTATGACAAATATAGTAGGTTGAAATTAAAGTTTGAGGACGTTGAACTTGAAGGAGCTTTGGAGGATCCAAAAATTTTGGACAAATGAGGTCGGTTAAAAGCCAAAGTTCAATAAGGGTGCATGAGTCAACTCCACCCAATGAGGTAATTTTTTTGGAACGAGAGCTCATTGTCTGGTGGAAACTCATAGGAGTTATTGGGCTTATCAGTGGTGTATTTTAGTCACTTTATTGTTATATTTTTATTATTTTAGGTTAATTTTGATTATTTTATTCACTTTATTTTTCATATTTTTTTAACATTTTAAGATATTTTTTTCTTCAAACATCTATTAACCCTTACTAGTAAGATTCAATTTGATCCTATTTAAGCTTTTCTTTCAAAAAAAATCCAAAAAATATTTGACAAAAAATAACTAAAGTGTCCAAAAGTGCAGCAATAAATTAACTAAAATGTATTAATTTTAAAGAGGTAATTAATGTGTCTAATTTGATTTTAATGCTTTAATTTTGACACATTATCGTATTGAATTCTTATCCTGCGTCAATCACAATAAAGGTGAAAGAGAGATACGAACCTAAGAAAACCACCTTTAGAGGAGGCACCAAGAACCAAGTTTTTAATTGCAGTTTGAGCAGCATATTCAATTAGTGCATTTGCTACATCTGTGTCTTCTAACACCACATCTTTGCAATGTATCTATATTGTCAAAAACAAACAAACACACACTTAAAAAAAATCTTAAAGGAATTTCCAATTTAGTCATTATCTCTCTATTTTTATGAGCAAAACAACTTACATTTCTACGAGTCAAAAAACAACGAAAAGTAAGGAACAATTCTTTGGTTTGGGGATCAGGGTCTTTGCATACCAATGAAGCTTTCTCAATCATAGAAAGATATTCTAAAAAAAAGTGCTGTGAAGGAGATAGTGCATTTACTATTCTTATCTTTGTCTACTGCCACTGCTGTTAATGTATTGATTGATGTCTTCTTTAATTCCACTTTATTTTGGTTTTTTCTTAACCACATTTCTCACTACTATCTAATTTCCCTTCTTCTTCTTCTTCTTCTTCTTCTTCTTCTTTTATACTCAAGGAATTTTCTTTCTTCAAACAAGACAAAACCATATAGAAAATGCCAAAAAAACTTTCTTTGTTTGAAAGGTATGTAAAGACCCCAATGCCATATTTCTTGTTTCTGTAGACAAATCAAGATTATTTTTAAGTTGATAAATTTTTTAAATATTTTTCTACGTCTCTCTAGGAAGCTTAGAGTGACAAGAATTATTTTGTGCATATCTGCTGCTTCAGTTTTTGTTCTTCAGATAACATGAAATCTGATCCATACGTTCCACTATTTTCGTTTCATTTCCTGACATGATCTTTTAGTAAATTTGTTCCTTTCAAACAACATTTCTCTCCCTCTTCTTCCTAAATTGAGTTGGCAACATTAGAGACGGCCCATTACTGTCGGATTGTATGATGTTTGACCCTCTATTACCTACAAATTCATAAGTACTCCATGGAAGCATTCCCCTTAGAACTAATCTATATTCCTTAAATAAAATTTAAAATATTATCATTTTATTAATGAAACTTTAAATTTAAATAATATTTTATATTTTCAATAATACAGTGATATAGATTAATATTTTTTTTCAAGAATATATTGATATACTAATATTCTTTTAAATGTTGTTTTTGATGAAATTGTTTTATCTTTTTTATTATGAGAGAATATAATATGTTATTATTATTTATTTTATAAACAATTATAATTTTTTATAGTTTTATTAAAGATCTAATATTTAATAATTTATACATCAAAATTAAGTTAAAAGAAGAAGAAAAAAGCTATGTTAATTGTTTGTAATTATTTCATTTTATTTTTGTTCCACATCGCGTTAGTAGAGTAAAAAGCGCAATCTTTCCTTATAAGTCTAGGTGATCACTCTAACTCATGGTAGGCTTTTGGGTTAAGGATTAAGTGGGTTTCTAAGATGAGTATCGGTAAAGGCTCTTCTTCTCGTAAATCTCGTTGGCCTCTGTCGTAACATCCAGGACCGTCTGGCATCAGGACTCTAGCCAAGTGTGCGGGGGATGTTAAGTCCCAGCGTAAAGAAAGAACAGCAATCTTTCCTTATAAGTCAAGCCAATCCATAACTGTTTTTGGGTTAAGTAGTTAGCGCAGGTTCTAAGATTATTAATGGTAAAAATGAATTAAAAATAAGAAAATTTATTAACAAATAATTACTTTATTTAATAGATCGTGTGTTTTTTAGGAAATACTAGTCAAGTTTACATGCAAAACACCTTTTATATTAGGTTGATATTATTTATTATAAATAATTTTTTTGACTATCAATCATATAAATAACTTATTATAAAATAAGAAAAAAAAACATAATTTTACAATGTATATCTCTGAATTCAATAAAATATTACAAAAATATTTATCAAATAATTAATATGATATTTAATCAAATTTTTGAGATTGTATGTATTAATTACAACCTTAATATATTTGTATAATTTTTTTTAAATAACTATTATAAACTCATGCAGCAACGTATGTATAGAATCAAAGGGTTCCAACTATGTATATATGATAATGTAATTTTAGATAGTTTTGGGATGTAATATGATGATTTATGATACTATAATACATAATTTAGGGATCTAAAATGATGATTTATGACCTTTTCAATCTTTCAAACTTGTTATTTTCAAAATTTCAATACATTTCGTATGCTTTAAAATTAATAAGTATTTTGTGTGTGAATTATAAAAAACAAATAATGTATTTACATAAAACTAAATAGGAAAACATCATTCATATAATATGACATAATATAATAGAAAGTTCTCATTTCATTGGGATTAAAAAATGCATAAAACAAAACAAAATTGATAAATTTTCATCATGGTTTTTCTCGAAGATGATAAATCCCTCTCAAAATAAAATTAGACAACAAAATAGGACATTGATCTATCTCTGGTAGGGATCTCTCTTCAAACCTCATTTTTTTATAAAGTTACACAAATTGACACAATTAATTAAAGATAGTTTAAAGATCGGTCTCTAGAATAGGATTAATTTATCTACTAGTAGAATGATCCCTCTATTTAAAAATGTTTATAACTCAATCATACAACATCAGAATTAATTAAACCAAAAACTTATATTAAATATACTTAAATATGTATATAATAGTACCTGAATACGAGTAATTTGAGCATTGTGATTACGATGCGATACATGTCTTGATTCATGTTGTAAACATGTGATAATGAATGAATGAGTACAATCCTATGTATGATAGTTATAAAATATATACTTGAAGTACAATTATCTAAAATTCTAACGTTTTTTGGACTTTGCTTAATAGACTTAACAACGATCTTAGAAACAAGTTTATAGACAAACATTTTATCCACAAAAATAATTAATATTAATAATCTTTATCGGATTTAAGTGTCCCTTAAAAATTAAAAAAAAAGTTTGAAAAACAATTAGGAAGTGAATAAATATATTTAGGAACATGTACATCCAGGATAAATTTTAAAGGAATAAAATCATCAAATTAGGAACAAGAATAAAAATAATGAAAAAAGAATAATTTGCAAAGGATATCAAATAAATTTAGATCTCATAGCTGTTCGTCTTAGTCTCATTTTACTACAAGTCCCTTTGTCATTGTGTCTTATTTATTCGTAAATAAGAGGAGAATTTTATTGCTTTATGAATTGATATTTTGTTAATGTCATTGGAATCATAATATTTGTGATAATTGATGGGCTTGTTTAGTGGTAAATCCACTTATTTGGTTTAATGTTATATTTTGCTAATAGATAAAGTAGGAAACATGAAAGACATGGAAGAAATTTAATTAAGGATGTTATTGGAGCACTGATTTCTTGTGAATTCAATATACAACACTAATTTCTTGTTCATTCAATTTGGAGCACTAATTTATTGTTCATTCAATATGAAGCACTAATTTCTTGTCCATTCAATATGAAGCACTAATTTCTTGTCCATTCAATGTGAAGCACTAATTTCTTGTCTATTCAATGTGGAGATGAACATGGAGTCTTTGCTACCACAAGTTCTTCAAGGATGTTGCCTACAAATAACTTGTTTCATTTGTGCAAAACACAAGAGCAAATGAATTAGAGAGCATCCATAAGAAAGATAGTGAAAGTCTTTGTGAGAGTTATCTTGTGAGTTACTACTTAGAAAGGAAAATTTTGTTACTTCTTTGTAAGTAGTATTTTTCCTATTTTGTGAGAGAGTTATTTCTCCTATTACAATAGAGATTAGAATTATTATCTCATTGTAACTAGAGAGAAGGTATTGTAATCCCTATTTTACAATAGTGAAATCCTCTTACACTTGCACGTGATTTTTTACCCCAATTTATTCGGGGGTTTTTTCACGTAAAATATTTGTGTCCATTTTATTTTCATTATTTTCAATTTCACTTAAGTTGTGTGTTAGTTTCGACTCGGTAATTTTTCCTAACAATGGTATCAGAGCAATTGGTTAAGGGGTGTGAAGTAGATTGTTGTGAACGAGATGTCGACTATGACAAAGTTTGATGTTGAGAAGTTCAACGATAGTAATTTCTCGTTGTGGAAAAAGAAAATTAAGGAAATTTTAAGGAAAGACAATTGTTTGGCAACAATTTGAGAAAGACCCATAGAGATCACTGATGATAACAAGTGAAACGAGATGGACAACAATGCAATTACTGATCTGCACTTAGCATTAGCTGATGAAGTGTTATCTAGTGTGGTAGAAAAGAAGACTACAAAGGAGATTTGGGATACTCTAACAAGATTGTACGAGGCCAAGTCACTACACAATAAAATCTTCTTATAGAGGAGATTGTACACTCTTCAAATGATGGAATCCACATCGGTGACCGACCACATCAACATTTTGAATACTCTATTTTCGCAACTTACATCAATAGGTTACACAATAGAGACATATGAACGTGTGGAGCTTTTATTACAAAGTCTACCTAACTCGTATGATCAACTTATCATTAACCTGATGAACAACATCCTCACGGACTATCTAGTCTTCAATGAAATTATTGTTGCTGTTTTGGAAAAAGAAACTAGGCGTAAAAATAAGGAAGACAGATAGGCAGATTCGCAGCAAGTGGAAGCTTTGACGATGACGAGAAGAAGATCAATGGAACATGGCCCCAGTGGGAGTCAAAATCATGGTAGATTAAAATCAAGAAATAATAAGAATTTCAAGTGCTACAATTGTGGCAAGAAAGGGCATGTCAAGAAGGATTGTTGGTTCAAAAAGAAGAGTGGAGTCCCTGAGTTGTCAAATGTTCAAGGGAATGTGGCAAATGCCTTAGATGATGGTGAAGTTCTATACAACGAGGCAATAACGACAGTTGGAGACAGAAAGTAGTTCGTTGATATCTGGTTATTAGACTCAGGAGCAATATGACATATGACATCTCGGAGAGAATGGTTTCACAAATATGAACCAATCTTAGGAGGTTCTATACACATGGGCTATGATCATGCTTTAGAGATCGCTGGTATTAGTACTATCAAGATAAAGATGTTTGATGGTACAATTCACACTATTCAGGAGGTACGACATGTGAAAGGCCTGAGGAAGAATCTATTATATTTGGGTCAAATGGATAGTCTTGGATGCAAGACCCATATTGAAAATAGGCTCATGAAACTTGTCAAAGGCGCACTTGTGGTTATGAAGGAAGAAAAGATTGAGACGAATATATTCATGCTAAAAGGAGAAATACTGGAGGAAGCTGATGTGTGTGTTGCATCAATCAATAAGGGAGAAGAGTCGACAAAGATGTGACATCTCAAACTAGGTCACATGTCAGAACGAGGTTTAAAGATTCTCTTCAACAGAAAGCTACTTCCAAGGCTCAAATTGGTAAATCTACCTTTTTGTGAGCATTGTGTTACAAGTAAGCAGCATAGATAGAAGTTTAACAGATCTGATGCCAAGAGTAAATTTATTCTAGACTTGATTCATTCTGATGTATAGGAGTCACCAGAAATGTCCCTAGGAGGAGCAAAGTATTTTGTGTCTTTTATTTATGATTATTCCAGGAGATGTTGGGTGTATCCAATAAAGAAGAAGTTAGATGTATTTATGGTATTCAAAGACTTCAAAGCACAGGTGGAACTTGAATATGGGAAAAAGATCAAGTGTTTGAGGACAGATAATGGAAGAGAGTACACAGACGGTGAGTTTCTTGCTTTTTACAAGCAGGAAGGTATTAAATGATAGTTCACAGTCACATACACGCCTTAACAAAATGGAGTGGCAAAGCGGATGAATAGAACTCTTATAGAAAGGATGAGAGCTATGTTGAGGACTGCAAGTCAATCCAACTCTTTTTGGGCAGAAACAACCAAAACCGCTTGTTATGTGATAAATCGGTCGCCATCAACATCAATTGATTTAAAGACACCGATAGAGATGTGGACTGGTAAGCCAGCAGATTACTCTACTTTACATTCTTTTGGATGTCCTGCGTGTTTGATGTACAATGCCCAAGAAAGAAAAAAAGTTGAATCCGAAATCTATGAGGTGTATATTCTTAGGGTATGTTGACGGAGTGAAGGGATATCACATGTGGGATCCCACTACCCACAAGGTTATTGTCAGCAGGGATGTGATCTTTACAGAAGATCAACTACTACAAATAGATGGACACGATCGCACATCAAAAAAGGTTTTAGAGAGTACAATAATACAGGTGGAAAATAAACTGGTACAAGAAACTTCAGTTTCTATTAAAGCAACACCAGAGCACGAGGTACAAGAACCAGTCGAGTCCAAGTCTTCAGAAGTTCACCGGTTCACTCGTGAGAGAAGGCCACCATCTTGGCATTCAGAGTATGTTATGGAGAGCAATGTTGCATACTATCTTTTAACAGAGGACGAAGAGCCTTCAACTTTCCAAAAAGCTACAAGTAGCTCAGATGTGTCTTTATGGATGGCAGCAATGCAGAAAGAAATTGAAGCTCTACACAAGAACAAGACTTGGGAACTGGTACTATTACCACATGGGAGAAAAGCCATAGGTAACAAATGGGTCTACAAGATCAAACGGGATAACAATGATCAAGTGGAATGGTTTCGTGCAAGACTAGTGGTAAAAGGATTCGCTTAGAAAGAAGGTATTGATTTCAACGAGATATTTTCCCCGGTAGTTTGGCTTACAACAATCAGAATATTCTTGGCTATGTGTGCTACGTTTGACTTACATCTGGAGCAATTGGATGTAAAAACTGCATTTCTTCATGGAGAACTTGAAGAAGAAATCTATATACTCCAACCAAAAGGTTTTGCTAACACAAGATTCTAGGGATGCAGATTCACCGAGACAGAAATAACAGGAAGATTTGGCTTTCTCAGAAGAACTATTTCAACAAGATCTTGCGACGCTTCAATATGCAAGATAGTTAAGTTAACCTCAAGTATGTGTCTTAGCAATGAAGCAGAGAGGAGAGAAATGTCTCGAGTACCGTATGCATCGGTAGTGGGAAGTTTAATGTTTGCCATGATATGTACAAGACTAGACATTGCACAAGCAGTGGGAGTAGTTAGTCAATTTATGGTAAATCCTAGAGGAGAGCATTGGAATACTGTGAAGAAGGTTATGAGATACA
Organism: Hippophae rhamnoides; assembly: GCA_033030585.1. Classification (NCBI taxonomy): domain Eukaryota; kingdom Viridiplantae; phylum Streptophyta; class Magnoliopsida; order Rosales; family Elaeagnaceae; genus Hippophae; species Hippophae rhamnoides. Next base: position 73,871,110 of record CM065429.1, read on the forward strand.
TCAGAGGAACCTCAAATGCTGCATTATGTTACAGAGGATCAGATTTTATTGTGAAAGGCTATGTTGATTCGGATTTTGTAGGAGATCTCAATAAAAGCAAGTCTACTACAGGTTATGTGTTTACACTTGCAGAAGGAGTTGTAAGTTGGGTATCTAAACTGCAATCGGTTGTAGCTCTATCTACAACGGAAGTAGAATACATGGTGGTTACATAAGCTTGCAAGGTAGCAGTTTGGATACAGAGATTATTGGAAGAGCTTGGGCACAAGTAGGAGAAGATTATTCTATTTTGTGATAGTCAGAGTGCTTTGCACATTGCAAGGAATCTAGCTTTTCATTTAAGAACAAAGCACATAAGGGTTTAGTATCACTTTGTTTGAGAAGTAGTGAAAGAAGGTAGTGTGGATATGCAAAAAATTCACACCGACGAGAACCTAGCAGATGTTATGACCAAGTCAATCAACGCTGATAAGTTTAAATGGTGTAGATCCTTATGTGGTCTAGCGGAAACATAAGCAAGCATGGATTTGGAAAGTGAGGAAGGATGGAAGGATTACGCAAGGGACTTTAAGTGGGAGAATGTGATAATTGATGACCTTATTTAGTGGTAAAGCCACTTACTTGGCTTAATGTTATATTTTCCTAATGGATGAACTAGGAAACATGGAAGACATTTAATTAAGGATGCTATTGGAGCACTAATTTCTTGTGCATTCAATGTTGAGTACTAATTTCTTGTTCATTTAATGTTGAGCACTAATTTCTTGTTCATTCAATGTTGAGCACTAATTTCTTGTTCATTCAATGTTGAGCACTAATTTCTTGTTCATTCAATGTTGAGCACCAATTTCTTGTTCATTCAATGTGGAACACTAATTTCTTGTTCATTCAATATGGAGTACTAATTTCTTTTTCATTCAATGTGGAGCACTAATTTCTTGTTCATTCAATGTGGAGTACTAATTTCTTGTCCATTCAATGTGGAGTACTAATTTCTTGTCCATTCAATGTGGAGATGAACATGGAGTCTTTGCTACCACAAGTTCTTCAAGGATGTTGCCTATAAATATCTTGTTTCATTTATGCAAAACACAAAAGCAAATGAATTAGAGAGCATTCATAAGAAAGATAGTAAAAGTCTTTGTGAGAGTTATCTTGTTAGTTACTACTTAGAAAGGAAATTTTTGTTCCTTCTTTGTAAGTAATATTTTTCCTATTTTGTGACAGAGTTATTTCTCCTATTACAATAGAGATTAGAATTGTTATCTCATTGTAACTAGAGAAAATGTATTGTAATCCCTATTTTGTAATAGTGAAATCTTCCTACACTTGTCCGTGATTTTTAATCCCAATTTATTTGGGGGGATTTTCACGTAAAATATTTGTATTTATTTTATTTTTATTATTCTCAATTTTACTTTAGTTGTGTGTTAACTTCAACCTGGTAATTTTTCCTAACAATATCAAACCATTTATTCATATTTTTTAACCCAAAGGTGAAATTTTACTCGCATTTTTCATTTTTATATACTAAATAATAAGGAGATTTAATATCTTACCTTACACAATACATGTTGAAAATCAACACCAACATAATAATTAAAGATGTAGAGAAATAAATGAAGTGGTCGAAAAAGTAGAGAAATAAATGAAGTGGTTGAAGGATGTAGAGAAATAAATGAAGTGGTTGAAGGATATAGAAATAAATGAAGTGGTTGAAGGTTGTAGAAATAAATTAAGTGGTTGAAGGTTGTAGAAAAGAGAAGTATGTAGATAAGATTTGTATTGCTAGGATTATTTCTTAGTTTTATATTTGTGTGGTGTATATTGCATGGTGAGGACTATAAATAGCCTACCTTGCATTTGGTTTAATCATTCCATCAAAAACAAATAAGTCTTTGTATTCTTAGTTTGAGTGTGAGTTAAGAGCTTTCTCTTTGAGTGTTTGTATTTCTCTTCAATTTGTGAGTTACCTTTGGAAGGTGTTATAGTAAGTATAATACAAGTAGTTTGTTTACTTGTTTGGATATAATATTAGTAAATTTAGAGTTATGTATTCTAAATTTTACTCAACAATACATAGAATTTTACTAGTCTTGTTTATCTATTTGTATATAGGTTCCAACAATTTCCTATGTTCTATGGTTCTAAAATAAAAAAGCCTTCAAAATAATACTTTAACATGTCTTCTCCACACAGGTTGGATGAAGATCATAGTCACACACATCACAAGAAAATGCCCAGAACTTGCCCTGCTTTTTGCAACAATCACAAACATATGCTTTAGCCATGTCTAACTTCAGCACATGTTCGTGCTTCAAATCCTTCACTTGAGGAGGTAATGCCTCTCCTTCTTTTTTCAAGGCTGCTTCTACTTCTCTGATTCTTGATTCTGAAAATGGGAAAGCCTTAGCACCATATAAAGATATTGCGGCTCTTCCTTTAGTGTTAACAGTCTTCCCATCTGGTCCAATAACCACCAAAACTGGAATCTCTTTTATGTTGAAGATTCTACAAAGATCTTGTCGTGTTTTGTCCTCGTATGGAATCGCAAGCCATGGCATGCTATTTACATTTAGTTCAAACTCTTGAATATCTCTATCAGTAGAAACCAAAATGATTTCAAAGCATTGTTCCTGTGCATTATTCATGAGCTCACTATATGCTTCCATGAGCTTTGTTGTGAAAGCACGACAAGGAGGGCTCCAATGTGCACCAAAATATAAGCCTATAGTCTTGCCAACAAGTTTGGACACTGGTACCTGCAAATGGGCAACAGTGAAAACTAATACTCAAAAAGTGGGACCAGAAAAAAAAATTAAATAAATAAATCCAAACACATGTTTAACATTTTGTTCTATCATTTATGCTTGAAAAACAGATTTTTACATCCTAAAACTCCATTCTTCCGTGTTTTAGGTTACGCAAAAACCTTTAGTTGTGTTTGAACTAAGATTTGCATGGGAAAAAATGGTGGGTAAAATGTTTTTTTTTTCGAAAAATCTTTTTAAAATTTTCTTATTATAGTAATCAAGTCATAAATAATTGCACTATTTTTTTCTCTCTCTCTCTCATGTTTTATTCACCTTTTTTTTGTGTCATGCATATCTGAGTTCCAAAAAGCCTCAAGGACACTCGTAAAAATTCCAAACATGAGAGTGCTAGAAAATTCCTTCTAAAGATTTATGGTGATAAGCATAAAATTGGCTACCTGTCTACCATCTCTAGAATCAATGAAGCTTCTCATTTCATGTGCCAAAAGTTCTTCTATGTTACCCTCTTCCCGTTTTGCTTTATCAATATCCTTAAGTTCTTCTATCCTCTCTCTAGTGAACGGAAATGCTTCAGCACCATAGTCTTCAATGATCCTAATCAAATCTTCATTGATTGATACTCCATTTGAAGTTAATGGAATGAGTGATGGAATCCGATCAACTTGATACCTGTCACTCAACCGTTTGTACAGATTTAAATCGAATGGGACAGCCAACCATGGCATACACTTGAAATGTTCTTTGAAATTGTTATTGTCACGATCAAAGGAGATGAAGATGATCTCTAGTTCTTTACCTCGGGTTTTAAGGGTATGATAAAGTTGTACCAGATGGGGACTGAAAGCTTTGCATGGTCTGCAACAATTTGCAGAGAATAAGAGGCAAATTTTCTTCCCATTGCATGATGTCAAGGGTACCTGATACCAGGACCAAAACAAGGTTCCTGTTAAAGTTAACATGATAAGAGCCAAGAAATACTCTGATATCACATAATGAAAGCAATATCGGTTAAGTGGTTTATGTCTACACACTATAACTTAAAAGGGTTCATTTGGATGTGCTAATCGGATAAGTGGTTTCAAGGGAATTAAGTATTTAGGTGTTTAGCATGAGTTTGCTAGAAGTGCTTACTTGTGCGTGAAACGTTGTAATTATTTTAGGAAGAGAATAAGAATTATTTACTTCTAATAGCACTAACAATGTTTCTCAAAATTTTAAAAACATTTCTCATAGAGATAGTTATCCCAGTTGAAAGCACTTGTGCTCTAAAGCAGAAGCAATTGCAAACAGGCCCAAAGTCTCAGTTTTACCTGTTGGTTTGCAAAACTATAATTCTCTTTCGTCCATTTTCAAGAAAATATGCAGCATAAATAAAACAGAACAATGCATTTAAAAACCCGTCTCAGAATGCTGTGAATTTATTAAGTTGGCATATACTGGGAATGATTTTCCCTTGTATTTGCTGAATGGGAAATTTAGCAAATGAGATATATAATATAAGTAGCAGCTGCTCATAGAAATGACAGAAAACAGAGGAGATACAAAGAAAAAAGTGAGCAAGGAAAGCAAGCAAGTTTTAAAAGAATACTTTTCCATCTCTAGATAGAAGGAACTCAACCCCTTCCGAAGTTAAGACGCTCAAAAGATCATTGGCATTTGTATACTTAGCTTGGTAGTCAGGTGCTTCCATTAGAGCTACAATCACAAACTGATCTCAATCAAGCTTCCTCTATTTTAGCTTTTCCTGAAAATCCATGATCAATTACAAAGTTAATAAAACACAAAAGTAACAAGGCTTTTTGCAGGGGAATTTTCTTGACTGTCGATATGTATTTTTTTTTCACTTTCTTTAACCAAAAAGTCATGGCCAGTGGTGAGAATTAGATTCTTCATCAAATCTCAATTAAGAGAATTTAGAAAATCATGGCCAATTTGAAGAAGTGATGCAAACTAGTACTATTCAAAGTGACAAATGAAGATGACGTCTTGAACCCCATTTGCTTATACTTTTGTTGAAAATTGGGGTATGGAATAAGTGCTATTTCTATTTAAATGTAAGCAAATATTGCTATTACCTTTATAATTGTTCGTTCCATAAAGAAAAAAAAACCCTCATCCACTTCTTTATCATTATGATTTCATAAGAAATTAGCCAAATAGGTTTTTATCCATCTTAAGAATACCTCAATCTTAAGCTAAAAGCTATAGCTCAGACAAACTTGAGAAAAAGTGAATATCAAACCCTGTAATTACAATTACCATAATATTATGTATTCTCGAATATATAATACCACAAATCAAAATAATAAAAAAAAAAAAGAATATATAATACCCACCCACCCAAGTTGATTTGTGTGAATTAGTAAAAGACAAAGGTGTATGAAACATCAGGTATCTGAGTCCAATAAAGATTCTCAAGCATAACTTTTAATTTTATAAAATTTCAATAAGGATAAGTACGTGAATCGGAAAAAGAAAAGCAAGAAGAAAGAACTTACTTGATGATGATATGCTAGAAGTTACCCAAAAGATTGTAGTTCGTCAACTTGTCTGCCTCCAATATTTTCTGCCATGAATAAGGAACAATCACCTGAGTTATTCAAAGGAAGACGATTAGTAGAAGAGATCATATATTCCAAGAAATGTATTAAGAAATACTTGAGATTATGTGTACGTAAAAGTTTATGTACGAAGGCACTTGATATTTTTTTGGGTTATTTTAGTAGTTTAAAATTCATTCTTTCAAATTATATATTATAACACACATTAATCCAACGTACCAAATTATCGTTTAATTTAAAAATAATAAATATATAAATTAAACATAAAAAATATTTTTATTATAAAATTTAAAAATATTATTCTTATTATTAAAATAACTTAAATATTATTTTAATGGGTTGGTCTTTTGGGTCAGAAAGGAAGATTTTTATATTTTCATTTTTTTATGTTAACCTCAACGGTGTATCCAATTATGCAGAGTCGATCCGTCTGTATGGGATGACTTTTTTTCCATCATTTATTATAAAAAGACAGCAGTTTATTATTATTATTATTATTATTATTATTATTTTGGGTTAAAATCAAAGGTTTATGTTTTGCATAATTAAACTTTATTATTATAAAATAAGATTAATTAGGATAGTTAATTAGTGTTAAATTTGAGCTTAATTCTATCTCAAAAATTAAGTTATGAGATAAAAAATTAGTACAAACTTATATATAAAACAGAAGATTAATAATTCATTGATGTGAGACTTTGCATCTCCTTCCATATCGGAGGGTGATTTTGGTCGATAATAGATGGGCAAAGCTCGGAGGTGAGCACATTAACAAACTCTTGGGTGCCGATGAGACGAAGAAATCCGGGAACTAGTTCTAATATAATGTTAAACTTGAACATAATTTTATCTCAAAACCTAAATTATAAGATAAAAGATTGTACAAATTTACATGTACGACAGAAGTAACCGATGTACGATTTATCATATAGTACGTTGATGATTGAAATTAAAAATATTAATTTTATCTAAATAGTTGAAATATAATGGATTATCAAATTATAAGAAGTGAAAATATTCCTAGCAATTTAGAAGTATATTATTATTCTTCATTATTTCTAAAATATTTTTTTCCCTCTTTTTACCTCCTAATAGTTATTTACTTTATTAAAGAAAAAATTGTATTATTCTCGAATTTCTGTTGAACAAAAATATCAAATCATCTCAAACTCTTTTATTATTATTATTATTTGGGTATTTTCCTCGTCTTCAATAGAAATTGGGTTGGCTAAAAGTCTAAAACTTTACGGGAAAAAGCTATTGATTCTTCAATGGGTAAGGATAGGTATCTGTAAAACCTAATCATATATAGCGTGTCACCTGGTTTTACGAAAAAAATAATCCTCTTAATTAAAATGGGTTTCGTTCAAGTATCATCTAAAATATAATGGTTTTAAATTTTATTCAACGTGCTCTTCTTTCGTCCATTTCTCTTTAAATATTATTAGGATGTTCTCTGCAAGAAGAAACGAAACAGAAGAACTAGATACACAGAATAAAATTATCATGCTTAGGCTTGGCAAAAAAATAAAATTAGAATTTGACTAAAAGGAAGAGCTAGCGCTGGCCTTGTAAAAAAATGAACCCAACTTGCACTGTACACAACAGATGCTCCAGTAATTTAAAGTTGTTTCAAAACTCCATGCAATGTACAAACTTGGTAGATTCGGATATCATTATATGCTCTCCTATAAGAAAATGTCTTAATATTTCTTAACACTTAAAATTAAACACGTATGTAATGAAGAAATAATGAAGATGACTTTTCAATGTTCCAATAACGTCTGACGCCAGAGTTGCTAGGGTTCAACATATGTCAAAAAATAACGAAGATGATTAAAAATGAAAGCACCCTTTAACGGGTCATCGTAATATTCTCTAAATTCTAATAGTACACGCTTATCATGAAGTATTAGAGCTAAGTTAGCAACAATAGATACGAGGTTGCCTGTGCAATGCATGCAAAAGGACATCTAATGCATCATACACTAATGACAGCGGGAGACAATGATTCAGTCTTAATAAATGGATTTATGACAATTAAACTTCTAGCTCACCGTTGATATCCTTCAACTTTTCCTTCTTAGAGAAGCCCTAAAGAACATTTCCTTAGTGTTGCCTGAATCCGTCTCCACTTTAGCCTTCTTAGCTTGCTTTCCAGAACTTGTAGTCTTAGTGTTACTACTCATTCTTCTCCTAAAAAACTAGAAACAGTGTCTCGAATACCAGTCAGCACTAAAATAACAAATCAAATATCAAGGGAAGGATTTTCAGGCATATTTACTGGTAGAACTTTGTATCTGTGAGACACTGAAAGACGTTCTCTCGCTGACTTTCGGGAGATTAGTGGTAAGATATAATACATGAACAACCATATTAAAAATAAAATTATAAATATACAATATATATATATATTATAAATAGAAAATTTAAATAGAAAAATAAAAATCTAATCACGTGTATCACATAATGTTCTTAAAATAACTATTTTGTTCATTATGTGTGTTTAAAAAAATATAAACTTATCTTCCAAAATACAACGATTAAATAATAATAAATTTATACCACAGTTTATTATTTCACAAATTTATAAATATTTGAACTTTATTAGAATAACATAAATCTAGAACAAAAAAAGAAATTTCCTTTCTTATATTCTCTTTCTTTTTTTTCTTTTTTTTTCTCTTCCCTCTCCTATTTACTTTCTTTTTTGTTTCTCTTACTTTTCTCTTCTTCTACTTAACTACTATGTTTTCTCCTCTCTTTTCCCTCATTATTTTCTCTATGTTTTCTGCTTACTTCTCTTCAACAAGGAACATATATATATATATATATATATAGCACAATTAAGTGCTCAATGGAAAATTTAGAAATGGAGCAAGACAAAGCAATTAAGAGCCAGAAACGAAAAAAATTAAAAAATTGAAACCGAAGAGAAAAGATAGAAATGAAAATTAAAGATAAAGAGATAGAAACGAAAACTAAAAATGAAAAGATAGAAATGAAAATAAAATACAGAACTGTGTCTAACAATTTTTAATTCATAATTTTCTAACAATCCCTTACATTAATAAAAATTAGCATAGATTTTAAATTAAATTTTAACATTGAAATAGAGTTTAACATATTAAAACCTGTATAAGATAGGTAGGTGTTATCCTTTGAACCTTTCTTTGTGAAAATATATTTATCTTACTAATTATAACTCACCAATATACGCGATGTCTTTGAACAATTTTGTCATTTATGTAAGTGATGATATACTTTATACAAGAATCTTTCCTAACACAATTTAATTCTTACTATTATGTTCATTTTGGCTATAAACATATGTCTAGTTCTATGAGATTCTCTAAAGAATTGAGCTCTATATAATTCTTTTTCGAAGCGGCCCCACTTATCCCTCACGTAGGTGATATCTTATTTTTAAAAGTAATCCGTAAAGATTAACCTGTATACTCTGCTTGATATTCTCTTCAAAAGAATCATTAAAAGCCTTAACTTATCTTGTATCTTACGGATATCACTATTTTCATTATAGGAATAAACTTGAGGGCAAACCCCCTACAGTGATCTCACTAAGTCTTTACAATTAGGTTGTCCTTTTGAACCTTGATAATTGTATTTTATAAAGTTATTTTCATCAATTTTAGTAATGATAATTGCTATGTTCTTTTCATATTTAGTTAATTTTTGTTAAATAAATTAATATTTTCCTTTTATGTGCTAAAAATACATTTTTAATAAAATTAAATAATTTGTATCGAAAATGTACTTAATTTCATATTTCTGTCCACAAATATAATTTCAGATATTATAGTTCTTAATTACAATTTATAAAAATCGAAAATATAATTTAAATTAAATTTGGGCTTAATTATAATTATTAAAAGTTTAAAAATTTAATTTAAAATTAGCAAAGGGCTTAACTCTAATTTAAGAAAGTTCAAAATATAATTTTGATTAAATTTGTGGGTCAAAATACAATTAATGGAAGTTTAATTTTCGCGCAGGAGAGATGAAGTCCATGCGCAAGATCACAATCGCCCAACATGGACCGTCCGATCAAAGACGCAATGGCTCAGATTCGCCCGTGCTCATCAAACCCGACCAAAGCGAATGGGTGCAAGCTCTGCGCTTTCACGCGGTTTGGCGTTAGAGTGGGGCCCACCTACTGCGTAGGCCGGCATGCAGGGTGGGACCCACGTGTCTGACGCGTTGCAACCGCTCTCCCCTACCATCGCGCGCTCCTTTTCCAGTGCGGTTGATTCACGTGCGCCCGGTTATTCCACGAACCAGCATATGCCACGTGTCCCACTTAATATTTCAGCGAATAATATTCCGACTCGTGGCATGTTACAATGAGTGCGGCCGCGCTGTATCGCACCCCTCGAAGCAGCCGTTGGCTTCCGTGCGACAAGCAATTGTGCACCCGTTTTCTTCAACGAATGAGATGCTGCCATGTGTCCCACTAATTGTTTCCGTGAATCATAACGCGACACGTGGCAGCGTGGAAGAAAAAAAAGAAAAAACAAAAACGCGCAGCATCTCCACTCACTTTTTTCGATTCCATTTTCGATACAATTTTTGTCCCCCACGCGTGTAATTTATTATTTTCACCATACTTCATTGTCCCCCGCGTTTATTAATTTTAAATATTTTTGATGTATTTTTGTTAGCTATAAATAGGTGATATTATGATAGAGAAAAAAAGTTTTTTTTGGTTTAGAATTTTTGTGATATTAGGGGTTGGACTGCAGAACACGCAGAAGCCATTTTTTGGCTTTTGTTGTGTTCTGCCTGTGCCAAATATTTGTTCTATGTGATGTTTTAATTTTCCTTCTTGTTCTTATAATTTTTCTACATCTGTTGTAATTTTAATTTTTAATTAATGAAGTAATTTAATTTTTTTAGGGTTGCATTTGATCTAAATTTATGAAGCTTTGATTTTAACTATTTTTGAAAGATTTATAAGACGTTCAATTTGTTCATTCTATTTTGTGCTTAATGCTTTTTGATTATTTACGAATTTTATCAAAACGATTTGTGGCATAAAAATAAACTTGAGAAAGGCATTTTTGTGTATATTGCTCATAAATAGAATGACATGTATGATGAAGGATAGGAATATACCCTAATTGTATGTGTGACCATTTGAGAACTTAGAACTTAATGAATCTTATTAAATTTAATTCTCATAGAGATATAGTGAATTAATTTAACGAGGTGTGTTTATACGGAGCTCGGAAGAGATGTATGGATAAAAATAGAAGTTTTCGGTTGACAAATTAAATGTACTAAAAAATATAAATCTAAAGAAAATAACATGATTTGAGTGGAATAATTTGGTGAAAAACTGCAATCCTAGAGTTCTCTTATTTTATTTTTAAACCTTTTCTTAATTAACGATTGTTTTGGATAAAATCAGAGAGATACAATTTTAGTACTCAACAAACTATAGTAATAAATCTCCGTGGGAACGATCTTTACTTACAAATCTTATTACTTGTGACCGTGTATACTTGCACGATTTTTGTGTGTTGCAAAACACAACAACAAACCTAGATCTTGGGATTTTCAGTCAAATAGCTTAGGTTTCCTTTGCAAATCTCTATTCATTCATGGGCTTCAGTCCTATTCTCCTCGATGACTTATTAATTAGCTCTCGATTTAACCCTTTACTTAAGAAATCAATTATGTTATCCTTTGACTTCACATAGTCAATAGAGATAACCTCAGTTGAGAGTAGTTTTCCAATAGTATTATGTCTACGACATATATGTCGAGACTTACCATTATACATATTGCTCTATGCTTTACTAATATCATATTAACTATCACAATGAATGCATATTGCAGTTACAGGCTTCACCTACATAGGAATATCTTCTAAAAAAATTACATAGTCATTTGACTTCTTTGCCAAATTTATCCAAAATGATAACTCAGATTCCATTGTGGATCTAGCAATGCACGTTTGTTTAGAGGATTTTCATGAAACAACTGCACCATCCAATATGAATACATATCCACTGGTAAAATTTGAGTCTTTTATGTCAGATATTCAATTTGCATCATTGTATCTTTCTAATATAGTTGGATATCATGTGAAGTGCAGTCTATAACTACGTGTGTATCTTAAGTATCTAAGTAGTTTTGTAATAACTTTCCAGTGACCAAATCTTGGATTGCTAGTATACCTACTTAGTTTGCTTACAACGTAAGTTATGTTTGGTCTCGTACAACTCATCAAGTATATAAGATTTTCTATTACTCGAGAATATTTTAGTTGAGACATACCCTCACTTTTATTTTTAGATAAATGTAGATTTATATCTATTGACGTTCTCATAATTCCAGAATTATCATTGTTGAATTTTTTAAATATTTTATCAACATAATGACATTGATTTAGAATGAGACCACTTGATGTTATTGATATCTTAATTCTTAAAATTACATCACATGACATATGTTTTTCATATCAAATCTTAAATTCAACATAGTTTAAGTAGATTTAATCATTAATATACACAATTAGTATATTATCAACCTAAAGACATAAGATAACATAACATTCTTCTTTATCTTTAATATATACATATTTATCACCTTTGTTAATTTTAAAACTATTTGTTCTCGTAACTTAAATTGATACGAAGTAAACAATCAAATTAATATTCAAAATAATAATTTAATCAATAATAATGATCATATAATCATTCAATTATAAATTTTAATTTTTTATTATTAAATGTGAAAATTAATACATGATCAGCTAAGAAGGCATTTCATAAATCCACCAATAATGAAACGTTACAGTTGTAAATTATATAAAACAGATTTAACTTAATTATTCCAGAGGCAAGCACATATGAAATAGCGATTCATTTGAAAACCAAATATATGTGAGACTCACAAAAGTCGACTCACATGCACCGAATCCTGACAAATGCAAACAGATTATATAAAACCAATTTAATTAACCAAAAACCTCACAAAAGTAGAGACCCAAATGGCTGATCAAATAAGATTAAGAAGCAAATGCTCAACGACATTCTGCACAAAACTTTATTAACAACAAATATACATAAAGAGAATGATCATAATTAATAGTATAAATAATATAAACAACAAGAAAAGTATTAAAGTAGATATAATAATCAACAAAGAAGTATAAACAATAAATGTTAGATTCAAAATATATTGAAAAGAGTACTATATTAAAATTATTAAAAGACTATAGTAACTGTCGTTATGCAAAATGGTTCCAAAAATAGATATAAAATAGTCTTTGTTTGTGCAGGAAGGAAAAAGAAGTGAATAAAAATATTTATCTTAAGATTATAGAAAATAATACATATATAAATAAAATTATTTATTAAAATTAGAAATACATAAATATATATATATATATATTATAAATATAAAATAAAAAAATAAAAATTGAGTCATGTTTATCATATAACGTCCTTAAGATAATTTTTTCGCTCATCGTTAGACGTTAAAGAATTACGAAAATTTATCTCCTAAAATATAACGATTAAATAATAATAAACTTACATCATAATTTATTATTCCACGAACCTCTGAACTTAAAAACGTAAACCTACGTTAATAGCTAACATAAAATTAAAAAATGAAACAAGAGAAAGCAATTAAGAGCATAGAAACAGAATAATTCAGAAATTAAAACTGAAGAGAAAAGATAAAAACAAAAACCGGAGATGAACAAAACTAAAAATGAAGAGATAGAAACGGAAATTAAATATAGAATTGTTTCTAACAATTTATAATTTATAATTTTCTAGCATTAGTTTCAAGATCTTTTTTTCGTTGCTACTGTTAAGTCTATCCTGCAGATATGTTGCAACAACCAAGACTTAGAAAAGCAACCAATACAAATTCCAAAAGTGGATCTTGCCATCATGCACCTTGTTTCTTAAGTTGCTGTTATGAAAGGGAACAAATGTTTACTAATCCAAGCATAATATAAATATTTCAAAACAAATAACACCTAAATAAAGATTATTCAATAAATACAATACAAATTCTAAAAATAGAATATCAATCACAATGGAAATAATAGTTAAGAAAAGACAGAAAAAACACGACAATATTTACAGTGAATCAATCCAACAAATGTAGTGAATCTACTCTAATTTTTCTTCTCTCCGATAGACGAGTTCTATTAGTTTCAAATATAGATATTACAATTATAATAGAGAAATTAATAAGAAAACACTTACTCAATAAACAAACACTCAAAGAAAACTTTCAAAAGCTCCCAACCCTAACAATGATGGTAACACTGCCTCTCTATTCTAGCTTTCCTCTTCCACACAAGATGATCTCTCTCATAGGAATCTAAGGCACACCATGGTTTTTATGCACGCCCAAATGGACAGTGGTAAGAATGCCATTGTATTCCAAGCTTCTTCCAAAATCCTATAAAGATCATTACTTATCATATATTAAATAACAATATCGTTAATAATTTAAAATAATGTTTAAAACTATTCTTCACTTGAACATACATCAATCAAACACATAAATGAGATATTATCTGGACATAATTTGAAAACATATTACTGAAGCTACCAAAATACCAATTTTCAGAGTGATATAAGAGTAAAAAAACGAAAACTAACAATTATAATCAGTTTAATAAAAAAACCATCAAAATTAAAAATTAAAAGTTTATGAATAATGATATTCATAAAGGATACAAATGCGTCTAAGACATAATATCATAAAACAGAGTGTCTTAAGAAATTTACAAAATCATGATAGAATTTAGATCTTGTTAACTTTCTTTCAGTATGTTATAAATTAGCATTTACGGAAGCGAAAATCGGGTCCAATTTTGATTACATAAATATATAATAATGGGTAACAGTAAAATAATAAACAATAAAAAAATTAAATGACATATAATGATTTAATTGATTCAATTTTTCAATGTGAGAAGTATACTCCACTGATGACAACACATCGATAAAATCCACTAATAATCAAATGTAGATACAAACATCAATATTTAAAGAACTTCACAAAACATACAAAAAAAAACCAAATACATTTAGAAAATATCTTTCTTTAATTTACTGGTAATATATAACAAGATAAATTAACAAACTTGCTATTAAATCAAATATTACCACACAAATGAGCTTGCCTTTCTTCTAATCTATTTTGCAAAATTTGAGAAGAAAAATAGGAAATTCTTTGGTTGAAAATGGAAAAATCAGCGACTGAAATTTTTCTTCTTCTTCTCACTCTTTAATTTGGTAGATTTGGAGCTCTCTCTATTTTCTGTCTTGCAGCATCTGCTATCTCACATCTCTCTCAAGAACAAAGCATATATATATATAGAGAGAGAAGAAAGCTGAGGGTTTTAAGAGTAAATGTGTTTTGGGCTTTGGGTTGAAAAATCTGTTTTGGGTCAATAATAAATAACAAATCTCCACCTTGACTCAAAACGGAAACAAGTTTGTCAAATATGAAATTCCTTAAATTATCAAATAATCGTCATCCAAAACACTAATCAAGTCCAAGCAATGCTTAAACTTATTAAATGGAACTGGTTTGGTTAACATATTAGTTGGATTCTCTGTAGTGACTATCTTATTGACAACAATATCACCCTGAGAGACAATGTTACGAATAAAGTAATATCTGACATCAATATGTTTGGTTCTTTCATGATACATAGTATTCTTGGTCAAGTGTATTACACTCTCACCATCACAAAATACAACAGAAATATCCTGCTGTAAACCCAAATCATAAACCAAACCTCTAAGCCAAATGACTTCTTCACTGCTTCTGCTGCTGCCATATATTCTGCCTCTGTCGTAGACAAAGCAACCGTATACTGTAAAGTAGCCTTCCAACTAATGGCACAATGAGAAAGAGTGAAGACATAACCTGTCAGAGATTTTCTTCTATCCAAATCACCATCATAATCAGAGTCCACATAACCAATAACACTACAACTAGTATTAAAACTTCCATCATATACCAAACAAAAATTAGATGTGCTTCTCAAATACCAAAGTATCCATTTCACTGCTTGCCAATGACCCTTACTAGGATTACCCATATATCTGTTGACAACACTAATTGCATGTGAAATGTCTAGACGAGTACAAACCATAGCATACATCAAACTACCAACGACACTAGCATATGGAACCTAGGACATGTACTACTCTTCTTCTTCTGACTGTGGTGACAAATCCAAAGAAAGCCTGAAATGCGTAACTAACGGCATACTCACAAGTTTAGATTCTTTCATACCAAAGCGTTCAAGAAATTTTTCAATATAACTTTTCTAAGTCAAATAAAGCTTGCCTGCTTGTTTGTCCTTGTAAATTTTCATGCCCAAAATTTTCTTCACTGCACCCAAATCTTTCATCTTAAACTCACCACTAAGTTGAGACTTTAATTTATGAATCTCAAACTTATTCTTAGAAGCAATAAGCATGTCATCAACATAAAACAACAAATAAATGGATGAGCCATCATGAAATCTTTTATGATAAACACAACTATCATAATCACTCATAAAGTAACCATGATCAATCATAAAAGAATCAAACCGCTTCAGCCCATATAAAGACTTTTTCAATAAACAAACATGATCTTCCTTACTTGGAATAACAAACCCCTCTAGTTGATACATATATATTTGTTCTTCAAGCTCACCATGTAAGAAGGCCGTCTTGACATCAAGTTTTTCTAATTTCATGTCAAACAATGCAACCATAGCAAGCAACACACAAATAGAGCTATGTTTCACAATAGGTGAAAATACTTCATTGAAGTCAATACATTTCTTTTGACAATAGCCATTTGCAACAACACGTGCCTTGAATTTAACTGCTTCAAGCTCAAGTATACCTTCTTTTTTCTTGAAGACTCATTTGTTTCCAATAATCTTCTGGCCCTTAGGCGGTTTCACCAATTCCCAAGTATGATGCTTATGAAGTGATTCAATCTCTTCATTCATAGCAACCAGTTACTGAACAAACTCATCACAAGTTATAGCTTCATGATAACTAGAAGGTTCATACACCTCAATAGACTCTACCATAGACAATGCAAAAGAAACTAAGTCTGCATCTGCGTACCTCTGAGGGCGTCAAATCTATCTTATTCCTTTACCCTTAGCGATACTATATGGTTGCTCATGTTACTATTCTACTACATCATGAGCAAAATCATCTATCTCATCCACAAATAGCTGATATAAAGTGCCCTCTTGTACTTGACTAGGAGCTCCACTCTCAAGCTCTACTTGCTCACTAACACTATGGTCTTTACCTATAACAATAGACTCTTTCTTTTCTTTTCCAACATAGGAAACTCATCAAACTTAACATCTCTGCTAATCAAAAATTTAGGTGACTTGGGTTCAACACACTATAATCTATAACCCTTCACCCCAGAAGGATACCCCAAAAATATGCATTTCAATACCCTAGGCTCAAGTTTACTATCATTAACATAAGCATAAGTAGGACAACCAAAAACTTTCAAATCAGAATAATTAAGAGGAGTACCAAAGAATACCTCAAACAGAGTCTTCAACTTAATTGCAGTTAATAGAAACCGATTCAACAAATAGCAGGCATAGTTATAAGCTTCAACCCAAAATGATTTATCCAAGTTAGCTTGAAAGAGCATACAACAAGCTCTTTCTAAGAGAGTCATATTCATACGTTTTGCTACTCCATTTTGCTATGGTGTATGACGCATAGTGCAGTGTCTCACTATGCCATTTCTTTCACATAATTCATTAAACTGACTGTCACAAAATCCAAACCATTATCACTTGTCAAATGCTTGATTTTCTTGCTTGTTTGATTTTCTATACAAGCCTTGAATTTCATAAATTTTGAGAACACATCATTTTTATTCTTCAGAAAATACACCCAAACATGACGGGAGAAGTCATCAATAAAGTCAACATATACCAGGCACCACCCTTAGATACAACACGAGAAGGACCCCAAAGATTTGAATGAATATAATCAAAAGTACCTTTCGTTTTATGGATGAATGTATTGAACTTGACCTTGTGATACTTTCCATAGACACAATGCTCACAAAAATCAAGATTCCTAGTTTTTTTTACCACAAAGAAAATCTAGTAATTCAAAATAGACATCCCTGCCTCACTCATATGCCTAAGCCGCATAAGTCAAAATTCAGTAGTGTTTGAATCTTGATCTGATGAGGACGAAACTGAAAAACTACCAATAACAGTGCTACCTTGAAGCATATAGAGACCACACGACAATTGTCATTTAATAACAACGAGAGCACCCTTACTAACTTTTAAAACTCCACCTTCAGCTACATACTTATAGCCTTTTGAATCAAGAGTACCCAAAGATATCAAGTTCTTTTTTAAATCTGGAACATGATGAACATCTTTCAAAGTTCTAACAACACCATCGTGCATCTTAATTCGAACAGTACCAATACCAACAATCTTGCATGACATATTATTTCCCATCAAGACAACATCCTCATCAATAGACTGATAAGAAGCAAACCAATCTCTATTGGGGCACATATAGTAAGTGCAACCCGAATCAAGAATCCAAACATCTCTAGGAGAACCAATAAATACTGATAGAACATTTTCACTATCAGAACCAGAAATATATGAGTTTCGGACAATTTACTTTCCAGTGTCCTTCCTGACGACAATAGTTGCATTTATCTTTTCTTTTTCTAGATTTGGATATAGACTTATATCTATTATTGCTTGTGTATTTTTCTTGATTTCTACCTCTGACAAATAAACAACTACTATTATCATTATTGCTTGTAGACACCTTTTTCTTCAACTCTTTGGAATTCAAAACTGCTTTGACATCTTCCAAAGAAATAGTGTCTCACCCATATAGCATGGTATCAACAAAATGTTCAAATGAATGAGGTAAAGAACATAATAGAACTAAGGCCTGATCCTCATCATCAATCTTAACACCACCATTTTTTAGATCACGAATAATTTTAGTAAATTCATCAAGGTGATCGTGTAAAGGTGTACCTTTTGACATTCTGAATGTATACAAATGCTGCTTCAAATATAACCAATTTTTCAAAGACTTGGTCATATACAAATTCCCCAATTTAAGCCATAACCCCGTAAGAGATTCCTCATCACCAACTTCACGTAATACTTATCAGACAAGGATAACTAAATAGAACTGAAAGCATTTTCCATCAATGCATCTTTTTCTTCATCAGTTAATTTTTTTTGGTAATTTATCCTTGCATTTAAGTGTCTTAACGAGCCATTCTTTAACCAATACAACCTACATCTTCATACGCCAAAGACTGAAATCATTTCTACCATTGAATTTTTCAATTTTGTATTTTGTCGTTATGATAGAAAATCTAATATTAAATAAATAGAAATACAACCCAGAAAATATGAAATCAATCAAATAACTAGAAGCTCAAAATAAATCCAAAAGAACAAATTTGATCAGTTCCAATAAATAGCAGAATAATCCAATGCTCTGATACCAAATTGTTATAAATTAGCACTTGCGGAAGCGAAGATCAGGTCCAATTTTGATTACACAAATATATAATAATGGGTAATAACAAAATAATAAACAGTAAGAAAATTAAATGACATACAATGAAGATCAAATGGAGATACAAACACTAATATTTGAAGAGCTTCACAAAATATACAAAAAAAACAAATACACTCAGAAAATATCTTCTTCTAATTTACTAGTAATATATAGCAAGATAAATTAATAAATTTACTATTAAATTAAATATTATCACACAAATAAGCTTGCCTTTCTTCTAATCTATTCTGCAAAATTTGATAAGAAAAATAGATTCTTTGATTGAAAATAGAAAAATCAACTGTTGAAATTTTTCTTTTTCTTCTACCTCTTTAATTTGATAGATTTGGAGCTCTCTCTATTTTCTTTCTTGCGTATAACAAATGTGTTTTTGGCTTTGGGTCAAAAATTTATTTTGGTTCAATAATAAATAACACAGCAAATAAACCCCTAATCTAGTTGACCAATCAACTTTTTTTTGTTATAAATTGTAAACTGATGTTATTTATTTTATTAAGAAAATCTCCGGTTGCATGTATTTGATACTAATTTATTGAATTAAATTTATATAATTGTAATCATTGGTGAAGATGACGTTTTGCTTTCAACGTTATGATCACTTAGAAAGACATCAAAACGTGCGCCCCAATTAGAAAAATCCTTCAGAGATCAGATATATCAAATAATTAAGAAAATAAAAGACAATCCAGTGTTCTTGGAGATATACAACTTGCATCATCTTTTTTAGATTCATGCCAAATTTTAAATGAATTTCAATAAAGCATACATTATTTTTTTTAAGATTAACTAATACAGTACTGCTTTTATTTAATTTAAAATTAGTCAATAAATTTGAACTTAAAGAAGCACAAAAAAGCATAAGAAAAAATTTATTCAAACATGCAAAATCACATACAAGCCATAAACTCCTATATTAACCATACCATTTTTAAAAAATAAATGGTAAAATTTAAGCAACAAAATCCAATATTTTTAAAACCTAGTTATTTTTGCTCTTTTTTCTAAATTCTTGAAAAAATTAATTAATTTTATATCAAAGAGATATATTCTTTTACAAGAATCTATCTTTTAGGTTTGTTATGTTTATATTTCTCTTATTTTTATTAGTTATTTTAAATAAGAACACATATTTGTGTTGTTTTTTCACTTAGATACGATTTTAAGGTGATTTTTTCACCTAGATAATTATCTATGATGATACTCGTATTTATATATGTGAAGTTAATGTTTTATTATCAATTTACATTTATAGTATAAAAAATTATGAAAATTATAATATAATATCAAGATTTTATTTTTTTTATAAAATATCAATAGATTGAATAATCTTACAAATAGAATACAAGATAAAAAATATGTGTGTTTAATAATATTTTTAATTTTGGTGATGAGCTGGGGATAAGAACCGATACTTTAGTTTAAATATTAAAAATGATTGAAAGTCATATATTTGTATTACATGTAACATCTATTTAAGTTTACTTGTTAAATAATGCTCATATTTTTTACTATTTTCTCAACATATTAATAATTATAATTTAAAAAATTTATTATTGAAACATATAGTAAGATGTTAAAAATAATGCAATTAAATTTCACTCATTAGGAATATATAATATTGGATTTCATTTCCTTAGTTCCCTATTTTTATAATTAGTTATTGTTATCGGAAATGTGCTATTAAATATGGCCATTTTATATTTCTTTCGAACAGTACAAATATATTCCTCTAGTTGCTAGTTATTTGTCCTCATCTACTTCTAACAAATAGCCAAATATATAAATCCAAAATCTATCAAAATCTTCTAACTTGGATTCTAGTAACTTGGCTTCTAGTTAAACGGGACACAATATAGATTTATTATTTTCTTATTTTTTTAAAATGATATTTAACCCACACTTATTTTTTTCTATTATTTATTTTATCAAAAAATAATTTATATACTAATCAATAACTTATTAATTTTTAACATATTATTACTTTATTTTTTTTAATTTATTTGTGATCTAAATAATATGAATCTCAAATTTAAATTTTAAATATATAATGTTTCTTTTATTTAATAAAAAATAACTTATATTCTCCTTTTAAAATTTAGATTGGGACTTGAAAATGCACCTAATTTTTATAATTATAAAATAAAATCATTAAATTAAACCATACCAGAATCAAAACATAGTTAAAAATGGGATATTTATGTCTATAAATTCATTTGATTGATCCATTTGTTTTATACCAAGAATCATTTTAATCCTTAATCTTTTAAGTAGAATATTTTAATCCCTTAATTTGTTTATTAAAAAATAAAATTATTTAAATCCTCGTTAATTGAGGACTAACAAAAGTTTGTTTAGTATACTCACGTGATACACCATTTGACTTCTTCTTTTCGTAGATAATTTAAGAATATTGAAAAAAATCTTTTTATTTAGTTTGTTAATGTTAAAACAAATGATTCTTTTAATTGCTAACCAAAATAATTACTTAATCCCTAAAACACATAACTCTATAATCCCTAAAATGCAAACTCCCATTTCAATTGTAGATTTTGCAAGTCTCACACATGAAACTAAAATCAAATTTCTTTTCTTGGATAGATATTAATGCCATTGTTCATATCTCTAGAATTTATAATTAATTATATAATAATAAAAGACTAATCAAACATTGTAAATGCTTAGTTTATGCATGGTTTGTTTGCAAACTCAAAAAAAAAAACATGTTAATTACTTCTTAGTTTAATCATTGTTGGGAAAATATATTTTTCCTATTTTAAGTAGTTATTATTCATTTATGATTTAAATAAATAGAACTTAAACTAACACGACAAAATAATGCTATTGGAAATATAATGTTAAAATAAATTAAAACATATATTGAAACATAAATATTAAAGTAGAAAAATAATAACACCAGAAATTTAACGAGGTTCGGTATAAATGTTACCTATGTCCTTGGGCGTCGTTGATCACTTCTACTATCTCCAAATGAATGAACTTCAAAATTACAACTAATTGGGCAAAAGTGAGCTAATCAATTACCCTTACAAAAGAGAAGAAGATTTACAAATTTTAGGATGTTTACAAATGGTGAAGGAGGGCTTTATTTATATCCCCAAAACCAACACCCATCTTCATTCCTAATCAATGTGGGACTTTTCTAATATTCTCACTAAGGAGCAATATATAACAAATCTCCACCTTAGCGACTTAGTGGTTTTAAATGATTTCTTCAATTGCTAGATTAACGACGCCAGTGCCAATTCAGATCTGTAGGATGTTAATCAAGTCCAGACAATGTTTGAACTTGATTACTGTTACCACCTCGTCATCATATCTCATGTGGATTCTCTGTCGTACTAATCTTCTGAACTAGTATTACACCTTCTTCAATAATCTCTCGCACGAAATGATAACGAACGTCAATGTGCTTTGTACATGCATGGTAGACTTGGTTCTTTGCTAAATGAATAGCACTCTGACTATCACAAAACACCTTAATATGTTTTTGACTAACTCCTAAGTCTTCAAGCAAATCTCGTAACCAAATAGCTTCCTTCACAGCCTCTGTAACTGCCACATACTCTGCCTCTGTAGTAGACAAAGCAACTGTGGACTACAAGGTAGACTTCCAACTGAATGGTGCTCTAGCAAGAGTAAACACATAACCAGTAGTTGACCGTCGCTTATCTAAATCTCCTACAGAGTCAGAATCACAATATCCGACTGCACATTGACCAATGGTATTATCATACTGAAATACTAAACCAACATCTACAGTATTTATAATATATCATAGAATCCATTTCACAGCCAACTAATGTCCTTTACCAGGATCATGCATGTACCTGCTTACAGCACCAACCGCTTGTGAAATGTCAGGTCTTCAGACACACCATCATTGCATACATCAAGCTACCAATGCGCATTTGCATATGGTCCCTTTGCCATATATTCTCGTTTTGCATCATTCTTAGGAGGTAATTGAGCACTAAGCTTAAATTGAGGAACTAGCGGAGTACTTACAGGTTTTGTCTGTTCATTCATACCAAAACGTTGTAGTATCTGCTTCAAATATTGACTCTGGGTCAAACTAAGCTTCCCCTTCTTCCTGTCTCTGCTTATCTCCATACCGAGAATCTTCTTGGCTTCTCCCAAATCTTTCATCTCGAACTCGACTTAGTTGAGCCTTCAACTTTTCAATTTCTCGCTTGGCTCTTCGATGCAATCAACGTATCATCGACGTCTGATAGGAGATAGGCAGAAAGACTCATTTTGTGAAGCTTGCAAAAATACACACAATGATCATGTGTGCTTCTCGGTATACTTTTGTTGCAACATAACCGATCAAATCGTTTGTACCATCGCCTTGGAGATTGCTTCAATCCATACAATGATTTGTTCGACTTACAAACCCAATTCTCTTTACCAGAACAATAAACCCTTTTCCGTCGAGACATATAGATATCCTCTTTTAAGTCCCCGTGTAGAAATGCGGTTTTCACATCAAGTTGAACTAGTTGCAAATCGAACTGTGCTACCAAGGCCAACAAAATTCTAATGGAAGAATGTTTTACAACTGGAGAAAATACCTCATTATAATCGATTCCCTCTTTTCAGTGTAGCCACCACTAACCTTGCCTTGTAGCGAATACCATCTTTGTTAGGAAATCCATCTTTCTTTGCATACACCCATTTGCATCCAATTTCCTTCTTGCCATTAGGTAGTTGTGTCAACTTCCATGTTTTATTCTTCTAAAGGGACAGAAGTTCTTCATCAATGGCTTCCTTCCATCTTTCAACTTTAGGGCTTCTGATTGCATCTTTATATATGGAAGAAACATCATCATGCACAACTGAAAGTGCACATGCTACCGTATTCTTAAATTGAGCAGGTAGGTCTTCAAAATCCTTGTATCGAGCAGGTACCTTGACATTTTGTCGTCGTGGCCTATCAACTGAGTTTTCTTCTTGTTCTTGTGGAGGTTCTTGGGTTAAAACCCCTTCATCTTATTCATCTTGTCTTATCTTCACTAACGGATTAACAATTTTTGCTTTCAAACTCCACTTGTTTCGAAGTTTGCTCCACTGTCTAAGTGCCATCAATCTTCTTGGTTACCTTTCTCAACAATGCGATTCATCGAAAGGTAACATCTCTGCTAAAGATTATCTTTTTTCGTTTCAAGGCACCATAGTCGATATCCCTTAGAACCAGAAGGGATTCCCCAAAAAAATGGCTTTCTTGGCTCTTGGGTCCAACTTTTGATTCTGCTATACATGGTAGTATGCGATTGAACGAACACAAAAATCGTAATCTCTAACAGTTTTCCATACCATACCTCCATAGGCGTTTTGCCTTCAAGTAGACGATGGTAGATTGACAAGATGACATGCATATGTTACATCCTCGGCCAATACTTGCTTGCCTAAACGGCATTTGACAACATACACCGAACCTTCTCCAATAAAGTCCGGTTCATACGTTACTAACCTCGTTTTGTTGTGGTGTTTTTCGAATAGTGAAGTGTCACACTATCCCTTCTTCTTCACAAACTTTCATAAGTGGATCGTTTGTGTACTCAATGCCATTATCGACCTTGGGCGCTGATCTTTTGCAGGTCTGAGTCTGATCATCTTCTTCCACTCGAGAAAAATCCCAACACTTCATCCTTTTTCTTCGCGAGATACACCCAAACTCTTCTCGGAGAAGTCATCAACGAAAGTGACATAATAATGTTTACCACTCATGGATGGAGTTCTTGTTGGCCCCCATACATTAGTATGGATGTAATCCAAAATTCCTTTGTATTATGAAGAAGCGGGTGCAAAAGCTTACTCTTTTCTACTTCCCCAATACACAATGCTCATAATTCCAACTCGTCTTAGGTTTTCGTACCTTTTAAAAGGCCTTGCTTTACTAGAATACGTAAAGTTTTTTCACCATGTCCCAAACGCATATGCCACAACTTGGTAGTTTCTAAATCTCTTTTCTTCATCCTAAAACTACTGGCGATGCTATCCCAATAATCATACTACCAAGGTAGTAGGTACAAGTTATTCTTCCGAACACCTTTCATCGCCGCCACCTTTGATCCGTATAACCTTCAATGCCCCATTTGTATGGTCACAGTGAAGCCTTTGATTCTAAGACTCCATAGCAATGAGATTCTTCTTCATATCCGGAACATAATGAACATCATCAAGACCACCGTTGAACCATCTTGATTCTTCAAACGAATTGTCGATTCCCAAAACTTTGCATGGATAATCATTACCCATGAAAATAACTCCACCGTCTAGTTCTTCAAAGTTAAAGAACCACTCCTTGTTAGGAGACATATGGAAAGTACATCTTTGAATCAAAAATCCAATCACCGGGATGAGATCTTTGTTGTGAACCAACCAATGCAAAAATCAATTTGAATCGCTTTCACCACACATGCATCAGATTGCACAGCTTTTCCTTTCTTTTGTAGCTTCGGACAATTTTTCTTCCAATGGCCTTTCTCATGACAAAAGGCACATTCATCTTTACCATGTCTTTCTTTTGATAGAGATCTACCTCTCCTTCCTTTATGTTGTGTTTGCGGACGTCCTATTACAGACAATGCCTCTGCTGCTTCATTCCTGCTTTCTCTTTTATCTTTTTTTTTTCTAATTTCATAACTATACAAAGCAAGTTAAACTTCCTCAAAAGACACTTTATCCTTCCCAATGAGTAAGCTCGTAATAAGATGATCAAACTCATCGGAAGGGAGCTAACAACGTCGAGGCTAAATCTTCATCTTTAAAAGTTTCATATATATTTAACAAATGCTACTAATTGATTAAAAGCTAGAATGTACGTTTATTGTAGTACCTGGAAGGTATTAAAACCGAACAACTTCTTCAAATAGGTGATTTTGTCCACTCTTCTTCATGAACTTGTTCTCCAACGCCTTCCACAACTTACTTGCGGATGTCTCCTTCGTGAACGTGTACTTTTGTTCTCTTGAGAGACACAAACGGATTGTACCACATGCCAATCGGTTGATATTTTTTCACTCTACTTCATCTGCTCCATCTGGTTTCTCTTCTTCAATGGCGATGTCTAAATCTTGTTGAAACAGAGCATCTAGAACTTCGCCTTGCCACATGCCGAAATGACCGGTTCCATCAAACTTCTCCACCTCGAACCTTGTGTTCATCACCATAGTTCTGCTTGACATGGATGACTGGCCTTTGTTTGAAAGAAATTTTTCTTCCACCATTTCTTCAAATTACAACAACTAGCAACTATATTCCAATAGCAAACAAACATAATACAAACAAATGCCTAGGTAGAAAACCTTCGGCTCTGATACCAATTGTTGGGAAAATTGGGTATATTTTCCCTATTCTAAGTAGTTACTATTCACTTATGATTTAAATGAATAGAACTCAAACTAACCCGACAAAATAATGCTATTGGAAATATAATGCTAAAATAAACTAAAAAAGATATTGAAACAGAAATATTAAAGTAAAAAAATAATAACACCAGAAATTTAACGAGTTTTGGTATAAATGTTACCTAGGTCCTCGGGAGTCGTTGACCACTTCCACTATCTCCAAATGAATGAATTTCAAAATTACAACTAATTGGGCAAAATTGAGCTAATCAATTACTCTTACAAATGAGAAGAAGATTTACAAATTTTGGGATGTTTACAAATGGTGAAGGAGGGTTTTATTTATAGCTCCAAAACCAACACCCATCTTTATTCCTAATCAATGTAGGACTTTTCTAATATTCTCGCTAAGGAGCAATATATAACAATCATTAAAAAGCTATAAATCAACGATTTATCTATGCGTTTGAAATAGAAATGGTCTCCTTCTCTCCTCATAAATAGAGAGTTGATCCTTCTTTAAGTTTTAATGTTCTTAGAATAATATTAGCCAACCAATTTTTTATATTTTAAGTCATCAAAGCTAACAAATGTTATTTTTAGGTGTATTTAACAAATGAT
This sequence comes from Hippophae rhamnoides, assembly GCA_033030585.1. Taxonomy (NCBI): domain Eukaryota; kingdom Viridiplantae; phylum Streptophyta; class Magnoliopsida; order Rosales; family Elaeagnaceae; genus Hippophae; species Hippophae rhamnoides. The sequence continues at coordinate 73,898,064 of CM065429.1, forward strand.
GAATATTAATTGTAAGCACACTTTATTTATTTTCTCTAACATATGTAATTCAACGTTGAAGATTTGTGGTTAATTCTAATATTAGGATTCACTTATTTATATTTTAAATTATATGTTTAAATCATATTAATAATAATATTTTATTTAAAAAAACATTGAAGATTAGGATTGATATCCATGACAAAAATTAGTAAAAAAGTAAAGGAAAAAAAAACCAAGAAAATAGAAAGAAACACGTATAAAATCTAAACTCTGTTTCAGCAATACTGTTTTGCCATTTACTCATTTTTCTTTTCACATATGTCAAAATGAGAGATGAAAATTAGGGTAGACTACTTTATCAGTATTATGATTCTATTTGATATATCAGTGATACTCTATTTAAAATAATATATTAATTTAATTAAATATTTTTAATATATAAAATAAAATGTTTAATATTTGATGAATATTTTTGAATAATAAGTTATTTAAATGATATTTTAAGATAATTAATTATCTAAAAATATTAGTAAGTTTGTTACTATATATATATATATAAACTTTTAAATTAAATAACAAATTTTATTAAATTAATATATTTTTTTAAAATAGAAGTAACATCAACTCAAATTTTTAGAACCACCCGATCATCTTTAGTTTCATGTTTTCCTTTTATCTATACATTCCTGAATTGTAAGTAAAAAAATTGGTTTTTGTTAATTTATGTACTATAAGAGTTTAAATTGTTTTACAGAACTTTAACCTTTAGCTAAGAATATGATAATGACATGGCAATACAGAGGCTGAAGCGAACAACTTTGTTCTTCGCTTAATCGAAGCCTGGATTTCAAAGCCAAATACTATTTTCAGAAATAAAGCAAGCAAGGTCTTTTTTTTGTGAAGACTAACATACAAATATGCTAAATCACAAAAACGAATTTTATTGTGTAATGTTATATTTTTTTAATATTGAAATGATATAAATTTAAACATAGGTGTTAAGTTATATTTGATATTGTAATTTCTTGACATGCTATGACATGTATTATTTGAGCATGTCTGTATTATTTGTATGTCTTATTTATTTCGGCATCTTTCGTTTGTCTTATCTTTCTTTCATTGTCTGTATGCTATGACATCTTGCAACATTGCAATCACATAAATAGGGTTCTACATGTACGTTACAAATACGTGTACGACGTTAAATCGTTCTTTCTTGTCTCTCTATCTTTCTTCGCGTGGTATCGAGCACTCTGTATACTCTCAAAATTTCTATCAAGTGCCTCTGTCCTCGGCTCGAACTCACCTGACCTCGGCATCACGGCCAGGCTCGTTCCCAGGCTACTTTCAGCCTCTAGCTTCGGCTCACTCTGGCTTGGCTCGCCTCGAATCGGCTCACCTCGGCCTCGGCTCCCGGCCTCGGCTCTCGCCTTAACTCGGCTCTCCTCGACCAAGCTCCACTTTCAACCAGGTTCAGAACTTGTTTTGACTCCTTTTTCATTTTTAAGGATATCTCACTTTATCTTTGTCTCTAATATATTTGCTTTATATCTCATCGATTTATTTCGTTAAAATGGGCCAGAAATGATATCCTAAAACCAATCTCTGCCACCCTTGATGATACTAACTACCTAGCACGAAGCGATGATGAAAAAGTTTCTTGAAAGGACCCTGGTATGGCGTTTCATAGCGGTGATATCTACATGCATCCGGAAAACCATGAAAACAACTCGCGACTGGCGATCGCCTTGAAGGCGGGAAATGTGTAAACATCAAAATTATTACCTGGTTCGTGGTAACACTTTACCACCATGGTGAATTTGAAGCGTTTGACAACGCGAAGAAGTTTGGGAATTTCTTGAGGCTCGCTTTACTCTACAGTTGCTTGACCAATATCGACTTTTAACAACTCTTAAGCCTGGCAAACGCGAAGAATTTGATCGAACCATTAACCAATTTCTCTAAAATGCATACTATTTGGGATCGGCTTCACTCTTTCTGAACCAACTTGAATGACAGATTGATCTTTGAGATGTTTGCAACTTACCGTAATCACCAGCGTCTTGTTATTTTTCTCGTGGCTCTCGCGTGATCGATTTGAACACATTCGGGCTTCCTTACTCCATCGAGTCCTTTTCCATCCTTAGATCTTGCTTTGTGGCCAGAGCTTTGCTCTGAAGAAACTTGGATGGGGGTTTTCAAAGTTCATCGTACATATTGTTCTTGCCACCCCGCTTTTATGCCACAAAGGAGGTTAAGGACTTGAACATCAGTGCACTTTCTTGTCACAACGTCATGAGCTTAACTTCATGTCCCGTTCGGGTATGTATATATTGTCACTGAAAGGGTCAGGACAACTTTAATAGAAATTGCTTTCGGAATCCTCTCGGCATTCTCACGGAATCCTGCCGGCGTTATCTGGGAATCCCTCTCGGCATTCCTCTCGCGAGAATCCTGTCGGCATTCCTCTCTGGAATCCTGCCGGTATTCTTCTCGGAATCCTGTCGACATGCTTCGGTAAAAATAGTAACTCGTACATCACCGGCACTGCTTACGAGGATAATCGTGACAAATTTACTTTCTCACTCGAGAACTTGAAGGTCTTCTTAAACATGTTCTCTCCTGATCTAGTAATGCTTCTCCTACGCCTTGTCTGCATCAGGTAAATCTTTATGGTATTTTGATTAACGCTTGTTGTAACCATATGACTCGTGATACTCACGTCTTACTGCTCCCAGCGATCTTCCATCTCGAACGCTTTAATTCAAGCGCCAATGGTTGGCGTATAAATGTTAATCTTTGTAGGACAAGTTTTCCACATCTTATCAACTTTCGACACGCTTTCATATTCCTAACCTTACTACTAAATCTTATCTCTGTTGGTCGATTATGTGAACTTGGTCTTACTATTACTTTTTCCTCTTACGGTTGTCGTATGCGGGATCGCAGGAGACCGGGGCAGATCCTTGAGATAAGTAGTAAGGTTGGGCGATTATTTGAACTTATCAGCAACCTTCGTCTACCCGATTCCTCGCCACTTCCGTTCTGCTTCTGCTCTACTGTCAACCTATGGCATGCTCGTCTGAGCCATCGTGCATGGGGCGTCTTAGTCCAGCATCTTACGGTAAATTAGGATCTGTTTCTATTTCGATAATGTAAATTGTTTGCCTTGTCAATTTAGAAAACAACTGCTTTATGTTTTAATAAAAGTGATTCTACTTGTCTCACTTTTGACTTAATTCATTCGATGTTTGGGGTCGTCGCGTCTTATGGGGGGATGTGTTTATTTTGTCATTTTTATTGATGATTATTCAAGATTCACGTGGATTTTCATGAAACATAGATCTAAATTACCCAAGAAATTTATTATGATTTTGCCCCGAATGGTTAAAACCAATTTTCTCAAAATATCAAAGTGCTTAGAGTGATAATGCTATGGAATATAAAGAAACAAATTTTTTAAATTTTCTTGACAAAATGGGACTCTTTCTCGATATTCTTGTCTGGCACATCTCGACAAAATGGAAGAGTGCGGCGAAAACAGGAACATATTCTTATCTTGTTTGTACTCTCCTCGTTTCTAGTTCTTGTCTGAGCGGCTTTTGGGGTGAAGCGACTCTTCTGGTACATTTATACCATCAATCGTGTTCCCATACCTATTATTCACAATCAATCCCCTTATGAGCGTCTACATGGTATACTCCATCTTATGAACTACTCGAAGTGTTTGGTTGTTCCTGTTTTTTGTTCTTCAGCCATGAACAGACGATAAATTAGAACCTCGTTCTGCGTCTTTGTTGTTTCTTAGGGTATGGAATAGAAACACAAACTATCGTTGTTGGGACACATCTACAACGATTGCGCATCTCTACGTGTCATCTTTTGGGAACATAAAATGTTTTCCTCTATTTCTTCATTTCATGTCTCATCTCTGCCTGTCTCATTTTTTAATGACTGACTATTGATTTATTTCCTCACGACATTGCTCGTTACCCTCGCCGCATCGTCTACTACGGCCTGCAGTGTGTGCACTCGCTTTCTTGATCTGCCATAACAACATCTTAGAAGACCATTTACACGATTGTCGAGTCATCGCCCGTCGTTACACTCGTGTAAGTAGTCTTCCTTTTTATCTTCGATGATTACCAATGTTTCTCTACTATTTTGTCTCATCATGAACCCCCAAAACTATAGAAGCTAGTTAACCATATTGGCGTATGACGGATGAATTACTGAGCGTTAAAAAAGCAACTCACGTGGGATCTTGTTGATCTTCCATCTAATAAATCTTTGATTGGTTGTAAGTGGATCTTGAAATCAAAACTCATTCGGATAGATTACGTAGAGAACGATATAAAGCTCGTCTGGTTGCGAAAGGGTTTTACACGGGAATATGGAATCGTATGAAGAAACTTTTGCACACAACTCGACTACGCCTTTCTGTTCGAAGTATCATTCTTTGTTCTTCTTTGCCCGAAATTGGAACATGTTTCAAATGGATGTCAAAAATGTTTTCTCGATGGAGAGCATGGCGAGGAAGTTTATATGAAACCTCTCCTGGATACACTTCATTCACTGCATCAGTATGCGAGACTTGACGTGCTCTACATGGCACTCGAGCAAAGCTCATGAGCTTAGTTTGCCAAATTGACTCTACAACTACTGACTTTGGTTTCACTTCGAGTTCTTATGACTCCGGTCTCTTTATTCGAAAAGACTACATTTGGTGTAACAACCTACTCAGCTTTATGTAGATGATATGATCATGTAGGGAATGACTCAATGGAATTATTGATCTCGAAAGCGAGTTTACGAGTCATCGGTGAAATGAAAGACCTTGGTCGTCTCCTTCTTCTTGGGCACAGAAATCTCATCTAATTCTCGAGGATATTGCTCTACCGAGCAAGTACTCTTAGATATTCTTAATCGGGATGGCACTACTTGATTGTAAGCGCATCAACACCTGCAGAAACCAATGTCAAACTTACTCGAATTAGATGGTCTTATTCTATGCCACGTTATCTGAATGACAGTAGTAGGCGACCTTGTTATCTCGCGGTCACTCGTGCGACATTGCCTATCTTTGTTCATTTGGTTAGTCAATTCATGTACGCTGCACGGTCTGCCCGTTATACTACGGTTCTTCGCATTCTTGCTACATCGAAAACCTTATGTTTCGCGGTCTCCGTTTCTCAACAAATCTAATCTTCTTCTTCAGCCTCTTCGATCTTGATTGGGCGGGTGATTGATTGATCGTCGCTACTGCCCGGATATTGTTTCTTTCTTGGAAACTCTCTTATATCTTGGCGAAGCGAGAAACAATCTCTCGACTTCTCGATCCGAAGAGTGGAATATGGGTACTGCTTGACGCGCCGACTGAGAACTTTGGCTCGTTGGTTACTGGCGTGATATGGGTGTTACCAATCAAGCGCAAGCTATCCTATATTGTGGACAATCAGTGCTTGTCGGATTACTTTCGCAATAATGTATTTCATGAGCAAACAAAACATATCGAGATTGATTGTCGTTTTGTTCGTCGACATGTATTCTTGAACCTTTGTTTGTCTCGAATCAATATCCTCACTTGAGATCAAACGGTACTTGTCTTACGAATCTAAATGCAGGGTAGATTTCAAAATTAGTTTCAAACTCAAGTTGATTTTTTCTCTTCCTCCTTGAGTTTGAGGGGGGATGTTAAGTTATATTTGATATTGTAATTTCTTCGCTTGCTTCTGCTTGTATTATTTCAGCATCTGTCTTCTGACATTTATTTGTCTTGCTACTGGCATGCTATGACATTATTTCAAGCATGCTTACGTTTGTCTTCTAACTTATTTCGCTTATGTCTTCATTAACTACTTTGTTCTGATCTATAAATATGGTTATCAATGTATGCATTCATCTGTACGTCTGACGTTAAATCAATTCTTTCTTCTTGCTCTATCTTTCTTCTGATAGGTATCACATATTATTATTATATGTGTACTAATTAACAAGTTATTCGATTTAGTTTTAACTAATCTTAATTTTTTTTATATTAATTAAAATTATTATAAATTTATATTGATTTTTCTATAAGATAATAGAGAGTGATAATAGTTTAAAAGAAAATAATAGATATTATAGGCAGGAAGATAAGGTAATCTTAATCTTTGTGATTTTTTTTAAATAAAATTATTTTCTTTATCTTATATGTTAAGTCCCACGTTGACTAAGAGTAAGGCATCAGTGCTCCTTATAAGTCTGTGCAATCATCTAACTCATGAGTTGGTTTTTTGGTTGAGAGTTAGGTCTGTGTTTTTAAGATGGTATCAAAAACTACTTGGTTTGGTTTAGATTCTATAAGCATTTTTTCAATTTTTAAATAATTATGTTATTTATCTATTATATTTATAACTTATCTTCGGAACTTTTAAATCAAAGAATACAAAACCATGTTTCTTGGCCTTTTAAGATTCTAAATCAAAAATTAGGAGAGAAATGAATTAAGCGTCTAGGTTCATTGTATCTGATTATTTATCATTACATTTAACCCAATCTAATTAATGCTACCATTTTGGGAGAACTGGACAGGATCTTGTCTCAGGCCCACAATTTTGAAATTAATGAGATGATAACGGCTGAATATATATATATATTAATTGCATAACTTGGAGTAAAATAGTTTTAGTTTAATTATTCATGAAAGTAGATTACTTTATTATAAAAGTTGTTTTTCTAATAAAATTAAAGGTGAATTGGGATAATATATATAGTCGTTGTAGTAAACTTTTTTTCTTAATAAAAAAATAAATAAAATTAGAGGATCATTTTTTCTGAATAATTATGGAAATTGAAATGTTAATTTTTAATTATTATGAGATTGGATGTTTTTATTTTTCATAATTTAACAATTATATGATTAAAATATATTTTATTTAAAATGGAAAAAAATGAGATCTTTAATGTCCGGTAGAAAATTTTAATTAATAATTTAATATTATAATATTTTAAAAATAAAATATTGCTATGTTATAACAAAAAAAAATTTAAAAAAGTGGTTACTCTTGTTAAATTATTTAATAAATTAAAAAACTATTATAATAATAAATTTGTATTTGTTATTTTGTTTGAAACACAGTATCAACAAAACATGTTTTTAATATATAAATTAAATAATGATATTTTTACGATAAATTTTATTATAATTACAATAAAATATATAAAATATTTATTTTATCTTTAACTTTAATAGCAATTTATATAAATAATCAATGATTTTGTGACTAATGTCTTTTAATATTAAGGGTGAAGTTATATCTTTTAATAAAAATATACAAAATTTTATAGTTATTAAACATTATAAAAAGTTATTTAGTTTTTAAAAAAGATACATATTATTATTTTTAAATAATTATGTTCGATCGTATTTTAAAAAATATTTTTAAAATTATAATTTGATAAAAAAAATTAAATAATTGTTAATATTTTTAAAATTTAAAAATTAATAATCAATTTAAAATCAATATATATATATATATATATATATATATATATATATATACACTTTTTAAAGCTATAAATTTTTTGTATTTCATTTAATATTTTACGATTTTAATCGAAAACTATTTTACTACTAACAATTTATGAGTACCCAATCAATTTCATGACTAATGCCTAACGAACGCGTAGTAAAGATGCTCTGCCTTACGTTGCTACCTTACAACTTGTCTAGGTTCAATGTATCCCACTACCCTCCTTAAATTATCATCCCCGTACATAATAGTTACCTAAACAAAATATCCAAAATATAAAAATATTGATGGATAAGAATGATCTGTCATATATTCGTTAGAATTTTTTAAAAGTAGATTTGACTTGTGGACCTGGTTTTGCTCAAATATATATATATGTATATAATTTTAAAATAATATATAATTTTTCAAAAAATTTAGCTTAGTTGATAAGTAAGTTATGTATTTTGGATTAAAAAATGATATATTAAAAAAATAAATTATTTGTTTAGTATTAAGTTATTAGTTAAAGTTTTTGATTATATATATAAAAAATATTAATAAATGTTGAATTAAATTGTTAGAGATATTTTTTAAATATATAATTATTGCCACAATTTTTTAAAACTCATAAAAATATTTTTTGAATGTTACTTCAATTCAAATATATTTTTATACATTTTAAAAAGTGTGGAAATAATTCCACGTTTTTAAATTTACTAATTTTGTATACTTACAGAGCACGTGACTTATGTGGGTCCCATCATATGGCTCATACCTTTTCTCTCCAACCTATATATATATTCTCAGCTGAAGGAGCTCCCTCTTTCCCCACGAAGATCAGAACTCAGCGATAGAGGCTGGAGGCAGACTGTAAGGAAGAGAGGGAGAGAGAGAGAGAGAGAGAGCTTAAGAAATAACGAAATAACCCTGTACCTGAAGTTAAACCCTAATCGAGTTGAGCTTTCTCTCCTTATCGAATTGGTGCCACAAAACTCGTCCAGCTTCAAGCTTTCTTATTGTTCGGATCATAACTGATTCTGAGATTTTCTCCTTTTGATTGAGCAAGGTTATCGGATTTCATTGTAAGTCTGAAATTTCTCATTCCTTTTGTACTTTGATCCATCATTGTTTGTTTTGTGTTTCGGTATAGTATTTACTGAGCCAAACCAGACAATATTGGAGATTTTGCTTTCTTCTTTCTTCTTTTTGTTTTTATTTCCATGCCTACAATATATTTGGCTGCTGACAAATATAATTTAAAATTTTTAAAAATGGGGTTTTGATATTTTTTAAGAAATTCGTGTAAAGAAAAATTCAGGACTGTTTCTGGATTGGTATACCTTATTCACTTGTAAAATGTCTGCAATTCATTAACTGGTTAAAGAATGTACCTCTTTTTTAGGAGTCAAAGATCATGGTATTTTGGGTTTTCGGATATGGTTCACTTATATGGAACCCTGGATTTGAATATGACGAGAAAATAATAGGTTTTGTTAAGGATTACAGACGGGTGTTTGATGTGGGTAAGTTTCTTTAGTTTTTCAATCTGCTTTTCAAGTTCGGAAATTTAAACATCAGTTTTTGAGCTGATTTTTTGGGTCTTTCACAATTTCAGCATGCATTGATCATAGAGGCACACCTGAACACCCTGCACGGACTTGTGCACTAGAGTATAAAGAAGGAGCTATTTGTGTAAGTATCTAATATCTATATCTGAGAAGGCCTGCTTTTTAACTCATTGAATTTCATTCTCTGTTCTTTGGACAGATTTCCCTTTGTTTTTCCTGACTTAAGTTTTTCTTTTACAGTGGGGCGTTGCTTATTGTGTTCGAGGAGGCCCTGAAAAGGAAATAAAAGCTATGGAGGTATATACCCTATTCTATTTGGGAAATTACCTAACACGCATAGAACTCATAACAACAAAAATGTCACACTTAAATTGAATTGAGAGGGACACCAGTTAGTATTAGGGTTACTATTTTTGTTTTTTAAGTGTTAAGTTACGTTAGTTTGTTTCGTCGTTTTCTTATTTATTTATTTTTTATATATATATTTTTTTAGTTTCTTTTCTTTCATTCCCCTTTCCCTTATCGATTTACACTTCCATAATTAGCCTATAGGGCTTAAAATGGAAGTTGTTGATCTTTCTCTTTGAAAATGACATTAAAAATTTAAAAGAATCCCTATTTCTTTTTGTGTGTTACCCTTTTTGAGTTGGTAGATGTAACTCTTCGTCTTAAATTGCATATTTAAATTCTCATGTGGTTTTTGGTCACTACTATTAGTAATGTCTGTATCTGAAACTAAATTGTGCTTTTAAACTAATTTTGCAGTACTTAGAGAGGAGAGAATGTGAATATGACTCAAAGACTCTTTTAAACTTTTATAAGGTTGGATATTATTGCAATTTTGTGTGAGATTTTCAGTTTGACGAAAATTTTCACCATATTATACTTGTAACTCTTCTTTTCTTACTACTATATGTAAATCAGGAACAGGATTCTTTGCAGCCTATTTTGACAGGAGTAATCGTGTAAGTTTCTTGGCCATGTGTCTTGAATTCTGCCATCACTTTCTGATTCATCAAATGCGACATGAGGATCTGGTATATGAGATTATGAGGCTAAACAGTTTCTAAGGTCCTTAAACTAAAAAAACCTAACACTTTGGTGCTCAAACTTATTGAGTGTTAACTTAAATCCTTTTTATGACACTTACAAGTTTGGGGACGTTTATGTCACACTTAGGTGGCAAAGATTTAATTTAGGAATTATATGTTCAAATGTAATAGTTTAGGGATCAAAGTGTTCAATTTTTTAATTTGGGGACCTTTATGTGAAACATTTCTAAGTCTGGGGACATTAGAAGCTATTTAGCCGAAATTATGATTAACAATATGTCTAGAAGGTTTGGATTTCGCTTATAGAACCTTATGTTTTTATGCAGTTTCACTTCTACTCCTGACAAAGAATCAAACAAATATTACCTTGGACCTGCTCCTTTGGAGGAAATGGCTAGGTATAGTAGAACTGGAAATGCATACTATCTATTCTTCATTCGAAGGTAGTAGTTGTTATGTTCTTGTGAAGTATCTACCTTTAACATCCTCAAATCATCTGTCAAATTTATTTTCAGGCAAATTGTAACTGCTCATGGACCCTGTGGAGATAATAGGGACTACCTTTTTCGCCTAGAGAAGGCTATGTTTGACATAGGTGAGTTTTCTTTTCTCATGCCATCCATTAGTTATGTTTGATTGAGCTCTTAGGGAAAATAAGGGTCAATTCAAATAACAAGCTTTTTGCACCTTGGGACAAGCTTACAATGAATATTGTTAGTTTATTGGCATTTGGAACACCATCGGTTTTTCCTTTTCCATACCCGTTGGTATTTAAAACTTAAAAACAACTTAGTACTAAACAATTGCCATATTTATCCTCTAAATTGTTATTTAGTACATCAACTGATCTATAAGCTATACATTTGAGTCGTTTGACCAGGCCACGAGGATGACTATGTGATAGAGCTTGCAAACGAAGTGAGGAAGGTACTTGAAATTGTTGGGAAAGGAAATTTTAAGGAAAATATTTTGCCTAGTACGCCCCACATATCCAACATTCCAGCTCTTCCACTCCATCTACTTCCTGAAGCCATAGCCATGGACTCATAACATTAAGAAACAAAGATAAGGATCAGATTGTTTCTGCTAAACTCATGTTTTACCTTGTTGAACTCCTTTTGGCTCATCACACTTGGCATCAGTTTTATAGAACTAGTGCTATTTATTTAACTTTTTTTTTTTATGTCTGGTGCACTCTTCTAGCCTTACAAGAATAGGTCTGAGTGCACCAAACACATTTTGGAACTGAAGGGAATGATTAATTAGTTTAAATTTTAATGTAATTTTCCCTCATTGCAATTGCTCATTGCAATGCTGGTGGTTAAATTAAGCAATGAAAAACTGGTGTCAACTTTTAGTTTGCTCGGACCAAGATTTTTCTTTTCTTTCGTTAGGATTTTTTTTTATTTTCTTTTCAAGGTTTTTGATAATATTGTACTACAATTGCATTTAAGCGTAGGCCGAAGTATTTCCATGAGATTATCGTGCGTGTTTTTTGTTGAATTCAACAAATACTGCACCAATGTCAAACTCCTACCAATATACACGGCATTTATCAAGCATCTGTAAACCATGTAATTCAATCATGGTGGTTGTTGAAATAGTAATTAATATTTGTCTATATAAACAATGTATTTACTCGATTCAAATTAAGAAAAAATATATTGAAGAAAACATTTATTTCTTCTTCTGATTGTTTCTTCAAATATTGATTTCTTCGTGGTATCAAAGCCAATTCGTTGCTTTATACAAATTTGAAACCCTAGTTCTCTAAAACAGAGATTTCTTTCTCGGAAAATATTTGTTCTCGTGAAATTTTTTTTTATTCAAACACACTTACAAATATTAATTACAAACATCATTTTTGAAGTGGTATTTGTCCCACCTAATTTTACCAGATTACTCTAAACACAATTATGAACATTTTGGTAAAAATTGGATAGAAGAAAAGTGCAACATGTGCCCCCACGCGCCACCTGAAGGAAAGAAAACATTTTCACGCGTCTCCATGCATCGTCATGCGTCATCTGGAGGTTAAAAACGATGACATGTCATTCGGCTCGGTTGGTTCTGCTCGAGGGCGTAGCCAGCTCGCACCTCGGTTCGGCTGGAGGACGTAGTTGGTCCGCATCTCGGTTCAGCTCACGGACGTTGTCGACATGCATCTCGGTTCGGCTCAAGTTGGTTTGGTTCACCAACAGTTCGATCTGAACCCAATTTTCTCGATTTTTCATAGTTTTTTAATTTTTGGCCGATTCGATCCCTTTTAAAGGTTTGAATATGGTTTTTCCTGCTTTTGGATTTTTTAAACCGGTTTGGTCTAGTTTTCAAGTTTTTAAACCAATTTTTTACCCAGTTTTGTGATTTTTTATCTGGTTTAGTCCATTTCTTAAAAAAAAAATAGTTTAGTTCTTGAATATTTTTATTTTTTTTATTTTCAATTTTGAAATTATTACACCATTTTCTAGTTTGTTTATCATAATATCATGATAGAGGGTACAATTTCATTACCTATGGAGCAATCAACTCCGATTATTGTACAATCTATTCATTCTGAAGGTGTTTTTAATGCTAGAATTGTTCTTACTGAGACTAATTATGATGTTTGGTCTCAAATAATAGAAATGCATATTGTAGAGAGAGAAAACTCTCTTATATTTATGACAAAAATTTGCAACCAGAAAAAACATCAAACAATTACAACAAGTGGTATGTAGAAAATCAAAAAGTGAAGAGATGGATACTTATGTCAGTGAGTCCAGAAATCATGAAATGATATTTACGTATACCTACTGCTCTTGAAATTTGGGGTGCTTTGGCAAAAGCATTCTATGATGGAAGTGACGAATTACAGGTATTTGTCTTAAACTAAAAAGCCTTTACTTCCAGACAAAATGGAAAATCACTTTTAGAGTATTATGAAGAATTGACTGAAAATTTTCAAGAGCTAGACCATCGTGATAAAGTGGTCATGAAAGATCCTCATGATCTAATATCATATCAAGAGTCTGTTGAAAGACTAAGGATATATATTTTTCTTGCTGGATTAGATGATGAATTTGGGTAGGTTCGTGGAGAAATTTTGCAAAACGAAACTATCCCAGATTTAGAAGGTTGTTATTCTTTGATTCGATGGGAAGTAGTACGTCGAATCTCATTGACAGAAAAATCTGGAGACGTTGATGCTTTCGCCATGATATCTAACTCAAACCTCATTTTTCCATATCACCTTCACTAATAGTATGTGCTTTATTCAGGACAAATGCTCAGGAAAGACGATTGGGATGGGAACTGAGAAAGCAGGACTCTACTACCTGACTATTTCTGAAAAGGTTAGATGTTTCTCCATTTCAAATACTGCTTCCACCAACTCTCATCTGTGGCATCAACGACTTGGTCATTTATCTAATAACAGTTTGCATGTAATTTATCTTTCCATCAACACACCTTTTTGTTCCATTAGTGATTGTTCTATTTGTCCATTAGCTAAGCAAACACGTAATCCATTTCCTTTAAGTTCCATCAATATAAAAGCACCTTTTGAAATGATTCATGTCGATATTTGTGGTGGCTATCACATTCCAGCACTTAATGGAGCACATTATTTTCTCACTATTATTGATGACTACTCAAGATGCACATGGGTCTATCTCTTACATGCTAAATCTGATACATGCACATTTCTTACCACCTTCATCAATCTTGTTGAAACACAATTTTCATCCAGAGTTAAAATAATTCGTAATGACAATGGACTAGAATTCTCTATGACCTAGTTGTTTTCTACCAAAGGAAACCTTCATCAAATTAGTTGTGTCTCTACCCCTCAACAAAATGGTGTTGTTGAACGCAAACACCGTCATCTTCTCAATGTCGCTCGTTCATTACTCTTCCAAGCCAATCTTCCTAAACAATTCTGGGGAGATGCCATTCTTACAGCCACATACCTCATAAATCGCACTCCAACACATGTTCTCAAGGGTAAAACACAATTTGAAGTCCTTTTTCACAAAATTCTTAAGTATGAACATCTTCATGTTTTTGGTTCCCTTTGTTTTGTGTCTACAAATCATGATCGACTCACCAAGTTTGATGCTAGATCATATAGATGCATATTCATTGGGTATCCATCTGGGATAAAATGTTATCGTGTCTAAAATCTGGAAACAAGCAAGACTTTAGTGTCTCGTGATGTTATCTTTCATGAACATGTATTTCCTTATTTCACTTCCGTTGTCAGCACTCCAACTCTATTTCCTCCATCAGAAGATACTATTTATGATGACATACCTAACATTCGTCAATCAACTAATCCAAATACATCAATTGATCATACACCATCTGTCCTTCCAACAATCAACTCAGACACTCTTCATCTTTAAAATTCATCTCCAGAAACATCATCATCAACTTATCCAACACATGACTCCTCCAACACCAGTCACACATAGGTTTCGTCGATCCACCAATGTTCCTAGCTACCTTCAAAAATATCATGTAGAAGCTTCCTTGCCTTCTCGGTCCTTCCCTTCGTCTCACTCAGCATCGTCCAAAGATAAAGGTACTTCTCATTCTTTATCTCATGTACTTATCTATGACCAATTATCACTTGCACATCGTGCCTTTACTACTTCTATTTCCATTCTTAGGGAACCAACCACATTTGCTGAAACTTTCAATGATCCAAAATGACGGCTTTCCATGAAACAAGAACTGGATGCTCTTGAAACTAATGGCACTTAGACGCTTCGACAGCTTCCTCCAAACAAGAAACCAGTTGGCTGTAAATGGGTCTACAAAATCAAGTATAATCCTAATGGCTCTGTGGAACGATACAAGGCTCGGTTAGTGCCCAAAGGATACAATCAGATTGAAGGTTTTGACTACCAATAAACTTTTGCACCATTAGCCAAACTTGTCACTGTTTGGCTTCTCCTTGTCCTTGCTGCTATTCAAAATTGGCATCTTCGACAACTCGATGTCAACAATGCTTTTCTCTATGGTGATCTTCATGAAGATGTCTACATGTCCCTTCCACCTGGATTCAGACGAAAGGGGGAAACACGAGTATGTAAGCTACATAAATCTTTGTATGGACTCAAACAAGCCTTACGACAATGGTTCATCAAGCTATCAACAACACTTAAGCTAGCTGGTTTTAACCAATCCAAGTATGATCACTCACTGTTCGTCTGAATCCGTGGTAATTCCTTCTCTGCTCTTCTTGTCTATGTAGATGATATAATAATAACAGGAAACAATGTACAAGACATTGAAGAAACTAAGAATCATCTCATGAGACAATTCAAGCTTAAAGATTTCGATGAATTAAAGTATTTTTGGGCATAGAAGTTTCACGTTCCAAGAAGGGAATTGTTTTGTCACAACGCAAGTACGCACTTGAAATATTGGAGGACATGGGTTATCTTGGTGCCAAATATGCTAATTCACCTATGAAACAAAAATTATCCCTCAGCAAGGTTGAAGAGAAATTCATCAGTAATCCCACATCCTATCGAAGACTTGTTGGGAGATTAATATATTTGACCATCACAAGGCCCGACTTAGTGTATGTCGTGCACATTCTCAGTTAATATATGGATAAATCACGTCAACCACATTTGGAAGCAACTCAACGAGTGCTATGATATGTCAAGAACACACCAGGGTAAGGTCTCTTTTTCTCAACAACTAGTTCATTACAACTAAATGCTTTCTGTGACGCAGATTGGGAAAAATGCACAGATACACGACGATCAACCATAGGATATTGTATGTTTCTTGGAAACTCACTAATTTCTTGGAAGACTAAGAAGCAAAATACGATCTCACGATCAAGTGCAGAAGCAAAATACCGCTCTATGGCAGCAGCATATTGCATAGTAACCTGGTTACGATACATTTTGAATGATTTGGGTATCAAACACTCCTAACCAACCAAGTTATATTGTGACAATCAAGCAGCCCTTCACATTGCATCAAATCCAGTGTTTCATGAGCGAACCAAACACATAGAGATCGATTGTCATCTAGTAAGAGAAAAGATTCAAGTTGGAATGATCAAAACTTATCATATCTCTATATTAGAGCAACCAGCAGATATATTTACCAAATCCTTGAGTTTTCCACAGTTCTCAAGCTTACTTAACAAGTTAGGAATAATGAACATATATTCTAACTTGAGGGAGAATGTTAAAGAACTTAAAGAACTTGAGATCCAGCTGGTGACAACCAACATACTAGCTGGAAGCAGCCACCAACAGCTTGGTGGGGAAGGATAGACTGTCCAAGAACATGACTCTCCGTAATTGTGTTTATTTTTAATTATTACAATTTTACTTTTCTTTTGTATAAATAGGTTGTAAACATTCGTTTATTCATCATGAATAAAACTATTTCTTACAACTTTTTCCTTCCTTTTCAATTTTTCAAATGCAAGTGTGAGTGAATGACTATATTTGTACTTACTTAAAAATGACTTAAATGGAAAATAGTTAAACACGTGGTTCACGTGTAATTAAAAATATTTATATTTACTTAAAATGATAGTGGTTAATAAAAACTAAATTAATAAGTAAAGATGTTGCTACTAAAACCATAATAGTACTTACAAATCAATTAATTCACATTCTTACATGTATAATTTTAAAAAAATTATAAAAATATTCTCCACAAGTCTTGTATAAAAAAAAGCATCATAACTCAAAATTTTAATCATAAAATTAATACATTTAAATTTTTAACAAAAAATTTATTTAAAAAAATTATAATCAATAATATATTATAATTTAGAACAAGTAAAATACCATTTTATCAATAAAAAATTAAAATTACGAGCATTCACTGAATAATTAGTAAATAATATATAATAAAAAAATCCTAAGATAATTGAGAATTTGTAAGTAGATTGTGGATTATCTTTAACTATAAAATGAATAAATGATTAAATATTATAATTGATCAAGTGATAAACATAAAAGAAAAAAAGAAAAAAATGAGTGCCCAAATGATTACTCAAATCGAAATT
This sequence comes from Hippophae rhamnoides, assembly GCA_033030585.1. Taxonomy (NCBI): domain Eukaryota; kingdom Viridiplantae; phylum Streptophyta; class Magnoliopsida; order Rosales; family Elaeagnaceae; genus Hippophae; species Hippophae rhamnoides. The sequence continues at coordinate 73,915,189 of CM065429.1, forward strand.
ATAATAAAATGAATAATGCTTTGATTCAACCCAAACCTATTGGATACCCTCGAGACCTTGACACTAAAATGTTTATAATAAAATGAATAATGTTTCAATCACAAACAGTTTAGATACATTCAAAATCCTAACTCATTACAGATCAAATTGCCTTTAAAATTGGTCATTCATCATAAGTATTAAAACAAAAGTCCAATATTGATAATAAAGATGATAATTTGAACCGATTGGTTAAGTCCCAATGGTACCCGATACATTCGAAACAAATCGGGCCACAAACGAATTAAGACATTATTTAATTTATTATAAACGGTTCTTTATGAAATGGGTTGAAATAAAAATCAAGAGTTTTGAGGCAACATTTGGGTGCCAATTTTTTTCAATGACTTAAAAATTTACTAGTTTTTATTTTCAATTTTTTTATCTACTAATATTATTCAACTTAAACTAAACACATTTAATCTAAAATAATTCAATTCAAACTGAAAGAACAGATCAAACAGATTAAATTAAATCTAAATTAAACCAACTATCACTAATGAGTAAAACAAACTTTTTAATAAAAACTAAGAATATTAATATTATTATAACTATTTTTGTTATTTTTATATTAAAAAATATAAAATATTCAGTTTATTCCTATTATTTATTACACCTTAATATTATTATTATTGAATAAAATTATCAATAATAAATTACTATAGTGATAATATTAATTTAAATTATGATAATATATCGTTATCTAAGATTAAATAGACAAGTTAATTGCGAGAATAGATACGATATTTTTATTTGAAAGTATTATGATTTGCCAATACATTTTCAAACAAATTATTAAATTTAGGGCAACAGAGGCGAGATTTTTTCTAAATATCACCGATTGCTTTTGAAACATTGCGACGTCGTAGTCTTAAAAATCCAAACTTCCCAGCACCTGGAGATGAACCCTCAAAAACATGTGGCAAATAACCAGTTGCTGCTTTGTATCTCTGCTGAATCTGAATATCAAAATACATGTTTCAATATAATGCAGGGAGAGGGATCGTATACCAGATAATAAAGTTTGTGTTATTTATTTTATGTTATTTTTTGGAATAATTAATTTTAAAAAAATAGAACGATAAATAATATAAAAAGATTAAAATGCGATAAAATATAAATAATTAAATAAAATAAATAAATTTTAATATTAAATTATTTAAGAAAAGTTAATAATAAAAAATATTTTAATATATATTTTTTATTCTTAAAAAATTAAAATAAATTATTAATAATAACCAAATATTAAAATAAATATTTTTTTGATTTTTTGTATAAATTATTGTTTTATCTCAAATTTTAATTATTAATAAAAATTAATAAAATAATATTATTTATTTTTAATTGTTATTTTTTCATCTCTAGTACAATAAAATTTAATTACGATATACTAACACTTTTCTCAATGATATTTACACTTGTAAAAAAATTTTGCCATGAAATATTTACTGCTTAAAGAGTATTACCTGATGGATTTGTTGACTGCTACGGAGACAATTATTACCGATTACACAAACTGTTCCACCAGAACCTCCACCTGTGATCTTGGCCCCATATAACGTCCCATCTTCAGATTTAGAAGATTTATTATGTTGCATCTCCTGTACTAGCTCTACAAGCCTATTTGTCCCATCAGAACCAAGTCCACAGGCACTATAGCTATAGTGGCACTGTAAAAATAATATTTTCTTAATCATTAAAAATATTTTAATTTAATAACACATTTAATAAAAAAAATACATATTTATTATTATTATATACAATAAAAGTATACTAATATTGAAATATAAATATATATAGTTTCGTTCTAAGTAGGCGAAGTCGGCTTCCTTGTAACAAGGAGCATGTTGAAAAAAAATGGAACATTAAAATGCAACAAAAATCTTATTAGATTTTTCTCAATTATCAATTTATTATATGTATAAAATAATGTGTAAATAATAGATTAAATTTTAAATTAAAAAATAGATTTTAAAATAACTATAAAAATATTTATTAATAGACAGTAAATTATTTTATTATTTTCTTAAGTATATTGATGCATATTAAGTTACTATAAAAAAATTTATTCTTTACCTTTTAATACATATGAGGCCACCAAAAATCATTATTTCCTAGCACCCAAGAATATATTATTACTCTTATAAAGTTTAACAAGCTTTGGCTTAAATTTTCAAAGTCGCTTATTATAAAGAAGCCGACTTTGCCTACTTGAACGAAACTATATATTTATATAAAATATGATGTTATTTAATTAATAAATTTTGTAATCTTTTTTTTTTCTTACTAAATATTGATTTATATTTTAATAAGTAAATAAAACAAGTTTTCATATACCTGATACAATAATTCTCCGAGTGCTGTAAGTTGGTCATCTGAAGTTGCAGAGGTAAGAAGTGCTTTAAAAGCCTAGCCAAATTTAGAACACATGAGTCCATATAACAATATGGAAAAATAAAAATAGAAAAAAATATACGATACTTATCAAAATGTTTTATTGGTAATAATTTTTATGAGATAGCAACCTAAATAATTTGTTATTAAAAATTATCTTACTAAAAAAGGAAATTGCGCCATTAACTCCGATCAATTTAAGCAAGTAAACATGCAGTGTAATAAATATCAGTGTCTTTTTAAAGTTCTTTGTTGATATCTATTTAAAATATAGTTTTTAATAAACATTTAGTTACAATTAATTTGACGTATTTGATTAGGGTGCATATTAAAATTTCAATTCAAGAAAGTATACAATATTCCTAAGATTAACACAAAAGTTTGTGTCATGTTTGGGTTGGTTGAGTTCATGCTGGGTTTATTCGGGCCAGTCCGAAGGTGAGACATATTAATATAACATGTTTGACTACTAGTGCATATAACGACACACTTAAAAAATCTAATTCAAGTAAATAAACTCTGCAATATTCCTAACCTTAACACGGAAGTTTTCATATATAGGATGTCTAGCAGGTGCTGTGACCCCATAATTACGTTTTGGATCAATTACAGTGACTGCATCATTGTGATCAGCATATTTCTCCAAAAATTTCTCACCAAGGATGGACTCTGGAAGCATCTTAGCATAAAGAGCCTCGTATCTGTAACTCAAATAAAAAAGGCAGTGAAAAGAAAGACTCAATCATCTCTCATTTTGAAGTAAATTGATTGATCTATAAATCAACAGAATAGTAGTAAAACCTATCCATATATGAAATGAAAATATAGCTTGACCTTACCTGTGGGGCGACAAATTGCATAAATAATCTAATGAAGCTTCAGCTTTCAATAGTTCAATCCCTTCATCCTCTAATTCATCAGTACTAAACCCATTTGCAATTGGCATCGATTCAGTCAAAACAGAATATGCCACAGATTTAATCATCTTTCTTCCCATAAAAGCACCTATTCTGACAGATCCATAGTCTGCACCTCCAACACTACAGAGAAATCAACATTTAAATTCAGGAACATGACATGAGATTACCATCTGCAAATCTCGTAGAAGAACTAAATTTTTTAATTACATGATAAAATTTATGTCGGAACGTTTACTATCACGGAAGAGTAATATTGTTTTCTTCTATAGACAGGTATGATTTATGCAAAAGGTTCCCGTGAATAATCAATAGAGGATGGTGGTGGTAAAGAAAATATGTATGTCTTAAATGTATTAGCTCTATTTAGTTACGTCCTTGCACTAGCTGCATTTCTTTATGTCCGTGAATCTAAAAAAATTGTTCTATCTAGCGTACCGCGGGTCTCACGGTCGCACTTGATTCTTTTTACATAATTTAATTATTGTTAAAATAATTTTAAAAATAGAAACTAATTGTTTTATTGAGCCACATACTGCAGTGTCTAGTTACCACCGGGATAATTAGAGTTTCTCATAAGAAAAATCGTATTCTGCATATGATGGGTTGATGAAACAAGAATGACAGTGAAAGCAAAAGAAAAAATTGGTGAGCTTATCTATAACACACCAAGGTACTGCAATGGTATAACAAATACAATAATAGAATATAAAACAAACAGTAATAGCCCCCCATACCTGTGACGTATGCCAGAATCAATACCCCAAAACCGTATATGATCAGGAATTTCCACAAGCCCAAGTACCTCAGCAGGCTGCAAAAATATAGAGATGTATGTTTGGAGCACCTTTGGATCCAACCAACAGTTGAAGAGGGTGTTCTGCCACATGCTTACCTGGCACACCATTGCAAGGAGTTTGTTTGCTTCACCACATGCAGAAGTCATCTGGTCCATGACGCCACATGGAGCTCCAACAATATGATTTTCCACCTAATCAACAATTCGAATGATCACTAACATAGAATAGAATTAGAAGCTATATTGTAAAATATAACATAGCACCAGAGGTTCTGAGTGCACAACTGAAGTTCAAACCTTTTGGCAAAGTAAAGCAAGATCACGTGGATTGATTTTAAGTCCTGCAAGGACGTAAGAAGCTTTTAGCAGTTCTTTTATACATTTTGTTAAAATAAATAATATAATGAAGCTGTCAAATCATGGAATGAAACTCCAATAAATGCAAGATGGCCAAGTAGTATGCAGGGACAAGTTTATGGTTGGGTCAAAATTTGCACATAACCGCTGCCAGTATTTTGTTTCCCAATTCAAGTAACCAGTAAGTTTCCCTTTTTTTTTTATTTTTATGTAACCAGTAAATTTAAATTGGTATGTTTTCATCTACAAAATGTAGAGCCTGAAGACAGAAAATTCATTCGCTTTCCTTTTCTTGAACCTGTGCACTTGTGTTTTCAAGGAACAGTTGTCCCCAAATACAGAATTTTCCAACTCAACCGAAAGTACATGAAGTTCTATATTTCTAGCCTACAAAAAAAAAAACATTAGTTCCAATCACAGTACTAGTTGCCTCCCATCAGAAATTAGAGGTATTAAAAATGTGAATATGAGTCACTAGTGTAGATCTCATGCAACGTAGGCATATTTCATTAAGTCCTTATGGTTGGGGGTTTTGGTACAATTAAATTACCATGAGCAGCAGCTATGGCAGACATGCTAGCAACCTCCACTGAGGCAGAAGAAGAGACCCCTTTACCTTCCGGTACAGTGGAAGAAACCTATAAAGATAATTTTAATTATTTAATAGATAATGACAAATTTGATACCATTAAAATTGACATTTTCTCATGTCAAGTTTTTTTGAGTGTCAATTGCATGTTAATTATTCGATACTTTTACCATGCACAATAAATAAGCAAGCAAAGTAGACAGTCATAGATTTTTGCATAATTTGAAAATAAAAAAGTTCTTCATACCAGCATGCTGATGCTATCCATGAAGCGGACACCTAATTCTGTCATTAAAACCAAGATTGTGCCCGCTGCATATGCTGCCCACCTGAAATATGAAGAATTTAAGTAGAATATAACATGATATAAATAAAAACAAACAGCACAGAAAAGACTAGCTCACTTTTGAGATGGATCTTGAGAAAAGTATTTTCTAGCCTTCTCATAAGACATGGGCTTGTCTCCATCCATAAAATCAGACAGATCCATGTCGAAGGTTGGACCGCGATTACTCAATTCGGAACCGTATGATACCTAATGGAAAAAAAAAGGAGATAAGAAAGATAACACAGAATATTACAAATATACTGGCAGGCCCTTTCAGTGTATACACTAGATGAAAAGATTCAACTCTCAGTTTGATTTAAAGTAGAAAACCATTCTCAAATCTAAAGAAAAAGCAACTACAGTAAATAAAATACTGAAGAATCAGAGAACCACTCCAATTGTTTTCTTTCTTACTGTATGGAAAAGAAAGATTAACTCAAATGCTCATCCATACAATTTGCAAGACAGGTGTTGATCCTTGTCCTTTGGCATCCTGCCGAGCCTGGGCATGCTTCCAAAGCCTATGTTTACTTGGATGATTCCTTTGGACTGCAACATGGCAGGCTTCTCTAATAGGCATCTGAAGGAGAAATATGATCCAATAAATGGCAACTCAAACAAACATATAAAAATATAGCTAAAAGAAAAGATTCAGGAAGTACCATGCAAATCCAATTAAGAGCAATAAATTTGTATTACATGAAAATTGCAAAGATTATTGTACCTGCAAGACAAGGCTACCTGAGTAGTCAGCAATTCCTCCCATTACATCCAAACGTCCAGGTGCTCTGGTCACAAAAATATCTCTCTGCACTCCAAGCATAAATATAAAATTCAAAAACTTAAATCTAAAAAGTTTTTAGTAGCTATGGGAAGTCTGAATGTTTGAATTCAAATGCTTGTATCATATTCCACCCAACTATTATAGGCTTGTATATCTTATATCATTACAATGAAATTATTTAATTAGTGATAATAAAACCTTGAACAGACTCATCCACAAACCAATTAGCACTATTGAGATGAAATCCACGGCTAATATAACAATACCAATCAATCTATTTTAAAGTGATATAGACCCATGAAATAGAACTGATTATCAATAGCCTGTTTCCATAGAATAAGAACATTCATCTCACGCATATCAATATTTGTTAACAAGCAACACCACCAAAAGAGGTCCTAGGAAATAATTGTGCCAATAAACAATCCAGGAAAAAAGGAAATAGAGTAAGTTTTTGTGTTACCTCCCAGTTAAAGACTCCAGCAGCAGCCTTTTGTTCTCGCATCTGACGCTTCTCAGGACTTCTCATAGGGTCATAAGCATCATTCAATTCAACTAAACTCTTTAAAAATGACACTGTATCTGAAAGACCATGAAGATCTCCATGAATAATCTCAAAGTCATCAATGCATCTGCAACTCGAATTAAGCAATATTGGTTTGAGATGTATGATAATTGCATAGTCATCTACAAATAAGAAATTTGCAAATTTTACAAGACAACTCACAAGTTCATTATAGAAAATTTTCCATTCATTTGGTTAGTGGGTGATAGACCGCTACCAGCACCATGCTCATTTTCAGCACTTGCATACCACTCGGGAATGCTAACATCTCGCCCAGGGGCCCTTTGTAGTTGATACCCTAGAATTATGGCATCACGCAACCTTCTTGCTCCACTTAACTATATTTAAATGTAGTAAAAATTTAATTAGGGTGTGCGTGAACTAAAGTTGAGTCTTGTATCCATTGACACCATAATTTTTTTTTTTTTGGGGGGGGGAGGATGGACCATGGTGGGTGTGGCTGATCATTGAGCCACTCTAAAGGTTCCATTGGAACTGTTTATACGCATTAAAAAAGAACTCTAAATCATATTTAGTTTCAAATATTACCCTGAATTCCAAATACAAATAAAATTATAATATTTATTAAAGAAAATGTGTATAAAGAAAAAAAAATTCCCTACAAAAATACATCATATTGGAGTTTTTAATTGATTAAGATTTTTATTTGTCATCAGCACATAGCAGGTTTAACTTTATTCATTATTCTGTCAAAAAATTGGGCTGTTTTAGGAGTCCAATAACGAGGGATAATATAATATACTGCATTGAATTTGGTTTCTAATTGTCATTAAATATTGATAAATGATTTCTCCACCGATTATTTTTCTCTCTTTCTCTCTCCTTAAATTTTTGCATTTTTCAATACGAGTAACTTACTTAAATGTTTTAATCAAACAGAACAATCTAAATATCTAATGGAATTATATAGGCACATCAGAGTGGGTGGATGGATCTGGTGGATTAAACATTCTATCTAGATACAGATGTCAAAAAATGTCAAAAATAATAAAAAACAACAGTTACCTTATCTGAAGTGTAGATTTTCCCTACAGCTGCTTCTTGCAAGATGTGAGCTGCCACCTATGATTTTAAAGTTTCATTAAGAAACTCTAGTAGCCACCAAACCCGAAAGAGTGGCGGATGAATTGTAACTTAATTAGGAAAAGTGAATACCTCACCACCATTGATGCCTCCCTCATAGCATGGCTTCAAAGTAATGGCACGTTCAAGGTAAGGTTTCCAATGACCAATAAGCAAGTCCCTTCGAATCATCTCAACACCACTTTGATAATACTGATAAAAAATAATGAGCAATTCTCAGATAGGCAGAGAGGAAGATAAGACTAAAGAAGGGGAAAAACATCTAACTGCTTATTCTTCTACATCAGATTATTTAAATAAAGAGAATAAGGATACCTCAAGCATATTTCTCAAGAAAGGTTCTTCATTGAAATAATCTCTACGTACAAAGACAAAAGGAAGTTTGTATGCCAAAGCCTCGCTCGCAGTGCCATATCCAATTTTTCCTGCAGAAATGCAGAATTTTCAATTTTTTTTTACATAAATCCACCAAACCCAGCTTTGCAACAAACAAGTCATGCTTACCAAGCATGCAGTCTGATGCTGCTATAAGATCAGGTGTATATGCATCTTTTGCAAGCTTTATGAAATTTGGTGGAAGTTCCTGAGCGTCGGAAGAACCGCAGACCTGACTCAATAAAACAGTAACCATGAAATGGAACGTTTAGCAGTACATTTTATAGAATAAGGCAGACAACCTTTTGCCATGAAACATACCAGGCACAGCCATCCAGAAGGTAAGTACTCTTCCTTCAACTTCCAGCCTGCTGGCTGCAAATGAAAGAGCAGTTAAGCCACAGTTGAAGCTTGTTGAAGGATTATATTGTTCCACATCGACTAAGCGTTCGACTGTAGTGCAGTTTATAAGTGTAGGAACTTAATGAGAACTTATTGGGTTGAATTAGGCCTTGGGCTTATATAACATGGTATTAAAACTAGGCCCTGAGTTCATCGTGGTTTGTGGCCTTCGTTGCCCCTGTCTAATGTGAGGGAGGGTGTTGAAGGATTATATTGTCCCACATCGACTAAGCGTTCGACTGTAGTGCAGTTTATAAGTGTGGACAACCCTTAACTCAATGAGATCTTATTTGGTTGAGTTAGGCCTTTGGCTTATATAACAAAGCTAAATGGAATACTTCGCAACCTTAGACAATGATGACAACCTTTTTTCTCTTTGCTGTGAAAATTATAATCAAACACAAAGCATGTTGAAAATCAACACCAAAATAATAATTGAAGAGATAGAGAAATAAATAAAATGGTTGAAGGTTGTAGAAATAAATGAAGTAGTTGAAGGTTGTAGAAATAAATGAAGTAGTTGAAGGTGGGAAAAAGGGGAAGTGTGTAGATAAGATTTGTATGGCTAGGATTATTTCGTAGTTTTATATTTGTGTTTGTGTGGTGTAGATTGCATGGTGAGGACTATAAATAGCCTACCTTGCATTTGGTTTATTCATTCCATCAAAAACAAATAAGTCTTTGTATTCTTAGTTTGAGTGTGAGTTGAGAGCTTTCTCTTTCAGTTGTTTGTATTTCTCTTCAATTTGTGAGTTGCTTTTGAAAGTTGTTATAGTGAGTATAATACAAATAGTTTGTTTACTTGTTTTGGATCTAATATTAGTAAATTTAGAGTTGTTCATTCTAAATTTTACTCAACAATTGGTATGGTAGAAATGGACGGTCAAAGACGTTTCTTGTGGAGTTATCTTGAGTCGTGAGGAGTTTGGTACTGCGCAAGTTTATTAGTCATTGTTCGGTAGTCGAAGTCTTCACACACGATGGGTGATCTTCAAGTAGTCGGAGGAATCAAAGCTCAACAACAAAAACTATAACACATGGGCAACATGTATTGAGTCTTATCTACAGGTCAAGACTTGTGGGGAGGTCATTGGCGTGGTGATGAAGTTACACAACTAACATTGGAAGATGCAAACGGCATCTTCATGCGGAAGTGGAAAATTAAAGGTGCAAAGCGATGTTTGCTTTGAAGACCACAATCAAGAAGAAATGTTGGAGCATATTCGGGATGCAAAAACACCAGGCGAAGTAGGCATGGACACTCTTGTTACGCTCTTTTCAAAGAAGAATGATACAAGATTCGCAACTTCTCGAGAATGAGTTACTATCGATGGCGCAACGCGACGACGATTTCAATACTTTCACAAGGTAAAGTCATTATGCCGCGAAATTTCGGAGTTAGATCCAAGCTCTATCGGGGAAAACAAGAATAAAGAGAATAATTATTCATGGTTTGAGACCGAATATCGAGCGTTTGTTACCGCTATACAAGGATGGCCGACACAACCATCTCTTCGTTGAGTTTGAGAATCATAGCGTCAGAAAGCTATGGCTAAGCAAACGGGAGAGTAGTCCAACTCAAGGGTGAAGAAGAAGTCATTCTACACTAGCAAAAGCAAAAGGCACTTTCAAGCGGTACAATGGAAATGGATATAAAAATGATGGAGATAAAGGAAAAATTCCTCGAGGAAAGCGAGGCTTTCGCTCTGCGGGAGCTTGGAAGAACCGCAATAACAATAGAAAATTTGACGATGAATGTTACAATTTCAGGAAAGATGGGTCACATGGCAAAAGATTGTTGGAGTAAGAAAAAGCCTGGTTGAAATCAATACGACTACTTCAGGTTCTAAGGAGCATACGAAGATGGTTGGGATGCCGAAACATTATTTGCTACGGAAGGAAGAAGAATTGGCTCTTACGGTGACAACATCAAAACAAATTGACTACAAGAATGACTCTGATCGTAGATCTGGGTCGGCCAAATCATAATGACGTGATAAACGTAGTTGGAAAGCATGTCTGAGGAGGTCGCAGTAGTGGTAACAATGACAACTCAAGGTTACCGATAAATTTCACATCGGTAAGACGATAGTTACGCCTCGATATAGTACTAACCAAGTACAACTTCAAGATGTTTATCATGTCCCAGGAATGAAGAAAAATTTGCTATCTGTGGCTCAATTAACATCATCAGGCCACTATGTCTTGTTCGATCCCCGAAACGTGAAGGTGTATCGTGATCTCAAAATCTCGAAACACCGAGGCGCGAGGGCAACGATGGAATCGCCCACGTGATGTCGGCCAGGAGATACGTAGACAAGACAAGAAGAAATGAGACGGCGGTCTACGGCATATGCGGTTAGGGTCACGTTAGCTATTCCAAGCTAAGTGTGATGGTGAAGAAAGTCGATGCTTAAAGTGGCTTCCTCAACTAGGCGTACGTACGGAACACCCGGCCCCATGCGGTGCCAATATGGTAAAGCTCTCACCAATTCCCATGAGGAATCAAAGTTTAAAGCAAAAGAACCATCGAGTTAGTTCACTCTAATCTATTCGGTGCGTTAAGCAACCATCAATTGGCGTGCATGCGATATACGGTGACATTCATTGATGACTTCTCGAGGTATGTGTGGGTTTTATTTATGAAAGAAAAATCGTATTATCAAAGTTTAAAGAGTTTAAAGAGTCAACTGAAGGAGAAGTTGGAAAAAGATTCGCTTGTTTGCATACTTGAGGACAACGGCGGGAGAATATAAAGCTCGGTGAGTTCTCTTCAATACCTAAGTGGAATGTCGAATACGTCATCGGTACACTTGTACAACACTCGCATTGAACAAAATGGTGTAGCAGAAAGAAAGAACTAGATCTTGCAGTAAATTTGTCGAGTATGCTACATGAAAAGAATATACCCAGGAGGTTTTCATTTGAATCGATAGACTATGACCTTTGTCATCAACAGACTTCCTCAACCAAGGTTAGAATTTGTTTCACCTTTTGAGAAACTATGGAACATTAAACCTACGCTAGCTACTTTCGAGTATTTGGGCATGGTATGTTATGTATTTTTCCCGATCATTTACGGAGCAAATTTGACAAGAAAGTCGTTAGATGTATCTTTGTGGGATACGACACCAAAGAAAAGGGTGGAAATGTTGTGATCCAACGAAGTGGAAGATGCTACACTTCACGAGATGTGGTGTTTGATGAAGCATCTTCTTGGTGGTCCTCAGAGAAGGAAGCATTGCCGTACTCAGAATTTGGAGATAAGCCGCAAACAAAAGATGGAGGAGCATACTATTCAATTCCAACCAAGTTTAGATGAATCCGTAGAGATCCAAACGATGATGGTGCCGAACAAAGAGTAGCTCCGAATCCTTGCAACCGGCATATATCAACAACTAAATGAAGAAGGTGAGCCTAGTGAAATAGAAGAATCAACTCCACAATCTCAACTACGTGAGTCAACAAGAACACGAAGGCCAAATCCCAAATATGCCAATGCAGCCCATAATTGAAGAAAGCGATAGAACCTCGAGACGTTTGAAGAAGATCGCAAAGATCCGAGTGGATGACAATGAGAGAAGAGATCGACGCAACTTCAAAGAAAATCAAACTTGGGATCTCGGTGCGAAAGCCAAGAGATGTGGAAACCCATATCCCGCAAAATGGGTTTACAAGATAAAGCGTGATTGGATGGGTCAATCGAGAGATACAAGGCATGATTGGTAGCTCGTGGTTTCTCTCAACGCACTGGACTAGACTATGATGAAACATTTAGTCCGCCGCGAAACTTACAACCTGCTCGAGTCCTACTTGCACTGCGGCCAAACAAAGATTAGCATGCGATGGACGTGAAGAATGCTTTTCTTCACGAGAGTTGATCGGGAGATCTACGATCCAACCAATGGGTTTTCATAGCCAAGATCATCCACGAATACGTGTGTAAGGCTGCGAAAAGCACTCTACGGATTAAAACAAGCACCCAGGCGTGGTATGGTAAGATTCTTGAATTTCTAACACAAAGTGGTTATTCAAGAACACCTGAGATTCGGCTTGTTTGTTAAAACCAATGAAGGAAAGCTAGCTATTGTGCTAGTGTATGTGGATGATTTAATCATGGCGGTGATAATGAGACAGTAAATTCTTCGAACAAAGGAGAATTTGTCGGTCCGTTCGATGAAAGAACTTAGCTGACTCAAGCACTTCCTTGGTTTAGAGGTTGATTGCACACAAGAAGGAATATTCCTTTGTCACAGAAAATATTCTAAAGATTTGATAAAATGGTTACGAATGCTTGAATGCAAACCAATTTCGACGCCGACGGAGCCAAATGCTAACATGTGCGTGCATACGAAGGAAAAGATTTGGAAGATGCGACAATGTATCGAAAATTGGTAGCGATTTGATCTACTTAACCTTAACTCGACCGACATTTCTTATGCGGTTAGTGTAATGAGTCGGTAATGCGAAAATCCAAAAAGCCACATTTGTGCCGGTTCGGACGAATATTGAGATATGTGAAGAGTACAATCGACTATGGTCTTTTGTACGAAGGTGGAGGCAACAAGTTAGTTAGTTATCGCGAGACTATGTAGAGATCATGGCACACCAGGAGATCAACAACCAGGTATGTGTTTAAGTGGGTTCTGGAACAATTTCTTGGTGTAGTAAAGACAACCAACAATATTATTATCAACCACCTAAGCCGAGTATCGAGCAATGTGGCGGCTTCAAGTGTGCATGGTTGATACAGACTAATGAATAATCTACATCAATCGGTAGATTATGCAGCATCAGATATTGTGACAATCAATCGGCAATTCGTCATGTGGCGAGAGAATCCGATCTTTCATGCAAAGAACTAAGCGTATTGAAATACACTATCACTTTATTAGAAAAGGTTCGCGAAGAAGAAATTGAAATGAGTCAAATCAAGACGGATAATCAAGTTGAGACTTGTTCACAAAAAGCGTTGCTGCAAGTTCGAAATGTTTCGCCATCAGATTGACACAGTAAAAATAGTGAGAGTTGGTGTTGAGGGGGAGTGTTGAAAATCAACACCAAAATAATAATTGAAGAGATAGAGAAATAAATAAAATGGTTGAAGGTTGTAGAAATAAATGAAGTAGTTGAAGGTTGTAGAAATAAATGAAGTAGTTGAAGGTTGTAGAAAAGAGAAGTGTGTAGATAAGATTTGTATGGCTAGGATTATTTCGTAGTTTTATATTTGTGTTTGTGTGGTGTAGATTGCATGGTGAGAACTATAAATAGCCTACCTTGCATTCGGTTTATTCATTCCATCAAAAACAAATAAGTCTTTGTATTCTTAGTTTAAGTGTGAGTTGAGAGCTTTCTCTTTGAGTGTTTGTATTTCTCTTCAATTTGTGAGTTGCCTTTGAAAGTTGTTATAGTGAGTATAATACAAATAGTTTGTTTACTTGTTTGGATCTAATATTAATAAATTTAGAGTTGTTCATTCTAAATTTTACTCAACAAAGCATTCCAAGAAAGAAACAATTGTAAAAAAAATAGCTAATGAGTAACTATCCAAAAGAAAGGGCAGCTACAGCCTATCGTTTTATTATCATTTATCAATAACTGGGAACTGCAGCCACAAGCTTATCATTCAAATTTGAAAATTTCCTAACTGAATCAACGGAATAGTAGAATAAAACAATAGTTCATTTTACGGGATCCACCAAGTCCCAAGAATATTACCTACCAGATAAACAGACAGAAGAAGATAACCAGGGGAATTATAGGGTAAAAACAAAATCATCTATTGCTTACCTGCCCGCCAAAATTAAGGATTACTAGCTTCACATCTTCCCCAATGCCAAGTTCTTTTCTCACCTATAGGTACAAAGTAACAGAAGACCAGCATTACAAGTCAAGTCAAGAAAAGGAAATGGTTCAACAATCATTATATAGAATAATACCTCTTTGCGGGATTTATGCACCCTCCTGACAACCAGAGGTACATCAAAAACATCACGAAATGCCGGCACTGCAAATATTAGAGATGCAATTTGGGATAACTAATCAGAGCCTCAGTGATATGTATGCCATTAAGATAGTTATAAAATAAAAATTATTTCATATTGCAAAAAGGTGTGATCTTGAAGTCATTTAATTTAAGGCATACTTGGACAGTATCCTGGGAGGCGGATCAGGAACTCAGAGTGAGAATAATCTTCTGCAATCTGTGTTGAGAAATCAAACAGCTTTGTCACAATTGAGAAGCAAAAAATGCTAGCAGCCAATCAAAAGTAACATGCAAAGATTAGAATGTTGACCACCAATACGATCAATTAAAAGACAAACAATTCCTAAAAAAAGACACATTTTACCTGCCAAACTATTGATCGATGGTGACTTCCAGCAGCCATCACATACTCTGCATAGATGAAGTCCCAACTGCAAATCAAAATGGTAGATAAATGAACAAAATATGTGACAAAGAGCAATGTATGGTCTAGAATGGATGCGAAAAAGAGGTGAGTGAACATAATTCATCACAAACCAGGACTTAGCAACTTTATTCATGAAATTCATTTACATCTATGAAAGATTAGAATTTGTATAAAAAACCTACTCAACAAAACACTTAGAAATTGAAGATTTTAGAGGCAAAAGATAAGGAAGATTGAGAGAGAAACCAAAGACTTTTTCTCATATCTTTTCAAATGTATGTACATCAATATAAATAGGACTAAGAATTTTAAAAAATAGACCACTAATCTAAGGATACAGCTGATACACCTCTTACAATTAGTTAATATAGAAAAGGAAACTAAATCCTAGGAAATCAGTTAGTCAGCTATCTGATTCCCTTATTTACAACCTATGCAACTCAGTAAATCACAAAGAAATATATACTAATTTCTGAGAATAAATCTCAGAAATTCTACCCTCCCTCTCAAGTTGGGTAATAGATATTAATCATTTCCA
The DNA here is from genome assembly GCA_033030585.1 of Hippophae rhamnoides. Taxonomy (NCBI): domain Eukaryota; kingdom Viridiplantae; phylum Streptophyta; class Magnoliopsida; order Rosales; family Elaeagnaceae; genus Hippophae; species Hippophae rhamnoides. The sequence continues at coordinate 73,930,793 of CM065429.1, forward strand.
ACTTGCAACTTAGTTCTTCAAAGATGGTTCGAGGTAATGCTTTGGTGAGAACATCTGCAATTTGATGACGAGTAGATGCATATAGGAGGTCCACAATTTTTCCATCTAACTTCTCTTTAATGAAATAATGATCAATTTCTACATGTTTGGTTCGGTCATGATGAATTAGGTTTCTTGCAATTCTTATTGCAGCTTGATTGTTACAATGCATGTTGATGGGTTCAGTAGTTGTGAAGTCCAGTTCATTGAGTAGTCTTTTTAACCACATTCCTTTACAAATCGCATAGGCTATAGCTCTGAATTTAGCTTTTGTATTGCTTCGAGCGATTATTGATTGTTTCTTACTTCGTCAAGTTACGAGATTCCCCCACACGAATGTACAATACCCAGTTGTAGATCTACGATCCACTATAGAGCTTGTCTAGTCAGCATCTGCAAAGACTTCAATTTTCCTGGTGGGGTTCTTACTGAAGTACAATCATTTTCCTGATGTCATCTTGAGATACCTGAGTATACGATAGACCGTCCCCATGTGTTCTTTAGTGAGATTGTTCATAAATTGATTTACAACACTCACTGAAAAACCAATATCTGGTCTAGTATGGGACATGTAAATGAGTTTTCCCACTAATCTTTGATAATGACCTTTCTCCATAGGTGCATTGTTTTCTTTGATTCCAAGTTTCATTGCAAATTCCATCGGAGTTTCTATCGGTTTACACCCCATCATTCCAGTTTCCTTGAGAAGATCAAGTACATATTTCTTTTGAGATACAAAGATGCCTTTCTTTGTTCGAGCTACTTCCATTCCTAGAAAATATTTAAGATTTCCTAAATCTTTGATCTAAAATTCCTTGGCTAGTAACTCCTTGAGTTTATTCATCGCAACTATAGAATTACTTGTCAGAACAATATCATCTACATACACAATTAGGATAACTATTCTGTCATTGAAGAAGTTCTTGACGAAGAGTGTGTGATCTGCTTGGCATTGATTGTACCCATATCTCTTCAGAAATTTAGAAAACCTATCAAACCAGGCAAGTGGAGACTGATTCAATCCATATAAGGATTTCTTAAGTTTGCAGACTCTATTGGTTGTAGTAGGAGATTCAATTCCAGAAGGAATGTCCATGTAGACTTCTTCTTCGAGATCACCGTTGAGGAATGTATTCTTGACATCTAATTGATAAAGAGACCAAGAGGCCAATTCAAGTTAGATGCCAGGTAGAGAAGGACACGAACAATGTTGAGCTTTACTACAGGTGCAAACGTTTCCTATAGTCAATCCCGTATACTTGAGTGAATCTCTTAGCCACAAGGCGAGCCTTGAATCTTTCTACACTTCCATCTGCTTTGTGTTTGATTGTAAAGATCCACTTACACCCGACAAGTCGTTTTTCTGGTGGTAGTTCTGTGGGTTCCCAAGTCTTTTTTTTCTCTAAGACACTGAGTTCTTCAAGAATAGTTGTCTTCCATTCAGGTATCTGAATAGCTTCATTAACGGAATAAGGTTTCTAATAAAGGCCTTATAGCCTGGTGAGAGAATCTTATAAAAAACAAAGTTGTAGATAGGGTGGCTTGTACAAGATCTTACACCTTTCCTTAAAGCAATTGGTAAATTCAAATCATCAAGAGGCAACTCAAAAACAGGAGGTTCGGTGATGTTACCTTGTGAACTGTCAGAGTGGCCTGTACTCGGGTTGGACTCCTGGACTCTCCTCCTTCTAGAGTAGACAAGAATATCACTGTTTGGGATAGGGGAATTTTGAGGATCTATTGGCAAATGAGTTGAGGGTTCATTGGGATTATTAAAAGCATTTGTTTGATACATTGATTCACTTTCGAGATTTTGAGGGATATGATTTGAGACAGAATTTGTGGGAATCACTATTTGTTCGGATGAAGGTGATGACTGAGTGGTAATACTATTCCAAAGTTGGTATTCATTGCCTATGTACTCCCCTTGAATGGTAGGTTTGGGATAGTATGTATATTGTTCAAAAAAGGTAACATCCATTGTATTGTAGAACCGTCTTGTGATAGGAGAAAAACATTTGTATCCTTTCTGGTTTGATGAATACCATAGGAATATGCATTTGATAGCTCTGGGATCAAGTTTACCTCTATAATGCACATGGATAAACAGAGCATCCGAATATTTTAAAGGGAGTTTTGGACACGATTCTGAAGTGTGGGTATGAATCAAGAAGAGTACTGAGAGGTGTTTTGAAAGTTAGGACACGAGAGGGCATCTTATTGATAAAATAGGTATCCATAAGAACAGCTTCCCCCTACAACTGTTTAGAGACATGAGTTGTGAACATGAGAGATCTAGCTACCTCAAGAAGATGCTTATTTTTCCTTTCAACCACCCCATTTTGTTGAGGTGTATCAACACAAAAACTTAGATGGACAATCACATGACTTAATAGATAATCACTAAGTATTGAAGCGAAGTATTCCCTATTATTGTCAGTTTTCGAAACTTGGATCTTCGTTTGAAATTGGGTTTGAATCATGGCATTGAAATTTTTAAAGATTTGACCTACTTTAGATTTTTCTTTCTTGAGAAATAACTAAATAATTCAAGTATGATCATCTACAAATGAAATTAACCAACGTGTCCCTGTTATGTTTCTGATTGAAAAAAGTTCCCAAATATCAGTGTGAATTAGTGAAAAAAGATGTGATTTTCTAACATGCTTTGAAAATTGACACACTTCACATGGAAAATGCTTTAAATTTTTATTTATGAATAATGATGGTAAAAGTTTTTTCAAATATAAGAAATTGGGATGACCTAGGCGATAGTAATTCAATATGATTTCACCATCGTTATTGGACTTCATATTTAACAAAGTTTTATTCTGATACTAAACTTCTGACATAGCTTGGATGACTTATCTTTTTGGAGGGTCTTCACCTTTGAGGAGATAGAGTCCCGAGCACACTTTAACACTGACAATCATCTTCTCCAAATCCTAGTCTTGAAATTCACAAAGGTTATGAACAAATTTAGCCACACAATTTTATCACGAATGAGTTTAGTAATTGATAAGAGATTACAATCAAGAGTTGGAACAAGAAGAATAGAAGCGAGAATAAAAAAACTTGAAATTTTGGCTGAATTAATCCCTATTACTTTGGACACGGATCCATTGACAATTCTAACAGTGTGTCCTTCTTGGCAAGTTTTAAGATTCATGAGAAGAGAAGTATTACTCGTCATGTGGTCTGAAGCACCTGAATCAACAACACATGGTCTCTTAACCTGCTTCACACTAAGAGTGTTAGGGGTGTTACCTGATTGAGCCAAAGTTACAGATGATGTTGGAGTTGGCAAAGATTGTCCAAATGTTTTCCGGAGAAGATCAATCTATTCTTTGCTAAACAGGATATATTCAATTGAAGTAGGTCCATCGGTTGTGGAGGCAGGATTTTCATGACTTTCTTTGTTGGTGTGTCGTGCGGAGGATGGCTTCCAATCAGTTGGCTTGCCATAAATTTTTCAGCATGTTTCCTTAGTGTAACCATGTCTACAACAATGGTCACACCAGGGTCTTCCTCTTCGGGGACGGTTGTCATCATTTTAAGATTGTTGATGTCCTCGAATAGCAAGTGCAAACCCTTCTCCAGTTATTGAAATGGCAGATTAAGGACTCATCATCATCTTTTTCGACTCTTCTCTTGGCAAATTTCGAAGAAAGTTTCACGAATGCTTGGTAAGGACTTTGTTCCTAGAAATCTGCCTCGCACATCATCAAGATCTTTGTTAAACCCTATCAAAAATTTGAAAACCATTTTCTTTTCAACAATCTGTTTATACAAGGTTTTATCTTTTGGACACTTCCATCCGTGAACCTTAAAAAAGTCTAACTGCTACCTATATCGAGTGAGAAAGTTAAAGTATTGGGTAACTGAAGACTTACCTTGACGAAGATCATGGACAATGCTTTCAACCTCAAACAGTTCGGACATATTATCATAACAGAAATAAGTATTTCTGGTAGCATCTCATATTCCTTTGGCAATACGTAGAGAAGGAAGTTCTCTCCAATCTCGTTCGTCATGGAATTTATCAACCATGACATCACCATATTGTTCTCGGATATCCATGTTCTGTATTTTGGATCATTCTTGTTTGGGGCTGTTGCAACTTCAGTGAGGTAATCATCTTTCATCTTTCCACATACGAACATCATAACAGATTGGGATCACTAAAGGTAATTATGCTCATTTAATTTGTGACTAATGATAGGCAAAGTGTTGTTCTTGGTTCCTCCATTGGAGCCTGTCATCACAGATTCAGATGAAAAGCTTTGTTTTTCTCTTGCCATGCCGTATTTTGTCATGTGAGGAGATGGATCTCAGGAGTGTTTTGATACCATGAAGATTTTAGAGGTAGAAGATGAGGAAGAATTGAGAGAAAAACCGAAGAATTTTTCTCATATCTTTTCGAATGTATGTACAACAATATAAGTAGGATTAAAAATTAGAAAAATAGACCACTAATTTAAAGATACAGTCGATATACCTCCTACAATTAGTCAATATTGAAAAGAAAACTAAATTCTAAGAAATCAGTTAATCAACTATCCGATTCCCTTATTTACAGCAAACAACTCAGCAAATCACAATTAAATTATATACTAATTTATGAGATTCTACAGAAACTTCACAGGAATAAACAACTTACCTGAAGTTAGTACAACAAACAGAGCGAATGCCAGCATCAGCTGCAGCTCGGCATGCAACTGGAACTACATCAGAGACCTGCAATATTTTTTTCTATAATTATTATCCTAGGTCACAGCTTCAAACACAAACCACTGATTATTCACTTAAAGAAATATTTCATTATCTTTCATGCAAATTTTGGTGCTAATCACCGGTTTCCAATTCAAATATTTCACAAATAAGTCGAAAAATCAAATAGATACCACTAAATCAGCTTTGATCAAGTTCAGCCACTCCACTTCTGTCGCCAGAATTTTAGCTCGGGGTTTCACCGCCGTCTCCGAATACTAAGATCCACAGAACGATGAAATAAACAATTCAATGCCAATGCAGAACGAAAAAAAACAGAGAGTACAAGTAACCATCAATTTTAGTACCTTCTCCAAAGATGCAAGACGATCCACAGTCAAAGCGTCAGCCTGAACAGCTCCACAGTCCAATAACACCTGATTATCATACAATTAACCTATAAGTCCTCAAACTTAAAAAGACATGGCATTGAAATTGCATAGCCAGAGTTATCCTACTTTGCGAATGAAAAGCCGAGGCGACTGAACTTCGGAAGTGAAGACGAAATCGGGAGCTCCGGTAACGACGTGAACATCATGGCCGGCGAGAATTAAGTTACGAACAACCTCAACAACTCTAGTAGCGTGACCAAAGCCATGGCCAGTCACATAGTAAGCAAAGACCAAGTGATTTCTCGAGGCCGATACTCCATCGCTCTCAGCTTCGATTCTCATCTTTTGTCTTACCTCCGATCAAACAATATAATATTTACATGCACTCCGTACGAACAATTGTAGTGACTGAAAAATGGATAATTTTTTTATTTATATATATTTTTTGGTAAATAGAGAGCAAGGAACGGATGATCAGGGGAGATTTCGTATTTAAATTGGTAAGTTAGTTCATCGGATAAAGACGGCTAGTCTTTGATTCTATCCAATTCTTTGTAATCAACTTGTGATCTGATTCTCTCAATATATATACTTTTGATAACGTCTTCAACCCCATAATATTCCAAAATATTAAAAATTATTATAATTAGATTCAAAACAAACTACTCGCCGATAATCAAAATTATTTATTAATTTTAAAATATATGATAATATAATAATATAAGTTAATAAAATTTAAAATTAATAAAAAAAATTCATTCAAATAAAAATAATTTAAAAATATGATTATGAATCGATAACATTCACTGGACAAGGTAGGAGTATCAAGTTACGTTGCGTCTTAATACTAAACTGCGATTTTATAAGCATTTTATTTTGCAATGTGATTTACGTAAATAGTTACACACTTGTGTAACTGCCTTATATGCTTATATGCTTATGCGAAGTGAATATATGAATGCAATTATTATATATATATATTATATATATATATATATTACAAAATCGACACAGATTAAATTACATAATGAATTTTCTCATTATTTGAGCTTATATAGTGAGTTTTACATGAAATAATTGCTCAAATAATGCAGATAAGAAAAGACAAAAAAAAAAAAGAAGAAGAAAATTTTGGTAAATATTTTAGTTTATGTTTCAATATCGTGAAAGTTTAAAGAAGTATTTAGAAATTGTAAATAAACTATATGATAAATTATTTTTATTTATCATATCTTTTTTACTTTTATTTTTTAAATAAAATAATTTTATAAACAAATATTTAAAATATAATTTCATCGATCTATGTATATTGAATAATCATACTACAATTTATAAATCCTAGATTTATCGTGATCCTCTAGTAAACTTTTAATCTTCAATTTTAAATTACATTAGTCCATAGTCATGATCTTCCAAAGAGACACAATCACCGGTGATTACTGGAAGCATTTAGATCTCTAAGTAATCTCTTTCAAGTACGATGAAAAGAACAAGAGAGGTGGTAGTGATAATGTTCTGTTTTGTACAATAAAAGATACCAAAATTGTAAGTTCTCATTAGAAAATCCTTTTTCTAATTTTTCTCTATATTTTTTATTTTTTGTATATTTTTAATATATATATAGAGAGAGAGAGAGACGAACTATATTATCATAGAGAGACGAAGAAATGCTAGTAGAAAAAAAACGCCTCTAAATTTCAAGAGATGATCTATAATCTATTTCCTTATTAGATATTTTCTTATTTAAAATTTTCTTATTAAATCCTTAACAAATTCAAATTTTGAATTCAAAATCCTATATGAAAATTTACTTATTTGATATTTCCTTATTAGATCCTTTGCATATTCAAATTTTGAATTTAAAACTTACCTATATGAAAATTTCCTTTTTGGATCCTTAGTAGATTCAAATTTTGAATTCAGAACTTGTATATGCAAGAATTTCCTTATTGAATCGTTAGCATATTCAAATTTTGAATTCAGAACTTACCTATATGGGTATTTCCTTATTTATAGTACATTATCATATTTAATTGTGTTCTCCATGTACCAATAGCATAATTGTATTATTTCTAAACTTTATATAATTTAGATCATCACTAAATCATAAAGTTATTAATACGCATTGTTCACATTAAAGGCCCCACTTCTAATGACACATATTGAACCCGATGAATAATACTTAATTTAATCACTTCATAACGGGTCTAATTAGATATTTGATAGTCTATTATTCAATATATATTTATATCACATATAAGCACATATATGTTGTAATTAATTCCAACAATCTCCCACTTAGGCTATATGTATATACATATATTGATAAAACCGAATTGAGTACTCAAATTTTGCTATCATAGCCTTTTGCATCATCAACCAATTCTGTCCATCTATCATATTAACAAGGACTTAAGTAGTATTTGTCTCATAAAGCAAAACTAAACCAACATAAATCAATGTATAAACATAATTGAATGACATGAATCATAAAGGGGATGTGTAGTTTGGAAATTACATGTAATGTGATCCACATGCCTATCTCCAATTTGGTCACTTTAACTTAATTTGATTTTGAGGTCAATCAAAAATCAGAGTGCATAATAAACTAAATAAATGAAGTATGAATAACTGCATGATATATACAAATAACATAATATCATAAAAAAATTAACTGAATGATATCTGTAAAAGTATATCATATAAAACATAAAACATGATACATGATACATAAAATATAGACTCCTACTAAATCTGACAATCCTCTGTAGTATAGATACCCATGTGAGCAACATGCTCGTGAAACTATTTGGGTACCAATTCCTTACTGCTAGCATGGAACCTGTACCAATATGCTCAATACTTATAAGTTCACTCTAAACTCTTTCCTTTATAGCAAAGAACTTAATGTCGATATGTTTGGATTTTGATGAGCTCCTATTATTGTTGGAATATAATATTACTGAATTATTATCACAATATATCTTGAGTGGCAACTTAATTGTATCCATAATACACAGCCCAGTGACAAAATCCCTTAGCTATATTTCATGGTTCGATGCCTCAAAACACGTAATGAATTTGGCTGCCATGGTAGAAGAAGCAATCATGGTCTGCTTTGCTCTCCTCTAAGAAATAACTCCTCTAGTTAACGTTAAAATATAACCGGATGTTGACTTCATGCTATCCACACAGCTCATAAATCAGAATCATTATATTCAATGACCTCAAGCTTATCTAATCTTCGATATGTCAGCATATAATCCTTCATTCTTTGCAAGTACCTAAGTACCCTCTTGGCTACTCTCAATTGATCCATACCAGGATTACTGAGATACCGGCCTAACATTCTTGTGATGTACTCAATATCCAGATGCATACACACTTGAGTATACATCAGACTTCCTACTACTAAAGCATATGGAATCTGATGCATTTTTTATTTCTTGAGTTCTGTTTTTGGACACTGATTGAGATTAAATTTGTCTCCTTTTACAACAAAGGTATTTTCTAGTTTATAGTGTTCCATGTCATATTGCTTGAGAATTTTATCGATATATGCTTGTTATGAAAGCCCCAAAATACCCTTATTTTGATCTCTTTGTATTTTAAGACCTAACACATATGATCTCTTAGTTTGATGCATCATGTTTATATCATTATTTTCAAGCAATATGTCATCAACATATAAAACTAGAAACATAAACTTACTCCCACTAAACTTGTGATATATACATTCATCCACCAAGTTAGGCTCAAATCCAAATGAGACAATTACTTGATGAAATTTGAAATACCACTGTCGATACGCTTGCTTAAGTCCATAGATGGATTTCTTTAATTTTCAAACCATCTACTTTGAGTCATCAGACTCAAAGTTAGGTGGATGCACCATATAAATGGATTCATCAATGTCGCTATTGAGAAACGCAGTCTTAACATCCATCTAGTGTAACTTAAGATCAAAATGTGGCACTAAAGCCATAATAATTCTAAAGGAATCTTTCATAAACATGGGTGAGAAAGTTTTCGTAGAGTTAATGCCTTCTTTCTATGTAAATCCCTTAGCAACAAGCCATGCTTTGTATCTTTCCAAATTACCTTCTGAATCCCTCTTGGTCTTAAATATCCATTTGTAACCAACAATTAAGTTTCACACCTTCTGGTAATGGGACAATATCCCAGACTTTGTTGTCATACATTGACTTTATTTTCTTATTCATGGCCTCAATCCATTTATGAGAATTCATACTTTCCAAATCCTGATGGAGACTAAGAGGGTCATCCTTCATCATTCCAATGTCGAATTTATGTTCTTAAAGGAACACAACATTATCCTTAGTCATTGCACTTCTTCTCTCTCTTGTGGACCGCCTTAAAGGCACTTGTTCTTGTAGTTCTTGAGGTGGTATAGGTTCCACTTCAGCATCAATATTGTCTTGTACCGGATTCTCTTCCATTTTTGAAGGTTTATTCATTGTAGGTTCATTCACTATACGATCTTGAACCAATGAGTCTCTAGATATTCTTATTAAAATTGGTAATCTTGTATAGGAGAATCTTGTTTCTCTTCAGAGACAATTTGATTTGTATTTTCCCCTTGAGCCATAAAATCCTCAAAGAACTTAATTGTATTTGTCTCGAAAATTGTTCTATTAGTAGGATCATAAAACTTATACCCTCAGGACCTTTCAGCATATTTGACAAAATAGCAACTAACTTTCCTTTCATCCATATTTTTCTCTTGTGGCCAATAAGCACAAGCTTCATCCGAATAACCCTAGATTCTAAAGTGCTAGAGACTAGGCTTCCGCCCAATCCATAATTCATATGGAGTTTTGTTTGCTACCTTAATCGATACCCGATTTAGAATATATGTTGCCATTTTAAGTGTTTCTCCCAAAGGTTCAATGAAAGTGAGGTATGACAAATCATACTCGGCACCATTTCCATTAATGTTCGATTTTGCCTTTCAGCTACACCGTTCATTGTAGGTGAACTAGACATTGTATACTGTGGCACAATTCCATTTTCCTCTAGAAATTTAACAAAAGGCCATGAATATTGATCTCCTGAGCCATCATACTGACCATAGTATTCACTACCATGATCTGATTTGACGCCTTTAATCCTTTTGTTGAGTTGTAACTCAACTTCAGCCTTGAAGGATTTAAATGTGTCCAAATCTTGAGCCTTTTCTTTAATTAAAAATATATAACCATATCTAGAATAATCGTCAATGAAATTGATAAAGTGTACATGCCCATTCCTAGTAGCTGTAGGGAATGGCCCACATATGTCTATATGTATCAGCTCAAGGACATCCATCATACGATTGGCTCTATATTTATGCATGCTTTCTTGTTTGCCCTTCGTACACTCAATGCATGGACTGAGATCCGACATGTCTAAAGGTCACATAATATCACTTTGAATGAGACATGTAATTATCTGTTGAGAAATATGACCTAAACGTTTATGCTAAAGTGCAGCTGAATCCTAATGTGTTAATTTTTGTCTAACATTTCGAGTTTCATTGTTCAATGTCTCATTATAGGAAGAAACAGTATCTAAAGCATAAATGTTATCTAAAATAAATAGAAAACCAAAAGCAACCAGATTGGAGTTTTGATACAAACAAAACTTTTTATCTCCAAATGAACAAATAAAACCTAATTTGTCCCATGTAAAAACATAAATTAAGTTCCGCCTAAAAGATGGTACAAAAAAAGTATCAAACAAATCCAAATTCAAGCCAATTTTCAAAAGTAATCTAAAATTCCATATAGCTTCAACTTCTGCCTTGTTTCCATCGCCTATATAGATGTATCTTTCACTATCACTTGGCTTCCGATAACTTCGTTAACCCTGCATAGACACAGAGATGTGAGTAGTTGCACCTGAATTTACCCATCATGTGTCTAAAGAAACAGAAACAGCATTAAATTCTTCACAAACAAATGAAAAATTAATACCTTTCTTAGCATTTCATGCATGATAGTTGGTGCAATTCTTCTTCACATGCCTTTCAGATCCACAGAATAAAAAACCCTTATTCTTTTCTTTATTCGACTCCAATATGGTAACCAATTTCTTGTCCTTAATGAGCTTCTTCTACATACTTGTAATTGCAGCATCTGAATTGGCCTTACATTTCTGTTTTCCTTTTTCCTTAGAGGTATAAGCAATGTTTGCACTTTTTCTCTTATCCAACTTCAATCTCTCTTCCTCATGAACACAGTGCGAGATTAGTTCATTAACTGTGTATGTTTCCTTCTAATAGTTGTAACTCACCTTGAATTGTCCAAATGAAAGAAGAAGAGAATTAAGGGCCAAATAGACTAGCATATCATCTGATATAACTAGCTTATGTACCTTTAATTTTGAAGCAGTGTGCATCATTTCAAGAATGTGCTCCCTAACATTACTCTTACCATTGTACTTCATTGTGCAGAGTTTGTTTAATAGAAGACCTATTTCAGCCTTCTCATTCCTGAAAAACCTTAACTCAAGTTCCTTAAGATAATCTTTAGCAAGAGTGGAATCAAAAATCGATCCCCTAAAACTTACAAGAATGGTCTTCTGCATGACCCGAAGACACAAGCGATTTGACCTCATCTACCATGCATGTGCATTTTGTTCCTTTTCAGAACTAGTTTCAAAAGGTGCAAGTGGTTTTGCCACCTAAAACGCTATGTCCAGATCAAGGCACCCAAGGATAATCTCTAGATTATCTTTCCAATCCTTGAAATTAGAACCCGTCAGCATCGGAATGTTATTGATGCTAGTTGTAAGATCAATAATTTTTGCTAAAAAATATTCACAAAGAACTAATCAAATGACCAAATAATTATAAATAAAAAATCAAAATAAGGTATATTCCATCTACCATGTATCTTCAAATAATAAGTTCTCTTTGAAGTCAATCATTATTCTAAGATAAATAGGTATAGCAATTGAATATAAAAGTCCATTTGATGTCAATTAGTCAACCTTCCTTTAGGCTGACTAACTAATTGCATCTAAAACTCAAGAACTATTACCCATTCATTACCACAAGTATACACATACAATACTTGACTATTTTCTTTCCTTTGGGCCAATCCAATAACCAAACACCATATGTATATCTTCTGTGTATAAATTGGCAAATGATTAATGCCGGTATGAGAGCTTACTTTGGTAAGATGATACCTTTGTCAATCATTTTCCAAAATATATCTTAATCTGAAGCCTTCATAATGACTTGATATTATCATTGGCAAAAATTTATTTAAAACATGACTTAGTACAAACTTATTAATTCTTCAAACAATTAATTGACAAAATAATCATTTGAACAAAATCCAAAGTCAAGTTTGGTTTAATCAAATTATTGTATACTCTGTTATGGTTCGGAAATAATTGTAACAGAATACCAAAATAATGGATATGTAAAAATACAAATCAGAATTGAGTAGTGCTTAATTTGAATAATTTGACCATTAATAATAAATAATTTGAATTAAGAAAAATTATATTATTACATAAATATTCGTCTTAAAAGTTTCCAAATAGAATGAACTTTATGTTCAGAAAAATTATTCAAAAATTTATAGTTATTAATTTTCTTAAAAATTTCCAAACCATAAAAATTCGAACCAAAATCAAAATTTAATGGTTCAACTAGAGTTGACTCTGATACCAATTGATCAATCTATGTATATTGCATAACCATACTACAATTCATAAATCCTAAATTTACCATGATCTTCTAGTGAAATTTTAATATTTAATTCTAAATTACCTTGGTTTATAGCCATGATCTTCCAGAGAAACACAATCACCGATGATCATTGGAAGCCTTTAGATCTCGAAGTAATCTCTCTCAAGTCCGATGTAGAGAGCAAGAGAGGCGGCAATGATAACGCTCTATTCTGTACAAGGAGAGATACCCAAATTGTAAGTTCTTAACAAGAAAAACCTTTTTCTATATTTGTTTGTTTTCTGTGTATTTTTAATATATATATATATATATATATATATATATATAGAGAGAGAGAGAGAGAGCTTAACTATATTATCAAAGAGAGACGAAGAGACGCTAGTAGAAAGAAAAAAAACGCCTCTAAATTTCAAGAGATGATCTATAATTTATTTCTTTATTTAGTATTTCTTTATTGAATTCTTAGCAAATTCAAATTTTGAATTCAGAACTTATCTATATTGATATTTTCTTATTAGATCCTTAGTATATTCAAATTTTGAATTCATAACTTGCCTATATGAAAATTTTCTTATTGGATCCTTAGTAGATTCAAATTTTGAATTCAGAATTTGACTATACGGCAATTTTCTTATTAGATCCTTAGCATATTCAAATTTTGAATTCAAAACTTGTGTATATGAGTATTTCTTTATTTATAATAAATTGTCATATTTAATGGTGTTCTCCAAGGACAAATAGTATAATTGTATTATTTCTAAACTTTATATAATTTAGACCATCATTAAATTATAAAGTTATTAATATGCATTATACACATTAAAAGTTCCACTTCTCATGATACATATTAAACTCGATAAATAATACTTAATTTAAGCATTTCATAACTGATCTAATTAAATATTTGACAATCTATTATTCAATATATATTAATATCACATATAAGTCCATATATATTATAATTAATTGAAATTAATTCCTACTTAAATAAGTTATAAAATATTTTCACATGATATATCATAATATATAATATGATATGAAATATATTATAGTATAATAAGTCTCTTATTTAATTATTAAATAGATTCTTTAAAGTTTCAATAATTCCCTAATAAATTGAGCATTTATTTATTATAGATAAAGTTAAGTTTTAAAACCAAAATATTACCAAATTTTTCTTGAAATTACATAAATTTATCATAATTTGGTTTAAAAAAAGGTGATTTCTAATGCATTTCAATGTTAGTAACCGAAAATTTTCGTAATTTGAGCAAAAAAATTGAAATTTTCATCTATGCATGTCAACGTTTGTTACAGGAATATTCGGCTTTGATTCAGTTACTCCCTCTCTTTCCTTCAAATTTTATGATGTGCTCCTTTAATTGAATCCATTGAAAGTTATAATAAAAATGTAAACATGTTTATGAAAGGATTATTATCATAAATATCCCTGAGGTTTTGTGTTTCTTCAAAATTATCCCTTAGCTTTATTTAATATCAAAACTACCCTTAAACGTTATCGACGTTATATCTCCGTTTAACTTTAGGGGCAAAATGGTAATCTCACCCTTATACATATATCACTCTTCTTCGCGTCACTCTTCTTCTTCACGCAAAAACCTTTCTCTTCTTCTTCACAGAAACTCATTTCTTCTTCTCCTAGCCTCACCGCCACACTTCTAGCCTCCAGTCGCTTGTTCACACCATTCCCCATCTGACGACTCATTCCAAATTTCAAACCTCACGGATATCCTTCCAGCCCACCAAATCCTCGTCGTTATCGCAAATACCCCCCGTGAACGACGCTTCACGAACCCATTATTTCACCCACCAACTCCTCGCTGGTTTCGCAACTCCCTCGCCGTTATCGCAACTCCCTCACCCTTATCGCAAATACGCGACTCATCTTCACGCGAAAATTGAACGTATCACCTGCTGCCCTAACACGTCCCATTGTTACAATATAACAGGTATAAGCTCATTAATTTCATATTATTTCATATATATTCTATATTTGGTTCGTTTGGATAAAAATTTATTTTTTACGCACACTTGCATATATTGGAGTAGAATATCGTTTCACATATTTGATTTTGTATTTCATCTTTTTTTAATTTGTATTTTAGAACCCATTTTTAACAATATCCTGCTTGTATTGATGATATATAATATGTATTTCGTAACCCATTGTATAGCAAATATTGCTCGACATTCTAGTTGTAATGTTTTTTCTTCCAAGTAGGCCGATCGCTTGTATGATTTTGAAGAACCCAATGGGTATTTTTGAAGAATAGCAAAACCTCAGGGTATTTTTGAAGAATAGCAAAACACTCAGAGTATTTGCGATAAAATTACATATTTTCACCATAGTATTTGTTTAGGGTTTATATTTTCAGGTGCTTTGTTTTTGAGACGATATATAAAAAAATCAGATTGTGATGAAGATGTTTTCAACAATTATGATTTAACATAATAATGCTTATAAAAATACTTTTGTTTGTTATATAGGAGATAAAAATGAGTTGAATGGGCTAGTGTGTATGTTCATCTATTTGGTGAAGTTAGATGGGCTGGTCATATACTACGATGAATATAGTCTCATTTGTTGCTTCCATGATGCTAAAAAGGCCATTATGAATGAGGGATTGACACTTAAAAAAGAAGACTTTAGGATTGAAGCAAATAAAGTTGATAGTGATGAACGAAGTGTATTAAAAACCGATAATGAATTACATGAATTGATGAACGATTATAGGGATAATAAAAAGCAAAGGCTAGACTTGTTTGTAGAATTTAATCCTTTGGAAGTGGTTTTCTCACCCCCCATGTTAGAATATCAGAGTTTCAAGAAAACACGAGCTATATTACCAAACAAATCACAAAATGAACCACCTTTTGAACCAACAAATGAACCACCTCACTTTGACATTGATGAACTTCACCTTGACTCATTTGAGCCATTCCCAACTAGTAATAGCCAAAACGAGGGTGAACCTTCAAGGAATTGTGAAAGATTGAAAAAATATAAAGCAGGAATAGTTGTTGAAGTTGAAGATGAACATTATGATGGAGATGAGAAGTTTTTTTTGGAGTAGTGATGAGGAAGATCCTGATTGGTACGATGACATCGAAAGAAATGATGAAGAGGATGATGAAATTTACGATACCGATGATAGTCTTCAGACTTTGGGGATGAAAAATTTCCATCATATCGTTGATACCGACTCGAGAAGATTCAAGTAGGAAAAAGTGCTAAAAAAGTCAGTTGTCAATATGAAAATAGGGAATTTAAGAGAAGAAGTGATGGTAGCATTGAATTTAATGTCGGAGATACATTTAAGGATGATAAAGAGTGAGGTCTAGACCTATTGTGAATTTATTTGAAGAGGCTAGAAGAAAATTGATGCGGCTAATAGTGAAGAGGAATTAAGAGGCTTTGAAGTGGACTACCACTTTTCCACCAAATGTAATGAAATACATTCTTCAAAGACAAGAAGAAGGAAGAGTTTTAAAGGTCTTGTATGCTGGAGATGGAATATTTGAAATATTGGATAGTTGCAACATGTTGTTTCATCTAAATAAGTGAGCATGTAGTTGTTATGGGTGGCAATTGAGTTGTTTATCTTGTAAGCATGTTGTTTCTTGTATTATGGATAGAAGGTATAAGATCAAGGACTACGTAGACATCCATATTTTACAAAGGCTTCGTTTTTGAAGACATATTTCTCTTTGATTCATCCTGTTCCATCCGAAAGAGGAGTTATGATCCTCAGTGGCAACAAATACTTCCACCAATTTATAAACCAAAGAAAGGAAGACCACCAACCGAGAGACATAGAAGCTTAACGAACCAGAAACATAAGAGGCCACAAGGATTGAAATGTGGATATTTACATCAATTTGGGTCATAATCGTAGGACATGTAGGGAGAAGTTAAAGGAATTCAACTAATGAAACTCAGGTAAAATTATAACTATTCATTTATTAAATATATTGGGTTAATTATATTAAACTTTAAATTGTTTATAGGAAACAACTTCAAAGAAGGTGGTCAAGAAAAAGCAAAACAAAAGAACTAATCAAATTCAGTAATGTATTGTATAACACATTCATTATGCATTACTTCTTATACCATAAATTTATTTATTGTTCGTATGAATCGTGATAGATAAGTGGTGATGCAATCAACAAGAAGCAAAAATGGGAGAATCAACAAGTCAAAGTGAGCCTTGAAATTGGGGCTTTGATTTGTTTTATAATTTTTATTTTAAAATGTGTAAGTAAATGGAACAATGAATATGATTTGGAAGGAAATCTTTTGTAACTCAAAGTTCATGTATACACCAGGTTTTGGGGGACATGATATGAACTTTGTAGTTTTTTGTGTATTTAATTATTATATCAGGGGTATTTCGATAAAGTTAAATTAATTATAATATCAGGGGCATTTTTGAAGAAAAATAAAACTTCAAGGGTATTTGTGATAATATTTTTAACGGTAATATTCAAAAAGCTATATAGGTAAGGGTAGAAAAGACTTTATCAAATATTGATGTGATTTTTTACAGTTTTTTTATGCTTCTGTTAAATGATAAGGGTATTTTTGAAGATATCTTAAACCTCAAGGGTATTGTAGTTTTTATTTTAAACGTTAAGGGTATTTTTGAAGATATTAAAAACCTCGGGGGTATTTTTGATTTTTTCCCGTTTATGAAATGAGTGGTATATTTAGGATTTACATATGATATATATATAATAAAAAATAATTTTAATTATTTTTTAGTTATTATTGATTTTTAATTGAAAATAAGTTATATAAATTTTATTTTAATAAAAATATGTTTAAATTATTAAATTTTATTGATATATTAAATATTTAAAACTTAAAATTTAAAAATTAAGTTATATTTTTATTTTATGTATTAAATTATCTATAACTTTATAAATATTATAATTAAAAATTTATTTATCAAACCAGTGCATACATCCGCATATGTATGAAATTGTATGGAAATGAGATGAGACTTTAAAATGGATAGGTTTCCTTTGCATATAATTTCCAAATTTAGATATCAATCACATCATTATTTATTATTTAACGATGATTTTATTAGCAATAATTACGCTACTTATTAATATATAATATATTTATAATTAATGTGTTACAATAAACTTTTTCCTTTTAAAATAAAATAAAATTTTATATTATCACCTAATTTATAAATACAATTTTTATTTTATATAAACATATATTTTTTTTCTTTGTATATAAAAATTATTTTTTCTTCATATAATATAAAAATATATTTTTTACATGTTTAAAAATATAATAATCATATTTTTAAAAATAAAATTATGTAAATAATTATATTATTTAAAAATATTGAGATGTAAAAATAATTATTCAATCAATAAATTCTTTTAAAAATTTACGTTTTCATTATAAGGCTCCAGATATTTTATTTTTGGTAATTAAAAATGAAAACAATAAAAATAATATCTTTCAAATCATATATTTCAAAATTGTCACCCACTGTTCATGTACAAAACTATTACAAAATCACATTCATTACCTATGTTCCGTCAAAAATAATATCCCATAAAATTAACACACAAATATAACCCTAAACTCTAAACCGTAAATCTCAAATTTCTAAACCTTAAATCCCTAAATCATTAAATCTCAAATCTCAAAACCCTAAACTCTGTTTAGAAAAGTAATAATTTTAATAATATATTTTCTTTTTAAGTAATAATTATTTAGAAAAATAATGATTTTAATAATGTATTTTGTTTGACGAAAAAATAATAATTAAATGATATTATTTAAACTTTACTAATATAAGGGTATTAAGGTAATTTACAATTTTTTCCATTTCATTCCAGTAGCAAACCAAACACTGTAATACTGATTACTTCTTTGATTCTAGTAATCAAACCAAACAATATTGTTTCCTTTCCATTCCTATTCTGATTTTATTCTATGAATCAAACGTCACCTAATTGTTTTGTCTATTATTAATTTAGTAGAATTATTATTCCATTTTCATACCCATTGTGTATAAATTTTTTTTCCAATTTTACCCTCAAATTCTAAATCATAAACCCTAAAACACCTAAATCCCTAAAATTTAAATCTTTTTTTCAATTTTGATTATGTAATATTATATATTAATATTATGAATCAACAATAGAATTTTATTACCATATATTAATATTTGAGTGTTATTTTGCAAATAATACGAAGAAAAAATATCAAAAATATTATTTCTTATTTTTAATATTTAATATTAAATAATATTTTAAGTAATAATTATTTTAACAAATAATAATTTTTAATAATATATTTTATCTGACTAAAAAAATAATAATTAAATAATATTATTTAAATTTCACTATATATAGAATTACTAAGATAATATATAATGTTTTTAATTTTATTTTAATTTTAAATTAAACGCTTAAATATTGATTCATTATTTGATTTGATTAAATCAAATGTTACAATAATAATACTATTTCTTTTTTTATTATGTTAACAAAACGTGAACTGAAAAGTATATTTTTTACAAAATAAAATATTCCTTTTATTGTTTTTTAAATTAATTTCATATTATATTAAATCAATTAATTATTATCTAAAAATTTTAACTTATTATTAAATTATTTTTTTAATTTAACCTATATTTTTAACTTACTTTATATTTATTAATTTTAATTATTATATATAAAAAAAGTAAACAATAAAAAAATAATTATAACATCCTTTAATATCGCACTAAGTGATATGTATTATATCAAATTTAATACAAGACTATTTATCATGCTATATCTCGTCCTGAGCAACTTTTAATACAAGAGTTGCATCATTTTGGTGAACCGAGCATTATTATGTTTTTTTTAAACATGTATCGCCTTTCCCGCATTAAGCATCATGTAGTAGTGGCTTAGATTCGATTTAATGGGATGATGCAACTAAAATAAATAATATCGATCATACTCATCTGGCAGTCTTCCCTTGAGTTGAAGATAGCATAAAGAACAAAATCATGGTCATCAATTACATAATCTCATGAAAACTTTGATTTTCTATTACAAACCAGGTAGCACAAGTAATGCAGTGATAAAGACTAGTGTCCCCAAACATACAATTTTATTAGTGAAGTAGCTCAATCAATTTGCTACCAACGGATAGGGGTATGCGTGTTTTGAATAAACTGTGGCATCATACAATGTTGCTGCTGTTGCTGCCAATTTTGCAATCCTTCATTTTCTTCCACCATTCTGTCGAATTTTAAAGTAGGACCACCATTGCAATTGACACTATTTTCTTCTGTATCCATCATATCAACCTCTTCGGCTTCCATGGGTATTAAAGAATCAACTGCTTCTTCCTCTCGCCTTGGAGTCGACCAATAACCAGATGCAACCCACGGAACAACAGCCAAAAAATCATTCGAAGCATCTGCTGTATCTCCTTTGCTCTTTTCATCCTCTATCAGTTTCAAAGATTTTGAATTCCTCAATGAAAATATATGATCTACCAATAGGGAGAAAAAAGAAGAGAATGATATATTAGATAAATAGACGATAGCCATATCAATCATATAAAAATCATATGATCAACTTCAAAATATCACTCAACTTGATCCTAACATCAAAGTTCATTAAGACTTTTGCTTCTGATAGCCTAGTCATATTAAGAATCTAACACATACCCCCAAATCATAAAGTAGAGAAGCCATACTCTTGAATTCTTTGAAATGAAATCAGTGTACCAATTCATCCATTTATTGTTCTCAATTTATCAGTGAAACAATAACAATATTTATAACCAAATAACTGTATAAAATTATTACTGCAGATCATTCAAGAGCACATAGATCACCACATTATGTAACAGAAATTACTAAATCTTACAAAGAAAGGCTACGCAGGCAACAAATTTCAGGTTCATAAACACACTACCTCTTTTACTAGTAGCGAAATTAAAAGTGAATGTCTAATTGGAAGCATAAGATTAGTTACCTTTAAAACTGGGAATCAAGTCAGAATTAATAATCATAGAGAATTCGTTTGAAGATGGCGATTTAAAGAAGGTTGTTTGTGTTGGATTGTAAAGCACAAGAGCTTTCTCATTATAAGCATCGCCCATAGGCATCGAGTTAGCAGGTAAAACGTCAGTTTGCACCGTTGTAGAGCCAATCAAGTGTTGGTCATGTGAAAGTGTTCCACTAAAAACCAGAGGAACATTGCTATTTGTATCTTCATTTGAAATTGGAACCAAATCAGCATCCTTCAAATTTTCATAGAAACACACATCAAAATCCAAAAATTGCAACGATTTCAGATTCAGCATAGTATGAAATTCATAAAAGGAAGACATCATATGAATGATTATCAACTTTGGGAAGTAAAATATGAAAATTTATTCAAGTACATCATATTTAGTAAGATAAAGTTAATTTAAGAGGATAAAGGGAGAAAGAGAAGATTGGGAACGTACCAGTCTCCTGGTTTTGGCCGAAGGAGAAGAACAATTAGATGGAGATAATTCCTCGTATATATTTTCGAAATCTTTGCGTTTCATGTTTCAATTTTGTGGATACCGATTAAACGGAAGTGCGAGATGGAAAGTGGAAACCCTAATGAGATTACTTGTTCGGATGCTAAAGTCGCAACCCTCGTTTGTTCACTTTTTCGCGCTTCTTCTGGAAATTTCTAGCTCCTAGTCCTTACCCATGAGAATATTTATATAATGCGTGTATGCATCTCTAGGAAAAAGTAAACTGAAGGTAGGATTCAACAATTATATCTCCCATCTGATTACACATTTATTTTCGAGTATTTAAAAAACATTTAGCTGTAAAAATCATTATTAGCAAAATATGAAATACGTATTATTTGAAGAAATGTGTGTATAAATGTAATATATATTTTATATAAAAATTGACATAAAATATAGATATAATTAAGAGTATGTAATTCATTTAATTTTAAAATATATATTATAAAAAATGTGATAATAATAGATATATATTTTTTATAATATTAAGATATTATTTGATTTTATTATAATAATATAAAATATCAATAATAATTCATAACTTAAGATTAGTTAATAAAAAATATTAATTTAATTTATTTTTAGAGTTATTTATTAAATGATGAAATAAAATTTATTTACTTACTCTTCGAATCATAAATTTAAACTATAAAGTGTTGATTTGATTTAAAAAAATTTCTTTCTTTATTTAATATATATTTTATAATAATTAATTTTATTATCAAATAATTAATTTATATATTTAGATTATAGAATTTTTTTTAATTTTATGTGAATCGAGAAAATAAAATTTTAGTATTTTAATGAATTATAAAAAAAAAATAATTTTATATAGTTTATTAATACTTCTTTTATATATCTTGGATAGTAAAATAATAATAAACGTATTTATTGAGAAAATATATATATTTATTTATTAGATGAAAACATATTATTTATATTTAATATATTTTTGTAATATGTAATGCAAATTCATAGGATGTTTGAAAATTAATGTGAGTGATCAAGCATCAAAGATTGAACTAGAAGCATTGTATACGAAGATTGGAATGAATTCGACATAGCTCGATCTATCGAGGAAAGAGTCGATTGCACATTGATCGAAGAGTTTCTACCCAAATTTTAGATTCTCAATTTTCAAGAATTGATCGATGGAGTAAAGGGTCGATCACTCGAGCTTGTAAGTTTTGACATGAAATAATGAACATTGGTATGCGAATCTATATATAAGGGCTTGAAATTGAATGACATTTTGGTAAAAGACCAAGGGAGATTGTATAAGACCTTTAGTGCCCTAGAATTCATTTGTGTGAGATCAAGAGATTTAAAAGCTTAAGAGAAAGAGAGGCAAGGGATAAATATGATTTTTTTCCATTGATGGTGGTGAGAAAGCTTAGTATTTCTTGGATAACTTTTTGGGTGTAAGCTTCTCTAAGGTATTCTTTTCTTCTATCCAATCCATTATTAATCTAAGAATTAAAGTGCATCTCCATTGAGGGAATGCGAGATTTTGGGTATGTTCTTGAGACTAAAAGGGATTAGGTGATGCTTCTATGATGATGATAGTAGATGATTGTAATCATATTTGATTCATAGTGGAATATTGCTTAAGTGCTTAGGTTGTGAATGTAAGCTTCATTATTTTGGAGATGAATCACATTAAATATTGTGTGTTGTTGTATCTCTTTCTTTGCTCGTATTTATTCCATGTCATTATATTGGTGTAGTTGCATTTGGGCTTGTTATTTATCAATTGGTTTCCATTTGGTTCTCCTTATCTCATTTTTTGATTAGGTAACAATCGGTTTATTGGATGACTCCATTTTATATGGGCCTTAAAAAGACTCAGTATAATCACAACAGATTGGTATCGGAACTCAAGGTTTTAACTTTGTAGTGGTTTGTGTATAGTTAAATTCTGTGGTTTGTTGTGGAGTCTTATTTGGTAGGAGTTTTGTGAAGGTTGATGAAAATTTATTTGAAGATTTCTTCGGTGTAATCAATTATGAGTAAAGTTAAGATAGGAAAATGATATGGTTCCAGTGACTTTCACATATGGAAGGCAAAGATGAAGAGCATCTTGATTCAACAAAAAATAGCGCAAGCCTTAGAAAGTGATCTAGAGCTTCTGGATGGTTTACCAATTTTCAAAAGAAGGAATTGGAGGCAACCACTTATGCCTTAATTTATTTACACTACATAATGATGTGATTTGTAAGGTGCAAGGTGGGGTGACTGCAAATGGTATATGGAAGAAGTTGGACAAGATATACGTGCAAAAGATGATGTCTCGGAAGTTCTATTTGGAGAGGGTTTTAGTGATTACAATCTCACCCATTTTCTGTTACACAATCTACCAGAGTCGTATCGTGAACTAAAGACGGGGCTCAAGTAAGGAAGCTCTAAAATATCTTTAGAGCAAGTGTTCTTTCACTTGAGAACATAAGATTTGGTGTTGAAGATAGAAGGACTACATCTTAGTAGTAGTGATATAAGTGATGCATTTTTTACTCGTGGTCGGTGAAGTGATAAAAGCAAAGAATTGAATGATAAGGTTCACTCTCGGTCTATATCTCAAGAGCAAAGAGGAATGTACGGTGTTATTATTATCAAAAATATGGTTACATTAAAAGAGATTATCCATAAAGCATATGACTCAAGACAAAAGCATTAAGCAATGTAAAAACTTTAATGGTGGATGAGAAGCCAAGTTGTGAATATGTCAAAGCACTTACAATTTTGATAAATAGTGAAAATTTTGGCACATAGGTTTTGGACTCGGGGTGCACATACCATTTTACACCTCATATGAGAAGGTTTGTTAAGTACAAATTACTAAAGTATGGTGTTACAAATTTGCTAGATAATCGTTAGTGTGAAACTGTAGGCATTGACATAGTACATCTTTGACTACATGATGGTTCAATGTTCATCCTTAGGAATGTGTTACATGTTTTGGAGTTAAAGAATAACTTTATCTCCTTAGGTATATTGGATAGCATGTGCTTTAGTTTCAAAAGCAAATTCGGTCAAATTAAGGTGTACAAAGGCTTATTAGTGCTTTATCGTGGTGAGTAGAGGAATGAGTTGTATATTTTTAATGGTGTTTGATAACTCTATGAAAGTAGAGTCATTATCTTACTTTTTTACTTAATATTTACTTGTTTTATTCAATAAATAGTATTTTGGGGCTAAAAATATTAAAATATCAACTTTTTAGTGAAAAAAATGTGAAAATATAATTTTTTGAGATTTTTTTGGAATTTTTAATGCATGACCAATTAGAAGCTGTTACTTAGCTTGCGACACAAGAATATGAGCTGATTGGGAAATCCACGTGTCAGCACAACATTCAATTCAAGTTCAAAGAGCAATAAAACCTTCACACTATGTGTCGTCATGCAATTGCTCCCTATGTTCCATCAGTGTCCCACACCATTCATTACTATGAATCACGTTACACCAAGTGGTGCTGACTCAGTATGCATTGACTCATATAGGTCTCCTATGCCACGCATCGCGCTCTGATTTTCCAGTGAATTTTATGTGTCACATGTTGCGTTGTGATTAGTTGGCGCTGTTGATTTTTCTTGTTTTGATCTCAACCCTTGATCTGAAATTGATCTGATGGTCTAGATTGCACCTGAGCTATATTTAAGCCCTTAATCACCTCCACAAACCCTAATGAGCTGCCATTAGCATAATTTTGATCAGTTTCGGTAGCTAAAAAGAGAGAAAAATATAGAAAAATTCAAAAGGAGATACAATTTTGGTGTAGATTCAAGAAAAGATTAGCTCTACAATTTAATAGATAGATCGTATTTTTTATTCTACTCTTTTATTTATCAATTTTCATGTCTTTTTTAATGAAAAATATGAGCTTTATCAACACAATTATGTGTAGTTAATTTATTAAGTTAGGGAACTTATGAACCCAATTTTCACCATGTGATGATCTAATATTTTACCCAAATTATAATTTTAATTTAGTTATATTATATAATCTGATTTTTATGCTATTAATTGTTTAGCCAACAATTTATCTATAGAGGTAGTTAAATAGATTTGAGAGAATTATTTAATTGTTTGTCTTGATTAAATAACATACATAGTTTCTAGGCGTAGATGTATGATTCTTATGTATGTGATCCATAATTAATGAACTTAATGAGTAGTATGCAATTTAATTGACAACAGAGTGTGATTAAATTAATTACTATATGATGTGTAGTTTACTTGAGAGAGTAATACATGCTAGGTTATATTCAATTGATCATATAATTAATTGAAAATTATATTGGGAGGATTTTAGCAATTCAAATATTTAGAAAATTTGGGGATTAAATATTCCTAGATATTTTCTCATATATCTTCTTAGTTACCAAAACAGAGTTAATTAATTATTGCTATTTACTTTTAGTTATTTTAATTTTTCTTTTTTAAAATATGAAAACACAAAAAAATGATTTTTATTTTTTAGTTTTAATAATTAGTTTCTAATAAAATAATATATATGGAAACGATATTTTCTTATCATTATATTACTTGTTGTACTATGTATACTTGTGTATTCATTGCACGCACTTCGTGTGTGACAATCAGTGTTGCAGATAATTAATATGATATAGGTACCTATATTGAAGTGGATGTGAACTAGTGGCATAAGAGGTTAGGTCACATTAGTGCTCGATGATTGAAGAAACTAGAAAAGAGGAAATCTCGTAATGACAGATTGGTTAATAGGATGAGTTTTTGTGATCATTGTAAAATTAGCAATGACAAGTCTCATTCTCTTTGGCAAGGTGCAAAGGAGATAACATATTGGAATGTGTGCATATTTTATAGGACGAAGTATCTTATTAATAAATGCCCATCAATGCCTCTTGACTTCAAGGCACCCTAAGAAGTGTGGATTGGATGTCTAGTGAAATACGACCATATGAGTGTGTTTGGTTGTGTTGCTTATCCGAGTAGTGTTGATGGTTAAAGGCTCTGGTATGATGATAGTAAGAAGTACATCATCAATAGGGATATAACATTTGAAGATGATGTGATGTTTTCACAAGTTGGTTCCGGGGATTCCATTAGCTCACCAAGTTTGGGCAAACGAGTTTGTCGAATGTACGCAAATAAATTAAGTGGAGATGCATAGACAATTGAAAGAGAGACTTAGTAATGATGGAGAATATTCTTAAAAGAATACAGAGATAGTAATCTATAATGCGCCAATCGATCCATCTGAGCTAGTTGGTGATTGCTTAATAGCAAAAAATTGAGTTCATTATAACAAAGTGGCTCATCAAAAGTTAGACCTTGCATATGTATTCTATGTAGAGTCGGTGATTTTGGAAGATGCTAAGAGTAGGGAGGTGATGAGTGCTTATAAAACACTAAAATTACCATGATTTAATGTACTTTAATTGATTAAATAAATTTATATTTGTATGATTTTATCATATTTTATATAAATTTGGATTTTCAGAATCACAAGTAAGGACAAAACTGCCAAGTCCCATGCATTCCCATGTCGAGTCCCGAACGCGCCAACTCATGTCATGCTCATCGTGTAGCAAATACCGCGAGCACCAGTGCTCATCCTACCACATATACCGCATGCGTTAGTGGCCACACACGTGTGCTAGCTTGTTCAAACATGTCCAAGACTAATTTTTGAGATATTTTTTCATTTTTTAGCCTTTTAGTCACCTATAAAAGGACCCTATCCCCCAATCTCAAAACACACATATTCTCAGCTCTTTTCTCTCTCTAGAAAGCTTAGTTAGTTCTTTTTTAGTTTTTTTAGTTTTAAAGTTCTTCTCTTTTTAAGAAAAACTAGTTATGTTTTTTTGTAAATTTCTAGTTTTTGATTCAATAAATAGAAATACAAATCTGTTTGGAGGTTTTCCAGAAACGTAATAAGCATTAAAGTTTTGTAAGGATTCTTTTGAGGTTTAATTTTAAAATGAATTCTTTACAATTATTTTTATGTTTTATTCTTATATGTTATATTTAATTTGTTTGTGATTAATTTTAACATAGTTAGCTGTTTGTAAATATGATATAATAATAACGTTGTTATGCTTGCTAAATATTAAATAGGTAAAACATTTCTATAAAATAAATTGATTTTATTTTTATTCACGATTTTTTATTAAGGATATTAGAGATAAATTTATTATTTTTCATCAAAAATTTAAATCTGAAACTTAGATTTTAATGTTTAATTATCCGGTTTAGTTTAGAGTAGTACTATTTTATTTGTTGGTACAATTTCTTGGTAGTTAGAATGAAGCTCTATTTAAAAAAAATTATAAGAATTATTATTCGAAAATGTATTGATAACACATTTTCAGTAATGGGTTTAAAACTTGAAAGTTAGTACTTGGATAATTAAATTATTAGCTTTAATTTGGACATTTTTAATAAAGTTTAAAATGTCTAATCCTACCAAATGTGACATTTAAATTATTCATTTTTAATCTTACAAAAAAGGAATTAATTTAATTAACCAAATTAATTATCAACCCACACATAGATGTTAATTGATTTGTTTAATTAACAAAGAATATCAAACCCCACCAAAGGTGTTAAAGAATTAATAAATATCAATTTATATAAAAAAAGAATTAATAAATATCAATTTATATCTTTAATAACCTAAATAATATGAGCAAGTATAATTAACTTAATTATTATATCCATAAATACTCCATTTTTATGAATGATAAAAATTTGTATAATAAATTAAAAAGCATATATATTCCTTCTTTAGATCGACCTTGGGAGTATGTGTCGTTTTATATAAAATGATTCGTGCACTTGTGTACATGGTTCTACTCTCTAAAAAAATATGTTGAAAAATCTCTTAAAAAATAGAGAGATAAAGAATATATAGTATAATCTATATACTGCAACTTTTTTTGCCTTAAACATTTGTGAGAGTTGGTTAGTACAAAAGAAATATAGGAAATAATTCCCTTAGAAGTCATTGCATTTATTTTTCCTACACTTCTAAAAGGCATATATCTTGATTTTGCTTAATAAGTTTGATTGATGCATGGAAATAATATATGTGATATCTTTACAATTTATACATTCGATTCATTTCATGAGATCAAAGTTATGCACTATTTTGAGACTTTCTTCTTTTATAAGTATGAGGACTTATTAGTTCATTTCTAAACATAAATTCTATTTGCATACGCCTTAGTATGAGTGCTTGAACCCATAGAATTCAGTGAATTGAGAGTAGGGGTGAGCATCGGTTCGAAACCGTAAATTTTAGGTCAATCCGAATCCGATCCGATCCGAAGCAAATTATGAATTATTCAATCCGAATCCGATCCGCTGTACATGTCAATCCGAACAAATCCGAAACCGCTAATTTTAAGTCAATCCGAATCCGATCCGATCCGATCCGAAAATTATTTAAACAAAAAATTATTCAATCCGAAACTAATCCGTTGTACATATCAATCCGAACAAATCTGAATTTGCTAATTTTAAGTCAATCCGAATCCGATCCAATTCGAAAATTATTAAATCCGAAATTTTAATTTAAATCTATTAAAAAAATTACATATAATAAAAAAATCTAAAATAAAAATATTTTTCATACAAATTAAAAAAGTAAGTGACATCATGATTAAAAATAATTCAACAAAAATAATCAAAAATAAAAAATTAAACATTAATTACATAATTTAACTCCAAATATACATAGTAATAATTTAACTCCAAAAAATTAAATAGCAATTACATAAATTAACTTCGCTCTACGAATATTAATAACAACAACTCTTTTTGATAATCATTCAAGGTTTAAGTCACAATACCATCAAGAATATCACGCACAATGAAAAATTAAAAAAGTTAAAAATATACATAAATAATGAGCTAATAAACATAATAATATATATTTGATAACAAATAAATCTATATATATTTGAAATATATATTTGAAAGTTTTATGAAATATACGATTCTAGAGCTTGATTTCATCAAGTGACTCTTGGATATTAATGATTGGAGATGAACGAATCCAATTTTGAGTGCAAATCAAAGATTGTACAGTTTTAGAAGATAAGGAACTCCTGTATGGACTAATTGTACGACCACCGGTAGAGAATGCGGTCGGATGCTACGGTAGATACGGTATGGCGATACATCTCGAGCTATCAAAGACAAAATCTTAAATCTTGAGGAATGAACATTCCACCAACTTAAAAGATCAAATTTCTCATCATCCATATCAACCAATGCTTCTTGTAAGTATTTTTCCACTTGATTTGTTTTCCATAGTATGAACTTCTTTTAAATGCTTTCTCTTACGAGAAGCATAAAGTTGGAATACATCACGCTTCTAAACCAAAACCTTCAGACCCATTTCTAAAGGTTGAGAAGATTCTTACATGTTTGAGGAAAATACGCTTTATGATACTCCTCGTACATATCTTCCAAAGTTTTTTTACCGCTTTTAGAACTTCATTGAAGCCTCGATCTCATCCCCATTACACAATTCTAACAAACTTATATGTAAAGAACACTCTTTATGCCTAGGATCAAGTAAAAACGGAACCTGCAAATAACATCATATTCATTTTAGATATTCCTCACCCAATATTTGTCAAACTTTACCTTCATATCACTAGCCATCTTCATCATAATATAATCCTCGCATTTACTCCACATATCAAGTTGATCATGAATAAAACAAATACGATCAAGAAGAAATTAGAAGTCACGTATAAAGATCCGAGAAAACATTAATGTAGCCGTAAAAAACTTTCAAAAATTGGACAAAATGTCTAGCATTATCCCAATCCATTATAGTCGGAGCTTGTTTAATTTCACCTCGACAAAACTCTTGATAGTATCTGATCGATTGATCTCTAACCTTTCAAATGCTTTTTGAAAATAAGTTGCCTAATCGACATCAAATAAGTTGAATTCCACCTTGCAGTAACATCTAAACAAACAAGTTTTTTTGAGTGAGAAGTTTTTCCATTTAATGACACTCTTAAATTTTTGTAGTCTAATTGGTGATCCTCTCACATATCTTTACAACAAGCGAATCCTATTTATTGATATGTTATACTCTTTCAAACCACCTTTCAACAATTAAATTGAGAATATGTACCACATCGCATGCAAATGTTTTGATTCTAAAATTGCATTACCCCAAACCATTAACGCATTTTTCAAATAAGTAAGTGCGATATCATTAGAACTTGCATTATCAAGTGTAATACATAATATCCTATCAATTCCCCAATCTAACAAACATGCTTCAATCGCTACTGCAGAGTGTATCACCTTTATGATTTGGAACATGACAAAAGTTCAAGATTCTCTTTTGTAAATTCCAACCATTATCAACAAAATGAGTAGTTAAACCATATAACATAAATTAGACAAGATGTCCATGTATATCGATGGTAAGACATATTCTTTTACTAGTTCTATTCAACAAGCTCTTTTAATTTTACCCTTTCGATAGCATTACAAATTCAAGCAATCTCTTGCAATAGTCCACCAGAAGGGATTTTAAACAAAGGTTGTAACTCTTCAATAAACTCTCCTTAAATCCTTTCACCTTCTACGATAATAAATGGCAATTCATCTTTTATTATCATCCTTACCAATTTTTCTCTACATCTTTCGGCATTAAAACTATGAGGTCTGAAGACTTCCTTCCTTATGGAAAGCTAAAGTTTTTGTTTCTTAAGAACTTCTACCAGGAAACTTATCACGTCAATGGAAATGTGTGCAAGCAAATTTGGCGTGCAGTTGCTTGACACACTTATATTGTTTCTTACAATATTTGCATATAGCTTTGCGATGTTGCCCTACCATACATAGTAAAATGAGCCCACATTGCTTCACTACTTAGATCTAGAGGAAACTTTTTTACATTCTTCTTTGAAGCAATGCATAGGTCGTGAATTGGAGTACTTTCAGATTCTTCTTCTTGAGTTGGTTGTGTTGCACTTTCATCTTTATTTACTTCTTCAATCACATAAAGTGTATCATTATCTTTATTTAAAACCATCTGTATAGTTGTAGAAAAAAATATTAGACATTTGCAATACATAATTGTAAAAATGTGCACATAGACGCGATGGGAGTGATGTTGACATGTTTAATTTCATGTGATTTAAAATATGTATTGAACATTTATATATAATATAACTAAAACTTTAATAATACGAATGAAATGTTCAATTAACATGCACCATTTATAAAACAATATTTTATGATATTGATTTTTATAATTATGTAAATAATCATGATGTCTTACCAACGATGAAATTTGTTCCCAAGCCACGATGATCTCAATATTTTAAAAATTGTTATAGCTCAATTAAAGCATACAAAACTGCATTTTTGGGGATAAACAGCGTTTACGGCAAAAAACATCGTTTTTAGCGAAAAACATAAAACAATGTTTTATGATATTGATTTTATAATTATGTAAATAACCGTGATGTACTACAATGATGAAATTTGTTCCACGAGCCATGACGTATCTCAATATTTTAAAAATTGTTATAGCTCAATTAAAGCATACAAAATGCGTTTTTGGGGATAAATTTTTGGGGATAAACAGCGTTTTTGGCGAAAAACATAAACAATGTTTTATGATATTGATTTTTATAATTATGTAAATAACGTGATGTATTACAATGATGAAATTTGTTCCACCAAGCCAAGATAGATCTCAATATTTTAAAAGTATTTTAAAAATTGTTATAGCTCAATTAAAGCATGAAAAATGGCGTTTTTAGCGAAAAACGGCGTTTTTGGCAAAAAACTTCTATAACCGCCTTTAACGGATTTGGTGTGCCTAGATATCAAAAAGTTATATGGAATCATAAAAAAATTCATCCAAAAACGATTTCTGACAACACAAAATTATGGCCGTTCAAAGTTTTCTTATAATGTCGTCAAAAAATATAACCTTCTTGTTGAGCATGATGAAGAACAACGAGCGGCAGCAGCGGCAGCGGTGGCAGCAGCGGCAAAGAAGCGGCAGCAGAAGAAAAGCGGCAGGTGATAAGCGGCAAGCTGGAGCGAAGAAAACGAGCGGCAGCGGCAGCGAAGCAGCGAAGAAGAAGCGGCAGCCAGCCAGAATAGCAGCCAGCGAGAAGAACAGCAATGTGGCGAAGAACGTACTTGGTAGCGAAAACGAATGAAAGCTTGAAGAAAGCAATAAGCGGCGGCAGAGAAGCGAAGCGAGTGCGAAAGCGGAGCGAAGCATTACAAACGAGAAAGCAAAAAAGATGAGAGAAGCGGGGAACGCAACAGAGAAGCGAAGCGGTATGACTATAGCGAAAGCGGTACAAGTAGAGAAGCGAAGCCGGTTAATGAAGCAGAAAAATAGAGAAGCAGAAGTAGTTGCGAAGTAGAGAAGCAGTAGTAACAGAGAAGCACTTAACAATGGAGGTAGGGAGAGAGCTGGATGCAGCAGAAAAATATAGAGGCATGGAGAAAGATGGAGGCAGTAGAAAAATATATTAGGTTAGATTTTGGAGATATACGGCAACTCTTTAGGTTAGGTTAATTATATATATATATATATATATATATATATATATATATATATATATAATATATTAAATATATCGGATCGGATCGGATTATACGGATTTAAATATTTCTAATCCGAATCCGAATCCGAATCCGAGCGGATTGATAAAATCCAATCCGAATCCGATCCGATTTCGGATAGAAACCACTTAATTTGATCGGATTTTTCGGATTGATCGGATTGATCGGATATTTTGCTCACCCCTAATTGAGAGTATTGACTTGTGAGGAGTATAGTCTAATTAAATTCTGATTCCTAACATTGAAATTAGGTGAGGTGAAAGCGAAATATTTTTTATTAAAATATGAAGTGATTTTTGATTAATTATTATAGTAAATCAGAAATGTTTAATAAATTAAAATTAAATTATTTTACTTATTCTACTTGTTTTTTTTAGTTTAATGTTTGTGGGTATAATTACTGAAAATCCTTACTAGACTTAAACTCGTGCACTAGGGCAACCTAAGGGTTTAAAGGCTTGTTGCATATGCTAAATGCAATCGTGTCAATCCACAAAAGTGATTCATGATAGTTTAATTTTTAGCTTTTACCACTTTTCTTGCTAAGGGACTAGCAAGAACTAGTTGGAGTTGTGATGAATGCTTAAAAAGTACTAAAATTACCATGATTTAATTTACTTTAAGTAATTAAATAGATTTATATTTGCATGATTTTATCATATTTTATATAAATTTGCATTTTCAAAATCACAAGTATTTTTATTATTTTTATTATTTTTCAGGTATTTTTGCTTCAAAAACAATTTAAAGACTAAAAAATGGAAAAATGGACAAAAATGCCGAGTCACGCACACGCCATGCTGAGTCCCACTCATGGAAACGCATGTCACGCCCATCCTGGGCACTTGCTGCAGATCCTGTGTGCGTCAGCACCTATCTTGCAGCAAATCCCGCGCGTGCCAATGTCTACACACGCGTGCTAGCCTGTCCAAATGCATCCAAGACCAATTTTTGAGATATTTTCCAATTTCTAGCCTTTTCTTTACCTATAAAATGACCATTTCCCCCAATCTCAAAACACACAATTTCTCAATTCTTCTATCTCTAGAAAGTTTTCTTAGTTTTTTTTGTTTTAAAATTATTCTCTTTTGATAAGAACTAGTTATGCTATTGTAAATTTCTAATTTTTTATTCAATAAACGAAAATGCAAATCTGTTTAGAGGTTTTTTAGAAATGAGATTAGCATCAAAGTTTTGTAAGAATTATTTTGAGATATAATTTTAAAATGAATTATTTACAGTTATTTTTATGTTTTATTATTATAAGTTATATTTAACTTTTTGTAATTAAATTTAACATGTTTGGGTGTTTGTAAATATGATATAATAATAATGTTGTTATACATGCAAAATATTAAATAGGTAAAACATTTCTATAAAATAAATTTATTTTATTTTTATTCAATATTTTATATTAAAGATATTAGAGAGAAAATATTATTTTTTATTGCAAACTTAAATATGAAAATTAGAGTGAAACTTTATTTTAAAAGTTTTTATAAGAACTATTATTCAAAAATGTATTGACAACATATTTTCAGTAATGGTTTCAAAACTTGCAAGTTAGTATTAGAATAATTAAATTATTAGATTTAATTTGGATACCTTCAATAAAGTTTAAAATGTATGACCCTATCAAAGTTGGAATTTAAATGGTTTATTTTCAATCTCTTAGAAAAGAGAAATTAATTTAATTAACCAAATTAATTATCAACCACACCCATATATGGTATTTATATAAAAAAAGAGAATTAATAAATATCAATTTATATCTTTAATAACCTAAATAATATGAGCCAACATAATTAACTTAATTATTATATCTATAAATACTCCATTATTATGGATGATAAAAATTTGCATAATTGTTTATTGAATTCCATATCTATGTTTATTTTTTTATGTTATTAGATTAGGAAACACAAAAAAATCAAAATACCATGATAGGATGTTTATGATTTAATTTTGTTTTTAAAAGTTTTAATAATAAATTAAAAACCATATATATTCATTCCTTAGATCGACATTGGGAGTATACTTGTCATTTCCTATAAAATGATTCGTACACTTGTGAGAGTTTTACAAATATAAAATCAAAGTATTTGTAAATTTGATATTGCTAACCTGATATCAACTTTGTTCATCAGAAGGATACCTACATATGGCATGTTGCCATATATGATAAAAAGAGATCTTTGTATGATAATTAAACACATGTACTTATTTCTAAACATGCAAGAAATATTGAAGATTAATTAGAGAGCACGATGGAGAATGGTGTACCTGAGCTTGAATTGATGGGATACGAGGCTAGTGTTAGTGCAGTGGAGTTTAAACAACAAAAAAGTATCATGATTCAACACTTTGACTTGTTTATTGCATTATCTTATTTTATTGTATATGTGGATGTGGAGATGATAACGTTTTTGGATTCACTTGATGTGAGAAACTTAGGATATGCAATAGGTATGGTATTGATGTACCTTGGAGGCACGATTATAGTTGATCATGTGCGTGTTCAACTTGTTTGTGTGAAGTTTGATATATCTGGTTGTGTGGTTTTTAAATTCATGGTTGTATTTGATTTAATGAGCTATGAAATCATGCTAGAACTAGATGAGGCTTGGTATTGTATCGTGGTTAGATGGGTTAACGGGTTGGTAGATATGAATGATGCTTCAAGGTTGATATATTTGATTTGGAAGGCTATAGAAGAATACTATGTGGTGGAGGTAGTGACAAATCACAAGGTTGAAGACTCAATGGATATTGAATTTGTTACCTTGTCCGAATGGTGTTACCTAGAAGAGGTAAGAGAAATGAGATTTTCTTCATTAATGGTAGTAAAAAAACTTGGTGTTTCTTGAGCAACTCTTTAGGTGTAAGCTTCTCTAAGGTATCATTTGCTCTTATTTAATATGAAAGTTTATAAGATATGGATCAAATTAACCTAAATAGGGGTGAATACGTTATTTTTAATTTATATCAATTTATAATTTAATAGTCTAAACAAAGCGACCAGACATGTAATCATGTGTAAGAATAAAGTACAGAAATAAAGGAATAACACGATATTTTTAGATAAAAATAACCTAGGTCATAACCCTGACCTAAGAAGAAAACCACTAGTCTATCGGATCACTTAACTTTCCATTATGAAAATCAAATGTTCAAGTACAAACTCGGTCTTATGCTATCCTCCCTAGGATGCTACCCCAATGTACTTTACTTACAAGCCCTTGCTTTGTTTTCACAGTTTCTGAAATTACGGTGAGCGGTTTCTAGACCAACGTTTCAATGAGTTTCACGCCAATCAAATACATTTACGAATCAACTGTAAAATGATTAACACAAAAAATATAAATGCATATGTGTATTCTAAAACGGATTTAACAATGAATAATCATAACTAGATGATTCAAAATATATGTCACTTAAATCAAATCAACTAGTAAATCTTACACAAAATATTACTATTATCAAATCATTAAACTCTTTGACTAAAAGGTTTTTGACACCGTCACCAAACTAATACAAATTAATATATATAATATGAATTGCCTTTGCAAGTCTTTCTCTGTATATCGGTAATATATATATATATATATATATATATATATTAGCTATATCATCCGCTGCTCCTATGGTGTATATGCATATATAATCTTTTCTTAGTTTTTTTTTTCCCGGTAGCAACAACAGCTTCGATAGATGCAACTCCAGAGTTTCAACGGCTCTTCTTTTTTTTTTGTTCAGTTGATTGCCGTTATATACCTTTTTCAATAATATATATATATATTTCCTTTGATAACCCCTATATTGCTACCATGTTCTCTAGAGATGATAATTACGTTTTGCTTTTACTTTTGATATTAACTTTGCATCTTAAAAATATTTAATTAATAATTATATAAATTGATTCAAATTTAAATAAATATTTTAGTACAAAAATAATTTTAGATTTATGAACATATGTTATTAAATGCATGAATGCAATTATATGTGTTATAATTATAAAAAATATACTTAAAATATGACTATTTGAAACTTGAACATTTGTTCGAATTTTCTTGATAGAATTGATAGCAAGTCTAAAAACAAGTTTACAAGTAAATATTTGGTCTATGAAAATAACTAACACTTATAGTCCTAACAAACAACCTCTTTGGCTTGAAAGCCTCATCGTACATTAGTTTAGTTTACGTAAAATTAAGCAAAGTGTAAAGAGTAATTATGTAATATGCATTCATACCAATCAAACTTAATGAATTATGTTCTCCCTTGTATGCATAACAAAATAAAAACATGAAAATAAAACACATTATTCTATCCCCTATTTGACATACGAGAACGATAAAACATTAGACAAAGTAATGAAGCTAAACTCCTCCTAAAGATATAACAATATAAAAAACAAAGTAATGCAGAAGTGAAATGTGCTTGAAACTCCCCCTAAGTTCTATGACTCTCTATTTTAGAAACCAATTAAAAAAGTAATAAATAAAAAGAATATGTAAATAATAAAAATTTGATTTTTTTAAAATTTTCATAAATGGGCACATAAGGTATTAAACTTGTTTAATCATAAACGAGCACATGACTAATTGAGAAATCATTTTTTTTAACTCAAAATTTTAATTATTTATCATAAAAATAGGCAAGTAAAGTAGAAGAGGCACACCAACACACTTCGCACATATAATGACATATTGACATTTACTTAAAAAAAGTGTATATGTTCAAACTCTACAAATATACCAATTAATTCATTTATGACCAATCAAGAAATACTCAAAAGAAAACAATATCATCTATCATATAAAATTATAATCGAGTTTTCAATCTTACAAAATAAAATATATCTATCAAAAGAGGACTTAAATTTTTTTTTATTTTATAAATGAGGCATATGATATTTTTTTAGTCTCTATTGGCTCTTTATTTTTGTGCATTCCAAGTACAAGTTTTATAAGTAGTTTTTTTGTAAAATCTTTACTTTTTTTTGCACGAATCATAAACCTAGCATGATGACTTTCACACTAGTTGTGAGGTAGCCCTCTCCGCTCACTACGGTAGCTTTATACATTATAGTAGATAGCCCTTTCAATATTAGGTGTCTCTATACAGTAAAGTTTTTGAAAATAAAAAATAGAACTTAAACACAATTTTACAATTAAGATTAGTTGAATTCTTAGAGTCTTTCAAGAAAATTCATAAACTTCAAGTGTAGCATATATGTGTGTTCATGAGTATATGAATAAATTTATGTCAACATTGATCATCACATGTACAAGAATATGTGTCTCCATAAGTCAAAATTGTAGAATAATTTATACAATAAATATTAAAATGAGTCGAGTTACTAAAAATGAGGTTATAATAAAATTTGAAATTCAATTTGAGGGAAAAATTCCCAAGGCACTCCTAAGATACTCAAATCTTTGAGTGTTTATAGCTTTGGTGAATATATCAGCTAGTTGTCTCTCAGTAGGTATAAATTCAATTTTCACTACTTTCTCTTCAACTAATTATCGAATAAAGTGATGCCTAATGTCAATGTGCTTAGTTCTAGAATGTTGAACTAGGTTCTTAAAAATACATATAACACTAGAGTTATTACAATATAAGAGCATTATACCTTGTGATTGACCATACTTCTTGAGCATGATTTTCATCCAAATCATCTGTTTGCAAGAGCTTCCTGTAGTAATGTATTCTACCTTAGTTGTAGAGAGTGAGATAAGAGTTATACTTTTTACTATGTCAGGATACCAAGTTGTTCTCAATGTAGAAGTAACCACTAGATGTGCTCTTCTTATTATCTTGGTTGCATGCCCAGTCGACATCTTTATAACCATTTACTTTACAAGTAGTGTCAGTAGTAAAATATAGACCATAATTACTTGTTCATGAGATATACTTGATGATTCTCTTTACATTCTCTAAATGTGATTCCTTAGGGTCAACTTGATTACAGGCATACACACAAACACTAAAACATATGTCAAGCCTACTTGTAGTGAGGTAGAGTAAACTGCCTATCATACTCCTATATAGGGTTTGATCAACACTTTTACTTATAGTGTATACATACTACCTCGGTTTTTATCAATAATCGTGATCATAAAATAAACTACAAAAATTACTTAAATATAAACAAACTTATATAATCATGATTATTAAATGACTGTGATCTAATTAAAATAAAAGAGTTATAGTATTTTTAAAATCAAAATCAAATAATATATTTTGTGTGTTATTTATTTAAAAAAAATTACTTTACAATTTTTTCATTTCTCTATTAATTTAATTTCATGTATTTTATCTCATTTACATCACACCAAACGCTACTTGCCTTCGTCCTCTAGAAGATACTCTTTAAGTAACCTTCCCCATCTCTTATATATCTTTTCACAAACACATTATTTTTAATCATTAATGTCTATGAGTTTTAATATTAATTTTTTAAGGTACTTAATATTTCGTCAAGCTGTTTTGGTCCGCTTGTCACTTTTTTGGCCACTATTTAATTGCATATTTTTATATTTTTTTAACAAGCCCTAAATTATATACTTGTAATAGATTTGACTGATATATGAACTATGTTTTTTTCCTCTCATTTTTTCATTTTTTTCACAATTAATGTGGATTTTCCTTGGCTCATGGGTCTTTGATTGCATTTAGGTTACCACTTTTACTTTTTACCTTCCTAATTTTAGAAAACGTCACTCAAAGCCCTATACAATATATAGTTCGTTTTGTGGTGTGATTCTAGACCAAGTTGTTCTAGCTCGATTTCTTTAAAAAAATTGAATTGTTAGAGAGTTTTGGTATGGGATTTGTACCTAAATTAGTTTCAAGGGTTTGGGACAAAATTCTCTATTTTTTTTCTTGCTTTTCTTTTAGAAGATTAGTATCTTTAATCGGATCATTTAAAATTATTTTTTGTCAATTGGGTTTTAGTATATATGGATTTTATTTGTTTGAATTTTCATTTTTTTGAGAGCTGAATAAAAAAAATTGGATTTGTTGTTTAACTTTAACCATCTACTTGATCTTGAAATAAAGTGTTTGCATAGATCTTGAAATTGTTGGAAAGTATTCTGATTGCTATTTCTTTGTGTTTAATGGACAGGGGGTTCTTCAGTTGATCCAATTAATTACGAAGATGAGTCATTGTAGTCTTCAGTGTAATGCCTTTGTGGGATGTGAAGAGACAAGAGGCTCTACCTTTTTCTTGATGCAAACATTTCTCTGATTCAAAGAAGCCTGTCTTTTACCCCAGACCTCACCGGGTTGGGATTTGAAGATGAAATTCACTTGCATGTGGTTTTAATTGCACGTACAAATCATAAGAAAAGGAAAAATATATAAAATAAAAAAGATAAGGTTTCAATCTCATGTCATTAGATTTCCTTTTTGGGAATAACAACAGGATTTTTGGACATGGACATTACTAGCGATTGCTCACTTGTCTAGTTCTTTGAACTTTTAAATAGTATATATGCAGCCTACATTTAGTCATTCACACATAATCTAACATTCAGGCAAGTACTAAAGTAAATATCAGTATTGGAGTAGCAACCCCGTTGCACATTAATGTTGATAATGGGAGCTTGGAAATCATAAACTGTTTGTTAAAAACAGGAGCCGATCCCAATGTTTCTAATGAGGTAAGTCATTGCTCTCTCCAATGACCTATAATTTTCTTTTAATATTATGTTACATTTATCTTTACTCATTTTTAGGAGAGAATAGTTTTTTTAGTTAGTATATCTTTATATATAAATTTTCTTTTCTATTCTTATTGCCCAATACTTCATGCACTATAAAAATGTTGGTAGTATTTTAAGTGCTTGAAAGATGCTTTACATGAATTTTATTATTTTATTATCTTTTATTTTTGGGTAAGAAGAGATACTGTTCTGATTGATGACACAAATTACCAACTTATGTTGCGTTTTTTGTGTT
This sequence comes from Hippophae rhamnoides, assembly GCA_033030585.1. Taxonomy (NCBI): domain Eukaryota; kingdom Viridiplantae; phylum Streptophyta; class Magnoliopsida; order Rosales; family Elaeagnaceae; genus Hippophae; species Hippophae rhamnoides. Next base: position 73,971,786 of record CM065429.1, read on the forward strand.
GTAGCTTATTTTTTCTGCTGGCACATTACTTTCCGTAGTTTCTACGTTATTTGCAATCTATCATAAAAGCAAGACGTTTTGCGAAAAGTTGTGAATTAAGTTGATTAGTTATATGGTAATTATGTTTGTGGGGCACATGATTATGAATCACATGTATTAATCAGAGTTACTGCTTAATTTATTATTCAAATTCTGGATACTTAATTATTTTTTTAGAAAGATTTTTCTTTTTATACTCATGGCTACAAAACTTGTTATTAAAGTTGATTAAAAATTAATTTAAAATTAATTTAAAATCGATTAACGTGTTGAAACCTGTTATATATTGCTCCTTAGTGAGAAAATTAGAAAAGTCCCACATTGGTTAGGAATGAAGATGGGTGTTGGATTTTGGCTATATAAATAAAAGTTCTCCTTCACCATTTGTAAACATCCCAAAATTTGTAAATCTTCCTCTTTTTGTGCGGTAATTGATTAGCTCAATTTTGCCCAATTAGTTGTAATTTTGAAGTTCATTCATTCGAGATAAGTGGAAGTTTGGTCAACGACGCCCGAGGACCTAGGTAACATTTATACCGAACCTCGTTAAATTTCTCGGTGTTATTATTTTTCTCGCTTTAATATTTCTCGTTTCAATATCTCGTTTTAGTTTATTTTAGCATTATATTTCCAATAGCATTATTTTGTTCAAGTTAGTTTGAGTTCTATTCATTTAAATCATGTTGAATAGTAACTAATTAGAATAAGGGAAAATATACCCGATTTTCCCAACAATTGGTATCGAGCCAAAGGTTTTCTTACCTAGGCATTTGTTTGTATTCCGTTTGTTTGCTATTGGAATATAGTTGCTAGTTGTTGTAATTTGAAGAAATGGCGGAAGAAAAATTTCTTTCAAACAAAGGCCAATCATCCACGTCAAGCGTAATCCATGGTGATGAACGCAAGGTTCGAGTGGAGAAGTTTGATGGAACCGGTCATTTCGGCATGTGGCAAGGCGAAGTTCTGTATGCTCGTTTCAACAAGGTCTAGACATTGCCATTGAAGAAGAGAAACCGGATGGAACAGACTGAAGTAGTGGAAAAATATCAACCGGGATTCGTACAGTACAATCCGTTCGTGTCTCTCAAGAGAACAAAAGTACACGTTCACGGCGAGACATCCGCAAGTTGTGGAAGGCGTTGGAGAACAAGTTCAAGGAAGAGTGGACAAAATCAGCTCTATTTGAAGAAGAAGTTGTTCGGTTTGAATACCTTCCAGGTACTACAATAAACGACCACATTATCGCTTTTAATCAATTAGTAGCAGATTTGTTAAATATGGATGAAACTTTTAAAGATGAAGATTTAGCCTTGATGTTGTTAGCCTTCCATTTTAGTTTGATCATCTTATTACGAAGCTTACTCATTGGGAAGGATAAAGTGTCTTTGAGGAAGTTTGTACCGCTGTATAGTTATGAAATTAGAAAGAAAGATAAAAGAAAGGGAATGAAGCAGCAGGCATTGTCTCAAGAGGACGTCCGCAAACACAACACAAAGGAAGGAGAGGTAGATCTCTATCAAAAGGAAGACTTGGTAAAGATGAACGTGCCTTTGTCATGAGAAAGGCCATTGGAAGAAAAATTGTCCGAAGTAAAAGAAAGGAAAAGTCAGCATAATCGATGTACGTGGTAGCCAAGCAATTCGTATTCAGATTTTGCATTGGTTGGTTCGTCAACAACATCTCATCCTCGGTGATTGGATTTTTGATTCGGCGTGTACTTTCCATATGTCTCCTAACAAAGAGTTGGTTCTTTAACTTTGAAGAATCAGACGGCTGGAGTTGTTTTCACGGGTAATGATTATCCATGCAAAGTTTTGGGAATCGGCACAATTCGTTTGAAGAATCAAGATGGTTCAACCAGGGTCTTCATGCATGTTCATTATGTTCCGATATGACAGAAGAATCTCATTGTCGCGAGTCTTAGAATCAAAAAGGCTTCACCGCGACCATACAAAATGGGGCATCAAGGTTACTTCCGAGCACTTCAGGCAATGAAAGGTGTTCGGAAGAATAACCCAGACTACTACCTTGGTAGTACGGCACGGTTATCGGACAAGATCGCCAGCAGCTTCAGATGAAGAAAGAGATTTAGAAACTACCAAGTCGCGGGCATATGCGTTTGGGACACGCTGGTGAAAAGCTTTACAGATTCTAGTAAAGCAAGGCCTGGCACGCAGAACCCAGTTAGAATTTGTGATCATTGTGTATCGGGAAGCAAGAAAGAGTAAGCTTTGCACCGCTTCTTCATAATACAAAGCGGCATTGATTACATCCATACCGATGTATGGGCCAACAAGAACTCCATCCATGCAGTGGCAAACATTATTATGTCACTTTCATTGATGACTTCTCCGTAAGAGTTTGGGTGTATCTCATGAAGAAAAGGATGAAGTGTTGGGGATTTTTCTCAAGTGGAAGAAGATGATCGAGACCTCGCGGTAAAAGACTGCCGTCCGAGGTGTCCGATAACGGGACCGAGTACACAAACGATCCATTTATGAAAGTTTTGTGAAGAAGGTCGATAAGGCGACACTTCACTATTCGAAAAACACCACAACAAAACTAGTTGCGAACGTATGAACCTGGACTTTCGCCGAGAAGGTTCGGTGTATGTTGTCAACGCCGGTTTAAAGCGATACGAGGTCATGACATCCATGCCATCTCGTCAACCGTCACCATCGATCGCTCTTGAAGGCAAAACGCCATGGAGGTACGGTCTCGGAAAACCTCGCTAGAGATTACGATTTCTTACATGTGTTTGGTTCAATTGCATACTACCATGTAACAATCAAAGTTGGACCCAAGAGCCGAAAGCCATTTTTTCGGGGATCCGCTTCCGGTTCTAAGGGATATCGACTAGCGCCAAACTAAAAGATAATCTTTAGCGAGAGATGTTACCTTTCGATGAATCCGCATTGTTGAAAGGTAACTAAGAAGATTGATACACTTTGAAGAGAAGTGAGCAAACTCCGAAACAAGTGGAGTTTGAAAGCAAAATTGTTAATCCGGTAGCGAAGATAAGATAGAAGTTGATCCTCCATCGATGACAAGATGAATCGATGAAGAGGTTTTAACCTTAACCTCCACAAGAATAAAGAAAGAATGCAGTTGATAGGCCACGACGACAAAATGTCAAGGTCATACCGTCGATACAAGGATTTTGAAGACTACTACCGCTCGTTTAAGAATACGGTACGTGCACTTTCGGGGCCAGGTACGATGATGTTCCTTCCATATATAAAGAAGCAATCGAAGCCCCGAAGTTGGAAAGATGGAAGGAAGCCATGGATGAAGAACTTTTGTCCGCTTCAGGTAAGAATAAAACATGGAAGTTGACACAACTACCTAAAGACAAGTTAAGGCAATTGGATGCAAACGTGGGTGTATGCAAAGAAAGATGGATTTCTAACAAAGATGGTATTATTCGCTGAGCAAGGCAAGGCGGGCTGCTGCCACGCTCTGTAAGGAGGAATCGATTATAATGAGGTATTTTCTCCGGTTGTAAAACATTCTTCCATTAGAATTTTGTTGGCCTTGGTAGCACAATTTGATTTGGAACTAGTTCAACTTGATGTGAAAACCTGCGTTTCTACCTGCGACTTAGAAGAGAAATCTATATGTCTCAATGTATGGTTTATTGTCATTGCAGAGAATTGGGTTTGTAAGTTTCGAACAAATCATTGTATGGATTGAAGCAATCTCCAAGGCAAAGTGGTACAAACGATTTGATCGGTTTATGTTGCAACAAAAGTATACTAGAAGCACACACGATCATCAGGTGTATTTTCGCAAGCTACAAACGGAGTCTTCCTCTATCTCCTATCAGACGTCGATGATACGTTGATTGCATCGAAGAGCCAACTGAGAGAATTGAAAAGTCAAGGCTCAACTAAGTCGGGAGTTCGAGATGAAAGATTGGGAGAAGCCAGAAGATTCTCGTATGGAGATACAAGCGGCAGGGAAGAAGGGGAAGCTTAGTTTGACCTGCAGTCAATATTTGAAGCCGGATACTACAACGTTTTGGTATGAATGAACAGACAAAACCTCGTAAGTACTCCGCTAGTTCCTCAATTTAAGCTTAGTCTTCAATTATCTCCCTCGAATGATGCGTAACGAGAATATATGGCAAAAGTACCATATGCAAATGCAATGGTAGCTCGATGTATGCGAATGGTGTACAAGACCCGACATTTCACATGCTACATAAGCAGTACATGCATACGATCCTGGTAAAGGCATTGGCTGGTCAGGAAATGGATTCTACGGTATATTATAAATAACGTAGATGTTGGTTTAGTATTTCACAGATAATACCATTGGTCAACGTGGCAATGATATTGCGATTCCGACTACGCAGAGATTTAGATAAGCCGCCTGGCCAACCATCGGTTACGTGTTTACTCTTGCTGTGAGCACCGCCGATTGAAGTCTACCTTGGCACTACGCTGCTTTGTCTACCACGCAGGCAGAGTATATGGCAAGCTACAGAGGCCGTGAAGGAAAGCTATTTGGTTACGAGGTTTGCTTGAAGACTGGGAGTTGGGTCAAACATATTAAGGTGTTTTGTGATAGTCGTAGTTGCTATTCATTTAGCAAAGAACCAAGTCTACCACGCACGCACAAAGCACATCGACGTTCGTTATCATTTCGTGCGAGAGATTATTGAAGAAGGAGTACTAGTTCGGAAGATTAGTACGACAGAATCCCGCAGAGCATGCATGACCATGTGGTAACATCAATCAAGTTCAAACATTATGCCGGACTTGATTAACATCCTACAAATCAATTGGACCGCGTCGCTGTCGTTGATCTAGCAATTGAAGAAATCATTTAAAACCACTAAGTCGCTAAGGTGGAGATTTGTTATATATTGCTCCCAGCGAGAAAATTAGAAAAGTCCCACATTGGTTAGGAACTGAAGACATGGGTGTTGGATTGGGGCTATAAATAAAGCCCTCCTTCACCATTTGTAAACATCCCAAAATTTGTAAATCTTCCTCTCTTTTTGTGCGGTAATTGATTAGCTCAATTTTGCCCAATTAGTTGTAATTTTGAAGTTCATTCATTTGGAGATAAAGTGGAAGTGGTCAACGACGCCTTGAGGATCTAGGTAACATTTATACCAACCTCGTTAAATTTCTCGTGTTATTATTTTTCCGCTAATATTTCTCGTTTCAATATCTCTGTTTTAGTTTATTTTAGCATTATATTTCCAATAGCATTATTTTGTCGGGTTAGTTTGAGTTCTATTCATTTAAATCATAAGTGAATAGTAACTACTTAGAATAGGGAAAATATACCCGATTTTCCCAACAAAACCATTTTTGTAATATTAACTTTATATATATATTGAACCGACTTTAAATTGATAAATTTAAAATTTAAAATCGTCTTGAAACCTGTTTTTGTAATAATAACTTTATATGCATATATTACACTTGGATTTAGTGTCATGAAAGTTAAATTTGTTTAATAATAGAAGTGACAATGAACCTTCTTTAGGATGATGTGAAGCCAATACAGGATCAAAACTCAAGAGGTTGTTGGAAAATTATGGATCAAAACTCAAGAACACTCAAGAATAATTTTCCAGAAACACTAAGAAATTATTGAATTTTTATTTCTGATTTCTTTAACTTGATTATTACATTGCTACTGAGAGGTATTTATAGAAACAACTAATAAATCTAAGGCATACAATATAAACCTACCAAAAAAATCTAAACCATACACTTATTTTCTTACCTAATCCATTGATTTTTCTTCTTCTCACAAACCATGAGATGTATCCTTATCAATTCAAATAATCACCATAGAAGCTTCTACGAACTGTACTTCAAATGGGCTAGAATGTTTCAAAGTTTGTTTTTGATTTCTTTAGACTTGTAAACAAGTTTACAACCAACAGAGACAATCTGGAGACTATTGAGATTCTTTTTCCTTTGTCATCAAAAATTGAAAGTATTCTAAATTGGACAGTTGATGGCATAATTGAATTTATGCAGTCTAAAACAAGCATACAACAGGTACTTGAATCTTGGAAAGTGATCCTTTGAAGCAGTCAAAATTGTATTTTTTTTTTCTTTTCTAGAAAATTCCTTTTACCTATATCTTAATATCTATTTGGGTCTCTTGGCATGGGTTAAGGAACAAATAAATATATCATATAAGAGAGTTTTTGCTTAATTGATAATATATATATATTTGAAGATAATAATATGAAATCCATTACCTCTTTCATGCATGCATGTATATATGTATATTTTTTCTTATTTGGTTAGATACGCTACTTTATAACTTGTCCTTTTGGCTGCGAATATGAAACTATAATAAATTCTTGACTTTGAAGGGCATTGTTGCAGGATGCAACTAGAAATATAAAGGAAGCTGATTTATCAAAGGGAAAATTACCAAAAGAGGATCTCCATGTGGTGGTATGCAATGTGGAAATCTGCACTATGGATGAGATGAGTCACTTCTACTAATGGTGTAGAGGGTATGACACAACATGAATGAGGTCTTACATGGCAAAAAGGGGAGGAATGTGGAGGAGTTGTTGGATTAATGGTGCAATATTTTGGTTGCTAACTTCTCTAAGGCAAATATGAAGTAGGTTGTGGTGGCTAAGGGTGAGGATATTAAGATGGGTTGGACAAGGCTATGTGATGGCGCTATGAATCTAAGCACAAATGGTGCAATTGGTGGTAATAAGATGGTGTTGGGATTAGAGATGGAAATGGATGTGTTCTCCTTACTTGTATGGAGTGAAAATTTGGATGCATATCTGTGGTGGCTTTTGAATTACATGCCATCATTTTTTCTCAACATTTGATTGATAAGCATGGCTTCAAGGGATTAGTGGTGGAATCTGATTGCTTGATTGATTAGGGATGATCAACCAGCTAGAGGAATGCTAAGTTATGGAAGGTGCGTTGGTGGAAGAAGCTTGGTTTTGGCTGAAAATTCACAAGGCTATGGTGACTTTTAGGCATAGGGAAACTAACAAAGTGGCACATTGTGTGGCTGCTTTGGCCCCTAAGGATATGGGAATGCATGTATGGGTTAGGGATGCACTTGTGGGTGTACGGGAGTTGATTTCTTTGGATGTAATGAATGGTTTTGTGTAGTCCTTTTATTTTGTTAATGGAAGTTTTCTCCTCTCATTGAAAAAAAGAAAAGAAAAAGAAAAATCAATCTATTCAAAATATTAATTAACCAAAATCGAACAAAAAAAATAGAATTTAAGTTAAAGTGAATATTGTATTAAAAAAATGTTTTTGGCTGTTTCTAATTTCAGATATCCAGTCCTAGTATAGTCAAGAATATGAAGGTTTGAAAATTGTTATTCTAATTTAAATAAATAATAACTAAATAAAAAGGTTTCATATGATATCCCATTATTAGAACAATAATTAATGGATTTTGGTTATTATATCTTAAATTTTATTTTAATCCGTATTTTATTAATTGGATTAGGAAATATCATTTGAATATTTCTTTTAACGTAAAGTTCTTAAAAATTTAAATAATTCTTTAAAATTATATGTTATATTAAAATATAGATTTAATGAGTTAAAAATAATATGAAACATAATTAAACGAGTCATTTCGGAATGAGCTTCAATTATTTTGGAATGTGTTGGGGTGGTGGCTCATTTTACGCCTCCACAATAAAATATAAGTGGTGTAGATTGTGTTATATATCTTATAATAATTTTATTGGATCTTATTGACATTAATGATATGATATTTGAGAGAAAAAACCAACAAAAAAAAGGTAAGTTTTGTTAAGGCTAAGCACCATATGTACCTACGTTATAGTCATTTAACTACTCTTTGAATTTTCTAAGACTTTTTTATGTTTGCTTTCTAAAGATTAAAAAAATAAAAATTGATTGAAATAATAAATATTAGATATAACTAAAACTTGGCTCTCATATTGAAAGAAGGTTTCTTTAAATTTTAATTTTTTAATATTCTTATAACATGGGCACTCATTGTTAGATGATCTATTTTATCTAATTTATTTTAATAAATATAGATTATAATATGTATATCACATCTAAATTTTAATATAATTAATGTGTCTTTTTTCACTTACATTTCAATCTAGGTGAAATAAAAAACATAAATGATCAATTTAGGAGTGATTTTAGACATATTTTTTTATATTTTAATTTATTTTGTTTACAAATTTAGATCTAGATATTATATTATTTATTTAGATATTTATGTTATTCAAAACATGAGATATTTCAAGATATAAATGATCAAATTGGATTGAAAATCAATTATTTTATTTATAAAAAAAATCATACATATAAGTTTGAAGAATTGAAATAGTTAAAATAAAACTATAACCATATTACAAATAATTTTTATTGATTATTACAATATTTTGATGTATTTTTATTTTATTGATTGGGTTGTTCTTCTATATTTCATTCAAATAAATGAAATATAATTTTTTCTTATAAAAAAATTCAAACATGATTTAGAGGCTCGAAAATTGTAAACTAATACATATACTATTTTAATGAAAAAGGATTATTGATGTGGAAAAATTGTTCCAACACTCACGTAATATTTTGGTATTTCAATATAGATAAATTTGGAACTTTTGCGATCATGTGTTGCAATTCAAATCATTTGATTTATAGAGATTTTCATTTAGTCATATATGTTTCATTTTTCTATTTATTCTTGATACATGAATTTTTGTATTATTAATACAAAAAATATATATGGTCTTTGTTTTTAACTGTGATCATTGGTTTATGGTTACGATTATTATAACCTATGACCAAAATTATAAGAACCGAGAATTAAATGAGAGAAATCATATCTATGGCCATGGTTTTTTAAAAGAAACCATAGACATATCCTATGATCTTGGTTATTGAAAAAACGAGGTCATATACATGTCATATGGTTTCGATCTTTTAATAACCGAGACTATAAGAAATGCATAAATTAAAAAAATACAATTATTAATTTTTAATATTAAAAATCAATATATATTACAATAAATTTATTAATTATATTATATTAAAATTAAAAATATAATTATATTTGAGAGTTTATTATACACTAAGACATCATAAAACTTTACAATTATAAATTAATTTTTTATTATTAATTATAAGTATTTATAAGTTTACTTTAAAATATAATTTCACATTTGCAGTCCTACTATAGTTAAGAATATTAAGGTTTAGAAGTTGTTATTTTAATTTAAATAAATAATAACTAAATAAAAAGGATTTTGGTTAGTAATTAATGGATTTTGGTTATTATATCTTAAATTTTATTTTAATTCCTATTTTATTAATTGGAGTAGGAAATGTCATTTGAATATTATTTTTAACGTAAAGTTCTTAAAAGTTTAAATGATTCCTTAAAATTATATATTATAATCATGTTAATAAAATATAGATTTAATGAGTTAAAAATAATATGACACTTAATTAAATGGTTCATTTCGGAATGAGCTTCAAGTGTTTTGGAATGTGTTGGGGTGGTGGCTCATTTTACGCCTACACAATAAAATATAGGTGGTGTAGATTGTGTTATATATTTTATAATAATTTTATTGGATCTTAGTGACATTAATGATATGATATTTGAGAGAAAAAACAAAAAAACAAATGTAAGTTTTGTTAAGGCTAAGCACCATATGTACCTACGTTATAGTCATTTAACTACTCTTTGAATTTTCTAAGACTTTTTTTATGATTGCATTCTAAAGATTAAAAAAATAAAAATTGATTGAAATAATAAATATTAGATATAACTCAAACTTGGCTCTCATCTTGAAAGAATGTTTTTTTTTATTTTAATTTTAATTTTGTAATATTCTTATAACATGAGCTCTATGATCTATTTTATCTAATTTATTTTAATAAATATAGATTATAATACGTATATTACATCTAAATTTTAATATAATTAATGTGTCTTTTTTAACTTAGATTTCAATATAGGTGAAATAAAAAGCATGAATGATCAATCTAGTAATGATTTTAGACATATTTTTTATATTTTAATTTATTTTATTTATAAATTTAGATCTAGATATTATATTATTTGTTTAGATATTTATGTCATTCAAAACATGAGATATTTCAAGATATAAATGATCAAATTGAATTGAAAATTAATTATTTTATTTATAGAAAGAGTCACATATAAGTTTGGAGAACTAAAATAATCAAAAGAAAACTATAATCGTATTACGAATAATTTGTATTGATTATTACGATAATTTAATATATTTTTATTTATCGATTTGGTTGTTCTTCTATATTTCATTCAAATAAATGAAATATAATTTTTTCTTATAAAAAAATTCAAACATGATTTAGAGGCTGAAGAGGCTGAAAAATTGTAAACTAATACATATACTATTATGATGAAAAAGGATTATTGATGTGGAAAAATTGTTCCAACACTCACGTAATATTTTGGTATTTCGATGTAGGTAAATTTGGAGCTTTTGAGATCATGTGTTGCAATTCAGATCATTTGATTTGTAATGATGTTAATTTAGTCCATTTATGTTTATTTTTATACAAAATACATGAGTTTTTGTGTTATTAATACAAAATATGTATATGGTCTCGGTTTTTAAACGTATCCGTAAGTTTATGCCTACGGTTATAAGAACTTATGATCACAGTTATAAGAATCGAAATCTAAATGAGAGAGACAATACCTATGGCCATGATTTTTTAACAGATATCATAGACATATCTTATGGTCTCGGTTTTTCAAAAACCGAGACCATATACATGTTCTATCGTTTTGATCTTTTAATAACTGAGGCCATAGGGAATACATAAATTAAAAAAATATAATTATTAATTTATAATATTAAAAATCAATATATATATTATAATAAATTAATTAATTATAATATTAAAAATTATATTATATTATATTAAAATTAAAAATATAATTATATTTGAGAGTTTATTATATATTAAAACATAATAAAATTTTACAATTATAAATTAATTTTTTATTATTAATTATAATTATTTATAAATTTACTTCAAAATTGTGTGTTTGGTGGTTTCTAATTTCACACGTCCACTACTATAGTCAAGAATATTAAGGTTTGAAAATTATTATTCAAATTTAAATAAATAATAACTAAATAAAAAGGATTCATATGATGTCCCTTTATTAGAACAATAATTAATGGATTTTGGTTATTATATCTTAAATTTTATTTTAATCTCTATTTTATTAATTGTATTAGGAAATGTCATTTGAATAGGAAATGTAATTTGAATATTATTTTTAACTTAAAGTTCTTAAAAATTTAAATGATTCCTTAAAATTATATATTATAATCATGTTAAAAAAATATAGATTTAATAAGTTAAAAATAATATTACACCTAATTAAACGGGTTATTTCGGAATTAGCTTCAAGTATTTTGGAATGTGTTGGGGTGGTGGCTCATTTTACGCCTCCACAATAAAATATAAGTGGTGTAGATTGTGTTATATATTTTATAATAATTTTATTGGATCTTATTGACATTAATGATATGATATTTGAGAGAAAAACCAACAAAAAAAAGAAGGTAAGTTTAGTTAAGGCTAAGCACCATATGTACCTACGTTATAGTCATTTAACTACTCTTTGAATCTTCTAAGATTTTTTATGTTTGCTTTCTAAAGATTATAAAAATAAAAATTGATTGACATAATAAATATTAGATATAACTCAAACTTGACTCTCATATTGAAAGAAGGTTTTTTTAAAATTTTAATTTTAATTTTATAATATGGGCTATCATGATCTATTTTATTTTATTTATTTTAATAAATATAGATTATAATATGTATATTACATCTAAATTTTAATATAATTAATGTGTCTTTTTTTCACTTAGATTTCAATATAGATGAAATAAAAAGCATGAATAATCAATTTAGGAGTGATTTTAAACATTTTATATATATTTTAATTTATTTTGTTTACAAATTTAAATTTAGATATTATATTTTGATATTTCAATATAAGTAAATTTGGAACTTTTGCCATCATGTGTTGCAATTCAGATAATTTGATTCTTTGAGACGTTCATTTAGTCAATTTATGTTTTATTTTTCTATTTATTCCTGTACAAAATACATGAGTTTTTGATAAATAATAGAAATAAAAGTAGGAAAAATATAAATGTGTGTAAGAAATTAAATTATGAGCCATATGCATTCCATTTTTTTTAATAAGTTAAAATAATTTAATTTATTTGTTGTAATTTAGTTCTTTTGTTATAAACATGTAACAACACAATAACAAATAGTCAAATTTTAAATTAATTTTTATTATTTTTAAATTAATTTTGTAATCATTGTTGTTTAAAAACAATCTATAAAATTGAAATCTCAATAACAATTAAAATAATGAGAAAATAAACCTTCATTTGTCATTTTATTGTTATCTTTTAAAAAAAATTAAAATTATTACAAAAATTAACAAATAATAGACTAAAATATTCTTTCTAATATAACTAAAAAAAACTTGTATTGTTACCCACTCTTAAATTATAACTTAAAATTGACTCATGTATATTAACCCTTTTTTCAATTTGAATATTTAAAAAATTACCATCTTAAATTATATAACTGTGAGTCTGTGAGTTGGAATGAAATGTATATTATAAAAAATAAGAAACAAATAATTATTATTATTGTATTTGTTATGAAATCATTAAATATTATTTAAAACATAAAAATATTATTATTTTCATCTTCCAACTATTAATTGAGTATATTGCAAATTCGACGTGTATATGTGCATTTTACTAGTGCATATATATATATATATATATATATGTCTATTAATTAGTTATGAATTAATATGCATGCGATACTGAGTTTATTTAAAGAAAAAAAGTAATGGATGCAAATTTTTTAAAGCGAGTCTTGTTGGCTGGCTTAGTCCTTTGAGAACTATTACAATATAATAAATGAGAGATTTCTTCTCGAAGTAAATGGCATATTTTTTTGTGCAACTAACTTGTTTGATTTTTTTTTTTAAAACTTGCTTGGCACATGCAATTCCAAAATAATAATTTTTTAAAAAAATATCCTTTATTAGGAGACTTTTTATGTAATGATTAGCTTCAAAATATTCTATACATGTTTTTTTTCAATGGGTTTTTTTGTTATAGTTTTTATTGTATTATATATATATAAAAAGTGAATATTTTTCTAAATTAGTGTTCTTTCTTTTTCTTAAAAATAATATTTTTTTTATTTTTATATTACAATAATTAATATTAAAATATTTATATAATATATATATATATATATATATATATTAATTATGAATAATTGTAACTAATATCTTTATTGTGCATTGATTTTACATTATTATTATTATTAAGTTATTTTATATAAATTAATTTTATTTCAAATATATATATTATTTTGAAGGAACAAATATTTATAAAATATTTATCAATTTCCCATGTCTATCTTTCATTTTAGAATATATTTTTAAATATATTAATTAAATAAATTTATCTATGTTATTATATTTATTTATTGAATAGATTTATGTAAAAAAAATCAAACATGTTTGAGTTGTATATCATGTTACGAATTAACGTATTTATTATTCATAAAATAATAATTATTATATATTTATTTTTTATTAAATTAATAAATCAATAACTATTTTTTAAGAATATTTATCCAAATCTTTTTATAAAATTTAAACCTATATATTAACTTTTTGTTAGAAGTTTATTGCTCACCAACACTCCCTGAAACTTATAGGAGAGAAAAATTAATATTATTTTTATATTTATAATATAATTATAAAAAAAATATAAGATATAAAATTTTCTCAAAAATGAGTCATCCATGGCACATGTTCAATCCAATGACTTTACCCAGGTTAGTGGATGACGCGTGGCGATAAACTACAGCCATATACTAAGTTCTGTCACAATTACGAATACATTGAATTATATTTTAATTTATTTAACTAATTATTTTGAATGAAATAATTATTATTTATTTTATTTTAAAAAATTATTTTATATAAATATATAACTGTTATTTAAAATGAAATTGTTTGAAGTAAAATATCCTTTAAAATTAATTTTAAATTACTTAACACATATTAAAAATGATTGATAATTTTTATAAAATGTAATTAAAATTTTAAGAAATATTATTTTTCTTTATAAAAAAAATAAATCCTATTTTTAGATAAATAATTTAAGATACATGCTCATAAATTTTAAATTGATTAATAAAATATTATTTTAATTAACTTATAATAATTTTAAATCAAAAGTTATAATATATTTTTAACCAAGCTAATTTATCCCAAATCAATTTTAAACAAAACACATATAAAGTAGATTTTGACGTATGTCACTCTGAGCATAAAAAATAATTTGTTGGTCGAATAATAAATGTTCTTGGGATAGCTGGGATATGGACGCCTCCATCCATGCATGCAAAAAAGAAAAAGCGTGGTTTAAGCAAAACAAAAAAAAAAAAAACAACAACCGTAGATAAAAGCTCCTTATCTTGTTCCTAGTTTTAGATAATTTAATGACAAAAACATTTTTAAAATTTATATTTTTCTTCTAGTGACGAAAATTATATCTTTAAAATTTATAGTCATAAAAATAATATATATATTTTTATGTTCATCTTATAAATTTTTATTATTAAAAACATGTTTAATTAAATATCGTTTTAATTTATTAAAGTTATTTTATTTTTATTATTATAAATTTTAAGAGTATTTATTTTTAATTTTTGTTTTATACTTTACTCTATATTTTCAAGTGTTGGATAAAAATGGAGTATTAGTGGTTCGAGTGTCAGTGAGGTGTACGGTATAGCGGGGTTCCTCTCCAGAAGTGGTTGGCCAACAAAGCGTTTAACCATTATTATTTGTATATGTTCTCCACGTAAGACCATTAATTTGTACAATTGTGCTTTGCTAGACAAACAATCACAAAGTTGATTGGGACAAGTCCATTCAACTTTTTTTCTTTCTTTCTTGCTTCACATTTCTTTCATTTTCTAATCCGATTCCTCATTCCATAATATATTAAAAGAAAATTCATTCAAACCTTCTTTTTTTAACAACTAATACTTAACTCTAATCTATAATTTAAAACATTAAAAAAATAATCGTTAAACCACTAATTAATCTTATAAACATGCGAAGATAGATATATAGCATTTATTAATTGCTACATATTAGCTTGATTTTCTTTGGCTACTTTAGTATTAATAGTATCTAGGGACATACTTGTGATATTTGTATCAATCATCAAGGAAAAACCCTAGTCGTCGTGCTGTTTTATCTCTTCCAAAACTTTACAAGTAAAATATATTTTCTCATATTCTTTATTTTTATTACTTTAATTAAAAATATATATTTATATTTCTTTACTTAGTTCTTCTTTTAGGTATTTTTTATCTAAAAATTAATATACGATAATTTATTTTATGTTTATACCGTGTTTGATTTTGCTTTGTTGGAAGTTTATATTTTTATTTAGATTAATTAGCTCAGTTTAAGATCTTAAAAATTATAATATAATATCAAGATTTAATTACTTATGAAAAAATATATAATATATCAATTAAAATAGTCAAATACTTGGTTGGAAAGCTTACTAGAGGATGAATAATGAAAACTCGTGTTTTTCTTAATATATAAACACATTTTTGTAATTTTAATTTATCAAATTTAATTATTAGTATACTTAAATGGATAAGTTTTGATTTGTATATATATATTTTATCTATAATAATAAAATTTATTTTATTTAAAAAAACCCCATTAAATAAATAAACATATTTTAACGTAAATTTGCAATATTTCATTAAATGAGACTATACATAGTAATAGAAATTGTATAATATACAATATCATAAATCTCTTAGACTTAAATAATGATAAAAAAGAAAAATTATAAAAAAAACCCCTTAAATTTTATCACAATAAAAATATTATTCAATGTGTTATTTATAAAAGTTAACACTATAACGACATGTATGTTAGTATTATTATGATTGTATAATTTTTATACAGTCATATATTTGGTTGTAAAATCAGACAATATCATAAAATGTAAAAATAATATTGTTATGTATTATTTTAGTATGATTGGGAAGCATAGGTCTAAATTACATTGGACACTTTACTTAATTTTTTTGAATTTTGAACTATAAAATTATATGTTTTTTTCTTTCATATTAAATTAAAAATAATATTTTTTATTTTAAAATATAATAAAAATATAAAAATATGAATTATTTTATTAAAATATTTATAATCAATTTTGTCTAAATATATAATATAGCTTGTCACTAAACATTGTTAGACTAATTACAATATAATTCAGTATAGTTCAATCTAATACAATTATATTTAAATTTTGAAATGTGGTATACTAAACATACCTTAAGTGCTCAATTTTGATATTTTTATTAGACTATAAATACTCATTTTAATAAATTATTGTATTAAAGTCCTTACTTTTTATAATAATAGAACTAATAGTACTAACTCGTAAATAATAGGATCAAAGTGTTCATTTTGAAAAATTACATAATTTTATGTGTCTAATCTAACAATTATGGGACTAATATCTCATTTGGTAAAAATTATAAGATCTCTAGGAATTTTTGCTTATACTACGGGAGCAATTTTGTTTAAAATATAAAAAATAACATCAAAAATAGATTCTCATAAATATTAAATAGTGTTCAATTGAATGTTGTTCAACATTCAACAAGTCAAAACTGTAGTAGTTTAAACTAAAAAATGTTCAATATGAAATGATATTAATTTTTTTAAAATAATAAAAATGTATAAATTAGGTATAAAATGTGTTATTTTTATGTTTACAAATTTTAAAATACTATTTTTATTATTTTCTCATTTTTTTACTTCCTTTATAAATCTCAACAAAGACAAATCTAGGATTCTTATTGAGTATCATTATAAAACTAGTAAAATTTAGCATTATATGTTTTTCAATTACTCATCTAGTTGAATAAGTATATTATATGTATATCATTTAAGGGTTAATATGTTTGAATTATTAAATTTATAGTAAATTTTTTGTGATAAAAAGTTAAAATTTAAAATTTAAATGCATACATTTTCATTTTATGCATTTATCTTTAATTCTACGTATATTATCTAATGACTCTATGTTCATAGAGTCATTAGTGCACTTTTTTACTTAATATTTACTTATTTTATATAATAAATAGTATTTTGTGGCTAAAAATATTAAGATATAAACTTTTTAGTAAAAATGAGTGAAAATATAATTTTTGAAATTTATTGGGATTGTTTTGAAATTTTTATGAATTTTTAAAACATGATCAATCATAACCTGCCAAGTGGTTTGCCACGCAAGTAGAGGAGCTAACTAGGCAAGCCACACCAACGCCACACAAACAAGGATACCAAATCATAAATTACTGCATGTGAGGAGCGAAGTAGCGTGTGCCATATGTCAACGTGACATTCAATACGAGTTCGGAGTGCGGTTAAACAACACTACCACTTGTCACCACTATACTTTTCCAACCATTCCACCCCTGCGCAATACCATCCGTTACCACAAATCATGTTATGCTGCGTGGTGTTGACTCAGCACACATTGACTCAGACTGGTCTTCCCTGCCACGCTTCACGCTTTGATTCGCCTTGAATTCCATGTGTCATATATCGCCCTATGATTGGCTGGTATGGTTAATTTTGCTTGTTTTGATCTCAGCCCTTTATCTAGAGCTTATGTGACAGTGCATATTACACCTGAGCTATATTTAAGCCCTAACCACTGCATATACCCTAATGCACCTCAATTAGCATAACTTTGATAAGGATTGGAGCTAAAAAGAGAGAAAAATAAAAAAAAATTGAAAATGAGATACAATTTTGGTGGAGATTTAAGATAAAATTAGTACACAATTCAAGAGATTGATTGTATTTATTCTTCTACTCTTTTCTTTATCAAATTTTATGTCTTTCTTTATGAAAAATATGAACTTTATGGACAAAATTATGTCTACTTAATTTATTAATATAATGATTTTATGAACCTAATTTTCACCATGTGATGATCTAATGTTTTACCCCAATTATAATTTTAATTTAATTATATTATTTAATCTGATTTTTATGCTATTAATTGTTTGACTAACAATTTATCTATAGAGACAATTAAATATATTTGAGAGAATTATTTAATTATTTAATTATTTATTTTGATTAAATAACATACATAATTTCTAGATAGAGATGAGATGTATGATCTTATGTATATGATCCATAATTGATTAACTTAATGAGTAGTATGCAATTTAATTAGCATCATAGTGTGATTAAATTAATTACTATATGGTGTGTAGTTTACTTGAGATAAAAATACATGCTAAGTTTGATTCAATTGATAATGTAATTAATGGATAATTATATTAGAAGGATTTTAGTTCTTCACATGTTTAGAAAATTTGAGGATTAAATATTCCTAGATATTTTCTCATATATATTCTAGGGCATAAATGGGTGCTTATACATACCCCTTAGGTCATTTACCAAAATTCCCACTCAATTCCAAGTCCTATGTGCAAATTTTTGTGATCATTCTGATCTTTTCTTGAGAAAATGTACAAGCTCGATCAAGATCGAGTCCTCACATGATTGATCAACCCATTAAAATTATGAATCCAAAATTTGGGTAGAAATTACTATATCGATGGACGATCAATCCTTGATTAATCGACCATGCTTGATCGATCGATTTCTATCTCTATCGATCGAGCTATCCATAATCCATTTAAAACTGTATATACAATATCGTAGTCCAACCTTTGAAACTTGATCACTTACATTGGTTTATCACACATTATAATTCTCCACCTTGATGTCAATCCTTGAAAATAACCATTGCTTGGATCCTCTACCACTTTTCAACTACCAAGAATAGGTAGTCACTTCTACCAAGTAACACCACTTAGCCAAGGTAATAAGTTCATATTCTATGAGTCTTCAACCGTGTGATTTATCACCAACTCTACCTAGAAGTAGTCTTCAATAGCCTCTCAAATCAAATACATCAACCATGAAGCTTCATTCATATCCAACAACCTGGTAATCCATTTTACCATGATAGAATAATAAGCATCAATTGGTTATACCATGATCTCATAGGTCATTAAATCAAATACAACCATAAAGTTCAAAACCACACGACCCAACATATCAAACTTTACACAAATAAATTTACCACACACATGACCAACTCCAATCGTACCTCCTAAGTACATCAACACTATACTTATTGTATATCCTAAGTTTCTCACATCAAATGAATCCAAAAACTTTACCATCTCCACATCAACATCAACACTAATAGAAGATAATGCAATAGACAAGTCAAAGTGTTGAATCATGATACATTCTTATTGTAAAAACTCCATTGCACTAACACAAGCCTTTTATCCTACCAAATCAATCTCAAGTACACCATTCTTCAATGTACTCTCCAAATAGTCTTCATTATTACTTGCATGTCTAAGAACAAGTACTTCATTATCATATAGAGAACTATTTTTGTCATCTGTGGCCTCATGCCATATGTGGGTATCTTTTGTGCTTATAGCATCTTAAGAAATCACTAACTATGTACATAATACATAGGCAAGCTCTAATCTTGTAAGAGCCACTTTATTGTGACAAACTCAATTTCTTCCTATAGAGAAATCACTAACTAGCCTAGATGGCTCGGCTAGCGCAACTTCAATTACTATCTCTATATTCTTTTGATAACATACTTCATCATCACTAAGTCTCTCTTTTGATTACCTATGTGTCTCCATCGAATTTCTTTACACACATTCCAATTGCCCTACCTCACCATAAACTTGTCTGGCCAGACTTGGTAAGCTAATGAAATCCTCAGAACTAACTCGTAAAAACATCACATCTTCTTCAAATGTTATGTCTCTACTAATGATGCATTTCTTGCTATCATCACACTAGAGCCTGTAACCATCAACACCACTTGGATAACCCAATTACAAACATTTTAGTACCTTCTTCTCCAACTTCTCACACCTAACCTGTGCATGACCAATATAACCAAACACTATGAGGTGGTTATATTTCACTATACATTCAATCCACACTTCATCAGGTTCCTTAAAGTCTTGAGACACTAATAGGTACCTATTAATAAGATACCCAGCCGTAGAAATAACTTCATCCCAAAATCTTAGAGGTAAGTTGGCATCAGAAAGCATACACTCAATTCTTTTCAAAAGAGTCATCGTTAACCTTCCTAACAACCCAAACTATTGAGGAATTCTAGGAACAATCTTGTACTTGATAATACCATTTTTTCTACACAAAATAACAAAGGCTTCACAATAAAACTCCAAAGCTTATTCTATCATAAGGTTTTTCATCTTCAACTTGATTTTATTCTCAACAAGAAACCTCTAATCTTAAAACTTCTTTAAAAATTCATATATACCTTTTAGTAAATATATCCAAAGCTTCTTAGAGTAGTCATCAACAATAGAAATAATATATTTGGCACCACTCATTGACGGTATCTCTTTTGACATATGCAAGTCTACATGCACATACTCCAATATGTTATCTCCCCTACACCTTGCCAAAGAGAATGATACTTTTTTGTCATTATTAATTTTACAATGATCATATAAAGTCATCCCATTAACCAATTCATTACCAAAAGATTTCCTCTTGTCTAGTTCCTTCATTCCTCGAGCACTAATGTGACTTAACCTCTTGTGCCACCGGTTCACATCCACTTTAGTATTGGTACCCATAGCATCTTTAGTCTTCGCAATACTATTGAGAATATATAACCGGTTTCTCTACTTACCAAGAAAAAAGCACCAACAAGCCCTTGCATACCTTAATTTGATCGCATTCACATTTGAAACTAACGCCCATGCTATCTAACATATCCAAGGAGATAAATTTATTCTTCAACTCTAAAACATGTAACACGTTACAAAGAATGAACATAAGACCATCATCCAATCAAAGATGTACTATGCCACTATCCATAGTTTCACACTGACAATTTTTTGGTAAATTCGTAACACCACCCTTTAGTGATTTGTACTCAATAAACCAATTCCTATGAGGTGTAAAATGGTATGTGCACCCAAATTCAAAAATCCATGTGCTATAATTTCCATAATTCACCAAAATTGCAAGTATTTTGGCATATCTACAACATGTCGCCTCATCCACCATTGAAGTTCTTCCACTACTTGATGCTTCCATCTCATGTCTTACCCTTTCTATATAATCTCATTTAATATGACCGTGTTTTTGATAATGATAACACCACACATTCCTCTTTACTCCTTATGACGTAGACCGAGAGTGAATCTTATCATTCAACTCTTCATTTCTATCACCTTCCTGACCATGGGTAAACAATAGATCAACTTTACCTTTTTCCGAGATGTAGATCTTCCTTCTTCATCTCCAACTCTTGTGTTCTCAAGTGAGAGACCATTTGCTCCAAAGAGATTTTATCTCTTCCATACTCGAGCCTCATCTTCAATTTATGTTACGACTCTGGTAGATTATGTAACAAGAGATGTGCAAGATCCTCTCATCCCTAAGACCTTCTTCAATATTGGCCAAGTCACCAACATTCCTCTGAAAATCCAAAATATTAGACTACGAGCCCTTTAATATATCCATCTTGAAATTGAACAATTGTTCTTTCAAATGAAATTTTCAAGACAACGTATTTTGAGTAAAAATCTCATACAACCTCTTCCGTATACCTTTTACAGTCACCTCACCTTACATCTCATGAATTATATCATCATGCAAGTGTAAATAAATGGAGGTAAAAGCGATCGTTTCAAATTCCTTCTTTTGAAAATTGGTGAACCCATCCAAAAACTCCGAATCACTTTCAAAAGCTTACGCTACCTTTTGTTGAACCAATATACTCTTCATATTTAATTTCCATATGTAGAAGTCACTAGAACTATTCCATTTTTGTATCTCAAATTTATTCATAATTGATTATACCGAAATTGTCTTCAAATAAATTTCCAACAACCTTCATAAAACTACTACCAATAAGACTCCATAACGAATCAAAAAAATTACCAATACACAAACCAACCCAAAGCCAAAACCTTGATTTCTCATACCACTATGTTCTTATTTTCTCGAGCCTTGTTAAGGCTCGTATAAAGAGAATTATTACGTAAATTGATTATTACCCAATCAAACAATGAGCACAAGGAGAACCAAATGAAAACTAATTGATAAACAATAAACCACAAACAATCGTACCAAAATATCTACAAGGAATAAAAATGATAAAATTACATACAAGATTTAACGTGATTCTTTTCCAAAATAATGTAGCTTACATTCACAACCTAAGCACACAAGCAATATTCCACTATAATAAAAAAGGATTATAACCTATGTTATTCAATAGTATTACAATCATATACTCTCATCATCGTATAAGCATCACCCAATCCTATTTTAGCCTCAAGAATATCCCTATGCATCACACTTCTCTAATGAAAATATACTTAGATTCTATTGCTTATAATAAATTGAATATGAGATAATAATATCTTAGAGGAGCTTACATCCAAAGAGTTATCCAAGAAACACCAAGCTTCCTTCCCCACCTTTAATAGAGAAAATCCCTAATCCTTACTTGCCTCTCTTTTTTATGTGCTCTCCAAGCACACAATACTCTTAGAAATGATTATAGGGCCTAAATGGGTGATTATACATTCCCCTAGATCATTTACCAAAATTCCCACTCAATTCTAAGCCGTCGTGTGCAAATTCATAGGTCTATTTTCATCTTTTCCCTAAGAAAATTTACTAGCTCGATCGAACGACTCATAAAAATTGAGAATCCAAAATTTAGGCAAAAACTATTACATCAATCCTTGATTACTCACGTTGTTTTTTAAGCATCTTATAGATTTACATCACACGTTACAAAAAACATAATAAAAAACATATGTCTCAGCTATCTCTAGTGATTATGTTTTCAATATTTTGATACATCCATGTTTAAATATATCAAATTAAAATTATCTAATTTGATATCCTAGTAAGAATGAATTTTTTTTTTTGAAGAATGGTTAAAAATGGATCAGGATCAAGGAATTAGCATTAATCTCGTGACTAATTTGTCAGAATAAATAAATTAATCCAAAAATATTTTTGATGTCTTAAATTACAAAACATTTAATTTTAATCATATTTTTTTTCTTCGATCGTTTGATTGTTCTACGAAAACATATAGTTAGCATACTATGTGGAGGAAAAAAAAACTATCAAAAAAGAGAAGGCGTAACATATGTAACGTTACTGGTTGATTTAACTAACAATTTAAGTTGGAGACGAAAGGTAAAGGTTATCTCTATATCTAACTTTATGCAGGCCGGGAAATGGAGATAGAGAAATAACACAAAGTCTTTCATTAGTCATGAGAGGCGTGCCCCATTAGGCTATAACCATAAATTAATAATGCATTAACCTCTCCCGGAAATGATTTTTTTTTAACCCAAAAAAACATTATACATGCTTTTAACAGCTTAAATCATGCCATTTTAAAGTTACATTAATAATAAATACTGTTAATATCCTTTGTTAATTATTGTTTATCTTCTATGAAAAATTATTCATTATTTTATGAGATAAGAATTTTGAAATTTTGAGTAGATCCAACAAATTAAATTAATTGTGAAACTTATTTTAATACAAAATACTATATTTTTTTAAAGAAAATATTAGCACTAAGCATAATTATAATTGACTTTGAATGTCAAATTTTATCTTTAAAAAATAATGTTTTTTTTTTCATGCGCTCTGTCAGATTCTCACTCTCTTATACAAGCCATCTTCTATTCTTTAATAAATACCCCTATATTTTTCTTTATATTATGATATTGCCCCTCTACTCCTGTATTATTAATGGTTCGTTCCAGTTCCATAGAAATACATTCTTATTCTACCATCAAATAACATCCGATATTGTTGAGAATATATATTGACTAGGATTGACTATATTTCTTTGAATAATTAAGGAGATTTGTTATAGGCACATTGAAATAATTTATGATATTTCGTGTGATAAATATATTTATCTTTTGTTATTAAAAAAATAAAACATATATCTTTTGTTATTAAAAAAACATATATACTGTCACGTGGACTCTTAAAAGTAATTATATTTGTTGATGTATAAAAAAATATTTTATATTAATTAATAAAGATATTGTTATAGTAATTATAATTACTATTTGGATAATTAATTTTGTTTATATATTATATAAAATTTATATAATATTATAATTTTAATTTATTAATATACTAAGTAAAGAAACGAATGGGTATTCTACACAAAAGTAGGTAAAATTTATAAAAATAAAAATAGACAAGAGTGATCTAAATAAAATTAAAATATAATCCATATATGTTAAAATATTAAATATTGGATCAAATGATCCATATTTTGAGTGAGAGTATTATTGTAAAAAAAAAAGCATCACTTATTGATTAATGAAGATATTAATATAATATTTATAAATAATATAAAATTTATCTTATTGAGTTTAATCTTTTAAAATTAAACTATTCATGTTAATTATATATTATATAGAATTTATACTAATACTAAATTTAACACATGAATATAAAATGTTGTTCATAATGTTTGACGAGCATGAAAAATATTTGTTATAAATTTAACAATTATTAATGACTAAAATTACTTGCTCTATTCTTTATATATATAACCAATTTATGAATAGTTTTATTACAATTTTGTAAATTATTTAGAGATCAAGTATATGGGTAGCTTGTTCTGTAAATCTAATGATTTAGAATATATATATATATATAATTCTAAACCATATCTTATAAATTTTTGGACAAAAATTTCACACGTATTTTAAATAAATGATTATTATTATCCTTAGTTGTTATATAATTTATTTATAATTCTTATTTTTTATTAATTAAATAATAAATTATTAGTATTTAAAATACTCATAATTATCTTAAATATCATTTAAAATATCAATCAATTTTTTTTTAAAATAGTAACAACAATAATATTGTTTTAATTAAACTAAAATTTAATAATTAATATTGTTAACATTTTAATAAATTACATACTCGTGTGAAAGGGTTGGGGTTTTCCTATATATATATTTAGTGGTTGTTAAGTACTAGGTAGATACTTCTATCAATCTATATATATATATATATATGTCATTGTTTTTGTATAATAATAAACTAATATAGTAATTAGATCTATTGTGAATTAATGATATTAGAATGATTATATATATGGCATAAATTATTAAATTAAGCATATATAAGTCCTTAATGTTTCTTGAAATAATGAAAATACATGGGCTGAGCTTATTTAGCAATTGGGGTCGACATGTACACCAAATCCATAAAACTCAATGGTCAAACCGAAAGAAGATAAAAAGTAGTGTCAGCACCTCCATAATGGCCTTATTCATATTAGACAAATAGAATAAAAGGAAAGATAAGGAGAATGTGAAGAAAAATGAAATATTTTTAATATATGCATGTGTTAGTCTATGTGTTATATAGTAGTGAAATTAATTAAGTAAAAATTAAAATAAAAAAGTGAAAAATAATTAATAAGATTTAAAAAAAAGGAAGAATAAGAAGAAAAAAGACAATGAAAATGACAAGTGGATCAAAAAAATACCACATAATTAGGGTCATATATATATATTTTTTTTGTAATTTTGCACTAAAGTAAGGGTTTTCTTTTCTTCTGTTTCTCTGTTATTTATTTATTTGAAGATTTACTTCTTTATTATCATCATGGAATTGTAACTTAATCGTGGCCATTGAACAATTCATTTAAACAAGTCCACATACATTTATTTCTTTTCCCATTTTGTATATAAATAACTGTTATGGCACTCTAGCTACCAAGTTAGTGGTAGAGTAGATATTTATATTTCTATAAGAGTGAGTGATCAGTTCCTCTACATATGCACATATATAATTCGAGATCGTATTAACATATCTCACTTATTTACAAGTAGTCTTCGATATATATATATATATATATAGCCAATAGATCAAG
The DNA here is from genome assembly GCA_033030585.1 of Hippophae rhamnoides. NCBI lineage: Eukaryota > Viridiplantae > Streptophyta > Magnoliopsida > Rosales > Elaeagnaceae > Hippophae > Hippophae rhamnoides. The sequence goes on from CM065429.1 coordinate 73,998,022, forward strand.
ATAGCTAGAGAGAGAAAGAAAGAGATCGAAAAGAAGGATATATCATAAGAAATTAAATAAAAATGGAATGGAGGAAATGTTACCTAGATGTGATATTGGTGCCTCTTGGGTTTTTCATTACAGCTTTTTATCATGCATGGTTGTGGCATAAAATTAGGACACAACCAGAAACAACCATTATTGGAATCAACTCCAAAGGAAGGCGTTTATGGGTCTCTGCCATGGTTAAGGTAAATTATAATCTTATAGTGCTTATTCTTATATCAATTCATTTAAAACTATAATCTATATATAATCTTTCTTTTAAAATTAAAAAAAAGATTCTTATTTAATATCTAAATCAATTTTGTTTTTTGAAAACTTTTTTTCTTTACATTTATTCTAAATCATTTATGGCTTAAGAGGTCATCAATATAGATGGATTAATAAGAAAAAAAAAATCATTATTTTTTAACAATTTATACCAATGAATTTGTGACTCAAATAAAATGTGAAAGATTTAAGATTCAAGTTAAGTTATAAATACGTAAATAGTATAATTATTTAAAAAAAAATCTCAAATATATATATACTTAATTCACATGAGTACTCGTCATTATAGTTATAATAATTAAAAATAATTAATTATATATATATAATTAATATTAAATTAAATAAAAAATTGTTTGCTATTTTATGATTAAAAAAATAATCTTATATTAATTTATTTCGTTTTAAATCACAAATTAATTTAAATATCACGAATACCATTTGATAAAAAGGATAAAAAGAAAGTGAGTAACATCCCCCGTATCTTGCCGAAATGTGTGTGAAAGTAGTTTGCTTTCCATTGAGTGTTGGATTATCCAATTTAATTGCATTTGCGTCTTTGTTGAAGCAACCAAGAAAAAAAAAACTATACAAAAAAAGAAGAAGAAAAGAAGAAGAATAAGAAGAAGCTAGTATTTCACATGGAGATTGCAATATTTCTTTCTCATCTATTCGCCGCGAATACTAAACGCAAATAGCTAGCTAGTCTCATCACCATCACATCTACATCTACATCTACATCTAAATGCTTATACGATGTGGCCCATAAAGTTAAAACACTAAGCAACCATACCAAATAACATGTTTTGCTAATTTGCTTATATTCTTTCTCCCACTTGGCTATATTTTTGTCTATTAATTGCTTCACACGTCATAATAATAATAATTATAATTATAATTATAATTATAATTCAACAGGTGATAAATTATAAATTTTAATTTTAAAATTTTTATGCTATAACCCAAAACACAAAATGAGGAGGCAACATTAATTATTATTTTTATATAGAATTAACTATTAATTTTTACCTTGTTGTTAAATATCATGTTTTTAAATTAGCTAACATTAAGTTATTTTTCATAATAAAAAAAAAAAAATAAGCACTCCTAGCTAGTCTCCTAATGCAGGCAGGCACAAATTGTGTGTATGATTGGAATAGGATTTTATTTTTGAAATGATCAATATATTTTTTTCCAATTTATATATTTTATAAATAAATATATTAATTAAATAAATTTACAGGATAATGAAAAGAAGAACATTCTGGCAGTTCAAACATTGAGAAATACTATTATGGGTTCAACTTTAATGGCAACAACATCTATCCTTTTATGTTCTGGATTAGCAGCAGTAATAAGTAGCACATATAGTGTGAAGAAGCCATTAAACGACACAGTTTATGGAGCACACGGAGAATTCATGGTGGCCTTAAAATATGTTACACTTCTCTCAATTTTCCTATTCTCATTTTTATGCCACTCACTCTCAATTAGGTTTATTGGGCAAGTGAATATTCTCATTAACACTCCAAAAGAACCCATGTCAATTATCACTACAGAGTATGTTGCTGATCTTTTAGAAAAAGGTTATATTTTAAATACTGTGGGAAATAGGCTTTTCTATTCAGCTTTGCCTATTATGCTTTGGATCTTTGGACCTGTCTTGGTTTTCTTGTGCTCTCTTACTTTGGTTCCTGTGCTTTATAATTTGGACTTTGTCATCATGAATGAAGAAAAGGCGAACAAGAATAATGAGAGTACTAATGAAACGTGTGACTTTGTATGATTACTTTCTAATTATTATTAGTAATTAAGTGTTTTAATTAATAATGTGATTTTAATTTGAGAATAAAATAGTTCAATAATATTACTGCTCTCTCTCTCTCTCTATATATATATATATATTACTTCATGAATAATTTGAACCCTTGCTTTTTTACAAATGTAATGTTCTTTTTTTTTAAGACTTTTATTACGTGTAGATACATATAAGAAAATGATACATATAAGAAAATGATACATATAACCTTTATTAGAAACAAAAAATGATATCTATTTTCTATTAAAAAATAAAGGAAAATGATACCTAACAAACGTAATTATTGATGTCAAAAAGTGTAAATCTTATCTGTGATTCTGCACTATATAAAAGGACAAGAAAAGATAGATTAACTGAAAATAAATATAGAATATTTTTATAAGTAACCATGACAATTTATTATTAAATAAATTTATATAAATCTAATTATATTTATATCATATTATTTATAATTTATTAAATATATTTTTTTATAAAATATATGTAATAGAAGGTCTAAAATTCAATAAAAATGATGAGATTTCGATTTAACTTAATATAGGATAACAGATAGACACAATTTTTATTAAAAAAATTATATTTTCTTAAGGTGATACATTACATTAGTTAAAAAAATACTAACATTGTTTTAAATTTATCAAACAAATATTAGCAATCATCACAATTTGTTACCAACTGTTTTTTCCTTCATACATAGCATGTAGCATGTGCACAATGTTCCCATTTTCTCTTTCATTGAGTATGCCATCTTCATGACTCATTATCATCAACTATGTATATGTAATTCCAGAGTGAGAAATATTATGAATGAATTAATTCACTTGTTGTCACATTCCTCCTCTAGTCTTCTTCTTATCCTTCTACAACTCACGCATATTTCTCTAAACTCTAATGGAGTTTATCATGGTATCATAGTCATAATTTATGGCTTCAACTAAAACTTCCGCAGATAAACACAATGATGAAGGTTCACTCACTGTGAATCAGGATAATAGTCCAAACTCAAGAAATTGAAACAAAACACAGCTACCTGAATACAATCTTCTGCATTAATGGAAAGTTACCAAAACCTCATCTCTCATACTCGATTAACCCCAATTTCTCAGTTAACTTAGATGAAACCAATTATTTAATGTGGGAAAAACAATCAAAACACATAATTACAGTGTATGGTGTACAATCCCTGGTAGATGGATCTGCTTCTATACCTTCTATACTTGTCAAAAAAAAAAAACAAACAAACAACAGATTATAAACTCTGGGATAGCCAAGACTGTTCCATGAAAGCTAGATTTATTCCTCAATCTCATCCACTTACTTGAAATATCTGATTGGTAAGACCATTGCCTTTGATTACCGGATTGATCTTGAAAAAAACATTCAATGATGTCTCTCAAACATGACTAATGCAGCTACGTTGGCAACTGCAATCCTTAAGAAAAGAGGCTAGATCAATGGAATAATACATTAGCCATTGCAAAGATCTAATTGATCATATTTTGGCAGCTAAAGACACGCTGACTAAAGAGAACAAGTACTCTATGTTCTTGGGAGTTAGGAAGTAGGCTATGAGTCATTGGTCACAACAATCACCAACAAAAGAAGAGTACTCACTCTTGATGAAATGTTCACTAAACTGAGAACCTATGATCTGTTGGTGTGTGCTAAAACAATGGCAGACACAAATGCTCAATGGAGTAAAACATGGAGCAGACAACAATATTAGTGGAGCCATAAAACCTGGATGTGCAGGTTTTATGGATATTGTTTAATTTTCGTTTTCCTTATATACATTGTAAACTCTTGTAAAAATAACAGAACAGAAATAACATGAAATATACATGATAATTATCAGAGAAATACAATATTTTGACATGGTATCAGAGCAAGTTATTGCTGACTAATGGAACTACTGCGATTTGGTTTTCTGTTATGCGATTTATTGCGATTGATCATAGATTTTGTTCGATTTATATTTGATTTTACAGATTTTTACTGCCAGATTGATTACTGGCGATTTCATTTCCAACGGTGTTTTTTTTGATTTCTGGTTTACACTTACCCTCTGAATCTGATTTCTGGGGGTGGCCATTTTGGTTTGCAGTTTCCTCACAGTGTGGCCGGTTCCACCATCAGTTTCTTGTTTGGAAAAGAAACAGAACACAACGATAACAGGCTGATTTCTAGTTGGTGTGAAATTATCACAGTTTCTCTACGCATCAACCTATATTTTGTGGTTTGTCTGTGTAGTTGTGGGTAACCATTACAGTGGAACAAGAAGGAACGCATTGCAGGGCCGTCGAGGAACGCAGGTAGAAGAAGAGCCGCGTTGAGGCCATGGGAAGAAGAAAGCTATATTTGAGGAAGAAGAAGGCTACTTGAGGAAGAAGAAGCTGCACTGAGAAGGAAGAAGAAAATTCTTATTTGAGGAAGAAGAAGAGAAGGCCGCGGTCTTGAGGAAGAAGAAGAAGAAGGCATGTGTCTTGACTGAGGAAGAGGCTACAATACTTATTTGAGGAAGAAGCTGCGCGATTTTTGAAAAAAAAATTTTTAGGGTTAGGAGAAGAAGCTGCGCGAAAATGGAAAAGGAGGGTTAGGGTTACGGAATTTTTCTAGAGATTTAACTACCAATTTTATGTTGGAAGATTTTACGACGAAAATGACGGAAGTTTTCACTAAAGCTCGGTCGGACTCCATGACCTCTCTCAATGAGCGTCGGCCCCCAATTAGTATCAAGTTGGGAGGATCCAACTATGCCTTGTGGTCCTGTGGTGGAGATGTATATCTGCAGCAAAGACAAGCCCAGGATATATTAATGGGGATTTTCTCAACCTTTGAAAGCAAACCCTCATTCAGGAGATGGCGCCATCGAAAATGCCATTGTTAAAGGATGGTTGATCAATTCGACGGACCCCTCCTTGATTGCAAATTTTATTCGATTCCCAATGCGAAACAAGTTTGGGATTCTCATTTACCACCTTCTATACATGATGGGACGTACACGTCTCGAGTGTATGATCTTCGTCGTCGAGTTACTCGTGTAAACAGGGCGGGTGGATCCATTGAAAAATACTACAATGACACTTGAGGGTTGTGGCGAAATTGATTTCCGTCGTCACAATCCAATGGAGTGTGCGAATGACATACAAAAAATACAACTCCATCGTACGGAAGATCGAGTGTATACCTTCCCGATGGACTTGATGACAGACTCGACAAAACTCGAAGTGATGTGCTTGAAATCGAGACCATTCCTACGGTGGAACAAGCCATGGATTCGTCCGTCGGGAAGAGGTCGGGCAGTCTGTGATGATCGCGAGGTGTAGATACGACACCCAGGAGCGGTTATGACTTTTAAAGGGGTCGAGGACACCATAATCGGTCTGCCACCAAAAACGGGAACCTCGCCTGAGGCGAGAAATCCCTGGAAATCCACCATCTCTGTGACATGAAATGTGGCCGTTAGAAACTCCAAACACACCCGTGAAAACCGCTTCCAAACTCCAATGGGTATCGAGAATGGTGGAATGATCTTCGACACGGAAGAAACGGGACACAAGACGAGCATTGTGGCTACCAATAATGCCTCGCTATCCCTTACTTCCCCGGCTGAATCTTCCCGGAATCCAGGGTATTTCAAGTAAAGCATTTCACGTATCTACTCGTAGTGATAAAGAGGATTGGATTCTGGACTGCGGAGCTACGGATCACATGACATTTGACCCAAACGATCTCTCCAATACAACCACACCAAGACGGAGCCGTGTTGCCAATGCAAATGGGGTCACTTATCCAGCTACGGAGCCGGCACGGTGACATATCTCCTCATTATCATTATCTAATACTTTGCTTGTACCATCTCTGTCAAGCGGGCTAATGTTACGTAAGTCGAGTCCTTGAGACACCTTAACCGTGTAGTATTGATGTATTCTACTTTTGCCTTCTGGGATATTCTCACCAAGGAGATCATTGGGCGTGGTACTAGGAGAGGAGGGCTATATTATGTGGATGACCTCAGTTCAGGAAAAGCCAATCACATGCAACATACTGTTGGTAACAAGGAACGACAGATTTGGCTATGGCATCGAAGGTTTGGGCATCCATCATTCGGGTATTTAAGAGCACCTACTCCCTAGTTTATTTTCAAATATCACACGTTCGATTTCAAATGTGATACTTGTATCTAGCAAAAGTCATAGAGCGTCTTATCCTATGAGCATGAATAAAAGTATGACTCATTTTCTTTGGTACATTCGATGTTTGGGGACCTTCCCGGTTATTACGTCATCGGGTCATCGTTGGTTTGTTATTTTTGTTGATGATTGTACCACGAATGACATGGCTTTACCTTCTCGAACATAAAGATGAAGTATTTGCTACATTTCACATGTTTCACACCATGATTGGCACCCAATTTTCCGAAAAAATTAAGATACTTAGGTCGATAATGGAGGGAGTATGTTAATCAACAATTCGGACATACTTGGACAACCGTGGTGATACTCCATGAAACCTCATTCCTGAGCAAACCCCACAATGAATGGGGCTGCGGAGAGGAAGAATAGGCATATTTTAGAAACGGCTTACTGCCTTACTAATCGGTGCACGTATGCCTAATAAATGCGGGTGATCTTTGTTACTACTGTACGTGTATCTACCGAATCGAATGCCCACAAAGACCTTACAATTTCGAGACTCATTAAAGGGTGCTATCATCTTCCCTTACCTACTATTTTATTAATGCTTCCAGAATTTTTGGATGTGTTGCTTTTGTCCACCTCCATAAAAAATCAACGAATCCTAAGTTGGATCCACGTGTCTTTGTCCGATGTGTATTCTTGGGGTATGAAGTACAAAAAAGGGGTACCGATGTTATGATCCAATTACTAAAAGAAACTATACTACCATGGATGTCACTTTCCTCGAATCGAATATTTTTCCCATCGCGTATCCAATTCCACTCTTCGGGAGGAGAGTTATGGTGAGAGAAACGAAATTGGCTTGATGTTGAAATATTAGACACAAGTCCAACATACTCGGATCGTGCGCCAATAATATGGAGGAGCCCGTATCTAGACCCGAGCTTGAACTTCCAAGAACCGAAGGAAGTAGTACTTGAATCTCCGAGAAGATGAAGTGGTTGATGTACCCTCCATTCTCTAGTACCCAATGATCCTCCTGCCGAGAACAACTCACGAGGTAAGCTATCCTATCACACCTACACGGACTAATGCTATGAATACATCCTGTTGGTTATGTTTTACCTTTCGGACACAATCGAGGTAAACCTCGAATCGATACTCCCCGTGAAAGAGAAGAACGACAACCCAAGTATCCAATAGCAAATTATGTATCTACTTCAAAGGTTATCGGAACCTATCAGGCATTTGCCTGAAACACTCTCCTCTCGTGTCCAATTCCGAGTAGCATTGAAGAAGCCTTATCGATCCAAAATGGACTCGAGCTATAAAAGAGGAATTTGAGGCACTACGAGAAGAATAACACGTGGGTGTTAGCGAGTTGCCTCAAGGGAGGAAGATGGTAGGGTGCAAGTGGATTTTCTCCATTAAGTATAAAGCCGGATGGGTTAGTTGATCGTTACTGAGGCAAGGCTTGTAGCAAAGGATATACAAGAAACATGGGATAGATTATCAAGAAACCTTACTCACGTGGCTAAACTAAAAAGCTGCGAGAGTTTTTGTTATCTCTGCGACAAATTTAGATTGGCCATTGCACCAACTTGACGTGAAGAATGCCTTCCTTCATGGCGACCTTGAAGAAGAGATTTACATGGATATCCCACCAGGATATACTGTTACATCAGAAAAAAAAACTGCATGTAAATTACAACGAGCATTGTATGGACTAAAACAATCACCTCGAGCGTGGTTTGGTAGGTTGAGTTCAGCAATGAAGAAATATGGGTTCCAACAAAGCAACTCTGATCATACTCTTTTCCTAAAACATAGATTAGGGAAGATAACAGCCCTTATAGTCTATGTAGATGACATGATCATTACAGGGGATGATAAAGAAGAAATCTCTAAGCTTCAAGAACAACTGTCAAATGAGTTTGAAATGAAGAACTTAGGAGGGCTCAAATACTTCTTAGGTATTGAGGTAACAAGATCAAAACAAGGCATATGTCTTTCCCAAAGGAAATATACTGCGGACCTACTAGCGGATAGACTACTGGGATTGTAAACCCGTCGATATTCCAATGGTTCAAAATCATAAACTCGGAGAATATGTGGACAGTACCAACGGATAAACGGAGATATCAACGGTTAGTAGGTAAACTCGTATATTTATCTCATACTCGACCGATATTGCTTATCTTGTGAGTGTCGTGAGTCGATTCACGACCGCCCAGTGAAGACCGTATGGATGCGATCGTACGCGAATACTTCGTTACTTAAAATCCTCCCCCCGGGAAAGGACTTATGTTTTCAAAGAATGGTCAATTGGAAGTCCTTGGATATCTGATTCGGTAGGCGGGGAATATGAAGGATAGGAAATCTCTATTTGGGTACTTTACTTTCGTGGGAGGCAATCTTGTCACATGGAGAAGCGAAGCAAAATGTAGTTGCCTTATCCAAGTCAAGGCCGAATTTCGAGGAATGGTCGAGGAATATGTGAGCTCCTTTGGTTGAAAAAACTTCTAACCGAGATTGGTGTTGCTGCAACTGCGAAATGAACTTATTTTGTGATAACAAAGCAGCCGTTACCATATCTCACAATCCAGTTCAACATGATCGCACGAAGCACGTTGAAGTGGATCGGAACTTCATCAAACGGAATCTTGAAGAAAAGATTATTAAGCTTCCATTTGTTAAGTCAAGATCAATCGTGGGCGATATACTCACAAAATGCATGTACGCGAAGACACAACTCACTTGACAAGTTGGGCATAAGAGACATATATGCACCAACTTGAGGGAGTGTTGGTGTGTGCTAAAACAATGGCGGAACCTGAAATGCTCGATGGAGTAAAACATGGAGCGGTGACAATATTAATGAGCCATAAACCCTGGATGTGCAGGTTTTATGGATATTGTTTAATTTTCGTTTTCCTTATATACATTGTAAACTCTTGTAAAAATAACAGAACAGAAATAACATGAAATATACATGATAATTATCAGAGAAATACAATATTTTGACATGATCGACAAATGGAATGAATGAATATGACAGATTCACAGCTTGTTCAAGCTAACTACTCAGCCAAAACACCATCTAAAAAAAGTGACCATATACACTTATGCTCCTAAAAATACCTACAGCCAACGATCATCCACCAATAACCAATATCCACCAATAACCAATATCCACCAATTACCACCTCTACTAATACCAGCCAAGACAAAAGAAAAACACAAGTTACAACCTCTATTAAGTGTCTCTTGAAACAAATAAGTAAAAACAATGTAGAAATAAATATTACCGATAATCTAAAATACTCTGCTTAGGTTGAGTCGCGGATTAAGTCACTCTCTTTAAGACGTTTCGTGACTCTGCTCAAACTTGTGCAAGCAAATACAACATCGTCATTCCCAGGATAAAACAGTTCAGAATCTTTGTTTTTTGTCTCGAAACTTCACTGCACCGATGAAGACCGAAATACTACACCTATAAAATTTTGTTGCTCGAAAAACTCAAAATAATTTAGGATCTTCTTCTTTTTCTTTCTAAGAGCTTTTTTTCTTAGTGAGATATGTTTACAAATTGTTGTTGTAGAAACTGAGAGTTGAGGCCCTCTATTTATAGGTTTCAGAAAATGTGTGGCCATTATGATAATAACTGTCATGTCTGGGTGGATAGCATAATGACCATTTTTCTGAATAAAGAAGAGTAATGACCATTTAACGGATATTTCTAAGTAAAGAAAAAATAACGGCCATATTCTGAGTAAAGAAAAATAATGGCCATTTTCTGAGTAAAGAAAATAACGGCTATTTTTCTGAGTAAAAAGGTAACGACCATTTTCTGAGTGGAAAAGTATTTTAATAAATAAAAAAAATTTCCAAAAAAAATAAAATGCCACCTCACCTCACCTCACACACACGCACTTGCACTCAGACTTGGACTCGACTCGACTTGGCACAACACGGCTGGTCGGTCGGTCGAACAGACGACGGAGGCATGCGTACACGTTTGGTATAACATTTGCCTAGGTCCTCTGCCCTTTAACAAAAGTGGGTGCCTCTTGGGGCCCAAACTCAATAGCCAATCTATTTTTATTTATACATCTCCTAAGTGATTTAAAATAGTAATGTGGGACAAGGCAAAAAATTAGCATCACTTGTTTTATAAAAAATCACTTTTTCCAACAATCCCTTACTTGAATTTTATATAAAAATAGTTTTCATTGAGCAACGGATAAATTAAAAGTATAAGATTGTGCATAAGCGAAAAATGTTTATCGACTTGAACCTTTTTATAGTGTTGATGCTTTAGAATATACTAGAGTAACTGGTAGTTTTGAACTTTATCTCTAACAACATTACACACACAACCTTTCTAAGGTGTATTTCAAAAAGCCCGTGTTTTACGTCCATGCACGTGTATCTCAGTATAGTGAATGCTCTAGTAAATTTTGCCCAATAGGAAGTTGTCACACTTCCACATTCACATAAGTGAGTCTATCAAGAGCACTCATGTTGCTATGTACTTCACTCCACATAGAGTATATAACTCATTAAGAGTTTAATAATTAACTCATCCTTTTCTATCGCTTCAGGACTTCATGCTTCTAATAATATAGAATGAGACTTCAAAATAGCATGATTCATCTCATATCACTTCATGACTTGTTATTACCCATTGAACTTATTTCTTGGGATCTCCAGTTTATAAGTTGGGTTACCATCATGAGTGACTCTTTATTCTAAGGGCATTAGTCCTATTCCTTTTGAGGTTTTGAAAACCTTCTCTCTTGGTAATCCTTTCGTCAAAGGATCTACCAAATTTTCATTAGAACGTACATGATCCACTCTTATAGCTCTTGTAGAGAGAAATTCTCTAACAGTACTATGCTTACGATGTATCTGTCATCTCTTGCCATTGTAGTAACGATTTTGAATCTTTGCAATAGTTGTGGTACTATCGTAGTGGATTAGGATAGTTGGTGTCGGTATTTCCCATAAAGGGATCTCAACTAACAGACTTCTTAACCAGCCTACTTCTTCACTAGCAATAGTTAGTGCTATCATTTCAAACTTCATTGTAGATTGAGCCAATGTTGTTTGTTTCTTAGACTTCCAAGAAACAGCTCCAATCAACATCGATGTATTCTTTTAGAACAGCGAGAAACTTATTATAATGTATTCCAAGGTTCATAGTTCTCTTAAGGTATCTCATAACCCTTTAAATAGCATTACAATGTTCTATACTAGATCTATTAGTAAACCTACATAGTAGTCCCACAAAATAAGCTATGTCTAGTCTAGTGCAATCAGTAGCATAACGTAAGCTACCAATGATGCTCGTATACTCAATTTGTCTAACACCGTCTCCGGTGTTCTTGAACAACTTTACACTAGGATCATAAGGAGTACATGCATGTTTATAGTTAAAGTAATTATATATCTTTAAGATCTTCTCAATGTAATGAGATTGATATAGAGAAATTCCCTTTTCAGACCTGGTAATCTTATACCAAGGATTACACTCGCTTCTTTGAGATATTTCATATCAAAGTTAGCACTTAACAAAGTTTTCACATTATTCACAACATGAATATTTGATCCAAAAATAAGCATGTCATCCACATATAAACATGTAATAGTGCAAATGTCATTTTCTAATTTATAATAAATGCATTTGTCACTTTCATTTATTTTGAATCCATGTGAGATAACTAGATTATCAAATTTTTCATGTCATTGCTTAGGTGCTTGTTTTAGACCATAAATGGACTTATCTAGTTTACAAACTTTATTTTCTTGACCTAGGACAACAAAAACTTCAAGTTGGTCCATATAAATTTATTCTTCTAGGTCACCATTTAAGAAAGCAGTTTTGACATCCACTTGGTGCACTACTAAATCATGGATAGCAACAAGAGAGAAAAGTACATGTATGGAAGTTATTCGTGTGACTGTTGAAAAGGTATCAAAGAAATCTACATTTTGTCTTTGCTTATACCCTTTGACTATAAGATGAGCTTTGTACTTTTCAATAGTACCATCGGGTTTTAATTTCTTCTTTAGTATCCATTTACATCCTATGTTTTGCAACTAGGAGGTAAGTCAACTAAATTCCAAGTTCTATTATACTCAAGAGAGTCCATTTCATCATTTATGGCTTCTTCCCATAAGTTGGCATCTAAAGAAGATAATGCTTCTTTAAGAGTTTGGGGATCTTCCTCTAAGGTATAAGCATAAAAATCAAACCCAAAATCCTTAAGGGTTCGAGCTCGTTTACTTCTCCTAATTTCAGTGTTTAATTCCTCATTTTGTTCACTAGTTTTAGTTATGGGTAAACTACTAGAAGATGAGCCCCCACTATTTTTCAATTTAAAGGGAAACCTATGTTCATAGAAGTCAACATCATTTGATTCTATAACTACATGATCATTTAAGTCATAGAATTTATAAGCTTTACTATTCACAACATATCCTATGAATACACATTCATATGCTCTACTAGCGAGTTTATTTCTTTTAGGATCAGGGATCCTAACATAAACTAAACAACCCCAAGTTTTAAAATAGGTTAAGTTAGGTTTCTTATTTTTCAAAATTTCATATGGTGAAATTTTACTAGTAGATTTAGGCACTCTATTTAGCACATAGAAAATAGTTAATAAAATTTCTCCCCACTAATGGTAAACAGCACCAGAGTTTAATAAAATTGCAACAACTGATTCAGTAAAAGCTCTATTTTTTCTTTCAACTTTGTCATTCATTTCAGGAGAATAATGTGCAGTTTTTTCATGAATAATTCTATGAGTTTTATAAAATTCATTGAAAATATTGGAATCATATTCAATGCCTCTATCACTTCGAAACCTTTTATTTTTCTGTTAAGTTGATTTTCAATTTCAGTCATAAATATTTTAAACATGTCAAACACTTCACTTTTATTTTTTATTAGATATACATAAGTGTAATCTGAATAGTCATCTATAAAAGTTATAAAATAGCATTTTCCATTTCTTGTTAAATTTCCATCAAGTTCACATATGTCAGAGTGTATTAATTCTAAAGGTTTAGATTCTCTAATTATTGACTTATGTGAATTTTTGGTTATTTTAGCTTGACTACAAAAGTCACATTTTGTAAAATCATTCAAAGATAGTTTAGGAATTAGTTCTAAAGTACTCATGTTCTTAATTATGAGTTTATTAATGTGACAAAGTCTAGCATGCCAAATATTAAAAAAACTCAACATATAAGCAGAAGAAGAAGCTTCATTAATTTCAACGTTTAATTTAAACATGCCATCAGTGGCGTACCCTTTCTTAACAAATATATTGTTTTTAGTGATTGTATATAAATCAACCCCTATAGTTTGAGTAAACCCACCTTTGTTAAAGAAGATATCCCAAAACTAAGTTCTTTCTCATCTCTGGAGTATGCAAGACATCCTTCAAGATGTCAATCTTTCTAGAGGTAAACTTCAATTCCATCTCACCAATACCAGCAAATTTAGTGGAATGGAAGTCGCCCATCAGTACTTTCTTATCCTCAAACTCAAAGTAGAACTTGAACATGTCTCGATCATAGCAAACATGGCAAGAAGTACCAGTGTCCACCCACCACCCCTCAGAACCACCAACAAAATTGATTTAAGATATCATAGAAATAAGTTGATCTTTGGTATGGTTCCCTTGTGGGGCATGATGATTTCTGTTCTCGTAGTTCCTGGCCAAGTGGCCAGGTCTGTTACAACTATAACATATGAATGTTTTATTTCTTGGAGGGGCTAAGATCCATTCTGGGAAGGATAGTTTATATTTCTATTTTGGTGGTTGCAGTTTTGGTTATTATTATGATTATGAGTTTTCATATTTCTTCCTTTAGGTTTCAGAATTATAAAGGAGGATTTATTATTGGTACTGTTGTTTGAGACAATGAGTACCTCATCTCTTTCATCTTGTTTTCAAACTTCTTCTTCGATTCTTAGACGGGTTATAAGACTTTCTAAAGAAAATTCCTTAGTTTTATGTCTAAGTGCATTCTTAAAATCTTTTCAAGCAAAGGGTAATTTATATATAATAACAACTACTTGAAATTGTTCATTTAAAGTCATACCTTCAGAAGTTATTTCGGGTGCTATCTTCTATAGTTTGTGTGATTGAGCTTTCACAGATTTGCCATCAATCATTTGGTACTTCATATATCTACTCACATCATACTTAGTTCTAGCTTCCTCAGTGTCGTACTGTTTTTGAAGGGGATCCCAAATTTCCTTAGCAGACTTATCAGAATTATAATAATCATACAAGTCATCAGCTAATCCATTAAGAATAAATTTTTTGCATAGAAAATCATTTTCCATCTAGGTGTTTAAATCCTTAGTTGTAGCTTCAGTAGGAGGATTAGACAGTATTATCTTTTCAATAATAAGAACAAAAGCGATATTTTTCATGGTTAAGAAAAATAACATTTTTTGTCTCCATCTTTTAAAGTATCGTCCCTCAAAACAAAACGGTTTATTGAGATCAACAGTTAATATTTCAGTAGATATTTCAGTAGGAACAATATTATAATTTATTTTATATATCATCAAAACTCTTTATAATTCTAGTCTTTTAAAAAATTTACAATTCGTGGTTTTCAGTTTTTTTTATAGAAAGTGATGCACATTTTGTTAATAATTATTCAAATTAAAAAAAAACATACTTTACTTATTTTTTAAAATATAAACTATATTAATTCACAAAATTTTATAAATAATTTCGTATAACATTACAAATTTTTAGAAGTCTTGTTTCTAATAAATTTTACGTTTTATGATTTTGAATATCTTATATAAAGTTATTACATTTTATTAATGATCGTGCAAATTCCTAAGAACATTTTTCACTTATTTTAAAATATAAACAACATTAGATTACAAAATTTTATAAATTATTTTATATACCATTATAAATTTCTAGAAGTTTAATTTCTAACAAATTTTATGATTTTTAATAGAAAAATATGTTCATTTTACTTATGATTATTCACTCATTTTTGAAATATAAATTGTACTACCTCACAAAAAATTATGAATTAATTCATATACCATTGATAATTTCTAAAAGTTGTCTCTAAAAAATTTTAGAGTTTGTGATTTTGAGTTTTATATAGTTATTTTGAGTTTTTATATATAAAGTTGTGATCACCCTAGCTGAATTAAGCTTAAAAAGGTTAAAAATTGAAAATTAAAACTTTAAATATCAACTTTTTAAAATTAAAACTAGAAATTAATTATTAAATAAATTTTGTTTTTTGTTTGTAAAATATTTTGAAATTAAAAATTTAATTCTAAAACTCAAGAATTATAAATGAGAAATTGAAATAGTTATTAAATATTGGCGTCGTTGCTAGGGGATTATAAACATTAAAAATTAATTTTTTATAATTTTAATGTTAATTTATTTATTTTTAATTTTGACATCTCCTTTAGTGCTATTAGGAATACTTGGTTCTATCGCATGAGCAGATTCAATAAAGGAGAAATTTTACCGTTAAATCATGAAATCGAGCGTACTTTGAGATCTATACAAAAACAACAAGTTGTCACCCAAATAAAAGAAATGACTAATCCATTATAAATAAACAATAATTAGCTAAATTTGAACAACCAATTACTTCAATGGATGATAGGGATAGAGCGATGAATGAATATGCGTTACCTATATTGAAAAGGGTGAATTCAAGTATCACAGGACTAAACATACAAGCTAATAAATTTGAACTAAAGCGAATGATTGGACAATTCAGTGGATTACCAACATAGGATCCTCATTTACATCTCAGATTGTTTATTGCAGTAGGAGATTCATTCAAGTTTAGGCTTAGATTGTTCCCTCACTCTTGTAAGACTCTATTCGAACTTGGTAAACTCTTTACCACTTGATTTTATTACATCTTTGAATAATTTAGTTGAGAAATTCTTGATGAAAGTTTCCTACCAACAAAGAATGCCAATATTAGGAATGATATTATCTTTTACCAACAAATTAAAGGGAATCTTTATATGAAGCATAAGAAAGATTCAAAGAATTCCTAATGAAGTGTCCTCACCATGGTATCATTTATTGGATCTAAATGGAGAATTTCTACAATGATCTCAATACTCAAATAAGAACCATTGTTGATGCATCCACTAATGGAGCTCTACTGGCCAAATCTTATAATCAAACTTATGATTTCCTTGAAAAAATGGCTAGGAATAATGTTCAATGGCCAATGGATAGAATGGAATCCACAAGAAGAGTAGTCAGAGTGCATAATGTAAATGATATCATGGCACTTATAGCTCAAGTTTCATCTTTGGGGAATCTTTTGAAGGCTCAAAACTCACTAACGAGTATAAATCAGGTCCAAGATTCAAAGGTATCTTGTATCTTTTGTAGTAAAGCTCATTTGTTTGATAATTGTCCAAATAATCCTCAATCGACATGTTATGTGGGTAATGTGAATTGAAACAATAATCCATACTCGCACATATATAGCCCAGGATGGAGACAACATCCAAATTTCTCTTGGAGTAATAACAACAATCAAGGTGGTAAAACCACCTGGTTTTCAACAATCACAAGCCCAAGAGAAGAAGCTACCTACTGAGTACAATACAAATGATGTAATAGCACTACTAAAAAACATACATATGGCCTCGGTTTTTAACCGTGACCGTATGCCTATAGCCACGGTTATAAGAATGGAGGCCTAAGTGAGAGAGACCATAGACCTTGGTTTTTTAACCGAGGCCATAGCATACCTATGGCCTCGGTTATTGAAATACCATAGGACATGTCTATGACCTCCATTTTTCAATAACCGAGGCCATATGATATGTCTATGGCCTCGGTTTTTCAATAATCAAGACCATAGGGGTATGTCTATGGCCTCAATTTCAATAATCGAGGCCATATGGTATGCATAAATAAAAAATATATATATTTAGTAAGTACAATATTAAAAATCAATATAAATTATAATAAATTTATTAATTACAATATTAAAAATCATATTATATTAAAATTAAAAGTATAATTACATTTGAGAGTTTATTATACACTCAAACATAATAAAAAATTACTATTATAAATTGACTTTTTACTATTAATTACAAGCATTTATAAGTGTACTTCAAATCAACCAGCAGCACCAACACCAGTAGCACCATTAGTAGCAGCACCATCAGTAGCAACACCAGCACACTAGCACCAACCCTAGCATGAAAGTCATAACAGTTTTAGCAAATAAAATATCACAGTTTCAGCAAGAAAATGTCACAATTTGGAACAGAAAAATTGTCAAGAAAACTATCACAGTTTGGAAGTAATTTAAAGCTTAACTTCTTACCTTGATAGCCAAATAAAAAGCACTTATCTTTAACTATCACATGATTGAAAGATTAAGAATTAAATTAAAACATTTGTTACATGTTATGAACCAATTATGGATTTTGAAATATGATGAAGAACAAATGAATTAAAAATCAAATTATGTTATAATTAATTATAACCCCATTAAATCAATTTAACAATAATTAAAATTAAACTAAATTTGTCAAATTAAGAAATATTAAAGGCTAATTGTCTGAATTAAAAATAAATATAATAAAAAAAGAAAATGGAGATTTATAACGAGGAGATCAAAAAATGTAGTCTACTTACCCTTTCCTCACTCATCTTTCTGAAGCCTATTTTATTTATCTATATTGATTCAACATCCTCAATAGCATGGTGCACCAAATATTTCCACATTCAGGGAGCATAGTAGCCTCACTATACATGAAAACAATGTTTGGAAATAACCCTACAAATAGAAGAACAATATTTAGTCATAAAACCTAATAAGAGAATAGAAAAGGCAATATTTACAGCCATCTAAAAGCATTTTTTGTTCCTGAATTCTTACTTTTCCTTGATGTTCTCTACTAGTAGCTACTAAAGGAAGCTTAGCAACCTCCCAACCAAAAATCCTAAGGAGACCAGTTGACACGACAACAGACCTGTCTATGCAATAAAATATCATGATTATGGTTAAGTTAAAATGTAGGTGATAGTATAATTATAAGAATTATAAATCTAAATCTAAATAAAACTTTGGCATCATCCCTCTCTGTATGCAAAAGTACATAGAGCATCAATTGAAAAAACAACATATCAAAGCTTCAAAAGGGAAATAGCATTTGAGAATCTGATTATTCATTGAATGAAGGGTATATGAACACTAGTTTGAGAAGCTCTTATATTGCCACAAATGCCAAATATGCAAAACATCAAACAACAGAACTCCAACAGAGCCACATATTACTTTTTTCCAATAGTGTGAGATTTAGTTCATAAATACTACAAATTTTAGGGTGCAAACTCAAAAGTACTTTGAGCTCAGAAAAGAGAGACAGATGCATAAATACACATGTAAACAGAGACAAAGAAGAGTACCCGTGTGATGTAGATAAACAATTCTCCACTAATTAATACCTGTATCAGCATCAATACCAGGCACCATGGACCAGTGCACTAGCACCAGCATAGCGCACCAACACCAGCGAATAGTGTCCAGCATCCAGCGACCAATGACTCACATCCAGCGACCAGTGTCTAGCGTTCAACATCCAGCGACCAGCGAACAATGACCCAGTGACCAGTGAAAAACCACCCATCGAACAACGACCCCCGACTAGCGACTACCAAACCAACAAGCTGGAAAGAGGAAGAATCACAAGAGGGGAAGAAAAATTTCATATATGGAAAAATGAAAATCATAAATTAAGAAAGCAATTGCTAGGAGAAAAAGGAAAAAATAAAAAAAAGGGCGTGGGAGAAGGAAAAAAAGAAAAAGAGAGAGAGAAGGAAAAAGAACAAAAAGAAAAAAGAAAAAAAGAGAAGAAATGAAAAAAATTGATATAACTTATGGCCTAGGTTTTTATAAAAAATGAGGCCATAGGTCTGAGACCATATGTATGTTTTTTAGTAGTGTAGGGATTATGAAAGACTATATCTAGTTAGTAAATACAAAAGTGTACACTCAAAGGGCTTCAATTTGAAATTTAGAATCCTAAATGGGGTAACTTGCTTAGGCCATAAGTCAAAGGCCTCAAGGCCTCAAGGTAACCTTCCATGTGTCACACTTCTAAGCTCTAGAAGAGAAGATAAGGAGCATTGTAAAGTCATAGCCTTAAGGAGTGGTAAAATTTTAAGCATGAACATGAGACTCCAAAGAATAAGGAAGAATAGGAAGTTAAAAGGATGAGTAGAAAAAGAAAATTAACAAGAGTGAGAAGGAACTAGTGGATAAAGAGAGAATTGAAAAAGAAATAAGTCAGTTAAAAAAAGTAACCTCTACAAACCCACCATTCTTTTTCCTCAAAAATTGTAAAAGCAAAAGTTAGACACACAGTTTTCAAAATTCTTAGAAATATTGAAGCTACACATAAATATACCATTTGTAGATGCACTTAAACAGATGTTGTCTTATGCCAATTTCATAAAGAATATACTCTCAAAGAAAATAAGGCTTAGAGATCATGAAACAATAACCTTGATTGAAGGTTGTAGTGCCATCCTTTACAAAACATTACCACAAAAACTAAATGATCTAAGTAGTTTTGACATCCCTTGCACTATTGGAAACATCTATTTTGGTAAGGTACTATGTGACTTAGGTTCTAGCATTAACCTCATACCATTATAATTTTTAAAAGATTAAGTGTTGGTAATGCAAAACTCATTTCAATAACATTGTGAATGGTAAACATGTCAATCAAAAGACCTTAAGGAGTGGTAGAATATGTGCTTATAAAAGTAGACAAATTCACCTTTTTGGCATATTTCATTGTGCTAGATATAAAGGAAGACCGTGACATTCCTATCATACTTAGTCATCTATTCTTAGCAATCAGAAGAGTACTTATTGATGTACAAAAATATGAGCTTACAACAAGAGTGCAAGATAAAAAGTTACATTTAATGTGTTCAAAAACAATTAAATTTTTTAATGTTCATAATGCTAATAATTGCTTTCGAATAGATGGTATAGATAAGCTAATCATTGCTTTTCTTTATAAGATGTGCATAAGTGATGCTTTAAAGTATGTGCTTGTTAATTTTGTGAACACACATGCTAATGAATACCATGACACAAACTTAGGCACACACATTTATACTGGTAGCTTAACAAAAACTTGTTGAACTGCCCCTTTGAAACTTTAACACATGATGCTATAGATAATGATATAAACTCACCAAAAAATAATTCAACTTGAAAGTATGGAATCAAAGGTTAATATTGTAAATTGTGTGAACTTGTTGGAAGACATGCCTCTCACATGTAGGGATGTCCATAAACCGGACCAAACCGTAAAATCGGACTAAACTGGACCGGACCAAACAGTTTTACAAATCAAACGGTCTGGTCCAGTTTGTACTAATTTTAAATCGTTCGAACCGGACCGGACCGATTTAATAATATATTAAAAATTTCATATTATTTTACATTAAATGTATAAAAAATTGAACCAAACTAGAAACCAAACAAGACCGAACCGTTTTATAAATCAAACGGTCCATTTCGGTTTTTATTACTTAAAACCATTTCAAACGGTCTGGTCTGGTTAAATTTTTTTAACCAAAACCGGACCGGACCGGACTGGACCATTGGACACCCCTACTCACATGTGTACCAAATGTGTTTATGAAATGTCTTAAGACAAGCTATATGCTCAAACCATCCATTGAGGAGCCATCCAAATTAGAGCTTAAAAATTTATCATCTCATCTTTGCTATGCATTTTAGGTGATAGCAAGACATTTCTACTTATAATCTCTGCTAGTCTAAGCATAGAGCAAGTAGAAGAACTACTGAAAGTGCTAAGGAACTTCAATAGAGGTATTGGTTGGTCTATTGCGAACATCAAAGGCATAAGCCTATCCAAATGCATGCTCAAAATCTTAGCTAAACCTACCAGGGATGCATAATATTGATTCAACTCAATTATGAAAGAGGTGGTAAAGACATGGGCATCATTTATCCAATATTATATAGTAAATGGGTAAGTCCAATTCAATGTGTACCAAATAAAGGAGGAATCACTATGGTAAAAAAATGTTACAAATGAGTTAATACCTACTAGGACTATCACATGATAGAGAGTATGTATATATTTTCGTAAAGTCAATAAAGCTACAAGAAAGGGCTATTTCCCTCTCCCATTCATGGATGAAATGCTTGATAGATTATATGGGCATTCTTTCTTTTTCCTTCTAGCCTGATACTCTGGTTATAACCAAATTTCCATGGCACCTAAAGACCAAGAAAATATCACCTTCACATATCCTTATGAAACTTTTTATTTTAGAAGAATGCAATTTGGATTATGTAATGCACCTATGACATTTAACCATTACATAATAGCTATTTTCTATAACATGGTAGAGACGCATCTAAAAATCTTCATGGATGATTTTTTGGTCTTTGAAAACACATTTGATGAATGCCTACACTATCTCTCCTTAGTGCTACAAAGATGTGAAGAAATGAATTTGGTTTTAAACCGGGAGAAGTGTCATTTCATGGCACATAAAGGTATAATTATGGGCCACAAAATCTCAGCTAATGGTATTAAGATGGATAGGGCTAAGATAGAAGTGATTGAGAAACTACCACCATCTACCAATGTATGAAGAGTAAGGAGTTTTATTGAGCATGCAAACTTTTACTATAGATTCATAAAATATTTTTCCCAAATCTCCAAACTCTTGTGCAATCTTTTGGAAAAAACATGCCTTTCAAATTTAATGATAAATGTTTAGAGGCATTTCAAGGGCTTAAAAAGAAACTAGTGGTCACACCAATTATAATCACACTAGATTGAAGCAAGCCCTTTGAGTTAACATGTGATGCAAGTGATATTTCTATTGAAGCTATTCTTGGATAGAATATAGATAAAATGTTCCTTCCTATATATTATGCAAGCAAGATACTGAATGAGGCTAAAATGAATTATGCTACTACATAGAAAGAGCTCATTGGCATTGTGTATGCCTTTGAGAAATTCAGATCTTATTTGGTTGGAACCAAAGTGATTGTTTACATGGATCATTCTATAATAAAGTACTTTATGACAAAGAAGGATGCCAAATCCAGATTGATAAGATGGATTCTCCTTCTACAAGAATTTGAATTTAAAATCTGTGATAAAAAAGGAACATAAAATCAAGTAACATACCATGTATCTAGATTGAAAAGGGAAGCAAAAATGGATGACAATATGGTGATTAAGGAAGCCTTTCTAGATGAGCAACTCTTTTTAGTAGCTTAAATAGAAATCCTATGGTATGTGAACATTGCAAATTTCCTAGCTACCAACATTCTTTCATCAGATCTCATATGACAACAAAAGAAGAAATTTTTCCATGATATTAGACAATATTTTTGGGATGATCCTTACTTCTATAAAGAATGTGGTGATGGTTTATTGAGAATGTGTATTTCTTACGATGAAGTTGGAAGTATTATTTACCATTGTTGTAGCTCAAACTATGAAGGTCACTTTAGGAGCACAAAAATAGTAGCTAAGGCACTTCAATTTAGTTATTTTTGGCCCATAATATTTAAAAATGCTTACATTTTTGAAAAGGCGTGTGACAGATGCCAAAAGATATGTAGTATTTCAAAGAGAGATGAGATATCCTAAAATAGTATACTTCAAGTGGAATTGTTTGATGTTAGGGGTATTGACTTTATGGAACCACTCCCTTCATCCTTTGGTAACCAATACATACTTATAGAAGCGAATTATAAGTCAAAATGGATAGAATCCATAGCTATCATTAAATGTGATGACAACGTTATCCTAAAATTTCTAAAGAAAAACATTTTCACTAGGTTTCGAACTCCTAGAATCATTATTAGTGATATAGTAGTCATTTTTGCAATAAATCCTTCTACTCCTTATTTTCTAAGTATGAGATTAAGCATAAAGTGTTTACCCCCTACCATCCCCTAAACAAGTAGGCAAGAAAAGTTGTCCAATAGAGAAGTGAAAAGAATTTTGGAGAAAAATGTGAATATCTCCAAATTGGATTGTTCATCTGAGTTGGATGATACTTTATGGGTGTACAGAACTGCATTTAAAACACTAATTGGTATGACCCCATATAACCTAGTTTATGTAAAGTCATGTCCCTTATCGCTAGAATTGAAGCACAAAGCATATTGGGCATTGAAACAATTGAATATGTCCATAGATGCAGCTGATGAGAAAAGAATGCTGAAAATAAATGAATTGGATGAATTACGGTGGAATGCTTATAAGAATGCACAACTTTACAAATTAAAGAAAAAAAGATAGCATGACAAGAAAATTGTGCACCATATCTTTGAACCGCAACAAAAAGTGTTACTGTACAACCCAAGACTCAAATTGTTTTTGGGGAAAATAAAAAGTAGATGCTCAAGTCCATTCATCATCAATGAGGTAACCAACCATGGAGCCATTGAATTAGAAATCAAAAATAAAAAGCGGTTCATGGTTAGTGGACATAGAGTGAAGTATTATCCTAAAGAACAATTATTAAATGAAATATCTATGATTACCTTGGTGGATGCACTTTAGAAGTTAATATGCCTGTTTAGTCAAGGATGTTAAACGTGACACTGGTTAGGAGACAGCCCAATGTTATTTTACTTATATTTTTATTAGTTGTTTTTATAGGTGAATAAATGTGGAGAGCAATGGCATAACAAGATTGAGCAGTTTCAATGACAGATGTGGTGTGTCAAGACTAAAATAATTTTCTTTCCTTTTACTTTTTCATAATTATATGTGCACATTGAGAACAATGTGTAATTTAATTTTAGGGGAAGGAACTTCGTTCTCTACTTTAGTATTTAGTATAGAATTTTTAATTTGAGAAAAAAAATTATTTTTAGGATGTTTTTAATCATGATTTGGGTAGAAATTGATAAATGCATGGAAACCAAATGCATGCATGCTTAATATGAAACGTATGAACATAATGATAAAAATTGGTTATTATGACTAGGATAAGGAA
The DNA here is from genome assembly GCA_033030585.1 of Hippophae rhamnoides. Taxonomy (NCBI): domain Eukaryota; kingdom Viridiplantae; phylum Streptophyta; class Magnoliopsida; order Rosales; family Elaeagnaceae; genus Hippophae; species Hippophae rhamnoides. The sequence continues at coordinate 74,022,375 of CM065429.1, forward strand.
TGTAACATACTCATTAAGATACTTCCATCAATACAAGGATATGCAAGGTTTTTGACTAATTGATTCGTGTGTGTTGCGTATAATATCATTCAATGCACTCATGAAATCAACCTATATGAGCATGCTAGTCAATTAAATCTTAGGAAAAATCACATAATTCTACTTTTTATATCCCTCTCCACTAATATAAATATGTACTTAGCTAAAGATCATTAAAGACTTTACATGCTTATAATGTAAAGCTTAGATGGGGATAGATAAATGAAGACATTTATGTACTTTTCACACCTTAGCTTTCTTTTTATTCATCATGCATTTTAATTTTAACTACAATTGAGCTTTTGCTTGATATTTTAGTGTACCCTATCTTATCATTATTGTCATATTCTTTTATTCCACATCTTTTTTTATATAACTTCACAACACTCCCAAACTTATTTTATTTTTCTTAGGGATAATTATGTTATGATTTTATATATATATATATACTTTTTTGTAGAATAGGGTGCATTATAATTATCCTCATTTGATAACATAACACATGATTGCATTTTCTTTTTGTATAAGCCAAAGGTGCTTAAGTAATGGTAATGCTTATTTGTTAGGCATAAAATATGGCTTAAAAATATGAAAGGTTCTTAATTGGGCTCAAATAGATGACTAAAGATATTAATAATAGTTAGCTTAAAAGGCTCAATCAATCCAAATAAGGCCTAAATAATTTCTTATGCTAAATATTATTTAAGATTTCGCCTCAAGGGATAGTCAAATAGATTCTAAAATATGATAGATCTCATCAACTCACATAACTCACTATAAATTATCTCTCAATAAGAACACCAAAACCACTCTTGAACATGTGCATAGAAATTTGAATCAATCAATCAAAACTAGTAAGTATATTACATAATAAATAAAAGTATCAAGTTTCAATTCAAGAGTACTCTCTACTCATCCTTTATTGTCGAACTTTTTTTAAGCTTATTGATCAACACAAATTGTGTGCAATGGATATACAAGTATACATATCATAAATAAGTAATACAATGATAAGAAAATATTGTTCCTACGAAGATTATGTTATTAAAAACTAATTTTAAAACTAAAAAGTAAAGCTCAATTTTATTTTATTTTATTTTTTTGTGTTTTAAGAAAGACAAATTAAAATGAATAGCAGTAATTAATTAACTCAAAATTAGCAACTAACTATGAAAAAATATCTAGTAATACTTAATCCCCAAATTTTTAAACATGTGAATCACTAAAATCTCTCCAATATAATTATCAATCAATTACATGATCAACTAAATATAACCTAGCATGTATTCATCTCTTAAGTAAATTACATACTATATAGTAATTAACTTAATTATACTCGTACGTCAATTAAATTGCATATTATTCGTTAAGTTCATCAATTATGGATCACATACATAAAAATCATATATCTGTGCTTAGAAACTATGCATGTTATTTAATCAAAATAAACTATTAAATAATTATTTGAAATCTATTTAACTTTTTTTCTATAGATCAATTATGGCTAAACAATTAATAGCATAAAACTTAGATTAAATAATATAATTAAATTGAAATCATAGTTGGGATAAAACATTAGATCATCACATGTAAAAAATTGAATTCATAAGCCTCCTAGATTAATAAATTAGTTCGACATGATTTTGTTCATAAATCTCATATTTTTCAATAAGAAAGACGTAAAAAATAATAGAGAAAGGAGAAGAAAAAAAATATAATCAATCTCTTGAATTATAGCACCAATATCCTCTTGAATTTTCACTAAAATTATATCTTTTCTTGAACTTCTCTCTCTCTCTCTCTTTGGCACAAAAACTGGTACAAAAATTGTAAAATTTAGCCTTTAGGGTTTTTAGTCAATTAAGGAGTTAAGTTAGGCTCAGATGAAATCTAGACTATCAAATTAGCTTCAGATCAAATGCTAAGATGAAAAAAGAAAATTAAACATTACTGGCTAATGGGATCGCAACATATGATCAGGGAGAAACATTGGATGAATCTACGTGCAACGCGTGACGGGGAAAACTAGTGTTGATCAACATGTGTTGTGTCAATGACATGTGGTACTCTATGATTCGTTGATCTAAATTGCATGGCATATTGGTGGAACGAACGGACAAATCTCATGACATGTGTGGCACACTCGTTGATTGCGAAGCAAAACTCAAAATGAATGCCATGTTGACACATGACAATGCCTACATCAGTTGGTACACGTGACACACTTCAATTGGCTCATCTTCACTTGCATGACATCCACGTGGAAATGATTGATCAACTGTACATACGGCATGCTCTGATTGTCTCCCCTTGCTTGCATGGCATCTACATGTCCTATTCTGATTCATCTTGCATTAAAAATACATAAAATTTAAAAAAAAATTAGAAAATTCACAAAAAATATATTGTCATCCCCTTTCACTAGAAAAGTTTATATTTTAATATTTTTAACCCTGAAAGTACTATTTATTGAATAAAACAAAAAAAATATTAAGCATAAAAATGTATTAACAACTTTACTTTCATAGAATTATTAAACATAACCTAAATGTTTATATAATTTAAATTAGTTCATCTTAAAAAAATTAAATAAGCTACCTAACTCATTTAAAAATTAGATGAGTTAAACTAAGTTATAACTCACTTAAGATAAACTTGGCTAAAGCGAGTTATATCACCCATGCTCGTTTGATGCATCTACCTTACCTATAACATCACTCAAAGTATAGGTCTTGTATCTTACAAAGACCGTCACTACTTTTAACTTATTTTATTTATGTCATTTATATTTTTTTTCTTTTTGTAATATCTATTTCATTTTATTTTTTCTTGCAATGAAAGGTTCAAGATTTTTGACTCAATTGATTAAAGCTATAATACCATGTCAATAATCATAAGAATCATGTACCTTACAATTGTAAAAAGGTTAACTTAATAGATAGACATTTATAATTCTTATAAACTCTCGTAATATTATCTTTTATAAGTGTGGAATATTAGAATCATGTACTTACAATTGTAAAAGATTATCTTAATAGATATTTATAATTCTTATAAACTCTCGTAATATTATCTTTTATAAGCATGCAATATTAATACTTGTTGAATATAAAAAAAATAAAGAAATAATGTTATATTTAGGAGTAGTACACAAAATTGATATCATTTTACACAATTTGGAATTTCAATTCAGAAGCATTTTCTATCCACGTACAATTTAATTCTTTGAAGATGAACTCTTATTACATGTTGAGATGAACATTCCTTCAACTTTACAATATCCTCCAATAAGTTATTTGAAAATAATTTTTGATACAGTAATAGTAATAGAGAATGGCACAAACCTAATTGTTATTTTCATTAGAAGTCACTTTGGTGATGTAATTCCTGCTCCAAACTCAATTGCATTATGGAAACTCCCGAAAAGTTGGAGAAGGAAGTGATTTTCTTCTTTCTATGCACACTGCTCTTACACGCAATCTCATACCAATTTATATCAAAGATGACAGCTTAAATATTTTCAAAACTTTATTCGAAGACAATTTTAGCATTTTATGGGAAGAACACCAATTTATAAATTTAGCTAAGATTTTGTTTGATAAATTTTAAAATGTTTACAGTTAAATGGGTTCCTAGAATTATTAATGTATCTACTTATTCTTTAGCGAGCTCTTAATAGTCGTATTGAATATGTTTCGTATTACTAATTTACCTCAACAAATGACTTATTTTTTATAATCGTATATTATAATTTATGAAAGTTTATTTTAGGAAAGAGAAAATAACCACCTTATTTCTTGAAAAGCACTTAATTTACATATGCTTGTATGCACATAACTTATGCAAGTTAAAAATAATTACAGCTAGTTGAGTGAGGATCGATATAGATTAAAGATGTTAATTTTGTTTTTGGGTAAGATTAAAGCTGTGATTTGTAATGTTTTGTTTGATCAATCAAATTGGTTTCCTTAGATTAATGCCGTGATTTGTCATATTTTGTCTGATTTCAATTCAATTGAACTCATGACTAACTCATTTGCTAATTTTTTAGTTAAACATTTTTTTAGTTGAATACGAAGGAAGTATACCCAACCAAATGAAGGAAAAAAAATTATTAAAACTTTTAATATATATAATTAAAAATCATAAGAAAATTTTAATGATGATGATTTAAGGATTAATAATGTGAACTTATATTTATATCAGCATTATTATTGGCTTATATTTGAATTAAAAGAAGCTCTAATTTTATGTAATTGTTTTATTTATTTACTTTTTATAATAATTAATTAATTTTAATGATTTTAATAAAAATAAATTAAATGAGTTATTTATGAATAACCCAACTTAAAATGAGTTTAACTTAGTTTAATTTATTTAAAAATTAAATAAGTTGAATTAAATTGAATTATAACTCACTTAACATAGTTTAATTTATTTAAAAATTAAATAAGTTGAATTAAATTGAATTATAACTCACTTAACATGAATTTAGCTTAACCAACATAGCACATCTCATTTGACTCATTTAGTTATATAAGACAGTATATGTGTTACTGAGACATAAGGATGGCAAAAAGATCCACCTGATCGAAGCTTCATAGATATTTGTCCCATATGATTCACATGCAAGATGATCGGATCAAATTATGATGAATTGATCTATAAATTAAACCAAATTTAATTGATTTGTGCATCGATCTAAATCTAAATCTTTTAAAACTATACTTTTAGAACTAAAAGAAACATACTTTACTAATTTTTATAACTATTTATTTGAAAAAAAATTTACTTATAAATAACCATTTTTAAAATTTATCTCATCATTTTTATAAATTTAACTTTTTTTCTCTTATAGTTTTTGTAAATGTATCTATTATTTTTTTAAAATTTATTAAATTAAAATTAAAATCTCTATCATGTTCAAAACTAATTATTTATTTTTATATTTATTTTAAACAATATTATTTTTTAATTTTTTATAATTTATTTAAAATAAGTAAGAAGATTTCTTTAAAAAAAAGTAAAAACGTGTATCCACGAACCAATTTTACTCTTTGATGAGGAGGACATTTGATTGTATTCAATTAGACTGTATCATATCAAAATATATTATATTTATGTATTATTAACTGCATCAAACCGTTGCAAATCGGACCGATCGTTCCTATCTGTATCTCGCTCGCGAACCGATTTCACTCTTCAATGAGCAGGATATTTGACCGTATCCTATTAGAATATATCATATTTATGTATTATTAACCGGATCAGACCGTTGCAAACTATTAACCAAACCGTTCGATTACAACATTTTTAATAATCAAAAGGTTTAATCCGATCTAGTTTGAACAATATGAACGGTTTAATCTAGTTAAATTTTTTTTACTCAAAATTGAACCAGACCGGACCATGGACACACTTACTTATAACTAGTAACATGTTTAATGGACTCAAACAATAAAACTGGAATAAGCATTAACTGAATGGGTAAAGAAAGCCCGTAAAGATAATAATCATAAAAATAGTCTAATCAATTTAGTTAGGAAAAATTCACATAATATATTTTTTTTTCTCCTTGATTAATTTTTTATATTATTAAAAATTTATCTTATAACTCATAATTTTATATTTATAATTATCAAAATATCTTTATAATATAATTCAATAAAACAAAAATAAAATCAGATCTTATAATATCTTTGGTAACCACCACTCTAAGAGTTTCAATGACTATCATCAACAACCAATTAGATTTTCGATAACCATTATTGTTGACCTATCGAAGTTCCAAGGACCGTTGCGATTAACACACCTGTGTTACAGCAACCCACTAGATGTCATATGTTATATCTACGTATATCTATGTATATAATTTGTTATATCTACTATAATTTCAACGACACACTAGATGTAACAAATTATATTCATATGTATTTTTATATATAATCTATTACATCTACTATAGTTCCAAATATTTGCTGAATATAATATGTTACATTAACATGTATATTTATATGTAACATGTTACATCAACAACCCATCAAATGTAAATCCATCTATATTTTTATATGTAATATGTTATATTTAATGAAACTCCAATGGGATCGTCAATGATGATTGTTGAAGTACCGGTGAGATTGTTAGAGCTTCAGTAGTGTCGACGACGATGTTGTCAAAGGATTAATATAAATGACTTTAATATTATTTTATTAAAACTATAAAATATGAATTTTTTGATCATATAATTTATTACAATACTATGATTTAAATGAATATGAGCTGATTTTTAAGAATCTTAAGAGATTCAATTGTTATTGTTATGCTTAAGAGAATTAAATGCCCGTAGAGTTAATCCTTATCCTCATAATTTGCAAATGGACAGGATAAAGCAATTTTGATATACGACCTTTTTTTCCCAGCCTTTTGGGAGCTCCAGGAGTGGAGGTCAGTAGCCAACCGAGCACTTAATTTGAATTTTGCTTTTAAAAAGAAAAAAAGCCTTGATGAGCTAATTCTTTTTCCATCACCAATGAGCCACGTTTCTTTTGAAAAACTTGTTCCCGACCTTTTCCTTTGAAATAGAAAGAAGGAAATTGCAACGGATATAAATTAATGTATAGTACTATAAATTAATTAGGTACCTTAATGGCAAAGGCAACTCCACACCACAAATCTACAAAATTCAATGTGACCAAGCAAAGTGGGAAAGTTTTATAACTTCTTTTATAAGTTTATGATCTTTTTCTTATTTACTTTATAGTGGAAGTACTTCCTTATCAATCCATCATGAACTAACATTCATGTGAAAGAAAAATTAAGTATCAAAAAAGTAGAGAGGGACCGGATTTGTTTGGCCTGTCATTTATTATTTGAATGGTCATATGGTAAGATTAATTTTTTATTCATTTTTATTAATAGCACTAAATAGAATTTTATTATATAATTCACCAAAAACTTAAATAGTTAATAGTTGGACAATTTTTAACAAATACATCATCTACCCTTTTTTTTTTCATTGGTACTAGCATCTTATCTTATGACTAAATCATTATGAATAAGTTGAGTTTTGGGAACTCATTAATTTATATATTTCCATCACCTTATAATTTTTTGATCTAGTTGAACATTACCAAAGAAAAAAAGTTAGGTATTAGTCATTTTTAAGAAAAGTAATAATTTTATAATTGTGCCCAAGTTGTTAAAATACAATGATCATAGATGCAAGTTTAAAACTAAATGTTTGATGAGTTATTTTCATATAAAACTAGTATATAATTGTTATTAAGTTAGAAGTTTAAGATTAAATAATTGATTTTTGAAGTATTTCATAAAACAAGTATATAATTGTTATACAAAAAGTCGAAGAAAAGCATAGTTAGAAGAGGAAAAAAAATTGTAATGAAAGAGAATTGAAAAGAGAGGAAACAAAGTTTATTACTTTAAAGTAGAAAGACAGTGAGGGGTAGCTTTCATTTTTGCACGTGCATATAAAAAGCACAGATCAATATATTTATTTGAGGTCGGTGGATGTTCAAATCAAACCCCCTTGGATCGTTTGTCCTACTTTAATTTAATTTCCCTATTTTGATGCTCACAACTGCAATCTAATTGCTTTATCACCACCAAACCTAATGTTGTCCTTGCCGACTCTTAAACCAAAATATACCAATAAGGGCAAATTTTACTCTCTTTTTTTTTATTTCTAGCGATATTAAATTCCAAGTTGAGTTACATATATTCGATGACAAGTTACAATAGCTTGAACTCAAGTAATTGAATCGTAAGTGACAAGTAGGGAAAGTTAACAAAAGTTAAAAAAACTTGGTAAAACTGATCCAAAATTATAGGTATTATTGTGGGTAAATCAATTGAGAAGATCATTTAAGTATGTTGTTATTTTTAACAAAATTATACTTTAAATTTATATTATAGAACATAAGTTCACTAACTTTATGAAAACGATTTCAGAAGTCTATTTTATAAAAGTAATGAACTTATATTATCCTATTTATGTAACAATAATAAACTTATGTTATCATTTTTAAATTTATATTGTCTTACTTAATACGTACGAAACTAAAATACACCTTTGTTAAAGATAATAAACTTAGATTATCCTTTTTCCAACAAAGATAATACTTAACTAATTATATGAGTGTCCAAAAATCAGATAAAATCGAATTAAATGGAAAATTTAGACTAGTCAAAATAATTTTATAAATTAAACGGTACAGTGTGGTTTGTATTAACTAAAGTCGTCTTTCAAACGATCCGGTCCGATTTGTATTAATTAAAACCGTTTTTCAATCGATTTAGTCCAATTATAATAATTTTTAAACCGATCAAACTGGACTAAAATGGTTTTAATAATATATTAAAAACTTAATTTAACAAAGGATGTTATATATTAAAAAAAATTCGCAGTTTCACGGTACGAACCGATTTCTCTTTAAAACACTAAACTCTTAATCTGTATCCTCGTTGCCTCCAACCTTATCATCCATGGACGAAATAGGTATATGAAGTCTCTCTTGTTCTAAGTTTTCTTTGCTTTGTTATTTACCGAAACAGAAAAAGAGAGATTAGAATTCTCGAAATGGAAGAGATTGAGGCAGGGATAGGTAACATGATCAAAGCAGGTCCCGTTCCCCTGTTAGGCTTTGTTTGAAGCAACTTCTCGTATTTATGTTTTCTGTGAAACATGGTTTTAGGAGTCTACATGTTATAATTATCCATTTATGTATTATTCTCAACTAACTTATATTTTGTAAAATAATGCTATCATTAAGGGAGAAAATAATTGTAGGCCGGATTACATGTACTAAATCTAAGTAATCAGTGAATCATTGGAAAATGGTATTTTAAGTAAATTTGGGTTCACTTATCTTATAGATTTACATATTTGAATATCTCTTCAGTTGCACAATAGGAAAGAATTTCAGTGATGGTTGTTTTTAGTTTAGCAACCTTTGTGATAATTTAATCTTTTAATTTTTTTCAAAATTTAATGTGGATCTGTAATTTTTTTTCAAGCTACTATAATATTTGCTTATGCTGCTGGCCAAATTTGTCATAAATGCTGGTTATTTGGCATATTATTGTCTAAATACATAAAATTAATTATGATAATATAAATAAATTTGGATGATAAAAATTGTCATTTTAGGCAAGAAGTCATTCCACATGTTTATGATTTAAAAAAAAAGATGCTGGAGACATGTTATTCAATGCACCCTAAAAGCTTGTCAATTTGTTTGATTTTTGAAAGAATTGGTCATGTCATACGCCAATAGTAAGTAGTTTATGTTATTGGTGTTGAATTCAACAAACACTGCAAACACAATTCAACAATCACTGCACCGACGCCAAACATTCTTTCCAATATACACGGCGCCTACCAATCAAACTGTAAATCATACAATTCAATTATGGTGGTTGGTGAAATAGTAATTAGTATTTGTCTATATAAACAATGTAAATATCCGATAAAAATCAAGAAAATATATGAATGAAACGTTTATTTCTTCCTCTGATTATTTCTTCAAACATTGATTTCTTCAATTGGTAGCCCTGTGGATGAAATTAGCTAATTTTGAGTTGAAATTCAGACTAGGAAAACACACGAAGTTTAAATTATGTTTGGTCTTTGTAGTCCTATTTTATGCTTTTGTGTTATGTTATTTTAAATTGATTCTTACGCAATTTTCGTGCATGGCCTGTTATATATTTCTTGACCAAAAAGACATTTTTCAAGTTAACTGTTCTCATATTATTTCAATTGTTATTACGATGTCATTTTTATAGATTATCTTTAAGTGAAAATTTATACATTTCATTTCATCTATGAATCTAACATGTATTCAGTTATATTCTATATATAGCTTAAGATGATTTACATAAGTTTATTAGATCGAATCGATTTCTAGACTTTATTATGACCGAAGACATTGAACCTAAAATTCATTCAGAGGAAATGGAAAAGCCACCACATAATTTAAATAATTGATCTTCAAAAAGAAGAATAGAAGCAAGTAATGTTGACCTCGATAACAAATCTGATATGAAGAAACTAAAAAATTTCATGTCAAAAATATGGAATCATTTTTTATTTATTTTACCTATATGTGGAAAATCCTAGAGCTACATGTCATTATTGTAATAAAAGTTATGTTACTCATCCTAGAAAGAATGGAACTACTTTAATGATATATCACTTCAAAAATTTATGTAAAAAGATTCCTAAATAAGTAGATAAAGGATAAAAGATGTTAAGTTTTCAAACACAAAAAGGAGAGCGTGGTACGAAAACTTAAAATTTGGTTGTTGTATATCACTTTATGCAAAACGTGCTAGAGTTGCTTTGGCAAAAATTATTATTATTGATGAATTATCTTTTAGGTTTTATCGAGGGTAAGGAATTTAAATATTTTGTCTTTAGTTTCATATGTCATCTTGTCAAAAAAAATTCTAGGGATGTGTTTCAATTTTATTTAGATGAAAAAAAAAGTTTGAGAAACTTTTTTTATAAATGAAAAGCAAAGAGTTTGTCTTACTAGTGATTGTTGGACTTCAATTCAAAATGTTTATTATATTTTTCTAACCACTCATTATATTGACAAAGATTTGAAATTACAAAAGAGAATTATAAACTTTTGGGAGAGTAATAGAACAAAGTTTGCATGATTGGGTTATATGTAAGGTATTCACCATAACTCTTGATAATGTTTCCTCAAATGACATTGTTGTGTCATACTTGAAAAAGAAGCTAAAAATTTGGAATTATGGACTTGTTATAAGTGGGGAGTTCTTTCATATGCGATATTGTGCTCACATTTTGAATTTAGTTGTAAGATATGAGTATTCGTTATGCAGTGAGATATGTTAGATCTTATCCTTTGAGATTACAAAAGTTTAAAATGTATTCTATCGAGGAAAATATTAAAAAAATTCTTATTATAGGTCCTAGTTACGACGGAGCAGATGGTCTATATTGATAGACAGCATTTTTGTTAACTTATGGAGAAATGCTACTTCATTTTTCTCTACCTTTATCGACAAGAATGATATTTTGACTCTATTATCTATTTCCATTTTCTCTATTATTTAATTTCATTTATCGTGAACATTATAATATAAACTTATGAATTTCTCAATCTTATTCTAAGTTTTATGTGTTATTAATGAATTTCATCTATTTGTGAAAACAAAAAATCACCAATCATTTATCAGATTAGACTGTATCATATTTATGTATTATTAACTAGACCATTGAAAACCGTTAACCAAACTAGACCTAACTGTTCGGTTACAACACTTTTAATATTCAAATGGTCCAGTCTGGTCAAGTTTGAGCAGAACGATCTGATTTGGTTAAAAAAAATTACTCAAAATCGGAACAAATCGGACCGTGGACACCCCAAAATAATTACATTTCCTTTTATCTCCTACTTTCCTCTCTATCTCTTACATCACACACTTTCTCGCTCATTTTTGCATAATTTTTCTCTATATCGTGTCATATATCAAAATTATTTTGAAAATTAAAGAATTATTTTAAAAATTAGAAGTGATTTATTTTTCTAAATAATATCAACATGTAGCATAACATAAGAGATGTGAATGCAAAATTGATTGCAAAATAGATTTGTATTCATTCATATCAAAATGATTAATAATTAAATTAAAAAATTAAAAATATATTAAATTATCACAAGAAATTAAAAGTTTAATTGTATAACATAATTCTTCTTCACAAATGAAATTTTATTTTTAACATCCTCTATGCAATACACATATGTTTTTTGTGTATAAGGTAAAAACCACATATTTTTTTATGTTAAAAATGTAGTGTATATATGTATTTTATACAAAAAAGGCACCAATGGTCTTATAGTTTTAGGCAAAAAATCACATTAACTTTGAAAAATATGCACTTTATTCCTCTAAGTCATGTAGCTTTGAAATGTTAAGATTAAAATGTATTTTTTTTCTTTCAAAGTTATGGGATTAAAGTATTAAAATTGAAAATAACAAAACTAAATGCTCAATTTGTAAAAGCTATGAAACCTCTCGTACCTCTCACCCTATTTTATATAACATAAATATATATACTTTTTAGACCATGTTAAAAGTGAAAATATGTGAATAGTGATGGGCATCCAAACAAGGAGGAATGATTATGCTAATAATTATAATTATTCAGTATCAATTTCGAGTAAATTTGAGAAATAACTATCAATTATGAATAGGTATTAGTTTCCTCTCTTTTTAAATACACTTTTTATTTTTAATATCTATATAAAATATATTAGTTTAATGATGTATTTTTTATATAATTATATGTATATAGAAAATATAATACTAATATATGTTTGTTTTTGGTTAATTACAATTTTGATATTAAAATAAGCATCTTCATCCCATGCCTAATTGAATGCAATTATTTTTAAGAAAAAATCATAAGAGAAATACAAATAACCATAATTCCAATTATCTTTGAATAAAATGCACATATCTACATATGAATAACTAAGTCATATAAAAAGAATGGTACTTAACATTCTAGAAGATTTACTCCATTAGAGTGATAATAATGGAAGTAAGAAAAAAGAGGTTAAAGACGAATCAAGAAATCAGATATTTTCTAACTAAGTCTACATATGATATTGTTAGGGTATTTATAGAGTATTTCTTATCAGTGCTCTATGTGTGAACATAAAATCATCACTATACATCCGTATGATATAATACAGTGCATTCTCTAACCAACTATAAGCAGTTGGCATTACTAGCTAACTTGCTAGTAATAACAAAAAACATAACAACCAACTGATATTCATTCATTTGTCTAACAGTTCCCTACAAACTCAAGTTCAGGGAAGAACACCGAGTTTAATTTTTAGCCCTCAAAAGCATTGGAATGGTAGAGGTTTTATCATCACATCAACAATTTGTTCTTCACTGAAATTATACTCTACATTCACCTTACTTGTCATCACTTTCTCCCATGTGAAAAAGAAGTCAATTTCAACATGTTTTACCTTTGAGTGTAAGATATAACTCTTTGCAAGTCATCCTGCATTAATATTGTCACAATAGACAACTAGAGTGGCAGGTACACTAATCTATATTTCACTCAATATTCTCTTGATTCACATCACTTTTGTGATTTCCAATGCCAAAGACCTAAACTCTAATTTAATAGAGGAACGAAAGACTACTTTATGCTTCCCTGATTTCCATGAAATCAATGAATGAACAAGGTAAACATACCACCCTCCAATACTCTTACAATCTTCAATACAAGATGCCCAGTCGGTATCTGTATGGGTAATTAAAAAGGATTGATTTGACCTGTGGAAATACAAACAATGATTTAAAGTACCCTTGATGCACATTGACAATCTTTTCACTATAAACCAATGAACATCAATTGGATGTTGTAAGAATTAGCACAATTTATTCACTAAATACGCAAACTCTAGTCTTGTTAAAGTATAGTATATGCAATTTGTTCGATACTATGAATGATCTGGCCATCTCACTATGTGCAACCTTTTCAAGTAACTACTAAATGTATTTATGTTGTGATAAATGAAAACTATCATTTATTATTAGAGCCTTAATTCCCAAAAAATAAATAAAATCTTTTTAGTCTTTCAAGGCAAACTTGGAGTTAAGTTTTGAAATAGTGTTTCTAATGACAAATGTATCATTGTCTGTTATGAGATAATGAGCACTATCATGAAAAACCTTTTTTCTCCATAAATCATCATAGATGTGTCTGCATGTGAGTTCTTGAAACCCCATCCAAGTAAGCATTGTGAAAGCTTATTGAACCAGGCTATATGGGCCTATTTTAACTTATACAAGGCTTTTTTGAGTTTACAAACATATGTAGGGTGTAATGGATCAAAAAATCCTTGAGGTTGTGTCATGAATACCTCTTCTTTAAGGTTTACATTTAAGAAAGCATTATTGACATCAAACTATTTCATTGGCCATCCTTTACACAAAGCAAGAGTTAGCACCACACGTATGGTGGTTGGTCTAATACATGGGCTAAAGGTTTTTTGTATAATCAATCCCTTTAATTTTTTCATACCATTTTTCCATAACCTTAGATTTGTACCTTTTTAAGGTTCAATCTATTTTTTGCTTGACAACAAACACCCATCGATTCCCAATCATTTTCATACCATGAGGTAGAGGTACTAGATCCCATGTATTATTAGCCAACAAGGCTTTGTATTATTTCTCCTTTTCTTCAACCCACTTAGGATGTCAGAGAGTTTTGGTCATCGAATTAGGAACTAGTAAGATTAGATGCATGTTAAGTGATTTGGGTTTAAACACTCCACTTTCTACTCTTGTTTGCATTAGATGAATATTATTCTCAGATCGTTTTCTATAAGTTAACTTGAGCTAGGAAAATCAATAGTAAGGTTAGTTCCTTGTAGATCAAAAACATGTGACTCAAGTGTTTCAGAGGATAATTCTAATACAAAACCAATATTGCAATCTTTAGATGGTGTTGTTATTGTGAACTCAATAGGTTTTGACTGAGGAAACATGGAATCCATAGAAGATTGAGATATAGATAGTAATTGAGAACTAGAGGACAAGAATACATTAGTGGCACTAGGATCAAAGGTAGAGGTATTTATAAAAGGTATATGGATGGTCAATAATAGGCATAGTGTTAGCTTCTGCTAAAGGTGTGGTTGTAGGCTCTATAAGAGTAGATGTAATGCCATTATCAAGACAAGGTTAATAGTGAGAAATATCAAGAAAAGTTATCACTACATTGTTTTTTGTATACCTTTACAATATTAGGAGCATGACATTAAGATTGCAATATATCTAATAAATAGACTACCTTCAAGAATCTTAGTATTTCAAAGTCCTTATGAACTCTTGTACGATAAACAACCTCTTTATTCTTGAGAGTTTTTGGGTTCCTTTGTTACCATTACCTTAGACCTTACTCACAAAACAAGTTACAGGCTAGTGTTGTACGATACACTCGAGTGCTAATTTTGTGAATACTACAAGTACTTTTCTCATCACTCTTCCTTGCCTGATGTTGCACATTTCCTTAAAAGGTGTATAAGTTAGGTATGATATTGTTTTTATATAAAGAGGTCATATATAGAGCAGGTGCTCTTGTAAAATTAGTAACAAAAGGTGTTTGTCTAGCAATATTAGCCTGCATTAACTATGGATCAACAGTTAAAGAATGCATCCTCATGATTTATTGCTCATGGACATGCATCATAGTAAAAAATTCCTCTAATGTAGACATCTTCTTTTTGTAGGTAAGATTTATGATTAAGGACTTGTAATCAAAGTTCAATCCATTTACCAAATACATAATTTGTTCCCTTAGACTAATTTGTTCACCTGTTATAGATAAATGATTTAAAAAATCTTTTTTCTCAACTGCCATATTCACTCATGGACAATTATCCTTTCATAATGTCTACAATTTCCATCTCAATTGCATAGCATTCATTTGTGATGAATCTATAAAATTCCTTTCTACGACATTCCAGTAGCCTAGAGTAGTAGTATTTCTAAAAATATATTTTAAGAAACTTTGTGAAAGTGAATTATAGATATAGTTCATCACTATTTTAGCTTTTCTATCACACAGATTGTACTCAAGATTAGACATTAAAATTTCTTGAGAATCAATGTCATCTACCTTTGCATCAATGATGGTAAGTGAGTTCTTGATCACTTTTGGTAGTGATTTCTCTAATCCATTAAGAAAGCCTTGTACGCCATATACTACAACAACATGTTGTATCTACTCCTTTCATATAAAATAATTTGTTTCATCTAACTTCACAAAGAAACTAGGGTTGATAAGAATACTTCTAAGTTGATGCCATGAACTAGAAAGAGATGCAATCACAGATGAAGAAGAAATAGTACCAATGATGTTTGATTCACTCGAGATATTTTTGGCACTATGGTCTGAGCCATAACAACTCTAATACCATGAAAGATTTACTCATTAGAGTGATAGCAACGGAAGCAAGAAGAAAGAGGTTGAAGACGAATCAAGAAATCAAATATTTTCTAACTAGTTCTACATATGATACCGTTAAGATATTTATAAAATATTTCTTATCAATGCTCTATGTATGAACATACAATCATCAGGGTACATTCGTGTGATGTAGTATAGTGCATTCTCTAACCAACTAGCATTACTAATTATCTTGCTAACAAACATAACAACTCATTGATATTCATTCATCAATCTAACACATTCTTACATTTGTAATACATGATCAAACTTTTTTCAAGCATTCAATTTTTATCTCTTTAAGCTCTCCAACAGTCAGTCACGTATGATTCTTCAAAGTTGCCATGATTTTAAATGTTCAACAAAACTATAACAATGTCTCAGAGCTACACATTTAATACTTTGATGACTTTATATAGCATGATAATGCATAAAATTAATAAAAAAATATAAATATCAATAACTAATACCAAAAATAAATAATTTTATTCTATAATGAAATGTAATTTTATAAAATTATTCTTACTTCACCCACATTAATAGAAATTATTTTTGATAAAATATATTTCAGCCTAAATCGCATTGTTATAAGTATAGGTGTGTAAAAATTATCATAACAAAACAAATATAATGAATTCAAACTAATCTAACTTAATTTTATCAATTTTAAATGATTATTGGGTTTGTTTGGTTTTTATTTTGAAAAATCAATTAAGTATGAAGTTGGTTAAGTTTTCCAAAAAATCGAACCAACTTATTTATATATTATATTATTTTTATTATATTTAAATTATTTTTTTACTAACCATCCTATTTATTAATTATATAAATTTTATTATATTTAAATTATTTTTTTATTTATTCTTTTAGATTGTTTTTATTAGTTTAAAAATTTAAAATTTTAACTATAATCATAATTATTTATGATCTTAATTATTTTTTTAGTTATACTTATAGCATGATATATATATTACTATATTTTCATAAATTAATATTTAAATTAAACGTTAAGAATTATATTTATAAACTTAAAAATTTTAAAATCAAATTTATTTTCAATAAATAAAAATTTATAACCACAATTTATAAATAAAAAATTTTAAAAATAAATACAACTAACTCAATCTAACCCAAAAAAATTATATTAAAATTTATAAAGTTTATATAATTAATTTTTTTATTTTTATCTTCTTAGATTTTAATTTCTTTTTTTTTTCATCTTCGCTCATTCATCTCCTTTATTATATTTTAATTTATATGTTTTACTTTATTATTTATAATTACAACCTTTTCATTTTAAATAATTTTTGAAATTAGATTTTTCTCCTATTTGTTACTATAAGATAAATAAGTTTTACTTAATTTTTATTAGAATTTAGATATTTAAGTAAAATCCATGCAAGATTTTTAGATCAGTTACTCTGTTTTCTATTTTTTTATCTATATGGTACTAATTTTATATTATTTAATTATTTATCTATTATAATTTATAATTATATTATTTTTAATATTTTTAGTGTTAAAATTTATATAATATAAACAAAATTATAAATAATTTAAATATAAAAATTAATGATTTTTTTAACAAATCATTACTATTTATTGTTATCTATTTAGCTTAATTTTAAATATTTATTACAATGTGTTATGATTAATATAAATAATGATATTAAATAAATTATTAAAATTTAAATATTTAAATTTAAAGAGTATAATAAAATTAACATTAAATATTAAAAATTATAATATAAAAATTAATAAAATTTAATAAACAAAATTGGGGAAAACTTCTTTCATTTAACTCAAATCAAATCAATAGGTTAAAATTAGATTAATATTTTAAATTTATTGATTTTGATTAATTAATATTTTTTAAAAATCAATTATATTAAATTGATTCAATTTTATTCATGTACAGTGGTGAAAGCTTTTAACTTCATGTATGGACTACTTTTCCGAGAGAGCGCACTCGTTGCCATCGCTTTCCTATTTATACCACGATTCCATTTCTCTTATTTTCTCTCTTTCTCTCTCTCTCTCTCTCTCTCTTCCCATTTCCTAATCTCGCAGACGATAGTACAGTAGTGAAAAATCAGGTGGAGGCCACATCATCCAGGGCCCAATGACGACTCAATCCCAAACGACGTCGTGGTCGTCTCCCTTTAGTAACAGCGGCGAAATGAAGCGAAGTGCTTCAGAGTTGGCTCTACAAGAGTTAGTTAATAGTAACTTTATCGGTGTTGGAGCTTCCGATTTTCAGAACAACAAGGATGATAAAATGCCTGAGTTTCGGACTCAGGGGGACAAAGTTTTCGCTGATATTGATGATTATCTCGGCGAAATATATACCGGTGATTTTAGCTTCATTTTCAAGAATCGGGTCAGTCTTCACTCCCTCTTTCGATATTTAGTTGGAGATGTCTTTGGCACGTCACTGCGTTGTCGTTCACGAATGACGTGACAAAGTCTTTTTTAATAGAAAAATGATTTTTATCAAGTTGAGATAAAATCAAATTGTCATTTTATTAAGTACATCAAATATGAGTGACATATCAGTAAATAATAAAATAACATTACTTTAAATAAATCACAATAATATATAACATTATTTTTTTATCAGAAAATTGATATTTTTAAAAGAAATTTTTTTAAATTTAATGATTGTGTTTTTAGAAATAAAAACTTTGTTACAATGATAGTAAAAACAACTCTTACGATATGACTACTCTTTTAATAAGAATTTTTTTAAAATTAAAGATAAAGTTAATCTTTAGTTTAATTTTTAATTAAATATAATAAAATATTATAAATAATATATATGCCTATATATTTTTGATATACAAATGTTTAATAAAATAAATTTTAATTAATAAATAAATTTTTTTGATTAAATATAAAAAAAATATTATTTAATTTATGACTTTTGGTATTTAGATAAGGTAACTTTTATTAAAAAAATTCTTTTAAGTTTGAAAAAAAAAATTAAAAAATTTGGATAAATAGTTTTAAGAGAAAAATACCTCCAAGATCATTTAATTATTACAAAATTAATACTTAAATCTTTTACTTATTTTTTATAATATTTTAGTCTTATTGTTATGAAAATATTAGCGTATAAGAACAAATGTAATTTTTTTATTTTTTATTTTTTATTACATATAAACTACTATAACTTAAATAAACTGTAATTAAAAAATAAAATAAAATAAAAACATAAAAAATAGTTATTTCTTCTTATACAGTCACTTTTATAATAATATAACTAAATTATTACAAAAAAATAAGTACATAACTTAAGTCGCTTTTAGAATAAGTATTAAACATTTACAGTACATTTTAATTTTAAATAAATATTAATTTTTTTAACAAATACTTAAAGAAATAGACTATTACGATTCTCTACTCTATTAAAAATTAAGATCCAATTGATCACGTGGGTGTAGCGTCATGATACCAAAATATGTGACACATGTATTATTTCGTTATATTTAATAAAAAGTTGAATGAAAATTTAATTTGTCATTGATTGATATATTTTTCACAAATAAATTAACTTATATGATATATTTTTCACAAAAAAAATGATTTGAACACATCTTTTCTAAACGATGTTACTAAATAACATATTTCGCCTAAAGAAATGGATCTTTATGACTCTGTAATCTCTTAAAAATTAAGATCCAATTGATCTTAAGTATAAGGTCATGACACCAAAACCTTTTTGTAAAGGGTCAAATTTAAAGTTAGGGCTTATTCCCTTCTAACGTGGGTTGTATAACAAAATTCAATTCATTAATTGATATAAAACTAATCCAAAAAAAATCTATTGAGTTGAGTTCGATTAGATTGGATAAATTAGTGATGCATTTTTGGATAGATAATTAATTATGAAATAAATATTTTATATAGGAATATTAACTAGGATAATTGTATTTAGATTTATATAGTTTTGTATTTTAAAATTAAGTTATTATTAAGTATTTGATTTGTTGCTCATTTGTAAGAGTGACCATTAAAATTAATGATTACAATATCAATTTTGTTCAATTTAAAGAGCATCAATGAGAACTCAAATATATTTAACTATATTTTAACGAGAATAGATATAAATTATAATAACTCTCAACATGTTCTCACGTAATACATTCACAATACACTTGTCTTAGAAACACACAACTTACATCATATACTCATATGTATTTTACCAAATTCCTAGAACTTTCCAATAATGTCTACACACCAATTTCCTAAAACCTTCTAGTAACATGACCTTTTAGTAACGGCTACACATATATTAGATTACATACTTACTACGACATTACTTGGAAATTTTCTAGAATAAAATTATGTAAAGAATTGGTGATGCTTCTCTTAACACTCATTCAATACCAACTTTCTATTGTTCCTCCTTTGTTAATCAAGTCAAGTTGATGTCGTAATTCAAATGTTATAATCCTAAATCTTTGGTAAATATGCCTACTATTTGATCATGAGTATTTATTTGCTTCAATTCTATATCTCCTTGTAATACCTTCTATCGAATAAAATGATAATACACCTCTACGTGCTTGGTTCATACATGAAACATGGGATTCTCTACCAAACGAATAGTCGATAAGTTATCGCAATATATTGGTACTAGATACTTGACTATCTGGTTTCAATCTTCAAGGACTTGTAACAACCACATACCCTTTTAAGATGCCCCTATTGTTGCATTGTATTTTGCTTATGTGGTTGATAATGACACAATATGATATCTATTGCTACACTAAGAGATCGCTCATCCAATGAGCTTGAAAACATAACCATTGGTCGATCAATATGTATCATAACCTCCCGCATAATTAGTATCGTAATAATCAACCATCCTACATTCATTCTTCTTGTAAAAGAGTCCAAGATCAAGAGCTCTTTTCACGTACCTTACTATACATCGGACCATCTCTAAGTGGGTCTTCTTTAATTTTTGCATATAATGGCTTACAACTCCTACTATATAAGAAATGTATGGTCTTGTCAACGCAAGATAGATAAGACTTCCCACCAATTATTGGTACATAATCTCATCCTCCAGGTCTTTTCCTTCATATGTACAGAGTTTGACGTTGTTTTCCATTATTGTGGATATTAGCTTGCATTCCAAACTTTAGCAGTAAATCTTTTGCATACTTCTGTTGGCATAGGAATAATCCCTCCTCTATGTAATCCACCTTTAGCCCAAGGAAATGTTTTAATTCTCCAATTTTTTTCATTTGAAAACGTATTGATAAATTTTTTAACTCTGTGAATTTCCCTCTTATCGTCTCCTATGATGATTAAATCATCAACATACACCAAAATAATTGTTATTCTTGGTTTGTCTTTCTTGACCAATAAGCTTGAATCAGTGGGTACCATCATGTAACCACTCCTAGTTAAAAACTTTGCAATTTTTTCATACTATACTTGTTGTGCCTCTTTTAACCTATAAAGTAACTTTCTTAACTTGCACACTTAAGTCGAGTGCACTTTACTCTCAAACCTTCTTGTTTGTTCCATGTATATCTCTTGATTTAGCTCTCCATGCAAAAATGCATTCTTCATATTTATCTGGTCTAACCTCCAACCTTTGCACACTATAAGTGTTAGTATGACACATATTGTTGTTAACTTTGCCATCAGATTAAATGTCTCATCATAATCCAATCTATATTGTTGAGAGAATCCTCGATTCACCAATCAAGCTTTATATCTCTCTATAGTTCCATTAGGGAGAGTCGTTAACTTGTAAACCTATTTACACGAAATAGGTTTTATATCCTTTGGCTTCGGCACCAATTCCTAAGTTTGATTTTGATTCAAAGCTATAATTTATTCTTCAATGTCTCTTATCCATTTGAGGCTTTAAGATGCCTCCTTATATGTCGTTAGTTTTTTTTATATAATCTTCTTGAATTATTGCATTATTGACATACCTGGGTTTTGGTTGTACAACATTCTTTGGTCTTTATGATGTATACCAACTTGCCAAGGACTTTATAGTTCCTTGAAAATCTCAACTCTTTCTCCATTTTTTGAGTTTTGATTCTCATCCTCTTCTATCACAACAAAACTTGATGCCAACTCCACTAGTACTCGCATTAGCTTCTCTTCACGTTCATGAAAAACTATCTGTGAACTCCGCTTGGCATTCATTGAGCTTCTTATCAAGCTCATAAGAGTAACTTTCTAACTCTGTTTGGCCTTCATTGAACTTCTCTACAAGCTCATTGGAACAAATCGTCAATTCTTCTTGACCTTCTTCAAGCTTCTCATGAAACTCATTGAAACAATTTGCCAACTTAACTTGGCTTTCACTGTGCTCCTCCTCAAGCTTGGTTATTACAAAGGATGCCTTAACATCCAACTCCTCCTCACTAAGAGTAAACTCTTGATCATTCAAGGTTGCAACTTTGCCTTTCACCATTTTCTTCCTATATTGGCAGTCTCTAGCATAATAACCCACTTTGTCGCATACATAACATGGGCCATTACACTTTTTTTACCCCTTGAATTAACCTTTATTCTTATCATGAATGTTTTGTTCTCCCCTGCTTGAGGACCTTCTTTTTCTATATTTTCTTTTCTCCATTTTATCTTTTTTTTTCCTTTCACCCAACTTTAGTTACTAAATAATGTTTTCTCTTATGACAATTTTAAGGAATCGTTCATCCATTTGTTTAAATAAAGTCTCTTTATTAAGAAACATATTTTTCAATTCTATTAAAGGTGGTAGGGTAGACGATCCTTGTATCGCAATAATGTATGGATCATATTTAGAATTTAATCTATTAATAATGATTCTTCTCATTTTATCCTTATTAGTTTTTGCTTTAGGATCCAACTTTGCTATCTCTCGACAAAGAGTGCATACCTTGAGGAAATATGCACTAATGGAAAAGTCTCTTTGTGACATTGACATTAATTTTGTCTCTAAGAATTGGAGTCGAGCCTCATTTCTTCTTGAAAAGAGTTTTGCAAAAATCTCACATATTTCACTCGGTATCTTCATATGATCAACGTGTGGCTTCAACTCCAACGTAATTGATGATAGTAAAACATATTTAGCTCTTCTTATCTTTTTGCACCATTTAGAATACACCTAAGAATTTTTTGCAGGTAAAGTTGTTTTTGTTTCACTCGTTACCTCCCATAAGTCTTGCCTTTGTAATTAGACCTTCACTAAGATGTGTCATTCTTTATAACTATAATTGTTGAATTTCTCAATTCCTTGAAGATCTCTTACAATATGAAGATCTCTTATTATTGTAACTTGATAAACCTCTATATTTAGCGAATCAAGCTTAAACTCAAACAAGCTTCACAATTTTTCGCGATTATGCACAATCATACTAAACTCCCACAAAGATTCGGCTCCTTGATTGATCCACTTGAGTACCAATTGTTGAATTTAAAGAGCAACAATGAGAGCTCAAACATATTTAACTATATTTTAACAAGAGTAGATACAAACTATAATAACTCTCAACTTGCTCTTACCTAACACACTCTTACTACAATTGTCTTAGATGCACACAAATCACGTCACACGCTTATATGCATTTCACTCAACACCAAACACACAAGCATGCATGCATACATACATACATATTGCTTGAGTAAGTTGGTTGTTTACCAATTTTTTAAAACTTTCTAGTAATGTATATAAACCAACTTCTTAGAAATATTTAGTAATATAATCTTCTACTAATGTCTGTACATATATTAGATTATACACACCAATTTATTAGAACCTTTTAATAGTATGATCTTGTAGTAATATCTACATATATATTATATTATATACTCATTAACATATTATTTACGAATTTTCTAGAATAGAATTACGTAGAGAGTTGATGATGGTTTTCTTAACAAATTTCTCATCCAATATCGGTCTAGTTTCTTCCTCAATTATATTCGTCTCATGGTTCAATAAAGGATGAAGATAGAGAACTGCGTAAGATGCACGACCCAAGATAAACAAAGTTCAATGAAGAATAAAAGATAGATGACAATGTCCGATACTAAAAATAGTTAGAGAGTTTCGTGCGGCGTAGAAACTTGGGTCCCGTTTAAGATTTTAGAAGATAGATAAAATAGTATGAACTTCCTTTGAAAAAAAATCATAGAATACAATACTACTGGTTTTTTGAATTCTTATTTAATAAAATTAATATAAAAAACAAAAATAGTATATTATTTTTTATTGAATTTTCATATAGAAAGGATTAGCAACTTGATTCACCTAGTGTTCACCTGGTAAGATAAAACTTACTCTTATTGGTTTGATTAAAAAAAAGATCAATAATTTTGAAAACTAACCAACTCAAAGGAAAAGTGAATATACCACATTTGAGATGATATAATCTCATTCCATACAACTAACTATATTTATCACATAATTTGAGTTATATTATAAATTTAGAATTTTTAGAATTTTTTTTACAATATATTATAAAGTGAATTTTGAGTTATATATTATATATTATATAGTGAATTGTTTTACGTAAGTAGGTTGTTGAAATATAGACATGGTTACTTACGCTGTGCTTTAAAACTCAAGGATCATCAAAGAAAATTTATATGCAGCCTGTAGTAATATAATTTATTCTGTTTTTTTTTTAAAAAATTTGGATAAAATATTACATTGCTACTTAAGGCAGAATTTACAGTTCATCTATCCAAAAAAAAAACAGAGTTAAATTTTAGTCCTTCATTTTAAATTGATCATGTGCAGGATATGATATTGAATGGGTTTACAAGTAATAGTGGAGTAGCAGAAACTACTGTTGTCTGCTCTAAAATTCTCACTCCCAAGAATTCCAGCATCTCTGTAACCATGGATTCCCAATCATCTATATGTGGTATTATTATGTTGTGTTTCTAGATATATATATATATATATATATATATATGAGTTTGTTCTAATTAACATTTGAATTAAATGGAAATATATACATATAAAATATTAATTATTACTTAATTGCAGTTGGTAGTCCAATATCAGCCAATAAACCAACAAGGATAGATAACCAAGAAAGAGGAGCCACAAGTGGATCATCTCAGGAGCAATCTGAAGATGAAGAAGCTGAGCTTGAAGCTGGGGCTTGTGAGCAGAGCAATGACGGTATTCTTGATTTAAGACGCATTAGAAGGTATATATCCCATTTATAATAACAAGCACATAGTCTCATAACTTGGGCCAAATGAATCCTTAAGTTCTATTTTTCAAAAAATAAAACTAACATGCACATTCTAAACCAAATGCATGTTACTTACTTTTTTTACTAGCTATGAGCCTATAGCATAAAATTGAAATTGACATGTACTAATGTCAATGTGATGATACATTACATAGGATGGTTTTAAATCGGGAGTACGCTAAGCGATCCAGAAAAAGGAAACAAGCATATTTGCAAGATCTTGAATTGCAGGTACTTACATATTATCTGTAAACACTACTATACATTATAAATATGTCACAACAATTGATGCAGTAGTTTTCTATTATGTTCTTCTGAGTGTATTTATCAATATCACTGTCTCACATCATTTGAAATTCATCTTAAATTTAAGATATGTAAACTTTTTTTCTTCTACAAATTTAAGATTCAGAGGAACAAAGTGAAGAAATCAATATTTGAAGAAATAATCAGAAGAGAAAATGAATGTTTTCTTAGTATATTTTCTTAATTTGTATAGGATATTTACATTGTTTATATAGACAAATATCAATTACTATTTCACCAACCACTATGATTGAATTGCATGGTTTACAGCATGCTTGGTAGGCGCTGTGTATATTGGAAGAAATGTTTGGCGTCGGTGCAATGTTTGTTGAATTGTGTTGCAGTGATTGTTGAATTCAACTGCTCCCTCGAGTTGAGATGGTGCATAGATGTCTTTCATGCCCAACTTGGTGAAAAACTCTTTGAATATTCGATATGAAATTTGCTTTAGTGAGGATGTGTGATTGATCTTGACTTAATTTTTGGCAATTCGATGAATTTTCTTCTAACTTTTCCTTAATAAAAATCGATCAACTTCAACATGTTTATGTCGATCGTGTTGAAGCTGGATTATGGCAATATCACATGTATTCTTTATTGTCACAAAATAACTTAATTGATTCTTTAGAAGGATATCCCCAAATCTTTCAAGAGATTGTACCCAGGCCTCATGAAAGCCCAAGTGACATGCCTCGTATTGACCTCTGTGCTTGAGCAGACAGCACATGTTGTTTCTTACTTCTCCATTATTACAAGGTTTCCCTACAAAATTGGAGTAATGATGTAGATCGCTATCATTTATTGATCTAGCTGATCAGCATCGGTATATACTTATTCTTTGGAATTTAGAGTTTTTAGTAAACAATGCTCCTTTTCCAAGAAGCGGACTTTAAATACCTCAAAATACGAATAAGCTGCATTCATATGTTGTTCTCCAGGATTATGCATAAATTGGTGACAATACTTAAAGCATAGGAAAGATCTGGTCTTGTGTGTGCCAAATACATCAACCTTAAACCAAGTCTTTGGTATCTTTACGTATTTGTTGGAACTTGATCAACCTTGATACATAACTTTAATCCTTCCTCTCTTGGTGTATTAGCTGGTTGATATCTTGAAGCATCAGGATTCTTTTAATAAATCTAAGGCATACTTTCTTTGAGATAAGAAGATTCCTTCTTTTGATCGAGAAACCTCGATCCCAATATTTTAAGGAACCAAGGTCTTTCATTTCAAATTCCTTGGACAAATAACTTTGGAGAGCTTTCACTTTCCTTTCTTGAATCATTTCTGTTACTATCGTATCATCGACATATCTGATAAGTCACGGTGATCTTACCATATCCTTTTTTAAAATAAAGTATGATGAATTGCTTTGTTTGTATCCAAATGCCTTCATTGATTTTGTGAACCTACCAAACCGTACTCTTGGGATTGTTTCAATCCATTACGATGATTTTTAATTTACACACCTTTTCATCATGGATTTTGAATTTCTTGATTCTGGTGGTAAATCCATGTAGACTTCTTCAATTAAATCTCCGTAGAAAGGCATTTTTTACATCAAGCGATATAATGGCCAATCTAAATTTGTAGCTAGAGATACCAGGACTCGAAGCAGTGTTAATTTTGGCTACAGCTAAATGTTTATGTATAGTCGATCCCGTATATGCAGTGTATCCTTTTGCCACCAATCTTGCTTTATAGCATTCAATCATACCATACGCGATACTTTCTTGAAAAAATCCATCGACATCCAACAATTTTCTTTGTTGGTGGACGATCGACAAGTTCCAGAGTTCTATTTATTTCTAAGGTTCTTAGTTCTTCCTTAATAGCATCTTTCCATTTGGGAATTCGGTAAACTTAAAACCATTACCTGTTAGGAATAGATACAACATATAATTGATTCCGCAAATGATACATTTGATTTTGACAACGATGTTTAGACATATAGTTACTAAATGGGATATTTGACTTTACTAGAAATCTCGAGGTTAAATACATGGCTTTAGGAATACCTCTGTTGGGGCGTGATGGAAGTATTTTTTTTGGTTCAATAGTTGGAACATTCTCGACAAGCGATTGGTTAGGTATATCGACAATTTGTGGAGAAGGAAACTTCGTACTCAACTTTGTGGTAGTAAGGAACTTGCTTGATGATCTTGAAGTTGATGAGGACTTGATTCCATTTCCATGAGTCTTTTCTATATTGAGAGTTATTACCATCGAATTCAAGTTATTTATATTTTCCTCACATATAATTTGATTTTCTTCGTAGGAAACAATTTATATGTAAGGTCTAATTTGACGTAGTTGTACTCACTGAAATTCGGTGTAGATGAGAAATACATTGTATCTTCATGAAAAATAACATCCGTGGTGGTAATCATTTGTTTTGTAGGAGGATGATAACACCGATACCCTTTTTGTTGTATGGCGTATCCCGTAAAAACCTGACGTATTGCTCGTGGATCCAACTTCACGTTGTTGTTTATGTAGGTGTACAAATGCCACTGACGAAGACATGAGGAGGTAAATTGGGAGCGGCTTGGTGCAACAATTGCTTGATAATGGCTTGTAGTGGTGTTTGGAAGTTAATGGAGTGAAAGGTACCCGATTGATCAAATATCTGCGAAGTTATTGCTTCTCCCCAATAAGATAATGACATATTAGCTTCGATCAATGAAGACACGGACTGACTTCAACAAGTGTCGATTTTTTTCTTTACTGCTGACTCCGTTTTGTTGAGGTGTATCAACCACAGTAGTTTGATGAATAATCCATACGCCGTTTTAAGATATTCTTGAAGCTTCAGAACTTTTTATATTCGTCCATTGTCAACTTAGTAGAACTTGAATCTGTGTTTTATATTGAGTACGAACCATTTTATGAAATTTTCTAAATAATACATTTACCTACTTTTTATATTTCATTAAACGGACCAGTCATTCTCTTAAAATCATCGATAAATGTAACAAACCAAGCGTGATCCTCCCAAAGTAGAGACTTTGGAAGGATTTACATCGTATTGTATAACCGTAAACGGAAATGGACTTTTATTTAAAGTTACGGAAATGAGAGAACGATGATTTTTTGCTAGTTCCACCAGGGACATCACATTTTAAAGTAGAAGATCGAAGCTGAAAATAAACTTGGAAATAATTTCTTTAAATATCGAAAGAAGCGTTGACCAATCTCACCAATACGCCATAGCCATATATTTGATTCATCCTTGTTAGATCCGATTCTTGCAATGCATGATTTGTTGAATCCAAGTCCAAATATCTGAGTTTTCCTTGCACTAACGCGACCAATCGTTTGCTTTGTTTGAATGTCCTTGAACACGAAAAGTCAGGCGAAAAATAACAAAACAAGATAAAGTAGTGGTTATTTGAAAATAGATATAAGGTTATACTCTAAAGAGAGGGAACAACTAGTGCGAGTCTAAATTCAAAGTACTAGTGAGAGCAGTCTTTCCCGATAGTGGGGTTGTGTTACCATTGGCGGTGCAAAGCGGTTTGTGTGATGATGGTTTTGAGATTTGTCAGAATCGAATGTCGTATGATCAGTTGCACCTTTGAATCAATTATCCATGTATTATTAAAAGCAGGAGGAAAAACTTTAAGTATCTTACCAATATTTCTTTGAGGAGTTTATGCAACGATCTTTTGTTGTTTCAGCCGATAGTGGCGATGACATTTATCGTGGGTTTTTTCTTGAGAGTCGCGGTTGTGATCCCGATCAAAGATATCCTGAAGTTCAAAACATCGTTCTTTAGTATGACCGCTTTTGATGACAATGGGTACATTTAAATGATGATTTATCGATCCGCTTCGATTCTTGTTGATTGGAAAAGAACGATTTTTAGAAAATAAATGGCGGAGCGTCAGCGTCTCCAGTTTTCCTTGATGAGATTCGACGTACTACCTCCGTCAGATCAAGGAATAACAAACCTTAAATTTGGTATAGTTTCTTTTCGCAAAATTTCTCCACGAACACTGCTCAAATTCATCATCTAATCCAATGAAAAATATGTATCCTTAGTCTTTCAACGGACTCTTGATATGATATTAGATCATTAAGTGTCTTCATGACCACCTTATCACGATGGTCTAGCTCTTGGAAAATTTCGATCAACTCTCGTAATACTCAAAGTGATTTTCCATTTTGTTTGGAAGTAAATGCCTTTTGGTTTAAGGCAAATACATATTAAATCCTTAAGTACGTAGAATGTTTTTGCCAAAGCACCCCATTTCAAGAGCGATGGGTATGCGTAAATATCGCTTCATGATTTACGGACTCATTGACATAAGGATCCACTCTTCACTTTTTGATTTTACGCATACCATTTATTATAATTGTTTGATATTTTTAAGTTTGCAAGTCGTGAATATAAGAGAGTTTTCTCTCTGTGATATGCATTCGGATTATTTGAGACCAAACATCATAATTAGTATCGGTAAGAACAATTCCAGACATTAAATACACCTTGGTTGAACCGATTGTATAATAGTTGGAGTTGATTGCTCCATGAGTAATGAAATTATACCTACTCTGTCGTGATATTATGGAAAGCAAACTAGAAAATGGTGTAATAATTTTAGAACTAAATTTTTTTCTTTTTTTTTTATATATATATTTATACTAAAGCGGATAAAAAACCGATGCTTAGGTTCAAAATTGGATTAAAAACTTGAAAAAATGAACCAAAACGGTTTTAGAAATCCGAGAATCGGGAAAAAAACGAGGTTCGGACCTTTAAAATGAACAAAGGCCAAAAATAGGAAAAGCGTGAAAAAGCAGAAAGCGGGTTCAACCAACCGTGGCCAGGACCAACTGGCCGAGAGAACTACGGGCCGGCTACGCCTTTTGGCCGGACCGAGCCGAACCATCCGACCCGAACCATCCGAGCCGAACCGAGCCGAGTCAGCTGAACCGAACTGAGCCGAATGACACGTCGTCATCTTCAACCTCCAGACGTCGCGTGGAGCGCGTGGACAATGGACCCTCTACTTTAAGCGGTGCGTGAAGGCGCGTGTGGAGGTTTTCTTCTACTCTAATTTTACCAAAATGTTCAGAATTATGTTTAGAGTAATCTGATAAAATTAGGTGGGACAAATATTGCTTCAAAAATGATGTTTGTAATTAATATTTGTACGGGTGTTTGAGATTTTTTTTTCAGGAGAGTAAGGATTTTCAGAGAAAGAAATCTCTGTTTTAGAGAACAAGAGTTTTAAATTTGTATAAAGCAACAACTTGGCTCTGATACCATGAAGAAATCAATAGTTGAAGAAATAATCAGAAGAGAAAATGAATGTTTTCTGAGTATATTTTCTTAATTTGTATCGGATATTTACATTGTTTATATAGACAAATATCAATTACTATTTCACCAACTGCAATGATTGAATTGCATGGTTCTGACATCTTGGTAGTAGCGCCATTATATATTGGAAGAAATGTTTGACGTCGGTGCAGTGTTTGTTGAATTGTGTTGCAGTGATTGTTGAATTCAACACAAAGAAAGTACAAGAAAAATAAGCACAAGTAGTGGTAACATTTGATTCATAATTTTACATGTATGTAAGCTTAATTTGTTCATTCATGATTAATGTGGTGATCAGGCAGATAAACTGAGAGGAGATCATGCAACTCTATTCAAACAACTAACAGATGCAACACAACAATTCCGCAATGCTGATACAAATAATAGAGTGTTGAAGGCCAATGTAGATGCTATGAGGGCCAAGGTATATCCTCTACGAAGTTTCATATGTACTTCTGAAAGTAATTAATCTTAAGCCAATTTTGAATTCAAGAAGTCATCAATCAATTAATTAATTCCAAACTTTAAATTGAAATTTTAGGTGAAATTAGCTGAAGACATGGTAACTAGAGGAACCTTAACGTGTAATAGCTTGACTCGACTCTTCCAAAATCATCTAAGCGGTATACTACAACAGAATAACCCTCCACCTGATCATCTAGGCCGCCCGGCACATGTTTCTCCAACCATCACCGTCCCGGGAGATGATGCCTCATTCACCGGAATTACCATTTCCGGGCAGAATAATGCAGCCCTCAGATCAGTACTCAATAATGGAAACACTTCTACTCATCTAAACAACACCAGCTTCATGAGTGGTACTGTAAGCTGCGTTTCAGATATTTGGTAGTAAAGAAACATCTCTTTGTACCTTATTTAATCTCTCCAATTAGATCATGTCTGTCTTTTATGTATTAGGTTTAAATTAATCTTGTAAGTTTTTAAATTCTTCTTGATTTGTTGTTTTTGTGCAATATTGTTTTTGATTTGGTTTCTTCTGTATCGTTAATTAGCAACTAATGAAGTACAAAAACAAACTTTATTTGATTTTCTATTTTCACGTATTCTTATTATTTCTTACTATAATAAATAAATAAAATGAAAAAAAAGAAATTTATGTGCTAACTAACACAAACACAATTAATATTGAATCACGACATAATAATACCACATGGATACAAATAACACAACACAAGTACCACCCTATCCCAATATCTAATTAAAAAAGATGTGTTTTCATTTTAAATAAATTAAATATTAATCTTAGATGTCTCATTTTGAGTTTGTTAAGATATGAATATACGTTTTTACCACAAATATTTACACTTTATTAAGAAATTAAACAATGTTTTATTGAGGAAAAAATGACATGAGTTTATTTTACAATCAACATCACCTGAAACTCATAAAAATCAATCTTTCCATCTAAAGTAAAATCCACGACCTTAAGCATCTTCCCAATCTCATCCATATCCCAACCATTGTCCAATCCTATACATTGTAAAACTCTCTCTC
Source organism: Hippophae rhamnoides (assembly GCA_033030585.1). Lineage (NCBI taxonomy): Eukaryota > Viridiplantae > Streptophyta > Magnoliopsida > Rosales > Elaeagnaceae > Hippophae > Hippophae rhamnoides. The sequence continues at coordinate 74,054,827 of CM065429.1, forward strand.
TAACGCATCTATGAACCCATTTCCATCCTCATCAAAGTTCTTGAAAGCTTCATGAAGTAACTCTCTGCACCTTGAATTATTATTCTTCTCATCGTGATCAAACCCACCAAGAGCTTCTTCTATTGGCACTTCATGATCATCTCCGGGCAAGACAAACCCATGCTTGTCCTCCTCATCGTAATGTGATATCAAGCTAAGCTTCTCCACCGCACACCGAACATTTTATTTCTTTATTCTTCCATTGGATATCTGTTAGAAATTCTTGAACAAAAATTAATTTTCAATTTCATTTCATTTTCAGTTTTTGTTTTTGTTTTAATATAATTTTCAGTTTTTTTCCTCCATTATTCTCTTCCATTACTGTTTTTCTCTCCTTCATTATTCTCTTCTGTTACTGATTTTCTCTTACTATATAAAGTAAGAAAAAGAAGAACGTTGAGAAGAAAACAAAAGGAAAAAAACATGGAGGAAGAAAAAGAAGAGAAACAAAGCAAAGGAAAAGAAAAGAAAAGAGAAAAGAAAAACGAAAAAACGAAGAGAGATTATACACTTTAAAATTCGTGAAATAATAAATTATAATGTAAATTTATTATTATTTAATCCTTATATCTTGTAAAATAAGTTTCTATCATTCTCATACACATACAATGAACGAAAAAATTACCTTCAAAACATTATATGATACACAAACTTCAATTATTATTTTTTTTCTATTTAAATTTTCTATTTATAATTTATATATATATATATATATATATATATATATATATATATATTTCTAATTTTAATAAAATAATTTTATTCTTAAATTATTTATTTGTACATTATTTCTTACCATCTTAAGATAATTTATTCTTTATAAAAGTGTTAAGATTTTGTTTTAACTCCTGGAATTTTGTATAGAATTATTTTTTTATATTTCATTTAAACTTTTTCATTTCCTATATTCTCTTTTCGAGCATCATTTTCAAAGTGAGAAATTGAAAATGTTCAAAATGATCGTACTTTTTGAAAAATTATTAGATCGAGTATTTTGTAGTATTTTTTATTTTTATTTTATTTAAGATTTTGATAATTCTCTTTCTTTTTATTTTTATTGACTTAGATGAAACTTTTGGGTTTCTCTTCATGCTTAATATTTATTACATGATTTTTTTTCATTATTATAAGTGCTTATTTTAATTTTCTAAACGATTAATATTGCTACTGTTATTTTATTTGTTAGTACTATTGTCTCTCGTAGAAACTAGATATATATAAATGATATTTGTGAATTAATATATGAAATAATATTGATACGAGCAGAATTTCAGTGGGGTTAGGGAAGAAAGAAGAATAGTAAGAAGGGAGTTGATTTCTTATAATTTCTGATATTTATTCCTTGATTAACTATGGCTATATATAGCCCTACATGCATTTGGAATTATAGGGAATCTTGATAACTGATTATGACATTCCTAACTGAATTTGTAATGGTTCCTTTTATTCACGTGTTTAGCATGCCTCTTCACCTACCAACTTTGTGCCTCGTGCGCCTACTGTAACCTTCTCTGCTCTTTGTCTGCTTGTACTCGAGCGTTCAACAGCCTTGAGAAAATTATACTTGCATCATTCCATCCCTCTTTTAGAATCCTTGTCCTCAATAATAGAGCGGAGATATGAGTTAGTATGATCATCGTCAGTGTCTTGAGATAGGCGCAAAAGGTAGCCCTGAATTGACTTTAAACCATTTTTGGCAAAGGATATGGCATAACAAAATATTCTTTGAATCGTTCCCGGGTCCTAATATCAATAGGTAGTGCGAAATTCCAATGGTTTGCCTTACCTACTCGATAGGATACCATAGCATCGGCCCCATTAGATGTATGACCTTTAATGTAACCTAACAATCTGGTTCCCCTATCAACCAAATAAGTCGACACAATGGATGACTCCTGATATGAAATTGTCTTGACATGTCCATTTGTTTTCTCTTCAGACATTAGTAGGTGGAAAATTGTTACCAATTTGAATGGCTCACCATATGTAGTATTCAAGGTAGCCTTACCAGTAGGTTCCTCCCAACATGGGAAGCTTCTTCTAGTAGGTTCAAATTATATGATTGCCCTATTATTCTTCTCACCATTATAAGCTTGAGTACTCCTAAAGGAATCCTTTAGTTTGTCATTCAAATCCCCTTCAGAAACCATGGCCAGAACCCTTATTCCCTTAGAAAGTGTCTCTGTAAACTCCTGGACCAAAGTCTTAATACCTTCAAAAATTTCTTGATTAAGATCTGGAGGATTCAGCTCAGCCCAAGAATTCAGAACCTAAGCCGTACATAGAAAAGGGAAGGTAAATGATCCGTCCACTATAGAAACATTCCTCCAATTAGGTGGATGGCTAAGCTAATTAACCCCAAAAGGAGCTGAGGCAGTTCTGATGCATAGGTTTCTAATATCCTCAACTACATCAATGCACGGGAATAGATAACTTCTACTCTCAGCTGCTAGGTGACACTTCTCATAAAAGTTTAGAACATATAGCTTGCTAGAGGTTAAAATCAAAGAGGTTTTTGTCTCTACTTCAGCCTTTGAAAGTTGAAACCCTCGCTAGCTTGTTAACATGATCGTAGAGAAGATTAAGAGAAAGTTTAGAGCTATAACCAGTGCTCGGGCATATCGTTTTTGGGTAATAATACCTTTATGGTAACATTGATTCCAGAGGTACGACTCAAACACAATTCTTACGTTACTAGTAAGTATTCGAATTTCTAACCTCAAGCTTCAAAGATTAGTCTCTCTATTCAGAGTGGTTAAGGGACCCTCTTTCCTAAGAATGCCTCTCTGTTTGTCAGGAATTGGTAGAGAAATGCTTTTGTCGCACCAATTAGCCCGATGAAGCTTCCTCATGTGACCGTCTCGGGGTTCTCTGATTGAACCTTCCACCTCATGTAGTGGCTTTGGTTGCATGCAAAACTAGCTGTCAACGATTCCCCAATCACCACAGTGATATAATTTCTTTCTTCTCTACTCAAGTGCCTCTCGATTGACCAACTAAGACATTGTTTTGATTTCTATCAGAGATTTGGGCGAAGAAGAGAGGGGATTTTGGGTCTCTGTTGGTGTAGGGGCTATAGGGCCAACTGATGAGCCAAATCCAAGCCCATTGTGAAGCCGTTCATCTGAGAGAGAGGAAATACACTTAAAAGATAACCAGTTTTCTTGGGCCGACTCATGGACCACTTTTGGAAGCCCAGGCGCTGGCAATCCATAGAGAAATCCACCAAACCTCGCCTTGGGTTTTGTATAAGTCCGTATTCCCTCTTTTTATAACCTAGAAACACAATTCTTACTGTCTCTAATTTCTATGGATTGGTGTTCTCTCATTGCGGGGGAACCAGTGGGTTGAGTAACAGATCTCAAGTAAGGTGATAATTGGTGTTCAAACTTTTTTGAAGATGTAGAGAACATTTGAACTGGGTTCTTGAAGTTAGAAATCTCAAATTGAACAATTGTTACTGGGTATGGATTTGATTTAGATCTGGGTATGAGTTTTGGATTTAGAGGTGTGCTATGGGAGGTGCGAAAAGCTCGTAGAGCTATCACCTCAGCTTGCAACGCTTGTAGGATGGCGTTGAATCTCTCTGTATCGAATCCAGATGGTACAAAGGAATCAAATTCCTCATCAGAGGTCTCTGTGTTGGATCGATTTCGGTCGTCTATGGTTGGAACCGACTTTGATACCATTGATACAAGCAGAATTTCAGAGGGGTTGGGGAAGAAAGAAGAATAGTAAGAGAGGAGCTGATTTCTTATAATTTCTGATATTTATTCCTCAATTAACTATGGCTATATATATCCTTACATGCATTTGGAATTACAGGGAATCCTGATAATTGATTCTGACATTCTTAAATGAATTTGTAATGGTTCCCTCTACTCACACGTTCAACGTGCCTCTTCGTCCACCAACTCTGTGCCTCGTGCGCCTAATGCAACCTTCTCTGCTCCTCGTCTGTTTGTACTCGAGCGCTCAATAACCTTGAGAAAACTATACTCGTATCATATATTTGACTCTTTATTTAACATTTATATTGTTCATCAATTTTGTACTTGCTCTTATCTAAAACAATGTTTATATATGTTAATTAAATTATTAAATGTGTAATTGAACATGATTAATATTTATTTGAAACTTGTTCCATTTTTTAGAGTTTTTTGGAGTTGTTTAACAGTTTTGAAATTGCAGTTTAAATTCTATAGGATTTGATTTAATGTTTATTGTTATTAGTATTATTATTATGCAGCTAGTAGTTATGGTTTATCAAAAATAATAACTTTACGGTGAGTTGTGTTTAACTAGTTTACTATTGATAAATACATCTCCTTGTATTTGTTTTATTTAATGATCGACAAAGTGCAAGTTTTCATTTACTTGGTGAGTATTTATCACTCTTTTTTTGCTATATATTAAAGCTTTATAATTTACTTAATTAACGTTTTCATAGAAGTTGATGATTGAAATTCAGATTTAGTTATACGTTAACTAACCATTTCAGAATTAAAATTACAGATGTTAACTAACTAATTTCGGTATTGAGATATCAAAATTTAAAAATCTATTTTCTGAAATATCAATTCATATGTTTTGTATTATGTTTCACAAGTGATAAAATATTGTAATTTTATAATTGATTAAATAATATAAATTTGACGAATTTAATATTTTATTAATGATAAATTATTTTATTTTGATATACGAAATAAATAAATTCATATTTATAAAATGATAGAATTTCACATTTGATAAATTACTTCATTTCATGTTTAGAAAATTTGTAAATTTTTTACTTGTAAAATTTTGTAAATTTTTATCCACTAAAGATAGATATATTGTTTTTAAGAAATAATGAATTTTGTATTTGTTAGTTTTCATAATTTACAAAATACATAGATTTTATATTTACGAAATTCTTAATTTTTGAACTAGTAAAAGTGGTAAAATTTGTATTTACAAAAGAAATAAATTTCATATTTGTAAAATAATGAATTTTGTACTCATTGTCTTGAAGTACTTAATTTTATAATCTATGAATATTGATTATTTGGTTTTTTATTCTTTGAGTTATGAATCATAATTAGGTTCCAAGGAAATTAAATTTTCATTTTTGAGAAAATTAATTTTTAAGACAAATTAATTAAATTAAATTTTTGGATTTATTATTGTATTATGGAATTTAATTTTGGTTCTTTTTGAATACTAGTGCATCTATAAGCATTAATTTGTTTTTGAGCTAACAACAAATATGATGGATGACATTGACATGTTGACAATTGTTTTATGATGTGAGTTCGTTGGGTCTAACTCAAAAGAGTGATGGATCGATAGTGGTGCTATTAGGCATGTATGCTCAAATAATGAGTTATTCACTTTCTTCAAACCATTTGAGAACGAGGAAAAGTTTTGAATGAGGAACTTTCCAACCTCTATGGTTGATGGTGAGGCAAAGTGATCCTAAAGATGACCTTTGGAAAAGAGATTCAGAAGAACCTTGAGAGGTTTGTTGCTTAAGAATCATGGATTCTAGATGGATGTAAGAATTGTACCTTAAAAGAAATAATGAATGCAGTGCTAAAAAGTTCTGGGTTACCACATAACTTATGGAGGAAGCTAGTTTATTAGCTAACTACCTTTTAAGTAAGATACCCCGAAAAAAGACACATAAGACACCGTATGAATTATTTAAAGGAATAGTACATTCTTATAAATATTTGCGAGTGTGGGGGTGTCTTGCAAAAGTGGTTGTACCTATACCTAAGAAGGTGAAGATATGTCCAAAAATAATATGTTGCATCTTCATTGGATATGCACATAATAGTAGTGCTTATCAGTTTCTTTTGCATGAGTCAAAGATCCCACACATACACAAGAACACAATAATAGAATCAAGGAATGCATCGTTTTTGAACTTGTATTTCCAGGTAAATCTCAAAGAGAATCAAGTTCATCTAAACAAACGTATGAGACTATGAATGAAGATAGTCAAAATAAAGAACCTGAATAAGAGGTTGAGATTGAACTTAGACGTGGCAAGAGGGTTAGGATACAAATGTCCTATGGTTTAGATTTTTTTACCTATTTGCTAAAAAGTAAACCTCAAACCTATGAAGAGGCTATGAATTCTTTTGAATGTCCTCAATGGCAAGAAGCCATTAATAATGAAATTGAGTCCATTCTACAAAATCACACTTGGGAATTAGTTGATTTACCTCCAAGTAGTAAAACACTAAGGTCTAAGTGGATTTTCACAAGAAAACATAGATCAAATGAATCAATTGATAAGTACAAGGTCAGGCTTGTAATTAAGGGATACAAACAATGATATGGCCTAGATTACTTTGATACTTATTCTCTTATGATGAGAATAACATCTATAAGGATGATAATTGCTATTGTCGCATTACGAAATCTTGAAATACATCGAATGGATATAAATACAGCCTTTTTAAATGGAGAGCTAGATGAAGAAATCTATATGGACCAACCCAAGGGTTTTCATACCTAGGGAAAGAAAGAAAGGTCTATAAATTGGTGAAGTATTTATATGGCTTGAAACAATCATCAAAACAATAGCATGAAAAGTTTGATAATGTCATGGGGACAACTGACTTTAAAATCAACGAATGTGATAAATGTGTATATGTTAAGGACAAGTAAGATAGTTATATTATCTTGTGTCTTTACGTTGATGACATGGTAAATATGGGTAGTAATGATCAAATGATCAAATCTACTAAGTCTATGTTGAATTCAAGATTTGATACGAAAGACATGGCGTGCTAATGTAATTCTAGAAATCAAGATATCAAGGATGTCAGGCAGTCTCATTCTAAGTCAATGTCATTATGTTGACAAAATACTTAAGAAATTCAACAAGGGTGATTCTGGAATTGTGAGAACACCAATAGATGTAAATCTACACCTATCTAAGAATAACATTGGGAGTGTGTCTCAACTAGAATATTCTAGAGTGATAAGAAGTCTTATGTACTTGATGAGTTGTATGAGACCAGGCATAACTTACATTGTAAGCAAACTAAGTAAATATATTAGTAATCCAGGATCTGATCACTTGAAAGGTATTACGAGACTACTTAGATACTTAAGATATACACGTAGCTATGGACTACACGTAGCTATGGACTACACTACACAAGATATACAACTGTATTAGAAGGATATAATGATGCAAATTGGATATCTAACATGAAAGACTCAAAGTATACTAGTGGATATATATTTATACTGGGTGGTGCAACTGTTTCATAGAAGTCTTCTAAACAGACGTGCATTGCTAGATCCATGATGGAATATGAGTTGATCACTTTGGATAAATATGACAAAGAAGTCAAATGGTTATGCAATTTTATAAAGGATATTCTTAAAAGGGTGAAACCTATATGTGCAATATGTATTCATTGTGATAGTCAATCTGCTATTAGTAGGGCACACAGCAATATGTATAATGGTAAGTCTTGACATATATATCATAGACATAATACCATTACACAACTAATCTCAACTGGGGTTATCTCTATTGACTATGTGAAGTCAAATGATAACATAACAATCCCTAAACTAAAGGGTTAAATCGAGAGTTAGTTGATAATTCATCGAGAGGAATGGAACTAAAGCCCATGAATGAATAAGGATTTGCAAAGGAAACCCAACCTATTTTACAGTAGATCCCAAGATCAAGGTTCAAATGGATAACCTAATTGTAAAGACTCAGTGAGATCACTGTGGGGGTTCACCCTCAAGTCCATTCCTATGATGAAAATAGTGATACACGTAAGATACAAGATAAGTTAAGGCTTTTAATGGTTCTTATGAAAAGCATATGGAGCAGAGTATGCGGGTTACTCTTTTCATATTACTTTTAAAGATAAGAGATCACCTATGTGAGGGAAGATTAGAGTCACTTCGAAAGAGAATTGTCTAAGGCTCAATTCTTTAGAGAATCTCACAGAACTAAGCATATGATTATGGCCAAAACGAACATAACAATAAGAATTGAATTGTGTCAAGAAATATATTTATGTGAAGTATGTCATCGCTTACATAAACGGTAGAATAGTTCAAGGACATCACGTCTACTGCTCAATTAGTAAGGTAAATATATTTTCACAAAGGAAGGTTCAAAAGGTAACATCTACCTATCCTATGCAGGTTTCATTCTATTGAACTCTATTTCGGTGCCAAAATTTGATTTAAAATACATGTTAATTTTTATTCATATGGGGGATTGTTAGAAATTTTTGAATAAAAATTAATTTCCAATTTCATTTCATTTTCATTTTCAATTTTTTCCTCCATTATTCTCTTCCGTTACTATTTTTATCTCCTCCATTATTCTCTTCCATTATTATTTTTCTATCCTCCATTATTCTCTTCCATTATTGTTTTTCTCTTACTATATAAAGTAAGAAAAAGAATAACGCTGAGAAGAAAACAAAAGGAAAAAACATATAGGAAGAAAAGAGAAGAGAAACAAAGCATAGGAAAAGAAAAGAAAAAAAAGGAAAAAGAAGAGAAGAGAAAAGAAAAAGGAAGAAAGAGAGAGAGAGAGAGAGAGTACGAGAAAGGTAGGAAAAAGGAAAAAGGGAAAAAAATATAGAGTTATGTTCCTTTAATAGAGTTCGAAAATTTTAAAAATTTTGTAGAATAATAAACTGTGATATAAGTTTATTATTGTTTAATTATTATTTCCTAGGAGGTAAGTTTCTGTCATTGTCATACACCCACGGTGAGTGCAAAAATTATCTTAAAGACATTGTGTGATACATTGGTCTCGGTTATTATTATTTTTCTTATTTAAATTTTATATTTATAATTTATATATATATATATATTCAATTTTAATAAAATAATTTTATTCTTCAATTATTTATTCGTGTATTACTTCCTACATTTTCATCCCAAAGACTATGATTAGAGCCTTTTCCATTGAAGCATTCAATAATTTTATTTCTTGATTTTGTTGACCAACTTGAGCTTGTGAGCTTGATTTTGAGATTTTTCGAAAGGCTTGCATTAAGTCTCCTATAAATCTTGTTATACCCATGCCATTTTTATGATTTTTTGTTTGTTTGTTAAAATTGAGGTTAAAGGAAGTATAAAGTGAAAACACTACAATTTTAAGCAATAGGTTGGTTTTCTAATAATTGTAGTTTATTTTATTTGTATGATTTTATCTTTAATAAGATTCTTAATGCTCACAATTGTTATAATGAAATTTATGTGACAAAGAAAAAATTAAATAAATAAACTGGAAGTGGGTTAGGGCAATGCATATTAATTTATATTTGAGTGTGTTTATTTTAATATTCATTTGGAGCTTATATCCATGATATTTTATGAGTATTGTATTGGTAGAGGGCTATAATGAGTTGTGTTTGTATTATGTTTACATGATAGATTTATGTGTGTTTGTATCATATTCACATGATAGGTTTATGTTGGAATCGTGTTTGAGTGATCCTTTGCACAATAAAAAAATTATTTTAATCGTTTTGTATTCATAGAGTATCATGATTGTCTAACATATGAGAAACATCACAGTCAAGTGACAACTTAAATTTGTACGACCCAAAACATTCATAATCTCTATTTGGTTTATAAATTGAACGGAGACGGACAAGGACGGCTATGCTAATAACTGTAACTATCCTATATTAATTTCGAATATATTCGTTAATAAATATCGGTTATGAATCAATAATAGTTTTCCCAAGATTTAATCACGTTACTTATTTTTTTACAAATAACTATAATTTTAATTGTCTACTATATAAATATACATCCGATTAATGATCAATGAACATGATGGTTCCAATTTGCAGCACAACTTTTTGATTAAACCAACCCAAACATTAAAAAAATGAAAACAAAATAAAACAAATAAAATAAGAAGTTAACTAAAATTTAAAATAAAGAAATAAAATACAAAAATATCTCGTGCTTATAATCTCTTTTAAATTTTATAATTAAAATCTCAAGCATACATTATTTCAACTTCCTAAATATTCAAGATTTATTATAATAATTAGTTATAAATCATTTTCATATTTCATATAAAAAATGTATCAATTTTATTTCACACAAACTTAGTGTTAGAAATTTGAATTCGCTTCGATTCTATTCCTTACAAGTCAATACTCTCAAAAACACTGAATCCTATGGGTTCAAATACTCATACTAATTTATACGTGAAAGAATTTATGTATATAAATAAACTAATATGTTCGCATATGTATAAAGAAGAAATGCTCAAAGTGTTATTTTAACTTAATCTCGTGAAAGAAATCAAATGAAAGGATTTATAAAATATTATACATTACTTTCATGCATTAATCAAATTCATTAAATAACAATATCAAGTAATATTTTTTTTAGAAAATGTAGGAAAATGCAATGACTTCTTAAGGAATTAATTCCTATATTTTATTTTGTATTAAATTATTTCTCACAATTGTTTAGACTTTTGGGTCATAATATATATATTATAATATTCATTTTTCTCTCTTTCTTTCTATTTTTTTCTTTTTTATAAGAGAATCCATTTTTTAGAGAGTGAATCCATGTACAAATGGTACATTTTTTATATAGTAAAATGAATGATTAATATTTGACTTTTCTGTTTGTATTTATATAGGTAACTCTAGATATATCTTTTTTTTAAATAGAAGTCATACATAAATGAAGAAAGACATATACTATGAATTTCTACTTAAATCATTTAATATAAGCAAATGAAAAATAAATATATAACACTTCATTAAGATGTAAAAATTCAGACATTTAATGCTAAGTCTTATAGAGATCATCTAATAATGATGGAAAAAAAAGTGTTGAGAATAGAAAAAAATAATATTTATCACTCAAAATAAAAGATAATGGGCTCAAAATATTTTTTACGAAGGTAGTCTCTACTATTTGATTCCTAAATATTGATTTTGGATTTAATATAATTTTCACACCTTATCAAGAAATACTAGTTACGACAAAAACTAATTAATTACCATAAACTTCATGATATGTTTTCAAAAATTAATCTAACAGTATAAAAGACTTAACTATTTACTTAATTCTAATTTAAAAAATGATAAATTTTTGTGAGAAATTTTTTAAAATTAATCCTAAAATTCTAAAAATTACTAAACTATACAAAGAAAATAAAATCAAATACAATAAAAATGAAAATATGAACATAAAATTGTAAATAAAAGATAAAGAGAAAAAAGAAGGAAAGTGACCTATTTTCTAAGAATGTGCAAGTAATGATGGAGGAATGCATATGTATATATCATGTTCATCATTTAAATTCATACAGACAGATCGTTGTGAACTTTAGTTTTAACAATTCTAAAATTATTCACATGCAATTAAAATAAAATAAAGAAAAAAAATTAAATAAAAAAAAATAAAAGAAAATTACCAAAAATGATGGATTGTCTCTCATCCAGCACTTAGTTTAACGTCTTAGTAAGATGTAACTTGATGGATTTCATTTTAAGTAAACTTAATGTCCCTACATCATTGAAACAATGAAGCCTATAAGTAGGGCAAGTTTTTCTACCTATATATTTTTAAGTCATGCTATATGAATTTTCAAAATTTAATTTGCTAAAACTAGTTACATGATTGTGAGTTTTAAATAACTCACTTTTAGGCGAAAGTCAAATAATTAAGATATCAAAACACATTTGTACCTAGATATAACAAAATAACTATCTCTTTTTATCATAGATTGTAATTAAAAAAAATAAAATTTTGGAGATAGTTTTAGAATTTTTTTTTACTAATCTAACACTAAGTATTAAAATAAATATTAAATAATAAAAATAAAAACTAAGTAGAAGAAAAAACAAAAGCAAATAATAAATGAAAAAAAAAATAAAAATAAATTTAGTAAAATAAAGAAAAGAAAAGAAAAAGGCAAAAATAAAATAAAATAGTTATACATATTTTACAATATATATAATACAAACAAATTTTATACAAATTTTGATTTATATAATTATACCTATTTAAACTATACATATTTATAATACACTCTAGCTATCATATAATATAAACACATTTTTTTTACAAATAAATATACATGATTAAATTATACATAACATAATACACTCTACCTAATATATAATACAAATATATTTTTATACATGTTATATCATACAATATTTATAAGTTATTTCAAATAAATACTATATAATAAATAAAATGATTAAAATCTAAATAATTTAATCATTGTTAAGTTAATAATTAAATTCTAAGTTAAAAATTAAGTTAATATATTTTTAAATTAAAATTAAAAATTAAAGTTAAAAATTAATTAATTTTTTTATTAATAACATAATTAGTATTATCCAGGAGTGATCCCAGGAAATAATGGTATGGTAAAGTTTTGTTAAAAATCATCATCCTAAATAGAGTAACGTTCTCAAGAAAGACTATTGGTACAAAAGCTTCTAAGAACTTGTCTTTTAGACAAAACTTTCTTAGATTTTTACTTTTTATGTTATTATATAGTTATTTTTTATATTTTTTTATTAAAAAAATAAATTAAAAATTAAAAGAAAATTTAAAAGTTAAAAAGTTAAAAAGTTTTCTTTTTTTAGAAAAGAAAATAATTAAAGTTTAAAAATGTTATTCATTCCCCGGCAACGGCGTTAAAAACTTAATGAACAAAATCAAGCCCTAGGCAACGGTTCCAAAAACTTGATGATGAAAAACCAAGTACCCAACAACGGTGCCAAAAACTTGATGAGACAAGATAGACATTAGATTAGCAATACCGATCTTGCAAATACTTTGGTTTTGTATTTGTAAAACTCTCGCAAGTGCACGAATCATTTTATAAAAAATGACAAGTATATTCTCATGGTCGATTTAAGGAAGAAATATATGTAGTTTTTAATTTATTATTCAAATTCTTAAAAATGAAATTAAATTATAAACATCTTATCAAGATATTTTGATTTGTGTTTTCTAATCTAATAACATAAAAAATTAACATAAATATGGATTAAATAAACAATGATGCAAATTTTTATCATTTATAACAATGAAGTATTTGAGAATGTAATAATTAAGTTAATTATGTTTTCTCATATTATTTAGGTTATTAAATATATAAATTGATATTTATTGTTTTTTTTTATGAAAATGTTCTTAGGTATGGTCCAAATTTTTTTGCTTAATATTAATTAAATAAAATCATTAGGCGGGACTTTTTAATTAATTAAGTATTAAATTTTAGCTTTATTTATAAAAATATTTCAAACCATCTAATCACACCTTTAGGCAAAGTGAGTTAATTAAACTTTATTTAAGTTGTTCAAATTAAACCTAAGAATTTAATTATCCAAGTACTAACTTTCAAGTTTTAAAACCATTACTACAAATATGTTGTTAATACATTTTCGAACATTAGTTCTTATAAAAAAAATAGAAATAGAGTTTCACTTGGACTACCAAGCGATTGTACCAACAAAATAAAAGAGCATTACTCTAAATCAAACCGAATAATTAGACCTTAAAATCTAATTTTTCAGATTTAAGTTTGTAATGAAAAATAATATATCTCTCTCTAACATCCTTAATATAAAATTTTGAATAAAAACAAAATCAATTTATTTTATAGAAATATTTTACATATTTAATATTTCGCAAGTATAATAACGTTATTATTATATCATATTTACAAATAGCCAACCATGTTAAATTTAATCACAAACAAATCAAATATAATATATAAGGATAAAACATAAAAATAACTATACATAATTTATTTAAAATTATACCTCAAAAGAATCCTTCTAGAATTTTAATGCTAATTTTGTTTATGAAAAACCTTCAAATGGATTTGCATTTTCGTTCATAATTAGTTCTTCTCAAAAAGAGAAGAACTTTAAAACTAAAATAAATTAAAAAATCTAAGAAAGCTTTCTAGATAGAGAAAGTTACAGAGAAATGAAGGATTTTTAGGGATTTGAGGGATGATTTTTACAATGGGGGAATGATCCTTTTATAAGTGAGGAAAAGGCCAAACAAGTGAAAAAATATCTCAAAAATTGATTTTAGACGCGTTTAGATAGACTCGCACGCTTGTGGGGGATGCAATTTGTGATAGACGGACGTTGGCGTGTGTGGGATAAGCGCGAACCTGTGCTGGCTGTGTGCGGGGGGTGCTGACTGCACACGCATACGAGCTTGTGCGAAACTCGAAATTTTTGACATTTTTTACTATTTTTTCCAATTTTTCTTTATTTTTTTCTCAACATATTTGTGATGTATTGTCTCCAGTATTTTTATTCAAGTTTTTAAGTTATTTTGAACGAAAATATTTGAAAAATAATAAAAATACCCTTAATTTCGAAAAGACAAATTTATATAAAAATATGATAAAAGCATACAAATATAAATCTATTTAATCAATTAAAGTAAATTAAATCATTTGTGTGACTACGTTGATACTCTTACTATAAATCTTGTGCTTAAATGGAGTATGGATGAAGGCTGGCCATATTATTTGTGTGACTGCGGTGATACTCTTACTATGAATTAGCTCTCAATACACGATGTGCATTAGTGAACACGATTTGTGATGTTAAAATAACATATCACAACTGCCCAACCCCACAACTCCAAATCTCAACTCGTTGTGTGCTTAAATGGAGTGTGGATGAAGGTTAGTCATATTATTTGTGTGACTAAGGTGATACTCTTGTTATGAATTAAAATAGTGGTTGGTACCGAGTGATTTCCCTATAAAATAAAGTAATTCCCCTAGTTAAAGAATGAAAGGTCTCAAATTCTCTCATATAGGTTGAAAATTTTAAGGCCTCATAATGTGCACCAATGGTTTGGAGAATTACATATGCTATAGGATTCTAGAGAGAAGTCTGAAATGTTAATAATGAGTAGATCCTTTATTCATCATCACTAAGGAGGTATATATAATACATATTAGATAGGTGTCATAATTATAATGGTAATCGCTCTATATAAATTGCTAGAGTATATTACAAAAAGTAGTTTTATACATAATCAGGTCGTTGTTCTCATGTCGACATATACATGCTTCCTAAGATCTTGTATGCAAAAGGTGATCCAGGTCGTTAGAGTGGTGTACCATGCCGTTTACTTATGCTAGGTCTTGGTCGATTACTTTCAAGGATCAAGTCGCTATGTACGAGCTGCTAAATAAGTGCTACCTTCATTATATGAGTGAGGTACCTTAGGTCTCTAGGATCGCGTATATGCTACTTGGATAATACCAAACAATTTTATAAAAGCAATCAAGAACTTCAAGAAGAAGATAAGAACAGGTGACAAGCCTGTTTATCTTATATTTTTTAGTTCACTAATGGACTGGAATGAGGAAGGATGTATCAGTCCCTATTACTTCATCAAGCTAAGGATTTCTAACACAAACAAAGAAGTTCTTAAGGGCACTTTTAAAAAAGGAATTTAACATAGATGAATTTTGTGTATTAAAAGGTCAAATGTTAGGCCAAATTTATTATGAACTCAAAAAAATTAATAATTATGCTAAGATCAAAGTAAATTACTCAACTAATAAAGTAATCATCACTTCCCATAGTAGTATAGCTCTCATTAAAGAGGATGGTGAAAAAATCACTAAATTTGAGATAAATCTTAACAACTTGAAAATTGGTTAAAAAATAAGAAAAGTATTATGCTTTTATGCTAGAAAAGCCACCAACGATTACTAGTACATTTACTACATGAAGGATCGAGAAGAAAAAGATGCTTCATCGTTAATATCATTCAAAGGACGGTCGGTAGAAAATGACAAGGAAGAATAAAAAGGAAAGAATAGTCGGTAGAAGATGACAAAGAAAAATAAAGATGTAGTACCCACATCTTTAGTCATCAGCATATGCCAAGAAAAAGTAATGGCTAAAATTGATAAAACCAAAAAGCAATAACACAGATGAATTATTAAAGTAAGGATAAATAGTAATTTTTATCTTGTAAACATGGATTTCTTGTGCTATAAAAAGAACCCTTATTTTTATTTGAGAACACACAACTCAAAAAACACACAATTTTTAGCATAACAACCCCTCTATCTAGAAATCTCAACCAATATATGTATAAAGTAATTGTGAGTGGTTAATAATCTCTTTAAGATTCTTATTTGGCCTTAGAATTGTAATAATTATTATATTATGATTAAAATGTAGTACAATCACTCTTTTCTAGTAAGTCTAAATTGGACATTATTTATATACGGATGCAGAAAGCTCATCATTACTAGGAGGGTATTAAAGATTGAGCAAAACTGAGGCATAATCCGTATAACAAAAAAAGATGAATATAAGGAAAGATCGTAGTGTACCCATTAAATTCAGGTATAATAATTGTAACACTTAAACCAATTAAGGATTTTAAATATTTAAATATTTATTTATATCAATTTATAATATTGATAACAAGAAGATGAATATAAAAATAATAAAATGTTATGATAAAAAAATAAAAAAAATTATTTTTAATCAATACTATAAGGTGGCGTTTGGTTCACAAAATGGAATCGGAATGGAATGGAAAAGAAACAATTTTGTTTGGTTTAACTATTGGAATCAAAGAAGAAATCAGTATTATAGTGTTTGGTTTGCCACTGGAATGAAACGAAAAAAACTGTAAATTATCTTAATACTCCTATATTAAGTAAAATTTAAATAATATCATTTAATTATTATTTTTTCATCACACAAAATATATTATTGAAATCATTATTTTTCTAAATAATTACTGCTTAAAAAGAAGGATCATTTTCTAAATTGCCCTTGAGGTTTGCTATATCTTCAGTTATGCCCCTGGGGTTTATAAAATGTCACAAATGCCCTTGTGTTTTAATGGTGTTAATTCTCCATCCATTACTATTTAAATTACTATTCCTTGGCTCTGATACCAATTTTCCGGGGATCGATATAATCTTAATCTGGAGTTAAAATTGACATAGTTGAATGTCTTTGATATAATCTTAATCTGGAGTTAAAATTGACATAGTTGAAGGTCTTTGTGTATTTATTGATGGTAATAAATTATTTAAAAAACTTATTATTTTACTATATAAATCTAATTTTCTTCTGTATTCCTTACAATTGCATAGTATGCTATGTTCTTCATTATGTTGGTTACTTAATTCTAATCCTGATTCTATTAATTGTCTTTTAAAATTAAAAATTACTCTTTCATTTGTTAAATCTAATAGTTCTAATTTATGTACTAGTGATTCGATATTCATATTATTTTATTTCTAAAAATAAATTCTATTTTCCTGTTTTAAAAAATATTATACCTTGTAGTAAGCGAATATTTCAACATTCAAGATTCTTAATTAGCTTAAATTTATAATCATCATACCTGAATTTAATGGGTCCACCACGGTCTTCGCTTCTGTTCGTCTTCTTTTGTTACACCTGTTATGCCTCAGCTTCGCTTACACCTCAATACCTTCCTGGTAATGGTGAGCTTTCTGCATCCGTACATGAATGGTGTCCAAAAGTTGACTTACTAAAGAAGAGTAATAGAACTCCATTTTATTGAGAATATAATAATTATTACAACTTAAGGCCAACTAAGAACCTTGAAAGGGGTGCTTAGCCGCTCATAGTTACTGGGTATTTCATTATTGGATTCTGGATTTCTAGGTAGAAAGGTTTTTTCTATTCTTGAGTGTTTCAGAGTAGAGAGCTATGGATCTCTATCTGTTCGTGTTTTTGAAATGATAATAAGGGTTCCTTTTATAGAATAAGGAATCCCTATTTACAAGACTAAATTTATTATTTTACCCTTACTTTAATCTTGCTTTAATAATTCATATGCTTTTCCTGATAACCATTACTTTTTTCCTTGGCATATGCTGCCGACTAAGATGTGGGGTCTACATCTTTATTTCTTTTGTAGTCTTCTGCCGACAGTTGCTTTTCTTAATTTCCTTTGTCATTTTCTGCTAACTGTTCCTTTGATGATGTTGATGATGACACATCTTCATCTTCTCGATCTTTGATGCAGAGAATGCACCTATGATCTTTGGTGGCTTTTTTGGCATAGAAGCAAAATATTTTTCTGGTTTCTTGACCAATTTATAAGTTATTGCAATTAAAATTGGTTTCATATTTGGTGATTTTTCACCATCTTCTTCTGACAGAGCCATGCTGCTGTGTGAGATGATGATAACTTTACTGGTTGAATAATTTACTTTAATCTCAATAGAATTGTCGATCTTTTTGAGCTCATAGTAAATTTGGCTTAGCATTTGTCCTCTTAATACACAGAGTTCTTCTGCGTTGAATTCCTTTTCTGGAAGTGCCCTTGGTTTAGGAACCTCTCTGTTTGTGTTGGAAATCCCTATCTTAATGAAGTGGTAGGGACTAATACTTCCTTCCTCATTCCAGTCCATTAATGAACTAAAAAATCTAAGATAAACAGGTTTATCACCTGCTTTAATTTTTCTTCTAAAATTCTTAATTGCTCTTTTAAAATTTTCTGGGAAATAATTTAATTTACTTAAATTAATTCCTGGATATATATTTTCTATTAATCCTGCATGAAATGCCTTATACACAAAAATTGGATCAGCTCCTTCCAATATATTGAATTTACTACCTGTAGGAAATTCCTTGTCTGTAGTATAGAATTTCATATCTTCAATATGTTCTTGGGTAGATTTTCTGGCTAAATTATAGAGACTTAACCATTGTAGTTTGTTGAGGTTTCTGTATTGGTCTTTTTCTTCTTCAATGACTGGAATGGTTTTAGAAGATGTTTCCCTGAATAGTACTGAATGTTTTGTTATTTTTGATGTCTCTGGTGGAGATGTTTCTCTAAATAGCATTGGAGGTCTTGCTATTTTTCCAAGGTTTGTCAGTCTGCTTGGAGCTGTTGGTTGTTGTTGTAGTACTACAGAATAATTTCTTACTATCTCCTCTGGAGTTATTAGTTTTGGTGTTTTGTAGTTGGCATAACTTCCTTCAGCTTCTATTCTGTTGGTGAAGGCTCTATGAGTTACTCCACTAAATCCTAGAATAGATTTGCTAGCTTCTGCCCAGTTGTTATAAATTCCTGGTTTTGGGCCATTATAGACCACATAAACTTTTTTCTGTTCTTCTTTTTCTGCTTCGTCTGCCCAATTGGGTTTAGAAGTTTTTTGTGAACTGTTAGGTTCTTCCTTTTTTAACAGAGATTCCTCATTTGAGGTTCTGCTTTCTAAAATTTGTTTTGAACATTTAAGTTCTTCATGTTTTATTCCTGTCTCCGTAAGAGATTTCTCGAGGTATAGCAACTCGAGTTGTTCCTGTAGGATTTTTATCTCCTTTTCTTTTATCTTGATCTTAATATCAAGTTGTTCCATTCCTGCAATCATAAAAATAGTTAGAGGTGCTAATTCTCTGGTAAGAGCATCAGCCAAGCTATTTTTATGTCCTGGAAGATGTTCAACATCAAAATTGTAATGGTTGAACCATTGTTGCCATCTAATTAGTCTTCCTTGTTTATAATCTCCTGCAATATTAGTTCTTAAAAAATAACCAAAATTCTTGTTATCTGTTCTAATAATGAATCTAGAACTTATGACATATATTACAAATTTCTTAATAGCTTTTTTAACAGCTAAGTATTCTTTTTCATTACTATGATAATTTAATTCTGGCCCTTGAAAAGACCCTGATGTGTATCTACAAAGATATTCATCTTTGTCATCTACTCTTTCTTTAAGGATTGCTCCCCAATATTCTTGTGAAGCATCTGTTTCAATTATCATTTTATCATCTGGTCTTGGATGGTATAAAGTTGGTAAATTTTTTACTTTTGTTTTTACTCTATCCATATATAGAGTATCTTCTTCTGTCTATTTCCAGACATAATCTTTTTTCAATTTTGCTTGTGATGGTTTTCTCATTTCTACAAGTTTCTTGATATAGGCTTCTGCATATGTTAAACATCTTAAAAATCTTTGTAATTGGTTTTTATCTTTTAATTCACTAGGAAAACCTTGAATATTATTTAATATATGGGGTTGTAGATTATGTTTTCCATCTTCAATCTCCAATCCTAAGTATTTGATTTTTTGTTGAGCAAGTACTGCTTTCTTTTCAGAGAGTACAATGCCTTATTTT
Organism: Hippophae rhamnoides; assembly: GCA_033030585.1. Classification (NCBI taxonomy): domain Eukaryota; kingdom Viridiplantae; phylum Streptophyta; class Magnoliopsida; order Rosales; family Elaeagnaceae; genus Hippophae; species Hippophae rhamnoides. The sequence goes on from CM065429.1 coordinate 74,075,025, forward strand.
CTACATTCTTGTAATATATTGATAATATCCAAATAATGTTTATTTAATTCATTACTGAAAACCAAAATATCATCTATGTAAACACAACAAATATCTTGTAATTTCTTAAAAATATTATCCATATATCTTTGAAAAATACCTGGAGCTTGTTTTAATCCAAATGGTATTATTGCCCATTGGAATTGTCCTTGTAGGTAACTGAATGCTGTTAATTTTTGAGATTCTTCATCCAGTCTTATTTGCCAAAATCCACTTTTGCAATCGAAACTTGAGAAGTATTTCTTTCCTTTTATTAATGATAGTAGTGATGAGCAGAATCGGGATTGCCAAAAACTTTGATGAGCGAAAACCGGCATCGCTGATCCTGCCAATACTTTGGTTTTATATTTATAAAACTCTCGCAAGTGCACGAATCATTTCGTAGAAAATGATAAGTATACTCCCAAGGTCGATCTAAGGAAGGAATGTATGTGGTTTTTAATTTATTATTCAAACTTTTAAAAACGAAATTAAATCCTAAACATCATGTCACGATATTTTGGGGTTTTGTGTTTTTAATCTAATAACATAAAATTAAACATAGATTCAATAAACATTCATGCAAATTTTATCTTTTATAAATAGTGGAGTATTTATGGATATAATAACTAAGTTAATTATGCTTGCTCATATTATCTAGGTTATTAAAGATATGAATTGATATTTATTGATTCTCCCTTTTTTGTATGAATACCACCTTTGGTGGGGTTAAATATTCTTTGTTAACTAAACAAATCAATTAACACCTATGGGTGGGGTTGATAACTAATTTGGTTAATTAAATTAATTCCTTTTTCTAAGAGATTGAAATTGAACCATTTAAATGCCACCTTTGGTGGGGTTAGATAGTTTAAACTTTATTCAAGGTGTTTAAATTAAACCTAAGAATTTAGTTATCCGAGTACTAACTTTCAAGTTTTAAAACTACTACTGAAAACATGTTGTTAATACATTTTCAGATAATAATTCTTATAAAAACTTTTGAATTAGAGCTTCACTCTAACTACCGGGCGATTGTACCAACAAATAAAAGAGCACTACTCTAAATCAGACCGGATCACTAAACCTTAAAATCTAATTTTCAGATTTAAGTTTGTAATGAAAAATAATATATTTCTCTCTAACATTCTTAATATAAAATCTTGAATAAAAATAAAATCAATTCATTTTAGAGATTTTTATCTATTTAATATTTCGCAAGCATAACAATGTTATTATTATATCATTTTTACAAACAACCAGCACAATTAAATTTAATCACAGACAAATTAAATATAACATGTAAGAAATAAGCATAAAAAATAACTGCAAAGAAAATAAAATCCTTACAAGATTGATGCTATTCCCGTAGGAAAACCTCCAAACGGAATTTGCACTCCCATTTATTGTATTAAAAAGCTAATAAATTACAAAAACATAACTAGTTCTTCCCAAAGAGGGAAGAACTCTAAAACTAAGAGAAACTAGCTAAAACATAAGAAAAACTAAAAAAACTAAAAACTAAGAAATGGAGAGAAAGAAAGGAGAGAAGTGTGTTTTGAGGTGTGGTATGAAGTGAAGAGAAGGTATAGGTGAGGATGGAGAGAAAAAGTGGGTGAGAAATGTTAAAAAATGGTGAAAACGCGTAGTGCAATTATGGAGGTCATTGATGACGTCAGCATGACGTCATGGGGGCGGCTGCAAGTGAAAAATGGGGCGAAATGGCATCGGCCTGTATGGAGAAATGGCGCGCCGCAAGTACTGGCGGCCATGGTGGCTCCGGCACGATTTTCTCCTTTTTGACATTTTCGACCCATTTTGTCCAATTTTTCCATATTTGTTGACCTTTCCCCATTTAATTATTAATATATTTGTGATGTATTGCTTCCAGTATTCCTTTTTGAGTCTTTAAGTTGCATTTTTAAGCCAAAATACTTGAAAAACAATAAAAATACCCGTGATTCCGAAAAAGACAAATTTATATAAATATATGATAAAACATATAAATATATATATTTTTAATCGATTAATGTGCATAAAATCATGATTATTTTAGTACTTTTTGAGCACTCATCAAGTAGTTCTTCCTTTTTTGGGATGAAGTATCCATCATCAATGGTCTCTTTATTAAGTGCTTTGAAGTTTATTACCATTCTCTTTTTACCTCTTCTTTTCTCAGCTTCTTTTTCAACCAAAAATGCTGGACTAGAGTGAGGTGAATTACTCGGTATTATAACTTTTAATTCCAAAAGTTCTTCAATTTGTTTTTCAAATTCAATCCTGTCTTCTGGAGTATAAATCATTGGTTTTACTCTTATGATTTTGTTAGAATCTCTTAATTTTATATTGACTATTGTTTTAGATTTATTTATTTTTGGATTCAAAGGATTTTCTGAACTGAATGTTTTTAATAGTCTTCTAATTCCTGTTAAGGCTTTATCTTCCTGTATCTCATTGAGAAAAGAGTTTTGCTTTTCTTCTATATCTAATGAAATATTTTCTAGACAAGGTTTTTGTTTTTGTTGGTCTTGGTCTTTTATCTCACCACGTTTTCGCTTTTTATGTTGTTGCATAAAAGTTGGGTTTCAGACAGTTAGAGCTTTTATTACTTTAGAGACATATATTGTATCTCTTTCTAAAGTTGTAAGACTTATTTTGTCAGAATGTTGTGTGAAAGGTTGATATAAATTTAAGAAATTATTTCCTATTAACAAGTCTACACTTGTTTCTTGTTGATATATAGTAGGAATATGAAAGTTTTCTCCTCCTATTATTATATCAGTATCTTTTAATACTTGATTGAGTTTTATTGTGGTATTATTAGCAATTCTTTCAATTAAATCTTTAGGTGCTTGTTTCCAGTTGTCTTCTGGAAATACATATCTACTAGCTACACACATACTAGCTCCTGTGTCTATATATGCATGTAAACGATAAGTGTTATAACCTTTAAATTTTAGTCCTACTTTAATGTAAGTACTATTTGGATTTGTAATACTATACAAATCATTCATTTTCTGAAGAATATTCATGATCTGAATATTCATATTCTGAGTCAGTTATTTCTTCTTCAGTTTCTTCTAATAGATAAATACTATAAGTATCATCTATATCAGATTCCTCAATTGGTTCTAATTCCATTTTGAAGGATTCTTCTAAGATTTTTGCTTTCTGTGGAAATTCCTTTTTAAATTCCTTTTTATGTTAAAGTCTGCTTGGACATTCATTTGCATAATATCCTTCCTCATTACAGATCCAACATCTGCATTTTTTCTTTCTTGAAGGGCAATAATTCCTTTTTTCAGATGGTTTATAAACCTTTCTTCTAAAATATCTTTTCTTATAGTTTTTTTTATTGAATCTCTTTTTATATTTTTGGAAATTTTGTTTTCTAAATTTATATTTTTTAAATCTCTTATATTTTTTATATTTTTGTTTATAAGGTTTTATATTGCATCCATATTTTCCTGGCATTCTAAAATCTTTTGTATCACAACAAATTTTATCATTTCCTCTTATTTGTTTATATTCCTTTCTTTCTTGGCATTTTATAATGATCCAATCTCTAAGACTTCTTATTCTTCCTCCTAGAGTATCTGGTATAGTTTCTCTATTCCTTTGTTCCCAATTTTCTGTTAAAGTTTTATATAATGTTCCAGGTAATTTTTGAAAAAACATTTATTTATAGGTTGTTTGTATAGAGGATGGTAATTTATGGTAATACATTTCATATTCACAAATAAAAGAATCTATGTAACACATGTTACAAATTTCCATCTTTGTTAGATGCCATTTGGCTTCATTGATTTCATTTTCACTGGATTCAGTGATAGTCCTTCCTTTATCTTCCCCAATAAATTCTTTGTATATTTCATTTATTACCGTATCTAAGTATTCTCTTCCTGTAGAAGCATTTCCTTGCATTAATAAATGTTGTTGATCTGTTAAGTTTGAAAACCAAACTTTTACATTTCCTGTCATTTTATGTGCTATAAGCACTCTACAAATTGAAGGATTTGTTTGGGTAGTTGGAGAAGTTTGTATAAGAACGCTCATCCCACTAGACCATTCATCTAAAGCTTTTTTCCTATCTCTTATACAATCTAAATTTAGAAGTTCAGATTTATAATTATCATGGAGTTTGAACTCTGGTGGAATATTACCTCTAGTTCCACAATGCAACCCTTCCTCCATTTTAGGTGGTTGTCTTCTTCTATATGTAGTATCAGGTTGTTCTGATCTTTGTCTACTTCTTTCCTCATTATGTGGGTCAGATGTTTATTCTTGGTAAGGGACTGGTAATGAAATTGGTTTCATATGACCTTTTGAGGTCATGTTTTCTGATTCTGAATCAGTTTCACTGATTATTGTCATATCATCTTCTTCTTTGTTAGTACAAAGTTTTCCAATATAATGTTCTTCTATTTCTTCATTGGTTAATGTTAATAATTTGACCAATGTTTTTATATCTCTATTCTCAGAGTTCATAAATTCTTTTTCTAATTTTTTCCTATATTCCATCAATTTGGAATTATCTCTTTACTCTTAGGTTGTTTCTCATTTTTTCTTTTCTCATTTTTGGGAATCAGAGAATCTGTTTTCCTCGGTGGTTCTTCTTTTAATCCTTCTAAGGGGTCATATTTATGATCTATCTTTAGATTGTATACATCTTTCCTTAATTCTGAAAATTCTTTATGCATATTTTGTTGTAGTTTATTATAACCATACATCTTTATTTCCTTTAATAGCTCTCTTTGTATATCTATTATTTCTTGTAAATATTTTGTGTTTGATTCCTGGACTAGATCCATTTCCTCTGTTAATAATTGTATAGATTCGAATAGTGTTGCTTGATTTTTTGTCACACCTACTAGGCTTCCATTTATTTCTAAATGCATATTTTTTATTTTATCCTTAAACATGATTTTTCCCTAATATGCAATCATGAACTAATGTTTTCATTATTTTAATTTCATTTTCTAGTTTTTTAACTTCTTGTTGATTTGAGGTTTCTTCTTCGTGATCTATAAAAGTAAACCTTGGTATGCTATTACTTTTTCTTCCTGTTATTAAGGGTTTTTCTTTAATATCTAATTTCCATTCTTATGGTATTTCAAAGTCTGTTAGTATTTCTGGTTTTATTATTTGTCCTAATTCTTTAAAAGTTTTATCTATTTCTATAAATTCATTTTGTCCATATATTGAACTATTATAACTATTTGTTAAAGAATATGCCACTAGATAATGTATTAAAAATGGATGATTTCCTTCTTTCATTAAATCTCCTCTTTCAAATTCATAAGCTAGACTTAATACTTGGTTTAGATTTTTATCTTGTATATTTATAGCAAATCTAGGATATGCTGTAAATTTTAATTTTTGGTATCCTAAGTTTCCATGGATCATTCCTAATAAAGCATCTTACCTGTTTACTATTCTATTGTCTAATAGAGCTATTTTTATTGGTGTATCTATTCTTTCTCTAAAATGAGCTTTTATTAATATTTGGATTCCTCCTAAATGAATGTATCCAATTTTTTCTTTATCCTTTCGAGGAATTTTTGATAATTTGTTTAATATAGTCTCTTTATTAATTAATGGTATATTATATCTTCCTTTTGCATATGTAATTTTAATGCTCATTTCCTTATTACTAATACCATAATAGATTATATTTTTTCTAGGAAATATCTTTCTTAATAAAAATGATGGGTCTTTAAATCCATCTCCTTCTTTAAGATTTAATTTTGCTTTTTGAATTTCTTCAAATTTCTTTTTACTTATTACCATTTCCTGTGAAAAACATCCTGAAATGTCTTCTGTTTCTATATCTAATATTTTTCGGTTTATTTTTTCCTCTTCCATACTCTTTTTTTTAATCCTTAGGGGTATTTATGAGAGTGTTAGTTTTAACTTCCGTTATGTTTTCAAGGGTATTTTTGAATTTTTTAAAACCTGAAGGGTATTCCTGAAGATTCTTTAAACCTTAGGGGTACTTTTGATCTTTTTCCTAAAAAGAAAATATATTATTAAAATTATTATTTTTCTAAATAAGGTTTGTGATTTGAGATTTAGGGTTTAGGGATTTACGATTTGGGGTTTAGGGTTGTATTTATAGGTTAAGGTTTAGGGTTAAAATTATTATTTTTCTAAATAGTGTTTAGGATTTTAGGTTTTGCGTTTTGTGATTTGAGGTTTAGGGTTTAGGGATTTGGGGTTTGAGGTTTAGAGTTTTAGGTTTAGGATTTTGAGATTTGAGATTTGAGTTTAGACTTATATTTGGGTGGGGTAAAATTGGAAAAACAAATTAAGATGAGAATGAAATTATGATTCAGGAAAGAAGAAATTGTGATTCTTTTTTCTTTAATAATTAATTTATTTTATGATTTTTTTTTTCAACCCAACTAAACACACAAATAGAAGAAATCGATTCTGATTTTTTTACATTCTCTTTAACCAAACACAACATAAATGAATTAACAACTAGTATTAAACAATTACCTTTAATTTTATATTAATGTCACATATTTAAGAATATCAATAGTATTAACCATACAATATAAAAATATTATAACATTTTTTACAAATTTTAAGAATATAAGAAAAATATGTTAAATTCATATATATTAAATTCTTTTATATTTAGATAAAAAAAATATGTAATATAACGTTTGGAAGTAACAACTCTAAACTTACCATTCCTCTTTCTCCTTATTTGAAAAAAAATCCTCCATCATAATACGGAAGAACAATGTTTTACCCCTTATGATTGCGACTACAAAGTTACAAACCAAGCAGAAAGACTCTCCGAGATTCCCGGATTCTCTTGCAGTCTCTGTAATTGAATGTTCCATTCATGGCGGCCTCGAAGTTTGTGTTTTTCTCAATCTTTTTAGCCCTAATTTTCTCTCCTACTTGGGCTGATGCATCGGTCGGAGGAAATGATTTCGAGCGCAGTGATGTTATTTGTTCCGACATCCATGATTCCTCCGCTTTGAAGATCGAGCTTGATCAACTGAAGTCTAAGATCCATGTCCTTGGTTAGTTTCGCGCATTTAGATTTTAGGGATTTTCTTTATTTGCAATGTTAAAGACTTGAATGATCTTTTGCTAGTGCGAAGTGAAAATATCCTAGTTTTATTGCGACAACTGAAAAGTTTAGTGCTTTAACAGCGGGAAAGTTTAAACTTGTAGAAGAACTATTTTTTCTTCCTTTCCCTCGGTTTTATCGCCCGCAGGAATAATGTTTTGTAAATTGAAGATTCTTTGTTTTGCTAGTGTTAAAAATCAACACCAACATAATAAATAAAGTGGTTGAAGGATTTAGAAAAATAAATAGAATGATCGAATGATGTAGAGAAATAAATAGAGCGGTTGAATGATGAATAAATATGGTGGTCGAAGGTCGTAGAAAAGAGAAGTGTGCAGATAATATTTGTGTGGTTATAATTATTTCTTAGTTTTATATTTGTGTGGTTATAATTATTTCTTAGTTTTATATTTGTGTGGTTAGAATTATTTCTTAGTTTTATATTTGTGTGGTTATAATTATTTTTTAGTTTTATATTTGTGTGGTATAGATTGCATGATGAGGATTATAAATAGTCTATTTTACATTTGGTTTAATCATTCCATCGAAAATAAATAAGTCTTTGTATTCTTAGTTTTAGTGTGAGTTGAGAACTTTTTCTTTTGAGTGTTTATATTTTTTTTCAATTTGTGAGTTACTTTTGAAGAATGTTATAATGTCTTTTATTATGGTTATAATACAAGTAGTTTGTTTACTTGTTTGGATCTAATATTAGTAAATTTAGACTTGTGTATTCTAAATTTTACTCAATAGAAGAGAATATAGTTCTTTATTCATGTAGCAGCGGTGATTTTAGTACTATTTACTTTAAGCATAACTGTATTCGATTAATTTTAAATAATCAGAAAGCAAGGTTGAATAGAGTAATACTTTGAAGGATAAAGTATTTGGCTTTCTGTGTTTTGTTGTCTATTTCCTTGACGATTTAATTTCTATTGTAGTAACATAGATATATTTCAAGAAGTGCAAAGAAGTAGAAATACAAGCAAAAATCTCGAAGAAACTTCTGTATGATTTCAATGTTTGTAAAATCTGAATGAATACAAATGAATAGCCTCACTGCTTATATTGCATGAGTCAATTGCATGAGTCAAGAGCAGCAACTATAACAGGAAAACTAATTAAGACTAAGCACATGTGGGAAAAGCCACCAATGACATGTGCTTAGTAACTGTTTTAACAAACTATGTATAGAAATACACTATATTGTATTTATACACTATTCATAATACACATCACTATCCAATACCCTCCCTCAAATCAATGATCTTGGAAAGATCATTAGTTTGGGATGCAAATAGGCAAACTATGTATAGGATAGTGCCTTGGTGAGACAATTAGCCCCCTGCTTCGATGATGACACATGATCAATAACAAGCATCCGTTGCACCACTTGATCACGAATGAAATGATGATCAACCTCAATATGATTCGTGCGTGTATGAAACACAAGATTATGAGTTAATTCCTTAGCCCCAATGTTGTTAGTTAGGAGCACTGGTGTGGTAACTAAATGTATCATGAGATCAGCAGAAAGGGATCTTATCCATGCAGTTCTGCACAGACCAATGCCATAGCATGATATTCACTTTTAACGTTGCTTTGAGACACAACTTTTTGCTTGGAAGATTGCCATAAGATCAAAGAGTCACCAAGACACATGCAATATGCACCATTACTCTTTCGATCGTTAGGTGAGCTCGCATAATTAGCATTACTGTAACTCACTGAATTCATTGAAGTAGACTTGGGAAATGCATAATGTACCCTTTAGATACCTTAGTAGCTTCTTCACAACAAGCCAGTGTACTTTAGTTGGAGACGCCATGAATTGGCAGAGTTTATTAACCCCAAAGGCTAGGCTATATTTGGTTTGATTAGAGTAAGGTATTGGAGAGAGCCAACTACTTTTTTATACTCAGTGGGATCAAGCAAAGGAACACACTCAAATTTACTGAATTGCTTACCAGTAACCAAAGGTACATTCATGGGTTTGCTATCTTCCAAACTAGTAGAGTTTAAATGGTACATGATATGCTTTTGTTGTGACAAACACAAACCATCAGCGATATAACTGACTTGCACACCAAGAAAATATCTCAGGATCCCTAATTCTTTTAAGGCAAATTGAAGATGTAGATTGGAGATGAACTCATTAATGGAACTCAGGACACTTCTAGTGACTATTATGTAATCCATATTAACCATAATTATAACAAGAGAGTCAACATCTTCTCTGAGAAAGAAAGAACTGTCAGACCTAGAGTTGTGAAAACCCATAGTTAAGAGACATGAGTAGAGCTTTTGGTACCAACCCCGTGGAGCTTGTTTAAGCTCATACAAGGTCTTTTTCAATTTAAGACTAGAGTAGCATCATTAGCCTCAAAGCTAGGTGGTTGACACATAAATATCCTCTAAAAGATCTCCATTAAAGAAAGCATTGTTGACGTCAACCTTTCTAAGTGCCCATCCCTTTGAAACTGCAATGGCTAACTATAATTGTAGTGGATTTAACCATAGGACTAAAAGTCTCTTAGTAGTCTATACCAAAGGCTTGAAGAAAACCATGAGCTACTGATTTGACTTTGTATTTGTCAAGAGCACCATAGGCCTAAAACTTTACTCAAAATACCCATTTATAGGTTATAGGAATAACATTTGATGGGAGATGAACCAAAGCCCATATCTCATTTTTAAATGAGAGCATCAATCTCCACTTGCATTGCTTTCTTTTATTCAGGAATCTGGGTAGCAATTTTATAAGACCTGTTCAGATAAGACAGATTGAGAATCCATGCTGACATGAAATACCTTTGGTTTAACTATCCTAGCCTTGGCTCGAGTGACCATGGAATGAGAATTTTTACAACCAAGCTCAACATTAGAAGCAAAAATAGTAGAGCCTTGGTGGTGAGATTTAGCATTAGAAGATGGATCAGGAATCACAAGTGATTGAACACTAATAGAGGCGGTAAACAAAGGAGCAATAGGCAATTCATTTTTGGGAACATGAGCCATAGGATCACTAGATATGTCATCATAAGGGACAGGTACATGAGAAGAAGATTCAGTTGGTAAAGTCATTATTAATGGTATTTTCAAGAGAGGCAGAAACATTAGGAGACTGACCAGATGAAAGGATAGGAATACGAGGTGGAACCAAAATGACAGACTGAGACTCAAGTGAACTAGAAGAATGAGATGGAACTTGAGAGTAAGGAAAATAAGTCTCATTGAACCCCACATGCCTGCTAACAATAACCCTACTGGTGACTTGATGAAAGCACAAATAGCCTCTTTGATTGGCACAGTAACCAAGAAATATACATTCAAAGAGACCTTGGTTAAATGTATGCTTGTTATAAGCTTTCATGCAAGGGAAGTATTGACAACCAAATGCTTTAAGTTCATCATAACAGGTTTCTTGGCATATAACAACTCAAAAGGAGATACACATGAGAGCACTTTAGGTAGAAGTCTATTGAGAAGAAAAAGAAATGTTCTTATTGCATAGAAGCAGCAAATAACAAGGCCAAACACCTCTCAATAATTCTTCTATGGCAACATTTCACAACACCATTCTACTCAGAGGTGCGTGGACATGTCATTCTATGCACAATACCCTTCTTAAGAAGGAGAGAAATCAATGGTTTAAATTCTGTATCATCATCTATTTGTAAGGCTTTGATTGATGCATTAAATTGACATTCAAGCATGGATTCAAATTGAAAAAACATAGCTGTTGTTTAATCTTTAGACACCATCAGAAAAACCCAAGTAAAACGTGTAAAGTCATCCACTACGGGAAGAAATTATCTTTCATCTGTACAAACATCACGTGGAGCTGTCCAAAGATCCAAATACAATAAAGCAAAAGTTGACTTTGCTTTAATTTGTAGTGCAAGAAATGGTAATTTGTGAGATTTGGACAGTTCATAATCTTTATAGAATTTAAAGGCATTAACAGAAGTAGAAACATCATTAGAAATAGATTGGACACTATACTCATTTTCAAGACTAGTTGCATGTTTACAGGTTTGCATAACATGTTTAACCAGAGGTGGACTAGGGTGCCCTAGCTTGTGATGCCACATCTCTAGAGTAACATTAAAGCCACACGGAGGATTAGACAAAGCATTAGATTGCACATCATCTTCTGTAGAAGATATAGACCCTCGAATTGCATGCATACAATCTTTTTCCAATGACTCCTTTTAGCCTCACTTCCTTGGAGATTAAATACTTTATAAAGAAACCGTGAGGAAAGAATTCAACAAAAATATTGTTATCATGATATAACTTGTTAGCAGAAATAAGATTCAAAGAAGCTTTTGGAACATGCAACAAATTTTTGAGAGAAAATTTAACAGCTATATTCAAGGCATTAGAACCAACATTATCAATAGGCATTTTAGAATCATTACCTAGCATGAGACCACTTGTTCCATTGTAGGGCGTGGCAGAATCCAATTGTGACTGATATGCAGTTAGTGATGGCTTGCATCAATATCAAGCAACCAAGAACAATTATCATTCAAACAAGAACCATGTTGAGCAGTGAATGTAACTAGAGTATCATCAATTTGACACTCAGAATCACCATCATTGTGAGCTACCATTGTAGAAGGTTGAGAACCTTTACCAAGAAGGATATTTTTGAGCAAAAAACAAGTTTGAGCTACATGCCTTATTTTCTCACAAACTTGACAAACAAGTCTCTCAAGTTGGATGTTTTTAGGACCATTGTTCTTGAAAGACTCTGAGTTCTGCATATTGCAATTCTTGGATGACTAAGTGATAAAATATTTCAAGTTCCAGCGTTTAGAATTTCCCTTATCTTGAGACTTATTTTTAGAATAACATACAAAACTACTTGTTTTAGAAGCAAACTCGGCAACATTTGCATGACAAAATTGAGACTGGTCGAAGGATTCATATTTCTTTAAAGATCTTTCATAACCTTTTAAAAGAGTATGAAACACACTAATGGAGGTAATGGTTTCACTCATTTGGATATTAGTCTTGAATGACAAGTATCGTGGTCCAAGTCCCCCAAGCAAGTATAGAATAAGATCTTTCTCATGAATAGATTCACCAGTAGGTGCCAATTGACCTGCAATTGTTTTTGTTTTAATGACATATTGTGATACAAAAAGATTATCTTTCTTGAGACTCTGCAATTGATCATGTAGGTCCATCACTTTCGTTTGAACAATGGTTGAATATGATTCTTCTAGGGCAATCCATTGCTCCAGAATAACCATACCACTGCTCAAGTAGCTCAACATACTATAAATTGAGCCATAAATCTAACCTTTTACAATGGAATTCAATCTATTCTAGTTCGTATAGGTAGGATTTAAAGACATCCCAAGAAATTTGAGAGGAGGATAAAAAGTTCCATCAATAACACTTTCTAGACCATAATGTCACGACCTTAAATTTCAAACAGTGATCGTGGGGCACTTAGTACGGTCCGTTGCACTAAACCTGTCTTTCAACCCGAACGAAACACTCCAAAGAGATTAGAAAGAAACTTAGAGATTGAGAGGATTCAAGAGCAAAGCAAGAACTAGAGAGAGAGTTTGTAAAGAATGCCTTGCATTGCTCTAGAGAGAGATTATCTTACAATTTTTCAAGATTTTCAAGGATTTTTCAAGATTTTCCAAGGATGAATTACAAATGAAGACCAATAGGTCTATTTATAACGGGGCTCCAAGCTTAAGGTTATGCTACCACTTTTTAGATTCTTCTAAGTCTAGAATGTATAAGAGTGTTCTAGTTTTATCTACAATATGCCACAAGATTCTAAGACCTTCTAGATAACTTTAGAGTCTTCTAGGAGTGTCTAGTTCCTTCATGCTAGTTCTAGGATGTTCGTAAGCTTCTAAAAACTTCCATATCCTTCATGAATCATCCGGCACGTTCTAGAATATTCCAGCACCTTCTAGCGTGTTCTAGAACATTCTAGAGTCTTTAAGGCTTGAGTTGAGTCTATCCAACTCTAGCTCCTTCTAGACATCTCTAGACCACTATAGAACTTTTCCATGTAGAAAAGTATCCTTTAGGCAACCACCATTTATTTGGATTTTAAGGGACAGTTTGAGCGGGACGTAACAATAAGCTATTATATATGCAAGTCACTGAAATCTCCGAATGTGGTAATTATTTTTATCAAGTTTTACGGACAAACTGATGTTCATGGGAGGTGAAGAAGATAGATTCTGAGCAAGAGTGTATCGAACTCGAAATTGGATCTAAAATTGGAAATGCATAAGCTATTGGAGAAACAAAAGGAGACCTTGATGTAGAAGACAAATGTGAGACTGAATTTGCAACAATGTTGCGATAGCTTTGCCTAATCTCACACTGATTCATAGGCTTGATTACCAAGAAATCAAAGAAGCCTTGAAGCGTAGCTCTGATACCATTCAAAAAATGCAAAGAAATAGAAATACAATCAAGAATCTTGAAGAAACTTATGAATGATTTCAGTGCTTGTAAAATCTGAATGCCTCACTGTTTATATAGAAAGAGTCAAGGGCAGCAACTATAACAGAAAAACTAATCAAGACTAAGCGCATGTGGGAAAAGCCACCAATGGTATGTGCTTAGTAACTGTTATAACCAACTATATATAGAAATACACTATACTGTGTTTATACACTATTAGATAAGTACATGTGGGAAAAGCCACCAATGGCATGTGCTTAGTAACTGTTTGTCAAACTATGTATATAAATCCACTTAGATATGTATTATAGCAAGCCATAATACACATCACTATCCAATAGCTATAATAATAGTTTGAGAATATTTTTAGATTTGACTAGATAACTTAGGAAGGTTTCAGTTCCAGATTTACATGGTATTCTTCTTCCAGTTTATAGTGTGTTGTTTAGTTTATTCGTCCGAACTAAGTCAAGTAATAGCAATTGATTATGATCTTAATTTATATGAACTTTTCCTGGATTTATTGTGTCCATGTATCTGTTCGTCAATACCCAAAAACGAATGGATTCACCTATCTGGCTTCCAACAGGTGATTCGTTTGCTGACAATCTTCCCTTTAACAGAAACCAAGGTCGATGAGAAAATTCTAGAATTGAAAAGGAAGGATGATATAATAGCAAAGAAGGAGCAAATTATTCTAGATAAATCAGATAGCATTTCTTCCTTGCAAACTGAGATCTCTTCTCTTCAGGTTAATCATTTATCAATTATCCTTTCATATTTTGTTCCATATGCTACTTTGAGTTTGGTGATATTTATTTTTCATAGGCTTGCGTGTGAATGGGTAGCTCCAATTTTACTTGGTTTTTTTAAGTATTAGAATTAGGCTTATGCCACACATACGTGGCTGTTTAAATACACCATTCCGTCTAACCATATGCTTGGAATTTGTTTTTTATAATTCTCTTATCTATTGTCTTGTTTAGAAAAAAAGGGTCATTAAATGTTGCAGAGCAGGTTGGTAAGGCTCATGCACATGCTGTTGAATTGGAAAAACAGATTTGATACGGGTAAATGAATTATGTACTTTATAGATATCGTTACATCTTTTGTAAATTTTAATATTCAATGCAGGTTGAAAGACCTAACAAGGAAGTGCAAACACAAAAGGAGAAAGAGGCCCTGCAAGCCTGGGCAAATGAAGCTGAAAAGAAGATTAAAGAATTGGGTTCAAAAATAGAAGACGTATGCTTTTTATTTGAATCTTGTAATAATAGACACTTTGTTTTTTTTCAATTCTTAGGCAACAATTATTTCATTATTATTTTTTCTATGATCTTGCTGGATAATGGAATAATGTACAATGTTACATCCTCTCACAGCTCCAGAAGGTTAATTATGAGCAGAAAACTAAAATCCGTAAGACTGAGCATGCACTTAAAGTGGCTGAGGTGAGTAAATCCTATTTAATCTTACATTATGGTGGATACTTCGTGATGGTTCTCATGGGCAGTCTGGCTCTTCCAATTATCTCAGGAAGAAATGATGAAAGCAAAATTTGAGGCTACTTCAAAAACAAAAGAATTAGAGGAGGTATTGGATTTATTTGACAGTCTCTGATGTTTACCATCTTGAAAACCTACCCCTCTCTCTCTTCAATAACTTTTCAAAAAAGACATCTATTCTCATTGTATTACGGTGAAATTTTTTTTAAAGAGCATTCTAATTTTGTTACCAGTCACCTTTCTGTGTTATGCTGAGCTTGTGAGTATTGTGTTTGCAATGAGGTATGATAAAAACATTTTATCATTGTCTTTGCTCGAATTCCTTTTCAATTGAAGAGCTCATCCATCAATTGTCTTGGGTTGTGGAGTGGAATTAAATTCATTTAATCATTACGTGTTGGAACTTTTGGCAACTTTTCATTTAATAACATATTGCTTACCCATCCCTCTGGTTCCTATTTTTAAAGACTTGGTTTGGATTTAATAGATATTTGAAAGTTATGTATCCTCATCTTGCAGTTCTATTGTGATATTTGCTTGCTCTTGTGTAGCAGCAAAGATGATTCCTAAGATTGGATTTTGATTCTTAAGGCCCGACTCATGCTTTGATTTTTATATAGGCTCATGGTGCATGGTTTCCACCTTGGCTTGCTGCACATTTAGTTCATGTTCACCTAAATATAGCACAAGTCTGTTATGCTGATTTAAAAAAAAATCTATGTGCATTTTTTTTATTTGCAGTCTTTCCTCAAGGCACATTGGAATCAGTATGGAAAACCTACCATGGATGTGGTGATTCAAAAGGTAATATGTCTCCGGTCGTAATTATTTGAAGATATTTGGATTTTTTTAACTGACTACAACATGCTTGTGTTTTTATGAATCTAGCTTGTGTTGTTTTCAATGTAGTTTGGTGCCTGATGAACTACATTTTTCAAAATTTATGGTAGGCCATAGAGAAGAAGGCTCAAGCTGAAATGTGGGCTGAACCACATCTGGAGACGATTAGAACTGTAAGATATTTTTCTTATATATCTACTTTGTTTTTCCGTTTCAGTCCATGAAACACTTCCTTTTATGGCCCTGATTTGATTTCACATGATTTTATTTATTTAACCCTAGGTATCTTAGTCTTCCAGAGAAACCTCATTTGATACTTGCTTCTAATGCTACCAAATTACGTCATTGTCTGGAAATTTTCTATAATTCTTTTAAGTGTAAGAATTCTTGTAGTCTACTTTAAGCTTCCCATGCGAGGATTGGCCTTATTGTAAGGAACAATTGATATGTGAAACTCTTCATTGAACTGGATGCTTATCTTTTTTGCTCGCAGAAATGGGTTCCATCAATGAAGGATCGACTGTTGGAGGTAAAAACTTCTGTTGAACCACATATGCAGTCACTGAAGACAAAATCTATTGAAGTGTATGAGACATCGAAGAGTACTTTATCTCCACACATTGTGAAAGCACAAGAAGTCGTTGATCCCTACTTTCAGGTTTTTTTGTTTTTTTTATACTTTTTCTCATTTGTTGATGCTATTCATTCGTATGGACCTAATATAAATAACATTTGTTGGACAGCAAGCAAAGAAGTTCAGCAAGCCATATATTGATCATGTTGCCACGGTAGCAAAGCCTCATGTGTACAAAGTACAGGAGGTTTTGAAGCCTTATTCAAAGAAGATAGTTAAGGCTTATGGCAAGTTTCTAGAATCTGCAACTACATATCATCGGCAGGTATATTAAATAAATGTTATTCTCATTTCTCCCCATTCCTAGGTTCCCCTCCTTTTCTTTCCCATATGATGTTGCTTGAATTTTATTTTGTTTCTTTGATGAGATTGTGTTAGTTCACCTTTTCATTTTTGGTGTTCAAATTTCTTTTGATCTAATTTGTTTATGAATACGAATGTGATTGTGAGGATAGGACCATTAGCTTAGCAAATGTGTTCAAACTTTACAGTTGATTGCTATGGCCAATTTAATTCCTCGCAGAGTTAGACATTTTTCAATGTAGAACTTATTTTCTCTGTTAAAATTAATATTATGAAAATGGATATTTATCACTTTCTTCTTGATTTCTTGGCAGGTTTCACTTATCTTTACTTTTTTGGAAAATAACCTTTACCTCACCTTAATGTTTATGACAAATTATGCGAGGCCTATTTCTTATTTTGTACAGCAATGGGAAAATACAATTTACTATAATAATTTATTCTTCTAGTTTTAAGATTCAACAGCTTTCACATCGATTATGTCAATTATCTATTTGCAAATGAAACCTAAAGTATCTTGCAGGGTTAAATAATGTGCCAATGTGTCCTATTCTGTTGCCATGCTGTCAAGAGATGGGGAAATATAAATGGGGATTAAAATGAATAAAATGAGGATTTTAGATGGTCATTATTTATATTTGATTAAACCTCAGGGGATGCAGGTGATATTAAACTAAGCCTTAATAGAGGTTCTTGATATTATCCCTTATGCATGTCAAGTTTAGAAGAAAGCTTTTTAGGGAAGAGAAACATGTGCAGATTTGCTAGCGTTTAAGATATCATTGTTATCAGGCAATAAAGCGGGAGAATTAATGTGTGCTTACTTGTCACATTTATTTAACAGCCAAATTAAGCATAAAATTATAGATATATTACTTTCTATTGTAATATTTTCTAACCATGTTGAGAAGTATGTTATCATGACACCGTGCTTTTGTTTCAAGGTTGAAGTCAATGTGAAAGAGATGTTGAAAAAACATGAGTTAACGAAAGCTCTTGCTACTAAGGAATTGGAATGGTCTGCCGTATGTATTAAAAGAAGTTGAAGCTAATAACCTTATTATTTAAAGTTGTTTGAGGGACTTGGGTCATTTCTATATGTCTTCTTGTTTAACTTTTCTTATGTCTAAATGTTGCAGGCTTCAGCTTTATTGGCATTACCCGTAATCATTGTGTTCAGAATCCTGTCCTCTATTTTTGGGTTAGTTCCTCCCCTCACCCACCCTCCCCCCAAAAATAAATAAATACATAAATAAATAAAGAAAGGAACATAGGCACACAAACACAAATGACAGCTAAAGTTTGACTTGGGGTGTCTTTATTCTCGTAGATTTTATGATATTAAAAATATAATATGTGGGATTCTACCTAACATCTTTCTTTGTGTTTTGCTTCTATTCCGCAGCAAGAAGGGTAAGAAACCTGCTGGAAGTGCTAACCCAAATCAAGCACGTCGCAAAAATAAAAGGGGGCACTCAGATCACAAGTAGACTACTGGTTGCTGCTAATTTCGGTGAGTGATGTATGCAAGGTTTTGATATTCAAAATAAAGCATATGGCTCAAGTGCTTTTTGCTGGTACTTTATGTTGTCAGAGGTACTTCAAATTTTCAATTATTTTTCACTCAATAAATTAAGTGGTTGTCAGTTGCTGTCACAGAAACTGCTGATTCACTACTACTTTATGTGATTCTTATTTTACCCATAGTTGAATATGTATGAGCTCCATGTCATGTCCTATGAAATTGATCTTAATATACTGAAAGATAGGCCAAATCAACTCAATTGAGAGTCTCAGTAGAAATCATTAAGTATTGATTGATGGTGCAACCGAGCAAGTGATATAAATCTATAGGGAAACCGTGGAGACATGTTTTCTAATTAGATGCCTGATTACTATAAAATTGCTGGCAGACATCTAATATCTGGTCTGCCTATTTTGTAGACAATTAGTCAACCATTTTCTGTATATAAGAGGTATAGTAGAAGCTGAAAAAGGTAATAATGTTGTGTGGAACTCTGCCCTTTCGGTTTTATGTAGGTCACGTGGGGAGTGTCAAGAGTCCATCTTAGAATAGATGAAAATTTTTAATTGGGGTAGTTGTCAGACTACTAAATCGTGTATTATCTTGAGGAGAATATCTAACATGTTTTTACCAAGTGTGAGGACAAAGGCTTGGAAGTGCGACCATAGCATAAAAAAATGAATGAATGAGAATCGCTGATTCATATGGAACTTAGTCCATATAGGTTTCTGCAATGCTCTCATTGACTGGTAGGTTCCTAGCATATGATCCATGGGACATAAACTGATGATAGATTCTTGCATGATGTAATCTAACTAATCCAACCCTTGTGTTACACGTTTGTGATGCAATTTACTATCGGCAAGATTTCTAATCCAGATTGCACTTAGCTTATCACTCTCTCTGTATCTTGCAGGTGGTTTTGAGCTCCATACTAATACTGAGACATGGTGTGGGGATTGAGGATATTTCTTGTTAATTAGCTCTGAGCCTCTGATGTTTTTAAAGCTTCAGCATCTTTTCCCCCCATTTGTGAAAATTCGGAGCGAGCCCTGTGTTATAAGCAGTTGTTTTAATTTAATTTGTTTACAATGTAACTTATTACTTGGCTCTACTTTTTATTCTTTTATATATAGATATTTTTTTATGTATCCAACTTTTGTGGTGAAATGTGAGGATTCTGACTGATTTATTTTGAATTTTTTCCAGTTTAGAAGTTAATTTCATTTATGAGGCTGAGTTCATTATTTTTATTGCAAGAACTTATTTAGAAAAAAATAAAAATCTACGTGAGTTTTCTAGACGAGTTAAGAGAACATATAAATAAGTTTTTTATACAATTTTTGGGTAAACGATCAAGGAGAAAACGTAATTTTTATTGTCAATTTGACTATTACAATATATATATATATATATAATTTGGTCGATTTAGTACCAATGTCTAAATTGGTTAAATTGAAAAATATTGCCAACTTAGAAATTTTTAAAAGAGTTATTAAAGTAATAAAATTAGATACTAAATTTGAAGTTTTTTTTTTAATAAATTTTACAAATTTTAATTAACGACGATAATATATTTCATATATTTTTTCAACATCCATAATATTAAAGCATCTATGCTTCTATACTGGAAGCCACTCTTAAATGGGACGGGTACGTGCTTTATTAACTTTTTGATAAAGATATTTTTCTTTTGGTTATATTTATAAATATATATATTTTATTTTATAAAAATATATAACAATATTTTCTATCAAGTTTATTATTTAAATTCTTTTTATTCTTTTTGTTATATTAAGTTCTAGTATTTATTTTTTATTTTAATTTTACTATTAATCAATTTTTACAAACTACTCTTTTAATAGAATGAGAATTGTTTAGTATCTTTTCAATTTTTTTAGGAAAATAATGTTATTATTTATATATAATAACAAAAATATCACTCTATTAATATTAAACGGGTTGAAATTTCATATTGAACAAAATTGACTGTAGTTTAACTTAAACGTAATCTGATTGGATGATGTTTAAAGTGAAATGATGAGTCGGATTTTTTTAAAAGTAAAAATATGTAAATTAGACATAAGAGGTGTTATTTTCACCGTTGCAAGTTTTAAAAATAGAATTTTTTTTCTTAAATTTTACTAGTTTAGTTTTTGTAGATTTTTTTTTAAAAAGAAACATTTTATCTCGCATACAATTTAACAATTCTGTATTACACTACATCATTTATTATTATTTATACCATGTAATATGATCTCATCTATTTTTTTTCACGCAGTTCAATTTTATACATGTTTATTATAATTTACGTTGCTTTAATTTCTTTTATTTTTTTTATCTATTTGTATAGATACCAAGCCATGTTATTTAATCGTGTTACAACTTAATTTATGTAATTTAAAATTTTTATTTTAATTAGATAAATACACATTTGATATATAATATTTGTGGTATAATAATTAAAATATTGAATTTGGTAAGTTTTGAAATATTAATCTTTTTTCATATTATTATATAATAACTCGATTGAAAATTTGATAAATTTTACCATAATCATTCACGTAGTGTTAAAATTATTCATTTTTATTATTGAGCTTATGTAAGATATTCTTTGGAAATATTAATTTTGACTACATCCCTATTCTATAAATAATATTTTATTCATTTCTTTTGTCAATAAAAGATAAAAACATGTCATTGATTGTTTTTGTGAAAAAATATATTTAATTTTTAAATAACGAATAATTTTTGTTTATTTAATTTTTAAAAGATAATTTATATATTGTTATTATAATCATATATCAAATATATATATATATATATTAATAGTAAAATAAATATTTTTGAAGTTATAATATTAAGTGAATCAAAGTTACCATTATTTTGTGTGTAATTTTTAATTTTAATTTATGAAATATTGTTTTTAAAATTAATTAAACTATTTATATATAAACATATAATTTACTTCCTATTTGGATAAATGAGATATTATGAATATTAAATTTATCTTTTTTTTGGTTAAATTTCTTCAGGATTGTTTTGTAATTCATTTTCATCCTACCATTACCATTATAAATTTAAATTCAAATATCATCTTATAATGTTTTATTTTAAATTAAGTTAAAGTATATTGGTTTATTAGTATTTGAAATTTACTTATAATATAAATGTTATGATTTCTCATCTCATTATTATATATTTAAGCTCAAATATTATTATTTTATTTATTTAATAAAAAACAGTACTTAAATGTTTTTTGTAAGATAGAAATAGATATATGTCAATCAACTAGGTGGAAAAATATAAATGATAATGATTAGCATAAAACATAAATTATATTCAAAACTAGCAAAATATATAAACATTTATTTTAATACATAAAAAATATCAATGTCTTTTATTTGATTTGATTATTTTTGTTATTGGATTATATTTAGTTTAACTAATTGTACGAAAAATTGATTATTATAATATAAATATTTAATTCACGTATACATTGCTTAAATTTATAATAACATGTTATAAATATAATAAAGTTATAATTTATGTCTTAGTGACTTAAATTTTTTAATGAAATTGAAATTTTTTTAATTAAAGGAATTGGTTAAAATACATTTCAAAAATAAAATAATTAATTAAAAAAATAGTAAATAAATAGGCCAGTGTTCTTTCACTCCCTCGAGGAGTCCGTCACTCTTCCTACCAAGTCTCCCATAAAAATTACAAAATAGGAGTGTCTCACCAACCTTCATTTCTGATACTTCGAATTCACTACCAATTCCCCCCTCTCTTATTCTGTTCAACGTTTCCATGGAGGCTTCTCAAGTTCTCTCTCGTATTGGCCTAGCCGGCCTAGCCGTGATGGGTCAAAACCTGGCCCTCAACATCGCCGATAAAGGCTTCCCAATCTCCGTCTATAATCGAACCACCTCCAAAGTCGACGAGACTGTTAACCGAGCTCATGAGGAAGGAAACCTCCCTTTGTTCGGCCAATACAATCCTCGCGATTTCGTGCTCTCAATTCAACGACCCAGATCCGTAGTCATCCTCGTCAAGGCCGGTACGCCAGTAGACCAGACTATCGCTGCCTTATCGGACCATATGGAGCCTGGTGACGCAATCATTGATGGCGGTAATGAGTGGTACGAGAACACTGAACGTCGAATTCAAGAGGTTTCTCAAAAAGGTATTCTTTATTTGGGCATGGGTGTGTCTGGTGGAGAAGATGGTGCTCGCTATGGACCTTCTCTTATGCCTGGTGGTTCTTATGAAGCATATAACAATGTTCAAGATATTCTTCATAATGTTGCTGCTCAAGTTGAGGATGGCCCCTGTGTTACTTACATTGGTGATGGGGGTTCAGGGAATTTCGTGAAAATGGTGCATAATGGTATTGAATATGGTGATATGCAGCTCATTTCCGAGGCTTATGATGTGTTGAAGAACATTGGGGGTTTGTCAAATTCAGAGCTTTCGGATATTTTTGCTGAGTGGAATAGAGGAGAACTTGAAAGCTTCTTGATTGAGATTACTGCTGACATTTTTAAGGTTAAGGAGGGAGTTGTTGATGGGTATTTGGTGGATAAAATTTTGGATAAGACTGGTATGAAGGGTACTGGAAAATGGACTGTTCAGCAGGCTGCAGAGCTATCCGTAGCTGCTCCAACAATTGCAGCTTCGTTGGATTGTAGGTAAGTAATGCAAGCATTCTATGTTGATTGGTGAAATGACGAATGAAAATTCTTTATCTTAATTTTCTCTTTTTTTTTATGTTTATTATGTCATTATATCTTATATATTTGACTAAGAGGAATGCCTAATTGTGCACTCACGCCAATACTTGATACTTGCATGTCCCGTGCCATTATCATTAGGGAAATTGAGAGTTATGATTTTTAGGCGCATGTGGCATGTAAAACATTTGTGCAATATTGTATGCAATTAGCATTACTCATATGTCGGAATGTCGTTTGTGCTTAGTAATAAAGATTATTGATGAGGGCCTTTTCCCCTATAACAGGTATTTGAGTGGATTGAAAGAGGAGAGAGAGAATGCTGCTGAGGCTTTAAAGGAAGCAGGATTAAAGGAGGCTGTGGACTATGTGAGGAGTGGGATTGATAAAAAGAGGTTGGTTGATGATGTGAGGCAGGCACTGTATGCGTCTAAGATATGTAGCTATGCTCAGGGTATGAATTTGTTGAGAGCCAAGAGTATTGAGAAGGGTTGGAGTTTGAATTTGGGTGAGTTAGCTAGGATTTGGAAAGGTGGGTGTATCATAAGAGCGGTGTTTTTGGATAGGATTAAGAAGGCTTATCAAAGGAATCCAAACTTGGCTAGTTTGCTTGTGGATCCAGAGTTTGCTATAGAGATGGTGCAGCGCCAAGCAGCTTGGAGAAGAGTTGTGGGATTAGCTATATCGGCTGGCATTAGTACCCCTGGGATGTGTGCTAGTCTTACCTATTTTGATACATATCGGCGAGCCAGACTTCCTGCAAACCTTGTTCAGGCACAAAGAGATTTGTTCGGGGCTCATACCTACGAGCGAATTGATCATCCTGGTTCCTTCCATACGGAGTGGACCAAGCTTGCTCGAAAGAGTAATGTTAGTGTTGCTGCTCTCAACTAAGCTGTTTTCCAGTTGCTTATTTGATTCTAGATGTTGTAGATTATGTTGAAATTTGATCTGAAGCTGGATTTCTCATAGGCAATCGATCATTGTTTTCCCCTGGAGTTTCACGATTAATAAAAAGTGTATGCCTTATGATTTTAATGAACTGATTCATTTTCTATTCTTGTCTTTTCAATTGTGTGTTTGTTCTGTTTCGTGTTTCTACTGTCTTATTGCTTATGTTGCGTGTATGCTTTTGAATATGAATGGTAATGGAAAAGTGAATTCATTACGTAGTTGCTGCTCTTGGAAACAAACAACTGTGGTTCACTTAGCGGCGGAAAGACTCAATTTTCCCCATTTCGAGTAATCACACCAAGTATTTGCTCTTAAAAAAATTAAATAATAATAATACCTCAATCTGGATGTGAATGACTCAATATATAGTTTTTTGGTTCAAAGTGCTGAAAAGGTGAAAAAGAAGTATGATAAAAATGGGAATATTAAGAGTCATTAGACCTTTAACAAACCCATTTCATTAGTCAATTGCAGCTCTAGTACTTTTGAGAGAGACTCAAGTCTTAATGAACAATAAGGTAGACATTTTTCCAATATATAATTGCCAAATTATCTAGAAGTACTTATATATAAATCCTATACTAGCAAATTAAATCATAACAAACAAGTTAAATAATTTTATCGTTTGGAGATGGAATAAATTTATCCATCCATACCATCCTAGTAAGCCGGCCAGTAGTTATCTAAATCCATGCAATTGCCCATATTACTCATAAATGATCTGTTGTATGTTACTGCATTTGCATTGTTGATCATGTCTGTAGTACCATAGCCACTTTGATCAGGAGCAAGAGAAGAATCACTGGTAATTATCAAGGAAGATGCAATCTCCAGCTCGTTCATTGCGGTTTGTGGCAGAACTTGTGGAGTCAATGGTCGGAAAAGGGGTTGCTGTTGTGCTGATCCACCGAGATTCAAATTCAAGCCAGAGATTGTGAAGCAGTCTCCTCCAGTTGGGTAGTTCATTAATTGAGATTGAAGTGGTAGGTTCATATTGCTATTACTAGTTGAGCCACTGCCTCTAAAGACCCTTGAAAGTTGAGCCAGTTCTGGGTTTGTCATAAAATTTCTACCATAATTAGAGAAATGATTAGGATCTCCAAGTTGCATCATTTGTGGTGGTACAACATGATGAGTACTTGAGCCTATTTCAAGATTGTAGGGATTCATTATTGTTCTTGTTTGGCTTGATGTAGCCGGAAACTTTTTTGCACCTGCGCTCTTTTGGAATACTCGGCAAACTACCCATTCATCCTGCTCATCATTAAAATCAATTGATTTCGAACATTCCATCAATTTCATCCCCAATTAATCAAGAGAATATTGATAGATTATACATAACTCATGGTATATGTATGCGGATGTATATAGAATAAAAAATACTGGTAATTAATATACTATGTAGCATAGCAATTCTTCGTTAAGAATAACTTTCCTTTGTAAATTGTAATACGGTGAATAGGTGGTTCACCTAATTGTAAGACTCCTTCATGACCACAACTCGTTGTCCCAATGGCATAATATCTATTTAGATACGTAGGAAGTATAAGATTTGACCCTTAATTATTAGTATGTGAGTTTAAATTGTTTCGAACGTGTGTGAGGAGATAAGTCTTATCTACCTTATAAATTAATATAGTAAGTGTATGCATGTCAATGATAAAACATATATAAATTAATTGGATCTTTATTTTCCAATAAAACTGTTATTTGAGAAATAGTAGTGCAAGTATTAGGTGATATAATAGAGTCAAGGACTTTAGAGGTTCCATAACTTATATTGAAAGACTTATAATTTCATAGGGAGCGTATATGTCCCATAAAAGAATATAAGGTCTAAGACCAATATTTTTAAGGGTAAATTTAAAAGTTCACTTTAAATTTTATTTTTATTTTTTAAAAACTCAAATCTTTATTAAAAGAATAAAAGAAAAAGGAAAGACCCCAAATTGCATTGGCTTCAGATAGATTTTGAAATTTTTCAGTATTTTATTTTTTATTTTTTTTACATATGAGATTTTTAATAAACAAATTTAAAGTATTAAGTGAATTCTAATTTTTTGTGGCAAAAATTTGACCTTAAGCTATAATTTTAGCTAACTATCACCTTAAGACTTAAGTAATACTTATATAAAAACTATTAGAAATATGCGTTTCACTTGAAAACCATGTGATTAAATCGTGTTAATCCTAAAAGCCCCTTCGGTTGGATCATAAACTCGATCCATTATGAGAACCCAAATCCAAACCCAAACTCAAACCCAATCAAATAGGAATCAAAGTACACAAATTAAACCTTATACCTAAAATCTTCTAGGGTATTATAATTGTGCATGTGAATAATTTACTAAACTTAAAATATTATTAGAAGGATGCAGAAGAATGAGGTGTATAATTATTATAATTTTAGATTATTTTATTTGTGTGGTATATGATCGTTTTTAAGTAGAATAAATATTCTTCTCCATTTTATTTTAGGCATCAAGAAAAATTAAGAGCTTTTAAGTGAGTTAAGAAACAAAGTCTAAATAAGAGTGAGTTGTAGTATATTATATTTTAAGAGAATGCTCTTCTAATATGTTTTAGAGTTTGAATAAAAGTTGTTTATGTGAGTGTTTCATTTCCAACAAAGTGGTGTCAAAGCCAAGTTGGAAAGTATACACTATTGCATATCAAATCGAAGGTCTCGACGAGAGAAATCCAACGCAACCAGAATCTCCCTGATCGGAGTTCAGATGGCCATGCACCACCGGGAGAGTGCTTCTAGAAACCGAGTTGAGCCATTGAATGAGCCGCCAAGCTGTTGACCGTTAACTTTAACTATTGATTTTGACCTAAAAATTTTGGATTTTTTTCAGAGTTCCTTCCAAAGTTTTTCAACATTTCAAATTCATCCGTGCGATTGGATTTTTCAAATTCTCACCATATTGAGAGCTATGTCAAATGGTATGACACCATTCCAAGTCCCGACACTCAACAAAAAAAATTACAACAATTGGAGTATCAAAATGAAGACACTTCTTGGATCACAAGATGTATGGGATATTGTAGAAAAAAGGCTATAACGAGCCTACAGATGATGCTGCTTTTGATGCTCTTACATCAGATCAAAAGAAAACTTTGAAGGATTCAAGAAAGAGAGATAAGAAGGTTTTCTACCTCATATACTAAGCATTAGATGATGATGGCTTTGAAAATATTTTTAGTGCAAGCTCTGCCAAGGAAGCGTGGTAGAAGCTACAAACCTCTTACAAAGGAGTTGAAAAGGTGAAGAAGGTCTGTCTCTAAACATTAAGAGGTGAATTTGAATCCTCACACATGAAAACATCTTAATCTATTTCAGATTATTTCTCAAGAATAGTAGTTATTTCTAATCAATTAAAAAGAAATGGTGAAAATTTAGAAGATGTGAGGATAATAGAGAAGATGCTTCGTTCGTTGGATCCCAAATTTGAGCACATTGTCGTGACGATTGAAGAAACTAAAGACTTGGAAGAAATGATGATCGAACAACTCTATGGATCATTGCAAGCATACGAAGAGAAGGATAAGAAGAATCAAGGGTTTACTAAGCAACTCCTCAAGCTACAACTTAAGGATATACATGAAAGCCAAAGCAATGATAGAAACCAACGTGGCTGAGGTAGAGGTAGAGGTAGAGGCCATGGACAAGGTGGAAGTTGCGGTCGTGGATAAGGTTGGAATTACAACAACAACTATGAGAAAGGAGAAAGCTCAACACGAAGTCGTTGAAGAATTAATTTGAACTTGAGGTATAAAAAATCTCAAGTTCGATGCTACAATTGTCAAAAGTTTGGACATTATGCTTCAGAATATAGAGCTTTCGACAACAAAATTGAGGATAAGGCCAACTACGTGGAGGAAAGGACATATGGCAAAGAAAATCCTCTTATAGCATGAAAGGAAATTGATGGTGGGTAAGAAAATTCCTGATATCTTGACAGTTTTGTAAGTAATCACATATGTGGAAGGAAAGACATGTTGGTGGAGTTAAATGAGTCAATAAGCATCAATGTTTTGTTTGGAGATGATTCCAAAATAGTAGTGAAAGAGAGAGGTAACATCCTTATCCATTTGAAAGATGAGAGACATCAGTTTATTTTCAGTGTCTACTATATGCCCAATATGAAAAGTAATATCGTGAGTTTAGGACAACTGTTAGAAAATTTTATGATATTCATATGAAGGATTATAATCTTTCTATAAAAGATGATAAGAATAACTTCATTGTTAAAGTACCGATGTCAAAAATTAGAATGTTCATGATCAACATACACAACGATGTTGCAAAGTTCCTGAAAGATGTATCATGGCTTTGGCATCTTCGATTTAGGCATCTCAATTTTAGAGGTCTAGAGCTGCTATCTAAGAAGGAGATGGTGAAGGGACTACCTCACATCAATTATCCTGACTAGCTTTGTGAAAGATGTCTATTCGAGAAGCAATTCAAGAAAAATATTTCCAAAGGAGTCAGAGTTAAGAGATAAAAAGCCACTCGAGCTCATCCATACCGATGTGTGTAGCCCGATCAAGCCAAGCTCTCCAGGTAATAGTAACTATTTTCTTCTCTTCACTGATGATTTTTCAAAGCCATAAGATTCGACTAAGGTGGAGAATTTACATCCAGGGAGTTTCAAGAGTTCTATGAAGCAAATGAAATTTTTCGACCAATGATAGTTCCTAGACCCCCTCAGCAAAATGGCTTGGCAAAAAGAAAGAACAGAACAATCCTCGACATGGCACGAATCATGCTCAAAAGCAAGAAACTACCCAAGGAATTTTGGGTAGAAGTAATGGCATGTGTAGTCTACTTGTCAAATCGATAACCAACAAGAAGTATACGGGGAAAGACACCACAAAAGTCATGGAGTGAAAGAAAGCCTATCATTTCCCATCTTAGAATCTTTAGAAGTATAGCCCATGTTTATGTTCCAGACGAGAAAAGAACAAAACTTGATGATAAAAGCGAGAGTTTTATCTTCATCGTCTATGATTATAATTCGAAGGGTTACAAGTTGTACAATCTAGACAATAAGAAGATTGTGATTAGTCGAGATGTGATATTCAATGAAGAAGGAGAATGATATTTTAAATCTCATGCAGATGACTTCAATTTATTTCCTCAGTTTGAAGAAGATGAGCAGACAATGAGAGATCAACTAGGTGAACCTCAACAAGAACTTGCAACTCCACCTACTTCACCAACATCAACCACTCAAGAAGACTCATCACCTTCATCATCATTAAGTGGAAGTCAAGATAAAAAATTTGTGTCACACACACGAAGTCTAGAGATCTCTATGAGGTAACCGAATGACAAGATAACCTTACATTATTTTGTCTGTTTACCAATTGTGAACCAGTGAACTTTCAAGAAACAGTACAAGAGAAGAAATGGAGAGATGTGATGGACGAAGAAATTAAGACCATTAAGAAGAATGGCACATGATAAATCACCTCACTTCCCAAAGAACATAAGGTGATATGTGTCAAATGAGTGTACAAAACAAAGTAAAATGCTAAAGGAGAAATTGAAAGGCACAAGACGAGACTAGTTGCTAAAGACTATAGTCAAAAGGCTGGAATTGACTATGATGAGGTATTTGCTCCTGTTGCTCGATTGGAGACTATCTACGAAGTCAAAGGCCATGAAGATAAGGTGTTGAATTTGAAGAAGAACCTTTATGGGTTAAAATAAGCACTAAGGGCATGGAATAGCCAAATTGACAAGTACTTCCAAGAGAATGGCTTCAACAAATGTTCCTACTAGCATGCTCTATATATCAAGATCAAAGATGGAGATATTTTGATCGTGTGTCTCTATGTGGATGATTTGATCTTCACCGGAATCAACCCAAGCATGTTTAATGAATTCAAGGAAGTAATGACGAAGGAATTCGAGATGACATACATGGGGCTCATGGAAAACTACCTTGGCATTGAAGTTAAGCAACAAAAGGATGGAATTTTCATTTCACAAGAAAGCTATGCAAAGTAGATCTTGAAGAAGCTCAAGATGGAGAATTGTAAGCTGATAAGTACACCGATGGAATATGGAATCAAGATGTGCAAACATTAAGAAGACAAAAGTGTAGATCCAAAATTCTTCAAAAGTTTGGTGGGAAGTTTACGCTATCTAACTTGCACAAGGCCCGATATTCTTCATGTATTTGAATTGGTTAGTCACTACATGGAATCTCCAACAATCATCGATTTTAAAGCTGCAAAGAGAATTCTTTGCTATCTAAAATGTACAATTGACTTTGGCTTGTTCTATTAAGTTTCTAATGATTACTGGATTCATATTTTTCATAGGAAATACTGCTTTCACATGGATTTCAAAGAAACAATTGATTGTCACATTGTCTACTTGTGAATTAGAATATGTTGCTACTATCTCATGCATTTGTCATACAATTTGGCTTAGAAAATCTATTGAAAAAGATAGACTTGATATAAGAAGAGCAGACCAAGGTTTATGTCCACAAAAAGTCAAACATTACCTTAGCAAAGAATTCAGTATTCCATAATCGAAGCAAACACATTGATATTTTCTACCACTATATAAGAGAGTGTGTTGCAATAAAGGATGAGCAAGTTGAATATGTGAGGTCACAAAATCAAGTTTAAGGGAGGTGTTGGATCATAAACTTGATCCATTATAGGAGCTTAAACCCAAACCCAATCATATTGGAATGCAAGTCCACAAATTAAGTCTTCTATCTAAAATCTTCTAAGGTATGGTAATTGTGCATGTGAATCATTTGTTAAACTTAAAATATTATTAAAATGATGTAGAAGAATGAGGTGTATGATTATTATAATTTTGGATTATTTTATTTGTGTGGTGTAAGATTGTTCTTAAGTAGTATAAATACTCCTTCCTATTTTAGTTTAAGCATCAAGAAAAATTAAAAGCTTCTAAGTGAGTTAAGAACCAAAATCTAAATAAGAGTGAGTTGTATTATTTTATATTTTGAGGGAGTACTTTTGTAATATTTATTAGAGTTTGAATAAAAATTGTTTACGTGAGTGTTTTATTTTCAACATCTTAGCAATTAGAGTAAAAATTAAGATGTTAATAATAATAATAATAATAATAATAATTAATTAGTAGTAAATATATATATATACCTTGGAAGATCTAAAGGAAGATTTGGAATGGATGCGATATTCATGCATAACCCAATTGGATTTTTCTCCTCTGGGAGCTCTACCTCTATAGAAAACAAGGGTCTTCTTCATCCCAACCAATTCAGAGGTGACACTGTTGAATACGTCCTTGTCTTTACCAGTAGTCTTCCAATAGCCACTGTTTGTTGCTCTATTTGTTCTCACTCCTGTTGGGTATTTCCTATCTCTTAGGTTGAAGAAATACCACTCCTTCTCCCCCATTTTTGCCTTTGCTATATATATATAAATAATATTATTTATTAGTCACAACCATTCAACTATTTATTAAAATCATATTAATAAACTGATCAATTATATACTTTTAATTATTTCAACTATATTTACTAGTTATTCAGCAAAAAAAAAAAACTATATTTACTAGCTATATATATTGTTTCAATTAAACTTGGTTTAATGCATAATGTCTATTTTAGCTACTCTAATCTCTATTACATGCATTGAATGTATGAATGAAACTATTAACAAGATTTTTGTTCTAGTAACTTTATTTAATTGATATTTTATTCCTATAATTATTAGAAAATGTTAATTTATATAATAATTTTTTGTTTGGGTAATTCAAGTATAAATTTTTAAAATATGTTTAATTTTTTCAATATATAAAAAAATGTATTATTCTTGTTGAAATATTATTAAATATCCTACAAAATTAAATAAAAAATGGTAAGCTACACCAATCTATGTGTACATGTTCATAAGCTCTAATTTCAGTATCAAAACATGATGAATCAATATTGAAACCTTTTGTACAATTGATTCTCTTCTTAAAATTGAAAAAAAAAACTCAAATCCAAACTATGAGAGGAGGAATTGGCTTTTAGATTTCAATTAGGTTTTAACAGATAATGTTTTGCGACTGAAAAATGGGGAATTAGATTTATGGATGTTGATAATTTTTTTTAATAAATTTTGCAAGATTTTTAATTATATTCCAACAATACCCTAAAAAATGAAACATTTTTTGTTTAATGAAAAACTTTAATATTTTTAATTTTTTTCTTTAGATGATCTAAACTAAAAAGTATTAGACTAAATAGATCTATCTTAATAGTTAAAAGACTAAAATGTTAATTAAAAAAAAATTCAAGATTAAATGAGCTCAAAATCCTTATTAACTTGATTGATGGATGATATATAATTATTTTAAAATTGACTTATGTTTAAGGTGGTATAACTCTTTACCTCTACAATTATTTACTCAAGTTTGAATCCTACTTATTTAATATTTTTCTTATTTAATAAAAAATTAGATTTTAACTACTGTTAATATAAAAGTAATAAAAATTCAACAATTTTATACCCTAGGTAGGAAGTAACAATCATTTGTTAAAAAACTAAACCTTATATATTGAGAAAAACCTAAAATCTTAAAAATAAACAAAATCAACTTAATTTAAACGAGTGACAATTAATTCTATGATGCTATAGCTCCCCAAGTTTAAGTAATTGACCGTATAGTATATGTATATATATTATAAAAATTTGTATTATACATAATAATTTATCAAAATATTAAAAATAATTATATAATTTTTATTTTAATTAAAATTATATTATTATTATTATCATATAAAAAATTGAATATACAATTAATATTTTAAATAATTTTCATTATTTTACTACTTAATGGCTAAACATCATATGTTCCTTTAATTTTATCAATTCCACTTTGTTCCTCTAGCTCTTTTTGGTTAGATTTAGTTAATTATGTTTTAAATTTTCATAAGTTTGGTCCCAAAGGAATTAAATGTGTTAAATACAAAAAGTTAAAGAGATTAAATCATAAAAAAATAATTTTAATATGTTAAATCTAACTACTAGTTACAGTAAAATTTCTATATTTTGATCAAATTTGTGGGAATTAAAAACTTAATGGATCAAATCTTATGCAAAAAAATTAAGAGACATCTAAAGCTTAGAATTGGTAAAAGTTAGGATAAAAAAAATAAGAGTTCTAAATAAATTATATAATAAATAAGAGACAAAGGTTTTTAAAATATGTAAGCAATTTTTTCAAAAAATTATAAAATTTGATTTAAATTTCTATATATAGTATAAATATGTACGTGCAATTAAATTTAATAAATTAATACATAATTAAATTTTGAGGGAAAAATGCATGGTTTAAAACATGCAAGATTGTTTTAACTTTTAAGAAATTAAAGAAAAAAATATGAAATGTAGAAGAATATATTACACATGATATCTTAATTATGAGAAAATTATCTGAATTACTAATTAAAAAAATAAAGATATACATGGGGTGATAATTATATGGAATAATTAGTAGTAATACCTGGGAGTTCCCATGGCTCACTCTTATTGAGATCAACATCAGCAATAGCTTTACAAGTAAAGGAAGCATCTCTAATCTTGTTAATTAGATAGAAAGTTATTAGTTCTTCGTCGCTTGGATGAAATCTAAAACCAGGTGGCAACTTTTCTTCCTTATTATTTGCATCATCATGATGATCTTCGCCTTCCATAGTATGATCCTCTACTAATTTCTCTTTCTATACAATTTATTCAAAAAATAAATAATTAATTAATTAAAAATGATACCTTACATATATAAATAGTTCAAAAATCCAAAATTAACTTTGCCATCAGCCAAAAATAAAAATAAAAACTTCAAAAGGACATTTATAAAAGAGGAAGAATAATATTGTAATAATCATGACTAATTTTAGGACATAAAATATAAATAAGGTATGTAAGTAGTCATATAGCTTACTTGGAGAAGATGATCGAAATTCAATTTTAGGTTTTGAAATTAATTTCAGATATCACAACATATTATTCCTTTTAATTTGCTTGATAAAATATCAACAATTTTAGAGAGAGAGAGAGAGAGAGAGAGAGAGGAAAGGATGTGTGATTAAAAGACTATATCAGCTATCTAGCAATGAATGTATAAGAAGTTGCATTTCTTGCTTACCATGTTGAAGAAATAATATTATTGGAACAAACGTGTAGTGCTTATGTCTCCTGAAAGATAAGGGGGGTGTGTTTGTGAAGTTCTCACCTAGCTAGTCACCCACTTATGAGGGTCTTCATATACAAGGTACGTACATTAGTGAGCCATATTCGTGGCTTTTAAATCTTTTTGCATATTCGTTCAAGAAATCCATTGTTTTGGGAATACTTTATATATATATATATATATGATTATTTGTCACAATTTATTACATTATTATATATATATTTTAAATACTTTTGAGATTTATAAGATTTTAAGGGAGAAAATCACTTTTTTTAGACCAATAAATTTAATCAATCATATCCCACAATTAAATTACTCATATATAATGATATACGAATATGTATTTACGTGTTATTTGATTTTTGAATTTATTTTATAACACTTTTATATATAACAACTATATTACAATTATAACTAACATTATATTTTCTTATTAGATATAGTTATATAGATTCTACATTATTTACTAATAATATTATGTCACATCAATTATAATTTATTACATAAAATTAGTTATCACAATATATTATATTATCATAAATTTGTGATAAATAAGTTTTTTCTTAATTTTATAAGTTATTAATTGTATTTTTAATGTTCAAATTTTGATAATATCTCAAGCACTAATAATTTAAATTATTATATAATTAAAATGGTTAGCTAGAATTATTGGTTTCCTGAACACACACATATATATATATATAACATGAGATTAATGTGTTTTTTATAAATGTGTGGAGATTGATGTATTTTGACTCCATTTCACACTAGTTACTCTCTTAATATAACATGAGATAAAAGATATTCACAATGTAGTCATATTGATTCGGTTACACACCACTATAATGCAGCTTTCACATAATAATTGATGAAAATGTTATTTCTGCTCTTCTAATGTACTTTTTAATCCTATGATTAATGCTATTTGTTCCAAGTTGGTATAATCCATATATATTGGTAGGGGTAAAGTATGATTGTATAACACTTTATAATTTGGTACAAAATGCAAAAAAGATATGAAACCATTTATATAACATATGACTTGAAATTATGTATAAAAAAGTTTTTTTCCTTTTTCATAACTAAGAGTACTTGGAAAGTTAGCTAAGGACGAAAAGTTATTTTTTCATCAATTATTTCATTAAAATATAATGTGAATTATACAAATTTTTTAAATTGAATGGTATTTTAGTAATTTTAAGTGAGCAATAATTACAATAGCAAAGAAGTAGAAGAAGAAAACTTAGGTGATACACCTCCATTTTCAATCTATAACGTGCACATCTTATCTATCGTTTTGATACCCCTTTCATGTTAATGTTGTAGAAATAATTTTTCAACTGACAAAGAATACATATACAAATAGTGATCATGTGACTACCACGTGATCCAAACATTAAATTTGACATAAATAATTAATTTTGGACTTGTATTGTAATTTTATTTACAAAATTAAATTGATACGAAAAATAAGAATATAATAGAAATAAAATGATAATGCTAATGTTAGTTTTTTTTAAATTATTTATGATATGAATTAGTATTATTCTTAATCATTAACTGGTAAAATTATCAAAAAGTTTATTTGTAATAATATTTTTTAATATCATGATTAATATGAAAGTTATTTATAGGTTAAAAAAATGAGTTTAATTGTCTTAACTAATAAATAATTACTACATTAATTGTGACATTACAAGAAAATGTTGTATACCCTAAAATTATTCATAACTATTACACTTAGAAGTTCATAGATCGTTAAAGAGGGATGCAATTACATAAAATACAACCAATAAAAAAAATAAGAAACCATCTAGTTTTAGATTTATAGTACACAAACGTATCCAAAAAGTAAGAAACCATTTAGTTTTAAATTTAGAGTCATTACTTTTTTTTTACTATTATAAATAATTTATTTTAAAAAATTATCTTATTTTTTAATTGTATCAATCAACCTATAAATACAAACATAACATGATTTGTTGGCATGAGTACCACATAACAAGATTTCAAGCCTAATATAATCTAAAGAAGAAAAAAATAATATTACTAAATGATATATTTATACTAAGATTATTATTTTTATTTTTTTAATAATTATGCTTAAATCATAAACATTCAATTATTTCTAATACAATGATCTTAATTATGATTTTTTTGGTATTATATATAATAGAATGTGTACATATTTTCATGTATAAATGAATTTTTATATACTTATAAATTTAATAAATTTATTACTTACAGAAAAAATAAGTTATTTATATCATATGGAACAATCATTTTCTACCTGTAAATAAGCTCTCTTAATAAATATTTTACTTTTTTAATATATTTTAATAACTTAAATTTATTAATCTTTAAAAAAATTACTCAATGTTTCAAAACTAGTGACTTCAAATTCGTAATATCATTAAAAAAATTGCAATTTGATATTTAAAAAAAATTAACTACATAAATTATGAAAAAAAACTCTTTTATAGTGTCTATAAAATAAATTTTATCAATAATATTAAATATATTAATTTTTACACCTAACTAATTTAGTAATAGATTTTTTGTCGTAATTAGTAAAACGTATTATTCCAACAATATTTTAAAATAAAATAATTGTTATAATAATATGAATAATAATTAGTACTCAAATATGTTTGTAATTCAAATAATATATAGGAAAAAATGCTAGAAAAGTCTATTTCTTTAGTACGTCGGTGTTATTTAAATCACTTGCTTTTAAAATGTGATATTTATTCATTTTAAATGTACAATTGGTGATTAGTAAAATTAAACTAAGACATTTTATATTAAATAATATAAATTTAAATGTAATCAATTTTTTAGGGTTATTTATGAAAATTCAGATTAAAAAATGAATTGGGAAAAAAACAAAGACCACTTTACGAAGATATTTTTATCCCGAGAACCCCAAACCAACCCAAATCCTAAATTGAATTAACCCCGTGAATCTCCTAATGGTAATCTTAGATATTTGTATCCTAAGAAACTATGTCATATATGTTTATGCGTTTAGAAGATATTTTATTTTAAGATTTATTTAAAATTTTATATATATTTTTTTCTATACTCATATTAATTTTTCATAATTAATAACAAATAACTAGTTAGTTTATTAAATTCATATATCCCTATAATTTATGTTAGACAAGCTTACTTAGTTAATAATAGTTGTATTCGTGTGTTTGATACTGCATGATTCTACTCGATTCTTTTTAACCAATCGATCCAATCACAATTTTGAATATAAAATTTAAAGTGATTAAATAAGAAATAATACTCTGAATTATAGAACTTTAATATTCTTGGTTTTTTTCTTTGAACAACATTTATCCTTTAAATTCAGCTCTCTTCTTATCCATAAATGTCAAATCTCGTATCTTTAAATCTTTGAGAGGTTTATGCTCTGTAAACTCATCCAATGAAGAAATTCCTCAATCAAGTTCAACAAATTTGCCAAAAAACACTACTTAAACTGACCCCAACCCTGTCGATCACGTGAAGCTTGCATTTGCTAAAGCTAAGACGTATAAGAAGTCAGTACAGTCGAGCCCAAAAACTATTAATAATCATAATTCAGACGATGATCGATTCTGATAATAATATGGAGATTGTGGTTATTGATTAAAAATAATATTAGGTTTGTTAGTAAAAATAAGAAATGCTTAATTTAAAAGAAAATTCATGGAAGGTGGCTTACCATATTGTCAAAGATGGAGGTGCCTAATCTTGTTTGAATAATGAATAGGAAAATTAGGTAGCCTAATTTTATTGAATGAAGAAATGTTTGGCATATGAAATGGGAACTTGAAAGCTATAAATATGACTTCATTTCTTCATTGTTGATTATCCCAAAAATAGAGAAAAACTTATATGAAAAGTTTTTGAGTGAGAGAATTTTGTGGGAAAATTCTCTTGGGCTTGTAATTGCTCTTGTTTTTGGGTGTGTGAGAAAATCATTGAGAGTGTGGTTGTAACAATTTTTCACATAGTAAATTTTTTCTCTGGTTGTCTTTTGGCAACGAAAGTGGTTTTTCTCCAATTTGAAGTTTTCACTATAATTTTTATATTATGTATTCTCTATTTTTTTGTTATTTGATATTCTGCTAAGAAGGATCTTAAAAGAAAAAATTTATGATTATACCATTTGATCCAAATTTCCTAATAAATAGGAGTGGTGAGACAGAGTTATTCCTTGATGGTGCTTGTAACGAGACTAAGAATTCCCAAAATTAGTTGAGGTTCATTAGAGAATGCCAATAGGATACGAGTTTAGTATTTTTTTCTTGTATTAAAGTTAGGTTACTCGCAACTCTTCATTGTGTTTATTTTTTTATGGATTGAACTTAGGTTAGTTATTAAAGAGGAAATATATTAAAATGAATAAAATAGCCTTATAAATAAATTTCAAAAAGTATTTATTCTCATAAATTATTAAAAACTAATTAAATAATAAAATTTGTTATTTTTTAATCTTTTTTGTACAATCAAAATGACTAATTAACACCTATTACAACTAAAAGAACCACTTGACACCAAACCTAACACCAAGTGGATTAAAATGGTACTTGGTCACTCTTAATATATAAGGGTATTATAATGAGTACCACTTAGGGTCACAAAATTGCTTGAATCAGTCATATTTGTAGTAATTAATAAAAGATTTAATTTATTTTTAAATAATAATAAAATAAGAATTAAACAAAAATGAAGATATTCAGAGTTCTAACTTAGAAAATAGCATCAATCCTGCAATTGAGTTAAGTTAGAACATTAATCATATATATCCATTTTTAATGATATATAATATCTAAAGTTGAGACACAATTATTCATATTTAATTAGAAGAAATACAAACTAAAATAGAGGAATTAAAAATAAGTATATAAAACATTGCATTTATGTTTCAATTTAGTATTCCAAATAAATAAATAATTTGATTGATTAAAGAAGATGTAATGGATATTAAATGGGTATTTAGCTGTATAATGAACCCTAATAGCTAGTGTTTCCAAAATTCTTTATTCTTTTCTTTCACTCTTTAGCTTCTTGTTCCACAATTTCTTACTGTACTATAGTACTAAATTTCTTCTTTGACCATGCATAATTAATATATTCGTTTCTAGCTTGTTGGGAACTTCCACAACCAACATTAATCCAGCGGCCCTTTTATGGCACAAACAAAAAAACATAATTTTAATTTTTAATCGTCAAACATATCATATATATGTTGGTCACTTAATTTCCGCACAGCCAGTAGTAGTGTATCTCTCTAAGAGATGTATTTTTCAATTTTAAGTAAATTAATTGGTATTATATGGTTTAGAAATGACTTTTTAAATTCACCTATCAAACAAAAAAAAATCCATTTATCACATGTTATTATATTATATTATTAAAATGTTAATTAATTATAGATTAAAAAAACAAAAAAATAAAAAATTATTTAATAATTATTTATTATATCAATTAGTACTATAATTTATATTTAAAATTATATAACTCTCTAATTTCGATAAGTAAAAATTGAGTGTAATTTCATTGTTTATCTGGTTGCAAATAAGAGAGAATGTCTTTTAAGGGTTGTCATGGTTTCTTATATTGCAACCATAACTTTAAGGAAAATGCTTTATATATATCACAGTTGAGACACCAAATCAATACTTGTAACCAAGTAATTGGCCCTATTTTAAGTGGATCTCAATTTTTTTTATTTTGTATCTATATATTAAGGTTTGTTTCAATCAAAACTTACAAATTGGATTGAGATTTCTATTACTCTAACTTTCATCATATTAGGTTATTTTTATCAATGAAAGTATATTTAAATTTCATCAGCTTGACTTATCGTGAATACTAATGAGATCACTAATTGGTAAGGTTGTGACTTGTGGTAGTGCTTTTCCAAGTTTCAAGGTTCAAATCTTATTCCTTGTAGCATTCAAGTGTTTGTTTCTCTTAAATAAGCTTATAATGAATAAATGTCTTTAAATTGTCACCCAATTTTTTTTCCCAAATCGTACAATTTTAATGTGATTTAAACACATGTTGCTTAATAAATTTTGTAGTTCTTACATTTATTCTTTTAGAATTTATTATATTATTCATGCATTTATTGCTTAATAATATGTGATTCGAAATCTATTTACACTATCATTATAATTTTCGATTTAAATAACATGCTATAAATTGGGGGATTAAATACAGTTAAAAATACTAAATAATTGTATTATATTCTATATCTTAAGGAATATATATGATATATTTATATAATAGTTACAAGTAAATTAGATATATCTAAAATAAATTAGATATATATTAACAGATATAATATATATTAACAAATATTCATTAATATATTAATAGATATACATTAACAAATACTATCATATATACATAATTTGAATCTTTATTCTCATAGAATTATTGATTGTTGTTATGCTTAGCACTGAAATAAAATATATATTATAAAAAAAATTAAATATGTACATATATTTTTAAAAATTAAATATATATGTGCTAATAAAAAAATAGATATTAAAATAATACTCTTTGATAACATGTATGAGAATTTACATAAAAAATAATTATATAGGTAAATTAAGTACAGAAGATCGCTAAATCTAATAGCTGTTAGAGTGTGGAAGAGGAGAAGGTAGCAAATTAACTTAATTAATATTACAACTAATATAGCTAGATACGATCGATATATTTTTCCATTAAATGGGTAACATAGATAGAACGTTTAATAACTAAATTATGCGGTTAATTAATTTTGTGGGTAAGGGTAGGTTGGTTATGTTTGATCTTGGAAAGATAGGAAGTTAATTATTGAGCAATAGGGCTTATGAATTTATGAACAAGTACAAATATATCGTAATCTCACTCTTCATTACTTAAGGTACACTTCCAATTTTAAATTAAATTAAATTAAATTAAATTAAATTAAAAGTTGTCTTCATCTTACCTGTTCTTCGAAGACTACTAAAAGGCTTCATCAGTAAGTTGCTATGCAATTTGTAATTTTACTCGAAACTACAAGGATGCATGCTACCTATGCTTTTGGGTTACTATAGGAAAAGAGAGAATTAAAAAAAAAAACATGAGTTAAATTAAATAGTTGTTTATATATTATTTAATGGAAAAATGGTACCACAGGTCCCTCCTTTAACTATAATTTAATTTCGTTCCGTGGGTATAACATTAGATTAACAAGTAAGAAAATTCCATTAATTACCTTTAAAGTATAAGTTTATTATCTTTACAAAATAAATTTATATAACATTTTTTTATAATTTCTCTTAAAAATAACATATTACAACTATACTTTATCCTTATTTAATTATCACACGTAAAATTAAATTTAACAATAATTTGGGGTGAGGAAGTAGTAAGATTGTCTGTAAATATGAAAATTAATTAAGTTTGATTAATCTTGATTATTTAGATTTCATCACCAACTAGAGTTTTGATATTATGTATGTTTGTAGAACCATTCTTATGTTAAGATAATAATGTCCTGCATTGATTAAGTATAATATTATGGTAGAGTTTATAAGGATTATGAGTATTTTCACTTATTGAATTAACTTTTTGGGATTGAAAAGCTCATAGTTGATTGTTGTAAATAAAGCATACCAATTTATCACAAGGTTTGGTTTTGATACCTTCTTCCCCATTTCTTTTCCAAGGGTTTGCCAATGCAAATTGGGAAAGTTGTCTTGATGATAGAAGATCCATGTCTACCATTGTCATTTATTCAAGTGCTAATCCCACTTGTTGGTCATCCAAGAAGCGGACAAGTCTCACAATCTAGTAAAGAATCTGAGTATAGGTCCCTAATCAATGCCACCTCTAAGATTATTTGGATCCAAGATTTTTTGTCTAAACTTCATGTGTGTGTGCTCCTTCCCCACCTTTTATTTGGTGCGATAACTTGAGCATAGTGCAGTTAGCTGCTAATCCAATCTTGCACTCTCGGAAGAAACGTGTAGAGTTGGATTTCCTCTTTGTTCATGAGAAGTTTCTAGCTAAACAATTATTGGTTAGCCACATTTCAACCTTGAACAACCTGTGGATATCCTCACAAAGCCTTTGCATGTTGCCTTGTTTTCTCTTATGCATAACAAACTAAGTGTCATGAGCATGCCACTCAGTTTAAGAGGGTGTTGAGAATAAAGATCAAAAGAAACCGACAGGGCTTTTAATTGGTTAGGTTGAAGCCTAATCATAGTAATGCATATGTGGTTGATCAAGCATGTAGTGGCTAGGTTGATGGAATATTGTTGAAGTATTTTAGTTGGTAACAATTGAGAGCCAATGGCTTCTGTATACATTACAGGGCATTTAAGTTGGCTTTCCACCTACTTATAACGCGGTGACCTAAAATTTTAAATTAGTTTAACCTTATAACTGACTTAAAATTCTATATCGATCCTACGTGTCAATTGACTTAAAATTCTAAGTCGATCTTATGTGTCAATTGAATTAAAATTCTAAGTCGATTTTACGTTTCAATCCATTTAAAATGATATAACGTCAACATATTTTTGGTTGTTTTCTGCTAGCTTCCTACACTTTTTAAATCACATAGTAGAAAACAACCATAATATATTTGAAAGGGTTTTTGAAACCTTTTGTTCACTTAAAATTGTATATTAATTACTTAAGAACCAACATATAACAAAAATAACTTACATACAATGCATATATACAAATTTAACTTAATTATAATATTACTAAATATTATAATCAAATAAACATATGTATGGTATATTACATTATATATATATATATATATATATATATCCATTACTATATGTTTTATTATTTATGAGATAAGAGCATAATAATAAGATACTTATGTTATTATATATAATCATATTCTTATTTTGATTCTTCTTACAACCTTATAATTTGGAGCATGTATTCTGTTAATTTTTCTTATAAATCTTCAAAAATTTGTCTATCATTGTCTGTTTTATTCCAACCAAAGAATTACAGGTATTTAAATTCAAAATAATAATTTAACATCATGAATTCATTAAAAAGTAACTTAATGTTTAAAGATCAGCATAATATACGTTTAACAAGCATATATAAAGCATGTATATCATCATCTCACGATCTTAAATAAAAAGGCTTAAAAGATCGACATAAGTATGTGAAATATTGAATCTAAGATATTTGAGGCAAATAATTTTAAAGTATGATTATAAAACAAATAAGCATATCAAATAACACCTAACAAGTATTACAATTCTAAAAAATGTAAAGGAACAAAAAACTTATTTTATAATTATTCTAAATGTTGAACATATTAACCAAAGAACTACATATATTTAAATTCAAATTATTATTTAACATCATAAATTCATTAAAAATAATTTATACGTTAATAGAGTATATGAGTTAAAGTGATTACATATCTTTAATTGACATGTTGATATATTAGATGATCTCGCTCATAAACTTCATAACAAAGTAACCAGACATAGCTTTATCATCTTGTCATGAAGCCTACCAAAAACAAGTATACATGGTTTATCAATTCAAACATCTTTATTATTAAATATTTTAATTCATTAAATTAATAATAATCATTATTAATATTTACTCATACATACCATAAACTTTATCT
Source organism: Hippophae rhamnoides (assembly GCA_033030585.1). Classification (NCBI taxonomy): domain Eukaryota; kingdom Viridiplantae; phylum Streptophyta; class Magnoliopsida; order Rosales; family Elaeagnaceae; genus Hippophae; species Hippophae rhamnoides. The sequence goes on from CM065429.1 coordinate 74,118,936, forward strand.
CATGTAAGATTCAGTGTTTTTTTAAGGATAATGTCTTTATTCTTATTCCACATCTTCCATGCCATATCAAAGCTTAAAAGATATATTATTTTCATCTTTATTGAATATTACAAGGAATAATCTAAGAAAAATAGATATTTATAAATCTTACATCTCAACAATTATTTTTATGTCTTTATTCAATTATATAAAAGCTGAGTCACATTACTATACATGATTACAATATAGATCAAGGATTACTAGTATCCAATGATCTTAACCTTGTTCAAAATTTAGTGGCCAAAAGATTATCAACTTTCAATTTCTTTAAAGTGTTAATTTTTTATCATATAATTGTTTTCCTCTTATGCTACATTTTGCTCTTAATATTGATTCACAAAAAAATGAATTATAAAACATGCTAAATGTGATATGTGTTTAACTTGAAGTTAATAATAATATATCCTAATATATATATATAATTAATGAGATAATATAAAGATAATCACATACTCTACATAAATAAAAACTATTTATTAATTGAGGACTTAGCTTGTCTACACTTGTCTCACATTGTCAAATTGCCTATTTCTAGCACCATTTTTCTAGAGCCTTCTCTCTTGATTGCTACCCACCCAGCTAGTAGTGCATTTATCGAACCCAAAATTTTTTGGGGTTTGGGTTTGATAGTGTTGTGAGATCATTGTTTGAGTCTGGGTAAACGTGATGGTGAGTAAATTCAAGGATGAGAAGAGATGGTAGATGCGATGAATGTTCATCGCGAAGAACCTCCTTCCCATATGATTTAAACTTCCTCTAAATCTCGCTCAACTGGGTTTGGATTTAGGTGATGGTACATAAGAGAAATTTTTGAAGGTCTCACGACACCTCCTCAATCCTTTGCTCAAATCGGCTTTGAAGGCAAGCCATCACAAGCCATAGGTTTTTTGAGTCATCACTATCATCGCCACTGGTCTGGTTGCCAAACGTTGCCATATATTTACACTTCAAACCAAACTATGATACCAATTTATGATGTAATGCAAAAATCAGAACAAGAACAAGAAAGGTAATTATACTTGTATTGAGATCAAGAACAGCTCTTCGGTTGTTCTCAAGGAGAATTACAAAAGAGCAACTCTTCAGTTGTTCTCAAAGAGGATTACAAGATCACTAAAATGAGGAAAAACTAGTGTGTCCTTAGCTATGGCTATGCTCGGGCTTTTATAGGAATCAATGCTTAATTGTTTCCATGTGTAGAGCCTTACACACTCACACACACATTTACACGCTCTAACTGATTTCCATGTGCCTCATGCATCACCCACACACATGTTGCCACCATGTGCTAGGTTGGTTATTCCATTACAATAGAAAAATAAAAAGGAAATCAATTTAGAAATAAATTGCCATTTCTAACTTTCATATCTACATCAAAAAATCATGTTGGGAAATTAGGTGAATCCAACCATCAGTAAGTCAATTGGACTGCCTCTGAAGTGATTCTATTGAGCAAGAGCACATAGCTATCCTTTGAACGATTCTCACTTCCACGTGCCAGTATCCCCACATCATGTTGATTATTCTCTTGATTACCCTCTATTGTATAGTTCCTTAGTGAGAAAATTTAAAAATTCTCACGTTGATTAGGAATAAAGTTAGGTGTTATATTGTAGGCTATAAATATAGCTCCCTCATCCACTTCTAAAACATTCCAAAAATTTGTAAATATTCCTATCTTTCGTAAGTGTATTTGATTAGCTCAAATTTACCCAATTAGTTGTAATTTTATAATTCATCCATTTAGAGATAGTGAAAGTGGTCAACGACACCTGAGGACCCGAGAAAATAGGTAACATTTATACCGAACCTCTTTAAATTTATAGTATTTTTATTTTTCTACTTTAATAAATGCTTTGGTTTCTTTTAGCATTGTATTCCAATAGCATTATTTTGTTGGGTTAATTTGAGTTCTATTTATTTAAATCATAAGTAAATAGTAACTACTTAGAATATGAAAAATATATCGGATTTTCCTAACAATTGGTATTAAAGTTGAAGGTTTCTACCTAAGCATTTGTTTGCTATTGGAATATAATTGCTAGTTGTTGTAATCTAAAAATATGACAAAATAAAAGTCCTCCTCAAACAAAGGCCAACCATCCACGTCAGCCAAAACAATGGTTATGAATGCAAGGTTCAATATGGAGAAGTTTGATGGAATTGGTCATTTTGGCATGTGGCAAGATGAAGTTATATATGCTCTATTTCAACAAGGTCTAGACATCGCCATTGAATAAGAGAAAGCAGATGAGGTCGAGTGAAAAAATATCAATTGATTGGCATATGTTATAATCCATTTGTGTCTCTTAAGAGAAGAAAAGTACACGTTTATGAAGGAGACATCTGAAAGTAAGTTGTGGAAGGAATTGGAGAACAAGTTTATGAAGAAGGGCAGACATAATCAACTCTATTTGAAGAAGAAGTTGTTTCGTTCCAGGTACCATAATAAACAACCACATTATTGCTTTTAATTGATTAGTAATAGATTTGTTAAATATAGATGAAACTTTTAAAGATGAAGATTTAGCCTTGATGTTGTTAGCCTCTCTTCCTAATGAGTTTGACCACCTTATTATGAGCTTACTCATTGGGAAAGATAAATTTTCTTTTGAGGAATTGCACTACTTTGGATAGTTATGAAAAAAGAAAGCAAGAATGAAGAAGCAGAGACATTGTTTGTAAGAGGGCATCCGCAAACTCAACATAAAGGAATGAGAGGTAGATCTCATTCAAAAGGAAGGCTTGATAAATATTAATGTGCATTTTATCATGAAAAAGGCCATTGGAAGAAAAATTTTCCGAAGTTGCAGAAGAAAGGAAAATTTACCCCGTCTGATACATGTGTAGCTAAAAGTAATTCAAATTTAAATTTTTCATTGGTTGGTTCATCAATAGCATCTCATCTTGGTGATTGGATGTTTGATTCAGCGTGTACTTTCCATATATCTCCTAATAAGGAGTAGTTCTTTAGCTTTAAAGAACTAGACAATGGAGTTGTTTTAATGGGTAATGATTATGCATGCAAATTTTTGGGGATCAGTATAATTCGTTTGAAGAATCAAGATGGTTCAACTAGAGTCTTAAAAGATATTCATTATGTCCCAGATATGAAGAAGAATTTCATTGTTGTGGGAGTCTTAGAATCAAAAGAATTCATTATGACCATGCAAAATGGGACATTGAAGGTTACTTCTGGAGCACTTGTGGCGATGAAAGATGTTCGAAAGAATAATTTGTACTACTACCTTGGTAGTACAGTTATTGGGATAGCACTAACACTAGTTTTGAAGGAAGAAAAAGATTCAGAAACTACCAAGTTGTGGAATATGCGTTTGGGACATGGTGAAAAATATTTACAGATTCTTGTAAAACAAGGCTTGTTAAAAGGTATGAAAACTGACAAGTTGGAATTCTGTGAGCATTGTGTATTGGGGAAGCAGAAAAGAGTAAGCTTTGGCACTACACTCCATAATACAAAAGGTATTTTGGATTACATCAATATTGATGTATGGGGGCAAACAAGAACTCCATCCATGAATGGCAAACATTATTATGTCACTTTTGTTGATGACTTCTCCAGAAGAGTTTGAGTGTATCTCATGAAGAAGAAGAATGAAGTGTTGAGAATTTTTCTCAAATGGAAGAACATAATCGAGACTCTGACTGGTAGAAAGATCAAACATTTGTGGTCAACACTTCACTATTCAAAAAGCACTACAATAGAACGGAGTTACAAAACGTATGAATCGGACTTTGTTGGAGAAGATTTAGTGTATATTGTCAAATGATGGGCTAGGCAAGTAGTATTGGGTTGAGGCTATGATGTATGCATGTCATCTTGTCAACCGTTTACCATCGTCTACTCTTGAAGGCAAAATGCCTATGGAGGTATGGTCTGAAAAACCAGCTAGAGATTATGATTTCTTACATGTGTTTGGTTCTATTGCATACTATCATGTAATGGAATCAAAGTTGGATCCAAGAGCCAAGAAAGCTTTTTTTTTGGGATCCTCTTTGGTTCTAAGGGATATTGATTGTGGTGCCTTGAAACGAAAAATATAATCTTTAGTAGAGATGTTACCTTTGATGAATCTACCTTGTTAGAAAAGGTAACTGAGAAGATTGATGGAACTTTGCAGCATGTGGAGCAAACTCTGAAACATGTGGAGTTTGAAAGCAAAAATGTTAATCCAATTGGTGGAGATAAGACAGATATTGATCATTCATTGGTAGAAGATGAATAAGATGAATAAGAGGTTTTAACCCAAGAACCTCCACAGAAACAAGAAGAAATTGTAGTTGATAGGCCACAGAAACGATATAAAGATATGAAAGATCTACCTACTCAGTTTAAGAATATGGTGGCTTGTGCACTTTCAATTGTGCATGATGATGTTCTTTCCATATATAAAGAAGCATTGAGAAGCCCTGAAGTTAAAAGATGGAAGGAAGCCATGGACGAAAAACCTATGTCCCTTTAGAAGAATAAGACATGGAAGTTGACACAACTACCTAAAGGCAAGAAGGCAATTGGTTGCAAATGGGTATATGCAAAGAAAGAAGGATTTCCTAACATAGATGGTGTTCCCAACAAGGCAAGGTTGTTGGGTAAAGGCTACGCTCAAAAGTAGGTAATGGATTATAATGAAGTATTTTCACCAGTTGTAAAGCATTCCTCAATTAGTATTTTGTTGGCCTTAGTAGCACATTTGGATTTGGAACTAGTTCAACTTGATGTGAAAACCGGGTTTCTACACAGTTACTTGGAAGAGAAAATCTATATGTCTTAGCGAAAAGGGTTTAATGTTACTGGTAAAGAGAATTGGGTTTGAAATATGAACAAATCGTTATATGGATGGAATCAATCTCTAAGGCAGTGGTACAAATGATTTGATCAGTTCATGTTACATAAGAAGTATACTAGAAGTACACATGATCATTGTGTATATTTTTACAAGCTACAAGATGAGTCTTCTATCTATATCCTATTGTACATCGATGATATGTTAATTACAACGAAGAGTCAAGTAAAAATTAAGAAGTTGAAGGTTCAAATAAGTCAGGAGTTTGAGATGAAAGATCTAGGAGAAGCCAAGAAGATTCTCGGCATGGAGATAATTAGAGACATGAAGAAAGAGAAACTTAGTTTGACCCAAAGTCAATATTTGAAAAAAGGTACTACAACGTTTTGGTATGAATGAACAGTCAAAACTTGTAAGCACTTGATGGGTGCTTAAAAAGCACTAAAATTACTATGATTAAATGCACTTCAATTAATTAAATAGATTTATATTTATATGATTTTATCATATTTTTACATAAATTTATCTTTTCGGAATCATAGATATTTTTATTGTTTTTCATGTATTTTCATTCAAAAATAACTTAAAGACCCGAAGAAAAATATTGGAGAAAATACATCACAAATATGTTGAGAAAAAAATGAGTAAAAGTCAAAAAGATGGAAAAATTGGTCAAAAAGATAAAAAATGCCAAGATTCAACGTGTAACCGTCCATTCACGCTGAAAGTCTTCCACGCACCAACACATGCCCGCGCCAATTCTTGTCCGCACGAACGCTCGTGCTTGCACCCATCATGCAAACGTCCAGGACATGCTCGCAGCAACAAGCACACTCCCACATATAACGAACACATACCATGTTGATTTCTATGTGTGCTAGCACATGCCCTCGTCGTGTCTCTCGCACGCCAACACACACTTGATCCATATCCTGTGAATGCCAAACACCCGTCTTTCGCAAATCTCTCACCCCACACGCATACCAGCATGTTCAAACGCGTCCAAAATCAATTTTTGAAATATGTTTCCACCTTTTTGGCATTTTCCTCACCTATAAAAGGATGATTTCCCCCATTGTAAAAACACATAATTTTCTCAACTCTTTCTCTCTCGAACTTTTTCTCTTTAGAAATTTGTTTTTTAGTTTTAAAGTTCTTCTCTTTTTTAGAAGAACTAGTTATGCTTTTATAGATTTTTAGTTTTTGATTCAATAAACAAAATTGCAAATCTATTTGGGGGTTTTCCAACAACAAAATTAACATCAAAGTTTTGTAAGGATTCTTTTGAGGTATAATTTTAAAATAAATTCTTTACAGTTATTTTATATGTTTTATTCTTATATATTATATTTAATTTATCTGTGACTAAATTTAACAAAACTGGTTGTTTATAAATATGATATAATAATAACGTTGTTATGCTTACGAAATATTAAATAAGTAAAACATCTCTATAAAATAAATTGATTTTATTTTTATTCAAGATTTTATATTAAGAAAGTTAGAGAGAAATATATTATTTTTTATTACAAATTTAAATTTAAAAATTAGATTTTAAGATTTAATTATTTGGTTTGATTTAGAGTGATGTTCTTTTATTTGTTGGTACAATCGCCCGGTAGTTAGAGTAAAATTCTATTTCAAAAGTTTTTTTATAAGAACTATTATTTGAAAATGTATTGACGACATATTTTCAGTAATAGTTTTAAAACTTGAAAGTTAGTATTCAGATAATTAAATTCTTAGATTTAATTTAGACACATTGAATAAAGTTTAATTAACTAACTCCGCCTAAAGTTGTGATTAGATGGTTTGCAATTTTCTTAGAAATAAAAAAATTTAATACTTAATTAATTAATAGGGTTCGTCTAAAGATATTAGTTAATTGATATTAAACAAAAAAATTTGGGCTTCACCTAAGTACACTTTCATACCAAAAAGAGAAAATCAACAAATAACAATTTATATCTTTAATAACCTAAATAATATGAGCAAGCATAATTAATTTAATTATTATATCTTTAAATACTCTACTATTATAAAGGATAAAAAATTTCATTATTGTTTATTGAATCTATAACTATGTTTTTTTTGTTATTAGATTAGGAAACATAAATACCAAAATATAGTGATAGGATGTTTATGATTTAATTTTGTTTTTAAAAGTTTGAATAATAAATTAAAAACCACATATATTTCTTCCTTAGATCGACCTTGGGAGTATACTTGCCATTTTTTTATAAAATGATCCCTACACTTGTGAAGTTTTACAAATATAAAATCAAATTATTTGCAAGATCGGCATTGCCGATCTTATTTCATCAGTACTCCGCTTGTTCCTCATTTCAAGCTTAGTGCTCAATTATCTTCTAAGAATGATGCAGAACGAGAATACATGGCAAATGTACCGTATGCAAAATGTGGTTGGTAGCTTCATGTATGAAATGGTGTGTACGAGACCTGACATTTCACATGCGGTTGGTGTTGTAAATAGGTACATGCATGATTCTAGTATAGGACATTGGTTGGCTGTGAAATGGATTCTACAGTATATTTTAAATACTATAGATGTTGGTTTAGTATTTCAACAGGATAATACTGTTGGTGAATGTGCAGTCGGATATTATGATTTTGACCATGCAAAAGATTTAGATAAGTGTCGGTCAACTACTGGTTATGTGTTTACTCTTACTAGAGCACCATTAAGGTGAAAGTATACCTTGCATTCCACAGTTGCTTTGTCTACTACAGAGGTAGAGTATATGATAGTTACAGAGGCTGTGAAGGAAGCTATTTAGTTACGAGGTTTGCTTGAAGACTTGGGAGTTGGTCAAAAATATATTAAGTTGTTTTGTGACAATTAGAGTGCTATTAATTTAGCAAAGAACCAAGTCTACCATGCACGTGCAAAGCACATTGATGTTTGTTACTATTTTGTGTGAGAGATTATTGAAGAAGATGGAATATTAGTTCAAAAGTTCAATACTATAGATAATCCCGCAGATATGATTACCAAGGTGATAACGGTAATCAAGTTCAAACATTATTTGCACTTGATTAACATTATATAAATTTGAATTGGTAATGACGTCATTAATTTAGATATTGAAGAAATCATTTAAGAATCACTAAGTTGCTAAGATAGAGATTTGTTGTATAGCTCTTTAATGAACAAATTGAAAAAATATCACATTGATTAGGAATGAAGATAGGTGTTATATTTTAGGCTATAAATAAAGCTCTCTCCTCCACTTCTAAAACATCATAAAAAATTTGTAAATATTCCTATCTTTTGTAAGGATATTTGATTAGCTCAAATTTACCCAATTAGTTATAATTTTGTAGTTCATTTATTTGAAGATAGTAAAAGTGATCAATGACGCACGAGAACATAGATAACATTTATACCAAATCTCGTTAAATTTTTAGTATTTTTATTTTTTTACTTTAATATTTACTTTATTTTTTTTACATTATATTTCTAATAGTATTATTTTATCGAGTTAATTTGAGTTTTATTTATTTAAATCAAAAATAAATAATAACTATTTAGAATAAAAAAAATATAATCGATTTTACCATCGATCACCGTCACTACTTTCCCTTAATCTGATAAAATTAGTAGTTCCAAGAAGATCCCATTTGTAGATATTGGGTGTGGTTTTGGAGGTCATTTAATCAGTCTTTGATGACTGGCATCGAGCTTAAGGACAAGGTTGTTGGAAAATTACGTAAATTCTCGATAAGTCAGATTTATGAGAAAACAAGAATAGAAAAATAACACATAAATTTGATAACGGAGTTCGGCCAATCTTGTTTACGTCTCCGAAACTGCTGCAGATCTTTTTATTGAAAGGGGAGAAATTACACAAGTTATTTAAAACACTCACAACTCACAACCTAATTACACTCAAGAATAATTTTATCTCACAAAAGATTTTCTCTCTATTGAAATGAACACATTAGATCATTAATTTATTACAATTACACATCTATTTATAAAAAAATTCACTCCTTAACATAGTCCTTAGATTATTCTTGAATTAAACTTTATATTTTACTCCTTAATTTATTCCTTAATTTAACTCCTTAATTTATTTCTTAATTTAAAGAAATTTATAACGATCTCTGACGAAGTTAACCGAATATGTTAAAGAAAGTATTTCAGCTACGAGGACAACTAATTCATGTCAATATCAAAATATATCAGTGGTTCGGACCAATTCTATGAAATACATACCAAATTATTTTGAAAAAGGACAACTTACGAAGATGTTTTTTCTTGTTCCCTAATCCTCACTTAAAAGAGAAGAATCATCGTCGGCGTGTGATTAGTCAACACTTGCTAGATGAGTATGCTTATGCTTATGCTATAGCAGTTGGTGCGTAAAATTATATAATACACAAAAACGGATGTTGAAGAACTTGTAGAGTGGATGGAGTCTTGTTTAGAGAGTCACCCCATGTTTGAGGCCCTCACATCCGAAGAACTTGAAGCAGATCATGTAGTAAAGCTCTTGAGTACAACAACAGAGGAAGGACAAAAGGTTGCTAGAACTGAGGGACAGACTTTCCAAGCAATCTATAGTCGAATTGCACCATTCTTATGATGTATGAAATCAGTTGGTTAAGTAATGGTTGTTTACCTTGATTTTGTGTTTTATTTTATTTATTTATTTATTTATTTATTTATTTTGTTAAAAGTAATTCTCAGTTCTCTTATGTAAAGAAGACGAAATGAATAGTCACTTTATTTAGATTAAAGTTAAAATATATTTTTTTTTTTTTTGCTAATAGTTTTAAATTATCATATGTACGAGATGTTTTATTAAAAATAAATTTGAACAAATAAAGATAAAACAAGTCTAGAATTTTTTTGGTTTTTGTTTTTTAAAATTTAATTATCAATTTTTATATATAATATATGTGTTAAATTTGAAGATATTAATAATATTTAAAATATTTATGAATTTCGGATCCAAATAAAAATTGAGCCTCATATTAAGGAGAGAGGCGAGAGCAAAAGAGCTTTGATAAAATTGAATTACCTCCAAAAAGGTTCATTAATTTGGAAAAAAAATGGCGACCAATGAAAGAGAAACTAGAAGAAAGAGGATCGCGAGCGCAGGATCGGACCGGCTTGCCCTAATAACTGGTCAGATCCAAAGCCTTCCCCCTCCGTCTCCCTCTGAATCCCATCCTCAAGATCCTCATACCACCTGTAAGTAATCCCCTCTCTCTTTGATTTTCTTTAAGAATTGCCACTTTGTTTCTTGGCATAGCATTGGAGGTGGATTATACATTGTCTGTCTTTTTACTCCAAAAACATGATGACCTTTTTTTTGCTATTTTTCATATTACTTTGTCTAACAAATAAATAATACCTGTGCTTTTGTTTCTTTTTAGGGGAATCAAAGTTTGTTTGGAACCAGAATAATTATATTGGTATTTTGGATGGAAAGAAATGCTAGATACACAAATTTACACACGCCCACACAAACTTAAATTTATCTAGGAAAATAATGAATTACTTATTTATTTTTCAAAATAATTTATATTAATGGTTTGGGTGCAAAAGTGAGCAAATTTATGTGATGTTAGCATTTCTGTTTGAGTGGATAATGGATTTCTATTTAGTGTATTCCTTTGAGTCCTTGCACAGTAGAATAATGGAGCCCAAATCTTATATTAACTTTAAAAGGTATGGTACATTCCATGACTTGTCTTTCATTCAAATTTCGATCAAGATTCTTCGAACTCACTGCTCCTTTGTTGCTGTTTTTGGAGTTTGTATCTTCTTTTTATTGTGAATTGATTAAGTGGGAATTTTGTTTTGTTGGTTAGCAAATACTGATTTTGTTTTTCCGTAGTTTCTTCTCATGAAGGCGATGGGGGATTTGGTTCAGGGTTGGCAAAACACGAATCCAACTCTAATGCTGATCAAGCTAATGATGTTACAATTGGAAGCAGGGAAGGGACTCCTTTGCACATCAGAGACTCTCCTTCCTCAAAAGGCAATGAGATAAGGTCATCTTTGCTTTCATCAGTTGGACAAAATCCATCAATTTCTACTACACAAAGAGGCTTCGCACCGCAGACACAATTATGCAAGTCTTTACCACCAACCGAAATACTATCTGCTATTGCAGTAACAGAGGAGACTCGCCGGCAGTGTTCAATAGCAGTAGCAATCATGATAATTTTATCACATCTAGGCTTTCCAATTTTAAGCAGCAAGGTTATAAAGAGCATTTTATGCTTTAGACCACTCTATCTAGTTTTGCTAACAAATATAACAATCGTGCTTTCTTTGCTCCTTGACAAACAAAGAGATTGCAGAAGAGTTGATATTGGAACAATCCAAAACTCAGCTGAACAAATAGGCAACTTTATAGAGGTACTTTGGTTGGTTTATAAGGTAATTTGTGCTATATTAATGGATTGTTCTATTTATTATGTAATCATAGTATGTGGCCTCTCTTTTTTGCAGCTGTTCTACTAGATTTTTTTTTTTTGGGGGTTTAGTTTATATTATTTTCAAGTCATAATATTTGTGTCAATTGAACTTGAGCCGCATTGCTTTTTTTTTGTGTTGTATTATTTTATGCTCTGGTATTTTGTTTAGCTTCTTTTTTTCTTGAATTTTCCTTCATATATTTGCAAAGGCCACAACTTAATTTTCTCCTTTGACATTGATAAAAATTTGACTGGCATGTAATTCAGCCCACTGCAATTATGAACATTTTGCATAATTTTTTGTTCTATTTAGTAGTTTGTTATCAAAATCCTAGCCTTAGATTTGTTATTTCAGCTTAAGAAAACCATTTTTAGATTAAATCTCTGGATTTATTTTATTTTTAAAATTTTTCTTTTTTGGGGGAAGTTACAGCAAACATTTCTGACACTGCAAACATACCATCAGTTTTGAAAAGCATGCAACTACAAGTTTGCCATATTACATTATCATCTTCTATCATGTTATCCTCCAATAGCTAATAATATAAATAAATAAGTGGAATGTTAAAGGACATAAATTTATACCAGTATTTTTCATGTTGTGATATATGTTAATATCATTTAAAAAAATTGAATCATTTATTTTAATTTCCAAAATAATTTTAACTTATGACACAACATAAGAGGTGTAGGTGCAAATTTTAAAAAATTATTCTTTAGCCATGGAAAAAGATGATATGCTGGTTCAGGCTAAAACAAAGAAAATAATAGAGGTGAACGGGGGTTAATAAAGTGATGTGTTGTTTTGCTATTAGAATGATAAAAATACATAAAGAAAAATACATAAAATAATAAATATTTTTATAAAGATAAAATTATTAATTAAATTATCGTTATATATTTTATTGAATGTTAAGATTAGTAGAATATTAATTTAAAAATATAGATCTAAAATGATACATTTTATTTAATAAAGATGTTTTTAAATTATAGAATTTATGTGATTGTACTGAACTCCCTTAATTAGTTAAATCTAAATGATATTTATATAAAAAAAATTAAACTTAAGTAGCATACTAAATAATAATAATGTTACGAAAAGTTTACAATATAATCAAATAAATAAATTATTTTAAATTTGATACTTAAACATAGTTAGTGATACAATAGCGAATAAAAAGTAAGTACAAAAAATAAAAAATTACAAAGAGTTTAAGGTGAAAATAACATATCATAATCGTGATCTAAGAGAAAAATTATATGTCTATCAGATCACTTAATTTATTCATTGTGAAAATTAAATATTCAAATATAAATACGGTTTTATACTACCCTTATAAAGATAATGTTTTAATATATTTTATTTAGGAATCTTTACTCTATTTCACATCCTTCAAAATTAACGTGTATGGATTCTAACCAACTTTTCAATTAGTTACTCATCAATTAAACATGTTTATGTAATAACCTACAAAAATGATACCATAAAAACAAAAATGTCTTTATATGTTATAGATGTATTTCAATCATGAACAAATTTTAATCCTAATTCTAAATATATCAATAATCATGAAACTAAGAATTTTAGAACAAATGATTTAGTTCAAGATCAATATAATAGCTCCTTTAAATTTTAATAATCAATTCAATAAATCTTGATTATACATGAAGAATTGATACAAGTATGAAAAGATCCTAAAAAGAAGCTACATGATCATAAAAAATTATATGCTTGTGAGTTATATGGTTGTATGGTGTGTCAAACAATGCACCCTAGGTTTATATCTATAGAAAAGCTTTAAATCTTACACCGTGGAAAAGGCAATCATATTCCAAATATGATTAATAATGCTCGTTACGTAATTATCATTATTATTGTCATATCTTTCTCGTCTAACATCCTATTGAAGCAAATCAAAATGTATTGTAAATGAGAGTTAATGGGCTATAATTTTACTAAAATATAATATCTCCAATTTGTTGATTCCTAGGAGAAAATTTTCTCACAATATGTACTAAAAAATGAGATTTTAGGCAATATTTTAGCAATGATAATAGTTGTGCAACATAATCGTAAATAAATTAATGTAATTCTAAATGTAATATTATAGAAATTATATCTGAAGTACAATTATTTAAAACTTGTATTTTTTCAACTTTATTTGAAGAACGTGATAACAAGTTTAAAAACTAGTTTATAAATAAATATTTTTTCTATAAAATTAGTCAACACTTATAATACTTTATACTAATAATTGACTTCACTCCACTAATTTATTTAAATAAATAAAAAACATCAAATCTTTAATGTTCTTGATTTTGTAGTTCATTGGTGGACTTTAGTCAACATTAGTGTCATCCACCGTTAAAGAAATTAAATACAATTATAGATAATTTAGAGAGTAAAACTTTGTTTGTTTCTACTATTTATTCATAGTCTTATTCCTACTCTATTCTACTCAAAATGTACAATAATTGTTGCCTAAATTTCTATGGGTCTCACCAGTGTAAATAAAGAGCCAACGTTCAAGTGGGTAGAGATGTACATGGTATAGCTTAGGACGATTTTTGATATAACTTCCCCAAATTGAATAATAAAATCTTTACTCAAAATCATTCAAAAATTGTGACGATTTAGAGACGGTTTTTTACTCGCGGGTAATGGTTCGGAACAGTTATTAAAAATATTCGAAAAAAATAATTTTTCTAAACTTTTTAAAAAATTTCTTACTGAACCCTAATTATTAATTAATATATAATTTAAATTAATAAATATGTAAATTAATTAAATAAATATAATTAATTTCAAGTACAAACATATATAGTTATCAATATAATTGTATCCAAATTATACCCGTTGTTTCATGTTCGATTTTTATCCAAAATCGTACCCATCTTCGAAATTTATCGAATAAAAACTGAACTAACGGTTCAAATAACCGAACAAGCATTTTTTCCATTCCTACAAGTGAGTGTGCAATACAATTATAATTACTCATTTGGAGTAGTAGGAATTAAGTTAATTCTTTATGGAGTTTCTAAAATTATTTTGTGATCATATTTGTGGATTTTGTGTATTGGGTTTGGCAACGTATTATTAGTGCGACCGTTTTGAGTTTTGAAAAGCTATTGTATTTGATGGGGTAAATTGCACTTGAAAAATGTTATTTTCATAAATAAAACTCATTAATCACCTTGCCTATTATTTTAGTTATTTTACTTTCTATTTTTTTCTCGCATCTTTGTTATTTTGGGGAGATTTTTGCTTATCAAATATCCATCGATCCTTGATATAATCATGTTCAAATTATTTGCACCTAAGTTTCTTTCTAACAATGACCCTAAGAGAAAAAAATACAAAATACAAAAAATTGTAAAATTAAAATGATGATAACAATTGAGAATAAGATGATTCAATAAGCCATTAAAGAAGTTAAAGATAATATTCAAAGATATAAATCCTAAGATTTTTTCATAAATAATTTTCTTAATTTATTACTTGTCATGAATAATTAATTTTATAATTGATTTTGAGTAATTTTAAAGTCCTAGATATGGATTGCAATATTTAATAAGATCTACAATATTCTATTTAACTATTCTTTTGATGATATATTAATTCTCAATATTAATAATTATATGAAATTATTTGATTATTTAAGTGTACATTTAAATAATCAAATTAGTTCATCGTTAATCAATTTAGTTGATTGGGTATGTAATCTCTTGATCGATTTAAATAATTATTGACAAATTACTTGCCATGAGAATTAGTACTTAAGAGGTTGTCTTTTAAAAAGAGTTGGATTAAGAGGTTTTTTAATTCAACAAATCACCTAAGAATAGGTGAAGATTTTTGCTTTTGTGAATTTCTTTAAGTTTGTATAATTAAAGAATAAAATAATATGATATGCTTTTATTGATTTGCAATACATGCTAGTAGTGGTGAATGATCATGCAATCATTCTTTCATTTGAATCTTTATTATAATTTTTATATTTTATTTCTATTTCAATTAATATTTAGTTGTTAAATTTAATTTTCAATTTATAAAATAAAACCTCATTTTAATAAATAGGAGTTAGTTTCCAAAATCATACGTGGGAAAGGCCTTTACCTACTATATACTAAATAAAGATATCTTAAGCAATTTAAAGTAATATATAAGTTGAATGTTCATCTTAATATACATCAATTTTTGGCACTATTATCGGGAATCGAACCCAGGTTACCCACGTGACAGGTGGGAATACTTACCAAAGCATAGAGCTTTTTATCATAGGTTGGGTAATTAAGGGTTACTCTGTTGAGTTTCTCACTAAAGTAGGCAATAGGTCTCTATTCTAACATCAAAACAACTATTATACTTATACAGGAAGCATTACATTTAACCTCAAATGTTTTACAAAAATCAAGCAAATCTAAAATATATGCATAACATAATATCTCCTTTATCAATTTAAAAGCCTTTTCGTATTCCTTGCCTCATTGAAACCTAATAGTCTTTTTAATAAATTTAGTTAATAAAGCACCTAGTGTACTAAAACCTTTAACAAATCTACGATAAAAACTAGTCAAACTATGAAATTTCTTACCTTAGTCACGAAATTAGGTATAGATCATTCCCTAATTGCCTTCACTTTTTCTTCATCTACCTCTATTCCTTTAGAACTAACAATATATCCAGGAAAAAGTAACACTTCCATCCTAATTTGATGATATCTACTTTTTAGATCAATTTTACTAAAAATGCAAGAATCATGTTATTATTCATCTAGCATATCATCTAACCTAGGAATATGATGTCTATATTTTATTGTAATGTTATTGATGGCTCGAAAGTCAACACAAATTTGACTTGATCCATCCTTCTTAGGTACAAGAAGCATTGGAACTACATATGGGCTAAAGTTTTCCCTTACTTGACCTTTAGCCAAGTATTCCTCAACCTTCTATAAATCTCCTTTATATCTTCTAGGTTGGTTCTATAGGCTAATTGGTTTGTAAGGGATGCTCCTGGAATGAAATCAATTTTGTGCTTAATCTCTCTAATGGGTGGTACACCATCAGGAATCTCTTCTAAAAATACATCCTCAAATTCATGCAACAAGGAAACAATAGCACTAGGCAAAGAAGAGTTAAGGTTACTAGTAGAAAAATTAGCCTCCTTGTACAAAAATAAAAATATAGACTGTTGTGCAAAAATATCTCTCTTGACCTCATGTTCACTCTTTTCTTTTCTCTCACACTTCTCTCTTTCTTTCTTTTCTTTTTTGCTCATTTCTTTTTTTGTTACTCTACTTGCCTTTTTTCTTTTTCTCTCTCTTTTCTTTTTCTTCACTCCTCTCTCCCATTTTTTCTTTTCCTTTATTCTCTTTTTCTTTTATCATTTTCAATTGGTCTTCATAGACTTATTTCGAGTAAGGGATATGAGTGTAATATTCCTATCGTCTTTCAAGAAAGAGTACTTATTCTGATACCCATCATACATAGCCCTTTCAATCATATTTCTATAGCCTACCTAATAAGATATGCTTCGCTTGCATCAGGACCACATTGCAAAACACTTCATCTTTGTATTTTCTAATAGAAAATCATATTAGTACTTGCCTATTCACCCATACTTTCACACTATCATTCAGCCATTATAACTTGTAAAGTTAAGGATGTTTGATCATAGGCAATCCTAGCTTCTCAACCAGGGTAGTAATAGCGAGGTTAGTACAACTTTCTCTGCCAATAATGAAATTGAAAACCTTATTGTTCACATGGAAAATCATATGAAAAATATTTTCTCCATATTGTTCCATGTAATCCACCTTAATTTGAATACTCAAAGACCTTCTTGTCACAAGTGCTTCTCCATCCAAAACAATTATTTCATCATCACTAGCACCCTCTAGTGGTGGTATTTCTTCATCTTTACTTTCATCATCAGTTCCCACCTCCATGTTTGCTTGTGTGATCATTGCTTTTTTGTTTGGAGATTGAAAGGCTATATGACACCTACCAAGAAAATGAAAATATTTAATATCATGGTTAAGGGTTGGGATTTCAATTTGATTTCTAGGGCGTAGTAGGGTTCAATTTTGATGTGGTAGGACTTGATTTTAGTGGTAGGGTCTGATTACTTCTTTTTATTAGTTACTTTTCCATTTTAATTTCCATATAGACCATATCCTCCAACGCTACATAATGATGGAATTCTACAACATTGGTAATGTTCAAATTCAACCCACTCAAAAATATAGCCATTATAGCTTCTCTATCTTCCTCTACATTGGTCGTAATCATTTCCACTTTCATTTCTTTGTAATATTCATCTACTAACTAAAATCCTTGATTAACTCTTTGTAATAATAACTAGAAATAAATCTTTCTCTTATAATGACCTTCATATCTTCCAATTATCAATAAGTCTTTCATGGTTTCTTCTCCTACTAATTACTAATTAATTTTACCAATTTAATGCATAATTAGAATATTCTATGATAACAAGTTTTACCTTCTTCTCTTCAAAGTAGTTATGGCATTCAAAGATATGCTCCACCTTTTTTCTACCAACCATCATCTTTAGGCTCTTCCTCTACAAAAGCTTGCCTATCTATCCCCCTAACATTTGGGACCCCTTATATTGCTCCTTGTTGTAAGGTGACTATTGTAGCTTCCTACCTCTCTATTCTCTCATTCATGTCCACCATTATTTCATTCATCCTTTGAAAGGATGAATACAAGGCCCTTATTATGAATATTGCATCCTATCTTTCTTTGGGAAGGTTTATGTTGGACATTGGGTAATAACTAACACAAGCATAATGCTAGTAATAAAAGTAATTAATTCTTCTCACCTTCCTTTCATGTTTAATACTTTATTGATTGCTCAAGTGATCTAAACTCCATAGTAAAACAAATCTTTCAGGTATTCCAAACAATTGTAGAATTCTTTATCACCAAGGGTAGTTCACAATATCCAAAAGAGTCAAAGCATAATAGAATAAAATCAAAGTATTTAGAAATCTTAAAACTATAATAAGCACGAATTGGAACAAAAGGGAAATAGCAAGTCAATATAAGAAGTATATTCATTGCTCAAGAAAAATTGAAGTATACTAATGATGAATAACAATAATAAAGTAAAATTTATTGGATTTAAAATTCTTGAAAGTATTTAATTATAGCATATATATATTCCACTCTCTTTTTTATATATTCAACCTCCTTTTTTTAATAGTATCTCGCCTTTTTTTGCTTTCTCTTTTTTCTATATAATTATGCTAATAAACCAAGAAAAAATTAACTTGAAAATTACGCTATGAATTTGAGAAATAAATGCATAAATAACACAGATATTCAAAACTATCATAGATATTATGATTCATATTCTAGGAGTTTACAATTCAAAACTTCATGAAAAATTTCCATAAAAATGAACAGTAACAAGAAAACAAATGTGAGAATTTTTTTATATTTAACACATAAAATATCAATAACAACACAAAGATTATAAGACAATATCTAGAAATAAAATTACTGCAAAAATTGAAGTCTTATACAAATAATTTTTAGAAAATTGAACAAAAATATACCGTGAAAATATTGAAACAAGAAACAAGCTGAAAATTATAGAAATTGAAATTTTCATAGAGAATGAACAACACAGATAAGAGAACGAAAATAGTTGGATAAGAGTCTACAAAATTTATAACCTAGGGCTCTGATACCAAATAATACGAGGTGGCTTACCATAAGTACGATCGACTAAAAGTGGCTCTGTTGACCAAGAAGTGGCTGACCAGAAGTACCATTGTCGAAGTGATAACGTCGTCCAGGAAATGGATGGCTAAGAGTATGGCCAGTTGGGGAGGTTCTAAGAAGATTTTTTTGGCCAGATCAAGTTAAGCTATGGCCAAGAAATTGTTCCAAATCCATGTTTCATTTTATGCTAGTACATCCTTTCACATTTGCATGTCAACTCAAAGGTTTACGAGTTTCCAAAGATATGGTGCGATGGTCAAGTCCAAAAATATTGTTACAAGTACAAATAAGATAAATTGTATAAAGTAATACAAAACCAAGGCCATAGAGCCTTGTCCGTTGTCTTTCTAGACTGTGCTACAATATATGTCCTCCGAGAGAACATACACTCATTAGGACACATCTCAACACATCATTATTCATCAACTACCTTATTAAAGATTCAACTACCTATCTACATTCTGGAAAAAGTCCAAACACAAACCAAGTGTATTATTTATCAAAGTATACCTGGGTACTAGTCCTACCAAAATTTGAGGTGATCAAAATATGATCTCCTATTCCTGGACTTTGTAAAGGTGTCCAGCTTTCTATATCTCTATGTAACTTCATTCCAAAGAGAAATAAGAGTACATGAGTTTAGAAAAAAGTTATGAAAAATATTCCAAGTTTTATAGAGTAAGGATACCCACGAGAAAAATATCATGGATGGACGTTTATGCAAATCCTTCTATAAAGAAGGAAGTTGTCTCATTGATGGATCCTACCAATATCCTAGAATTTTCTTCGTAGACATAGCCAAAAAAGATTTCATTTAAATACCAAACCCATCAATCAATTTGGACTTCCTCATTGGAACTCGCTAATGGAAGGAATGAACCAATCGAGAATGGATTAACTATGATGTCACCACTCAAGATG
Organism: Hippophae rhamnoides; assembly: GCA_033030585.1. Classification (NCBI taxonomy): domain Eukaryota; kingdom Viridiplantae; phylum Streptophyta; class Magnoliopsida; order Rosales; family Elaeagnaceae; genus Hippophae; species Hippophae rhamnoides. Next base: position 74,138,912 of record CM065429.1, read on the forward strand.
TAACCGACCAGGATGTTACTATTCAGAACATCACCAGCTAGGACTTGGTTGGCCAGAACTTCGGTGGCTAGGATGTGGTTGGCCAAAACTTTGATGGCCATGTCCTAGTTGGCTAGAACTTCGATGGTGGGGACCTAGTTGACCATAACTTCGATGGTTAGGACTTGGTTGGCTAAAACTTCATTGCCCACGACTTCGTTGGCTAGAATGTTGTTAGCCACCACTTCATTTGCCAAGACTTTGTTGGCTAGAACTACATTTGTGAAGACTTTGCTAGCTAGAGGGGCTACCAGCCATAGAATTATTGCCTAGAAGATTTCCATCTAGATGAAGAATAATTATCCTAAACTATATGAAGAAAAGTAAACGAAGAAAAATCAATTGTCAAGATCGCTTAAGCTAATCCTACAAGGATTAGAATTAGGATTTGAATTTTGAGCTTCTCACAAAAATAAGCAAAGGTTTGACTTTCTTGGTAAAAATGTTGACTTCAACATAACTTTCTAATAGGAAGTTCGATTGAAAGTCTTAAGACATCGCCACATCAGAATGTCGTCGTGCACATTTCAAATGGTTAGACATGGTGTAAAATTTTCTTCCTAGATGGGTAAAAAAATCACTTAGGCGTAAGTTCAAAATCATTGACGAAATTAGAAGAAATATTTAATATAAGTATTAACATAAATTATAATTAGAACTTCTAACCTAAAGGTTAGAAAGTACAGGGGATTGATGTTGAATGTAATTTTGTACACCCCATACATTAGTCAAAAAGTGCTTGTAATCAACAAATGGTCTTATAAGTCAAAGCTCAATAAATGTTCAATCATTGTACAAGCATAAAAGTAATATAATTATCTTAAATTATAGGAAACTAATAATTATTCTTTACTTATCTTAAATAGATAAAGACACGAAGATTATCATTATCTATTTGAATGGATAATTTAATAGAAAATAAAATATAAATGATGAATCTTTACAGCAAATAACTATCTACAATACTACAACAACTTAATACTAATAATCAGACATGAAAACAACTTAATACTAATAATCAAACATGAATAAATTATTAGGTTTATTTTTTCTCTTATATATAATCATGTATAACATAGTATTGAATCTTAAAACAAAATCATAATATCATACTTTTCATAACAACTAATCACGCTTTTTTTATATAATTATTATAACGATATTAAGATTTACTCTATTTTACATTTTAAAGTTATTTACTTAAATGTCAGTTTGGCTGTAAATCTAATTGTTTGTTAATTTTACGTATAGAATAATTATATAAGATATTGACAAAAATCAATATAAAAAATTTGTAATACTAGAAGCTATCTGTTACATTAACACATTAAACTGTTAATTTTTTTTTAAAAAAAAAAGAATAGAAATTAACGTGTTAATTTTTAAATACCTAAAACTTCACTTAACTACCATTCTAATTAAAGTTATTATCTTTGACGTTTAAATTGTTTTCTTTCCTCACTTCCCACTAACTTTCATGATGATTAGCTCTGTTTTATTATTATATCCATAGTACACAATTCACTCGCCCGAAACAATGTTATAATAATAATTTTTGTAGGATCATAGTTTAGTTATTATTAGCTTTTGGATAAAAATATGTCTTAAATCGAAGTTTTTTAAAAACGCAAAATACTTGTCAAGCCAATCAAGCAATTTAGAGTTGTTTTATTCGGTTAAAGTTCCAATACACGCACGCGATATCAGTTATCTATATATGTTTATTTATTAAAGAAGTAATAACTGGTGTTTTAGTTATCTAGCTTATTATTCATAATATACACTACACAACTCATTAATTATATTATTTTAAAAAACAAATTGATAATTTTTTTAATAAAATAATATTAATTTTAAATTTTATTAATATAAATTAATTTAATATCAATGAATTATTTTTCTTAATTACGCGTGTATTCATGATAATAATTAAAAATCCAAATCACATATACCATATAATGTAAAAATAAATAAATAATGATACACCCTTTATTCAACAAATATTCATATTTTCAATCATATTTGTATAAAATATTTATCACTATTAATGACATATAATAACATGTTCACCGACGCAATTGGACTGTTGAATATATTTAATTAAGTTATTGTATTCACTTTAATTTCATCCATTTCCAATTTTAGCTCTCTTTTTTTTCAAAGTAGTGAAAAGACTAAGGTATTATTTACAAGCAAATGACAAATGATAAATCATATTGCAACATGCTAATTTGGCTCATTAAGTCATCAATATTAATTTTATTTATAAACTAAAATATTAGCATAAATATTATATTTTATAAAATAAAATAAAAAATAATATCTTTTAATTACAATATTACACGTAATAATATTATTGTAACTATGAAAATATTATAACTAAAATGGTAAAAATGAGCTCCATCCTACTTGTAAGGCTCACTTCTCTATATTTTGTTTTTTTTTCTTTTTTTACTAGGAGATTGACTTAGAACATTAAAATATATACCTCCCATGTGAATATGTGATCGACCCTTAATTCTTTCCAATATAAAACTTTGGTCATCACATTCTTCTTACCATCACCCGCATACACATTTAAGCATAGAGAGCTCAATTCCAACCTTCCTTACGCCTAAGCCACACATAGAGCGAGCATTGTATCAGTTCTGATACAATTTGTATTACTGTCCTATTTTAGCAAGCAATTAGAAAGTTAGGGTTAAATCAAGAAGTCCATTAATGAAGAGTTCTCTTTATACATATATATATATACTTCGATCAAACGGACTCTACTTGACAAGTATATATCATGTATACTTGCCTTTAGATATCAACCATTTATTTATTTAAAAACACAATTTGAAAATCTAATTTGAATTATGCCATCATTATTTAATTAAATATTTTTTTTAATTCATTTATATTGAGATTTGAAGACAAGTATTATGATAACTGTCAAATATATAGGATCAAGTCCAGTTCAAACATACAAGCACTACAATTTTTCATTTTAAATATCAATTATATATTACATAAAAGGCCAACTAATTAATTACCAGTGAGTAGGAGGCAATGGGATTCTATGTCATTCCAGCATTTAGTTAATTGGTAAAGTCAAAGGCATGAATCGCATGATGATAAAAGCACTAGCTACTAGCTAATTAAAACATGATCATGGGTTGAATTTTTTTTTATTTTTTTTAAAGTATAGATGGAATTTATTCTTTTCACTTAAAATATTCTAGACATTCTTTTTAAATGACCGATCACAATACACCCTCTCTCGTTATATTGCTTGATCAAAAATTACCAAAATTATGAATAAATTAACACTTCAACCTAATTTACCTCATTCAATGTTGATCTAATGAATTTATGGGCTAAAATACTCACTTCATGAGCAATTTATTTAACAAAAAGTTTTGTTAATAATAGCATTTTTATAATTGCAATAATATTATTATAAAAATTCATAATTAAAATATATTATTTTTAATTATTTTATAAAAATATATTCTTTTTAATTATTTTATAAAAATATAACTAAAATGTAACATTTATATTAAATTTTTTGATTTAAATCAGAATTATAAATATTTCTTATCTTTTATAATGATAAATAAACCAACTCACAAGTTGTTCATCCACGACTCATTTAAAAGTGAATTAAGATAAACTTAATTCACATAAAATTTAAACCATATATGTTGAGTTATAACTCACATAAGATGAGTTGAACTTAAGTAAGTTGAATCAATTCAACTCATTTGATACCTCTAACATATTTTATAAGGTGAGTTTAAATATATATTTTTATACTTCGATTACGCATATATAATTGTACTACATAAGTTTGTAAGGTGATTACATAGTATGTAATTGTAAGTCCCTCCTAAATTTAAGAGGAAGAAAACACAAATGGTAGGTGCAACCACAAATGGTAGGTACAACCACAATGGTAGGTGCATCTAACATTGATATGAAATTTTGCCTATAAATAGACAATGTCTTTGCCTTAGAGAAACATCAACACAACAAATGTCAAGCAGGTTAAGCAAAGCCAAAGGAACAATTTCCTTTGAAGAAAAATAGTGCTTATGGAGAAAGTGGGAGAGAATATCTTAGAAAAATATTGGGATATTTTTCTGGAAGCGAGTGACAACAAAGGAGTTTGGAAAACACTTCAGGTGACACTATTCGGGTTTATCTTAATTTGTTGTATCGCTTCACTTTGTACCCATTAATCTTATTAGTGGAAGAAATAATTTTGAGTTTGTCCCGTGGACTTAGCCCAAATTAAATTAAAGTGGTGAACCATGTTAAATTTCCTGTCATTATTCTACTGTTGAATTCATTTATCTTTACCCGCGTGTGCCCAACAACTCAGTATCGTACCGGTCTAGTAAAATTCTTAATATGCTTCCGTGGTTGCAGATAGACTGATCTTCCACATCGAAAAGATTTTATTAGGTCCAAGGTGTATTGATTTACGTAAAAGAAACACAGCCGAAAAAAATGTCAAGCCAAAAGTAGATATTGAGAAATTTAATGGCAATAATAATTTCTCTTTATGGCAGCGAGGATGAAAGATATTCTCATTCAATAAGGTCCATAAGGCGTCATTGAAAAGAAAAGAAGGTAAAGCAACCCATCGAGGAACAATGGGAGAAATAGATGAGATTACGGCAAATAAGTACAATCCGCCTAAATCTTCTCGATAGTTGTCTTGCAAAATATTGAATCAAAAATTGCAAGATCAAAAACAATACGTGGAGACTCTAAAAAACGTGTACATGTCAAAGTTAACCTTGCCAATAAATTTTATTTACAAGGAGCTATATTAGATTTAGGAAGGAAGATAATGCGAAAGTATGATGCGGCATGTTAGCAATTTCAACAAAGAAGCTTTCTCACTTAGCAAGATTTAATGTGAGTTTGGCGATGAAGAGAAAGTCATAGATGTTGTCTGCATCACTACCCTCATCATATAATCATATCACAACAACTCGACTTATGCAAAAGACAAGACGGAGTTTGAAGTCAAGGTAGCCTTGTTCTCATATGAGAAACAAAAACAAGGAAAGAGATTTAGAAGACTAGCCCTTATCACAGTAGTCTGTAGGAAAGAGACCTGACAAAGAACAAAAACCTGTATAGCAAGTGCGAGGGCAAATCAAACAAATTTCGCCCAATGTTGAATGCCATCACCTGTAAAGAGGAAGGGCCACATTAATAAATTTTGTCTGTTCAAAAAGGAACAAGAAATGAAATAACAAAGGCAAAGTAACAAAGCAAGGACGACAGCAGCATGATTTAGCAAACAAATACCATACGGTTCAATATCGTTTATGATGAAGATTTTGTCAACCTTGCATCACACGAGACCAACAGGATTGACATGGTGTTATACATACACGCTAAATCGCGTAGAGAATTTTTCTTATCATACACACCGGGAAGTTTTGGTGTTGTTAGAACGGAAATGAAGGCCCACAAAGGTAAGAGGCAGAGAGACGTTTGCTTGGAACAGAGAACTGAATCCGACTCATTTCCTCAAGGATGTCAGCATATTCCGGTATACGCTACCGAATTTGATCTCTCGTGCGCAAACTTGCAAATGAAGGATATCAGAGCTTCTTCATTTATGACAAATGGAAACTTACAAAAGGCTCCTTAGTAGTGGCTGTGAGGTGAAGCATACAACTCGTAAATAATGCAAGCAAAGCTCTTCAACCTGACACATAAAGAATGCCATGTAGAAAGATACAGAAATTTATGGCATAAGAGACTCACTGCGCGGTGAAAAGGTTTGACAAGTCTAGCCAAAAAGAAGATATCATTTGAACATGTTAAGTACATTCGGGAGAAATGTGTTCATCGCCCAGCGTGAAAGCAAAATAGTGGTTGCTTTTAAGAAGCTTCCTCCTTCCGTGAATAATATTTTAGATCCGATTCATTCAAATTTGCGTGGACCAATGCCAAAGTCACTTGCGGTGCTCAATACTTTGTGACTTTCATCGATGATCATTCAAGGAAGACGCGGTATATCTTCTAAAGACAAAGGATCAAAAAGGATGTCTTCAAAGAATTTCACGCTTCGCCTGGAGTATTGCATCGAAAGAAACCGTTGCATCCACGTAAAATGGTGAAGAATACATAGGACCTTTCCATGCTTATTGCAAAAGCATGGTATTCGGTGATCGATGACACCTCCAAAGACACCGCAGCTTGAATGGCTTACCGGTAGGATGAATAGAACTTTGATGAGCAGAGTTAGATGTCTACTCTCACATGCAAAGTTACCTAGAAATTTTTCGGTGAAACCATACTCACACAGCACATGTGTCAATCTTTCACCCTCGTACTCTCTCAAGACGGATGTTCCAAATAAAGCGTCGGAAAGGATGTTTCCTATGATCACCGCGAAGTGTTGATGCAAAGCATTTCGTCATATCCCCAAGGATGAGTAGATCCAAACTTGATGCCAAAACAAGACAAGTATTTCCATTGCCATGGTCAAGATCAATTTGGCTATAGATTTTACGATCCGCTTGCAAAGAGACTTGTCGTGAGCCGTGATGCAGATTTGTCAAGATGAGACCATTGAAGATATTATCAAAATGAAGAAAAGATGTTCCTAATTCCAATGGTGACTCATCAGCATTTGGAATTAATTCCTCCAACATCACAAGACAAGTCGAGATGAAGACCAGTGTTTATCCACCGACAAGATGACAGTTCAGAAGCTGGTTCTCAAGACAGAGAAATGATGATATTCATTATCCAATCAACACACGTGGCTTCTCATGTTCCATCGGTAAGAAGTGATAGAGTGATACGACCTCTATCTCATATCCTCTAGACGAGTATGTAACTTTCACCGACGTGAGCACCCGAGAGTTCATGAAGAGGCCATGACGAATCCAAACAAAAATGGATCAAGCCATGCAAGATGAGATGAAGTCCTTGTACGAGAACAAAACCTTTGAGTTGACGGCTGCCCAAAGTGAAGTTAAGGCCTTGAAAATAAATGGGTGTTCGTGGTGAAGGTTACTAAGAACACAGTCAAATTCACGATACAAAGCGATTGGTTGCTAAGGATTCACCAAAGAAAAGGTATTGACTTTGACGAGATTTTCTCTCTAGTTGTAAAAATGACATCCATCCGTGTCAGGCTAGGTTAGCAAAGCAGTCTTGACTTGGAGGTTGAGCAAATGGATGTCAAACCGCTTTCTTACATGGTGACTTGGAAGAAGAGATATACATGGAGCAACCAGGTTTTCAAGAAAAGGAAAAGAAGATTATGTCTCAAATTGAAGAAAAGTCTCTACGGCTTAAAACAGTACAAAGACAATGGTACAAGAAGTTTGAGTTATTGGAGCAGCTACAAAAAGACTACTGCACTACTGTATTTTTGTGCGTAAATTGTCTAATGATGATTTTATTATTCTTTGCTCTACATGGATGATATGTTGATTTTTGGCGAAATATTTCCGAATCAACAACTTGAAAAACACATTTGAGAGTAAGTATTTTTCCATGAAAGACTTAGGATCAACAAAATGATTCTTAGCATGACTATTATTAGAGCATGAGGTGCTAAGAAATTACGGATTGTCACAGAAAGTACATTGAGAAAGTACTTCAAAGATTTCATATGAATAAGGCTAAAGCCGATTAGTTTTCCTTTTGCTAATCACTTTAAGCTAACTTCTACAGCGAGCCCTCTACGTATTAAAGAGAAGGAAGAGATGGAAGAGGTTCCATATGCTTCAACAGTTGGAAGTGTAACGTATGCCACGGTTCACAGGACGCCGACATCACTAATGCAATTGAATTTGAGCAGATTCCTTTCAAACCTGAAAGGAACATCGGGTCACAGTGAAATGGATTTTCAAGTATCTTCGAGGTTCTTCCAAAATATGCCTATGTTTTGGAAATGATAAACTTGTGTTAGTTGGATACACAGATATACGGTCAGATGTGATTCCGTAAAATCCATTTCAGGTTACCTAATTACATTTGTGTGAGTCACACGGCAATCAAAGTTACAAAAATGTGTTGCATTGTCCACTACCGAAGCAGAGTTTATTAGCAAAGAACGTAAATCATGTAAAGAGTATACATGGATGAAAAAGTTCTTGAAAGAACTCGTTGCAAAAGACAATATCGCTTATTTTGATGAAGAGTTATCCATCTTGGAAAGAATGCCTCCTTTCATTCGAGATCAAAACATATTGATGTGAGATATCACCGGATTAGGGATGTAAATGGAGAAGTTAAGCTATTACAACTTAAGAAGATCCATATAGAAGAAAATGGATCGATACGTTAACAAAAATTCTCCCGAGACAAAATTTTGAATACTATCGCTAGTTAGCTGATCGCTGTTATAGCCCTCTATGTAGTCGGGAGGGAGAGATTTGTAAGTCCCTCCTACATTTAAGAGGAACAAAACACAAATGGTAGGTGCAACCATAAATGGTAGGTACAACCACAAATGGTAAGTACAACCACAATGGTAGGTGCATCTAACATTGATATGCAATTTTTCCTATAAATAGCAATGTCTTTGCCTAGAGAAACATCAACACAACAAACAAGAGAAAGAAGCTTACAAAGCCAAAGGAACAATTTCCTTTGAAGAAAAATAGAGAAAGTTGGGAGAGAATATCTTAGAAAAATATCGATATTTTTCTAAAAGGAGTTGACAAATAACGAGGTTTTGGAAACACTGTGACACTAGTTCTTTATCTCAATTTTTTGTATCATTTCCTCACTTTGTACCCATTAATCTTATTAGTGGAAGAAATAATTTTGGAGTTTGTCCCGTGGACTTAGCCTAAATTAAAGGGTGAACCACGTTAAATTTCCGGTGTCATTATTCTACTCTGTTGAAGTCATTTTATCTTTACCCGTTGTGCCCAACAGTAATGTAGTTATATGTATGCAACTAAAATTTAAAAATATATATTGTAAAATTTGTTAGAATTGTGTTGGGAAACTAATATGATGTACAAGAGTTTGAGATTTTACGTTAAAATCACATTGATCATAATTATTAAATTGTAAATATTAGACTTACTTAACATTTGTAAGAAATGATAGAATATATAAAAAATGAAATTATTAGTTATTTTTTCAATAATTTAAATTTTTGAAAGAGTTCGTGAAACAACAATTTTTAATAACATTTATACAATAAAACATAAATTATAACTTGTTAGAAAATATCATATGTGAGTTTGCCCTAATATTGTCTTATGAAATTAAGAAAATGTTGGCAGCTAGGTTTAACGTTTGGCTCAACAAAGGTGGTAGTGTATTTTGTGTAAGTGTTTAAAGTTGAAATCTCGCTTTGTTTCTTCTATAAATTGTTTGGATGAAGATTCATATTTACATAACTATACATTTATTATTTTAGCACTTTGTTACGACCATTTTCTAATTTTTGCTTATCATGGCTAAGATGATGAAACCACCGTCTTTTAATTGTGCGAAATGGTATCTACCACTACTAAATAAAGAAGTAATCATGCCACCATTTACATTACACGAGATTTTAAAAACCTGTTTAATTATTAATTATGTGATATATATGATCTATATATTTTTTGAATAAATTATATATTTATACGTAAATAATATTACTTATAAACTTATTTTTATTGTTTTTACAATATATTTAATGTAAATTTTAAAAATAGATAAAAATATGTTAAAATCTTTTAATTAATAAAAATTAAATGTATTAATTAAGGACAAAATAATATTTTTTTCGATTTATAAAATGAGAATTAATCTTTAATAATTATACAAAATAATGTGAAAATAACAAAGTGGGGAAAAAAAGTTAGTAAGAGTCATCCTCACCTTTGAATAATGATGATAATAAGCATTAATCTTTAATGGCTCTACAATTGTATTAACATCATTTAATCACAATAAAAATTAAAATATTGTAAAAATCATAAGTTGTGTTGACTAAGATATTGGCAAAGGGAAAACGGGTAAAGATTAATTAGTGGAAACGACTTGTTAATTGATAGAAATCGGCAACAAATTAATTATATACGATTAAATAAGAGGGATAGAGATATTGTTAATGAAGTTTCTAAAAGTATTGTAGTGTACTAATCATCATTATATATCATGTGGCCGGGTAATGCATATTAGATATGGAGTATTTATGATTACCAATGAAGATTAGGCCTCATAAAGTTGCTAAAAATACAAGTGAACTATGCATTGCAACCTGCAAGTGGTTTAGGCTTTCCCAATGTTCTTATATACAATAAAGTAATTAAAAAAATAGTATTTCTTTATATTACAAATTAATTAATATGGTAAATTATTATTAGTTAAAATAATATGATTATTTTTTTTAACTTATAATTAACCATAAAATCAATTATGAATATAACAACTTGTAATAAATATTTAAAAAAAAAAGTTTCTTACGTATAGTAGACATAAGTTATTCAATAAAAGATAGAGATGAATGATTTAATATACATGCCACAAGAGCTAGATAGAAAGCGTGAAATATACATGGTACACTCGGAGTCGGTCCCTTTAGATTAGTACTATTATTTTTTCAATATTCTTTTTGATAGTTATTTTCAATTGATATAAATCAAATACATATATATTTAAGTTATTAATATATATTTTTAATCTCAACACTAATAGTAACTCTAAGTTACCTTAATTTATTAAAATTATTATTTAATTTAAAAATATATATATAAGTAATTTAAATAGAGTTATTTAATGTATCTTAATTGAAAAATAACTTTAAAACGTGTAACAAAACAAAAATAAATATAATTTACAGGTAACAATTTCGGTAAACCCTATACTTCTACAGTGAATGAAAGAATTTTAAATTTTTATTTTTAAAATATATCTAAAAGAAGGTTTATCTAACAATAAAAAAATATTTTGTGGTGGTGAATGCGTTACTCATTATCCTTGAGTAGGTCTTGGTCTAAAAGAGTCCGCGTGCATGAGGAAGCCCAAGCCATTGGTTTTTTGGGCTTTTTATAAACTCGTTTTATGGGCCCCATTTTCCCATTATTTTTTATAATATATATATATATAATGTAGTTATGTTGCTATAATTACTTTTATTAATGCCAAAATCAAAATATATACAAATAAATTTTTAACCATATAATTAATAATACTTTTTTACAACTAATATTGAATTAAATTGCTATAAATGAAGCATAATTGTAGCAATCATTTTTTAGGTTGGGACAATAAAGATATCCTTATAAAATATCGAAGAGAGTCTCTCTCTTGTCTCTAACATTGAACTTAGGGCACTTGGATAAATAGACTATATTAGATTCGAATGAAGATGGACTAAGGAATCTTTATAAGTAAATAAAATTTTAAAATATTTTTTATCACAATTTTATATAGGTTAATAATATAAATATCACAATATAATTAACTCTTTATTAATAAATTATCTTACAATTAATTTAACATCATATTTGATTAATATGATATAGAATCTGTTAGAAAAATTCGTTATATTTTTTCTATTATAAATAGTTACTATTCATTTATGATTTAAATAAATAAAACTCAAACTATCCTGATAAAATAATGTTATTGAAAAATATAATATTAAAATAAATTAAAGTAAATATTGAAGTATAAATATTAAAACAAAAAAATAAAAATACCATAAACGATTTTCGATATAAATGTTAACTAGGTCATCGAATATCGATAATCACGTTCATTATGTCTAAATAGATGAACTCTAAAAGTATAATTAATTTATTAAAAATGAGTTAATCAATTACTCTCACAAAATAAAAAAAAACTATAAATTTTAATATGTTTACAAATGATGGATGAAGGTTTTATTTATAGTCCAAAATACAAAATTTATATTCATGTGAGATTTTTTCTAATTTAGGAGCTATATAATACAATTAACTTTATATATATATATATAATTACTCAATAAAACAAAAAAGAGACGAAGGGAATGTTACTACTTATAGTAACAACTTTGTGATCACAATCTTTTTCCTATTCCAATCTTCCTATAAATTGGAAATCATAGGTATTTAATGTAGCATACTTTTTTATTCTTTTATTTCTTTATTATGTTTTAGTAAACTTTGTGCTTTCGGCTCATGCATAGTTATCATAATAAACTAATCGATTAAAAAGTTAATAATTTCTGAAACCTTTACATTTGAGAATCGCATGTGTATTTCTTTAGCTTTTGCAACATTTTTGTTGAGAAAAGTAACCTGGGTAGCTAAAGAAATAAATTTATGTTTATCAAAAATGTCAACGGAACATGAAATCGGCATGTCAAATATTAAATGTATTATAAATTGTTGATAAATTAATTATTTTAATAAATTAAAAGAGTGGGAGAAAGTTAAGGATAAAAATATTTTTATATATTTATTATTAATACTCATAAGTGTTCTATGTTTTAAACATGCTTTGATATTTTTCATATTTTTAGGGATAACTAATTATTGAATAAGATTTCAATTTGAAAATTGCTCTAACAGGTAAAACATTTAATAAAGTAAAAATAAAATAATATTTTAGCCTTTTATTTTTATTCAAAAAAATTAGCCATTGTTGTTTGGTAAAAAAAAGATTAAATTAAATTTCCAAAAGCTACTGCATTTCTCAATACTTTTTGTAAAATCAATTGTATTTTTTTATAATAACAAAAGAAAATATACTTGTAATTATATACCGTCATAACACAAATATTTATAGATAAAATATAAGAGATTATATTATATTATATTTAACAAAAATGTAATTTAATCCGTTAGTTATTAAATCAATACAAATTCGTTATATTTTTTCAAAAGGTTATTGAAATCTACCTAGAAAATTTATATAAAATTTTTAAAAATAATTAAAATTGAAATTTTGTAAAAAATATTTTTTTTACCAAACATAACTAGAATAAATATTTAAAACATTGTTTTTAAAAAATAAATAATTTATAATTTAAAATAATAAGTAAAGAAAAAATTAAATATTTAAAATATATCATTGAGACTGTTTATTGCAAGAATATGTATAACCCTGTAATTTTAATTAAAAATTATTTTTTTAAAATATTTATTTTTTGTTTATTTTATAGTTTTTAATATATGCTAATTTTATATTTAAAAATTTGGCCTGAATCTTCCAAAAAAAAAAAAAAACTTTGATGACCATTTCCAAATAAATAAGATACGTGTATCGTTTCATCAATTAACTAGCCAATCAAGTGTTCTTTTGATACCATTATCCTATATATTAATTCATTTGGCGATAGTCTGATAGATAAGCTTTGATTGATGATCATCAGTTATTGGTTTTTGAGCACGTCAAATTGTATCTTTCATTCCTCACCATGAAAATCCTAGAGACTTGGATAAATACACTAGTTTTTAGGATCGATTTAGATTCTACAATATCAACAAAGATACAAGAAGGTGAATCTTCGCCATAATACAATTAAAATTGAATATATTATTATGTTACATCATATTACATATTCTTATCAAAATTTTAAGTAAGAAAAATAATACATATTAAGTGTGTAACATTTTTAATATATTATCTTCTTTGTGACTAATAGTTGACAATTTATATAATAAATATCCTTATTTTTAATCATTTTTATCATGTTTGTATTTGTATATTTGTGACACATATACAAATTACAATCGAGATTTAAATTTTAAAAATAATTATAAAATTAACATTCAATTTATATATTATAATTTAATTTATTAATTCAATTTAATTCATTAAAGTATTTATTATCCAAAAATACATTTACAATAAAATATGCAAGTTAAAAAAGAAAAGAATTTTCGTATGTGTGTTCAAATCCAATTTAAAAATTGACATTGTATTTATGAATTAATAAGATATGGATAATGCACTTTTGAATCTAGAAATAAGCTTTCAATTTTTTTTATTTTTTATTTTAAAGTATATTTAAGTATATATTCACTACCGGCAATATGAACAAAATACAATTAAGTTCGTTATCTAAAACAACTCAATTAGATCCTAAAGAGGTTGAAAACAATTGTACATGATATTTTAATAACTGAATAAGTGGATTTTTGATAAAGCATGCAAGACATTCTAAAGTAATTAATTAGTTAAATCAATTGCGTTATAACTAATCATTTGATGGTGATTATCTTTGTGTACCGTAGATAATGTAGAATCTCATTTTTTTTTTACTTTAAGTTACATATTAATTATTTGATTCAAAAAACATCTAAGAATAATTAAATGGCAAACTTTCTATTTTAATTATTATTAGCAAAAAATATTTTACTTATTTTAAAAAAATATATTTAAATATTATTATATAAAGTGTGACTATTGATATGAAAAAGTAACCCACAAAGATAAATATAATTTTTATTTATTTTATTTTTAATTTTTTTAATTATATTAGATAAAAATTGATACAATTTAAATAAACGGTAAAAAAAGAATTAAAAAACAAATAAAAATATAAAAAATAGTAATTTGTTTTTGTGCCGCTACTTTTTCATAACAATAAGATTAAAAATATTATAAAAATAAATATATGATCTGAGAGTGTAGTATAAGATTTTCATAATCATATTTATTGTTATTGTTATTATTGTTGTTGTTGTTAATTAAGGACATCTTCAACCCATTGCTCTATTTTCCATCAAATTTTATGTCATTTTATATCAAAAGTTACACCAAATTTTTACTCTCCTCTGACTTATAACAAGAAATATTATATTAAAAAGTATATTTTTTTATAAAATATAATATTCTTTTTTTACCCATTATTATATATAAACAATTAAAAAATATATATATTATTATTAGTAATTAATAGTAATTCATTAAAAAATATATTATTAAAAAAAAATATAAACTAAATAAAAAGAAAAAAAATGATGAAAAAATTATAATAATTATTTATCAAAATTTTAAACTAGTTGAAATTTTAAAGAAAATGGCATCTCAAATAAGCAACAAATTTATTAGCTATAAATGCAAAAGATAGCTATGTTTGAGTTTAAAAAAGAGAATAAAATTTTATTTAAATATTTGAATTTCATATTAGTGAATTTATTATAAGTAAAATATAATAATTATGTAAAAAAAAGATTTTAAGAATAAAGACATGAATGAACAAAGGGGAATGATCTCAAATTCAAGACCCAATATCTCAAAATAATATAAATATTTTTTATCAATATTTTAATAATATTAGAAAATTTAAAAATAATTTAATCCATTATTAAATCTTTGTTTTGTTTTATATTATATTTTTAGTTTTGTATGACTAATTTTTTTTAATCTTTTTATATCATGTTATATGTAAAAAAAATTAACAATATTTTTTAAAAAAATTTAAGGAATGATATCGTGAACATTATGATTAAGAAAGAAACACACACTTAGACAATACTTGATTCCTTGAATGAAATTGACTAGGATCTAGTTGTCAACTTGTTGGTTTATGTTTAAACCTTCTTTTTAGCCTTCGTTCAATTGAAATTTGCATATTTGATCGGTAAGTTTATTTTGTTGGCTAGGTTAAAAAAAAAAAAAATTATTCATGTAAAATAGGTAGGAAAAATAAAGATAAATATATCATTAAAATTTAATAAGAAATAATACTTTTGTTTACAGAAAAGTAGGGAATAGGTTTATGCAATTTTTATTGATAATTAAAAATATTTTAAGATTTATTGACCCCTTAATTATCATCTTTTCATTTATTTATAGATTGCTACTTATAATTTACGTGAAAGTTACAAGGACTTAATTTCTATTGCCTTAAAATTAAGCAATCAATTACATTTTTTTTCATATCTAAATAATTCTTATCTATATTAAAACATGTTTTGTGGATGAAAATAGACTCAGATGCTATTCTTATTGATTTATTTGTTTTAATAATATCTTTAATATCATCATTTTCAATTCATTTGGAATAAATGAATAATAAATATATATATATATATATATTAGTGATTATAAAATATTACATAGTATTTTAAATATAGAGAATTTATGTTTAGATATGGAGGATATTTTAAAAAAATAAACAAAATTAATTAATTCATTTTTTCATTTCATAATAATTAGAATTAAAGAATATGGATTATAATTAATTTTTAGTTTTAGTTTTCTATTCAAGTTTTAGTTTCGATCCCAAAAAGTTTAAGTTGTGTTATGTTATTTTAAAATAAATATTATAGCTTACTTATTTATACATTAAGAAAAGATATCATGGAAACTTTACATTAGTAAAGAAATTTCCCCACTTGCTGTGTTATTTGAATTACTTCTCGATTATATATTTTATTTGTATAAAAAATAAGAGAGAGAATTAATATTTTAATAATAAAAATAATTAATATTAAAATAATTAAATATTTTACTTCATGAAAAATAAGAATATTACTCTTATAATATAATAGAGTGTATTATTTATATACAAAATTTAATTAAATTTATATATAAATTTTTAAATATTTAAAATATATAAGTTTGTCCTCAAACTTATAAAATTTTATACATACAATTATAAATTTTTAAATGTTATAATTTAATTCATAAAATTTTATAATTTTATGTATAAGTTTAACTTATTATTAATATTTATATTTATAAATTAAAGATTAAAGATTTAAAAAAAATTAAAATTAAATTATACGATTTAAAAATTTTAAAATTTTAAAAATCTAAAAATCTAAAATTTTAAAAACCAAATAAAATTTGGGAATATATTTCTGAAATTAGCGAAGTATATAAATAGACACATCACCATCTATCTCAGTCTCTCTCTCCCTCTTCCCCTCTCTATCTCTCTCAAGTGTTGAATGCTGATTTAGCAACCCCGTAGTATTTGCTCTTTACTTCCGCTTAACTCTCAATTGAAAAACACAAGTGAGAATCGGTATTCAAAAAAAAACAAAAACCCAGGAAGATTAAACTCATTCTTCTCACAAGTGGATAAGTCTCTCGATTTACTCCAAATTTCAAGTGAATCCTAATTCTCAACACCCAAAATTACCCACTAAATTACACCTAATCTCTTCAATAACCTCAATCCTCAGATGGGTTCATTTCAATTTTGTGTTTAGAGCAACAAAAACAGAGTTTTTTTTCTTTTTTTAAAAAAATACAACCTCTCTGGTTTACATAATAATCTCTTTGTTCTGTTTCATGGAATTTTGTTTAAGAGAAATACAAGGCAAACAAACCCATGATCCTATTTTCATTGACAAAATGACCAAGTTTCCCTCCTCTGTTTCTTCACCTTCTTCAAAATCTTCAACATGTGTTTATATTCCAGGACCAATAATTGTTGGAGCAGGGCCTTCAGGACTAGCTGTAGCGACTTGTCTAAAAGAAAAAGGAGTACCAAGTTTGATTCTAGAAAGATGTAATTGTATAGCTTCTTTATGGCAGCTCAAAACTTATGATCGTCTTAGGCTTCATTTACCCAAGCAATTTTGTGAGCTTCCTTTTATGGGTTTTCCTAGTGATTTCCCTACTTATCCTACAAAGCAACAATTCATTAAATACTTGGAAGATTATGCAAATAATTTTGATATTAAGCCAAGGTTTAATGAGAGTGTTCGACAAGCTGAGTTTGATTCTAGTATTGGGTTTTGGCGGGTGAAGACTATTGGAGTAAAGATTAATGTAGAGACAGAATATGTTTGCCGGTGGTTGATCGCTGCTACTGGAGAAAATGCGGAAGTGGTGGTGCCGGAGATTGAAGGAATGAGTGAATTTAGAGGGACTATAAAGCATACAAGTTTGTATAAGAGTGGGGAAGAGTTTAAAGGAAAGAAAGTTTTGGTGGTTGGTTGTGGTAATTCTGGTATGGAGGTTTGTTTGGATCTTTGTAATCATAATGCTATGCCTTCTCTTGTCGTTAGGGACACGGTAAGAACTCTTCTCTCTCTCACTCTCTTTCTCTCTCTTAATTTGATCCTTTTTAAAGTGAAAACCTTCATTAATATGCTTCTTGTTTTCTTTTTTCTTTTTTTAGAAATCTTAATTTGGTAATTTTTTTTTCCTTTTTGAAAACTTTTCATCTCCGTTTTATTCTTCTTCTTTTTTCCTAATCAATATTGATTTTACAAGCAAATTAGATTCTAGTTCAATATCATATAGATTTCGAGTTTAAATCATAGTTGTAAGTGTATAAATAATATAATTATACAAAATATATCGATTTTTCAATTTTTCAATTTTTTTTTAATTAAACAATGTTTAATATTATTTTTAATTTTGTTTTTTTTACATGGATTTTATTAAAAAAAAATGAAGAAAACCAGATCATATTTTGACGTACAAAAAGTGAAGCCTATGGTTTTTTTAAAGCATGGTTTCAAGAACAACTTTTAACTGTTAAAGCTACTGACTTGTTTTAGAGCAACTAACTGACTTCAAGTTCCAACGGTTTTGTTAAAACTAAGAGGATCAAAATATGATTTTTTTTTTTAAAAAAGAAAAATCATTTTATGCACAAGATCAATAAAATTCGAGTTTATCACTCTGTTGGGATTCACTAGCATGCTTAAACATCAGTCAGAAACATGGGAATTAATTTATTTTGTCATAATCAAAACATTCCCTTTTAATTTCCTGTACTTCTATTTAATTAATTCTTTTTTTCCTAAAAAGAAACACCTTCTTAACCCTATATTAGGTCATGTGGAATCTATATATACCGGCCAAGATATACACTATCCAATTTAAAAATTTCTTTTTCATTTTTACTTTTTATTTTTCGATGCCAAACATAAATTTTTTTTTTCTAACAGTGGGATACTACTCAGGTTCCTACTTTGTGGGGACATATAGCATGATTCTATGGAATATGGTTAGCTAGCTAGGGCTTATTTATGCTCTTTAGAAAATAGAAAGAAAAAAAAAATTCTTCTTTTCACATATCTTACTTTATTTATTTACTATTTTCAAAAATTATATTTTTGGGATTTAATTTTGAAGGTACATGTTCTACCAAGAGAGATGCTAGGAAGATCAACTTTCCTACTTTCGATGTGGTTGCTAAAATGGCTGCCCATAAGCTTTGTCGATCACTTTTTATTGATGGTGTCGCGGTTAAAGCTCGGCGACACCTCTCAAGTCGGATTAGACCGACCAAAATTGGGTCCTCTTCAGCTCAAGAATCTGTTTGGAAAAACGCCGGTTTTAGATGTTGGTACACTTGCAAAGATCAAAAGTGGAGATATTAAGGTAATATTGTCTTTTATCATAGCAGATCTCGCTTTATTTTTATTTTTTATGTCTTTTTGCTGTTTTTCTCTTTTACCAACTTTGTATCTATGTAATTATTAGTATAGTATCGAATCTGATCCGTATTATTATCAAATCATTATGTTTTTTAAGGAATGGGATCTTCTTCTTTTTCCTTTTTTTTTTCTTGTTTGTTTTCAAGTATTCTGAATATTTTTTATTTTTTATTTTTTATGTAGATATGTCCAACCATCAAGAAATTAAAACGTCAAGTTGTGGAATTTATTAATGGAAAAATTGAGAATTTTGATGCAATAATTTTAGCAACAGGTTATAGAAGTAATGTGCCTTGTTGGTTAAAGGTACTTTTTCCACTTTCAATATCATTCTCTTTTTTTTTTCCTTCCAATTTCTTGATTCCTAAGTAAAAATATACAAATTTTTTTGTTGTAATATTTTTTAATTAATTCAAAAAATCTAATTAATATTTTAATTAGCTGATTCTTCTTCTTCTAAAAATAGAGAGAATATGGCATCTATTTCTTAAGATTCAAAGGATGATGAGATTGAACTGTAAAAATAAAAAAAAATGTTATCTAAAAAAGTTGATGTGGGTTTGAATTGGCAGGAAGGAGAAATGTTTTCAAAGAAAGATGGGTTGCCAAGAAAGCCATTTCCCAATGGATGGAAAGGGCAATGTGGGCTATATGCTGTGGGATTCACCAAACGTGGACTGCTTGGTGCTTCAATGGATGCCAAAAGAATTGCAGAGGATATTTCACAATGTTGGAAAGCTGAATCAAAACAGTACTATTATAACCTTTAAAAGCCTTTCACTTTTTTTTTTTTTGGCCACTTTAGATCATATATATATATTCATCGTATGATCAATGTCATATCAAGAGAAAGCTCCAATACTTTGGTTTGATCCCCCAAAAAAATAAAATCACAAAGAGGGCTTTTTGGATGGTTTGCCCAATGAGTAATAAAAGGCCAAGCTCCTCCAATTAAAGAAGGGGGGAAAAAGCACAGTGATGATCAAAATTATTAGGGTGAGAAGGCTCTAAATTGGTATTTGATGATCCTCAACATTGAGAATTTGAAAAGTGAAATTAAGAAGGATGGTATTGTTTTAATTTTGATGGAGGGCCTCTCTACTAGCTAGTTGTACATCTTGTACATTTCCATTTTTCTCTTATTAGGTATGAGTGTATGAATTTAATTAGTATGGAGAGAGAGGGAGAGAGAGGGAGAGAGATTGAATGGGAAGGAGTTACATTTAGAGGCATATATATATATATATATGTTTCATCAAAGTGATTGTCTTAATATTTAAAAATTCATTGTTATTAGATTAGTGATAATTTATTAATTTATGTTAATAAAATTTAAAATTAATATAAATTTAAAAATAATAATAAATAAATACGAGAGAAATTAATATAATTGATTAATATCATATTCTAAAAATAATAAATATTTAATTTTTGGGATTGAGATCGGTAAAAATAAAAAACAAATCCTCGGGGATTTTCATCATTATGATTTTATTCTTTTATATATATATATATAGGATTTCGTTTTTTTTTAAGGTATGCCTCTTTTACCTAAACTTCATAAGAAGAATGATTTTATATTTGTTCTTTTGAAATTTTCTTTTAACCTTTTCCACTTATGTAACAGCTTTTACAAATTCATTAAATATTTTTTTCTTGACTTGAATTCAAACAAAATTGTTATATCAATTGATATCATAGATAAATATAACTCCTGATATCTACATATTTTATTTACCAAAACACTTAATAATATAGATAATTATAAGTAACATAGAATTATCACATTATTGTAGAACTCGTTTTTTATTATGCAAGAGATCTCGCACATGTCACATTATAATTGATTCGGAGCATATGGCTATCTTGTTTTCTACTTTCTTTACTTTTTAGGTCGTGCATGTGATGTTTATCAGGAGGTAATGGTATGTTGATTTTTCTTCTTTTTCTACAAATAAAGACAACTCATCAAACCTTAAAATCACAATTAAATGCTTAATAAATTTAATGGAATTATTAATTAGGAAAATGAAACATGAACGTGCGTTTAAATTGAATATGATAAAAAGAAATAATAAGGCATGAGATTTAGCATGAGGTGATAGAATGAATATTTATTTTTGAAATAAATAGAAAAATTCAAAATAAATTGACAAATTTTTTTTTTCAATTAATAGTTTTTTTTTATTGGAAAAAAAATAAAGGAACAGGCTTTTCAACTTCTTTTTTTCCTAAAAACTTTTTAACAAAATTTTGTAAGCATTGTTGCACGGCTTGGAAGGATTTGCATTTTCGATTTTTGCTAAGGAGGAAAAAAAAATTAGAGAAAGAAAACAAGGCTTAATTAACAACTTCCTTAAACTTGATTCTAGTTTTAAATATTATTTAACGTTATTTAATTGACAGAGAATATTAATAACAAATAAATTTTTGTAGATAATAAAATTACTTACAATAAAATATTTTTTAATTTTTTAATTTATTCTATTACTTACAATATTATAAATAATATATATATATATATATATATATATATATATATATATGGGATATTAAATTTTCAACTTAACAATCCCTTTCAACTTACGTATGGATGGGAGAAAAAAACATTAGGGCTTAGGGGGTGAAAGGTTGTCGAGGTAATTATGAGTATGTGAGTATGATGTCACTTAAGAGTTAGGTAATAGGTGGTTTCCTTGTTAAGAGAACTCGTGGACTTCAATTTTTTTTAATTAAAAATAGCAAATTATTTTTCATATTTTATACAATTTGTGTCCTTTTTAAATAGTAAATTAAACGCCCATCATCTTAATTAATAATTTGGTGGTAATATTTGTGCTTTAATCAAGTCTTTTTGATATAGTTTAAGATAATTAATTAATGAATATATATTAAAAAATAAATTATATGAATCAAAATATAGTAAATTAAATATTAAAATTATAAAAAATTTAAAAATAACTTAAACTATTATATATAAGTAAATAATTATAAATTTTATATACCATATAAATAATCTAATAAGTTTAATCTTAAAATTTTAAAAGGTTAAAACTAAAAGAATATGAGTTTTATACTAATTATAGACTAAATTCATATTTTTTAATCGATATGCGACACTTTTTTTATACATTAATATCTCTTCTTAAAGTATATTTCGTTTTACTTAACACTTTGTATTTTAAATCTGTTTTTGTATATTATAATTAAATGTATGTCATTTCTTTTTTTTTCTTCAAGATTCTTTTTTAGTAGGTTCGTTAATATTGTTTTTTTTTCTTGATTTATTAATCGATTGATGTTTTGATATCATATAAATTTTGTATAACGTATAAATAACATGACACATTAAATCATAAAAATTTAACCTAAAAAAAATCTCATATAAATAATAAACATTTTTTATACATTAATAATAACTTTTTTTTTCTCGTAATAAAATGTCATTAATTTGAAGAAATATTACTCATTGATTTTTACAAGTCTTCTCCCACTTAAAAATAAAAAAAGTTACATGGGTTTTTAAATAAAGACATATCAAAAATGGAAAGAAATGATTTTATTTAGTTGTAAAAATAAAAATATTATATTTATTAGATATAATATTATCGGTAAGATTTTATTAGGAATAATCAAAACCTTCTCTTAATGAAGGATTGAGATTAGACAAAATAATTCCGCAAAATTAACAGTACGAGTCAGAAGTATTATAAGATGACAGCTTGTGAACTGCTTTTCCAGTTCTATAAAACACTGAGTGGGAAAAAAAAAATAATCTCAAATCATATGCTGTTTCAATTTTCTCATCATTTGTCGAGAATATTGTTTTCACTTTTCATTATTATGTTTAAATTTACCTCAGTCAAACTTATACATAAAAGGTCCCAAAAAAACCAACCTTATAACATAAGCGCTATTCCAAATCTGCTTTTTCTTTAAAAGTACACCGCATTTCCTCAACTAGTTGGAAACATAAGATTTTGTTGTTTTTTTATTTTAAAATTAATTTAAAAAATATTTTTCTCAATTTTATCATATCCGTATTAATAAGTAAGTTGTTACATAATATATATATATATATATAGTTATATTATATTTTTAACTATGCATTTAATTAATAATTTATATACGATTTAATGCATTAAATAATTTGATAGATATGATCGTATTGTTTTGATCTTACGTCAGGGCAAGAATTTCCCGTTATTTCTCAACCTAGCTTGGAAAAGCTAGACAGCAACAATGTCATTCGAATCTTCGTGCTTAATTATGCCAAACAGAAATAGAGAAACCATCAAATCCAATTTTTTTTTTAATGTTAATTGTGATTATAATTATTTATAAGATTTTATTCCTTTATATATATATATTTGTTGTTTATCAGGGGTTGATCAGTTAATTTATTTTTTTTTATACTTTCGTTTTACTATCTACTTATTTCATGGATTAATCACAGTTCTTTATTTAAGTTGGAAGAATAATTTAAAGATAATATGAATTATTTAATTAAGATATGTATTTTTAATAAATATTTAGAAGTTTTATGTTTTAATTTCAATTTTTTTGGGCTAGCTAATTAAATAAAACTGGTCCCAGTTATTTGCGTAATTGACGCCACGAATGAATCAACAAACGTAATCCTTCGTTAATTATTAATTATTATAGTTGATGTTATTAACGAGATCACGAGATGGTGGGCAGTCTTTTAAAATATGTCAAGCTTTTTTTTCTTTTTTATTACAATACCACTTATATATATATATATATATATACTACACATAAAACATCAGATAAAAATAATAATATCTAAGAGAAAAAGTATTATCATAAAGGCTAAGATCACTATTAATTATTAGAAACGATTTCTTAATAAATGGAATCATTATTAAAGATATAATTATCTAATCTAAAAAGACCTAATTAACAAGACAATCCAACTTCAAATACTGTATATTGGTGGTGTGATTCAAAATTAGGATTTAAAGAAAGTAATATATAACCACCATCCAAGATTTGTTATGGTATATATATTTATAAATTGTTTCATTATTAATAATTATCATCAATTAAAAAAATATGTTTAGAGAAATAATCGAAACCCTAGTCAAAGGTTGTATAATGGAGCACATGCAGTGTCACAGCTGAATGGGAATGTTCTGGTGGGTGACAATTCATCATTGCATAGACTAGTATAATTAGGTCATGCATGTTTTTAAAATACAAGAAGTTTATGGGGGTTTATTCCGACCGATTGAATATCATTTGAAAAATTATATTTATAACTCTTAAATACGTAATTAAATATATAATTATATATATTTTGATAAATAATTATGACTTTACATATAAATAATTATATATATATATATATTACTATTTATTTTATTAATCTTGGTTGGGGTTGGTTATCGGTAATAAGTATAAAATATAACACATATACTCTTCCTAGCTATTATATAAAACCAATCTTAGAGATCGCAGATAAGATGGAATCATACTTTAACATCAAAGGCCTTGTTCCATTTTGCAGTCCTATTTATGGCAAGAAGCTGAAGTGGTGATTTCAATTGGTTTTGTGGGCCATGATATACCTACCCTTCAATACAATTGGCGATAGTGGTCTACTTTAGCTAGGACTTTATTAACATTAATCCACACTCCACATCTATTCAATTCAAGATTTTCAAAAGTTTATTGTTTTCAAACTTGAGATTTTCTAAAACTTATAAATCATAATACCCTTTTATATAGGTAACAATAGATTACACCAACTTATTTAGGATTTGTATCGAGGTATCGTATATACATAGAAAAGACTAGATAGTATTAATTAATTTTAAATTATTATTTATTTTTAATTAAAAAAATATTATATATTTATTATTTTAATAAAAATATGTTTAAATTATTGAGTTTGTAGTAAGTTATTGAATATTAATAGCTTAAATTTAAATCCAAATAGAATACAATTTTATTTTATATATATAATTTATCTAAAATTCATAAATATTATACTTAAAAATTTACTTATTAAGAGTTGACGTATGATACATACCCATTATCAGACTTAGAAATTAAGGCTAACTTTTAACTCAAAAGTCAACTTATAAATTAAAAGATTGCCTAGACTTATAATCATCACTATTAGCTTGCTCTTAATTAATTAATGTAAGACTTAATAATCACTTCTACATATATCCACTAATAGATCACACTTAGAGATAATAATCGTGTCTTGTTGTATTCGTATGCTAAGTTTGTATCTTATCATATCAAGATTGTGTATTTTATTTGATGGTTTAATAATAAAACTCATCGGTCATTCATTTCAAGTAAATTGTTTTAAAACATTTGTCAAAAAAAAAAAGATTTTATAAATTTGGATTTAAAGTTCAAAAAAACTTAATTAAATGAGCATTTTTTCTCACAAGATAGTAAAAACCTATTTGAATTAACAAATATTTTTCGTTCCATCAATAATATCATTCATATAAAAAAATGTCATAAAAACTTTACTTATCTTAAAATGTTATAAATTTAAATCGTATCAAATATATTTTAGTTTTATTAAAAAAATTATCTGATATGTCCCAATATTTGTCAAACAATATTAGAGGGTTTTCCCTAAACTAAACTAGCATCGAGTTGTAGTTCAAACATTAATGTCTTATTAATGAATTACGATTAATAATCTCCATCAAACTCTTGCACCAGGTGAATTTTTCTTATGTCTTTTGTCATACTCGATTTGGATTATATGAGAGAGAAAGAGAGAGAGAGAGAGAGAATTTGATGTGTTGTATTTACAATTTGAATATACAACATGAAAACTAAGAATGGAAAAAGGAAGATATTAGATTGATATGAACAAAAATTTACTTAAATCATGATAGGTATAAATTATGTAGGTGGTCCTTAAAGCAAAGGTGTATATGATCCACAAGATCATGATAGGACAATTAAATTGAGCAGGATCGTAGTCATAACATAAGGCTTCGTTAAAAAAATATCTTTTATTATTATTATTATTTAAAAATTTGGGCTACGAATAACTTAATTGTTGAACAGTGGTCCAACCAAAAATTGATTATCCTAACGGCTAGATTTATACTTGTGTGATATGTGATGGACCATTTCTTGAAGGTCGCAATTCAATTTCTAAGTTTTGGGCACATTTTTATTGATCATCATTCCCTAGCTAGCTTGGAATGTCTGTCTGAAATTGAATAAATAATATAATTCCAAAATCTTCTTCTTCTTCTTCTTCTTCTTCTTCTTCTTCTTCTTCTTCTTCTTCTTCTTCTTTTTTTTCCTTTCTTTCTTGCCTTCAACCTTGATTGTTGAACATCTGTACAGATTATCAACAGTCGCCCTTGAGTTTTGCAATAATTCAAAGAAATAAATTCAGAGAAAGTGATATTTACGTAATAAATAAAGACGATTATCTTCTTGGTTAGTTCTTACTTCTAGGAAGTAAATTGAATTAATTTAAGATGGTTTTAGTGTCTAAGCAAATTTTGTTAATGTCATAACAATATTTTTCATTTTTTAAAAACTTTAGAACATCGATTAAATTGTTAGAGTAAAATATTTAATTGCTCTAACATTAGAAACTATCACTTTAATATGGAGGTGAAGAGTCTTAAAGTCAGATTATTAAGTGAATTAAAAATAAAAATACTTAAAAACAAATTGTATTTCTTGCAGTTCGAAGAAGAAAAGGAAAAAAAAAGAGAGTCTATGATGGGCTTTTGGCGGCTAGGCTTGTGGAAGGTTCTGACTCAACGGCCTGCCTTACCTTATCTCTTGCTCTTAGTTAGCCCAGTTACCTCCTTTTATCCTTTCTTGTCTTCTGTAATAATGAAGTTCCCCAGAAACAGGTAAAATAAAAGTGTCAACTAACTCTAGTAGACACAGTGCAACAGATTGGAACTGATATTCAAGAGGTAATTTTGGGTATTCAGACCAAGTCAGACAACCACATATTTTAAGTCAAAATTGAAGAATAAAATATATATTGAGTTTCATTTTAACCGGTTACACAAATAGATAAATAATACTACCTGATTCTGAACAAGCCATTTTGCATATTCAAGATACATACCGAAAGTTTATAAAATATGGATATAATTAATCTTGAGGAGTTGAATAGATTATTTTTAATTTTTTTTATTAATTTATAACTTGATAACTTAAATAAGTCAGACATACATCAAATCGCGTATAAAAATAAAATACGAAAATAAAATAATAACACTCGATATTTTTAGGTAGAAACAACCTACATCACAACAATAACTTAAGAGAAAAATCACATGTCCATCGGACTACCTAATTTTTTACTATGAAAATCAAATGTTCAAATACAAACTCGGTATTATGCTACCCTCCCTAGGATCCTGCCCCAATGTACTTTAATTACGAGCCCCTGATCTGTTTTCACAGTTTCCAATATTAGCGTGAACGATTTCCAGACCAACGTTCCAATAAATTCCCCGCAAATCAGATCGTTTACAAATCAATCAGAAAAGATTAAGACAAAAAGAACACAAGTCTTGTTTCTAGAAATGATTTAACATCAATAATCATAACTAGATGATTCTAAATATATGTCATTTAAATCAAATAAACTCGAAAAATTGTAGAACAAAAAGATCAAATACAGATTCAATAAAAAAATAATTTTTTTAAAATTTAATACTCAAATCAAATAATTATGATTACTCGTAAAATTATTTAATCTAAATATTTAAATATTTAATCTAAAGAAATTAAATTAATTAAAAAAATCAATATATATTAATTATATATAATTCCAAATTCTACCGATATATATATATATATATATATATATATATATATATATATATATTACTTTTATGAATCTGAATTCTGCAAAATATATATATATATACTATATTACCTTTATGAAGTCTTTAAAGTGTTCTGACCGAATCAAGCCTCCATCACATATGTATATATATATATATTATATTATATTACCTTTATGAAGTCTTTAAAGTGTTCTGAATGAATCAAGCATCCATCACACACACACACATATATATATATATATATATATATATATATATATATATATATATATATATTCTTCCTTTCCTCCACCGATTAGAGTTTTCTTTTCTTTTCTTTTTAAATTTTGCTTTTCGACAGCTTTTTCTATTCTCCACGCTAATGCAGCAACCCTAATGTATTTATATCTATAGATAATAAAAATAATACCTAATAATATTAGATTTAAATGTATTTTAAGCTTAATTTTTTTTTTAAAAACCCATTCAAGGCCTTAATAAAAAAATATTTATATTTTTAAATCACATCTTAAAAATATATTAAGACATATAAAAAATATTTAAGCACCAAAAATAATTTTAGATTTATGAACATGTATTATTAAATGTATAAATGAAATTCTATGTGTCGTAATTATAAAAGACATACCTGAAGTAGATATTTGAAACTTGAACATTTGTTCGGCTGTTCTTTATAAACTTGATAGCAGTCCTAAAAACAAATTTACAAGTAAATATTTTGTCCACGAAAATAGCCAACACTCATAGTCCTTACAAATTCCCCCTTTGACATTTTCGTGTGCCAAAACCTTTCACTTACTACATGACACTTATAAAAATAAGATAAAAATACAATGATGTCCCAGACTCCATAGTGGAACTATCCTATGGTCCGGTAGATCCATCTTCATTGCAACTTGATAAGATTATAAGTAACTAAAACAACATTGACAAAGTATAGGACAACTTGGCATGAAAGCCTTATTGTATATTAGTTCAGTTTACATAGAAATAAACAAAGTATAAATAATACTCATGTAGTATGCATTCATATCAATTAAGCTTAATAAAAATATGTTCTCCCCTTATATGCATAACAAAATAAAAACATAGAAGTAAATATTCTCTCTCCCTTTTTGACATACGAGAAGGACAAAGCATTAGACAAAGAATTGAAGCTAAACTCCTCCTAAAAATATAAGTGTAAAATCAAAGTAATGCAAAAGTGCAATGTGCTTTAAACTCCCCCTAAGTTCTATGACTCTCTAACTTAGAAACCAATTAAAAAAGTAATAAATGAAAAAGAATTTTTTTATTTTTTTATTTTTTTTTAAATTTACATACATAGCCACATAAGGTATTAAACTCATTTAATTACACACAAGCACACAACCAATTGAGAACTTATCATTTTTTTATTTTTTTTAACTCCAATTTTGATTATTTATCATATAAATAAATAAGTAGAATAAAATAGGTGCACACGCACACTTCGCACATATAATGACATATTGACATTTACTTAAAATAGTATACATGTTTAAACTTCATAAATATGTCAATTAATTCATTTATGATCTATCAAGAAAGTCTCAAAAGAAAAAAATATCACCTATCATATAAAAATATAATCGAGTCTTCAATCTTACAAAATAAAATATATTTACTAAAAGAGGACTTAATTTTTTTTTCTATAAATGAGGTAAATGATATATATATATATATATATATATATATATATTAACCTCTATTAACTCTTTCTTTTTGTGCATTCCAAGTACAAGATTTATAAGCAATCATTTCTTGCATAATCTTTCCCTTTTTTTTTGCACGAGCCATAAACCTAGCACGATGACTTTCACACTAGTTGTGAGGTAGCCCTCTCCGTTCATTGCGGTAGCTTCACATATCACAGTAGGTAGCCTTCTCAATACTAGTTGCCTCCATACGGTAAAAGTTTAGTAAGCAAAAGTAGAACTCAACACAATTTTACAATCAAGATTAGTTAAAGTCCTAGAGTCTTTCAAGAAAATTCATAAACTTCAAGCATAACATATATGCGTGTTCGTGAGTGTGTTAAGAAGTTTATGTCAACATCGATCATCACATGTATAAGAATATATATTATGCACAAGCAAAATTGTAGAATAATTTATACAATAAATATCAAAATGAGTTGAGTCACTAAAAATGAGATTATGTGTATGGAAATATTAAATAAGTTGAATACTCTATTGGCCAAACAAGGATGTTTTTTTTTGAGTAATAAAATTTGAAATTAAATTTGAGGGAGAAATTCTCAAGGCACTTCTGAGATACTCAAATCTTTGAGTGTCTATGACTTTAGTGAATATATCAGCTAGTTGTCTCTCAGTAGGTACAAACTCAAGTGTTATTATTTTCTCTTCAACTAGTTCTCGAATAAAGTGATGCCTTATGTCAATGTGCTTAGTTCTAGAATGTTGAACTGGGTTCTTAGAAATACATATAGCACTAATGTTATCACAATATAAGGGCATCATACCTTGTGGTTGACCGTAGTCCTTGAGCATGTTTTTCATTCAAAGCATTTGTGTGCAAGAGTTTCCTGTAGCAATGTATTCCGCTTCAGTTGTAGAGAGTGAGATAGAGTTATGCTTTTTACTATGCCATGATACTAAGTTGTTTCCAATGTAGAAACAACCACCTGATGTGCTCTTCCAATCATCCTGGTTGCCTGCTCAGTCGGCATCTGTAAAACTACTTACTTCACAAGTAGTGTCAGTAGTAAAATATAAACCATAATTACTTATTCCTAAGATATACCTAATGATTCTCTTTACATTCTCTAACTGTGATTCCCTAGGGTCAGCTTGATAATGGGCACACACACCAATACTAAAACATATGTTAGGTCTACTTGCAGTGAGGTAAAGTAAACTACCTATCATACTCCTATAAAGGTTTGATTAACACTTTTACCTTGAGTATCCTTTGTAATTTTTGTGCTAGTACCTAAAGGAGTCCTTAATGGCTTGCTAGTTTCAAGGCCAAACCTTTTAAAAATATTGCAGGCGTATATGGTTTGAGAAATAAATATATTATTATGAAATTGTTTGATTTGTGAACCAATAAAGAAAGTCATTTCACCTACAATGGACATTTCAAATTCATTTGTCACAACATGTACAAAATCATCCACTAGTGTACTATATATGATCCAAAAACTATGTCACCTTACAAATTTAAGTAATAAAGATCCCATCACTACTCCTTTATGAATAGAGTCTCATCAACTCCCCCTCGAATAAATTTCTTGTTCAAGAGATAATTAGTAAGTCTCTCATACCATGCTCGTGGAGCTTGTTTTAAACCATAAAGAGCCTTTTTGAGTTTGTAAACATGATTTGGAAATTTCAGACCAACAAATCCTTTTGGTTGTTCCACGTACACTTCCTCATTCAAAAAGCCATTCAAAAAGGAAAACTTAACATCCATTTGATATAATTTGAACTTCATATGACAGGAAATGGCAAGTAAAATCCTAATTGACTCTAGTCTAGCTACAGGTGCAAATGTTTCATCAAAGTCAACTAATTCTCCTTTCGTATAGCCTTGAGCTACTAACCTCATTTTATTTCTAATAACAATGTCATACTTATCAGATTTATTTTTGAACACCCATTTAGTTCCAATTACATTTTTGTTTTTAGGATTAGGTACTAATATCCAAACATGATATCTTTCAAATTGAGCTAACTCATCCCTCATTTATCCAAAATTCATCCCTGGGGCTTCATTCACATTTTTTGGTTCAAATTGAGAAATATAGCATAAATGGGTTACCTCACTTATTTGTATTCTTCTTATTACCATGCTTGCATTAGGATCTCCAATTATATTCTTAATAGGATGATTTTTTAAAGTTCGAGTTGGATTTATCATTGATGAGGTTGATGCTTCTTCTTTCTTTTCTTCTCTTTCCTCTAACTCTTCTTCTTTTATTCAAATTGTGTCACTGGTCATTGTTAATTGAGGTGTTGTGAAATTTTCTTCATTTCCAACTTCTTCACTTGTAATCTTCTTACCTCCATCATCTATAACAACATTTATGGATTCCATAACTACATTAGTTCTACAAATAAGACTCTAAGCTCTACTATTTAGAGAATACCCAAGAAATATACCTTCATCACTTCTTGAATCAAGCTTACCCAATTGTTCACGATCTATAAGTATGTAGCATTTACTTCCAAAAACATGCATAAATTTTAGATTGGGTTTTTTACCTCTCCATATCTCATAGGGAGTTTGGTTTGTACCTGGGCGAAGATATACACGATTTATAACGTGACATGCAAAGGTTTATAACTTCCACCCAAAACCTTTGGAGACCCCCCTTGGCATGCATCATTACTCTTGCCATCTCTCAAGTATCCTATTTTTCCCGCTCAACTACCCCATTTTGTCGGTGAGGTGATGAGTAGAGAATTCATGAAAGATACCATGCTCTTTACGTAAGTCAACATACTTGGTATATTCAAACTCTTTTCCATGGTTCTGTTTCTAAGTCTCTTGATGGTTACTATTTTGTCACCCGCTTCAACCTGCACTCTTGTACAATATGAGATGAAAAAATCAAAAGACGACTTGTCTCTAAGAAAGTATACCCACGTGCAATGAAAAGTCATCTACTACAACGATGATATATTTCTTACCTCTAATACTCTTCTCGCTCTCAGTGACCCATAAGGTTAATATGTATCAATTCCAATACTGCTTGTATTTATACTCTTGATCTTCTTATGAAAGCAATCCTAGTTTGTTTACCCAATTGACATGGTCCATATACAAGTGTTTCAATTTTTGAAAGAATAGGTAAACCACACACAAATTTCAATTTTTCTTAATCTAACCAGATCTTTAAAATTCATAATGACACTAGCTTTTAGGTACACAAGATAGTTAAGTCATTGCTAGCTAGGTTACATGTTATCAGCGTGATGTATCAATACAATAACAATTGTCACGTGATCTCGATTCCCTTAATCACACATTCACCATTTCGACCGTTACAATACGCTGATTGTTCAGCAAATTGCACATTAAAATCACTATCACATATTTGACTTATGCTAATCAAGTTTGCCTTAAGTCCTTCCACATATAAAACTTCATCAAGTTTATGGATACCTTCTATTTGAATGTAGCCTTTTTCCAATAATTCTAGATGTTTTACCATCACCAAAGGTAACTCCATCGTTCATTGTATTCTTTAAAGGTTTTAAACAAAGAACGATTCCCCCGTCACATGGTTCAGAGCGTACATTATCAAAATACCAAGCGGTATTTGATTTAACTTTAAATTCTATACTGGGCGACAAAGCAAAGGCAATTCAGATTTCTTAACCCATCCTTTTTAAATTTTGGACATTCGAAAGCATCGGTTTCTTATATTTCTCTTTTTGTGTAGTTCTCAGAGTAAAACTTTACATTTTGAAATTTTTTGAGGTGTTTTAGAAACATTTGTATTCGTGATAGAATCATAAGCATAAAGAAATCTACACTTAGGTCTTATATGTCTTTCCTACCACAATGATGACGGATGGGAACAAAACCGAATTTTCTTAGAATGATAAGGTGCAAAAACTACCTTCCTCGCCTTCGAGCACAGCTGGTTTTACAAATTGAGTTTTGGATGATGAAGGTGTTGATTGTTTATCTATGTATCCAAGACCTCTCTTATCTCCATGTGGCTTTCCATAGTCTAGGACTTTGGTTAATTTTTTAGCACCAATGGTCAAATTCTTCATCGTTTCTTTAGCAATACTAAGTTCTTGCTTGAGTTTTTTGTTTTCCTCAATGGTTTCTACAAGTCTCATATTCAAAGCATTAATATGATCAGACAATTCATTTTTATCTTTCTCTAGGTTAGAGGAATTTGTTTTGTGAACATTGATAATATCATTAAGTTTAGTTACTTCCACAAGCAATTTATCTCTCTCTTCCCTAGCACCTAGACAATCCATGAATAGTTCCTTATAATTCGATACATTAAACTTAGACAGTAAGAGAGAAGAGTTTATTTCCTCATTTTCTTCATTCGAGCTAAGGTCTCCGAGTCATCAGGACGTGCGATCGACAAATTGCGCGAAGCGCACAATTAGTGTCATCATCCTCCGAGTTACTAGCATTGTCCTGGCTCACTTTCTATGTCATTGAGTATAGCATTAAAGGCTTTTCCAAATTTCTTTTATTGTTAGCACAATCAGAGAAATATGACCAAATCCCCCACAAGTAAAGCATTAAGGATTAGCTGGCTTACTTTTCTTACCATCAAGGCTGTGAGACTTGATTTCCCTCGACTTTCGGTCATTCGAACGACTGGATTGTCCCTTGTTGAAATGATTATTCTGTTGACCCTTCTTCTTCATGAACTTCTTAAATTTTCATGCTAACAAGACTAGTGACTCATCATTTATATCATCATCACTATCAGAGATATCCTTTTTGGAGCTTTTGAATGCCACATCCTTATTTTTCTTGGGTGGATCAAGAGAAAGCTCATAGGTTTGGATTGACCCGACAAGTTCATCAATTTTTAGTGTGTCTACATTCTTGCTTTCCTCTATCGCTGTAACTTTCATCTTATAGTTAGCTGTTAAAGAGCTTAGGAGTTTGCGCACTTGTATAGGTTGTGGAATTTTCTCACCAAGGTTAGAACAAGCATTAGTGATATCAAAGAAGAGAGCATAGAATTGACCAAAAGTTTCATTATTGCTCATTTTAATAAAATCAAACTCAGATGTTAGCAATATCAATTTTGTTTGTTTTACTTGGGAAGTTCTTTCATGAGCAAGAGCAAGTGCATTCCATGCATCTTTAGCAGTCTCACAGTCGGAGATGCGACGAAACTCATCCATCGACACTGCAACGAATATTGAGCTTAGACCTTTTTGGTTTGCCCCACTAAGGGTGCGTTCTTGATGCTGTCCGCTTCTTTTTGGCTTTATGATTGTTACACCATCTTCGTTACGGAAGGTGGTTCCTCCCAACCATCAAGAATAACATCCCGAGACTTTTTCATCTTGTCGAGAAAGGCTTCGTACGCGAAAGCTTCCACGCGAGGCTTCCAAGAAGCGGTAATTAAACCCATCAAAGAGTAGGGGTCTAACAGATGACCCACCTTCTTTCATTTGGTCCATAAGTAAGTGTGTGTGTCCCTAAGGATCAATCTCACTAAGTGTGTCTAGTGTCAGCTCTAATACCAATTGAAACTTTATAAAATATGGACCTGATTAACCTAGAGGGGGTGAATAGGTTATTCTTTAACTTTTTTTATTAATTTATAACTTGATAACCTAAACAAGTCAGCCAGACATCAAATCGCGTGTAAGAATAAAGTACGGAAATAAAATAATAACACGCGATATTTTTAGGTGGAAACAACCCAGCTGACACAATGACTTAAGAGTGGAACCACTCCATTCCACGGCCCACCTTGACCAACCTGACCACCTAACTTTCCACTATGAAAATCAAATGTTCAAGTACAAACTGGCCTTATGCTACCCTCCAGATACTACCCCAACGTACTTACTTAAGATCATCTCGCTCTATTTTCACGCTTCAATATTAGCGTGAAACGATTTTTTGCATCAACGCTTTCAATAAATTCCCCGCAAATCAGATCGTTTACAAATCAACTGCAAAAAGGTTAGCACAAAAAGAAACACAAGTGCCCGTGTGTGTTCTAGAGCGGATTTAACAATGAATAATCATAACTAGATGATTCTAAATATATGTCATTTAAATCAAATCAACTCGAAAAATTGTAGAACAAAAAGATCAATTACATATTTAATAAAAAAATAACTTCCTTAAAATTTAATACTCAAATCAAATAATCATGATTACTGATAAAATTATTTAATCTAAATATCTAAATATTTAAACCAAAGAAATTAAATTAATTAAGAAAATCAATATATATATTAATTATATATAATTCCAAATTCTACCGATATATATATATATATATATTACTTTTATGAATCTGAATTCTGCAAAATATATATATATACTATATTACCTTCACGAAGTCTTTAAAGTGTTCTGACCGAATCAATATATATATATATATATATTATATTATATTATCTTTATAAGTCTTTAAAGTGTTCTGAATGAATCAAGCCTCCATCACACACACATATATATATATTCTTCCTTTCCTCCACCGATTAGAGTTTTTTTTCTTTCTTTTTAAATTTTGCTTTTTTTTTCAAATCACATTCAAGACCTTAATAAAAAAATTAATACACATAAAAAATATTTAAATACAAAAAATAATTTTAGATTTATGAACATATATTGTTAAATGTATAAATGAAATTCTACGTGTCGTAATTATAAAAGACATAACTAAAGTACGGATATTTGAAACTTGAACATTTGTTCGGTTGTTCTTGATAAATTTGATAATAAGCCTAAAAAAAATTTTACAAGTAAATATTTTGTTCACGAAAATAGCTAACACTCGTTCGTAATCCTTACATATACTTTTGGCAGTAATACTAGCATCGATAAGAAGAAACATGTATACTAAGATTGGCCTATTTAATTAGAAAATAATCTCTAGTGAAATTTTCCCAATTTACTCGAAGCTCCTGTGGTGCAGATGCGTACCTGTTCAGAGCACACATTGTTATCAGGTATATGCTGATTAGTTTTAATGATAAATAAGTGCAGCTAACAATTTACAAGTATACTTTAAATATATAAAATCGGAACTTATTGGCAGCAGATGAAACAAAATTGTAAACTTTTCTTAAATTAAAGTAATTGTATGTTAGCATGTAGACATCTAACCATTCTCCAACACAAACTCCAATCAGTGAAGAAAACTACACATGACTAAAATCTACAAGGTGTTCACTCCACCCCACACATCCAAAATGTTTCACTTTCCATACTATGAGTGTCTTTTCACATTATCATGCCTGCATCAACTATATAAATAAGGATACAAAGAAAGCAAAAAAATTGTATTTAAAGTCATACCCATATCCAGGCAAATCGACCAGGTACCAGCTATCGTTGATCTGAAAATGGTTGACATATTGTGTCTTGCCTACATGAATAATAAACATGTTCAATGAACCACAATGCTTCCCCTTGGGCGTGATGTTTTTGGAATTAATTTGGTCAAATATGGTTTTAGAGAAGCATTTAGTTGTTTGGCATTAAGCAATTAGAAGAAATGATTATGATGACAAACATCTCCAAGTGTTCATATTTGATATTTGAATATTTTGCAGCCCTTCCTAAACTTGAGTACAAAATTCAGAAAACCTTTTTTGAATAATTTTTTGTTAATTGCTTATTTCACACATTGAAATGGTCTTCTACGTTTGAACCCACCCACATACCAGGCTACATTGAAACCTGAAGCATCTGAACCTCTGGCAGTAGAGATTCAGTTCAACATAAAAAAATACTCTTTCTCATTATCAGAAGAACACGTCCCACTAATGAGGGAAAACATCAATTTTAAAATAATCAAGACCAGAGGGTAAAAATCAACTTGATCAAGTATCTACAAATGGTAAACATCTAACATCTGATGAAAAATGGGAGACCACAAAATTTATTGTTTCAACCAATCAAAGTAAGAGTAGCTGAAAATAGATCCACATAATTTTTGTAACATTGTCGAATTCCTTCTATGATCAGTATAAAGTGGACGTGTAAAAACAATTTCATACTGATCGGAGCTTTGAAAATCTTAATTGGAATCTTAGGAAGTTCTCTTTTAATTTGTAGTGCTTTTGCTGACAATCTATTCCACCATGAACATCAAAGCCAGGAAAAAGAAGAGAGTGAAATGAAGCACATCCATCCACATTAATCTTTTTTCTCCTCCAAAGAGAGAAAAGATTTAATCCCCTGCTTCCAAGAAGCACCCTGTTGTTGCTCAATCCATGATAAAAGACAGCTATCTAATAAGCAGAAAGTTGACATACAGAATCCGGTACCTCAAAGGTATAAATCGGAAATTCGCTACTTGAACAATAGGCCATATACTTCCTTCAAGAATCAAAGTAGGGAGAAAGTCTCTTTTCACATCTTCCTTGATTTGAGGAATGCTTTTACAGGCTGAAAAATCCATGAATGACAAAAGCACAAATAAATCCAATGAAATTGTTGGTAAAATCGGGTATATTTTTTCTATTATAATTATTTATTATTTACTTATGATTTAAATAAATAAAATTCAAATTAATCCGACAAAATAATGCTATTGGAAATATAATGTTAAAATAAATTAAAACAGATATTGAAACAGAAATATTAAAACAGAAAAATAATAATTTCAAAATTTAACTAGGTATTTCAGATAAACGTTACCTGGTGCCCGTCGTTGATCACTTCCACTATCTCCAAATGGATGAACTCCAAAATTACAACTAATTTGACAAAATTGAGCTGATCAATTACCCTTACAAAAGAGATGAAGATTTACAAATTTTTGACAATACAAATGGTGAAGGAGGGCTTTATTTATAGCCTCAAATCAAACATCCATCTTCATTCCTAACCAATGTGTAACTTTTTTAATTTGTTCACTAATGAGCAATATATAACAAATCTCTACCTTAGCAACTTAGTGATTTTAAATTATTTCTTCAATTACTAGATCATCGACACCAATACCAATTCATATTTACAGGATGTTAATCAAGTCCAGACAATGTGTGAACTTGATTGTTGTTACCACCTTGGTCATCATAACTGCGGGATTTTCTGTCGTACTACTCTTCTAAACTAGTACTCCACCTTCTTCAATAATCTCTCGCATGAAATGATAACGAACGTCAATGTGCTTTGTACGTGCATGGTAGACTTGATTCTTTGCTAAATGAATAGCACTCTGACTATCATAAAACACCTTAATATGTTTTTGACCAACTCCCAAGTCTTCAAGCAAACCTCGTGACCAAATAGCTTCCTTCACAGCCTCTGTAACTTCCATATACTCTACCTCTATAGTAGACAAAACAACTATAGACTGCAAGGTAGACTTCCAACTGACTGGTGCTCTAGCAAGAGTAAACACATAACCAGTAGTTGACCGACGCTTATCTAAATCTCCTGCATGGTCAGAATCACAATATCTGACTGCACATTGACCAATGGTATTATCCTACTGAAATACTAAACCAACATCTACAATATTTATAATATATCGTAGAATCCATTTCACAGCCAATCAATGTCCTTTACCAGGATCATGCATGTACCTGCTTACAGCAACAATCGCATGTGAAATGTCAGGTCTTGTACACACCATTGCATACATCAAGCTACCAACCGCATTTGCATATGGTACCTTTTCCATATATTCTCATTCTGCATCATTCTTAGGAGGTAATTGAGCACTAAGCTTGAATTGAGGAACTAGCAGAGTACTTACAGGTTTTGTCTGTTCATTCATACTAAAATGTTGTAGTATCCGCTTCAAATATTGACTCTGGGTCAAACTAAGCTTCCCCTTCTTCCTGTCTCTACTTATCTACATACCAAGGATCTTCTTAACTTCTCCCAAATCTTTCATCTCGAACTCTTGACTTAGTTGAGCCTTCAATTTTTTAATTTCTGCTTGGCTCTTCGATGCAATCAACATATCATCGACGTACAATAGGAGATAGACGAAAGACTCATTTTGTAGCTTGCGAAAATACACACAATGATCATGTGTGCTTCTGGTGTACTTCTGCTGTAACATAAACTGATCAAATCGTTTGTACCACTACCTTGGAGATTACTTCAATCCATACAATGATTTGTTCAGCTTATAAACCCAATTCTCTTTACCAGCAACAATAAACCCTTCTGGGTGAGACATATAGATTTCCTCTTCTAAGTCACCGTGTAGAAACACGGTTTTCACATCAAGTTGAACTAGTTCCAAATCGAACTATGCTACCAAGGCCAACAAAATTCTAATGGAGGAATGTTTTACAACTGGAGAAAATACCTCATTATAATCGATTCCCTCCTTCTGAGCGTAACCCTTAGCCACCAACCTTGTCTTGTAGTGAATACCATCTTTGTTAAGAAATCCATCTTTCTTTGCATACACTCATTTGCATCCAATTGCCTTCTTGCCCTTAGGTAGTTGTGTCAACTTCCATGTTTTATTCTTCTGAAGGGACAAAAGTTCTTCATCCATGGCTTTCTTCCATCTTTCAACTTCAGGGCTTCTGATTGCTACTTTATATATGGAAGGAACATCATCATGCACAACTGAAAGTACATATGCCATCGTATTCTTAAATTGAGTAGGTAGGTCTTTAAAATCTTTGTATCGAGCACGTACCTTGACATTTTTTCATCGTGGCCTATCAACTGTAGTTTCTTCTTATTGCTGTGGAGGTTCTTGGGTTAAAACCTCTTCATTTGATTCATCTTCTGTCAATAGAGGATCAGCTTTTGTCTTATCTTTACTAACTGGATTAACAATTTTGCTTTCAAACTCCACCTGTTTCAGAGTTTGCTCCACCTGCTCTAAAGTGCCATCAATCTTATTAGTTACCTTTCTCAACAATGCAGATTCATCAAAGGTAACATCTCTGCTAAAGATTATCTTTTCGTTTCAAAGCACCATAGTCGATATCCCTTAGAACCAGAAGGGATCCCCAAAAAAATGGCTTTCTTGGCTCTTGGGTCCAACTTTGATTCTGTTACATAGTAGTATGCAATTGAACTAAACACATGTAAGAAATCATAATCCCTAGTAGGTTTTCCAGACCATACCTCCATAGGAGGCTTAACCTTTAAGAGCAGACGATGGTAGACGGTTGACGAGATGACATGCATATGTCATAGCCTCAACCTAATACTACTTGCCTAAGCCAGCATTTGACAATATACACTGAACCTTCTCCAGCAAAGTCTGGTTCATACGTTCTGCAACTCCATTTTGTTGTGGTGTTTTTCAAATAGTGAAGTGTCACACTATCCCTTCTTCTTCACAAACTTTCATAAATGGATCATTTGTGTACTCAGTGCCATTATCAGACCTCAGACGCTTGATCTTTTTACCAGTCTGAGTCTCGATCATCTTCTTCCACTTGAGAAAAATCCCCAACACTTCATCCTTCTTTTTCATGAGATACACCCAAACTCTTCTAGAGAAGTCATCAACGAAAGTGACATAATAATGTTTGCCACTCATGGATGGAGTTCTTATTAGCCCCCATACATCAGTATGGATGTAATCCAAAATTCCCTTTGTATTATGAAGAGCATTGCCAAAGCTTACTCTTTTCTACTTCCCCAATACACAATGCTCACAGAATTCCAACTTGCCGGTTCTTGTACCTTTTAAAAGGCCTTGCTTTACTAGAATCTGCAAAGTTTTTTCACCAGCATGTCCCAAACGCATATGCCACAACTTGGTGGTTTCTAAATCTCTTTCTTCCTCTGAAACTGCTATTGATGTTGTCCCAATAACCGTACTACCAAGGTAGTAGTACAAGTTATTCTTTCGAACACCTTTCATCGCCATAAGTGCTCTAGAAGTAACCTTCAATGCCCCATTTTGTATAGTCACAATGAAGCCTTTTGATTCTAAGACTCTTATAGCAATGAGATTCTTCTTCATATCTGGAACATAATGAACATCTGTCAAGACCTTGGTTGAACCATCTTGATTCTTCAAACGAATTGTACCAATTTCCAAAACTTTGCATGGATAATCATTACCCATGAAAACAACTCCACAGTCTAGTTCTTCAAAGTTAAAGAACCACTCCTTATTAGGAGACATATGGAAAGTACATGCTGAATCAAAAATCCAATCAACAGGATGAGATGCTGTTAACGAACCAACCAATGCAAAATCTAAATTTGAATTGCTTTCAGCTACACATGCATCAGATTGCATAACTTTTCCTTTCTTTTGTAGCTTCAGATAATTTTTCTTCCAATGGCCTTTCTCATGACAAAAGGCACATTCATCTTTACCAAGTCTTCCTTTTAATAGAGATCTACCTCTCCTTTCTTTCTGTTGTGTTTGCGGACGTCCTCTTACAGACAATGCCTCTACTACTTCATTCCTACTTTCTCTTTTATCTTTCTTTCTAATTTCATAACTATACAAAGCAGTACAAACTTTCTCAAAAGTCATTTTATCCTTCCCAATGAGTAAGCTCGTAATAAGATGATCAAACTAATCAAGAAGGGAGGCTAACAACATCAAGGATAAATCTTCATCTTTAAAAGTTTCATCCATATTTAACAAATCTGCTACTAATTGATTAAAAGCAATAATGTGGTCGTTTATTGTAGTACCTGAAAGGTATTCAAACTGGAACAACTTCTTCTTCAAATAGAACCGATTTTGTCCACTCTTCTTCATGAACTTGTTCTCTAATGCCTTCCACAACTTACTTGCGGATGTCTCCTTCATGAACGTGTACTTTTGTTCTCTTGAGAGACACGAACGGATTATACCACATGCCAATCGGTTAATATTTTTCCACTCTACTTCATCTGCTCCATCTGGTTTCTCTTCTTCAATGGCGATGTCTAGACCTTATTGAAACAGAGCATCTAGAACTTTGCCTTACCACATGCCGAAATGACCAGTTCCATCAAACTTCTCCACCTTGAACCTTGCATTCATCACCATAGTTCTACTTGACATAGATGACTGGCCTTTGTTTGAAAGAAATTTTTCTTCCACCATTTCTTCAAATTACAAAAAACTAGTAACTATATTCTAATAGCAAACAAACGAAATACAAACAAATGCCTAGGTAGAAAACCTTCGACTCTGATACCAATTGTTGAGAAAATCGGGTATATTTTTTCTATTATAAGTAGTTACTATTTACTTATGATTTAAATGAATAGAACTTAAACTAACTCGACAAAATAATGCTATTGGAAATATAATGTTAAAATAAACTAAAACAGATATTGAAACAGAAATATTAAAGCAGAAAAATAATAATTTCAAAAATTTAATTATGTTTGGTATAAATGTTACCTAGGTCCTCGGGCGTCGTTGATCACTTCCACTATCTCCAAATGGATGAACTCCAAAATTACAACTAATTTGACAAAATTGAGCTAATCAATTACCCTTACAAAAGAGATGAAGATTTACAAATTTTGGGATGTTTACAAATGGTGAAGGAGGGCTTTATTTATAGCCTCAAATCAAACATCCATCTTCATTCCTAACCAATGTGTAACTTTTTTAATTTGCTCACTAAGGAGCAATATATAACAAGCCCAAAATTAATCGCATCAATGGAAACTTTTGAACCAACAAAGCGAAATGAATTTGGTTGTAGTTGAAGGAAAAATCTTATAAATCGCTTCAAATATTCATACCTGCAAAATGTTAGAGAACTTTATGCTTTACTTCTTCTAAATCAATTCAATAAAAATATTCTTCTAAATCAACTTTAAAGCTTCAAACAAATCTCTATTTCACGACTTCTAGTGGAAGGAAAAAAAATAATAATCAAGGACTGAATCAAAAAAGAGAAATTGGCAACTAGCGTATCTAGTAAATAGTAATCAATAGGCAACAAGTGGCATTTT
This sequence comes from Hippophae rhamnoides, assembly GCA_033030585.1. NCBI lineage: Eukaryota > Viridiplantae > Streptophyta > Magnoliopsida > Rosales > Elaeagnaceae > Hippophae > Hippophae rhamnoides. The sequence goes on from CM065429.1 coordinate 74,182,686, forward strand.
TGCCTACCAATAATGTCCAACTGGACCAACAATTCCAAATCCGAATAAGCTGGTTATAGCAACTCGTCTCCAATTGATTTGAATTCTTCATCTTTCTTATGATGTCATCACTTAAACCCTATCTAATGTTTGACAAGTCATTAGAGATTCTTCGAAACTCTGCCAAATTAGGCTCTAAGTCCTTTGTTATATCCATTCTAAACCTAAACAACTATTCTTTCAAATGGAACCTTCAAGACATCGTCTTTTACATGAATGTCTCGTCCAATTTCTTTCATATACCTTTTGCAGTCACATCATCTTACACTCATGAATCATATTAGCATGAAAGTGTAAATAAATTGAGGCATAAACAATTGCTTACAATTCTTTCTTTTGATAATTGGTGAACCCATCCAAAAACTTTGTATCACTTTCTAAAGCTTATGCTACTTTTTGTTAAATCAAGATGCTCCTCATCTTTGCCTTCCATACGTGAAAATCACCAAATCCATCCCATTTTTCTATCTCATCTTTACTCATAATTGATTACATTGTAAATATATTCAAACAAATTTCTAACAATCTTTACAAAACTCCCGTCAATAAGATTGTAAAATAAATCATGAAATTTAGAAATACACAAACCAATCTAAAACTAAAACCATGAGTTTTGTTACCATTATGTTGTGATTTTATCGAGTCTTATTGAGACACATACAAATAAAACAAAATTATCCTGTGAACCGATTATTATTCAATCAAACAATGAGTACTAATAGAACCAAATAGAAACAACTGATAAACAATAGTTAGGATCGGGAAAAAATGCTTTAAATTGACCATGTTATTTGCTTATATTTGAAACCAATGAAATTTTTTTGGTGAATAAAACAAAACCACTTAAAATTTGAATTACCTCTGCTCTGCTTCAACGGTTCAACCGCCTGCCGAGGCGTTAAATGCAAAACAGTTAAAACGTGGGCCTTGATCCACCATGGATATAGTTCTAATTTACTTGATTAATCTCTTATTATGATTTTTGATTTTTTTTTCTTGAAATGAATCTTTAATTATTATCTCACTCAATAACCAGTAAAAATAACAACTAATAATATTAAATAAGTTTAAATAAAACGAAATTTAATATTTAACAAATAATTAATTTTAATTACATTCAATACCAAATAATTGATCATTTTTTCTAATAATAAATGTATATGAATTATACATAAAGTTTATTTTTTTTATTAGTTATAAATATAGGGATATTAATTTTATTGTTTTTGCACTAAGTTTTTTTTTGCATTTTTTGCATTTCATCAAAAGTTATTTCTTTTCACATCATATGACTTCTTTTATTAGCTTGCAGTAACCGATTAACGACCCTTTCTGATGTTTTGGCAATTCTCTTATCCTAATTCAACTTGTTTAGCACCAAAAAAAAAAAAAAAACTTGACCTTAACTTCTTGCATCATCATATTGCCTCTTTTTTTTTTTAATAAACGTTGACTTCCAAAACTAACATGCAACTCAACTATTGGCCTTCTCCTCTTTACTCGAAACCCAAATACATCCCTCCCTCCCTTTATTAAAACTTCACCAATACTCTCTCTCTCTCAATCTACATCCCACCGTTGACTTTGCAAAATTTTCAATCCCAAATAACCCAATTGAGTTGGCATTGCCATGTCTAATCAAAAAGTCAATTTTATAATTCCCTTCAAATCCAAATATCTCAACTCTTCGTGACTTCATCAAGCAAATGAACAACACAAGTGATTCTGGTGGTTTTCTTGGCTCTAATAACATTGGTGGATTTGGCTATGCAGTTGGAGTTTCAGTTGGAATCCTATTGCTTATCACAACAATTACTCTTGCTTCTTATTTTTGCACCAGAACCCAACAACCAACATCGCAGCATAGGAATAATACCCAGGAGCTAAACAACTTGCCAAACATTGTTATTGATGTTGGACTTGATGAGGCAACTTTACTTAGTTACCCAAAGCTGCTTTACTCTGAAGCTAAGCTTAAAAAATCTGACTCCACATCCTCTTGTTGCTCTATATGTTTGGCAGATTACAAGAGCAATGATATGCTTCGGTTGTTACCCGATTGTGGACATCTCTTTCACCTCAAGTGTGTTGATCATTGGCTAAGGTTGCACCCGACATGTCCCGTCTGCCGGACTTCTCCGATCCCGACACCACTGTCAACTCCTCTGGCTGAGGTGGTTCCATTGGCAAGCAGGAGAGACTGATATAGTACTAAGTTTTTCACATGTTCTTCTTTTTGTTCTATTTTTTGGTACCGTCATGTGTATGTACTTTGTAAATCATCTTCTTCTTAGAGCTCCAACATAAAATAAAATTTTCCATTTAATTATTTTTCTCAACGCCTGCAGTGGTATATCAGCTGTTTCTGTTTGTTGACCTTTTCTCTTATTTACTTTATTTTATTAGATTTCTTATTTAATTATAATGCATCTATTATATAAAAAGATAATATTTTAGGCATAAAAAAGTGGGAAATTACAGGGATCAAATGGTTGGACAAATTAGCTCAGTGAATCTGCAAAAGCCTAAAACAATTGAGAGAACACAAGAAAAGATAGTCACACTTCATTTTAAGTTACAGGTTCAAATCACACCAAATACTAATTGATAAAAAAAATTCTTTGAATTATATCAAAGCGTAATTTCAAATAGCATGAATATTTCCTTCGGATCAAGAACACAACTGTACATGAATGTGTAAACTGACGACACCCACCCATTATTCGTTTCTCTTCATTTGCCAAACACAGAATGATAAAATATAAAGTGGGGTTTCGCTATAAATAGTTTTCGTAACTAGTAAAATGAATACAGATACAACTATGAACACAGTTATAATAAAATGTCTACTTTTTTGTTTCTTCTTTTAATCTGTTGTTTTCCTACACAAAGTCTATGGTTTTTGATCTGGTGGTTCAGAAGGAACTTTGCTAAGAAGCCAGACCAAAAGGACACCAACAAGAGCACCAGAGAGATGTGCAATATGATTGATGCTTTGCAAAGAGTGGCCTCCACCAAAGGTACCCTGTATTGCAGTTGAAGCTTGGGCTGCTTCCATAACCTATGATGTCGAACACAAGCAATAACCAAGTTATATTAAAGAATGTAGGCATATATAACACACACATACCTACACACAATCTTCATTTTAATTCCCTTTTTTCATAAGAACCATAACCAATTCTGAATATCCTTCCCTGTATTTTCCCTTTTCAGCTTCACCTTAGTCATGTTGAGTAAAATTTAGAATGAACAATTCTAAATTTACTAATATTATATCCAAACAAGTAAACAAACTACTTGTATTATATTCACTATAACACCTTTGAAAGGCAACTCACAAATTGAAGAGAAATACAAACACTCAAAGAGAAAGCTCTTAACTCACACTCAAACTAATACTGAAACACTTATTTGTTTTTGATTAATGATTAAACCAAATGCATGTAGGCTATTTATAATCTCACCATGCAATCTACACCACACAAATATAAAACTAAGAAATAATCCAGCCATACAAATCTTATCTACACACTTCTATTTTCCACAACCTTCAACCACTTCATTTATTTCTGACAACCTTCAACTACGTTTATTTCTACAACCTTCAACTACTTACATTTATTTCTACAACCTCTTTAATTATTATTTTGGTGTTGATTTTCAACACTCCTCAACACCAACTCTTACTATTTTTTCTTGTATCGTCAGTGATCTAAAACATTTTCAACTTCTGTAACGCTTAAGCTTTTTGTGAACAAGTTCCCAACTTGATTATCTATCTGATTTGTCTCATTTCAATTTCTTCTTCAACCTTTTCTCTAATAAAGTGATAGTGTATTTCAACATGCTTAGTTCTTGGCATGAAGAAGTGGATTCTCTCACAACGCAATTCTTGATTGATTGTCACAATACAATGATCAGTATAATTTACTGATTGATGTAGCATTATTCATTAAATTAGATCAACCATGTACATTCTTATTTCATTGCCGCCATCTTGCCTTCGATACCAGCGGTTGATAATGATACCGCTTTGTCTTTTGCTACACCAAGAAATTGTTCCAGAACCGCTTAAACACATCAGGTTGTTGATCTTCTCGTGTCATGATCTCTGATAGTCTCGCGATAACTAGCTTGTTGCTCCACCTTTTCTTGTACATAAAAGACCATAGTCAATTTGCAGGATTCTTCACATATCTCAATATTCGCTTAACCTTCCAACGTGGCTTCTTTGGATTTTGCATGTCATACCGACTCATTGGCTAATTAACTGTGTTAAGAAATATCAAAAGTTAAGGTTAAGATCAGATCAGGCCTACCAATTTTTGATACATTGTCACATCTTCTAAATCTTTTCCTTCACGTACACGTTGGCATTTGGCTCTACTTCGGCGTCGAAATTGGTTTGCATTCAAGCATTCCAAACCGTTTTATCAAATCTTTAGAATATTTTTTGGCAAAGAAATATTCCTTCTTGTGCGATCAACTCTAAACCAAGAAGTGCTTGAGTCAGCTAAGTTCTTTCATCCGAAACTGACGACAAATTCTCCTTTGTTCAAGAATTTACGCCTCATTATCACCGCTATGATTAAGTCATCCACATACACTGCTTATAGCTAGCTTTCCTTCATTGGCTTTAACAAACAAGCTAGAATCGCAGTGTTCTTGAATAACCACTTTGTGTTAGAAATTCAAAGAATCTTACCATACCGTACGCCTGGGTGCTTGCTTTAATCTGCAGAGTGCTTTCCGTAGCTTACACACACATATTCAGGATGATCTTGGCTATGAAAACCCATTGGTTGGATCACGTAGATACTCCCGATCCAACTCTCCACGGAAGAAAAGCATTCTTCACGTCCATCCGCCACCTTCCAATCTTTGTTTCCGTATGCAAGTAGGACTTCGACAATTGTAAGTTTCACCAGACTAAACGTTTCATCATAGTCTAGTCCATACCGTCGAGAAACCACGAGCTACCAATCGTGCCTTGTATCTCTCGGTAACCCATCCGTCTACTGCTTTATCTTGTAAACCCGTTTGCAAGATACGGGTTTCCCACATCCGCTTTCGCACCGCATCCCAAGTTTGATTTTGCCGAAGTCGCATCGATCTCTTCTCTCATACGTCATCCACTCAATCTGGACGCGTCTTCAAACGTCTCAGTTCTATTGCTTCTTCAATTATGCCGCATTGGCATATTTGGGGATTTGGCCTTCGTGTTCTTGTTGACCCACGTAGTTGAGATTGTGGAGCTGATTCTTCTATTTCACTACCACCTTCTTCATTTAAGTTGTTGATATATACGCGCCGCTGCCAAGGATTCTCTGCTAACTTTGTTCGGCACCATCATCGTCTCGGATCTCTCGGATCCATCTAAACTTAGTTGGAATTGAATAGTACGCTCCCCTCCATCTTTTGTTGAAACATCTCCAAATTCTCTCAGTCTGTGGCTTCTCTACGAGACCACCAAGAAGATGCTTCATCAAACACCACATCTCGTGAAGTGTAGCATCTTCCACTCGTTGAATCACAACATTTCCACCCTTTTCTTTGACCGTCAGATCCCACAAAGATACATCTAACATTTTCTTGTCAAATTTGCTCACAGTAAATGATCAGAACAAATACACATATACACAAACAAATACTGAAAAGCTAACTGCAGGTTTCATTACGTTCCATGGAGTTTCTCAAAGGTGTGAAACAAATTCTAACCTTGGTTGAGGAAAGTCTCGTGATGACAAAGGTCATGCCCCTCATCGATTCAAATCAAACCTCCCAAGTACATTCTTTTCATGTAGCATACTTTCGACAAATTTCTGCAAGATGGCGGTTTTCTTTCTTCACCGCTACACCATTTTGTTGTGGCGTGTTAGCAGTGTCACCGATGACGTATTCGACATTCCCCAGGGTATTGAAGAGAACTCACTGGTATATTCTCCGCCGTTGTCCACAAGAACAACGAATCTTCTTTCCAACTTCTCCTTCGGACTCTTTAAACTCTTTAAACTTTGATAATACGTCGTATTTTCTTTCATAAATAAAACCCTGATACCTTGAGAAGTCATCACCTGAATGTCACCATATCAGTATAACGCCAATTGATGGTTGCCAGACCGAATACATCATCGAGTGAACTAACTCCAATGGATTCTTTTCTTTAAACTTGATTCCTCGTATGGCAATTGGTGAGCTTTACCATATCGCACCCGCACGTACCGTGTTTGTATGCGTACGCCTAGCCGCTTTAAGCATCGACTTTTCACCATCACACTTAGCTGGAATAGCTAACGGACCTAACCGTGCATACGCCATGATCTGCTTTGTCTCATTTCTTTCTTGTCTTGTCTACATACGCAGATCTCGACATCACGTGGTGATTCCAATCGTTCCTTCCATTCGGTGTTTGAGATTTTGAGATCACGATACACCTCACGTCTCGGGGACCGAGCAGAGACATAGTGGCACGATGATGTTAATTGAGCCACAGAACGTAAATTTTTCTTCATTCCTGGGACATGATAAACATCACGAAGGTACTGGTTAGTACTATATCACGGCGTAACTTATCGCCTTACCGGGAAACTATCGTGGCTACCGATGTGGTATCGTTGAGCTGCCACTACACCTCCTCGTACTCAGAACGTGCTTTCCAACCTGTTTATCACCCGTCGTATGATTTGTTGCCCGACCCATGATCCAGTCATTCTTGTAGAATAATTTGTTTTGATGTTGTCACCGTAAGAGCCAATTCTTCTTCCTCTCAGAATAATAATGCTTGGCAAGATCCCAACCATCTTCGCTTCGCATTAGAACCGAAGTAGTATTGCTTTCAACCAGGCTTTTTCTTACTCCAACAATCTTTTGCCATGTGACCCATCTTTCCGCTTGTAACATTCACCGTCAAATTTCCTATTGTTATTGCGGTTCTTCCAAGCTCCCCGCAGACCAAGCCTCGCTCCTTGGAGAAATTTTTCCTTTATCTCCATCATTTTTATATCCATTTCCATTTGTCCCAAGCTTGAAAGTTCTCTCTTGCTTTGCTAGTGTACGACTTTCTTCACCCTTCGCCGATTCTCCCATTTGCTTAGCCATAATTTTCGACCGCCATTATGATTCTCAAACTCAACAAGAGATGGTTGTGTCGCCATCGTATTGTATAAGCGGTAAAACCTCGATATTCGTCTCAAACCATGAATAATTATTCTCTTTATCCTCGTTTCCCCCAATAGGAGCTTTTGGATCCAACTCGAAATTTCGCGGCGTAATGACTTTACCTTGTGAAAGTATTGAAATCGTCGTATCGCGTTAATGCGCCATCGATAGTAACTCATATTCTCAGGAAGTTGCAATCTTGTATCATTCTTCTTTGAAAAGAGCGCAAGTAAGAGTGTCCCACGCTTCGCTTTGGTGTTTTTGCATCCCGAATACGCTCCAAGATTTCTTCTTCAATCAGGTCTTCAAAGCAAACATCGTCACCGCTTTAATTTTCCACATGAGATGCCGTTTCATCTTCCACCGGCCGGTTGTGTAACTTAAATCACCGCCACCAACCTCCCACAAGTCTTGACCTTGTAGATAAGACTCCATACACGTTGCCATGTGTTATAGTTTTTGTTGTTGAGCTTCTTGATTCCTCCATTACTTGAAGATCACCCATCGTGTCGCAAGACTTCAACTATACCGAACAAGCTTGACTAATAAACTCCAGTACCAAACTCATACCGACTTAAGATAACTCTACTTAGAACGATTCTTGACCGTCCATTCCGATACCAATTGTTGAGTAAAATTTAGAATGAGCAATTCTAAATTTACTAATATTATATCCAAACAAGTAAACAAACTACTTATATTATATTCACTATAACACTTTCAGCGCAACTCACATGAGTGAAGAGAAATACAAACACTCAAAGAGAAAGCTCTTAACTCACACTCAAACTAAGAATACAAAGACTTATTTGTTTTTTGATGGAATGATTAAACCAAATGCAAGGTAGCTATTTATAGTCACCGCGTCATGCAATCTACACCACACAAATATAAAACTAAGAAATAATCCTAGCCATACAAATCTTATCTACACACTTCTATTTTCCACAACCTTCAACCACTTCATTTATTTCTACAACCTTCAACTACTTCATTTATTTCTACAACCTTCAACTACTTCATTTATTTCTACAACCTCTTTAATTATTATTTTGGTGTTGATTTTCAACAAGGCACACATGTTATAGACTTTAATTTCAGCTATCAAAAAGTATCCACCTAGCAAACCACAGAATCGGAATACTTCAAACAGATGAAAAATCTCCGGCTATGATCATGCATAAATTATGAGAAAAACAATCGTAAGGATTTAAGGATCAAGGCTTTTTGTTCCCTCTCATACTATTGATAGTTCTTGATGGGATTCAGTTATGAATCATTCATACTTGTGTTTCTTCCTCCATTCAAGTTTCTCAATAGAAGCACAAGAATTGGAAGCATGATATCATTTCGTGCAAGTAATCACCTTTTCTACAACAAATTGGCCTAATATAAGCACTTCAAGGATTTTCCTCCAGTCCCAAGACATCTGCATTGGACATTTATGGGGAAAAAGGTCGATTATTTCATAAGGACTTAACTAATGATGATGCATATACATTCTGCATTTATGGTACCTTTACAAAGACGCTAATGGTAAATAACCCAAAAACAGCACCAGAGGCTCCAATAGAAACTGCATTTCTTGGTAGAACCAACCATGAAACAAGGTTCGCTCCAACACCTGTAAGAATATAAGAGAGCCACAATGCAAAGTTTCCTTCCTCTTCTTCAACAAGCTTCCCTGTTGGAGGCAAAAAAGTTGTCTAATTTAGTAATTTCAATACTAATTCTTGCTGACATATGTTCACTTGTTCATATGAAGAGGCCTCACCAAATATGTATAAGAAGAAAAGGTTGCTGGAAAGATGTTTCCTGAAAATAATGTGGCGTAAGAGATAAAAACTCGGTCACATAGTTCTTTGAAAACAGAAGTTTATGACATCATATAGCCTCTACACTGTATTTGAAATCTTACTATAGTGCAACCTTCAGGAGAATAGAGATCTCACCAATTTGCATGACATAAAGTTGCTGTCAGAAACTGGTACCATTCAGGTCGATTGTGGTACAAATATAGAGTTTTTATTCCACGAACCTAAATACAGAAGGGAGGTTCTTGAGTCAGATTAACAGAGCTTTCAATGAGAAGATCAGAAGACTACTAATAGTCTACTGAGATCATATATCCATATCAGATATGTACATTCACATTGCTTGTTCATTTCTCAGTAGTTTTAATGATGTTGGCTATAGTGCGAGCACATTCACCTCCCTTTGGACTCCTAGAAATCTATATCAAACACTACACCCCCATCCATATAGTCCTCTTGGTTAAACAGTTCGAGTGAACTTCCAGGCCTCTCTTCATTGTTTTCTTTCGGAAAGTGTGAGAATGCAGGGAATATAAACATTTACCTTAAAAACATGATCTGCCAGAAATATTCCCAGGTTAAGAAGTATAATCCAGAATACCCCATTTACACGCTTATGTGGCTTCCCTCTTTCTTCTGGCTTACCCAGTTCCAGCTGTGACATCATATCTAATAAACATATTAAATGTTGCTTAAATATATTTCACTCTAAGAAATGGGACCAAATGCATACCTAATAATACAGTGACCGGAAATTAATATTCAAAGTGAAGAGGATCCAACTTAGTAATAAGTTTGTAGTACGTATGAGTTTTCTTTTCATCGATCATCTGAATTACACCGTCCATGAATGTTCTCACAGCCCCAAACTTGCTAATTTGAACTAAACAAACTTATGAGGTATGTATGATTTTTACCACTGCAATCCCCGGTATCTAGTTTCAAAGAACGTCTTTAAATGAAAGAATAAAATAGCTTCTTCTACAAGGAAATTAAAAACAGTTCAAGAAAGTTTGAAACTCGAAAAATGGTTTCTGATAGCCAACATTAACATTACAAATCATTAATATCACAATTTTTTTTTCTTTTCCTTCTATTACTGAAACACCAGCAATACAAAAATTGCTAGTCCAACGATAAACAAATTTATAAGTACTCTTAGCCACGTTTTATATCCTGCGTTTGAAGTAGATATTCCACACACACCAACCGTTTGAAGAAAGTCCTATAAGCCGTTGAAAATTAAAAGACAAGTTGATCATAAACAAGTAAGATATTTTACCTGAGCCATTGAATCTGCATAGGGTGCGAGATCGAACGGCAGAGGGAAAAGGGTGAAAAGGAAAGTGAACTGCATTTGCATTGGGTTTAAATTTAATGGCGGGTTGTGTTTGTGAGATGCATAGGCGACGAGGATGGAATAGGGGGTGAGAGCTGAGAGGGGGAGGGTGTGAGAGTAAACAAAAAGCCATATCCTAAAACTCGAGCCCCAAACCCGTAAGGCCCTGAAATGAAGACCAAGAGCTTCTCAATTTCTCTAAAGTTGTTTTACACGAAAAATGGTTTTTTCTTTTCTTTTACATGAAAGAGCTTCCCGCCGACGGAGAACGTTCTACTCATAAATCTAACCGAAATGTCTCAAGGGTGCGAGTATAATTTATTTTTTATTTTTTATTTTTTAATGATAAAGATAATGGATTTATCAAAAGTATAAATGAATATAAAATTTATATTTTTAAATACATCAAAATTATAAATAATAATAATAATAATCAACAGCATAATACATGTTTTATGATATTGTTTGTTTTGTATTCTACTTCATCTCTTGCCTTAATACAATGATTTTCTATTTATCACTAATTTCATTTTGTATTATTTATATATCGATATTAAGAATATTAAAATTAATTTCAATAAAAATCACAACTGTCATTTATCATTGTCGTTACCATCCTTTTAAATTGTTGTCATAGTTTTCGTGTCAAAATTTAAAAAGATATATTTTTTTTATTAAAACAGATTTACCCCTAAATTAATAATATATTAATATAAAAAAGTCAGTAAAAAGATTAAATAATAATAAAAAAATTAAATATCAAAGGAGATTTGGGATTTCATGTAAGTCCTTAAAGTCTTGACTACAGTGGAAGCTTTCTGACTTTCTAGAAAGAAGAAGAAAAAAATTTAAAAATTAAAATGAACTAATTTCACCAAATATTAATACTGCATTGTATAATAATTTCTCAAAATGCAATAAATATAAAATAACATCAAAGTGTATAAAACCTCTAAACTGAATTTATATATTCAGTTTAAATTGGATATGTCACTTTTTTTTAACTTTTTTCTTTAAATTGTGTCAGGTAAGTTTTTGTGCCTTCAAAATAAATTTAATTATAAAAAGTTGTAAAACTTATATTACCTATAATATGGTAACGATATTGTTGAAATATAATAATTTTAAGTTTTTAATGTAATATAAAGTATGAAACATACATGTATTAATTTAAATAATTATATTTATATCATAATATAAGTATAAGAAAAAAAATTAAGATTGTTATAATATGTTATAACTTTTAATTTTTGAAAAGTAGTCTTTAAGTTAAATAAAAATAATTTAAATTAAATATAAAATTTTAATATATATGAGTTGATCTATTTTTAATTACTATTAGGTTTAATTAATTAAAATTTTAAATTAATAGATAATTTTTTCTTTAATCTTAAAAATTATTAATTAAATTTAAATTTTTAAATTTAATAACATTTATTTATTCTATAGATAAAATAATTAGTTATATCATCAAAAAGAATTCTCCAAAATGCTCCTCTTTTATAAATAACAATATTTAGTTGGTTTTTATTATTAAAATTCCAACCAACATCCTTTTCAAAAATTAAAATTGAATCAAGTAAAATTAATAATCCCATCAAATTAAATTGATTGTTCGAATAATTTTACACCTCATAATATTTAACATTCTTCAAATAGATACGTTAAAAACACATAAATAAATATATATTAATTATAATTTTCCATTAAAACATAACTTTCAAAATATTTATTTATTTTTAAATAAAATTTAAAGTCATGTATGTACACGTACATTTAAAATATTTTTACTCAAATTGAAATATTCATATTAAGATAGGTATGTATTTGATTGAAATTTAAATCAATAAGGTAAAATATAAAAAAATAATCATAATATTATGCACTAACAATAGTTAATTATATTTTGACATGTTATTGACCAGTTAGTTTAATTTTATTCTACTTTTGTCTAAAATATTAATAGAATTAATTTATATAGATTTGTTAAATTAAAAATTAAATAGACTCATGAAATATTAGTCATAGAAATTAAACTAATTTATTTATGTAAATTTGTTAGGTTTGATTTATAATTTAGACTTATTTATTTTTAAGTAAATTTAAATTATTTTATCTTTATGTTAAATGTTAATATTGAATTAATAAAATATTTATTGTTTAATTAATAATTTAATTAAAAAATACATATTAATATTTAAACTATAAATATGTAAAAAAAAAATTAAAGAAGATAAATTCTTGAGTAACTTAGATTTTTTATTAATAATAGTAATTTTTTTAAAACTAACATAAGAAAATAATAATATAAATTGTTTCACATTTTTCGTTAACACAAAAATTAAACTAAAATTAGATAATATAAATATATAAATATATATAATATATGTATTATAAATATATAAAATTAAAAATAAGTAAGTGTGTGTATTAGTAATATGTAATCTTTAAATCTCAATGTACTCTACACAAATTGATTATTATCTCCTAGTCTAATATTTGAGAATTTTAGAGTATATATTCCCTTAGAACGAGATACAAAGAAAACAAAAAAAAATGGAGGTAAGAGTAAGAAGTGGATACCATGAGCGGGTACGGAATAATGAGTTTATATATTTTTTAAGAGTATCAAACTTTTAGTAATTCATGAATATTAAAAAAAAAATTATAGAGTGATAAATTTTCTATGCTTTGAAAGTATGTACTTTAGAAATATAAGAAGAAGAAAAAAAATATTAAGAGTGAGAAGTGGGTAGGATCAATAGTATATAGGTGAATCTTGAGTTGTGAGTATATATTTTCAATACTCTAAAAGTATTGAAAAAAACATTTAGAGAATTGATAAGTAAAATTATAATAAAAATACTTTTAAAATTAAAAATATGAAAAGCGCTGATTTAAATATCTATATAAAAAAAATTCAATTTTTGCATAAATAATTTTTTTATTTTTATTTTCTTAAATATTTTTTAAAAAATATTATATATGTATATAAATTTATATTTAAATTCAATAAACTTTAATAAAAAAATATTATTTTTATTATTAAATTAATATTTTAATTTTAAATATAATATAACAGCATAAAAATAATGATGAATGTTTTTCACAAAAGTTGCATAAAAATGATGTCATGGATAAGAGACGTTGAGAAAAATATCTGATATGAATTCCTAAAAATTATTTAATTTGGTAGATAAAGTATTAATAATAATAAATGTATATTATAATTATAAAAATCGTAAATATTTATAATATACAGAAAACATATATTATATTTATAATCGATGATATTTCCCTAAGATAATTTCCCCTGAATTCACAATGTGTAAAACTTCTCTCTATTAATCTTAATCTATCTGTTTCAGTGGCCTATTTGATCTGCAAGTGAGGGGAAACTGCTCAGGTTATCGGTTTAACCGCCTAATTGTACATTTGAATTTCGACATCTGTTTGAAAATAACACAAATTCTCGATAAGTCAGATTTATGAGAAAACAAGAATAGAAAAATAATACACAAAATTTGATAACGGAGTTCGGCCAATCTTGATTACGTCTCTGGACCTGCTGCAGATCTTTTTACTGAAAATGGAGAAATTACACAAGGTGTTTACAACACTCACAACTCACAACCCAATTACACCCAAGAAAATTACTCTCAATTTTCTCTCACAAAAGCTTTTCTCTCTAAGCTTTTCTCTCAATTGGAACACTTTTGGATGATTAATTCATTACAATTACACATCTATTTATAGGAAAATTTACTCCTTCAATTATTCCTTAAATTAATGGTTCCTTAAATTGCTCCTTGAATTAAGCTCCTTGTTTTGCTCCATGAATTTCTCAATGTTTTGCTCCTTGTTTTGCTCCATGTTTTACTCCTTGTTTTGCTCCATGTTTTACTCCTTGTTTTGCTCCATGTTTTACTCCATGTTTTGCTCCTTGTTTTGCTCCATGTTTTGCTCCATGTTTTACTCCATGTTTTGCTCCATGTTTTGCTCCTTAATTTGCTCCTTAAATTAAGGAGCTTTATAACAATCTCCCACTTGAAGACTGATTTCAATCTGTCTTCACACCTTGATCAACGCAAAGATCTTTTCTAGTCTGTTACTATTTAGTAGACCAACCGAAGTCGAGCACAACTTCGCTTGTCAATAGTCACCACCTTGTTAACATATCTCATGGATTTTTGCTTCCTTGAATCTTCTCCAAGATAACACATCATCTTCCAATAGAGATCCGTCAAGTGATAACGAAGTCCAATATGCTTTGTTCTAGAATAAAATGTCAATTCTTCACAAGTGTATTGCACTTTGACTATCACTACGTAGAACATTCTTCTCTTGTTTGAATCTCACCAATTAACAAACCCTCAAGCCATATCATCTCTTTACTAGCTTCAAGCATCGCTACATACTCACCGTAGCGATGAGTGACAATTTTCTCGTATTTGTGACATCCAACTAACAAATTAGCTCCAACAAGAATATATAACCTAAGCAGGCTTCTTCTGCGATCAACTTCACCTCCAAAAGTCTCTTCACGCACTTGTACTTTTAACTCTCTTTTACTAAAGTACAAGCACTTTTCTCGGTGCCTCGCAGATACCTCAAAATCCACTTGATCGCTTCCCAATGAGTTTTCCCCGGATTTGACATAACCGCTTAACAACTCCCATCGCACGGCCAATGTCCGGTCTCGCATGCACTATTGCGACATCAAAGTTCCAATGGATGAGGAATAAGGAACTTTAGCCATGAATTCTCTCTTCTCGTTCGAGGGACCGATCCTCGGATAGCGAAAATGACCGGCTGCGGTGCTAATCGCTTGGCACGCCTACATGCTCAATCTCTTCAAAACACGATTGATGTACTCGAGATAACCGCAAGGATCCTTTCTTCTTATTTCTTGTGATTTGCATTCCAAGAATCTTCTTTGTCAGACCCAAGTCTTTCATGTCAAACTCTTTTCGACAATTGCCGCTTCAACCTTTTAATATCATCCATATCCGAACCCA
This sequence comes from Hippophae rhamnoides, assembly GCA_033030585.1. Classification (NCBI taxonomy): domain Eukaryota; kingdom Viridiplantae; phylum Streptophyta; class Magnoliopsida; order Rosales; family Elaeagnaceae; genus Hippophae; species Hippophae rhamnoides. Next base: position 74,198,057 of record CM065429.1, read on the forward strand.
CTACTAACATATCATCAACATAAAGTAGTAAAATGATATAACCGGACCTATATCTCAAGTAGCAACAATGGTCAAGATTGCACTTCTCGAAACCTTCCTCGTGCATGAAACTATCAAACTTTTCGTACCATTGTCTCGGCTTGTTTCGTGCCATACAAACTCTTCTTAAGTCCGCACACCACGTTCTTCTTCCCTCTTTCTAAGAAACCTTCTCGGGCCGGGTACACGTATATCTCTTCATCTAAATCTCCATGAAAGAATGCATTTTCACATCCAACTGCTCAAGATGAAGATCTTCAATGGCTATAATACTCAATACCGATCTCGATAGTATTAAGCTTCACAACGGAGCGAAAATGTCACCAGAGTCAACTCCTTCCTTCGTTGAAACCCTTTGACAACTAGGCGGGCTTTGTATCTCTTGGAACCATCATGCCTCCTCTCTCACCCTAAGACACCCATTTGTCAGGAAGGCCTTCTTTCCAATAGGTAACTCGCCTAGTTCACATGTCCTGTTGTAGATGAAAGATTTCATTTCTTCTTTCATACAGCTCCCACTTGTCGGAATCTCTGGTCCGACAAGCTTCATCATAGCATTCAAGCTCCCCTCCATCACCAAGAACATATAATTCATGTATCTCCCGTTAGGGCATACGAGGTGAGAAGACCTTCAATACAAGTGAGCTAGAGTAAAGAGGTCAGGTGTGTCGGAATGTCAGGTACTACTTTGTCCAACAAGTTCCTCCGTCGAGGACTTGTTACAATTGGTTCTCATATCAGACATCATCTCAGATCCGCAAATACCGACTCATTCTCGCTCCGAGTCATCGGGCGTCATTTTACGTACGTCCTTATACATCACCCTTCGTTGAAAATCACATCTCCGCTACGATAACTTTCTTCTTTTCGTCATCCCAAATGCGGTAGCCAAACTCATCCTCACCATAGCCAATGAATGTGCATTTCGATTGGGATCAAGCTTATTCCCGCCGATCACCGATATGCACAAATTCTACACAACCAAAAACTTTTAGATGTGATAGTTTCACCTCTTTTCCACTCCATACCTCCTCCGGGGTATTCTACGCTCCAATGGAACAGTACGGGCCTCTTGGCCGATCAAGTGTCGTGTTGACGATCGCTTCGCCCGTAACCGTTTCGTAGACTCGACCGTATACGAACGTTTCCCGGCTCTTCTCCGTCAACGTTCTGGCTCATACGCCGCCTACACCATTGTGTTTAGCGTGCCCGGCATAGTTCTTTCCATTCCGATCCCGTGTTCATACAGTAAATTTTTGAATCTCGTATCTTCATATTCACCACCATTATCGGTTCCTGAGCTTTTGATCTTTAAACCCGTCTCATTTTCCACCATACCTTTCCATCTTCTCGAAAGCCTCAAATACTTCAGACTTATGCTTTAGAAAGTAAACCCATACCTTCCGAGAGCTGATCATCACCTAAAGTCACGAAGTAAAGGTTTCCCACTAATAGATGAGATGGTCGTTGGTCCCCAAACATCGAGTTGAATAAGCTTTAGTCTTTCCTTCTTTGGGATTCTCGCAACTCATGTCCGAAAGTCGACTCTTTCGCTTTCCAAGTATGCATCTTCGCACATTTCTATCTCCGTAGACCGTAGACTCGGGAAGTTTTCTGGAAGGCATAATCTTCATCCTCTTCTCACTCATATGGCCTAGTCTCTCCGTGCCACAGATTGTGTTTCATTGCTGCCGCAATCAGTAATTGAACAACGTGCCTCCGTCCGTCATGTAAAGAGTACCACTTTTCTTGCCTCGAGCAACCGTCATCGCACCCTTTGAAATCTTCCAATCATCACGATGGAAGATCGTAAAGGTAGCCTTCTCACCGCCCAAATGCCCCACCGAGATTAAGTTCCTTCGAGATCGGGAATATGCCCGACATCCTTCATTTCCCAAACAGATCCGTTCAACTTAATCTTCACTACACCTTTGCCAATAATAGCACACCTGATCATCACCAAGATATACCTTTCCAAGGTTTCCTGGGACATATTTCTCGAAGAATTCTTTTGTGAAGTAGCATGGAACGATGCTCCGTAGTCTAACACCCAAGATTCTTCCTTGCTCTCCAAAGAAAGATATCAACGCATCGTCTCCTCCCGAGTGGAAGTAACATTCGCTCTCGCCTTCACTTGTTTTCCTTCTGCACTCTGCACCGATTTTTGTAAGGTTCTGCTTCTTTCCACAATTCCAACACTCGATAGTCTTCGAGCCATGGGAATTATTAGGATTCCCGGATTCTGGACCTCTCGTCTTCGATCTACCTCGCGGTCCGTTTCCGCCACGTTCATTCCCTTTGTTGAATTTCTTCCTCTCGACTCGTATGCAAACCGAAGAAGTTGACGATTCACCCGACTCTCTACGCTCTGATCTCTTCACCGAGAACCAGATCACGAACATCGTCAAATTTCAACTTATTGTTTCCCGACGAGCTACTCACACTGCCCGTGACAAGAGTATTCCAACTTTCTCGGGTAAAGAAGATAAAAGTATTAATGCCGTACTTCTTCATCGACCACTTCCTCCGAACTCAACTGGCCGCGATCAGAGCTGGAAGTTCTATCGAGATGTCGCTACCGACGCGCCTTCATTCATCCTCACCGAATTGAACAAACGCCTCATCAAGCGCACTTTGTTCGAGGCCGATGGCTTCTCATACATATTGAGAGAGCCGCCATAGCACCCGCCGCTGGTCTTTTCTCTTGCTAAGGCCAAGGCAACATTATTACGGATACAATCGAATAACCTCCGAGTGGCTTCATTCTGCCTGTAAGATCCCAATATTCTTCCTTCATAGCTTCTCGGTTTCTTCCCCGAGAGAGGTTGATATAGATTTCTTTGATACGTATAATCCTCTCATCCGCATTTTCCAAAACCCAAAAATGTAGGCCATCAAACCCTCGAGTTTCACCCTTCCTTCATCTACTACTATCGCTCCCACTAAAATCCGACTTCCTTCGATCAAGCTTCGACTATTTCTTGCGTAAAATTGACGTAAATCACCACCAATAGCTCGATACCAATTGTTGAAATAACACAAATTCCCGATAAGCCGCATTTATAAGAAAGCAAGAATAGAAAAATAACACACAAAATTTGATAACGGAGTTCGGCCAATCTTGCTTACGTTTCCTGACTGGGCCGTCACAGATCTTTTTACTGAAAGAGGAGAAATTACACAAGGTGTTTACAACACTCACAACTCACAACCCAATTACACCCAAGAAAATTACTCTCAATTTCTCTCACAAAAGCTTTTCTCTCAATTGGAATGAACACTTTGGATGATTAATTCATTACAATTACACATCTATTTATAGGAAAATTCACTCCTTAAATTAATGGTTCCTTAAATTGCTCATTGAATTAAGCTCCTTGTTTTGCTACATGAATTGCTCCATGTTTTGCTCCTTGTTTTGCTCCATGTTTTACTCCATGTTTTGCTCCTTAATTTGCTCCTTAAATTAAGGAGCTTTATAACACCATCATCTCTCAATTTCCATATATAGGCTTTATAATGCACTATATCTATCAATGCATGTCTTTAAAATATATAGAACATTGTATTTAAGATGTAATATATCCTTTTTGAATTAGGATTGCAATGTTTCTTTGTGACTCAAAAAATTATAATTTTCCAAGTTTCATGATTCGTTTCATTCATTAGGTTTTAATTGTTGGGGAGACCGTTTGGTAAGATATTTTTGCTTCATTTCCGGATAGATAACGATGAAAAACGCGGAACGTATTGTTAATTTTGCTTTAGCAGGTTTGCTTCCTCACTCCTACCTCTGTGACAAGATATAACTTTTCTGTTTTCTTTGTGGTGTATTTATGATTATTAAAGGTTGTTTTGGCTGAATTCTTCATCTAGAATTGGGATGTGAGATGTGGGGAACACTTGGGAAATGGTTGAACGAGACAATCTTTGAGAGGCTCGCATTTCTCAGTTGGCCACGAACTATTCCATTGAACTTTAGCGTTGTGATAGTTCAGTAATGTTTGTTATGATAAACGGGCGGTTTGGTGATTGGCAAAGAATTGACAGCATTTTATTTGGTTTGATAAAATCTTAATGCTGGGCAGTCTTGAAATTTAAAGTAGAGAGATATAATATACTAAGAATTGAATACAATGGACAATATGTATCATGGATTGGTAATTTTTTGTTAGTTATCTGCACGAAGTTTGATGGAATGTTCGTGGTATAACTATTAGAATAGCGTGTTCTTTTGTTGTTGATAGTCCTTTCAGTAATTTGCTATTGAGTAACGCTACATTGTCTTGGAGTCCCAATGACTATGGTTATTGTTTAATACTGCAGGTTTAACATTAGCATCACTTTTTGTGAAGGTAGATCCAAACTTGAATGTAGTTTTGACTGCATGCCTTTCTGTCTATTTGGGTTGCTACAGATCAGTGAATCAAACTCAGCCTACGGTCAGTAGAGTAAACATATATGTTTCTCATTTGGGACTCAATTGTTTTGTTTATGATCTGATCAAACTCTTATAATGGATGTTTAATGTTGCAGGAGACAATGTCTAATGAACATGCTATGCGTTTCCCTTTAGTTGGAAGTGCAATGCTGCTATGCGTTTCTCGTATGCTACATACATCTCACTTTATTATTTTTATTTTCTTCTACAGCCACTTGGTACCTTATTTATTTCGCTTCATTATCTCATTTCCCTCTTTCAAATCTGTACAGGGAAACAATAGTACCTGCTATTAAACGGTTTTTACCAAAGTATTGGAATAAGCATCTCATTATATGGCACTTTCCATATTTTCGTTGTATGTTGACCTTGTTTCCATTGTTTATATCTGAGTTATTTCTTACAATATATTTTTGTAGTGCAACTTGACTGGCTGAACTTTATTTTAAAATCTTCTTTGTTGTGTTCATATGATGTTTTGTCATTGTTACTTGAATAAACCATTTGTATTAGTCAATGCCATTTATCATGTTTCTGTATGTTTTTGGGGCTTTGTGCGAGACCTGTTTGGATTTACTAAATATCTGCAATCATTATGCAAGTCTGTCCGGAAAAGTGTCATATGTTGAAGTTTTAGCTGTGGCTAACGTGAAAGTATCCCTAACTAAGGTTGCTGGTTTCTGGTTATTTAAAAAAAAATCAGCTCGCTGGTTTCTTGTTTTATGCTTTGAGCCATCATGCTAGTTACTTCAGTCTAACCTTTAGCAACCCACTTACTGAGCATTTTATACTTTTTTGTTTAAATTTAGCTGAGCATGTAATGTATAGTTCTTGGTCTTTGATCAGCTAGCCATCATTTACTTTCACCTATTTGTGATTTCAAATCTACTTGACATTGTCTTGCTTGCACTATTCAGCATGATATTTTTCCTTACACCTTTCTTACACAGCTTTGGAGGTTGAGTTCGCAAGGTCTCAGATCATTGCTGCTATTCCTGGAACCTTTTTCTGTGCATGGTATGTTAGGCAGAAGCTTTGGTTGGCTAATTGGGCCTTTCTTTTTGCATTCAAGTAACTTGCATTTTTACTTTTACATTTACTTTTAGCGTTCTGCTGTCAAAATTTTCATTTTTTTGGGTATCAGCTAATTGAGCCACATTTGTTTCTATTTTTAATTTTATGCTCAGTTAATCAGTATTTGTTTCTTATATTACAAGTTACTTTTGGCTATGCATATAGTTATTCTACTACTATGAAGGGAAGGGTTTAACAATTTGTCTTTAATCATCAGGGAGTTGAAATGCTCTCTTTTGGATCCTTCAAGACTAGGGCAATCCTCTTGGTAAGAACAAAGAATCGGCAATCATGGATTTGAATAAGTTTTTTGCTATTTCACTTTTTGATTCTTGTTGGCTATAGATCTCGTGTTGTAGAAGCATTTAATCATAAATTATTCAATTCCAATTCTGGTTTATGTCATAGCCATCCCTACTTCTCCTTTGTAGTCTATTTCAAGTTGTCATGTTTTATATGTCAAATCACAGCATATATTCTTTTGTATTTTACTTTGAAGCAGATTCATGTTTTTGTAGGATATAAAACTGGACAGTTATAGTTGTGATTATTTGTTTGCTATGTAATGTCAGAAATAAGTCAAGAATGTTATATGAAAATGATCGAATGATTTGGTCTTATGATTTCTTTCTATTTATAGACTTTACAAAATACAACAAACTTACGAAATACAACAAAGCTGTCTATGGATAGCTGTGGACGCTGTTTATGGACAGTTTAGAAACCGAGAAAATGACTTTAAACAGAGATTGCCGAAAAACACTTGTTCAGCAGAAAACGTTAAAAATATATCAATGAAGATTTCCTCAAAAATAGAAAATCGATTTTTTTCTCAAAGAAGCTCTGATACCATGTCAGAAATAAGTTAAGAATGTTGTATGAAAATGATCGAATGATTTGGTCTTATGATTTCTTTCTATTTATAGACTTTACAAAATACAATAAACCTATAAAATACAACAAAATTGTCTATGGCAGCTGTTTATGGACAATTATTTACAGCTAAAAAGACTATGGATAGCAGCTGTGTACAACTAAATGAATATGTACAACTAAATGAATATGGACAACAAATTATAGCAAAGCTGTCCATTGACATGTACGTTCCCCTTGCATTTTAAACTTGTGCAAGATGCAAAGGTGTCTTTACATGTATAATTAGATTTGAAAAGCAGTATATTTTCCTCAACATTGATAGGTCTTTTATACATGTATTAACCCTATTTAATGAGAGATATTACATACAAGATATTTACAAAATAAGGATAAAATATTCCTAGAATAGTTTTAAGAATAAAATATACACAATATATACTTCAACTCTCTCCCTTAAGTTGGAACATAAATATCACACGTGTCTAACTTAGATAACGAGGTATAATAAGAACTTCCTGCAACACCATGAGTTATAATGTCAATTAATTGATCAACACTCTTGATGTATGAAACTCTAATGATGCCAACATCCAAATCGTCCTTGATATAGTTTCTGTCAAGTTCGATGTGCTTAGTTCGGTCATGTTGCACTAGATTATTAGCAATCTCAATTGCTGCGGTATTATTACAAAATAAAATCATAGATTTGTCAGGACCAAAACCAAGTTCTCTTAACAAAATCCTTTCATGAGAGCTCCTTAATATCATGGTGGAGAGCACGGTATTCAACCTTTATACTAGATAACGATACCACGTTTTGTTTCTTATTTTACCAAGTCACCAAATTACCTCCAACAAACGTAGGGTACCCTGAAGTAAGTTTTTTATCCATTTTAGAACTTGCAAATTCAGCATCAGTATAACCCATAATATCAAGGTGTCTATGTTTTGAAAATGAAATACCTTTGCTTGGGGAGGGCTTCAAATAGGCCAATATATAGCTCACAACATCTATGTGTCGATCACTTGGATTATACATAAACTGACTTACCACACTAATAACATAAGATAAATCAAGTCGAATATGCGTCAAATAAAACAATTTGCCCACCAATTGATGATATCTCTCCTTATTAGTTGGGATCTAATCAAGATAGACAGTTAAATTATGATTCGCCTCAATCGGTGTGTCTATAGTAATACAAGCAAAATTACTAGTTTTTGTCAAAAGATCTAAGGTATACTTCTACTAAGAGAGAAAGAGTCATTGTTTAGACCAAGAGACTTCAATGCTTGAGAAGTATTTCAAATTTTTTAGGTCTTTTATTTCAAATTCCTTTGCTAAGTAGCTATTTAACCTTTCCATTTCACCAATATTAGTACCTGTAACAATCATGTCATCAACATAAACTAGTAGTAAGATAACATCATCACCATTCTTTTTATAGAAAAGAGTGATCTGCTTGAGCATGTTTAAAATTATATTCTTGCACTGAGCGGCTAAACCTATCAAACCATGTTTTGTGTGATTGTTTCAACATATATAGAGCCTTTTTCAACTTGTATACTTTTTTTCCTTCAGTCGGGAACCCAAGAGGAGGATCCTCTATCAATTCTCCATGGAAAAATACATTTTTTGACATCAAATTGAAGTAATGGTCAATTTAGATTCACATTAATAGAAAGTATAACTTGAATAGTAATCATCTTAGTTACCGGAGAAAATATATCATGATAATCAATCCAATATGTTTGAGCATATATTTTAGCTATTATTCTAGTCTTATTTCTCTCCTATGACCCATCTGATTGAAATTTTATTATGAACACCTACTTGCAACCTATAGTCTTCTTTCCCTTAGGTTACTCGACTAAGTCTCAAATACAGTTCTTTTGAAGGGCATTCATTTCTTTTACCATTGTTGCTCTCTCCATTTGGGATCTTTAAGAGCTTTCTGAAAATAACTAGAAATAGATAGAAGAAATCTGAAGAGTAAAAGCTAAGTGGGTTTTAGATAAGCGATGATAAGAAACAAAATCAAAAATTGGATAAACAATATTAGATGAAGACTTAGAGAAACCCAACTTGTTAGGCTGTTTACGAGCTCAAAGATGATACCTTCTACCTTGGTCACTAATGATGGATCCAAGATAGTAGGTATTGACACTATAGAATCAAAAGGTATATTAGAATTAGATATATCAAAAGTAGGAGGCAAAGGAGAAACATGTACACCATAATCAATCTCGGAAGAATCATTTGAAGGTATGGTAGTATCATTGAGAGGAGCATCTCAGAGTAGGTTGGTACATGACAGTAACATCATTATTCCTCCTTTCAAAGTGTTGGTGGAACATATGAGGTTGTGTCAACAAGTTAGTTAGTTTTTCAGGTTTGGTCCTCCCAAAGGACTAGAAGATTCGATTGAGTCATCACATGCCTTAAAAGGAAAATAATCTTCTATCTCACCAGAAATTTACATATTCTTTTCTTCCAACCACAACGTCTCTTTTTCTTACTACTAATCTCCCCCTGAAGAGGAGTGAGAAAGATGTCTTCGGAAAAATAACTCAAGTTCAGAAACCTAGACATCCATAGTCATATAGTATTTACTTGAAAGTGACTGAAAACATTTATACCCTTTTTGTTTGTTAGAGTACCTAAGAAAGACGCATTTAAAGGCACGTGGATCAAACTTGTCCCGATGAAATGCATGTACATGAACATAACAGACAAAATCCACACTTTAGGATATAGATTAAGTGCATAAGGTATGGTGTGAAAAAGAGTAAGTTTCTCAATCAGGTTCGGTAGTCAATAATACGAGCAGACATTTTGTTAATAAGAAAAACAGTAATTATGACAGTCTCAACCAAAACACGTTTAGGAGCTCACATGGTGAAACAGAGAGCACGTGGCACCTCAAAAAGGTGACGGTTCGCATGCTTTTATGGTGTATACTCACACATTGTTTGGTGAAAGATGCTATGAGTTTCTAAAAAAGTTGAACTTGTGAATGAAATTGTGTAACAATTATATTATAAAATTAATGAATAACATGACTTTTAGATTGTAACAAATAAATCCAAGTGACTAGTGAAATCATCAATAAAGGAGACAAAATATTTATGACCAGAATTAGTAGGGATAGAGAAAGGATCCCACGTATCAGTATAAACATAAGCAAAAAAGAACCGAGCTTTTATTATAACTAATTTTGAAAAAAAACGTGATGGTTTTTAGCACCATGCAGGCTAAACACTTTTCATTTAACAATTGAGATTACTAGGTCTTGAATACAGGACCTTCAATTCTAATACCATGTTAGATTTGAAAATCAATATATTTTCATTAACATTGATAGGCTTTTAATACACATGAATTAACCCTATTTAAGGAAACATAATAAATACAAGATATTCACAAAATGGGAATAAAATATTCTTATAATAATTCTAAGAATAAAATATACACAATATATACTTCAACTTGTATTTTCTGTCTCTAGTGATATTTTTTATGTACAGTTTTGCTATCTGTAGCTCTCTCCCCACTTTCTGACTTATGTTATGGGTGTCATTTTGCTTATCAATATCTTGATAAACTTTTTGACATGAAATCCTAATAATTTAGTATTTTCGCATGTATTATTTAAAGAAGACTTGGTGCATGATTATAAACAACATGTAATGCTTGCAGACTGGACTTTTTGTTATGGTATTTTCTGGGTTTTCTTCACTTTAGTTATTGTTAGTGTTGCAAAATCTTTTGATGCGCCTATAAAGGTTAGTACTACTGCTCAATATACTATTTCTTCTAGTTATGTGTGTTGGAAAATTATGGATCAAAGCTCTCAAAAACTCAAGAACACTCAAGAACAATTTTCCAGAAACACTCAGAAATTATTGAATTTTCGTTTCTGATTTCTTTTTACTTGATTATTACATTGCTAATGAGAGGTATTTATAGAAACAACAAATAAATCTAAGCCATACAATCTAAACCTACCAAAGCAATCTAAACCATACACTTATCTTCTTACCTAACCCATTGATTTTTCTTCTTCTCACCAACCATGAGTCAGATCCTTATCAATCCGGATCATCATGTAGAAGCTTTCACGAAAGCTGGACTTCAAATGGGCTAGAATGTTTCAAATTTTGTTTTGATTTCTTTAGGCTTGTAAACAAGTTTACAAACCAACACTCCCTTAAACTTGTTTTATGATCTTGAAACAAATTTCTCAATTTGACAAAGTCTTCGTGCTTGAGTGGTTTAGTGAAGATGTCGGCAATTTGATCTTGTGATTTTACATACTGAGTTGTACATCCTTTCTTGTGATGCAACTCCCACGATGTAATGATATCGAGTATCTATGTGTTTGCTTGATCATGGAAAAAGGATTTTTGGCTAAGAGGCAATGGTTGACTTGTTATCAACACAAATTTTGGTTGGCTCTTCTTGTGTCAAACCTAGCTCCTTTAACAAGTTTCTCAGCCAAATTGCATGGCAAACACACGTAGGTAGGCTACTACATATTCGCTTCACAGCTAGACAAGGTAATGATCGGTTGCTTTTTGACATCCATGTAAAAGCGGTATCTCCCATGAAAAACACAAATCCAGGAGGTGCTTTTCGATCGTCTATATCTCCACCAAAATCGCTATCACTATATCCAACAAGCTTGTAATTATTAGAAGTGAATAAAACAAGCTAAAATTGATTGTACCTTTTAGATAGCGTAGGATTCTTTTTCTTTGAAATGGGTGATTGTCGGTTTCTCCATATAGCGACTAATCAATCCAATCAGCATACAGGATGTCGGGCCTTGTGTACCATTGAGATAACGCAGACTTCCAACTAAACTTTTGAAAAATGTTGGATCCGCATTTTCACCATCTTCATTGCTTGGATAGTTTGATTCCACGTTCCACCTGGTGTGTTGATCGGAAACTTGCAATCGTTCATCTTGAACTTCTTTAGTATCTCGCTGCATAGCTTTCTTGAGAGATGAGGATACCTTCTTCCTTTTGCTTCACTTCAATTCCAAGGTAGTATGCCATTAACCCGATATCTGTCATTTCAAACTCTCGGGTCATCACCTTCTTAAAATATTCAAATAGCTTTGGATTACTTAGGTGAAGATGAGATCATCTACGTATAGACAAATGATTAGAATATCGCCATCTTGATCTTGATGTAGATTGAATGTTCATAGGACACTTGATGAAGTTGTTCTCCGAGAAAGTACTTGTCGATGCGGTTATTCCATGCTCTTGGTGCTTCTTTAACCCGTAAGAGCTTTCTTCAACTTCAATACCTTGTCTTTGTGACCTTTTGCCATGCTTTGATGGTTGCTTAATGTAGACTTCTTCTTCAAGGACTCCATTTAGAAAAGCAGATTTTACATCCATTTGATGTATCTTCCACTTATTTTTGGTCACAAAGAAATGATTAGTCTTATAGTTTCTAATCGAGCAGCGAGCAAATACCTCATCATAGTCAATTCCGGCCTTTTGACTATATCCTTTGCTACTAGCCTCGCCGTGTCTTTCAATCTATCCCTTAGCATTCTCTCTTGTCTTGTACACCCATTTGACACCTATTGCCTTGTGCCGCCTTTGGGAAGTGAAACAAGTTCCCTGTGTCGTTCTTCTCTATAGCATTGATTTCTTCGTCCATCGCATCTCTCCACTTCTTTCTGTCTGACTTCTTGAAAGCTCATTTGTTCACAATCAAGCAAAGAGACGGAATAAGGTAAGATTATCTTGTCGTTCAAGTACCTCATAAAGATCTTGGAGATTTCTTGCGTGTCACGGCTCTTTCACTTCCACTCGAAGATGAAGACGAATCTTCATGAGTGGTTGGCATTGGTGAAGTAGGTGGAGTCATTGGATCTTGTTGAATTTCTACGGATTGCTCCATCATCGTCATTTATCTTCTTTAAACCGAGGAAAGAAATTGAAGTTATCTACATGGGATTTAAAATCCCATTCTCGCTATAACAGCCGAATACCACGTCTCGACTAATCACAATCTTTTTTATTGTGTGGATTGTACTTATAGCCGCTTTGAATTAGTATCATAACCATGAAGATAAAACTCTCGCTTTATCATCAAGCTTTGTTCTTCATCCGTCATATGTACATGAACATGGGCTATACTTCCAAAGACTCTTAGGTGGGAAATACCAGGCTTTCTTCCACCTACCTTTCTTGTGGTGTCTTTCCCCATACAACTTCTTGTTGAGATCGATTTGACAAATAAACCGCACACGCACTTGTTTACGCCCCAAAACTCTTTGGGTAGTTTCTTGCTTTGAGCATGCTTCGTGCCATATTGAGGATTGTTAGGTTCTTTCTTTCGGCTACACCCATTACATTGGGGGATCTTGGCATCGTTAAAGATCTATGAATTCCATTTGCTTCACTGAGAACTCTTGAAACTCCTTGGATGTAAATTCTCCATACCTCATTCGATCTCGTAGCTTTGATTTTTCTACCACTTTCTCTCTCATTTGTAGCTTTGAACCTCTTGAATACTTCAAAACTTAGATTTACGTTTGAGAAATATACCCAGTTTTTCTTGAAAAATCATCAATAAAAAGAAGAAAATAGTTACTATTAGAGAACTAGGCTTGATCGGTCCGCACACATCGGTATGGATTAGCTGGTGGCTTAACGCTCTTGAAGTCGACTCCTTTGGAAAGCTTTTCCTGAATTGCTTCCCGAGTAGGCACCCTTCAAAGTTGATTAGGATGGTTAATGCAAGTAGTCCTTCACCATCTCCTTCTTAGACAACAAACTGACTAATCCTCCAAAATTGAGATGTCCGAATCGAAGATGCCATAGCCACGATGCATCTTTATAGCAAGCTTTGACAACTTTGCAATGTCATTTTGTATGTTGATCAAGAACATTCTATTCTTTGACATCGGCACGTTAGCAATGAGGTTATTCTTATCATCTTTTATAGAAAGATTACAATCCTTCATATGAATATCATAACCTTTCTCTAACATTTGTCCTAAACTTAAAATGTTACTTTTCATATTTGGGACATAGTAAACATTGGAAATAAATTGATGTTTCATCTTTCAAAGCGAATAAGAATGTTACCTTTTCCTTTCACTTACTACGTTTGAATCATCTCCCAAATGAAACATTTCCACTTCCGACTCATCTAGTTCCACGAACATGTCTTTCCCTTCCACACGTATGGTTGCTTGCTCCGTCGAGATACCAGGCATTTGGTTGACTACTATTACCCTCGCTTTCGTGCTAGAAAAGAGTTTCTTTCTCATCGGTCTTCTCTCATGTAGTTGATTTTCTCATCTACTCTATTATTGGGAGCTACTACATTACGAAGCATAATGTCCAAATTTCGACAATTATAGCATTGAACTTGAGATTTTTTCATACCTTGAGTTCATATTACCTCTTCTCGACTTTGTGTTGAGCTTCCGCTCTTTCAAAGTTCTTGGAATTGTTGTTGTAATTCCAAGCTTTGTCCACCTTAGTGGTTTCCACCTAGATCGCCTCACGCCTCTACCTCTACCTCCTCGGCCACGTTGGTTTCGTCATTGCTTTGGCTTTCATGCTTATCCTTGAATTGCATCTTTAAGAGTTGCTTTCGATGATCCCGCTTGCTTCTTATGCTTTTCTTCATATGCTTGTAATGACCCACGTTGAGTTAAATCAATGGTCATTTCTTCCAAATCTTTTGTTTCCTCAATCGTCACGACGATATGTTCAAATTTGGAATCTAATGAGCGAAGTATCTTCTCCATTATTCTAACATCTCCCAACATCTCACCGTTTCTTTTTAATTGATTAGAAACAATGCGACTCTTGAGAAATAGTCGGAAATAGATTCTAAGCTTTCATATGTAGAGATTCAAACTCACCTCTTAGTGTTTGGAGACGAACCTTCTTCACTTTCTGCTCCTTTGAAAGAAATTTGAAGCTTATTCCACGCTGCTTTGGAAGATGTTGTATACGAAATCTTACCGAACCCATCATCATTTAAGGCTTGATAAATAAGAAAAAGAGCTTTCTTGTCTCTCTTTCTCAAATCTTTCAAAGATTCTTTTTGCACTTCGTTAGAGTAACCGTCGTTTGGCTCACTTAAGCCTTTTCTACGACTTCCCTACATCATGCTTTGCACCCAAAGAGCCTTCATCTTGATACTCCAATTATCATAGTTGTCGTTATTGAGTGTCGGGACTTGAAACGATGACATACCTCCATTTGACATAACTATCAATATAGTGAGAATTTGTAAATTCCGATCGCACGAGATGGATTGAGCGTCAAAAACCTTAAGAGGAACTGGTGGGAAAAACTGGATTTTTTTGGTCAACGGTCAAGTCAACGGTCAAAGTCAACTTTTTTGGTCAACTGTCTCGGCTGCTCGGTCAAACGGCTCGGCTGCTCATCAAACGGCAGCGGCTCGGTCGGCGGCTCGGTCGACGAAACTTCGCGGCTCGGTCGGCCTCGGCAGTGGCTCGGTCGGCTCGGTCAACAAGTCACGGCATTTTCGGCTCAACTCGGGCGACTCGGTGAGTTAACTCACTTTTTGGCGTAAACTACGGAGAATCGTGGCGCGCGTCAGAACTCCGATCCTGGATGATTCTTGCGGCGTCGGATTTGTCTCTTCGACAACGATTTGATATACAATATTGTATATTTATATTTCCAACAGCTCGATCTGCTTTGTTGGAAAATTATGGATCAAAGCTTCTCAAAAACGAACACTCGAAGAACAATTTTCTAGAAACACTCATAAATTATTGAATTTTCGTTTCGATTTCTTTTACTTGATTATTACATCTTAATGAGAGGTATTTATAAAGCAACCAAATAAATCTGCTCCATATAATCTAAACCTACCAAAAACAATCTCAATACTATACACTTATCTTCTTTACCTAACCCATTGATTTTTTTCTTCACCAACCATGGTATCCTTATCAATCCAGGATCATCATCGCTTTAGAAAAACTTCAAATGGGCTAGAATGTTTCAAATTTTGTTTTTGATTTCTTTAGGCTTGTAAACAAGTTTACAAACCAACAATGTGTTTTTCGTGAGAAATGACCAGTGGTTGTATCCCAAATCTGATGTCAATAATTTTTCATTATTTGCAGCTTTTGTTCTCAACAGCAGATGCGGCACAACCTTTTTCAATGCTTGGACTTGGTAACATTGTAATACCTGGTAAGGTTCGAACTTTTAGCTGGATGACACAATAATCTCGGTGTTGTTAACTGCGTAACCTTAATATGCTTAGATTAGCAGTACTCTACAAGCAATCCAAATTTCGTCATTGGGCTGTGTGTTTAAAATTGTGTCCTTGTTATGGTTTTGAACTTTATGATGTCATCTGTTTTACTTTATATATTGATATCAGATGTTAACGAGGTTACAAGCTTGTGACTGCAGGTTTGTTCTACCATTGTCATATTTGAATTATCTACACTTGGCATTCCTCTCCAAGGAAAAAAGAACAAGGGGAAATAATTAAGATGAAATAAGGAATAATGGAGCTTTTGTCTGAGCAAATGGTCTTTACGAAACCAATTATTTGCAATGGACTTGTTAGGTGCCCCTTTTGAATGTCTTGTCTAGAATTTGCTCAATAAGGTTTTTGGATGTATGCTTTTTGACTACATTTAACTTTAGTTTTTTGAACCCATTAATGGTCTTTGCTTTGTAGTCTTTGGTGTTCACCAGTTTAGGTTAGTCCTTCCCACTGTATTCAGGTGCACAATTTTATTTCAGTCATTGTCGCCATCCTAAGGTGCACCGATGAATTATTCATTGATGATTTTGGCAATAATTAAAATAGAGAGACGGGTTAAGGCATCGCGCTTCTGGTCAAACATTCTTTTCTTCATTGGTCAAAAGTGTTTGCGTGCATTTTTCTGTTATATTTTTGAGTAAACAATCTTCCAGGGTCCTGGACAAGATGTATCAATAATTTGGTATATTTGAATTCAAATGGGATGCTTATATTGTCTCCTGTATCTTATTAAAAAAAGGGCACCTATGACCTAGTTACATGGCTTGTCTTTAACAAAATTGTTGGGCTCCATTCTATTCTCTAGAATATCTAAATGCTTGTCATGCACAGACAACCGATCATCTATCTTAAATTAATGGACTAAAGAAAATACTTGGTCTACAATTATTTCCTTGTGTGGCTCCTAGTGATTTCATATTTTCCCCTTTTGGTATTTTTGTGGTACTAGCCTTGCGCTTTGATGCGTCCAGAGGGAAAGGAAACCAGTATTTTTAAGAGTGCCTTTTTGGGTTACACAACTGGTTCGGTGCTTACTATTGTAGTTATGAACTGGTCTCAAGCAGCTCAGGTGACCATTTTTTGATCCTCATTATTTTTTGCAATATGCATTTTTTAACATGCATATAAAGAAGTGGCCCATCACTTCCATCATTCTTAACTTATAGCTCACTTGGTGTCAGGGGTCAGTTGAAGCTTCATGTACTTTGGTGAAGGATTCACTCATCTGTCTTACATAATATATTATATCATCTTTAAGATCTTTTAATGCCCATTTCTTTTCTACGTTGTCATCCTTTCAGCCTGCACCATTGTATATCGTACCCACAGCTATTGAATTTTTAGCTGCACATATTGTATGGAACGTTGAAGTCAAACTGGTAATGTTCCTGTATATTTCCTGCAACTTATTTCTGATATTTTTTTATGGTTGCATACTTGCATAAATAAATGCCTTACATATAGCTTACACATAATTAATATTAGTTTAGACACAATATATCACGTTATATCATGAGTTCCATTGTCTTAATATTGGCACCTGTGATGATGAGGTAAAATTTCCGACAGTTGCATGGCAAAGAACATTGAGATATCACAAACGTGACTTTACGTTTCTCTTTCCTTCTGCTGTAATTTTTTTTCATTAAAGTTTTCTTGAAAAAGCCGAGTTAAAGACACATTCTTGGTTGAAGCGGCAAATTGCGACAGAGTCATTCTATATCCTGATATAAGGAAACTTTGTTTCTAAGAAACGTAGTTTAAACTTTAAGGTATGAAGCATGCTGGATACTTCCACATCAACTATTTGAATTGTCCACCGATCTTTATGAGCTAATACTTTGCATAGTTAACGCTTGGTTTTCATTACCATACTGATCTTTGTCATGGTTTGCAGTTGTTGGAGTTTGACGAGTCTAAGACTACAGCCACATCTGAAGAAAATAGCGATAACAAAACTAGCAAGAAGTTAGAATGAGCTGAAAATCCTAGAAAAAAGTTACGACTTTCCTACTCAAAACTAAGGAAAAAGAAAGAGAAAATACTGCATTTTTCTTCTCTTTGTGGTTCTGAAGTTCTCTAAAACGTATCTTACCTAATTTGTGCAACCACACCTTTGTAACGTATTTTTGAACAGATAAATAATATTTAAGCTTCGTATAATCAGAAAACTGTGCTAGCTTTGTTGGAAAATTACGCAAATTCTCGATAAGTCAGATTTATGAGAAAACAAGAATAGAAAAATAACACACAAATTTGATAACGGAGTTCGGTCAATCTTGCTTACGTCTTCGGACCTGTTGCAGATCTTTTTACTGAAAGGGGAGAAATTACACAAGGTGTTTACATCACTCACAACTCACAACCCAATTACACCCAAGAAAATTACACCCAAAAAAATTACTCTCAATTTTCTCTCACAAAAGCTTTTTTCTCTAAGCTTTTCTCTCAATTGGAATGAACACTTTGGATGATTAATTCATTACAATTACACATCTATTTATAGGAAAATTCACTCCTTGAACCCAAGAAAATTACTCTCAATTTTCTCTCACAAAAGCTTTTTTCTCTAAGCTTTTCTCTCAATTGGAATGAACACTTTGGATGATTAATTCATTACAATTACACATCTATTTATAGGAAAATTCACTCCTTGAATTACTCCTTAAATTAATGGTTCCTTAAATTGCTCCTTGAATTAAGCTCCTTGTTTTGCTCCATAATTGCTCCATGTTTTGCTCCTTGTTTTGCTCCTTGTTTTGCTCCATGTTTTGCTCCTTGTTTTGCTCCATGTTTTGCTCCTTAAATTAAGGAGCTTAATGACAATCTCCAACAATCTCCAACAATCTCTCACTTGAAGACTGATTTCAATCTGTCTTCATACCTCGATCAATGCAGCAGCTTTTCTAGTCTTTATTACTCTAGTAGACCAACAGAAGTTGAGCACAACTTCAGTTTGTCAATAGTCACCACCTTTGTTAACATATCTGTTGGATTTTTGCTTCCTTGAATCTTGTCCAGTATTAACACATCATCTTCCAATAGATGATCTGATGAAGTGATAACGAAGTCCAATATGCTTTGTTCTAGAATGAAATGCTGAAGTCTTCGCCAAGTGTATTGCATTTTGACTATAACTATACAGAACATTCTTCTTTTGTTTGAATCCCAGCTCGATTAACAAACCTTGAAGCCATATCATCTCTTTACTAGCTTTAGTTATTGCTACATACTCAGCCTCTGTAGTGGATAGAGTGACAAATTTCTGTATTTGTGACATCCAACTAACAGTTGTAGTTTCAACAGTAAATATATAACCGGTGGTGCTTCTTCGGTGATCAACTTCACCTCCAAAGTCTCCGCGTCACGCACTTTGTACTTTTAACTCTCATTTACTAAAGTACAAGCACTTTTCTGTGGTGCCTCGCAGATACCTCAAAATCCACTGATCGCTTCCCAATGAGTTTTCCCTGGATTTGACATAACCGCTAACAACTCCCACCGTACGGCCAATGTTTGGTCTCGCATGCACTATGCGTACATCAAACTTCCAATGGCCGAGGCATAAGGAACCTTAGCCATGAATTCTCTCTTCCTCTCGTTTGAGGACCGATCCTCGATAAGCGAAAATGACTGGCCAAGGGTGTGCTAACTAGCTTGGCATCGCCCATGTTGAATTTTTGCAAAAAACGATTGATGTACTCTGCTTGAGATAACTGCAAGGATCCTTTCTTCTTATTTCTTGTGATTTGCATTCCAAGAATCTTCTTTGCTGGACCCAAGTCTTTCATGTCAAATGCTTTTGACAATTGCTGCTTCAACCTTTTAATATCATCCATATCTGAACCTGCTACTAACATATCATCAACATAAAGTAGTAAAATGATATAACTGGACCTATATCTCTTGAAGTAGCAACAATGATCAGCATTGCACTTCTGGAAACCTTCCTTGTGCATGAAGCTGTCAAACTTTCTGTACCATTGTCTCGGAGCTTGTTTCAGGCCATACAAACTCTTCTTAAGTCTGCACACCATGTTCTTCTTCCCTCTTTCTGAGAAACCTTTTAGCTGGTACATGTATATCTCTTCATCTAAATCTCCATGAAGGAATGTAGTCTTCATATCCAACTATTCAAGATGAAGATCTTCAATGGCTACAATACTCAATACTGATCTGATAGTATTGAGCTTCACAACGGGAGCGAAAATGTCAGTGTAGTCAACTCCTTCCTTCTGTTGAAACCCTTTGACAACTAGGCGGGCTTTGTATCTCTTGGAACCATCATGCTCCTCTTTCACCCGGTACACCCATTTGTTGTGAAGTGCCTTCTTTCCCATAGGTAACTCAGCTAGTTCCCATGTCTGGTTGGAGATGAGAGATTTCATTTCTTCTTTCATAGCAAGCTCCCACTTGTTGGAATCTCGAGTCTGACAAGCTTCATCATAGCATTCAGGCTCCCCTCCATCAGTCAGCAACATATAGTTCATGTATCTCCTATTAGGCACATGAGGTCGAGAAGACCTTCTCAATACAGGAGCTAGAGTAAGAGGTTGTGATGTGTCAGAATGATGTGTACTGCTCTGTCCAACAAGTTCCTCTGGCTGAGGACTTGTTACAATTGGTTCTGTTGTGGAACTATCTGGGACATCATCTGCATCTGCAAATACTGACTCATTCTGCTCTGAGTCATTGGCGTCTATTTTATGCATGTCCTTATACATCACCCTTTCGTTGAAAATCACATCTCTGCTACGGATAACTTTCTTCTTTTCGTCATCCCAAATGCGGTAGCCAAACTCATCTTCACCATAGCCAATGAATGTGCATTTCTTGGATTTGGGATCAAGCTTATTCCTGCCTTGATCACTGATATGCACAAATGCTACACAGCCGAAAACTTTTAGATGTGATAGTTTCACCTCTTTTCCGCTCCATACCTCCTCTGGTATTCTATGCTCCAATGGAACAGATGGGCCTCGGTTGATCAAGTAAGTTGCCGTGTTGACTGCTTCTACCCAGCATTACTTCGGTAGACATGACTGTATACGAATGCTTCTGGCTCTTTCTGTCAACGTTCGGTTTATACGCTCAGCTACACCATTGTATTGGGGTGTGCCTGGAACAGTTCTTTCCATTCTGATCCCGTGCTCATAGCAGAAATTTTTGAATCTGGTGTCTTCATGTTCACCACCTTTATCGGTTCTAAGCTTTTTGATCTTTAAACCCGTCTCATATTCCACCATAGCTTTCCATCTTCTGAAAGCCTCAAATACTTCAGACTTATGCTTTAGAAAGTAAACCCATACCTTCCGAGAGTGATCATCGATGAAAGTCACGAAGTAGTGTTTCCCACCAATAGATGAGACGGTCGTTGGTCCCCAAACATCAGAGTGAATAAGCTCTAGCCTTTCCTTCTTTGGGATTCTACAACTTGTCTGAAAGCTGACTCTCTTTTGCTTTCCAAGTATGCAATCTTCGCACATGTCTATCTCCGTAGACTGTAGACCTGGAAGTTTTCCCTTTGAGTGCATAATCTTCATCCCCTTCTCACTCATATGGCCTAGTCTCTGGTGCCACATATTTGGTGTTTCATTGCCTGCTGCAACTATAATTGAACAACGTGCCTCTGCTGTCATGTAAAGAATGCCATTTTTCTTGCCTCGAGCAACTGTCATTGCACCCTTTGAAATCTTTCAATCATCACCATGGAAAATCGTTGTGTAGCCTTCATCGGCCAACTGCCCCAATGAGATTAAGTTCCTTCTGAGATCGGGAATATGCCTGACATCCTTCAGTTCCCAAATAGATCCGTTCAACTTATTCTTCACTACACATTTGCCAATAATATCACATGGTTGATCATCACCAAGATATACCTTTCCAAGGTTTCCGGGGACATATTTCTCGAAGAATTCTTTTTGTGAAGTAGCATGGAATGATGCTCCAGAGTCTAACACCCAAGATTCTTCCTTGCTCTCCAAAGAGCATATCAATGCATCGTCTCCTCCTGAGGTGGAAGTAACATTTGCCTCTGCCTTCACTTGTTTGTCCTTCGGTGCACTCTTACACTGATTTTTGTAGTGCCCGGTTCTTCCACAATTCCAACACTCGATAGTCTTCGAGCTATGGGAATTATTAGGATTCCTAGATTTGGACCTCCTGTCCTTTGATCTACCTCGGTAGTCTGTTCTGCCACGTCCATTCCCTTTGGTTGAATTTCTTCCTCTTGACTCTGTATGCAAAACTGAAGAAGTTGACGATTCACCTAACTCTCTACGTCGGATCTCTTCACTGAGAACCAGATCACGAACATCGTCAAATTTCAATTTATTGCTTCCTGACGAGCTACTCACAACTGTGACAGTAGCATTCCAACTTTCTGGTAAAGAAGACAAAAGTATCAATGCTCGTACTTCTTCATCGAATTCAATTTCCACTAAACTCAGCTGGGTTGTGACTATGTTGAGTTCATTGAGATGTTGAGCTACCGATGCGCCTTCATTCATCCGCAAATTGAACAAATGCCTCATCAAGTGCACTTTGTTTGAGGCTGATGGCTTCTCATACATATTGGAGAGAGCTGTCATAAGACCCGCCGTAGTCTTTTCCTTTGCAATGTTGAAAGCAACATTACATAATTCACTATTCACGTAAATAGTAATCTTGCAAAAAATTGTAGAAAATTACAGAAATCACCACCAATAGCTCTGATACCAGTTGTTGAGAAATTACGCAAATTCTCGATAAAACAAATTTATGAGAAAGCAAGAATAAAAAAATAACACACAAATTTGATAACGGAGTTCGGCCAATCTTGCTTACGTCTCCGGACCTGCTGCAGATCTTTTTATTGAAAGGGGAGAAATTGCACAAGGTGTTTACAACACTCACAACTCACAACCCAATTACACCCAAGAAAATTACTCTCAATTTTCTCTTACAAAAGCTTTTTTCTCTAAGCTTTTCTCTCAATTGGAATGAACACTTTGGATGATTAATTAATTACAATTACACATCTATTTATAGGAAAATTCACTCCTTGAATTACTCCTTAAATTAATGGTTCCTTAAATTGATCATTGAATTAAGCTTCATGAATTACTCCATGTTTTGCTCCTTGTTTTGCTACATGTTTTGCTACATGTTTTGCTCCATGTTTTGCTCCTTAAATTAAGGAGCTTAATAACAATCTCCAAGAAGCTTTTTATTGCATGATCTTTTTTATTTATTTTTTTATCGAATTTCAAAACTTTTAATATGCATGAATTTTCGTCTGATATATTTTGCTTAGAGGATTACTGTTTTTTTCTTTTCCAAATGACTTTTGGTCCTGTTCCATTTTTAATAAGATGATTTTTGCAATTTCCTGTTCTCAATCAGTAATCAGATACCTTTCTACTTGCTACTACTATAGTGCAACTATTATTATTATTATTGGTGATTTTTGCTTGTCTTTGCTCGTATCAACTTGGTTCGGTTACTAGTATTATAATGTCTTGATTATTAATTCATTATTATTCTTTTCATTTATAGTAATCAGGTTGAATCTGGGACCTGTCAGATACTTGAATTTTTCTGACGAATGTACGTATCAAGTTGCTTTTTTTTTAATATATATATTTAAATAAAGGATATATATATTGAGCAACCCGAAAGTTGCGTGCAAAACAAGGATATATATATTTACTTGAATTTATCGAATTTTTTAATATATATATTTAAATAAAGGATATATATATATATATATTTAAATAAAGTATTATAATATACTATGAATCTAACTAGTGGCAGATCAAAAGATTAGAGGCAAGAAGGTTATTAAAAAACAGAATAAAAAAAATGTTAGATAGTTATTGTTTGTTTCTCATTAAATAAAGATATTATATATATTTCATTTCAGTGTAAATAGTTGAAGTTATTGAATTTATAATAATTTTTTAAATGTTAAAAAGTCTCATATTTTAAATCAAGGAGATGTAATTTTATTTTATACATAAATCTATCTATATTTAATACTATCTTTAGAATTTTCTTTCTCAAAAAATTAAGAGAGGACATATGCCCCTCTTCATCTCTCTATAAATCTCACCCAACTGCCAAAATTGGCAAACGGAAAAGAAACCAACAATACAATTTTACCAGAGCAAGCAGTAAACTACAAACATGTAAAAGAAAAAAAAATATTACTTTTCATACAAAATTTAGATATTTATTAAATTTGAAATGAATTTAAAATAATTTATTATAATATTATTAAGAAGTAAATAGAATTTATATATTTGTATCAAATAAAAAAATTGTTCCCTCAATAATGATACACTGGTGCTCTAATTTTATACATTATTTGCAAATAAATAAGCCATGTATGGTACAGGGACACTGACAAGTAACTATCGTCCAACCGTAACTTCAAATATATATATATATATATATATATATATATATATATATATATATATATATATATTTATTTATTTATTTATATTTATATTTATGTCAAATAACCACTACTTTAAGTTAGTACGTAAAATTATAATAAAAAAATGTTAGTAAATAAAAAACAAAATAAATAAATAATTACTTTTATTCATTAAATAGCAAAGACATGAGACCATGTGCATGTCTAGTTGACTGACTACTTCAATAGATCTAAATGCTACTTACAAGTTTGAAGTTTACATATGAAATTTTCAAATAAAATTAAGATAAAGATTTTTTTTACAGTAATTTTTGTTATTATTATAATAAAATATTTTTGTTTCATTAACAATTTATATTGTATCAATATCACTACCAAAAAATTATTACAAATTTATATTGTGTTTGTGTTATAAATTTCAAATCTTTTATTAATAAGATGAATTGGATATATATAAACATAAAACTTTACAAGTGTCACTAATACATCGAAGAAACCTCTATTCGATGTATATTAGAACATATCTTGTATCAAATCAAATCAAGCTGAGATCTAACTCATTATAAAATATTATCTTTTTTAAATAAATCGTCTAATTTTGATCGTTTAAGAATAAAAGACATGGACGGGAAGAACTTCGTTCAATTTAACCTAATTAGATTGTGCATAACAAGTCACTTTGACTAGTTTATAAACTATTGTTCGTTTAATTGAGTTCAAATATCTTATAAAAATTAGACATACATAATTCAATAATATTAGTTTGATAACAATTAAAGGCATTTAGGTAAAGTGCATGGGGTTGTATACAAGGTTGGCATAGGGTGCAAAGTAATCAAAGTTGACATTTTTGTTGAATCGAATCGGACATATCGAATCGGATTTGATCCCACAATTGTCAAGTGTTGAGTCAACGATTGGTCTTAAACATTTGAAAAAATGTAATTTTTTGATAGTGTGAAGTAGTTTTCTTATGGTATCGAGTGATTCTATTGGTTAAATAAAATATGAGGTGTAAAATTTTTCAATGACTAAAAACTTGAAGCCTCACAATATGTGCAAATGTTTTTAGAAAATTATCAATGCTATAGGTTTTAAATAATAAATATTCAAATAATTTATTAACGAGAATGATCAATATATATATATATATAAGCATAATACCTTTCAAGGTCACTAATGTATTAATGGATATATATAAGCATAATACCTTCCAAGGTCACTAATGTATTAATGGATGTTTAATTTGAGATGTAACAAAATGAATCTTGTGTAAGAGCAATTCAAGTGGAGACATGACTCATTATTACGTACTAAAATACCAGCACACTTAAATAGATACCCTCCATCAGGTCAATTGGGAATCAAAGACATAAGTTGGATGAACTTCGTTCAACTTGATCTTACCAGGTCGTGCACAACATGTCGTGTAAACTAGTCTATACACACTATAGCTCACCAAATTGAGTCCAGGTACATGATGAAAATAAGACATACATAACCCATTAATATCAACATTTAGGTTGTCTAGCTTGCTTAACACACATTACACGGACAATATACCAAACATGATGGATTATAAATAATGAGATATTGTATTATTAGTTTATGTAATTAAATTTATAAAATTATATTAAAAATAAATTTTCATGCTAATTGTTATATTATGAATTTGTAATTTGCAGCAGTTTAAAATTCATTTAAATTAGTAGACACTTTCTTTTTAATAGAATCTTCAGTGAGGTTAGTAGAGTATAAAATTGTAGATGCAAATGGAGAGAAATTTACATAAGGTTTTTTAATAATGTAATTAAAATGGTTTAATTTTTCTTTTAATGAAAAAGTGAGAATGCAATGACATATAAATAAATTTTAATTTATTTTATTTTTTTATCAATTTTATAATTATTATTGTCTATTGTTAAAGATAATTTATATATAAAAATGATATGTCAATAACAGTTGAAAAATATGATAAAAATAAAATAAAAAATTAATAATTTATCATTTTTTAAAATAAAATTATTAAACTGTTATAAATAATAATAAATGAATTAAACAATTATTCGTAAAATAATTAAAAATCTTATACTATCACTCACATGTATAATAAATATGTGTTTAAATTTATAATGATATATTATCTAACTTTTGTAGAGCTCAAATCTTTGAGACACACTAGCCTTAAAATATTACAAATTTTGAAACACACCCAAAACCTTGAAACACTGACTTTAACACATATTATTTAATCTTGAGATGATATAGTCTTTTAAGTTAAATGTTAGAATATTTTAAAATGTCTTCTAATCTACATTTTGTTCAATTCTTTAACGTTTTGTCGAACCTAAGTTTATTTATATTTAATATAACTTATTTATATTTAATATAACTCATATAATTGTACATAAAATTATATATATATGAATCAGGTATTAAATTGATAAATGAATTCTCATCATATAATATTTTTTTAATATTTTTTCTTTAAATCGAATCATCTTAATAATTTATATTATTTTAAAGTTAATTTGGATTAAGTTAAGATACATAATATATACGTATAGGTAACGTAAGTAACTAGTAACAATTTTATCATACAATATCATAGTAAAGTATTACCTTGGAAAAAAGTAATGCGTTGAAACTTTGAACTCTCATATTAACATAATACGATAATACGCTTTGGGTTTTTTTTTATATATAAATAAGAAAAAGCAACTAGTTTTATAACCGGCAACCTATTGGGGATTAAGCGTATCACCTTTACGTTCCTCATGTGATGAAGAGAAAAAAAAAAGTGAAACATTTGTTAATTGATTATGATGTCAAAATAAAATTATTAACCGGTTTAAATTAGAGGGAGAATTGATACCAATTTTTAGCTTATTTATTCTAAATTAAATAATTAAATTTTAATAGACTTAAGATAAAAGAAGTTACTAAAGATCTTTGAAAAAAATTAATTGTATATTAGTGAAGAATTTGAAAGAACATAAATAAAATTATTTTTCAAAGATTATTTAAGGAGTTGAAAATTTCTAATTTAAAAAAAATAAAAATAAAAAGTAATAGATACATAAGAATAATATTAATTATTAATTTATTAATTTAAATTTTTAAGAAAATTAATTTCTCAACATATAAACCTCCTATTCATAATCATCTTAAGATTTTACGATAAGGACAAGACACGTATCCAATGAATAAATCACGTGGTTACAGCTTAATTAATCATTTTCTAAATTTCCACTACAAGAGTTTATAATTACATAATTAAAAGTTGAAAAAGAAATTTTAACCACCTTATCAAAAGCGACCGAAGCAAACAGTATTATTTTTAACTTACCCTTATTTTAACCATTTGACCAACTTTGATTATTATTTAAAATAATATATTCTATAGGTTAGAGAAAGAAAAATAATAAAAATTATTTGAAAAAATAAATTAAAACTTAATATATTCGAAAATATAAAACTAGTAAAAAATTAGAGTTTACTTATTTACGATGTTTTCAATATCGGAAAACATTTCATCACACATAAAATACAAATAATATATGTTATTTTTTAATGACTCATAGATTTAATGGTATCTATATTAATTTATAATAACATATGTATTTAAAAATATATTTGGTCACATAATTTTTTATATAAGTTTCAATAATTTACTTACTTTTTATTACATGTAATAATCCACTCATCTTCTTCTTGAGTATTTTCTATAATTGCAAACACTTCACAATTTAAATACATGTTCTCTTTTTCACAATTACATACTAACGATATAAGTCAATGAATCTAATCATATTATTCAAATGATTCTTTATCAACTAGTCGTAACATTGTCTATGAAAAATTAGAAACAATTTAATGATATAATAATAATCATAAAAAATAAGGTGAATAATAACCAATTTTACCTTGTTATAAAATTGTCCTATGTACTCAATTATAAGTAAATATGCTATATCATAAGATATTAAAGAATTTAATAAATTTGTAAGATATTATTAAAATAATCAATAATAAAAATAATATATAATAAATTCTTACTAAATCTTTTACTAATATGAAAAGATATAGAGGTTAGATAACAAATGAATTAACAGTTGTCATATTGTATCATGTTATCTTGTTGATATAGGTAAGAGATAATTCTTTTAAACATTATACACAATGAAAAATTTCAAACTATTGTTCAATAATTATTCACAACAAATATCACTAGAGAAATCATCTATCATCTCACGTGACACAAGAAGGTGCCTAATGTAAGTAAATAATAAAAATGGGCTTTTGATACTTGAATATACATGATTATATATTTTACATGTTACATGTCAAACTCAATAGATAGGTCCCTGAATGCATACTGGTTTTTGTGGTTTCCTCTATTGTATTATATAGAACACATAAATACAATTTTCTAGTACACCTTCAAAGATGCATCAAAACTCAAAATTCAGAAAGAAAAGAAATAGGAAAAAGGTACTGTTGGAATAAATACGTGAAAAACTACGTAAGAACAATATTACCGATAACTTGAAATAAACTGCTTGGGTTGAGTCGCGGACTAGGTCGCTCTCTTTAAGATGTTTCGCGGCTCTGCCCAAATTTATACAAGCAAACACAACCTCGTGTTCCCCAGGATAAAACAGTCCAGAATCTTTTTTTTTCCTATCTCGGAACTTCACTGCACTGATGAAGTCTGGAATACTACACCTCTTAAACATTTATGTTGCTCGGAAATCTGAAAAAACAATTCTGAATTTTCTTTTCTTTGATTTTGCTATGAAAACCGTAGAACTGTTTTTTGAGTTGTTAAGTTATATTCTAAACTGAGGGCTATTGCCCCTATTTATAGTTGAAAAAATATGTGTAACGGTCATATAATTATGAACATAACGGTCAAAAATAACGGACACATAATTATGAAAATAACGATCATAAAAGTAACAGTCACATAATTATAAAAATAACGGTCATAAAAGTAACAGTCACATAATTATAAAAATAACGGCCATAAAAGTAATGGTCACATAATTATAAAAATAACGGCTATATAAGTATGAAAATGACATTTACATAATTTATGAAATAACAGTCATAAAATAATAAAAAATATTTTTTTTTATTTAAATTCATTTCCAACAATCCCCCACTTGAATTTTAAATAAAAATAGTTTCATCGAGCAACCGATCAATTAAAAGTATAAGATTGTGTATAAGCAAAATGTGTATATCGACTTGAACATTTGCATAGTGTTGATGCTTTAGAATATACTAGAGTAACTCGTAGTTTTGAACTCTATCTCTAACAACATCACACATACAACCTTTCCAAGGTGTAGTTCGAAAAGCCCGTGCTTTACGGCCATGCACATGTATCCCAGTATAGTGAATGCTCTAGTAAATTTTGCACAAAATTTTCATAGGAAGCGGCCACACTTCCACATTCACAAAGGTGAGTCTATCAAGAGTACTCCTGTAGCTATGTACTCCACTCCACATAGAGTATAGAACTCATTAAGAGTTTAATAATTAACTCATCCTTTTTGTCGCTTCAGGACTTCATGCTTCTAATAATATAGAATGTGACTTTATAATAGCATGATTCATCTCATATCATTTCATGACTTGTTATTACCCTTTGAACTTATTTCTTGGGATCTCCAGTCTATAAGTTGGGTTACCATCATGAGTGACTCTTCATTCTAAGGGCATCAGTCACATTCCTTTCGAGGTTTTTTGAAAACCTTTTCTCTTGTTAATCCTTTCGTCAAAGGATCAGCCAAATTTTCATCAGTACATATATGATCCATTCTTACAGCTCCTGTAGAGAGAACTTCTCTAACAGTACTATTTATCTGTCATCTCTTGCCGTTGTAATAACGGTTCTAAATCTTTACAATAGCCGCGATACTATCGCAGTGGATCAGGACAACTGGTATCGATCTTTCCCATAAAGGGATCTCAGCTAATAGACTTCTTAACTAGGCTACTTCTTCACTTGCAGTAGCTAGTTCTATAATTTCAAACTCTATCATAGATTAAGCCAATATTGTCTATTACTTAGACTTCCAAGAAACAGCTCCACCAACAATGCTAAATATATAGCTGCTAGTTGCTTTAAAGTCTTCTGATAGAGTGTTGCAATCATCATCACTGTATCTATCTAGAATAGCAGGAAACTTCTTATTATATAATCCAAGGTTCATAGTTCTCTTAAGGTATCTTATGATCCTTTCAATTGCATTTCAAATGCTATATACTAGGTCTACTGATAAACCTACATAGTAGTCCCACAACATAAGCTATGTCTGGTCTAGTATAATCAGTAGCATAACGTAAGCTACCAATGATGCTCGTATACTCAGTTTATCTAACACCGTCCCCGATGTTCTTGAACAACTTTACACTAGGATCATAAGGAATACATACATGTTTACAGTTAAAGTAATTATATTTCTTTAAGATCTTCTCAATGTGATGAGATTGATCTAAAGAAGTTCCCTTTTCAGACCTAGTAATCTTTATACCAAAGATTATACTCGCTTCTCTGAGGTCTTTCATATCAAAGTTAGTACATAACAAAATTTTCACATTAACATGAATATTTGACACAAAATAATCATGCCATCCACATATAAACATATAATAGTGAAAATGCCATTTTCTGATTTATAATAAATGCATTTGTCACTTTCATTCATTTTGAATTCATGTGGGATAACTATATTATCAATTTTTTCAAGACTTCAGGTTGTGTGCTTCGTTTTAGACCATACAGATATTGATATAGTTTACAAACTTTAATTTTCTTGACTTGGGATAACAAAGCCCTAAAGTTGTCCATATAAATCTCTTCTTCTAAGTCACCATTTAAGATAGTAGTTTTGACATACATTTGGTGCACTACTAAATCATGGATAACAATAAAAGAGAAAAGTACACGTATGGAATTTATTCATGTGATTGGTGAAAAATTATCAAAGAAATCTATATTTTCCCTTTGCCTATACCATTTAACTACAATACGAGCTTTGTACTTTTCAATAGTACCATCGAGTTTTAATTTCTTCTTTTGTATCCATTTACATCCTATGGTTTTACAACCATGACATCTAAAGAAGAGAATGATTCTTTGCGAGTTTGGGGATCTTCCTCTAAGGTATAAGCATAAAAATCTGACCCAAAATCCTTAACGGTTTGAGCTCGTTTACTTCTTCTAATTTCAGTGTTTAATTCTTCATTTTGTTCAATAGTTCTAGTTATGGGTAAACAACTAGAAGACGAGCCCCCAATATTTTTCAATTTAAATGGAAACCTATGTTCATAGTAGTCAACATCATTTGATTCTATAACTATGATCATTTAAGTCATAGAATTTATAAGCTTTACTATTCACAACATATGCTATGAATACACATTCGTATGTTCTACTAGTAAGTTTTATTTCTTTTAAGGATCGGGGATCCTAGCATAGACTAAACAACCCAGAGTTTTAAAATAAGTTAAGTTTCTTATTTTTCAAAATTTCAGAAGGTGAAATTTTACTAGTAGATTTAGGCACTCTATTTAGCACATAGCAAACAATTAATAAAATTTACTCCCATCAATGGGAAGCAGCACCATAGTTTAATAAAATTGTAATAACTGACTCAGTAAAAGTTATATTTTTTCTTTCAGCTTTGCCATTCATTTCAGGAGAATAAGGTGCAGTTTTTTTCATTAATGATTCCATGAGTTTTATAAAAATCATTGAAGATATTGGAATCATATTCAATGCCTCTATCACTTCGAAACCTTTTTATTTTTCTGTTAAGTTGATTCTCAATCGCAGTCATAAATATTTTAAAAATGTCAAATGCTTCACTTTTATTTTTCATTAGATATACATAAGTATAATCTGAACATTCATCTATAAAAGTTATAAAATAGTGTTTCCCATTTCTTGTTAAATTTCCATCAAGTTCACATATGTCATAATGTATTAATTCTAAAGGTTCAGATCCTCTAACTACTGACTTATGTGAAGTTTTTTTTATTTTAGCTTGACTATAAAAGTCACATTTTTTCAAAATCATTCAAAGATAGTTTAGGAATTAGTTCTAAGCTACTCATGTTCTTTATTATGCGTTTATTAACATGACAAAGTCTAGCATGCCAAATATTAAAAGAACTCAACATTCAATTTAAACATGCCATCAGTGGTGTACCATTTCCTAACAAAAAATATTATTTTTAGTAATTGTATATAAATCAGCCTCTATAGTTTGAGTAAACCCAATTTTGTAAAAAAGATATCCCGAAATTAAGTTCTTTCTCATCTCTGGAGTATGCAAGACATCTTTCAAGATGATAGTCTTTCCAAAGGTAAACTTTAATTCCACTTCACCAGTACCAACAACTTTAGTGGAGTGGGAGTCACCCAACAACACTTTCTTATCCTCAGGCTTAGAGTAGGACTTCAACATGTCTCGATTATAGTGAACATGGCGAGAAGTACCAGTGTCCACCTAACACCCCTCGGATCCATCAACAAAATTGACTTTAGAAATCATAACAATAAGTTGATCTTCGGTAAGGTTCGCCACGTGGGCAAGACTATTCCTGCTCCGCTAGCTCAGCTGCCGCTGTGTCTAGTTAACTATAACACATGAACGTGTTATTCCCATGGGGTTAAGGTCCATTCGGGAGAGGATAGTTTTTGTTTCTATTTCTGGGTCAGAAGTTTCATATTATCAGATTCTCGAAGTTTTCATATTTCTACCTTTAGGTTTCAAAATCACATGACAGGTTTCTTATTTGTAATCATTGTTTGAGACAATGAGTACTTCATCTCTTTGGGTCTTATTTTCGGGCTTCTTCTTCTATTCTTAAATGGGTTATAAGACTTTCTAAAGAAAATTCTTCTTCATCTCTTTGGTCTTTTTTTTTTCTATCTCGGAACTTCATTGCACTCATGAAGTCTAGAATACTACACCTCTTAAACATTTACGTCAGTTTCGTAAACCGAGATAATAATTTCAATTTTCTTTCTTCTTTGATTTTCGCTATTAAAACCGTAGAACTTTTTTTGAAATAAGTTTATATTCTAAATTGAGGATATTCATTCTATTTATAGCTTGAAAAAAATATTGTAATCTGGTCATATAATTATGAACATAACGGACACATAATTATGAAAATAACGGTCATAAAAATAACGGCTATATAAATATGAAAATAACATTTACATAATTTATGAAATAACAGTCATAAAATAATAAAAAAATATATTTTTTATTTAAATTCATTTCCAACCGTTACGATAGTGAAGCTTATAACCATATCCTATTAAATGCTATAACAAATGATGTCAACAAAGAAGGAGCTCCAAAGTTTAGGATGTATCGGGTGATATACCTTCTTCGTCTGCAAATGGCAAATTTTGATATATTTAAAACATTTGTAAAGATGATGCATGCTGATCGGGTAACCAATCTTCAAATTTTTTTGTTTTTTGGTAAAAAAAAAAGTGAAACTTAAAAAAGGTGATACATACTACATTTTTTTGTATTATCCATAATTTTAAAAAAAATTATCAATCATAAGTTAACGAAAGAGTTACTATTTAATTGTTCAAAACAGATTTTTTAAAACTTGAACAGCATACTTCTATAAAATAGAATTGCATTTCAAATTTAACTCAATTCAATCAACTGTATATTGCATTTACTTTTTGTTGGTGGACTACTTTTGGTGTATTCATATTGAACTTTAGTAAATAAATCTTATCTAACATTTTTGACACCGATGGATCCATGGTTTAATTATGCTTCGCATGTTAATTTTTTCTTTGTTTGTTTGTTTTTTTTTTGTTTAACAATAGAAACACTCTGTATGACTTTTGCAGGTGTTTCATTCTATTATTAAAGAAAAGTAATAACATAATAATAATAATAATAAATAATTATTCTTTATATTTATTTTATTCTAATCATATTATTATTTTTATTCAACTAAAAATTGAGGAAATTTTTGTAAAAAAAAAATAATAATAATAATTTATCTTGGAAACAAAAATTAGCAATGAGTCTACACTATTATTTAACATTAATAAATAGAATAATAATCGGATAGTCTTATTATTAAAATAATATTGTTATTTTTAAGATTTCTATAGTATTAACCTGTGAGATAAAATATTTTATTATTCTAATATTTTGATGAATTTTCAATCTAAAAATATCAATTCTCCGATAATGTCATCACTTACCTGGCAGAACCGAAATAGTCATACTATTCTAGTTGTTGCTAGTAAGAGAATCGTGGTAATTGATCCAGAAAAGACTATTTAAATATAAAAATAATAAAAAAAAGAGCATAATTTTCTTAACTACACGTTTAATCTGTCACCTAAACATTAATTAATGGATTAATTATGGCGAGATGGAACCAATTCAATTTCATTTCTAACCCACTCCACCTCACCCCTATTTATTTTTTCTTCAGTTCTTTAATTGGTTAGGTCTTTTTATTAATTTTTTTTAATTTAAGTTTTTATTTTCAAATTTTTTCTACTTTTTATAAATTTTTTTAAAGATTTTGAACACATGTTCAAGTTATTTAGAATATTTAGAAATAATAAATAGATATCCATATATTATAAAATTATTAACACATAGGAGTATATTTTCAGTTGAATGTGTATGTATACTAAGATATGTTATATATTATGTTTTTTTTTCTTATCATAAAAACAGAACAATTTTATCATGTACACGTTAGAAGTGATATCATTAAAATTACCTTCATTTTTATTGTTAAATACCCGGCCACTTGGTTAATTGGTGGATTAAAATATTATAAGATTTTGATAATAATTAATAAAAAAAAGAGTAAGAAAATTGATTAATAATGGATAAAATTTTATCTAAATATTATTTTAACTTTTCAAAAAGTTATCTTTAATATTAAGAATAACATAATCAAGAATTGATTGGTAAATATTAAAAATTATAATATTAAATTTACTATTTTCCCAATAAAAAAAAATCACGTGTCATTGATTACAAAAACTTGATACAATCACTTTTGTATCGGGTTATTTTTATGATGTATTTGGTTTTTATAAGATGATTTGTTTTCGTAATAAATTACTATAAAAAAAAATATATGGCTTTTGTTCGTTAATTAAAGTAGAAATTAATTTGATTTTTTAAGTAGCATAATTTAAATTTTTTATTTTTTATAAATATGCACAAAATATTTCAAAAATTAGAAAAATAAATATAAATAATATAACAATTAAGAATTATATTAAGATTATAATTACGCTTAACTATGTCCTACTCATTTCTTTAGTTAATCTATAAATATATATAAAATTTATTTAAAATTATAAAGTAATCAAGTTCAGAAAGGATAATCTCTTAATTCATATTAAGATTCATCAAATTAAATGTTGGATTTTATGAATGATTTCTCTCGCCCAATCAAAAACAATTTAGAACATTAATACGATAGCTTGTTTAACATTAAAATAAATAAATAATGATAATTTTTGATTGAATCGGTAGATAAGAGACGATAACTTCCAAATTCATAAAGGAGGAAGCTTCAAAGAAATTACCTGGAATAATACGAAATATGTTAAAAAGAATATTGTCGAATGATGAACTCAACTAGACAAAGATCGATGTCTGGTACCACACAATTTGATTAGAAAGTAATTTATATAAAAACACGAAAAAATTGATTAACACGAAGACAGTATTAGGTGTCAAAATCATAATCAGATTCTAGACGGATCACGTCTCACTATGGTCCCAATCGGCAACATGAATAATTAAATCATATGAATCTTTGTTTAGTATTGCCCCCAATACATTTGGATTCGTGTACCATGCGATGCTACGATACTTGGTACAATAATTAAATCTTACATTTTTTTTTTGTTTTATATTAATTGATATTTGTCATTTCATTATTTTCTTATGGACTCAATAGAATTAATCTGTGAATTAACAGGGAAAAAAAAAACTAAACACATTACGATTCTATAAAAAAAAAATCAAACTGATAACCCAAAATTGGTATTTTGGTGCTCTATCATTCCATTTTTGCATTCTCATTAAAAAAAAAGAGTAAACAGAAAATACTCTCTTAAAAAGCAATTCATATAGGAATAAATCAAGAAGATTGTTAGAATCTAAATAAAACCCATGAAAAAATATAAAAAATTCAAAATCCCTTATAAACTCAATCTAAAAAAAACATATAAAAAGAATAATACGATTTTATGATATGAATTAATATACAAATAATTGTGCAAAAATTTAAAAATAAATAAACATGCAATAATTGACGGTGAACAACGTCGGAGGAAAAGACAACATCAAAGACGTAATTAACGCTTCAACGATGATATTCTTGACTGAAGAAGAAGTCGACGACGAGACTACTTGTTAGAGCTCAATCGCCGACGAGACAACTAGTCGTAAGAGAAACCATAAGCATTGACATTGTTTTTTTACTTATTTAAACCAATCAACTTAAAAAAACACATGTTTGATTTAAACTTAAATTAATTGATAAAAAAATGTTCATGTTTAATAGATTTACTTCATTTATTGAAATTTGGTATTTATACTTTTATTTTGTGTTTAATATAAAATTTAATTTTTATTGTGTGATTTACTAATTACTCTTAAATGTTTAAAAATTTTATTTTTGAAAACTAATGGTTAAAACTTTTATAATAATATATTTTTGAATTAGATAGTATTTATAAAATTTAAATATATAATTTAAAATAAGAAATAAGATGAATAGTGCACATATATATTTCAAATAGATTATATATGCTTGAATTGAGTAGAAAATTATTGAAATTATGGTAGAGTAAAAAATTTTTTTATGATAAAATAAATATGGAACAACATTAAAAGGGTATTTTTAATTAAAAAAACACATATACGGTACATTTTAATAAAAAATATTCTTATTTTTTTTATTTTCGAATTTGAGTTTAAATTTTTCTTTAAGTTATGTACTTTATTGGTACTTTAGACTATAAAATTTTACATATATTATATACTCTTTATTAATATTAGTCATTAATTTTGTACTTATTTTTAATTTTATAATATATAAAATATATAATTTAGTTTCTAATATTTTAAAATTTAATCATTTTAATTAAATTTAATAGTTTTAATCAAATTTAACAGTTTTTGTTAAAGTTAGGGAGTAAATTTTGTTTTTTGAAAAGGTTATTATGAATCATATTCTAGTTAATTGGATTAAAATTGTTAAATTTAAAAAAATTGAAGATTAAATTATATATTTTAAAATATATAATAAAAATATTATTTATTTAGATAAAAGTTACTAATATATATTCAAATACGAAAAATTATAACAATTACATAGGGAATGATAGTTATATTATAAAATCCATTAAAACATGATATTCTTCGTTTTGGTCCTCACGTATCTTCACCATTAAATGTGTTTTCTTGAAGTTTTCTATCGATGAAACTTTAAATTAAATAAAATATTTGAAGTTTATTAGATCTTTACATATTAGAATTGTAAAAATACATAAATATCTTATTCATAAAAAGCATTATAACTAATAAACATAGATATAAAGATACATTAAACCTGACTTTTATATAGTCAAATAGTATTTTTAACGTGTTATTATTAAGAAACAAAAAAAAAGTACTATATAAACGTAATTACAAAACAAAATAAAAATGTGTTATTTATAAAGATGTGTTATATATAAAATTACTATATAAACTATAAAGAGCTTGTTTGGACAATGAACACAAAAATAATTTTTTAATTTACAAAAAAAAAAATGTCCTTAGAAAAAATAAGTATCTGACCATATTATTACAAACTATTTTCAAAAATAAATGTTTTTAAAACTTAAAATTTAGAAAACAACCTAGGGTTGTTTTTAGTGTTTTTAAAATATCCTTTTTTAAAACATAATAAATATCATTAATTATCTATTAAATCACGTTTTTTAAAATAATTTAACTAAATAATTTAATCATTTTTTTTGTTTTTTAAACAATTTATTAAAATAATAACCAAACAATTCATTATTTCTTAAAACTATTGAAAATTATTTTTAAATTATGATTTAAATATAATTTTTTAATTAATTTACTAAATAAATCCTAATATTATCACGTGTAAAAATTAAAAATTAAAATTATATTCTTGTATTTATATGAATTTAAGATGTATTCAACAATAACCGATGCAAAGAAACACCAATTATTTTCTATTTCATCCCTTGGACAGGAGAAGCTTGTAGCAATATTTTTTTAATATAAGTTACAAGAAAAAAATTATTTATTAAATTATAATTAATATAATATAATATAATATTATTAATACATATTAATTATAATTATATCTATGATATATGTGTGAAGTAATGATTTGTATAATTATATGTTCTTATGGAACGGATTTATGAAAAATATTTTTGTAATTTATAGATAAGTCGTTGGTTTCTTAGATAAGATTATGTGTATATATTTTCAGATAATTTTTTTTTTAATGTTAGTGTAATCTTTTTTTACTTTTAAAAACATTAAACAATTAACTATTATGTCAATTTATAAAATTATTTTGACATTAATATTTTTTTTTACTTTAAGAATAATAAGTTTACAAAATTATTTAAAAATTCAATTTCAAATTACATGTAACATACATAAAAGTATAATTTCAATTAAAAAACAAAAAAAAAAATCTCTCTCAGATTCATTTATTTCACCTCCTTCAGCAAATCTCACTTATAACTGTTGTGTTTCTCTTCATATATCTGATATCTCTTATCACTAAATTCACATTCCAGTCCATCATCCTTTGTTCACTTTACAACTTACAAGACACCACTCTCTTCTTTTCTCCCATCCTCCTCCGTTTTATAGTTTTAAGGTCAACACGCCTCTTTGTTGGTTTTTCTTTCATTTTCTCGAGAAAATTCCCCTCGTCTTTCTACTTGGTTTTCGCTCCCCGTTCCCTACAGAAACATTCCGAAAATTCAGCATTTCTCTCTGTTCTGCTACTTCAGGCTCTGCTTTCTGCCAAGTTTTGCTGGAATTTATGTTTGTTTTGAAGTAATCTTGGTTTTTATTTAGAAGTTTTAGCTTTTAAGAAAGAGAAAGAGCAAAAAAAAAAAAAAAATTGTTGGCAAAGGGTGGGAAAATTCGTGGAATCGGATATGGCTGTGTTTGGATCGAAAAGGCGGGGTGTGATTTCAATGTCAACGATGTGTTTTAACTTTGCATTAGCTTTCTTGTTTGCTTCGGCTGAGAGAAGTATGAGACTGGAAGCGTCGAGATTTGATGGATCAGAAGGATCTGAATCTAATCTTCTTCTTAGAGCTGCGAATTTCTTATGGCAGTCCGATAAAATTGGTTACCAACACGTCTGGCCGGTAATTTTTTTTGGTCGTCTTGTATCTTCTATTGTACTTTATTGGTTGGATTACTGTTCATATAGATGATGTGAACAATTTTTTTATTCTTTGGTTAATTGCATGTGGTGAATATATGTGTTTTTTTGGTAACTTTAAAACATATATTTTTAAAACGAGTTAAAAGTGAAATCACGGCAATCATATAAAAACTAAAGTGTTTGTATGTTATATGAACGAGTTATTTAAGTAATTTTATTTTTAACTCGAAAAAACGTATATTTTTTACTTTATTAAAAGAAAAAAACATAAAACATACGATTGTATTATGGAAATTACAGAAAATATATTTTTGCATTATTAAAAAAAAAATGCATGAATGGTAACAATTAAACGTTGCATATTATTTTTTATGTAACGTGTGCACTATTTGGATGCTTTCAGAAATTTCTCTAAGTTAATTGGACACATGGTGGTCTTTTATGCATGAGTATATTCAATTGTATAGCGTCTTTACTTTTTGCAACTGGCTATATCGTACCTGTTATGGCATATTTGCATCCTTTATCTGCTCAGAATCGTGGAAATTTATCATGAAGAATTTCTGTATTTTCGTTACAGGGGATGAAATTTGGCTGGCAAATTGTGTTGGGATCTATAATTG
Source organism: Hippophae rhamnoides (assembly GCA_033030585.1). Lineage (NCBI taxonomy): Eukaryota > Viridiplantae > Streptophyta > Magnoliopsida > Rosales > Elaeagnaceae > Hippophae > Hippophae rhamnoides. Next base: position 74,238,319 of record CM065429.1, read on the forward strand.
GATTCTTTGGAGCAGCGTTTGGTAGTGTAGGTGGCGTTGGTGGTGGGGGAATCTTTGTCCCTATGCTTTCATTAATTATTGGATTTGATGCTAAGTCTGCAACAGCTATCTCTAAATGTAAGAAAATATTCCACTCTAGTATAGTAATTTTCTTTGGAAACAAACGTTGTCAAACTGTTGCCTTACTTGAATGAGATTACAACCCTCTCTCTCACATTGAAACTAATGATGTCCTTGAGATTATAGATTTGGTAGATGTACAGAAGCAAAGTAACAAAATTAAAAACAAAACGAAAGTCAATGATGCATTCTCTTTTTGACTAAAAAAATGTTTTTTTTTAACTAATTGTTTCATAGAAGTTCTGATTAACTTGAATTTGGTGGGTTGTTATGTTGTTGCTTGGTCACCTGTTTTACTTCCTCAATTCAGAAAATCTTGCCTAAACGGATAGGTGATTATTTAATGCAGAAATAGGTGAACTGTTGGTTTATACTTTAGACCAGTCAGGTCTCCTGGACTCTTAATGCACTGTTTTCTCAAACTAAAGCATTGCCAGCTGAAGCTTTTCATGTTGTAATAACTTAATTGTAACTTAAAAGAGTTAATTCTGTTTGTTGGTTTAGGTATGATAATGGGTGCAGCTGCTTCAACTGTCTACTATAACCTTAAGCTAAGGCATCCAACCCTTGATATGCCCATCATTGATTATGATTTGGCTCTGCTCATCCAACCAATGCTCATGCTGGGGGTTAGCATAGGAGTGACTTTCAACGTTATCTTTGCCGACTGGATGGTCACAGTTTTACTTATTGTTCTATTTATAGGTAAATTAGATGAAATACTGGAGTGATGTTTCCATTGATTGTCATTTTAAAGCATTAACTCACTTTGAGCCAGAGATGGTTTTCAGTCACATCAACCAGGGCATTTTTGAAGGGTGTTGAAACATGGAAAAAGGAAACCATAATGAAGAAGGTAAGAAAATGATTAGGTTATATGATTATGCTCTTGTTTTTCCCCTATTAATATAAGATCTACTTAAATGATGGAAATTTTGATCCATTGTGTATAGAATTGGAGGAAAAAACAAATTTAAAAATTTATAGCCTTTCGAATCTCAATTTTTTTTTGGGGGTGAATTTCAGGAAACTGCCAAGCTTTTGGAACCTAGTGGTGGGTTGATCCATGACCTCTTTAACATAATCATATATAATAGAAATCCTTCTCTAAATTGAATTTTTGAAATTGTCCCTTGTATTTTCTTTCTGTATTAGGTTCTGGTGGTGGCAATGCAGAATATAAGGCTCTTCCTGCGGGCCCAAGCAATGACCCTGCAAAGGATGGCAAGGAACAAGAAGTAAGTGCTGGAGGTGCTCTTCTGGGAACAACTACTTAGGTTGAGTTCTGAAAGCTAAATCAACATAATCCTTTCAGGTCACTGTCCTCGAGAATGTCTGCTGGAAGGAGCTTGGACTTCTGGTTTTTGTTTGGGTTGCATTTCTTGCATTGCAAATTTCCAAGGTTATACTTTCTCTTCTGTCCTTTTTTTCATTGGTGCAGTGTCCTTTGATTTTATACATTAAAAAACTAACTACTAGTAATCATCTGCTTGCAGGAAAAGATGCCTAATTGTTCAAAATCGTATTGGATATTGAACTTAATGCAGGTGTTTGTATTCAGCAAAGTGGCTTTCGTTTCTTTTCTGTTCACATAAATGTCTATATTTTAATGTCAACCAGTCGCCTGAATTTTTGAAATTGTTACCTAAACCTTGTCAGTACCAAGTTCTTTCCCCGGTTTCACAAGGTGTGGAATCTCAGCCAAAAAAAATTGATTTCATGTTTTCCTAGGTCCCGGTTTCAGTTGGGGTGTCGCTGTATGAGGCAATTCTCTTGTACAAGGGTCGGAGGAAAATTGCATCCAAGGGAGATGATGGCACAACTTTCCGAGTGCACCAGTTGATTCTCTATTGTGCTTGTGGTATTCTTGCTGGAGTAGTTGGCGGTTTGCTTGGACTAGGTGGAGGATTTATTATGGGTCCCCTATTCCTGGAGCTGGGAGTTCCCCCTCAGGTCACTTTGTTAACTTGCCTCACTTAAAAAAATCATCAACAACAGTGCAAAAAATTTCTTTAATTGTTATGCCCAAAATTATGTGCTTCTGAATGTTTTGCAAATAATTTGGTATTGTTAAACTGGTAAATAATACAAGAACTATGCCATTGGTTTTGTTATTTAATTTCTTCTCAATTTCTGTGCAGGTTTCAAGTGCCACTGCTACTTTTGCTATGACCTTCTCCTCATCTATGTCCGTTGTCGAATACTATCTTCTCAAACGTTTTCCAGTTCCTTATGGTCAGTATAACTTCCAAATATCTATATATGGTTAGTTTTGAACCCTGGTTTTTATATGCCTTCATCATGTACTCGAATGTTTTGCAATTTGTTTGGCAGCTCTTTACTTTGTTGCTGTGGCTACTGTTGCGGCTTTCATAGGGCAGCATGTAGTGAGAAGGATGATTATCATATTGGGAAGAGCTTCCCTTATAATTTTCATTCTTGCCTTTACAATATTTGTTAGTGCAATCTCATTAGGTAAGCATTATACTATGGCTGGCTATATATATATATATATACTGATGCCATCAACGGTGTTTTTTCCCCCATCATTTTAAGAGTTTTTACCCATGTCTGCTATAGGTGGAGTTGGCATTACAAACATGATTGAGAAGATTCAGCGGCATGAATACATGGGTTTTGAAAATCTATGCAAGTACAATGCGTAGCAATTTTCTTATCCAAATCTCTCAAAATTTGTAACATTTCGAAGGATAAAACTTTACCACTACCAGGGTTCAGGAATACTGATTAGTGTTATTAGTCTATTACTGCTTTAATTTCCTTAGCTTAATCATTTGTGCTTCTTACTTGGCTCATCCTTCTTGTTATTTTGGGTGCAACTGACCCTTCCCGTAGGACAAATGAGAAGATACACAATGTTTCCAATTTTGGAGTTAACCTTTAATGTTGTATTATTATCCTCTTTTTCCTGTCTTCTACCATACTTGTGAAAAGCCAGAGTGACAATAATATCTCATGTAAATATTTATGTATACGGTATAGTGCATAAATAAATGTATTATACATAATATATATCCATCTTTTATAAAATAGATATTTGGGATCATTTTAAAGTTAGCAAAATTGTGTTAGATAGAGGATTAAAACAAATTTGGGCTTTTTCTTTGTATTATATCTCAAATTTTATTTACTTTATCTACGTAACTATTGTAGATTTTTCAGATTATAAAATAATTAAATAAATGCGATTAAACTGTTAATGTATAACAATTTGTGTTTTTTTTTTGGTTTTCTAATTAAAACTATTGAGCAATTTTAGTTTTGAGTAATTTTTTCTAATTAAAATTATTAGCACTTTTTTGGTTATTTATTAATTAAAAATTATTTCTTTACATATATTTTATTAGAAAATGTAAATGTAAATATACATATTATATATATATTTTTGTTACATTTAAAGAAAAAAATTAAATTTTGAATGTAGAGTTCCCTTTTCACAAATGAACAAATAAAGAGATTTTGAATTAACTTTTATAATGCAGAGAGAAAAGTTTCATACAAATTGGTTATTTGTATAGATTGATATCTTTAGAAATATAAAAGTGTTTAAAAAATAATATTTCAATTAAAATTTATTAAAATAATGTATATTTTTTCTTAATTGATTAATTTTTATAATTAAATCATTATCTTTTATAATTTAAAAGAAAAAAAATATTTATGATTATATATAAAACTCCTCTAATCTTATATAAAAAAAACCTCTAGAACCCCGCTCCCAAAATCTCTATAATACTAAACAACGTTACAACACCTATGCTTAAACAAAGTGAATTAGGGACACTTTTCTATATTTGAAATTTGTGTTCGTTAATTTTCTATTTTTCTTAGAACATTAAGGGAGTCTTTGCATCTTTGATTAAAGATATGGGTTAGGTAGTCATAATACAAAACAAAATTGGGAAAGATTAAATGAACGAGTCCATGGGATTTGGTGACCTATGCTCGAACTAATGGTGATTTTTGGTCTGCCACAGTTAGTTTGCTTTAAGACTAATGTAATCTTTCAATATAAAAGCTTAATTTTTGTTTTTTGTTTTTTTTAAGAGGGCTTAAAGTATTTATTATTTATTATTAAATAATAAAAAATGAAATTCGAAATTAATATATAATGATCGTACGGAAATTTATACAATTTGGGCAACAAACGAACCCCACAACATAAATAAAGTAATATGAGTCGGAGTAGAACTTCACAATTATTATAGGCATTAGGCACACCAACCAAGCCAACGTGTTACACATGAAAGTTTAATCTTATTCAGAGGTTTAATTATAGATTTTCCTTCTGCTTTCTCAAGAGTTTTCTATTCCTTAGGGTTTATGTGTTGTATTATCTTTTTATTTTAAATCTTTAGGGTTTATTCTTATCTACACTATAACATAATGCTTATATATATATACATGAGCAGTTGAGCACTACTATATATATTAGAAAAACATAATAAAACATAATTTCATCTAATATATAATTTCATCTAAATTTAAATGTATTATCTAATAAAACTACCCAACATCATCATTTATGATATTAAAGTGTAAAAGTAGATCAAAATATGATGTCATTTTTCTACCGTCCATACCCATAAAGCAAGAAATAGTATATGCGAGTCTGTAATGTGGTCATTTATCTATTAGGAAGAAAAAGAAAGGTCTTCTATCTTATTTTCACGAGGAGGCATAATAATCTCCCTCCTTTCGGCTCATATAAGACAGTTTCACACCAAGCTTGCATATTTGCATCTCCTTTGAATTTAAGATTAAAAAATTTATAATAAATCAAAAATGATATTATAATATTATCTATAAATATAATTATATCTAATAAAAAATTATTAATATAATTATAAATATAATATATAAAAATGCATTGATCACCCTCCCCCGTCACTTTATATTATGTGCACGCCTTTCGCATACAATTTTTTTTTAAATAATACGTTACACAATTATAAAAATATTTATAATCTAAAAGAATCAAAGCTCCCTGCAAACTTTTTTCTGTTTTCTATAAGATTTTTCAGTGCCAACCTAGAATATATGTATTTTAATATAAAAAAAATGATCATATAATTTTCTTGTGAGTTTGAGCTACGTTATGAAGAATAAGGCACTGTCATTTCTTAATTCATTTAAATTTGAACTCCTTTAAATACTTCCACCTTAATTAAAGAGCAATGGTCAGTGCTGTCATTCCAAAATACGAAACCTTACGTTTCATATATCAGTTTATCACACATTTTTATGACAATTGGTTATAATTTTTCTTAGGAACATGTTTATAAAAAAAATTATATAAATGAATTTTCATGAATATTAAGATAAAAAAAATTCATATTAAAAATATAAGGTGAAAACATGTATTGAATATACTTTAAATATTTTTTATCAAAGTTAATTAAATATATGTTTAACTTTGTTTCGTACTCTACCCGTAACATGTATGTCACCCTAACGATCTAAATTTCTTTTGTATACAAAATTTTAAACAATTTAAATATGGTGATCTAGGTTGGTTATCCCAATACTAATGATCTCTAAAGCATGACCTTATAAAGCAAAACAAATGGCACCTGATCAGTTATAAATGTCAGGATTGACGACCCATTGATAACTCTACTAAAAGCTCTACGTCCCAATAATAGGTGTACTATGCGACTATAAGAAGGCAACCTGCTTATATATGTAATTACTATATGTACTCTAACATCTCGAAATAGAACTTCTACCAATATAACCTCAACACTTGTCTCTTAAGTACTATATATACCGATAATGGTGAAATAAATAGAAGATCTGATTATTATTCACATTTTACACTTCTTTCTAGAAACCTACAACACTATAATCTTTCCAAACAATTGGCTTCCATTGTGTGACCTTAAATCTTTCTAGTCTTTAGTTAACAATTTAGACCTTGTAGCTTACACCATAGAGAAACAAATCATGTCATAGGGACATTGAATTTGCTCAGTATGGCTAGCCCGCTATCTCACTCCGAGCAAACTAATAGCCTCACTCACCCAACTCTAAAATTTGATCTCAATGACCAGATGCATCGTTCCTCACCAATTATAACGTCATAGAGTGATCAAGAACATGGGCGTGCACGACCCTTAGTCAGTGACGACGGTCGACCATTATCTTATAATAACACAGTAAACCATCCAAAACATTTTCACGGGCTACAAGTTTGGTAAGCTACAGCTTCGAAAGTATATCTCTTGAAAAGGACACCATATTAAAGAGTCTCTAAAGACAATTAATGGAGCTGCAACAAGTGTTCACTAAGTCCTAAAGAGATTATGATAAACTTAGGTCTAGGTTGAAACATGAGGATTATTCAAAAGCTGAAAGTTCGTTCCATACTCTCAGTCCCCATGTAATGGTCAATCATCCACCTAGGATGGGAAGTGCATCACAAGATCCCTAGCAACAATGACTTACTAAAATTGAAGAACAACACCTACCTACAGCTCTAATCTCCAATCTCATTTCAGAACCTACGTACATAAACCCCTCGATTCATAAACATTTGGCACAATGTGTGCCCCATCCACTCTCAATATGTTCAGGTTTGGGGAATGCTGCTATATCGGGATTCCCGACACCATCCGATTGTTCAAGTGATACCTTTGAGGAAAAACTTAGAGACATGGAGGAGAAAATGTTGGCAAAAATGGATGATCAATTCAAATGAAAATGAGAAGCTAAGGCCTTAGAATGACCTAAAAATTTTCAATGTCAATCCTTGAGTTGACAACACCACCCTTAAAATTTACTACCTTCAAGTGTCTCGCTTAAAAGGGGAAAAAAGACCTAGTGGTTGATGTTATTCACTTCAAGATGACCATAGCCGTTGTGAGCCTCCCTGAGAATAAAAGAAAAGCCATGTTCGCAAAAACCTTCCAAGATACGGTGTAACAATGCTTCATTGAGTTGCCACCCAAGAGTATAAAAAGCTTTGATACATTGGTAAAAGCATTTGTTACCAACTATGCACATAATAAGCCAATAAGAAAGGAATTGTACCATTTTTTTCAGCCGTCCAATAGGACAAGGAGACCATTGAAGTCTATATGAAGAGGTTCGAGAAGGAGAAGATGGAAATTTCACAATGTCTTGATTCCATTGCCATTGAAGTCTTCTATAAAGGCATCAAACGTGATACTGACTTATTCATCCGGTTGACCAAGACCACTTCCTAATCTCTAGAAATGGTCTATGAAGAGACCCAAAAGTTTGTCATTATGGAGAGAGAGATGAAGTCCACCAAGGGGGTGGTAAATAGAGCCATAACTAAGCTTATTTTAGTAAAAAAGGAAGAGGATAGAAGGCCTTATGTAGACAAGTGCCCTAACCTTCTTCGTTTCAAACTCGTGATCATGCCTAAAGGAAAACCAAGGACTTGGGGAAGAGTGTTGTCCTTTTTTAGAGGTCATCAATTGCGTATCTCATTGGCAAATTCTATAGAATGTATATAGCGTATTAATCAGGTCAATTGACCACAACCTATGAAGGCTCCACTGAGGGATCCCAATAAGCATTGTGCATTCCATAAAGAAACATGTCATTAGGCTAGGGATTTTTGACACCTTAAAGGGAAATCAAACATCTATTATCAGAAGGATATTTGGGGGATGTGGTCGACAAAACTAGGGGTTCATAGGAGGAAAATAGGGGAGTAAACAACCTTACTAATTGAAGTAAGTTAATTCCCTTAAATCTTACTCCCAAAGGGTATGAACAATCCCAATCAACCTCCCTAAGTGGATGTTTCCATAATCCATACCAAACATGGTGGGCCAACCATGTCAGGTTATTCTAGCAACTCAAGAAAGAGGTATGCCTAGGAAGCCAGGGACAAGAATGGACTAGTATATCATCTGAAGTATGAGGGACTTGTCTATCCTATCATTTTTGAAGGATAAGAGGTCTTACCACCCCATCATGATCCTTTGGTTATCATTGTCAAAATCGTACAATGTGAGGTGTGTAAGATTCTGATGGATAATGGAAACTCCTCAAATTTGTTGTATCTATCTACATTGTTAGATATGGGGATAGATCCTAAAAATATAACACAACATTAAATGCCATTGGTAGTTTTCAATAGCAGCATGACCATATTGGTAAGGACCATATGTTTATCGATCTTTGTGGAATGAGTAATCATCCTTACAAATTTTATGGTGTTGAATACCCTCAAATCTTACAACAAAAATTTAGTTAGACCTTGGATCTATAAGATGAAAGTAGTCCCCTCTACGTATCATCAGCTCATTAAGTATCCTACCTTTGAAGGGATAAGGGAGATAAGGGGAGATCAGGACAAGGCGAGGAGTTGTTACAATTTTTTCATAAAAGTGCATTACCCCTAATATCAAAGAGCAATAAAAGAAAAAAACCTTTCTAATTGGGGGACGATGCCACAAGTAGGAAGGCAGAACATGGTGGTAACCTTCCATGATTACAAAATAATTTACATAAGGGACCTAAGGGTGGATAAATTCATAAAAAATAGTTCTAACCTAGCCCCTGAGTTGAGAGCTTCACTAATTGAATTCTTGAAGGAAAATTTTAACCTTTTTTCATGGAAAATAGAAGACATGCCCTGGTATCAATCCTAAAATAAATTCCTAAGAATTGTGTGTTGATCACACCAGAAAACCAATTCAACAAAAAAATAGAGGATTACCCAAATTGGCTATTGAACATGGTATTAGAAAATAAAGCAACGGGAGAGTATAAAATGTGCCTCAATTTTATGGACCTTAATACTGCGATACCAAAGGATTGCTTCCTATTACCAAACATGGATCAGTTGGTTAATGCCACAACTAGTTTTGAAATGATGAGCTTCTTGGACGCACATTCAAGCTACCATTAGATCCAATTGCATCCCAGAGATAAAGAAAAAATGGATTTCATCATGGAAGAATGTACCTATTACTATACAAGGATGCCCTTCGGTCTAAAGATTGAAAGAGCTACTTACCAAAGGTAGGTCAATAAAATGTTCGAGAATTAGTTAGGCTGAAATATAGAAGTATATGTGGACGATATGATGATTAAACAAAAGTATGTCAAGAACCATATCTCTAATATGGAGGAGGTTTTTTCCATAATAAGGGGCTACAAGATGTGGCTCAACCGAAAGAAGTATACCTTTGGAGTAACCTCGGGAAAGTTCATAGGTTATTTAGTATTATCAAAGGGGATAGAAGCTAATCTTAACAAAATTTCAGCCCTGATAAACATGAGATCTTCAAGCTATATTAAGGAGGTCCAACAGTTGAATGGTCATATAACTAAACTTAGTTGTTTCATTTCCAAGTGCATGAAGAAGTCCTTACCATAGTGAGTCAAGGATTATGGTAAATCAAGTTAATAATGAATTTGAGGCTAAGGAAAAAAGGATGAAACTTTATGTGCAAGAGGTGAAAAAAGCAAGGAAAGCTTTTGAAACATTCGCGACCAAAAAAATACCATGAGGGGGAAACACACCTACAAACTCCCTAGCTACTCTAGCATTAACGATGAGATCAGAATTGAAAAGGGCGATCCCTATATTGTGTTTGTGAGAGCCAAACATAATGAAAGACAAAGGTAAGGATAAAAGTCATTCGAGCACCAACTCTTCAACGCATACCTCTTAGTTGGCTTTGTACTTAGAATATCTAATTCACGATACCCTACTTGAGAATAACGATGAGGCATGCAAGATCATGAAAAAGTAAGAAATTACACTATTATTCAAGGGGCACTCTATCGAAATAATTATGGTAGACCATAGTTGAAGTGCTTACCTATCCTAAATGCTCAAATAATTTTGAGCGAATTGCATGAGGGACAATGTGGGGATCACTCAGATGGAAGAACCCTTTCTCAGTAAATCATCAAACATTGCTACTATTGGCCTACTCTTCTCAAAAATTTTATCAACCACATCCAAAGATGTGATTGGTGCCTAAGACATGCCACTATCCTACACCAACCAAACAGTGACCTAAAATCCATTGTCAATCCATAGCCATTTTAAAAGTAGAGGTTGGATATTTTTGATCCCTTAATCCTTACCCTAGGATAACGAAAATTTCTAATAGTGGAAACCGATTACTTTTCCAAATGGATAGAGTCTGAACCATTGGAAAGAATCCAAGAGGTGGATGTACAAAAATTTATTTGGTGAAATATCATATATAGGTATTGTTTGTCTCGAGAGTTGGTCATAGATAATGGCCACCAATTCACAAGTCAGTAATTAATGTCTTTCTGTGATCAAATGGACGTCAAGTTTTCACATTCCACCCCTTATATATCACAAACAAACGGTCAAGTGGAGTCATCAAACAAAACCCTTATAAATATACTGCAAAAATGCTTAGAAAGGGCAAAAGGCAAATGGGTAGATGAGCTACCCAGAATTCTTTGGGCTACAAGAACGACCTCTAAGGTAATAATAGAGGAAAGTTCATTTTCTCTCGTATATGGCACGGAAGTAGTCATCCCAATTGAGGTACAAGAACCTACCCTTTGGTTGGAAATAACGCAGGAGGATAACAATTACCTGAGAAGAGATAACTGATGAGTGCTTAAAAAACACCAAAATTATTATGATTTAATGTAATTTAATTAATTAAAAAGATTTATATTTGTATGATTTATTATATTTTTATATAAAAAAAATTTCAAAATCATGGGTATTTTTATTATTTTTTTGGGTATTTTTTCTTAAAAAATAATTTAAAGACTCGATGAAAAATACTAGAGACAATACCTCACAAATATGTTGAGAAAAAAATGAGAAAAAGTTAAAAAAAATGGAAAAATGGACAAAAATGTACAGTCACGCGCGCATCATGCTTGTCATGTGCACAACCGTGCCCTTTCATGCTGAAATTTCATTCACAACCATGCCTATTCATGCAAAATCCCGCATGTATCTTCTCTTATCCATGCTACGAATCCTGCGTGCGTTAGCTCATTTTTTACTGCAAATCCTGCCCAATCGCGCGCGTCAACACCTTACACGCATGCCAGTTTTTCCAATACGCATCTAAGATCATTTTAAAGATATTTTTCTTCTTTTTATCCTTTTCTTCACCTATAAAAGGATCATTTCCCCCAATTTCAAAGCACACAATTTTATCAACTCTTTCTCTCTCTAGAAAGCTTTCTTAGCTTTTTAGTTTTAAAGTTCTTCTCTTTTCGAAAAGATTAGTTATGCTTTGTAGATTTCTATTTTTTGATTCAATAAACGAAAATCAAATCCTTTTGGAGGCTTTTCAGAAACAGAATTAGCATCAAAGTTATGTAAAGATTCTTTTGAAGTATAATTTGAAAAAGAATTCTTTACATTTATTTTTATGTTTTATTCTTATATGTTGTATTTAGTTTGTCTATGATTAAATTTAACATGATTATTTATTTGTAAATATGATATAATAATAACATTATTATACTTGCAAAATATTAAATAGGTAAAATATTTTTATAAAATAAATTGATTTTTTTTATTTAAGATTTTATATTAAGGATGTTAGAGAGAAATATATTATTTTTCATTAAAACTTAAATCTGAAAATTAGATTTTAAGTTTTAATTATTCGATCTGTCTTAGAGTAGTGCTATTTTATTTGTTAGTACAATCGCTCTGTAATTAAAGTGAAGCACTATTTAAAAAGTTTTTATAAGAACTATTATTTTAAAATGAATTGACAATTTATTTTCAGAAATGGTTGTAAAACTTGAAAGTTAGTACTCGGATAATTAAATTCTTTAGTTTAATTTAAATAGCTTGAATAAAGTTTAAAATGTTTGACCCCACCAAATGTGGTATTTAAATAGTTTATTTTCAATCTCTTAGAACAAAAGAATTAATTTAATTAACCAAATTAATTATCGATCCCACCCATATATGTTAATTGATTTATTTAATTAACAAAGAATATCTAACCCTACCAAATGTGGTATTTATATATATATATATATAAAGAATCAATAAATATCAATTTATATATTTAATAGCCTAAATAATATGAACAAGCATAATTAACTTAATTATTATATCCATAAATACCCTATTGTTATAAATGATAAAAATTTGTATAATTATTTATTGAATCCATAACTATGTTTATTTTTTTATGTTATTAGATTAGAAAACACAAAAAATCAAAATATCGTGATAGGATGTTAAGGATTTAATTTTGTTTTTAAAAGTTTAAATAATGAATTAAAAACCATATATATTCCTTCCTTAGATCGACCTTAGGAGTATACTTATCATTTTTTATAAAATGATTCGTGCACTTGCAAGAGTTTAACAATTATAAAACCAAAGTATATCTACAAGAACGGTATTACTAACCTGATGTTGGTTTTGTCTCATCAATGACCTCTTATTAATAAAAGGAAAAAAGAGAGAATGCTCTTATACGTATTGAATCACAAGAAAGAACAATCCAAAGGTCATATAACATATCTGTTAAACATAAGAATTTCAATGTAGGTGATTGGGTTTATAGAAATTATTGGGGAATAAAGTTGAAGCTATCTATGGAAAATTTAGCACAACGTAGGAAGACCCATATTAGATATATGATATCATTCTAGGAATGTCTTATCGGATAAAGCGCAATGGCATAAGAGGGGAGCTAAGTTGGAATAGGGAACATTTATAGAAATATTATGTATGAAACTTTTCTTATAATATATTGATATACGATGAAGTTTGTTTCTGGATCGTTCATGTGTATTATATTGCTTATGGATCATTCAAGTGTATAATATTGTCTCATGAAAAATTAATGTGATAATCCTCAAGTATAGAGCGAGGTGGCTGGACCCCCCACTTAGGATGCGAGATAAGAGGTATATCACCCATCCTAAGAAATGGTCTTGAGTTCACCCAAATGAACCCTTTCTTTGGAAAGCGCATGTAGGGATAGGATTCAATTTCACCCTTATAGATATCCTATCTTGTTAAAAATTAACGTGATAACCCCAAGTACAGAGTAAAGTGGCCAAATGGACCCCTCCACTTGGGAAGCGGGATAAGAGGCGTATTGCTCGTCCTAAAAAAAAGGTCTTGAGTTCACCAAAGTGAACCCCCTCTTCGGGAAACACATGTAGGGATATGATTCAATTTCACCCTTATATGTCTCTTATCTCATGAAAAATTAACGATATAACCCCAAAGTACGAAGTGAGGTAGCCAAATGGCCCCCCACTTGAGCTGCAGGATAAGAGGTGTATTGCCCATCCCAAGAAATGGTTTTGAGCTCATCAAAGGGAACCCCCTCTTTAGGAAGTGCATCTAGGGGTAGGTTCAATTTCACCCTTACATGCCACTTGCCTTGTGAAAAATTAACGTGATAACCCTCAAGAACAGATGGATGTGCTTTAGAACGTGATATGGTGTGCCATAATTAAGGGAGTTTTCTTTTCTTTTACCTTTTTATATTTATATGTGCACATTAAGGACAATGTGTAATTTAATTTTGGGGGAGGGAACTTCGTTCTCTACATTAGTATTTAGTAAGGTGTGGAAAAAAGTGCACGATGAAAGAAAAAAACTAAGGTGTGGAAAGACCCTAAAATGTCTTCATTTATCGACCCCTCATCTAACCCTTACATTACAACCATGTAAAGTCTTTATTGATCTTAAGCTAAGTGCATATTTATATTAGTGGAAAGGGATGTGAAAAATAGACTTATTCTAAGATTGAATTTATTAGCATGCTCATATAGGTTGATTTCATGAGTGCATTGGTTGATATCATGTGCAGCATACACACACGAATTAATTTTTCAAAAACCTTGCATATCCTTTAATTGATGAATATGTGAACTTTTTTATCATAGGATTATATGACTTTTGAGAGGGATAATTTTCATGAAATATGCATGTACTAATAGAAGCATAGTTATAAATATACTACCCAAGTTCTTTTATTTAGTTATACTTAGCTTCACTTGAGGACAAGCAAAGATTTAAGTTTAGGGATGTGATGAATCTATAAAAATAGAGTCATTAGTACACATTTTTACTTGTTTTATTGAATAAATAGTATTTTTTTTGTCAAAAATATTAAAATATAAATTTTTTAATGGAAATGGGTGAAAATATAATTTTTTGGGATTTTTTAGGAATTTTTATGGATTGTTTATAAATTTTTAATGTAGGACCAATCAAGAGCTACCACGTGTCATACCACGCAGGTATGAGCCGACATGAAGCCACGTGGATTCCACACAAGCACGTAGAGTTTAATCATATTGGCGAAGAGAACGAAACACGCACCACTTGTCAACACGATGTTCAATCCGAGTTCTAAAATCGGTCAACGTGCCATGCCATATGTCACTACGTTATTGCTCCGTGCATTTCACCCGTGCACCACACCATCCTTTCCGAGAATCACATCATGCCACGTGTTGTTGACTCAACGAGTGTTGACTCTGACTGATTTCTCCTACCACGCGTCTCTCCCTGATTCTCCCAATAAATTTCCTTTGCCACGTGTCACAGTGTGATTGGTTGGAACTATCAATTTTGCTTGTTTTGATTGTAGCCCTTGATCTGAAGCTGATATGACAGTTTAGATCACACCAGAGCTTTATTTAAGCACCTAATCACTCCATAAACATGAATTGGCCTCCATTAGCATAATTTTGATCATTTTTTGGAGTTAAAAAGAGAGAAAATTTTGGTGGAGATTTAAGAGAAAATTAATACTACAATTAAAGAAATTCATTGTATTTCTTTTTCTACTCATTTTTTTTATCAATTTTATGTCTTTATTTATGAAAAATATGATTTTTATGAACATAATTATATATAATTAATTTATTAATTTAGGGATCTTATGAACCCAATTTTCACCATGTGATGATCTAAAATTTTACCTCAATTATAATTATAATTTAATTATATTATTTAATCTAATTTTTATGTTATTAATTGTTTGGCCAACAATTTATCTATAGAGTCAATTAAATAGATTTGAGAGAATTAGTTAATTGTTTGTCCTCATTAAATAACATGCATAGATTCTAGGTAGAGATGTATGATTATTATATATGTGATCCATAATTGATGAACTTAATGAGTACTATACAATTTAATTGGCATGAGAATGTGATTAAATTAATTACTATATAGTGTGTAGTTTACTTGAGAGATGAATATATGCTATGTTAGATTCAATTGATCATGTAATTAGTTGATAATTTTATTAGAAGGATTTTAGCGATTCATATGTTTAGAAAATTAGGGGATTAAGTATTTCTAGATATTTTTTCATATATCTTTTCAGTCACAAAATCTAATTTAGTTAATTATTACTATTTACTTTTAGTTATTTTAATTTTGCTTCCTTAAAATTTAAAAACACAAAAAAATTGATTTTTATTATTTTTAATTTTAAAAATTAGTTTTTAATAAAATAATCTCTGTGTTAACGATATTTACTTATCATTATATTACTTGTTACGATATGTATACTTGCATATTCATTACACACACAATTTGTGTGGCGATCATGTATTCAACGTCTTAAGAAAAGGTATCGAGTCTACCAAAAAGAGGCCTTCCCTTGCTTTATTACTTAATTCCAAGTACTTTCAAAAGAAGAAAAAATTACAAAGTTAAACCAGCTCACAGTTAATGAGGTCTTTATTTATTAGCAGAGATATGATCTGATACTTTCAAACATAGGAGCCTTATGAGTATTCTTCTCTAGCGCCTTCTACTTCCAATATTCGACTAGTTTGTGCAATTCATCCCTTTCCTCTTTATATTTATCCCATTGATTGAGTGCCCTGACCAATTCAGTACGAATGTCTTCTAACTCTTGTTCCATGGCTTCAAAATGAGTCCATAAAATGTACAATTCTTAGTCCACAAACTCAAAGTTTTTTGACACATATATTCTTCTTGCTTTGAATCCATGGCGATAGATATTGCCTACAACAAGTAAAAAGGGAGAGTTTAATTACACATTGCCAAAATGATATGCTACCAAATACCCTAAGAGGTCACTCACATCAAGCACACTTCTGGCCTTCAGATGCCATATTATCCCTTTCTCTCGCTTATGAGCTATATAAATGGTGGACCAATCTATGGGAACCCTAAAGTGATGATGCAACTCATCTTAAGCATGGGGGTTATCAAACATTCTACTTTTGTAAAAGGTTGTTTAGACTACTACTTTCACCATGTTCGAGTTTAATGGGGAAAACACTTTGCAACGGACAAACATAGACAATTCTTTGATAGGATTAGACCTCATTGCTAAATCACTACCTATCTTAAGGGTAGGGTCAAGGAGATTCTCGCTCAAGGGTGGAACAAGAAGATCGATTTTAGTGCCCTTTATTGGATACATAGCAACCTGGCTAAGCCTTGGGTTCCTCTTTTCATCTACGTTATAGGGTGGCGCATGAAACTCCCTGAATTTTTTATTTTTCTACCTGGAGAGGTATCATCATGGGGCACTCGATTCACCTCATCACTTATGGTAGAGGAATGAATGTTTCTTGGTAACCCTTCCATGAGTGGTTGGGATACAAGAAAAACATGACCCTATTTCAATTAGATTGTCTAGGTCAACTTGAGTGTAGTCTATTTGACAAGTGACATAAATATAACAGCCTCAAAAGTGTACAAATTAGGGTTTTGCTTTGGAAACAACCTGGAATTCAAGAATGGGACTTATAATTCCTAGTAGCGGCCACAAACTCTCAGGAAAAGATCAACTACTTTTTCAGACAACAAACACAAATGGAGGCAATTAAATAGAAGCATAGGGGATTTCATTTAGAGAATTTAATTACTAAATGAAAAATATAAAGGGATGAATACCATAGATTTATAATCAGTTCAAATACAATCATATGTTTATACATTCTATTATATCAAAAATCCTTGTATTTATTTCATAAAGATTATAAGCTGCTTTGAGGAAGGCTTATAAAAACAAGGATAAGGACTTATGAAGTGGCCTCTTTGACCATACCTTTAAGCCAAACTTCCAACATGGCCTCATCACCATAAGGTAAAGGTAGCAGGGTGTTTGTTATGAGGGCTTTGGTTCGGCTACTTTGAAATGCCCACATCTTAGCGTGAGTACACTCTGATTTTAGTGTCTTCACCAGGTCAGACAACAAGCTCATTTGGTCCCTTAATAATCTCGCCTTCTTTTTGGAATTCTTCATTGCTTGCTCAAAATTGCTTTCCCATTGACCCTACTTAAAGTAGTAGCTATTTGTTTTTTCCAACTTTAAGGACTTATCAAGTAGGCCATCTTCCATTTTAAAGAATTTTTTACTATACTCAGCAAAGAGGGTGTCTTTGTCCTCTACAGCCTTATAGTATTTCACTATTTGCAAGCAAATTGCTTGCACTTCATGCTTATAAGCCCTAAGTGATAAATCGCCTTTTTTAGCCAATGAAAAGACCTACTATAAATAGATGTGTTAGCAAAATATCACAAGTGAGAAACAAGGAATAAATCCATAACATATACAAACTCACCTCAATTAGATGATCAATCATCGACTCCCCCATTGGACCCTACTTCAAATTTACAGGCTTCTCTAACGCTAGTTTGCTCAGCATCACTCCTAAAGTGATGATAAGGTTCATTTTCAATTCAGGCCGCCCAAAAATGCCCTTATCAAAATATGTCATCAGAGTGTCAAGAACCATAATATTCCTTAGAATGACTTTGTCAAATTCAAAGTCATCCAAATACATAGCCTTGACGTAGAGAGTTGGATTCTTAATGGCTTTCCTCTTTTTAACAGCCTCTGTTCTAGGGGTAAGAATGAAGATCTAGGCATGTTAGATGCCATAGGTAGGGGAGGCACCTCGACGGGCTCGTTTAGAGGAGATGAGTCCTTAATGAGAGATGGCAAAGTGTGAGTAGGTCATAGGTACGTAGGTACCAGGTCTTGAACACCAAATGTGTCAATCAGATCCTTAAGGTCCACATTCGAGTAGTCCATGCCTATAAAAACAAGTAAAAAAGTTAGTAGCAGTCGAAGTTATAACGAATGGTATTTACCTCTTTACAAAATGACAACCTGAGTGCTTGTGTATATAATCCCTTTATACCTTGAATTTTTTCAAATGGGTTACAGTTAAAAAAATTTGTAGATCTTGTTTGAGGTATTCTAAAGCTTAATCCTCCTTATTTTTTCCTTACCATATGGACCCAACTTGTCTATCAACTCACTTGTATAGGATTAAGATGTGTTAAAGTGATGGTTCAAGGTATGACAGATTGGTAAGTCAACCTTATCCCCTGTACGTCCCCATTAATGTAAAAATACTTATATTTCCAACCTGAGTTGATATCAGGGAGTTTTAGGTGTATTCCATGCCTAACAACACATGATATGTATGCCTCCCTTTATCTAGGTCATTTCTCTTAAAATAGTACATACATACATCTTATTTCGTCACTTGTTAGATACACCTCATATTCACTAGTAATGATTGAGAGACATAAAAGAGTCTACAATCCATTGGGATTGACTTGGGTTGGGTTGATGTCAAAAGTGTTGAGGGCACGAGCTATCATTCTAAGGAACGGGCACCAAAGTCCAATTTTGAAGGAAGCCAAATGTATCACCCACCACCCTATTGAGAGATCATCGACATCACATAATTGAAAAGGTATCTGGATTTGACCTACATGGGGTAGGATACCATATTTATGCTTGATTTTGATCAAGTCATCAACAGTCAGAACGCTAGGCATCTTTTCTATCTAATGCTTTCCTTAGTTTGGTGGATAGGTTCACCTCAATTATCATGTTTCTTCTTGGGAAGGGGTACCTTTGCCACTGTGGATATAAGGAAGCAAATAACAGATATCAAGCCTTGTGAAGACAAGGATGAAGTAGGGCGGGATCCAAATGAAGTAGGGCAGGATCTAGATAAAGTAGGAAGGGTTAGGACATTCTCCTTGTTGGGTGCCCTTCCTGTGCTAGTTAGCCTTATTTCACGACCTATCAAAGTTTTAATAGGTCACTCAACTTGTATAGAGCTTATTGCTAGGTGAGATGAGTCCCAAGATCCTTCTCGGGATGTACATGTCATTAAAGGAATACTTTTGGTATGACTTGAATAGACGTCTTTAGAAGATTATGAGTGGGATATACATTTCCCTTTGTTAGAAGACATGGTTAATAATAAGCAAAAGAGGAAGAAATTATCTAATGGGTGAATTTCACAATTTTGATGAAGAGTAGCCTAGTGATAATGAAACGTATTAGTTTTCAATGAAATTGCTAGCCAGACGTTTTGAAATCCAAGCCAAGTAATTTTACAAATAGGTTGGAAATGAAAAGGAATAGGGTAAAAAGTTATGCCGGGTTGAGATCCTCTAAGAAAAAATTTGGCTAAGTTAAACTTGAATGGGAAAAAAATAAAAAAAATTACTATTTATAAAGAGGGAATGGAAGCTGAACAATTTTCCTATTAAAACCAAGATTAATATTAGAAATATTTCCTAGACTTCTCAAAATCATGGGGATTAGGGGAGTTAATGTCAAAACGCGTGGAAAGGTCGCTATCTAAACGACATTAATGACCTTGCTTGTTAAGAGCCTGTTATATTGGATTTCTTATTAACAATGGCCTAACCACGTGGATACAGAAGTCAAGTTATAAAGTATTCCTTTAACTTCTCAAAGTTTAGGAAATAAAGGAGTTAATGTTTCGTACTCTGTACAGATACATCACTCTAGTAACCTGGATCACTTTTATATATAAGATTTCAAGCAACTCGGGTATGTCAACCTAGATTGGTTATCCCAATGCACCCCACTACTAATGAATTTTAAAGCATAACCTCATGAAGCAAAACAAGCGGCATCTAATTAGTTTTAAATTCTAAGACTAGGTGGCCCATTGGTAGCCTTTTCAAAAAACTCTACCTTCCAATGATAGGTGTACTATGCGACCTAAGGAAGGTAACATGATTATGTGTAGAATTATTATATGTACTCTAACAGCTCAAAATAGAACTTATACTAATAAAACCTCAACACCTGTCTCTTATGTACTATATATACCTCCATGGTGAAATGAACGAGGGATTTGATCATTATTCATATTTCACATTTTTTTCCTAGAAACCATAGAACACTATAATTTTTCAATAAAAAAAACTATTTATAAACATGTGTTAAGCATATATATGCTGTGACATAAATTTTTTAATATACATCCATAATGTTAAAAAAAATATTATATATTAAAAAATTAAAGATATCTTAAACTTCTAAAAACAGATGGATGGGTTAACATTTAAACTAAGTATAAAATAATATTATCATAAGTACACTAAAGTCAAAAACAAAATCCCTCGATGATGAAAATAAATGAATATTCTTTGTTTGAAAATTCTATAACACACAATTTGTGCAAAGGAGCTGTTCTACACAAAATGATGAGTTATGACTTATCATATTTTTTTGGTTATGGTTGGAATTAGAAAACATAAATTTTTACTACTCAAAGTTGGAAAGGATAGAGTTGAACTTAAATTAATTGGAAACCATGTTAGTGTCACGTTATTGTGTGTTATTTGGTGCATGAAAAATTTACTTATTATGTTTTCTATTTATAATAATAAAAAATAATAAGATATTTAAATATATAAAAAAATTTATTTAATAATTATAACTAAATTTATTATTCTTAGTATTATGTCAGAGGTTACCACTTTTATTCTTTATAGCAACTGTATTTTGATGAGCTTACTTTATAGCAACTATATTTTGATTAGCTTATACAACCATGCTTTCATTTCAACAGGGTAGAAGTATAATCTTTTTAAATATCTAAATAAACGATTAATTAAAAAAATTGGATAGAAAATTTAGAAGAAAAAAAGAGAGTATAAAATAAAATAATGCATTTAAATTAGGCTAGTCAGGCCCAAAACTATAAGCTCAACATACGATGCACACCCAATGAAACAATGACCCAAACGAGGCCCAAGAGGAAACCGAAATCCCAAATCCAAAATACAAAATCCAATCAAATGGCTTCTGCTTCTTCACTTTTCAATTTCATTGCCCTAATTTGCTTCGTCAAGGTCTCTCTCTTTGTTCTTCTCTGCGGTTTCGATTAGGAAAGGGCTCGTGAACAATGGTTTTTTACTTCAAAGCTCGACCGGAGGCTGGAGATTACACGATTTTTATGGGGCTCGACAAATTTGAGAATGAAGAGCTCATCAAGTATGGCTTCCCAGAAGATATTTGGTAACCTTTCTGTCTCTCCTTTTTACAAAATCTTCAATTGTTTTTATAAATTCATAAGTTTTTGGGTATAATTGGCTATCTAATCTCCCTATTTGTTTCGTGTAATTTAGCAGACAATAATACTGATATCGATTTGTAGTTGCTTATTTCTTTGATATTTTTCATGACTATAATTTGAGCTAGATATGAAATAGTTATCTTTTTTCATTGGTCATTCCTTTAATTTGTAATTTTTCTCTCAAAGAATTACCCTTTTGCAACATAAATTTTTTTAATTTGATATGGTGGATTTCAATTTGAGTAATTTAAGGAATGATTTTGTGTTATTGTTCATGAAAATATGTTTGATTCTCCTCTTCTGAATAATTTTAAAGTTACATATGTTAATTCAGTTAGATGTTAGATGTATCACATATGCTTACGTCAAGTTCAAGCAATCGAGTTGTTGATAGTGCTTTAAAAGCTTATATTATCTGTTTTGTGTGTGAGTTTATTGATTATAATATGGGTTATTGCAGGTTCCATGTTGATAAAATGTCTTCTGCACATGTTTATGTTAGACTGCACAAAGGACAAACCATTGATGATATTAGTGAAGGCTTATTGGAGGATTGTGTTCAGCTTGTGAAAGCAAATTCTATCCAAGGTATATCTAGATGGATTCTTTTGCAAATAAAGGAATTAAATGTTATTAGTTTTATCCTGGTAGCACCTTTTTTAATCAGAATTAGAGGTAACAATTGCATAAATAGATATAAATTTTATCTTGGTAGCATCTTCATGTGGTGCTTGTTGTTTATTTATAATAGTAAGAATAAATAAGGATATAAATTTCGGTATTTTCCTTCAATTTTTCAGAAATTTCAGTTTTTGGTTTCTGTACAGTTATTTTTATTTAAAAACACGGAAATTTAAAATGAAGCTATATGATTAATTGAAATAACAGATTATGCATCATTTAAGAATATTTCTATGTTAGATAGTATGTTATAAGAAAATATTGAAGTATAAGTAAGTTATAGGGCGTTTTCACGAGTTGTAGCATAACACAGAATGTGATATGAAATATATTCAAAAATTACTCTTAATTAATTATAAAAATAATCAATATAAAATTTAAAAAAAATTAGATAATTTCCCTCGTATTTTATGAAATTATTTGTTTTTTGTTAAAGTTGTAGTAATCTCTCATGATAAATTGAGCAGTTATTTTATTTTATATTAAAATGTTCAAGTTTAAAACAGAAATTTATCAAACTTATCAAAAATTTGCAAAAGAATTCACCGAAATTTCTATTTTGTTTCAGTCAAAATTTCTGAAATTTTAATCCTTGAGAAAATCAATATCTTTATAAACACTTAAGAATTAGCTAGCTAATTCTAGTAAGAAATAATGTGTTTTTTTTCATGTTCAAATTTCCACCTCTAATTAGAATGAGGGGACTCTTCTCTAATACATTAATGAGGAAAAAGAAATGTCAATTCCTGTTCAGTTATTCAATTTGAAACTCTCAATGAAGTTTCAGTTTGGATCATTTTCCATATGTATATTCTACCCGTCCCTGTTGTTTTGATCTTATAGGTATATAGTATGACCATTATGCAATGAGTATTAACCTTTGTATTTTGCTGTTTCTCAGGGAACAAGGTGAACAATTTAGACATTGTTTACACTCCATGGGCAAATTTGAAGAAAACCCCTTCCATGGATGTTGGTCAAGTTGGTTTCCACAATTCAAAGATGGTGAGCTTCTCTGTTTGTGAGTGTATAAAATTTTGTTTTGGTGTTTAGCATTCATCTGAAACAATAATTATTTATCTTGTTTTGATACTTAAATTAGGTTCGAACTGTGAGGGTGGAGAAGCGGATTAATGAGATAGTTAACAAATTGAACAAGACAAAGGTGGAAAGAAAACCTGATCTTAAAGGTAAATAATAAACTCTGCAGTCTTTTCCATTGTAATAGGATTTTTTTTGCAGCTGTTGGTTCAGTATAAGATTGTGCACTGTTTGGTGGTAGTGATTGGATGGAACTTTTCAGTCAGATGATTTGAATATAGTTATCTCTGATTGTGCTGTGGTTTTGCTACATTTGACCCATTTTAGTAACTGCAGCTGAGCGTGAAGCAGTTAATGCAGCAGAAAGAGCTGAGAGAAAGCAACATCTGAGAGAGAAAGTAGGTTTCACATTTTCTTATCTTTTACCCTGGATATGAGGATAATGTTATCTAGACATCTGTATATGTCAGTATGAAACAGAACATAAATGGTCAATTGAATCATTTATGCAATTTGATGTGATGTGTATCTTGATAATTACCTAGAGGCTACAGCGATCAAGTCAACAAGCATCGATTTTTTTATGGTTCTTCTGTTATCCAGAAAACTAATCACATAACTCTCCTCTTGTATTCTCTGGAGCTTATTTTTAATTTGCATCTCTTTACAGAAACGCCGAGAGGATATGGAAAGACTTGAAAAGGAGCGACAAGCGGAACTGAGGAGCTACAAGGGATTGATGGTTTCTGAAAACATGACATCTAACAAACAGATAGCCTCTGCAAGCAAATCATTGCAGGAACTAGAGGAGGACTTCATGTGAGCATACTATTTATGATTTTACAATGCTTATTGCTGCTTCCATAAAGAAGAGTGTTTGTCACTTGGTTTGTGATTTTAAAACTGGAGAAATATTCTCCCTCAGGATCAATTTATCTCTGTCCTAAATGGCTAAACTAGTTATCATGCAAGTGTTAATAACATAATTATAGGGTTTTCAACAAGATAGCAAAATGTCTTTTGTGGGTTGAAATGTCTCTTTGTGGGGTGAAAATATCTATGTTCTGGTCGTTGCACTATGTTCATTGATGATAAACATAATTCAAGTATCAAATATGAGATAATGGAGAATAATAAGGTATTGTCACTTAATTCATGTGTTGATACATAGGTGAACTGTTCAATTTTTTTAATGTGCTACCCACTGTGGCGCAATCAAACATTCAAAACTGTACTGTGTGATTTTAAACCCTGCACACATACACACTCAGTATTGTTTGATTATACCAAGTTTACATTAGCCGTATGTCTAAATGGGGTCTCTGAGTTCACGCTTCCTTAGACCATCTTCATAAGTGTAATTTGATTTTTGAATGTGAAAAGTTATTGATTGGCCCACATCAGTTTTTTAGATCAATCGATAAGGCATCCTTTGGTGTGGGGAAGAGAATAAGATTGGTGAGATTTGATCTAGAGGCTAACCAATTGAGTTACTTAGTGATGATTCCTACTATAATTGGACGGTTCTCTATTTTTATATTACTTTAAGTTTAAATTGTAGAGATTATAAAGATTTAACTGATAAATCTTCGGTTATGGTTGGACTACTTGAGTTTCGTGTGTATACTGTATACTATGGTTATTTATGTGGAACATCAAAAGATCAATTGAAAGTTTTGCGACCGTGTCTATGTTTGCAGTATAATGTAAGGCACATGTTTTAACCTCGTTAATGTAAACTCTGCGTGAATATAACTCATTAAAAAAAGAGTAATATATCGCCGAAAAGTGCTATTATCGGTGTTGGTATGTATTATATTTCATTCGTATTATAGTGTGAATAGTCATCATAGTTATTTAAATTACGACATTTAGATAGTTTAGATTTGTAATTTAAGAATAATGTTTTTTTTTTTTTGTATTTTGCTTTTAAGAACAGGTTTGAAGAAGGATAAATCAATTTTGAGTATTTTTTTTAATTAAATTTATCATAGGATTTGTATATGATTTTATTAATAGGAGTTAGAGTTGTCATTTTAATTATTATTTGCGTCTTAATAATCTTAATATTTTTGTGTATTATTTTCTTTTTGAATTATTCTTTTTTTTTAATTTTAATATATTTTTTTATCATATTTAAATGATAATATTTTAATTATGTGTTAAATAATAATATTTTATTGGAGATTTTATTAAAATTTAATTTCTGTTATTTTAAGGTCCTTTTGTAATAACAATATGGCAAAAAAAAACTCATTTTTTATTCCGACCACTTGAAACTTTTTCATGAATGTTATTAATAAATTATAATGGTGCTAATAATAATAATAATGTAAGTTGTGGTAATATAGTACCACTTAAAAATAACCCCTATAATGTTTTTTTAATAAAGCAGAAGCAATTCATGATACATATGAAAACGTTTATGGTGCTACGAGTTTTGAGTTAAATTCATTTGTAAGTGCGTAGTGAATGTTCCATCGTTATGTAATCTTTTTCCACAAGTTATCTTTGGGCGTTTACTGCATAGGTTTCGTACAGGGGTGTTCATAAACTGGATCAAATTGGTTTAAATCAAACAATTTTATAAATAAAACAATATGGTTTGATTTGTATTAAGTAAAATTGATTTTCTAAGATTCCGATTTGATTATACAAAATTATAAACTAATTAAACCGAACTGGTTTAAATAATTAAAAATAATTTAATTAAGCATATATAAAAACAACTTTTTCCCATCTTACCTTAATCATTGTGTTCTCTTAAATAAAGTGTGAACTTTAAGTTAAAATTGTAACAATATCTTCGTCACTATTGTTATTGTCGTCGCAGCTTTCAGTAGTCAACCATCGTTGCGTCATTTTCATCACCAACCAGTCAATCTCGTCTTGCATCCTGTCATTCATGGGACATGAGAAAAATAGATATGTGATGAGCTGAATCACTTAGGAACGAAGAGAACTGTCATTTTCTTCCTCTCTTTCTCAATTTATGTGTTTTTTTTTTTGTTTTTTTTTTATTTTCTCTGTTTCTCCCTTACTTTGTCTGCTTTCTTTTTTTTTCGTTGCTACTTAGGAACGAAGAGACTGTCATTTTCTTCCTCTCTTTCCCAGTTTATGCGTTTTTATTTTTTTATTTTTGTGTTCTCTTCTCTGTTTCTCCCTTACTTCATCTACTTTCTTTTTGTTGTGCCACCTAGGAACTCCCTGACTTCATCTACTTTCTTTTTCTTTCTTTTTGTTGAGCCACTTAGGAACGAAGAGAATGGCAGTTTCTTCCTCTGTTTCCCAGATTTTGCATTTTTTCTTTTTTTAATGTTTTCTTCTATGTTTCTCCCTTACTTCGTTTGCTTTCTTTTTTTCTTTTCAGTACACCGTTTCTTCTTCGTACAGTATCCTTCCTTAATCCACCACGTTCTCTATTTGATATATACATACATATATATATATATAATATAATATAACCTTAATTTAATATATATTTTCAGAGTTTTGTATTTATCTTAATTTTAAACATTTTTTTATAAATAATGATAATATGTGTAAATAAGATATTGAGATTTTATTTTTTTATGTTTAATTTATTTTGCTTTTGGATTTCGATAAAAATTTATGTATTTAGTTATATATTTATATATTTAACAATAATATTTATTTATATATGATTTGATTAGCATCATATTTGACTGTACCATATTAAACCGTTTAAAATCGTTAATTAAACATGACCAAACTGTTTGGTTACAACATTTTGGATAATCAAACAGTCTGATCTAGTCCGATTTGAATAATATGAACAATTCGCTTTGGTTAAATTTTTTTATTCAAAACAAGACCAGATCAGACCGTAAACACCTTAGTTTCGTATAGAGTTTTATTTTAAATAATTATATTATTTAAAGACTCATTACATTATTAATTTTCAAATCTCCTATATATCTAAGTTAACAATATATAGCGTAGTTATAAACTTATTGCCTATTCCGTATACAGTATTTAAACATCTTAAATATAATATTGGATTAAATTATATAAAATTATATTAAAATTAATTTTTATAATATTTGATGATACTGTATAATATAACTGAATAAAATTGATAAGAAATACTTTAGTAAAATAAGGTATAATTTGTTTTGTGTAGTTTTCTTAATTATTAAATAATTTTATTATAAAATTTTATGTAAATAAATTATTTTTAATTTAAAATTAAAGAAAAAATCATAACACATGTTTAGAATTAAAAATTCAAGGACTAATTTAAAATAATTTTAGAATTAAAAATTTTCATAGATTAAGCTAAATATCTAATATGATTTAGATTCACATTTTTTGGTGTGTCAAAATTTTTAATAACTATACAATATTTATTTTGTTGGACATATTGAAAGCCATAAATAGATTCTAAATACAAACATTCTAGAATAAAATACCAAAAAATTTAAGATCTATATCATGTCAAATTATTAAGAATTTATGGAATCGATTGAGATACTTAAATCTATTGAGAATGATCGCCTACTATTACAAAAATATTACGATAATTGATCGCAAATGGATGAACACAAATATTAGAGTGGTTTGTGATTTTCTTCAACTAAATTGTCTTAGTTTCTTAATGAGATCGTCGTCTCTCTTCCAGATGGGGAGAAGAAAAAATATTTTTTGATTTAATGTATTGGAAAACCGAAAAGGTATTTATATATTGCTCAATTAAGGATCTCATAGTCTCTTAATTAAAGCAAAAAATCAATATATACTCAATTAGTCCATATTAATTTATGCAAGTTAGAGAGTTTACTAAAATTTGACCACTTAATTTTTGTCCATTATATTAAATAGCTAATATAATTAATAAATAAAAAGATATATTGCTTAATTTAGTGTAAGAAATATGATTTTCTAACCATCTTCTACTTGGATAACATATTATTCTTGAACTAATTATGTCACAATAATTCTTTCGACACTCATTTGTATATTATTTGTCCTTAGATTTCTCTTTAAATAGTCTCGTCCATCTCATATATTAGTAGTGGAATCACCACGACTTTTATCACAATATAATAGTGACTAAACCATGATGATTATCATACTAATATACGTAATGACATAGATCAAATATGAATGAATATCATGAAAATTATATGAAATGTGGTTTCAGACATGCTTATTTTCAACTAGCTCTTCTTCAGTCTTTAGTGAGTTCAATCCAAATCCTTATGCAATGTGTACATTGTACGTAGAAAATATAAGTAAGCTTAGAAATAGAATCATAAACCATCAACTTTATTATGCAGAAAACCAAACAATCCAATGACTACTGTAAAACACATAAAACTTAAAAAGTGACTCCCTACTAAACCAATATATTATTATAAATACTACTCATATAAACAATGTGCTCATAAAAGACCATAGGTATTAAACCCTTGGTCAATGGGTATGCTAGTATAGAATCTATTCCTATATGTTCTATGGAAATTTAACTATCTTGAACTCTCTCTTTAACAACTAGAAACTTGATGTTGATAAACTTTAACTTCATTGAGCTTTTGTTGTTGTCGGAGTAAAACACAACGAGTTATTATCATAGTAAATCTTTAATGGCCTATCAATGTCATCTATCAACGTAATCCAGTGATAAAGTTTCATAAATATATCACGTGGTTGCATGCCTCGTAATAAGCAATAAACTATGTATCCATGGTTGACAAAGCTATAAGAGTCTGTTTAGTAGACTTCCATAAGATAACTACTCCAACCAGTATAAAGATATAGTTTGATGTAGAGCGCCTATTATCTTGGCATCCTGCAAAATCGGAGTGAGAGAACCCGATGGCTTCTAAACTATATGATCTTCGATAAGTGAGCATGTAATTTTTTGTTCTTCTCAAATAACACATCACGCGTTTGGTAGCCTTTCAGTGCTACATACCTGGATCACTCAAATATCTGCCAAAAACTCCCATTATCAATGCTATATCGAAATGGGTACAAGTTTGAGCATATGAGGTGATGACTTGATAGAACTCGTGATACCATTGACTAAAAGCTGTTTGAGATCATATATGGATTTCTTCAACTTGCAAACCATATACTTTGGATGTCTTGATACAAAGTTTTATGGCTATCTTATATAAACTATTTTGTCAATGTCTCCATTGAGAAACGTAGTCTAAACATCCATCTGATGTAGCTCTAGATCAAAATGATCATTCAGTGTCGTTACAATTCTAAAAGAGTCTTTCAAAGATACTGAAGAGAAAGTCTCTTTGTAGTCTATGCCTAACTTTTGAGTAAAGCCTTTAGTGACTAGATGTGTCTTATATTTCTCGACATTACCCTTCGAATCCTTCTTGGTTTTAAATAATCATTTACAACCAATGGCCTTTGCACCTTTGGGCAAGTTGACAACAGACTTAATCCCATCCTTCATGATATCAATCTTCTTTTGGGAGTTAGAACTACATATGGCTTGATAGAAGTTGATCAGATCATCATCTGTTAAACCAATGCTATCCTTATGTTTTTGGAGAAAGAAAATATAATCATCTAAAATCTTACTTCTCTTATCTCTAATGGATCTCTTTAGTGACACTTATTGAGGTTATCGATTTTGTTCTATAGGTGGTGCTTGAAGAAGATTCTCCTTGTTATCTTGGTCTAGAATAATGTCATGAATAAGAACCTGAATATTATTATCTAGTGTTGAAACTGTGTCTTGAACAACAATAGGTATAGAGACATGATCATCAATAATAGATTCTTCTTCAAAGACAACATTCGTTAAATGTTCTTCCCCCATCCAAACTCAATATTCTAAAAAATTATCACATTTCCAGTTTAAAAAAAAGATCTTGTTGTGGGATTTTAAAACTTGTAACCCTGAGAGCATTCAACATAACTAATGAAATAATAGCTAATCTTTCTTAAGTCCAATTTTCTTTCATGTGGCCTATAAGGGCATGTCTCAACTAGACAATCCCAAATGTATAAGTTCCTAATGCTTGGCTTCTTGCATGTCCAAAGTTTATAGGGGGTTTTGGCAACTACTTTGCTTGGTACCCTATTAAGGATGTACACTTTAGTCTCAAAAGCTTCTCCCCAAAGTGACTCTGGTAAGGAGGATTGATTAATCATACTTCTTACCATATCCTTAAGAGTTCAGTTTCATCACTATATAATACCATTCATGCTAGGTTTGCATGGCATGGTGTATTGAGGAACAATTCCATACTCAATAAGGAATTACCAAGGGTCTTGGATGTTGTTCTCTTGATTCGTCATACTTCTTGTAGTATTTACACCACAGTCCAATTTGATAACTTTAAATTTCTTTTTAACTTAAAGTTCATTTTCAACTTTGAAAGACTTGAAAACATCAAGGGATTGCAACTTCTCATGTATCAAATATAGATAACTATATCTAGAGTAATCGTCTATGAATGTAACGAAGAACTATTGTCCATTCTATGAAGCCATAGGGAATGGATCATAGATATCATTATGTATAAATTCTAAGATGTATGTAACTCTTTTGATATTTAATTTTGTAACGTTTGTTCAATTACCCTTGAGAACACAAAATTGAAAGTCCGTTAAATCTAAGGGTTCAAAAATTTCATTTGACACAAGTCCCTATATTTTTTGCTTAGAGATATGACCTAAATGCTTATGCCATAAAGTGTTAGAATTTTTACTTAATTTTTTCTTTGTATATAGGGACTTATTTGTCGTATTTCATTACATGAACTAACAACATTAAGCATATACATATTATCAATTAAAGAATTGGAATCAATAAAATTTGTATTTTGATAGAGACTAACTTTATTATTTCCAAAAGAACAAGAAAATCTTAATTTGTCCAAACTAGAAACAAAAATTAAAATCCATCTATAAGATACTACAACAAATGTCTCAAACAAATCCACGTAAAATCTAGTTATCAATTGTAATATGAAAGTTCCTATAGTCTCTACCACAACTTTATTTTTGTTGCCCACAAAGATAAATCTTTCAACATTATTTAGCAATTATCTTCACAAGCAACCCCATATAGACATACTTATATGAGTAATAGCACCATAATCTAATCACCTAGTATCATTAGGTTTAGAAGTTAAATTAACTTGAGAACAAACTAAAGCTAAAAGTATACCTTTATTTACATGCTAGGTGGGGTGCTTGAAACACTTTTTCTTCATGTGTCTCAACTTCTTATAGAAATAGTAGGCAAACTCCTCATCATGTTTCTTTTGTTCTTCTATTGAGAAGAACTTTTTGAAGCAACCATAGCTTTCTTTCTTTTCTTGTTCTAAGAGGTTGAGGTTAAGTGAGTATTTTCATTCTTATCTTGCTATTATCTCTTTTATTCTTGCACATTAAGAGATATAAGCTTATTGAAGGACCATTTTTCTTTCTAAGTGCTATAACTCGCTTTGAATTGCCCAACGTGTACAGAAAAAAATATCAAAATTACGTACACAAGTAAGTTCTCAGACATCTCCAACTTAAGTGATTTGAGTTTTGATATGTAATGAGACATCTCCATGATATACTCATTTATGTTCCCTTTACTTTTATACTTCATTACGATGAGTTTATCTAAAAGGTTATTTGTCTTCTTGGCGCTCTTGCTTTCAATAATAGAGACTCGAAATGCTTCCAAAATGGAGCATTTTATGATTATCATTCATGTTTCATTAAACTGATCTCACTTTGTAATTTTAACCACATTGGGGTTTTTCGTAATAACAATGAGTCGATATGATCAAATTACAAGATCCAAATCCATACATCCAAAGACAATCTTCATTGTTTCTTTCAAAATTTTGAAATTTATCCCACTCAAAATTAGGATATTAGAGACTTGGGTAGAAAGTTTCATAACAGTAGCAACAAAAATTGTATAAAGAACAAAATAAACAAGCATACTCACATATAACAAGCATGTCATAGAAATAAATCAAAACATGAATAAATAATCTAAATTAGGGATTCATATTAAGATACCTAACAAAACATTAATTCTTAGTCTTTGGATAAAGAAACTAAATATAAGTGGTGTTCTTATTGCATTAAATACTAACAATTAGTTATGTCAAACAACAATCTTTCTTTGGACCAACTGTTATTCACGTAAAAATAAAAAATAAATGTCTTTATGATCACCATGCATTTATCATCGTATGTGTATTATTATTTGGTTAAACTATGTATTTCTTTGGACCGAGCATGGTTTACATAAATAACTTTGCAGAAAAGATCTATGTATTTTTAGTTAAATTAATATTCAAACCAGAAGTTATTTTGACAACATATTATTTTAATTTATTTACTTAAAAATATTAAACTAATTATTATTATTATTTTTATATGAACAAAGAATCAAAAATTCTACTTTATAGATAATCAAATCACTTTAAAAAAAATTAATAATATAAAAATTATGATATATCAAATAAGATTGAGGATTTAGATTCTAAATAATATTATCTTAAAAATAAATAATAAATTAATTTACGAAATATAAAAATTTAGAAACATGCTTTAATCTTATATTAAAAAAATCTTAAAATTTGAAAATTCAAAGAAATTCAATAAAACAAAAATGATCTCTTTAGACAACATACAAATAAAATATTCATAAATCCTACTAATTTAATGATGATGACTACTATGATGTCATTTGATGGAATTAAATCATACTGAAAGCCATGAATTTATTCCAAATACAACATCTTATAATAGAATACCAAAAAATTTAAGATTTACATTATCTTAGATTATTAAGAACTTATTGATTCAAGTAAAATATTTGAATTTATTGAGACTGATTGCTTACTGTTACGAATATATTATGACAATATATCACGAATGAATGAACACAAATGTGAGGTGATTTGTAATCTTCCTCGACCAAACCGTCTTAATTTCTTAATAGGATCGTTGTATCTCTTCTAGATGGAGAGAAGATATATTATTTTATGATTTATTATATTACAACTATAACAAAAAGAGTATTTTAATATTGTTCAATTAAGATTCACATGATCACATGATTAAATTAAAATATTCGTATTTATTCAATCAGTTCATATTAATTTAATAAAGTTTATTAAACTTTGATTACTTAATTTCAACATATTATATCAAATAATTAGTATAATTATAAAAAAAGATATATTGTTAAATTTAGTAAAAAACAAATATGATTTACTAATATATTTTGTATAATATGATATGACTTTAAAGTTAGATTTTATAACATTATATAGTTGAAATCTTTTATTATAATAATAATTTGCATAATTTAATATAATTTATCACTTATTAATTTTAGATTTAGTTTAATTTTATCTATTTTTTATTTAATTTACATTTTATTATTATTATTTAAATTTTATTACATATTCCAAAAATAAAAAAAGATTTAAAATTTTAAAAATATATCATAAATAATATATATATATATATATTAGAAAGGTGCGGCAGAGAAAAAAAAAAGAACGGCGGGGGAATCTAATGAAGTGGCAGGGATATAATATATATATAATTATTAGAGAGGAATGTAGGAGGACTGGGCAGAAAGGAACAGAAAAAGAAGGAAGAAGAAAAAAGAAAGAAAAAGGGTATGCGGGAGTACACACAAAATCAGATTTTTTTTGTGATTTAATTTATGTTATAAATTAAGATGAATTCGTTTACAATTAATTTAATTTTTAATATAAATTAATTTATCTTTATTTTAGTAAAAAAAATATAATAAAATTTTAAAATATGTTTGATTTTTTATATTAATTTAAATTATTATTTTTATGTTTTTTATTTATTCTAAATTTAATAATTCTAATTATTTGACATTAATTAGTTGATTTTAATTTTATGATTTATTATCGAAAGAAAAAATTATATGATAGATCTTAATATTTAGACCTAAATAAATACAAAAATAGAAAAATTTGTGTAAAGGATAACAAGGGATTAGATTAAATCGATTTTTTAGAAGTTTTCTTTCCATTAATTTGATCTTTGAATAATATCTTTATTTTTTTTTTTGCATATTTTCTTTAAATTAATTTTATTTTAAATTCTAATTATAACAACATTTGTGACTTCTTTACATAAAATTGAGATTATTATAATTTTGTTATTTGTAAAAATATGTTACCAAATTTTAAGGATGATAATCTTCTTATTACTTTATTATAAAATTAGAATATTATATACTTGTAGTTTTGCACCGATCATACAATGTGACAAAAATTCATGTTATTTTTCGTACTTAAATTTATAAAATATACAATAAAATCAATGACAGATCAGGGATAGATTAGGGCCGAATGAGAACCCAATATTTTACAAAACTTAAAGAAAAATCAAGCATAAGTTCCTTTACAAAACTTAAAGAAAAATCAAGCATAAGTTCCTTTACAAAACTTAAAGAAAAATCAAGCATAAGTTCCTTTACAAAACTTAAAGAAAAATCAAGCATAAATTCATTAAAATGCATATTAAACTATATTTTTTCTTTAATAAATATATTCATTCTAATTTATAAAAAAATATTATAATTGTATTAAGAAGTAGTAATGATATTACAAGTTCTAAATTAACATGCATGGAATATTAATCTCTCGTAAAAAACAACTATTCATTTATTTTATTATTTTTTATAACAATTTAGTTATTTTGTTTATAAAAATGATAACATAAGGAGAAATAATTTTTTTCATATTTTTTAACTATTATTAAGATATCATTATTATAGATTGTATTTAATAATACTATAATTTTGATAAAAATAAAGTAAAAATAAATAAAAATTTAAAATTTGATTATTTGTTATTTTAGTAACAAAATGATTAAATTATTAAAAAAATATAAATTGAAATATAGTAATTAACGTAACTATAAAAACGTATTACATTTTTATTTAAGAGGTAATACCATCAAGAAGGCATGTTGTTTTTTTTTCCCTCGTAAACGCAATTTGTTTGTTTCTTTTCTTTTTTCTTCTCCACAACAAATATCACATAATATTATAAGTATTTGTTCCCGATAAAATATTTTGTTTTAAATATACAATTTATGATCATTATTATTTTTAACAAACAACTTAAAATAAGTTATATGGGATTTAAACCTATAACTTACCCTTAAATTTTAAAAGCAGTCATTAGACTAAAGTCACTAAATTATACCAATGAATATTTGAATATGATAAATTACTGTATATATAAATTAACCCTCCAGTTAAAATATTTTGGATCCGTACATGAATAAAACTATATGTAATCCTTAATTATTGTTAATAAACAATTTTTTTAAAAAAATAAAAGGCCATTTCATTAATTAATTAGGTGCTGCTAGATCGTTTTTAAGAACTGAATAAATTGTTAATTTGTATTTTGTATTTTGTTTTAAATAACACCATGCTATAAAAAATCTATATAGCACGTTGCTTTGTTCTGTACAATAAATATAATATGGTGTTATTTATTTTCCATAATTATTAATATTTTTTTATAAAATTAAAAAAAAATAACAAATTTAAAATTTTTAATGAATTTTAATCATAAAAATGAGAATTTTATATCTAATTTTTATATTTGTTACCATTAAATAAAAAATTTCACATTTACATTAAAAGTTATTTAATTAGACCATATGGGTAAACAGTTGATTGAAACTGTTTGTTTTTTGTCAATTCAAATTTTATTTTATCTAAATTAAATTTGTAAAATTTTAATCTGAATTTAAACCGATGATATAATCAATTCGAATAGATCTGAAATTGAATATATCTAATTTTTTTGGATCGAATAAAGTCAAATTGATATTATAATTTATTTATGAATTATTATTATATAAAAAACACTACATACACGATAATTAAATTTTAAATTGATGTATTTATAACAAAATTTATTATTTATAATCACGTATAAAAATTAAAAAATAAGAAATATATTTGTACAAGTATTAAATTATTATATATATATATATATTTTAAATTAAAATAATAAATAATGTAATTATGATGTATATAATATTTAAATATTATACATTATATAATAAAATATTTATTTATTTATAATTTAATAATAATTCAATTTAGATTAGATAAAAAAAATTTAATATATATATTTGATTTGATTATAAAATTTATTAATAAAATTTGATATAAATCTAACGAATCCGATGAAATATTTTAATACAAGTAAATTAATTGAAATATTTCATCATTATTATGGTTATTTAAATAATTTATTTAATTAAATTATATTAATATAATTATTATATTATTTTTGTCGTGTTATATATGTTGTTAGTCAATAAAAATCATTTTAATTTTGGTGTAAGCGTGTTAGTAAAAGCTTCAAGCTAAAAGTCCATCGAACAAAAATTCCCGCAAAACCTAAATACACTTTCCCTCTTTTCCCAACCCAGTTCAAACGCGAACAAGAAAGTCAGTCCCTCGTCGTCTCTTGCAAGCTTTACCTTTCAACAATGACCGCTACTTCATTGGACGAAGAAACATCCAAGAATGTGCTTCGAGAGGTTCAGTGTTCATAGTTTCTTTTAGTATTATGTGTATTGCTTGTTTGTATTGCTGTTAAAATTTTCTTCTAACAATTATTTTTACAGGTTGAGTTTTACCTCGGCGATAGAAATCTTCCATCTGACAAGTTTCTCAGGAAGTGCATCGCAGAAAGCGAAGATGGAAGTATTCTTGTTTTGCAACTTTTGGGTTTTATTGGTCTCCATTTCGTAATATGCAAGTGTTATATGTGTATTTTTAGCGACCATTTTTGTTTTCTCTGAATAATATACTTAGCTCGAGCTGTCGCCTGTTCAAGAGATGTTGTTGTGCTTGTGTCTTTTAATATTGTATTATTGGCAGTCAAAGTTAAAACAATTACGAAACGACAATAATAAGGTGTAAATGACAATATCCACTACATCACCTTTTGACTCTTAATGAAAGCTTCTTCATGAACTTTAATTCATTCTGTTTAATGTTAAGTTTAGCTTAGTAGCTTTGATTTAATCGTTTCAACTGTCGGTGTATAACTAAAATAAAGTTTTTTTTTTGGGACTAAAAAGAAGTGTAAAGGTTTATTTTAGTTATTATGTGTTTTTTAAATTTATTACTTTTAATATTTTTTTTTGTTTTAATTTATTTTAATTATTAAAATATCAATCAATCAATTATTTTGACCAAAAATTAACAAATTTATACTAAAAATTTAAATAAATATGCAAACACTTTATATTATAATTTTATTATCTTATTAATAATTTGTTTTTATAATTTTACATGTAGTTGATTTAATTATTTTTTTCCAAATTAGTTAATTTTTAATTGAAATAGTTAATCGAAAGATAATTAAATAATAATAGTTAATTAATACAAGAATATTAAAAGTAGGAAGTTAATATTTTAAATAACACCTATATTTAATTTAACAAGACAAATGTCATATGATGATATTAAGTAAAATGTTAATTTATTATTGATTTTTTATTATTTAATATTGTTAAATAGTTCAATTATGTGATTCAATCAAATCTTAACGCATCATTTCAAATTCTCCTTGATTGTAGTTCCTTATTTTAAATTGTCATCGAAGACTATATTAATATGGACTCTCTTTTATTTTTATTTAAATTATATGAAAGAAGTTTATTTTTTTTTCTTTTTAATCCTAAAACCATTGAGTTTGTATATTAAAGATAAACCATTTCATGTTATTTATGAAATGATGTGTGTTGTTATTTGTATAATGTAAAAAAAAAATTTTAAATACAACGTATATATAATTTTTTTTAATAACTTAAAAAATATTATCTTTACTTTTTAATTTTATAAAATAAAAAAAAAGTATAAAAGGTTACATAAAGATTAACGATTGATATTAACAAAGAATATATTATATTTAATATTTTTTATTTTTTAAAAAATTTAAAGTATAATAACTTGAATAAGTTACGAGTCAAACAAAAATATATCTAAAAATTTATTATTATTCAAGAATTAAATTTATAATGCGAATATATTTTACCTACTTACTTTTTAGTTAATATTTTATTATTAAAACGTTGTAGTTTAATTACTATGTAATTGTATTAAGATTATATCTTTTTTTTCCTTTTTCAGGTACGAAGCTTAGCTGTGCCAGTAACCAAATTTTCTAACCACAAGAAGACAATAAAACTAAGATTAAAATGGCCAACTAACACCATTACAAAAAATCAAAAAACATTAATGATATTAATTCATCTTTCTAATTCGGTTAGGAGCCGAGATCTTAAGTTATATTTTTCAAAGTTTTCATGGGCGCAATTTTTTGAAAATAAATAACAAAATCAGATGCACTAAAAAAAGTATAAAAATGAAACAAAATTTTTTTTTTTAAAAAAATAAGAATAAAAATAACATGATTTTGAATTTGTTTGTTGTCCTTTTTTTTTCAGCAACAAAATGAAAGTCGTAACTCGTAAGTAGTAGGACGGCGTCAAATTCACGTGTCAAAATCTAGGTCATCTTTCACTCAAACTTGCTCGATCTATAACATCAGAGGGTTTAAAGTGTAAAGTCCGTCCCTTTATTTTTGAATAACTTTCCTAACCGTTTCACTCTCTTTTTCTCTCTCTTCTCACATTCAAATAATCTCTCTTCGCTTTTGTCTGCTTCTTCACTAGATCTTTCGTTATTTTCCAGCAAATCATAGATTGGATCTGCATAAGCTCATTTTCTTGATCGCTCAGACGAATTTGTCTTTAGGATCGCCACATGCTATTCCCCGAAGCTCAAATCGGTTATTGTCTTCGGCTTTTCGTCTGATTAAATTTGAAACTGCTATTTATTTTATTTTATTTTTTATCTTAAACCTTATTATGAATTTCGAATATTTTCTTTGATCACTTTCGGCGATCTTTTTCTACTGGAAAAACCTCTGGATTTGAATTCTTTTTTGATGTTTAATGTTTTTCTTTCTCTTGAGGTTAATTCTGATGAATTTTGTGATTCATTTCATTGATCTTCACCTAATGTCAACATTCATGCGAAATTTCAATGAATTAGTTCGTTTTTTTTTCAGTTTGAATTTCAAGCATTGCTTTATTTTGTTTTGAACTAGCAAACTATGGAATTATGTTTCTTCCATTTCTTATCTTCGTTCTCTTTAGTATCTCTGCCTTTATCATTTAATGCTGAGTGCAATGTGTACATTTGTACTATTGCTGAACTTATTTTGTATATTTTCCCAATTTTCTTGATGGCTAGTGCGAAAAGGATGCTATTGCCAGTTTTTAGAGAAACTGTCATGATTTGGATGACAAATAGCGGACAAAGTTGCTTTCCAGAAAGAATTGGGTTATGCAACTTTACTTGTCTATTGGGAAATAATGGAAGATAGTGAGAGGACAAATTCTACTCCTTTGGATGGGGCAGGCGATGGGATTCCGAAAATTCGAGCTCTACATGGGTAATTCACTAGAAGCAAATTGAAGATGGCTTATTTTTCGTGTTTGCTTTTTGTGAGCAGAAATTCTTAGGAAATATGAATTTTGTTTTGGTTGAATTTATTAACATTATGTAATGATCCTCTCATAGGAGAACTAGTGGGCCTACAAGGCGTTCCACCAAAGGGCAGTGGACACCTGAAGAGGTGAGTGCACTTATACTCATAAATACTGTATCCAGTTGCCTACATGTGATATCTCATTTTCCATCATCTGGTATTAAACATCCTGGAAGCTTGCATGAAAAATATTTCTTGATTCTTGCCTTTATTAATAGCTTTCATACTTCATTAAGCTTAATAGCATGCTAAACTCGGTTAAATTATCTCACAAGTATCATGAGCTGGCTGTGGTTATGACTTTTTAATAAATTTATTTTTTCAAACTGAACTTATGAGAAATTATGCATGCAAGACATTTTCTTAGTCCCATATATTCGATTGCAACGTTTATAAGTTTTACACACGTCCTAAAGCATGGAAGCTCTTTAGATTTATTATTGGCGCTGTAATTCACTCTTGCACCTTCCATATATTGATCATAGTATTTCTTATTTGGTCATCTAATTATTGAGCTTAACCTAGTCAGGTTTTGGTGGCTTTCATACATGAATTCGGAGTATATTCCTTCCATTTTCCCCTCAAAATAAAAATTTATGAGCTCACTGATGAATCTTACATGTACCCAGGATGAGATTTTGGGGAGGGCTGTTCAGCGTTTTAAAGGAAAGAACTGGAAGAAAATAGGTATTATTTAAGCTTAGTTGAATTTAAACCAACCTCATGTGTATCTTCCAATCATTGTGAATTGCACCAACTCTAAAAATCTCTTGCTAAGGACAACAAATTTTTATTGTGTTAGGCTACTTTGATGTTGTTTGGTTCCCACTTAATCTCAAAATACTTGCATGTATTCTGGCTGGTTCTCTTCCTTTCTTGGTCGTGCTTGGTGTAAATGTTAAAAGCCTGTTACACTTTTTCAAAAAAAAAAAATTGTTTCTTTCTTCATTCATTTTCCCCATCTTAATTCTGCAAATTGTATAATTGTAAAATTTGACTGTTTGTAGCGGAGTGTTTCAAGGATCGGACTGATGTACAATGTCTCCATAGGTGGCAGAAGGTCTTGAATCCAGAACTTGTCAAAGGTCCATGGTCTAAAGAGGTAATCCAAAATCACTCTATTTTGTTTTCTGCTAATTTCCTCCATGCATTGGGTATAAATATGTGATGCTTCCAGTAGAACTCCCAGTTATATGTAAAATTAATCTCAATAATATCTAATATTACCTCAATTGTTACTTTTGTATTATGTACAGGAGGATGAGATCATAATTGAAATGGTGAACAGATATGGGCCAAAAAAGTGGTCCACCATAGCACAACATCTACCCGGACGTATTG
The DNA here is from genome assembly GCA_033030585.1 of Hippophae rhamnoides. NCBI lineage: Eukaryota > Viridiplantae > Streptophyta > Magnoliopsida > Rosales > Elaeagnaceae > Hippophae > Hippophae rhamnoides. The sequence continues at coordinate 74,279,464 of CM065429.1, forward strand.
GTAAGCAATGTAGAGAAAGGTAAGGCTGTGGATTATTTTGCAAATGGTTAATCTGTTGTTTACGTTATTGTTAGCTTCATCTGTTTGTTATCTTCTTATCTTCTTAAATTCATATATCATCGTGCATAAATCATCATAGTTTTGATCACTGTTGTTCATGTTATTATGTATAACAATCCTGTCAGTCTTAAATAAACCACCAGATGTTGCATGATTATTTTATGGATGTTATGTTTAAGTATTTAGTTTTATCCACCTACTATTTTACTCATGGTTTGAAACTAATCTTAGGTGGCACAATCACCTTAATCCTGCTATAAATAAAGAGGCATGGACCCAAGAAGAGGAGCTGGCTCTGATAAGAGCTCATCAGATTTATGGGAACAAATGGGCAGAACTTACGAAGTTCTTGCCAGGAAGGTAAATTTCTTGTTTATTTGAACTCTGAGAGATAGAGAATGGTGGAAAAAGGGAGGGAGAGGTTCTTGCTTTGCCTCACTTTGATCGCTCTCCACATAAGATATATTGATTTATTCTTTTATCTTATGAGATCTCAATGCAACTTTCATATCTACTTCTTTGAGTGCAAGCGGATTGATTTGTGATTAATTTTATTTTCCCTCGACAGGACAGACAATGCAATAAAAAATCATTGGAACAGTTCTGTGAAAAAGAAATTGGATTCTTACGTAAAATCAGGCTTGCTGGCACAGTTTCAAGGCCTGCAACATTTTAGTCATCAAAACCAAGCTATTCTATCATCCTCTTCAAGGATACAAGGTAGTGCAGATGATAATACACACAGAAAAACAGAGGTGGAGGAGATTTCAGAATGCAGTCAAGAATCAGCTGTTGCAGGTCGCATTCCTTCTGCAACTGAAATGGGCAATGCGCTGTTACATACAAGAGAGGAATTTCTGAGGGCCAAAAGATCTCATCTGGCTAATGAACCAAGCTCCAGTCCAGCATCATATTCAGAACCTCATTATCCATCTTATGAAGATCCTGTTTGTACCGTAGCAGAAATTCCCTGTGAAATAAGAGGACACGATAAGCCTTTCTCACATGATGCTGAAACTTCTAATGGTGGAGATCATCAGTACAATTTACAAGACTTGCCTAATAATTCTTCACTAGAGCTGGGGCAGGAATCAGCAGGACTTCTGACAGGTTGGATAACTTATGCTGGACATCATGACGTTGTGAATGTGTCATTGCAAACTTCAGGAGTATGGTCAACTGGTTCTACTTGCATGGGTAGTATGCCTGTTAGTGTCGACAAGCCGAATCATTTTCTGATATCTGATGATGAGTGTTACAGGGCCTGGTTTTCAGGAGTGACAAATGGCGAATGTTCTGCTTCACAAAATCATACAAAACTCCTGAGTGTGGTTGATTTCAGTCAATGCACAGATTCAATACTTTGCTCATCATCAGACATCCAGATATCTGAGGATGTTAGAACGGGAGCATCACAATTATATGGCTCCTTGAGCTCTGGTGTATTGGAAACTTCATGCTCACAATCATTTTTCTCTGCTCTTCTTTCTGCGGACAATGATCAGATTGGGCTTGACGAGCCATCCAATCAATTATTTGGAGCTCAAGGACAACAATATGTCAATCGATCACCCGATGACTTTGTCTATGCTGATGACTCTGCCAATTCTTCTTGCAATGACGGTGCAGGTATAACGGGAACACTAGAGCAGCTAGATACCTTAAATGGTTCCTCAAAAACAGTCCCTGTAAATACTTTTGCTTCAAGATCAGATACAAAAAAATTTCCCATGGATGTCAAACCCAATGTGGACAAGGAACAGCCAGGTGCGGGAGCTCTACATTATGAACCTCCTCTTTTTCCAAGTTTTGATGTTCCATTTTTCAGCTGTGATCTTGTACAATCTAGCAGTGATATGCAGCAAGAATATAGCCCCCTTGGTATTCGGAAGCTCATGATGTCTTCAATGAATTCTCTTACCCCATTTAGGTTATGGGATTCCTCTACACGTGATGATAGTCCTGATGTTGTGCTAAAAAGTGCTGCCAAAACCTTCACTGGTACACCGTCTATTTTGAAAAGGCAAAATCGTGAGTTCTTATCACCATTGTCCGATAGAAGAAATGGAAAAAAGATAAATGTTGAAATGAACACCATAGATGTTTCACATTTAGATGTTATGTTTGATGATAGCGGGAGTGACAAAACATTTTATCTTTCTCCATCGTCTAAGCAAAACATGAACTCTGAAGATCTCTATGAAGATAAAGAAAATCAAGGTAATAACTTAGTGGGAGATAATGGGAAAGGGAACCACACAAATTAAGGGTTTGCAAAAATTACACGAACTAAACCAACCCAATCCAATTTGGTCGGTTTTAAAAGATTTTTGGGTTGGTTTGGTTTTAAATTTTGAATAACCAATCTAATATGGGTTGGTTCGGTTTTCAAATTTCAAAAACCAATCAAAACCAAACCAACACACATATATATATATATATACATATATTAATTTTATTATATTTAGATTTTTCTTGTTGTCTTTAATTTAAAATTCAAAGTCTTAACATATAATCTTAGTCATCTATAATCCTAATTCTTTTTTTTTTAGTTATACTTATGTTCATGGTATAGATAGATATATTCAAATTAACATATTTGCATAAGTTACAATAAAAGTTTAGAACTATCTAAATTATAGATTAATGATTATATTTTGTGTGTATATACATATATATATATACATATATATATATATATATATTTTATATAAAACAAGATTGTATAATTAAGAGTTACAATATATAAAGAAAAATAAAAATTTCAAAAACCAATCCAAGTCAACCCAAATTTTTTGGTTTGGTTTCTATTTTTTAAAAACCGATTAGATTAGATTGGTTTGAGTTTTAGTTCAAAACTGAACCAACCCAACTTTGCACTCCTAATACTAGTGCATTTCCACATACAGCGAAAGTTGTTGATGATTGTGAGTCTAAGGAAATGAAAAAGAAAGAAGTGGCTGATGCTGACACTACGACCAAGAATGATGCTGTGAGTTCTTCCTGTAGTTAAATATAGTTTTTCTGAATGAAGTGCTTCCTGTAGGAAGTGATTTCAACTCTAAAGTCTATGAGTTACATTAGCATAGTATTGGTTTATCTTATCCCTTTATGATTAATTTTCTTTGGTACTATTGGCAGGAACAACTGTCTTTTGGAGTTCTTGCTGAACTTAACAAGAATGATCTGCTATTGTTTTCTCCTGATCAAGCTTATTTCAAGGCTAACAAAGTCTTGGGTGCAAGTGTTAGAACACCAAGAAGCCAGTCTCAGAAAAGCTTTGCATCTTTGTTAAATCAAGGTGTTGTTTCAAAATCTTCTTCTGTGGAGCAATGTGCAGCCATTTGCTCCCCAGCTGTTAATAAGAACAAGCATCAATCAGAGTCATCTTCCCTCCTAGAGATGGTGACAAATAATGCCGGCAGTGATGCTGCAGCTGAAAACTTCAGCATGTAAGATACAATCATCCTATGTTCTTTGCTGCACTTTTTTTTCCCCCTAGCTCCGTATTTAATTCTCCAGTATTGTAGTGAAAAAATAAAAAAATTTCTCTGACGATTTTGCTGCATTTGTTTATAGATTTGGGGGAACTCCATTTAAAAGAAGCATTGATTCCCCTTCAGCATGGAAGTCCCCTTGGTTCTTCAGTTCTTTCTTATCTGGTCCCAGGATGGATACCGACCTCACAATTGAGGTATTAAAGGTTCTCAAATGTAACTATCTGACCTTATAACAGAAGTGCTGTGTTTCTAATCAATTATGGTGGAATGTCTCTAGGATATAGGGTATTTAATGAGCCCAGGGGATAGAAACTATGATGCCATTGGGTTGATGAAACAGATAAGCCAGCAAAATGCTGCTGCTTATGCTAGTGCCCAGAAAGTTTTGGGAGATGAAACCCCTGAAACATTATTTAAGAAGGGACACATCAACCACGAGGCTCAGGAGCAGGAGAACAGCAACATACCCCCTGATCAACTTGCAATTCGTTCCCATTTGCCACCAAATGTCTTGGTACGATACATTTTAATACTTATTATGATAAAACTTTCCCGACATTAACATCAATATCCTGGTTTTGGCCCACCCTTCTACTGACTTTGGCAGCATTTTTTGTGATGATCAATGTCCATGCCATCATCTACTCAGATAGAATCACATGGTCTATTTTGTTTGATCAAAACCATAAACTTGTTTAACTTGAGGAATTGGGAAGAAAAAAACTAAACTTTGTTACCCCCCCTCCCTCTTTTATCTTCAGCTACTTCATTGTCCAAGTGTCATAAACCAGTGTAACCTTCCATCATTGTCCCTTTTAATTTGCGAAAATCCATGGTTCCTGATCAGTTGAATTTTATGCATGTAAAACCAGTTGTGTTTATATCATATAATTCTCTTGTTTTCACTTTAAAATATTCAAAGAGATGAAGTGATTATTATGTGTCTGCTCTTTGCAGACAGAGCGTCGAGTCCTTGACTTCAGTGAATGTGGGACTCCTGGGAAGAAAGCAGGGCATGAGATGATTTCAATTGGGATTTCAAGTCCCTCTTCGTATCTTTTAAAGGGTTGCAGATGAGATGATTTTTTCCCTCCTGTTACAATTAGGCATTTTTTTTTATCTTGTTATATTGATGCATATTTGTTGAGGTGCTCATACTTTGTCACAATAGAGGAGAGAAACCAGATTTATTTAACCGATCAAAAGAAATTGTTCATATGTATCATTTTTTTTCACACTTTGTTCATAGTAAATCTTTCTTACCATTAATCATGTAATATAGTTGTTTTACTTACAGTATAAAGTACCAAAAACCATTCTATTACCCAACCATAAGGTTATGGCAGTAGAAAAAGCTATTAGGATATTTCGTCCTTTGAATTGGGAAAAGTAGAAACCGTAATAATCACACTGGAGTTTTCTAGAGAATCATGTAAATAATTATTTCATAAAATTCAGAGGTTTTTTATTTAGAAAATAATATTCATAATATCCTTAAAATTTAAAACCACAAAAATAATATACTTATATTTTAGTTCATATATTTTTATAAAAAAAATCATCAACCAATAAATTTTGACATTAAATACCTTTTAAATTGAATTGTTATAAATTAAATCTGTTTAGTTTAATCCCATTTAATACTATGGCGTGTTGTTTTTGTTTTTAATAAGTTTTAGGGATATATATATATATATATATATATATATATATATATATAATTTGTCAATTTTATTTTTTCTAATATAAGAAATTTTTACCATATGTTTAAATCCTTAAAATTGATATAAATTAAAAAATCGTTAATATTAAAATAATATCTTCAATATTTTTCTTAAAATTAAATTGCTATTATATATGTAAATATTTTCATTCAATCGTTGCTTACATCGTTATTTTATAATTGTTTATGGTCAGAGTACCATAATACGAGAATTTATTATTATTTCAGCATGCATTAGTACCATCTAAAAAAATTTCTCTATCAAATTGAGTTAAAATAGTAATTTACTTTAGTAAATGTACAGTCATTTATTTTTGTATAATATTTTTTTCGATGAAAATAATTGGATTTTAGTTATTTTAAAATGTATAGTAAATATTAAAGTAAAGAATTAAATTTTCTCCCCCAAACTTAAATTACACATTATCCCCATTGTACACATATAAATATAAAAAGATAAAAAATAAAAAGAAAGAAAACTTTCTTAACTTTGTCATACCACATCTGTCGTTGAAATGCTTATTCTTATTGTACCATTGTTCTCCAAATTTATTTACTTATAAAAAAAATAATGAAATTATAAGTAAAATACCGTTGAGTTGTCTCCTAACCAGCGTCACGTTTAATATTCTTGACTAGACGGTCATATCAAATCCTAAGGCACATCCCTTTGTATCCATTTACTTTTGAGTTTGCCTAGAAATAATTTGAGTCTTGATTTGTTCAATAATACCTTATGTTATGGTTTGCAAACACGGTGTTCAATTCTCTTCTAATGTCATATTTTTGTTTTCTTTTTTATTTTTTTGACATTCTTATAAGCACTTCACCCTAACTCATCCAATTTAGGTATTTTCAACATCTTTTTCACCTTTTTATTGGACTCTTTCGTTTCTCTACTTTATTCTAAAGAAAGAATAACTATTATCATTAATGAAATCAAGATTTCATTCCAAGATAATCCAGCATTTGTAGCCCTCCTATTAGTAACATTGCTAACAACCAATGTCTTCAAACACCTTAACTTTGCCTCCCGTAGAACATTCACAAAATTTGAATCGTCTAATACGAGTATCAAGCATTCAGCTCTCTTTCGATCCATCATATCCACGATGTGATTTTTTTATAGCAACATCAGTGAAGAAATATTTTTCAAGTTTTGATTAAAATAGTGAATTTTGGAAAATAAGATTGGATTAGGAATCTCAAAAACTAACATTATTTAGTTACCCCCAAGGATAATTCCAATGAACTGTTGTACCATTCAGATTAAAATAAGTTCTAGATATCTTTCAAAAATATATGAACATCTTTAAAAAATTATAAAATATTTATTATTGGATAATATTTTAATTTTTAATAATAAATTAAATAAATATTATTTGAATATTATTAATATTCTACGATACGTAAAAGAAAGTAATAATTACTCAACAAAAAATTAAATATTTTGGGTTAAAAATTGAAGATTCAAAACATAATCTACAACCTCATTTACTAAAGACAATAAATAATTACAAAAATTCTTAAGATGTTTAAAATATGTTAAAGCATAAATCAAGAAACTTGCAAAAATATGAAAACATTTACAAATAAAATTGAAAAAAGATCATGTTTGAAAATAAACATCACAAAATACTTTGTACATAGATAAAGTAAATACACAAGTGAAAAATTTATCAACTTTATATCATTAAAGTCTAGATGATAAAATGATAATTGAAACAAATTATTCACATAAATATTAAGGAATAGTTTTAAAAGTAAAAGTAAATGACAAAGATGAATATCTTTATAGATATAGAACATGATCTTTCTATGGTCTATAATTAAATTATCATGATAACGAAAATATACTTAACTATCAAAAAAGCTATTAAAAAATTTGTAATAAATGTAATAAATTTCATATTCATTGTCATAATCAAAAACAAAAAAAAAATTATTACTTTTTAAGAACTAATATTGCAATTGATTATAAACAATGAGATTCATCAAATTATTCACAATAGTGGTTTAACTACTAAAATTTTGATATCAAATATCTTTTATGAAACAATAATAATTTAACAGATGCTCTTACAAAAGAATTATCACATTTAATTATTTTTGTTCTTATAGGAATGAAACATTTTTATATCAAAATCAAGATAAAAAAGGAGATAATAATCATTCAAGAATAATTCGAGATTTTATATCTAGATAAGTCTTTTTTGGAGACATGAATTAAACAAGAAGAACTTAACAACTCAAAATCAACAATAGAAACCAAAAGCTTTAAAGAAGGTAAAACTCTTAAATGAAGAATTCAAAATAAGAAAGACGAACCTAACAGTTCAAAAGAGAGTATCATATTTGAAAAGAAAAAGGAAAAGGTTAATTGAGTTGAAAAGGTAAAAAAAGGCTTATATGTTCTATAATGGTCCATTATAACAACTGACCTGAAACAAACAAAGTTATTATCGAATTTAATGAAATAACTCACAACGCTTTCACTGATAGAATAGAAGTTGAAGGTAATTATGCCAACTATAAAGTACCAAAACTATTAACTTCAGAAGATATAGTTAAAAATTACTCTACAACATTACAATAACAACCATTGCTACTAAACAGTTTGAAGAATCTAGGAAAGATAATATGACCACTCATACTATTCAGATAAACGTCTCTCACAGATATAGTCAAAATAGTATGACTATGAGTACTATTTAGGGAAACATCTCCTATAAATACATTGACTATTGAAGATGAGAAGGACCAATATATGAATTTAAGAAAATTATAATGATCAAGTCCCTATAATTTAACCAAAAAATTTACTCATAAACATATCGAAGAAGAAACTATACCCAGGAAAAAGAATTCATTATATACAGTAAATTTAATATTTTTAAAGAAGCTGATCCAATTTTTGTTTATAAAGTTTTTCATGCAGGTTTAATTGAGAACACATGCCCAAGAATTAATTTAAATAAATTAAATTATTTTCTTATAAATTTCAAAAAAGGTATCAAGAACTTCACGAATAAAATTAGAACAGGTGACATGACTCTATATCTCAAAAATTTAGTTCATTTAAGGACTAGAAAAAATTTGTTTTAATTTCTACCATTTTATCATATTAGAGATTTTTAATATTAATAGAGAAATTCCAAAACTAATCAAATTTTAGAAAATAAATTCAATACAGATGAACTTTATATTCTAAAAGGACAAATATTAAGTCAAATTTATTATGAATTTAATAAAATCAATTATTTTTTCTAAATTCAAAATAAATTACTCGACTAGTAAAGTTATAATCACTTTTCATAGTAACATGAAAGAGGGTGAAAAGGTCAATAAATTTGAAATAAATTTTTAATAATAATATTATGAAAATTTGTAAAGAAACAAAGAAGAATTTTTGTTTTTATGTCTAGAAAACAATAAGGATCACAAATGCATTTAATGCATTAGAGACCGAGAATATAAAAATGCATAATCATTTATGTTATCAAAAGAACTGTTAGCAGAAAATAATAAAGAGAGATAAAAATGTAGAACACACATCATCAGTCAACAAATCATGCTAAGGAAATTAAAGGCTTAAATTCAAAAGCCTAAAGCAAAAAATTAATGAATTATTAAAGTAGAAATAAAATACTAATTTCTTTTTATTGTAAACAAGGATTCATTGTTTTCTAAAATAAACTCTTATTTGCATTGGTTGAACAAAGCTTTAACAATAACAAACTCCCAATTTTATTTAAAAGTTATTCACGTAGTAACTATATATCTAGAAAATATAAGTGATTGAAAATCTCTTCAAAATTCTTACTTGATTTATAGAATTATAATAATTATTAATAATATGAATAAAAAGAATTACAATCACTCTTTTTTTATTCGTTAGTAAATTCAATTTGAACATCATATCATTTACAAATGCAAAAGATTCCCTATTAACAACAATGTATTAAGATTTGAACAAGCTAAGACATCATATATAATAAAAGAAGACAAAAAACAAAAAAAAAGACCATAATTACCTATTAAATTCAAGTATATAATTATAATTTTAATAAATTAAAAATCTTAAACGATTAAATATTTGTTTATAATATTTATAAAAAAAATAAAATAAAATAAAGACAAAAAATAACCACAAGTATGTATAAAAAATAAAAATAAATCTAAAGAAATTATAAAATTAAATCAATATTTTGATAAAAAATTTAAAAGTTTACATTTAAATAATATTCTACTAGAATAGTTTCAATTTGATATGAAAAAAAATACATCATTGAATAAAAAGTTAATGCAATTATTAGCAATATTAACTAGAACAATTGAGAGCATCACAATTCTTTCTATAAATATCAAGAACATATGTAAAGATACGTTAATGTTCAATAGCAATGATAATTTCCCCACTCTACTACTTTCATTGGATCCAAATAGCATATTCTTAATCCAAGCGTAAAATGAAACAAACATTTATGAATATAATGAACAGTCTGCATAGATACAAGAGGCAAAGAGATCGAGAAGAGATTAGCCAAACCGGCAAAATATAGACTTAATTATCAACCTTTCGTTTCCATAATGTTCTGAAACAAAAAAATAGTCCAAAATTTTTCAGTAGCTTTCCCATTTCAATTAGGTACCAAATATTTTCAACTCTGTTTCAAGAGGTAACTATTATTATAACATAAAACAAAAGAGTAACACCACATGTGGTGGATTAATTTACTAGATAAATGTCTCTTGCTGACAGGTTTAGATCACACGAGTAACAGCCGCATGAATAGCGTTTGAAAGATGAGGTACTGTCTTAGCACTCAGACCAGCCATGCTAATTCTCCTGTATTAAACAAAGTATTGCCATGGTTATTTGAATAGCGACCTTCAACTTTTTTTATTTTTATTTTTTAAAATTTTTTGATAGACAGTAAATAAGGAATTGGAATTATTACCCATCGGACGTCATGTATATGTGGTACTCCTTGGTCATGAATGCAACTTGTTCAGAATTCAAGCCTGTAAAGGTAAACATTCCAATCTGCTTTATAATGTGGCTCCAGTCACCAGGTGTACCTGCAAAAATTTGTAAAAGGCAAAACATAATCATTATGTTTAAATATCTGACACATGACGGGAAAAATGAGTGCTGAAGAGAAGATCGACCGTATTCCCAGCATTAGAAATGGGAGCACAAGTAAAATAAATACCCCTAGACCGTAAAGCATCAAAAAGTTGGTGGCGCATGCTTATAATACGATCAGCCATTGCCTTCAACTCAAGCGTCCATTCATGGAATAAGTTCCTGTATAAAAATGAATTGAAGCATAAAGGGTACAGGTGTAGAGATGTCCACGACTTATGTCAACTCTAACTCTATAAGGATCAAAGTAACCAATGGAAGATAAGACATTAAATCAATTATGATTTTTTTTTTTAATCTTTCTATAAGTTATCGGTAAGGAATATAATTTAAGAAAAATTCTAACTATAAGGTGGTTGATCAATCTTCAAAACTAAGTACTAAATTATGCATTTATGATAAATGGTATTATCTAGATATCGCAACCAGTTTCAACAACTTACCTGTCTCTAAGAATGGCAGCTACAATAGATGCACCATGAATGGGTGGGTTTGAATACATAGGTCTTATGACAAGTTTCAACTGGCTCTCAACCCTGCTTGCAACATCTGCGCTCTTGCAGACCTATGTAATCATATGATAAAACAGTATAATTAGAACCAGTCTAAACACAAAGACGGATATTTGATATTGACTTAAGAGAGAGACTCATAGTATATAAAACAACACATGCAACGCAATACCAAAATTACAATGCTTAGAAATTTAATGTATGAGTCGTACAATGCTTAGTGCACCAACGCGTTCCCCGTAGAGTCCCATATTCTTTGCATAACTCTGAGCAACAAGGCATTCACCACCATCAGCAACAAATGTACGAACAGATTGAGCATCTACATCCAGACTTCCACTTGCAAAGCCCTATTGCCAAAAAGGAAAAAAAAACAATTTTCAAAGAATAAAATCACATTATCAAAAGAAAAACATGCTGCAAGGAAACTGGAACTTTAAGCTGATCTTTACATAAACTTACCTGATAAGCACTATCAAAGAAAGGCAGCAGTGCTTTTGATCTTACTACCTTCCTAATCTGCTCCCACTGTTCTGGAATTGGATCAACACCGGTGGGGTTATGAGCACAAGCATGAAACAACACTATAGCTCCAGATGGGGCAGATCCAAGGTCTTCTAGGAGGCCTGTTAGAGACATTCCAAGTAATATAATCCACCAACAGTTTAAAGCAGATGAATGCATGAAAAAAGAAGAATAAAAATTTGACACGGTATAATTCTACCTTGAAAATTGAGTCCACGTGTTACTGGGTCATAGTACCGGTACGTTTTCACGGAAAGCCCTGAAAGCGTGAAAACTTTTGGGTGGTTTCCCCATGTTGGTTGTGGTATGTAAATTGTTGGCTGCATAAAAAGGTGGATTCAGCCAGAATATCTGTAGTTATCATCTTAATATAATGGTGACGAAAGGAACAAGAAAAGACATACCTCATGATAATGTTTTGCCAGGAATTCACCAGCAACTCTCAAAGAGCCAGTTCCAGACAAACATTGGACAGTTGTCACCCGATTCTCCTGAATAGCAGGACTATGTCCAAGCAAGTAAAAGCAAAACATGTAATTATAAAATTGGTCCAATTAGATTATCCATATTTGATTTGCATGTTGACAAGAAATACTGTTCCAACAAATCATACAAAGAATTTGGTTATTGTTTACCTATCAGCTCCAAGAATGAGCTTGGCACTCAGTTTATTGAATTCCGCCAGTCCAACAATAGGAAGATACTCCTTAACACGTGAACTGGATGTTATGCAAATAACATATCATTATATGCATATAGACTTGAAATTACAAAAGCAGTGCAGATGGGATGGCTTACATGTCATTAACAAGCTGTTGTTCCGCTTTTCTAACGACATTCAGAACAAGAGGCTTCCCTTCCTAAAATGCATCAAATATATTAAAACACATCACTATAACAAGCATATTAAGTTGTTCAATATGATAAATATTGGTGCATCGGACCAATATAGATAAAGAATCTTATAAATAGATAAAGATGCATCCATCAAATCGATTTGTCTTGACACACTTATGCAAATGATAAATTCAACAGATACAGCTATTCACAGATGTTCGAAAATTGTTCATTTAAATAGAGAAACTCACCTCTGTCCTATAAGCACCAACACCCAAATTCAATTTATCAGGGCTTGGATCTTTGTTGAATGCAATTGTCACCTGATTGTCAAACATTTGAATAAGAAAAGTTGTCCAGATAAACATATTGGAAAAAATTCACAGCAGGAATACACAAGAAACAGAAAGCAATAGCGTTATCTACTTTAGACTTTAAACCCAAAAATATGATCAGCCCTGAATTTAAAAAAAAACATTATGCAGAAAAAGGATTAAAAAACACAAGTTAACTTGTGCGATGAAAAATCATTTTGTTCCAGAATAATACTCGATTTACTTAGTTACATCCATGGACATTCCATCCCATGACAAACAACTGATCTTTTCAATAGCTCATTTTACAGATGAATCGCGATCGTCATGATCATCAATGAGACCAAGTTAGGTAGCAAAATAGTAAACATGAGCATAAGCACGTATAGATTAACATTCCGACAATAATATTTTCATTAAAATCATTAACAATCGGTGAATCAAATTTCATTTCCCGGAAGCCTATTATAGATTTCTCTTTCTTCAACCAAAGAAGCGCAAGTCATCGTAATACTTTCATTTAGTAACTGGATGCAGACTATCTAACATCATTGATCGCGATTTCTACCGAATTATTCTTTTCAAACATACAACATTTCTCCGAGGGAAAACTAACATTTTAACCTCTAATGACAAATAACCGTAATCGCTTAACCTTGTAATCTAAGATCCGTAGCAAGATCACGAATCTGATTTACGAAAAAGCTAACTCCAATATCGCACGTAATTATTCAAAATTCATCATCCAAGAAAAGAATCATCAATAAAAAAAGAAAAAAAAATCAATTTCTGCTAATGATCGAAGAGATGTAGCACACACCGATACACGTTAAAGAAACATAACTACACGCAAACAAAAAAAAATTAAGAAAAAAAAGAAAAAGAAAGGAGAGAATACCCCGAGAATAGGATCCTCAGGAGCACGAACAAGGTGAGCAAAGACAGAATTTCCATTAGAGGCTGAAGTAGGTGAAGCAGAGATCGAATCCATGGCAGAGATCGAGTTCTCACCAGCTATGTGTCGAACAAGTGCGTTGATTCTTCGATCACTCGCTGATGAATATGAAGGAGAAGATGAAGAACTATGGGCTCCAGTTGCTGATGTTAAAATTAACTGCGGGCGCATCTTAGCGGTTTTCCTATTAAAAATCCTCCTTTTTCTTTTTCTTTTTCGTTTTTTTTTTAAGTAATAAAGTATCTTCTATAGCTGCATGCTAATGTATTATTTTTTTCATTTTGTTTCTCTTCGTTCCATTTTATACAAGAAAGGCTTGAGCTAAGCTTAAGCTTTAAATGATGAGGGGTTCTGTTTTGCTGACGTGACTCGCCTAGGTGGGATTAGGCATCAGTTAAGTTCACCCGAGTTATTAAAAGGTTTTAATTCGACACTTAATCCATTAATTAATTCTAATATTACAAAATTAAAATAGTAACTAGGTAGGTTTTTATACAGCGAAAAATTCAAGAGTAATTTTATTTATTTTTCTTTCGGTACTTCCTTTCTTTTTTCAAAGTGCATATATATATTTTTTTTAGCTCAATGAAAAAATACTTTCATTTATAATAAAAAAGTCTTAATACAAATATAGTTTAAAAATTATAAAAAAATATCATAAATATTTACAAATCAAAACAAATTTTATAGTTTAAAATACATGTATAAATTCAATTAAATAGCATCATTAAAATGTTGGGTACTCATTCAAATACTTCAATAATACTATATGTAATATACTTATACATTATTAAACAATCTTGTATACCTCTACTTAGGTTGAGTAATATGAATGTAATATTTTTGGAAAGATTTTTATAATTTAACTTCACCTATAAATATTGATTGAATCCTAACATATATACATCGTAAAAATCGAAAATAAAAATTACATCAGGATAGAAAATAATATAAATACTTGATTACGTGACTAATAAAAAATGGTTAATGATTTACTTTGAATACAAAAATTTTGAAATTTTGATTATATAATTGTAGAATTTAATTAAAAGTTATTCTCATAAATTTGTTTTAAATTTTTGAAGATAATATATAAAAATAAAATAAAAATAGAATTAAGAATTAAGAGACCATTGTTTCTATTATTAGGAATGATAGACAAAATTCAAATGTACAATCAATTACTTAACGATCAAAACTACTTTTATAAGATTAATCTTGTTATTTTGAGTAAATTGGTAAATCCAACCTAAAATATTTAAAAAAAATTATTAGTAAGTTAACCTTCATAAATTATAATTAATCTTCTTTAATCAACTACGGTTAGTTTATAAAAAATGAAGAAAAAGAAAAAAATTGAAATTATTTCAATACATTTTAAAAGGATTCAATTTAAGAAAGAGGAAAAGAAAAATAATAATTTTTTTGTTTTACAATTATGTTTGTAGTTTTTTCCCCTAATAATGCAGTTATTATGGGTCGTTATTTTGAAAAGGGGTGGTTTATATATTAAAAAAAAAAAGATGAATGCATGAGCAACATAAAAATACTAAATAAAGAATTAAAGGAATACATATATAATTCAAATAAAACAAAAATATGGATATATCATGAAAAAAAAAATAGAAAATCAGTATTATAAACGACAAAAAAATGTATGTATAAATTGAATATACATATTTATAAATTTTTATCCATAAATTGAATATACATATTTATTGTATTGTTTAGAGATCCATTTAAAAGTGAAGTTTGTAATCTCATTTTATTATATTGAAAGTTTTAAGTGATTTACGGATTCCGTGATTATTATTTTCATTTTGAAAGGTTTTTTCAGCTAAAAATTTTTGTTATTATTTTTATTTTATTTTAATTTAAAAAATTATTTTAAATGTGTGAAATTTATTTCTTTATGATCCTATAATCTTTACAACAAATAGCATGATTTAATAAACCTAGAAAGAATAAATTTGATGATAATAACAAACTTA
The DNA here is from genome assembly GCA_033030585.1 of Hippophae rhamnoides. NCBI lineage: Eukaryota > Viridiplantae > Streptophyta > Magnoliopsida > Rosales > Elaeagnaceae > Hippophae > Hippophae rhamnoides. The sequence goes on from CM065429.1 coordinate 74,295,030, forward strand.
GTAAAGATAACTGGAAGAAAATTATTTCTACAGCTCATTATAAATTCTTTCAATGTAACCTGTTTTTAGAGGACCCATTTAATTTTAAGAATACATGTAATTAGTTAATAAATTTTATCCATTAAATGAAAATAAACGAGAAGAAATAGATAGAAAAATATTTTTTTTATACAATATTTGGAATAAAGTAAATTATTTTTTTCACTTTTTAGTCATTTTTTTCACTATTAAAATTATATATTATAGATTGAAATATATCGTTTAAAAGTCTAATTTACTTAATTATTTTAATTTTTAAATATTTAATATATTATTCGTTATTAAATTTTGTATATAATAAATAACAAAATTTACCCCTCTATAGTAGTAGGTGGGTTTTGTTAAAGCAAATGAAGGTTACAAGACTCCAAATTAAGGAAAACATTACACCTCTCAAATCTCACTACTACTCTTTTAGCCAAAAGAAAAAAAAAATCTCAGTACTACTCACATATATTAAATTTACGGCCTATTTATAAAATTAATGAATATAATTTATTGTATTTTTTATATTATAAATTGTAATACATATAATTTTTAATTAAAATAATAAGACTTATTTTTTTAATCTAAAAATAAGTATCATATTAATTATAATAATATTATCATAAATTGATAAATAGATTTTTTCTATAAATTTAGGCATACTTGAGACAAAAAAAAATTATTATTAACTTATAGTAAGTTTAAATTTTATAAATATATATTTAAATAATCTAATCATAAATATTATATTAAATTAATTCAATTTTTTTAAAAAAATAAGCTAGACTTTAGAATTTTCTTTAATTTAAAAATCATACCCAACACAAATTATACACGAGTGTACAATGTATTGCCCATGCTTGAAGTTTGAGTTTGTGATTAAAAGATAATTTCTAGAGCTTACAAATTTATAGCCATTTTTATGCATACACAATTAAAATTTTGGCAGGTACTAATATTATTTAAAAAACTAATTAATTTTTTAAAATTTTAAAATAATTATAAAAATTATGAGTGAAAAATTAATTCATAACTAAAGATGATAATTTATATCGTAGTTTAATTGATCGAATCGAACCTAAATCATAGAACTCAAATTGAACATGAATTTAATTAAATTTGGATAAGTCCAGGCCAATTCAAATAATTTGAAAAAAAATTAAGTTGGATTTGGTTAGATTCGAGTTAGCTCGTTAGTTCGAAATAAATTTAAAAAAACTATAATATATAAACGTTATAACTTACACGTTAAGTTAAAAATTTAAAATTGAAGAAGCACATTTTTTTATTAATTTTCAACCGACTCATTTTCATTCCTTCAACTCTATACTTCTCCAACTGGTCACTTTTTCAACAATAACCATAAGTTCAATAGTGTTTCACTCTTCTATAATAGTAGTCATACGTTCATTAAACCAAGCTAAAGTATTTTTCATGTCATTCTAAAAAAGATTTTTTTGTATGATCATCGTATAGTTACACTAAAAATATTTTATATATATGTGATCAATTTTGAAAGAAATTATTTGTTTAATCTTACTCATATATTTTTTTGTTTAGTAATTGGGAGAAATTTTATTAAGATTTAAAACTTTTTATTCAAACTATGAGTTTATACGAAGACACGACAACTTCTAACATTTACGTAAAAAGTGTTTGATAATGTTTATATTTGTCAAATTTATTTAGAAATTAACATATTACTTTAATAATTAATTTTATTTAACTTATGTTTACTAGTATTATTGTTTTGTAATTAATTAGTTATTGTAACATAACAAGTATATGATGAGATGTATTATCTACATAAATTTTGTTATATACGTGAATTATTCATTGTATTAATTTATCATGTGTTTTAAAAATTAGTTATTATAATATTATTATTTTTATTTTTAATGTTTCGTGTATTACTAGTTGAGTTAACGAGTTTTAATGATTAAATATATTTTTTATTTATAAAAAATATGCCATCCTTAGTTATATCATTTCTCGTGCCAGTAATTTACATGACTAAACGGTGACGGAAGGAGAAGTTGGAATAGGTTTGTACAAGGCCGATAAGATGTTGATTACGAGATTGGCACAAAGATCAAGGTTGCATTGAGAGCTGCATTTCTGACTCGACAAAAAACGTGGCGCTATTCAACGGTTCTGGTTCTTGGCAATTAGAGAGTTAGAATTATACTTTGGTCTGGATTCTATATGATTTTTGACTAAAATTTTAACTAATTCAATTTTATCAATTTATATATAATAAAAATCAAACAAAACCAATTAAATATGTAAAATTAATTTAAATTTAACCAAAAAATTTGAGTGAATCTAAATTAGTTGTATTAATTTTTAATATTTTTTTAGATTATAGTTATAAATTTTTATTTAAAAAAAATTAATTCAAAAAACTTTATACTTTATAATTTAAATATTTTTATTTATACCATATACAAATATAACTAAAAAAAATACTTAAAATAATAGATGATTAAGATTATATGTTAAAACTTTAATTTTTTAAATTAAAAAAATAAATAATCAAAAAATAAATTAATTAATTAAATATCATAAAATTAATATATATATACATGTATATAAGTTGTTTAATTTTAATTAGGTTTTAAATTTTAAAAATCAAATCAACTCATACTTAATAGATTCTTTAAAATTAAAAATCAAACCAATGTAAAAATTCTTTAAAACTGAAAAAATTGAATTAAGTTAGTTCAAATTAATTAAGTTCATTTAATTCGAATAATTTTTGCTCACTGTGAATGCCATTAGCGAACTGGGCTAATTTTACTTCTCAAATTGGGATAAGCCTTCAGAGTACTGGGCTAATCATTGCGCTTCAGTAGGCCCACATAAGTTGATAAAACTGGCAAAAGCTTGGCATACACTGCTTCAAATCTCCTATCCTAATTATCATTTTCTTATATTTAATCACCTTACTTTTACAAATTATACATATTAATCATATTTTTTTAAATTAATACATTTTAATCACCTTACTATTATATTTTTATAAACTTCAATACTCTTGTCAATTTTAAATTTTTAAAATTATTTTTTATTAAAAAAATTAAGTTAAATAGAATGAAACATTACTTACATAAAGCTGATAAATATTTACATAAGAAAATATCTCAAAATGTTGAAAAATACTAGAAAATAAAATGATTAAAATTATCAAAATTTACTTAAATTAATTAAAAATGTAACAATAAGATGACTAAAGTGTACCAATTTAAAACAAAATGATCAACATATTTAATTTATGAAAGTAAATTTATCATTGATATACCTTTTGCTTTGAAGGAATCCAAAGATAGTGCCAACAATGTTCTGAAACTAAAACCGAAGGCGAAGAGAGACAATACAGACCAGATTTCAGTTTGAACCAAAAGCATGACATGTATTCCACCAGAAATGATGAGAGCCAAAGGAGTAAAAAGCTTATAAATATTTCAAACACCATTGGTAACAGCTGCATGAATTGCATCTGCAAGATAAGGTACTTTGCTAGCTCCCAGTCCTGCCATGTTAATCCGCCTGCCGAATTAAATGCCAGTCCGTCAGCTTTATTTTGTCAACAATCACCAGAACATTTGGAAGAAAGAAAAAAAACTGTTATTGATGTCAGAGCTCAACTCTGTTTTATCACTAAAATAAACATATTGTGGAGGATCATGAATCATATACGAACATCATATAACAATATATTGCACTTAATAAGGATGACAATGAAGGAGAGAATAGTGGTAAAATGAGCAAAAGAAACTACATATTGTCTTCTTTTTCTTTTTTTTTTTACTGTAGTCCTCAGATAACAAGACATGAATAGCACTCTGCCTTACTGAGATACCAAAAAGCAAGGATCAGAGTTGCTAACTCAGCCAAATTGAATATTATTGAAAAGACAACAAATTGTATCTCTCTTGGGATGCTTATCTAAGTGTCTTGATCAAGAAAAAAAAAAGTTTAGGATCAAATACTATTTACCCATCAGATGACATGTAGATGTGATATTCCCTAGTCATGAATGCGACTTGATCTGGTTTTAATCCTGACATACTATACATTCCAACCTGCCTGATTATGTGGGTCCAATCGCCAGGTGTACCTGTTCATAGCATTACGATCAATGAGTCAAATATGAAAAGTTAGATTTCTAAAGCAATAATAAGGCTCAAACCAATTGGCTGATCAGACATGAACTAATCTCTCCATTCTTCAAAACTCAAAAAGTAAAACACAAACTCAATTCATGCTTAACATGACTAAATTACCAAATAATGCATGGTTTAGAATAGTTTAGTTGTAAACAAAATAGACAAACACAATAATCTTGATTGCTTCATCATCTTAAATAAAATTGGACATCCACCTTAGAGAGAAAGAAAAGGCATAATGAACCATACATGCAAATAGAAGTATAAATTATTATGAAATGTTAATGAAATTCATGATAAAATCCATTAATTTTTGAAACTCATCTCATCTTTACTTACTTAAATTATAATGAGACGATACCAATTGAAATATCTCACTATCCCTAATGGGCCTAAATAAGACAATTATAAATACAAAAACAATAGAAAATATGATACATGATTATTTGTAATATGAGTTTAATAAGAAAAATGATACAATATATGTTTAAAGTCAAGTCCATTAATGCTACAATCTAAATAAAATGAGATGATATTTAAATTGAATGAGACAATATTGTACTATAAGCCCATTAAAAATACTAAATGAAACGATATAAAATGAAATGAAACAGCTCACTTTACATCTCTACAAGCAAAGAATGGCGTACCTCTATGTTGCAAAGCAACAAGAAGTTGTTTTCGTATCCTAAGAAGGCGTCCAGTCATTGTCTTCAACTCACATTGCCATTCATTGAACATATTCCTACAGTTCAAGATCCATAAGTTTTCAAGGACAGCCATTAAGAGAAAACAAAAGTAAAATGAAACACTAAAGGGCTCTCTAGCTTCTTTCAATGATCATAGGGCTGATATAAGTAACATGTACGATACCCATACGGTGACATAGAAAATAAATTTACAATAAAGTATGTACTGCCGTCACTCATTTTAATTAGATGCTCTAAAGACAACAGATTCTATAGCCATATTACAACGATAGCCGAAATTGGTAATGTCCTCATTCAATACCTATCCTTTAAGATAGCAGCCACTATAGAAGCCCCATGAATAGGCGGGTTAGAATACATGGGCCTGATCACAAGTTTCAGCTGGCTCTCAACCTTGCTAGCCACTTCAGCTGTGTTGCAAACCTACTTAAACGATTTTGTTAAGGCACACATTGCTAATATATGCGATTGAATGCTTTAGAAAGAAGAGATACTGTTTTGTTTCATTATATTTGTTGCAAATTTTTACAAGAACAAAATTGGTCAAAGTGACTTACTATGCTGAGAGCACCAACACGTTCCCCATAAAGTCCCATGTTCTTTGAGTATGATTGAGCGATAAGGCATTCACCACCATCAGCAACAAACAAACGTACAGATTGTGCATCTTTTTCCAGATTTCCACTAATCAAACCCTAAAATAGGATTCAGGAATCGAAGGCTATCAAAATCAGAAGGTCATAATATTTTCTGTTCAATGGGATAAAGTCATCCCATGTTAGTGAAAGAACTATTCTACCTGATAAGCAGAGTCAAAAAAGGGTAACAAGCTCTTTAACCTAATAAGTTCTCTTATCTGCTCCCACTGCTGAATAGTCGGATCAACTCCGGTAGGGTTATGACCACATGCTTGCAGAAGCACAATAGCACCTGATTGCATAGAAGAAAGGTCTTCCAACATACCTGTCATTCAAATCCCCCAACCATAGTTCCATATAATAAGAGGATGGTGGATAAATAAAACTATAAAAGGAACAAAAGGTTCAAAATAAAAGTATATCCAATAATAAATATCATTCATTTTAAAGAATAAAATGCACTTAGAAATGAAGTGGAGGATGCATAGTAAGTTAAAGAAATGATGAAATATATATGCACAGAAAATTTTCCAACCTCGAAAGTCCAGCCCATTTGTTGTTGAATCATAGTATCGGTAAGATTTCACAGTTAATCCTACTGAAGAGAAGAAATTTGGATGGTTTCCATATGTTGGCTGAGGGATATATACAGTATGCTGCACAGACAGTAGGAATAGTGATAATAAATCATAAACACATAAAGTTCAAGTCAAAGTTGGAGGTATATAAAGAAATAGGCAATTAAGGTCTGCACTTTACATAGTGGTAATGGTTTTTCAAAAACTCAGCCCCTACTCGCATTGCACCACAACCAGCCACACACTGGACAGTTGCCACTCTGTTCTCTTTCATAGCAGGGCTATCTCCGTATAAATGAATTAAGCAATCAGCAGGGAAACCCCAAAATTCTAAACCTTATTCAGTAAGAAGAAATCAGATGGTAGTAACAACTTTTATGAATAAACAAGACCGGCTTTGAGGACTGGTGATTAAAGATACCCAAAAAACCAACTTTAAGTCATGCTAATCTCCCATTTGATTTAAAGGAAAAAAGGGTCATATTTGACAAAGAAACCTCACTACACTCAATACATTACTAACTAAATGGAAGATCCTGCATTATCGAGGATATCGGCTCAAATGTCTATAAAGTGCATAAAAGTAGGACTTTGGTACCTTTCAGCACCCAACATGAGCTCGGCGCTCAACTTATTGAACTCTGGAATTCCAGTGATAGGAAGATACTCCTTAACAGAGGACCTAAATAACAAGGAATATGTAGTTTAAAATATCAATGTTCAATCTAAGTTATAAGAAACAACGACAGTGGTGGAATTACCGTACAAATCATTCACAAGAAGCTTCTCCATTTGCCTAACTACATTCAAAACAAAGGGCTTCCCCTCCTGTTGCATCATGATCAAGTGCCAATTAAGAAAATTTCACACTGGCTGTTAATTCCACGTGATATTTTCAGCTAATTTGAATTTAAAAGAAATTAAAAAATACCAGCTTTTTTACCTTTTCACTTTCGAAAACTTGTACTTAGACTCCATAATCTTTGCAACTTGGACCGATTTAATCCAAAATCTTTTAAATTTTAGTTTTACAAATTTAGTACAAAACATTCTCAAATTTTCAAATGTTTTTGACAAATATGGTCCAGATTAAGTTGGTCTAAAACTGAAAGATGAAGAGCTAAATTGGTCTAATTAAAAAGTTTCTAGACTAAATTAGCGTAATTTACAAAGCTTGGGGACTAAATTGATCAGGTTTATGTCTAAACATGGACCAATTGGCATATATTATATTTATTTAATTAATATGTAGTTCATTTAGCTTTATTTAACATGGTAGTTGATGCAGAGTAAATAATAATAAACACAATAAGAATTTAGAAGTAAGAAGGTGAATGATGAACCCAACCTCCGTTCGATAAACACCAATACCCAAATTCAATTTTAGCGGGCTAGGATCTCTACTGTGAGCAGCCATAACCTATTGTTTGTTTGAGTTAAAAAAAATATACATAATAAGCGAATTTAAGAGAATAGATTCGTACATAAACAGATGAGTACAAAGGATATGAGGCTTACAGCGTAAACTGGGGGTTCAGGAGCAAAAGGAACCCGGAAAAATATAGAATCTTGGGACTCTGAGTTGGCTGAGGCCAACTGTTTGTCGTGTGAATTTTGTGATTTCATGGCCTTTAGAGACTAGAGACCAGTAGATAGACTCAGTGAAAGAGAGTAGCAGAGCTACGGTGTACTCGGAGGTGTAAAGAAGAGACGACGAGAATAGTTGTCTAGAAAGGGCCATTAATATGGCAAAAATATTGCTGAGAAAAGACACAAAAATTTGAGTTGTTTTTCCTCGAGACTTTTTGGTTTAAATGTAACGGAAATAAGATAGTTAATAAGAAATAAATTTAATTAACATAGCATTTGTTTTAATAAAAATTTATAAAATTATAAATTAACTAAAAATAGAAATATATTTTTTTACATTTAAACGAGATAAAATAATAATAAATAATTATACAAATATAAAAAATATATTATTACCACGTATGTTTTTAGAGATACGAAAAAAATACATATTTTTAAGTTAATATCTTGAATCATATCTATTATTAAATTACGTTACTTATCAATCATATTAGTCTTTCTTCTCCTTCCATTGTATATTTAATTTTCTAATAAAAAATTAAATTAATATTAAATTTTATTAGTATACTTTATAATCAATAAATAATTTCTCTAAAAAATTATAACTTTTGTATGTAAATCACTTATGATTCCACGTGTCAAAGATGAATTATTCAATAATTATTGAATCCAATAGCATCTTATAATTATGAAAAGAAATCATAAGAATATTTAAAAATTGTTCTATATTTTATTTCTTTCGTATATTTGAAATTGTATCTTTAAATTATCATTAATCATAAACATTAGTTATAGAAGCATAGTGTTACAGAGAGAAATGAAAAACGTTTTCTTTATTTTTTTCTCTTTTCTCTTTTTGCTTTATATTTTCACTTAAATGTTAATTTATGTGACTTTATTTCTGGCATGTACTTATTATTGGGAAATTTTCAACATATTTTTCTTTCTAGATCTAAATTTGTTAGTTTTCTTAGTAGAGTTATTTTTATATTTGAGATCAAAAACATAAATTTAAGTAGATTAATTGAATGGATAAAAATAATATTAAAAACAATTCAAATAAATTAACTTAAAATTTATGAAAGAGTTGATTACACACATTATCACCGAAAAAACGATGGAAAAGGATGATTGTGTTTTAATATATTTGTCATTTTTTATTTATTTTTATATTATAATTGATTTCTCTTATGTATTGTAATTTCAATGAATTGAATTTCCCTTTTTTTAAAAGAAATAATTTAATGCATAAGCATTTGTAATTATTTTTTAAAATCTTTGACAACGTTGGTGTAATATGTAAAAAAAGTATAAACTTATATATGTTTGTAATTACAAATTTTAAAAGTATAATTTTTTTATTTTTTTAAATTTTACTAATTTAATTGTCATAACATTTTTTTTAAAAACAATTCTATTTGTCTCGTATACAATTAAAACATTCTATTTTATAACATATATAATTATATAAATTTACATTATTATTTATGTCATGTAATATTGATCATCTATTTTTTCACATACATGAATTTTTTTCACGTTTATTATAATTTAGTTGTTTGATTTCTCTATTTTTGACCATCTATATAGATATTAAGTTATATTAATTAATCTTATTATAACTTAATTTAAGTAATTTTAATTTTTCATTTTAATTAGATAAAAATACACATTTGACATATAACACTTGTAATGTAATATTCAAAAATATTATAATTTATAAATTTTTGAAACATCAACTATGACATTTTTTTCATATTATTTTATAATAATTTGATTGAAAAATTAATAAATTTTACTAGTCATTCAATTGATGTCAAAATTGTTCATTTTTACCATTAATTTTATGCATGGTGAATGATGAGTGTTCAAAAAATACTAAAATTATCATAATTTTATGCACATTAATTAATTAAAAATATATGTATTTATATGTTTTATCATATATTTATATAAATTTGTCTTTTTTGAAATCACGTGTATTTTTATTATTTTTTAGGTATTTTCGCTTAAAAGTGTAACTTAAAGACTCAAAAAGAAATAATGGAAGCAATACTGGAAGCAATACATCACAAATATATTAATAAATAAATGGTGAAGGGTCAACAAATATGAAAAAATTAGACAAAATGGGTCAAAAAGGTCAAAAATATAAAAAAGGAGAAAATCGGTATTTGCCAGTACCTAGCCTTGTCACGCCCCAGCGTCGCCTTGCAGGTATGTATTCTTGTTCTAAATGCGTCTTTGATGCCATTTAATCCCATTTGTAGCGGTCATCCCAATGACATCATCGTGTCATCGATGACTTATGATTGTACTCCGCATTTTCACAATTTTTTAATATTTTTAAGCTTTCACTTTTTCTCCCCACATCCTGCTATAAATACTTCTCTTGATTATCTGTAGCTCAAAACACATTATCTTCTCTCTTTCTTTCTCTCATTTCTTAGTTTTCTTAGTTTTTAGCTAGTTTCTCTTAATTTTAGAGTTATTCTCTTTTTGAGAAGAACTAGTTATGTTTTTGAAATTTATTTGCTTTTCGATTCAATAAATGGGAGTGCAAATTAAATTGGAGGTTTTCAATGACGGGGAATAACGCATCAGTTACTGTAAGGATTTTATTTTCTTTAGAGTTATTTTTATGCTTTATTAACGTGTTATATTTAATTTGCTGTGATTAAATTTAAGCTTGGTTAGTTGTTAATAAACATGATGTAATAATAACGTTGTTATCTTGCGAAATATTAAATAGATAAAAATCTCTAAAATGAATTGATTTTATTTTTATTCAAGATTTTATATTAAGAATGTTAGAGAGAAATATATTATTTTTCATTACAAACTTAAATATGAAAATTAGATTTTAAGGTTTAATTATGCGATCGATTTAGAGTAGTCTTTCTTTTATTTGTTAATTACAAATCGTCAGGTAGTTAGAGTGAAGCTACATTTCAAAAGTTTTTATAAGAATTATTATCTGAAAATGTATTGACAACATGTTTTCAATAATGGTTTTAAAACTTGAAAGTTAGTACTCGGATAATTAAATTCTTAGGTTTAATTTAGACACCTTGAATAAAGTTTAAACTATCTAACCCCACCAAAGGTGGCATTTAAATGGTTCATTTTCAATCTCTTAGAAAAAGAAATTAATTTAATTAACCAAATTAGTTATCAACCCCACCAAAGGTGGTATTCATACAAAAAAGAGATAATTAAAAAATATCAATTCATATCTTTAATAACTTAAATAATATGAGCAAGCATAATTAACTTAGTTATTATATCCATAAATACTCCACTATTATTGATAACTGTATTTTATATAGTTATTTTCATTAATTTTATTAATGATAATTGCTATGTTCTTTACATTTTTGTTTAATTTTAGTTAAATAAATTAATATTTACCTTTTATGTGTTAAGAAATACATTTTTAATAAAATTAAATAATTTGTATCGAAAATGTACTTAATTTCGTATTTATGTCCACAAATATAATTTCAAATAATATAGTTTTTAATTACAATTTATAAAAATCGAAAATATAATTTAAATTGAATTTGGGCTTAATTATAATTATTAAAAATTTAAAAATTTAATTTAAAATTAAGCGAGAACTTAGCGTAATTTAAGAAAGTTCAAAATGTAATTTGAATTAAATTTGTGGGTCAAAATACAATTAATTGAAGTTTAAATTTTTGCGCGCGGAGAGACGAAGTCACGCGAATCGCGCCCGGCCGTGGACCATCGCATCGAGAAGAAACGGCCGGATGCGTGCGTTTCAGCACGCCAGAACAGGCGAGTGGATGCGAGGATTATCTATCACGCGGCTCGGTGCTGCGAGTGGGGCCCAGCGCATCGTGTGGCGGCGTGCGAGTGGGACCAGCGTGTCTATGAGTTGCGGCGGATTGTTCCCCGCCCGCGCGCCGCACCACTACGGTCGATCAACGTGCGCCGGTTATTCCACCGACACCATAATGCCCGTGTCGCTTTATCGCCCGGACGATAAGTTTATGACATGTGGCCAGGTTTGATGAGCAGCGCCTTGAGAATCCGGGAACACGTATCGAGGCCATCTCCGCATTTCTCGCGCGCCGATCCGGTGCGGCAATTCCCCGTGAGCCGTTCTTACTTTCACATTGTTCTTTGCCATGTGTCCCTTTGTCTATTCAGCGAATCAAACGTTGACATGTGGCATGCATAATGAATTAAAAAATGCAGAAATGGCTCCTTGTCTCACGCGTGAATTAAAATAAGGTTTCGATTTTCCCGTGATCGTGGATTTTAAGAGGAATGTCGGGGTTTTATTTTCGATACAAATTTTTACGCGTGTATGATATTTTAATATTTTTGATGTATTTTTTGGTGCTATAAATAGGTGATATTATGATAGAGTCTAGAGTTTTTTTTTTTTTTGAGGGGTTAGTTTTGTATTTTCTGTACGGTTTGGGGATGGGCGGTGGAACCGCTTGAAGCCATTTTTGGCTTACGTTGTGTTCTACGTGTGCCAAATATTCTGATCAGAAATGTTTTAATTTTCTTTCTTCTTCTTCTAATTTTTTGTATCTATTTGTAATTTTTATTTTAAATTAATGAAGTAATTTAATTTTTCTAGGGTTGCATTTGATCTAAATTTATGAAGGCTTTTATTTTAATTATTTTTGATTGATTTATAAGGCGTTCGATTTGTTAGATTCTATTTTGTGCTTAATGCTTTTTGGTTATTCTGAATCTTATCAAAGCGATCATGTACATAAATAAACTTGAGAAAGGCATTTGTGTGTGTATTGCTCGTAAATAGAATGACATGTATGATGAAGGATAGAAATATACCCTAATTGTATGTGTGACCATTTGAGAACTTAGAACTTAATGAATCTTATTAAATTTAATTCTCATAGAGATATAGTGAATTAATTTAACGAGGTGTGTTTATACGAAGCTCGAAAGAGATGTATGAATAAAAATAGAAGTTTTCGGTTGAAAAATTAAATTTACTAAAAAATATAAATCAGAAAATAATATGATTGGAGTGAATTAATTTGGTGAAAAGCGCAATCTAGAGTTCTCTTATTTTCTTGTTACCTTTTTCTTAATCAACGATTGTTTTGGATAAAATCAGAGATACAATTTTAGTACTTTCGACAAAGCTATAGCTTAACAAATCTCATTAGAACGATACTCTACTTACAAATCTTTATTACTTGTGATCGTGTATGCTTGCACGATTTTATGTTCTGCAAAACAGACAACAATTATAAATGCTAAAATTTGCATAAATGTTTATTGAATCTATGTTTATTTTTATGTTGGTAGATTAGAAACACAAAAAACCAAAATATCGTGACAGGATGTTTAGGATTTAATTTCGTTTTTAAAAATTTGAATAATAAATTAAAAACCACATATATTTCTTCCTTAGATCGATCTTGGGAGTATACTTATCATTTTCTACGAAATGATTAGGTACCTTTCTATGAGAGTTTTATAAATATAAAACCAAAGTATTGGCGAGAATCGGCGATGTTTGGTTTTAAACATCAAGTTTTTGCATTCAGATTTGCTAGAAAACCTCAAGCGAAATTTACTTGCTCTCATTTATTGAATCGAAAAGCAAATAAATTACAAAAACATAACTAGTTCTTCTCAAAGAAAGAACTCTAAAACTAGAGAAACTAGCTAAAAACTAAGCCCAGAAAAAACTAAAAACTAAGAAATGAGAGAAAGAAAGAGAGAAGAGAATGTGTTTTGAGGTGTGGTATAAAGTGAAGAGAATGGGGGTATTTATAGGTGAGGATGGGGAGAAAAAGTGTGAAAAAATGTTAAAAAATTGTGAAAACGCGGAGTGTAATTACTAAGGTCATTGATAACATCAGCATGACGTCATGGGAGCGGCTGCGCGCAAAAATGGGGCGAAATGGTAGCGGCCTTGAGCGATAACGGCTGTTGGCTATGTATGAATCTGGAGCAAGGTCTTGTATGGCCCGGCATTGGCGACCGCGATTTTCTCCTTTTTGACATTTTTGACCTTTTTGATCTATTTTGTCTAATTTTTTCATATTTGTTGACATTTCTCCATTTATTTATTAATATATTTGTGATGTATTGCTTCCAGTATTACTCTTTGAGTCTTTAAGTTACTTTTTAAGCGAAAATACTTGAAAAACAATAAAAATACCCGTGATTACGAAAAAGATAAATTTATATAAATATATGATAAAATATATAAATATATATATTTTTAATCAATTAATATGCATAAAATCATAATAATTTTAGTATTTTTTGAGCACTCATCAGTGACCCTCAGAATAATAATCATGATTAATTTCATGTTTTAGAATATATATTGCAAAGTCATGAAGCCACTCTTTTAGGTTTTCTGTTCTTTTTCTTCTCAAGTTTTTTTTTCATTTTCCACTTCTTGCAATGATCAAACACAATTGTTCAATCGCATTTATACAAGAGAAAAGAACCTTTGCCACCAAATAAGCAATCGAGGATCCAACAATTTATCATTTTGCATGAGACGGTACCCAACATTCTCTGACAGCATATCGAAATTTAAACTGATATGGAAGTTTCTGCCTAACAATCTACGATTTAGAAAAATAATAAGGGCTCTGGCATACAAACGATGAAAAATGGGTATAATGCATATTTTGTGAGCGAAAAAATGATGATTGCTTCCAAGATTTCGCCCAAATTTATGCACAGTTTTCAAGAGTTATGATGGAACGATGAAAAATCGTTTTTATTTTTATTTTTACTTTTTTCCCTTCAATTAATTAAACCCAAAAAAGCCCCTGAGAATGACCATGTGCCCAACACGTAGTCATTTTGATAATCCGATGTAAAATTTTCCACGTTGAACTAATTTTTTTTAATATAGGACTAATAGATTTTACCTCAATCAATCAAATACCAAAATATATTAAATCCATAATTACTAGACTAAACCTTAATTTTTAATATTTTAAAAAGGAGTTGAATAACCCTGAAACGAATCATGACGAAATGTATTTAATTTGTTTTATTTACTTTACCGCATGTCATCTCGTTTTATGTACATTTTGAGCGAGAAAGCTAACACATGTTTATTCTTGGCTAATGTATAATAACACCAACTTACCACGTAAATATAGTGGTTATGCAATTTAGACATAACACTGCCAACACCACAAAAGCATTAAACATAATTGGATTAGAATTGATCAATTATTACTAATTGTTTTATAATTTAAAGCTTTATTATCCCTTACTGTTACATAAACTAGTCTAGATGTGCTCTCTACCCAAATGCAAACATGACGTCATGATTTGCTCCCAAAAATCAGTAATCTAACTTGTTTAAAAAAAAACCTACATTATCATTATTATTATTTTGTTTTAGCAAATTCTCATTTAAAAATGTGTTTTCGCTGACACTTTAAGGAGATTTTAGCTGGAGTACAACCCAAAAAATCAAAAACAAAAAAGAGGTGGCTAAGAGAGACGGAATCAGACTTGCATAGTTTCATCTCATAAATTATGCAAAATGAACATCCGTTGAAATCATTCCAGCTTAATCCTATCCATATCATTGATCACACCTTCAAGCTGCAATTGAAGAGCAGAGAAGGGGGGGGGAGGGAATCAAATAAATTCAGAGAGGTTAGTTCACACGCCACAAGCACGATAAATGTGAGAGAATTTAACAAAATGCAGTAAGAATGAACCTTGATAATTTGACGCAAGAAATAATCACCATATTGCTTTGATGGTTTAGATTCCACCACATAGATCATGTCCTGCAGTAAACATTAAGATTAGTTCCAATAACTCTCCAGCTTTCTCCCCCCAACCTTTAAACACTACAGAATGCTGCTACCCTTTTAAGGAGTCCGAAATCAAGAATGCAATCTATTCAAGAGAACCAACTGGCCCTTGGCATAAAGCTCTTCATGTAGGAAATAACAAATTTGAAGAACAAGAATGAACATACATCATTAATATAGAAATCAACATCAGCATTGGACAAAACTTGTCCATCACTATCAACAGCATGTGTCTTATGTTTGTATGTCATCAGGATAGTCCTGTCAGGAACAACCGCCAGAAAAACACAAAAACAAATCACAATGCAGAACATAAAGAGTGAAAAGACAACCATTAACTTTTAAAATATATATAGATGTGAATGAATCACCTCAAGGTGGGTTCATCCACGTCCATGTAGTTCGCAAGCTTCCCAAGAGATATGGTTGAATAAACCTTCAAGAAGGTCCTCACACTTGATAGTAATTGTTGCTGCTTCACTTCATACAGGAATAACTTCAACTGAAGTCTGTAGGCATCCTGCAAAGAAAAATTACCTTTGGTTACATATACAGAGGTACAAAGAACAAGAGATAGAGACAGTGAGAGTAAATATGCATCAAGGCACACAAAATTCAGCAAATTACTTTTGAAACAAAAACATAAAAGCTGACACTACTACAAAAAATAAAATTTTTAAAGGAGCAGTACTCGAAACCCTGCCTGCTAAAGCTTGCTTTCAAGCTTAACTGTTGACCTCTCATCATGATTTATTTTCATTTCTTAAAATATTAACTCGTCAGTTTCACTTAGATAAAACTGTAGCAACTTACACACATGATACATACCTGATTGTAATTTACAAGAGGCTCCTCAAAACTTGGAGCTGAGGGGGTAATGAATTTTGGACATGCATAAGAGAAGAGCTCATCATATACAGCAAATGCTTCCTCATCATACCTTTGCATTCTGATCATCTTTTCACCATATTTTTCTCGTAATTGAGAGTTCACAGTTTCCTCAA
Source organism: Hippophae rhamnoides (assembly GCA_033030585.1). Taxonomy (NCBI): domain Eukaryota; kingdom Viridiplantae; phylum Streptophyta; class Magnoliopsida; order Rosales; family Elaeagnaceae; genus Hippophae; species Hippophae rhamnoides. The sequence continues at coordinate 74,311,563 of CM065429.1, forward strand.
CAAGCTTCACTTGGGGGCAAAGTGAAAGGCAAATTGCCAACAAAGCATACATCTGCTCATTCTTCTTAAGTATCTGCTCATATTGTGGAGATTTTTGATGATATTGCTTGGTTTTAAAGATGTATAAAAGAATTTTATTGAACTCACGGATGGCATCAATGTACCTGTAAAAAAATATTGGAATCAACAACCAATGGGGCACAATCAATTGAAGAAAGAAAGTACAGGAAATACTCAAAATGAAAAACTGTTCCAGTTGCACTAGCAAAAAATACCAGAACCAAGTAAATCAAAACATTCATCTTTTTGTACAGCATTAAAAACTACTCTGCTCAAACTGTTGCAGCTTTTCTATTCTTTTCTTTCTTTCTTGGGTTAAGGAAAGAGATAAATCAGTGTCACAAGCCTCCTAGACTCGGCATTTCATAAATATCAAAGACTTTCTGCTCAACTCTCACACATAACCAAGGCTATACATGCGACCACTTGAGAAAGAAGAATTTTTATTTCATCTTCAACCACAAGTGATCCCTCACTTGCAACTTAAAACCTAAACAAGGACAGCAAAAAATATTCATGGACTAGACCGCCATATAAGAGTCACGTTATAACCACTATCTATTAATGTTATTAGGAAACCAACTCTCCAAAGAGCCTAAGCTATTGGATGAAAAATCAATAATATTTTTATACATTCTATCACTTCCCACATGTGTTGGCTCTATGCATCATGCAGAATATGCACTTGCAATTTAACAATGGAGAGTTACTGAGCATTAAACACATAACATCCAGCTCTGATATTATATTAGAAGTTATTGGAAAACTAAAACCTCTCCAAAAACTTAAGAAAGACCAACAATACTTTTATACATTCTATCAACTACAATGCACAACCCTCAAGAACGTCCCATAAACCACAAAATAAAAGAGGTAGGCTTCTCATATTATTGCTAAAAATCGTACATTGATAACCTCCCATGAAACAACCCACAAAATTTCATATATCACAATACCCAAATATATAGCAAATGCTCTGCACTTAAAATGAGCAAGAAATGAAAGTAGAATGTGACAACAAGTGCATTTATGTCTTGAAAGTTCAACTTCTACCTTTCCTTAATTCACCCTTAGAAAGACCATCAGTGTTACCTATTTTTGCGAACAAAATATTTACATGTAAAATTATTTTTAAACTTGTATCAAGTCCATCAAGCAAAGTCGAAAAAACGCTCAAGTTTTAGACAGTCTTACTTCAAGTATATTTTTATAACTATCACATATAGTATTACATTCATGCATTTAATAGCACATGTTCATAATACTAGGAATTATTTTTGCTATTAAGATATTTATTTAAAATTAAATCAATTTATGAAAGTATCAATTAGTCATTTCTTAAATGTGTTTTAATATATTTAGAATGTGTCCTAAAAATGACTTTTTTATAATATTAAGGCTTTTAATCAGTTTTGAATAATTAAGCCCAAATATATTTAACCCTAATGTTACTAAGTGTATATATATATTGGGTTGAATAGGTGGGACAATATACTAGGGAAGATAGCATAAGACTGAGTTTATACTTGAACATTTGGTTTTCATAGTAAAAAGTTAGGTGATTTAGTGGACTGGTGGTTTTTCTCTTAAATCGTGATTACGACCTAGGTTATTTCCGGCTAAAAATATCATATGTTATTCTTTCATTTTTACACTTTATTTTTACACGCGATTATATATCTCGCCACTTTATTTAGGTTATTAAATTATAAATTAATAAAATTTATAAATAACCTATTCATCCTCTAGGTTAATTAGGTCCGTATATTATAAACTTTCAATTAGTATCAGAGCTTACTATACACAATTAGTGAGTTTCATCCTTAAAGACACACTCCTTATAAATCAAATGAAAAAAGGTGGATCATCTATTAGACCTCCACTCTTTGATGAGTATAATTACCCTTATTGGAAGGCTCGCATGCAAGCATTTTACATACAAGACAAAAAAGTCTAAAATGTTATTCTTGATGGCTAGGAAGCACCTTCGGTAATGAAAGACGGTGTAACAACCATAACACCAAGAAAAGATTACAACGTTGAAGAATGCACCCTTAGTGGGGCAAACCAAAAAGATCTAAGCTCAATATTTGTTGCTTTTGATGGATCAGTCCCGTCGCATCTCTAACTATTAGACTGCAAAAAGAGGCATGGAATGCACTTACTCTTACTCATGAGGAAACTTCTCAAGTGAAACAAACAAAATTTAGATGGCTAACATCTCAATTTGATTCCATTAAAATGAGTAATAAATACTGAAACTTTTGATCAATTCTATGCTTGCTTTTGTGATATCACTAATGCTTGTTCTAAACTTAGTGAAAAAATTCCACAACCTATACAAATACGCAAACTCCTAAGTTTCTTAACAGTAAATTACAAGATGAAAGTTACAACGATAGAGAAAAGCAAAAATGTGGACATACTAAACATTGATGAACTTGTCGGGTCAATCTAAACCAATGAGCTTACTCTTGATCTATCTAAGAAAAACAAGGATGTGGCATTCAAAAGCTCCCAAAAAAATATCTCTAATAGTGATGAGGATATGAATGATGGATCACTAGTCTTACAAGCACGAAAATTTAAGAAGTTCCTAAAAAAGAACGATCAACGGAATAATCAATCTAACAAGGATCAATCAAGTCGTTCAAGGAACCCAAAATCAAGAGAACTCAAGCCTTTCTAGCTCTGATGATAAGAAAACTAAGCCCCCTAGTCCTCAATGTTTTACTTGTGAAGGGCTTTGGTCATATTTCTACATAATGTGCTAACAACAAAAAGAAAGTTGGAAAAACCTTTAATGCTACGCTCAATAACACAGAAAATAAGCATGCTAATGATAGTAACTCAGAAAATGATGACAATAACTATTGTACCTTCACCGCAACTACCAAAGAACACCATAATAACCCCGACTCTAGCTAGAATGAAGAAAATGAGGAAGTAAATTATTCTCTCTTACTATCTAAGTTTAATGTATCAAATTGTGATGAACTATTTATGGATTATCTAGGTGCTAGGAAAGAGAGATAAACTATTTAATAAATTAACTAAGCTTAATAATATCATCAATATTCACAAAACAAATTCCTCTAACCTAGAGAAAGACAAAAAAGAATTGTCTAAACATATTAATGTCATAAATATGAGTCTTGTAGAAATTAAACAGGAAAACAAAAAAAGAACTTAATGTTACTAAAGAGACGATAAGGAATTAAATCATGACCATAGGTGTTGAAAATTTGACCAAAGCCCTATACTATAGAAAGTCACATAGAAATAAGAGAGGTTTTAGATACGTAGATAAACAATCAACATCTTCATCATCCAAAACTCAATTTGTAAAATCCAACATTGCTCTGTCAGGAAAAATAAACTTTGCACCCTATCATCCTGAGAAAATTCAGTTTGTTCCTGTCTGTCATCATTGTAGTTAGAAAAGACACATTAAACCTAAGTGTAGTTTTTTTATACCATGATTCCATCACAAATACAAATGTTTCTAAGACACCTTAAAAAATTTCTAAACATAAAATTTTTACTACAAGAACTACACAAAAAGAAGAACCTAAAAAACCATTAGCTCAAAATTCAAATTTGCTCCACCTATTACTTCCAAAATTAAAAGATGGGTTAAAAAGTCTGAGTTGCACAGCTTTGTGCTCCACATAGCATTTAAAATTAAATCAAATATCGCTTGATATTTTGACAATGAATGATCTAGACGCATGGTCCTCAATAAACAAAAAATAACTTTCATCTCTTAATTTCAATGCCAATGTTACCCGAGCAAAATGCAAAAACACTATTGTTCTCAAAATATCTCCTCGAATGCCAATATGCATACTCTTCAACCACTAAATCCATAAGACTGATAATCTCCATCGATAGTTACATGACATTTAGGATTGAAATTCACACCTCGAGAATAGATAGACCATCCAAAAAATAGCAATCTTTATTCTATGATAGAGGAACTAATAGTATTATAGTAATGACAGATAATGTAACTAATAGTCGAGACACCTCAACTAACAGGTCACTTGATGGGGGATGAATTTACATCATTACAGAAGATAACCAAGGGAAACACATTAAACTATTAAAGAAGTTAACATTAATTCTTAGATACATGAGCAAGGACAAGCCTCGATCGGCAAAGACTTACCTTCGCAACATAAGATTGGCAAATCCATAATGATACATGGTGGTGATGTGGCTTCCAATAACACTGGTATAAACTCCTTGTTGACTAATGTCAATGGGTTGTAAGCATTTCAGGCCAGTATGATAATCACCCAAAAGACAGTGAAGTCGCAGCAATCCTACCATGCTGAAATATCCCAAAACCTTCAACACATTACTTCCACCATTGTAATCATATCCATCAGTAGCGGTAAACTGCTCAAGTCCACCCTTCTCCCTCTCCAAAATCTGAATAATCATAGACTTCTCCACCAGAGCTTGCAAGAAGTTAAGCACACCATACACATTCCAAGCCTAAAATCAAGGAATAAAAATAAATTCAATCCCTAACAATATGCAGCTGAGACATATAAACTATATCTATAAACATGCATGTACACATGCAAAAAAGGCAATTTAATATTAAAAAAATCAAACCTTTCATTCAATTAAACAAGCAAACAGATAAGCAATGAATGATACCTCCGAAAACATAACCAATGAAAATTACCTGATCATGCTGCCTCAAAAGCGCAATCTCTTGCTCAGTTTTGTTCTTCATTTTAGCCCTGTACTGACAAAAGCTCTGAAATTGATACACAAACTCATCCACCATATCCCACAACCACTGATTAGGCAGCTGCATAGTCACAACTCCGTGCAAAACCACCTGAAATAAGCTACAATAATTATCCCAGGAGTCAATTCTCTGCTTAAGCGTTGGCGACAACTTCGCATACAAATGACGAAACCACATCTCCCGATAAAGAAGGCAAAAAACATGGTCATTGTCAACATAATGAGATACCGCGTCTACAGAGGGCCAAGGAGTGTCCTTGAAGAGCCTTTCAGATAAGGTCTGGAACGACGTTTCGTACATCTGATGGATCTCGTAAACATTCTTCTCTCGAATGTGACGGTACAGATGAACGACGAAGGATTTGACAGAATCGGGAACGAAATTAGGGTCGTATACCAGGTCTTGGCCAGGTGGTGGTGCTGTGCCATGGCGGTGAGTCGCGGACGACTCGTCGAATCCAGCGGTAGCATCGTCGTAGTCGTAAGCTGCCATAATCGATCAATAAGGAGTGGATGCTGAGCTCGAATTCGAATTAAGGTTGGATTCACCGCAGCAGAACTGAGAGGGAATTAGAGGAAGCACAGTGAGTAGTAGGGTTTAGTTTAATGAAAGACGAGGACGACGAAGAACTATTGGGTTTCGATAGTATCAGGGGCGGACAAAACCCAACATAACCCGCCCAACTGAGTTTGGTAATTTTTTTAGTAAGTAATTTTTATTAAAAGTTACATTTATTAACTATATTATAATATTTATGATATGAAAAAATCTCTTATTTAATAATGTTTTGTCAAAATATTTTACTTTAAACTCTCTTTTTTTCTGTGAGCTTTTTGGGTAGGAATAAAATAAAAACTTGTCATACTTCTTATTTCTATTCATGTCATTTTTGGCTAAAATGGGATTTCTATTTCGGAATCAAACTTCTGTTTTCTTTCCATAAAACGTATCTCTATCCTAATTTTAACTGATTGTTGCAGTTTATATGATATAGCCAAAACGTATTTAAGCATTTGCAAGATTGCTCAACCTGATAGTTTAACCATAGTTAATAAGTGATCGAAAATAAAATACTACTTAAGTTAAACCATAATAAAAAGAGCATGATGTTTACAAATCTAAACATCAAAAATAAATTAGACCCTTAGTTTTGGTTCTCTCCATCAAAACCCATTTTGAGAAATTCTAACATAATAATTAAATAATCCAAACAAAATGACATGTTAAACCAATAAAGTCTCACATTTTCTTCTTAATAGCTTGAAGTTTAGCTTTCAGAGGCTGTCATTTTACCCATAATAGGAAAAGAAAGAATAAGTGTGACAAATTCTTATTTTACCCTTGTCTAAAAAGATTAAAGTAAAATTTTTTGAAAAATGTATATACTAAATAAAAGAGTTTTTCATATTATAGGTATTAAAAGATAACTTTTTAAAATATAATGTAAAACTTTTTACTAAATATTATTACTAGAAAGTTATCAATCCCCACTTAATTGATTGAAATCAATTCAATCCATTTAGATTGTATTAGATTTTATAATATCATAGGTTAGTTTACATTATATTTTAACATTCTGATTTTATATGATAGAATTTGGGTATTAAAAGTAATAATTTTTAGAAATTAACTCGATTATAATACATAATTATAAAATTTATTATTTAAAAATATAATTTTATATTAAAATTTATTTATGTTTAACCTCATTAGTTTAAAATTAAACATAATAAATAACATTAATATTTGTTAACAAATTGTCAAATATTATATATAAATTATTGATTTTATTTAAAAATAAAAAAAAATTATTTTTTAGTATTACTCGTTGATTTTTTTTATTTTAATGTGTTATTAAAATAATAACTTTTAAAAATATAATATAAAATATATTACATAAATAATTTTATATTTTTTTAAAATTAAATAAATTTAGTTTAAAAAAACGGGTTTTTAATCTAATACTACAAAACCAACCCAAACTAATCAATATATAATAAGTTAGATTAAATTAAATTAAGATTTATATTTTTCAAATAAAAATTTATTAATCAAATAATATTAAATTGGATTGAAATTTTTACTGAAATTCTCCATAATATATGGGCCTTTTCGGCCTAAAATAGAATATAAGCTTTGGACTTGGGTTGTCTGGTCCTCATTTACAAATATTCAGTAGTAAAAAGTGCAATTCATTGAATTTATTTTTATAAATTATAAATTTTGATTATATTATTTTAAAATTATACATTTTAATTAACTTATTATTATATTTAAAAAAATCTAATTATAAATGTAATTAATTAAAGAGATGCATAGATAATTTTTAAATTACGATTAATTAAAAAATTACAAGGAGATAATCATTCAATCGTATATAAATAATATAAAGTTAAAATAAATAAAAACTTAACATATGATATTTTAGATGAAAACAAAATAAGTTACAACAATCACTTAAGAGAAAAATTATCTATTTATCAGATTACCTAACAGATATACTATGAAAATTAATGTTTAATTACAATATCATATCTTATATTATCATTCAAGATAAAACCTTAAAGTAATCTATTTGAAAGTCATTGTTTCTTTCATAGTCTCTACAACATAGGTATACTAATCACAACCAAAATTTTGATAACTCAAATTACACGAAAAATTGAACATGTTTTGCAAACACCTAAAAAGTTAGCACAGTAAAACAATTACAAAATGAGTTCTAGAACATATTCAATAATGAAAAATCTCATTTAAAAAATTCAAAAATAAATCAGTTAAATTAAATCACTAACAATCATAGAACAAAAGTTGAAGCACAAGTTAAATAAAAGATCATTTCTTTAAAGTTAAATAATCAAATTAAATAATTATGATCGCACGTAAAATCATTTCATCTAAACATTTAAAAACCAAAACAAGGAGAAGTTATATGAACATATAATCACAATATCATACAATAAATAGACTTATTAATCAATAAAATGTAACCACGTAATTTTAATATATTAATTAAAGAAAAAAACTTAAACAAAATCTAATTCATTTTTTGCAAAACATGTTGAGAGAGAAAGCACAAAAACAATTAGAAGAATATAATGAATATGGTTGATTAAAATATGGAACATTATGTTATTTATATATAAAAAATGGAATCATAATGCTAAGTTAAGGACCAATTATTATTATATCCATAAAATAATTTATAAACCAATAATTAATATAAACGATGACTTGTATAATTTGTCATAATTTATAATTTCTAAACTTTAAACTTTAGTCTAATTTTATTTATTTTTATTGATTTTAGACTTCATTATTATTATTTAAATTTTATTGTAAATTTGAAGATAATAAAGATAGAAAATTTTAGAAAAATATCATATAAGAACTCTTAAATTAAAATTAAAATTTAAATCATGTTTAACTTAATATATATATAAAGGAGTGGAAGGAAATGGAAACAGATACAAAAGGTAAGAAACAGAAGGAGGAGAACAAAAAAAAAAAGAAACAAGAGCAACGAAACGAGAAAACACTAGCAAAAAAAGGGGAAAAGCATAAAGGCGGTGTAGATTATAAAGAAAAGAAGAAGAAGAAGAAAACACTAAGAAAGTATATTATTTTTGTGATTCAATTTTATTTTGATTCTTCTCAAAAAAATTATAGTGAATTCATCTATGTTTAATTTAATTTTTAACATGAATTAATTTATCTTTATTCTAAAAAAAGATGTAATTTAATTTTAAAATATGCTTGATTTTTTTTATTAATTTAAATTATTTATCTACATGTTTGTTTGATTTATTATGAATTTATTACCTCTAATTAACTAGTCATTAATTAGATGATTTTAGTTATGTGATTTACTAACGAAAGAATGAATTATAAGATATATTTTTAATATTTCAGCATAGGTAAATATAGAGATCAAAAGACTTGTATGAATATTTGTAGTATTAAAATCATTGATCTTAATTTTTTCTTACTTTATTAAATTGCATATTCTTATGTAAATTAATGAGCATAAATATTTTCAATTAACTATCGAAAAAGGCTTTTGTATGTTTTTTTGGAGATTGCTAACAAACAGAGATAATTAAATTCAATTAATTAGATGATTAAAGCATAATGAGAGATTAGGTAAAGTCATGTTATATATATCTTATTTGAATATAAATATATTTAAATTATTGATTTGATAATGTATTTTTGAGTGATAAAAACTTTAAAATGTAAATCAATAAGAAGAACAGATCCATTTTATGTCATACAATATGTCTAAATTTTATAAATATTACACCTAAAACTTTTTCTATCAAAAAATAAAAAGAATTAATGCTCATCGTGACCCCTGTATGGTTCTACCACTATATCTTTTATTGAATTTTTTTATATATAAAATTATAAGTTTTGGATGGATTATTAATGACCAGAAAAAATTGATTAATTAATCAAAAATAAAATTATTTAATTCAAAAATTATTTTTAACTATGTAACTTACGGTGAATTACATTTTGAAGTTACTAACCTAAATAACGAGGATTTAAAACTCGAATGCATTTTGACAAAAGTAACATCTCCAAGTGTAATTAAAGTAAGGATATTTTTATAAAATTATCTAATCATTTTTATCTCTTTATTAGTTGTATGCATTATATTAGTCATAAATCTTGTTTATTAGTAAAAGTGATAATGTGTGATAATGTGTGTCATAGCTTGAAAAATCGAATTGAATATATTCGGGTTAAATTTGGGCCAACTCAAATGGTTTAAAAAAATTCAAGCTAGCTTCGAGCAAGTCCTTTAACCCAAAATTAAATTAAAAATATTATGATTTCATTATACATATCTAAAATATTATAGATAATATTATGGCTTAAAATTATTAAATTCTGAAATGTGGTGTAATTTATTTGAATCATAATATTTGAATGATGATGTAATATAATGTTGTTAATGTGAGCTTTTTTTTATAATTGATCAATTGTTAAAACATTATTTTTCTTTTTTTTGTTGTTTCATGTAATGATGTTTATACTAATGAGCTTTAATATCATTAAAAAAAATTGATTTTAAAAAATTCCAATTAACTAAAAAAAATGAAATCAACGATTATAACTAATTTAATCGAGCTCATTTTGTGTATGATTTGGATTCGTATTAACTTTTATTAATTCAAATTACATTTTATTTGAATTAAAGTTGAACCAATTTGAATTGGACTAATTTGAATGAGTTCAAACTGATTCAATTCTTACGAGTTATTATCCATATTTGTTAGTTATAGAAATAATTATAATAAATGTAATTAATTTCATAAAGTTAATTTCTATCTATAAGTTATATCTTATATAAGATGTAATGTAGAATGGATATAAATTCTTATGGATTAGGTTATCTAAGTTTTAAATTTTGGATTTGGGTTAGATTTAGATAGAGTATTATCAAAATATGTATTTTTTTGAGTCGAACTAGATAGGATGTTTTAAATAAATGTAAGCTTATTTAGGTAAGATCAGATTGAACTTATTTAAACTTAATCAAGTTTTGAGTTGAATTAAATCACACTAAATTATTTGAATTTTGATAGAATCAAGCTAAATTTACATTAAAGAGTAAAATAAGTTTTAACATTAGTTAGGTTTGACTTTATTTTTATTTTGACTTTGCTTAAATATTTTTTCCAAAGTAAGATTCATTTATTTTCCTTTAATAATTATTTTTTGTCACAAATACCCTTAACGTTTTATATGTTATCATTAATACTCTTAATTTATAAATAATGTTAATAGTTATCGTTAATTTCTTAATTTTTCATACACTTGTGATACAAAGTTTAGAATTTATAATTAAAAAACTCATATATTGTTGTAAAATGTTAAAAATTAGTAACTTTATTAAATTATTTTCTTTGTGTTGGTTGGTTTAATTCAATTATTTATCAAAAATATTATAACTTTAATTATTTCAAGCTCGAAGATCGTATCTTTTCTTTTATTGAACAAAAAAAAAAATTACCACATCATATTGTAAATGAACTTCGACAAAAAATGAGATTGAGATTGCCATGTGCACTATTTAAAATAAAATAAACAATTTATATTTAAGGATCTTATTAACTCGTTAATATTTATACTTTATATAAAATTAATTATCTTAAATAATTTAGATTAATAATTTAATATAAATTAGTAGAAAAATTTATTCTTTAGAGAAATCAAACTAAAAAAAATTATAATTCTTATGAAAATTTATCATCAATGTAATGCATTTTATCTTTAAATATCACGTATAATATAACCATATTAATTAAGGGCATTTGTAATAATTGTTTTAATTATAAAAAAACAAAAGGCATAGATATAGTAACAGTGTACAGAAGAGTCGGAGGAAGAGAATGCAACAAATAGACAAACATTTAATTTATGTTTTATAACAATTTTCATTTTTAATTTTTTTATTTTTCAAATGATTTTTTTATTAACTCGTATTATGATACCAAAATTACGTATGTATAAATTATCATATAATGTTACTTTGTATAGGTTTAACAATTATTTGCATAATTTCGTTACATATTGCCCGATCATGTTTAGGGTATCGACACCACAAAGGGTAATCATCTTGTCTCTGAATCTTGGTTTCTTAACTTTGCCTAATATTAAGAATCATGTGATATATATGATATTTCACCCTCCAATATTTTTTTTGAATTGTTAAATAATTATTTTCTTCAATCTAATATAAATATTTATAGATTCTAACTATGTGTGATTTTATTTAAAAGAGTGATTTTATTTAATATGAGTTATTTCATATAAAGGAAAAAATTTATGTTTTATTTATTTGTTTTTAACATTTTTAATAATATTTAGTATAAACTAGTATATGTGTGTTAATTTATATGAGATTATTGTAACATATTTCAATTTAGGAAACCAAAATAAAACATTTGGTTGGAAAAATTACATTAAACCTATCTATTTTGTTCCAAGTAGTTGCAAAAAAAGTGATTTTCAATTATATTAACATATATATATAAGTATTTTATTGAGAGAATAACATTAATACATCATATTGAACATATGGAAGATAATATAGATATATTTGATAATAATATGAAAGCTAAATAATTATTTCATTCAATCTAATATATATTTATAGTTTCTACTTACGTGATTTTTATTTAAAAAATGATTTTATTTAATATGAATTATTTCATATAAAGAATAACTTTATGTTTTATTTATTTATTTTTAACATTTTTAATAATATTTAGTATAAACTAGTACGTGTGAGTTAATTTATATGAGATTATTGTAACATATTTAAATTTAGGAAACCAAAATAAGACATTTGGTTTGAAAAATTACATTAAACTTATCTATTTTGCTCCGAAGTAGTTGAAAAAACAATGATTTTCAGTTATATTAACATATATATATAAAAGTATTTTATTGAGAGAATAATAGTAATACATCGTATTGAATTTATGGAAGATAATATAGATATATTTGATAATAATATGAAAGTTAAATAATTATTTTCTTCAATCTAATATATATATTTATAGTTTCCACTTATGTGATTTTTATTTAAAAAATGATTTTATTTAATATGAATTATTTCATATAAAGAAAAACTTTATGTTTTATTTATTTGCTTTTAACATTTTTAATAATATTTAGTATAAACTAGTACGTGTGAGTTTATTTATATGATTATTATAACATATTTTATTTTTGCAAAACAAAATAAGATATTTGGTTTGAAAAATTACATATTTAATGATCCAATAGACAATATAATTTTATGGTTTGAATGATTGCATGTAAACGAGAGATTTTTGTATTTAGATAAATTATGAAATTTGGTAATCCATATTTATGTTTTGAGAATGATTAGATATCATCCTAATTATAAAGTTAAGAATTTTAATAAATATTAATAATAAAATATTTATTAGCTCATACTATAATACCAAAAGTATGTATATATAAATTATTATATAGTGTTACTTTATATAGATTTAAGAATTGTTTGCATAATTTCGTCGCATATTGCACGATAATGTCTATAATTTTGTTAAATTTAAAAGAGTAACACTATATGATAATTTACATATATATAATCTTTGTATCATAGTATGAGCTAATAAATATTTTACTATTAATATTTATTAGAATTCTTAACTTTATAATTTGTACGATCTTTAATAATTCTCCAAACATAAATATGAATTACCAAATTTCATAATTTATTTAGATAAAAAAATCCCTCATTTACATGCAACCATTCAAACCATAAATTTATATTGTCTATTAGATCATCAAATATGTAATTTTCCAAACCAAATGTCTTATTTTATTTTGCAAAAATGAAATATGTTATAATAATCTCATATAAATAAACTCACATGTAATAGTTTATACTAAATATTATTAAAAATGTTAAAAATAAATAAATAAAACATAAAGTTTTTCCTTTATATGACATAACTCATATTAAATAAAATCACACATAAGTATAAACTACAAATATATATATTAGATTGAAGAAAATAATTATTTACCAATTTAAAAAAAATTTAGAGGGTAAAATATCTTACATACAACATGATTCTTAATATTAGGTGAAGTTGTAAAACCAAGATTAAAAGACAAGAGGTTTACCTTTTGTGGTGTCGATGCACTAGACATGATCGTGCAATATGCAACGAAATTATGCAAATAATTGTTAAATCTATACAAAGTAACACTATATGATAATTTATATATACGTAATTTTGATATCATAGTACTTATAAATATTTTACTATTAATATTTATTGGAATTCTTAACTTTATAATTTGGACGATCTCTAATAATTCTCCAATCATAAATATGAATTACCAAATTATGTTAAAAACAAACAAATAAAACATAAATTTTTTCATTTATATGAAATAACTCATATTAAATAAAATCACACATACGTAAAAAACTATAAATATATTTGTTATATTAAAAGAAATAATTATTTACCAATTCAAAAAAAATATTAAAGGGTGAAATATCATACATACCACATGATTCTTTATATTAGACGAAATTGAAACACCAAGATTTAAAGACAAAAGGATTACCATTTATGGTGTCGATACCCTAGACATAATCGTTCAATATGTAACAAAATTATACAAATAATTGTTAAATCTATACAAAATAACACTATATGATAATTTACATATACTTAATTTTGATATCATAGTATGAGCTAATAAATATTTTACTATTTTAACTTTGTAATATTTGTTAAACCTCCTTTCTTTTTCTTTCTTTTTTTACCATTGTGCATATTATTATAGTCAGCATCACCATATATTTCTTTACCTTTGTTCAGGATCAAAAGGATGCCTTGGAAAGAAATTATATTAATTAAAACATAAGAAACATAAGCTATTCAGCTTCTTCTTCTTCTTTTTTGCGCTAAATAACACAAGTGATATCAGTTATTTATAAGCTATGAAGGCTACCAAAGAGGCCATATATAGCTACTGGCTTACATTTTGTAGATCACTAAAGTCTCTTTACCAGCATTCATTTGCGTTGCACATTTGAACCATTAGAAAGCTGTCATCTTCGAAAAGCCAAAATCAAATTTCATCCATTACTGAGGCTGCAAGTTATCAAAAATTCCCCCAAGTTGTTAGTTGTCAGAAGTTTTCAGACAGTTTGCCTGTTAGGGTTTGTACGTGGTACTTGATGCACTTCGTGATAACTGTCAGAATCATCTTCTTTGTCAGAAGGCAGGAGAGATGAACCCATCCATGACTTAAATCCTTCATCAACCCGTCTTTCAACATTAGATGTGACTTCTAATGGAGTTGCTTCCAGCATTTCCAAACCCAAATTTCGACCGCCAAAATCCCCCTCGTCAAGAATCACAGCTGCTTTCCTTCTCAGGAAAAAGGCTGTTCCCCCATACAAAATAACCAGGCAACAAGATGCAATCTCATAGCACCAAAAGAGGGGCACAGAGCATTTACTCCCTAATGTCAGGAGGCTTGAACCAAGAAATAACGCAAGAAGACCAAATATGGTTGCAACAACAGCATTAATAATAGAGAGGCAGCGAACCCCACCTACAGATTACAACACAAGAGGACAGCATCAAACACCAATTTTTTTAGGTTGGCCAGCAACTCCGACCATTCTACCGATAAGTATATACATTAAAAGAGCAGCAGTTATATCGGAATTAAAATTTGCTTCTCTGCTTTGCTTGGTCCTAAAGGATGCAATATACCTAACACATTTAGACTAGTGAAAAATTTAGTCATAAATAATTAAATCCATCATTTCCATAAAAAATTAAACTTGACCATTTTTCTAGTACAATAACAACATGAAGCACAACAGCATCTTAAACAACTGATAGTGGTAACCTTATGCAATCCAGCAGCAGAGATTATATTAATAAAAGAAGCTAAAAAAAACATGGCATCCATTACTCTAAAATGCATAGGAGTATAGGACCAGAAGGTAGAAAATTAGTGAGCGAGCCCTTACAATTTCAGTACCTCGTACAAAAATAACACAATATGTTGCAATAACATAGTAAGAAAAATTCACATCCACCAAATAGCTGACGAGAATCCTACTACTCCATTTTCATCACTATTGTAAAAAAAATTAATAAATTATTAACTAATTCACAGAAAAACAAAGCTTACTAAACCTTCTTTCACCTTCTTTTTCTTTGATAAAATAATAATGTAAACTAGCAATAATATTACTACCCTTTTATGGGGTATATCAAACAATACATATGTCTTCCCCGTAACTAGAACCCATAAACATAGCGACGTAACAATTAACAAGAGTAACAGACAACATAAAGAAATTAACTTAATGCGAGAACAGTAACTTAAAAGATGTCGTCCAGCAACTAAATTAGCACTAACGGAATTGGGCAAAGAAAAGACACCTAGCATCATAACCTCAAATGCTACATATTTTTAGCATCAGAGAAAGACCGGGTCATAAAAAGGAGGACAGTAAGTACCTTGCTTTGAAGCACAGTAGTTATTTTCAACAGTCTTCAAGCATCCGTGCCTTGTTGGAGCAAAATAAGCAACAACAATACCTACACCGGTATAAAAATATGTTATAAATTAGCACTAACGGAAGTGAAGTTCAGGTCCAATTTGGTTACACAAATATATAATTATTGGTAACAGTAAAATAATAAGTAGTGAGAAAAATAAATGACATACAATAATTTAGGTGATTCAACTTTTCAATATGAAAAGTCTATTCGACGGCACACCGAAAGAAATCCACTAATAATCAAATGGAGAATACAAACACAAATATTAAAATAAACCATTAAACATACCAAATCTCAAAATACACCAAATTACTTTCCGCACAAAATCAGTAATTAAACCCAACAAAAATTATATTATAAAATCTAGCTGATATTACTGAACAAAGGAGAGCAAGTATGATGCGAATTAGTATTTGCGTAAAAAACAAAAATCCACGAATTTTAGCAGTGTGCGTTGGTAACTGATGACAAATGAGTTAATCAAGTGAATGGATTAATTCAAGAAGCTATTTGCTTTACTGTGATGGTGGCCAATAATCTCTCAACTATGTTGCTTTCTCTAGCGGCAATAACACACACACACACACACATATATATATCTAGAGAGAGAGAGGGAGAGGGTTTAAGAGAATAATGGGTTTTGGGCCACATTTAACAAGGTAAGATGAGAACAATCTAGCAATAGATAAGATCCAATACTGGTTAAACATAATCCATGTAAAACCATGTAACATATTGGACCAAAGAAGATTTCTCTGACAACAAAACTTATAACAGCAGTTTGTGAAAGACCAAACTAACACAAAAGAGGAATAAACAACACACTCTTTGTGCTAGATAAGAACTACAAGAAACACCAAACTGGGAGTATGTATGCACACAGCAAAGCAAAGCAATAAACAAAGGATTGACGACAGTAAGTAAGAAAAAAGTAATTTTTACATTAATATAAAGACTCCAATCTAAGGGAGACTATAATTGCTAAGAGAAAAGGAAAAAATAACAAAAAAGACTTCCATCAAATAGAAGTATTTTCTAACTGACAGGAGTCATTTTATCCCCATTTAACTTATTCGTTAAGCCTGTCGCAGAAAAATGGAGCATGTCTATTCAATACCACTTAACATTGAGTAAAAACTGACAGCTTTTTGACAGACCATTTCCGGACAAAAAACAAACAAGGCTTCCAAAATCAGGAAAACCATACTAAGGAACGAACCCACTAAAAAAAACAGTAAAAATACAAAAATAATGTATTTGCCAACTGAAAGAAACTGTAGGATAATTTGGGATGACTTTTTATTCAATGAAGCCTAGGACCGCAGACCTGAAATTTTTATGAGAACAAAACAAGCTTTCCCTTAAAATAACCAAAACCCATCCAAAACAGCTGAATCAAACTTCCAAATTCCAATGCATTTTCTCCAAGATAACGTGGAGACCAACAACAATACGCTAAATCTAAAGGAACAAAAGAAAGCTTAAAGATCTACTTACCCGCAATTAGATACAATACGGAGACCAAGAAAATGATCATGGAGGGAAGGAACATAACCATCCAGTAATAATCCACAGTTTCTTGATCAGTAAGATAAAAAGCTCCAGGAAACATATCCGAATATCCTCCTTTAGCATTCATTTGTAGGGGCTGAAACCTCATGTCTCCACAGAACGGCCTCTTCGCAGGGTCGCTCGGAAACACAATTTTAAAGCTGATAACTGTGCATACAAAGGCTACAAGACAAATAACAGCCATAAAAGCCACAACGAGAGGTCTCTGAAGCTTGCCCAATGCTCTGTCTTCTTCACAAAGGTTCTCGTACTCGTGCTTCGGTATGAAGGCCTGGCGTAGGGCGTCGCCAATTATCGCCATTCAGACCGAGGTTTGTTCTTATATTTATCTATCTAACCCTAGGTTTTATCGAAATTACAAATAACAGGTCTAAGATTCATACAATTACCCAATTGGGAAGGGATTCTAACATCTACCCAAAAGTGGAGCTTTTCCTGACAGAAACGAAAAAAAAGGCACTTTTTTTAATTGAACAAGGAGCTCCGACTAAATAAATGTTCTCTTAAAGCGGATCGAATACATAGGATGTCGAAGTCAAAATGCATTTAGCGTTTCCCAGATGTATGTATAGTATTGTTGGAAGGAGAAAGTGAAAGTCTGATCCCGTATCCACAATTGAGGCCTAGGGTTTCTTGATATTGATATTTAGCAAACCCTAATTGTGAAAATGGATGTAATTGAGAATGGAGGGGGATTCGGAGAGCGTAAAGGTAAAGCCTTGTAATGGACGTAAAGTGTAGAGGGAGATATGATATCGTAGCTGCCTATTTGCCTGTTTGGTGTCGTGTGCTTCCAGATAGTGATGAACTTTAAACTGTCAGCATCACTTTTCTAGTATTTTCCGGAATTTGGCGGGTTCTCTAGTGCGGTGGCGCGTAGTCCTCCAATCATATGAGTCTAAGAAATTAATGAATATGAATGTGAATATGATGCATAAATTTATATATATTTTTTAATTTTAATATAAATATAAAAATACATCAAATTAAATAATATTAATTTTTTTCAATAATGGTATTATCGTATCATATTCTATTAGTTTAATATTAATTTTAAAAATTAATAAAAATATTTTTTAAAAATATTTAGTTGATATAAAAAATTGTTTTTATCAATTTAAAAAATTATAAAATGATATATGAATTGTATACCAGTTTTTCAGGTATTAGGGCAAAAAAAATGTGTTAATACTTTCTGATGATAATTTATAATAATTTATCATATTTTATAAAATATAAATAATTATTAAATTTATGATAACTTAAATCACCATGTATTATAATAATATTCTAAAGTATTTAAAAAAAAACATGACTTATTGTCAGCAAAATTTAATACTCAAATGAAATTGAAAAAATTATCTCATCAAATAATTCAATTTAATTTAATATATAATTTGATTAAGTCTAGTTTATAAAATATTAAAATCATATCAAATTATTTATAGTCTTGTAGAAATAATTTTATAATTTAAAAATATAATAATAAATAATTCAATGGATAAACTTAAGTATAATAAAATTTTATATTCTTTAAAAAAAATTAATATTATTTATTTTTTCTCTTCTAAGATTAGAGACTTAAAAAATAGTCTTTTTTTATTGTTTTATTAGAATAAACAAAAAATAAAAATAATACTAAGTAAATACTTAAAAAAAATTATCAGTAAAAAAAGACTCAAATTGATTCAAACTATTATTGGTAAATAAACAAGTCACGTGCTTTATTCATAAAAACATAAATATTTAATTATATATTTAAATTTTATTTATTCTAAGTATTCTTTGATCAAATTGATTTTTAACATATAGTTCAAGTTTATTTTACATCTATAAATAATTTAATCTGATTTATTTAAAATATAAAAAATTATGGAACGGTATTCACTCCTAATTTATTTTAGCTCTCTCCTCTAATTCGTGTGCTTATCCACTAAAAAAAATATAAATGACATTATTTTTAAAATTTAATGAAAAACGTTAATTTTTAAATAATAATATTCTTGATAAAAGGTGTGTACACGTGTTCATAATTAACATCTTAGAAAGCTTGAAATAATGGTGCATGTATAAATTTAATTTAAAATTTTAGATTAATTCTAATATAATAAAATTAATTTAATTAATATATAAAAAAATAATTTAAAAATAAATAAAATTTAATACATAATCATTTAATTTTTTTTTACTATTTTAGATTTTACTTGCTTCGATTTTATAACATTATTAACTCAAAAATTCAAAATTACTTAAAACAAAAAACATCTAAAATGAAAGTTTCAAATTAAAAACAAAATAAAATAAAAATACATATAATGATTAATCTCATATTTAAACATAAAATTATAAAAAAATAAAAATGGTATTCAATAATTTTTAAAACTTTAAAATTTATTAATTACATGAATTTTTTTTTATTGTTTAAAATAATTAAATTTTACATTTATCAAAATGATTATATACTTTAGTACATAATTACACAATACCTAAATTAAAACATAAAATAGATAATTATTTTAATATAATTTTGTTTATTTGAAATATATATATGTATTAATATTTTAAATCATTACATTCAAAATTATATATATTAATAAAATCATTAAAACATTGAATGAATATAACTTGTAGAAGTAAGTAAAAATAGAATTATTTTTATAATTTTTTTAATGTATTTTTTGAATTATAATTTTTTAAGTATATTAATTTAACACATATTTAGGATAATTTTATTTTTTATTCCATCTTAATATATAATATGATAGTGTTCATAAATTTTTTAATTTTATTTATAATTGTAAATTTTATTAACTCTTTTACATATAAAAAATATTTTAGATAACTTTTAATTTTTTTTAAATTCTTAAAAGATAATTATCATTACATATAATAAATTATACAGTAAATATAATAAATAATTATTATAATGATCAAGAGTATTTTAGTTTTCTCCTTTTAAATTTCAACTAATATAAATTTAGAAATTTTAAATTTATAACTCATAATCGGTTTTTGTAGGAGTTTTTTGTTTTTTTTAATTATCCAATTAAAAGATAATTAATACATATAATTAATTAATTTTTACGTTAAATATAATTTAAAAAATAAATTATCTAAAATTAAATTATAGTTACATTATGTTATATAAGATAATAGATTGATACTTATAATATAATTTTTTTAAATGAACTAATTTAACACATATTTATTATAAAATTAATTTTCTCTTTCAATTATTTAATAATTATTATAATATTTTTTATTCTTTTTATTTTTTTAGTTTTCAATTTCATTAATTCTTTTGCATAGAATCAAATATTTTAGGAATCTTTTAAGTCTTTATTTTATTTTTTCAATAGAAGATAATTATTAATACATATAATCAAATATTTTTATATTAAATATAGTTTAAAAAGTAAATTAAAATTTAAAAAGTATTTATGATACTTTTGATTTTCTATTTTAATTTCATAATAATAGTGAGTATTTTGATTTTTTTCTTTTAAATTTGTACTAAGACATAATTTATAAAATAATTTACATATAATTAATTATTTTTACACAATTATTTTTTACACTAAATATAATTTATAAAATAAATTATAGTGGAAATATGTTATATGAAAAAATACATTAATACTTATTTTAAGTATATTAACTTACTACATATTTAGTAGAAATTTGATTTTCTATTTTACTATAATTATAAATAATTATTATAATGTTTATTGTCTTTATTTTTTTTTAATTTTCAGTTTCATTAACTTATTTACAAAGAAACAAATATTTCATAAAAAAATCAAATATTTTCAAATATTTTAAAATTTGATTTTATTCTTCTACTAAAAATAATTATTAACATATATAATTATTTTAAAAAATAAATTACAATTTAACATACATTTATAATACTTTTAATTTTCTTTCAAAATGTCATAATAGTAAAAAATTATTATAATTATCATGAGTCTTTTTGATTTTTTCATTTTAAATTTCTTCTAAGAAATAATTTACAAATCTTAAATTTATTCATATAAAATCAATTACTTTATGTTTCTTTTATTTTTTATTTTTAATTAATCACTAAAAGATAATTAATACATATAATTAATTATAAAATACTTTTTTAATTGAATTATATTATATGAAAAAATACATTAATACTTATATATATCTTACTAATCAAAATATGACATTTCACATATAATGGTACAATGATAATTTTTATATAAAAGTACAAACTCAATGACTCTTTTATAATAGTTATAAGATATGAAAAAATTTATCTATTATAAATTATGGTGTTGTAGTTAATTATATGATGAAAATAAATAAATTTTGTTTAATCAGTAATTATCTAAAACATTAATTATAATTGTAATTTTGTAACATAAATAAAGTGAACCTATCATTTGTACGTGACAAGCTTGAATACTATATGCACTGTGATAGTTAGCGTTTTAGTGTGGTTTCATATTATATTTATTTGTATTTTATTTTATAAAGAAAAATTACATATTTTTATTATTATAATAAAATTAAATTATTGTTAGTCATTTTTTTGTTCATAATTATAAGAAAATTTAATATCTTTATAATCACATAAAAATTAATAGTTAATTTTAACTATAAAATAACTCGTATGGTATTGTTGGGTTCGTCTACTAATTATAGCTTAAATTAACATTATATTTATGTATTTTTTAGGTTTTTATTGTAATTTTTATAAAAAATTTTGTTTAAGTGACGCACGGAGTGTTTAATATAATTATTTAAAAAATATATTTTTAAGTTTATTTATTTGTATAAAATATGCTATAGAATAATACATCTCATCAATGTATGTTTGTATATTTTGATAGACATATATTTAATGATATAATTTTTAATTAAAAAATTAATCAAATATTTTAACAAATTATTTCATTAAATTTAAATAAAAATTTAATTTTATAATAATATAGACTTTAAATATTAAAGGATTAAAATTTTATTTAAATTTAAAAGAAAATAATTTCTTAAAAATTTTGAATAATTTTTTAAGTAAATATTAATTTTCAAATATAAATATATATACAAAATATGCTTTATTTTATTATATTTAATAAAAAATAATACTATTATTGCTCAATATATTTTTTATAAATAAAAGAATTTAAATGATAAAGTTTTCATAAATAAACAAATTTAAAAACATATTTTTCAAACAATACTCATAGGTGATTATCATTCTTGACTCTTCACCCGTTTTTATATTATCACTTCCCACATTAATGCTAATAATTAGTGATATAACGAACGGTATGCTTGTATTTCATATCGGATGGTTAAATACAATTGTGTTAAATGTATTGTATTTATGTCAAGTTTTATAGTATATTTGTATATAATTAATTATAAATATTACAATAAAATATTTTATTATAAATTTATTTAAATGCATATTTAATTATTTTTTTTTATTTTTATATTATATTTTAAAAATAAAAAATCATGATATATAATTTTATAATTAAAAATTTAAATAAATTAAATTAATTGTTTAAAATAAATTAAATCCACACCTTCGTATAATTTTTTTTATAATTATATTATCTTTCTATTAAACGATCTTATTTTATAATTAAATATATGAGAATATAAAAATATATAATAATAATATTTAATATTACACAATAAACATTTCATAAAATCACACATCAAACTAATACGAGCTATAGATACATTATTAATAAAAAAAATGATAAATACATGTAAGATATTGTTTCTTTGTATTACTGTAGTACTTTAATATATTAATTCTTACTCAAAAAGTTTAAGTTAATTATGCTGTTATGAAATAAACTTATTAATGATAATTACTATTTATCGAGTTCTACCAGCTTTGATATGGTCAAACTTAGAGAGGGACCCGCTGAGGTATGTATTTCTCTAGTAACGTGTGGTTTTATAATCACTGATCGAAAATTTGATATTAAAATAATTTATAAATTTATATTTTTAAAATTTTTTGATTTTAAAAGTTTTAGTTGGTATAATTTATTACTCATATTTTAAATGTTTAAGAAATTATGTTTAAAAAAATCCTTAAATTTATATTTTTAGATACATTAATCTTTAAATTTTATTAAAATAAAACATTTTAAAAATTAAAGTATATATTTTTAAAAATTACAATCTAAATATATTAATTTAAAATATAAATTTATTGTCTTTGGTGCCCACTTATCTTATTTTTATTTTTTTAAAATAATTTAGAGAAGGACCGAGGGAAGTGGCCAAGAGGGAGTTTGTGGCCCACATATAACAGAAAAATAATATAGTCGGAACGGAACCGTCGATCTTATTATACTTTTCCTAAAATAATAGCCGGGTAAAAGTAAAGCAAAAATACCGGAAACAATGTCAAAATCGTTATTCAAACAGAAAAACAACTCAGTGATCACACAAAGAAAGGAACGTTTAGAGCGACGAAGCTTTCGACATTAAAGTCGCTGGAGTGCTCCGTATCGTCGCCGGAGTTATTCTATATCTTTCCAGGAAAGTAAGACGGTTGAATCGGGTGTGGTATTCGGATTGGCTTGTCCTTTTTCTCTCGTAGTGGAGCATAAATGGTGAATTCTATGGTGGAGCGAGCTACGAGCGACCAGCTCATTGGTCCTGATTGGGCTATGAACATTGAAATCTGTGACATGCTCAACCATGACCCTGGGTATCTGTTTCATTCTATCCCTTCCCGTTGATCTTATTATTAATTTTTATTTTTTATATATAGGGTGTATGCAATTCGGCTTTGTGAAATGGAGTGCTATATATTAGAAAATATTAGTGGAGATTCTATCATTATTAGTTTGGAGAGGATGCCTTAATTTGATCGAACAGTTTCCTTCTGTTTGGGCGTTTCTATTATTTGATTGTTTTTTAAATTATATTAATTCTATGCATCTTATGGATTTTACAATTGGAAATTTTTGGATTTGAAGAATAGAGTTCTAAGATTTTTCAAACTTCTTTCATCTGGTTTAAATTGTGCACTATGGAACTAATATACTTTTGATTTTGGGTCCAATCGTGTTTTGACATTCTATCTGCTAATGTTTAGTTAAGTATGTATTGGGGATTGGTACACAAACTCATTGATTCCGAGTAGATGGATTGGAATAGTCTAATGCTTCTCATAGCTTGATGATTCTTAACCTCATTTTCTATCAGGCAAGCCAGAGATGTTGTAAGGGGAATAAAGAAGCGTATTGGGAGTAGGAATCGTAAAGTTCAACTTCTTGCTCTTACAGTAAGCTCAACGGAACTTTTACCTGTTAGGTCAATGAATAGGTGCCCTTTTTCTTTGTCATAAATCACCTCTAATGTTGGTTCTAACATGCTTATTTTAGGTTTCATCTTTTTTATTTCTTTGTCAATCTATAAAAGCTAGGTTTCACATCTTATTGACAATAATTTTGGGAAGGAAAAAAATAGATACCTGGTTTATTGCGAATCTTAAAGTAAATCAAATTAGAATGTGTTGTTTAAGTTTATAGTTATATAGTCATTGTTTTGTTCCTTTTGTTTTCTCTATAAGCATGTCTTGTAAGTGCATTCTGAGGAACTGCATCTTCTTCTTGGGGTTTTCTAATTGTTAGATTAATAAGTAGTGTGATTTTTCCTGTATTCCTATGACTTATTTTAGAAGTGAAAGCATCTAATAAGAAATTGAATAAATGATAAATTTTTCATTGAAGTTTTGGCTGATTTAACCATTTCTTAAAATCATAAGTTAAGTGGTCTTCTGGACATTTTCTCGTAAAACTGTAGTTAATTTCCCATTAGTTCTAGATTTAATTGATGTGATTTGATCTCTTGTCATTTTAAGCCTCGTCTTCTAAATGGCTAAATTGGTTATACTTTGGTCAATTGCTATATCCTAGTTGTTGGAGACAATTATAAAGAATTGTGGTGACATTGTTCATATGCATGTAGCAGAGAAAGATGTTCTTCATGAGATGGTGAAAATTGCAAAAAAGAAGGTATATGATTTTGTATAATTTGGTTTGCTATGCTGTACTTCTTATGATGAAACACCTCTTTACTGTACTTATGACATGGATTTAGCCTGACCTCCAAGTCAAAGAGAAGATATTGACCCTGGTTGATACTTGGCAAGAAGCCTTTGGAGGACCAAGGGCTAGATATCCACAATACTATGCTGCCTATCAGGAATTGTTGGTATGTTTACTGTGACTGTGACTGTGCTGAATATCATTATGAAGAAACAAGTAATTTAGTTGATGAAACAAGTAAACTTTTTGACGTTTTGCAAGGATTTATTTGATAATCTGCGTTTCATTTTTGTTCATTCAGCGTGCTGGAGCAGTATTTCCCCAGAGATCTGAGAAAACTGTGCCTGTATTTACACCTCCACAAACCCAGCCATTAGCATCATATCCTCGAAATCTGCGCAATTCTGGTCTTCAACAAGCAGCTGAGCCTTCTGCAGAGTCTGAATTCCCAACATTAAGGTGCACATCTTGCTTCGCTTGTTGCTGTCTCAATTGAGGTTCACCTTTTTTTTATTTTTTTTCCCAGTTAACAACACCTTTTTCTTTCTTAAAAAGTGTTCTACCTGTGGAAATTTCTATGACATGGTTTGATGAATGTATTCAAAATAAACTTTTTTCTCTTTTTCCGTTGCATGGGGGGATATCTTGACAGTTTTACCGTTTTGGATTTCAAGTTTATGAGTAGGAGAAGTGCTTAACTGAGGTTTTGCGTTTTCCATACTTGTATAATTGTCATTGCAAGGCTAGAATATAGATTTGGGATGGCAAACATTTGATGATGCATTTCCCCATTTTCATCCTTAGGTGTATCGTTTTAGATTTGCATTCTGGAACTTTCAATACTTATCGTTAAAGTGTTTGAAGCTTTTTGGATCATTGTAGTCAACATCTCTATCTTCTCCTCCCTTTTCAGATTCATGTGTTTTAGATATTTTACCGGTACCGTTAGTGTGTTTTGAGTTATAAATTTTATCTTCTTCTTTTTTCTCCAGCTTATCAGAAATTCAGAATGCACGCAGTATTATGAATGTTCTTGCAGAAATGCTTAGTGCATTAGATCCAGGGAACAAAGAGGTACTACTCTGGATTTGATCGTGAAAGAGGTCAAATAATGCTTTCTAAAACATTAGTATGTTTTTGTGTTACTAGTATTTTGTGTTTAAGAAAAATTTATGGGTTGCCTCTTTCTTTTTTCCAACTGACTGAATCACTGAATAATGTCTATTTATTATCACTGAAACCAAATAGTTTTTTTCCCACTTGAATCACCATCAAATGTGTGCAAGCCTTTTAGTTTTAACATGTAGTTTCAAGCACTGAAAGTTGAGAAATGAATGTGGGTACTCAGCACTCCAATTTGGTGAAAATTTACAAAAAAATTGAGAAAAATATTTGTGTCCAATACCAGAATACATATCCAAAAATTTAACACTTGGTGGCTTAAAAAAGTCATTATAGTGCTCTTGTATTGCCTTGATTTCCTATATTATTATTTTGTCAAGGTATATCAAATCATCAATTTTTATTTGTGTTGGGTGATTTTTTTTAATAACTTACAGGGGCTTAGGCAAGAGGTTCTTATTGATTTGGTACAACAATGCTCGACATATAAGAAGAGAGTAGTACACCTCGTTAGTTCAACCTCGTAAGGCGACAATCTAATTCCTATAAGTCACTTTATTTTATTAAGATAAAGAATGTTTATTATTATTATTTTGTTTGCAAGAAAAAAACAAGGTTTATTAGGAACCATCATAATAGCTTACATGACTTGATGACTATTCACAGTGGTTGTTAATATACTTAATGACAACATTCGTGTATATTGTGTTGATACATCTTTGTTGTACCGGTGACAATGTTTTATGCTAGGTTTGGTCTCTTATTCACTTAGGCACGTGTTTTTGTTAGTATATATATAATAGAATAGTTTTCATTATAATTATAGGAAATCAATCTAGGCATATGATTGATTCCTAAGCAAACCCTGATTTTCAGGGTGATTTTCAGTTCTATTTTTAGCTTTATTTCCAGCTCTATTTTTCACTTTGTATTAGTGTATTCCAGTTGTATTTTAGTGTATTACAACTGTGTATTTTAGTTATAACATTAGTATATATATTTGATCTGTATCAGAGAATTATAGAGAAGAAAAGAATAAGAAGAATACAACTTTAAGAGAGTTTGTGTTGTGTGAGAAGGCCTTTGGGCCTTGGCCTCTTTTTAGCATCAATTAACAACATCTGTTGATTTTTATCAATTTGGAATTCAATTTTTAACATGGTATCAGAGCTTTAGGTTCAGAAACCTTTGCTATTGGCCTCTCTCTCACTGTATCTCTTCGCAGGAAACCATTTTTTTAATCAAAAAGTGGTTTTTTGTTTTTCTCAGATTAGTTTTTGCTACTTTAATTCTCATTATTTGAGGTTGATTGATATGTGAGAACTAACAATGGCAACAGACAAAAAAAATATTGAGAATTTTGAGCTCATTGCTGCAGTATTGAAGTTAGATTTCACTGCTGTTGAGGGTGTTCATGAAGCGGTTTCAGGAATGAAACATCTGCAACCTTGTACAGAAGGTCAACAATTTTCTGGATTCCACCAAAACCATCTGAACCAGAAGCTGATTCTTCCCAGCCAGCTGTTGCATTTACTCATCCTCAGACAACCTCACAGATGCCAAACCTTGCTTCTTTCCCATCAATGTATTGGCAAGAATTCTATGGGTCTTTGCCTTCTGATTTTGGTGACAATAATTTATATTACTTTAATTTTCTCCTTCAATGGACTTTTTGAGTATATCCTAAAAAAGTTTGCCAATGAAATTCCAAGTAATGTCAAAATGGACCTTTCGTTCAACAATCTATCAGGACCAATTCCAGAATCTCAAATTTTCCTAACTCAAGAAACCAAGTATTTTTTTAGGAATCGTAATTTGTGTGGTGAACCAACCAAAAACCCTCAAATGGGTTTCAACACCAGCAATTTCCTTATGGCTACCTTTGCCAAATCCACAGAATTCTTCAAGTCAAATACATTCACACTTTCCTAGTGGTCAACCCTCACAATTTCCTTTCTATGAGATGAATCCCATGTTTGAGGGGTCTTGTTTTTGCCTTTGGACCATATAAGGAATCATCTTCAAATAGTCATCATCATACATTATCTCAGAAGTGCAATAAATCAACTTCCATACCAGAATGGCATTGCTGCCAAGAAGAGTGTTCTTCTCCTTTTCAGAAGGAATCACCAACGTTTAATTCTACATCTCCAGTTGCTCTTTCTGTTTGTAGCCGAAGTCGTCGTTCATCTAAAAACGACCGACTATCGTGCATATACGTTCGTCTCTACTCAGATCAACCACCAGACTCGAACAACTATCAACCTCAATCTCGCGTGACTTCAATCTCAGTATTGCGAGACTTCAGTCATCAGTCTCACGAAACCCAAGCACCCAGTCGCCAGCATCTTCCACTTCGTCGCTTAGCCGTTGTCCTCCAGACGGCGTTGCTCTCCAGTCGGCGCATCAGATCCAAACTCAAACAAGAAAGATAGAAAACGATGAACGAAACGTTTATGTCCAGTTCGTAGGGTGATATCACCTCCATATGATCGTCGCAACTATTCAAGAAGTTTCAACCCAGTAATCACATTTCAACCCATCGGCCCAATCTATCCAGTTCAGCCCAATAGGCCCAGTAACCATTCAACATCCCTGTTTAGTCTTGCGTTCAATTTTGGTTATGCTTATGCGTATAATAATGTTACTTCCTCATCAAATTGGCCATAAAAAGATCAAACATCAACGCAGTAACTTCCATTTTCTGTATTTGGTAAAGCAACAAACTTTTCCATTTCAAGAAAATAATCCATGAGAATGATTCCCATTCTAAAGATGAAGTGATGTGACTAGAAGACGTCCCTGAATCTAATTGGCCTTTATGACATTCATTTATCTCAATGTTACCTGTTTGGTCTATATCAGATTCAACAGGATATAGTCACTCTCCGAGCTGTAGGAAATTGAACTGCAAGCTCCACTCAGTTTCAATGGCCATTATCCGAGCTGCAGGAAATTCAACTACAAACTCCACTCAATTTCAATGGCCACTCTCCGAGCTGCAGGAAATTCAACTGCAAGTTCCACTCAATTTCAATGGCCACCTTCCGAGCAGTAGGAAATTCAACTGCATTGCTCTCTACTCAGATTCAACCACCACCCTCTGAGCTGCAGGAGATTCAACTACATTGCTCCACTCATATTTGGTGGTTAAATCTATATCATCATCCTAGTCTTCAGTCTACTTAGCAACAGGATCAATAATCCTTTTTGGGATGTCATCATATACTTCCTCATCATCCCAATCTTCAGGCTACTTAGCAACAAGATTAGTAATTCTTAATTCAACGAGTAAATGGTTCTAGTCCATTATGATCAAATCAAACATGAAGAAATTGAAGGCAATATGATCTCCCTCAACTATGTTCCATCTAGACAATAACTAGTAGATATCTTAACCAAAACTTTATTTTTGAAGTTTTATATATTTTACAGAAAAATTACTTCATTTTATTTCTTAATATCAAATCCCTTTATATATACATTTGTTATGCCTAATCCACTGCTGGAAGTTATTAGTATACAACTGTAAATCATCATAAAAATCAGGAAACTAACATCCTAAAAACAGGGGTTGGTTTCATCCTGAAAATCAGAAAACTGTCCTCCTAAAATCAGGGGTTGGTTCCAGCCTGAAAATCAGGAAACTGACCATACTTCTAGGTTGATTTTCTACACTCTCCCTCAAGCTAGGCAATATATATTTTCTAAACCAAGTGCTACATTTAACTCTGTGAAATTAGGTCGAAACAAAGTTTTGGTTAAGATATCTGCTACTTGTTGCCTAGATGGAACATAGTTAAGGGAGATCATTTTGCCTTCAATTTTCTCACTGATGAAGTGTTTATCAATTTCCACATGTTTAGTTCGATCATGGTGGATTGGAATTTTGGCAATTGCAATTGCTGACTGGTTGTTACACATGATTCTAATAGATTCTGAATGTTCAACCTTGAGTTCGTATAGCAGTCATTTTAGCCAAATTCCTTCGCAGATGCCCAAAGCCAATGCACGGAACTCAGCCTCGGCACTACTACGTGCTACCACTGCTTGCTTTTTGCTACACCATGTCACCAAATTTCCCCAAATAAATGAGCAATATCCAGATGTGGATTTTCGGTCACTAGGAGATCCCGCCCAATCAGCGTCAGTATAAATTTCCAATCTCCTATTAATTGTTTTCTTGAACATGAGCCCCTTTCCAGGATCCTTCTTCAAGTATCTTAGAATACGATTTACTACCTCCAAGTGATCTACTGATGGGTTGCCAAGAAACTGACTAACAACACTAATTGAAAAACTTATATCTGGATGTGTATGGGTCAAATAAATTAACTTACCTACCAAACGTTGATATTGCCTCTTGTCAGTTGCCAATTCATCAGTTCGAGCAAGTGATCTACTGATGGGTTGCCAAGAAACTGACTAACAACACTAATTGAAAAACTTATATCTGGATGTGTATGGGTCAAATAAATTAACTTACCTACCAAACGTTGATATTGCCTCTTGTCAGTTGCCAATTCATCAGTTCGAGGCATTAGTTTGATGTTAGGATCCATGGGTGTTTCAATAGGCTTACACTCACTTATGCCAGTCTCACGCAAGAGATCTAGAACATATTTGCGTTGAGAAACTGAGATTCCTTTAGTACTACGTGCCACCTCCATCCCTAAGAAATATTTCAAATATCCCAAGTCTTTAATCTCGAATTCCTTGGATAATAGCATCTTAAGTCTCTTTATTTCTCCTACATGATTTCCTATAAGAACTATATCATTAACATATACAATCAAAGTTGTAATCTCCCATCTGCGAAGTGTTTGACAAATAAAGTGTGGTCTGCATGTGTCTGAGAGTATCCATCTTGTTTGAGGACCTTGGTGAATTTTTCGAACCATGCTCTAGGTGACTGTTTAAGTCCAGATAGTGCCTTTCTCAACTTGCATACCTTCCCTTGTGTATCTTTAGTCTCAAAGCCAGGAGTCACATCCATGTAAACTTTTTTGATCAAATCTCCATTTAAGAATGCGTTCTTGACATTAAGTTGAAGCAGTGGCCAATCCTCATTAACTGCAATAGACAGCAAAACACAAACTTTGTTAAGTTTTGCTACAGGAGCAAAAGCCTCTTAATAATCAATTCCATATGATTGTGTAAACCCTTTAGTCACTAGTCGAGTTTTATATCTGTCGATATTTCCATCTGCCTTCTGTTTAACTGAGAATATCCATATACAACCCACTGTCCTCTTTCCATGTGGTAGCTTTGTTAACATCCATGTACCATTCTTTTCAAGTGCAGTGTATTCTTCTAAGGTTGCCTTGCGCCATTCAGGAACTTTTAGAGGCTCGTTGACAGAATTAGGAATCTTGATATTGTCTAGGGATGTCACAAATGCCTGAAATTTTGGGGACAAATTTGCGTAAGAAATGTAACTTCGAAGGGGATGTTGAGTGCATGATCGAACACCTTTTCTCTGCGCAATAGGAAGATCAAACTCAGGGTCAAAACCTAGTGTTGGACTAGATTCTGCTTCATCTTGTAATCTCTCAAATTCAGTCTGGCGCGGGAGAGATTCTTGGTTTTGCTGATTTTGTGTGGGCAAGTCAAAGTTTCTCTTTCTTCCATAGATTTGTATGGCATCATTAGGAAGGAGAAGATGTCTAAGATAGACAATGGGAGATTGATTAAGTTTGGAAGGAGAATCTGAAATGGGAACCAAGTTGGAAGAGGACAAAGTAGTGGAAGATAACTGAGATGGTAGGTTTGGTTCAATGAGCGATGACCAATCCCAATTCTGTAATTCATTTGTGTGATTCTCTCCCTGAATTGCAGAATTAGAATAGAATGGAGTTTCCTCAAAGAAAGTAACGTCCATGAAATTGTAAAACTTATGGGTGATGGGAGAGAAACATTTGTAACCTTTTTGATTGACTGAGTAGCTAAGGAAGATGCATTTAAGGGAATGAGGATCAAGTTTATCACGATATTGTGAATGAATATGGACAAAAACAGTGCAACCAAAAATCTTGAAAGGAATTTGTGACACAAGTTGTGAGGTAGAATATTGATCCTGAAACACTTGTAAAGGTGAGTGAAATTTGAGAACTCGAGAAGGCATTCGATTGATCAAGTGTGTTGCAGTAAGAATGGCTTCAGCCCAAAATTGTTTAGGAACACTGGTTTGAAAGAGTAAAGTTCGGGCAACCTCAAGTATATGACGATTCTTACGTTCAGCTACACCGTTTTGTTGTGGTGTGTCAATGCATGAGCTTTGTTGGACAATACCATGTGATTTGAAATACCAACTAAGATCGGAATTAAAGAAATCCTTAGCATTATCAGTTTTTAGGATTTGAATATGGGCATTAAACTGAGTTTGGATCATGACATGAAAAAGTGGAAATATGTGCTTGGTTTTAGATTTGTCTTTCATAAGAAACGTCCAACACAATCGAGTATGATCATCAACTAATAGTAAAAACCATCTAGCACCAGTAATACTGGGAATGCAATATGGTCCTCAAATGTCACTGTGAATGAGAGAAAAATGGTGACTTGGTTTGTGCGTGCGTGGGGAAAAAGTATTTCGAGTATGTTTTGCCAATTGAAAAACTTCACAACGAAATAAATTTGGATTTATATTAATGAATAAGGATGGAAACAAACGTTTCAAGTACAGAAAATTTGGATGACCTAGGCGAAAGTGCCACCGCATGATTTCACTTTCTTTATTAGTACGACTATTAGACATAAGATTATGACTCAATTGGCACTGATGACTAACAGAATGGATTGAAAGAGTGTTGACGTCAAGAACATAGAGGCTCGCACGAAAATCAGCACTTTCAATCATCTTCCCTGAGCTCAAGTCCTGAAAAACACAAGATTTAGCTAAGAATTTAGTTTCACAGTTAAGGTCATGATTAAGTCTACTAACTGATATGAGATTGCAGTCAAAATCAGGCACAAATAACACAGATTTAAGGGTGAGGTTTTTCGAGAAACATATAGTTCATGTTCCGACCATTGTGGTTCGAGTACTGTTGGCCACACGCACTGTTTGAAGTCTGTTACAAGGTAAGTAGGTTGTGAAAAGTGATTGATCACCTGTTATGTGATTGGAAGCACTTGAGTCTACTATCCAAGATGAAGAGGGAAATTTGGCTGCATGCATTGCTGAATTACTGGAGCTATGAGTGAGATTAATGTTTGACTTTTGTATAAGTTATTGGAGGAGATCCAACTGATCCTTAGTGAATGGGACATGATTATCAGTTAGAGATATATCAGTAATTGCAGCATTTTCCTTTGCCTCCCAGTCTCGATTTGTTTTCCAGTCAGTAGGCTTTCCATGTAATTTCCAACAGATCTCCTTAAAATGCCCATGCTTTCTACAATAGTCATACCATGTGCGACCTTTCCTTATTCGATTAGTGTTGGTATGTTGAGTATTGCTTCGTGCAACACATGCACCAAAATCTGGTGAATTGCTTTTGACTGCTGCAAAAGTTGAGACTTCAGGAATCGTGGAAGGATTTGATTGTCCCAGCATGACACATTTTCGGCTTTCCTCTCTGCGCACCTCAGAGAATGCCTCTCGTAGACTTGGTAATGGTTTTGTTCCAAGAATTCTACCCCTTACTTCATCAAGGGATTTATCGAGTCCCATCAAGAATTTGAAGACACGCTTAGTCTCCACAATTTTTCTGAAATATGCACGATTTTCTGGACATTTTCATTCATGTATCTCAATCAATCCAGCTGTTGCCAATGACGAGTAAGAGTTGTGAAATAAATAGTCACAGAGTTGTTACATTGGCGCAGGTCTTGGAGGGAACTCTCTACATAGAAGAGCTCGGAAGTGTTCTCACTACTGGAGAACGTTTCTCGTGCAGCTTCCCATATTTCTTTTGCTATAGTGTACAACAAGAAATTTTCTCCTATTTCGGTTATCATAGAACTGATTAACCAGGACATAATCAGATTGTTTTCTGCTTTCCAGATTCTGAAATCAGCAATATTGGGATCGGGTTTTGGGATATTTCCAGTGAGATATTCATCCTTGCTTCGCCCACTTATGAACATCATCGTTGATTGAGACCATTGAAGATAGTTTTGGCCATTAAGTTTGTGTGTGATGATAGGGGCGAGATTATTATCTGTGTTGCCTGATGTTAATCGAGGAGCAGTGGGAATATTAAAAGAGAGATTAGATGCAGAGGAATGTTCTTCCATGGTGAGCTGTTATTTGGAAATAAAAGAGATAGATTAGAACAGTTGTCTTTCTGCCCAGAGCTCTGATACAATGAAGTTTTATATATTTTACAAAAAAATTACTTCATTTTATTTCTTAATATTAGATCCCTTTATATATACATTTGTTATGCCTAATCCACTGCTGGAAATTATTATACAGCTATAAATCATCCTAAAAACCAGGAAATTAACATTCTAAAAACAGGGGTTGGTTCCACCCTGAAAATCAGGAAACTGACCATATTCTTAGGTTGGTTTCCTACAGTTTCTGAAAGTTAAGTGTAGTACTTGGTTTGAAAAACATATATCGCCTAGCTTGAGGGGAGTGTAGGAAATCAATCTAGACATATGATTGATTCCTAAGCAAACTCTGATTTTTAGGAGGAAGTTTCCTGATTTTCAGGGTGACTTCCAGCTCTATTTTCAGTTTTATTTTCAGTTGTATTTTAGTGTATTACAACTATGTATTTTAGTTATAACATTAGTATAAATATATGATCTGTATCAGAGAATTATAGAGAAGTAAGGAATAAGAAGAATACAACTTTAAGAGAGTTTGTTTTGTGTGGAAAGACCTTTGAGTCTTGGCCTCTTTTCAGCATCAATTAACAATATTTGCTGATTTTTATCAATCTGGAATTCAATTTTCAACAATAATGGATATGGTTAAATCTTTAGTCTTGGGTGTTAAAATTTCTTCCTTGCATTATGTGTTTGTAAGTCTGAAAGGTAAGAAAATGTGATCATTATATTTTACAATGGTATGGCTTAATCTTTGCGAGTGTGTGTGTGAAGTGATTGTATTTTCATTTGACTTTAGTTATTGAAATGGCACTTTGTGTGTTCTTTCAGGGATGAATCACTCTTGTGTCAAGGACTGGCATTAAATGATGATTTGCATCGTGTACTGGCCAAGCATGAAGCTCTTGCATCGGGAGCAGCTCCAACGATGGAAAAATCCAAGCTTCAATCTGCTGGAAAACTTGTGGATGTTGATGGTCTTCTAATAGAAACCGGAAATAGCAGCGAACAGCCTAATGGGAGGTAAACAGTTTTTGAAAGGTTCACTTCACTGCAGAGCTTAGAGTTTAAATCCATTAAAATTTTGTTCGACTATAAGTGATACAACGATGAATATGCTGTGAATATATTCAACTGTGAAACCTATAATTATTCTCTTCTCGTGACCTTTAAAACCTCTCAATCTGTTTTCGTCACGTCATTTGTGAACCTGCCTGGTGTTTTCATTTTTTTTTGGGTGCTCACTATTGAGGAATCTCTGTTAACGATTCCAATAAACGAATTTATGAAGGTAGTCAAAGTATAAACGATAAAGTTTTTGCTTGGGCCCAAGACCACACTCTGTTGGATCCTTTTGACAATACTTGGAGGCATGATGTACCCTGTCCTTTCTTTGTTGCAAGGGCTCAGTATGATTCAGGTTCTTGGGCTTTGAAGACTTCTGTGATTAGATTATTTCTTGATGAGATTGGGCTAATTTTCCATGAAGAATGATTCAACTTGATACTTCCATTTATTTATTGTACGATATAATATTGCACTTTACAACATTATGTGTTTCATAATGAGTTTGAATTCAGTGTGCCTGAAGTCTCTGGAATATTTTGCAGTTCTGCTACAAGTGCCACTGGAGGGGCTAATCCACTGAATCAGTTATTGCTTTCTGCTCCGGAAACAAATGGTTCAGCTATTTCAGCAAATGTTGATCCTAAGATGGACCTTCTCAGTGGAGATTATTTTAGCTCGCCAAAGGCAGATAACTCATTGGCGCTTGTTCCTGTTGGAGGACAACAGCCAACCAGTCCTGTATCTCAGCAAAATGCTCTTGTACTCTTTGACATGTTTTCAGATGGTAACAATGCCCCAAATTCTATA
The DNA here is from genome assembly GCA_033030585.1 of Hippophae rhamnoides. Lineage (NCBI taxonomy): Eukaryota > Viridiplantae > Streptophyta > Magnoliopsida > Rosales > Elaeagnaceae > Hippophae > Hippophae rhamnoides. The sequence goes on from CM065429.1 coordinate 74,348,396, forward strand.
AATACTCAGCCTACTAATTTGCCTGGACAAATCAATCCTTCAAATCCCCCTCAAGCCCAATGGCCACAGAATTTTCAATCTCTACAGAATGGATTTTATCCAAATGGAAGTGTCCAAAACATGGGAGCACCCCAGTATGAGCAGTCAATTTACAAACAAGGGACTGTAACTGCCTGGAACGATCCGATGATACAGCAGCAGGAGCTACAACTACAGAAGCTACAGCTACAGCTACAGAAGCCACCTTCACTAGTCTATGGTGTACTCTCAATTTAATATATGCCTTTATTTGTGAATTTAAGCTGCACTCATAATCATAACCTGGCACATTTGCGGTTGCATTTATGTTCCAATGGAAATCACAGCTTGGCACATCACCTTAGTTTCAAGTCTTTTTAATCCATCTTATAGGAGCATCCTTAAAAGAAGTAACTAATGCCAATTAGTTGCCACATTATGATTGTTCATTAGAACACAGCATTTGCAGTGTCGTTAGTGTCTCACATGGTTTTGCACAGGTGATCAAAGTGGTGGGTCATTTCCACCACCACCATGGGAAGCTTATTCAGTAGATGATGGTAGCCCAGTTGCAAATGCTCAATACCCTCATTCATTGCAACTCACTCAGGTAGTTGTCACACATGGGTTCGGTGCTTCACATCCACAGGGACTTCAATCTATGGATAAAGACCAGGTGGTAGGAATGTATATCCAGCCAATTACAAGCAGTCATTTATCAGCAATCAATAGCCAGTTGGGTATGTATCCTCAGCCAATCCATGGAAGGCAACTTATCGGTGTGCTTCAACAACATCCCATGCAAGTGGGGGCTGTGGCACCAATGTACCCCCATCAAATGTATGGTAATCAGATGGCAAGTTATGGCTATGGTCAGCAACAAGGGGCTCAATATGTTGAGCAGAGTATGTATGGTCTATCTGTTGGAGATGATAATGCTGTGAAGAATTCCTACCAGGTTTCCCCTTCATCTTATCTGCCGCCTATGAAGCCTTCAAAGCCTGAGGATAAACTATTTGGGGACCTTGTTGACCTGGCCAAGTTCAAGCCTGGAAAACCTGGCAGAACTGGTAGCATGTGAAGGTTTTACTATTTATTCCGCACTTTTTTCCCCCTTCTTCTTAGGCCGATCTTTGGTGATTCTTTTAAATATATTTATTCTTCACTTTGGGTCGATATTTGCATTTTGCTTCTCTAGCATTTGTACATTCCTTGTGGAGAAAACCTGAAAGTGGGGGACCTTTCATTGGACTATATTTATTTTTCTTATTCGAATAGTTGGACATTTGATTTCTTTGTTTCCGTTCGCTCACTCTGATTATTCTCCTTCAACCAAATTTAATTTTTTATGGTTTGAGAATTTTAAAATTTGAATGAAAATGAAACCTCGAATAACAATATCAAACTTCAACATGGTTCGGTTTAAACTCCCAGTTATGGAACTCTGTCTAGTAGGAAAAAAAATGAAAGAAAATTGTACCAGTAAAGTGTGGGTGGCAAAATAGGCTGCACTCGATAGGTAAATCGTCCTGTACGATTTGAATTAGATATTTTTATTAAGAAGAAAAGCCACATTAGTATTTATTTTTTTTATTTTTGGGAAAGAAAGAAGCTTCATTAATTACAGAAATTTAAACCATAAACCAAAGTTTAAAAAAATCAATTTGTAGCTTCTTTAAGTAAGTTTCAAAACCAATAAAACATACTTAGTTAAATTATGAGTAAAAACTGTTCGTTATACATGGACAATAATTACAAGAAAATCGTAGAATTTTATAATGTTAATTAAAAGTCACATTAGTATAAGTTATATAAAGCTATAATGTTAAATACAATAAATAAAAACAAAAATAAAGGATAAGAAAATGAAGACACATGGGAAGAAAGAAAGCTATATATTAATTATAGAAATAAAAATAAGGGATTTTTCTTTTCGTCATTGTTAGTTCGCCAAGCTGAGCTGACACAGATTTTCTGATAAGCCAATGGGCCATATCATCCCGTATTTGCCCATAATTGGTGGGACCCCAAGGGACTGTGACTCTGCGAGTGCGCGTTTTGCAAACATTACCTAATAAATCCCACACCGAAGGTCTGTGCACATACAACCAAAGTTCTTATCGTTTGTGTTTCGCTTGACATTTTGCATTTAGAAGGTACTTTTCAAATTAATATGTTATATTGTTTTCTTTTTTTAATCTATTTATATTATGATTTGATCTTGAACTCTTACATCTAAAAATTGGGCTTAGAAATTGTTTTTCTTTGGATAAAATATTTGATTTCCTTTCATTTCTTTTCTTTTATTACCTTATTTTTTCCCCTCTAGTTTGGATCTTAGATTTTAATTAGGAAAGAAAATAAAATGGTATGGAAAATGATTTTTTTCATGTTTGGTGTTGGTATTTATAAGGGAAAGAAAACGCTGGGAAAATAGTTGAGGAAACAATAGAGTAAAATTCCCTTCCCTTTCCCCACCAAAAACTGCAGAAAATAAAAAATTCCCTCCCTCGGCCGTCCAACTCTTTCCCTCTCATTGGTTCGATCTCTCACTGGCAATCATTGCTCAACCAATGATCGATCCATCAACTTTTGGCAGTAATCAGTTGTTTGCATCCAAACAGAACGTGGATGGTCTCATGTATATATATACTTATATTGTAAATACTAAATATACATGCGTAGACTACATGCTCGATAAAATGCTAAATAGAGCTCACATGAATCGTCAGAATTTGCTATGCATTGGCTGCTTAAAGATTCATTTTCTGTATTTTTTTATGGAAACCAAACACAAGAAAATCTTTGAACTTTTTTGCCTCTCCCTATCATTTTTCTCAGCATTTTCTTTTCTTGCAAAATCAAACATCCAAACATAGCTTAGGTCTTCCAATTTTTGTTTCTCGGCTTATATTAAATTATCCGTTTATATTATTTGTTTTTCTTTCATTTTCCTTTCCTTTATCTTGTTGGCAGCTGAAAAATCAAAGGGAGATCAACTATTAGGGCACGTTTTTCTTTTTTTGCTTCAGATAGACAAACCTATTATAAACTCATATAGTCTTGGATATGAATTTATGGGAGTTATGTTTGTGAAATTGGATCAAAGTTCATTTAAAGTATTAAGCATGACTATTTCATCTATTTAGCAACCCATTTGACTAATTATATTATTTTTACATTTTGCAGTTGGTTTGTATAAAAATTGACTCTAGGTTAACAGAATTAACTATCATTAGCATCCAACCATAATGAAGGTTAGCTATAAATATTATTTGATTAGTTATCTTCTGGAGACTCCTTATGATGGTGGTGTAGTTCAGCTTGTTTTACTGTTCCTGAGCAATATCCGCTACAACCTCCAGAAGTTAGGTTCTTGACAAAAAATTTCCATCCAAATGTGCATTTTAAGGTACATATGTTCTATGTTTAATATGTTTGTTTTTGGTTCATTTTCACCTCATTTAGTGCATTTTAAAAATATGAAGGTGATATGGAGAAATTTATTTGTCCATTGTACTTATGAATAATGATTGAGATGTGTTCATGTACTATTGTGGTGGCATACTAAAATTAAACCGGTAATTTTCTCGGAAAGTGGAAGACTTGGAAAAAGTAGCTAGGCGATTATGGCTATATGCTCGTTTGGCGGGGTGAGCATCGGTTCGAAACCGTAAATTTTAGGTCAATTTGAATTTGATTCGATCCGAAGCAAATTATGAATTATTCAATCTGAATCCGAAGCAAATTATGAATTATTCAATCCGAATCCGATCCGCTATACATGCCAATCCGAACAAATCCGAATCAGCCAATTTTAAGTCAATTTGAATCCGAATTCGATCTAATCCAAAAATTATTCAAACCGAATCCGCTTTAAATGTCAATCTGATCAGATAGGGTCAAAATTTTAATTTAAATCTATTAAAAAAATTACATAAATAAGAAAATTATGAAATATCAATCCGATCCGAACCGCTAAATGTAAATTAAATATCAATTACATAAATTAACTTCACTCTCCAAACATTAATAACAACAAGAACTCTTTTTGATAATCATTCAAGGTTTAAGTCACCAATACCATAAAGAACATCTGCATATTGAAAAATTAAAAATATACATAAATAATGAGCTAATAAACATAATAATATATATTTGATAACAAATAAATCTATATATATTTGAAAGTTTTATGCAATATACCTGATTCTAGAGCTTTAATTTCATCAAGTGACTCTTGGATATTAATGATTGGAGATGAACGAATCCAATTTTGAGTGCAAATCAAAGATTGTACAGTTTTAGAAGATAAGGAACTCGTGTATGGATTAATTGTACGACCATCAGTAGAGAGTGCAGATTCAGATGGTACAGTAGATATCGGTATGGCCAATACATCTCGAGCTATCAAATACAAAATCTTAAATCTTGAGGAATGAACATTCCACCAACTTAAAAGATCAAATTTCTCATCATCCATATCAACCAATGCTTCTTGTAAGTATTTTTCCACCTTAGATTTGTTTTCCATAGTATGAACTTCTTTTAAATGCTTTCTCTTACGAGAAGCATAAAGTTGGAATGCATCTGCTTCTAAACCAAAACCTTTTGTACCAATTTCTAAAGGTAGAGAAGATTCTTCTGTGTTTGAAGGAAAATAAGCTTTACCATACTCCTCGTACATATCTTTCAAAGTTTTTTTTACCCTTTTTGAACTCATTGATGCCTCAATCTCATCCCCATTACACAATTCTAGCAAACTTAGATGTAAAGAACACTCTTTATAGCTAGGATCAAGTAAAACAGATACAAATAACATCATATTCATTTTATATATTCCTTCCCAATATTTGTCAAATTTTATCTTCATATCACTAATCATCTTCATCATAATGTAATCCTCACATTTACTCCACATATCAAGTTGATCATGAATAAAACAAATACTATCCAAGAAAAAATTAGAAGTCACATATAAAGATCCAGAAAACATTAATGCTGCTTCATAAAAAACTTTCAAAAATTGGACAAGATATCTAGCATTATCTCAATCCATTATAGTTGGAGCTTGTTTAATTTCACCTCGACAAAACTCTTGATAGTACCCCAAATCAGTGATCTCTAACCTTTCAAATGTTTTTTGAAAATAAATTGCAGAATCTAACATCAAATAAGTTGAATTCCACCTTGTTGTAACATCTAAAAAAACGAGTTTTTGAGTAAAGAGTTTTTCCATTTCAGCAGTACTCTTAAATTTTTGCAGTTTAATTGGTGATCTTTTCACGTATCTTACAACAGCACGAATCCTATTTATTGATATGTTATACTCTTTCAAACCCTGCTCAATAATTAAATTCAGAATATGTGCACCACATTGCATGTGCAAGTGTTTCGATTCTAAAATTACATTACCCTAACTATTAACACATTTTTTCAAATATGTGCAATATCATTAGAACTTGTATTATCAACTATAATACATAATATCCTATCAATGCCCCAATCTAACAAACATGCTTCAATCGCTCTACCAAGTGTATCACCTTTATGATTTGGAACTTGACAAAAGTTCAAGATTCTCTTTTGTAAATTCCAATCATTATCAACAAAATGAGCAGTTAAATACATATAACATAAATTTTGACAAGATGTCCATGTATTAGTGGTAAGATATATTCTTTTACTAGTTCTATTCAACAACTCTTTCAATTTTACTCTTTCAGTAACGTATAAATTCAAGCAATCTCTTGCAATAGTCCACCGAGAAAGGATTTTAAACAAAAGTTGTAGCTCTATGATAATAAATGACAATTCATCTTTTATTATCATCCTTACCAATTTTTCTCTACATCTTTCAGCATTAAAACTGTGAGGTACAAGACTTCCTTCCTTATGGAAAGCTAAATTTTTTTGTTTCTTAAGAACTCTACCGGGAAACTTATCACATCCAATGACAATGTGTGCAAGCAAATTTGACATGTCAGATTTATTTGACACATACTTATATTATTTCTTACAATATTTGCATATATCTTTGCGATGTTACCATACCCTTTCTATAGTAAAATGAACCCATACTTCACTACTAGATCTAGAGGAAACTTTTTTATCTTCTTTAGAAGCAATGCATAGGTCAGGAATTGGACTACTTACAAAATCTTCTTCTTGAATTGGTTGTGTTGCACTTTCATCTTTATTTACTTCTTCAATCACATAAAGTGTATCATTATCTTTATCTAAAGCCATCTGTATAGTTGTAGAAAAAAATATTAGACATTTGCAATAAATAATTGTAAAAATGTGCACATAGACGTGGGGTGATATTGGACATGTTTGCTTATGTGATTTAAAATATGTATTGAACATTTATATATAATATAACTAAAAATTTAATAATACGAATGAAATGTTCAATTAACATGCACCATTTATAAAACAATGTTTTATGATATTGGTTTTTATAATTATGTAAATAACTATGATGTACTACAATGTTGACATTTGTTCCACCAAGTTATGATAGACCTCAATATTTTAAAAGTAGCTTAAAAAATTTTGTAACTCAATTAAAGCATGAAAAACTCTGGACAAACCGCCTTTGGCAGTTTGGCATGCTTAGATATCAAAAAGTTACATGGAATCATAAAAAACTCGTCCAAAATAGACCTCCCAACATAAAGTTACGACCGTTCAAAGTTTTCTTATAATGTCATCCAATTTTTGTTCTACAATACAATCACATTTTCACTTAGACTCGTAATTTCATTTCATAGCTCTTGAAAATTATTATAAGAAAACAGTAAATCACACGCTATGTTCTAGATATTTTATTGCTTCACACATCCATTTGAAACAAAAGTAATAACCATCAATATTAGCCAAAACAGAGCATTTGAATATTAGATCTTAAATCAAAATTCAGAAAAAGAAAAAAGTTCATACAAATATAACCTTTTGTGCAGGATGAGCAACAACACCGAGCAGCGAGCAACAACACCGAGCGAGCAGAGAAGCACTATTGAAAGTTTGAAACCAACAATGGAGGCAGAGAGGCAGAGAGAGATGGAGGCAGTTGGAAAAATATATTAAGTTTTGTGTTAAAAATAAGAGATACGACTGCTGGTTTAATAGGTTAGGTTAGTTAATTAAGTTTATTAATTATTATATATATTTTTTTAAATAATATATTAAATATATCGGATCATATTAAATTATACGGATTTGAATATTTCTAATCCGAATCCTAATTCGAATCCGAATGGATTGATAAAATTTAATCCGAATTCGATCCGACTTTGGATCGAAACCACTCCATTTTATCGAATTTTATAGATTTTTCGAATTGATCAGATTTTGCTCACCCCTATATTTGGGTGTGCTTCTCTTAGAAATAGTTTTATTTAAAGTGGTTTCAAAGAAAGGCCTAAAAACATTGAGGAGGGGAAATAAAGACCTCCACAAATTTGAGAATCATTCTTATAGATTGTTTTTTTACTCTCTCCCCTTGTATCGATTCTTTTCTCAAATTCAATAAGATATAATTACAAAAATATTCTTTATTTTAATATTTTTTTATTTTTCATTATTACTTTTAAAAGAATATTTAAATAAATTAATATTTTTATTCTGATTCTTTACTATTATTAGTAAACACAAAGTAAAAGAATGAATTTTACTCACTTTTCTCTTCATTTTGATTCATGTTTATTTCTATTCTAATTGATTCCTGTTATGAATTAGTAAACACACCCTTAGGTGTTTTAATATAAAATTATACAAAGAGTTTTCAGTGGTATTTTTGTAATTATTTAAAGAAGTGAAGTAGAGGAGCATCATTTACTGCTAGTTTTGAATTCCCCAATTTGAATCCTCACTCCGTAAAATATTAAAAAAGGTGTATCACTTCTCCTAAAAGTATTGATAATGCTTCTCATAAGAATTTTAAGCACTTCACTTAAATGTGTCGTGGCTTTTTAACGAAATGAAAAGTAGTTCCATGAACAAGTTCTCCTGACATAAATTTTCAATGTCATTACCTTTTAGTGTTGTAGGCATGTTGTTTATATTATAATGCATAATTTGACTTTTTTTTTTACAATCAACATTTGGATTTGAGTTATGGATGTCAGAACAATTTGCAAGTTAAAGACTTGCAATGCGGCTTCAAGAGGCATATTTTGATAAAATCCTTTTAATTGTTCTGCTTTAGACAGGCGAGATTTGCCTTGATATCTTGAAGAATGCATGGAGCCCGGCATGGACAATCCAATCTGTTTGTAGGGCTATTATTGCTTTAATGGCTCATCCAGAACCAGATAGCCCTCTCAATTGTGACTCAGGTAATAAATGCTAGAAAGTACACATTCTACTTAAAACCATTTTATTCTCATCTCTTTCTCTCTGTTGGAATCATTTGGGTCATTTGCATGAGGCAAAAAAGTTGTTGAAAGTAGGATTTAGTTAATTATTAAACAATGTTACCGGAATAATCCTCTAAACTTTTATTTCTTCAGACTTATGTTGTGCATTTGTGCTTCTTACTTGCCCAGAAATGCATCCAAGGTCCTTTAATCATGTCTCTTTCATAACATTTTAATCATTTTGTTATTTTTTGTAATAATTTAGTCTTATTGTTATCAAAAAGTGAAAAACAGACAATCGATAGAATTTTATGACTTTTTATTTTTTAAATCAATTTTGTAGTCATTGTTGTTTATTGTTAAAGACAATTTATGAAATTGATATCACAATAATAATTGAAAAAAATGAGAAAAAATAAAAATAAAATGAAAAAGTTGGTTATTTGTACTGGTATTCGAAACAAAAGATTAAATTGTTACAAAAATAACAAAGAGATTAAACTTAATGTTAGGATATATTCATAGGTTCCGTATTTTACCGGTGGAAGGTATTTGGACTCTATCTCCAATCTAAGATACGTTAACAAGTTCCTTTCGCCTTCTACAAGCCTCGAACTTGGGACCTAATCGCGCCTCAGTTGGTACCAACTTTTATGAACCTGATGTACTTAAGGACCAGGTTCAAAGTTCGAAGCTTAAGGAAGATGAAAGGAACTCGTTAACATACCTCGGACTGGAGATGGAGTCCAAGAACCCTCCCACGGTAGAGTACAGGACCCATAAGTATATCCTAACATTAAAATAATGCCTTTTTTACAAGGACTATATGCGTGTGCCTGTAGCTTTTATACAGTGGGGGGTTATATAGACTCTAACTCCAACTGAACTACGATGCATTTCTTTCGCCCTTCACCAGCTTCGAACCTGAGACCTAATCCCCTGAATGCTTCGTATTCATAAAAACTAGTACCAATTGAGATTCTTCTTAATATAACTAAAGTGCTTGTGTTGTTACCCTGCCAAAAAAAAATAAATTCACATTCTATTCGGTGATTAAAACTTTCATTATCCTTTTATAAATTTGTTACCATTCACTTACTATGTATATGCAGGTAACCTTTTGCGGGCTGGCGATACAAGAGGTTACCAGTCAATGGAAAGAATGCACACTAGACTTGCAGCCATGCCTAAGAAAGGTTGAAACCTGAAGTGATGCATTTTGTTACTTGTGTGTTAGACAACCTTCCCAATTTGTGGGCCTGGATAATGAAAGCTTCCTGCTCTAATTGTATATGTGAAGTGTGACCGTGTAATTTAGTTTAGTTTTGGTATCTGATTGCCTTCACGTTAATTTCATTGATTTACTGTCGATCTTCAATGCGACAAACTATATTTTACATTTTTATTAGTTTTTGTTTGCTAAGCATTCTAGTATTTTGTTTCGGAGCTGCCTGCTGCTGCTTAAATTGTGTAAAGAGAGATGATGTCAAAATGATAATGGTGATCTTCTTCGTAAAAATAGTTGAACTAGAGTACACACATCATCTTATTTACTGTTATTGGGACATAGGCTATAACTCGTTAAGAAAATACAGCATAAGTAGATGAACTTGGGTCCTTCGGTAAATAACAATCCAAAAGGTTATTGAGCCTTAATGCTTAAGAAACTTGTCGAACCAGTTGCTAGCTTCTTTTACCATCAATGGTGTCATTTGGTGGCCGATTTCTGGCTGTGCAACCAACTGCATGTCACACACACACACATGCATACATATATACATGAAAAATGATAACTAAGCCAATGAAAGTCCAAGATGAAAAGAAGATGAAAAGAAGACGGTGTGTTGAAGCAAGAAAACAAGATAAAAGGTTCAAGTCCATACGCTAAAATGATCCGAGCAGTGTGCATCCTTGTAAGCCTTCAATGCACTTGACTTAGGAACCTCTAGACCAACAAGTGGACATCGAGGATCTCCAGCACCTGTTTCAGACCCATGTAATGATTCAGTTCAATATGAGTCATCAGTTGCAATCAAAGCGAAATTCCATGTAAACAAAGGAAAACCACACACATAAGTTTGTGGTACAATAATCAATTTAGCATAGAGATTACTTGTGTATAACATTGATGGTTTAAGTGCAGAAAAATTTACCGTTAATAATCAGCAGAGGACGTGTGGCAATAGCTGGAATTGTGTAAGGTGAATCAAAATGTGAGGCTAGACCAGGAGCAATCCTGTCCCACACCTGCACAAGCTTGATGACTAGACGTTACACACATGCTGAATTGACACAGGATTTGGGTTGCATTGGGGTGTAAACTAATATTTTTCAAAAAGGAAAACATAACAAGTTCCAATCACAGGATCCCTATTCAATGAGATGGTAATTGCACTTGAAGGATGTAGACTGCCTAGAAACTAGAAAGTAAAGATGTTACTGACCTTCTGGACCACTTCTTTGTCAATTACAGCCTTCCCCAAATCAATCCGTGCTTCTGCAGTCAAGAAAACATGGGTCAGAGAAACAACTTATATGGAACCTTATGCAAGTATGTAACAAGCTGTCACCAGTTGAAGATGAAAGTTTTCTTTTTGGCTTAAATACGGTAAGATTATTATTTTGAAGATGACATCTTTTTCTTGTAATCAGATATGAATCACTTAACAGCAGTTTAGGATAAGAATTAAGAGCTTCTGACTCCAAACAGCTTAATTATATGCATGATCCACGATGGACGTATCAGGAAGAAAAGCTACATTGGACACGAAGGCACCTACTACTTTGTTCGAATACATTTGTTATTTTTGTTACCTTCAAAAACTGGCTTTATACTATCAACTCGACCCTGCCACTTATCATTATCTATGGCCCACCTAAAACCCTGCATATATTTCGTAAAATTCAGCAAATTAACAGACACAATAATAATACAATTAATTAGATTTAGACAACAACCTGAACACCAATTATAGGTGCTACAACTGAATAGCTAGGGGCAGCAAAAGCGGCGAACCATGCATGCATTCCTGCACTCCGTTGATAAGAAAAGGGAGAAGTAAAACTTATATGAAGCTACATCACAGAGAGTAGTTTTTAATTTGATGTTGTGATACAACCAAATATTAAACGACAAACCTCCAAGTGATTCACCAGTGATTCCTATTCTAGAGGCATCTATATCCTCCCTCTGCGTTAGATAATCAGCTAGTTTAATCAAGTCCCAGACCTGCAATCAGAAACCAAACCTACCACAATATCAATAACTGAAAACTGAACTCTATCATAATCCTATAGATAAGTTGAGCACCAGCTATCTGATTGACTGATTCACTGCAAGAAAGATAAAATTACCGTATCAAATATGAATGGCATTGTATCACCCTTTTTCCATGATGATATAAGAGCCTGTAATTAAATCAAAAACCCAGTGAGTCTAGGATTGTTAAAATAAAACTTGATTAACCCCTTATGGGGAACTAACATCAACATTCATACAGTGATTCAATTAGAAAGAAGTACAATCAAGTTATTGTAAAATTATAGAATACATACATCTCTGTAGGTAGTTTTATTCTTAGCACGTTCACCATGGTAGCGGCTATCAACAGCTATGGTTATATATCCCCTTGAAGCATATGCCTGAGAGAGCATAAGAAACATGGTAACACTGCATTTTTTCATATTAAAACTGGAAAAAGAGAATAAAACAACATAAAACTCTGGAGGCCACTTCAATGATTTAATACAGAAAATTCCTACCTCAAGCAAAGGCCTTAACCACTCTTTGCACTTGTGCGTACTATGCAGAAAAACAACAGCAGGCCTTTTTTGGTTATCACTTTCCTTCTTGTAGATAATCAGTACAGGCAAGCACCCTTGCTCTCCTGCCTATTATTTGCCATTACAAAGTAAGGATTCACTTTTACTTTCTCAAAGTCAAAGAATGAGGTGTATTTGGATGAAAACAGCATGATTATAATCAATTATAGATATTTCAATTCCAAATTTATTTCGTCACAACTCAAAATATAACAAATACAGTCTGCAGCTATTTTGCATAACAATTAATACAAATAACAAAACCATGGCCTCAAAGCTCTATAAATGACATAGATGAAGAAATTAACAGGAGTCACATAGAATTTCAAAAAGCATCGGATGCAAAATTTGTTGATATAATAACTAATCAATAATAACAAAGAAAACAAGGGCCCAATTACCTCGGTAACCAAATATAAGTTTTCCTCTTGTAGTACCTCTTTCAAATTCTCAACATTTTCCCTTGGACAAGACTCCATTGCCTACCAAACAATCCAGCAACCCCAGCACAAATCAATGAGATGAATATAAGTTAAAAAAAATTTCATATACAATTGTGTGCATAATAAAAAGGATTCGAACCTCACTAAAGCTAGGTGGTGAAGCATCTTGATACAGAGGATCTACCACTGGTTTGGCAGGCAAAACAGATAGAGGAACTAAAACAAATAATGAAAATTACATTCAGAAATTAACCCTATTGGTCATGAATATAATATTGTAATAAATTATAACTCCACTTAATAACCTATAATAGATCCAAAGCAATCCTCAAAGTTTTCGCATTTTCTTAATAGCAATTAGCAAACACACTGCTATGTTCTACTTCTAACAAGCATAACCAGAGCTGTGACAGTGATTCAAATCAGTAAGCTAATTATCGAATCTGGACTCTACTGGATACTTAATAGAATAATGTATAAATAACTTTCGATTTACCCAAACTTTGGTCATTTTACACAAAATTACTTAAACCTTTTTTATTTCCCACACAAAGTTATTAGGACTCTCATCATGTTTACATAAGTCATTTTTTTGTTATTAAATTCTGAAACGTCAACTAATTAACACTAATTAAATTTTTCTATATCAACTAATTGACTTTTATTATGTTTACATATTAAGTCATTTTTTGTGATTAAATTTTGACTCCACAACTAATTAAGTTTTTCTATGTTAGTTAGGTAACACTAATTAACTGATGTGTTAGAACTTAATCACAAAAAAATAATAGGATAAAAGTCTGATACTTTGTGTTCAGTAAAGAATTACAAATAACTTCGTGTAAAATGAACCAAAATTTGTGTAAATTAAAGTTGTTTAGCCTAGAATAATAGATGTGAAATCATCACTCTCAGTACGTAAGGTAGCTCAATATACTCGATAGTCGATCTATATTCCCTATGTGTTAAGCTTTAGCCTCCAGCTAAATCAGTTAACTTACATAGAGAACAATCATATCCTAACTACGCAAAACGTCATACTTTCTCAGCAAACAAACAAATTTGATTAAAATATTACCAAAAGAAAAACATTTAACTAAGAGATTTTAAAATTTCGAGCTCTGAATTATTCACCTTCGGCAGATCGTTTACTACGTAGAACTTCAAAGAACTCATTACGAAGCTTCTCGGTGTGAATAACTTCCTCCATTTCGACCGTATATTTGTCAGTAATCGAATTGGTTATGGAGCTCGACTGGTACTTATAGGAAGGCAGTTTTGGCGGATTGGATTGCAAAGACGGACCTTGGTGAACAAACGTGTGGGGAAAGCGAGGTCGCACGTGGCTGCTCGGTGCTAGTTTTGGGAAAGTAAATTGTGGAAGGTGAAGGATGTTGTTGAAAAGTTTCATACTTTCATTATGGGATAGGTAATATACGTATTTACTAACTGCTACCTTTTTTATTTATGTGATGAAAGGATTTAAATTTAATATCTAATTTATTAATCACGTTCACGTTGCAAAAATTAAAAAAAAAATTCTTTATTTTTTTCCGTACTTTTTCTTTAATAAACATAATTAATGATTCATTATCGCTAATACTTGAGCATAAGATACGACCTACTGATTTATTTTTATAATGCTCAAGTTTTAGGATATGCTTGTGCCTTGAAGTTAGATATTCGAAGCATCGTTAACATTTAAAACATAAGAGGTTCGATCATCCACTCGATGTTACAATGTGATTACGTTTAGAGTAATTTCCTTACAACTATACAAGCATTAAAGGTGAAAGATTTCGATATTATTAAGATGGAGATACCTTTGGTAGGATTCAATAACATTATCACATATGCTATAGGAATAGTGGTACTACCAATTACGCTAACCAAATCTATTATTATGACAAACTTTGTAGTGATTGATATTCGAGCTCATTATAACATAATTTTGAAGAGACCCTAGATATATAAATTGAAAGAAGTTCTCTAACTTACCATCAAGTCATTAAGTGCCCGACCGAGAAAGGTATAAAAGAAATAAGATGTGACTAGAAAAAGCTAAAAATTGTTACAATAATGTTATGAAAAAAGTAACCTCAAGGTAGAAACAACAGAGTGTGTCATCAAAGCAACATTCAAACAAAGGATGCTTAGTTGACTTGATCGATTAAGAGGAAGTTGAAGCCATATAAATTGGCCATAAAGGAGAAGATCACTCCTTAATAAGCACTAACTTAACAACATAATTTGGGAAACAAGTGTTATATTTCTTGAGGTCTAACACTGAAGTTTTGCGTGGAAGCCTGGAGATATGCTCGGTATTGACCCATAATTATAACGTATAAATTAAATGTTGACTCCAAGGTTAAACTCATTCAATAGAAGAAAATAAAATTTCCAAGGAAAATATTAAGGTGATCAAAACTCAGGTGGCTACACTTAAAGAAACAAAGATTATCAAAGAGGTAGATTATCTAACATGGCTATCTAATGTGTGGTTGGTAAAGAAAGCACGTGGGTTACCTCAAATGTGTGTGGCCTTCATTGATTTAAAATGTGCCTTTCTAAAATATTGTTTTCCCTTACCAAGTATTGGTTCAGTTGGTTGATGTCATTGTTAGATTTAGTTTAATGAGTTTTCTTGATACTTATTCCATTCATTATCAAATTAGAATGCATCCAGAAAAGAAGGATAAAACATCTTTCATCACTAAAGAAGGTACTTTATGTTACACCCAAATGTCTTTTGGGTTGAAGAATGTTGAAGCTACTTATTATCGTTTGGTCAACAAAATTTTCAAAGATCAATTGGTGAAAAATATGGAAGCATACATAGATGATATGATGATTAAATATGTACAACTTGTGTACCATATTGAAGATTTAAAATAAGTGTTGGGGGTCATCAGGAAGTATGGAATGAGAATTAATCCCAAAAAGTGTGTTTTTGGCATTACTTCGAGGAAGTTCTTGGGATATCTTATCTCGGCCAATGGGATCAAAGCAAATCCAGATAAGATCCAGGTCTTA
Source organism: Hippophae rhamnoides (assembly GCA_033030585.1). Taxonomy (NCBI): domain Eukaryota; kingdom Viridiplantae; phylum Streptophyta; class Magnoliopsida; order Rosales; family Elaeagnaceae; genus Hippophae; species Hippophae rhamnoides. The sequence continues at coordinate 74,364,075 of CM065429.1, forward strand.
GTAAATACGAAGCCACTCGACAACTTGAAAGGAATCTGACATCTGAATGGAAGAATTGTGGCCCTAAACAAGGTTATTTCTAAATGTATCAAAAAATGTTTACCATTCTTTAAGTTGTTAAGAAAGAACACATCAGTTTTCTGAAATGAGGACTATGGTATAGTTTTCCAAGGGATCAAATAATATTTAGGTATTCCTTTTATCTTGGTCATGCCCACCCCAGAGGAGACATTATATTTATACTTAGTTGTCACTCTCCAAACATCAAGCACTATACTTCTTGTGGAAAGAAATAGAGTCCAAAACCTTATTTACTACATCATTTAGATCTTAACCAACATTCGGGGTAGATACTTAATAATTGATAAGCTAGCTTTCACCTTAAAATGGTAGCACAAAAGTTATGATGTTACTTTGGCTCGTATATAGTAGTAGTACTCACTTCACATCCTTTGAAAAACATGCTAAAGAAACCAGAGGTTGTAGAGAGGTTGGAATACATCATGATTAAGTTAGGAGAATATTATATCAAGTTTATGCCCATATCTTCTGTAAAAGCCCAAGCCTTGGTAGATTTTATCACCGAATTTAGAACTCACTTGAAATTGTTAATAATGAAAGCATAGTGGATGTGTGTAATATGTAAGTAAAGAAAGCCCAAATATGATATGTATATATGGATGGTGCTTATAATTTCAAAAGAGTAGAGTTTGGGGTTGTTATATCGAATCATGATGGAAACTGCTTCGAATACTCTATAAGGATGGACTTTCAAGTAATTAACAATGTCATAGAATATGAAGCACTAATCTTTGGAGTCATGATCTCGAAGAACCTTAGAGAAAATAATATTGTACTATATATCAATTCATAGTTAGCGGTCAACCAATATATAAGCATATTTGAAGTCAAAGATAGTAAAATACGAAGGTATGTAGAACGATTAAAAAAATATTCAAATTTTGCTAACTTTGAGATTAAGAAGATACTAAAAATTGAGAATAGTCATGCTAATACCTTAGCCACTCTAGCTATTGCACATAAAGATGCAATAGTATAATCACAGTAACCATTTTTGCTAAGGTCGTTATTCCATGATTTACACTACACCTTGGTTTCCTTAAAGATGAGAGTGTACCTCGAGATAAGAAAAAGATAAAAAAAAATAAAGTCAAAGGCTAGACAATACATGATACAAGGTGATAAGTTATATAGAAAATGGCCCTAGGACTTGGACTTCTATGCATAACCAAAGAATGTTCAGTATGAGCCATTATAAGGCTCATGAAGGAGAGTGTGGTTCTTATTTTGGTGGGAGAAAGCTATCCCAACGGATTATGAGACAAGGCTATTACTAGCCAACAGTGTTAGCAGATTGAGTAAGGCATACCTAAGCATGTGAGAAATGTCAAAGTTACACTCCATTGTCCCATATAGCATGATGAGTGCTTAAAAAGTTATAAAATTATCATTATTTAATATACTTTAATTGATTAAATAGATTTATATTTGTATGATTTTATCATATTTTTATATAAATGTGTCTTTTTTGAAATCACATGTATTTTTATTATTTTTTAGGTATTTTCGTTCAAAAAAATAATTTAAAAATTCGAAGAAAAATATTGGAAGCAATACATCACAAATATGTTCATAAAAAATGAGAAAAAGTAAAATCAATGCAAAAATGGAAAAATGGACAAAAGTGTCAAGTCAATTACACACCCAGTACCTGCCCAACAAATGCTCGTGTCGAGTCCCGCACGTGTTAACACACAGTTTCCCTTGTCTCGCACATGCCAATGCCCGTCTGCCACTAATCTCACCCCCACACGCGTGTCATCCTATCCAAACGTGTTCAAAATTAATTTTTGAGATATTTTCTCACATTTTTTAGCCTTTTTCTCATCTATAAAAGTACCATATCTCCCATTGTAAAAATCATCCCTTAAAATCTTTTTTCTCTCTCTAGTTTTTAGTTTTTTAGTTTTAAAGTTCTTCTTTTTTTAGAAGAACTAGTTATATTTTTATAGATTTTTAATTTTTGATTCACTAAATAAAAATGCAAATCCGTTTTGAGGTTTTCCAGCAACATAATTAGCATCAAAGTTCTATGAGGATTCTTTTGAGTTATAATTTTAAAATGAATTCTTTATAGTTATTTTTTATATTTTATTATTATATGTTATGTTTAATTTGTCTATGGTTGAATTTAATTTAATTAACTGTTTGTAAATATGATATAATAATAATGTTGTTATGCTTGCGAAATATTAAATAAATAAAATATTTCTATAAAATAAATTATTTTTGTTTTTATTCAAGATTTTATATTAAGGATGTTAGAGAGAAATATATTATTTTTCATTACAAACTTAAATCTGAAAATTAGATTATAAGATTTAATTATCCGGTTTGATTTAGAGTAATATTCTTTTATTTATTGGTACAATCGCACAGTAGTTAAAGTAAAACTCTATTTCAAAAGTTCCTTATAAAAACTATTATTTGAAAATGTATTGATGACATATTTTTGGTCATGTTTTTAAAACTTGAAAGTTAATTAGTATTCAGATAATTTAATTCTTAGATTTAATTTAGATATCTTGAATAAAATTAAATTAACTTACTCCGCTTAAGACTATAATTAAATGGTTTGATATTTTCTTAGAAATAAAGTTAAAATTTAATACTTAATTAATAGGTCTCGTTTAAAAATATTATATAATTAATATTAAACAAAAGAATATAGGTAAATATATTTTCGTATAAAAAAACAAATATCAATTTATATATTGAATAACATAGAAAATTATTAATTTTTTATGATTCTTTCCTATTAAAACAGAAAGGAAAATCTATTTGCATTGAATTTGTATTATTTTAGTTTTTTTTATGGGAAAACTTACTTATAATATTGAAAAAAGCATGGATTTTCTTTATCCCCTGTACGTACCAGCTCTCGAACCCTCAATCTCATCTCAATATTTACAACAGCTACAAGTACCCAACCAAAGAGATCGAAGGGAGGCCAGTTATAATTCATTTTTTTAGAGTGACAATTAATGTGACTTTTTGGTATAAAAAAATGTAAATTAATGCAAATATTTAATTAAAAAATACAACTATTTATAATAAAATAGTAAGCAATGGTAAATCACAACTCATAATACTCATAATACTCATAAGAAGAGAAATTATTCAATAAAATAAAATAACTATAACCTTTTATCTTAAGATAATTGGGTGCTTATGTGTCAGTTTAGAGGTTCAAGAAAGCTTCGTTGGAATAGGACTTGTTGGATGCTAAAGTGGTTTGGATAATTGTGGTTAATATTTTATTTAAAATTTTAAGTTTAGTTTGATTTTCATGGTAGAGTAGTCCTATACTCTAAATTATAAATTTATATTTTTTTTATATATAAATAGATAAAATAACTTATATTTTAATATTTATGAATAAAAAATTAAATCAAATATATTAATTACACATAACATGTTATTATTTTTAATTTATAAATATTTTTTTTTGTTAAAAATTCATATTTTTGAACAATTTTAAATTAAAAAGATGATGAAATTTAATTTTTAGAACTATAAACGAGTAACTATTACTTAATGATATATATATATTTATACTTATCAGTTTTAATTTTAATTTTAAGTATAATATAATATTTTAAATTTAGTTTTTGTTAAACATCATAGTGTCTCATTTCAACTGGTTGATATTCCTAAGAATTTGTGATTATAAGAGGATGAATTTTGAACTATTTTATTATCAACAATAATTAACTTAAAACTTTATTGAAAATTACATAAATAAAAAATTTAAATTTTATAATAATAAAAATAACATTTAATATTATTGAAAGTGATTAAATTTAATGGAATATAATGTTCTAAATATTCTAGTTTAAATTGAATTGCATTCAATGTAAAACAATGTGATGAACATTTTTTAATAATAAAAACATATAAGTTAGACAAAAATGATACTGTTTTTATATTTATAAGTTTAAAGATATTATTTACTACTTTACTTTTTTGCTATGGAATTGAAACTTATTTAATCATACCTCTAATAGCATCTCTAACTCAAAACTTTATTTTAATGCAAAAATTATTTTTGAATAAATTAATAAATATATCAACAAACTATCACATAAGTTATAAATATATTATTTAACTTGACAAAAATATCATTTAAGTATAACTAGTTATACAAATATATTCCTATATTATAATTTTTAATAGTAGTTTTGTACAATTAATAAGAATTTTAGTGTTAGATTTGTACCACTAGTAAAAAGTTTGATGATAGATTTATAGGAATAATAAGAATTTTAATAGTGTATTTATATCACTAAATATGATTGACTATTATTTTTATCACTCGATAAAATTATATGATATTTTTACAACTTTCATGATAGTTCAAAACATTTTTTGTTAATTTTACATTTTTTTCATCTCCAACTTACGATATTAAATATCACACTAAAAATATATTCTTTTACAAAAATAAAATATTCTTTTTATTAATTAATTCTTAACAATTATTTTTTATTTTTTTAACATTATGTTTGTTTCTTCTTGTAATTTTATAATGTATTTTTAATTTTAATATTACAATTTTTTTAAAGATTAAACATTAATAGCTACACAAAAAAAATTTAATTGATTTTATATAATATATTTAATTTTAACTTATTAATAAAAGATTAAACACTATCATTAATTAATAAAAAAAAATTTTGATAAAAAATAATACAATTTAATAAAATTTAGTTAAAGATATATAAAAATATTTTTATTATTTTACGTCTTTTATTAATATTTTTTAAAAAAGAAAAAATATCACGTAAACAATGTCACATTAAATTAAGAATATCTAATGCAAAACTTTAGGGCATTTTTTTAGTGTAAAACTTGAAATTGTATTAAGATAAAGCCTCATTTTAAATATTGATGTGCAATTAATACTTCATTTCTGGGGGAAATATATAAAAACTGTAATGCTTTCTTTACTGAGGGGGAGAAGGGGTAAAAGGGGGGCACAACTGTATATATATATATATATTTGCTATAATTCTGAATGTCTCCATGGAAGTTTTTCTCCGATGAAGGATTGAAAGACCTACATCCAAATACTCCCACTACAAATCAACAGAAAGCTGGCTGAGCTCTGTGTGTTTTTTTACCATCACAATACGGTAATTAATTTCAAGTTTAATTTACGTATATAATTACTTTAAACTAAAACTACAAAAAAGGGAAAACTACGAATTAAGAAACAGAAACAGCGAATTGTGTTTCACCTTGTGGTTTGATATTAAGAATCATTCATCTCTGTTTCAAATTACAATTTTAAAATGATCTTAAAAGAAGAAGAAGAAGAAGAAGAAGAAGAAGAGGTTAAACAACCTAATTAACTAATTCCAAGCTGCATGCAACAGAATTAAGTCATATATATAAAGGAATTAGGGTGGTGATTCCTTGTGTACTTCAAAGAGAGGTTTGAAATGAAGCTGCTAATAAGTATATATATATAGTAAAAAAAAAATTTAGTCAAATTCCAGTGACGAATGTCGTATGTCTGTTGTTTTATAATTTACTTAACTACAGAAAGCTCTAGCTATATCATATAAAATAGAACCTGAGATGAGCATTTGGGAAATGATTACACGACTCGCATATTTTTGGCTTTTTGGGAAGGTATGTCATGTTGGGATCCATGGTTTTAAATTGCTATCTTGATGTTGCAATCAGACCCTCCCTCGTAAGCCTCATATAGGTTAAATTTTTTTGGATATGAAATCGGCCCATTTTTCCGAATGATTTAAAAATTATTTTTGTAATTAAAAATAAAAATTTAGTTTTAAAAAAAATAATGTATTTGGCTATTATTTTTTTAAATAATATATTTAAAAAAACAAAAAAAGTGAAAATAATTTTAATATATTTTCATTGTTTTTGAGAAAATTAAAAACATGCATGACATTAGCTACTTTCTTCTTTTTTTTTTTTGATAGTTTGATTTAAATTTTTTCTGCAATTTGCAGCTTTTAGGTTTTTTTATATATTTTTTCCCTTTTTGCTTTTTAATAATATTTAGCAAGTTATAATTATTATAATCATCTAAACTTTCAGTTTTCTTTTTCTTTTTTTTTAATAATATTCATCAAGCTATAATTATTATAATCATTGTTAACTAGTTTTTTAAAATATTTTTCAAACACCTTATTATTTTTAAAAACTATTGAGAATTGTTTTAAAGTTATATGTTTTGAAAATAGGTTTTTAAAACAATTTTAAAGTTAAACTGTCAAATAAGCCCTAAATTGTTTTTGCTAGTGCTATTAAAGTTTGTCAATCTCCCAACAAAAACATGAACTTCGTATGCTTGAAATACAATGTAAAACAATAAGATAATGCTTCTTTTTAATTAAAGTAATTGAGACTACGTGATACTTTATTTGAGAACATAAATAGGTTAAGAAGATATAAATTTTTTTTACAAAATTTAATAATAAAAATAATATTATTAAAATTTATAAATATAAAAATAATATTTTTTATTTCCGCATCATATATTTTCGTTATTAAAAAAAAATTATTGCATATCATTTTATTTTAAAAATCATATAATTGAACGTTGTTTAAATTAAACTACGATAATTTAAATTTATTTAATATTGAATGTTATCTAATTAAATCTCGTTAAAAATTATTATAGTATTATTTTTATTATTTTGAGTTTCATGAGTGTTAAATATTTTTAATAAATTTTCCAATTTTACATTTGGTTGTCATAACAAATACGTTTATTTATCTGCAACATCATTGATCTCTATATTCTAAGATTCTTCTTGTTTTGTGTTCTAAATGTTTTAAGATAATGAACATAATATATATATACTATAAATGTTAATAATATTTAGAAAAAGATTAAGATATAATTAATATTGATGGCAACATCTTATTTTTGCAAAATACATGTCGACTAAGTTGAAAAAAGAATTAATTATGTCCTGTCTAGTAATTAAATTAATCTGTATGAGTTATAATTCAAACAAAAATTAATTAAAAATAATAAAGATAAAAAAGGCATATTTACACACGTTGAACTTTTATACTAGTAGTAAAATTTATTTATTTTGTCAAAGCAGACATGAGTAGTAAAATTTTGGGGCCACACTTCATAATGCTTAACTATGCGACGCATACGTACGAAGGAACATATAGACCTACCTATACCACCCAAAATGTTCTGTAATAAGTGTAAAAATGTTCTTTGAGTAAATCAAAGAGGATTTACATATATCTTGTTAGTACAATAAAAAAAAATGAAAATATATCTTTCTTGGGTATCTGATATTTCTCTCTGTTAATAAATAGTTGAGATTTACATATATATTGTTAGTCCAATAAAAAAAATTGAAAATATATCTTTATTAGGTATCCGATATTTATCTCCTTTAATAAATAGTTAAATATTGTTATTTTAATTGATATTTATTTTTATTTGATATAGTTTATTAGATTCCATTATATTATTAATAATATTATACCATATTATTTAAATTTAAATTTAAATTTTAAATATATAACATTTTTTTTATGTTGTCACTCAATTTAGCAAAATTAATTAAGTGCAGTTTTATGTGGGCAGTTAAAATTAAGTAGCACTGTCATGTAGTCTGTGGCATTATTATTTTGTAACGTAGCGAGACCGAGAGTTTTGTAATCTAATATATCAAATTAAAAAAAAATTAAATTATTAAAAATAATAACTAATAATATTTTTATTCACCCTACAATAAGGTGAATAAAACTAATTATCGTCTCAACTTCAAAACGTGTATTTAAATTCCTCAAATTACTACTTGATAAAATAAATAAGTAAATTGATATAGTACCATTTGATGATGTTTGAAGTTTTATCATTTTTACAGTTTATGATTATGACCTTAATTATACAGTAGAATATGATATATCTAATGTTTTGCTTGTATATTTACGGTTGTTAATATAAATAATTTAACTAAATCATCATTATTTTTATTTTAAAAATCATTTATTAATTAAAGTTTTTTTTTATATTTATTAATATTTATACTTTTAAATAATTTCATCTAAAAACTAATATAATTTACCAGTACTAATTGTCTGAATTATTTGTCGTCAGGACAAACATGCATATATATATATATATATAAGATAAATATGATTTTTTTTAAATAAATTTAATTAGTTAAAATTAAAAGTACACCAATTATATTTATATTATAATATTAAAAATAAGTTAAATTATATCCTAGTATATTTTTTCAAACATTATTATTCAATCTTTTATAGCTATTTAAATTTATATTTTTTAATTGATAATATGCTAAATTTTTAATAAATTAAATTTAATGTTTAATAACTCAAATTCTTTAATTTTTGACCCACAAATAAAATTTGTATAAGAATATTATATACATATATATATATATATATGTTTAGATTTGGGAAGAAAAATTAAGATGATGGGCAAAATTACCTTAAATTAAATTTAGATGGATAAATCAATAAATTAAATTTAAATGTGTGACTTAAATAAATTACAAACCATAGTTATTTATTAGCTCCGATTCTTATTTATTCAATTAATGCCATCTAAGTTTGAGAAAATACATGTTTGTAATTAGCAATTAACGAGCAAACAGAGACCTTTGACCAAGGTACAGTTTTGGTAATGAGACACCTAGTTAAAGTCCTAAGGGAATGGTACTCATCTTCCTTATAATTTATAACAATATAATTTCTTTAAAGGTTATTTGAAATATTGGATCTTTCCATGATTAAAGCGAAAATATATATATTGGACCAAGAGGGCCCCCTCTTCCATAACAAGTGTGAGGCTGTGACTCTGAGTCTGAGCACACACACATCCATATTTTGTAATTTCTTAAAATTAGTGTCAAATTTATTAATTATCATGAACTCATAATTAATCATACTATTTCTGGCTAATGAATTATTAATTATATATATTCACGTTTTGATATTTCAATTGGTATGGTTGTAATTAATTAAAAATTTAAATTTTATTTCTTATTTCCTCTTCACACACCAAAAAAAGATGCTTATTTGTTTGAATTACTTATATTTTTCATCTGATTAAGAATTTGTGGAAAAAAAAAGTTATTTTTTTTATTTTTATTTTTGGATGAGGTTAAATTTGTACGGTGGAAAAAATGTAAATTGAGAGTGTGGTTATTTTTCCATTTTGTTTCGGAAAACATTACATTACGATAGTTAAGGACAACAACATTTCATGAAAGAGATTGAAAGTACTGATATGTGTTTCCCCATTATTTAAGAGAAAAAATTTGAAGAGGCGGGGTAGTTTTGCTGTGTGATTTTAAGGTTTTTTCGAAGAGATATATAAAATAATACTCATATAATTTATAACAATAAAAATATCATATTAATAATATTGAACGTGTTGAATCAAATGAAAATTAATATTGAATGAATTTAAATGATCATAGTTTAACTTAAACGACATTCAATTCAATATAAAAATATTGATTTAGATTTCTTTTAATAATAAAATGTATGGTTTTGATACAAGTAATTCTATTTTTGTGGTTTTAAATTTTAAATAACTATTTTTTCTTGTTTTTCAAAAAAATATATAGATTTAAACACCTTCCTTTTTTAACCTTATTCTACACTACTTTTTATTTTTAATTATTTAGTAAATTACATTCAAAATTAAATATATGTTTAAAAATAAAACTCATTTTAACAAATTTTTAAAAGTAGCTAGTGTTCATTATCTGATTTTTTTTAAGATATAATATGATTTATCCGTGTTTTTGTGGTTGTTCATGGCTTGGCTTGAATGTATGTGCAAATAAAAAAATTTGAACATAACTGAGTAAAAAAAAAATAAAAGATACCCTTAAAATATTATCTCATCTAATATTATTCTTATTATATGAAAATGGTAGAGATGATCTTTTTTTTTATTTCAAAAAAATGGTGGAGAGAATCATTAACAATTTTTTAGCGATTATGGAGATGATTTGAAACAAAGGCAGATTCGTTAATGAATTAGGAGGGACATATGTTTACTCTTATTTTTTAACAAAAATATTTTTAGGCATAATATTTATATATAAATGTTGATAAATTGATTCGTAAAATAAAACTGTATTATTGAATTTTAAATTGTAATTTTTTATAACTTAAAAATTCATCATAAATTCAATAATTTCAATATATTTATACTTAAATAAGATATATATAAGATTTTTTCATAAAAGAAAGAAAGAAATAATTGAAAAATATTTTTTATTGTTTTATATTGTTACTCCTGATTTCTAATTAATCTTAGATCCGCCACTAATTTGGAGCCTTAACATGTTAAAATAAAGTTGATCTCCATTAAAATCAATTATCCAAATCACTCCGGATGTAAATCGAACTAGGCTGCATAGGATAAAGAATCTAACCACTGTGACAATCAATAAACTCCATGGGTGATACATTGATCAAGAAATTTTATTTAAATTTTTTTAAAGCAAAATAGATTTGAAATAATAAAAGGCTAGCTTGGTACAAATAAAGTTTTAATTGCGGTACCTAGAACCCAAAATGGTATGAACTTACATGCATATGACAATTTTTTATAAGGAAAACTTTACTTCATGTGCAAAAATAACAAAATTGTATTCAATACAATCCTATATAAAAATAAACATTTTTTCATAATTTGTGTAATATTTATATATATTATTTTTTAATAAAACGATACTAAATATAATTTAAATTTATAAATTGAAATGAATAAAAAACAAATTTTATAGTGAATCATAATATTTATATATACTTCTTAGTGAACTTGATGATATACCTTATTTTCTCTCTTAAATTGATAATAAAAATTTTCATTTTAATAATAGCCAGGAATTTTCCTAACTTTCCTTTCTTTAGGGTTAGATGCTCTTATTACTCACCAGGAATTATTTTTTTAGGGTTTTCCAATAGCCAATCTCTCTAACCTAAAGAGTGCGTGTTCTACACGAACGAATCAGTGGCAAGTAATGTGCATAGGCATCTTTCGCCCTCTATGACACAACAAGTACAAATAAAATGTACACCACCAAAGAGAGCGTGTAAGAACGCGCACAGTCTACACTATGTCCTTTTACTGCCAACATATTTACCTACCCAATTAACTTTACATAATATTTTCTTTTTTTGGATAATACTTTTCTTTTATCATGATTATAATATTAGATCATAATTACAATATTTTAGAAAAATTATTAAGCAATTTTCTTGGATTATCCCCTTTATATATGATCATCAATTTTTTACATACTTATTTTCTTATTTTTACCTCGTATTTATATTTTTTTTAATTAATATTATAAAAAATTATTATTTTAACAAAATTATTTAAAATAACATTATATTTTGATATTTTATTTTTATAAATTAAATATATTAATCATATGTATTTTTAAATACTTTAATTATTAATTTTAATTTTTTAAAATATTTTAAAAAAATTAAATTATATCAAATTAAATCATTAAAAAAAAAAAGATGTTCGACAAGTGACAGGTAGTTTTTATTTATTATTATTACTCTTCGAATGTGGTTTTCCAAAAAAAAAATTCCTCTTTCAAATGGATCGAGAATGAGATAAGAACCCATTTATACCCACGCGCGCAACAACAATTTGGTTATTCGATGTTCTCTCTATAAATGGGTATGGTAGGTTCATGTACATGACATGTCATGGTTGTGGATGATTTTATTACCAACTAAAGCTCATCCCCGGACAAAAACAATCTCTCTCTCTCTCTCTCTCTCATACCTACGCACTCCTTCTCACTCTCTTTCTATGGAATGTAAAACCTCTCTCTAGGGTTTCTCTAATGTGCGCACTGTGGTTCTACTCAACCAGCTTCAAATCTGGTCACTGAGGTCAGCTTTTAAGTTTCGCAGTTGAGTGCTCTATCCTTCAGTACCATTTTCTAAGCATGCCGTTAAAGATCGGAGGTTATCTAATACGACGCTATATTGGATGATTCTGGATTTTGTTGAGGTCCATTATATACTCAAATCCCCTCTCTCTTTGTCTTTCGGTTTTAATATAGATTATTTGATTGGTGTTGTTTGGAATTATGTTTTAGCTCACCTTGAACTGCTTTATTTACGATATTGTCCCGAGTTTACTGTTTTTAACTACTTTAGTTTTGGCTTTTGCTTTTCTATTTCTGGGTTTTTATACTTCTTCTTTTTATGATAAAGTGCAGTTGTATTTTTTGATTATGATGATCATGTGCTTGTTATGAGATATTTAATTGTTTACTAGTTGTGGGTTTATAACAATAGCGAACGAACCCTAATTAGGACCTATTTTGTTGATTCGACTTTGCGATTTACTTTTTCTTCTGATCTGAAGTTCCTAAAGACAAGTCTGCGATGGGTTTGTGGCAATTGAAGGATAATTTTGGAAATTCATCTTATTTTGTGTTGTAGACTGTAGTTGACTGATATGTTGGTCATAAAGACAAGGAAACCCTATAATATTTTACATACGTCGTACGATTTTTCCAATCTTATTACTGTGTCGGCAACTTGTGTAAGTGGTTTGGCTATATTATTAATTCTAAACATTAAATTAATTAACGGCATTAAACTTAATTATGTAAACTAGGGTTTTTGATTATTCTAAGGATTGATTGTGATATGCATATATATTAGAAGATGTGTTATTATTTTATGTACTATATTACTAGTTATGGATGCTTTCAGTCGTCTTATATATTTCTATGATAATTTACATGGTGGATGGTTTAGTTCACTAAAGATTTCTTAATGATTGATACTAACCCTAATATTATATTTGGACTTTGGTTTCAATCTAGTGCCATGCTTCGGAATTTTTTTTATGTGTTCCCTTTTCATTGTTTTAATCCTAGTTAGTTTTCATATTTAATTAGTAAATGATAACAATTGTACTGAAATTTTGATATTGTGTGAGAATAAAAGTATATTGAAGTACTAGCATGGCATGGCGTGCTTAGACGTTATCTTACATGGAGAGGGACATTATGATGGTGGAAAGTCATCAAGAGAACAATCCAATTATTGCCCCCAAATCTATAGGGTCAATTGTTAAGATTGACTCGATATCTATAGATCTTGATCCTGTCAAAGACAAAAGAAATGTGGGAAACTGCGAGCATTTTTCCATACGGTAAGGAGTACTGATACTTATTAAATACTACTCTCTTTAGTTTGTTAATTAGGAGTTTCAACATATATGATTTTGCCTTTGTTTTCTCTTGACTGTCGGGGTTGGGAAATGAATTGTATTGAATAGTGAAATATTTCCTACATTATTTAATTTAGTTACGAGATTTGTGTGCTAACGTTAAGCTATTTTCCTTCGCATAGCGTCTCATGCTATATATCATTTCAATATTGGTGTTGTACTTTTCTTCTTTAATTGAGATATTAAAGGTGACAAACTGGTCGGAATAACCTTTTGCACCAGCGCTTGTGTTGGAGGATTCCACTTGTTTTTATCAGCCTGTTCATTGGCATCTAAAATTTGGAGTTTGAGCATACTAACTAGCTTTTTTGAAAATAATAGTTTTCATCAAGAGCAAGATATGGATACTACATACTACAAATTAATTATATGCACAAGCATTCTGAGATTAACCGACAAAGTAGATGTATTGCTATATATATAGGCCTGCACATACATATCAGTGTGCACTAATGGGTTTTGTTTCTTCTTTCCACTCTTCTACTCCCTTGGAAGCTTTTAATTTATAGGAAAAATTGGCTTCTAAGTTTTTTTGACATTTTGCTTTATGCACTGTAATTAATACAGAGGATATGTGTCAGAGATCCGTAAAAAGAACTGGAAGACATGCTGGCCATTTGATTTGGATGAGGACCATAATAAGTCGAACGAGCAAAAAACTATTCTACCCTCTCTTCATGTTCCAAAGTTTAGAAGGTGGTGTTGTGAAAATTGTGTGCAAGAAGTTGGAATTAGAGGGGCAGTAAATGATTATGGTTCAAAATTTAATTCGTTTATTGAATCTAAATCCTATAGCACGTCACTCCTTGGGGATGCTGATATATTTCAGTCAGATAATCAGCAATCTCTAAAGCTAAATGTCGCTGAGGGAATAAATATCGATGCTTATGCTTCTACAGAAGAAAATTGCAATATGCAGCGTTCATTGTTTTTTGAAAAGAGAGAAGAGAAAGCTAAAGTCCAACCTTTCACCCTTGAAGGCATAGTTCTAGTCAAGCACAATTTAATTTTATGTCTTATAATTGGTCATATTTGTATCATTTTAATTTTTTATTTTGTTTATCCAGGGTATAAGAACAGTTTAAAAGATGATGAACATCATGAAATTCCTGCACTTACTATTATTCCTGCAGAAATCAACTCAAACAGGATGCCAGGGAAACATAAATCTGATACAGGTAGCTTTTTCATGCTTACGTGAAGTGATAAGACTCTTTAGAAAATCATGTGAATATTGAGTATCATAATGTCCATATTTTCTGTTAATGCAGACACTGAAAAACTAGAATGGGACAGATGTTTCAAAGTTTGTAAGCAAAACTGCAGAAATCACGAAGTTACTGACACATTTGTTGAGGCTGAAAACCAAATGTGCATTAATAGAAAATCCATCACAACTTGTCAAACTAAAAAGCAAGGTTTTCAGAATGAAGAAAGCAAGAATTTAAAAATAACTTACGGGGCATTGGCTTTAGCCACTTTAGGCAACGAGGCAGTTAATGCTTTTAAGGAGCATAAAAGTGGTCCCATCTCTGAGGAACTAGATGACTGTGACTATGTATCATCTGAAAGTACCAAAATCTTAGCTGGTAACTCTCTTGGCCAGGATAATCAGCATGATAAAGACAATGCTCAACATTCTAGGAAGACTCGCAAGGTTCGTTTGATCTCTGATTTGTTATGTGGTAATGGAGAGGTAAAGCCTGATCACATCAGCACAGGAGATACTTCATCCTGTGTAGTCAATAGTACATCTGCAGGGATTGGAATGGTTTCTGTTCTGCATGATCAGGCTTCTATCCCTGAAAATTTTACAGGGAGTTTGATTGGCACTATGGATGAGACCAAGAAGAGAAAGTTGCTGCATGATGTCGAAGAGAAATCTCCTGAGACAAGCTTTTTGAATAGACTAAGTAAAATAACCAGTAGCTCCAAGAGACAAACTGAAATTTCAAAAGCCATTGCAGATTCAGAGGTCAATGGTGACAAGCTTAGTGGTAAGAGTGCTATTATTGGGATGAATAAGAAAAAGAAGAACAAGGCTGTTGATAAAGGTTTGTCCTTAGTTCCAAGGGAAGAAAATTCTTCGAAAAAGGTAATGGAAAATATTGGAAGTTCAAGTAAAAGTGTTGATCGAGATGTTTCTTTAAGATTAGAGCAAGATGTGTCCACAAGCGGAGCAGTGAATCAAAGTTCCTTGCTTGCTTCAAGAAAAGGGAAGAAATCTAGTTCTTTTAAGAAGAAAGGTAGGACACCACAAGCTGACATTGGACTGCCATCTCAATTTCTTTGGAGTTGCAGCCTATCTACCTCATTACCTTGGCAAAAGGACATTTCAAAAGGAGATGAGATAGCAAAGAATAATGCAGAAATAATTGGTATTGGTGATGTTGGAAAATATTTTCCAACAGGCGATTCAAGCATTTGTTTTAAATATCCTCCTAATGCATCATTCGTGAAGCAAGTACATGGTCATCCGAATAGCAACTTAGCTGAATACACTATACCTTTACTCACCGGGAAGCAAAACTGCTACTCTCAGGTAAACGAACGGTGTTTCTCTCTAATGCATAACAACTCGGTATGATCCTGCATATCATAGGTTATTGTAGCTGACTACTTGATGTGTATCATTTTATTTTTTCTAGTAATGTTATGCATCAATTAGGTGTCCAATTTCTTTCATAACCAGATTATTCACTCTCTAAGTGAAGAAGCAAAATATGCGTGATATGTGTACAAGTGAAAAGTGGATTGTATATTAGTTACGTATGGTAAATTTGGTAAATCCAATGTATGAGGTTTAATACAACATTCCTGTGTTCAAGTTCTGGTGTTAGTCTCATTTTATTGTTCGTCAAATCTTCTACATAAAGGGTAGATTTTGTAGTTACATACTCTAATCTAATATGGTTCTTTTGCAGGATGTTGGAAAAAGCACAAAGAAAACTATTATTGACAAGGAATGTTCAGCAGATAACAGAAAACATGGGGGCCAAGTAAGAAACAAGGTATCTCAGCAGGAAGCTTCAGATGACATACCCATACAAAATTTTCCCTCTTGTTTATTTTCCCTTTTGACTGCTTATACATTAGCCTAATCATTGATAATATCTGTAGTACACGTTTGCTCCACTGTGCCAATTATTGCTAATATATATGTTTCTGCCATTATTTTCCATGACGGTTTGTTTTTGTTCTTAGTTAACAAAATGTTTTGCAGGATGTTGCAAACAGTAGTAAGAAAACTACTATTGTCAATGAAAGATGGGCAGTTAACAGGAAACCTGGGGACCAGGTAATTTATGATGTTCCTTAGCAATCACCTACATATTGACCTCAACCATTGTTAATCCGTGTAGTACACGTTTGCACCACTGTACCAATAATTGTTTATACCTTTCAGCCATTTTTTTCCTTTAGATTTTGTTTTTGTTATTTAACAAAATGTCTTGCAGGATGTTGCGAACAACAGTAAGAAAACTACTACTGTCAAGGAATGTTCAGCAATTAACAGGAAACATGTAGACCAAGTAACCAACGAGATATCTGAGAAGGGAGCTTCAGATGACATACCTATGGAAATTGTTGAACTCATGGCAAAGAATCAGTACGAGAGGTGTCTAGACAATGCCGGCGATAATGCACGGCTGTTAGAAATGACAAAAGAAGCTATAGAGTATAGCAAAGTATATGACCCAAAGGAATATGGATTACTAGAAGATAAAAACCAGAAACAAAAACCACAGTCCAGAAATGGAATAACCACAACAGGGAAAAATGTGGTACCTACTACACAAAAAGCATTTGACTACTCTTCTCACGTCAAAAGAAACCATAACAACTTGAGCTATTTGGGCCAGACTCAAACTTCTACAGGGTTTAGTGCATTCAATGAGTATCATAAAAGGCCTCCAGGTGGAGTCTTATTTCCTGCTACTGGATCCAGTTGTAGCTGTGCTCATAATTGCAAATGGAACAGGGAAATGGTAAGTCATGGGTTTCCTCGTGCTAGTATGCTGTTAGGAGCGTGTAACACATGCCATAATGTGTCAAGATCAAGTGAAGAGGAAGCTAGGATTTGGTCATCTTTGGTACCAGCTCCGTTGCCCATAACATATATCATTCCTCAAAAAGGAGTAGTTCAGCCTTCTAACAGTAATATATTTGGTTGCGGTCCCAGTTCACTGCATAAAGGGAATGTAAACAAGGATAATAATTTGAAGTATTTGAACCTAAATGTTACTGGCATTGAAAAGCAGAATCAAACTGTTGGAACTACAACTTTCAGCAAAAGAAATGCAGATTGCTCAATTACCGGAAAACATAATGTGATTGAGCAACATCAAAATTCCACAGGTTCTTTAGATCTATGTTCTAATGAAACCATACCAGCAATGCATTTGCTTAGCCTCATGAATGCAAAGATGCAGTCAAGTTCATCGTTAAATATGGGTGGAAACTCCAAATTTCTCCAGAGAACCTGTCCTGATACATACTCAAAATCTGTGCTGGAGCCTGGTGTCTATAAGCCCAGCAATGGTGCAAAACACTCATCTGATTATTTTGGTAGGGTTCAACCTTTGGAGAACTCCCGTGACTTTTTCTCTGTTAGTCAATCATGTACTCCATCAACTTCATCTCTTCAACACATCAAAGGTTCGGAAAGGGCTACTGGCTTTAGCAGTCAGCTTGGTGCTACAAGGTTTCCCCTGGCAGCTCATACTAAAGGAAGTTTACCACAGAACAGATTGGAGTGCCATCATGCTAATAAAACCTATTGGCCTCGAAAGAAAAGTTCTGGAACTTCACATTGCTCAATCAATAGAAACCCAGCTGATTTCGTCTTGCCAGAAGTAGGAAGGTACATGATAAATGGAGAAGATTTAAAATTTGGAAAGTCTATTAACTCCAGGAGACCTGGCCTAGTTGATCATGAAAAGCGGAAGAGACAGAAGAATGTGAAGTGCACTACAGAAAAAGAGCGTACATGATTCTCAGATTTATTGTGTTTTTGGTAGTACTTGTTTACCTCTTGTTTGCTGTAGTCCTAAATGCTCTATTGTCAATCTCACACGCACCACCGGTGATGGCAGTGCTTGTTGTGCCCTGGTCCTGAGTAGAAGTGGCAGTAACACAGGTAGTATTAGTTAGCATATGGTTTCTAGATGTGTGTATTTTAAGAACCACATGAGGCTTATCAATAAATTGATCATCATGGATGATAGATACAGAAGTTGTAATATCAAAAAGTGATAATTGAGTTGTAAACATGGACAGTATATTGCTTGCATTTGAAATGAGTTTGACAACAAAATTTCTGAGAAATTGTCCTTACAGGAACAAGTATGTATTTAATGTGATATAGTAAATGTTCAGCATATAGATCTTATAATCAGAGTTTTATCTCTTCTGGTCATGACCTTTCTAACTTTATATCCTTTTATTTTCTGTGCTTGAAGATCCAGTTGTTCGTTTCAGCGCAAATGATTTGCTTTGTAATATAGCTTTAATACTTTATCATGTGGAAGATTTGATTTGAGTGGTGCAGTTAACGGACTAAAGGTGTAGCTTAAACTGCAAATTTGACATGATTTGCTGACAAAATTAAAAACACTTCATACTACAAAATATGCTCCATAAAGTTGATAGTATTTGATGACCTGTGAAGATTTGACGAGAAGTCTAGAACCATTGTTCTTATCAGTCCATTAGCTACCAAATTCTTCACTCCTACAAACATGTTGCCAATTGACATGTTCCTTTCAAGTTTCATAAACTTTCCAATGGTTTTTTCTGCATTTTCACAGAGAACAATCATTTCAGCCACTCTTATACATGTTTTTGTTTAGATTCATTTGTTAGGCATTTGAGACGAAATAAATATGCTTTTGACTTAAAAAATGATTTTGAACAAAATAGAAAGAAAAAAATTGCTTTCTAGACTTCGAAAACAGATATTGTGCTTACGTAAAAAACGCAAATAATGTGCTTTATAGAATCACTTTTAACATACGCAAAGCAAATATACACTAATTATCATGTGTAAACAGTTGTGTATGTCTTAATGGGTGTAAGAAATGATTTTATTGTATGAATAAACAAATGTTTATAATCTAATTTATACAAAAAAAAAAGAAAAATTGTAATAATTAAAAGAAACATAATTATGAAGAGGCATGTTCTTAGACAGCTTATTGCTCCTCACCAATTTGTTGTTGGCTATTTTCAGATGTTGTGTTGGTTGCCACCAGCTAGATCTCGGATTCTTTAATATTCCCCCTCAAGTTGGAATATATGTAAATTATTCCCAACTTGTTAAGTAAGCTCGAGAACTGTGAAAAACTTAGGAATTTGGTAAATATATCTATTGTTTGCTCTAATGTAGAGATATGATAAGTCTTGATCATTTCAGCTTGAATCTTTTCTCTCACTAGATGACAATCGATTTCTATGTGTTTGGTTTGTTCACGAAACATTGGATTTGATGCAATGTGAAAGGTTACTTGATTGTCACAATATAACTTAGTCGGTTGGGATTGCTTAATACCCAAATCATCCAAAATGTATCGTAACCAGGTTACTTTGCAACAGGTTGTTGCCATAGAGTGGTATTCTGCTTCTGCACTTGATCGAGAGACCATATTTTGTTTCTTAATCTTCCAAGAAATTAGCGAGTTTCCAAGAAACATACAATATCTTATGGTTGATCGTCGTGTGTCTGTGCATCTAGCCCAATCTGCTTCACAGAAAGCATTTAGTTGTAATAAACTAGTTGCCGAGAAAAAGAGACATTGCCTTGGTGTGTTCTTGACATATTGTAACAATCGTTGAGCTGCTTCCAAATGTAGTTGACGTGGTTTATCTATATATTGACTGAGAATGTGCACAGCATACACAAAGTCGGGTCGTGTGATGGTCAAGTATATTAATATCCCAACAAGTCTTCGATAGGATGTGGGATCATTGATGAATCCCCCTTCAACCTTGTTGAGGGATAAATTTTGTTCCATAGGTGAATTGACAGATTTGGCACCAAGATAACTCATGTCCTCCAATATTTCAAGTGCGTACTTACGTTGCTACAGAGCAATTCCCTTTTTGGAATGTGAAACTTCTATGCCCAAAAAATACTTTAATTCACTGAGATCTTTTAGCTTGAATTATCGCATGAGATGATTCTTAGTTTCTTCAATGTCTTGTAGATTGTTTCCTGTTATGATTATATTGTCTACATAGACAAGAAGAACAGAGAAGGAATTACCATGGGTTCGAATTAATAGTGAGTGATCATACTTGGATTGGTTAAAACCAGTTAGCTTAAGTGTTGTTGATAGCTTGATGAACCATTGTCGTGAGGCTTGTTTGAGTCCATACAAAGATTTATGTAGTTTACATACTCGTGTTTCCCTCTTTCATTCGAATCCAGGTGGAAGAGACATATAGACATCTTCATGAAGATCACCATAGAGAAAATCATTGTTGACATCGAGTTGGTGAAGATGGGAATTTTGAATATAAGTAACGGCAAGAAGGAGACGAACAGTGACAAGTTTGGCTACTGGTGCAAAAGTTTATTGGTAGTCAAAACCTTCAATCTAATTGTATCCTTTGGCCACTAACTGAGTCTTGTATCATTCCACAGAGCCATTAGGATTATACTTGATTTTGTAGACCCATTTACAACCAACTGGTTTCTTGTTTGGAGAAAGTTGTTGAAGCGTCCAAGTGCCATTATTTTCGAGAGCATCCAGTTCTTGTTTCATGGCAAGCCACCATTTTGGATCGTTGAAAGCTTCAGCAAAGGTGGTTGGTTCCCTGAGAATGGAAATAGAAGTAGCAAAGGCACGATGTGCATGTGATAATCGGTCATAAGTACATGAGATAGAGAATGAGAAGTACCTTTGTTATTGAATGATGCTGAGTTAGACGAAGGGAAGGATTGAGAAGGTAATGAAGCTTCTACATGATACTTGTGACGGTAGCTAAGAACATTGGTGGATCGACGAAGCCTATATGTGACTGGTGTTGGAGGAGTCACGTGTGGTTCAGAAGTTGATGATGATGTTTCAAGAGATGAATTTTGAAGATGAAGAATGTCTGAGTCGATTACTGGAAGGATAGATGGTGTATGCTGAAGTGATATATTTGGAGTGGTTGATTGATGAATGTTAGGCATGTAATCATAAATAGTATTTTCTGATGAAGTGAATAGAGTTGGAGTGTTAACAGCGGAAGTGAAATATGGAAACACATGTTTATGAAAGATAACATCACGAGACACTAAAGTCTTACTTGTTTCCAGATTGTAGACACGATAACCTTTTATCCCAGATGGATACCCAATGAATATGCATCTATGTGATCTAGCATCAAACTTAGTAGGTCGATCATGATATGCAAACACAAAACAAAGGGAACCAAAGACACAAAGACGTTAATGCCTAGGAACTTTGTAAAAATGGATTTCAAATGGTGTTTTACCCTTGAGAACAGGTGTTGGAGTACGATTTATGAAGTATGTGGCTTTAAGAATACCATTTTGTTTAGGGGTAGAGACATAACTGGTGTGATGCAGGATTCCTTTGGTAGAAAACAACTAGGTCATAGAGAATTCTGGTCCATTGTCGCTACGGATGATTTTAACTCTGGATGCAAATTGTGTTTCAACAAGGTTAATGAAGGTGGTAAGAAATGTGCATGTATCAGATTTAGTATGTAAGAGATAGACCCATGTGCATCTTGAGTAGTCATCAACAATAGTGAGGAAATAATGTGCTCCATTAAGTGCTGAAATGTGATAGCCACCCCAAATATCGACATGAATTAGTTCAAAATGTGCTTTTGTATTGATGGAACTTAAAGGAAATGGATTACGAGTTTGCTTAGCTAATGGACAAATAGAACAATCACTAATGGAACAAAAAAATGTGTTGATGAAAAGAGAAATTACATGCAAACTGTTATTAGATAAATGACTAAGTCGTTGATGCCATAGATGAGAGTTGGTTAAAGTAGTATTTGTAACGGAGAAACATCCAGCCTTTTCTGAAATAGTCAGGTAGTAGAGTCCTTCTTTCTTAATTCCCATCCCAATCGTCTTCCCCAAACATTTGTCCTGAACAAAGCACACATTATTAATGAATGGGACATGACAAAATGTAGTTTTAGTTAGTTTGGCTATTGAAACCATATAAGAAATGATTCTATTGTATGAATAAAGGAATGTTTATAATCTAATTTATACAAAAGAAAAGCAAAATTGTAATAATTAAAATAAACATAATTATGAAGAGACATGTTTTTGAATAGCCTGTTGCTCCCCACCAATCTGTTGTTGGCTATTTTCAACTGGTGTGTTCAACAGGCTATTTTCAACTGGTGTGTTGGTTGACACCAGCTGGATCTCGAATTCTTTAACAATGGATACCAAGTTATATGATGAAATTCAAACTTGTTTGCATATTCCATCAATATTTCTTCAATTTTTTGCATCGTCAATGAAATTGTATTATATACTTCTCTTGAAACCTCTCTATAATGAGATCCTATTCATAAATCCCAAATGCAGATTCAATCAAAACGGTATCAATTTAGTATTAAACCTTTGCATATCCTTACGAGTCGTTTGCATATAATCAAACTAAGACCAATAACATGCTCGTGATTCATGTAATGCTTCTCATTTTCCCCATCACGAGCTTCCTTGAGCTCCGATTCTTATAAATTTACCGTTAGATGGCATGGTTATATTTTCATGAATCTGTTACATTTGAGAGAATTGTAATAGATTAAACGAGAACTCCAATTAAATTAATATTTTTTATTTTATTTTTTGAATATAATAAAAGAATTAAAATTTATTATTTTTCATTAAAGTGCATAGGCTTTAAGATATACACCAACACCATCAAACATAATTATTGCATAACTAAAACAAGATTTTATTACAATTTATTATTAAATTATTTTTAAACTTTAAACTTTTATTATTTTTTACTATTATAAATAATTTACTTGAATAAATTGTCTAAATATATAATTATGTCAACTTATATATGAGTATGATCATAACTAGCATAAATCATAAACACAAATATGACACAAATATAAAAGAAACATTATTGTCAATCCTAATATAATTTATTAGAATAAAAAATATAAACATTTTCAAGTAATATGTCTATACCACCTCATATATTATTACAAAAAATAAAAAAAAAATTTGTTTCTCCTTGACCTAAATCTACAATCTTTTTTTTACGTGAAATGCTAACTTATCTCAATTAATTTTAAATCTATCATATTATTTCTATATTATTATTCTTATTTTCTAATAATTTTTCAATCGGTAAACATTCAATTGTTTTCCTACAATAATTTCAAATATAACTGATTATTATTATATATTTGCTATAAATGTAACTAATGTTATGTATAAAATAGATTCTTTAATCTATTTAAACGTTATAAATTTATTACTAGTTAAAAAACATAAAAAAATGTTAAATTTATTAAAATACATGGAATCAGTAAATAGACACATCTTTATAAAAATACTTTATTTCTTGTCTTATGTTTTAATAACTTAAATTATTAAATTTTAAAAATGTATTTAATATTCGAAATATATATAATTATTGGAGATGTTAAATATATACACTTTTTTTATAAATCCAATTATTTCAAATTCATAACTTCATTTTGAGAAATTGAAGAATTTAAATTAAGTTTTTAATTTTATATATATGTAAATTATGAGAAAAATAAAAACTATTTTATGGTGTTAGTAAAATAAATTTTATAAATAATATTAAATTTATTAATTTGATAACTAATTGATTTAGTAATAGATTTTTTTATCAAAATATTATTTATTTTTATAAATAAATAATTTAATAATGATTCAAATAAAAATTAGTATATATGCTATTTGTATATTTAATATTTTAAACTAATAAATATAATATATGTAAAATTTTAAATTTTAATATTAAAATACAAGTGTTCTGTAATGAATCCTGCCTAAGACCTGACTCAATCATTGCTTGAGTTGATTTGGTCAATGATATAATATAAATTTGTATTTATTTTTATATTAAATTTTATATAATATTATAAATTAATTTTAGATAATAGTGACAGATAATACATAAATTAATAAGAATAAATTTATGCATTTTTCGTAGAAAAAAATATAGAACTGTCATGAGGAATAATTTTAAAAGGTGATGAAAGTGGTCGTACAGTATTTATTTATTTTCATATAAAGACTCACATTTTACATTTATATTATTATAAGGCTCATACAAAATTCTATCCTCTTTATGAATTGAAAAGGAAATCAGTTAGCATCTCCGTCTCAGTCAACTCCTTCTCCCTCTAGCAGTGCAATGTCCCTGTAAAGCCAAAGCTACTGCTCTAGTCACCTCCTCTGGTGGTGCGTGAACAGATTCCGTTAGCATCTCAGTCTCAGCTTTAGAGTGCCACCATAAATAACTGCCAGCACACCAATTGCGTACTCTTTCCCACGCGCAGAAGTCCCATCCATCATCGCAACCATCACCGGCACTGCCAGCGCGTGAGCTCTAACTTCCGCAACTCCTTGGCCCACCTTATACATCAGCTCTAGCGCCGCCAAGGCTCTCTCAACTGCTGAATCCTCTAGCTCCGTCGACGCCTCTATAATCGCAGTCACTGCACCTGCCTTTACTGCCACGTGTCTGTTTCTATCCGCGAGACAGAGAGCTAGCAATATTTTACTTGATTGTTTTGCCCCTGCTTTGTTTTTAATATTACGAACCACCAGGCGCATCAATTCACGGGGGCACTCCGGATCGGTTGGCGGGTTGGGGACGAGAGAGGGTTCTAAGAGGTGGAGAGCAGCGAGTTGGACCGACTCAGATCCGGTAGTGAGTTGTAGTTCCGCTATATGGAAGAGATAGGTGGAGGGAACGTGGGATGGTTGTGGAGAAGATGGTGGGTTGGAGTTGGGGGGTGGTGTTTGGTGGGGTCGGATCCGGGTTGAGAGACCGGGTGAATGAGTGAGTTAGGCATAGGGAATTTCCATTGGGTGAAGCTTTGAGATGTTGAAGGCGAAGAGGATGACTCTGAGCGTGAAGGAGGACATGAAGGTGAACAAGGTGTTGGTAATGGAAGAGGAGGGTCAAAAACGAGGGATAGAGGGAGAAGCTGTGGGGGTTAAGATGAGTTTGAGTACAATATCTACCGTCGGATACAAACATATAAAAATAAAATAAATTTAACTAAATAAAATAATAATATTAGTAATTTAAAGTAATTTATCTATTTTCATTTGAGTAGGACATATAAATATTTCACTCTTAGATATACACAGAGTTATGCTAATCTATCAGTTAAACTACAATATTGAAAATTATATATTGTAAGAATTTTTATCAATATATCTAATCTATTTTTTTTGTATGAATATTCTCAAGTTGTAATAACTTATTCTTCATTATATCTTTAATCTAGTGATATCTCAAATAAATGTATTTTGATTTCGAATGAAAAGATATATTCTTTACAAGATGAATAACACTTTGTCACAAAATAATTGATAACTGTTTTGTTATAAACTAAGTTTTTTCAAGAACTTTTTCATCAATAGCAACTCTTAATATGCTTCGGTTGCGGTTATAAACTCTACTTCTATAGTACACATTATAACACATTTTTGCAACTTTAATTATCATGACATACCTCTCCTATAAATGTAATCAAGTAACTTGAAGTGATTTTCTGAATCCACATTGCCAACTATATTTGTATCTGTGTATCCAACTAACACAGGTTTGTCATTTCTAAAACATAGGCATATTTTGGAAGAACCTCGAAGATACCTGAAAATCTATTTCACTGTAACCTAATGTTCCTTTCTAGATTTTGAAAGGAATCTACTCACAACTCCAACTGCATGAGCGATATATAGCTGTGTACAAACCATGATATACATCAAACTTTCAACTACTGAAGCATATAAAACATTTTCCATCTCTTTCATCTCTTTGTCTTTAGAAGGGCTTTCTTTAGAATTTAGCTTAAAGTGATTGACAAGAGGACAACTAATCGCTTTAGCCTTGTCCATATGAAATCTCTGAAGTACTTTCTCACTGTACTTCTCATGTGACAACTATAATTTCTTGGCGTTTCTGTCTCTAATAATAATTATGCCAAGAATCTACTTTATTGGACCCAATTCTAGAAATATTCTGGTCAACAATCAACATATCATCCACATAGAGCAAAAGAATAAAGAAATCATCATAAGAGAATTTATGCACAAAAACACAATGGTTTGAAGTAATCTTTTTGTAACTTTGCTTCCCCATAACAGACTCAAACTTCTTGTACCATTATCTTGGTACCTGTTTTAAGCTGTAGAGGCTTTTCTTCAATTTACAAACATAATTCTCTTTTCCCTTTTGCTTGAAACTCTCTGAATACTCCATGCATATCTCTTCTTCCAAGTCACCATGTAGGAAGGCAATTTTGACATTCATTTTCTCAAATTCTAGATCAATACTTGCTTTTAACCTCAGCATAATATGGATGGATGTCATTTTCAAAATTGGTGAGAAAATCTCGTCAAAGTCAACTCCTTTTCTTTGGATGAATCCCTTGACAACAAGTCTGACTTTGTATCGCAGACTGTAACTGTGTTCTTCATGCTTCACCTTGAACATCCATTTATTTTTCAAAGCCCTCTTCCATTTGAACAGCTTCATCTGCTCAAAATTTTTGTTTTCATGGAATGAATTCATCTCATAATGCATGGCTTCAATCCATTTTTGTTTAGATTCGTCATCTATGGCTTCTTCATAACTCTCAGGTTCTCCCCCATAAGTGAAAGTTACATACTTATTTGGAGGATATGTGGTAGATGGTCGTCTCAGTCTATCATTTCTTCTCAGTGGACAGGAGAAGTCGTAGGTGTTGGTGTTGGATAATGAACATCATCATCTTCCTCATCTTCATAACCAACTTATATGAGAGCATTATCTTCATCAGGTGGATAAACCTGGTCTTCATCTCCAACTTGTCTTGGCACTAATGTTGGAGGAATTGATTCCAAATCTGATGAGTCACCATTGGAATTAGGAACATCCTTCTTCATTTTGACAACATCTTCAATGGTCTCATCTTCAACAATTACAACATTATAGCTCCTGAAAAGTCTCTTTGCAATCGTAACATAAAATTTATAGCCAAATTGATCTTGACCATAGCCAATAAAAATACACTATCTTGTCTTGGCATCAAGTTTGAATCTCTCATCCTTGGGGATATGAACAAATACTTTACGACCAAACACTTATAGATGATCATATGAAACATCTTTTCATAACCACACTTTATTTGGAACATTCATCTTGAGAGAAGTACATAGTGAAAGGTTCAACACATGTGCAACTGTGAGTATAGCTTCACCCAGAAAGTTTTAGGCAACTTTGTATGTGAGAGTAGACATCTAACTCTCTTCATCAAAGTTCTGTTCATCTTCTCAGCTAAGTCATTCAAATGCGGTGTCTTTGGAGGTGTCATTTGTTGCCAAATACCATGCTATTTGTAGTAAGCATGAAAAGGTCTTGTGTATCCTCCAACATTGTTTGTCTGAATGCATTTTAGCTTCTTCCCAGTCTGTCTCTCAGTTAAGGCATGAAATTCTTTGAAGACATCTAGTACCTGATCCTTTGTCTTTAAAGGATATACCTACGTCTTCCTTGAATGATCATCAATGAAAGTCACAAAGTATTTAGCACCACTAAGTGACTTTGACATTAGTCCACACAAATATGAATGAATCAAATCTAAAATATTATTCATTTTGGAAGGAAGGGAACTCTTGAAAGCAACTCTATTTTTCTTTCCTAGTAAACAATCAACACATTTCTTCAAATGTACTTCATCCATTCCGTGCAGTATCTTCTTCTTGACTAGACTTTTCATACCTTTTTCACCCATATAACTAAGTCTCATATGTCATAACTCAGCTGCACGATCTTTCTCCATGGCATTTACTATGTCAGTGGAAATGTTCGCTTGCATTATATACAGAGTCGTATGTTTCCCACCTCTAGCCACTACTAAGGAGCCTTTTGTAAGTTTCCATTTGTCATAAATGAAGGAGCTGCAATATCCTTCATTTACAAGTTTACATACAGAGATCAAATTTAAGCGCATATATGGAATATTCTTGACATCCTTCAAAAATAGTTTGGTTCTATTCTTTGTTTCCAAGCAAACATCTCCTCTGCTAACAACCTTTGATAGGCCTTCATTTTTCATTTTAACAACACCAAAAATTCCAAGTGTGTATGATGAGAAAAATTATCTATGTGATGTAACATGAACTGTAGCACTTATCAATCATGCAGTTGGTCTCGCGTGATGCAAGATTGAAAAAATCTTCAGTTTTTGTTTGCTCATCATTTCTACTGTCGTCTTTCTTCACCAGTTTTCCTTTGTTCATTTCTTGTTCCTTTTTGAACACCCAACAAAATTTCTTGATGTGACATTTTCTCTTACAGTGATGGCATTCAATATTGGCATATTTGTTTGATTTGTCTTTGCTCTTGCCTATGGGTTTCTATTCTCTGTACTGTCTCATTCCTCTAGACTCAGTGATAAGAGCTTGTGCTTTTGAATCTCTCTTCATGTTCTATTTCTCATATGACAACAAGACTTCTATAACAACTTCAAAGTCCATCTCGTCTTTCGCATAAGTCAGATTTGTTATAAGATGATTATATGATGAGGGTAGTAATGTCAGCAACATCACAACTTTCTTTCCATCGTCAAAACTCATATTGAATCTTACTAAGTGAGAAAACTTGTTTTTGAAATCACTAACGTGCTGTATCATGCTCACATTATCTTCCTTCCTCATCTGATATAGCTCTTTTCACAAATAAAATTTATTTGCAAGATTTTTTGACATGTATACGTTTTCTAGTCGCTCATGTTTATTTTGCAGTCTTGTAATTTTTTGATTCAATATTTTGCAAGACACTATTTGAGAGATTTAAACGGATTGTATTAGCTACAATCTCATCTTTTACCATAGTTCCTCGATGACGGTTGCTACCTTTTTTTCTTCCCAGCAACACCTTATGAACATTCTATTGAATGAGAATATCCTTCATCCTCCTTTGCCATAAAGAGAAATTATTATTGCCATTAAATTTCTCAATATCTATTTTGATTGTGTTTTTTCATTGTGTTTTTTTTTTGCAAATAAATACACCATTGACCTAATAAAATCTATTTTGATTTGGCAGATCAGTTTATATTGTAACCACAAAACATACTAAGAATTGTACTAGACCAACTCTGATACCAATTAAAAATAAAATAAATTCAACAGAGTATAATGACATCGATAATTTAACATGGTTTACTCTTTAATTTGAGTTACGTTCACGGGACATGCTCAAACAAATATTTATTTCACTAATATAATTAATCGGTACAAACTGAGAGGTAATATAATAAATTGAAATAAATTCAAAATAGTGACACAAATATTTCTCAAACTCACTATTTTGTCACTATTTTTTAAAAAAAATATCCAAAACAAAATTTTAAAATTTTGTCTCACACAAAACACTATTTCTCATCAAATGAAATTATTCATTTAACTTTTCTTTTTTCTTCTTCTTTTGTTGGGTATCTATAAAGTAAAAATATTATTTATTTATAAGTAAAATTATAACTACTAAAATCAAATGTAATTAATAAGATTATATTTAATTTTTTATTTTTTAAATATAATTAATGGATTTACACTTATATTTTTTATTTTCTTTAAATATAATTAACGTGACTCCAATTATATTTTTGTTTTATTCACTTTCCATATGTGCGGACCTATACGAAGAACCCACGGGGAAAGAGTTGGGTTTTGAGCTTTGGATGATGGATTTTCATGGTTACTCTGTTAGAAAACGAATTGAGCGAGGTAGATAGAAGTAGTTTGAAGTTTGAAGTTTGAAGTTTGAAGCTTGAAGCTGAGTGAGTGAACGAAAAAATTGTGGGAAGGGTAATGGTAGGTATAATTACTATGCACCTTTATTGATTATTTATATATTAGATTAAATAAATTTTTTATGTATTAAATTTTAATTTATTATTAAATTTTATAAATATTATTATTATTTTTTTATAATAATTTACAAATATAACAAAAATTATTATGTATTACTTAACATTAATTTTTGTTATTAATCGATATCGATGATATTTTTACAATATTATATAAATTTTAATGTTATAAAAGTAACATAAAATAATATTTGATAATATTTTCATAACAATTTTAAATTTTTTAATAATATGAAATAATAAATTAAAATTTAATTATATATATTTTTATAAAAGATATTAAAATTTAATAATAAAAAAATATTTACTAAATTATTAACTAAATTATATTAAATAATATATGAATAGCCGTGCTTATTGTAATTAATTTCAAATCTTATTTAATTTAAAGTTTAAAAATAAATAAAAATATTAATTTAATTGATATAAAAAATAATGTGATAATAAACCCACCTTATATGAGTTTTAATGATATATATCAAATTATTTTTTGTCATTACTATATTTAATATGATAAAATATCTTGGATGTACATTTATTTACTACTGTTAATTAATCTGTTTAAAAATATATTTTTAATTTTATTTATTCGTAAAAAAAATAGAATAAAATTATTTTTTTAATAACAAGATGTTTAATTTAATGAAGTAATTTTTAATTAAAATATCATTAAAAAATTTAATAAATTTTTGATTAAAAATAAAATAAATTAAATTTTTACTATTTAATATGTAATTTTAAATATTAGATAATGACATTTTATTTAATTTAAAAAAAATAAATAATATTTATTTATATATTTATTAAAAAAATAAAAAATATATATAATATATATAATATTTTTTTATATTGAATAAAAATAAAATAAATAAATTTAAATAACATCTTTAGAAAAAATATTTTGTTAAACTAATAGATTAAATAACTTTGATGTAAACAAAATAATGATTTGGCACTTCACCTTATTTAATATAATATATATCATTTTTCATATGGGAAGGGACAAGGGGGCCGTGGAGCACTCTGGGGTCTGAAGTCTGAACATTACACGAGTTGTCAGTTTCTACTCTGAAAACAAAGGACCATGCCTTGGCGTTTGTGATTTTTATTTTTAATCTAAGTTGGCATTTGTGTTTGTATAAGTAAAAGCTTTTTTTTTAAGTTATAAAGTTATTTTACCTTATTTATCAATAATATAGTTAATTTTATTTTTAATCAATTATTAAATATTATATTAATTATTATTAAGTAATAACTTAATATAAATAAAATTTTTTAATATATAAATTATAAAATTATTGTTATATATATAAATTTAAACCAATTAAACTAATCAAAATTTAAAACTTTGAGTTTTAACAAGATTCAAGTTGATATATCAAATCATATATATTTTGGATCCATTGTATGATTGGATTGGATTTATACATTTTTTTTATTTTAAATAGATTTAAGTTAATAGTTAAATTTAAATAATATAAAATAATTATAAAATAATAGCATATAATATTAAAATAAATATATTTTTATAAAATTTTAAATTAAATCATACTCCAAACTAAATTCAGGCTGAATTTGTAAAATAAATGTTTAATCAAGGGCAAAGCTAAGGGATGAGAGGAGATTACTACCTATTAGTTTGATAAAATTTTCTTATCATCATATAGTGATATAATTTTCTTATCGATATATAATTATTAATATTTTTCAAGATAAAATAAGATATGTGACATTTTTTATTGTAATAAAATTATTATTATATTTAAGTAAATAAAAACAAAACAATAAATATAATTTTTTACATTTTAAAAAACATCTTATATTTATATATCATATAAAATATAACTTTATTTACCACTAAATAATTTATAACACAAAATTTAATTGATTCGATTTTTATATGAAATTAATTTTTGCTCGAGGCTAACTTATCCTTAGAAAAATGTGTGTTTGATTTTATCCATGTGTTTGGCTATCTGCTTGAAGCTAAAATTATTTAGGTAAAGTCATCTTAGACTTACTCGAATCTAATTGGACTTTGAATTTATTCAGATTAGGTCGTATCATTAGGGATTTGGTTGGATCACATTAAAAGATACAAAGTTTTTTTTAATTTACATATTAGACACTATTAATTTTGTTATTATAATAATTGAGCACATTTAATTTTATAATCATTAAAATGAATACTTTAATTTATTATTAAAAAATATTAAATCTAATCACTTATAATCCCATAACAGAAGTAATTTTTACACTGTAATAATGATAATAATATTTTCCTTACATAATATCACACCAAACGTTGTACTTATTAACATGGGAATTATAGGTAGTGTAGGGTAGGGTTGAGTGTTTCATCAAAATTGTCAATTTTAAGGCAATTTGAGTTTGATCTAATCTGAAACAAATTATGAATTATTTAATCCAAATTCAATCCGTTGTAAATGTTAATTCAAACATTTGAATCTGATTGGATTGATCAAATCAGATATAGTTATAATCATAATTTCAACTTATAAAATAAAAAAATTACATAAAATCAAAGAAATTTTTTAAATAAAAATATTTTTCATACAAATTTAATAAGAACTGACAACATGGTTAAAAATAGTTCAACAAAAATAATCTAAAAGAAAAAAATTCAACATCCATTACATAATTTAATTCCAAATATCCATAATTTTAACAAAAACCATAAAATATATTAAAGTTTAAATTACATTAAAATAAACTAAAACTTTTAAACTGTTGTTCCTTCCAAAACTTCACTCTCCAAATAGTAATAGTAACACGAATTACTTGAGATAATTATTCAAAGTTAAGTCACTAATACCATCCAAAACATTTATATGATGAAAAATTGAGAAGTTAGAAATATAAATAAGCTAGTAATAAACTAATAAACTAATAAACATAATAATATGTAAAATACTTTTATTTTTACATAATATGATAATGAATAAATTTATATACATTCAAACTATATATTTTAAAGTTTTATGTAATATATTGATTTTAAAGCCTCAATTTCATCAAGTGACTCTTGGATATTAATGATTGGAGATGAACGAATACAATTTTGAATGCAAATCAATGATTGTACAATTTTAGAAGATAAGGAACTCCTGTATAGACTAATTGTACGACCACCAGCGGAGAATGCAGAGTCAGATGCTACAGTAGATACCGGTATAACCAATACATCTCGAGCTATAAAAAAAATATTAAATCTTGAGAAATGAAAATTTCACCAATTTAAAAGATCAAATTTCTTATCATCCATATCAACCAATGTTTCTTGCAAGTATTTTTCCATTTTAGATTTGTCATACATATTATGAACTTCTTTTAAATACTTTCTCTTACAACAAACATAAAGTTGAAATGCATTTGTTTCTAAACTAAAACCTTCAGTACCCATTTCTAAAAGTTAAGAAGATTATTATGTGCTTAAAAGAAAATAAGTTTTATGATATTCCTCATACATATCATCTAAAAATTTGTCACCTTTTTTGAACTCATTGATGCCTCAATCTTATCTCATATTACACAATTCTAGCAAACTTAGATTTAAAGAGTATTCTTTGTGCTTAGGATCAAGTAAAATAGGCACAAATAACATCATATTCATTTAGTTATTTCTTCTCAATATTTTTCAAACTTTACCTTCATCTCACTTCATCTTCATCATAATGTAATCCTCACATTTACTCCACGTATCAAGTTGATCATGAATAAAACAAATACGATCCAAAAAGAAATTAAAAGTCATATATAAGATCCAAAAAACATTAAAATTGCTTCATAAAAAACTTTCAAAAATTAGACAAAATATCTTACACTATCCTAATCAATTGTAGTCGGAGCATGTTGTTACATTTAGTTGTAAGAAATGCAAGAGTTAGTCTACAAGAAAATTATGAATACATCGAAATAGATAAATACCTTAATCATATTTTTTTAATGCAAAAAAATATGTTTTTTAATGTGTATTAAAAGTAAAGTCATATGAATAACTAAATTATATAAAAATTAGAGGAAAAAAATTTGAGAAACACGTGGCCTCCTTAGCATACATTTATACGTTTAGGAAACATTAGACTTTGTTTTCAATTGATCTACATTTATTTTAACTTTTAAATTAAGACTTGAATCCAATAGTGTTAAATATTTAGCATAAATACAATATGTTGTACTTGACAATAACTTTAATAACATTTCTTTACTAGTTTTAACTTAATGTCACTAAAAATTATTATCACTTGTAGAACATAATAATTCCATTAAATAATTAACCATGTTGTTCTAATTGAATTTATAGGTTTGAGATTAAAAAACAATGGAATTACATGTACGTCAATTGAGAAGCTATGTCCCTTTCACCAAAACAAGAGTAGTTTTAAAGTACCATATCACCTAGTATATTTCATAGTCATAGTAAATCCAAAGCTCAAACGACGTTGCATTTTACAAGAATATTTTATACAAATTTTGTGATGTTAACCAACAACTAAGTTATTATTTAATAGAGCAGAGAAGGTTAAAGTTTACTAGTAATTTTTGTAATGTTTATGAACTAAGCTAATAAAGTAATCATTTGAAACATCTCTATCTAATTATCACCTATCACACATAATACAAGAAAAAAGAGAACCTAGTAAAAATAAGTTAGCTTGCTTGATGACCAAAACAACCACTTATAGAAAATAATCATGTTTTAAACCAGGGTAACTCACTTATACCGTCGGTTCTATGGCGAGGAAAATGCTTATGAAAAGCTTTCATTGTTTTAAATAACAATACGTGTTCAGGGATGAAATAAAAAAAAACTAAGAAAAAATGAAAGCATCAAACAAAATAAATCAAATGAAATCTGAAATTAAAATTCATAAAAAGAAAATCATCAAACAAATCAAATCTACTTTCATTGAAGAATAGTGAGGAACAACAACTAGGAAGACAAGCAACGATTGACATTGGGCTAGGAAATGGAATGAGACTATCGACTTTGGGCTAAGAAATGAAATTGGCTTGAGAGAGTTGCGTTGCACCGTCGTCATCGAATTTGAGACATAAAGATAGAATAATGAGAAGTGAGAAATGCAAATGAAATTGTATTGAATTTAGATTAGGGGGAGATAGAATAATTCTAAGTGATAAATGCTAAGTGATAAATGCAAATGCAATTGTATTGAATTTAGATTAGGGTTTTGAAGGGAAATTGTATTTTTAATGTATAAATTTTTGAAATGATTTAATCTAGTATGAAATAGTACACCATAATATATGAGTTGGACAAATAATATCAAGACATTTGTATTTAAATATATATATATATATATATATATTAAATGTATAAGATCAGATTGAATTATATAAATTTAAATATTTTTAATTAAAATTTAAATTCAATCAGATTGTTAAAATTTAATCTAAATCCAATCAAACTTTAGATCGAAATCAATCCATTTCTTTTCAAAATTTTCAGATTAGTCGATAATTTGTTTAACCCTAATATAGGGTGCAAATGGGATAGAACTTAGAATATAAATACAAATGAAAACAATATAAGTTGTTATTTTTAAATTAAGTTTAATTATTAATTTTTTTTATATTTATAAATAAATAAATAAATTAAAAATAATTTATTTTATAATATTAAATATATGAATTTAAGTTAAAAAAACACAAATAAAAAGACAGAACATAAACAAACACAACCCTCCGTATAATTAGCGTGCGTCTCTAGTTTGATGGTTATAGTTATTATTAACAAAACCCCAAACTTTATCTTTTATATTTCTGTTATATCACACCACAAATGTTATGAAGGATCAAGAATTAAACTGAAATAATATTGGTTTATCAACGCCGACAAAAAGAGAATTCAAAGTCCCACCAGGCTCAATAAGAATGTTCATTGAACTTTTACTTAGATTCAGGATCAAGAAAGGTTTTAATAATTGAAAAATGAAAAGCCAAATTAATAATATGACAATAATAGAGATTTGTTTTGATAGTGTGCCAATAATAGTTATAATTTCTCATCTTCCCCTAAAATTTTCTTCTACTGTAAGAAAATAGGACGACCAAAAACTTGATTTAATATATTTTCTACAGCTGCAGAAGTCAAGGTATAAAGGGAAAAGAGCATTTTATTTTAGTAATGACATCAAATTAATATATGAAGAAGTTTTAATAAGCAAAAACAGCACCTATGCTTATTTCAAAAAAAAAAAAAAAAATTATATATATATATATATTTAAAAAATAAATAAAAGAAAAAAAAAAACTCTACTTATCCCATTAAAACTTTCTCCAAATCCCAAGCTTATACAACGAACACCGGAAAAAAAACCCTCCAAAAATCTTTATACTTATTAAAAGCATTCGTGTTTGATCGTTCTCCAATTCCTCCTTTTTTTTTCTTTTTTTTAACACGGCGGTTTTTCCTTCCTTTTTTATTTACTTTTGTCATGTAAATAAATATTAAAATATCACTAAATTAAATATATTTTTTATTTAAATAAAAAATAACTATTAATTTTTTTAAAAATAAATATACATTTATTTATACATATAAATATTTGCTACTTCTTTTTTTTTCATTTATTATAAATAAAATTTAAAAATATATAGCTATATAAAATAGAGATTAATATTTTAACGATATATAATAATTAATAGTATAAATTCAATAATTTATCTCTATAAACAATCATAATCAATAAGATATGATAAAAATTTATTAAAATATTAAAATTATTATTAATTGAAAGCAAACATATATTAATATTACTATTTTATATGTATATAATTATATAAAAGAATACACTTTTACTAATAAAACATACAAATTTTAAAATAATTAGATATAGTTTTATTTATTCTTATTTTTATATATTTTATTTTATTTAAAAATATGTATTAAATTAATTAAAAAGTAAAAATTAATGTTAATATTTTAAATAATATTATAAAATAATTATATTAAAATTAATGTTTTAAAAAACTAAATATATTTTTAATTAAATATTAATAAATAAAAAATATATTTAAATCTAAAAAGAATTACTATTTATTTATAAATAAATATTATTATCTAAATATATCCGAATTTATAAAGATGATCACCATCCCACCATCCCACCCTCATTTCTGCAGCATTAATCTTTTATCCAAATTAAAGAGAGTCGGTCGCAGAAAAGAAATTCTGAATTAATGCTTTATAATATAAAAGTTTATAAATTTGCAGTTGTCTGAATCTTTATGATGGGAGTGCGTGTGGCGAATCGCGATGCTGCGAACAGTACACTTCAGTTCACTAAGCTTCGCTTTTCTACCTTTTATCCTAATCCGATCCCGGAAACTAGAGAATAGTTTGTGAAAGCTCTGCTCAAGGAACCAAAGCGTCGACGTTATATGGTCCCCAAGCTTAGTAGAGTTCGCTGCTACTTTCGTTTCTCTTTATTTTAGAGTGAAAGATCCAATACCCATTTGTCATTGAACAGTAAAGTAGATACCCATTTTGTTTGAGCACTGATTTTAGTAGAATTTCGGTTGGAAATCTAGATGTTCGAGTGAACAGGCTGTTCTTTGGGTGCATTTAGGTGGTAAGTCTGCTGGTTTCTGGTTGTGCGTAGCCTTTTCGATTTACAGTTCTTCTGTGATCTCGTTGTAGATCAAGAAAATTTCTATGACTTCATTGAGTTACAATTTCGATTATGTTGAAGTCAAAAGTTGTATTTTTGAATTCGATTTGGATTTATCCGTCTGAGCTAGTGAGCTGTATGCTTGTGCGTGAGGCAAACTAGAGAATACTTTGTGTTTTTGGGTCACATTTAATTGGAGAAAAGTTGATGGTCAATGGATTATGGAATTTCCAAAAGTGGATTTGAGGTTTGATGTATGGCATGTTATTTGGAGCATTATATGGACGTCATTCATGATAGAATGTTTGCTAGGCAAATGTATGAAATCTCAATTTTGAATGTCTTTCTTTCTCTTGTGCTCAAGTTGAGTTGCTGACTATTTTTTATATGTTGTATGGCTTAGTACTAGTAGGTTGAAACATAGTTTTTTACTTAGAAATGCAAAAGAAAACACCATAGTTTGTGCCTATAAGGAGTTGTAGTTTGAAGAGAATTGGGAAGAGGTAAATTTTGCCTTCCTTTTTTCATGGCATCGATAAGAAGAAATTTGTCCCCAGTTCCTCGACCTGGAATTTCACTAAGTGGGGAAGCCTGTTCAGTCGCTTCTCCATTGTCAAGATCATCTTTTGCTCACAACTCAACCTTTTCTGGTGGTTTGATATCAACTCTACCAAGTTCAGTTGAGTCCCAAGCATTAGTTGTTGGTGTATTGTCACCTAGGCCTTCTAGGTCCCTTGAGAAGCCAAAACCGAGGGGTCAAGTTTTGAGGAGGGCACTTTTTCAATTCTTAGTGTGTTTCCTTGTTGGGTTTTTCATAGGGCTTACCCCATTTAACTCGTTGACTTTATCCAGCAATTTTGTGGCAAAGCATCAAGGCATCTCTTTCGATATGATATCTGCCCTAGGAAATTTTCAGTCATATAATAGTCTATCAATAAATGCAATGCCTTTGAATAATGAAGATTTAAAGAATAATGCTACAGTTGAATCACACCTGATGGCTCTGGATCCAAACGATGGCATTTCTCAAGAGGATAAAAACAACCAATCACTCATTCATGAACTAGATTTGGAAAATCGCAAGCTTTTGATAATTGTGACACCAACTTATGCTGGTACATTTCAAGTCTTTTATCTAAATCGTTTAGCATACACGCTAAAGTTGGTCTCCCCTCCTTTATTGTGGATAGTTGTGGAGATGACCTCCCAATATGTGGAAACATCTGATATTTTGAGGAGAAGTGGGGTAGTGTACAGACATCTTATTTGCAAAAGTAATCTTACTGATATAAGTGACAGAAGAGCTCACCAAAGAAATGTTGCTCTAAACCACATTGAAACTCACCGTCTTGATGGAATAGTCTTCTCTGCAGATGAGGAAAATATCTATTCAGTTTATCTCTTTGAGCAAATGAGACAAATAAGGTAAATTCTTGTTTGTCAAGCATTGCTGCTTTTCTCTCATATTTTTTATTATCCTTTATTACCATTTTAGATAAATGGCTACACATGTGTGAGCACACTGTCATTCCACACCAGTGAAGTGCAGTCAATCTACATATGACTCATATGAAGTTTCATTACAAGGAAAGTGGCCTTATCTTCCTTTGTTAAATCTCTTAACACAAAGCCACTAGAAGGAAACTTAGCACATTGTGCAACTTAATCTATTGAGCCATGGTGTGAAAATTTCCCTATTTTATCCAATTGGTTTCAAGTATACATCTATTCGAGAGAGCCCTTATAATGAAAATAAAATAAAGAAAAAAAAGGAAAAGGTTTTGATGCATCCATTTTATCCTATGGTAGATATATATTCTTCCCTCCTTTGAAATGGATCTGCTTATTTCAACTGTTTCTTTCTATGTGTATGTTTTCGTAACATCTCTTTATTCCCTTATTATGTTGCAGGAGATTTGGGACATGGATGGTGGCCAAACTAGCTGAGGAAAATTCCAAAGTTATCCTGGAAGGCCCCATTTGTAATGGAACTCAAGTAATTGGGTGGCACATAAATGGAGTGCATAAGAGACTTCAGAGATTTCATTCTGACATTTCTGGGTTTGCATTTAATAGCACCATAGTGTGGGATCCGAAGAGGTGGCATCGGCCCACTCTTGAGCCTATCAGGCATGTTGACACAGTCAAGGATGGATTACAAGTTGGTGCTTCTTGATCATTATTCCATTCAACTCATGTCAATACATAAATTATAAACAGCTTACTGGCTGCTCTTATTATTCAAATGAATCCTTCACAGATTAGAGAAACAAGACCCAAGCTTCACATAGTAATGCAATTTTTATGCATATATGATGGTTTGATTTAATATTAAACTTATTGATTTGCATTACAGGTGAGCACATTTATTGAACAAGTGGTAGAAGATGAAAGTCAAATGGAAGGTTTGCTGCAAGATTGCTCGAAAATTATGGCTTGGCAAGTTCATCCTAAATCATTTAATTCCTTATATCCAAACAAATGGTTTTTGAACAACAATCTGGATGTCTTTCCTTCACTTAAATGAACAAGTTAATACTGATGACAATGGTGAGTTTACAGGGTTTGTTCTGCTACTCTATTTCCTAATGTTTTAGAAGTTTCCATTAGATATCAAACACTTGAAGTATTTTTGTTTAAGCTTCATGAGGAATCGTTTTAGCTATCGTGTAGTTACAATCATTGTTTAAAGGAAATATGGATATGGAAACTGCTCTACCAAATTCTAAAGCCACAGTTGACCATCTTTTACTTCAGTCTATCAATTTTCTCAATTTAGTCCCAGCTCAAAGACCATAATTTGGAAATATGCTCTGTCTACCCTAGAAAGAACTTAACTTCTACCTCCTTTTCAAAGCCAAAGCCGATGAAGTCCAACAACTTTTTAAGAACTCCCAACTAACTTATGATTGCACATAGGTTCTCTTCAACTCTTAATGCTAGGTCACCACCTCTCTTTCTGTGTTCATGAATTTTCCTAACATTCTTATCATTGAATTGTGTTTCAGTGTCAGAGAGAGCAGTAAAGAATCATAGATAATCTCACCAATGGTTATTGATCTACAAACTTGTTTGATCTCACATAATGGGAAATTTCATGCCTTTCCTACTGTCCTCAATGGCAGAGACGTAGAGGCACTTACACCACTTTTGACGGGTAGTATGTGTTGCATATTTTCAGTTTGGCTGTTCGTTTCGAAAAAGGAAAACATTTCCAACTAAGTGGGAAACCATGGTTTAAGGTTGTCAATTTTCATTTTTTGCCTTGTCAAATGTATTTGATAAGTTTAACTTCATATTGAGTTCTTCGAGCTGCTTTCTTTGGTGCAATTGTGTCTCAGACTGTGTATTGCTTTCAACAAGATTTCTTTGGTTGATTGGTGCCTGATTCCTTTTTTTAGTTGGTTATTAACTTCGGTTAAAAAGCTCAAGGAAAAAAAGCATGTATAGGCAGTTTTGCTATTAAAAAAAAAAGTTACGTGGCCAAATTAAACGTGTTATCCCAAAAGAAGAACAAGAGGGCTAATTACATAAAATTTATAATAATAAAAAAACACCTAAATAACATTAAATAGTATCAAATTGGATGGTGTTAAATATTGAACGGATTTAAATGTCTTAAATGTCGTAGTTCAATTTAAATGGGTTTCAATTGAATGGTTTTCATAATTAAATAATATATTAGATATTTTTTAATAATGAAAATATATGAGATGGATATGAGAGATCTTATTTTTGTGATTATAGTGTTATTTTTATTATTTTACTAAAAATATTATGTTCTAATTTATAAAGAAATTTTAATGTATGGATCATTCTATAATACATAAACTTTTGGATTATCTAAAAAATTATTTAGAAAAAAATTGTAAGAAATAAGTAGAATTTTGTAACTTAGAAAATTGTGAACCAGTGTATGCTTTAGCCTGAACAACAAATTCAACTGGACAAAGATCTAGGCGTCAAGTGATTCGTTAGGAACTTCATTTGCTTTTTCATCGGTTTAAGAATCAAGTTTTGTATTTCAACTAAGACCTTGATCTTAAATGTTGATATGTCAGAGTGGTTGAGGAGAGACTTGAAATCTGTTGGGCTTTGCCTGTGCAAATTGCATTGTGAAACTTTAGTTGAAGTAAATTTTACATTTTGACTTTATATTTAAATTTGGCACACTAGTTTACACAAGGAACAATAGGGGCATCCAAGTGATTCGATTCATAAGAATAAAGAATGAGTACAACGCAATCTATTCCTGGTTCTTTTCCAAATCTAAGAACTTCAACTTCTTTATCACTTTCTCCAACTTGGGTTTGAGCTATACCAACAAAAATGGTACCCAATTTAGATTTATTCCTGCTTGCATTTCTTCATTACTCCTTCATTGCCATCATTCTTCTTCTTGTCATCTCTTTTATGTTGATAGTCCTTCTACTTTCATTTTTCCTAGGGCTCTTTTCAATTGTCATAATTGATCTCTATGACGCTAGTTTTCCCATTGTTTCATGGTGGTTTGAAACAACAAAGGCCAATCTTCAATTGGGTTTGGTTCTAATTGTGTGTTCTTTCATTATTTATGTTGTTGAAATCTCCTTAGCTTCCAAACCTGTCTTTGAACGTGTAATTTCTAGCTTCAGAGTAAAATCACAAGCAGTGGTGAACTACTATCTTGATGCTTTGAAGCTTGCTTAAGTTTTAAGGTTATACAATACAAGCATTAGCAAACACAGAGCAAGAAGTACTAAAATTACTCTTTCAA
Organism: Hippophae rhamnoides; assembly: GCA_033030585.1. Lineage (NCBI taxonomy): Eukaryota > Viridiplantae > Streptophyta > Magnoliopsida > Rosales > Elaeagnaceae > Hippophae > Hippophae rhamnoides. Next base: position 74,406,964 of record CM065429.1, read on the forward strand.
ACAACTAGAATTTATTTATTTTGACAAATTTAAGCCTAATCCAAGATGGGGATTTGTGGAGAAAATTTTAAAATGTCTGTTCATAACACTTCATTGAAGAGAGATAGACATATTTATCTCCATAGACACAATCCTTAAGATGTGTGATACTCCAATTTACTGTGGGTAACTATAATTTAAGTAAGAGATTAGCTAATTCTATTAATGGCACAAGCTACTTTTATGCAAATATTCTATCTTCATGGTTTAGGCCAATCTTTAATACACACTGTAATTATTATTTTTTTCAATTTTTTATTATTTATAATAATGTGATATGATTCAATTTTTGAATGTACGATGTGTAATATTTAATTGAATATGAAATTGAGAATATGAGTTGTAAATGTTTCAATTTAAAAAGATAAATGAATCGATGTTTCAATTTTTTTTTTGGTATAAAATATTGATGTTTAAATTTGAGATATCTCGCTTCTACTGAGTTACGTCGAGGTATATATTACCAGGAAAAAATGTGAGGAGTAGAAAGAGAGGACGCTACTTTTGTCGTCTACCAACATGTGTACTTCCGAAGCTCATCAAGACACTTAACTTGCTGAGCCACAGTTGTGAAAATGGAAGCTGGTGTTTTCTCACCGCGCGAACTTAACGGTTATTCTCGGAGGTTAGGTTTTCAAGCTACAAAATTTTCCTCCAACATTGGGCATGTTCCCCCTTCGAAAATCAGTTTGTTTAGGCCGCGATCGGATTATCAAAAGCTGGGTTTTCTATCGAATTCTCGAGGTTCGTTTTCCAATTCAGTTTCCGCAAACCAACCTTATGGTGTTTTCACTGTTGAAGGAGATAAAGATAATGCGGATTCTGTTTCTGTGAACCCCGTTTATGTTCCCACGCCTTCGAATCGAGACCTTCGAACACCTCACAGCGGGTAAATGTTGGATTGTATTGGAAGAAGAAAAAATATTATTGTTTGAAACTTGTAAGATTTTTTTTTTTTGGTTTATGATTTATTTGTTTTGTGCTAAAGTAATTGGTTTTGGTCTAAATCTAGGTACCATTTTGATCTAAGTAATAGGAAATTCTTTGAGGGATGGTACTTCAAGGTCTCAATTCCAGAGCTGAGACAGAGTTTCTGCTTTATGTATTCTATGGAGAACCCTGCATTTCGCAGGAAACTCACGCCATTGGAGGTACTTCAGCATGGTCCTAGATCTACCGGAGTTGGGGCGCAAATTCTCGGAGCTCATGACAAATATATTTGTCAATACTCTGAAGAATCTCAGAATTTTTGGGCAAGTATGTTTTTCTTCTCTAAATTATTTTCTGAAAACGATATTGCCATGTTAGATGTTTAAGTCCGCTATTCCTGCATCACGGGTTGTTTCATGTGCGCTCCTACTGATTAGTTTGAATTTTGACATGGAAGATGAACAGAATCGCATCCGGTTTTAGATTAAGTTGATAGCATGAATTTTATTTAAGCCTTCAGAAAATAATGGTGCCCCCGAGTTGAAATTCTAGTGGGATTTGTATCATTATATGATGTGTTTATGTTTATTTTGAATAATTTTCAAGGAGAGGTATCTTGTATGAAGATGTTGGGTTGATTTGGTTGAGTTTTAGTCTTTACCTTCATTCCTCTGAGTAGTTCTTAACTTAATTCCATAGTTTTGAATCTCAATCTATTTATATTATTTCTACTTAAATGGAAAAAGAAAAGAAAACAAGAAAAAACATAAGGCATAGAAATGCTACGATTTTGTAGTCGGTTCTGTCAGGCATGACGCAGGTGGCAATCTTTGATGAACAGGTAGGCATGAGCTAGCTTTGGGGAATACTTTCGTTGCAGGAAAAGACGGGAAGCCTCCAAATCAAGAGGTTCATCCTAAGGTTGATAGATCTTCTTTGGTTTTATACATTTACATCTGCTAAGACAATAGGGTGGCAAATTGTGTCAATTAAATCGACCCATTCAATAAATGAGTCGTATCGGATCAACCTATTAATAGAAAGGTTTTTATTGTGTTGGGTTATTTTGGGTTTTTGTTGTCTCGGGTCAGGTTATTGGGTTGTCAACTCAAAAAATCTTGTCAAAAACATATTATTTTGACAAAATATAACTTATTAAATTCACTTGGTTCATCTCGGTTTTAATGGGTAAATAATAATATTAATTTGACGGGTTAATTGTGGATTATCGTGTTGCGTCGGGTTATTTAGAGTTGGATCGAAGTTGTGTCGTGTCAGAAATTGGACAATACTATGGCATAAAACTCCATAGAAGTTTCATACATGTTTTTCTAAGTCACTGTTTGCATCTCTTAAAGCTTTTTGTTGAGTGAAGATTTAAATATGGCTTTACCAAGGTACCTAATTTTGTTATTATAAATTTTTAAAAGGACATAATTTGGTCTTAGCAAGCCATTTATTGTCAAAACAGTAATGTCACTGTTTTGGTCTGTTGCATAGGAGTTCTCTAGGAGAGTCTTGGAAGGTTTTCAAGTCACCCCTTTCTGGCACCAAGGTTCTATTTGTGATGATGGCAGGTATGCCTTTTAACTATCCAATTGAGGTGTGTTTCTCTTTTTGGCTATTAGATGCTATTTTCGGTCTGTTATGCCTTGAAATTTGTCAGTGTTGTCACATATTTGAAAGTTCTAATGCCAGATCAGATTACGTGAGAACTGTCAATACTGCTCGTTGGGAGTACAGTACCTGCCCAATTTATGGCTGGGGTGATGTTGGTTCCAAACAAAAGTCTACGGCAGGATGGCTAGCAGCTTTTCCTGTTTTCGAACCTCATTGGCAAATATGCATGGCGGGTGGATTATCTACAGGCATTTCATTTATTCCCATGTCTCACTTATTGGAATTTATACTTTTGCTCATGTGATATGTTTTGTCAGTCAAGGGCAATGTTAACAGTTAAACACAATTTTCATCACATTGTATTCTGTCCAGAACTTGCATTGGGCATTTGTAAGTTGTATCTTATGATTTTCTTTTTCCTGCTCTACCCCCCTGTAAAGATTGGCCAATATCCCAGTTTGAGCCTAACATACGGTGGATTGGAGCAGGCAAGTTTTGCTATTATTATTAACTTGATTATGTGGAGCTGGGATGATACTTACAGCACATAATATAGTCATGCTTCTCATAAAAATGATTGGGGATATAATTTAAGTCCATAATTTCCATCTTTATCCAAACCATTCTCTATGAGCTGTGCTGCTTGTGCATTTAGGTTATGTCTACAACAATATCTGAAATATTTGGTATAGCTTTTAACTATGAGTGCCATGTACTATAATGTAAACTGTGGAATGGCCCTGTCAGCTCATGTGGTTACCATTGGGACATTACTTATTGGAAAACCATGGGTCGTTCTTTAAAAAAAATAATATAAAAACTCTTGCCATGGTAGTTTCTCTCTTTAAACCCGATTAATCTTGGTGGCATTTCCTTTGATTTCATATTTCAATTTCAGGTTGGATAGAGTGGGATGGAGAAAGGTATGAGTTTCAGAATGCCCCTTCCTATTCTGAAAAAAACTGGGGTGCTGGATTCCCAAGAAAATGGTTTTGGGTAAGTTCTTGATGCTCACACAGATCTTATGGTGAAATTTGTGCTGTTTATTCATTCTGAGTTTCTGACTGAAATGGTAAAAGAAATTCATGCCCTTTTCCTTTCCTATGGAAATGCAAGTAAAGAAGACTTGATTCGCAGGAAAGATAAATTGGCCTAAAAGCATATGTTTTGCAGTACCAAGGATTTTAATGAACTTAGTTGATGTTTTTGTTGGTTTCTTCCACTTCTATCACATTTGGAAGAGGTAATGCTTTTAAATGCTCACCATTTGTCATTCCCAGGAATCACGAACAAAAATATTTACTATGAGCTATGCATTATTTTAAAAGTATTTCTCTGAATAAAGTTTTTTTTTTTTTTTTTTGCTTTTCAAAATTGTTTCTTTTCTATTATTTCAAGTTATCATGGTTGTTTTTCGTAATATTTTGTTATTACCCATGTGCATGCAGTGCTCTATTTTTTTTTAAAAAAATGGTTTTTAAAACTATTATTGTCTTACTGCAGGTTCAGTGCAATGTTTTTGAAGGTGCAGCTGGAGAAATTGCTCTCACGTCAGGTGGTGGTTTGAGGCAACTTCCTGGACTTACAGAGACTTTTGAAAATGTTGCATTGGTATTATCTTATGCAGATCATTTTACCCTGTTTTTCCTAAATTTTGCTTCATTTTCTTATGTGTTAAAAGTAATTTATTAATTTTGGAAATTTATATAAAATAGAGATGGGATGACAAGATCGAAAAATGAAAGAACGATGAATTTCCATTTATTATTTGTTACCCTTTATTAAAATCATTAAAGTCTACTAATATTATGGAAACGGGAATTACCGATGAGCAGTTTGGAGCACTTTTTGTGTAAAGAAGCATTGAAGGGCTATATTCCATGCTAGTAAACATGACTCTGAAAAGCATTAAAGTATTACCAATATAGAGCTTATTTTTGCAGATTGGAGTTCACTATGATCGAAAGTTTTATGAATTTGTGCCGTGGAATGGCGTTGTTAGTTGGGAAATTGCTCCATGGGGTTATTGGTACATTTCCGGAGAGAACGAGACTCACAAGGTAACTGAATATGACTTTAAACTAATGTCTTTACTGAGTATTTCAAATCTGGATCTGTACTTTTCAAAGAATTTTTTATGGTCTTGTAATTCAACTGAAAGCCTAAATAGTTAAATTCATTGTTGAGAACTGCTGCAGCCAGGTGGTGCCATCTGATATCTTAGCCACCAAATATAATGGACCTTCTGTTTTAATTTGAAGATACTGAGTAGTTATATGATCTCTATTCTGGTAACAGATACATTAGCTCTTTCTATGCAGGTTGAATTGGAAGCAACCACAGAAGACTCTGGTACAGCATTGTGTGCTCCAACTACTGAGGCGGGATTTGTTCCTGCTTGTAAAGATACTTGTTTCGGTACACTGAAATTACGGATATGGGAAAGAAATTATGATGGCAGTAATGGAAAGGTTCAACATTCTAACTTCTTTGTTTCTATCTGCTATCCTTATAGTGTGTTTCATGCTAATGTGATACACAAAGCTTGTTGATGAGTTAAAAATCTTGGAATTTTCTTGAATTGTTAGATTGTATTGGATGTTACAAGTGATATGGCAGCTCTAGAGGTTGGAGGAGGCCCTTGGTTCGACACATGGAAGAGCAAGGCCTTGATGCCGGAGCTTGTTACGCAGGCTCTTAGAGCTCCAATTGATGTGGAAGGATTTTACAATTTGGTTCCACTACTTAAACCTCCTGGTCTATAGCCATTAGCTGCTTGCCCAGGGTGCTTTGTTGCGGTACTTTTTAATTTACTTTATCCCTTCTTGAATAGAATTCTGGTAAATGCTTTCTAGCTATACCAAACTCGAAGCTTGGTGTTCCATACAATGACGACAATCTTTTCAGTTATTGTTGAAGCAAGTTTATAAAAACAGTGTAGGAACAATATTATCGATAACTTGAAAGTAACTGCTTGGGTTGAGTCGCGGACTAGGTCGCTCTCTTTAAGACGTTTGACTTCGCCGATTTGTGCAAGAAACACGCTCGTTGTTCGGGATAAACAATTTAATCTTAATCTCTGTCTCAGAACTTCACTGCACTGATGAAGACTGGAATGCTACACCTGAAAATTTATTGCTCGGAAAACTAAAAAGAAAAAGAACTTAGAAATTGTAGAGAGAATTTTTTTTCGTAGGGAGATGATTGTTGATTATTGTGTTTCAAATGAGAGCTGAAGCCCTCCTTTTATAGATTTTAGAAACCGTGTGTCAATTATGAATAAAACGGTAATGTCTGGGAATTAAGAGCGTAACGGCAATTCTGAGTAATGAAGAGTAACGGATAACGGATAACGGATATATTTTTTATGAGTAAATACGAGCAACGGTTCTTTTTCTGAATAAAGAAAACAAACGGTCATATTCTTAATAAAAGAAAATAACGGTCATTTTTTCTAAGAAAAAAAAAATATATATATAACAACCATTTTGTAAGTGGAAAAATTTTCCTTAAAAAAAATATTTTACCAAAAAAGAAAATACCACCTTACGTACACGTACTCGGACGGACGGCGATGGCTTTACGCGTGCGCGTGTGGTATCACATTTGCCTAGGTCCTCTTCCCTTCTACAAAAGTGTGTGCCCCTTGAGGTCCAATCCAAATAGCAAACTCTTCACTATTTAAACCTTTTTAAAATAACGTAAAAAAGCAATGTGGGAAGTCACATTTTCCAACAAATTTTTTTTAATTAAATTTCATCTTTTTCAACAGTTATATTTACGTGTGTAAATTAACAAAAAAACACTAATTTTTTTTACCTGAAAAAGAAACACTCTTTTCATGCCTACAATACAAATTAATGAAAAATATAGTTACGTAGTGAAAATTGAATACGTTCCTTGAGACACTTTATTAATTTAAAAGAAAATTAAATTATTATTAAAAATTGGTGAATTATTGATATTTCTTTTAGACATTTATCAATATTATGCCTATAAGAGATTCGGTAAGGCCTATAAAACTTTCTAAACAAGGTTTGGTAAACCTATTGGCTATTTGCAGAAGAAAAATTATTATAGTTGTTTGTTGGTTCAATTTTTTTCTTTTTGGAATTTTTTCCTCTTTCATATTTTTGATATATATTTCTTTCATTTTAGTATTACTAGATTTTAGGGATTAAATTATTAGAATTTGTGTTGATAAGTAGTGAGGTGTTAGAAGAGATATTAACTTTGAGATGAATAAGAAAAGAGTGGGATGGGTTGAGTTAAAAAAGTTTTTTAAGTGAAAAATAATTTATAAAGAAATGGTGGTGGGATATTATGTTCAAACACATAAGAATAAAATAATCATTATTATAATTTATTTAAAATAGTTTATAATAACCAGATGTTTCAAATCAAATTTCTGGATCTTTTCGTAATTTCTCTTAAAATTTTCTTCAGTCTCTTATAAAGGGCTACTTGAAAGTTTGGGTCAAAGAATAAATATAAGACGAAACAGTATTAACTATAGATAATCTCTCTTTCTCTCTCTCTCTGCCCTTTAGCGATAACTATAAAATAATTCGTGTGTTAGTGAACTTTTATAGCTGAAATTGTCACCCTATTTCTAATATTATTCTTTGCTTTAATTTTTTAATATATAGTTTACATTTTATTTTACTTAGATTTTAAATTATCTTTAACCACTAAAGTGTGAGCCACATAAAACGAAATTCATATTAATAATATCTATTTTTGTTTGTATTAATGAATTTGTGACTTTAGACACATAATATATTTGTGAATATAATTTAAATTATATAATCTATAACGGGAAAAGAAGGAAAAACAAAATGATGAAAAAACCAACAAACTTGCATTTCCTCAGAAATTTGATGGCTTTTGATTGGAAGTGTTGAGGGATGGACGTCTGGCATGGAATTATTACTGAGTTTAATATTGAAAAAAAATTTAGATGGTTATAGTTAAAATGATAAATCAAATTGATTTTAATTATAATAAGAGGTATTATTTTAAAGATTATAAATTTAAATTCATAATTTTGTTATTTTTTTAATTTAAATTTATTAATCTTTTGTTCAAAAATAATAATTTTTGTATGAGAAATAATTTAATCATTTCGTATTACAATATATATAATTATATAAATATTTATTATTATTTATATATTATAATATTGATTTTTTTTACAAATTTATATTATTTAATGTTATTATTTTGATCTTTTATTTATTTTTTACTACATTTTAAAATAAGTAACTTGGGTTTTTATTTGAATTTAATAAAAATATACATTTAACATATAACATTTATGATATAATATTTAAAAATATGAAAATTTATAAAATTTTAGAACATGATCTTTCTCATGTTATTTTATAATAATTTAAATAAAAAATTTATAAATTTTATTATAATTATTTATTTTTATTATTAAAATTAGGATAAATATTCCTTCCAAATAAATTACATCCTTGTATACAAGTAACTGACAGACAGACAAGACTTTTTATAAAGTATTAATTATTAAAACAATAAAAAATCGATAATAATTATATATATTTTTTATTATTGGAGTTATTTATAATAAAATTAATATAAATTATAAAAAAATTAAAAAATATGGTAATAAAATAATAAAAAATATTATAAATTTTAAATATCATAATTATATTTTTTTGGTTATTGAAGTTATTTATAATAAAATTAATATAAATTATTATTTTTAAAATATTGTAATAAAATAAATATAATAATCTATTTTTTTCGTTGTTTTAAAAAACCTCCACGTTTTATAATAATTTTTCCTTTTGCAAATTCCCGAATCAACCCTAGGATGAACAATATAATTACACAAAGCTCTAATTTAGTTTCTTTGATTCATCTCTTCCCTCGACCGCCTCCATTGAAGACCTTCATCGTGTCTGTTTCAAGTCTTCCTCCCAGAGAGCTTCCCTAGAAAACCGCCAAAATCATTCAAACTTTTCTCATTTTTCTTAATAAATTTCTCTCTATTACATCTCTTTCTCTATTCGATTTTAAATCTTAGCTGTCTCTTTGTTTCCTTTTCTCAATCTAACTCGATCACTTTGATAGAAGAAGCGGAAGAGAGATATTAGAGAGTGACTAGGTTTTCTAATTGTCAATGGAGAGAATCGTGGGAGGAAAGTACAAGTTAGGTCGCAAAATTGGGAGCGGTTCCTTTGGTGAAATCTATCTTGGTTAGTAAATTCATTGATTCTAATCATCATTTTTCTTAGTTCTTCTTATCGATCTTTGCTGCTAATTTGTCCTCCATTTTATTTTCAGCAACTCATGTGGACACTTGCGAGATCGTTGCTGTCAAGATTGTAAGCGTTAATTAGCTCTTTTTACTTCTTTTCGCCTGGTGGAGACTGTTTGTTTCTGTAGGAAATATAATTTTCTGAAACAATTTCCAGTTATTTTCCTTCTTATTATCTTCTTTCTGTTTAGTGAAAGTGTTTCCATTTCTGCACTAGCACTGATCCTATAGCACGCAATATTCAGGAATTTGGTCGTTTTACTTTTGGCAGATACTTGCTGCCTTCTAGTTTCCTTCTCTCTTTTCATTAAGTTTTTTTCTTCTAGGTTTGTTCATGTGACGATTATAAAATCATCTTGTTGCTTCTGCTAAGTTACTGATCCTGCTTTATTTGCTTTTGGCTTTAGGAAAATGGCAAGACAAGGCATCCTCAACTTATGTATGAAGCCAAATTGTATCATACTCTTCAGGGAGGAAGTAAGAATACAACATCTGCAATTTTCTCAGGAAATGCATGATTTTATACAGTTGTGTGACTTTACGGTGGTAATATTTAATTTCTCAATTTCGTGAACATTTCAGGTGGCATTGCAAACATAAGATGGTGTGGGATAGATGGAGATGATAATGTCCTGGTCCTTGACCTGCTAGGACCAAGTCTTGAAGACCTCTTTGTGTATTGTGGGAGAAAGTTTTCGTTGAAAACAGTTCTAATGTTGGCTGATCAAATGGTAAGTTATACTTTTTCTTTAGATCAAAAGAGTGACTTGTACAAGACCGTCCCATTTTACCTTTTTGTTTCTTCACTTATTGTTTTGTTTTATAATCTCTTTTCCTTGTGATTTATGTTCTTTTTATGTTGCAATTAGACTAGGACTTTTTTTATTATTAAAGGCTGCCTTGGTGTCTTACCCCAAATATTTGATTATTTAAAATGTAGCTATCATTTTAGTAAGAATTGATTGTCAAATGGTTAATTTGTTAATTATTTTTGGCTATAATCGCAGCTTACAAGAATCGAGTATGTGCACTCTAAAGGTTACTTGCACAGAGACATCAAACCAGATAACTTCCTCATGGGTCTCGGTAGAAAAGCAAATCAGGTAATATTCATTACTGTACCATCTCCTCTGAGGTCCAATCTACAGAAATATTTCTGTTTGTTGTGCCTTTCCTATTGCTCAACTGTTTTCTTAAATTTTGAAGATGAATCTAATCTTGCTGGGAAGATACCAGTTTTCTTATTTTTCGTTCAGTAGCAGATTATCATTTTTTTTGCCTCAAATATATCATTCAGGTTTACATTATTGACTTTGGACTTGCAAAGAGATATCGAGATGCCAACACAAACCGCCATATACCTTACAGGTAACTATATGATTTCGAGGTTCTTGCTTAAGACCTGTGTGGTTTTATCTAAAAGTTTGTGCTCCTCTTTTCTGGGATTAGTGTCATTTTGAGTCTCTGGTGTTCACATTTTATGAAGTTATCAATTTAGTTTATTTAATTCTATGTTAAGTTCAAATATCATGGTTACAATCGGGTAATTATTTGTTTTTCCTTGATGATGTTACTCAGGGAAAACAAAAACTTAACTGGAACTGCTCGCTATGCAAGCTGCAATACTCATTTGGGAATTGGTAGGTAGATCTTTGTTGGTTAATTCGAAATTCTGAACCCGGTCTGTTTTCTAACTCTCGATTTTATTTAACTAGAACAAAGTCGTCGGGATGATTTGGAGTCACTTGGTTATGTTCTTCTGTACTTTTTAAGGGGAAGGTATGTCATTGCAATGCAATTGCATTAACGTATTGAAATCTTGTATGGCTGTTAAGGATAAGTTTCTTTCATATGTACGATCTTCCATCTTCTAGGAAGATTAGATGTTAGCCGGTCCTTTTTCAGATTTATGACCATGAGATTTTCATTGCCATAACCAGACAATTGATCTAACTATTCTTTTCTTTCTAGCCTTCCTTGGCAGGGCCTCAAGGCTGCTACAAAAAAGCAAAAATATGACAAGATATGTGAGAAGAAGTTGTCGACACCTATTGAGGTATGTTTCCTAAAATAAAGATCCCATGGAGCTTTCTTGGGGGCCATCAATGTTTTTGGAAAAAAAATTCTACCTGATCCTTCCTAGGTATTTTATTGTATGAAGTTATGTCATCTCAATGTATAAGTCAATCTGTTCTGTTTTCTTAGGTCCTCTGCAAGTCACATCCTGTGGAGTTTGCATCGTACTTCCATTACTGCCACTCTTTAACCTTTGATCAACGTCCTGACTATGGATTCTTGAAACGCCTATTCCGTGACTTATTTGCTCGCGAAGGTATGATTAATTTTTAATGTGTAATACATTATATATGAATTGCAATCTGCGTTACTTGTCAAATTTCTGATTTATTAACATATTAATGATTTCTTTTTTAATATGAATTTCTAGTTTCTATTAAAAAAAAATTCGAAACGTAGTTCATTAAATGTGAAAATATTTGAGCAAATAAACTGGACCAATAGTCCAATTAGAAGAAGAAAAAGTAAAAAAATGAAGAGTATTCACATCCATATCCATGTCATATTGCTTGGATACCAATACTTCAAGTAACATAGGTTCCACTGCCTCCTTATCATTGATGTTGCAGAATGGTAAAAATCTAAGGGATAGAACTGGGGAGTTTACTTAACTCCTTAGTTAGTCCCTAAACTTTGACCAGCTTCATGGGTCCTTAAAACTTGTATAAAGTATGATTTAATCCTCCGATTTTTTAAAAGTTCACAAATAAATCCTGAATTTTTAAAAATCATGTTACGTAGTTCTCAAATATTAGTCCTAATTTGACAACTAATATACAAATTTATAATTTAAAATTCTAGATCCATCTGTGAAGTTTTAAGAGTACGAGGACTAAATTGATTTAAAATTTTAGGACCTGTGTTTGAAATTTTAAAAGTTTGAGGACTAAATTATATTATTTAAAAGTTTAAGTACTTATGTGTCCAAATCTAATCCAAGTTAAGTGACAATGATATAATTTAGCCTCTCTTTCTTTTATTTATTTTGAGACCAAATGAAAAAGAAGGATGAAAACCTAGAATAAAGGGTAAATTTTCCTACCAAACATCTTCTGGAAACTTGATTTTACACCCATCCCCTATAGCAGGATCAGATAATATTGATGTGAATGAACCATTATGTTTTAGTACAAAACAGCCCTGTTTGGGATCTTTAATTGTAATTTTATAGTATTAATGTTTTGTTTGAAATTATTTGTTTCATAAATAAATAAATAAATATAGCATAAATTTCACCACCAGGTCAGATAAAAGACAATGGGTGACATTGTGGTTGGAATCATGTTCATAAGTTTCTGATGCTTCATCTACCTTTTTAGTCATAAGTATCTGTTCGGCATATTCTGAAATTGGCTATTGTGTTTACTTAGCCATGTATCATTTACATTTTTCAGGGTATCAATTGGATTATGTATTTGACTGGACAATTCTCAAGTATCAACAAGTGCAACAGAATAAAATGAAGACTCATTCTTCTGTTAGTAGTTCTAGTCCCCTATTCTCTTATTTACGTCGTCGTTTTAACTATGTGAAGAATGTTATTAGGCCATTTTTTTCCTTTAGTTTTCCTTGCATTTCTTGTAGTTGGCTTCAAGGAATGGCTTCTAGATCACTAGCAAGCTCGTATTCATTTGAATCTTACATATAGTTTGTTTATTTCTTAAATTGTTTAGAATTTGCATCCAGCTGGGACAAGTACCAATGGAACACTGCCAAAGGACATGATTAAGCATAGAGGTAGGGTCCACTTTTGCACTTTCTGAATTGTCTTAGACATTATTGTGGTAATTCCCTCAGAGGATGCCTGTTGTGCACAAGAAAAACAAGTAATATGGTTTTTTTATATTCCCTCTGTTGGCTTGTTGGAAAATGGGGAATGCCGACCATCCAAGCGAGATGATTACTGTTCACCTATGCAACCCACAGGGAGAGTTAATGAATTATGTTAAACTTGGAGAGTTGATGAACTGTGTTAAACTTTCATCAAGATGGAAATGCTTGATAAGTCTATGCAAGCATACATGTCCAAGTGATGTATAGATACTGTTCACTTATGCAACCCACAGGGAGATTAATGAATTATGTTAAGCTTGGAGAGTTGATGAACTGTGTTAAACTTTCATCAAGATGGAAATGCTTGATAATTCTTTGCAAGCATACATGTCCAAGTGACGAATAGATAGGCTAATCATTGTAATGTCTAATAATACAAAAGAATTTTGACTCCAACCTGTAAAAACTGAGAACAGTTTTCCAAATCCTGCATTCTCCTCTGCCTTTACAATGCTAAGGTATAAAACCCAGGTTATGTCAGGAAATACTCATTGACAAAATTTGCGTGGTGGCTTATACTCATTTATGGATTTCAGGCCTCCCTATTATTATCGGTAATTGGAAAAGCTAGGATGTATATGGTGGCTTATATTGATTTATATATTTCAGGATTTAATGACACCTCAAATGTAGCTGATAAGAGAGTACCAAGAAGCTCAGTTAATCTTCTGCATTCAGATGGTCGTACACAATTTAGACTATCAACTCCTCAGGTCTTAAATGGAGAATTTGCAACTGAGGATAATGTAAGTGATATTATGATATTAATCATGCGATGCTTCTGTTTCTTCATTTTATTTTCATCTTATAAATTACTATTTGTGGAAGTTTTTAGCCACTTGTTCACTTGATACATTAGACCCTGTTTTTAAGTACCTTCTTGTATGTGGTCAATTTAATTCACGTCATTGTGTTGTTGACTTGTTGCAGACTCAGAGAAACGAACCACTTCCATCTGCCTCCTTACCTCCTGGTAGAAACTTTCCTAGTTCAGGGTTGCCAGTCGGAAATGCAAACATCAGTCTGGGACATGGCAGTAGAAATGGTGCTTCAAGCAGTTGGTTGCCATCACTAAATCGAAAATCTTCAGCGAAGTAATAGGTAATGGAATTGTGTAGATCTAGAACTTATTTTGTTTTGTGTGCTTATTTTTAGTCTATATCATTAGATAATTCATTACTTTGTTTTCAACTTTGTGCAATGTTGGTAATTTCCTTTCTTTTTTACACTGTTTTTTCAGCTGTACATCCTTTTGAGAATTCTCAGGAAATTTCATTGGCTGAACCTTCTATGGCAGATGTATTTTATTTTTAACAACAGGAGAAAGTTTTAAACACAGCATATGTTGTCTGGGAAATTAGGAAAAAATAAAAAAATTCCTTGCCACATCAATTTGTCCTATCAGAGCTGGAGGTTTTCTGGTGCCATTGAAGTCAAAAATGACTTGAGCTTATATGGAGTTGTGTTGACAATGTGTAAAGTGTCTTCTTTCTGAACAATTTGTTTATAAATGATTGAATTTTTATGAAATTATAAAAAGATAAGAGTGAGTTTGCGTTTAATTGGTTATTTTTGACATTGTACTTCATCAAATTCAGGATTGAAGTTGTATCTGTTATTATTGCTGTGTGTTTTTGGATCAAAGCCTGGTTATTCATCTGAATCAGTTTGAATCTAGGTACCCAGGTTCTTTGGTTTCTGGAAACAGTAAACCTTGTATCTCAGGTATCTTGCCGTCTTCTCATGGAGTTCAATAGGAATTTTTTTTCTTGGTGGATATACACTGAGTTTTGCGTTTGGTTTAATTTTTACGTGAGATGCTCATTTGTAATTGCTTTTTTGTTTGCTTCAGATTTTGATATCGGAAGGGGGTTTTAAAGGATGAATTGCTAACTGCATTGGAAGTTTTGATCTCAAATGAAGATGGTTTTTTTTAGATATCCATTTTTATTTCCCCCTTCTTTTTTTCCCCATGTTTTATTGGAGGATATGACAAATAGATGGCTGGGACCAAATTTTTTTCCCCTCCTCTCAAGAAATAATTCCCAGATTTCCAGATTTTTTAACGTTTCTTGATATGTTCATTATTCATTTTAATTTTGTAATCGTGTACCCTTCAATTTACTTTTATTTTTTTGGTGGTGAACAGCAGCTTTATCTCATGTTATTGCCGAACTATTATTGATGGTTAAAACTAAAAACCCTCTCCGGCTTTGAAGGAGATTTTATATCATTGTCGGATATGCGTCGTTGGAAACTTGGAGTTTCAATTTCCAAGGTTAGATTCTGTGGGCAAAGATTAGCTAACCCTACGTTTACTACATTATGAAATATGTTAATTTGGATGGCATGTGTTTATGATTAATAATTTGTTATAAGTTGAAGGAATGGCTCTTGGGTTAGGCCTTCTGTTGTAGGTACGAATCAACCTTGTAACGCTTGTGACAGTGGGGTTGGAGCAGAGATGATAATCAAGATTTATCAAAGAAAACAAAAGTTGACACGGGACATCTTTCACTTGCTTAATGCATCATTAGCACCCCCACATCACTACACAAGCTAATTAATAATGAAAGGTCTACCCCCGGCTGCCAGGCCGAACCCATTTCCTTTTAGGGAAAAGAATAATAAATTTTAGTCTTTTTTTAAAAATTTTTTTAGGTGGTGTAAGTAAATTACTTAATTTTTTATATGTAATATTTTAGTCTACTTGATTTTAAGTGATATACTAATTAAGGAAGCATTTTTATTCTATTTATTTTTAGAGAAAGTGATTGAAAAGGTTTTGTAATTATCTTAAAAATAATACTTAGATTTTATATTTACTTTTAGTGATAATTTATCTTATTATTAAAAATGATTTTAAGTCTTTTTTTAATTCTTCCGATTATATTTTATTTAAATTAAAATTCTTTATCTAATGCACTTAAAAAGTAAATTAAAATAAATTAACTTTTTCCTTTTGTTGTAATTTTTTAACAATAATACGATTAAATTGTTATATAAAAATAATTAAAATATTTAAATATCATTTTTTTATGATAAGTAAAGAATCTTTACGGTATTTTTATATTATTTTTAAGAAAAATATTAAGTGTCTTATCTGTTTAAAAATAATTATATTTTATTATGTTTGTTTCTAGTCACCTTAACTTTTTAAAAACAACTATAATGTTGATTTAAAAAAAAAAGTAATTTGCCATATTACTTTTTGAAAAAATTAAATGATTTTTAACCTAAATAAAAAAATGAATTAAAGTGTTTATTCAAAATAATAATAATAATAATAATAATAATAATAATAATAACTTTGTGTACAACATTTAAAAGTATGTAATCGTAAAATCCATTTTTGGCAGTTTTAGAATCCTAAATCTTAAAAAGGATTTAAAAGAATTAATATCTATTAATATATATATATATATATATATATATATATATATATTTTGAGAAAATAGAATTTTATTAAAGATTAAAAGATATAATCTAGATAAGAAATTTTTACTCTAAATATATAAATGATCAAAATTGTTAAATTAAAACTAAAAAACTTTTTAAACCTATCAAACAAATTTTATGTTTTTATTTTTCGTTCTATTATAAGATTTTTTTCATTATTTGTTTGATTAATTTAATTAAAATATCGATATAAATTATAAATTTTAAAATCATAATTATAATATATCTATAATAAAGAAATAATTAGATGAGAAAAATCATCCTAGAATTTAGATAAACAAATAAATATAAATATGTGTTTATATTCTAAACAACTAATAAAAATAAAAATATATGCCAAAATAAACTCGCTGAAGATGGACTCTTGTAAAAAAAAAACAAAATTCTATAGTATTTTCCAACTTTTCTCAGTTTCTTAAAGATTTTTAATAATATTTATAAAGTTAACAGGGGACAAACGAATTTTCTAACATTAATGACTTATAAATTGACTATACTATACTATACTATACTCTCTTTTTATGAATTATAATAAACCATTAATACGATATCATTTTCAAACCACATCAACTATACTTTTATCTAAAAAACTCAACTTGCAAAATTGTTTGGTTAAGTTCCCAGAGAGCCACTGTTGGGTGTAGTAAGGGCCCTCAGTTTCTTACTCTAAAACAGAGTGATAATGGCGATAAGAGAATATCATAATTATGAGTTCAGCCACAGCCGTTCTGAAAAGTGCTTATTTCACTTCTTTATGTTAAAAAAAGCATGAAATATTGTAAAAGAAAAGAAGCAATGAAAGGTGGAGACAAAGATGATCCACCTTTAATGGGGTCCTCTCAGTACGTATAAAATTGATAAATTCTATCTCCCTCCATAAAGAAACAAGTTACTAGCTTTTGCGTGCTTTATTGATAACATATATAGGACATGCTCTTGTGCAAATAGCTACTGTGCTTGAAAAGTACTTTCCTATAGCTAGCTTTTGAAAGTAAACTTTGCATTGGTTTTTGTCTTCTTAATCATGGAAGGTATTCATTTCATAAAAAATCTAAGTAATACCCAAGATTTCTATACTCTAGCTATTAGATTCATTTGATAAATAAATATAAAAATACCGCTAATTGTGTACTTTTTGTTGTGAATATATAGCAAGTTCCTGTTGTTCCAAAGGCTCGTTGCACTATGATGTTCTGCAGAACATAGATGAGAATAATATTTCTGCAAATATGCCTTCAGTATTATCTTGTGCTCCACCCGAAACGCCAACTGAATCGATGGAGTTTCTGGCTCGATCTTGGAGTCTTTCAGCTATGGAGCTGTCTAAAGCTCTTTCAAATGCGGTACATGTTAGTTCAAATCATAATCTTCAAAATTCCACAATAGTTTCTTCTCAGGTAGCTGAACATCAAGTGTATAATACAAGTTCTGAATCTTCTGATACAAGTTCGAAAGACTCTGTAAGGCTTACAACTCCCTCAGACATACAGTAGATGAGTATAAATTCTTAAAATAGATACCGTGTTTGGTCTAATTTGCTGATAAAGTCTCTATGAGCTAAGGAAACACATTTACACAATTTTGCACGCACACAACTTATGTTGTGCCATGTTCAATAATTATCTAAAAAAATGAATAATTTTTTCATTTTCCAAAAGACATTTAACACGTCTCACCATTTAAGTATTTATGGTGCAAGAATGTGTGCATATTTACGTGTTATTAGCATTTATCAAATCTCTAAATATTCATCACCTCTAAACTTGTAACAGTTACAAATGAGGCAACAATGTATAATTTAAATATTATTTTATGAGTACGGTTGTACTTGTAAATGACACACCATACTGCCAAATTATCACATTGTGATAGATAAACTTTTTCTTAAATATTTGATGGCTATGAATATGATTGAAATGTCACAGCTAGTTCAGTTACCAAATGACGTTAGCTCTCCAATTTCCCACAGAGACAATGATGAAGTGAAGGTAAAATTTACTTTCAATTCTGTCTCAATATCAGTATATACGCACCCAGTCTATCTATATATAAAGATTAAAGACAAAGCCAAGTCACAGCACATAAATTTGTGCAGGAGTTAATTATACTTCACCAAGCACTCAATCCAGAGTTTCTTTGCAGTCAACAATTAATCAGGAATGGGGTATGTTATGACTCTTTGTTAGTAAAATTAGTTTTCTTTAGTATAACTTTTTATGATTATTGTTACGAATTGGCACTTGCCGAAGCGAATATCGGTCGATTTTGGTTCTGTAATTAATAATAATGGAGTAGCAATGAAAAGTAATAAGCAGTAAGAAATTAAATGGCACACAATGATTTAAGTGGTTCAACTTTTCAATGTGAAAAGTCTACTCCACTGACGACGGCACACCGAGGAAAATCCACTAATAATCAAAATGGAGATACAAACACCAATTTTCAGAAAGCTTCACAAATTATACCAAAATCCAAAATCAAACCCACAAAATATCTCCTCTAATTTATTGGTAATATATAGCAAGATAAATTAACAAACTTGCTATTAAATTAAATATTACCATACAAAAGGGAGAAACTCCACCAATGGAAACAATAATGGACAGCTTTCCTTTTAGGGATTGAAGGAAATGATATTGTCGGTCAAGAGATCAAGAGGAAAAACTGAAGAAGCAAATATATTTCCTCTACTCTGCACTCCCTCTGCTCTGCTGTTTCCTCTATTTCTTTCTACGGCTGCTGCTTTCTCAGCTGTTTTTTCTTCACACAGCTGCTTTATATATATAAGGGAGATTGGGAAAAAATTAGGTTAATGCAAATGGACTTGGGCTTGAAGTTTTGGGCCATTATATTAACAATTATCTTTAAACAATGGATTCCCTGCAGTTATACAAGAGCATAGTGAGAGGTAAGACAATGGGGAGGTGGATAAAAGAACAAAAGGTGAGGAAGAAGCAAGAAATCAGAACCCACAATGCCCAATTGCACGCTGCAGTATCTGTCGCTGGTGTTGCAGCAGCTGTTGCAGCACTTGCAACTTCAAATGCATTGCCTAAAACATCAGCTCCTGATCAGAAAACATCTACTGCACTAGCATCTGCAGCATTCTTAGTAGCATCACATTGTATTGAGATTGCTGAGGAAATGGGAGCTGATCATGAATATGTTTTAAAAGTAGTTAATTCTGCAGTTAATGCAAGGACTAATGGTGATATCTTGACCCTAACAGCTGGGGCTGCTACTGGTAATAATGAGTGCCTACTAGTATAAATATTGTGTATAATACATGTACTTGTGCATTCGTGTGTGTGAGCGTGCATGTATATAAATCTAAAATTTGTTTTATCTTTAAAGCCTTAAGAGGGGCTTCAATTTTAAGGACAAGAATGCAAAAGGGGTGTGGATTTGCTCTGGCTGAGGAAAAATGTGAAGGTAAAGAATCAAATGTCTTGACAGCACTGAACTTTGTCTCAAGAGGAGGTGAAATTCTCAAGCTTACTAGGAAAGGTGTGCTTACATGAAGCTACTAACACGTTAGAAATGGAATTTGACTTCATTGATAAGCCATGAGTGAATATGACGCACAATGTGTAACTGTTGATTTCAGGAGCTCTTCACTGGAAGCAAGTTTCTTTCAGTATTAATTCAAATTGGCAGGTAAGATAAATCAGTATATTGAATGAATAAATCAAATGGAATTTTTTTAGTTTCCTATTTCTCAATAATAATGATCTAACAATGAAGTGGAAACAGGTTGTAGCCAAAATGAAAAGCAAGCATATGGCTGGAACATTCACAAAAAAGAAAAAATGTAACCAACTACTTGTACACTTAGTCAGTCTGTTTGTGCTTCTTTCAGCAAGCATAAAATATATTTTTCAAGTCCTTATAAATTTTTTCCTGTTTAGTTCTAAAATATTTTTTTTTTTTGCTGTCAGAATCATAAACAAATAGACCCATATGTTTTGTGTTGGTTGCTGTCAAATTCTCACATACATGGTTGAATGCAGGTGTAGTGTTTGGAGTTTTCTGGGACACACCGGCGTGGCGGGGAAGAGAAAAGGATGGTTGCAATGAATCCAAGGCATACTTTGGGATAAAAACAGCTGAAAGGATTATAGAATTTGAATGTACAAGTAAAGAAGAAAAACAAATGTGGACTGAAGGGATCCAGCATATGTTGAATTGTCACGCCAATTTGACATGAGTATGAAGCAAAAAAAAAAAAAAAAAAAAGATTTGACATTGAAAATGATGTATAGCAATAATCGGCAAAATTATATACATCATGTGTCTATTGCTATCTCTTTATATATAAGCCTAAGTTTGGTGCGTATGGTAATACAAATTCCACAACACATGTATTTCATACATCACAAATAATCTATTATCATAAATAATTGTTATTATATTTTCCATTTGAATAAATTAAATATTAATTTCTCTAAAAATAAAAAAATCTCCTGTCCATAACTGTTTAAAATTAAAGGGGTGAGAAAGAATTAAAAACAATTCAGAGTATTTAGATTGGGATTACGAGGGATATCAAATTGAAAAACTTTGATTATTCCTATTAAATTTTTGTAGGCCTTCCAACGTGCCAATAGCCAATGGTTGTGTGTCTCTATTGAGTCTGTGACTTAATAAGAGGCTAAGATGATGTCACTAAGCAAAATCCTCAAGCAGAGGAATATGAGAATTCTGGATTGATACATTGTTATTTACGATTAACAATAAAATCACAAAAATATAAAATCAATAATTAGATTCCATATTTTAAAGAAAAATAAAATATTTAAATCCTAAATCCTAAATGTTAAGTTATATTTGATATTGTAATTTATTTGACATGTCTTCTGTTTGTATTATTTGACATGCTTCTTATTTATTCGGCATCTTCTTTATTTATTTGACATGCTATGACATGCTGACATTACTATTGTATGCTATGACATGCTATACATTGTTACAATCACATAAATAGGGTTATACATGTACGTTAAACATCTGCAATCTGACGTTAAATCATTAACTTCTTCTTATCTCTCTATACTCTTCATGGTATCGAGCCTCTCGTATACCTCTACAAAATTTCTATCAAAAATTCTACCTCTCTCATTTCCCGAGCAGAAGCTCACCTCAGACTCGCCTAACCCGGCTCGTTCCAGGCTCAATTTCTCGGCTCAACTCGACGGCCTACTCCATTTCGGCTCGCTCGACTCGGATCTCGGATCTCATAGCTCGGCTCTCTCAACTCGCTACCGGCTCAACCCGGTTCCGAGGCTTGTTTTCAACTCTTTTTTCATTTTTAAGGATATCTCCTTTTATCTTGTCTCTATATATTTGCTTTATATCTCCTCGAATTTATTTCGTTAAAATGGTGAAATGATATCCACAAACCAATCTCTACCAGCCGATGATACTAACTACCTAGCACGAGCGCAATGAAAAGTTTCTTGAAAGGACGCTTGGTATGGCGTTTCATAGCGGTGATATCTACATACCCATCCAATGAAACCACCGAAAACAATTCCTTATTCTTCGATCGCCTTGAAAGGCGGGAGAGTAAACATCATCAAATTATTACATGGTTCGTAACACCACTTTACCACTAATTCATGGTGAATTTGGGCGTTTTGACCTTTGCCCGAAAGTTTGGGAATTTCTTGAGGCTCGCTTTACTACAACCAGTTGCTTGACCAATATCAACTTTTAACAACTCTTCATGCAAACGCTTGAAGAAATTTGATCGAACCATTAACCAATTTCTCTGCTGAAATGCATACTATTTGGGATCAACTCATTTCTTTGAACCAACTTGACGAGCAAGATTGATCTTTGAGATATTTGCAACTTACCGTAATCACCAATGTCTTGTTATTTTTCTCGTAGCTCTCGTGATCGATTTGAACACATTGGGCTTCCTTACTCCATGAGTCCTTTTCCATCCTTAGATACTTTGGCCAGGAGTTTATTGAAGAAACTCGGATGGGGGTTTTCAAAGTTCATCATCTGATTACGTTCTTGCCACCCTTTTATCGCCCCAAGGAGGTTCTAAAGAGGACTTCAAACATCAAGGTACACTCTCTGCCACTGACCCCAATCATGAGCTACACGTGTCCCGTTTGGGTATGTATATATTATCCTGAGAAGGGTCCGGACAACTTTAATAGAGATTGCTTTTTGGAATCCTCTCGGCATTCCTCACGGAATCCTCTCAACATTCCTCACGGAATCCTCTCGGCATTCCTCTCGGAATCCTGCCAACATGCTTCAGTAAAAATAGTAACTCATCACATCACCATTTACTTGAGGATAATCATGACAAATTTACTTTCTACTCCTCAAGAACTTGAAGGTCTTAAACATGTTCTCTCACTGATCTAGTAATGCTTACTCCCTCTTGCCTTGTCTCTCCATCGGGTAAATCTTTATGGTATTTTGATTAAGCTTGTTGTAACCGTATGACTCATGATACTCACATCTTACTCCCCCTGATCTTCCATCTCCAAACCTTTAATTCAAGCGCGATGGTTCACGTATGCATGTTAATCTTTGTAGACAAGTTTCCACGTCTTTACATGTCACTTTCGACACGTTTCATATTCCTAACCTTACTCTAAATCTTATCTCCTGTTGGTCAATTATGTGAACTTGGTCTTACTTATTACTTTTTCCTCTTACGGTTTGTCGTAATGCGGGATCCACAGGGCGGATCCTTGGGATAAGTAGTAAGGTTGGACGATTATTTGAACTTATCAACCTTAAATGCTACCCAATTCTCCTCGCACTTCGTTCTTGCTTCTACCACTCCTATCAACCTATGGCATGCTAAATGCAGGCCAAATGCGTCTATATGGGCGTCTTCGCCCTTAGCATCTTACGGTAAATTAGGATCTGTTTCTATTTCGATAATGTAAATTGTTTGCCTTGTCAATTGGGAAAACAACCTTTGCTTTATGTTTTAATAAAAGTGATTCTACTTAAATGCTCCCGCTTTTGACTTAATTCATTCGATGTTTGGGGTCCGTCCGTCACATCCTATGGGGGGTGTGTGTTTATTTTGTCATTTTTATTGATGATTATTCAAGATTCACATGGATTTTTCTCATGAAACATAGATCACTGAATTACCCAAAATTTATTATGATTTTGCCCAAATGGTTAAAACCCAATTTTCTCAAAATATCAAAGTGCTTAGAAGTGATAATGCTATGGAATATAAAGAAACAATTTTTTTAAATTTTTCTTCGACAAAATGGGACTCTTTCTCGATATTATTCTGTCTGGCACATCTCGACAAAATGGAAGAAATGTCACTGAGCATATTCTTAATCTTGTTCGTACTCTCCTCATTTCTAGTTCTTGTCCACGAACGCTTTTGGGGTGAAGCAGCTCTTACGGTGTTTATACCGTGTCGTGTT
The DNA here is from genome assembly GCA_033030585.1 of Hippophae rhamnoides. Classification (NCBI taxonomy): domain Eukaryota; kingdom Viridiplantae; phylum Streptophyta; class Magnoliopsida; order Rosales; family Elaeagnaceae; genus Hippophae; species Hippophae rhamnoides. The sequence goes on from CM065429.1 coordinate 74,430,634, forward strand.
CCACGTACCTATTATTCACGATCAATCCCCCTTATGGCGTCTACATAGTACTTCTCCATCATACTGCATGGCACTCGAACAAAGCTCGCCGAGCTTGGTTTGCCAAATTCAAATCTACATTTGACTTTGGTTTCACTTCCAGTTCTTATGACTCGGTCTCTTTATTCGGAAGACTCCCATTTGGTGTAACAACTTTCATTTATGTAGATGATATGATCATAACGGGAATGACTCTCAATGGAATTATTGATCTCGGCGGGTTTACGAGTCATCAATTTGAAATGAAAGACAGCAGTCGCCTCCACTTCTTGGGCCTAGAAATCTCATCTTATTCTCGAGGAAATTATCTCTCTCGAAGCAAAGTACTTTTCCGATATTCTTAATCGGTGGCCTTCTTGATTGTAAGCGCATCAACGCCTACAGAAACCAATGTCAAACTTACTCCATTAGATGGTACTATTCTCTCGGATACCCACCTTTATCTGAGACAACTAGTAAGCGGACCTTGTTTATCTCCGATCGCTCGTCGACATTGCACTATCTTTGTTCATGTTGGTTAGTCCCGTTCATGCAACTGCAGTCTACCCGTTATCTTTGGTTCTTATTCTTAGCTATCAAAGGCTATGTTTCACGGTCTCCATTTCTCGACACAAGTCTAATCTTCTTTCTTTCGCCTACTACGATCTGATTAGGCGGGTGACCCAATCTCGTCGGCTACACCCTTTGGATATTGTTTCTTTCTTGGAAATCTCTTATATCTTGGCGAAGCAAGAAACAATCTCTCAACTTCTCGATCCAACCGAAGTGAATATCGTGCTCTTTAGCGACACCACTTTCGAAGCAACTTCTTTGGCTTTCAGTTGGTTGCTTTGATATGGGTGTTCTCCCGATCAACTGCAACTATCCTATATTGTGACAATCAGTGCTATTCGGATTGCTGTGATAATGTATTTCATGAGCGAGCAAACAACATATCGAGATTGATTGTCATTTTTTTCTTCAACATATTCTTGAGACATTGTTTGTCTCAATCAATATCACTCGCATGGATCAAAGCAATTTGACATCTTCGCTCAAATCTCATCTACCAGGTAGATTTTAAGAATTAGTTTCCAAACTCGAGTTGATTGTTTTTCTTCCTCCTTGAGTTTGAGGGGATGTTAAGTTATATTTGATATTGTAATTTCTTGACACTTCTGTTTGTATTATTTCACTTCTGCTTCCATTTATTTCACTTGTACTGACATCTTCTATTTAATTCGCTATTTCACGTTTGCTACATTCTGTACTATGACATTTATTTGAGCATGCTAAACATCTTCTGGACACTTCTGATCACATAAATAGGGTTCTAAATGTGCATTCTAAACACGCCGTCTGACGTTAAATCATTCTTTCTTCTTATCTCTCTATACTCTTCACACTAAATTTTAAATTTTAAATCATAAATCAATTAAATTTGGTGTTATTTTATTCTTTCTAATATATATATATATATATATATATATATATATATATGTTTTTATTTTAAAAAAAATTATATTTTAACTTATTTTTATCTTTTTTTATTAAATATATTATTTTTATAATTTTTATTGTTAAATAAAAACGTCTATTATATTAAATTTTTTATTCATGTTTGGAGGGTGTCGCTTTTGACCCAATGTGTTTGGGTTATCGGTTGCCAATACAAATGACCAGTTTTGATAAATTTGAGTTAGTTTTGTGAATGACAGTAGTATTTTAGAAAGATTTTTCTAGAAACAAAATGTGGTGTAAATCTCTTTTTTCTACGTGTTTAGAAAAAAATAATTAATTAATAATTTTTTTAATATCTTTAAAGATTTTTTTATTTTTTATTATTATAAATATATATTATAAAAAAATATAAATTTTTTAAAATATCAAATTATATGAAATACAATACGATTAATATCAAAATACGATATAATAACGTTACACAAATACTACTAATACGACACGATAATCACACTTAAAAACCTATTAAAAAAAATCAATCATTTTCTTCGTTAACGTTCCCGTTTGTTAACATGTACAAAATGGAGACGTAATAATCTCATTTCATTACTTCATTTACAACCACTCAAAGTTCCAATATTTACTACTCAAAGTCAAATGGCACCAACATTATTCACTCCCTTTATTCTAATAACCTTCTCAATTACATCGACGGAAAAATCTTACCTTCATTGATACAACACCTTTAAAAACGATAACTAAGTATAAAGATGCTAAAAAAAATAAGTTTTATTTATTTATTTGTCTTTACATTTACTTTTATTTAAAGACAATATACTAATTCTTGCATACAAAATGACAAAGTAAAAGTTTAATTCTTTTATTCAAATAATACACTTTTTTAATTGTGTCACGAGTAAATTGAGATATAAATAGTTGAATTAAATGTGATATAAATTTATAAAAATATTTTTATAGGTCAAAAAGTATATTTTGTAGTCAATAATAGATTTTTTTTCCTAATTAAAATCACTTTTAGCATTACATCACATATATTTACCTAGGTTAGTTGTGTGATAATTCATTTGATGAAGTCCTCACTCTTCTTTATAACTATTGAATTGTTTTTTGAGTTATTTACATCCAAATTCTTCTAATTATCTCTTCCTTCTTATTTCAACCATTTAAAGATCCATTCTCCAATCTATCACTAATCCTTATAGAGTTCTTCATGAACCAAATTGGTACTCTTGTTGTATTCTTCTTGTTAATCTTCCATGTCAAAGGTTAAAATCACCTGATTGCTTACCTATCAATTCTCGGTTCAATCGGTTTAGGCCTTATCATTATCATTGGCATCCTTATAGTCATTTTCTCCTTGACAATTATCCTTCTTGCTTATGCAAAATTCTGTCGAGGAAATCCATTTAGCATCTCCTAAGATAAAAAAATTCAAGGATTAAATCGATTAAGGTGCATATTACATTGATGTTATCATGGAAAAATAAATACTTGATGAGCATGAAAAGGATGACAAACATGGAAGCCAATAAGTGCTCCAACTCATATAAGGCTCACAAAAGTTAAAAAGGTTTCATGAAGGCAATTGTGACAACAACTAGATAACATCAGTAAGGCTTATAAAATGAGCAAGAAAGACATTGCAAAGTTGTGAAAAATGATGGTCAAAATCCATAAAAACTATCAATCATTGTAATGCTTACACATAAATGAAAAAAGGATCTATAAGCTTGTCAAAAACAACCAAAATTGAGACTAAAGTGTGACTGATAAATGCGTGAGCAACTAGCTTATTATAGAGACCTAAAAAGCTTGATTGTAATTACATTTTTTTTATTTTATGTGATTAAATCACTTAGCTGTGATCAATATATGAAAATGTAGTATAAATTTATAACCAAAACTTGTATTCGTACATGAAGCAATGAATAGAAAGAAATAAATACTCAAGCACACTATTCATCATCTTCCTCCTTCTCTCTTATGTCAAAAGTCTATTAAAAGATTGTTAAATTTCTCCATTTAGTTAGTTTTATTTTCATGTTAGATAAAATAGTGATAGAATCACTTCATTTTTTAGGTTTTCTTCACTTAAAGATTCCAAACAAGGCCTTGAATGTTTTTTTTGCATATGCAAACATTCCTTTCACATTAATTGTATTGACAAGTGGCTTGAAAGTCACTCTAGTTATCTCTTTTACATGTACAAAGTTGATCCAATAAATGTTAAAAGCATCACTTATTAAAGTAGTTCAAAATTATTATTAAACCCTTTGAATTTAATGGATGATCCAAATCTTGAGATCTTTGGTCAAAGGAAGCAAAACCCTCAAAGTCCATGAATACTGAATTGTAAAAAAGAAGACTTGGTAGTTCAATAAGGTGATAAGCAAAGTAGTAATATTGGCCATGATCCCGAGGTCCTACATAAGTTCAAACACAAGATAGTAATATAAGAAATTATGATTGAGAATCGTTGAATTAATGTTAATTTATCAGATTTCTTGTTATTAAGCTCAGATATTCTTGGTGTTTTGTCAAGCCATAGATTGATAGATGATAATGAAGTCAAAAAGATTGAGGAAGAATTGGAGAAATATAGCTCTGTTTCAATTTTAAATCCTCCTATTTCTTTTGATGAAATGCAAAACTCAACAAGATTATATCCCTAATTTTACACAACAAAAAACCAACTCTCTATTTACACAACTCTCTCATTTTATCTATAAACATTTTCTTTTTATTCTACAAGCATTCCAGTTTATATATACTACAGGCGAGACTCTTTAAAGGCATTATTAATGCAGTGACAGATGACCTCACATCAGAATTGTGGCATAAGAGACTTGCTCACATGAGTAAGAAAGGCTTGACAGTATTGACAAAAAGAATCTTCTTTTTGGAATGAATGATGTTTGTTTAATAAAATGTATAAATTGTTTGACAGGAAAACAAAATAGAGTTTCTTTCAAGAGTTCCCCTCCTTCAAGAAAACAATACATACTTGATTTGGTACATTTAGATGTATGTGGTCCTATGAAGACAAAAAATTTGGGTGGTGCCAGTTATTTTGTGACCTTCATAGATGATTGTTTAAGAAAGTTATGGGTGTACACTTTGAAGAGCAAAGATCAAGTATTAGATGTGTTTAAACAGTTTCAAGCCTTAGTTGAGAGACAAACTGGGAAGAAATTGTGATGCTTCAGAATAGATAATGAGGGAGAGTATTCAGGTCCTTTTGATGAGTATTATAGGCATCAGGGCATTCGACATCAAAAGACACCTCACAAGACTCCTCAATTAAATGGGTTGGCTGAGAGAATGAACAAGACATTGGTTGAAAGAGTAAGATGTCTTCTTTCGTAGGCTCAGTTGCCAAGATCTTTCTGGGGTGAGGCTTTGAATACAATTGTACATGTTCTTAATCTCACACCATGTGTTCCTCTTCAGTTTGATGTATCAAATAGAGTTTGGACTGGAAAAGATGTTTTTTTATGTTCATCTTCGCATTTTTGGTTGTAAGGAATTTGTGCATATACCAAAAGATGAAAGATCTAAGCTCGATGTGAAGACACGACATTGTATCTTTATTGGTTATGGTTTGGATATAGGTTTTATGATCCAGTTGAGAAGAAACTGGTAAGGAGTCGTGATGTTGTGTTTATAGAAGATCAAACTATACAAGATGTTGAGAAGTTAGAAAAAGGAGTCCATCAGTATAACGATGATTTGATTGACCTAGATTCGATTCCTTTATCAGTACAGATGGAACAAAATGTTCAAGATGACCAACATGGTTCAGATGATGCAGATATGCAAGCTGAAACAGATCACTAGACTACTGATCAGTTGCCAGAACCAGAAATTCCACCCAGGAGGTCTACCAGAGACCGACGTCTTTCCATACAGTATGATACAGATGAGTATGTGTTATTGACAGATGAGGGAGAACCTCAATGTTATGTAGAAGCGATGGAAGATGGAAATAGAGCACACTGGGTTGGTGCTATGGAAGATGAGATGCAGTTACTGTATGGCAATCACACGTTTGAGCTGGTAAAGTTACCTAAGGGTAATAAAGCTTTGAAGAACAAGTGGGTCTACAGAGTGAAGCAAGAAGAACACAATTCACAACCACGATACAAAGCTAGACTGGTCGTTAAGGGATTCAGTCAGAGAAAAGGTATTGATTTTGATGATATTTTCTCTCCTATTGTGAAGATGTCTTCCATACGTGTTGTTCTAGGTCTACCAGCAAGCTTGGATTTAGAAATTGAGTAAATGGATGTGAAAATTTCCTTTCTTCATGGTGAGTTGGAGGAAGAGATTTATATGGAGTAGCCAGAGGGTTTTGAGGTTAAAGAAAAAGAGGATTATGTATACCGGTTAAAGAAAAGCCTCTACGGGTTGAAGCAAGCACCTAGATAATGGTATAAGAAGTTTGAGTCAGTCATGAGGGAGCATGGTTATAAGAAGACTATTTCTGATCATTATGTTTTTGTGCAAAAATTCTCTGATGATGACTTTATCATTTTATTGCTCTATATTGATGACATGTTGATTGTTGGCAGAAATTCTTCAAGGATTGATAAATTGAAGAAGCAGTTGAGTAAGTCCTTTGCCATGAAGGACTTGGGGCCAACAAAACAAATTCTTGGTATTCGAATTTGTCAAGACAAGAAAAGAAAGAAGTTGTACATGTCACATGAATGGTACATCAACAAAGTACTTGAAAGGTTTTATATGGATAAAGCTAAAGTGGTTTCTTCTCCTTTATCTAATCACTTTAAGTTGAGATCGAGTCAAGGCCCTTCAACAGATAAAGAGAAGGAAGATATGGAAAAGGTTCCATATGCCTCAACAGTAGGAAGCTTAATGTATGCAATGGTGTGTACTAGGTCAGACATAGCTCATGCAGTTGGAGTTGTTAGTCGTTTTCTTTCGAATCCAGGAAGAGAGCATTGGGATGCAGTAAAATGGATTATGAGATATCTTCGAGGTACTTCCAAGTTAACACATAGCTTTGGAAGTGGAAAAATAGTGTTAGTTGGATACACTGATTCAGATTTAACAGGAGATGAAGATTCTCATAAGTCTACTTCAGGTTATCTAATTACTTTCTCTGGTGGAACAGTTTCTTGGCAGTCAAGATTGCAAAAGTGTGTTGCACTTTCTACAGTAGAGGCAAAGTTTATTGCAGCAACGAAAGCTTATAAGGATTTGTTATGGATGAAACAGTTCTTGAGGGAACTTGGTTTCAAGCAGTAGAAATATGTGTTAATCTGCGATAATCAGAGTTCTATTCACCTAGCGAAGAACTCGGTGTTTCATTCAAGATCAAAGCATATTGATGTGAGGTATCATTGCATAAGGGATATGTTGTCTGTTTTGTAGAACATAAAATCGTGCAAGTATACACGGTCACAAGTAATAAAGATTTGTAAGTAAAGATCGTTCCCACGGAGATTTGTTATTATAGTTTGTTGAGTAATAAAATTGTTTCCCTCTGATTTTATCCAAAACAACCGTTGATTTAGGAAAATAAGAAAAGAGTTAACAAAATAAAAGAAATCTAGGATTGCAATTTTTCACCAAACTAATCCACTCAAATCGTGTTATTTTCTTTTGATTTATATTTTTTAGTACACTTAATTTGTCAACCGAAAACTTCTATTTTTATTCATAGATCTCTTCCGAACTCCGTATAAACACACCTCGTTAAATTAATTCATTATATCTCTATGAGAATTAAATTCAATAAGATTCATTAAGTTCTAAGTTTTCAATAGGCCACACATACAAATAGGGTATATTCCTATCCTTCATGATACATGTCATTCTATTTACGAGCAATACATACACAAATGCCTTTCTCAAGTTTATTTATGTGCTGCAGATCGTTTTGATAAGATTCGTAAATAATCAAAAAGCATTAAGCACAAAATAGAACGAACAAATCAAACGTCTTATAAATCTATCAAAAATAATTAAAATTAAAGCTTCATAAATTTAGATAAAATGCAACCCTAGAAAAATTAAATTAATTCATAAAATAAAAATAAAAATTACACAGATAAAGAAAAAAATAAGATAAAGAAGAAGGAAAATTAAAACATCACTTAGAACAAATATTTGGCACACGCAGAATACAACAAAAGCCAAAAAAATGGCTTCTGCGTGTTCTGTAGTCCAAAACTGAACACATAAAAATTCTAAACTCCCAAAAACTCTCCAAAAACTTTTTTTACTCTATCATAATATCTCCTATTTATAGCTAAAAAATATATCTATTACATTTATTTTTAATAAATGCGTAAAAATTTGTATCGAAAATAGAATCGACGTGTGTCGATATTCGATATCGAAATATTGTTTTAATTCACGCGTGAGACAGGGGCACCGTTCTGGTTTTTTCAAATTCAAAGTGCATGCCATGTGTCAGCATCTGATTCACTGCAAGGATTAATGCGGACACGTGGCAACATTTCATTGGATGCGGGAAACGGGCGCGCGAAGGATTGTCGCACGGGAGACAACGCTGCAACGCGGGCGTGATCTTGCGCGTTCGCGATCATTGTAATATGCCACATGTCAAAATATTATTCGCTTACAGATAAAGTAGACACATGGCTTCTTCTTATTCTGTAAAACACGTGGGTGCACGCCGCTTGGATGAACCTCGTCGCACACGATTTTTAGATAAGCGGTTTGGTGCGCAATAGCTTGGTTCCACGTGCTTCAATCTGAACTGTTCAGCCGATCCAACGGTCAGCGATGCACCTCGGGGAAATCTACGTAGCCGACATGTGGGTCCCACTCTGCACGTCGGCCTGCGCAACAGGTGGGCCCCACTGGCACGCCGAGCCGCGTAAGCCGTGAAATTCGTGGTTACGCTCTTTTGTCGTGCTTGTAATACACCACAACATCGTATCGTTTGGTTGTCTGATCGAATGGTCCGTGTCTTCCGGACTTAATGTTGCGCGTGACTTCCTTTTCCTACACAGAATATAAATTTCCTTAATTACATTTTGACCCACAAATAAATTCCAAATTACATTTTAATCTTTCTTTAATCGCAATCAAGCCCAATTTTAATTTAAATTGTATTTTTGACTTTTATAAATTGCAATTAAACACTCATTTATTTGAAATTATATTTTTGGACAAAAACTTGCAATAAAGTACATTTTCGATAAAAAATATTTAATTTTCTTAAAAGTGTATTTCTTAACTTATAAAAGATGAATATTAATTTATTTAACTAAAATTAACCAAAAATGTAAAGAACATAGCAATTATAATTAATAAAATAGATGAAAATAACTATATAAAATACAGTTATCAACACCCCCAAACTTAAGTTTTTGCTAGTCCTCGAGGAAAAAGAAAGGAAATAAAACAAAGATAACTGCATTTAAAATAGTGATTTTCAAAATATTTCTTGTTTTTTGAAATTACATAACTCAAAGAAATAAAAGAGTTTTATCTAAGCATCAAAATCAATTTAAAAGTATATAACGTTTTCACAATGAACTTTAAGTGTGTGTGTGAAGTATTTTCAAATTTCATCACATGTAATCCGGATGAGTTTATGCAAATATAAAATCAAACAAATTTTAATGAAATCACAAGTCTCATAGTTTATTTTTTATTTCTCTCTCCACTAATGTAAACAAACACAAAACACAAAATCAATAGGACTTTATTAAGCTTGTAATGTATGGCTTAGGTGAAGGTAGGATAAAGGATAATATTTAGCTCAACTTTTCCCAAACAACATTTTAGGATTGTAAAAGATACCTTCTATCATGAAAATAAACACTTCCCACTTTGGGATTTAACATCACATACAATAATCAGATTTTTTCTTTTTTTTTCTTTTCAGAATCTGTTTTTTTTTCTTCTTTTTTGCTTTTTTTTTCTCTTTTTTTTTGTAGTACCATCTTTTTTTTCCTGATATATCTTTAAATATTTACTAAGAATTGTCACATGTTAGTGAGATAAGAAACATGGATATATATATATATATATATATATATATATATTAAGGTAGGCTTTTGAAATGAGAAAAATATATATATAAACTTTCAAGCTCAAAAGGGGTATACTATGGATAATGCATGTGAAGGTAGATAGAAAGACTCAAACGATCCAAAGATAACCTAAATTATTTTCTTAGTTAAATGTTATCTATAATTTCGCCTCGAGAGAAAATCAAACAAATTTTAAGAACTGTAACACCACAAAAATCAATCGAATTCCATACTCACATAAACATTCTCTAAATTAGCATAGCAACTCAAAAATCAAGACTAGTACTCATGAATATTTATTCTTGTAAAAATAAAACATATGTAAAAATTATTTATCACTTAGACAATATTCAAATTTTTCAAAGAGATATGCATCATTTATATCAAAGAAACAAAAATAAATCACTATTCATAGCAAAATATCTTCAATCAACCAAACAAACAAAATAAAAAAAATTCACGAGCAAAAATATCCAGAAAGTATTTCAATTAAGTTCAATATATCTACCACCTCCAAACTTAATAATATACACATTGTCCTCAATGTGTTAGAGTTGAACATATGAGATGGATTTAAAGAAACTTCCTGGTTTGGTTTGAATGGTTAATCCCAAAATAGCTTCACTTCATCCAATTTGCGCCTACGAAAAAAAAGAAATAAAATAACAACGTAACAAAAAAAATAATAAAAAAATACATGCAAAATTAAAAAAATAAAATAAAATACATGGGTTGTGATTCTCTTAGTATTTTTCACTATCAAAATCATAATAAATAAACGGAATCTAAAACAAGTTTTGACTCTCTACTTCAAGCATCAAAATCTAAGGCTTAATCATATAAATATATTTCTTCAGGCCCCTGCAGAAATTAAGGAATCATTTGCAGTATTTGTAATGGAGAAAGATATTCCAAATTTGAAGAACATATTGCTTTCAATTCCGGAGAAAAGATTTAGGCAAATGCAGTTGAGGGTGAAAAGGGTACAAAAACATTTTTTGTGGCATCCTATGCCTGTGAAATATGGTATATTTCATATGATATTTCACTCTATTTGGTATAATAGGTTTTATCAAATAAGACCTCTTTAACTTGGAAATAACTAGTTGAAGCTTACTTTTCCTCGTGTAAGGTAATTAGTATAAGTAGGAAATGAAGGCTTACTTTTTTCTTTTGTGGTTGGTGAATAAATATTTCTTAAATTATTTTTTCTTTTGCATATAAAATAAAAGGGCACTAAGTTTTTTTCTTCTTTTCTTTATGATATTATTATAACTCAGGTGTGATATCAATCTTTTCTATTTTTTAATCTAAATTTATATATTTTTTATTATTATAAACATTTAATTAGTTTTAATTAAGTTATTTATTAAATTATTTTTATAATAATAAAAAAATTAATATATTCACAAACACACAGGATTAACAATTAATTTTAACAAAAAATAATTAGGGAGGGTTGGTTTTATATATCATGTCCCAATGACTAAATTATTTATATTTTTTGTTTAATAAATTAATAAGAAGATTTTATTTATTTATATTAAGTAGATTAAAAATAAACTATATGTTTTTTTTTATGTCTAAACGTCAGGAGTACTAAAAAAAAGAGTAATCCAATTAATCTAATACAGTCAATTTAAATTACAAGATATTTTATAGTAATTAAATTAATTTAAATTTATAAATTGAATAATTCAACCTATACTTACATTATATTATATATTTTTTGTTTTTTATTTTAGAGTAATAATTTTAAAAGAATTTATGAGCCCTGTACGTTTTTACATTTCTATTATATAAATTAAATATTTATTTATATATGTAATTTATACTTGGATTGATATAAATTAAATAATAAATATTTGCTTTAATTTTTATATCATTTAAAATTGAGTATATTGTATGAAAAAAATCAAAATTTTTTTATATCTAAATTTTAAGAAAGTATAGAATTTAATATAATACATGTTTAATTATTAAAAAAAATTATCTATTATAAAAATAAAAAATATATAAAATCTTACCTACTCAATCCAATTTAATTAAATTCAAAATATTCTGTTTAAATTAATTTATAAGTTTTATTTTTAACCAAATTTTCTCATTTTTCAAATTCGATTTTTATTTTAACTCAAATTCAAACACCTGCACAATTTGCACTCAATTTCGTTAACTGAAAAATTAAATCGTACATGTCATGACTGATGAAAATTGATTAAGATTAATGCATGTTTTCGATCATATTTTAATCCAGAGGCATGGAATCACGTTACAACGAATAGACTGCCCTAGAAATCGATTTTGTTTATCTTTATATTGGGAAAACGAATCTCTCAAGAACGTGGATGGGAAGGAAGAAACCTCCATAATTGAAACTTTGATACAGACAACAAACCCAATTAAACCAACTAATAAGAAAATTGTTTGACTTTGTCAAAGTTCCTCTGATTTATATCGGAAGGTTACCGTATGGTCAAAATTGAAGCTTGAGTCGCAACGAGCCTCCAGATTGAATTTCTTCTCCATCAGTAAATTCTGAGCACCAAGTAAGTTTCATTCAAGTTGTCAAATTTCTATTGCAAATATCACTGTTTAATAGTAAATTTTATTGGATAGTGACATGTTTTTGCAATAACGGTATGGGGAAGGAAGATTAAAGAGAGGTATGTTCTGAGATATCACTCAACAAGCATAAAGTAAGAGTTTACTCTCTGCGTATATGCATATTTGTAAGCTTCTAGATTTGATTTGTATTCTGTTTTAATATATATGACTCAAGTTTGTATCTATGACCGTGGTTTGAAGAAACCAATGTTGAAGCCATCAATTCAGGTCCAAGTGGTTCTTAGATACTGTTTACTCTTCTTGTTAAACTCTTTTCCAAGAATCGCTTTCTGTACATTTTCGTTTTAAAACGGCATTGTTGAGGATTCAAAATGGACATAAGTTCTCTTTGCTTCTCTTTCTTAGTTTAGATCCTTTTTGAACTAAACGCGATAAATTTACTCTTCTTGTTAAACTCTTTTCCAAGAATCACTTTCTGTACATTTTCGTTTTAAAACGGCATAGTTGAGGATTCAAAATGGACATAAGTACTCTTTGCTTCTTTTTCTTAGTTTAGATCCCTTTTGAACTAAACGCGAGAAAATAATCCAAGGGGGAAAAAAAATTAAAAAAATAAAGAGGAAACAAATATGCTTAGACATGAAAGTCAGAGGGCTCCATAGGTGGGTTTAATATACTCCAGGTGATTAGCCAACCTGGTTCTGATATTAGGTTGGCTAAACCCGTTCTTTATTGCTTTTAATCTTTTTTTGATGTTTATTGAGAAGTTGAAAGTTTCTGGATGTGAAGGCCTTTTAATAATCCTTGTTGGACTTTTAAGCATAATAGTTTTGTAATTCTGAGACAGTTTTGCTTGCTATAATGTATAGAAAAAGGTCGATAGGTATAGAAGTCATTTTGTTTTTGTCAAGTAGACATTTTAATCATTTTTACTAGTGACATTTGGGTCACCTCTCGATAAAAATGAGATATTGTTAGTCACTTTTTGAATATTATAGTATTTTTTAATAACAATTTCTACAGAATAATAAAATATATTTAATTTAAAAAAATTATCATTTTAAAGTTTTCCTTCCTTTATACTCTTCCTTCATTTTTTGTTTCAGTTTTGATGCCATTTTTCTAACTATAGAATTGAAAATATATCATTTTTTAGCTAAAATCTCTCTATTTTTCTATAGTTTTTTTTGTCAATTTTCTCTATTCTACACTATAATAGTTTGGATAATGACAATTTTTCTCATTAAATTTACTTTATTATTATGTTAGAAATTTCTATTAATAAAATAATATTATATTATTTAAAAAGTAACTAATATGTCATGATTTTAACGAGAGAGTGACTTAAGTGTTACTTGTGAAAACAAAATGACTAAAATATAATGGTGACACAAGCAAAATGACTCCTAGGGTACTTAATCCAAATACCTTAACATTCTTGATCACTTGTCTTTTCCATTTCATTATCATCTGCTGTATATGTTCTTTGCTTGCTTTCCCTGCGTTTTTATGCACATTATTCCTCCTTCATTGAAGGTATAGTTCCACTTTGGTATATGTCTGTGCTGAACCGACTCTTGAGCGGGGTCACCCAATCGGTTGGTATTGTTATAACTGACTATAAAGGGTTTTAGGTACTAATGGTATTGATTTTGTTCTTAGAAGTTTTTGGCTATACTGAATTGAGTGAAGGGTGCTATGTTCTCCATAACCAATTTGTATACCTTAATTGTCTAGCATATGTATGGAGAAAAAGTAATCTCTCAATTTGGGATACTGGCACAATTATTGGGAGATGGATCAGGGAACTCGATCTAAATTAGGTCTGGAGAAAAGCAGGACATTGTTATTGCTGTCAGGGATATCAGTTGCATTGATTTTTCTGATTCAGTATCATGAACTTCCGCATCCTCGGGCATTAGCTGCTCTGTTTGACAATGGAGGATTACCAGCTACTTTGGAAACTGTTGACAAGATTGCACTTCCAGGTGGTTTAAACTCAACTTATGAAGAGTTTGGTACAGTAAGTAGAAAGAAAGGGGATGGTGATTCCGAACATCCAAAATCACGTAGACAATGCAGAGGTCCTAAAGTTAGTAATGTATATGGAAATGGAAGTAATGAAAACTCAAATGATGGCTTTCCATTAAGTTATAATCACTCTTTATGTATAGAATTAGGTAAAGGTGCCAAGTTCTACGACAACAATGATTCAGCAAACTTTCTAGCTCTGGAGAAGGATGAAGAATCCAAAAATACTATTACCCCAAAAAATATAACTAAGGATATGAATACTTCAGGCAGCAGCATGCAGAGACAAGATGTAGCATTGACAGACCCATCAAACGGAAACTCACATAAACCATCACCAATAATCTCTTTCCAAAATAAAACAATTTCAACGTATGCAGCTTCAGAATATAAAAGTTCCGTCATATCCGCAAACTCCCCTGATACAACTTCAAAGAGCAAGTATAGAGCAAGCATGACAAACAAAGATGAAAATGCAATTAGATATTCGATATCAAAGAAAAAAAGAAGATTAAAGCGACCTACAAGTGTAGTTTCAATCTCGAAGATGAATAAAATGTTGCTGAAGGGTCATGCTTTATTTCATTCAACGGTGTGCCATAGCTGACAGCCTAGTTCAAGTTTTTCATTGATGATTGAAACCAATGATTGATTTAAGTGTAAGCGATTTTTTTTTTTGCATGATTTTTCCCAGGAAACCAGGTGGTCTTCAATAGCAGACCGGGAAATATTATCTGCAAAGTCAGAGATTGAAAATGCACCCATCATAAAGGATGATAAAGTACTTCATTCGCCTCTATTTAGGAATCTTTCCATGTTTAAGAGGTAATTTTATTATTGTGACTCATAATTAGATATCTTTACTATTTTGATATTTTTAATTCCCTAATCATATTTGATATCTGTATATGTCATGTGAGATATTTCTACCCGGTAAGATTTTCACTAAAGTTGAAATGCATGGATGTAGTAGTTTGATTTTAGAAAGTATTGTCAGAATGAATTTGTATGACTAATCAAAGAAATTGAAACATGTCCGAAATGTATGGCATACACATGCGAAGTATTCATGTAACATCAACCGAATTCAAAATGTAAAAAACATGAATGTGAATTTGGTACTGTGTGTATTGTATTCATCTACCATGCCTTTTCCCCCTATATTTGTAAGTACCCCAATTTTTTTCCCCTTTGGTTGCATAAATGGAGCTTTGGAATGAATGATTAATTTATGTTAATTCAAAGAAACTGGGGTTATCTTTGGTTGCAAAAGACCGGTCAAAGCCACATTTACATTTACAATCATCT
This sequence comes from Hippophae rhamnoides, assembly GCA_033030585.1. Taxonomy (NCBI): domain Eukaryota; kingdom Viridiplantae; phylum Streptophyta; class Magnoliopsida; order Rosales; family Elaeagnaceae; genus Hippophae; species Hippophae rhamnoides. The sequence continues at coordinate 74,446,074 of CM065429.1, forward strand.
TTGTTTATCACTAAGAGCGAGTCAAAACTCATCTAGTTTGGTGGAAACTTTAGTTGGCCATCTTCATTTCATTTTTCTCTATATTGTTAAAATAAAAGGCTGACATTTGCAGGAGTTATGAACTAATGGAGAGTATGCTCAAAGTCTACATCTATGAGGAAGGAGAAAAGCCTATATTCCATCAGCCATTATTGCGTGGGATATATGCATCTGAAGGATGGTTCATGAAATTGTTGGAAGCAAACAAAAATTTTGTCACGAAAGATGCCACAAAAGCTCATTTATTTTACTTGCCTTTCAGTTCACAACTTTTAAAACTTAAACTATATGCACGGAATTCATACAATCGTAAAGACTTGAGCAAGTACTTGAAAGATTATGTAGGTATGATTGCATTAAAGTATTCTTTCTGGAATAGAATCAGTGGAGCAGATCATTTTGTGGTTGCTTGCCATGACTCGGTATGTTTTCTATATCTTTTATCATGCTTACCATCATATATGATCACTAAGGTGAATCTGTACCTGACATGGATAGATATTGTTGATACTGATTTTTGTCAACATTAGATAAGATTATTCTCCGTAGAATTTGCAAGATGAATAAACTGTTAGGATCTTGAATCACCTTATGGAGGAGTGGTTTTTGGCCCTACTATCCTTAAGTTAGTAACTATAAGATGTAAGATAGCATCTTTATTTCTGGCTTAGTAGCATCTTTATTTTGTGCTACCTTTTACTCTCCCAGTGCTACTGTTATCGTATCTGTTTGAAACTTTAGACAAGGTGATAGGTTAAGGTTGCAACTATGGTCCCGTGTAGGAAGGGTCTGGCCAGGATATAATTGTAGGAGGATGGACAATCCACAACAAGAAAGTCCACCATAATTGTTCTTGTGTTGATGCCCTTCCTAACTGTGATTGAGAGGGTCACTACTTTCAAGGATGAGTGGGAGTCCAAAAAATCCTACCAAGGGAGTAGTTATTGGCTTGAAAGGATGGAAAAGCTTCATTTGCTTCCATGCCTAAAAAAATAGGACGTCAGCTGAGCTATTGATATCTGTTAGAATTCGATGCAAAGTGATGTTGGTCATTTAGAGGGTGACTACCAAAGCGTTCACATGGGGGTGGATCAACCTACGTGCTTTCCTCTCAAAAAATGTTATGTTTAAGCCTATAAGTTTAGGATTTTTCTTTGGGTTGTGTGAAGTAGCAGCCTTAAAATTTATGTGCTAGAGATGGCTTCACGAATAAGTGTTTTGCGAGCGTTCTTAGAATTATTCCCGATGGCACTTATTGTCCTTGAGGTTGATTTCTTTCTCTAGGTGAGAACGTTGACCGTGGAAACTGTGGCTATTGTAGCCACGGTTGTTGTCATTGCTATTGTGGCTGTGGCCTTGGATTGTGAATAAATTTATCTAAGTACTCTTTCTTGACTAGTTGCTCAATTTTATCTTTAAGTTCTCGGCAATTTTAAGTTAAGTGGTTGGTATCTTTGTAGAACTTATAATACTAAGATTTGTCCCAGCAAGGATTTTTCATTCTATTGGGCCATCGTACGAATGGATGGCGTTCAACTTGCATCAAAATAGTTTCTTGTTGTCATGAAAGGAGAGTAACTTTTCAAACTCCGTCCAAGATAGGCGGGATTTTCACTCACGATCTTTCTATCATTTCTTTGATTTGGCTTGGACTTTTTGTTATCATGGAGTGGGTGCCCCCCCACCTCTGCTCTCTCTCCCGCTCCTATTTTGGTAATTCTTTCATGGGAGCCTCTTGATTTTTTTTAGTGGAGATTATTTCATCGATTTTAATATAAGTGTTAATCAATTGTGAAGCCTCAAAATATTTTGTTAGAAGTTCCTTTGCTAGGTCCTACCACAAGGGTCCATGGCACAGAGCTTGGCGTACAGTTGTGATGGCGACAGAGTCTGTGCAATCTATCACTTGTATATTCTTTGTATTAAATCTGTAAAAGAGATATTTTAAAGACTCATTGTTTCCTTGCTGTAAGGTCAGTAGATGAGCTAATGTCTTTGGCTTTCTTCTCTTAGTTGAGAAGTGAGATAAGAATTGTTTTCCTACTTCTGTAAAAGAACTAATAGTGTTGGGTTTCAAAGTTCAGCATATGTCAAAGTGAGCTGGAAGGTCCGACACATCATGGCATCACTGTAGGCATAAAGATCCATCCAACCTTTGAATTTTTTTAGATGTTTCAAGGGGTCTTTGGTGCCATCAAATGTGTCTGTGTTAGGTAATTTGAACTTATTAGAAAGTGTGATGGTCATGATTTCTAGAGTGAACAGGGATTCAATAGAGACTGTCAAGTCTGGGAGTCTACTTTGCTTCAATTTTGTTGGATCTCTTGCAATTGTTTAGCAAGTTTGTCCACAGTGGGACAAGGAGTAGTTGGTACCTCATCTTGGATCTTTGGGCAGTCATTTGCTGTTGAGGTTGCTTGGTCAACATAGTTGTCTTGGAGAATGTGTCCTTACCAATGTGTCTTGAGATGGTTGCGTAGGTTGCAATGCACAGAAGCCTCTTGGGTTGGCCCTAGATGGTCTAGGAAAAGTGGTTGGTGGGATTGTGATATGGTGTTCAAGGTTGGACAATTATGATAAATAGATATAGTGTTGCTGGCCACGAGACAAGGATCCCACTGTGGGTAATCAACTTGCCAACGAAGCCCTGGATGACTGTGGGTATAGTCTTGGGCACTATGGGTATTGGAAGATGCCTTATGAATTTCCTAAGGGACCATAATTGGTCCAAGAATATGTGGTCCTAACATATGTTCTAGGATGGCGTGGAGGGTATTTTTCATCATGTCCAGGCAAGCTCAAGTTCAAGTTTGCTTTGCTTTTTTGGCCCGTTGTAAGTGGATAGGTCTAAGTGCAGTACTCATATTTCTAACAGGTTGCGGTGGAGTTAGAAGGATAACTTGTTGGTTAGTAGGGTGGACCTCCTGATTAGTTGTCGGGGGTCTGAGAGGTAGAGTTAACTGTCTGGTTTATGAATCTTTTTACAAGTCCATAAAAGATGAAAATAGTTTTCTATAAACATTGTTGTTAAGGTCCACGATCTCTCTTTTTTCAATTATTTTTTTTTCTTCTTCTTAGCAGATCCAAAACTTATAGAACTTTTTCGAGTCTTATAATTTTTATAATTTTTTCAGCCAAATAAAATACACTTCTTTATTATATAGATGGTGTCAGATGTTGATACTGGTTTTTGCCAATCCCAAGTAAGATTGTTTTCCGTATTATCTGCAAGATGAACAAACTGTTAGAGCCTTGGACCACCTTATGGGATGGTCCTCAGTCCTACGATCCTTAAGTCAATAACTGTAAGATGTAGGATAAAGATCTCTTTTTAGTTATTTTATGAAAAAAGAGTGATTAGATATGATTATTTATTATAAAATGTATGATATTTGATATTAGTTTTAAAATGTCCTACTATATTATGCATATTTGATTATATGCAGGCGAAATAATGAATTTGATAACTTATCCATATCTAAATTAAGATGAAGTTATTATAGTATTGTAGATAATTATTTGTTGTAAAAATCTATTATCTGTTAACATATATCCTTTATTATCTGCTATATTATCTCTTCAAATAGATAAGGATAATTATGTTTTTAAGATAATTAAAAGATAATTATTGGATCTCTATCCCATTAGGATAATTATATTGCTTTCACACTTGCATGATGCTTAGACACTTATTAAATTTGACCCATAAGGGTATTTGTTGATTAGGACCATACTTTGTTTGTCGTGTGAGATGTACTGAATTAGGTGAGTAGATTTAAAAACAGTCATTGTGTTTAAAATTAATCTTTCTTATTTGCTGCAAATGGGGATTTATACAAAATATAGCTAAAAAGGGTAAAGAAAATGGCACCTGCTTGATATATTGGTATACCAATGGTAGCTCCAATTTTATTGTCTATGTGAAATCATGGGCAACCTTTTAAATTCTTAGAAACGCATAAGGTTTTGCAAGCAGCTTTAAGTAGTGTAAAATAATATTGGGGCATTGTATAAAGAAAAAGAATTTTACCTATATTGAGGACTCTTGATATATGATTTATCATAAGGCAGCAGCAATAACACAGTATTCAATGTTACACATACATAACAGAAGCACAACATTTTCTCAGGCCCCATTTGAAACAAGAGGAAGCATGCCCAGTAGCATTAGAGCCCTCTGCAACGCTGACATTGAAGTAGGCTTCAGGATAGGCAAAGATGTGTCTCTTCCAGAAACATTCATACCCTCAGAAGATGATCCTCTCAAGAATAGAGGAGGCAATCCTCCTTCCCAAAGGCCTATACTGGCTTTCTTTGCAGGCAATATGCATGGATATCTCAGGCCAATTATGTTAAAGTACTGGGAAAACAAAGATCCTGACATGAAAATCTTTGGTCGGATATCTTCTGTTCACAATAACACTAACTATATTCAGTATATGAAAAACAGCAAGTACTGCATTTCTGCAAAAGGTTATGAAGTGAATAGCCCAAGATTGGTGGAGGCTATATTCTATGAATGTGTACCGGTTATTATTTCCGACAACTATGTGCCTCCTTTTTTCGAGTTTCTGAACTGGGAATCATTCGTTGTTTTTGTATTGGAGAAAGACATTCCTAATTTAAAGAACATACTTGTTTCTATTTCTGAAAAGAGATACATGGAGATGCATTTGATGGTGAAGAAGGTACAACAACATTTTCTTTGGCATCAAGAGCCTGTGAAATTTGATTTGTTTTATATGATTCTTCACAACATTTGGTATAATAGAGTTTTCCAAGTGACATAAACCTTAACCTATTTGTACCTTTTCCCTTTTTTTTTTAATTCAGAAAGTGATAGATCCATGTTAGAAAGCACATCTGGAGCTCCTTCAAAGTTTTTATTGGATTATAAGGAAATTCTAATGAGTCAATTCAATAAGGAAACAAATAAATTAATGTTTTTTTATCACAACTGTTAGATACATCAGTTAACATGACAGCTTAATTAATCTATGGTGGCGTTTGGTTCGTGGAATGGAATGGAATGGGAATCGAAATCGGAATCAGAATGGAATGGAAAGGAAACAATTTTGTTTGGTTTGACAACTGGAATCAAGCTCAGAATCAGGATTATAGTGTTTGGTTTACCATTGGAATGGAATGAAAAAAGCTATAAATGACCTTAATACCCCTACATGCTGTAAAGTTCAAATAATGTCATTTAATTATTATTTTTTCGTCAGATAAAATAATTTATTGAAATCATTATTTTTATAAATAAGTATTATTTAATTAAAAAGAAATATATTATTAAAATTATTATTTTTCTAAATAGGGTTTAGGGTTTTGAGGTTTAGGATGTGTGATTTAGGGTTTCGGGATTTAGGATTTGGGGTTATATTTTTAGGTTAAGGTTTAGGGTTAAAATTATTATTTTTCTAAAAATAGTTTAGGGTTTTAGAATTTTGAATTTAGGGTTTAGGATTTTAGGGTTTTAATGTTTAAGGTTTAGGGTTTATGTTTTTAGGATTTGGAATTTGGGATTTAGGGTTTTGGGATTTATGTTTTAAGGTTTAAGGTTTAGAGATTTGGAGATTTGGGGTTTAGGGTTTTAGGGATTAAGGTTTAGGGTTTAGGGATTTGGGATTTAGGGTTTAGGATTTGGGGTTTAGGGTTTAGGGTTTTTGGATTTATGTTTTAGGGTTTTGGGATTTATGTTTTAAGGTTTAGGGTTTTAGGGTTTAGGGTTTAGGGATTTGGGGTTTAGGATTTAGGGTTAAGGGCTTTGGGGTTTAAGTTTTAAGGTTTAGGGTTTTAGGGATTTGAGGTTTAGGATTTAGGGTTTTAGGATTTGGAATTTGGGATTTAGGGTTTAGGGATTTGGGATTTATGTTTTAGGGTTTTGGGATTTATGTTTTAAGGTTTAGGGTTTAGGGATTTGAGGTTTAGGGTTTTAGGATTTTAGGATTTGGATTTAGAGTTTTGAAATTTAGGGTTTAGGGTTTAGGGTTTAGGGTTTTGGAATTTTGGGTTTGAGAATTTGGGATTTGAATTTAAGGTTATATTTTAGGTGAGGGTGAAATTGGAAAAAAAAGTTTAGATGAGAATGGAATAATGATTACCAAAGGTGGGAGAAAGAATTGCGATTCCTTCTCTTCTAGTAATCAGATTTCATTTTGCCATTCATTCCGTCCAACCAAACACACAAAATAGATGGAATCAATTCTGATTCTATTCCATTCACTCAAACCAAATGTGAAGTATATGTTAATATGTGGTTATATAATTATTTTATCATTTTATATCTAATTAACCATTATTGTAGTTAAATGCTCAATAAATTAAATAAATTTGATACATGCAAACTAATGCATACAACAGCACTTAATAAATTAAATAAACTTGATTATATTGTAACTCTCCCATAGCTAATCTAAAATTAATCGATTAGTAAAGGGAAGCATATAATTCTTCAACACGTGTCCGACCAAAGTTAACATGAAGGTTAGTGACGACAGTCTAAATAAATAACCTATACACCCTTCTGCAAACATCTCCAATATAAGAATTTAAGCTCTTCATGTGAACCGTCCGTTATTAAGATGAATGGTTCAGATGATAGAAACCAAAAAAATCTGAGCCTCTCTTGAATAAGCGTAGGGGTGTGCAAAAAATCCGATCATCCGATCATCCGATCCGATCCGTTGATTTTTCATCCGATCCGATCCAATCCGATGATCGGATCGGATGTAAATTTTTTCCATCCGTTAAGTGCGGATCGGATGGCGGATTTCACTACGATTCATCCGATCCGACCGAAATTAATTATATATATATATTTAATTAATATATATTTATTAAATTAAATATATATATATATATTTAATATATTATTTAAAAATATATATATATATATATATTAATTAATAAACCTAATTATTATTATAACCTAACCTAACATTACCCGTATATATATTCTTAACCTAACTATTTTCCCATTTAACCACTGCCTCTGTCTTAGGATTCTCGCTAACTTAACCTAAGTATTTTCCCGGTACAACTACTGATATCTCGAGATTCTCTGTTCTCTACTGCTCAGTTTCTTGCTCCTCATCGCCTCCTCAGCCTCTTTATTCTTTGTTCATCCTTCTCTGCTTCTCTGTTTGTCTTCATTCTTTGCTCCATTCTCTGTTTGTCCTTTCTTTATAAATACTAGCTGTTGCTATTCTTTGCTCCTCTATTACCGCCATTGCTCGCCTTTCTTTGCCGGCTATTTCTTTCTTGCTCCTCGCCCATGCTTCTACGGTGCTCACTTCTTGCTGCTCTCTCTGCTTCTTATTCTTCACTCCTCCTCTCTTTGCCATTCTTTGCTTAAAGGTATGAATGGATTGATGATTTGCATTAAGTAAGCTCTAAGCTCTTGGAAAAAGATCAAAATGATGGAGACTATATATACTAGCACAACTAAAACTATTTTTATACATTAACATCATTATCAAAGTGAATGTACACTTAATATTTTTAATTTTATTTTATTATGTTCTAATTGTATTTTAATCATTTGTTTTTTCTTTCTTTTTACAAGATCTATGTATTTTTTTTTTGCTTGGAGAACCATTAATTCTTTTTTTTCTTTTTAGACTTATTGGTTGATTAAAGCTTTAATATCATGTAAATTTTATATGATGTTTAAGTAACATAAGACACTTAATTTTAAAATGTTAGTATAAGAATAATGTAAGTTTCATATTACTTATATATATAACAGTGTATGTTAATTTCTCTGTAAATCTATATGCTTCTATCTAAGCTATATATTTTTTATTACAGGGTTCACATTTTGATAATTTAATTTGATGAGGTATGAAAAATTGGTTTTGTTTACTATGTTATATCAGTATGAAGTTTGCTGCTAAAATTGAGATTGACATTAGTCTACTCTTGTTTATCTATAGGAGGAACATGAGAAATTGTATTACTTTGGTTGTAAATGCTGCTTTAACACATTATAACAACTATTTTCTATACAATGTGTTTATTGCATTAAGTTGATTGTGTCTCACTTTATCTTAGATGGAAAAAAATACCTCTACTTATGGATAGTCCCACTTGCAACCATCGGAAGTGCAAGCGCTACCACGTGATGTTGAAAATCAATATAAAAATCCTGAAAATGCTCCACAGAAACTAAAGATCTAGCATTGAATGACAAACTGAACCATACATAGATAGCTATGATGGAAAAGGTAAGCGAAAGTTTTCTAAACCTCATATTACCGCACGGAAACATTTTGATATAGTGGGTGAAGGCTTAGATCGCAAGGCGAGATGTAAATATTGTTCAAGGGAGTATGTGTATGTATCCGGCCAAGTGCAGTACATCAAACTTAAATGCTCGTATTGCTATGCAATGTAAATTATTTCCTGGTAGATATGAGAAGAAGCAAAAAAACTTTAGCTTTTGAAAATGTCACAAACAATAAAGAAGGTGTACTTGTTGCACACATTTAGTATTGAGGCTTGTAGGCTTGCTTCTGAGAAATGATTATAGTTGATGAATTGCCATTTAGTCATGTTGAGAATGAAGGATTTAAGAAGTATAGTAGAGTTTTAGAACCAAGGTTCCAAGTTCCTTCTCGTACCCTTGTGCGAGATTGCTTGAGTCTATTCTTAAAGGAAAAGGATAAATTAAAGAATTTTTCTCTAAATCATTTCAAAGAGTTTGTTTAACCCTTTACCACCGTGGACACTTTCGCTCAAAATTTGAATTATATGTGTCTCGGCTGTTCAACATCATCGATGATAATTGGAAAGCTCCCGAAAAAGAATCTTAAATTTTTGTGTAGTTCCTGATCATAAAGGTGATATCCTTGGGAAAGCAATTGAGCTTGAATGCTTTTTAGATTGGGGAATTGATAAGATATTTACTATTCTTTGTGGATAATGCTCGCTCAAATAATACATTAGTTTCTTACTTGCGTAAAAAAGTGAACAATTGGGTGGTCTGATACTAGATGGTCAACATATGCATATGAGGTGTCGCATTTCGTATTCTAAATTTAGTTGTCGAGAGAGGGCTTGAAAGAACATGATTCAAGCATAAGTAAGATAAGAGAAGTTGTGAAATATGTCAAAGGATCACCTTGAGGTTGTTAAAATTTAAGGATTGTGCGAGGCTTGAAGAGAAGATTGACACTAATAAACTTTTATGTTTAGATGTAGTAACAAGGTGGAATTCCACCTATTTAATGTTAGAAGGCTATGATAAGATTTGAAGCAGCTTTTGGCGTTTAGAAGAAAGATGATGTGATATTTAAACAAGAGTTCAACATTGGAAATGATAGTTGCAAAACTCGATATGTTTGATTGGTCTAATGCTCACATATTTGTGAGGTTTTTGAAAAATATTTTATGATGCAACATTGAGATTTTACGGTTACTGTATATGTTACTTCAAATTTATTTTTTGGATCAAATTTGTTTCATACATAACCAATTGAGTTTTGGTGTGAAAATACGGATTTTTTGTTAAGCAAAATGGCAATGAGAAATGATAATAAAGTTCAATAAATATTGGGGAGGTGTAGATAAGATGAATGATTTTTTATTTATTGCAACTTTGCTTGATCGAAGGCGTAGGAACAAGGTTTGAAAATTTGCTTGGATCTTTTGTGTGACGAAGATGATATTATGGTTGGTCATATGATGAAAAAATTTAGACAAACTTTGAATAATATGTTTGATCAGTATTTAGTTTTGTATTACGCAAATGTCGAGCTCATCTACTCCATGACCTTTAGACACGGAAGAAGTGGATAGTTGTAACATTGATTCATTTTCCTTTGTGGATGGATCGTTATAAAAAACGTGTCAAAGATGCAAAAAGATAGACAACCAAATGAAGTAGATAAATATTTGGGTGAGACATGTAAGGATGTGGATGATGAGTCTTTTAATCTTTTAAGTTGGTGGAAGGTGAACTCATCTAGATACAAGGTTCTTTCCAAGATTGCCAAAGATGTTTTAGCTACGCCTATATCAAGCGTAACCACGATCTGCATTTTCGGGGGGAGGGTTATTGATTTTTTTAGAAGCTCATTGTCCCCCAGCGTCGAGCAACCTTATTTGTACTCAGAAGCTGGATTCGATCATCACCAATAATTAACATTCGTGATTCCATGATGATATTGAAGCGATTGAAGCAGGTAATATTATTTTAATTTTCATTAGTAATTGATATCATTCTCTTATGATTTAATATTCTCATCACTTTCTATTTATCTTCTATTTTGTAGATATGTTGAGAGACATTAAGGATATAACCCTTAATTGAGTCGATATATTATTATTTTATTTTATATGTATTTATTATATTATTTTATATATATTTAATTATCAATTTACTAATATTTTTTTAAATTATGGCTAATAGGTGATGGCGATGACACATTGAAGTTTTTGCTATTGTTACCGAATTGAAACAGATTATTTTTAAGATGGTCAATGGATGTTAAAGATTGAAATAATCAAATTAATTTAGGTTTAGATTATTGTGAACTATCTTTTTGTTTATTGTTTAAATAAATTGTTAAATTTATTAAAATAACTATTATGTCGACATAGTCGTTATTTACTTAATTGTGTTATTTTTGTTTTATATAAGTTTGAATATTTTAGTCTTATTTTAATTTTTTAATTTGATTTTTTAAGGTTTCTTTTAATTAAAATGAGTTTATGTTATGATTTATGTAAAAAATTAATTTTTTAATTCAAAAATATTATTAATTAAGTTTATTGATCGATTGATCGGATTGGTCGGATTGGTCGGATTGTTCGGATTGATCGGATACTATCCGAATATTTTACGGATCGTATTGATCGAATATAAAATTTGATCGGATCGATTGCGGATTAGGATGCTTCAATCCGATCCAATGTTTGGATCGGATCGGATGAGCATAAACTTAACGGTTTCGATCCGATGAACACTCCTAAATAAGCGGAATATATTACAGTGGTAGTTTCCACATTTTAGCATTTTTTTGTTCAAGTCAGAATACTCAAGTTACTACTTTACCCTTTGCTCTTTAACGAAATGGCAAAATCTATAGGTGCAAAAGAGTTTTTTCGTATAGTGTGTTGTGAAACCAACTCCTTAACGGTGTATCTAAGGTTTCCTTCAACTAGTCGAGAAACCTTAAAAGCAAACTAATCTGATACTCTTTCTTGGTCCTATTTTCACCACCTTTTCAGTTAATAGTTTTACGAAGATCAATTAAATTGGGTTTTGGGGGAAAATTGTAAATTTGTTTACGGAGCCGATGATTCGTTATTGAGAAGAGGATTCAAAGGGAAAAGAATAAAGATTGGATCAGGTCAATAGCAAGATTGTGCAGATAGATATATTTGTATGGCTACAGAAACCAAAACAACTGTGGCTAAGATCAAGCCAACTAATCCAGGTGGTTCTTCGAAGGGAAAGATTGATTCTTCCATCAATGGGAAAAAGATTGAGAGCTCAAGTAAGCAGATTGCGGATTCCAAGCAGAAATCTGTCTCAACTATAACAAAATTTGAGGTCTATTATATGACAAAATTGGCTGCTTTTTGTTTCTGATTTTTTATTAGGCTGGAATTTAATGATTTTCTGATGGGTTTTTCAATTGGGCAAATGGGTATGTGGATTTCTGAATTGGTTTAGGAAATATCTGAACTTGTTGGGGGACTCTGTATTATGCTAAATTTTCATTTTAATGATTTGATAATTTGAATTTTTAGCGAATGAAACCTATCATTTTAATAGGTGAATTAGATATCCTAATATGGTTTTCTGGATTTATATGAATAATTTACAATGAATCTGTTCTTTTGAGATAATGTTTTGTGCATCTGAGGGTTTCTGGTTCTTGATATCTGTGTCAATTGAATTAATTTCTATTGGGTATGATTGTATTGTATGTTAATTGTTTAAATGTGAAGGTAAAATCAAAAACTACATCAGTATCATTAAAAACCACAACTACGAAGGCTACTACTAAAGTGAGAGAGAAGAAAGTCTACACTTTGCCTGGCCAAAAATTTGATATTCCAGAACAGGTTCTAACTCTTACCAGCCTTTTTTACTTTGTGTTTTAAAAATGTATCCTATGGGATGAGCTCACACTTATCCTTGTATTTATTTTGTTGGATCCTATTTTCAGAGAGAACCCTTGAGGATCTTCTATGAGTCTTTGTCCAAACAGACAACTTCCAGTGAAATGGCAGAGTTTTGGTTAGTATTTTTTTCGTTTTTCCTTTCGTAGAACATTTCTTTCCACATGTGATCAATTCGGGAATTGACCCACTTAATTTCATCATCTGCTTTAGCTTCTCATATGTGGAATATATAACCTTCTTCTTTTTTTCCTTTTCTTTTTTTCTCTTTTGTACATAGTTTATTAAATTTGGTGAATAACTTGGTACTTTTATTATCTAATGCCATTGCTTAACATTCTTTTTCCCTGTTACTGATTGTCTAGCCTCCCCAACTGCGATGTATGATGAGAGAAATATAAGGAGAGTATATATGAGATTTGTAGTGTAAGTTTTGCAAAACTGAAGCTTCATTAAGCTTATTCACTTTATGCCTGGGAAATGAGGTGGTTAATGGATAAGTTATTACCTAATTGGGGAGAACAAAAGGAGGAGGAAGAGGGGGAAGGAGAAAATGACAAGACCAAATTGGGGAATATCACCCAATGTTAGATCATTGTCATTTATAGCAGAGTAAATAATTTAGTAGCATTATTGGCTTCTTAACTTTAAATTTGTTAAACAAAATGGAAAATTTGAGAGAACATGATGACTTTATGAAACAGTACATAAATTACAAAGATAGGAAAAAAAGCTCAAAAACTGAATAATCGCATGCCAGTACTGTGCCTAAACTAGGTGTGGAGGCATATGATATTGCTTTCATTTAAGTTCTTATAGTTTTGTCCTATGTCTAGGTAGCAAAAATATACAGAATATTTTGAACAGCACTGGTCCAAGGAGAGTACTAATTAAGATTAAGCAACTTTTATTCTTTGCAGACCTGTTTGTGATTATAGATTGTTTTGCCTTATTGCTTAAATTAGAATGGTTAGGGCTTTGTAAAATAAGTGCCGGTGAACTTTGCCATGTTATATTTTCATAGGTTTTTTGTTAAGAGCTTCTTCTATTTCTGCACGTAAGAATTAATTTGTTCAATCTTTTTTCTTCATGTATGTCGCACTTGTGTCATTGATTGGAAGTTCCTCAAAGCTCTAGAAGTCATATTCAACATGGCATCCAAGAGAGTTTAGCAACTTTATTAGGCATCTTTGGTGTCTGTTAGAGGTGTTAAATGAGTTGTAGAGGTGTTAAATGAGTTGATCTGATTCAACTCGCTTAGGTTTTAGTTCGCATTAGGTGAACTATATAGAGCTAAGTTAGCTTATTTAAATTCATACTAATGAATAGCTCAGTTCATTTTAAATAAATTGGAGTTAACAGTTCATGAATTAGTTCATTTACTCTTACAATAAAACAAAAAAATTAATAATTTAAAAAATATTTATTATTATATTTATAAACAAAAATATTAGTATGAATATTATCTTTTTATTATATTTTTTATAAAATAAGAAAAAAAATAAAAATAGTATATTTTATTTGTGATATTTATAATAACATTATTGTAATTATAAAAATGCTATTATTAACAAATGTATTTATTAAATGAGCTCGTGAATTGTTCATGAGTTATGAGCTAGTTCATTTGAGTTCATAAGCTAGGTGAGTTTGACTTTTTCAACTCATGAGTTGATTGGATTAACCTTAAATGAGCTGAGCTGAGTTGAATTGAATTGATTATTTTACAATGTCATGGAATTGGGAGCAACTAACATATTTGTTATCACCTTTTCTTGCAAACATACCATATCCTAAAAGGAATGAATAAAACTTATGCTCTTGTCCAACTGATCTTGACCTTGAGACTTTTCAAGGTGGCACATCGATACTTGATTTGAAATGTTTATTTCAATTTAGTAAATAGAGCTAAATGGGGAGTCCATTTTTCAATATGTAGGTTGATGGAGCATGGTATGTTGTCTCCTGAAAGAGCCAAAAGGGCATATGAGAAGAAGCAAAGAAAACAAAAGGGACTACGGATGGGAAGTACTCCTGTTAAAGCTTCATCAAAACCGGAGAATTCGCATAGGCAGCAGCAGGCATCGAAGAATGGTGATGTAAAAGTGAAGAAGAGAATTACGAATGAAAGTGACGATGATGACTTTATTTTAAGTCTAAAGAGAAGGAAAGGGTAAAAGAAGTTGTAATAGCAGTCGTATAGCTCCATTGTGATTCTGTACATTTAAACATAAATGAAAGTAGAGCACACTTGTTAAATATAACATGGACTCTGTGAGTACACTTAATTGGTTTCACCTCCAGCATTTCCTTCTAATAGGCAGGTTCAATAAAATATTTCCCCATGTAAAATTCTATTTTTTACCTTTTCATGAAACCCTATGCATTCATATCTTGTTGTTTTTCATTAATTTTCATATTTTGATGCCTTGTCTCTCAATCATGTGAGCAAATTTGGGCAATGGGGCCGCTGTATTCTTACATGAATGGCATGTCAACAGTGGCAGATTGAGAAATTTTTTTTAGAGGGGTTAAATTATAAATTTAATTTAGTTACTTTAAATCATCTCATTTATAACATTGATGATGTAATTTAATAGTAAAATTATTCATTATGGTCAAATATGATTATAATTAGTAACGTGATACAAAGTTTTGAAACTGATGTTTTTTTTTGTACTAAAATAATTATTACTTTTGGGAGAATATAGAACCAAAATTACCAACACTTGTATTATTCGATACTTCTTCTTAGCTATAAGTTATGTGCACCATTGTTATCTTCACTTAAATATAAAAATATATGTAATAAGTTTTTATATATTTTACATTAATAGTTTAAATCTCATTAATTGAATAATTTAAATTACATATTCATATGTTTAATTAGAAAAATAAGAGTACATTTAAGATAATAAAAATTCAATTTTCTAAGAAATACTAAATGTTGTAAACTCTAAATACAAAGTAATTTAGAAAAATATCTGAATGAATGTTGTATTATATTGTTGGCTTATATAAGTTTTAAAAAAAATAAATTTTGAAACAAACAATCCACGTTATTAGTTATTAGGATTAGATCCTAATAACGTGGTAAATGGCTAAAGAAATGGTCAGATTTTACCAAAATGTCTTAAGTAATAGAATTTATTAATTGAATAATTTTTTAACAATTTCAACTATGATTCTAACAATCCTAATAATCCCTCCCCTAAATTGGTTGCACTAATGCTTTTAGTTTACTTGTGGTGCCACACACAAACCCATTGACTCACACAACTTCAAGAACACATTTAGCTTGAGTGGTTTTGTCATAATGTTTGTAACTTGTTCCTGTGTGATACAATGTTTTAGCTCAATAACTCCATCTTTGGTTAAATCATGCAAGAAATGAAACCTTATATTAATGTGTTTGTTGTGTACATGTATGATTAGATTCTTGGATAGTTTAATGGTAAAACTATTGTAACATAGCACATTGGTACACTTGCCTTAGAATGACCAAACTTCTTCAATACTCTCATTATCTACACCCCTTGACAAGCACAAGAGGCAGTTGCCACAAAGTCTACTTTAGTAGTGGACAGGGAAACTACATGTTTTTTAGAAGACCAAGACACAACTCTTTCACTAAGTAGAAACACGTAACTAGAAGTGTATTTCTTGTCATTTATATATCTTGCATAATCACTGTCTGTATATTCTATCAACTCTCTATTACTTTCCTTTCGATAAAAAATTCTCAAATCCATAGTACCTTTCAAGTATCTTAACACCCTTTTCGTAGCTTGTAAATGCAACTTAGTTGGACTTGCCATGAATATACTATTAAGAGACAGCACATACATCAAGTCTAGCCTTGTTGTAGTTAGATACTTGAGACATTTGACCAGTTTTTTTGTACATGGTAGCATTCACCTTGGATCCTTCTTCATCCTTTATTAGTCTAACGCTAAGAACAATGAGATTCTTCACATTATTACTCTTTACACTGAGAAAATATTTCATCTTTCTCAAATTAGTCATATCAAATTCAAGTTTCATAGAATTCTCGAACTTAATAAATATACTCTCATCATTACGAGTAAAAATTAGATCATCAACATATATGTTAACAATCAAAATTTGCCTCCATATCTTGGTTTTATGATTAAGGTGTGTTCACAATTGTAGCTCTAAAATCCTTCTTTGATAAAATATGCTTCAATCTGGTTGTACCATGCACAAGAAGCTTGTTTAAGACCATATAATACCCTCTTAAATTTGTACACCTTATACTCTTCCCATTTTTTCTCATAACCCTATGGTTGCTCAACAAAACTACTCCATTTAGCTTTCCATGTAAGAAATCACTTTTGACGTTAAGCTGCTACACACTCCATCTATTCTGAGTTGCTAAAGCAATTACCATTCAAATTGTATCCCACCCAGGCTCAAATACCTCAATATAATCTATGTCATGCTACTGTGTATACCCTTTTACCACTAACCAAGCCTTACACTTGTCAACCTTGCCATTTTCGTTGATTTTAGTTTTGAAAACCCATTTTACTCCAATATTATCAATTACCTCCCAAGTTACATTTCTTTTGATCACTTTTATATCCAAGTCCATTACATCTCTCCACTTGGAACTCTGAATATCTTCTTCAAAGGTAATCGGATCTGAAGTTGAAGTAAACAGAACCAAATTGTTGTGCTTAACTTCTTCTTCTAAAAATTCTCCCCCACTCATATAATCTTCCATCCAGAACGATTCTCTTTTGTTCCTCCTTTCTGGTAAACTTTCTTTAGATGTTGGAGAATTCTCTCCAGGGGACTCATTTGAAGATACGTTAACCTCTCATCCTTCTTTTTATGTTGCCGCCTTATCTTCATATTCTTCTCCACTTTGATCATGTTCACTTCCTTCTTCATTACTATCTCTCAACTCGAGGATATCAAGTCTTGCTTCTTCATTACTTCTTCCCCAATCCCAACACTCATTTTCTTCAAAAACCACATCTCTACTTACAACTATCTTCTTGGATGTTGGATGATCGCCACACGTGAAGTGTGCAATGAATACATAAATATACGTATTACAACAAGTAATATAATGATAAGAAAATATTGTTCTCACAGAGATTATTTTATTAGAAACTAATTTTTAAAACTTAAGAAAACTAAAAATCAATTTTTTATGTGTTTTTTATATTTTAAGGAAGCAAAATTAAAATACTAAAAGTAAATAACAATAATTAATTAAATCAAATTTAGTAACTAAGAAGATATATGAAAAAATATCTAGGAATACTTAATCCCCCAATTTTCTAAACATGTGAATCACTAAAATCTTCCCAATATGACTATCAATCAATTACATGATTAATTGAATTTAATGTAGCATGTATTCCTCTCTCAAGTAAACTACACATTATATAGTAATTAACTTAATCACACTCTTATGTCAATTAAATTACATACTACTCATTAAATTTATCAATTATGGATCACATACATAAGAATCATATATTTTTGCTTAGAAATTATGCATGTTATTTAATCAAAACAAATAATTAAATAATTCTCTCAAATCTATTTAATTGCCTCAATATATAAATTGCTGGTTAAACAATTAATAACATAAGAATCAGATTAAATAATATAATTAAATTAAAATCATAATTGGGGTAAAATATTATATCATCATATAATGAAAATTGAGTTAATAAGATCCATAGATTAATAAATTAACTAGACATAATTGTGTCCATAAAACTCATATTTTTCATAGAAAAAGAAATAAAAATTGATAAAGAAAAGAGTAGAATAAGAAATACAGTCGATCTCTTGAATTGTAATGCTAATCTCATCTTGAATCTCCACCAAAATTGTATCTTCTTTTGAATTTTTTTTCTTCATAGCTCTAAAAATTGATCAAAATTATAACTTCAGATCAAGGGTTGAGATCAAAACAAGCATAATTAACAATACCAACCAATGAGAATCAGACATATGGCATGCATAATTATGTGGGCAAATCATAGAGTGACGCGAGGCAAGGGAGACCGGTCCGGGTCAATGATTGTTGAGTCAGGGCCATGTGGCACAACGTGATTCACAGAAATAGATGGCGTGGCACGCTGGTGCGGCACGCTGGCGCATATCAGTTACCAATTGAAGGATGACAAATGACAAGAGGGTTTAACTGTGCTTTGAAATTGGATTAAACATGGTTTTGACCGTGACAAGGTGCTGCTTCACTCTTCACACACGACGATCTTTGATTGGTTGTCTATGTTACCGTGGTGTTCACATGACTTACCTAATAAATATTGAATTTAATATTTTTAATCCCAAAATACTATTTATTGAATAAAATAAGTAAATATTAAGTAAAAAGTGTGTTAATGACTCTACTTATATATAGTCATCGTTGGATCATAAAGTCTATATACTTTAAACTCTTCACTCATCCCTAGTAGTACGCACTAAAAACTCTTATCGTCTAGCTTCTTTCTCTTACTGTCTAACACATGAACATGGTCAATGTATCCAAAAACCCAAAAATAATCAACATTGGGTTTGATACCATTCCAAGTGTCTTCAAAAGTCATATCTTTCACTACCAATGTAGGAATTCTATTGAGCACATGCACTGTCCAATTTATTGCTTCTAGCCAGAAACTCTTTGGAACTTGTTTTTTTGATATCATAATTCTAACCATGTTCATGATTTTCCTATTCTTGTGCTCAACTACCCCATTTTGTTGGGAAGTGTAGACTGTAGTGAGTTGCCTGCTAATACCATTGGCTTTGCAAAATACATTGAACTCGTGAGAGATGAAATTTCAACCCCTATCTATGCGTAGACAATGAATAAAACCTTCTATCTCTTTTTCAACAAGGTTTTTATAATTCCTGAAGATAGTAAAAGCTTAAGATTTTTCAACAAGAAAAAATATCCACACATTACGACTGTAATCATCAATAAAGCTTATGAAATACCTCCTTTGATATCAGCATGTACCAACTATAGTCTTTGTGATGCTTTCCACAAAATCATCTTTGGAATTGCATCCCTATGTTGCTTTCCCACTATGCAATTAATGCATACTTTGGATGGTGCCTCAACTATGGTAACCCTCTCACCATTTGCTTATATTGCAATGTTCTTAGACCCTTGAAACTTAGATGCTCATATCTGGAGTGCCAAAGGTGAGTATTGTCTTAAAGAATTTTTTGGAAGCAAGTGAGAGCTTTCACCAGAATTCTTGTTGAAAATATGAACATCCTGTTTGCAAATATTGTTGTTTGCATAATGAGCCCTTTCTTGGGATGATAGACTCTACATACTCCATGTTGTATCAAAAGAGCTACACCACTTTTTTGCAATTGTCCAACACTTAATAAATTATTTTTCAACTTAGTATATAGAATACATTAGTGATTACTTGAGTAAATCTAGCAATTTGCAACCTGATGTTACCCTTTCCCAACAAAACCATCTTGGAATTATTGTCGAGCATCATAGATTACCAAAATTCCTCATCAAGATCCGAGAACCATTCCTTATTTGCACATACATGATTACTACACCCCGAGTTAAGGAACCATGTATCTTCTCTCATTTAGGACATCAAAAACATTTCTTCTTTCTTCTCAATCTCAGCATAATTCGCTTCTTTCTCTCATTTAGGACACTCATATTGAAAGTTCCCTAATTGATGACACCTGTAACAGTCAACTATAGGTTTTTTGAATGCTTGTCTGCCTCTTCCTTGAAAAACTCTACGAGCTCAACCGCTTCCTCTTCCACCAATTCTATAATTGTAGGTCACCTTTAATTCCTACTCATCTCTTTCATACCCGTTCATCCTTTACTTATGTATGAGTAAGCTGCTTTGCAAATCATCAATGGTTAAGGTGTCTAAGTTATTAGACTCTTTAACCGAACACACAATATAGTTGAACTATGAGGTCATTAATCTCAAGATCTTTTCAATGATCACCACTTGTTGCATGTTTTCACCATAAATCTTCATCTTATTTGCTATGATGAGTGTTCGAGTGAAGTACACATCAACACTCTCACCCTCTTTCATCTTTAGAAATTCAAACTCCTTCCAAAGAGCTTGAAGTTGTGCTCTTTTGACTCTTGTGGAACCCTAGTACTTTTTTTTGTAGAGTCATACATGTGTTTGGCAGTGTCTTTGTTGAGGATCGTCTCCATAATAGTTCGATCAATGGTTTGGAAGAAATATTTCTTGACCTTCAAGTCTTTCAACTTCTGGTCTACAATTGATTTTTTTTTGTGCTTAAGTAAGATCTACTCCTTCTGTTGCAGCAAGGATTCCAGTCTCTACCAACTCCAATACTCTTCTGAACGATGAATTTTTTTCATAAGCTTGGACTAATTATCATAATAACCATCAAACGATGAAATATTTTCATAAGCATGGACTAATGATCGTAATGAGCATCAAACTTAGGAATTTTAGGTTGGACAAAATTATTTTAGCTATCATACTTTGATTCTTTCACTCTTTCTCTTCTTAAGAAACTGTAGTTTCTTTTCTCTCACATCCAATGACCAAATCAAGGTAGGTGATGTTGGACCAAATGACCACGACAATTAGGGTTTGGTTAGACAGAAATCTGACGATGACAACTGTGATGGATTCCAAGAGAAAGAAACATAGAAAATGATGACAACCCTCTTTTTTTGACATAGGTATCAACGTAGAGAAATTGTTGATGTCAACAAGGTTGGTTTGGTGGCTGAATGTGGGTTTGGGATTGAATTTTTTTTCTTTTCTTTTTCTTAGAGTAGCAAGTTATTTTCTTTTTCTTTTACTAGAGCAGCGAGATTTTAAGACACACAGAGAAAGAATTTAAGGCAAAGAGATTCAGAAGGATTTTCACCAACCACGAGTCTCTTCCGATCGAGTTCATCGAGTGCTTTCTAGACTCTTCTACTATGTAGGTTCTCTTTCTTTTACGATCTCTCCTTTTTTTGTTGCTTTGATACTAGATTGTTGTAAACTCTAAGCACAAAGTAATTAAGAAAAATATTTGAATGAATATTGTATTAATCAAAACAAGTTGTTGGCTTATATAAGTTTTACAAAGAGATAAAATTTAAAACAAATAAATAATTGATCCTAATAACGTGACAAATAGTTATGAAAATAGTGAAACTCTACCATATGTCCTAAATAATCGGATTTATTAATTGAATGATTTTTTTTACATTTTCAACTATAATTCTAACAACCCCAATAATAAAAAGCTCATAAAATACAAAATATTTCACTTTTAAAATTTCATTATTTTTTAGAGTTTAAACATTTTTCTTTACATCAAAAAAGTATGGATTTTAATTTCTTTACTTGTATGGTTCAAAATAAACTTTATGTTCAATTCAATACCAAGCATCCGTAAACTATAGTCACTATTACAAAAAAGGGGCATTAAAGTCGATTCGTTGAACTGACTTAAAATTTAAAGTCGGTTTATTGAACCGACTTTAATTATTATTATTTTTTAAAATTTTTTTTTACTCATTTTCTATTATACTTAAATAAAAACCTGTATTCAAGCAGAAAAAAAACCAAAATCAGTTTAGCAAATAGTTCAAATAATATAAATATTTAAAAAATAAAATATTAATTAATAGTAGAAAATTTACCATGATTTTGTTCTATTTTATTCAAGATCATCATATTCTTCTCCTGATGTTATAATACAAAACTACATATATAATACAAAAAATTATACACAAATAATAACAGGAAAAAAATATGAATAATAAGTGCGTAAAATTAATAGAAATACTTATAAAAGTAAATGAAGTGACAAAATGAAGGAAATGAAAAACAAATGGTGTTTTCTAAGTGAGAAATGGGTATAAAAAATTTGAGTATTTTGCTCAAAAAAATAGGGGATCTAAAAGATTAGTTAGAGAGGAAGAAAACCCCCTAACCGGCGCTGGAATTGGTAGTCATAGGTGGCCGGAAAATGAGAAAGAGTGGAGGAGATTTTGGGTTTTTGAGAGTTATGCAACGCTTGTAATAGTTTCTGTCGGAGAAAGAAGAGAAAATAATTTATCCACGTGTGTATCGTCGGTTCCAGGTGTCAACCGACGCTATGCTAAGTCGATAGCGTCGGTTTTAGGTGTCAACCAACGCTATGCTACGTGGATAGAATCGGTTTAACACGTCAACCGATGCTACATCCTACGTGGATAATGTCGATTCTATACCAAACTGACTTTAAATTCATTATAAGTCGGTTTTTTCTAAAAACCAATTTTTACATATCGACTTAAATACCTGAGTTCTAAAAATTTAATTTTACTAATTTAATACTATAAATTCTTTATTTTGTTTAATTTAATGGTCTGACTTTCCAACTTAACCAATTTAACAATTAGTTCAATTTTTAGGAGTTTAAGTATACTAAGTTCGTGATTTAATATAATTAATAAGTATTATTTTATAAATTTCTCGATTAAAATTATTACTTCTCAATTTGTTATCAAATTTTTGATGGGATCACAGCTACTCCTAAACCCTGAGTCCGCTACAAACATACTGAAATATTGCATGTATTTAAACCCATAAATTAATGAAATATCATTTTTTTTTGTAATCATGTATCGATAAATATTCAGCAAAATAAGGCCCCCCTCTTTAATTCTATTCACACTAAACTCCATATCCATCCAAAAAAATGTAATTAGTAATTAATGAAGATATGTATGGTTTTGGTGAATTAAATACTGGGACTTTTGGTACCATATAAGTTATGGTGAAAATTAGTGTGTCATGTAATTTAATTCTATACCTGCACGGCATGAGATGCTTATTAATTTTACTTATTTATTTATAGGATTGTATGACTAATGTATAACAAAGTTACATTTAGCGGGGTAAAAGAATGACAACGTTCTTCGAGTAATAGATACCACAATTTAGCAATAACAAAAATAACAAATTACCAAAAAATAACGTATGACAATGTTCCAAAACTTTAAATAAAAAATTATTTTAAATATATTAAAATATGAAATAAATTGCATCAATGTGTTAATCAAAAGGTAAAAAATAAATAAAAGAATTTAGCAACAAAAAAATGATTTGGACGTGGGAATATATAATTTTTGTTTTTCTTTTGGGTTAAGGTAATATGTTAAATCACTTAAAAGAAACATGTTAAAGATAATATATATATTTGTTGATGTTTTTTTATCGATATTAATGATTAGGTGTATCTCTAGGTTCACGTGGATTTGAGAATAGAAAACACATTCTTAAAATCTTGGATTACTATGAGTGTAGTGGCTTTTGACCTTCCGATACTTAAGTAAATCCGAATAATGAAAAGATTGACGTCTCTCCTTGTAATGTAGAGAGATACAATGAAATATTTATGGAAAGAGAGTTTAGATCTCAATGTTTGAGATTGAGAGAAGTATTTGTGTGTAGAAATGATTGTGATTAATAGTAAATATTTATAAGAAAAAAATATACATTTTGATAACACATAATCGTAGAGATAGACTTATATTCAAATACTAGAGCTTTATCTTCTTAATTATCTTATTGTTGGATAATTAAAGGTTTAAATGTTGATCGTTTATCCATTAAATATTTGACTGGTACTGAAGTTTTTCTGCTGATTCAGCACCGATTAGGCTAGCTTGTGATTTATATTACTGAGTATAACCTCTCATATTTTGTCACATGATGTGAATTATTTTACACTCAACATCATCCCTCTGAATCAACTAGGGTGGTACATGAGCTAGAAGATCTATTTTGTAATTTTATCACCATCTGAGTTCATTGTTTTCTGAGATGTCAAGCCTATTCTTGTGTGGTCATTACTCGAACATATGATGATTTTTTTTTGTTTTCGTCAAGGATTCATAATGTGCGCAGCGATTTACTATTCCTAGTGATTTTTATGAATTCTCAATCGGATTCTCGGTTAAGGAGTTATATCAACGCCAAAACTAATACTCAATAGGTTCACTTTCCTATTGTTGAAGAAAGGACATGGTTGATACAACTAATGCATAATTTACATCAACTAATAGATTATGCAGTTTCGTAACACTATTACAATCAGTCGGTAATTTGTTTGGTGAAGAATCTAATCTTTCGTGTAAAAACTAAGCATATTGAAGTGTACTATCATTTTATCATAGAAAAGATTCTACAAGAAGAAAATAAGATGAGGCAAATCAAGATAGATGATCAAGTTGCATATTTGTTCACAAAAAACTTGAGCATTGATAAGTTCGAAATGTTTCGCTGTCAAATCGATATAGTAAAAATAGTGAGAAGTGATATTGAAGAAAAATGTTGAAGATCAATCCCAACCATTAAAAACCCAAGAAAAATAAAAACCTAATATATTTTTATCTAAGTCCAATACAATATAAGCTTCTCAATAAATTTTTTAAAAAAGTATTTTTAAAAATTTTAAAAGGGTATAAAATAGAGATTTTTTAAGAGAAATATTATAATGTATTTTATTATGGATATAATACAAATAATTTATTTAATTATTTTAGCTCAATATTAATAAGTTTAAATTCGTTTACTCTACCTAAAATTAAAACAGTACCTGAAAATGAAGAGCGACGTTATAACCCCAAAACCCAGAAAGTCATATAAAGTACTCTTCGTCACAGTAGTACTATACACATACAGCAAAAAGATGAGGAAGTATGTGAGGATTTTGTTTGTTTCTTACAGAAATTAAGAGAGTGACCAGCACTATACAAGAAGATAACTTTTTTTCTTCGTTCTACTGCTCTAGTCAGTCCTATAAAGATACTTCATGCTCTTTATAAATTTTTCAAAACAAGTTGTGGGAGGTTTTTTTTTTTTCTTTCTTTTCAGAAACACTTGTACGGTTTTAGCTTTTTCAAAGAAGGATATATTTTGTCATTTGGGTTACGACTACAAGCTCTTAGCTTTCCAAACTGTATATTCACAAATATGTCGAATATAAATGCTAATTAATGGGATATATTTATAATTATATTAATTATGATTTATTATATATCATAATAAGCTTTCATTTACAAAATTATTTTATAACACACCATAATTAACATGTTATAAATCATTATATAAATATAAGTATTCCTCGAATCACATATTCATCACCAAAAATTATACATTGCTAATAGATTAATATTAATGTATTGTTTCAAATCAATCATAATCTAAATATTAATATAAATTTAAATATATTATATAAAAAAAAATAGAACAATTTTTAAGTTTTTTTCATTCTTTGTCCGTGACATTGAGTTTTAAAGTCTAAAAAGAAGTCAGGTTTATAAAAATATACCTCAAAATGAATATCATTTGAAAAATAGTACAAGTAAAAATAAGACTTTAATTGAAAGGACTGTTACCTTAGAAAAATATTACAAATAAAAATAAGATTAATTGAAGAGATTGTTACCTTATAGCTAACTTATAGTAAATATCTCATTTTATTAAAATGTTTTGTTTTAATATTTTAATTTTAATAATTATACTCTTTTTTTTTTTGAATGGTAATCAAATGTTTTTTTTTCTTTCTAAAATATCATTTTGGTGTGAAGAATTTAAAAAAAAAATTAACTAAAGCCAGAAAAAAAATGATTTTTTTCAGAGGTTATATCCAACATTTCCTACTAAAAGTAACGAAAAATAAAAACAGTTAACTTCTAACTTAAAAACAAATATAAATAAATTATTAAAAACTATAATATTTTAACAATTTTATTGGAACATGATAAAAATATTTTTTAAAATTATTAACGATATTAATTAAATAGGATATAAGATAGAATTGAAATTTTTTATTTAATATCTCTGTTTATAACCGATGGACATTAGAAGAGAGAGGACTCAGAGAGAATATATAGACTCGGGGAAGAAGGTAACAAGAGATTACGATACCAACACTAGAAAATGTGACAATTTTATTATGTCTCGTATTGAAGTAGGATAAAAACGCAGCCCATGATTCCTTCGGCCCATTAGTCCCAAGCCCAGAGTAATTGTTATCAAAGAACAATAAATTACAAAGTGACCATGTATACTTTTACCTAATACAACATGAACCATAAAAATAAAAATAATTTTTAATTTAGCCTTACAGTACTAATTTGACTAATTGATGTATAAGTTCACAAATCAATAGATTCAAAAGTCAACATTCTCGTCTTATAACTTATGCAAGTTACAAATAAACCAGTCAAAGTGACTAATTGGTATTTAGATAGTTATTTGAACTTAATCCTCCAGAGAATACCCGTTAGAGTAGGCCAGTTAAACATATAGAAAATTGTAACAAACTAGGTTTTTACATTAATGTGACATTTTATAATTTTAAGCATTGTAATTCGAGTTACAACCATATATTTTTCATAAAATTTAATTATTAATTTCCTTATATTAAATATAATATATTTTTTTTATTATTTTAAATTAATTAATTAAAATTAATATAATTATTCACAATATCAAAAAATATATAACTTTGAAGAAGAAGAAAAAAGAATATAAATAAATATCAGGCAAAAACACAACCTAATAAATTCATATATGTGATTCACCGGATACTTATTTAGATTTACATGTTTAAATTAAACAAATAATTATAAATGTTTTGAAAAAAGAAAATTTAAAACTTATAATCGTTAAAATAATCCATTATTATATCATAAATTTTTATTATTAAAAAAATCTTATACATCTTTTTTTTTATTTTAAATACCATCGTTTAAATTGATATACAGTAATTTTATTTATTTATTTATTTATTATTATTATTATTATTATTATTTTGTGATACAGTCATATAAATTATAAGGTCGGTAAACCGATATAACTCAGAATCTGAAAGAAGATAAAAATGAAATGGGAAAGAGGATAAAACTTTGTGATACTTTTTTTTATCGTAGAAATCCAATAGGCTTTGGGTGGTACTAGACTACTAGCCTTATAGGTGAAGTGAACGATTCGATTTTTTATTTATTTAATGACGATATATAATAAAATATAGAAAAAATAGTCATGCTAATTTCAACAATTTTGAACTGGATTAAATAACATTGTTCTTCCTAATTATCGAATAAAAAAAATAAAAAAATAAAAAATAATTTGTTCTTCCTCTTTGAAAAACTATACAAGTAACAACTGGTAGTACAAAACCTAATTTATTTTATTCCAATAATATTATTTATTATATATTTTCTTTTATTTATTTAATAATAATAATAATAAGAATAAGAATAATAAACGGTCATGATAATCCCGACATTTTTTATCCGGGTTAAATAGCATTGTTCTGGGTCCAACATCGCTCGGTCTATTTCAAAGCTCCTATCTTTATAAATGTCCCTGTATGAGCGACGAGTCATTGCACCATAATGACAAACCAAACCCCGAAAAGGCCTATTCGATCAAACAACTGATACACACCTCGAAAGCTCTTTCTCTTTCTTTCCTCTCAAGTCTGATCATTTCGGGAGTAGTAAACCAAAGACCAAAAAGACTTCTTATAGTTCATAAAAATGAGCAATGAAATTCAAATATCTGAAACTGAGAGCAGTTCAAACTTAGTCTCATTTTCATCCCCAACCTCACCTGAGTCATCAACTCGGTCACCACAAAACTCCAAAACAGAATTGTCGGAACAAAATAAGAAAAACAAGTTCATTAAAGATTCTAACAAACACCCAATCTACAGAGGAGTCCGTAGGAGAAGTTGGGGCAAATGGGTCTCTGAAATTCGAGAGCCCCGTAAAAAATCACGCATTTGGTTGGGAACTTTCCCAACTCCAGAAATGGCTGCTAGAGCTCATGATGTGGCAGCTTTATGTATAAAAGGCAACTCAGCCATTCTCAACTTTCCACAATTCGCTGATTTGCTTCCTCGTCCTGCTTCTAACTCACCCCGTGATGTTCAATCAGCTGCTGCTAAAGCTGCCCAAATGCACAAACTTGGTTCACAATTATCTGTTTCGTCTTCATCTTCTTCCTCTCTCTCTTCAATTGTTTCAGCAATGGACTTGTTGACTGAGTCAGAGGAATTGAGTGAGATTGTTGAATTGCCAAGTCTAGGAACGAGTTATGATTCAACCCAGTTAAGCCACGAGTTTGTATTCGTCGATTCTGAAGAGTGTTGGGTTTATCCACCGCCATGGTTGCAGACTGTTGAGAACTGTAACGGGTACATCTGTGATGAGTTTGGAATGGCAGATAATGGTTTCATTTCTAGCAGTTTTGAGAGTTCTATAATGCTAGATAGCACGACTTTAGAATTGAGTTATGTATGATAAATCTATCATAAGAAAGAAAATAAGTTATGTATGATAATTCTATCATAAGAAAGAAAATAAGTTATGTAAATCAAAAGCGATGACAAGTAACATGAGTCTAAATATGTATTTTCTTTACCAATAATATGTTATGAATTCTGACTTTGTGTCATATGGTTATTTTTTAACTTTTTAGTGAATCTATTTCTCTGTTCTGTGTGTTAAAGTTCTAGTGATTTTTCTTCAAGGGCTTAAAATTTCTGTGTTTTTCTCTGTTTCTTTCTTCTGTCTACGTGTAATCATCTACTTCTGTTTCTTTATGGTTCTGTTTCTTTCTTCTGTCTACGTGTAATCATCTACTTCTGTTTCTTTATGGTTCTGTTTCTTTCTTCTGTCTACGTGTAATCATCTAACCCTCCAGAGTAAGAACAAATTTCATAAACACTTTTTTTTTTTTGGGCAAAATTATGTACTTTGTGACTGTCTCGTCAATCAAAGAAAAGAAAAAATTGTAGTAAAACCAGCTTCTGGATTCCATTTTATTTAAAAATGCTTATCCTATGTGTATACATTTGACCAAATTCTGTGAAATTCTAATAACTTTGAACCGTATTTACTCACTTTATACTTTCTCGTATATTGGAATTTGAAAGGACAGAAATAACCCAAACTAAAAAATTAACTCAGCCTCGTAAATTATATATATAGTTATATATATATATATATATAACTCTGTTAACTGTTCTGTTTTTGTCTTCCGATCAAAAAGCAAACAAGTGATTAGATAGATGAAGCAAATAACATTATAAAAACTATTAGGGTACTGAGAGTAAAATTAATAAAGGAGGGTTCTGCTCAGAATTCAGTTTTTGATTATTGAAGCTATGATTTGAGCAGACTGTGTTGAAAAGGAAATATGATGAGCTTTTAAATAAGACAAGGACCGTCGACTTCGTTAAAAAGGTAATAAATAATATAATAATAGTTACAATAATAAATGTCATGCTACTAGATTTTTGTAAATATTTTCTATTTAGAAAAGAACATATGTAATCTTTTCAATACATGAACAAAGGCTGGTTCCAGTTAGTTGTTTTTGGATTTTAGCTCTGTTTTAGATGGGAAGTAAAAGTAAAGTCTTATTATCCTCCCTCCATATTCTCTATTTCTTTTTTTGTTCTACATTAATAGAGTTAGACAAACTAAGAAACTGCTTTGTGAAGAGCCTTACATATCATGTCGTTTAAAGTAATTTTTCATATGCAAGAAATTTCAGGGCTATTATCTTCCAGGTAGAGATGAAGACTTTAAATTTGTGTGTATTTTTCCAAAACACACATAAATTTACAATTAAATCACTCACTTATAAAAGTCATAGCTTTTTAGTTTTTTAAAATAATATGGATACCTTAATATAATTATTGATTTGAGTGGAGAATTATATATGTTTAACACTTCTTTTGTTTTCTATAACAAAGTATTTGTTGTTTTTGGAGTTTGTTAATTGTATATGGTATTTTAGATTAATAAAATTTAAAATTTATATAATTTTAAAAAAAAAAATAAATATTTGATAGAAAATATAGAGAAAAAAACAATACAATTAATAAAAAATATTCACTCTTCCCTGTATATGTATTGGAATGATTACTTAAATACAAAGCTTAACTATACAAAGACTAATCCATTCTAATGGAATATAATGATAAATGTTATAAATAAATTGCAAATTTGTTACTATTGTAAATTAACTTATAATTGTTTTTATTTAAAACATGAGAAATATAATGTCAAAGGAAAAATAAAAATAATATAAAAATTCAAACATATATGTCTTAAAATAAAGATTTAATAGTATACTATAATCGTTTTTATTGATAAAAATTTATTTGTAACGTCCTCTCCGATGTTAAATATATTAATTTTTATAAAATCATAAATATATATTTAATGTATTTTTATAAATATGTGACTAAATTCTTTTTTAATATAAAAAATTAGTGTTTAAAATAAAACTCAATCATCTTTATTTAAGGGCTTATATATGTTTTTGTAAAGTTTGTACCAATAGTAAAAAACACTCTACTATTTAACTTTTTGTAAAAAAAAATTCCAATATTTAATTTCATATTGTTTGATATTATACATGTAATAGGTACGTGACCTAGCAATCTAAGATATCTTGCTACCATATAACTACTTGATGAGCTTGAAGATTTAAACCTGATGAGCTTGAATATTTAAACCTGATGAGCTTGAAGATTAAGACTTGATGAGTGAAGATCTATACCATATAACGATCTCGCCACCATACACCATCCTAATGACTTGGTGACCAATTTAGGAGGCCTCAGGCCGTATATATGTAACAACCTGTTTATATAACGTTTATGGTGACCTGGTTAATATGAGTTATATTGTATGTATTATAGTTGCTTGTATGAGAGCTCCTACCCATGTAACCTATGCACCTATCTAATAGGTGCTATATATATATAATGAGGAGAATACATGATATGTTCATTTATCAATATTTTCTCTCTCACTAAAAATCACTACAATTCCTAACATATTAAATTCTCTCCAAACAATTGGCACCTTTTGTGGGAACTTAAATCTTTCTAGTCTATGGTTAACATTTAAGACCTAATATCTTATCCCCAAGAGAATTAAATTGTGTTTTGGGAACATCTACACTACATGAAATGAAGAGCCCACCATTACCTACCGAATAGATTGATAGTCTTGCCCATCTAGCTCAAGAGTTTGATCTCAATAATCATACGCTTGTCTCCTCACCTATCAAGTCATTACAAGATCACGAACTAGGTAGTACTCACCCCCTAGTCAATGAAAGTCACCAAATCACATCCCATCATGATGCGACCAGACCCACTAGAACAACTCAACACCCCACTTGTTCACTGAATTATAGTTCTGAAAGTACTTCTCTTGAAAAAGATGTAATGATAAAGAGTCTTCAAAGACAAATAAATGAATTCAGCAAGCCTTCACCAAATCTCAAAGAGAGAATAATAAGTTAAGGTCCCAATTTGAATGGGAGAAGTATTCGGAGGCTGAGAGTTCATTTCATATTCCTAGCCTACCGATATTTGATAATCACCTACCTAGGATGGGACTTGTATCACACATTCTCTACCCATAACAACCTGTAGGAGTTGTAGAATAATACTCTCGTACAACTCCAAACCCTAATTTTGTTCTAAGGCCTTCATAGACGAATCTACCAATTCACGAGCATACAATACATCACACATCCCTTCCGGCACCCACATATTTAGGTCTAAGAAATGCCACAACTATAGTATTTCCAACCTTGTTGTATAACTCTAATGATGTCTCAGAGTAGAAGAAGCTAAGACCTTGGGGCGATATCAAAATTATTTGTAATTAGCTATCAACGTCGCCTTTTTTTGATGCCCTTGAGTTAACATTACCTCCCCCAAAATTTAATGCTCCCAAATTCCCTCTTTATAAGAGGACAAAAGATCCAATGGCTCATGTTCTCCAGTTTAAGATGGCCATGGCTACCTTGAGCCTTCCGGAGAATAAAAGATAAGTGATGTATTACAAGTTATTTATTGTTACTTTCCAAGAAATAGCGTAACAATGGTTTATGGAATTGCCTCCTAAAAGTATAAATAGCTTCGATGCTCTAGTAAAGGTGTTTATTACCAATTATGCATGCAACAAGCCCATAAAGAAGGAGTCTCATCATTTGTTTTCGATAAACCAATAGAAGGAAGAGACAATTGAAGATTATATGAGGAGGTTTAAGATGGAAAAAATGGTCTATGAAGCTTTCTACAAAAGAATCAAGCGTGATACAAGTCTCTTCATTGAGTTGACAAAAACCACACCTTGATCTTTGGACGTAGTCTATGAAGAAACCCATAAATTCATAAATATGGAAAGGGAAATGATGTCCACTAAAGGATTGGTCAATAAAAGTGTGAATAAACCTACCTCGAGTAAAAGATAAGATAATTGAAAGCCTATCAAGGACAGGAGTCCAAACCCTTATCTTTTTAAACTTATGATCACACCAAGAGGAAGCTCAGGGACTTGGGGTCAAGCCTTATTCCTTTTCAAAGGTCCATATTTATGAGTTTTATTGATAGAGGTAGTGCAATGAATGAAGAGTCTTAACAATGTCACTTGGCCACCACATATGAGACCCCACTTAGAAGCCCCAACAAATATTGCATGTTCCACAAAGACATGGGACATTAGACTAAAGATTATAGACAACTTAAATGGGAGAGTGAACATTTACTTTCAAAAGGATATCTATGTGATATTGTTGATAGAATATGGGGTCTACAAAAAGGAAATCCAAGAGCTAACAACCCCATTCAATGAAGCAGAGCACCCCAAATCCAACTATTATGGACATCAATGTGACTAATCAGGCTTCACCAGGGCATGTTTGAATAATTCACACCATACATGGTGGACTTACTATATCAAGTTACTCCATCAATTCAAGGGAAAAGATATGCTTGGGAAGCCAGAGACATGAAACAATTGGTTTATAATTTGAAGCTTGAAGGGACGATTTATCCTATCATCTTTGATGGAAAAATAGTTCTCTCGGCTCATGATGTCCCTCTTTTAAATATAGTCAAGATCACACACTATGAAGTGCTCAAAATTGTAGTAGACAATGATAGCTCTTCAGATTTATTATACTTGTGTTCCTTATTGGACATGGGAATGGACCCTAAGGAGATTACACAACAACAAATTCCATTAGTGGGTTTTAATGGCAGTGTAACTATGTTAGTAAAGACCATACGCTTATCGGTCTCCATGAAATAAGCTATAATTCTTACAAATTATGTAATATTAAACACCCCTACATCTTACAATGCAATCTTGGGTTAACCCTGGATCCATAAGATGAAAGCACTACCTTCCATGTATATTCAGCTTGTTAAATATGCAATTGTTGATAGGATTAAATAAATCAAGGGAGACTAGGACAAAGTGAGGAACTGCTATGATGCAGCCATGAGAAACGTTTTACCCTCATCATTGAAGTAGTAATTAAAATGAGGTTGTTAATGTTGTATTGGTAGTCTACCCCTTAAATAATATCTTAGGTAAGCTGGATTAGTCCAAGTGTCTCTCTCAAATATAAATTGAGTTAAGTGACTTCGAGATATGCTATAAGCCATTGTCGACAATCAAGGGACAAGTTCTCGCAGATTTCATTACTGAATGGACTCGGGAATGTATACTAGTATAAAAGACTTTAGAACTAGCATTTATTGTAGTAATACCTACCCTCAAACCAGATCTATGAAAGATTTATGTTGATTGTGTGAGAAACTCGAGAGGATCGGGGATTGGAATTGTGATATTTACTCCAACAGGGGGCTTGATAGAGTAATGTCTTTGTATCACTTTTCGGGCGACTAATAATGTGGTTGAATATGAGGCATTGCTCTTAGACTTACACCAATTGATAACCTTGGGAGCTAAAATAGTATTGATCCATAGTGACTCAAAGCTGGTAGTAAACCAAGTGAATTATGAGTTTGAGGCTAAGGAAGAAAAGATGAAACTCTATATGCAAGAGGTGAAGAAAGTGAGGGTAACCTTTGAAACATTTAAGATTAAACAAATTCCTTGAGGAGGAAATGCACATGCCGATTCCCTAACTACATTGGCATCAGTAGTGAGCTCAAACTTAAAAAGGGTGATCTCAGTATTATATTTTTCGAGTCCAAGTATCAGGGAAGATGGAGTGAAGGATCAAACTTAGTGAGACATCAACTCTACAACTCACACTTCTTGGTTAACCTCGTACTTAGAATACCTCATTAATGATACCCTACCAGAGGATAAGGACTTTGCTCACAAAATTATGACAAAAGCAAAAAAATATACCACTATCTAGAGGGTATTATATCGAAAAAATTATGGTGGACCATGGCTGAACTACTTACCTACCTCGGAAGCTCATATTGTATTGAGAAAATTATATGAGGGAAAATGTGGGGCCCATTTTGGAAGAAGAACCCTTTTCCCAAAGAATCATTCGGCAAGGTTATTATGGGCCTACCCTTCTCAAGGATTACATTTCTCACGTCAAAAGATGCGATAGGTGCCAAAGGCACGCCAATGTACCACATCAGCCGGCCAATAACTTAAAGTTCATAGTTAGTCCACGACCATTTCAAAAATGGGGATTGAATATTGTTGGGCCCTTACCCTTTGCCATGGGCCAAAGAAAGTTTTTAATAGTAACAAGTGATTATATTTCTAAGTGGATAGATGTTGAACCATTTGGCTAGAATTCAAGAGGTGGATGATGAGTGCTCAAAAAGCACTAAAATTACCATGATTTTATGCACATTTATTGATTAAAAATATATATATTTATATGTTTTATCATATATTTATATAAATTAATCTTTTTCAGAATCACGGGTATTTTTATTGTTTTCAGGTATTTTCGCTTAAAAACATCACTTAAAGACTCAAAAAGGAATACTCGAAGCAATACATCACAAATATATTAATAAATAAATGGGGAAAGGTCAAAAAATATGGAAAAATTGGACAAAATGGGTCGAAAAGGTCAAAAAAAAGAAAATTGCGCCCAGAGCAGCCCATCCCGCGTGCGCCAGCCGCGCCGCGCGCAACGCAGCGCGCTGTCACTATTCACGCACGCGCGTACGCGCTGCTGCTGCCTTCCGCGCGCGCCTACACCATTTCGCCCCATTTTTCACGTGCTGCCGCTCCCATGATGTCATGCTGACGTCATCAATGACCTCACCATTTGCACTACGCGTTTTCACCATTTTTTAACATTTTTTCACCCACTTTTTCTCTCCATCCTCACCTATAAATGGTGAAAATGCGTAGTGCAAATGGTAAGGTCATTGATGACGTCAGGATGACGTCATGGGGGCGGCTGCACGTAAAAAATGAGGCGAAATGGCGTCGGTGCGTGCAGCACAGCACACGTCCGCGCGCATCCACGCGCGCCTTCCTCCAGTTCCACGCGCAACGTAGCCCGCTGTCACTGTTCAAGCGCACGAGCTGCTGCTGCCTTCTGCTCACGCCTGTGCGTGCCCCAACTGCCCTCCATGCGCGCCGACACCATTTCGCCCCCTTTTTCACGTGCAACCACCCCCATGATGATAAGGTGACGTCATCAATGACCTCCCCATTTTCACTACGTGTTTTCACCATTTTTTAACATTTTTTCACCCACTTTTTCTCTCCATACTCACCTATAAATACCCCCCTTCTCTTCACTTCATACCACACCTCAAAACACATTCTTTATTCTCTGTCTTTCTCTCATTTCTTAGTTTTTTTAGTTTTTTTTCTTAGTTTTCTTAGTTTTTATCTTTTCTTAGTTAGTTTTTATTAGTTTTAGAGTTCTTCTCTTTTTGGGAAGAACTAGTTATGTTTTTGTAATTTATTAGCTTTTTGATTCAATAAATGGGAGTGCAAATTCCGTTTGGAGGTTTTCTAGCAACGGGAATGGCATCGAAGTACTTTAAGGATTTTATTTTCTTTGTAGTTATTTTTTATGCTTTATTCTTACATGTTATATTTAATTTGTCTGTAATTAAATTTAACTGTGTTGGCTGTTCATAAACATGATATAATAATAACATTGTTATGCTTGCGAAATATTAAATAGGTGAAAATCTCTAAAATGAATTGATTTTATTTTTATTCAAGATTTTATATTAAGAATGTTAGAGAAAAATATATTAATTTTCATTACAAACTTAAATCTGAAAATTAGATTTTAAGGTTTAGTTATCCGGTCTGATTTAGAGTAGTGCTCTTTTATTTGTTGGTACAATCGCCCGGTAGTTAGAGTGAAGCTCTATTTCAAAAGTTTTTATAAGAATTATTATCTGAAAATGTATTGACAACATGTTTTCAGTAGTAGTTTTAAAACTTGAAAGTTAGTATTCGGATAATTAAATTCTTAGGTTTAATTTGGACACCTTGAATAAAGTTTAAACTATCTAACCCCACCAAAGGTGGCATTTAAATGTTTCATTTTCAATCTCTTAGAAAAAGGAATTAATTTAATTAACCAAATTAGTTATCAACCCCACCCATAGGTGTTAATTGATTTGTTTAGTTAACAAAGAATATCTAACCCCACCAAAGGTGATATTCATACAAAAAAGGGAGAATCAATAAATATCAATTCATATCTTTAATAACCTAGATAATATGAGCAAGCATAATTAACTTAGTTATTATATCCATAAATACTCCACCATTATAAAAGATAAAATTTGCACAAATGTTTATTGAATCTATGTTTATTTTTATGTTATTAGATTAAAAACACAAAACCCCAAAATATCGTGACAGGATGTTTAGGATTTAATTTCGTTTTTAAAAGTTTGAATAATAAATTAAAAACCACATACATTACTTCCTTAGATCGACCTTGGGAGTATACTTATCATTTTCTATGAAATTATTCGTGCACTTGCGAGAGTTTTATAAATATAAAACCAAAGTATTGGCAGGATCGGAATCACGGGTATTTTTATTGTTTTTCAGGTATTTTTCGCTTAAAAACGTCACTTAAAGACTCAAAAAGGAATCCTGGAAGCAATACATCACAAATATATTAATAAATAAATGGAGAAAGGTCAACAAATATGAAAAAATTGGACAAAATGGGTCAAAAAGGAGAAAATCGCGCCGGAGCCCACTACGCACGCCAGCTACCGGCTACAAGAAGACGGGCCACGTCCGCCCGCAGATGCGCGCGCCTTCCTCCAGTTCCGTGCACAATGCAGCACGCTGTCACTGTTCACGCGCGCGCACGGACGCCATTTCGCCTCATTTTTCACGTGCAGCCGCCCCCATGACGTCATGCTGACGTCATCAATGACCTCACCATTTGCACTCCATGTTTTCACCATTTTTTAACATTTTTTTCACCCACTTTTCCTCTCCATCCTCACCTATAAATACCCCCATTCTCTTCACTTCAAAACACACCTCAAAACACACTTCTCTCTTCTTTCTTTCTCTCCATTTCTTAGTTTTTAGGTTTTTTAGTTTTTCTTATGTTTTAGATAGTTTCTCTGAATTTTAGAGTTCTTCCCTTTTTGGGAAGAACTAGTTATGTTTTTGTAATTTATTAGCTTTTTGATTCAATAAATGGGAACGCAAATTCCGTTTGGAGGTTTTCCACTACCGAATAGCATCAAGTCTTGTAAGGATTTTATTTTCTTTGCTTATTTTTTATGCTTATTTCTTACATGTTATATTTAATTTGTCTGTGATTAAATTTAAGCGTCTTTGGCTGTTTGTAAAAATGATATAATAATAACGTTTTTATGCTTGCGAAATATTAAATAGGTAAAAATCTCTAAAATGAATTGATTTTATTTTTATTCAAGATTTTATATTAAGAATGTTAGAGAGAAATATATTATTTTTCATTACAAACTTAAATCTGAAAATTAGATTTTAAGGTTTAGTTATCCGGTCTAATTTAGAGTAGTGCTCTTTTATTTGTTGGTACAATCGCCCGGTAGTTAGAGTGAAGCTCTATTTCAAAAGT
The DNA here is from genome assembly GCA_033030585.1 of Hippophae rhamnoides. Classification (NCBI taxonomy): domain Eukaryota; kingdom Viridiplantae; phylum Streptophyta; class Magnoliopsida; order Rosales; family Elaeagnaceae; genus Hippophae; species Hippophae rhamnoides. The sequence continues at coordinate 74,484,161 of CM065429.1, forward strand.
TTTTATAAGAATTATTATCTGAAAATGTATTGACAACACGTTTTCAGTAGTGGTTTTAAAACTTAAAAGTTAGTACTCGGATAACTAAATTCTTAGGTTTAATTTGGACACTTTGAATAAAGTTTAAACTGTCTAACCCCACCAAAGGTGGCATTTAAATAGTTCATTTTCAATCTCTTAGAAAAAGGAATTAATTTAATTAACCAAATTAGTTATCAACCCCACCCATAGGTGTTAATTGATTTGTATTCATACAAAAAAGGGAGAATCAATAAATATCAATTCATATCTTTAATAACCTAGATAATATGAGCAAGCATAATTAACTTAGTTATTATATCCATAAATACTCCACTATTTATAAAAGACAAAATTTGCATAAATGTTTATTGAATCTATGTTTATTTTTATGTAAGTAGATTAAAACACAAAAAACACAACTAAACAAATCAATTAACACCTATGGGTGGGATTTCAGAATTGGAGGTAGTTTCAGAATTTATGTTTTTTTTTAAGAGAAAAAATAACATAATCAGTATTAACCAAGAGTGCTCCCAGGAAAGAATAGTGGTGCAAAGGCTCCTTAAAAACCATCCTCCTAGATAGAACAACGTTCCCAGGAAAGACTAGTGTCACAAAGGCTTCCAAGAACTAGTCTCCTAGACAGAACTCCCTTAGATCTTTACTTTTCATGTTATTAAGTCAAGTTAAATAAAAATTTAAGTTAATGAAAATCTAAGTTAATTAAGTTACGTGAATTAAAAAATCTAAGTTAATTAAATTAAGTTAAAAAAATCTAAGTTAATTAAGTTAGTAAAAAAAAAAGTTAATTAAGCTAAGTGAAGTAAAAAATCTAAGTTAATTAAGTTAAGTGATATTTTTGACCTTTTCGACTCATTTTGTCCAATTTTTCCATATTTTTTGACCTTTCCCTATTTATTTATTAATATATTTGTGATGTATTGCTTCTAGTATTCCTTTTTGAGTCTTTAAGTGATGTTTTTAAGCGAAAATACCTGAAAAATAATAAAAATACCCGTGATTCCGAAAAAGATAAATTTATATAAATATATGATAAAACATATAAATATATATATTTTTAATCAATTAATGTGCATAAAATCATGGTAATTTTAGTGCTTTTTGAGCACTCATCAGTGGACGTGCAAAACTTTAATTGGTGAAATATAATATGTAAATATGGTTTACCTCGGGAGTTATTCACCGATAATGGCTGGCAATTCACATGTCAACACTTAGTATCTTTCTACGATAAAATGGGCATCAAGTTGTCTCATTCCACCCCTTATAGACCACAAGAAAATGGCAAAGCATAATCATCCAACAAAATACCTATTAATATATTGCATAAACATTTGGAATGAGCAAAAGGTAAATGGGTGGATGAATTGCCCAATGTTCTTTGGGCCACAAGAAAATCTCATAGCATATCAACGGGGGAAAGTCATTTTTCTCTCGTCTATGGTACTAAAGCAATTATACCTTTGGAGATAAATGAGCCTACTCTCATGTCAAGGACCATGCAAGAAGATAATGATAACTTGAGAAGTGAGGATCTTATAGTGGCCGAAGAAAAAGGGGAGAAGCTTTGATACACATCAAATCATAAAAAAGGGTAATTTAAAAGACGTATAATAGATTCGTCAAACATAAGAGCTTCAGTATAGGGGAATGGGTCTTGAAATCATTGGGAAACAAAGTTGAAACTACCTATGGAAATTTTGCCACAGTATGGGAAGGCCCATATCAAATATATGATATTGCTTTAAGAGGGTCTTATTTGATCGAATGTGACAACATAAAGGAGGAGTTGAGTTGGAATGGGAAATACCTCAAGAAATACTATGCATGAAATATTCTGATCGATATATTGAAAAACTATGATGTGTTTTGAGTTCATCCATGTGTTGTATTATAACGTGAAAAATTATCTAATGGCCTCCCAAGTTGGAGGAAGGAGTCAACTGACCTCCCCACTAAGGATGTGGGATACATCACATACCTCATGATTAGAGGATGGAGTCCATTGACCCTCCCACTTGAGATGCGGAATATGTCCCAAGAAAAAGATTTAAGTTCCATGGCAAACCTCCACTTTAGGAACGCATTTAAGGGTTGAATTCAATTTTGCCTTTACATGTCTCCTATCCCATAAAAAAATAAACGTTGCGACCCCCCATGATTGGAGGAAGGAGTCAACTGACCCCTCCACTTGGGATGCAGGATATGTCTCATGCCTCATGATTGGAGGAAGGAGTCCACTAACCCCTCCGCTTGATATGCGGGACACATCCCAAGAAAGAGACTTGAGTTCCACAATGAATCTCCTCTTTAGGAATGCATTTAGGGGTTGAATTCAATTTCACTCTTACATATCTCATATCCCGTGAAAAAAAATGTGGTAACCCCTTATGATTAGTAGAAGCAGTCAACTGACCCCCCCCCCCACTTGGGATGCAGGATACATCTTATGCCTCATGATCGGAGGAAGGAGTCCACTGACCCCCTCCCCCACTTGAGATTTGGGATACTTCCCAAGAAAGAGACTTGAATTCCATGGCGAACCTCATCTTTAAGAATGCAGGTAGGTATTGGATTCTATTTCACCCTTACAGTTTCCATACCTGGTGTAAAATAAACGCAATGACCCCATGTTTGGCAGCAGGAATTAAATGACTCACCCACTTGCGACATGGGATACATCTCAAGATATTCAACACAACATTAACAATACACTTAATCCAACAATATAAAATTGATATTGGTAAATGAAATGTCTAAATGTTATTGCATTATTTTAAGACAAATTACAATATTTAATGACAATAAATACTATTATTACAAACTTAATGTCCAAGCTTCATTGTTTTGTCACTTATTTGCAAGATGTGCTTATCAGTTCTCTAACATAGGATCTTTACGAGTATTTTTCTCGAGTCTCCTATGTTTCCTATACTCTACCAATTGGCGCAATTCTTCCCACTCATCCTTATATCTATCTCGTTTATGACATGCAGTCTTTAATCCATTACACATAATTGCAACTATTGATCCATGACTCCATAACGAGTCTTCAAGATACATAACTCCTGATCCACAAATTTTTCCGCTTCTTAACACATCTCAACCTCTTTTTTTGAATCTTTTACAAGAGATATGGCATACGTTAAAATAATACGAAAAGCAATATAGAAAGATTAATAATTATACATCCTATGCAACATATCAAAATAAAAAAATAACAAAATAATAAGGTCGCTTACATCAAGAACACGTAGGGCCATCATATGTTAGATTGTTTCCTTTCTCTTGTTTATGAACTCCATAAATAGAAGGCCGGTCTTCAAGCACCTCGAAGTGGTGATACAATTCATCTTAAGCATTAGGATTATTAACATCCCACTTTTAAAAAGATCGCTCATACCACTACCTTTACCCCGCTCTATTTTTATATTGTATATACTCTATAATGAATTAATATCATCCCCTAACAAAGAGAAGCCTTTACCAAGTTCTAACTCACCATATCAATGCGCACTCATAGGTGTAGGAGTACCTACATTATCACCCTTCTTAGTAAGAATAACGACCTGATTTGGCTTCGAAAGTGACCCCTTTGTCTAGGGATCAAGGTGAGACATGGATCACCTTTGATATTTTGATTTTCAAACCTACCTAGATGTCGGGGAGGATTTTATTTACCTTTTCACTAAGGATGGGATAGGTAGCTTGCTTTCTTATAATGGGGAGAACCTTGGTGGTTGGAAAGGTCATTTGGTTCACCTCTTTGCTAATGGTAGGTGAAAATAGGTTGTTATCCTCTAACAAGGAGTTCTCTAGTGACTGGCGAGGATACCTCTAGGTACAAGAAAAACATGATCCCGTTTCAATCGAGTCATCTAAATTCACTTGGCTATAATCCATTATTTCTAAACGCTCACGACCTCAAACAAAATTTTGGTTTTCTTCAAGTCACATGTAACTTTATAATTGATCTTAATTCTAAGACACGACCCCAAACACTTAAGAAAAATCATCTTTCATTGTTGGATAAATCACACAAATGATATGCATTTAATGGCTATCAAAAGTTCAAATTCCCAGATATTCCTTACATAAAAATTTATATACAAAATTACATCTCAAAAATACAAGAACAAATTGTTTTCTATGGAATGGCTTCTTCTATCATCCCTTCAAGATCGTTGATTGGTTCGAGGTGAAGGCTGTAGAGTATCATTTAGGGGTGCCTTATACTTGAAACTTTGAAAGGCCTGTGTAAAATTAAAATAGGGCACAATTAGCTCCAACTTCTTGGCCTGAGTCTTGAGGCTGCTAACCACAAAACCCATGCCATTTCTATTGGCTTTAGTGCACTCCACTTTCAAAGTATCTACTTAGGATGAAAGCGAGCCCATTTGATTTGACATCACATATATCTTACTTTGCACTATGCAAGCCTTTTTCTCAACCTCTTTGGCGACCTGCTCGGCCTTCTTATCCATTTACTCGAAATGTTTAGCTCGTTGTCCATGTTCAAAATAGTATCCATCCACATTTTTTAGTTTCTAAGTTTTATCTAGTAGGTTTCCCTCCATCTTTAAAAGTTTGGCCTTATACTCAGCTATAAGGACATTCTTTTCCTTCACAACCTTTTCATATTTCGCGATCTGCAAGCGACTAACTTGCACCTCGCATTTATAACCTTTAAGGGATAGCTTGCCCTCTCTAGATAATCACATAGCTTGCATACATTAACAAATTGGTGATGCATAATAGGGATGATAAGTACAATAGTGGGAAGAAATGATGTAAAAACTCACCTCAATCATGCGATCTACCATTAACTTGGCATTTGAACCACCCTCTATTCTACGAGCAGCCCTCACTTAGGACCTCTCAACATCAGTACCAAAATGATGAAACGTATCCTTCTTTAGGTCAGGTTACCCAAATATTCCTTCATTGAAATAAGTAACCGGGGTGTCCAATACCACGGCCTTTTTCAAGATGACTTCATCAAGCTTGAAGTCGTCTAGATGCATGGCTTCCATGCCCAGTTTGTATTCTTCCCAACCTTCCTATTTTTGGTGGCCTCATGTCTAGGGGTAAGGGAAAACTTGGTTATACATAAACTATAGGAGGGGGTGTGACCTCTATTATGGGTGCAACGTCTATTGATTCCATAAGGGGAACTTGGTCCCTAGTTGGTGAAGGCGACATGGGTTCCAGACATGGGTAAGTTAGAACCAGGTCTTGGACACCATAAGTGTCTATTAAATCTTCAAGGTCAATATGCAAGTAATTCATACCTATACAATATAAAATTAAAAATATAATAAAATAGTAGAACCACGAACTAAAGTAGTTACCTCGTAAACAAAATGACGACCTGAACACTCGTTTGTATATTTCCTCCACACCCTGAACCTTTTCAAGTGAGCTACAATCATTATTTCTCGATAGCTTTCGTGCGAGGTGTATTGTAGCTTGATCCTCCTAATATTTTCTTTTCCACTTGGATCTAATTTTCTCATCAGATCGTTGGCACGAGGTTAGATAGTGCTAAAATGATGATTCCAAGTGTTACGAACAGGTAGGTATACCTTGCTACCCTAGATATCCCCAGTAATATAAAAATATTTATCCTTCTAGCCTGGGCTACTATCGTGGAGTTTAAGATGTAGCATGTTCCTAACAACACATGATATGTATGCCTTTCCTTTATCTAGGCCGTTCTTCTTCAAGCAATACAATCTTTGACGTTCATCATTTGTAAGGTTTACCTCGTGTTCACCAACAATAATAGAGAGACACATGAGTGTTTTCCACCTATTGGGATTTACTTAGGCGAAGTTGATATCGAAAGTGTGGAGGGCATGAGTTACCATTCTAGGGACATCGGAGTCCTATTTTAAAGACAGTTAAATGTATCACCCATCACCCCATTGGGGGATCATCGATGTCATATAAATAGGAAGGTACAAGCATTAATCCAACCCAAGGAGGGATGCCATATTTATACTTAATCTCAACCATGTCGTTCGCTACTAGAATGTTAAGCATCTTTTCAATCTAATGTTTATCTTTGGTCCTATGCTTGGGTTCATCCCGAATTTCTCGCTTTTTTCTTAGGATGGGGTACTTTGGTGGTTGTTGATACAAAGATCCTAATGATAGGTACATGACCCCATGAAGACAATGAAAAAATTACATGGAATCCCGATTAGGTGGGGAGAGCAAGGATGCTCTCCTTGATTGGTGACCTTGAAATAGGCCTCTTATCACGACCCTCAGAAACCTCAGAGATCGTTTAGTTTGTGACAAGCTAGTCACTAAATGACCTGAATCTTACGACCTTTCTTTGCAAGGATCCCCCCTTAAAGGAATATTATTAGTTCAGATTTCCTTGGGAAGAGAATGAACCACCTCATTTGCTTTATGATACATGGTAAGTAAAAATGAGAGGAAGAAATTACCTAAATTGTATGATGCAGGTCATTTGAATCTCGGCCTAAGAATAAAAAACGGGCTTATTCCTAATTGATGTTGTTAATCAAACGAACTAAAATTCAAACCAAGTGTTTTTTTTCTAACGAACTAACAAAGAACAAGGTAATATAAAGATAACTAACTCGCTAAATTTTCTAAAAACAAATTTAACTAAGTTAAAATAGATAGGATAAAAGTGAATTTATTTACTATTTATAAAGGAGATAGGGAAGTTGAAAAGTTTACTGAGTGAAAATAAAATTAATTAGAGGAATATGTTTTGTAACGATCTATTAACCTTGTAACTAAAGGAGTTTGAATCAAATAGTCCACCTAAATGACTATATATTAATGAGCTTGTTGAGTCAAACTTTCTATTTATAACGCCTTCAACTATGTAAGATTAGGTAATGAATTAATATTCCCTTTACTTATCAAAATCAAGGAAATATGATAATTAATGTTTGGTATTATACATGTAACAGGTACGTAACTTAGCAACCTAAGATACCTTGCTACCATATAGTAACCTGATGAGTTAGAAGATCAAGATATGATGAGTGAAGATCTATACCATATAGCGACCTCGCCACCCTACACCGTCCTTATGACCTGGTAACCAGTTTAAGGGACCTAAGGTCATGTATATGTAACGATATGTTTAACCCCTATGGCGACTTGGTTAATATGAGTTGTATTATATGTATTCTAATTGTTTGTATGAGAATCACTACACATGTAACTCATGCAACTGTCTAATAGTTGTTGTACATACCTCTTTAATGAGTAGAATACATAATATGTTTATTTATAAATATTTTTTACCTCTTACTAAAAATTATTAAAATCGCAAATACATTAAAATATCTCCAAACATACATAAATATTTATATTATTTTAATCACTTTTGTTAAAACTAAAAAAAAATTAACTGTTAGAAGTTTTATATAAATTAAATATTAGAAGTATTTTTATAATAAATTAAATAGTGAAGATATTTTTGTTATCTGTGTTAAACTTTATACTCAAAATATATTAAGTCTTATCTTTTTTTGTGCCCTCCGTACTTGATCATTATTTGCGGTCTCAAAAAGATAAGTAACGACTAGCGTTAGGTGTAATATATATCGGGTTATTTAAGATAAAGTGAATCAGCCTGTGATACTCATTTCACTCACTAGTTAATCTTTTTTAATTTAATTTATTTTTAAATATAACTAATAATATAATATTTTTTATTAATTATATTATATCCATACATTTTTATATATAAATTTATTTTATTTTTTAATATAAGATTTTATCTTTCTATAAAGTATAAAGATATAAAAAAAATTATATTAATTTTTTTATATATAAAAGTAGTAAATTTTTAAACTTAATAGTTTTTAATAAAAAAATAAAAGAAATAAATAATGTTAAATTATATTTAATTTTTTTATCAATAATTGATTTTAAATAAGGAAAAAATAATTTTTTTTAACAAAAAAGGTAATAAGTGAATGTTAAAATAATTTTGTAGATATTTTTTATTTATTTTTTTTAATATTAAAATAAATTTGTATTGATATTCAAAAATATTCTTCAATTTACCTATTTATTAATAATTTTAATTATCTTCATTTTTATTAATATGATTTTTCATTATCTTATGAACCCATATGACTTTTTATTTTCTCAAAAATTGATTAACTAAAAATTTTAATTAATAAATAAAAAATAATCAAACACTTTCTAGTCTCTTTATACCACTAGCTACATGCACTAGGTTACAAGTTCAAGTCATGATATTAATGAATTCATTAAAATTACTTGAATGAGAGCTATTTATTAGTCTATATTGATAGTATATAGATGAATCTATAATGTTAAAAGTTGATAGTATCTTTTTATTAATAATTTAAAAAAAAGAAAAGAAAAGAAAAGAGAAAGGAAAGGAAAAGTAGCTAATTTTTAACTGCAAGTAAATAATTAATTGGACTTATTATACTTTTTCCATTACCTTAATTAGGTTTTAATGCTGATTAATTAATGACATGGACTTTTGAACTTAAAAATGATAATTGATTGGGGAAAATGGGAAATACACAAAATTAATAAGCAGAGCTCCAAAACTATACAAGCAAACTGAATATTCAGTAGAGGTTGCATAGATCAAGAGTGCTGGATGGTAATATCAGGGCCTCATATAGTGCAATAACGTCAGTTCAATCACATCCAATAGTTACCATGTCAGTGACAAGTTACAACTATCTTTTTACTCCCTTTTAAGGTTTTTTTTTCTTCCTTTTTTTCAAAGTGCTACGTCAATTATTTTATTGATTTAATTAAATAATATATAAATATAATTTTTTTTACGTATTTAAAGATGTAATGTACATATTTTTAAGAATTTTAAAAATAAAATTAATTAAATAATTTCATCATATAAAAAATATCGATTATTTTGTTACATTATGTTTACCATTATATAGTTTATGTATCACTAATTATTAATAAATTAAGTACTAAATATATATATATATATATATATAAATTAGTTTAACATTTATATGTCAAGAAATAATTTTTTAAAAAATATATATATTTCTCCAAAAAAAAAAGTGAATATATATGACCATTAATTTATGGTCATTGCCATAGTTTTTCAAAACAGAAAATAACCAAGAAGGCCAAAAATTGGTCAATTATTTATACAGAGTAAATATCTATCAGTTGTCTGTTCAGAAATGAAATCAGTTCTTCAGATATGGAAGTTTTGCTTAATTACGATACCATAAGTCAAAAATGAATTATCCGTTGTATATTTGTCTTAATGTGTATAGAAAGAAAGAAACATGTGGTGAGTAAAATGACCACCATGACATATCAGTTATTTATTTATTTATTTATTCGTATATTAGAGTCGCCAAATGTCAATAAATGTTTTATACATTAAAGAAAAATGTATTATTTATTTGGTTATTAGTAAAATATTTATTTACGTGATGTGTATTTGTGTTTTTTTTATAACTCAAATTCTCGTATTATTATAATTATATAAAATTTAATTTTTTAATTAATTTTTATTAAAAACATTTAATGAAAGTATTATATTCAATATATATAATATTTTTATATAAAAATTATAAATAAATTAGATATGTTTAAAATAAATTAAATATATATTAATAGATATAAATTAATAATTTTTATTTATAAATCTAGTCTCTTTATAACTTATAAAAAAATATAATTTATAACTATTATAAATATCAATAAGATATATAAATTTATATCATTATAATAATAATGACTCGTCATGCGTTAGAATAATTTTAAAGATAATAAATTTATTTATTTTTTAATTTAGATTATTACGTTATAATTATAATGAGTATCTAATATTTGTATATAAAATAACTAGTGTAGAATCGGATCTTATTTTTCGGATCACCACGTATTCATTTTTCTTCCGGACCCACAAGATACTGACAATATCTTGCCTCTTTTGGCAAAAGACAAATATATTTAATTTGTATAAATATATTTAATTAATAATTGTAATAAGTATAAAAGACAAAAAAGATAAAAGTAGATAGCTGATAGCTACAGAAGCAGTATACAATAATTTTGTGTAGTTTTGTCCAGGTCATAACATGGGATGTGGTGAAAACTTTTGTATAACATGGGAAGTGGTGAAAACTTTTGTATATGTTAATAGTGATGAATTTAAATAATTTTATAAAAATATCGTTTTTAACGTATTGTTGTTATTATTAATAATAATTTTATTCAATAATAATATTATTAATAAATTATTCTTATTTTTAAAATATTTTTTATTATTATTAGAATAAATATTTTATTTTAGAAATAAATATTTTTAAAAGTAGAAAGTTTTTTATATCTAAAATATAAAATTTTAAATAATATTACAAAAAATTGATATTTTTTATTTTTTATTATAATAATATCATTATTCTATTTTACTTATATTGAAATAGAGCACTTAAGAGTTACAGAGAGAAAGTTGGAATTGATACTTTGGAGTTTTTATCATATTTCTTACATCTATTTTTATATATTTCTTACATCTATTTTAAACTTAAACATATAACTTTTCAAATTCAATAGTAATTTCGTATATACGAGAGTTCAGATATATAAATTATTCTTAAAATTAATCAAAATAATTAATAATAAATTAAATAAATGTATTTAATGTATTTTAGTTAAAAATATTGTTAAAAAATATTAAAATAAAAATAAAGATAATCTAAAATTATCAAACAACAAAAAACCATACATATGCTATACATTCACTTACTATATATATTCTTTATTATTATTAACCTATACCAAAATATCAATTTATTCTAAAATTATTAATAAATTTTGCAACGGTGGGAAAGCATAGCATATACTTCAAAATATATATATATATATATATATATATATATATATATATATATATATATATAATGGCATGTACTATTAAAAAAACAAAAAAAAATACCTAACAGGGATTAAATATTTATAATTATATTTTACACGTACTTCAATATATATAACATAACAGCATGTATTATTAAAAAAAAGGAAAAGAAAATACCTAACAGGGATCAAATATTTATAATTATATTTGCAACCCAACACTGAATTTATTATTGTGCTGATGCTATACATTACAAGAATTACAAATTGAGTATAGGACAAATTTGTATTAAAGATCTTAAGCGTGGGTAATTATTTCATGAATTAATTATAAATTAATAAAGAGATTTATCAAACAATTATTATTGAAGTTTAAGCTATGAGATAAAATAAGTATAATTTTATATATTATATTCATATCTTAATATTTTTATTAATTGATGACATTTTTTAAGCTCTTAAATTAATAACTATTTCACCCCTTTTCCGAGATAAGGTTGAATCGAAATTAACAGATATTGATGTTGTGAGAATGAAGCGAAAATCACTCTGTACCGCTTGCTGTGCGACGTCAAACTTCGCGACGGAAACAAGATAACATTCTTACTTAACGAGCCTAATCATCTCCTCAATCCCATTAAAGGATATAGATTTCCAATAACCACTTTCACCCGATCCGATTCACTTCCAAAGAAGCTAGTCAAATAATAGATCATCTTTCCTTAAGAATGGAAGGATGTAGTATTAAATAAGCGAATATGATAAATTCTTATTATTAAATAGAGAATATAATTTTCTTTTACGTAGAATTAGATAAGCAAATATGCTAAATTGTCATTTGTAAATAGAGACTATAATTTTGAAGTAACTTTAAATAGAATTAGGTAAAATTTTATGGATTAAATTAAAGTTTAAAATAAGGATACATAGTATAATAGTATAATGAAAGAAATATGCTCATTTATATTCTAATATCGTATTAAATGAAAGTCAACAATCAATTTTTATAAATAAATATATCCTCAAAGTCTTTTACTTATTAAAAAAAATGATATTTAAGTCTTATAGTATTTTTGTAACAATTTAATCATATTCTTATGAAGTGATCGTATAAGAACAAATATAATTTTTATTTTTATTGTTTCAATTATATTAGATAAAAATTATTATAATTGAAATAAACTGTAACTAAAAAAATTGAAAAAAATAAAATAAAAATACAAAAAAATAGTTATTTATCTTTATACAATCATTATTTTATAATAATAAAATTAAATATATAATCTAAATATTACTTCCATAAGGAATATATGGCATTTATTTCTTATATCAAATTATTAGATAAATTAATTATTTTTTTTATATATTATATTTGATAATTAATAGTAATAAAAAAACTTTCTTTTATAATACTATTTCTTTTATTAATATCTCTATAGATGAATATAAAGTACTCATTTAAATCCATCATTTAATTTCAATTACTATATGAGAAATCTTTTTTAAAAAAATATCAAATGCATTGCAAAAATTATATGCTTGTTAGAGATGTAAAATGTGTTATTTTATTTCATAATATATATATATATATATATAATTAATTAAGTTTAATTAAAATAAATAAAATATTTTAATTAATATCATCTCGTCTCATGAAAAATTAAATGAGACAAAATATGATAGATTATGAAAATTAATATATATATATATTCAAAGAATTAAATATCTTAAGATATTATAAAATTAATTGATAAGTTTAGTTAGTTTATCCTTATTTTAACTTTTTTATTATTATTTTATTTAATTTTATTATTATTATTATTTTATTAAAATGTATTATACATTAGTATTTTAGTTATTGTTTTTATTTATCATGTCAAAAATCATTATTCTTCTACATCAATTTTTGATCATTTCTCATTTTATATCAATTTTTATACTTCATCACTTCATTAAAAAGAAAATAAGTCATCATTCTTCTCAAAATTAAAAAAAATCAATATTATTTGACGAAGAGAAGGTAGATACATTATACATGTATGATTTCTATTCTAAATCCTAATATCATTTTTATGTAAATAGTTTGTTTCGATTTATTTCTTTAAGATTTTATTTGTCTAGTTTTTTCTTTAACTTGTGATTATTGATTATTTTTTGAATTTTTTATTTAGTATTTATATTATCTTCTATAAATAACTATCTTATTATTTTTCGGGCTCTTAGTTATATTTTAATGAATCAACATAATAAATATTTTTTTATTTTCATTTATAATTTTTTTCATATATCATTTTTCAGGATCAATAAATAACATTATTAATTTGTTTTATTATTTTAATTAATTACGGTTCACGAATGTAACATTTTAATTTATGTAGTAATGAACATTGTTGATACTATTCATAAATAACATCTTACGTGCAATATTTTTTATGATAAATTTAAAAATTGAGAAAATTTCATTAGGTGTGTTCATAATATTTTCTCAAAACAAACTACCAAATATCTATAAAAGACTCAAAATAAGACAAGTATGTTATTATTTGTTGTGATATAGGTCGTTATTATATATAAATAGACGAAATATTTCAATTGAATATCGACAATGAAATATTACATTTTGTCTTATAAATTGTTCTTTCAAAATTGATGGAAAGGAAAAGAAGCATGTTGATGGTTTTCGGATTCTACCAGAACTCGATGAAAAAAATAGGATCACTTCTTATGGACTTTGGATGAACTTTTACATGAAGAAATCCGAAAGAGTGTTCTTGATAGTTGTTGTTAAAGAATTGGAACATTTCATTATTAACTTGAGCTTAGCCTATATCGAAGTAGGAGCCAATATCTATAAGAAATTTCTTAAGATTTAGGTTAAGTTGTTACCCGTGTGTGGATGAGGCCAGTGACTTGAACATTGCTCATCCATCCAAACATCTTAAAATTTTTTAATAATTTTGAGAGGCCAGCCTCTCTACTAATGAACTTTGAAAGCTTTGTAAGCTTGATCAATGAACTTTATTTTTAATAGGATGAACTTGTGAAGCTCGGTCAATATAATAGACTTGTAGCCTAACCTGGGCAATTATTGGAGCGATCTACTCTATCTATAATCGAGGTGATCAACTTATGACATGGAATCGTAAGAGGGAGTGCTCTACATGGTTTGTGACTGGGGTGATCAACTCTTTCAATCATCTGTCAAAATGCTCTACTTGGTTCCTGACAAAGGTGATCAACTCGTGACATGGAATCTTAAGGGAGAGTGCTCTACCTGGTCTATGATCGAGGTGATCAACTCTCTAACATCATCTATTAGAGTGCTTTACTTGGTTTTTGACCAAGGTGATCAACTCTTGACATGGAATCTTAGGGGAGAGTGTTTTACCTAGTCTGTGGCTGAGGTGATCAACTCTATAACATCATCTATCAGAGTGGTCTACCTGGTTCCTGATCGAGGTGATCATTTCATGACATGAAATCTTAGGGGAGAGTGCTCTACCTGGTTTGTAATCAACTCTCTAAAATCATTTGTCAGAGTGCTTTACCTAGTTCTTGACCGGTGTGATCACTCATGATATGGAACATTCTTGGGAAATGGTGTCTCGGCTCATCAAAATTTATTACATATATAGATGGGGTGATACATGGAAAATGATAAATTAGAGTACATTAGAAGTGATACTTTTTCAAGTGTTGAGCATTCCAGCTCACGCGATCTTCAAATCCCTCAATATTTTTCAATAAGTAGGCCTCTCTTAGTGTCATCACGCTTATTTGGTATTGACCTTCCCAATTTTCACCCAATTTTCCAACCATCTACTCTTTCTTGTTAGGGAATACACTTCTAAGAATCCAATTACCTATGGCAAAAGATTTAAAGCGTATGACTTTGTTGTAATAATATGTCACCTTTCTTTTCTATTCAACCATTCTCCTCAAGGATTCATTTTTTTCCTCTAATAGAACCAAATCAATTTCTCTACTTGAAGTTTTTTGTCTTTATTTAGTTTTGATATCATAGTGAGCACTATGATCTCAGTTGGTATCACAACCTCGTATACTAGCAATAAAGGTGTCTTATTAATGTTGCCTTTGGGACTAGTCCTGATATCCTATAATACCCCAGGTAGCTTCTTAACTCATCTTCTTTTAACACCCTCAAACTTTTTCTTTAATAATTTGAGTACCAATTTGTTAGAAGACTCTGTCTGATTGTTAGATTATGGTAATATAGAGTTGAATGACACATTTTGATATTGTACTTAGTGGTAAAATCTTTGATGTTATAGCTGGTGAATTGCCTTCCATTATTGGTAATGAACTCATTAGGTAGGCTAAAATGAAAAACTAAGGACTTTCAAATAAATTGAATTTCCTCATCTTCCCTTATTCCCAAAGGCTCTACCTCAATTCATTTGGAGAAATAATCTATGGTGACTAATAAAAGCATCTTTTGGCCACCTATTACTGGTAAGGATCCTACTATATCCAACCCTCATTTGTAAAAGGGCCACTAGTTAACTAACCTCATCATTATGGTTGGTGGCATATGTGATAACAAGGCAAACCTTTGACATTTATCACATGCATGGGTGTACCTTTTGCAATCTACTAGCCTAGCATACGAATGAGAGTCGTACTCTATTGTGGGCTTTAAACATGATTTTTTTCATACCAATCCCTAGCTATGCATGAGAGTCCAAGTCCAAAGGACATTTTTCTATACAATTTTTTGTTTTGGATCATGTAATGACCTGTCTTAGCCTTGATTTTTTTGCTAGTTTCTGGTTCTGAGGTAGGTCTCATTCATTTAGGAAGTTAAGGATAAAAGGTTTGACCCCCAAACTTAACTCTTTGCTTGTCCTCAATTAAAGCCAAGTCTAATTAAATTAAATGATATGGATAGTATATTCATAAATATATATCTATTAATACATGCATATTTAGCAAAAACTATCCCTTTCAAAAGTCGTATAATTTTATGATAAGGAGGTTCACATGTTCATCAATCAATATTTCATCAATACAAGGATATGCAAGGTTTTTGATAAATTGATTCGTGTGTGTGTTGTACATGATATCATCTAATGCACTCATGAAATCAACCTATATGAGCATTCTAATCAACTCAATCTTAGAACAAGTCTCATAAGTCTATTTTTCCCATCCTTCTCTACTAATATAAATATTCACTTAGCTAAAGATCAATAAGGACTTTACATGCTTGTAATGTAAGGCTTAGGTTGAGGGTCGATAAATGAAAACATTTAGGCTTTTTTCATCACTTAGCTTTCTTTTTGCTCATCATGCACTTTTTTTACTACAATTGAGTTTATACATGATATTTCAGTGCACCCTCTCTTATCATTATTTTCATATTCTTTTATTCCACATATTATTACTAACTTTACAATACCTTTAAACTTATTTTCAATTCTATTTTCTTTTTCTTCACAGGGATAGTTGTGTTGTGAGTTTTTCTTTTTTTTATAGGGTGCATTACATTTCACCTTACTCTATAACATAACATATGATTGTATTTTTTTTCTTTTTGTATAAGCTAATGGTGCAAGGGTAAAGATATTTCTTATTGGTTAGGTATAAAATGTGGCTTAAAGTTATTAGAGGTTCTTTCTTAGGTTCATATGGGTGACTACAAATATAATGGTTAGCTTGAAAGGCTCAATCGATTCAAAGAAGGCCAAAATAATTTCTCTTGCTAAATACTATTTAGAATTTTACCTTAAGGGATGATCAAATAGATTCTAAAAGTTGGTATATCTCATCAACTCGCATAACTTACTACAAATTTTCTCTCAATAAGCACACCAAAATCAATCATGAACGTGTGCATAAGAATTAGAATCAATCCAATCAAAACTAGCAAGCATATCACATGATTATTATAAGTATCTTAATGAGCATGTTATATTCCTTATCTAGACACGACAAACAGTTTTTATCATTGAGTTCATATGTTTCATATCATGTATACATGCATTTAGTTTCCATATATTTATCAATTTCTATCCAAATCATGATAAAAAACATCAAAAACAATTTTAAAAAATTGAAAGTTCATACAAAATACTAAAGTAGAGAATGAAGTTCCCTCCCCCAAACTTAAATTGCACATTGTCCCCAATATACACATATAAATATGAAAAAGTAAAAGTAAAGGGAAAATAAACTCCCTTAATCTTGGCACACCATATCTGTCGTTGAAATGCTCAATCTTGTTGCACCATTGCTCTCCAGATTTAATCACCTACAAAATAAAAAAATATAAGTAAAATAACGCTGGTTTGCCTCCCAACCAGCGTCACATTTAATGTCCTTGAATAGATGATCATATTAAGTCCTAAGGTACATCCCTTTGTGTCCATTTACTTTTGAGTTTGCCCGAAAATAGTTTCAGTCTTGATTTGTTCAATAATACTTTATGTTCCAATTTGCAAGCAATTTGAAAACATAGTACTCAATTCTCTTATCATGCCATATTTTTGTGTTTCTTTTTGCAATTCTTGGCATTCTTATAATAACTCTACAATAGCTCATCCAATTTATGCATTTCTAGTAACTTTTTCACTTCTTTATAGGACTTTTCCACTTGCCTACTTGATTAGGGATGGAAAGGTAAAAATTTGAGGTCTAAACTTAGTGGCCTTTCAATTGATGGTTTGAGCTCAGATCCTATCTCAAAATTTTCAATAAATGCCTTTGATACACACATGAGAGGCATGTCATCCACAAAGTTCACACAGTTCACAATATCAACCTTTGATTCCATACTTTCAAAGTTAAAATAGGTTGCGTTGTTTTTTGGTGAGTTTATGTCTTTGTTCATTGCATCATGTGTTAATGTCTTAAGTGTGAGCGACTCAACAGATTCTTTTAAGTTATCCCCGCAATCAATAAAATTTATCCTTAAGCATTCATTAGCATTATCAATATCAAGGGATTTAGATACTTTAAAAAATTTAGATGTTACTTGTTCATATTGCACTCTTATTGTAATTTTACATTTTTGTACATCAATGAGTGTTCTTCCGATTGCTAAGAATGGATAACTAGGTATGATAGGAATGTCACAGTCTTCCTCCATATCTAGCACAATGAAGTATGTCGTAAAGATGAATTTGTATATTTTTACTAGCACATCTTCTACCACACTCCTGGGTCGCTTAATTGATCTATCTATCATTTGTAATGTTTTTGAAGTGATTTTGGCTCTACCAACCCCCATTCTCTAGAAAATTGATAATTGCATAAGGTTAATGCTGGAACATAATGCTTTCTCAAAAGTGGATGTTCCCAATTGTGTAAGGGATGTCAAAATTACTTGGATCTCTCAACTTTTAGGATAGTTTTCTAGCAAGGATGGCACTATAACCTTCAGTTAAGGTTATTATTTCATTATCTCTAAGTCTTATTTTCTTAAATAGTATGTCCTTTAGAAATTTGACACAAGAAGGCATATATTCAAGTGTAGATGCAAATAATATGTTTATATGTAGTTTCTTGAAGACATCCAAAAAATTTGAAAAATACGTATCTAAATTTTGTTTTTGTAGCCTTTGAGGAAAAGGAATAGTGGGCTTTGATGAGCAGAATCGGGATTGCCAAAAACTTTGATGCCATCCCCGGCAACGGTGCCAAAAACTTGATGAACGAAAACCGGCATTACTGATTCTGCCAATACTTTGGTTTTATATTTATAAAACTCTCGCAAGTGCACGAATCATTTCGTAGAAAATGATAAGTATACTCCCAAGGTCGATCTAAGGAAGGAATGTATGTGGTTTTTAATTCATTATTCAAACTTTTAAAAATGAAATTAAATCCTAAACATCCTGTCACGATATTTTGGGTTTTTTGTGTTTTAATCTACTTACATAAAAATAAACATAGATTCAATAAACATTTATGCAAATTTTATCTTTTATAAATAGTGGAGTATTTATGGATATAATAACTAAGTTAATTATGCTTGCTCATATTATTTAGGTTATTAAAGATATGAATTGATATTTATTGATTCTCTCTTTTTTGTATGAATACCACCTTTGGTGGGGTTAGATATTCTTTGTTAACTAAACAAATCAATTAACACCTATGGGTGGGGTTGATAACTAATTTGGTTAATTAAATTAATTTCTTTTTCTAAGAGATTGAAAATGAACCATTTAAATGCCACCTTTGGTGGGGTTAGACAGTTTAAACTTTATTCAAGGTGTCCAAATGAAACCTAAGAATTTAATTATCCGAGTACTAACTTTCAAGTTTTAAAACTATTACTGAAAACATGTTGTCAATACATTTTCAGATAATAATTCTTATAAAAACTTTTGAAATAGAGCTTCACTCTAACTACCGGGCGATTGTACCAACAAATAAAAGAGCACTACTCTAAATCTGACCGAATAACTAAACCTTAAAATCTAATTTTCAGATTTAAGTTTGTAATGAAAAATAATATATTTATCTCTAACATTCTTAATATAAAATCTTGAATTAAAATAAAATCAATTCATTTTAGAGATTTTTACCTATTTAATATTTTGCAAGCATAACAACGTTATTATTATATCATTTTTACAAACAGCCAGCACAATTAAATTTAATCACAGACAAATTAAATATAACATGTAAGAAATAAGCATAAAAAATAACTGCAAAGAAAATAAAATCCTTACAGTACTTCGATGCCATTCCCGTTGCTAGAAAACCTCCAAACGGAATTTGCACTCCCATTTAATGAATCAAAAAGCTAATAAATTACAAAAACATAACTAGTTCTTCCCAAGAAGGAAAGAACTCTAAAACTAAGAGAAACTAGCTAAAACATAAGAAAAACTAAAAAAAACTAAAAACTAAGAAATGGAGAGAAATAAAGAAGAGAGAAGTGTGTTTTGAGGTGTGGTATGAAGAGAAGAGAAGGGGGTATTTATAGGTGAGAATGGAGAGAAAAAGTGGGTGAAAAAATGTTAAAAAATGGTGAAAACGCGTAGTACAAATGGTGAGGTCATTGATGACGTCAGCATGACGTCATGGGGGCGGCTACACGTGAAAAATGGGGCGAAATGGCGTCGGCGCGCGCGGAAGGCAGCAGCAGCACGCGCGCCCACACGCGTGAACAGTGATAGCGCGCGCGGAACTGGAGGAAGGCGTGCACGGATGTGCGCGGACATGGGCCATGCTGCGGGCGCAGGATATGCTGCTCCGGGCGCGATTTTCTCCTTTTTGACATTTTTGACCTTTTCGACCCATTTTGTCCAATTTTTCCATATTTTTTTACCTTTCCCCATTTATTTGTTGATATATTTGTGATGTATTGCTTCCAGTATTCTTCTTTGAGTCTTCAAGTTACGTTTTTAAGCAAAAATACCTGAAAAACAATAAAAATACCCGTGATTCCGAAAAAGATAAATTTATATAAATATATGATAAAACATATAAATATATATATTTTTTAGTCAATTAATGTGCATAAAATCATGGTAATTTTAGTGCTTTTTGAGCACTCATCAGACTTGTAGAGATTGCTCTTTTTTGGTTGAATTATTTCATTTCCATTACTTTCTTTATCCACTAATTCCTCCTTAGTATTGTTAGTTTTTGGTTCCACCTTATCCTTTGAGTCTCATGGTTCTCCTTATCCTTTTGAGTCTCATCTTCCTCTAGATTTTTACAACTCCTCAAGGCTATGGTGTTGCGATGGTACTTACCTTCTCTTCTTGGGTTTACAATTGTGTCACTTTGAAGATTACCTTAAGGCCTTTGAGTCTCTAAATTCCGAATTGAAGCCTCTTGAGTGGACACTTTTTTATTAAATGATTGGATGAAATTTTTCATCATTCCTATTAAAGCATTTGTATTGTCCTCACTATGTGGTTTCTTCTCTTGGGCTTGTGATTGATGTGATTTTTGAAAATTAGGTGGTGGAAATGATTTATCATTGAACTGATTACCACATTTATTGTTGTTATTTCTAGCCATTTTCTCAAGTAAATCAAATGCTTTATTATAATATTTGGCTAGAAAAGCTCCATTAGCATATGCATCAACAATGGTTCTTGTTTAAGCATTAAAATAATTATAGAAAGTCTCCATTTAAATCCAATGAGGCCTACCATGGTGAGGACACTTCCTTAACAATTCTTTGAATCTTTCCCATGCTTCATATAAAGATTCTCCTCCATATTGTTACTAGGAGGTAATGTCATTCCTAAGCTTGGGATTCTTTGTTAGTGGGAAGTATTTCATTAAGAGATTCTCTCCTAAATCATTCCAAGTTGCAATGGAATTAGGTGGTGAAGAGTTTATTCAATCTTGAGCATGATCTCACAAAGAGTACGAGAATAATCTAAGCATGAATGCCTCTTCAGTCACACCATTGAATTTAAATAAATCCATAACTTTAATAAACAGCATAAAATGGAGATGAGGATCCTTTGTTGGTAATCCACTGAATTTTCCAACTGTATGTAGCATTTGAAACATCATTCACATTAGAATGTTCGGCCTTGTAATACTTGGATTTAGCCCTTCTAAGATAGGTCTTGCATATTCATTCATACCTCTATCCATATTATCCATCAAAAGTATATGATATTCTCATCATGTTTTATTTATAATGGATTAGTCATTTCTTCCTCTTGGGAGACAACTTGTTGTTTCCTTATTAATCTCAAAGTACACTCAATTTTGAGATCTAAAGGCAAGATTTCTCCCTTACGAACTATGCTCATGCAATAGACTGGCATTAAAAAGATGTCAAAATCAAAATAAATAACTAAATTAATTAATTAAAATCTTAAAAACTAAATAAATAAAATAAATTAACTAAAATAAATAAATAAGTAAGTAAATAAAGATAACTAACTAACTAGATAACTAAAAAAATTAAAATTAATATTAAAATTATGATAAATAAACAAAGCAAAATAACTAAAAAAAATTAAAAAATCATTTCTAATGTTTATAATTCTCGACAACGATGTCAAAACTTGATTGGAACATTTATTGTTTTTTCAATGAATACGCAAGTATACGTATCACAACAAGTTATATAATGATAAGAAAAAATCTTTCCTACTAAGATTATGTTATTAAAAACTAATTTTTAAAACTTAAAAAAAATAAAAATTAATTTTTTTATGTGTTTTTATATTTTAAGGAAGTAAAATTAAAAGAACTAAAAATAAATGACAATAATTAATTAAATCATATTTGAAAACTAAGAAGATATATGACAAAATATCTAGTAATACTTAATCTTTAATTTTCTAAACATATGAATCACTAAAATTCCCCTCATATAATTATCAATTAATTACCTGATCAATTGAATCTAAGTTAACATTCTAGCATGTATTGCTCTCTCAAATAAACTACACACCATATAGTAATTAACTTCATCACACTCTAATGTCAATTAAATTACATACTACTGATTAAGACCATCAATTATGTATCACATACATAAGAACCATACATCTCTTCCTAAAAACTATACATGTTATTTAATCAAGACAAACAATTAAATAATTTTCTCAAATCTATTTAATTGTCTCTATAGATAAATTATTGGCTAAAAATTTAATAGCATAAAAATCAGATTAAACAATATAATTAAATTGAATTCATAATTGAGGTAAAATATTAAATCATCATATAATGAAAATTGGGTTCATAAGACCCCTAGATTAATAAATTAACTAAACATAATTTTGTTCATAAAGCTCATAATTTTTCATAAAAAAAGATATAAAAATTGATAAGGAAATGAGTAGAAGAAAAAATACAATCAATCTTTTGAATTATAATATTAATCTCCTCTTGAGCTCCACCAAAATTTTATCTCATTTTGAATTTTTTTTTTGTATTTTTCTCTATTCTTACCTCCAAAAACTTATCAAAATTATACAAATAATGGCTCGTTAGGGCTTATAGGGTGATTAGGAGTTAAATATAGTTTAAGTTGAATAAGGACTATCAGATAACCTTCATATCAAGGGTTGAGATCAAAATAAGCAAAATTAATAGCCCTAGAGAATAGAAAAACTTGACATGTGGCATGTGGAATTTATAAGGTGAATCAAAGCGCAGCGTGTGGTAAGAAGTGACCAATATAGGCCAACACTACTAAGTGGGCACCATTTGGTTCAACATGATTTGCAAAAATAGATGGTGTGGCACACAAGTGGAAAGGAGTGAAAAATAGTGTGATGACACGTGGCAACATGGTTTGATAGCAATGCAAACTCGAAATAAACACTATATTGACACGTGATGGGGTGTATCATCACTCCTCATACTCAACGATCTACAATTCGTCATCTCTCTTAGTGTGGCATCTACATGACTTGCCCAATCATCTTCTTTGCTTATGAGGCACCATGTGGTAGCTCCTGATTGGTCATACGTTAAAAATTTCTAAAAATCCCAAAACATTGAAAAAAATTATATTTTCATCCCTTTTCACTAAAATGTTATATTTTAATATTTTTAACCCCAAAAATACTACTTATTAAATAAAATAAGTAAATATTAAGTTAAAAATGGCATTCATGACTCAACTTTTATAGAATCATCAGATGGGCTAGTGGCCTCACCTATGCTTCCAACAATTTTTTTAGCTTCTTCCAAATTGGCCTTTGTTAAGATTTTCATATAAATTAACTAATTACAGTTAGCCTCACGTACAGTAGCAAGTGTGGCCAAAGTTTCGACATAACCATTCTCATTCATGGATATATTCTTGATGTTAAAGTAGAAAAATTTCGAGCATTCCTTTCTTATCCTTTTCAAATTTCTCCTTATCTTGTTGTCTTTAGCCTCAAACATGCCCAAGTATTGATTGACCACAAATCGTGAATTACTATGCAAGGCAATGTTATTGGCTCTGAGCTTTTTTGCAGTTATAGCACCAAATATAGCAACCTCATATTCTACAATGTTATTGGTCACATATAAGTCCATCTCGATAGCATATTCAAAATAGTTTTCATTATGATCTATAATTACCATCCTAATTTTGCACCATTAAATTTATGCATGCCATCAAAAAATACTTTCCAAGTTGGTATTTCTATCTAATCCGTGCCACATACTTCACCTTTTACTTTGTCATTGGTAATTGTTAATTACTAACTAAACTAAGTAACACACTCTACCGGTGCTTGCACTTTTATGGAAGTCTTAGACATATAATTGATATCATATACTTCCAATTTTATTGCAATATGTGCCAGTCTCACTGCAACTTCTAGCCTTGTGAATACGCTCTAAAGTAGTTGCGAGGTGATTACTACCACTATATGTGAACCAAAGTAATGTCTGAGTTTTCACTCCATTATATTTAGAGAAAAGGCCAACTTATCAATCGTTGGATATCTACTTTGTGCATCTATCAGGATTTGGCTAATGTAGTAAACAGAGTGTTGGATCTTGTTTCTTTCAACAAGAAGTATGGCACTACAAGTCTAGAGAGTAATAGCCTAATATAAATAAAGCTATTCACCTTGGGAGAGGCTGACCAGGACTAGAGGCTTGGTCAGGTACTATTTAATTCCTTTGAAAGCTCTATCACAATATTCGTACTAGAAAACCGACTTGTTCTTTCTTAGCATTTTGAAAAATGGTAAGCACTTGTCTGTGCATTTGGATATGAATATGTTGAGTTCCACTATTCTTCTGTTCAATTTTTGAATTCCTTTTAGGTTAAGAGAAGGTTTCATGTTGACCAAGGCTTGTGTCTTGTCTAGATTGGCCTCAATTCATCGGGTAGATACGAGATATCCTAGGAATTTTCCTAAGACAATACCGAAAACACATTTTTTAGGGTTTAATCTTATAACATACCTTTGGATCACCAAAAATATTTCTTCTAAGTCTTTAAAATGGTTTACAAGTTGGGCTGACTTTATTACCATGTCATATACATATGCTTCCAAATTCCTTCCCACCTGGTTAACAAAAATCTTATTGATAAGTAGCTCCCGCATTCTTTAAACTAAATGGCATTCGAGTGTAATAGAAGGTTCTTTCCTTAGTAATAAAAATGTTTTCTCTTCATCCTCTGGGTGCATTCTGATTTGATGATGATCAAAATACACATCTAAGAAACTAATTAAACCGAACTCGATAGTAGCATCAAACAGCTGATCAATACTTGGCAGAAGAAAACAATCCTTTAACCATGCATCGCTCAAGTTTGTGAATGCTACACACATACGAAGTGATCCATAAGCCTTTTTTACCTGTATCGTATTTGAAAACTAGGTTAGATAGTCTACCTATCTAATAATCTTCGTCTCCTTAAGTATGGTGACCTGACTTTTAATCACTTTGTTCTTTTCTCTTAGAAAATTTCTCTTCATTTGCTTGATAGGACTAGCTTTTGGATCAACATTAAACCTATGGTTTATAATCTCTAGGTCAATCTCAGGCATATCAGTAAGCCTCTATGTAAAGATATATTGGAGTTGACTCTTAAGAATTGAGATAGTAGGTCCCTAACTTAGGTTATTAAGTCAGCAATCAATTTTAAAGAGTGGTTTTCCCCCTTGTCCTCGATTGGTAAATCTCAAAATTCGTTTGAATTAACCAATTCTACTAGGCATCCATCCCCTAGCTTTTTTAACAAGGCTTATACTATAATTGCTACTTTGGAACCGCCTTCCTCATTGTCTTATTATAACAAACTCTAGCATTTTCTTGGCCATCCCTTATCTTTTTTATGCCTTCCTCTGTTGATTGTTTGGTGACTTGGTGGAAAGTAGATGGAACTGCTTTCATCTTACGTATCCGTAGTCTACCCAAAATGGCATTGTAATGTACTGGCACGTCAATCACCACAAAGTTGGTCATGACTATATATCCCATCACCATAATTGGTAACATCATGGTTCCAACTATATAGGTAGTGCTACTATTGAATCCCACTAGGGGTAGCTCTCTTCTCTTGATGTCACATTCCTTTATAACTAGAGCTTTCATTATCGACATAAAAAGAAAGTCAATAGAGTTCCAGTATCAATCATAATCATATTCGTAGATTGATTACCAAAGGGTCTTCATGGGAAGACAAAGTCTTATCCTTATTGTAGAAGGTGATTCCAATAAAGGACATCTCTTTATCCAAATTATAAACATACGGTGAACCACACAAGTCTTTAGCGTATGTTTTACTCACATTACTAGACGTCCCATTGAACCCAGGTCCTCTATGTATAGTATGTATACTTCTCACATTGTGTGGCTCTATCTTGCTACCTAATGGAGCAAGTAGCCTTACAGTTTCATGTTCAGTCTATTGAACATCTTCTCTACTATTATTTCCCACGTGGTCACCCAAATACCCCTAGATAACAAATCTTCTATTTCTTTCTTCAAATGTCTCCAATCTCGCATTTTATGACCTATATCTTTATGAAAAGCACACCACTTAGATGTGTTCTTAAGAGGTGCACTCATTTTTGGTGGCCACCTAACATTTTGCGCAGTATCCATCCTCAACACAGCTTAAGCTAGACTTACTCTAAAAGATGGACCTCTAAATAGGGATAGAGAACTACTATAATGCCTCTTATTTCTAGGCTATTGACTTGGTTTATTTATATTAATCATTTTGTCTTGGTTTGATCTATCTAGACTTATTTTTCTCTTTTACCTTTTTGGTGTAGTTTCTTCAATGACCTTACTATTTTGTCCAACTCCAAATTCCCTTTTCAAATTAACAAAATTTCTAGCCTTTCCATAAACTTCCTCCATTATTTAGGGAACTATTTTGGTTAATTTTATGAACAAAATAGAACTTTTTAATAGTCCTCGTCTGAAAGCTTCTATCACAATAGAGCTAGGACAGTCTTCTATTTCTAGCTTTTCCTCTTTGAACCTTCTTATGTATTCTTCAATAGACTCTTCACTTCCTTGGGTGATTAAGAAAATATGGTGAGTTTCTTTCTTTAAAAACTTATTGTAGGCATTGTTGGTGATGAACAACCTGAAAATTGAGAGAATGAGGTTATGGTATGGAATGCCAAGTTATTAAACCACTTTTACTCACCATCACATAGAATGGAAACAAATAGTTTGCATATCATGACATCTCTCTTGTCTCGAGTGAGGCTTAAAAAGAGCCATAACCATCCTAAAATGTTGGATGTGAGTTACTGATTCTTCATTCCTTGGTAGTTTGGACACTTAGGAGCACTAAACTTGGTTGGAGGCTCATTATTCTCCATTTCAATAGAGAAAAGGGAGACATACAATTGGTCACATTCCCTATCAACATCGTAGTGTACCTTGCCTTTGTCTTCTCTTTTGTTTGTTTCTTTGAGGGTCTCTTCTTGCTTTCTATTTGTTTCCTCTCATGCCTGAAAGCATGCTACCAAACTCTTTCACTCTTACAGCAATTGTTCATTTTTAAGCCCTATCAAATTAGTAGGAGGGTTACTCTCTATTATGTTCTTGACCTGAGTGGGCTCATTTACTATAGAAGCTTACCCAAAATCATCAACTAGATTGGTGACTCGACCCGTTAAAAGGTCCAGGCCTAATTGCAAGCATAATGCTTTATTTTCTTATTGGTTCTCCTCAAGCTCTCTTCTTAGCTTGAGAAGTTTGCGTGTCAAATCATTATGGGGTCGATCTCAACTCGAGCTTCCTCATAGACTAGCAAGGTAAGATCCTGTGATAAAGATGCTATTTTGTTTGCTAGTCTTAATCTTTTCTCAACTCACTTTCCCACTATGACATATGTGAGTCTTAGAGAACATAATGTGGGGATCTTTCTTATAAGATTTCTCCCACAAAAATTAGGGTGAATCCTTGAAATTAAAGGGTCAAAAGCTAAGGTTCAACCTTTGAATCTTGAGCCCTACAGTTGGCACTAAAATGTTAGGATGATCCAATTTTGAGAGAGAGAAACTAGAGAGAAGTAAGTGAATTGATTGAATTGTGTTGATCTCATATGAGGCCCATATTTATATAGGACATTACATGTACATGAGTTGATCATATAGGGGTACATGTTGCAATTTATTAGAAGGTTACATATGTAAAATCACAATTTAATTTGAGGTAGACCACTTTTATGGCTTGGGTTGGTAATCGACCTTCTAATACCTAAAGTTATTATGCATAGGTAGGGGCACCCTATACGTATCATTGTGGGAGTGAGAAGAAAATAGCTCTTTCTAGAGGGACACTTCTGATGACTCGAGCTATTCATGTGGTTGTGCTCCGAGACAATCCATATGTTCAAACATTAAGCATGATCAAAATGGTTACCTTACACATTTGTTTTTTGTATATCCGGTCTCAACTATGCTTATGAGGAGTTATTCAAATATTTTTGTGATGGATTGTACTTATAAAAATAACAAGTACAAAATTTCGTTGCTTGATACAGTTGGAATCTCAAGCTTTAACATTACATTTTGTTCATGTTTTGCTTTTGTAGCAAAACAAAAGAGATGATGATTATACATGGGCTTTGAATTGCTTCAAAATATACTAGGCTCTAGTCAGCCTTATGTGATTTTATATGAAAAAGAATTAACTTTTATGAACGCTATAAGGATTGTCTTCCCAACAACTATAAACCTTCTTTGTGTATGGCATATTGGGAAGAATGTCTTATCACATTTTAGGCCTTTATTTTAAAAAAAAGATGATTGGAATTCATTTCTATCAAAATGGAATGAAGTTATATTTTCTTCAAGTGAAGCAATATATAAGGAAGCATGGAGAAATTTTGAGATATTGTACAAATGAAAGAAATATATTTTGAGCTATATTGAAAAAACATGTCTTTCTTTGAAAGAGAAGTTTGTCTTGCATGAATAGAAAAATACATACACTTTAAAAATTATGATTCTTCAAGAGTAGAAATTGCATGTGTTAAACTTAAAAAGTATATACAACTTTCTACTAGTGATCTTTTCCATGTGAAATAAAAATTTTTTCTTACCATAGACAATGATTTTCAAGAGATGAAAACTTAATTATCTAGTGAAATGATTTGAATTCCTGACATTTATAATGCTATATTTTTTTAAGAAACTTATCCACCATATTTCTAGTTTTGCATTGATAGAATTGGCGAAACAATATGAAATGGTTAAATTTGAAACTATGAACCCTTTGTATAGTGCCTATAAAATGATGGAATTGAATTAAGAGTCAATACCTCTTAATCTTATACACTCATAATGGAGGATTGACATGCATACATTCATTTGATTGGATTTTAGTTTAAGTATTAAAATGAATAAGTTTAAAGCATTATCCATTGATCTTTAAGTAAAGTATAAAACATGGGCTTTAGCTCAACAAAAAAATGCTCGAGATATCATTTCTCAACTAGTCAATGAATCACAACATTTCTTCTTGGAGTCAAAATTTCAAGCTCATAAAGACTATAGAGGAAATCCAGGTTTGTGTGTTGAACCAAGTAGTTATGGAAACAATAAGTAAAAGTAATTGTACGTAATTCAAACAGAGGTCCCGATAGATAGAGGTATTAGTGATTTTATTGTCTATCAAAGTTGTAACTATTTTATTATTTCGTTGATTATTTATAGTTGAATGGTTACCTTAAGCAATCCAAGAACATTACCATATAGATACAGTCTCTATGTTGGTTTACCTCTTTATATCGCTTGTTATGCATGATTTATTATTGTGTTAGTATAATTTGAGTTTAAGGTGTATATGTTACAACTTACTAAAATCATAAACTCTGATTAGAAAGCCTTTATATTCTTGCCTACTTTCTGTTGAATTTATATAATATTTTTTGCTCAAAGTTGTTTGCTTATCTAATATTATATTGTTTGTACTTTTATGGTGTGGCTTGCTTAAGAGTTTATTATTATATTTTGTAAGTTGTGGTTGAGTCCTCAAGAAGTATGTATCTCTTTACCCTGATAGCATACTGGATCTTGGACTCCTTCATTCAGTATCAGAGCTGGTGCATCCTTTTAGGCTTAACCACTCCTATGTTGATTATGTTAACTCATTTTTTCAGACACACACATTCTTTCTAATGGAATCGGGAGAATAAGGTAATATAGGTAGACCTACACTTTTCAATGGGCTATTATGCCTATTAAAAATCGTAAATGAGGACTTTTAAAGGTATATTGGAGGTTGTCTATGATTCCTTGTTGAGAATGGCTGGACATACCTAATTAAAACCATACCTAATAAAAATGTCATCCCTAAACCAATGATTAAATGGACTAAGGAAGAATCTAAAGAGTTTGAATAGAACAATAAGGAATTATATACTATTATCGGGGTTGTGTCACCTAATGAATATAGAGGGATTCAAAGTTGTACAATGTCAAAACAAGCTTGGGATATTCTGGAAACACATGAAGGTATGTCAGTTATTAAGAGGTCCAGAATATTGAAATTAAATAGAGACTTTGAACTATGAATCATGCAAGAAGATGAAACTTTTACTAATTTTTATGTAAGGTTCTCGAACATTGTTAATTGTTCATACAATATGGGTAGACCGACTAGTAAGGAAAACTGGATTGAAAAGATCATCGCCAGTCTACCTTATAGGTTTCATACTAAATTTATTATACTTAAGTTTATGTACAAACTATATGAGCTTACAGTTAATGAGCTAGTTGGTGACTTGAAAATATTCAAACTTTATCACCTTTTGCCAAGACAAGAGCAATATTTTTTAGATAAGGGAAAGAGCTTAGCTCTCAAAACAACCAAGAAAAATGTTCTGACTAAAGACGTCTTTACCACAGTTGTTGGTAATGATGACTTTGATCTTGATGAGGAGGAAATGGCTTTGGGGGTATTAGAGAAGAAAGTTCAAGCTTCAAAAGCTCAAAATTTGTAAAAATTGGCGATGACTCACACAATGAATCTGAAAAATCAAGCAAAGGTAACTTGAACAACATCAATGCTTTGAATGTGGGAAGCCTTCTCATATCACAACAAATTATTTCCAAAACAAAAGCACAAAAATTAGCATGCGATGAAAGCTGAGGTTATTATTTTGGACAGTACCAATGGTGATAATAAGAGTGACATTAATTTTCTAGCCTCTATTACTTCGAGTACTATCATTGATCCTCTAACTAATGCCTTAGATGTTGAAGAGGTCACTATTGATGATAATAAAAATGAGCAAGATGAATTTGTTGATTCTTATAATGCTCTACTCCTGAAGTATATTAAGTTTGAAAAATATAAGAAAAATGCTATAGAGAGCCTTAATGAAAAATATCGCGAGATGATGGGTTGAAGATCAATAACATGATCTCATACATAGGTGTGCGGTCATTTGAAAGAGATATAATGATTTGCTTGAAAATTTTAATGAAAATCATGAGAATGTAAAGAAACTTGAGGAACAATTAAAGGTTCCTACTTCTAGTAAATCTACTAAACCTTTTGTCAATCATATGCCTTCCCCTGATCAAAAGAATGAAGATGAATAGTTAAAAAGACAAATAATTGTTCCTAAGATCTCAAATATTTAACTTGTTCTCTCAAATACAAATTGATAAACATTTTTTTTTCTTTCTTTTCTATATCAGTGTTTTTTCTCTCTTATTTTCTTCTTTTAGAAAGTGATTTTTCATCTATATATAGATGAAAATCACATAAAATAAGAGAGAAAATAAATACAAACATATAAAATGATTTTGTAACCAAAGGATTTTAAAGAAAAAAAAAGAAACAGTTTTCAAAACTGTTAAATAATTAAATTCAATTAATCATTATTGTTTCTTTCATTTTGAGAGATAAAATGTTTTTTATTCAAATTTTCCAACAACCCCAAAAAATGGAGTTTTTAAACATAATGACTTAAAATAATTTTGACACAAAAATAGACTTCAATGGTTCAAAACCTTCTTATGATAGGTAGGTGTTATAGATTTAACCTTCTTTTGTGAAAGTATATTTATCTTATTGGCTGACCAGTAGACATAATGTCCTTAAACTATTCTCTCGTTTATGTCATACTTCACAAGAAAGTCTTTATGGACACAATTCAGTTCAATATGTTATGTTCATTTTGGCTTAGAACATATGCTTGGTTTTGTGATAGTTTCTTAAGAATTGAGCCCTACACAATTTCCTTTCAAAGATACCCCACTTTTATCTCACATAGGTAATCTCTTATGTATTATTTTCATAAAAATCATTAAAAGCATTGGTTTAACCTATCTCTATGGTTATACTATTTTCATCATAGGAATGGAGTTGAGGGTAAGCCATCATAGTGATCTTACTAAGTCTTTATAACTAGGGTTTCCTTTGAACCTAGATTTTAGGATCTTTAATAAACTAGGTTTGATTTCCTTTGCAAATTCTTATTCATTATTATGCTTCAATCTCATTCCTCTCGATGACTTATCAACTAAATATAGATTTAAACTTAGGTTAGTGGATTCACTATGTCATCCTTTGACTTCACATAGTTAATAAAGATAACCCCAGTTAAGAGTAGTTGTCTAATGGTATTATATCTTTGACATATATGTCGAGACTTATCATTGTACATACTACTATTTTCCCTGCCAATAGATGATTGACAATCACAATGGGTGCATATTGTAAACATAGGTTTTACCTATTCAGGAATATTTCCAAAGAAATTATGTAGCCATTTTGCTTATTCATGACATTCATCCAAAATGATAAACTCAAATTACATTGTGGATCTAGCAATGCACGTCTATTCATAGGAATTCTATAAAATAGTTGTACCACACAATTTGAGCACACATCCACAAGTAAACTTTGTCTTTCATGTCAAATATCCAATTTGCATCACTATATCCTTCTAATACAGTTAGGTATCTTGTATAGTGCAGTTCATAGCTACATATGTATCTTAAGTATCTAAGTAGTTTTACAATACCTTTGCAATGATTAGATCCTAGACTGGTGGTATATATATATTTAGTTTACTTACAGCATAATCTATGTTTGGTCTTGTAAAACTTATCAAGTACATAAGACTTCCTATCAATCTAGAATATTTTAGTTGAGACACACTCGCACCTCTATTCTTAGGTGTAAATTTACATCTATTAGTTTTCTAAAAAATTTAGAATCACCATTGTTGAATTTCTCAAGTATTTTGTCAATATAATGATATTAACTTAGAATGAGACCACTTGATATCCTCAACATATTCTTAATGGATTTGATCATTTGATCATTACTATCATCAATTAGCATGTCATCAATAAAAATCACAAGATGACATGATCAACTTCAGTGTCCTGTGCATAACTATCTTGGTCTTGACTATCTTCATTCATATTCCAACAAATTCATTTAAATGAACTTCATTCCTCTTATAACATACAAGAAAATACATGTACAAAGACAAACAATTTTTTTGATTCCAATATCAATATCTTATGTGATCTTTCACGCATGCACCAAAAATTGATAAGCACTGATATGATATGTATATCTAATAAAATGCAATCTATTATTCCAAGATCTATCTTCACTTTCTTAGGTGTAGAAACGATAAATTTTGTAAGACACCCTTACACTCTTAAGTAAGAATAGGAATCCATCATTCCTTTAAATAACTCATACGGTATCTCATGTGTCTTCTTTAGGGATACCTTATTAAAAGATAATTAGCCAACAACATCACTTCCCCCACAAGTTCTGAGATAACCCAAAACTTAATAGCATTGCCTTCATCATTTGTATTAAGGCACGATCTTTATCGTTCAATAACAACCTTGTGGTTTCCTATATGATTCCATGTTGTGCATGAAGTTCACTAACTAACGCTTTATACTTACCACCACGATCACTTCACAATACCTTAATTTTCTTTGTTGAATTGATTATCAATTTTAGCTTTATAAATAATAAATATTTCTATAGCTTCATCTTTGCTTTTATGCAAATGTACATAGCAATATTTCATGCTATCATTGACAAAAGTAATGAAATACTTATTCTCACCCCTTGTTCAAACAAATTTCAAATCACATAGAATATTATGGATCAAATAAAGAGTTTTTCATGTTTCTCTTAATTGAATGAAATGATAACATAATCAGATTACCTATACAAAAGCCTTACACTTATGTTTGGAAACAATTTGTAGAAAAAGGTATATAATCTATGGAATTTAACCTGTGTAGGTGACCTAATCTTTCATTCCAAAACATAGAAGACAAATAAATAAGCAGATAGATTAATGACATAATTAATCTTTGACTTATAGGTCATTACATCGAGCTCAGACAACCCTTCAATATAAACATTCCAATATGAATTTACTAGACTCAACGTGTATTTAGAATCCATGATTCTTAAGCAACAAGTCTCTCAAAGTTCTTCTAGATCTTTAGCACGTACAATACATTATTCAAAGTCATCGCTTTTTTAGAGGTCATCTTTATGTTCACTTTTCCTACCCTAAGAGGTTGTAGATTTCTTTATTCATAACTTCTCATAAATATCAAATGGTTTAAAGGAAATGAATGACTCATTATCTGAGCATACGTGTCTAATAGCACTAATATTGATTTGTTACTCTTTCGAATTAGACTCAACCAAATTTACATCAAAAACAATTGTCAACGTGTTCATATCAAAACCAACATATCAATGTCATCCATCACATTTATTGCCATCTAAAAAAATTAATGCATTTAGATAAACTGATTTCTAGAAAGAATTGAAATTAAATTTCAGACAATAATAATAAATTTGGGAATTTAATTTAATTAATTTAACTTGTAAATTAATTTTTTCAATGACTAAAAATTGTTTTTTCTAGAACCTAGTTCCAATTTGTAATGCAATAAATATGAAACCCAAAGATTCATAGATTTATAAAATTAAATACAAAATTTATTATTTTGTAAATATAATATTTTTTTTGTGAATACAAAATTCATTAAATTATTTCATAAATGTAAAATTTATTTATTTTATAAAAATTTACTATTTTTTTAAGTACCAAAATTCGACTAAGTGTAAATATCATTCAATAACTTTCACTAATATAAAATTTAATTATTTCAAAACTCAAAATCAAATAATTCATTAAATATCAAATATCAAATTCGTTGATTATGGATACATATTATTTTATTTAATTATAAAATTATAATATTTTATCAAATGGGACATATAATTCATAAAATACGAAATATTTGAGAAAATAATTATCTCAACTTTAAATATCTTAATATCAAAATGCAATTAATAAGTAACCCCAAATTTGTAAAGGTAGTTAAACATCACAAATAAACAATAATAAAACATAACAATTCAAGTACACGTAATATACAATTGATAAAAATAAATTAACAATAAATTTTTAAACAGAAAATAAAACTATTTAAATTGAATTAATAAATTACAATCACATAATCCACTCACTAATATATCTTAACAAACTCACATTATCCGTTGTCATAATTTCAATATTCAAATAATGTACTTGATTATAAGTACAAAATGCAAAATGAACATAAAAACAAACAAATAAAAAATTTATTCTTTCAACGCCACCCTGTAAGGAGAGAGAATTTTGATAAAATTAATTAATTGGGGCAGCGAGGCAATTGAATGTACCGACTTGTCATGACAATGATTAGTTTAATTATTACACAATCAAAAAGCCGAATAGGTTTAGAAAAACGTATATGAAGAAGCAAATATTTAATTCGCAACCGAAAGCTGTAATGAAATCAACATAAAAGAATTTTCAGAATTCAAGCAAATCGGTTTATCATGTATTATAGTGCACACATACAAAAAAAAAATCTGATTAGAGTGTGTTTTTCCTCTCTTATTTCTTTTGGGCATTTTTTTTTTACAATAAATGCTTATCTATATATAAATGAAAGTTACGTACAAAAAAAAATAGAAAATAAATACAAACTTACTCAAAACGGTTTTCAAAACTATTATATAATTAAATTTAATTTAAGATTGATAATTTGTATCGTAGTTTGATTAATCGAGTCAAATTTGAATTATAATATTTGAATCAAATATAATTTTAATTAAATTTTGATCAAATTTAAACCAATCAAATAATCTAAAAAAATCAAGATGGGTTAAATTCAGTCTAGACCTATCCATTAACCCAAAATAATTATTTAAAAAAAATTATAACACGTAAACGTTACAACTTTTTCAATAGACTTAATCTCACTCATTCAACTCGCTATTTTTCCACCAACGAGTAACGGTCACTTTTTTAGTAACAAACATATGTCCATTATTATTTAACTCTTTTCCAACCATATCTTTATGTCCATTGAAGTAGTTTAAATTAGTTTTCATGCTATCTTAAAAAGAGGGTTTTCTTTTGTATGATCACCGTATAGTTTATCTAAATACATTAAGAGAACTTTATATATATGTGATCATTTTTGGAATAAATCATTTATTTAATTTTATTCATATATTTATTTATTTAGTAGCCATAGAAAATTCTATTGAGATTTGAAAGTTGTTATTCAAACTATGAATCTTCGTAAAGGCATAACAATATTTGAATTTAATCGAGTTTATTTAAAAATGGACATCTTGTTTTAAGAATTATCTTTCTTTTATTTATAATTATTAGTATTTTTATTTTGTAATTAACTAGTTATTATAATATAATAGATGTGTACGAGGAGTTTAATATTTCTCTAAACTTTATTATGTGTGTGAATTATTCATTTCGTGTTAATTTATTATTTATTTAAAAGACTAATTATAATATTATTACCTTTATTTTTTATATTTAGTATAATGATATATAAACTAATGAACTTTAATAATTAAATATATTTTCTTAATTTATTAAAAAAATTATAATTAACAATTTAAGTTAGTTTTGGTGGTGGTTTGTATTCTAATTCCAATTAAATTTAAATTTTATTAAGGTTTTTAATTGTTTCTTTTATTTTGAGAAAGAAATCGTTTTTTGGTTCAAAAATTTTCAATAAAAATGTACTATAATCTTATTATTAAAATAAATAATTCTAAAATTAAAATATTTATTTTTAATAACAACAAAATTTATAATACATATTTTAAAAACTCGCCCGTTAAAATAGGCCCATGTGGTTTGTACTTTGCTTCTTGTTACGAAACCAATCAGTCATGACGTCTTAATAGTAACCAAGAAAATATCTAACCCCATTTTGCGAATATGAAATATGAAAAATCGATAAGGGCTGCTGCTGCATGAGTCTTCATCTTTAGGCAAGTAATTTTCATTTGAACCCATCTTAATTTTTGCTTATTTACGTGGCCAAATTACGTAATATATACGTAAGTGTGAGTATTTTGAAAATTTAATTTAATATAAATTTACAAATAATAAAAATTTATTGTATTTAATATCTAAAAATTTATAACTTTTACAAACTTAGAAGTCTATAACATAACTACTAAATGTATGGTAGAGTTCAAGAAAATGTACGGCGACAGTATAATATCTTCATCATAATTATCTCCTCATTCTTCTTTGTATTATTCTAGCCTCTTCTTTTATTTTATTTTTCTCTTTTTTTTTCTTGTTTCAATTTTAAATGAAATTTTTCTCTTTTTTTTCTTGTTTCAATTTTAAATGAAAAAAATTATATATATCTTTTAAGTTCCATTTCAATTTCAATTTTCATTTTCATGCTTGTATCCATTATCAATCACATTCCAAGAAATCACACGTTAACATGTCAAAAGAATAATCAAATACATAGTTGAAACTAAAAACTTTGATATTTAGTTTACTAATGATATTATCTATGAAATTAGTATATAAACAAATGCAAATTAGATAAAAAATCAAGATATAAGAAAAAGCACTTGAGGTGTAACAATCTTGTATTCTTACACAATAAAAAATAAAACTCATTATCTACTGTAAAGTCAAAATATATTGTCACCGGTACACTATTACAATGAAGAGCTTTTAAATCGACTATTAACCGACTTAAAAGGAAAAATCGAACCGAATTAAATCGATGTGACTTTAATTATTAAGTCAGTTCACTTGTAAAACTAACTTTAAATTTTAAGTCGGTTTACCAGTAGAACCGACTTTAAATTTAAAGTCGATCATACATGTCAATCGACTTTAAATTTTAAGTCAAGTCTTACATGTCAATCAACTTTAAATTTTAAGTCGATTCTAAGGTAGAATCGACTTAAAAATAGTATAACATAAACATATTTTGGTTATTTTCAATTAACCCCTCTACATGTTTTAAATAACATAATCATAGAAAAATAAGAATATGTTTAAAAGAGTTTTTAAGACTTTTTATTCATTTAAAAACTACATATTAATTAATTACTTAATAACTAAACTTATAACAAAAAAATAACTTATATACAATACATATATACAAATTTAACTTAATTACAATGTTAGTAAATATTATAAGTAAATACATATGTGCATGGTATATTACATATAAAATTACATATATCCATTATTATATGCAATTTTACAAGATAATCACGTAATAATAAGATACCTATGATATTCAATATTATCATATTCTTTTTCTAATCTTATAATTTGAAGCATATATTTCACTCATTCTTTTCGTAAATATCCAAAAATTTACTTATCATAGCTTGTTTTACTCTAATAAAAAAAATACATGTATTTAAATTCAAAATAATAATGTAATATCATGAATTCGCAAAAAATAACTTATATGTGTTAAAAGATCAGTATTTTAGTTATTTAACAAGTATACATGTAGCATTATCAATGTTCTCCTGGCCTTAAATGAAAAGGCTTAAAAAATTAAGATAGCTTGCATCCTACGTGAAATATTAACTCTGAAGTCTTTGACGCGAACAAATTTAAATTATAATTATGAAAAAAAGGAACACATCAAATAGCACCCAACAAGTATTATGATTTCAAAAACGTAAATAAACAAAACTCATTTCATAATTAGCATCATAAATTCATTAAAAATAATTTAATTCTTAAAAGAGTATATTAGTAACATTTTTAATTAACATGTTAATATTTGAGATTATCTCGCTTATAAATTTCATAACAAAGTAACCACACATAATAATGAGTGCTTAAAAAGTACTAAAATTATCATGATTTAATATACTTCAATTGATTAAATAGATTTATATTTATACGATTTTATCATATTTTTATATAAATTTTTCTTTTTGAAATCACGGGTATTTTTTAGTTATTTTTTTCAAAAATAAATTAAACACTTAAATAAAAACATTTGAGGCAATACATCACAAATATGTTAAGAAAAAGTCAAAAAAATTGAAAAATTTGACAAAATGGATCAAAACGGTCAAAAAAGTCAAAAATGCCGAGTCTCGAACAGACACGCCCGCACGCACCAACACCCTTCTATTGCAAATATTGCCTCCATACCCATGCCAGTCTATTCGAAGAGCATCCAAAACCCATTTTCAAGATATTTTCCCACTTTTTAGCATTTTTCTCACCTATAAAAATACCCTCTCTCCCATTGTAAAATCATCCCTCAAATAACATAATTTCTCAACTCTTCTCTCTTTAGAAAACTTTCTTAGTTTTTTTAGTTTTAAAGTTCTCTTTTTGAGAAGAACTAATTATGCTTTTGTAAATTTCTAGTTAAAGTGAAGTTCTATTTCAAAAGTTTTTATAAGAATTATTCTTCAAAAATGTATTAACAACATATTTTGAGTAATAGTTTTAAAACTTAAAAGTTAGTACTCAAATAATTAAGTTCTTAAGTTTAATAAAGACACCTTGAATAAAATTTAAAATGTCTAACCCTACAAAATGTGGCATTTAAATGGTTCATTTTTAATCTCTTAGGAAAAAAAATTAATTATCGACCCTACATATAAGTGTTAATTGATTTGTTTAATTAACAATAAATATATAACACCATTAAATGTGTTATTTATATAAAAAATAGATAATCAATAAATATTAATTTATATATTTAATAACCTAAATAATATGAGCAAATATAATTAACTTAATTATTATATCCATAAATACTTTACTCTTACGAATGATAAAAATTTGTATAATTTTTTATTGAATCCATATCTAAGTTTATTTTTTATGTTATTAGATTAG
The DNA here is from genome assembly GCA_033030585.1 of Hippophae rhamnoides. Lineage (NCBI taxonomy): Eukaryota > Viridiplantae > Streptophyta > Magnoliopsida > Rosales > Elaeagnaceae > Hippophae > Hippophae rhamnoides. Next base: position 74,524,206 of record CM065429.1, read on the forward strand.
AAAACACAAAAAATCAAAATATCATGATAGGATGTTTCAAAATTAATTTCGTTTTTAAAAGTTTGAATAATAAATTAAAAATCACATATATTCCTTCATTAGACCAACCTTTGGAGTATACTTGTCATTTTCTATAAAATGATTCGTGCACTTGCTAGAGTAATACAAATACAAAACCAAAGTATCTGCAAAATCGATATCAATATTGGTAACTTGATATCGATTTTGTCTCATCAAGTTTTTGGCACCGTTGCTAGAGACTTGATTTTGTTTTATCAAGTTTTTGGAGCCGTTATTGGGGAAGGAATAACATTTTTAAATTATTTATCAAAATTTTAAAAACTATTTGTACTGTAAATAATTATGATTTTATTTATTTATTTTGAGTTTAAAAAAATTAAAATTTAATTTATTTAATTATTTATTTTCCTAAAAAAATAAAATATATATATATATACAAAAAAATACTGTGTAATAACATGAAATGTAAATATCTAATGGAGTTATGTTTAGAAGACTTGGAAGCCTTTATGCCACTAGTCTTTTTTGAAAACGTTCCTCTATTTAGGAGGATGGTTTTTTAGGAGGCTTTGCCCTATCATTTTTTTCTTAAAAACACTCTTAGTTAATACTGATGATATTATTTAACTTTAAGATTAACTTAACTGTTGTAAATATTGTATGATATAACATATATAAAAAAAGGTTTGTGTTATATATTAGATAGAGTTTATTATATTATGTACAATTTAATTATGTATATTTATTTGTATAAAAATATGTTTGTATTATATATTAGATAGATTGTATTATAAATATTTATTATGTATAATTTAATCATGTATATTTATTTGTAAAAAAAATGTATTTGTATTATATGATAAATAGAATGTACTATAAATATGTATAGTTTAAATATGTATAATTATATGTATCAAAATTTGTACAAAAGTTATTTGTATTATATATATATTGTAAAATCTATATAATTATTTTATTTTTTTATTCGTTTCTTTATTTTACTAACTTTATTTTTATTTTACTTATTTTTTTTCTTTTATTATTTGTTTTTGTTTGTTTCTTTTATTTTTATTGTTTAGTATTCATTTTAATACTTAGTGTTAGTTTAGTTTTAAAATAAAAGTTTAAAACTATCTCCAAAATTTTAAAATTTTTAATCACAATTTGTGATAAAAGGAGATATTTGCTTTGTTATATCTAGGTACAAATCTGTTTTAATGCCTTAGTTATTTGACTTGCACCTAAAAATGTGTTATATAAAACCCATAATTATGTTCTTAGTTTTAAGTAAATAAAATTTTAAAAATCCATAAGGCATGACTTAAAAAGCAAATTTAAATAAATTTGTCCTACTTGTAGGTTTGATTGACTCAATGATACAAGGACATTGAGTTTCCTTAAAATGAAATCATCTCATTTCCATCTTGTTAAGACGTTAAACTAAGTACTGATGTGAGACAACCCATAATTTTAGGTAATTTTCTTTTATCTATGTAATTTATACTGTTTATTTTAGTTTAATTGCATTTGAATAATTTTAAAATTTTTAAAGCTAAAAATATTTGTTGAGATGATAGAAATTCACAACAATCTATTTGTGTGAACTTTAATGATGAACATGATGGATGCACATACTTTTCTCCATCATTACTTGCACATTTTAAGAAAATATGTAACTTTTCTTCTCTTTTCTATTTATATTTAATTTACAATTGTTATATCGAGAATAATGTAAGTTCTAAGTTGTAGGTGTTAAAAAGTTACCATACTTAATTTCAAAAATTTTAATAATTTTAAAAAAAATTATGTTCACATTTTCATTTTTATTGTGTTTGATTTTTTTTTGTGTTTTAGTAATTTTTAGAATTTTAGGATTAGTTTTAAAAAATTTCTCACAAAAAATTATCATTTATTTAAATCAAATTTAAGTAAATAGTTAGGATTTCTTTAAATGAAATGTGGTATTTATATATTAAAAAAAGAAAATCAATAAATATCAATTTATATCTTTAATAACCTAAATAATATGAACAAGCATAATTAACTTAATTATTATATCCTTAAACACTCTACTATTATAAATGATAAAAAATTGCATAATTGTTTATTGAATCTATACCTAGGTTTATTTTTTTATGTTATTAGATTAGGAAACACAAAAAATAAAAATATTGTAACAGGATGTATAGTATTTAATTTTTTTTAAAAAAATTTAAATAATAAATTAAAAACCACAAATATTTTTTCCTTAGTTCGACATTGATAATATACTTGAGAGTTTTACAAATATAAAATCAAAATATCTATAAAATCGGTATTACTAACCCAATTGATCATGTGATACTTAATATCATCAACACCATAAAATATCTCAATTTTACATTTAACATGGGCATCAAATCATATTTATTTTATTATTATTATTTTTACGGACAAATTTCAAGAAAATTTCAACTTTAGAAATATAATCCTCTTCAATTCTATACTTTGACATAAGGTTTTTCCACTTTCTATTAATTACATTAAACATGTTAAATATATACCCAATAAAATATAAATGTATTAATCAAAATTTATTATATATGAAGTTTATAATTAAATTATTAAAATATCAATCAAAACATTATATAAAAATAAATAAATAAAATTCAAATACTTAATAAATTCATTATAGCATTAATTAATAATATACAATATTATTTAATACATATAATAATAAGTTCAAAAAAATTAAAATTCAAAATAAATTAATATATATATATATATATATATATATATATAAAACATTAAATAAATAAATATATATATACATACATACATACATACACATAATACATGAAATTAGTTAAAATAAAAAAAATACATTGTCTTCTTCTTAGCTTTAATAAAAATAAATAACTTACATAAAACAAAAAATATACAAATAATCAATAACACATAATATATATAAAATAAAAATATATAATTTTACAAAAATTAAATAAAAATATAAAAATCAATAATAAGTATAAAATAATTCATAGAAATACTTATAAGAATAAAATAAGTGAGAAAATGAAGAAAAAAATATGTTTGTTAAGTGAGAAAATGAAAAAAAATGAGTAAGAAAATATTGAGTTTTATGCTAAAAAATGGTGGATCTAGATTAGAAAGTGGAGATGAACAAAACCCAATTAACGACACCAAAAATGGTTAGAGGTAATGCATAGACGTGAGAGAAAATAAAGAGATAGTAGCAAAAATTGTCGAAATGAGGGGGAGGAAGAAGAAAAGGGAAAAAAGACATGTAGTATTGATTGACGTGTACAATTGACACTACACATGGACTAGCATCAGTTGACGTGTATAACCAACGCTATGTGCCACATTTAGCATTGGTTGTATGTGTCAACCGATGCTAATTTTTTATTTTTTTATTTTTTTATTTTTTAATTTTAAGTTTATTTGAAGTCGATTTTTTACTTGAATCGACTGGAAATTTTAAGTCAGTTTTTTCGTAAAGCCAACTTGAAATCCCAACTTAAATACTCTTTATCGTAGTATTTATAGCTCCTACACACAACTTTTGTGGATGAAGAACATGCTTAAGGAATATAGCTTTGATTAAGGTACTTTTCCTCTTTTCCGTGATAACACTAGTGTTATATGTATCTTTAATAATCTTGTTCTGTATTCTTGAACAAAACATATATATATTAGACATCATTTTATTAGGGAACTAGTAGAAGACGAAATATTATCACTTGAGTTTGTGTCTTTTGAAAGGCAATTAGCAAATTGTTTTTCACTAAGGCACTTAATATCCAAATATTTGAATCTCTTATAAGTGCCTCGGAATCTATACTATTGATTAAATTTTCTTTATTAATTTTTACTTTTTGCTTTTTGTTTTGATTCTTTGTTCGTTTGTTTCTCATAAAAAATAATAAATAAAAGAAAAAAAGCATACATACTTTAACATTGACATGAACATTACATAGTACTTTCATATTTATTGACTATGCATTGTGACTTATTTTTTACATTAGATGATTGGTGTTAACATGAACATACTCACACACTTATTGGACACATATGTATATTATGCTTGAATTTTATTATTAATATTGTGAGATTTTAGGACTTGAGATAATCTTGACTACTAAGCTATGGTTGAGCTTTATTTTTCACTTAAAAAATGTTGTTATAGACAAACAACTAGTTTTGATATGACTACCTACTGTGATGTGTGAAGCTTCTACAATGAACAGAAAGTTTTACCTCACAACTAGTATCAAAGTCATCATGCTATGTCTTTTGGTTTATGCATAATTCCTTTGTAAAAAAAAATTAAAGAAAAATGAAAAATACAAAAGTAATTGCATGCACAAAAAGAAATAGTCACAAATGATTATGCAAAAAGAAAGTAAATTTTATTATGTGCAAGTATGAATTCAACTATAATTTTTCATAATAGAGGATACTTGACATACTATTATTGTTCTAACACCTCTCTTACTTTTGGTGATTCTCGATATGTCAATATATGTGTTAGTATGCTTGTGTGTCTTATCTATATATATTTACGTTGTCATTGGATACTCACACTTTACACAAAATTGATTTCATTATTTGAGTATTCTATTCTAATCATGTTTAAATAAATCTATTACATCAAAAACAAAAAACAAAAAATAATTATCAGATTCTATAATTTTTTGTTTTATTCTACTTTATTTTGGGGATTTGTAGAACTTATAGAGAATTCATTCATTGCATACATCTGATGATTGCTCGTACAAATTATCTATGTTTAAAAGTTTTGTTATTTATTAATATAACAAAAAAAAGAGAAATTATTTAGCATTAATTGAAAACCTACAAAAAAAGGGAGGGTTAATTTTAGGGGAGAGTTAATTTGATTTTTTTTATTGGGACAATTAACGTAATGGAAATTTGCTTGTGAGAATTAACTTAAGGGGAGTAATTGTTAGAATTTTCTATTTGTTATTTAATCACTGATTATATACACTAAACTAATAAATAATGAGTCATTCGAAATAAGTTGCGTGATTATTTGTGTTTTTTGTCTTTCAATGTACACATGAGCTATCAAGATTTAAGTAAAGATAATTTCATCAGATCATGGGATAGTTCCACTATATGGAATGTATTTGTCCAACAAGCATTATGTAGTGAAATAGGGATTTTGTCACACAAATATGACAAAGGGAAAGATTGCAAGGTTTTATAAGTGTTGTCGATATTCGTGAACAAAACATCTAAATGTAATTTAGTTTTTAGATGAGTCTTTCAAGAATAATATTCAACCTGAAGAAACTATCAAGCTCAAAATGAACACATCTCAGATATATCTCTATTTTTATGTACATTAGATTTTATATTAGACATATAGAAATATTTTGCATATAAGCTACTCGATCGATTGAGTAATGTTTGAATCAATCAAGGAATTAGATCATTCAAGAATCGATCTACCTTGATTAAATTTCATTTCATAACTAATTTTTAAACGAGATAGATCGATTAAAGTTTTGGGCTCGATCAATCGAGGACTGGATCAATCGAGAGTCAATAAGGATTTTATTTTTTAAGACCCTAAATCTATTGAGATTTGGCTAGATTAATCGATTGTCTTGTAATCGTTGCTTGGATTAATCAAAAAAGGTTTTGATCGATCAACCTTTTTGGTTCAATCAATCGAGATTAACTTAAATCAATTGAGTAACTAGGGTTTCAACTTTAACTTAATTTTTACTCGAGATAAATTATTTTATTACTATATCATCCTTACTTTTTAAAGCTCTTTTAAATTATTTTATGGACATAATAGTAATAGAATGTTGACCTAGGGTTTCAACAAATTGTATTTAAACAAGCCTAAGCATATAGTTCTTTTAACCATAATTGAATCAACTTTTATAACTTATCCACTCTCTCTGTAAATATGTTCTATAAGAACTATTGTGCTAGCCTTTTTTTTCATTAGTTAATCTATCAAATATTTTGTGATTGAGTTTGATTGATTAACAAGTCTACAATAAGTATGTTATTGTGCTTAATCGTTTGTTCTAGTGTTGTTAGTGATTTTGGTTTATATGTTATTCTATTAAATCATCCAATTAAGATTATTCATTGTTTAATTCATTCTAGAACACATTACACTTGTGTTTTTGTGCTAATATTTCAAATGCTACCTGAACGGGTTCGATAACTTCAGTAACATCTTGCTTGGGGAGATTGTGAAAAAAATGCAGAGGCTTATATGTAGGTTACTTGGGGGTATTACCTTGGAGTAGTTTATTTCCTAGCCTTTTAACATACTTTCATAGTGGATAATTAGGTAGCCCGATGGATCGGTGATTTTTCTCTCAGAATATTATTACAATCTATGTTATTTCTACCTATAAATATCATATGTCAATTTATCTTTTCATATTATTTTATTTATACACGATTGTGTATCTGATTATCAGTAAAATTTTAATTTAACATATTTCGACTAATTATTTGTTCACCTCATCTAACTAATTAGATCCGCATCTAAAAAACTTTCAATATTTTACACCTTATTTTATTTATTCATTTCAATACTTTTACTCTCTATGAAAAAGTTAGAAAATTGATATATTGACTCCTACATTAAAAACAAAATTGTGTGTAGGAAAAAAATGACATAAATTGAGTAAAATGGACAATAAATGGTCACAATAACAAGGACAAATCTTAAGCTTCTTACATATCTAAATAAATGGGCACAACAAAAGCATAAAAATATCAAAAATAATAAAAGTAAATAAGACACAAAAAAATTAATATAATTCAATAAGTTAACTTAATTTACACTCAATTTCTATATAAATCTATTATTATCAATCTTGAATACAAGTGTTAACTCAATATTTAATACACTCTATATTTGAAGAATAATATTAGAAAAAATATTCAAATTTCAAGCCACATTATTCTCCAAAATATCACATACATAGATCCAAAAAACAAATAACCTTCAAATACCTATAAAAATATCCATATTATTCTTTGTGTTTTTATTGCCTTAAAAACTCACGATATAATTTCATCTTAATACACGTTTTTTTTTATTTTGCTCTCCCTGAGCGCTTCACTTAATATAACTAAATAAACTTCTCTTTATACATACATACATACATACATATTTATATATGCAATATGCACTATGATGAATGTACATCACAATCATATAATTGTTTATCTTTTATCATCATATATATGTTTTTTTTGGAATCAATATTTATTCATTTATCGTCTATGTTATTAGCTTTCATTTTCATTTTTTTATGGTATGATCCTTGTGTGATACTTTTGCTATCGATAACTAATATGTCATGATTTTCAAAACTTGTTTCAACTATTGGATCCTTAGTAGTATCGTAATTAGGGAAGATGTAAGTGTAGACCAACCAAGTTACCACATACACATCAGTGATCTCATGTGGTCACATAGAGAACCTCTTTACGTACAATCATTCATTAATTTAACATTGATGGGTATGTCAATCCCTTACATCCCGTGCACACTCAACCCTTAATACATAAGCACACACAAACTTTAAATATTTTATTCTATACACTCATGATAATTTATCTTTATTCTATTATATGTATCTTATTTTATGTTCTTAAGATGTGTTTAACTTTTCAATGCTCATGCATGGCATGTATATATGTATGATAATACCACAAAATAATTTTATAAATTTATCTAATCACATAACACACACAAACTTTAAATATTTTTATTCTATACACTTGGGATAATTTATCTTTATTCTATTATATGTATCTTATTTTATGTTCTTAAGATGTGTTTAACTTTTCAATGCTCATGCATGGCATGTATATATGTATGATAACACCACAAAATAATTTTATAAATTTATCTAATCACATAGCATATTCATAACTTATATGAAATGCAACAAAATTAGAATTTATTAAGATTTTGTAGCTAAAAAAGAATACAGATAAAGTACTTAACTCCGAACAAATTATCTAGAACTTTGCAAAAGCGTACGGGCACCTAAAGATGATACTTTGAAAAAAAAAGAGTGAAGCTTTGAAATTGAGTAAAGAAAATTGTTCATTTGTGCCCCTCTTATAAAAAATTTATGCTTCTCGCTCCCCCTCGTCCCCCTTTGTCAAGGCCACCCATACATTAGGTATGAACCCCTAACGAGCATTATTCGATTTAAAAAAATCTATTCAATATGATATTTAATCAAAGTAAGACGATAATATACTTTAAAAAGTAGACGGATTTAAGGATCTTACAAGGACCAACAGTATTTATACATCTATAACTCCTCAAAATTTTCAACATATTAGAATTTTCTTATTTTGTCATTAGTGTTAGTTTTTTTCTTTATTTTATATAAACTAATACTTAATGACTTTGATTTATTTCAACAAATATTTAACTAAAATAAAAAATATAAAGTATTAAGTATTAAAATAATTAATATACAATACATATATTCAAAATAAAATAATTTTTGTTACATAAAGGGTCAATAAGCTTTGCATCATTATTTTAGTTACCTATTTCTTTTAAAAATAATAATTATGTACCATATTCAAGTATCTTATTTATAATGTGTTATTCTAAATATGATCAATTGTATCTAAACATATAAACAATTACATATTTTAATTATTTTTTATCACATATTTTATCGTTGTTAATTGATAATTGGTGTATAAAAATTTTATAAGGCAAAATAATTAATGGATATATAAATTATTATATTTAGAAATAAAAAATATTTGCCAATTATTATGTAATTTAATGTTATGAAATTGTATGGATAAAATGTTAAAAGATATTAAAAAATAAAATAAAAATAGTAAAAGAAGAAAAGAAATAAAAAAAGATAAAAGAAGTTGCAAAAATTCGCCAAATTAATTAAAAGAAATTAGAAGTTGAAATTCTTTTTCAAAACAAAATAATAACAGGTTATAATTTGGTGTCATCAAGACACTTTTAAAACCATTGTTTCGCATGTGAGTTTTATTCAAAACCTTTTTAATAAATTTATTAATATATGTTTGAGACATTTATTAATAAAATATATTATTTACTATAAAAATATTTTAATTTAAGGTGTTTAGTTTAAATATTTTATAAAATTGAAAATAAAAAATAAAGATAATATATCATTACATTATATTATAAATATATATACTTTTAATTATAATTTAGATATAATATAATATAAATAAATCGATAGATATATGTATAAATAAATAAATAAAACGAGAAAACAGCACAACCGTTAGTGTTCCACCTCTGCGAAAGCCCTGACAATAAACAACTGGGCCATTTGGCCCATGACGTCTGTGGAAGGACCACATACAAGACAATACGTTTTAAAGTTGGTTTTGTCGACACCCAAAAGTCAAAAGTCTAGTTTCATCTTCTCCGCTAGTGTTTTTTTTTTTTTTTGGTACAATAATCTTCTCTGCTAGTTAACTTCAAAAATAAATTAACTTTTCATAAACTTTAACTCATCAATTTAAATCTTATTTCTATATTAGAATGTTAGTTTCTCAATTATAATAATAAATATTGGTTTCAAATGTTTCATAGAATCAAAATATTTTATTGAATATAAAACTAGACGATCTCATTCTTTTATATGAAAAATTATTTGTTCTTTCATAGAGTAATTAAAAAATCATGCATTTATAAATATTAAAAATGTTAAATGTAATGTTATGCATGAATTGTTGAATAAAATTTAGAATACACAATTATAAATTTATTAATATTAGATCCAAACAAGTAAACAAACTACTTGTATTATACTCACTATAACACCTTTCAAAGGCAACTACAAATTGAATAAAAATACAAACACTCAAAGAGAAAGCTCTCAACTCACACTCAAACTATGAATACAAAGACTTATTTGTTTTTGATTGAATGATTAAACCAAATGCAAGGTAGGCTATTTATAGTACTCATTATGCAATCTACATCACACAAATATAAAACTAAGAAATAATCCTAACAACACAAATCTTATCTACACACTTCTCTTTTCTACAACCTTCAACCACTTTATTTATTTCTACAACCTTCAACCACTTTATTTATTTCTACAACCTTCAACCACTTCATTTATTTCTCTACATCCTTCAACCACATCATTTATTTCTCTACCTCTTCAACCACTTTATTTATTTCTCTACATCTTTAATTATTATGTTGGTGTTGATTTTCAACACCAACTCTCACTATTTTTACTGTGTCAAGCTGACGGTGAAACATTTCGAACTTGCCAACGCTTAAGCTTTTTGTGAACAAGTCCACAACTTGATCATCTATCTTGATTTGCCTCATTTCAATTTCTTCTTGCAGAACTTTTCTTTGATAAAGTGATAATGTACTTTAACATGCTTAGTTCTTGCATGAAAGACCAGATTCTTTGCCAAACGAATTGTCGATTGATTATCACAATACAACAATACTGCATAATCTATTGGTTTATGTAGATTATTCATTAGCTGTATCAACCATGTACACTCTTGTTGCCATTGCATTGCTTTCGATACTCACCAGGTGGTTGATAATGATACCATTGGTTGTCTCTTGCTACACCAAGAAATTGTTCCAGAACCCACTTAAACACATACCCAATTGTTGATCTCCTGGTATCATGATCTTCTGCGCATAGTCTCCAGATCGCGATAAGAACCAACTAACTTGTTGTCTCCACCTTTCTTGTACAAAAGACCATAGTCAATTGTACTCTTCACATATCTCAATATTTGTCGAACTGCTTCCAAATGTGGCTTCTTTGGATTTTGCATGTACCGACTCATTACACTAACTGCATAAGAAATGTCAGGCCAAGTTAAGGTTAAGTAGATCAAACTATCTACCAATTTTCGATACATTGTTGCATCTTCCAAATCTTTTCCTTCATGTACACACATATTGGCATTTGGCTCCATCGACGTCGAAATTGGTTTGCATTCAAGCATTCTGAACCGCTTTATCAAATCTTTAGAATATTTTTGTTGACAAAGAAATATTCCTTCTTATGTGCGATCAACCTCTAAACCAAGGAAGTGCTTGAGCTGGCCAAGTTCTTTCATCTGGAAACGGACTGACAAATTCTCCTTTGTCTAAAGAATTTCTGCCTCATTATCACCAGTTATGATTAAGTCATCCACATACACTAGCACAATAGCTAGCTTCCTTCATTAGCTTTAGCAAACAAGCTGGAATCTGTAGGTGTTACTGAATAACCACTTTGTGTTAAAAATTTAGCAATCTTATCATACCATGCCCTGGGTGCTTGTTTCAATCCGTAGAGTACTTTCCGCAGCTTACACACATATTCAGGATGATCTTGGCTCTGAAAACCCATTGGTTGGATCATGTAGATCTCCCGATCTAGCTCTCCATGAAAAAAAGCATTCTTCACACCCATCTGCCATAACTTCCAATCTTTGTTTGCTGTAAGTGCAAGTAGGACTCGAACAGTTGTAAGTTTCGCCACTGGACTAAACGTTTCATCATAGTCTAGTCCATATTGTTGAGAGAAACCACGAGCTACCAATCGTGCCTTATACCTCTCGATTGACCCATCTGGACAGCATTTTATCTTGTAGACCCACTTGCAGGATATGGGTTTCACATCTCTTGGCTTTGGTACGAGATCCCAAGTCTGATTTTGCTTAAGTGCATCGATCTCTAATTTCATAACTATCATCCATTGAGAATTTTGTGATGCTTCTTCGAACGTCTCAGGCTCTATTGCTTCTTCAATTATGGCTGCATTGGCATATTTAGGATTTGGCCTTCGTGTTCTTGTTGACCTATGGAGTTGAGATTGTGGAGTTGATTATTCCATTTCACTAGGCCCACCTTTTTCATTTAGTTGTTGATATATGCCAGTTTGCCAAGGATTTTGAGTTACTCTTTGTTCGACACCATCATCGTCTGGATCTCTATATTCATCTAAACTTGGTTGGAATTGAATAGTATGCTCCTCCATCTTTTGTTGCAACTTATCTCCAAATTGTCTCGAGTCTGGCAGTGCTTCCTTCTCTGATGACCACCAAGAAGATGCTTCATCGAATACCATATCTCGTGAAGTGTAGCATCTTCCACTCATTGGATCACAAAATTTCCACCCTTTTCTATGGCTGTCGTATCCCACAAAGATACATCTAACAGCTTTCTTGTCAAATTTTCTCCGTAAATGATCAGGAACAAATACATAACATACACAGCCAAATACTCGAAAGTAGCTAACTGTAGGTTTCATATTCCATAGTTTCTCAAAGGGTGAAACAAATTCTAACCTTAGTTGAGGAAGTCTGTTGATCACAAAGGCTGCAGTCCTCATCGATTCAGCCCAAAATCTCCCAAGTACATTCTTTTCATGTAGCATACTCCGACAAATTTCTACAAGATGTTGGTTCTTTCTCTCTGCTACACCATTTTGTTGTGGCGTGTTGGCACAAGTGTATTGATGACGTATTCGACATTCCCTTAGGTATTGAGAGAACTCGCTTGAGCTATATTCTCCGCCGTTGTCTGTGCACAAGTAATAGATCTTCTTTCCAACTTCTCCTTCAGTTGACTCTCTAAACTCTTTAAACTTTGAGAATACGTCAGATTTTTCTTTCATAAAGAAAACCCACACATATCTTGAGAAGTCATCGATGAATGTCACCATGTATCGCATACCGCCAATTGATGGTTGCTTAACAAGACCGAATACATCAGAGTGAACTAATTCCAATGGTTCTTTTGCTTTAAACTTCGATTCCTCATATGGTAATTGGTGAGCTTTACCATATTGGCATCCTGCACAGACTGTGTCTGTTCGCACGTCTAGTTGAGGAAGCCCTTTAAGCATTGACATCACCATCACACTTAGCTTGGAATAGCTAACATGACCTAACCGCATATGCCATAGATTTTTTGTCTCGTTTCTTCTTGTCTTGTCTACATATGCAGATTCTGCTGACACTACGTAGACTGATTCCAATCGTTGCCCCTCCAATGTTGGTGTTTCTGAGATTTTGAGATCACGATACACCTTCACGTCTCGGGGACCGAACAAGACATAGTGGCCTGATGATGTTAATTGAGCCACAAATAGCAAATTTTTCTTCATTCTTGGGACATGATAAACATCTTGAAGTGGTACTTGGTTAGCACTATATCGAGGTGTAACTATCGTCTTACCGATGTGGGCTATCGGTAACCTTGAGTTGTCAGCTGTCACCACTACACGACCTCCCTTGTACTCAGACATGCTTTCCAACTTCTGTTTATCACCGTTCATATGATTTGAGCAGCCCGAATCTACGATCCAATCATTCTTATAGTCAATTTGTTTTGATGTTGTCACCGTAAGAGCTAATTCTTCTTCCTCTGTAGTGAATAATGCTTCGGCATCCCAACCATCTTCACTATGCTCCTTAGAACTGGAAGTAGTTGTATTGCTTTCAACAAGCTTTTTCTTACTCCAACAATATTTTTCCATGTGACCCATCTTCCCGCAGTTGTAACATTCACCGTCAAATTTTTTATTGTTATTACGGTTCTTCCAAGCTCCCCCCGGACGAAAGCCTCCCTTTCCTTGAGGAATTTTTCCTTTGTCGCCATCATTTTTATATCCATTTCCATTGTACCGCTTGAAAATGCCTTTGCTTTTGCTAGTGTAGAGCGCTTCTTCTTTACCCTTCAGCGAGACTCTTCCCATTTGCTTAGCCATAGCTTCTTGACCGGTCAATAAATTCTCAAACTCAACAAGAGATGGTTGTGTCGGCCATCCTTGTATAGCGGTAACAAACCCTCGATATTCGGGTCTCAAACCATGAATAATTATTCTCTTTATCCTCATTTCCCCAATAGGAGCTTTTGGATCTAACTCTAAAATTTCGCGGCATAATGACTTTACCTTGTGAAAGTATTGAGAAATCGTCATATCGTGTTGCGCCATCGATAGTAACTCGTTCTCCAGAAGTTGCAATCTTGTATCATTCTTCTTTGAAAAGAGCGTAACAAGAGTGTCCCATGCTTCCTTTGGTGTTTTTGTATCCCGAATATGCTCCAACATTTCTTCTTCAATTGTGGTCTTCAAAGCAAACATCGCTTTGCCTGCTTTAATTTTCCACTTCCACAAGATGCCATTTGCATCTTCCACTGTTGGTTGTGTAACTTCATCACCACTAACAACCTCCCACAAGTCTTGACCTTGTAGGTAAGACTCCATACATGTTACCCATGTGTTATAGTTTTTGTTGTTGAGCTTCTTGATTACTCCAACTACTTGAAGATCACCCATCGTGTCGGCAAGACTTTGACTATACCGAACAAGCTTGACTAATAAACTTGCAGAGTACCAAACTCCCCACGACTCAAGATAAATCCACTAAGAATGATCCCTAACCGTCACGCTTTGATACCAATTGTTGAATAAAATTTAGAATACACAACTCTAAATTTATTAATATTAGATCTAAACAAGTAAACAGACTACTTGTATTATACTCACTATAACATCTTTCAAATGCAACTACAAATTGAAGAGAAATACAAACACTCAAAGAGAAAGCTCTTAACTCACATTCAAACTATGAATACAAAGACTTATTTGTTTTTGATGGAATGATTAAACCAAATGCAAGGTAGGCTATTTATAGTCCTCACCATGCAATTTACACCATGCAATTTACACCATGCAATTTACACCACACAAATATAAAACTAAGAAATAATACTAACCACACAAATCTTATCTACACACTTCTCTTTTCTACAACCTTCAACCACTTCATTTATTTCTACAACATTCAACCACTTCATTTATTTCTCTACATCCTTCAACCACATCATTTATTTCTCTACCTCTTCAACTACTTCATTTATTTCTCTACATCTTTAATTATTATGTTGGTGTTGATTTTCAATATGAATTTCTTCAAATATCATTATACTTTAATTTATATTTATCTAAATCAATTTTATCATTAACTATTAAGTATCATGAACTATTCAATATTTACATCAAAAATTTTAGTTAATTAATCATATTTGGTGTGCTTATATGTATTCTTTTTTTTCTAAAATTTCTCCCTAGTAGAAAACAAAAAGAATTTCTCGTTATGGATACTTAATTCCAAGATAATTTTAATACTATATAGAAATAATTTTAAAAAGAAACGTTATTGTATATTTTCTTCTTAAAAATTAATTTGTATTTAAAAACTCACGATAGAATTAAAGTTTTTCTTTAGATACTTTATTTTAATGGTATTCATATTAGATGTAATATTATTTTAAGAATTTTTTTTTTATCTAATGTGATATGTACTTATGTCACAAACTTCATGTAATCTTTTTTTGTTAATGTTAGCTTACCCATTTCATTTAGGCTTATTGGACTTCTAATTTTAAGTTAAAAAATCAATATTTTTTTCTTTTTCGATTATCTTTGGAAGGAAACCTTTAAATCTAAAAATATTTTTGTTTATAATGGTTTAACTTATACTGAATTTATTCATATTATCTTTATTTCACTTAAAAATATTTGAAAGTGTAGAAATGATCTTATTTTCAGTCCCAAATCTCCTAACCTTATCTTTTGCTATTAACTTTAAATTTAATATTTTCTATCTTTAAAAGCATTCTTAAATCTAATTTAAAAAGTATCTATCTTTTTGGACTTTTGATCAGAAATTTTTATCCATCTCTACCACCACTTATTTTTTATTTTAGGAAGTCACCTGGAGGAGATATTAAAATAAATTTTGATGTTGTTATTTTTGAGAATAATCTTATTGTTAATGTGATTATAAGAGATTTTAATAAATAAATCTTTAGTTGTTAGAGTAATTTTTTTTTATTAATTGTACAAAAATAGTTGAATTGATTACTTTATTTTTCCCTATTTAGATGACTTTACGTAAAAGGTTTAAAACTATTTATTTGGGAAATAACAACAATTATATGTTAGATTATTTTCAAATTTTTTGGAAGACACGTATTTTTATAAATCAAACTAAACAATTATTGAAATCCTTAGTATGCTTAATGCTTCTTGGATTCCTAAAATATATTAATGCTACTACTCAATTTTTAGCTAAATATGGTTTTGATAGCTTTGTTAAGAGTTTTATTTGAATTCATGTTTTACCCATAGTTTCTGTTATAATTTGTATTGAATCTAAATATTAATAATATTTTCTTTTTAAGATGAAAGTTAAGAAAAAAATTAGATTTTGAAAATTGAAAAAACATTATCAAGAATTTAGAGGTAATTTTTTGTATAATTATGAATGTATTTATTGAAAATAAATAAAAAATCTAAATGTGTTTTTACGGTGAAAAAGTATATGAAATTATTCATAATTTAATATAATTAAAAATTAATTATGTTATGTATCAGAATTTAATTAATTGTTTAATTAATTTAAATTGTTTCGATAAAAATAATATTATTATTTTGAATAATAATGTAACATTTTGGAAGAAATTATTATAAACTTAATCTTTACAAATTATAATTAGTTTTTGGATTAAATGTAAAAGCTTAGATAATACAAATTTAAGCACGCCTAATATTCATTGCTAAATGCTAGTGGTCACCTATTAGGCTATTCCACAAGTTAAAATCATGTAGCTCCATTTCACTGAAAGAAATTAAAGGCCCACACTTCATTAAAGAAATATATTTAAAGCTTTCACTTGATATTTTGCCACATATTCATAGCTAAAATGATGTTCAAACCAGTCACCGAAAGGATTTTTCTTTGTTTCTTCAAAAAAATAAAATATATATATATATATATATATATATACTGGGCTCAACTGAACTTGACAAATGTGGGCCCGTTATAAGCCCATCTAAATCGGAACACTAGCGATCTATTTGATACATGTCGGCAAACTGCCTAGGCAACACGATGTAGCAATGGACAACTATTGGCCGTCTGATTATAAAAATAACATCCATGTGTTTTTGGTGATGTTGACACGAATCTCTGAAATTGTGAACCTTTACAGCATTGACCCACATTCGAAAAATCTTTGAAACGAAGGGCTGAGAAGACTTTTGCGGTTTTTGGGTTTGCCGCCTGTTTTTTCAATTAAAATATTGCGGCTTGGTGGAGGCCGAAGGGATCAATTCGTCAATGATCAAGGTACGTCATGTCTGCAATCATGAAAGTATTTGTCACTTTAAAATCGATCATAGTATTAAAAGTAGTAATTACGTGTATATATATATATATATTTTTAATAAAAATAATATGTTATTTATTATTTTTTAAAAAATATATTTACTTTAATTTTATATCTTATTAAATTTTCATCCTACGTACACATTTGAGGAAAAAAATAACTTGGTACTCTTTTTGGTTTTAAATTTGTACAATGTAGAACCAATTTTATTAAAGTAGATATAAGTGACATTAATGTTAAACCAAGCATATAAATGATTCATTTGGCACACAAAAATTCTTGTATAAAGGAAAAAATTTTAGAGAGATAATTATTTTGATTTTTTTTAAAATATTTATATATTAGTCACAACATGATTAAATGACATTATCGATTTGATCTAATAAGTTGTTAAAATGATATTATGATAGTTATTATATGAATTGAATATGATATGAGATGATAAATTAAATTAATATATTAAATTAATTTTTATTTATTTATTTTATTCATTAACGTAAACGAAAGACAATTTTTTTTTCTATACTTAAAGAGTATTTAGAGACGAGAACTAAGTAAAATTAAAAATAAGAGTAAGAAGATACTACAATCTATAAATCTCAAATCATTATTAGTTTATATCAAAAAATGAGTGTCTTTTTTTTATTTCTTAAATCCTAACAAGAATGCTCACCATCGAAGCAAATCTGATGAGTTGCTAAAAATAATACAAAGCTCACACAAACTTTTTTAACTCGATAATAAATATATAACATTTTAAATGAAAGGACACGAAGATAATGTGATCTTAGATGACAGTGAAGCTCAATCCAAATATTACATGAATCAAACATAATACAAAATGATAACTCAAACTAATATTTTTTTACAAGTGATTCCACTGGCTATATTTAATAATCAAATTATTGAATATATAATAATTTAAAATATAAAATTATTGATGTCAAAAAAATTGTACAATAAGGATTTATTCAGAATTTCTTTGTGTCAAAAGGCACTTTCAAATTGGTTAAACATTTTTTTTTACTGTGTTTGATAATTTTTATGGTAAATGATTTAAAAAATACTGGTACTTATAAAAGAGGCATATAATTAGGGACGGATTTACGTATAAGTGAAAGAGATACGTGTTTTCTCAATATTTTGATAAAAAAAATTTCTTTTGATGTATTTATAAACCTACTTTTATATTTTTGTAAAAATATACGACAATATCATTTTTTAAGTTGATTATTTAAATATTATTTTTCTTTTTATTTTATTATACTACGTATTCATTTACATCGTTCATTTACTTTTTATATTTATTGTATTATTATACGATTTTTACTGACTAGATTCTAGTAGAATAATAAATATTTAATCTCTTCTCATAAATTTTAGAAAAATTATATCAAATAATACTTAAAATTTATATATAATAACAAAAATATATTATATCCCATCCAATATTAAACGTAGAGTCTAATATTTAATAGATTCAATTGACCAGAGTTTAATTTGAATCGAACGATGTTCAATTTAAAATTATAGATCAAATTTTTATATTTTATACAACAACAACTCATATTTTTAATCAATTTTGTTAATATATTTGTTAAGTAATAAAAATAAGGCATAAAAAACTTCAAAATAAGAAGGAGGAATTAACCTCAAAATTTGAAAGGTCCGTCGAACCAAGTTGCAGAAAGAGATAATATGAAAAGGTCCCTAGATATGTGGAGGGAGGAGGGTCTTATTAATTAATTTATAGAAAGATAATAATTAATAATAGTGGCCGGTGATGTTTTCACTTTTAAGCAGTACGCCTACGTACGTATATATACGTACGTAGCGGTTATAAATTGTCGGCCAAGAAACAAAAATACACCGCCAGAGATAATTATTGGGGATATATTGATAAGTGGAACCCATGCATGCATATGTGATGTGAGGGCAGTTGTTGTAATTTAGCTAGCTAGCTATTAACAATAATTCTACACTATTAACTCCCAAGTTATTCAGCTGCAAGGCACTGTTTTAGACTCCAGTTCTTCGGCTTCTGCTACACGTACAGGTACAGCTTCTATAACTAATTTTTACCCTAGCAATAGTCCAAAAAAGCCGAAATAATAATTAAGGTCAAAATCATCCAATAACTCTTACGCAGGTGAATAAGGTAAATTAGTCTCATTTTTTTTTTTAAAAAAAAGTTAATGTTGTAATTTTTAAATAGGATTAATTTAGTTTAATTTAAAAAAAAAATTATAGTTTTTTTTTTCAAGGTAAAAATAGAGAAAAACCCAAAAATATATATTTTTCTCCTTAAATTTGTTTACAAATTAAAATAATTTATCTATCATTTGTGTACGTTGAGTTTCTATATTTTTCTTTATTAAAAATATTATGTTTTTTTATTTGTTATAATTTATAAATTTAAAAAAATATAGAGATAAAAATAAAATTTATAATGTTTATATTATAAAAAAAATATATCAATTATTAATATTAATTTTATACATTTAATATTTCATCACAAGTGTGGAAACATAATACATATCAAATAATTACAATTTAATAATTATATTTAATATATCTTTATAAGCTAGAGCTATAATCAAGAAAAGCTATAAAATGAGTCATTTCCATTTGTTCCACGTATGTAATTACTTTGTAACGGATGCTCTTTTTATTTAGTTTTAATAAATTTAGTTCTCTTATCGAAATAAACTTAAAAATTAAACATCGTATATTAAAATTAACAATGTTTTAGTATCATGCGTATTAAATTAACACAAGTTAAATATTTTAACTTTTTTTTTAATTTATTTGAGAATTAAAAGGTTAAAATATTTTATTTGTGTTAATTTATGTGTGATCAATTTTATTTATGATGTTTAATTTTAATACAAAAAATTGTTTAAATTAAAAATAAAAAGATTAAATAATCAAAAAAATATTAAGGATATTAAAGTTTTACGTTAGAAAAATATAAAAAAAATTTACTTAAAAAATTATTAAATATTTCGTATAAAGCGAATATATCATGGTTTATTTTAAAAGTAAAGTTCTACTTACATTACACAAAATCTTCAAACAAAATACATATATATTTAAAGCATATATCTTTAATAATTTTATATATTAAGTATGGATTTGAAGATTTTATGAAATGATTGATATTTTAGTAGTATTTATATTATTACTTTAAAACCTATTTTCGCATATATTATTGAAATTGTGTCATTGTAGTATCAAGTTTACTTATTGGTACATTGTCAAAAAAAAAAAAATTATAATAATTCAAAGTTTTAGTCAAATAAGAAGAGAAGATTTTTGCATTTAAGTTATTTCCTTTGAAAAATAGTTAGGAGAACTAACTATTTGTAGTTATTAACAGCAGAAACAATTGTTTAGAAGAAAAATTAAAACTTTCAAAGTACATAACGATATTTTGTAAAACCATGTTACCCTCTTCGATTTATTTTTCTTGTTAATAATTTAGAAATTATCACCCAATTTTTTTTTTTAAGAATATTTCCTGTGAACAATTAAAAAAAATTATCTTAAGTATATATAAATAGTATAATTATTTAAAAAATATTATAAATTATAAATTAATATGTAATACAATGATATATATTCATTATTGGTGTCGGGAGTACAAAGGTTTAGACCTATCAATATATATGTATGTATGAATTTATAACTTTATTTTTAATAATTTAAAAAAAAAAATCATCACCCATCTTTTCTAACGAAATAATCTTAAATACCAATAAATTTTAATAATATTGATAAAAATAGATAGTAAAATAATAATATGAATATAAGTAGATAGAAATGCACATTTTGAAGAGAGAGCCAAAGACAGATGCAGCCCATCGAACTACTTCTATCATTTTTGGATGGGCCTGACAACGATACCGTTCACAGTTCATCTTTGGATAACTAAATTTAATGGGCCTTTTCTTTCTTTCTTCGGCAAGAGGATAAGATGTAGTTTTTGGTAAGGGCTATAATATAAAGCTATGAGAGTGCTGCTACATATAAATTAAATAGTTTTTTTTTTTCGTCAAAGTTAAGTTTTACACACGTGTATTTGATGGATTAAATTATACAATTATTTTATATTGTTATATTATTTTTATATGTTAGTTGATATATAAAAAATTTTATTTAATTTTTTAATGATATATATTTATAATAATAAAAAAAATAACAAGATTTATAAGATTTACAAGATATATATTAATGGGTTCAAAATCATTTTTTTAAGTTCTCACACGTGACATATATCATTGTATTATAAAATATTACTACGTAGACATGTAGTATTTATTATTAAAATATCAAACATATAAATTGTTCCCACTCTAATTATTGTAACGTAATTTTAAGCATTTTTATAGTAAGATAAATGATAATAATATATAAATTTATATACATATTATATTGTATCATATATAAAGATATTTATTTTATTAAATAATATTCACACATGACGTAACATAGAAAGTGTGAGTGTAAAAAAAAAATTCATTATAGCAAGGTTTTTGTATCTAAAGAGTTTACACGACTTGTATTTGCTTCATTTCATTAGTTGATTTTTTTTATCTTGTTTCTTCGTATTATTAATGAAACAAAAATTTTCATAAGTCTATAGTGACGTAAATGTTGAGACCCGTTGATGCATAAATTTATATTTATAAAATACCTTGTAAATATATAAATCACTTATAATAAATGATAAATATATTCCTAAGTTTAGTTTCAACATGAATTACGTGGTTTTAAATAAATTTCTTAAATTTCTTAAAAATTTAAAAAATATATAAAAATAAAACTCAAACGTTCTATTATAATGAGTTAATTTTGAAAATCCTATTCTAGTAAAAAAAATTAAAAATATCTAAATATAAATTCGATTGAAACAAATCAAGACAGATATAAAATTAATACTCAATAAAGAATTTATGAAAATATTATGCTAGTTAACCATATACATGTTTAGAATTAATTAGGTTAATAAAAATATAAATTTAAATTATTAATTTTTCCTTTTAAATATGAAAAAATCTTTGGACGGTGATCAATTTCTTTCTTAATCAAATTATTTAAAGTCTTTTAGTGGGATAAATAACTAATAGATTAAATTATGCATTATTCCTAAAGAAATTGTAAACTATTTAAATCAATACATTTAATAGAGTCATTAATTTAAGCTCTTATTGAAGGTATCCAAATTGGATCTAGATGATGCTTATGAAACCTAATTATCATATTTTAAATCTTTTATAAAAAATAAATTATTAATAAATTAATCATAAATAAATTTTGTAATGGATCTTGAATAAAAATATTTATCTAGTTAAATTTGCATAAACATGACAACAAATCTAAATTTGTATAGTTAAAATTGGGGATTAAATATTCTTAGATATTTTATCATATATATTTTAAGTTATCAAATTTGATTTAATTAATTATTTCTATTTAATTTTAATTATTTTAATTTTGCTTCCTTAAAATATAAAATACAAAAAAAATTTGATTTTTATTATTTTTAGTTTTAAAAATTAATTTCTAACAAAATAATATCTGTGTGAATAATCTTTTCTTATCATTATATTACTTGTTGTAATACGTATACTTTCGTATTCATTGTACACACTTTCGTGCGTGGAGATCAATCTTTGAATTCAAATTCTGACTCTTCAATGTTCTATTAGGTATACTCTTAATACTAATTAATGTTGATGATATAATCACCGGAAGCATCCTTACATTATTTCTTAAGCATTATGGTTGTCAAGGATAATATAGGATTACATCTTAGCCAAATAAAATACATTAAGAATCTTATCTTGTGGTTTACTTCATGCCAAACCGATGAGTACACCTATGGCTTACAATCATATGTTCAACAAGAAAGATGTTCAGCCTTTACCAGATCTAAGTGAATATCATAATCTCATTAGTACATTTAGTATTACACCCTTCCAAGACCAGATATTACCTTTCTAATCAACAAGTTATGTCAATTATTAGCTGCTTCAACTGATGTTCATTGGCAAGCTACCAAAAGAATGCTTCGATATCTAAAGGGCACTTTACATCATGGCTTATAACTAGTGCAACCATCATCTCTTACACTCATCAATGTCTATAATGTTGATTGGGCAGAAATTCTAGATGATGGAAAAAGTATTGACTCTTATTGTATATACCTCGATGGCAATCTTGTTTCCTAGAAAATTGGTAAACAAAAAGTAGTTTCTTGCTCTATATTGAATCAGAATATAGAGCTTTAGCAGTAGACACATTAGAAATCATATGAATTTAATCATTGTTTTCTAAATTGCATAATTTACTTGCCTCTATTCTTGTGTTATTTTATGATAGTTTAAATGTAAAATGTCTTTCACAAAATCATATTCTTCATGACAAAATTAAGTATATAAAAATCAATCATTTCTTTTTTCAGTGATAAGTGCTCTCCAAGAAACTTAGTGTTCAACACGCTTAAGTTGCAGACCTCCTTACAAAGCTATTCCTAGATAGAAGATTCCTCTCTTTTCGTTCCAAAATAATGGTTTGTTCAAAGCCATTAGTTTGAAAGGATGTTAGTATGATAATATAATTTGGTTTTTAATATATTTAATTAATTTTTTATTAATCTATTAATTGTATTAGTTTAAATACTCATAAAAGGAAAAGTGATTATTTTATTAGAAATTGAAAGACATACATCTAAAAGAATGAAATTATAAGCATTTATCACCCCATATAGTATAGAATGATTAGTGTAGAAACAAGGGTATATTTGTGTTTAAAGTAGTTGATAAATATTTTTTTAATGCATCAGAAATTATATGTGGCTACTTGGATCATTTAATATTCAGAGCTAGTCGGACATTGTTTGGTATTTAATAAATTGAATGAAAATTCTAGTATAAAATTAAACAGCTTATTATAACAAAGGTCTCATACATCTAAGTAAAAATACATGTCATTTAATATTATATATTTTATTTTGGATCAGGTTGTCCATTATTATTTTAATTTAAGTAATAAATTTAAGATTTAAAGTTTAAATTTTAAAATTATGCCCATAAAAAAAAGGTAATTATCGCTGATAAAAATTCTCTATGCATATGTATCTAAAGATACTTCCTTAGTTACATAAATTTGTTAATTAAATTTATGTAATTGGCCATTGGCAAGTTAAACGAACAGTACATTGAAGAACACACTAGCGGATTTGAAATTAATTAAGAAAGTAATCAAAATTATAATTTATCAATAACTAGTGCCTAAAAAAGGAAAGAAAAAAAAAACCCCAACATTTATAACATTTATTTTTTAACGGGTTGAGCGGGCCGTTCTAAAAGAGAGCTGTGTATATGACCGTTGTAATTAATCTTTGCTTTTTTTCTAAAAAAAAATGCCATTTATAACGTTCTAAACACACGAACTACAAAAATAACATAATTTATTTTCAACTCATATATTTTTATTATAAATAGAATGATTAGTTGAAACATTTCACATTAAACGTATATACTTTTGGTAGCATTCAAGTTAATTTGTAACTAATTAAATCTCATTTATTATTAAATTTAAATTATTTAGATATATTTAATATTATTAGTTTTTTATTTATATTGTTATAAATTTTATACAGAGTTATTTGATATTTTTTAATGGTAATGATATTGTAACAATAAAAATTTATAAAATATCAATTTTATATATTATAATAGTTATATTTTATTACCATTATTATTGAATAAATATCTTTAATGAAATATTTTTTTGACAATTCACTAATACAAATAACACCTTTTAAGTCGGTTAGTTGAATCCACTTAAAAAGAAGGGACTTAAAATTTAAAGTCGATTCACGAGTAAAATTGACTTTAAATTATATATATATTTTTAACATATTTTGGTCATTTTCTACTATCCTTAATGCCTGTTTTTCATGACATAATAGCAGAAAAAACTAAAATATGTTTAAAAGAGTTTCTAAATACTACAAATAATTGAAATGAGAACTAAATTTATAACAAAAAAATAATTATATACAATACATATATATATATTTAACTTAATTACAAATAAAGTGATAACGCTTCTTTTATTATGAATTTTATGATATTTTCATTTTATTTTAAGGAGAGGAAGCTTGATTTGTTACTTAGAATCATCATCAATATCTCATTCATAATGATAAAGGAACTCTCCATTGAGATGATATGAAGTTTGGGCAGAAAAAGATCCAAAGTACTTAACTCTATGAGGTCCATACAACAATTTATTCCCCTAAATATATGAGCCTATAAACATTCATCAAACAATTCCAAACTTTAGAGACACAAGAATAGATAAATTAAAGCATTAAAAAAATTACCATGATATTGTCCTATGCTATTCAATATTATCATATTCTTTTCCTGATTCTTCTTGTGATATTATAATTTGAAGCATGTGTTATGTCCATTCTTCTCGTAAATCATCAAAAAATTGCATATCATAGCCCAATTTGTTTTAACCAAAGAACTATATGTATTTAAATTCAAAATAAGAACGCAATATCACGAATTTACAAAAAATAACTTATATATGTTAAAAAGTATATTAGTAAAAGAGATTACCACATCTTTAATTGGTATGTTTATATTTGAGATGATTTTTCTCATAAATTTCATGACAAAGTAACCATATACGACTCCATCATTTTGTTGTGCAACCTACAAAAAACAAGTGTACATGGTTTTTCATATTCGAAAGCCTTTATTATTTAATAGTAAAATTTATTAAATTATTAATATTCACTTGTACATACCATAATTGTGTTCATATAAGCTTATGTGATTTTTTAAGGTCAATTCCCTTACTCTTATTCCACAATTTACATGCCCTACCAAAGTTTAAAATAATTAGTTCTTTATTAAATATTACAAAGAACAATATAAGAAAAATAGCTAACTATAACTCTTACATTTCAACAACTGTTTTTCTATCTGTACTCAATTTAATGAAAACTGAGTCACAATACAAACATAATTTCCATATAGATAAAAGATTATTAACATCCAATGATCTTGGCCTTGTTTAAACTTTAGTGGCCAAGGAATTATCAACTTTTGATTTCTATGAAGTGTTAAAGCCCTATCACATAATTGTTTAGCTCTGATGCTAACATCATGCTCTTGATATTGATTGACAAATGATGAATCATAGAACATTACTAAATGTGATAGGTGATTAACTTAAAGTCAATAATAACATGCCATATATAAAAGAAATATATATATAAATATAATTATATGTTCTATATAAATGAAAGTTATTTATTGATTGATGACTCACTTTGTCCACACTTGAATTATACTTAAATAGATAATTTGAAATTCAAACAATTACAACTTGCACTCGATCGATATATATGTTTGCACAATGCTTATGCCAAAAATTTCTCTAGGAAGTAGCATAGTCCATCCATCATTTATGCTAGTCTTGATAGCAACAATAATCATCAAAAAACCAAGATTTTTGCTGAAATTTATAGCATATTCATAACTATACTTTTTCAATGGCTTCTTCTTGAATGACTTAGTGCACAATGATTGTCCACTAGACATAGATTTGTCACAAGATACTTGCTTTGTATCTCTTAAATGTACAACACTTACTAATTCTAGTATAATAGACTAAAGAAAGAGTATTTTATATATTAGTAAGAATAAAAGAATAATAATATAATAGAAGTAGTAAAAAAACATTTTATCTTAAGTAAAAAATAATACCATATCAAAATTTATCACAATTTGATTCGACGACCAAGCCACGTATTGTACAACACCTTATTGGACTATGGTAACATTAGAAGACACAGGTAGTGGACAATGATGGAGCAATGATTGATCAATTACTATTTACCAATAATTTGACAAATATTGATTATGAATTATTCGATCATTTCTCAATTATTGTACCATTCTAATAGCAACATAGTATATAGATGATGGATGTTTTAATAAAATGATGAGAATAATCGAGCTCTACAAATTCCAAGTGGACCAATCACAAGGTCTAGGAAGGCACAACTCGAAAAGGTTTTAAATGGGCTCATTCAAGAATTCATGCATAATCAAGGGGACCTAAATTGGGAGTGCAAGGATTGGGATAATCCTAGGATGGAAATAAGGGCAAAATTGGCAAAATAAAACTAGGCACATTGTTGTGCCATTTGGACTTTTTTGGGCAGCTTCATTTTCAGACCTTAGATGGAAACAAGGGTTAAGATGTAATATTTTATAGGGTTTTCTTTTGTTCTCAACTGATCCATATTTTGCTCCAATTTCCAGGTTCCATTTGGACTCTTTTTGGGCAGCTTTCTTTGCAACCCTTGGATGAAATCAAGGGTTAAGATGTAATATTTTATAGGATTCCTTTGTGGTCAGCTGCCCCATTTTTTCCATGTTTTGGTCAATGTTTTCTGCTAGCTTTTCTGCTTTTTGGCTGTGTTTATTCTGAACCCTTGGATGAGATCAAGGGCTATGATGTAGTAGAGCTTAGGGTTGGTTTGTATCCTATTAAGAGCAGCTCAGCTGCTGTAAAACAAAATTTTGAATGAAGTTTGAATATTTAGATCATTTGAGAGCTCATTCTTGCTCTTTGTTCCTCTTCAGGCAACTTATCAAGGGATTGGCAACCTTTGTGGCGTTGTTTAGCATCCAAGCATTTGTGGTGAGTAATATCCATACTTGTTAGGGTGTCATTTGTGCTAGACTTATCAAGGAAATAGTAGCTCCTTGTGGCGTCTTTTCTCCTCAGAAAAATGGTGAGTAATATCCATTGATTTGTGGAGAAACCCTTTGCTATATAATTTGAAATAAGCTAGATCCTATCCCCTTGATTCATATCATTTGGTATCAAAGCTTTTTGGTGCTAATTTTCAGATTCCTATCCTTTACATTTGTTCTTGTTCTTGTGTTCTTGTTGTAAATCTGACACATAAAAAAAACGAAAAAATATCATTATGTTGTGTTCTTGCTGAAATTTATTCTCCATACGCTAAAAATATTGCTCTTCTTTGTTTCTATGTTTTTTTCTGCATTTTATTTTCAAATTCTATTGTGTCCAAAGTTTTTCAGTAGTAACCTTGCATATCCTGTTGTTTCTGAAAGTATTCTGAAATTTTCTTTCATATTCTGCATTTTCCTTGGTTATTCTACAAAATCTGAAATATTGTGCAGTTTTTGGTTATTTTCTAGTATTTCTGTTATAGTTCCTACAGAAATTTCGTTTTCCTTTCATGTCGTAATTTATGTGCTATTTTACCTATCTTAATAATTCCTCAAACTCATATTGAAAGTATTGCATTGATTGACTCTTGAGTTATTAGTATACTTGTTCCAAAAAAAAGAAAAAAGAAAAAAAAAGTGGCCAGAATTAATTGAAAAAAAGGACAGAAAAAAAGTGGCCAAATACATTTGCTAATTTCTAGTGAGTATTAGAACTCATAGTTTCAAGAATTTCACACTTTGATTATAAATCTCTCATTGTGTGCTTAGTTCCTTTGGAAAAATTGTTGTTTTCCAATCGTGTTGATCTATTGTTTTTTCCTGTGCTTACTACTCTAAACACTTTGAGTTAGTTTCCTTTGTGCTTTAACAAGTGGGATATTGTGAACTATATTTTTTCGCTTGATAATTCTACAAATTGGTTGGAATTCCTAGATTTGGTTGCTTTGATTAGAAACTAAGAGGGTTTGAGCGATCAATCCGAGCGCTAAACACGTGAGGTATTGTGTGAATTTACATTAGTTCTATTTTATTACACTAACCTATTGTTGTGTAGAATTGAAAAAAAAATGTCAAACAGTAGTCCCGAAGGAAGACCGGATATGATGTTCATGATGAGGGCACTGCAACAATCTTTTGAAAGGATGAACAACTTGGTAGTTGATATGAATGAAAGATTGAAAAGGCAAGAAAATTCCTTAGTAGCTTTACAACGAGAAACACCTCCACCCAATGTTAGGAGGGTTAATAGGAAAACTCATGTTGGGTATGATATAGAGGAAGAAGATTGGGAAGAAGAGGTGGAGGAAGAAGAAGGAAGAATTCCTAGAGGAGGAAGAAATGGGAATAAAGGAGGAAGAAATGGTAGAGGAGGTATGTGGAGACCCCCACCTAGAGCTCAAGATGGAGTTGATAGAGATTTAAGTAGTATAAAAATGAAGATACCACAATTCCAGGGAAAGAATGACCCCGAGTTGTATTTAGAGTGGGAGAAGAAAGTGGAGCATATTTTTGAATGTCACAACTACTCCACAGAAAAAAAGTAAAACTTTTTGTAATTGAGTTTTCTGACTATGCATTGAATTGGTGGGATCAATTGGTCATTAGTAGGAGGAGAAACCGTGAAAGGCCTATAGATAATTGGGAGGACATGAAGGCTATAATGAGAAAGAGGTTTGTGCCTAGCTACTACTATAGAGAGTTACACCAACGCTTACAAAGATTGACTCAAGGATATAAATGTGTTGATGAGTACTACAAGGAAATGGAAGTGGCTATGACAAGAGCTAATGTCGAGGAAGATAGAGAGGCAACCATGGCTAGGTTTCTTAGTGGGTTGAATCCGGACATTGCCAACATTGTGGAACTTTATCATTATGTGGATATGGAGGACATGGTACACATGGAAATCAAGGTGGAAAGGCAATTAAAGAAACATAGTTTTCGATCCCAACCATTAAGGTCTAGTCCTATTACTCAAAAACCAAACCTTACTAGTCCTTGGAAGTCCAATGAGAAAAAAGATGAAATAGCTACATTGAAACCAAGATTTGAGCCTTACAAATCCAAAGAGATGGGGGCTAGCAAGGACAAAGGTAAAATCGACACCTAAACTCGTAATTGTGACTTTAAGTGTTTTCGGTGTCTTGGTAATGGTCATATAGCCTCTCAATGTCCCAACAAGAAGGCAATGATCACCTTAGCGAGTGGAGAGGTTAGGACCGATAATGAAAGTGAAGAAGATGAGATGCCATCTGCAGGGGAAGCTAGTGAAGAGGAGATAGGACCTGTGGATGGGGAAGCACTTGTAGTAAGGCGATATTTGAACACTCAAGTCAAGGAGGATGACCCTAAACAACAAAGAGATAACATCTTTCACACAAGATATCATGTGAGTAACAAAGTGTGTAGTGTTATCATATATGGGGGAAGTTGCACCAATGTGGCTAGTACTACCTTAGTTGAGAAATTAGGGTTGCCTACATTTGAACACCCTAAGCCTTACAAGTTGCAATGGTTAAATGATAGTGGGGAAGTAAAGGTTAATAAGCAAGTATTAGTTAGCTTCTCCATTGGAAAGTACAAGGATGAGGTGATGTGTGATGTGGTACCCATGCAAGCCGGACACATCTTGCTAGGTAGGCCTTGGCAATATGATAGGAGGGTTACATATGACATATATAGAAACAAGTATTCTTTTGTGAAGAATGGTAGAAACATCACACTTGTACCCCTTTCACCCAAGCAAGTATTTGAAGATCAATTGAGGATGGTTAGGGAAAAAGAACAAAAGGAGAAGAATGAAAAAGAAAAAAAGAGTGTAAGAAAAAAAAAGAGTGAAGAAAAAGGAGAGGAGAGTGGAAAAATACTAGATAAAAAAATGTGAATTTTTATGCTAAGGCAAGTGAGGTCAAGAGGGCTTTTCATTCAAAACAGCCCATACTTGTACTTTTGTACAAGGAGAAAAAATTTTCTATTAACGATCTTAACCATTCTTTGTCTAGTACGACTATTTCTCTTTTGTAGGAATTTGAAGACGTGTTCCCTGAAGAGATTCCAGATAGGGTGCCACCAATTAGGGAAATTGAGCATCAAATTGAATTTATACCGAGGGCTTCACTTCCAAACCGACCTACCTATAGGACCAACCCCAAAGAAACTAAGGAGATTCAAAGACAGGTTGAAGAGTACTTGATCAAAGGTCAAGTTAGGGAGAGCCTGAGTCCATGTGCTGTTCCCGTGCTACTTGTTCCCAAGAAGGATGGATCAAGCAGGATGTGTGTTGATTGCCGAGCCATCAATAACATTGCGATAAAATATTGACATCCTATCCCTAGACTAGATGACATGTTAGATAAGTTGCATGGTTCTTGCATTTTTTTCAAAAATTGATTTGAGAAGTGGATACCATCAAATTAGGATGAGAGAGGGTGATGAATGGAAAACCACTTTTAAAACTAAACATGGATTGTATGAGTGGTTAGTCATGCCCTTTGGTCTAACAAATGCACCTAGCACTTTTATGAGGCTTATGAATCATGTTTTGCATGCATTTATTGGAAAATTTGTTTTTGTCTATTTTGATGATATTCTCATTTACAGTAAAAATCTTGAAGAACATGTCTTATATCTTAGGTATGTGCTTGAAATTTTGAGAAAAGAACAATTGTATGCGAACTTGAAAAAGTGTGTTTTTTGCATGGACAAGTTAGTTTTTCTTGGTTTTGTTGTTAGTTCTAAGGGGGTAGAGGTAGATGAGGAAAATGTTAAGGCTATTCGAGAATGGCCCACACCTAAATCTGTAACCGAGGTTAGAAGTTTTCATGGCTTAGCTAGTTTTTATCGAAGGTTTGTCAAAGATTTTAGTACACTAGCTGCACCTCTAACCGAGGTCATTAAAAAGTCTGTTGGTTTCAAATGGGGCGAGAATCAGGAGAGAGCCTTTAAAGAATTGAAGTATAGTTTGTGTTTTGCACCTATTTTATCTTTACTTGATTTTACTAAAACCTTTGAAGTTGAGTGTGATGCATCAGGAATAGGTATAGAAGCTGTTTTGATGCAAGAACGGCGACCTATCGCTTATTTCAGCGAGAAACTTCATGGAGCAGCCCTTAATTATCCAACGTATGACAAGGAGCTATATGCCTTGGTTAGGACCCTAGAGACATGGCAACATTACCTTTGGCCAAGAGAATTTGTCATCCATACCGATCATGAATCTCTAAAACATCTGAAGCGCCAAGGTAAATTGAATAGGAGGCATGCTAGATGGATGGAATTCATTGAGACTTTTCCTTATATTGTTCAATATAAGAGAGGTAAGGAGAATGTTGTAGCCGATGCTTTATCACGGAGGTATGCCTTACTCTCAACTTTAAATGCTAGACTGCTAGGATTTGAATATGTTAAGGAAATGTATGCTAATGATGATAACTTCTCTGCTATTTACCATGCATGTGAAAAAACTTCTTTTGAAAAGTTTTATAAATTAGATGGGTATTTATTTAAAGAAAATCAATTGTGTATACCCAAATGTTCCATGCGTGAGTTGTTAATTAAGGAGGCCCATGTGGGGGGATTAATGGGGCATTTTGGAATTAAGAAGACTTTAGATGTTTTGCGTGAGAATTTTTATTGGCTAACAATAAGGAAGGATGTAGGGAGAATATATTCTAGATGCATCACTTGTAAGCAAGCCAAATCCAAAGTCCTACCACAAGGACTATATACTCCCTTGCCCGTACCAAGCACACCTTGGGTAGATATTTCCATGGATTTTGTTTTAGGGTTATCTAGGTCTAAGAAGGGTAAAGACTCCATTTTTGTGGTTGTAGATAGGTTTTCTAAAATGACACACTTTATAGCATGTCATAAAATCTATGATGCCACTAATGTAGCAGAGTTGTTCTTTAGGGAGGTTGTTAGGCTTCATGGAGTTCCTAGGAGCATTGTGTCTAATAGAGATGTTAAATTCATTAGTTATTTTTGGAAAACTTTTTGGGCTAAAATGGGCACTAAACTCTTGTTTTCCACTACTTGTCACCCCCAAACTAATGGGCAAACTGAGGTAGTCAATAGGACTTTGTCCACGTTGCTTAGGGCGGTAATAAAAAGGAATTTGAAAAAATTGGGAGGATTGTTTACCTTTTGTTGAATTTGCTTATAACCGGAGTGTGCATTCAACTACTAATCATTCTTCATTCGAAATTGTTTATGGTTTCAATCCACTAACTCCTTTGGACTTATTACCTATTCCTATTTCAGAGAAAACTAACCTAGATGGTGCTAGGAAGGCTAAAACGATGAAGAAGCTCCATGAACGCATTCATGAGCAAATTGAGAAGAGAAATAAGGATTATGCTTACAGATGCAACAAAGGGAGGCGAAGAGTCATTTTTGAGCCTCGTGATTGGGTTTAGGTGCATATGAGGAAGGAACGGTTTCCTGAAAAAAGACGGTCCAAGTTGCAACCTCGGGGAGATGGACCTTTCCAAGTGATTGAGCGAATCAATGACAATGCCTACAAAATTGATCTTCCTGGTGAGTATAATGTTAGTACCTCTTTTAATGTCTCTGATCTTTCTCCTTTTGATTATGCAAGTGATGATTCGAGGATGAATCCTCTTGAAGAGAGGGGGAATGATGAGAATAATCGAGCTCTACAAATTCCAAGTGGACCAATCACAAGGTCTAGGAAGGCACAACTCGAAAAGGTTTTAAATGGGCTCATTCAAGAGGTCATGCATAATCAAGGGGACCTAAATTGGGAGTGCAAGGATTGGGATAATCCTAGGATGGAAATTAGGGCAAAATTGGCAAAATAAAACTAGGCACATTGTTGTGCCATTTGGACTTTTTTGGGCAGCTTCATTTTCAGCCCTTAGATGGAAACAAGGGTTAAGATGTAATATTTTATAGGGTTTTCTTTTGTTCTCAACTGCTCCATATTTTGCTCCAATTTCCATGTGCCATTTGGACTCTTTTTGGGTAGCTTTCTTTGCAACCCTTGGATGAAATCAAGGGTTAAGATGTAATATTTTATAGGATTCCTTTGTGGTCAGTTGTCCCATTTTTTCCATGTTTTGATCAATGTTTTCTGCTAACTTTTCTGCTTTTTGGCTGTGTTTATTTTGAACCCTTGGATGAGATCAAGGGCTATGATGTAGTAGAGCTTAGGGTTGGTTTGTATCCTATTAAGAGCAGCTCAGCTGCTGTAAAACAAAATTTTGAATGAAGTTTGAATATTTAGATCATTTGAGAGCTCATTCTTGCTCTTTGTTCCTCTTCAAGCAACTTATCAAGGGATTGGCAACTTTTGTGTCATTGTTTAGCATCCAAGCATTTGTGGTGAGTAATTTCCATACTTGTTAGGGTGCCATTTGTGCTAGACTTATCAAGGAAATAGTAGCTCCTTGTGGCGTCTTTTCTCCTCAGAAAAATGGTGAGTAATATCCATTGATTTGTGGAGAAACCCTTTGCTATATAATTTGAAATTAGCTAGATCTTATCCCCTTGGTTCATATCATAAACATTTCATATTCTGTAAAAAATTTAAGAGTTATATATAAAAAAATTAAAATAATATATTATTACCAAAAATGATTCTTTAAATGGAGTAAGACTCTCATGTGGGGTAGCTATTGGAATGACATTTTCATCAAAATATTCATCATGTGATGGATGATAAGAATGCACATATTACATTGGAGATATTAAACCACTACCTAATTGCATCTATATTCTTGGCATAAATGGAAGGCCAAAAGGATATCTATATCCCATAGAGGATAAGGTTGGGCACTATGAGATTACATGAGTGGCATGCTTGGTGACATATCTGGCCAATAGTGCATGCTTTGATTGTAGTATGGTGTCATGCGTGACATGTGTTGTGATTGATATTGCTTAAAAGTGATAATCTCACTTAACATTGAGGCCTGAAATGAGTTCAATTCTTCTTCAATTTTCCAGTTTTCTTCTTATTGACAATTTGAGGCCTTTGTTTTGAAATATTAAAAAACTCCATATAACCATCATATTGGCTTCCTTCCCTAACACGACTAGGATGGTTGCGTCCAAATGCATGATATATTGCATCTTTTCCTGATTTTTCGATTATGTCATCCCTGTTAATTTGTTCTTGAATTACTCTCTACAAATAATAAAGCCAAAAAATATCATACATTATTACATCATTATGCAAAAATCATAAGGATTTTGTATCAAGTTAAATTACTAACCAATTTATTGAGTTGTTCTTTATCTCGTTTATTCCTTGGTTTTGACTTTTTTGTTTTGAGGGTTTTTGTTTCTATATACAATTTAGCTTAGGTAATCGATCTATCCAATTCAGCTTTCTAAATAAATTAAATAAATTTATTAACCATTTGTTAACTTAAATTTGAGGAAAATAAAGATAATTATAAATTAACAACTTAATATTATCATCTTTTATCTAACTTTAGGATTTGATAACCTCTCAGTGTTAGGAAGAATATTCTACATTTATATATTTTGATGTTCTTCCCTAATGATTTGAAATTTATCTGTACGTTTATAATCTATGAAGTCTTTACATACTTGGGGTTCAATCTAGGGATGATCTTCAGGGATTTTATATAGTTCTTATTCATTAAGTGGTTCCAAGTATGGAAACACATAATTTCTGGTCAATTTGAAAGTTTTGTATTCCTTTCATGCTTGTTTTATAATCTTGTAACACTTGTTCATCCAATTATCAAGGACTTTAAAATGATTTTGTAAAAAAAAACACATTTTAGATGAGATATAATATAAAAAAGATATAATATATGTAATTAGTTATAAAACAAAAGAGACTTACATAAATGGTTTTCCATATTTTATACTTTTTAGCATCTTCAACCATAGTTCAATCATTCATATTGATTGGTATACTTGACTTCACAAGTCTACCAATAGAAGATTTCAATTGTTGGCCATTTTCTCCTAATGGATTACCACTTGCATTGAATAGAACATGTACTCTATCATTTGGATTAAGTGGAACATCAGGTTTATTAGCATAACTCATTCTTTTCAAATGCCCTAACTGATCATTTGGATCTACAATCTCTGGCACCATAGGATCCATGAAATATCTATAAACAATGATGAAATATAACTTAATTTACAATTTTAAGTCCAAACATAAAAATAAGAGTTATTAGAATAATATATAACATACAGTATGTTTACTTAGGTTGTTGATAATATATATATTCCTTCACAATCACTTCCAGTCCATGATGAAGAATCATCATCATCAACTAGATCATCATATACATTAGGTAATTTGTTTGAGAAATGACTAATATTGGATAATGTATCAAGCATGTCATCATCTTCTAAAGCATCACAATGGTAGAACTCTTTTTGTGGAGGCGTTAACACAACATACTATCTGATGTCAATTTGATCGCTCATATAAAATACTTGTTTTGCATAAAGTGCTAACGTGAAAGGATCATCAGTGTGGCTTATCTTGAATAAATTTACAAGGATAAATCCAAAATAATCTATTTTATATCCAACATTGATAACATCTTTGACCTAATCACATAAGAATATTGTTTCATGGAAGACCTCATAATCGAGTTCCTAAATTTCTTGAATTATACCATAATATGTTCTATTAGAAAGTACAAGATTACCATCTTTTGAACTGGCAAATTTCCTAGTTTATGCAACCATCTTCACATCAAGTGCGATCAATAAAACATTTCTTACTTCCACCAAGCATAAGATTACCTACTTAGATCATGTGACATTCTAAGAACAACTTGTGTGTAGGATTTCCTATTTCATTGCAACCACTCAAGTTTTTAAAACAAAACTCAATGGCCTTTTCAGCAATGTAACATTCCACCATACATCATTCAGGATGATTTCTATTATTTACATATACTTTAAGGACTTGCATGTATCTCTCAAAAGGATACATCCACCTTAAGTAAGTAGAACTACACAATTGGACATCTCGAACTAAATGAACACACAAGTGAATCATTATATAAAAAAAGGGATTTTTTTCTCAAGTAGACACAAATTCTCCACAACATTTTTCTATAAAGAGGTTAACTCATCAATTGATATAAATTTCTAGCATATTGTATTAAAGAATGAACAAAGATGAATTATTGATAATAGAATATGTTTTGAAAGAATTGACCTAATAGCAACTGGTAATAACTGTTGTATTAAGATATGACAGTCATGTGATTTCAATCCATAAAGTTTCTTATCAATGATAGACACAAAATTTTTTAAGTTGGATAAGTAACCATCAAGAACTTTCACACCTGCCAAACATTTACAAAACACATTATTCTTTTTTCTTAACATTGTATATGATGCTAGTGACAAGTATGTTTAATTCTTATCATTTTTATCCTCAGTGCCAATTCAAGTCATATGCCCAGTTTTTTTAAATCTAATCTTACTTTAATTCCATCCTTCGTTTTTCCAGGTATATTAAGCAATGTACCAATCAAGCTCTCATATACATTTTTCTCAATGTAAATGACATCTAAGATACGAATGTGTAGGTCTTCCAATAAGGTAATTTCCAAAATATTGATTTTTTATTCCAACAATCATGATCTACTCATTCAATAACATTTTCCTTTTCACCTTTTTTTATAAGTTGACCTCTTTCGTTTCCCTCCATCAATGATTATTCTTTTTTTCATCTTTCCATATCGTTTGAATGTCATACCATTCAATTGCGTTTAAATCTCAACCCTTGCAAAGATCTTGGTACAAGATCATGATATTCTTCACCATTGAAAGGTTTCTTTTGGTATCTAAACTTGTGTCCAGATGGAAAAAATATTTTATGTCTTCTATAAGACATCTTTCATTCGTGAACAAGATAAGTTGTAGAAGTACCATCATTACAAATATGACATCCCATATAACATTTTGTTGCATGTCCTGATAAGTTCTCATAGGCAAGAAAATCATTAACTGTCCATAAAAGGACCCCTCTCAAGTTAAAGTATTATTCTTTATATGCATCGTAAACATTTATACCATCATTTTACAACGTCTTTAAATAATTTATTAGAGGCTACAAATATACATCAATATCAACTTCGGGTTGTTTCGGTCCTAAGATCAATAATGTTAACATTATGAATTTTCTTTTCGTACACAACCACATAGGAAGGTTGTATGTTACCATAATTACTGGCCAAAAACTATATCTACTACTAAGGTAGCTGTGTGGATTAATTCCATCCATAACAATGGCAAAACGAAGATTACGCAGATCAGATGCAAATTGAGGGGATAAATTATGTACTACTTTCCAATTTGGAGAATCACAAGGAAGACGTAGCATCCCATCATCAAATTGATTATCTGAATGACAATCAACATCTTTGATGTCTCTTTACTTTTGAACAATATTTGAAAGCAAGAAATCGATGGAAAGTATCAAAGAACCTTTGCGGACACGCCTTTCTTAGGTGTTGTCTCATTTCTAGCATGCTTCCATCTCGATTCTTTACACACCGCACAATCATCTAATGTCTTATATTCTTTTCTATAAAGAATGTAATCATTTGGACAAACATGAATCGTATGATTTCCATGCCAAATCGACTAAGAGATTTCTTCACTTTATACATTTAAGATGACAATTCATTACTCTCAGGAAACATATCTATTAGTACATTTAATTTAGTAATTCTGTGAATCACTTATCAGAAAAACCATTTTTTGCCTTCAAATTGTACAAATGAACCAATCCTGACATTTTAGTGTATTTCTTGCACTCTGGATACAATGACTTTTAGGCATCTTCTAGAAGTTTTTTAAAGGTTTCTAGATCATGCTTATGTAGTTCATCTTCAATAGCATAAAAAATATTTTTTGTATGTACATTCTGATAAGATGTATATAATTCACTCATATTCTTATTTATCTCTTCCCCATGAGTATTATCAATATTTTCTCCATGATAATAAAAATATTTATAACTCAAAAGAATATCATTACGGATAAGGTGATACTTAACCTCATCAATATTATGAAATTTCTCATTTTTACATTTAATACATGAGCATCGAATCATATTATTTTCATTATTACTATTTCTACTAGTAAATTCCAAAAAACTTTCAACTCTAGAAATATAGTCTATCTCAGTTCTATAATTTGACATCCAAGATTTGCCTATTTTTTATTAATGACATTAAACATATTAAATATGTATCCAACCAATATATTTAAGATATTATTATATATGAAATCATAAATTATTAGAATATATATCAAAGCATCTTATAAAAATAAATACATAAAATCCAAATAATTCTCATTATAATATTAACAATATATAATATATATATATATATATATATAAATTCATGTAATAATAATAAATATTAATAAACCCATTATACATTATATATATATATATTTTTTCCATGTACATGTAAATAATTTTAAAAAATTTATATCAAAAACATAAATACATAAAACTACTAAAATAAATAAATAAAATACATTTTTCTCTTCTATGCTTAAATAAAAATACACAAACTAATAACACAAAAATATATATAAATAATCAATAGCACATAATATACATTAAAATAAAAAATATGAATAATAAATGAAAATTTTGAATATTATGTTAAAAAAATAGTAGATCTAGAAGAGAAATTTAAGAGAAAAAAAACCAACTTAACGACGCTGAAAATGATGATTAGAAGTGATCGAAAAGGAGAAAGAATATAGGATTGATGATCGATTTTTTTGTAAGCAGGGAATAAGGAAACATAAGCTAAGTACTATCAATAAATGGGAGAAAGAAGAAGATAAGAGAAAAAAATAAGATAGCGTCAATTGACGCGTAGAACCGACGTAACGTATAGGACTTTGCATCGATTTTACATGTCAATCGATCTTACACATGGCTCACATCGATTGACACGTACAATCAACACTACGATATTTATGTAGCATCGGTTGATACGTAAAACGATATTATATTATACGTGTTAATCGACACTAATTTTTATAATTTTTAAGTTGATATACGAGGATATTGATTTAAAATTTGTTATAATTCAAGTTTGGATAAAAATCGAATTCAAATTTTGATTTAAATAATTTTTATTGTATCAGTGATTATAATTTGAATCGTGATAATTAAAAAAAAAGACTAATGTGTTGGTCATTATTTAGCAATTAAATTGAGCATTAAACTTAGTGTGGGAGCATCTGGGATCACGCAACGTGACAAACTAGTTTGCTAAAGATGAATTATGAGGGAATATAAGATACCTTATTATTCGAACCAGCTGTTTTTTAACTTTTCTTTTCAATTTCTTTATAGTTATTTGTTTATTTTAATGAAACAATTAAATTTTTCGAAAAAGGCAGAATAGTACATCACACAATTCACACATAGCAAGTCATCTATAAATTATTAAAGTGGAATTTCGAATGAACACATCGCTGAAATTGGTTTAGTAGTTTCTGGCGTATCGTCCTTCTTCTAATTAATAATATATTTCTTTGTACTTTCTCGTAATTGTCTCTTGACTAAGAGCATAAGAAGACTAAGAACGGCATCACCATAGAATCAAT
Organism: Hippophae rhamnoides; assembly: GCA_033030585.1. Lineage (NCBI taxonomy): Eukaryota > Viridiplantae > Streptophyta > Magnoliopsida > Rosales > Elaeagnaceae > Hippophae > Hippophae rhamnoides. The sequence goes on from CM065429.1 coordinate 74,564,892, forward strand.
AATATATTTCTTTTTTTATCATAGCAACCATCAATTTTCTTCTTCCTTTAGTCAAGGAAAATTACGATAATCAATAATTATTAATTTTATGATGTGAAGATAATTAATATATAATGTAAATTAAAATTTATATTTATTTTATAAATAAGATTAAAGTCTTTTATTATTATCTAAACTCTAAGTTATATTAAATTAATAAGTAGATTATCTTATAAAACCAAAAAGAATGAGTTTATTTATTTTTTTCTAATTCGTCCTAAACGAAGAGATGTGTAAATTTTTTTAGATATATCTAATTTCGAACGAATATTTAATTGATTAGTTTTCATAATATTCATTTTAAAGATATTATCAAAATATTATTACTTGAATGCGTATATATGCAAAAGTTTATAATGTATTTCGATTTGGAAGTATTTCATCATGTATACTTTCCAATTTAATTATACAATTATATAATTAATGTGATTATATGGATGTGTAATTAAATTTGAAATTATATGTTACAAAATATATCTACCTCAAATAAAATTATTAATCTCTATTTATTTTAATTTATTATCTGGCCTTTTATCTCAAACTTCTATATTTAACTAAAAGTTGCCAATATTTTGTATAAGAACATATTAGTTTATTTTTTTACCAGGAACAAAATCAATAATACTAATTTTTATACAGTTTTTTTGCATGTTTATGTCAACAATTGAAATATATAACAGAATGAAGGGAAAAAATTATTCCTTTAAATTTAAACCATTAAAATAAAGAAACGCAAAAAATTGTGTAATATTATATATTTACTTATCAAATCCCTTTTTACATAAAATTCATAGGTAACATTTGGTTAAATAAAAATGTTGTTTGTTTAGAATATTTTATTTAAAAAAAATGGTTGAAAACATTTGCGAGAAATGTCAAGAACATCTAATTTTACGCTTACATCACTTATATATGGTATATCATATGTTAAAATAATTTTAAAATTTAAGAAATTATTCATTTTTTAATAAATACTTGGAGGTAACAAACCATGTGTAAATGCAAATGTAAGTAAATTTATACAAAGAGAAATAGTAAAAACACTTATTTTTGCATACATTAATTACTATTTTTCATATGGTAAAATTATGTATAAGATGTGAATCATTTTTTTATTTTTTAAAATTATATATTATGAAAAAACAATATTGTTAAAACTTATAATTATAAAATATCATTCTATATTAATTTATATATTTTTATTATTATAAAAAATTTAATTCCATCATTTCATATTTAATTTAAAGTTATCGAATTAAACATTATTTAAATTGAAACTATAATCATTTAGATTCTAATATTATTATATTGTTAGTTTTATTATTATAAATTTTAATTATGTTAATTTATGTAATTTCTCGTTTATCTTTCACGAGGAACATATATTAATATATGGTGTGCAAAGTTATAAATTTAAATGTTTTTAGTATTAATTTCACATAAGAAGCATCACTTTAAATTAAATGTTATTATATTAATGGGTGTAAATGTGAACGTTGATGACCTCTATTAAAATTTCAAACTTTGGGAACTCATGCATTGTTTTTAAGGGACACTAAGTATATCACAACATTATCAAAATTTCAATTAACATGATAATATAATTTTATAAATAAAATTTTAATTACTTATAATATTACGTTTATTCATTTAACATCTATCTTTAATTTTTGATAGGAACCATTTTTTTAAAATATAATTTAGGGTTTAAATAATTGCGTATTACCGCAAGAAGCTAAATCAAATAAAAGGTTGACTTTATCACGAGAAAGAAGAATACTGAGACAAACACATTTTTACTGTGATGCACAAAGGAAAAATAATTTTAAAAAATGATGCAATTATTTATTTTAATTTTTTTTTGTTAATATAATATAATATAATATTATATTTGATATAAATATAAATATGTTTATAAATTTAAGTATATTTAAAATTAAAATTAAATAAAAATAGGAGGCTAATATTTAGTATTTATGTTATATATTATTTAATATTGAAATGAAAGAAAAACAGGAGAGTAGTATTTAGTATTTACGTCATTGAGCATCAGCACAGACCACATATCGCAAATAGAGGATCGATGGATTTAATTTCCACCATCCACTAATTACAATTTTAATTTAATTTAATTGAGACATAATTAAACTTATGAGGAAGTTATTGTTGCTTATTGTGGGGAAGTGTACATAATTTTGTCTGCCACATTTGACTAATTAATTATGTCATTAATTATTGCGGATAGATTATTATATTTGTAGGAATCAGCAAGGACATACATGAAAACACAGAAGCAATTGCAAGCGTCCTCATTTCGCCAATGGCAGTGTACCATTAGACATTGATCTTCAATATGGGAGGAATTCAATACTAGCAAGTGGATTTCTTTTAATATAATATTTTTCAAATACAACGGATAGTAATATTCTTAATTATATTATTATTATTTATTTTTTTTAAATAATATGGGTAAATTTTATTTCTTTTAAGATTATAGTATCATTTAAAAAATAACTAAGTGAAAATAAAAGTATAATTAAAAGTATTTATAGTATTATTATGTTTAAAATAATAATATTTTCTCAAGTATTTTTATTATTACCACAACAAAAATATATCAATTATTTATTATTATATCATATACTTATTTAAATTTTAATGATATTATTATTGAATAAAATTATAGTTAATAAATAAACTTAAATTTCTTAAGCTTGAAAACACATATCTAACGTTCCAAATTCAACTAGGCAAGAAAAAATCATATGAAGATATGTTCCTACAGTTAACCGTCCAAGAGCTTCTTATATTTATGCCTTGAGTATTGTTTGCTAGCCCCCAACAACCGTATATCTTTTAGTAGACAATACAGTCAATTTAGGATTTATATGACACAAGTTCTTAGAAAAATAATAAAAACATAGTGAGAAAAAGAGACACGTATTTATACATTAAGAATTAATCATGGATTAAATTGACATTATAATCAAGATTAATTAATTCGAAAAAGAATTAATAGATATAAAAGAGAATTTATAAATTTAACCATGTATTGTGGAGTTAGGTTATCATTTATCCAGAGTGACTCCTCCACGGATTCTAATTTTGATTAAAAAAAATAAATGAATTTCAATTGTTCCTAATTAATATATTCTCACCGGTTAAGATTATTAATGTCCTTAATTACCTTCACATGTATCGTATCAAAATAGAGGAATAATACGGAATCACAACATTTGTATGTATTTTTGCAGTTACTTTATTTAAATTTTATCACGTCTTAATATTATTTAAAAAATAAATGAATCATTTTTTTAAATTTTTAAAACATTTATGACATATGATAAAATAAAAAAAAATTATGGGTATAATTATTATATGTACAAAATTAATTGATATCAACATTTTTTTTCATGAATAAAAATTAATGTACTAATAGTTTCATAAAATAATATATTTTTGAAAAATTGATACTTAAATTAAATTATTTTTTATGCATTAATGTTGATTTTCTCTGTTTTTTGTTGAGAGAGTTATTGAATTGATTTTTGCTTAATGTCTAATGTTATATTTATACATTGAAAGGAAGAAACTAGCCGTTACTAAACTAGCCATTACTAAACTAGCCGTTACTAAACTAGCCGTTATTAAACTAATTATTCTCAACACTCCCCCTCAAGTTAGGTTTGTAGATATCTCAACCCTAACTTGCTTAAATTTTTTCAATGATTTTAAATCTAAACCTTTGGTGAAGATGTCGCCAATTGTTTTTCACTTCTCACAAATGGAGTTTCAATTTCCTTTGCTTGAATTTTTTCTCGAATGAAGTGGCAATCCTTACGATGTGTTTTGTTCTCTCGTGAAACACCGGATTTGATCTTATATGTCGCGCTAGCTTGATTTATCACAAAACATCTTCATTGGTTCTTGAATTTTAATTCGATATCCAAAAGAAGTTGATTGATCCAAGTTAGCTCGCTAGAGGTCGATGCCTACGGCTCGATATTCCTCGCACTTGATCGTACCACAACATTTTGTTTTCTTGCTTTTCCACGTGACTAAATTTCCGCCTACAAACGTGCGAAAACCATTGGTTGATTTTTCTATCAAAGCTACCAAATCAAGACGGAAGAGCTATACACCTTCATTAGAATTATTACGTTTCATGATAATTCTTTTTACTAGAGTGTCCCTTTTAAATATTTTAAAATTCTATGTATAGCCTCTAAATGTGGTGTTCTAGGTGTATGCATAAATTTACTAATTTCGCTTCTTGAAAAAAAAATGTCCTGGCTCGTTACCAAGTAAATAAATTAATTTTCCTACAAGTCTTTGAAATTGGCTTATGTCTTGGGCGGTTCGCCATCCTCAATATTTAATTTGCATTTACTATCTATTGGTGTAGATGTTGGTTTACTCCCTAATTTACCAGTTTCTTTCAATAGGTCAAGTGTATATTTTCTTTGTGAAATAAAGAGTCCCTTGGGTGAATGTGCCATTTCTATTCCTAGAAAATATTTTAATAAACCTAAGTCTTTGATATCAAAATTTTCCTTTAATTTCATTTTCACTTTTTTTAATTTCTTCCAAATTATTTCCGGTAATTATTATATCATCTACATATACTAGAATTATGGTTGTGAATGTACCATAATTTTTGAAAAATAATGAGTGATCGGCATTATTAATTTTAAAATCATAAGAAATTAAATAAGAGCTTAGTTTTCCATACCATGCTCGTGGAGATTGCTTTAGTCCGTAAATAGATTTTTTTAACCTACACACTAGACTAGAATTGTTTTCTTTTTTATGACCAGGTGGAAGTGTCATATATACCTCTTCTTCAAGTGTTCCTTGGAGAAAACGATTCTTGACATCCATTTGGGGTAAGGTCCAATTTTGCTTTACCGCTTATGGAAAGTAAAATCCTAACGGTATTCATTTTGGCCACGCAATGCAAATGTTTCTTGATAATCTACACCATAGGTTTGAGTGTAACCTTTTTGCCACTAATGGTGGTTTGTGCCTTTCAATAGTACCATCACTATTAAACTTAATCTTATAGACCCATTTGCATCCTACAGGTTTCTTTCCTTCGGGTAGTTGTACGACTACCCATGTTTCATTTTTTTCAAGTGCTCGAAGTTCTTCTTCATCATTGCTTTACACCATACCAGGTTGGCCTATTGCTTCCTCATAATTATTTGGCTCATTTTCTTTATAAATTGGAGGTCAAATAAGTCCTATATTGCGTGTAACATTTTCATAAGATAAATAATTTTGGATAGGATATTTTACCTCATATGTTACAAAATCCCTGCAATCTAGTTGTAGGTTGTGGAGTCCGATTGGGACCTTCTCAATGGTATTATTTCTATCTTCCCTCACTTTGTTAGTTTCATCCTCTTCATTCTCGTTGATTATTTCATTTTCATTTTCTACTACTATATTTCCTTCTTCGTAATAAAAAATGGAAATGTAAATTCATTTGGTTCCTCTTGGTTATTAGTCTCCTTTTCTAGTGTTTTATAATATGGCTCATTTTTCTTGGAATGTCACATCTCTTGAAATGTAATGTTTTTTGTTAATCTGGATCATAGCATTTATAACCCTTTTTTTGAGATGAATACCCCAAGAAAATAGCTTTGATTGATGTATAATCTAACTTGTGTTGTTTATTTTTGGGCACATAACATATACATCCAAATACTCTTAAATGATAGATATTGAGTTTTTCTTGGCAGAGGATTTCTAGTGGGCTTTTGAAATTCAAATTGGCACTTGGCAATCTATTAATTAAATATGTCATGCGGTGAGAACAACATCCGCCAAAAATTATTGGAACATTATTTTTGAAACAAAAGTACTCTTGTTACTTCAAGTAAATGTCGATTTTTTCTTCCGACACACCATTTTGTTGGGGTGTGTAAATACAAGTTGTTTGATGTAAAATTCCTTTTTGTGAAAAAATTTGTAAAATTTTGATATACAAATTCGTTCCATTATCACTTCTAAAAGTTTTAATCTTTGCATCATATTGATTTTCTACAAAATTATAAAATTCTTGAAATTGAGAAAACACTTCACTTTTATTTTTTAACAAGTGTAACCATGTAGTTCTTGAAAAAATCATCTATAAATATAACAAAGTATTTATAACCATTAAATGACTCAATTGGAGCAGGGCCCCAAACATCGAATGTATTATCTCGAAAGGTTTTTTGCTCTTTACAATTGGATAAACTAAATGGTAACCTTGTGTGCTTTCCTAATTTGCAAATTTCACAACTACTACAATCTAGTTGTTTGAAATCAAAAATACATTTTAAAATCTTATCTAAGGATGTCCAATTCTCTTATGCTAAAGAGTGCCTAATTCTTCTTCTTTTTTAATATTGAAGTTGCATTTTTCTTCACTTAGAATATAAAGCCCATTTTCTAGAAAACCTTCACCAATGATATTCTTCGTTATCAAATCCTGAAAAATCACATTTTCGATGTAAATGTAATTTCACAATTTAAGTCTTGTGTGATTTTACTAATGGATAACAAGTTAGATGTACAATTATTCACATGCAAAACATTTGAAATTTTTCTTGAAAGGAGACTAATTGAACCATTTCCTAAAATTTTCATTTTTTCACCATTTGCAACGATTACAAATTGTTTAGTCTCATTTTTTTTTGTAATTATTGAGTAAGTTTTTATTTCACATTATGTGATCAGTTGAACCCGAATCAAGAATCCATTTGGAATTTAAAGAATTTTGAGTAAGGTTTGTAATCATACCAGAGATTTTTGAGATTTTCCTTGAAACATCACGGATAATCAGGTATACAATGCTACTTCATTTGATCTATATCCACCTCACCTTTTATTTCTTTTTCAGATCCGTTTGTACTCATATCCTCTTTTCCTTTTGTACGCAGTAACCCATTTTCTCTCTCGCTTCCTACCCACCCATTTTGTCGCCGATCTCCCTCTCGACGAAGCATCCACCTCGCCCTTCCTTTTGTCGGAGATTTGAGGGTTGAGACACCAACATTCCTCGCGCTTGTGTCCTTCCTTACAATAATCGCGGCGAGTGAGTGACCGGCATTCATCGCGCTTATGTCCTTCCTTCTTACAATAATCGCAATGAGCGGTGAGTGTTTGGTCTCCCGACGTTACGGCCTGTGTTGGATTCAAGGTGATGAAAGCCTTGGCTTCAGCTTGTCGGAGTAGTTGAGTACCCATCACTATTCTTCTTGTCTCTTCTCTTTCAACCATCCCAACAACCTCATCAACAGATGTCACCACCCATGAGAAGAATTTGTGCATCTCATAGCTTGAATCGAGCTTGGAGAGGAAGGTGAAAATTCCATCCCACTCTCTCTTCTTTTGATTTCATCAAGATCAATCGTGAGAGGTCGATACACTCTAATCTCATCATTCTTTTTTGGATTTTGTCAATAGTTCTGGATGATTGATTTTGTTGTTGTAATCACAAGTTCTCAAGTTGATAAATAAGAGAGTAATTTTTTCTTCTTTCCGAACATTGTCTCGCTTTAACCCACATATCTCGAAATGTATCTAGATATGTCATGAGATCGAGAGATATGGGATTCCATGGTTGCTAATAACCAACTCATGACGAGATTGTCACTCTTTCTCCATTCTCAAATTTCCTTTCTTTCTTCAACATGTGGGTGTGTTGGATCTTCGCTTTTGGTTTTGATTTCTCACCGCTGACATGCTCAAATTTGTCTCTCCGATTAGACCAACAGTCACTTGATGTGCCCAAAGATGCTAATTCTTACCATTTACCAGTACACTTCTAAGTCTCTCTATATGTTCTGACATCTTCTAGATTTATTGAACTTACACAGTTCTTGCTTGTGGGACTAATTTGGAGCAAGATCAAATCCGCTTCGATACCACGCGATTTTCTCTGATTTTTGTTGAGATAGTTATTGAATTGATTTTGACTTAATGTCTAATGTTATATTTATACATTGAAAGGAAGAAACTAGCCGTTACTAAACTAGTCGTTAAACTAGCCGTTATTAAACTAGCCGTTATTAAACTAGCCGTTACTAAACTAGCTGTTACTAAATTAACCGTTATTAAACTAGCCGTTACTAACTAGCTGTTATTAAACTAATTATTATCAACAATTAATAGCAAACATTGAAATTTTAATTCCTGACATGCATGAAAAACAAAGCTGAAAGAAATAAGAATTATATTTCTCTTAGTTTCATAAATTAATTAGCAAGAAAAGATAAATTAGTAATTCAAATCCAGAAAACCTTGGAGTACCTCATAGACTTACGTCAAGTCCCTAGGTTTTTAAATGGTTGGAATTAGTTTCAGAAGAGAAAACATAATGATGGGAATACTAATTTAATTTATGAGACTCAAATGCATGGTTAAGATTCACTTTTTTCTTCACCATGAGGAAAGCAGAGAATTTTCAATTTTCCAACACTTTGGAAATATAGAGACAATTAAAATTAGGTGGTGGCCAACATATATATTGGCCCAGATCCCACATACACTAAGTGAAAAATAAATTAATAATACCTTAATTAATCTATTCTAATCAAATCCAATCCAATCAAATCAAATCAAATTAAACAATATATGTAGGTAAAATTGTGATGCTTGAAATAGGATTAGTACTGTGATTGTTTTTTACTTATTTGATTTTAACATTATATTATTAATTAAGGATGTAAAATAATATAAAGGTTAATCTTTCAAATAATAATTTTTATTAATAATTTTAAATTCATCATATTTTATTGTAAATAAAAGTATGTAGATGTGGTTAAAATTTAAAAATAAAATAAAAATTTTGAATCATATTAGATTATATATAGCTCTCAGGCCTCAATGAATTAGCTTGGTTTTATTTGTCAACATTCTAAACCCATTAAGGCAACTTGAGACTCCAAATTTCCCAAATAGGTATGAACTATGAAACTCATATTCCCAAATAGGTTTCAAATTAATGATTCATTTATAAGTTGTAGTGTATTTTTAATGGAAAACATCATTAGTTAATTAATTGATTGACAAATTCTTAAATGCCCAAACAAGTAAGGCTGTTTTGCTTATGCTCCACTTTGGACGGTCTTATTATATATATTCCATATATGATATCATTCCATTAATACTTCGTTTAAATTTATTTTTAAAAAATAAAATAAAAAATTGTTCATTTAACTTATTTCTCTTTATACTCATTTTCCTTGAAAATTTTCTCGTTTTTGGGCTATTCATCTTTTGTTTTACTCCAAATTGTTTGACGTTTAGCTCTGCTATTTCTTATTCTTATAATGTTATATATCGTTGGACGCTAGTATCACTTGCCATATATTTCTATTATTCATCATATATCATTTTCATTTTCAAAAAATAGTGGTTTTTCTTTTTTAAGTTTCCACATCAATTTAAAATTCCTAGAAATTGTTAGAATATATATACATTGTTGTTTGGAGAAATTTTGTGATCGAATTTTTTTAGTAATTTTTAATGAGAAGTAAAAAATATTGATAAATAAACACATCATGTATTCTTCTCATTAAATAAGTATATATAACATCTAGTTGATAGATGTATGAATTACATAGGTTTGAGTTCTTTTGCGTATAGTTAAAATACTTATATTATAATTTACATAAAATAAGGTAGCTATTAACGTTACAAGAACTATGTCGCTATATTTAGGTTGCTCGAGGCCCTTAAATCAATCATTTAGGTTGTTTGGACGTTGTATACGTTGAGATCGTTACATGGTATGGATATTCAGACTCATCAAGTCTTAGTTTTCAATAGATCTCTTGACATTTAGCTTCACCAAATCTCTATATGGAAACAAGGTATCCCAAATTACTAGATCGCTTACTTGCTACATGTATAATACCAAATATTAACTTTCATAATCTCTTGATTTTGAAAAATTAAGAGAATATCACTTTGTTATTTGCTCCTTACATAAATTGAAAGCGTTATAAATAGAAAGTTTGACTCAATGAAATCATCTATATAATCATTTAGGTAAAAAAACATGATACAAACTCCCTTAGTCATTTAGTTATTTATAGATCAAGTTTACATAATGAACTAAAGTTGACATAATGAACTAGGTGAATTAGAACAGAAAATAGAAAAAAAAATGGGAGTATAAATGAGAAAAAAATGTGTATGTTTTACACACCTTGCTATAATCTCAATCTTCCATATTTAATTGGCGAATACATAATTATTCCTTTTGTCGACAGTGGAACAAAGTTCTTCAGTTTCAGAACAGAGAAAAGGAATTAGGAAATGATAAGGCACTCAAGGTCTAATTATCAAAACTTGGAAACTAATTAAACATATCAGATTTGAAATGAAAATGAAACCTTTACTAATCCACCTAAATTTGTTAGCATTAAAATCAAATCTCATATTTCCCATTATCATATGATTCTATCCTTGTTGAATTTAAGATTTGTATTAAGAAAGGATATCATACACATATATATTAAAAAATAATATTAACTATTTTTAAATTATTAATTATTTTTAATTAAAATATTTATTATATCTATATTATTTTAATGAAAATATATTCAAATATTAAATATGTATTGATTTATTGAGTAATAAGAATCTAAAATTTAAAATTCAGATAAATAATATACTGTTTTTTTTATAATTCTAAAAATATTATATCTAAGATTTTATTTTTCTATACTTGAGATGATTGGGAGACCCCTACTCACTTCTACGTAAATTAGCGGCTGTAATTCTAGCTCATTATCTTCTCATTACAGGGTGAAAATCACATTGCAACAATTAGATATACTATTAAGTTATTTTCATTTTCATTTTTATTTTTATTTTTATTTTTATTTTTATCATTCTACCTAGCTATTGAGTATATTAGGACTCTCTTCTTAGATTTTCTTGATTTTGTATCATAAGAGTTGGAAAATACAATAAGAAAATGGCTAAATTATATGATTGGTTTTAAATTTTGATTAAATTTATACATTTACATATTTTTAAAATATATGATTTATTACTCAAAATTTTATAACTTTATACATAAAATTGTTAAATTTTTAAAACATATAATTTAATTAAAACATATAAAACTTCGTTCCAAAATTCTTTTTTTTCTTTTTCCAAACATGATAAGTTATAAATAACAAAATAATGTATGTACATAGATAATAGAACTTACTCCAAAAAAATTATATACCTAAAATTATGATAACTTATCAATGCTATACGGTCTAGATTTTATTTATCGGTGAATGATAGAACAAGTTTTTAGTTATATAAAGAAACACAATTTAGTCCCTTTGTTTGTTATTTTATTTATTAATTTAAATATTTTATTTTAACAAAGTGGTCCAATGACAAATGATATTGTTTCATTTTATTTTTATTTTTCTCACACTTTTTAATCATTATTAATATATCAATTTCATAGATTGTCTTTATTACTAAAAAATATTGATTATAAAATAAATAAATAAATAAAATTTGGTCATTTATCAATTTTTTTTATAATAAAATAAAATGATTAAAAATTAAAAAATTAAAAAATATACTAAATTACACTAACTTGTATAACTAAGAGATTGTATTTGCATTTAGCTAATTTTTATTTCATAGTTAAACATGTCCTAACAAGATTTTGGTAGCAGTAACTCAAATAAAAGGCTTAATATATAAGTAGTAACAGTAAAAATAATAAAAATAACATTTTTAGTAATTAAAAGCATAATATATATATATATATATATATGTTATTTTTATTATTTTTACTGTTAGATAATAAAAAGTATTTTTAATAATTAAAAAGCATAATTAATATATATATATATATATTTTAAAATAACTTTAAATCTAATTGATTTAGATGTTAAGATTTATTATTTAAGATTTATAGTTTAGTGATCAATAAAAAAATATTATTGATAAGTTAATATTTTTTTTATTAAAATGTATTTTTTAATTATTGATCTCATATTTTTGTTTATTTTACTATTAGTTATAAATAACACATATATCAATCTTGAATTCGTATGACTAGATACTCATAAATGACTTTTTGATTTAAAGGGAAGTTCAGGTAAATGAAAAGATTGGAGGAGAAAAAAGAGTATACATTCTTTGAATTTTGAAATCGAAAATTAAGGCAAAGCTTATAGACTTGTTTTGAAAAAAAAAAAACAATAAAAATATATTCTAGTATGACTATCTAGCTAAGAATCAAGTGATTTAAATGTAACTAAAAATATGCAAGATTACATTATTTATAGGTTCTCTTCATTTTTATAAAAGAGTTATTTTAATCTTGTTGTTTTTATCTCTTTTAGTTTTATTATTTTAAAAAATATGCATTTTAATTTTAAAAATATAAATTTATAAAATTTATGTAGATTTTTTTTGAAACTAAAGTGTAACATTTTAAAATTAAAATATATATTTTTTAAAGTAATTGAAACGTTTTAATTGAAAATCACATGATTAAAATACTCATTTATCAAAGATCATTATTAGTAAAAAATAAAATTTTAAAAATAACTTGTGATTAATTATATACATTAAATGAGTGTACGGTTTTGTAAATATTAAATGTATCACATAAATCATGTTATTTCATAAAATTAACATTATAGTCATATTTTATCATAGGTAATAATATGATAAATTTGTAAGGTTATTTTTATTTATTTAACTTCGATGTCTAATTTTAAGTGACTTAATAACAATTCTAATAATATCAATAAAATTATTATTTTGTAAATAATTTCATAAATTTAATTATATAACTAATAAATAAAAAAAATTGATTTGTTTTTTCCATCAACGATTAAAATAAAACTTCGTTAATAATTATGTGAGAACACATAACAGAACCTAAGTAATGCAACTAAAAAACTATTAAACTTATAGTCTCCGTTCCTGTAAATTACATGACTTGGTGTCCTCCGTAGTCCGTACCACATAACATTGGTGCGCCAAACCACCAACAGATATATATATATAGTACACATATACATAGAATTAATTCATTATATAATAATAATATTAACTTTTAACTTAATTAATTACATATTTTTATATTTATTTCCCTGCACTCTTATTTTACATGTGTATAAATACATCATTTCCCGTTAGCATTATACATGATTTACCAATAAGCTAGCTGCAATAATTATTTTTCCCACTGATCCTTTTGGTCTCATGGCTTTCATAACATCTTCAATCATCGGAAACTCCATAACTTTTCGATCAAAATCGACTACTCTTTCTGATTATTATAATTATTATTCAAATCCTAATATTGGCAATATTGTTCATAAGTTTAACAACAAAAGCTCTTCTAATAGAAGCTTTAAATTACGCAAAGCTCGAAGTTTAACCATCACAAATGTTGCAACCACGCCATTACTGAAAGTTGCTCCGCCGCTGCCGGAGACGAATAGGAAAGAAAGTGGACTTTTTGATGAGTTGATAAGGAGCAGTACTGTACATGTTGCTTGGACAAGTGTGCCACAAGAGAGATGGGAAGGAAAGCTTGTTGTTGATGGAGAAATACCACTATGGCTGGTATTAATTAATTAATTAATGTTTTTATATATTTAAATATTTATTTCATTTCATTTCATTTTGAATAATTATTCCTTTCAACATATAAATATACCTACCGATATTATATATCATATGTGAATTAACAGCTAGCTAGCTAGCTTAGTTATGAATGCTGCTTCTTCCTTTTCATTTTGGGTAATTAAAGATATGATCAACCACCGATGGAAATTAAAGAATGTAGTGACAAATTACTGTAGTAAAAGAGGTGTTATTTATTGTTGTTGAATATATTCATTACAAATCATATTGTTTTTTTATATATCAAAAATTACATACTTGTATTTTTTTTATTTTTTAAAAGAAAAAAAATAATTATACTTATCTTATATTTTATTGAATTAAAATATAACATTATCACTTACACGAATACAATAAATAATTTCTGTTAATTAGGTTTATACAATTAATTAGTCTTCTAAATCAAACAGTGAAATCATATACCAATCCTCTCATATGATTTGTCAAAAACATAGGAGATTTAATTTAATAAAAAATAAGAAATCTCTCTTCAACTATTCTTTAGATAAAAACGATTCATATCCTTTACATTAATTTATAAGTAGGTCATTTAATTTCTAAAATAAAAAAAAGAAAGTGTTATTCAATCTTTTTAAAAAAATATATAATAAATAAGGACAAAAATTATTTTTTATTAATATTTTAAATAAAATATTATTATTTTTTAATACTTTATTTTATTTGTAAATAAAGAAATGATAAAAACGATTTTTTACTATGATATTTTAGTATAAAAAATTGTTAAAATATTAAATAAATGGTTAAATTTTTATTATAAAATTATTAAAATATGAAATAAATACTGAAATTTTTAGTTATTTGATATCTTCTACAGAATATAAATAATTAAATAATACATAATATTATATAAGGTAAAAGTTTAACTTACTACACAAATATCCAAATTCATCCTATTCTTTATGGTATGTCACAATTGTTTCTTGCGTTGTACATACTCCTATTAGTTCATATAATTCCTTCTTTCATTTTTATAATATCTGGCCTATATTAATTTCTCAGGTAGACAACGTATACGACTGTCATTAGTCTACATCCAATTTTTATTAATTAATCATTTTAATAATAGGATGACACGATGACACTTTAACTAATACAATGAAACAATTTAATTATAAATAATTAGCAATTCAAGAGCCTGTACATCACTAGTTCAAATTACAACTAGAAACTCGACCATGCCTTTGGTAATTAATTAGAGACTTAATTATTGCAGTATTAACATCAATTAAGAAATTAATATATAAATAATTGTCTGATAAATTATAATAATTTAATTTACATGCAGAACGGGACGTACCTAAGAAATGGTCCAGGAATGTGGCACATAGGTGACTACAACGTCCGGCACCTCTTTGACGGCTATGCAACACTTGTCAAGCTCCAATTCGAGAACGGCCGACTAATTGCTGGCCACCGCCAAATTGAATCGGAAGCCTATAAGGCCGCCAAGAAGAACAACAAAATTTGTTACCGTGAATTCTCAGAGGTCCCTAAACAAGACAACTTCCTAGCATATGTGGGTGAGCTAGCCAACTTGTTCTCTGGCTCATCCTTAACCGACAATGCTAACACTGGCGTTGTCACACTCGGCGATGGCCGAGTGGTTTGCCTTACTGAAACACAAAAAGGATCCATAATAATTGATCCCAATACTTTAGATACAATAGGGAAGTTCGAGTACAGTGACTCCTTAGGGGGTTTGATTCACTCGGCTCACCCAATTGTGACCGAGTCGGAGTTTTGGACATTGTTGCCGGATCTAATAAACCCGGGTTATTTGGTAGTGAGAATGGAGCCAAAAAGCAATGAGAGAAAAGTTATAGGGCGAATCAATTGTAGTGGTGGACCATCGCCTGGTTGGGTTCACTCATTCCCAATGACTCAGCACTATATAGCTGTTCCTGAAATGCCTTTGAGATATTGTGCACAGAATTTGCTTAGAGCTGAACCAACTCCATTGTACAAGTTTGAGTGGCATCCTGAATCTAAAGGGTTTTTTCATATTATGTGCAAGATTAGTGGCAAAATTGTAAGTTATTTTATCATGTGATCAATATTTTTGGGACTTAACAATTTTTTTTTAATTTAATTCTTGGGTCTAATTATTACAATTTTTTTTTTATTTGAAGGTGGCTAGTGTGGAAGTGCCACTTTTTGTGACATTCCATTTTATCAATGCATATGAAGAGGAAGATGAAGATGGGAGAGTCACAGCTATAATAGCAGATTGTTGTGAACACAATGCAGATACAACTATCTTGGATAAGCTTAGGCTACAGAACCTGCGCTCTTCCACTGATCAAGATGTTCTACCAGATGCTAGGTACACTACCCAATACCCATTACTAGTAGTAATGGTAATTAATACATAGTTTTTTTTTTTAATAAATATTTGTGCGTATATAAAAAATATAGGGTTGGAAGGTTTAGGATACCATTAGATGGGAGTCCAAATGGGAAGTTAGAAGCAGCATTAAACCCAGATGAACATGGAAGAGGCATGGACATGTGTAGTATCAATCCTGCTTACTTGGGCTTAAAATACAGATATGCTTATGCTTGTGGAGCACAACGCCCTTGCAACTTCCCCAATACAATCACAAAGGTATTCTATACAGATATGTTACATAAAATGCACCCATTTAAGTTGCATACTTGCATGCTCAAGCCACAAAAAACTTACTAATTTTAAAATATCAATATATTACAGCTTGATTTGGTAGAGAAAAAGGCTAAAAACTGGTATGAAGAAGGTGCAGTGCCATCGGAACCATTATTTGTGCCTCGACCAGGAGCAACTGAAGAAGACGATGGTGACTTTACCTTACTCTACCTACTTTTGCCCTATCAGTGTACTATTTCTTTGATTTGATTTTATCTTGCTGCTTTTTGACTTGTGATCATGAAATTTATGTTGCAGGTGTTGTAATCTCAATGATTAGTCAGAAAAATGGAGGGGGATATGCTCTACTCTTAGACGGTTCCACATTTGAAGAGATTGCTAGGGCAAAGTTTCCCTATGGCCTTCCCTACGGCCTCCATGGATGCTGGGTTCCAAAAAGTGAAGGGAAATGAACAAACAGTACTACTAGGAGAGTACTGGCCTCAAGATAAATAGATGATTATATATCATTAATTTACTACCAATATCATGTATAGTTTTAAGTATTGTTCAATTGTACTGCTAGAAGAAGCATGTAAAATACCTTATGTATGATTCAAATGTACATAGAATAGGAGTTTTTTTAAGGGATATGTAGTTTCAAGAATGTAATGTATTCATTTTGGGAGTCCATGTAACAATTCCTTCATGTTTAGAAATTATGAAAGATCACTCACTATTTAATTTCTTTCCACATTATTACAATGCGTCAATTGCAGAGGCAGAGATACGATGATGAATGCAAAGTTTACCCAAAAAGTTCCTTAACTAGACATCGATCACACATACCTAAATTTCTATGCCCCCAGCTCCATCCCCTCAATAAGTTTACAAAATTGAGTCAATCACAAACCAAATGTAACGAAGCTTTAGAGTCTTTGATCACTTTTGGTCAGTATAAACAGCATCCACATCATCTAGTTCCAGTAATTTGGTCATAAGTTCCTTGTTCAAGTCCATAGCCTCATCATCTACCTGAAATTCAATCAACTCCGATCATATTTTTCACTTCAAACATGAAATCATTCTTAAAAAAAAAATCAGTCAAATAACTGAAGAGCCATTGATTTATGCATTATGAAATACCTCAATAGTGGTTATTGGAATTAGCTCAGAACCATTATCAGTCTCAAAATTTATTCCTTCTTCACGTAGCTTTGACAGTATTGCTGAGTAGTTCTCAGATGAACTTACAATTTTAAAGTATCTGTGAGCACAACAAAATAGCAATTAAACAATAATTTTGTGCAAATTGACAAAGCTATAACCTCTTGGCTAGAAAATTAATTGCATAATATGACATGTGATGAAAGGAAATGCTAGCCTAATTAGAAAGATTATGCCATGTGATAACAAGATTGCAAAAAATATGACAGCATCATACATTTCTATGATCAGAAGCATGACCATTGTGGAGAAAAGTACCTTTCAGATCTATCTTCTTCAGTAGCGTCCTCATAAACAGTCGGCTCAATAACATCCTCAGCACCAGAATCTAATGCAATAGAAAGGAGCTGATCCTTGTCAGCATCTGACACTTTGATATTTACAGCCCGAACCCGTCTAAATTTGAATGTAACAGATCCCGGATCTGCCATCTTGCCCCCATAATCTTTCACCACCTCTCTAACAGTTGCAACAGATCGGTTTATTTTATCTGTCAAGACTTCAATTACCATACTAACTCCACCATAACCATACACCTATAATTAAAGAAACAATCCATATAGCCAACTAGATACCCCCAAACCAAAAACAAATCTAGACATTATCCATAAAATGTGATTGGCAGTGACATAAATAACTATATTCACAAACCTCATATACTTTCTCAATAAAAGCTTCTTGTCCCTTTTCAGAAGCTTTCTTAATGTTACGCTCCAAAATATCTTTAGGCACATCAAGCTCTTTGGCTTTCTCAAGTACAGCAGCTAGGACGGTGTTGGAGATGGGACTTGGGCCACCTTTCTTTACACTGCATTACTCAATACTGAATTTGATGAGCATCAGAGCATCTGACTCAGTTCTAAGCTATAGCAGGGAAAAAAAATGTTCATTGCATATTAAAGTTATATTGACATGCAGCAATGGATAGCAAAATAGAGCAACATAAAAATAGCTTAAAAAGCCGAGAGTTGAATCATAAAGCCAAACATAATATGAGGGGACATATTTAAAATTAAAAGCCCTGGCTACTAACTTACGCAGATACAACTTCTTTCCCAATCCTTGAGTGCAGCTTCGTCTTCTTGGCATCTTGAGCCCCCTGCAAAGAAGATACATTAACAATACTGAGCAGAACATCAACAAAAAATTTCCTATCTTTCTCATACATAAACCAGCATGAAGACCCAATTCATGTTGAGTAAAATTTAGAATACACAACTTTAAATTTACCAATATTGAATACAAACAAGTAAACAAACTACTTGTATTATACCCACAATAAAAGACACTAGAACACCTTTCAAAGAAAACTCACAAATTAAATAGAAATACAAACACTCAAAGAGAAAACTCTTAACTCACACTCAAACTAAGAATACAGAGATCCTTACCATGCAATTTACACTAACAAATATAAAACTAAGAAATAGTTCTAGCCACACAAATATTATCAACACACTTTTCTTTTCTACATCCTTCAACCACTCCAGTTATTTTCTTACATCCGTCAACTACTCCATTTATTTTTCTACATCCTTCAACCACTACATTTATTTTTCTACATCCTTCAACCACTTAATTTATTGGGTTGATATTGATTTTCAACACTCCACCTCAACACCAACTCTCCATGAAGAAAAGCGTTCTTCACATTCATCTGCCACTTTGCATTTGATTCCCTCCAATTGTTGGGTGTGTCTTCTGATTTCGCTGGTTATTTTAACCCACTCTCCACTGCTTGTTTCCTAAGGTGCAACCCTATGAAAGATAAATGGTTTGCTTACCAATTACCGTTCTATTCAGACTATCAATTGTATCCTTAGCTTTTTTCCTATCGAAAAACTGTACAAAACCACATGTTTTTTCAACTGATATTTCATCATGAATTAACTTACCAAATTGGCTAAACACTTGTTTTAGCACGTCATCACTGGCGTTTGGATCCAAACGACCAATCAACTCATCAAATAGTTTAGAGAAATGCCACTTGCTAGGTCTTCCACTCTCAGCAATTTTAGCCTTCTTACTCTTATACTTCTTCTTCACAGTATCAATTTGATTCTTACATTGAATATCAATCTTAGGATTCTTTGAATAGTCCTCTCTACTATTCACAATATCAATTACCTTTTTCCAATGCTTTTGCTTGAGATTCCCTCTAGACAGTTCCACATACCTTTCACTCCAAGCATCGATCAACACCGCCGTAACTCCTTCACTCCAACAATCCTCTCTTCAACCTCCTCCACTGCCATTCCTCGTTTATTGCTGTTGTGGGATTAGTAAGGCTAGGGTTAGGTTGTTCTGACTCGTTTGTTGTTTTGAAGGTGCTATTGATGCTATCGTCACCATTATCAAACTGTGCGACCTCGGACATGATTCCAGAGATCTACTCTCCGACAAAGAATGCAACTGGATCTCATTGTCTTCCTCCCATGGAATCTCATAATCAGTAACATCATCAATTGGAACATCAGATCTTGTGCTATGATAACCTGATCTCTCCGTCGATCTATTTGATTTTCTATCACCATCAAACTTTACAGAAGAGGTGCTTTGTTCAAGTTGGAATCCCTGTTACCTGGGTCTGTCCACCGATCAGATGGAACACGACACCCTTCTCCAAAGTGCTTCGTGTTTGAATCTTCTGTCCAACTGTCCATCCTGCCATTGTCACCAAGCTTTTCATTTGCATCTTCTTCTGTCCAACTGTCCATCCTGCCATTGTCACCAAGCTTTTCATTTGCATCTTCGAGTCCATCTTTGATTGCAAAAACAACGGTTGAGAGATGTACCAATGCTGTCCCACCACTATTCTCCGTAGTTTCCGCATCGCCAATGTTCTCCATGGTTTCCACATCACCATTACTTTCCACAATTTCATGTACAAGTTTTGATGTTGTTACCGTGAGAGCTAATTCTTCTTCCTCTATAGTGAATAATGTTTTGGCATCCCAACCATCTTCACTATTCTCCTTAGAATTGAAAGTAGCTATATTACTTTCAAAATACTTTTTCTTACTCTAACAATCTTTTGCCATGTGACCTATCTTCCTACAATTGTAACATTCAACATCAAATTTTCTATTGTTACTGCGATTCTTCCAAGCTCTCCCTGGACGAAAGCCTCCATTTCCTTGAGAAATTTTGTCGCCATCCTTTTTAGATCTACTTTTATTGCATCGCTTGAAAGTGCCTCTGTTTTGCTGGTGTAGAATGCCTATTCCCCACCCTTCAGCGAAACTCCTCCCATTTGCTTAGCCATAGTTTCTTGATCGACCAACAAATTCTCAAACTCAACAAGAGATGATTGTGTCAGCCATCCTTGTATAGCAGTAACAAACCCTCGATATTTAGATCTCAAACCATAGATAATTA
This sequence comes from Hippophae rhamnoides, assembly GCA_033030585.1. Lineage (NCBI taxonomy): Eukaryota > Viridiplantae > Streptophyta > Magnoliopsida > Rosales > Elaeagnaceae > Hippophae > Hippophae rhamnoides. The sequence goes on from CM065429.1 coordinate 74,585,818, forward strand.
TTCTCTTTATCTTGGTTTCCCCAATAGGAGCTTTTGGATCTAAATCTGAAATTTCATAGCATAACGATTTTACCTTGTGAAAGTACTGGGAAATCGTCATGTCATGTTGCGCCATCGATAACAATTCGTTTTCGAGAAGTTGCAATCTTGTATCATTCTTCTTTGAAAAGAGCGTAACAAGAGTGTCCCATACTTCCTTCGATGTTTTAGCATATCGAATGTGCTCCAACATTTCTTCTTCAACTGTGGTCTTTAAAGCAAACATCGCTTTGCCTGCTTTAATTTTCCACTTTCGCAAGATGCCGTTTGCATCTTCTGCTGTTGGTTGTGTAAATTCGTCACCACAAACAACTTCCCACAAGTCTTGACCTTGTAAGTAAGACTCCATATATGTTGCCCATGTGTTATAGTTTTTGTTGTTGAGCTTCTTGATTCCTCCAATTACTTGAATATCACCCATCATGCCGACAAGACTTCGACTATATCGAACAAACTTGAATAATAAACTTGCAGAGTACCAAACTCCTCACAGCTCAAGATAGCTCCACTAAGAACGATCTCTGACCGTCCCGCTCTTATACCAATTGTTGAGTAAAATTTATAATACATAACTCTAAATTTACTAATATTAGATACAAACAAGTAAACAAACTACTTGTATTATACCCACAATAAAAGACAATATAACACCTTTCAAAGATAACTTACAAATTAAAGAGAAATACAAACGCTCAAAGAGAAAGCTCTCAATTCACACTCAAACTAAAAATACAAATACTTATTTTGTTTTTGATGTGATGATTAAATCAAATGCAAGGTAAGCTATTTATAATCCTTACCATGCAATCTACAACACAAATATATAAAACTAAACAATAATTCTAACCACACAAATATAAAACTAAGAAGTAATTCTATTCTAACTATACAAATATTATCTACATACTTTTCTTTTCTACATCTTTCAACCACTCCATTTATTTTCCTACATCCTTCAACCACTTGATTTATTGAGTTGGTGTTGATTTTCAACTATTCAACCAAAAAAAGTACAAATCCATTTGTCTTAGCATATATTATACAGAACACTGAATACTTTCTACAGAGAATAAATCCATTTGTCTAAGCAGCAATCTGAAATTAAATAGTCTGGAGGATAGGACAGAAGCATAAAATAGGAAAGCAGAACGTAGTAGGGATAAAGGACAAGTTACATAACACGGAAAATAAAATTGACAATTGGTTTCGTCAAACAGATAGTGCTCGAAAAGGGGGAGAAAATAGAATTCAAAAAAATTCACAAACAAGTAGCAAAATTCGCTAGTCAAACAATCGTACAACAATTGTCCTTAAACAATGATTCATGAAAGGACGATAAGAGAACATGATCGATTGAATTCAAAATCAATGAAACCAGACCTAACAACTCGTATGAACGGAGAGATGAAGCAACGAGGAGAGAGTACCTTTCGTCCAGCAATTTTGCAAGAACGCCTGCCCATGGCTAGAGGAGAGAAGGTCCATATGGTTCTGAGTCTATGATTATTGTGTCTTATACCGTAAATCCAATCCCACGAAGGCAATGATGACATTGCTGAAGACGAAGATAAGTTCCTAGCCAAAAATCCATTCTCTGAATCTCATGTAAGCTCTAGTGTCAGTTCAATAACTCAAATTTGACCCCGTAGGAATATGAACATTGAATGTACTTGAAAATCCAAGAGAAAAAAAAAATTACTTTGAAAAGCGAAGAAGTTGGGGCATTTCGAAGAGAACCCATTTGAGAGCTTGTGAAGAATTGCTCCAAATGCTCTGACTGAAGAAGACGAACCCATTCTTCAACGGACTGAATCACCTTCTTACGTTCTGTAAGAATCGAATCGATAAAGTCCTAAAGCTTCTATTTTTTTTTTTTTTACTTTTTTCTTTCATTTTTTGTAGTTCCTTCCCTATTACAAGTTCCTCTCTTTTAATACACTTATTAAAAATAATATACTTAAATTGTTATTTTTATGATATTATGTCTTCATGTGTGTTCAAGTATAAAAGAAATTAGACTAAAATAATATTTTTCAATAAAAAAAGTTAAAAACAGATAACAATACCCTCAATGTAATGTTTCTGATTTCTATTTTTGTTTCATTTCATACGAAAAATGAAAAAGATTTGCTGCAATTTTGGACCCTAAAAACTAAAGGCCATTATAACCCAATATTAACCCAATTTTACCTATTTAATATAAAATAATATGCTACAAACCAACTGAGTTTTAAATCTTGATAACATATGTTTTTTTTTTTAATAAAAAGAAAGCATATTGTGTATATTTGCTTCATTATAAAATATGAGCTTTAAACATTTCTTTTAATAGTAATATATATATATATATTAACAAAATTATTTACATATTATTATACTTTGTTAATAATTTATTTAAAACTTCAATTTTCTTATCCATAAAGCAATAAGATATTAAAATATAATAATTATTTTAACGTTATTTAAAATACTAACTATGTTCAACTTTTTTTAAAAATAATAAGAATATTATAATTTTAATTAAAATAAAATCTAATATTAATTATTTTTAATATTATAATAAATTACGTATAACACATATATAATATCTAATAATTTGAAAACATGACTCAATATTTCCTCCTTTTATGTTGAAATCACATGGAAAGTGTTTCATAAAGAAAATAAAAATATCATAGTCATGGTTGGGAATCGGAGACTGAAGCTGAAAATAAAGTGAGAAATAAAGCTGGAATTTGTAGGCAAGGTGCTGGAATTCGACGTCGTTAGGGTCCATCTCTTCCTTTTATTGTTTATTTATATAAAATTTTAGGATTTGCAATATGAACATTGAAAATATTATAGCAAATTATTATTATTATTATTTTTTAAAAAAAATATCCTCCACGACCGACAAGCAAAATAGCGTTTCATCTTCACATGACACACTAAATTTTAACTAAGATTATAATTAAAAAATATATTAAATGTTAAAAAATATTAAATAGGCAAAATTGAAAAGAAAAGAAAAATATAAAAAGATTTTTCTTAGTTACATTTGTTTTTTTCAAAATTAAGATTTTTTTTTTCTTAATTTTTGTGTCTTTTCTTTAGAGAGCTTTTAAGTTTACCATCGATAAAGAAAATATGATTTTAAAAAGTTAATTGTAATTTTTAAAAAGTTAGAGTAAAATTGTTAGTTTATAAATTAAAAGATACATTTTAATCTAATTTTCTTAGAAATTAAGTATCATTAAACTAATAATAAAAATTATAAATATATAGTTTAATTTTATAAAGTAATAAAATTATATAAATTTATTATTAATATAAAAATATGATCAGTTTTTTTTTATCGATGATAATTTATTATTATTTTATTTATTAATTATATAAATATATTACCGATAATATAATAAATTAACATTGAAAAGAAAATTTAATAATATATTTTTAATTTTATAAAGTAATATAATCTTATCGGTTAAATAGACGTTGATTTTTCACTTGCATATTCACCTATACACCTAACACAACACAACTCATTTTAAGTAAACACACGAACCAATCACAATAGCAATGTGAGCTAATAATGATCTCAAAATCGGAGCAAAACAAAAGCAAGTTACTGCTGATTTGACTTTTGATCATCAACCTAACGGACAGCTGCATACAACAAGACTACTTCAAACTCATACCCATTCACAAAAGCAAATATGTTAATATAATAAATAACCTAATTTACATAAAATGATAATAAAAACAAATAAATATACAAAGTTAAAAATGTCCTTAATCAAGCTCTTTGTTGTATTTCTAGTAGTTAAGGAAATGTAATACTATTTAGATAAATAGTAAAGTGTATTATTATTTATATATAAAATTATAAAATTAATTAGATATAGATTTTAATAATAGTACATGAAAATCATTACTCTAACATCATTTTTCATTTTTGTTTGATGAAAATGATGGTTACCTTTTAAACATATAATTTCAAGAGTTTTTTTTAAAAAAAAAAAAAGAAAAAAAGAAAGAAAGAGGAGATTGCAAAAAGAAGAAGAGAGAAAACACAACAATTTCTTCTCACTCCTCTTTCCCCTTACGCAATACTGAGATAAGTCCAACATCTAACTACTAATATCATTTTTTCTGTGTTTCACTTTCTCTCTCTTCCCTCTGTCTCTGCAATGGCTCATCTCTTCAGAGACCTTTCACTAGGCCACTCAAAGAGAGAGATACCACCTCCAAAGCCAACCATCACCACAACCACTCCTCCAATTGCCGTCGATCTCCCATCTCCGTTGGGCCAACTCGCTACCCAACTCACCGATTCCGACCTTCGACTTACCTCCTATGAGATCTTCGTCGCCGTTTGCCGTACCTCCTCTGGTAAGCCTCTCAGTTACACTTCCAGCTCCAATAACTCGTCCCATTCCGATTCACCCACTCAAAACAACAACTCGCCCAGCTCGCCAGCCCTACAACGTTCTCTCACATCCACTGCAGCCAGTAAGGTCAAGAAGGCCTTTGGACTTAAATCCCCCGGTTCAGGCTCGAAGAAGAGTCCTGGGTCGGGTTCGAGTGCAGGTCCGGGTAAGGCCAAGAAGCCAATGACGGTGGGTGAATTGATGAGGACCCAAATGGGGGTTTCTGAGGCCATGGACTCTCGTGTTCGGAGAGCTCTGCTAAGAATTGGTGCTGGCCAGGTTTGTCCATATTTTGGGGTTTCTCTCATTTGTTGCTTTTGTTTATTATATCTATTTGATGTTGAATTTATTTATAAATTTGTCTAGTCATGTTTGATCTCATAGTAAATTCTTTTTAATCAGTCTTTCATTGGTGTTTTTTCATTCATCTTTATCATAATTCGACGATTTTTAATTGACTTTCCGTTCATTAAAATGTGATAATTCTGAGAGGGTAATGATCGGATTGGAATCGCACGTTTCTCGTTTTCTCGGTGAGTTTCGATAATTGAGACTTGAGTTGATCCGGTGTCCGTGGTTTCAAATTACAGACTGTAAATTGATCTCACGCTGGGGAACTTACGTGTTAGTATAAATTAAATTTTCAATTGTGATTTATCTCCAAAATTTTAAACTCATGATTTTTTCTTTCCTTTCCTTTTATTATTGTTATATATATATATATATATATATATATAGGTTGGGAGGAGAATTGAGTCAGTGGTAGTTCCATTAGAACTATTACATCAGCTTAAGGTCTCAGATTTTACTGATCAGCAAGAGTACAATGAATGGCAAAAACGAACTCTCAGAGTTCTTGACGCTGGCCTCCTTTTGCATCCCAAAATCCCACTGGACAAGGCACAGAATGCTGCACAGCGGCTGCGGCAAATTATTCAAGGAGCTTTAGATAGGGGTATAGAAACAGGGAGGAACAATGAGTCCCTACAAGTTCTTCGTAGCGCTGTTATGTCTCTTGCTTCTAGATCAGTTGATGGGTATGAGTCATGTCATTGGGCTGATGGGTTTCCTTTGAATCTCCGGCTCTATGAAATGCTTCTGGAAACCTGCTTTGACATTAATGATGAAACATCTATTATTGATGAGGTTGATGAACTCATGGAGCAAATTAAGAAGACATGGACAATCCTTGGAATCAACCAGATGCTACATAATCTTTGTTTTACTTGGGTTTTGTTTCATCGTTTTGTTGCAACTGGTCAGGTTGAAATGGAGCTGCTGTATGCAGCTGATAATCAGCTAGCAGAGGTTGCAAAAGATGCAAAGACAACTAAGGATGCTGAATACTCTAAGGTTTTGAGTTCAACATTGAGTTCAATATTGGGCTGGGCAGAGAAGAGGCTTCTCGCTTATCATGAAACTTTTGATAGCATTAATATTGAGACAATGCAAGGCATAGTGTCTCTCGGGGTAGCAGCAGCTAAGGTTTTAGTTGAAGATATATCTAATGAGTATCGCAGGAGGAGGAAAAATGAAGTTGACGTGGCGCGACAAAGGATTGACACATACATCAGATCATCATTGCGCACTGCATTTGCTCAGGCAAGTTCTTAGCTTTGCTTACTGGTATCATTTGGTAGGAGAATATTAACTTAATTTCCATCTTATTTGTGTCCACAGTGCCTTAGGAAAGCCACTTGCTTTTTATATCGACAGGTTTAGATAATAGAATTGGCAGTTTTATATGATACATTAAAGGTGCTACATTCTTGACCAATATCTCCTCCCTCCACGCACACACATGCTCACACAAAAAAAAAAACTACTATCGTAAACAAAACACGATATTTTATCTCAGGAAAAATCGTATAATTATCAAACCCTATTGTCTCCAATGATTGTGGATGGTAACAACAATGTAAAACAACCAGACAATTTTTTGAGACAATAAGTTATTGAAATTTGAGCTCTTTTGGCACAATGATTTTATATGTATATATATGTTGGAATGATATATTTATGCATAGTCATACTCATATTTAGCTGTCAGATGACTTACTTGCATGACCTAAAAATTTAAATGTCACAAAATAGAGAATGGAGAAGGCAGATTCAAGTAGGAGAGCATCAAAAAACCAGCCCAATCCTCTTCCTGTTCTTGCCATACTTGCAAAGGATGTTGGTGAGCTAGCAACAAAGGAAAAGGAGGTGTTTAGTCCAATTCTAAAGAAATGGCATCCTTTTGCAGCAGGTCTGGCTGTGGCTACTCTTCATGCTTGCTATGGAAATGAGGTAAAACAATTTATAGCTGGTATAAATGAGTTGACACCAGATGCGGTACAAGTGTTGAGAGCTGCAGATAAGTTGGAGAAAGATCTGGTACAGATAGCAGTTGAAGATTCAGTTGACAGTGATGATGGTGGGAAGGCAATAATACGGGAGATGCCTCCTTTTGAGGCTGAAGCTGCCATTGCCAACCTGGTAAAAGTGTGGGTCAAGACAAGATTGGACAGACTGAAAGAATGGGTTGATAGGAATCTGCAACAAGAGGTATGTACCAATCGTTTTAAATTTGTATTTTGATTTGGTACAGCTTTTGGTAACAACAAAGCCAGACAGGAACAGAAGCACACAAATATCAACCAAGCCCTCTGGCATTGTTATCTTAATACTTTTGAAAATAATTTAAATTGACAGTTTGGATGTAAAACATACAGATGAAAGTTCTTTCTGATATATATGTGTATGCATATATGTATGAAATGTTGTGGATTTATCAAATTCACATCATGACACACATGCAAGAAAAGAATATGCATGTGATGTCTAATATTTTAATACCCCAGTTGTAGTTTTCTTGGAAAATAAACTAAATGTTTTATTAAAACTCTTCAATTAATGTCTGCTCTGGACCCACTTGACTTGTTAATGGGGCCCATAAATGACAACCAATAAAAAATTGACATGCTGGTGGGGATGAAGCCCCAGTGGGTACAAATAGAAATACTCAATTTTCTTTGGTGCATAGCAGCATAAATAGAAATTTTAATTAGAATCATCTAATGGCCTGTTTATTGCACCAACCTTATGTGCACTTTGCTTTCTGAACTTGTATGACAACACTACAGGAATGGAATTCGCAAGCAAATCAAGAAGACCTTGCACCCTCTGCTGCCGAAGTTTTGCGAATTTTTAATGAAACATTGGATGCATACTTCCAGCTGCCAATACCAATGCATCCTGCATTGCTTCCTGACTTGATATCTGGCTTGGACAGATGCCTTCAACATTATGTATCCAAAGCAAAATCCGGATGTGGTAAATGCTTTTGATGCTCGCACAAAATTTGCACATGGCATTAGACTTGTACTATTTTGTGGTAATATTCTTTATTCTAATTTGCAGGATCACGAAATACATTTGTTCCCACCATGCCGGCATTAACTAGATGTTCCATTGGATCAAAGTTCCAAGGCTTTGGCAAGAAGAAAGAAAAGTCACCAAATCCTCAGAAGAAGAACCCTCAGGTTGCAACAATGAATGGGGATAACTCTTTCGGGATACTGCAGCTATGTGTCTGCATAAACACTTTGCATCAGATGCGGAGTGAGTTGGATCTCTTGGAGAAAAGGATAATCACCCTTCTTAGGAACTCAGAGTCTGCTCATGTTGAAGACTTCTCAAATGGCTTGGCAAAAAGATTTGAACTCACACCAGCAGCTTGTGTGGAGGCAATCCGGCAACTTTCCGAGGCAGTTGCTTATAAAGTCATCTTTCATGACCTGAGTCACGTTTTGTGGGATGGGTTGTATGTTGGGGAAACATCCTCTTCTAGGATTGAGCCTTTTCTTGAGGAGGTGGAAAGAAATTTATTGATAATCTCAAATTCAGTGCACGAAAGAATTCGTACTAGGATAATCACAGACATAATGAGAGCCACCTTTGATGGCTTTTTGTTAGTCTTGCTTGCTGGTGGTCCCTCTCGTGCATTTTCTAGGCAGGACTCCCAGATAATAGAGGATGATTTCAAATCCCTGAAAGATGTATTCTGGGCCAATGGGGATGGCTTGCCTTCGGAATTGATAGATAAATATTCAGCTACAGTTAGAGCTGTGATCCCCCTTTTCAGAACCGACACCGATAGCCTCATTGAGCGGTTCAGACGGGTGACGCTGGAGAGCTATGGTTCTACTGGCAGGTCCAAACTCCCACTGCCTCCAACTTCTGGTCAGTGGAATCCAACTGAGCCAAACACACTTCTTCGTGTTTTGTGCTACAGGAATGATGAAGCAGCTTCCAAGTTTCTGAAGAAAACTTATAATCTGCCCAAGAAACTATAACCAATTTGAGGCATGATAGTATGGAAGGAAAGCCATTCTTTTATGGTTTTACTTGCCAGATATTCTTGTAATTCTGCTTGTGCTTCAGGAAGATTCTCCTAGTGATTCGCTCCCAGGCTTGGATGAGCTAGGAGGAGGCAGCTCTTATACCAAAAATGACCAATGGGAAGAGGCAGATGTCTGTGTACATTACTGTGGAGGAAAAAAAAATTCTTGAACTCCAGCAGTTTGGGACTTTGGGTTACAGGTATAACGCAGATTTATGGAGTGAGACTGGACATGTCATTCCTTATTCTTTTTATTCTTTTGAAGTATCAAGATTATGATATGTTAAATCTTATTATCTTTGCGTTTGGTGTCTTTACCTTGGGTATTTTGTTGTCTCCATATATATTCGGGGGATTTAGGTTTTTCAGTGCGTTTATAGTTAACCTTCCTCGTGCTTTGTTAAGATTCTATATCATTCTATATTGAGTATTATGCTGATTTTTTTTATATTAGTATGTAATATAACACGCATTTGATGTTATTTTATTCTGATTATATTTCTTCCGTGGTGTAGTAAAATTATTCTATGTAAAGGCATTTTTTTTTTACCCATTTTGGGGCGTTAAATTAAAACCTGAGATATTTTTTATTGCTACAGATGCTTCCAATCAATCAGCCTATAATTAATTTTTCAAAATGACTCCATGCATGTACACAGATAAAAGCGTTATTCCCTAAACCGCTCCAAAACGTTCCTGCAACCCTACTATCTCTGTCGTGTTCCCAAATGGCGAGTAGCTACAGACCATCTCTCTCCTTCTTCAAGTATGCCCAAGTTTAAGCCTACACATCACCCAATATACCCACTTCCATGATTTCAAGCCAATTTACTATTAAATCACATTTTCAAAATTTTCTACTTTTTGTGAAATACTGCCTATACCAATGGTTTTTACTATCGTTAGACTGAGTTTAAATTTTGGAATTTTGATTTCAGGACGGTTCCTCAGTTGTTGGATTCGAGGAGCTTACAGGGTATGCTCTGCATTGCCAACCCAGGAGTTTGATTTCTCTCAATCTACTACTTTTGTATTTTTATTACCCATTCAATATTTATCAGAGTTTCTGGATAATGCACGCAATGAAAATCATTTGTGCATTCAAAGCATATGTGTTTGTTTTCTTTAAGGTGAATTTAGCCATCAGTCAAAATTTACAAAATACTGAAATAATTAGCCTAATTAATCTAGAGAAGGATGTATATATTATTTTTAATTTTTATCAATATATAATTTAATAACTTAAACAAATCGACTGTTCATACAATTGTGTAAAAATAAATTGTATAAATAAAAGAATAATATTACGATATTTTTAGGTATAAACAACTACCGATCCACTTAACATTTCATTATGAAAAATAAATGTTAAAATATAAACTCGATTTTATGCTATCCTTTTTAAAATATTGTCTCAATATAACTTATCAACCACTGCTATATTTTCATAGTTTTTAACATTAACATGAGCGGTTTTCAAATTAACGTTTTAATAAGCTTCTCACTAATCAAATACATTCACAAATCAATTGTAAAATAGTTAGTACCAAAACATAAATATTTGTGTGTGTTCTAAAATGGATTTAATAATGAATAATACTAACTAAATAATTTAAAACATATATTACTTAAATCAAATCACTAGCAAATCATAAAACAAAAAGATTAAGTACAAGTTTAATAAAAATAGTTTTTTTAAAGATTAATGATCATATCAAATAATTATGATATAACACATACAATTATTTATGATATAACACATACAATTATTTCATCTAACAATTTAAGAATAAAAATAAAGAGGAAGTTATAAAAACATATGATCAAAATATCATAAACTAATTAGGCAAGCTTATTAATCATTCAAATACAACCACAAATGTTTGATAGATTAACTAAATAAAAAAACCTAAAGAATTATATTATTATATTTTCAAAATAAGAGATATTAAGAAGAAAAGAATAATGTTCTTTTGTAGTTGATTGAAACAATGAGTAATATGTTTTATTTATAAGAAAAATTAAAACCCTTAATACTATATAATTGATAAATATATTTTCTATTATAAATAAGATTAGTAATACTCACTAATCAAGAAGACTTATATTTAAAGAAGAGTTTTTTTAAAGTAGACTCATTAATCAAGAAGACTTCTATTTAAAGAAGAGTTTTTTTAAATTGGACTCATTAATCAAGAAGACTCTTACTTAAAGAAGAGTTATTTTTAAAGTATATTTTAGGTTAAGATTTAGCCTATAATTTAGGATATATATTCAAAATAATGAAAAATATTAAAGAATAGGCTAAGTAATAGTAAATTGATTCAAATTTAAATAAATATTTTAACAGTAAAAATAATTCCAGATTTATGAACATGTACTATTAAATATATGAGTGCAATCATATATGTGATAGTTATAAAAGATATACATAAAATATGATTATCTGAAATTCTAACATTTTTTCGACTTTACTTAATAACAAGCTTAAAAACAAGTTTATATGCAAATATTTTATTCATGAAAATAACCAATACTTATAATCCTTACACTTAGAAACAAGTCATTTTTATAATAATTTGATACAATTACCGTAGGTCATAAATTTCACTTAAGAAAGCTTTTCGTGACTAATATTTTCATCAATGATATATATATATATATATATATATATATATATATATATGTTATCAAGCATATGTGTTATATGTTTGCAAAAATTCTTTTTAAGTCAAAGAAGACAACATGTCCATTAATATTACCCTCTTTGACTCAAAAAGAATTTTTACAAATATATAACCTTCGATTAACATGGGTCAATTATGAGTCAACACAAGTCATGAATGGTTATGATCAATCATCATAATAATTCATCAAATTTAAAGATCATGAATCAATCATCATGATCTTTCACAGATTTATTGGTCATGATCAACCATCATAATGGTTCATCAAATTCAAAGATCATGAATTAACCACCATGACATTTCATGGATTTAATGGTCATGTAAATAAATGGTTTCAATTTGAAAGCCATACACATACCATATGCTACTGGTTTATACATTTTGAAAATATCTTTAACAAGCTTTCACCATTTTTAAAATGAAATGTAATTTTGAAATTTTTTCTCTTGAGTATGATCCAAAAACATGCATAAATAAAAGTGTCTTTTGGACTTGAACTATTACTTAGTGAAAACATATCCAAGTTAACCAATGTAGGATGGTAAGTGTTTGGTATTATTCAAGTAACAGGTATACGACCCTAGCAACCTGAGGTACCTCGCCTATAGTAAGGGTAGCTCTTGCATAGCTGTTAGCACATAACGACTTGATGAACCTAAGAGTGAAGACCTGATGGCCAAAACCTAAGAGCCAAGACATGGCCTACGTAAACGACCTGGTACACTATCCTAACGAACTGGGTCATATCTAAATGTAAGGCCTTAGGTAGCATGTATATGATGATGTAACGCCTATGGTGACCTGATTTTATGTAAATTAATTATATTCTAATAGGTCGTACGTGAGTACCAGCCTATGTAACCTCGGTACCTATCCAATATGTGTTATATATACCTCATTTGCATGCATGCCTAATTGTACCAGAATCAATTCACTATTTCATTTTGCCTTCAGTAGTAAATACTTCACTGGTCATAGCCACAAATTTGGCACTTGAATTGCCATTATTTTTTCCTTTCTCCAAGAGAAGATAATTTCTCTTAAAATGATCAAATTTACCGCAATTAAAGCACATCCCTTTCTTTTCTTGTTTCCTTTGTATTTTGAATCAAACTTTCTTTTATTGTTATTGTCGGTAAAGGGATTTTAATACCTTTATATTTTCATTTCCCTCCTCTAGCATAAGTTTTCTAGAAAATTGATCATCTAGATTACTTAATTTCATTTTCTCCTCGATACGGAGATGAGGATCTAATTCTTCTAGGGATATATATTCCTCCTTATTCTTAAGACTCTTTTTGTAGTCTTTTCATGAAAGAAAAGGTTTATCAATAATAGAAGTTACAATAAGAGCTTCATCCATTTTAATGTCACGTTGTTGAAATTGATTATGAATATAACATATCTCATAAATTGCTCTTTTACCTTCCTATTATAAACCATGTGATATTGAAAAAATTTAAAAGCTAGGAATTTCTTACTTGTAGCATCTTCAAATATATATTTGGCTTCTAAAGTATTCCATATTTATTTAACAATAGATTTGTTGTAATATTGATTAAATAGAGCATCAGACATAACATTATAAATATATCCCTTGTACATATAATTATCTTCCTCCTACTTCTATCTTCTACAAGTATCTCACATTGGCTCATTTTCATTTTCATTAAGTTTTGGTATGGTGTGATGAGAATATATACCACATTCAAACTTACTAACAAAAAATGTAGTTTCTTTTGACAATGTCAAAAGTTTCCTTCATCAAATCTCTCTAATTTGACAAAATCAATAGCATATTCACAAAATAAAGATGATGATGGTGGCATAGTAAATAGTATCTTAAAATTGTTAAAAAATAAAATAATAATCTTGTGAGAACTTGCTCTTGAATTTTATAAATTTTATAAAGGCTTTAAGGCACGATATAATATTGTTCTCTTTAAGACTTTATTTACCCCATTAATTCGATGATATACTATGGTTTAGTAATAACATACAATGAAGTTTTCGTTGTTTATGGTATGTACTAACGAAGACAACCTATAATACCTTAAATTTAAAGAGCACTCAACATATATATAGCTCTCTTTAAGACTTTATTTGCCTCCCCCAATTCGTTGATATACTATATGGTTTAGTAAATACACCTATAACATACAATGAAGTTTTCATTATATATACATACATATACATATACATACACATAAATATGTTTATCATTCTAATAATGCATTTGTTGGAACATTAATTTGTATATTTAAAATTTATGAATATTTTATCACAAATAATATTTTAGAGAAAGAATTAAAAAGAAGAGAATTGATTTAGATGAATTTTATGTCCAAGATCTTTGGTATTTATAGAATAATTTGACATCCATTCATTTAGGTTGCATTGATTTATTGTTAGCCTTAGATCTTAATCCAATGATTTGATCCCTAAGTAATACAACTCTATTTAATCAAGAATCATGTTTTATTATCAATTAGAGGTCCAGATCGCATCCCAATAATTGCATGGCCTTTTTTCATTGGTCAATCTTTAGTCAACATAGGTCAACTCTCAATCAACCCAAGTCAACCATTGATGAAAGGTTATAATCAACTATCATAACAATTAATCAAGTTCAAATATTATGAATCAACTATCATAACATTTCATGGATTTAATGATCATGCAAATAAATGGATACAATTTAAAAATCATCATACACATCACATGCGAGTGATTTATATATTTTAAAAATTAATAATCTATTAAATAGATACTAGTTGAACTACATGTAATATAAGATAAGCCATAAGTTCATAATAATAACTTAAGAAATAAGTAGTAGGAATTGAAGGCCCAAGTTTTCCGATGACTTTTTGAGTTTTTTTTTTTTTTTGGGTTAGTGATTAACCCTTAAGCTATTGGGAATCTATTACAACTTGTATATGGTGGTGAAAACATTAAATTTGGAAATTTCCAATTATTGACTAATACAACTTAGTTTTATGATTGTTTAGGAACCTTTTTGTATGATTATTTTTTTTAAAATGTTACCCATGGTTTTTTTTAGAGTATTATATGTATAAAGTTATTATAAGTATTAAAATATAAAATATATTATAATAAACTAATTATAATATTATTTATTAATAAAACATTAATTAAATTATAACACGTGATAACTAGGTGATGAAAAAACATTTTACTTTTTATATTTTAGGTTGAACATGTTCCTTTGCCAGCCAAAAGAAAATTACACATTTTAAAAGTATAATGTATAATAATGGATTTGTAAGCAACGTGACGTGCACGTGAGGAAGTAGGGGACAATGTCCAATGTCTCCCATTTGTTGAAAAAGAGCATTGGCCGTAGAGCCTAATGTCCTCATGATTTCAATACATTTCCCTTTGCCCACGTCGTGTGGGTCTCAAACTCATCTTAACTCTCTTTCTTAGGAAATTAACCATGTACTCTGGAAAGCAAAGTTTTGTGGGTGCAAGACTTTTATATTAACCCTTTATTTTATATGAATATATTTATTTATATATAAATTATTTTATTTATATAAATACTAATAATATTTTCTTAAAATTATTAAAGTATATATAGTAGTAAATATTCATGCACTAGACTGGTTCTAACCATCTCAACTAGTCTGAACCAGTAGAATGAAACTTACGAAATCACACCAGGGCTTTTCATCATTAATTAGCTAGGTTGAGCATATATATATATATATATAGTTGGTATATATATATATAGTTGGTTTTTATTAACAAAATGATAATTGGTGTGCTCATGAGCTAGTGATTTTTGTTTTTTAAGATGAAATAGTAATCGTTGTAGTTGGAATTAGTTACTTGAATAAAAAAGAGATAAATTTTATTTACATAACAATTATTGATGTGACAAACTATTGATAATTTAAATTACTTTACTTTATATGAAAATATTAAGCATTTATCAATTTATTGGCACATAATATATATTGCTACTGATTTAAATAAATTATAATCATAGGGCCTAATTTGGAACGTATATATGTTGTATTACCATTTTACTATATATTAGGGCAATTCACCCAATTTTGTAATAATGTTTGCTTCTTCTTTTTCCCTTCTTTTTCGTGTTAAGATAAAGCTACCAAGAATAGACGAGAGGTTTTTTTAACTAAGTTAAGAAAATCATTCTAATCCTTCAATTTTTAAATTGATTTTTCAATTTTAATTTTTTTAAAAAAATTAATAACCAATTTATTGTTTCAATTTTTTAAAAAATTAATAATTAATTCTTAATTTTCAACTTTTAATTTTTTAATATTTAAAGTTCAATTTCAAATTTAGTTTTGATAATTTTTTATTAAATTTTGAGTCTTTAGTCATTTTGAGTGAGGTTGAAAATGAATGAATATGGTTGGATTATTAATTTTAGTGTGAAAAATAAAAAAAAATAAAAATTCAATTATAAAATTGATTTTTTTATGAATTTTAATATTTGATCCAATCCTAAAATTGAATTTTAGATTTCAAAAAATAAAAATTAGAAATGAGTTATCAAATACACCTAATTTCAACATTTATAAAATTAAAAATTAAAAAAAATTGTCAAGAGAAAAATGACAATATGGTTGACAATTTGTGAGAGTTGGAACATTTTAAATCTTCTTGAAACTAATCCAGTTTAAATTGGCCTAACTTTAGCTCAATTTAAATTTAATTCGAACAAGTAAATATGAGCTTGAATCTAAAATAAACACAATCGAAATAGTCTAAATTAGTCTAAATTGTTAATTGCATACTTTTTTAATTAATCGAATCTTTTTTTATAAATGAAAAAATATGTTTAATGATTTAAACTCATTATCATCGTTGACAAATGACTTATAAATACCGAGTATTTATAATATGAGTTTTATGTACAATTATATATATCATAATTTATTATGTAACTACTAATAATACTCTCAAGTTATATATATATATATATATATATATATATATATATATATATATATATATATATATATTACAAAAACACAACGTATCGAGAACATTATATTCTAATATATAACAAGAATTAAATAATTCATTACAGGTAATAAGAATTTAAATTTATACCTCCATTTTTAGTTAGCATCTTGCTTCCTCTGTAATATAAGTCGTCATAAAACTCACATTTTGAATAAAAAGCTTCAAATCTTAATAGAATTTCTCATAACATTTAAATAAAAATATATATGAGTAATATTAAACAAAAAAGTTCTTTCAATTAAACAAAGTGTCTAATATATCACATATTTATCTCTTCATATTTTTAATTTTATATTAAATATAGTACACATTTAGAACTTGAAAGAATTTTCTTGACAGTTATCATTGTTGACAGATGATTTATTTAAATACTGATTACTTATAATATGAATTTTATGTACAATTCTATATATCATAATTCACTATGTATCTACCAATAATACTGTCATATATATATATATATATATATATTATAAAATCATAACATATCGAGAATATATTGCATTTAATTTATTTTGATTCATATTCGATTCGGGTTTTATAATTCAAATTTAATTCGATCAATTAAATTACGATATCAATTATCATCCTTAAATGACAACCAATTCATTCATTCTATACATGTTGCATTTTACATTTAAAAAGGAGAGAAGCATTCCACATTGAACATGGGAAATGTTTTTCTAGGGATGTCCTACATGCATGGAAACCCATCAACCATTCATATAATTTTAAAGTTTTAGGATTTTCATCGTTTCAAAAATCCCAAAAAATCTACTTTATTTCGTTCAACATTGTTAAATAAATTAAACATAAGGTACTGATACTATTAATAATATTTCTATTAGGTACGTACGTGGATTGAAGGAATCTATGGCCTAACTCCCTCCAAAAGAGCTCTCAAAGAGGAAGAATTACCATAGACTCATAAGTGTAGTGGAAACCTAGTGATCAGTCGATGTGGGACTTCAACACTCTCCCTCACATCGATTTCCGACCGAGGATATGGAGCGCCTCCCCCTCACACCGACAGCAGTCCATCCACCTGGCCGTAGAGTGCCGAAGCCACTGGCTCTGATACCATGAAGAAATCAATATTTGAAGAAATAATCAGAAGAGAAAATCAATATTTTCTGAGTATATTTTCTTAATTTGTATCGGATATTTATATTGTTTATATAGACAAATATCAATTACTATTTTACCAACCAACATTATTGAATTGCATGGTTTACAGCATGCTTGGTAGGCGCCGTGTATATTGAAAGAAATGTTTAGCGTCGGTTCAGTGATTGTTGAATTGTATTTCAGTGATTGTTGAATTGTGTTTCAATGATTATTGAATTGTGTTGTAGTGATTGTTGAATTCAACATGGATTGTTTCCGGACTGGAAAATCTACTCAAATACCACCAATACTTGTATTTCATTATTAATTATGAATAATTAAGTTATGAATTTTTGTTCCGTTTATAAAGAGAAAAGTAACTAAAGGTTAAGAATAAGAAAGAGGAGAAAGATAAACTTTCTACACATTAATAATGTTGGTGTTGTAGTTGTGATCATTTAACAAATCTGTGAATATTAGAGGGACTCACAAAATCACTGACTAGTGCGTGACAAGATAGAGACATGTGATCACCGCAAACTTTGTTTCCCATACCCACCAATCAATCCCATTGATTGAATATTATTATTATAACAACAACGTTATATTTAATTGATATAAATATCACGTATAGTTTTTTTCGTATTATATGTATTAAGAGATATAAATTATATTTTTATATAAGAATTACAAATAAATTATATATATCACAAATAAATTATATATACATGAACAGAAATATATATAAATTTTTAATATTTAAATCACAACTCAAAATATATATACACACACTTTATAAAAAGAGTAATTTTTATTTTTCAGAGAAATTATTTATTTCTTTATCTCTAAAGTATTTTGTAATAATTATTATTATTATTTTTTTAAAAAAATGATATTAATCTTAAGATTTTATTTACCTGAGCTACCACCAATCAAACAGGGAACAATGATAACTTCTCATCAAGTCATAGAGACTCTGAGTCTATGAAACATCATTAAAACTTGTTCAGAATTTTGGTATCTAGCTAACTGGAGTTTAAGTGAAGCCAGAAAGAAAGTCAGTAGTGATGAGTAGTAGTAGTAGTTAACATATATAAACAATTGATTAACTATAAATAATTAAATAAACCTTATTTAGATCAGCTTTACCTAGGATCGTGGATACAATTATATATAGCATCGTACGTGATCTTTATACAGATTTTGTTTTAATTCAACCACACCATGAAATTAGTATTATTTAAATAGATTATTAACATGGGAAATTAATCTTTCAAACAATATTTTACTGATAACATTAACACACAAAGCTTACCAATCTTCTTCTTCTAATATATATAGTGCTAAAATACTTGTATTTTCATTTCTGATTTTACTAGTTCAATGTATTTTACTAGTTCAATGTACCTAATTCTTGTTCACAAAATTATAAGAAGGGTTTATAGAATATTGAAGTTTGAACTAAAATTAATTGGGATATGTTTACTTTTGTCGTATGATTTTTGAGAATTGATCGATATCCACTTTTACTGGATATATAGAAATAAATATCTAGTTATTTTAAATTAGATTTATTTATATTAAGATTATTATTATTTTATATATGTTTTGATATATATATAATTTATTTTTTTAAGAAAACAAAATTCCATTAATTAAAGAAAAAAGTGTATAATCCATTATTTATAAGTTGTTTAAAAACAAAAATATTATATTTTTGTTAAATTATAAAAAATATATATTTTTTTAAGTATATATTTTTTCTAATAACATTATAGATTATCTTTTAACAAATATATTATTTAAATTAACTTACAAATTTTAAATATTTTAAGTCATTCGCTCAACCTATATATATATATACCCATTTTTACACCATCAGATGTAGCTCCTTTAAATCTTCATTCGTTGAAGATATGGCCTATTGTGTGATAACAATAATTATTAATATATAGTGCAGAAGAAATTGAAATAACTGATCCTTAAAAGTCAATTTGGTAATCATCCTTGTAAAGACATGTCCATATAAATAAATTAGAGATATTATTTATTATTTTATTTTTGATGTATTTTATTCATTAATTAAATTATTTTTTTTATTATTTAAAATATCACTTAATCACGTAATAAATAATAAATAATTTCACGTATAAACTAACCCATTAATTGAACGTCAACGTCATATTTATTAACTATAAATATTATCCTACACTATTCTTTTTTTTATTTATTTTAATTTTGGTGCGAGCCAATAAATACTCATTCCCTTCTTACAAATTACAATCATAATTAAAAAATAAAAAAAAATCCTAACTATAATATTTATTTTCCATATCCCTTGCACATCAGTGTTGGAAATAAGATAGGGAGCTAACCTTTTAACTATAATTGAAGTTCTTTTAAAGCTCTACATGTACAATAGTTTATTTTCTTTTCTTTTTTAATTTTTACTAATAAAGCTTAATCCATCCTACTGAATTAATTAAAGTTGTGTTTATTAATAAAAAAAAGGGAAAGTAAATAAAAGGAATAAATTTCTTTCTTTTATTTATTTGACAAAAAATGTGTAGAAAAGATAAAAGAAATGATTCTCAAATCCCTCTCCTATTCTCAAATCCAAGCTTATTTTATTCCCAATCCCCTTATTATTCATTCAGTTTCTAACATTTTTTTTTTAATACAAATTTTGAAAAAAAAAATTTACCTTCTAACAAATTATAATATTTCATAAAATATCCTTAATTAGGGCAATAAAAGAACACAATTACTCGACCCTCTCTTTAGTTTAGATTTAAAATATTTTTATTTAATTTTTGATGATCACTTAACTAAAATTTAAATTTTAATTAAAATTAAAGATATCATTGTATTAAATATTTTTAAAAAATAAAATAAATATATTAATTATAAATTAAACGTAATCATAATTTATTCATAATGGTAATTTTTATTATTCTTAATTTACATTTTGAATGTTTTACTCCACATTTTAAAGATAATTTATTTCCTGATAAATATGATTCTTATAAATTGTTAAAATACTATTAAAAGAAATGAACACATTTGTTTCGCTATATTCTCATTTTAATTTCAATTAATTTTTATTGTGATTTAATAAACACACCTTTAAATTATGAAATTTTTAAAAATAACATTATTCTTCTACTCACTCCTATGAAGAAGAGTTGGACAAATAACTAAGATTGCAAACTCAGTTGATTTCGATGTTACCCACTCTCTTTTTTTTTTATAGAGTGATTAATTAAATAATTAAGAATTTTGTAATTAAATTTACTTTTTATTAAAACAATTTTTTTACATCTTAAATGTATAATATTAATATCAAAGTATTTTAATATTATAGAGTTATAAACAGAACTTGGACAATTATTAATAACCTTTGCTAAACTTTCTTATGAATGCGTGAAAATATTAACTCAATGTAAAAAGATATTAATTCAGTTAGGAAATATATCATGTATCAGTTTAACATAATAAAATAATATCTTAATAAATTTTCAATAAATCTAACGATTTTGATAAAAAAAATTGTAGAAAAATATTGAAAAAGCATGTTAGTATTATCAATATTATGATAAAATTTAATATGATAAAATAATATCTAATAATAATAATAATAATAATAATAATAGAAACCTTACCTCCAACTAATTTTATTAAAATATAAAATGTAAGTTAATTTTTAGATAGTTAATCAAACGCCGAACAATAAGGAGAACAAAACTGAATTACGAAAAATTGGATTTATGAATTTGTCAACATTTGGCAAATTAGTAAAGAGTAAAATTTTCCAAATTAAACAAAAAAAAAAGTGAAAAAACGAAAATGAAAAATGAAATCTTAACCAGTCAACAAAATCCAAAATTAAGTTAGGAAAAATTATCCTCTTAGAATAATAAGGGGGGGTGTGAAATTACGAAATTAGTCTAAATTAAGTTTAAACCTCAGAAAAACCTATTCCTGAACTTCACCCTACTACTCTATTACCCACTAGATCAGCTGCCTGAAATCGGGCCCTACATGTTGGTGAATCAAGTAATCGTCACCGTTGGATGAAACATCAAACACTATGTTCTGATGACGAAGGAACTGTTGTTGCTGTCGTTCGTTTAACATCTCCTTCTGACGCCGAAGCTCCAAAACCTTACGGTGTGAGTTCGAATGCTTTGTTAGCACGAAAGTTGGGCTTGCAGCGGGTCTATATTCTGGTACTAACCGACCCGACTTGTAACGGACTCCACATGCATTGCAAAGCGTTTTTGGGCCCACAGGCCCAGTTCGCCATTGAGGTGTCTTGTCGGTGGCGCAATGTAGGCATTTTCGACCTTCACTCGATCCAGAACCTTCTTCCGAAACTTCCTTCTTCTTCGAAACATTTTTCACTGTTTTCTTTGCAGTACAAGGCTGTGGAAATAGTATAGAAGGTGCTGAAACGACGATGTCCAGTTCGGACGACGATGTCGTTTCAGTTGTAGTTGTTGTTGTAGCAGTAATAGTAGTTGGAGGGACTAGAAGCAAACGAGATGTCCAATTGCATGGAGCTGGACGGGACCGTTTACTTCGAGCCTTTGCCGGAACCGAAACGTCGGAGTAGAAAACCGGTTCATTTCGGTTTTGTTCGGGCTGGAATTGACGCGTCTTGCTATCTTCGTCGACGGTAGTTGTCCGAGCTTTCATTCCGGATATCAGTTGCAGCTTTTGCAAGTCCTCGCTGGAAAACGATTCCTCCACGGAATTCGATAGCCATTCTAGCTCAGCTAAATCGTCGTACTGTAAAAGTACATTAAAGAATGAGTAAATTTAAATAAATAAAAGTAATATCACAATTATATATCTTATATATATATATATGTGTGTGCCTTTTTATTTATATTTTTTTATGAATTTTTTAGTATTTCGTTTGCGTGAACGGTCCGTTATAGTTGACCAAAAGAACTAAAACCAATATGAAGAAGCGGTGTAACTATTAGTATTTGTTTAATTTATGGAATACCCAGAAATCACTTATCAATGTTCTTATTTCTAGATACAGACAATAATCGAGTGCAATTTATTTAAATATTTCATGTTGAGAAATGGATTATGAAAATCCATATCCCATTTTATATGTATGTTTGTAATGTGTTTTAGTTTATGCAATTTAGAAAAGAGGATAGATATATAAGGGTATATACCGGGACACAGAAATCATTGGAGAAATGATTGTCAGCGATATTTCGGCAGCCGATATCACCGACAAAATTGGTAGTTTCGGAGCCGCAGAGAGAGGAAGAATTGCAGGTGTCGACGACGTTGACATTAGAAGAATCGGTGGAGTTTCCGGTGAGGGTAGAGTAAAAGACAGTATCAGCGGTAATGTTAGCATCGTCATTTGAGAAATCGAGGAGATCTTCAACGACGAAAGGATCGACTCCGTTGGGTTGTTTGTTGTCATCGGAAGAGTGGAGTTTTTGGGGCATGAATTGTGGGCAGAGACTAATGTTTTGGTAAAAATGAGGAGCTTCCATGTGTATTTTGGTGTGTAATATTTGGGGGAGTTGTACTGTTGGAGATATGCTAAGGGTTAGGGAATTGAGTGTTAGTGAGAAAATAGGGTGAGAGAGAGAGAGAGAGAGAGAGAGAGAGAGAGAGTCTGTAATGATGTGAAAAGGGGAGAAGTTTGAGAAGCTTGTGGCTTTTGTGATATGAGAGAAGAGAGAGGGTGTGTTTGCGTTTGAAGGGGGACAAGCTGACACCTAAAATGGAGGATTTTGACAAAGCAAACAAAAAAAAAGGTACATTATTTGAAAGAAAAAATAAATGAATAAAAATTGGGATTTAAAGAGGCTTTAATTGGCTTAAAAAGAAACGAAAGGAAGAAATATTAAAGAGTTAAGTTGTTACCCTTTTTCTTTGGCGTTATTTAATGTTTTATTTATATTATTTTAATTTATATTTTACATCAATTATAATTATAATATAACTCTTAAAGTAAACAAATGTTAAAAAAATATACTATTTATCGAAGTAAAGAGTTTAGTATTTAGACATACAAGGAATTAGACAATGATCCAAATACATTTCACCTAGCCCTTTACGAGGTATCTAGTTTGAGAAATTCTAATAATTAAATAATTTATAAGTATATTTATATTTAGTTAGAATTTATTAATTGATAATTAATATTTTTTGAAAAAGTAATTAACAATTTTAATTTTAACGATTGAGAATTTTTTTTAATAAAAAAATAATATTATTGTATAGTCAAATTTCATTAGTAACTCAATTCTTAGAACTCATTTATTTGTAACTTCTACAAATACAAAATTCAATAAAATAAACGAAGTTAAAGTACAATTTCAAATAACCATGATAATAATGCATAGAGAATTAAAAGAAAATCTTCACAAAATAATAAAAAAAAGAGTTAATGTATAATAAAAATTAAAACAATATTAACTGTTTAGAGCTAAAGAATTAGAATTCGGATTGGAAGGTCGTTTATATCCCAGGAATTAGACGATGGTGGAAATCCATTTCATCCAATTATTTCCGAGGTATTTATTAAATGGAAAAAACTTCACATACTCACGTGAAAGGTGAAAATTACTCCATTATTATATATTAGATATAAAATATACATGTTATAAAAAGTTTTAGTAAATAGATAACTTCTATGCTAACTAAAACAGAGTTTATGAGATAAATATTAATATCAATTAAATATAGAATAAGATAAATAATAGGTATTTAAATTCTTAATTATTTAACAATGGGATAATAAAATATAAAAGTTTCTATAAATAAAAATCATCAATATGTATATTTTTTTTATAAATATTCAACATTGTTCACTAGTAGAAATAAATTTTTTACTCAGATAATTGAAAATAATTTCTCATAACTATAGACACTAAGATATATACTCTCTCCTTAAATATCTCTATGCAACGCAAGAAGAAATACTAGTCTGCTTCTTCTTCTCGTTATCCGGACTTTTACTTAAACATCATAGAAGTGCTAACGATGTATTCTCTATTCTAAAGTTCGTAAGAAGTAGAGGTGAATTCAATTATTAATGTTGATAAAAATTGACATCAATATCTGGCATTGTCTATAGGAACAAGTATACTGTACTAGTTGAATTACTAGTTGAATCACAACTAAAAAGAAAAAGATTTATAGTATTTTCTAGTGTTCTGAATTAGGTGCTCTCTGAAGAAAAGACCCTAAAAGTTCAGAAGAAAACTACTTTAGAAGAAGTTCATTCTTTGCGGTTTCTAAAGGCCACACTTTTCTGTCTTTTCAAGATGAATTGATCTATTGACTCAGACAACCAAGCTTCTGCAAGAGAAAATAAGGTATCACCTCATGTATAACAAGTCATGCAACCACCTATACAGGTTGCCAACCCCGCACCGCCACGGCCACAGTGGGCCAAAGTAGAATATCAAAAAAGCACACGGATGAAAGTTTGCCTAAACACAATAAAGAATGTGTTTCAAGTTATCTTCAAACATCTACTAGGGCCATAAGCCCATGAATTAGAAGATGCCATTGTGGCATTTTCTAATGTCTATAGTGCCCCAAATCTAATTTATAACCACAGGCTTATATTAGAGATATGACCTACCTCGATGATGTCTAAGTCCATGGGTTAGAAAGACAAGTCCAACCTACACGGTCCATGACCCAACACACAGGCACCATAGTCACTTATACTAAATAATGGCTTTATTTTTTGACACCTTTAAAGAGTGATGTATCATTGGTTGCTAGACATGAGAACCTAATCAGTCGACCATGATGGCTCAATCCAAAAAGAACACACCTTTCATTTTTTTGTCTGATCGAGTGTCCTCCATTCAAATCTCAAAATACATACATCACTTGAAAAATCTGAGACTACCATAGGAATGATCAAGTGTTGAAAAGCCACCTATAAAGTTTCACGTCAAACGACCATTAGAGAAGTCGCACACATCACCATGCACCACCAGTACTAGTGAATGATGGACATAACAATATCAGCGTATAATTTGGTTCGGACTCGTTTGATTTTTCGGGCAGACATAGAATATGATTCAAGGCTAGTTTACCCATTTTTTGATCGATTCTTCGAAAAGTAAAACCACTTTCAAAACCCTCATGGTGAAATGAATCCAACGATTATATATTCATCATTTTTCAATATATGTGTAAAATTAAATACGCAAAAATATATGCATGTAGAGATCGTTCACCCATTCAATTCAAGAAAAAATGTGGGGAAATGATCCACCATTGTTCCATTCATCAAATGCATCCAAATAATGTTTGGAAAGATATTATTTTCTCTTTCAATCATCATCACTACAATATTTTTAAAGAGTGGTCGATCATTCTTCAAAAAAGAATGAAATAATGAACTAGTTCTAAAACTTAAATGATGATGACATCATCCTAGACCAACCTAAGAATGCCTCCCAAGCCTATAGACCCATGGGCCACTTCCATCTCAAAGAATGTCCATATGGCATCTTCTAATGTTCATATCTTAACAACTATGCCCCAAATTTAAGAGTTATTACAACTTTTATATCCAATCTCTATGAGCCATGACTGACCTATGGATAAACAACAATTACACCCCTAGTTTAGGAGTTGCTACAACTTCTACACCCTATTTCTATAGGCCATGACTGACCTATGAATCAGTAGTAACTACACCCCAAGTTCAGGATTTTTTACAACTTATGCACCCTACCTCTAGGACCCAAGACTAACCTGTGACTAGCCAACAACTATGTCATGGGTTCAGGAGTTGCTATAACTTATGTGTCCTAGCTCTACGGATCATAAGCTCTACGGATCATAACTAACCTTTAAAAGGATAGCAACTATGCCCTGACTTCAAGAGTTACTATAACGTATGTGCCTCACCACTATGGTACTTGACTAACCTTCTACAATTTTGTCCTAACTCTTGGAATTGCTATAGTTTTTGCACCCTATCCATGCAAACACAGATTTGCTCATGTTGGAAACCTTGAGTCTCCAACCATGACCATTAATAAAATTATCGAACACGAGCATAGTGTAGTGATACACATGGTTAGACATGGTACACATGGCCAGACATAGCACACGCATATGGATCTACAACTATCAAGATCACTATGGACCTACTTCCCAACAAGCACCCACCATTGTGTACCAACACAAAGGATCACAAATCCCAATTAGGGATAGGCTAAAAAAGCACCCACCATCTTGAAACAGACAAGATCATAAATGAACCTCACCAAAAAGTAAAAGAAGTACATGTATGTAACACAAGTATATAATCACAAGTACATGATTTAAAAGTACGAATTTAGTATAACAACGGGGCATATACATATGTCCATGCAAAGACTTGAACTCTAACATCATGATTCAAGCATGTGGTACACTATTGGTCCTAAAAACCCTATTAGGCATGTCATAGTTCACAAGCTCCATTAGCTTTGAAAATTTGGAGTAAGGGACAGCTCCGATGAAGTCACTAGTAGAAGCACCTAATTCAATGGACTATGAACCTATATCATCTACAATCGGTATTACATATTACAAAAATACTTAAACAAAAATAAAGTACTTGAAGTTACTATCACGATCTAGGAGCCTTGACCATCCAGTATAGCTACTACAAGGTGCAAACCTTAGTAAGTAACTCACTCACGAAGTACAAAGCCAAAAGCACATAAAGTGTCAAAATATCTTTGATCTCTAAGATTGACTAAAGGTTGCAAACATAGAGTTCTGTCTAGTATATACTTCTATCTAATGGGCCACGATGTCTTGTCTACAGTCTTCCTAGGTCTTGTTACATCATTATTCCTCCTAAAGAATGAACACTTCCAATGGTGCACTTCTACATGTTCTCCTTAATTGGGTATATTTTTAAAGTGTTTAACTACGTATCTACATTATGGACAAAGTCCAGACATGAGTCAAGTACATAATTTAAGTAAACCATGATATTGGTCTTGCAACAACTTGAGATGATAAGAACGTGATCCCTTACTATTTAAACCTCTCAAAAACAATCTAGACCTCTACGCACCTATAACACTTCGCTCCAACAGAGACAAAACTATACAAGTTAGAAAAATAATTACAACAAAGAAAAGCATAAGTGTTAAAGAGTGATGATATCTATAAGAGTAGTATCAAAACCATCATTCTTACGTAGCCTTCTAAAAAAAGGGTGGTCATATCATCGACATATCTTATAAGGATTTCAAAACTATCATAGAAGATAGAACTGCATTATAGAGTTGGTCCGAAACTATCACCCAACTCAATACGCACCTTACCACCGATGCATGAACTCAAGCCTTCCCCAACATGGTCGAACACTCTATGGGTGGCCTGACCATGGTTGGACACACCATGGGTGGCCAGACCATAATCAAACATACCATGGCTAGACACTCTATGTGTGGCCAAACCATGACCGAACATACCATGGGTGGTTAGACCATAGCCGAATGGACCATGGTGGGTCAAATATTGGTCCCTTGTTCCTTCGTCGATCCTTCACTTTACGGCCACCTCATGCGACCTGTCTCAATCCGTGCTCACTTATCCCATGATGGAAAAGTCTTATCCTATTGATCAGTCACTCCGTCCTTCATCAAGCTCTTGGGTAACCCATGAACTTACAAGTTCACAAATTTGAATTTATATCTTCCCTCCAAAAAGGGGAAAGTGAAACTATTGAGTAGTGATTTTGACATCGACATAACTCCCTAACGAAAAGTCTGATTATGAATCCACGAAAACCATTGATAACAAGACATTTCTAAGCACATTTTGAGTGCTCGAGAAAAATAACAAATTCATAATAAGGGCAAATATTGACCCATAAATGTGGACTTGACACCACCAATGAGGTATAGAAAGTAGTAAACCGGAGTGATGATAAAATGGTAAAATAAAGCTGTCCAAATATTTAGGCTTAGAAAGTCTAGTGGTTGATATTGAATGTAAAATAATTCAAATTATGTGGCATAATACAAGACATTCCAACAAGCAACTATAGTAAAGAGTTAGTAGATAAGTATTAATATAAGATAAATATATAATTGGATAAACGAATTAAATTCATACTCTTAACTATACGACAATGAGATAATTAAATTGATAAAACTCTAACTTTTAAATATAAGTCTATCACTATAAACAATAGTATTTTCTTATATAAATATTCACTATTACTCACCATTAAACCTAACTTCTTAACTTCAAATAACTAAAGATAATTTTTCATAACTACAGATACCGAGATATCGGTATCGATACTCTACACTCTTAATTATACGATAATGAGATAATTAAATTGATAAAATTCTAATATTTAAATATAAATCTATTACTATAAACAATATTATTTTCTTATATAAATATTCATTATTACTCACCGTTAAACCTAACTTATTAACTTCAAATAATTAAAAATAATTTCTTACTAAAGATAGCGAGATATCGATACTCTTATTTATAAATATCTTTTTATATCTTTATGCATCCAAGGTGTGTACGTACCATTTACGTTTACTATTTGCCTGTAAAATTATTAAGTGAAAGAAATTAAACATATTACACATCATTTCATTTACAGCCCCTACCTCCCGTCTCCGTGTAACCACCCGTCTCCGTGTAACCATTATGTAGCATGATGTGATTAATGGGCTAACGTTATTAGGTGCAATAATTACACGGTTAGACGCGATCCATA
This sequence comes from Hippophae rhamnoides, assembly GCA_033030585.1. Lineage (NCBI taxonomy): Eukaryota > Viridiplantae > Streptophyta > Magnoliopsida > Rosales > Elaeagnaceae > Hippophae > Hippophae rhamnoides. The sequence continues at coordinate 74,615,236 of CM065429.1, forward strand.
AAGCAACTATTATTGTTAAATTTACTGGGAAGGGATAAGAATAGTTCAAGTTGTATGCCACCACCAAAACAATCTTTCTTTCCCATCGTTTAGTATTGGCAGTGCTGGATGCAAATAATTTTGCACTTATATATTTGTTGCCAATAGGGACAGGTTCGGTAAAAAAAAAAATTAAGAGGGTTAGAAGATTAATTTTTTCGTAGAACCAATGCTATGATTTTTTTTAATTTTAAATCTATTTATAATCGATTTTTTACTAAAATTTACTTTAGATTATAAGTTTATAGAATTAAAATTCATTATAAATCAGTTTTTACCTAAAATTGACTTTAAATTTTGACTTAAATATTATCGATTATTGTAGTAATATTATATAAAATTAAAAAATATATATATATAATAAAATTTATATATAAACATATTAAATTAATTAATTAATACTATTTTAAAATTAAAAATAAAACAAAATTATAAAGTCTAAAGTATTAATATAATTTAGGTATTAAAAGTCTAAAAAATATTAACAGAGAATTTCTAATAAATTAAAAAGATTATTAAAATAATATGTCAAATAATATTATGACATGATATATATTTATGAATGAAATATATGTATTTAAAACTAAAATTAAAATATGATAAAATATTATAGGTCATATATTATATGTCTCTATTGAATATCATCTATTATATTTTTTTTCTTATTATAGACATGAATAGACAGGATAAACGATTTTACTACGTGATAATATATGTATGTAATTTATTTTGATTCAAAATTTTTTATTTAATTTTTATTTGTCATTCTAAGTGTAACTAATAATCTATGTAAATATGGACTTGAATATTTGATAAAAAATAAAATGATATAAATGTAACTTAAATTATAAATATATTAAAATTTTATTGTTTTTATATGTAATAACATATATAAAATAAAAAGATAGGTATATTAAATTAATTTTTTATGAAAAAATCAGACTATAACCTCGTGTACATAGCTATGTCCTTACCCAAACTCACTTGAGTATTTAAGAGTAAAGCTCGTAAATGTATTTTAAAAATATAAAAAATAGTATTACTTATTTCTTAGTTATTGTTTATTTATTTTTTAAAATAAATATGTTATATATATCATGTTAGTTATACAAGAAGAGTATCATGCATAGATTAAAAATGATATTAATATGGTGTTAAAGTCTTACTTTTTTCAAAGTTAACTTTTCATGATTGAATGTTTCATGTTAAGTATATAATATAAAATTTATACGGTATTAGACTTGTATTCAATCAATAGGTTAAGAAAAAAAATTGGACATTGCAAAAGAAAAAACAAGTGATCTCAATATAATTAAAATAAAAGTGTGTATGATATTGATTAAAAAGCATATTACTTATAAGTAGTAAATTTATAATGTATAAACAACATTAGATATTCAATCTAATAATCACAAAAAATATTAATATTTTAAAATTAAATATTTAATATTATTTATAAAGTGGTTTCAAAACATGTGAACTGGTATGATATTACCATTGCTATTGTATTACTAGCTAAGTCTATTTTACATTCAAAAACTAAACATAAGAAACTTGATTATCGCTTTGTAATGGAAAAAGTGTTAGCAAATCAACTTGCAATTTAGTACGTTTCACCATGTGATAAGAAGGCCCTAACATTTGAACAAAGATGTTGCCAACTTCTCAATTTTTGTAGGATATTAGCGTATCTGAGGTGGAATTATCTAATGGCTTATATATGGTTAGCAGTGTAGCACGTTATGATACAGAAAAGGAAAGAAGTGTATTTCAGTGTAAGTGACGAAGTGTTGATTCCGTAAAATTTGACTCATTTTTTCGTTTAACGAAGGTACAAAATAATTTAGATTGATTTTTTGATCAAAAATAAATATTAGGTGAAATCTTCGATTTCATCAACAACTTAACCAAGAATTAGCAAGTCACTTGTTTCATAGCGTAGGGCTAGGGGCAATCAATTATGATCATGCTGAGTTGTTATAGTTTGTTGTATGAGTCTACAAATTGATACTTGTAAAGCGCTGAGTTGTTAGTCAGTTTAGATATTGTTTGCTATTTGTTTCTAAGTTTTCAATCTTAATTTCATTGAATACTTTCAGTTTGTTCGAGAGTTTCAGATATCTCATTTGAGATTAACACGTTAATGTTATTGAATTTATTATAATCTTTTAAATGAAAAAAAATCTAAATTTTAAAATTTAAAAGAATTACACTTCAATTTTATTATATCTTTTAAATGAAAAAGGTAAGTCTTGTCGGTAAACTATTAAACAAAAATCAATAAGTATTTAGTAATTAATCGAGATATTAAGATAATATATAATATTTTTTATTTAATTTTAATAATAAATTAAATATTATAATAGTATAATATATATTTTTTATATTCAATTTTGTAATTTTGTTATCATCTGTTAGAAAATTTGGATAAAATGGTATAATCATAAATTCTCTCTTCCAAGATTTTTCTTAGCAGAATATCAAATAATAGAGAAATAGATAATACACAACACAAGAATTATAGTGGAAACTCCAAATTAGAGAAAAACCACTTTCTTTGTCAAAAGACAACCAAAGAAAAATTCACTATGTGAAAAATTATTCTATTGACCATGCTCTGTAATTTTTCTCACGCTTCCGAAAAAGAAGCGATTACAAGCCAGAGAATTTTCCCCTGAAAATTCTCTCGTAAACTTACAAGCTTTTCTCTATTTTTGGGATGATTATCAATGAATAAATGACCGTATTTATAGCGCTTGATTCTGCATTTCATATGCGAACATTTAACCCGTTCAACAAAATTAGGCTACCTAATTTTCTATTCTTTATTCAAATAAGGTTGAAGCGCCAATGCTTTGACAATATGGTAGCCACGCTCCGTGATTTTTCTTTTAAATTAGGCACCTCACATTTTGACAAACAAACCTAATATTATTTTTTAATCAATCATAACAATCTCGCCTTGATTAAAAATAAACATGATTACCATTATAACAGCAATACATTCCAGCGGTCGTAATTCTCTACGCAGTGAATTAATAATACTCCGTAAAGAAGTACACCCGTTTAGAATTAATCACCCGATTCTAAGAATTTCACATCGGCGTATGTCGAAAAAAAAACTTCTTGAAATTTATGGTGCAAGCTACTCACGTTTGGTTTTCAGGAGTTCATCGACCCGTCGACATCATTTCCACCACACACCTTGTATCTATACCAAGCCAATGTCAGGTGTGCAAACTTGTGGACATTTACCAATAACACACCACTCTTTCATGGCAATATTTAGAGACTAGTGGCGTACCGTGAGGATGTACGCTCTTTTCAAAGAGCATCGCTATAGTCTTTGAAAACAAAGCATACTATTAAGCGTCGCGTCGGTATTTGAACTTCTTGCGAATCATTCCACGCCTTTGGACAATTTCTTTTGAGGTGCCCGGATTGTCCACACCCAGCCTGCTATCTTCTTTTTCGTGAAATTGTTTTTCTTTCGGTTGTCGGCTACGATGTTGAGTTTTCAAGCGAAACATTTATTTCACCGCTCGGCCTTTTTTCTTGAGAAAACAACTTGTTAGTAACCACGAAAAAATTATTTTCTCCTTTCCGTGAATCAAGATAGGTTTAGGTGTGATCATAAGAAGATGGAAGAGGCAGGATGAGCCTTAAAGCTATATCTTCATCGTGAAGTTTAACTCGAGTGGTTTCAGTTCGGAAGACAATACCATTGAGAACACTTAGATGGTGGAGACATAATAGTTCACTTCATTAAATACGCGAAAGTATGAAACTACTCTTTCAAATACACCCGATTTGAAACACCTTTTGTGATACAATTCTTGAGCTTTTCGTAGAGTTCTTTGGCCGTAGATATTCCATGTATATTTGCGAGAATATTTTTGACCAACAAAGCATTGACAAATTTCTTAGATCGAATCTTGATCTTAAATCACTTATATTAGTTTTATTGGACTCAATACGATGTAACAAGGAGCTAGTTTCCGCTTTAGCGCCTTGTGTAACCCGTATTGGATTAACAAATCTTTGACTTGTATTGCATGAAGCCAAAATTGATTCTCGCGTAAAATTTCTCAATGTCGATCTTGACTTCGACATTTCTCGCTTCTTTCTTTGAAATTGGCTCACGATACTGAGTTGTTAGGAAATTTGGATAAAATGGTATAATCACAAATTCTCCTCCCAGATCTTGCTTAGTAGAATATCGAAATAGCGAGAGAAATAGATAATACGGCAACCAAAGAATTATAGTGGAAACTCCAATTAGAAAAACCACTTTCGTTGTCAAAAGACAACCAGGAGAAAAGTTCAACATGTGGAAAATTATTCTACAACGCTCTGATGGTAATTTTTCGCATCCGAAAAGAAAAGAGCAATTACTGAGCCCGAGGAATTTTCCCACATAATTCTCTCACTTAGAACTTCTCATACAAAGCTTTTCTCATTTTTTGGGATGATTATCAATGAAGAAATGAAGTCGTATTTATAGGCTTTTCGAGTTCTTATTTCATATCAAACATTCTTCGTTGACAAAATTAGGCTATCTAATTTTCCTATTAACTTTTATTGAATAAGGTTAAGCGTCTCGTCTTTAATGATATGATAAACCATGTTCCATGAATTTTCTTCTAAATCAGACACCTCTTATTTTTACTAACAAACCTAATATTATTTTTAATCAATCGTAACATCATCGTGATTATCATTATTTTTTTATTTTATGAAACAAACTTGTGCAAATTATTAATAGTTAGAAGTAATTATAAGGGAGCTTGTCAGAAGAACTTTCGGTAGAAAAATTAACAAGAATATTGTTATTATACGTTATATATTTTCACTAAAATTATATATGTTTTCCTCTTTTTCCAAATAGATGCATGCATATTTAAATAATAGTAAGAGCAATTACAATAATTATAAATAATATATATTGTTATATAAAGATATATTGTTATAATTTTCACTAAAAATATACCTCTTTTCCATCTAAAAAATAGATGAATTTAACGTGTTAATTAAAGTGTCTAACAGAATAAATTATTTGCGATTGCGACATCCAATTATTATTGCGACGTCCTAGTATATTCATTTCAAAATCTTTTTCTAAACCGCACAAATTCAAAATTAGTGATTTAATTTCTAATGTGTGAGTTATATAATCATATTTGATTTATTCCTTTTTTAAATTTTATACTTTTTTTTTCCTTATTATTATTTTTTTTAATTTTTACATTTAATCCAAAATTTAATACTATTTTCAAACTAAATTTCAAAAATATAAAATATAATAACACTAAAGTGTAAAAAATAAAAAAATAAAATAAAAGAATTAAACCGTAATAAAAATACATAAGAAAACTAAATTAAAAGATAAAGAGATTAAATTATAATAAAATAATAATATAATTAAAGTTTAATTTACAAAAAACATAATATCTGTTTTTTAATATCTCAAGTTTTTATAGTAATATTTTATCAATAATTTTTAACATGATATTAAAATTATAAATTATATTTAAAATTTAATAAATTCAACTATTAAATTATAGATATTTAATATGCATAATACATATATTAAATAGTTAAATATTATGAAAGAATGATTAATATATAAAAATTATAAATAGGTGATAACATATTCAATTTAAATTTATTAAATGTATTTGGATTTTAAGAATGAAAATATTTTCGTACGTATTGTGAAATAAAAAAGAAATTCATTCGCTTAGAAACCGATCTATCAGGTTTGTCGCTGAGACTTGTGCATGAACGTTCAAGTTTACAAGTTACAACCTGATTCCTCTGCTTTAATTTTCTATGAAAATTCGTGCTTTTATTTATTAAATTATTTTCACTCTGATATTCGTCTCTCGAAGGAAAAAAACAAATCTTATAATGTATACTTTTAAGTTTTAACCCTTCTGCTCAATGTTTTATTATATTTCAAAATCTCCCTTACAAGCAAGATGTTTATTATAGATGGATAAAAAAATATACGTTAAATTATCCATATTGTTTGTTAATTTTTATCCAATAAATTTTAACAATGGATATAATTTAGAATAAAAATTTACTATAAAATAACAAATACTATTATTGATAACCGTTCATGATTGACTATAAAATAACATATACGGTTATATTGATAATCGTTTTCGTCGATGTTTAAAATTAATTATATTTATATATTTATTAAATTAAATTATATATTAATTAATAATTATGATTTATTGATTTTTTGTATGAATATAACTTTTTTATAAAAAACAGTTTTTTATATATTTTTAATAATTATCTTAATATGTTATTTACATAAAAAAAATTATCTTCAAATCATAATAATTTTCGTATAATTTAAAATATAAATTTTATAATTTTATTGGAAGATAATTAAATTGTTAATACTCATGCATATTAATAATGTTTAGGAATGAGTGCTAAGATAAGACTTTTCACCTAACCGTGCCTTTTAGGATTAATGGCCCACCCGACCATTATGTTAAGCATTCTTTAAAAAAAATTATTTTTAATTTCTTAAATTAAATATATTAATAACTTATTTTTTGTTGATGTATGTTGAAAAAACAAGTTGCACAAATACGAGAGATAACATACATGTTTTATAGAGCACAAATATATATATATATATATATATATATATATATCTTTGTACATAAAAAAATATGAAAAATAGAGACGAAGTGGTACTTATTAATAACTAATACCACATTTTATCATGGTATCAAAGCAATGTTTATTGGTGACTTAACAAAATAAATAGCTACCTGATCATCGACACTAGTACTCCGGTGTCTCCTCGACAGGAGGTTTCTGATATGTTTTTTTGTCTCTATGCTTGTGGGTTGTTACTTTTTCGGTTTTTTGGCTGGATGGTGCTTGCTGCGTAGTCATTGGAGCCGTAACAATTCTATTTTATCGAAGAAACGTGAATCGCAAAGATGAATAGTGTCGCGTCATAGAAGCAGTTCTTAAAAAATTCAAAATGAATGCCTTTTAGGCGAGAAGGCCCCTTAACGTCATCATGTACCTTGGTTTGTATATCTGGATGAAAAAAAACTCGATCAGTTGTAATATTGAAAAAAAAAAACCTACCAATGCTGCGACCATCCAGTATCCAGAGTCACCATTTTTGCTCAGTGTCATTTCCGTCGTCGTGACCTCAACAGAACCCTTTAGGGAGCCATTGCAGTCTCCTTGCGTTTCACGCCATTTCTGCTCGTTCGAGCTGTCATAGTTCCCAAACATTACTTGCTCTTTGGGGCCATTGTAGTCTCTCTACATACCAGATGGTGCTGTCGTCGTGGGCAGCCATGGAGAAAACTTGGAACGCAGTAAAAGAAGAGGGCGGCTCCAGGAGGGCTGTGCGAATGAGATTTTTTTTTAGGGTTACAGTTTTAAGTTTTATATTTATATATTGGCGGAAGTGACGACAAAAATGACGGAAGTTCTAACTAGAGCTTAGATCACCTCATAATCTCTACTAACTGAAGCGTCAACTACTCCCATTAGTATCAAGTTCGGATGATCCAACTATGCCTTGTGGTCCCAGGTGGTGGAGATGTATATCTCTGGCAAAGACAAACTGGGATATATTAATGTGGATTTTCCTCAACCTCCTGAAACCGACCCCTTATTCAGGAGATGGTGCACTGAAAATGCCATTGTCAAAGGATGGTTGATCAATTCGATGGCCCCCTCCTTGATTGCAAATTTTATTCGATTCCCAACTGCGAAACAAGTTTGGGATTCTGCTGCTACCACCTACTATGATGGGACAGACACGTCTCAAGTGTATGATCTTCGCCGTCGAGTTACTCGTATGAAGCAGGTGGGTGGATCCATTGAAAAATACTAGAATGACCTTTAAGGGTTATGGTGAGAAATTGATTTCCGTCGTCCCAATCCAATGGAGTGTGTGACTGATATACAAAAATACAACTCCATCGTACAGGAAGATCGAGTGTATACCTTCCTTGATGGACTTGATGACAGACTAGATAAAACTCAAAGTGATGTGCTTCAAATCAAACCATTCCCTAGGGTGGAACAAGCATATGGATTCATCTGTAGGGAAGAGGTTCGACAGACCGTGATGATTACAGGTGCAGATACGACACCCGGAGCAGTTATGGATTTCAAAGGGATCAGGGACACCATAATCCCTTGCCACCAAAACCAGGAACATTTTTGGGTAGCAAGAAATCCACTGGAAATCCATCGTCTATTGACATGAAATGTGGCCATTGTAGAAACTCCAAACACATCCGTGAAAACTGCTTCAAACTACATGGGTATCCAGAATGGTGGAATGATCTTCAAGCACGAAAGAAATGGAAAACCATTGGACGAGCCGCTGTGGCTACCAATAATGCATTATAATCCCTTATTCCTCAGGCTGAATCTTCCCAGGATCTAGGTATTTCAAGTAAATCATTTCACATATTTACTTGTAGTGATAATGAGGATTGGATTCTAAACTCTGGAGCTACAAATCATATGACATTTGACCCAAAAGATCTCTCCAATACAACTCAGTCGCGACGGAGCCGTGTTTCCAATGCCAATGGGGTCACTTATCCAGTTACAGGAGCTGGAACAGTGACTTTATCTCCTTTATTATCATTATCTAATACATTACTTGTACCCTCTCTTTCAAACAGATTAATGTCTGTAAGTCAGGTCACTTCAGATCTTAACTATGTAGTATTGATGTATTCTACTTTTTGTCTTCTACATGATATTCTCACCAAGGAGATCATTGGGCGTGGTACTAAGAGAGGAGGGTTATATTATGTTTATGACCTCAGTTCAGGAAGAGCCAATCACATGCAACACACTATTGGTAACAAGGAACGCCAAATTTGGTTATGTCATCGTCGATTTAGGCATCCATCATTTGTGTATTTAAAGCACCTACTCCCTAGTTTATTTTCAAATATCACACACTCAGATTTCAAATGTGATACTTGTATATTAGCAAAAATTTATAGGGCGTCTTATCCTATGTGCATGAATAGAAGTACAACTCCTTTTGCTTTAGTACATTATGATGTTTGGGGACCTTCCCCGGTCACTACGCCATCGGGTCATCGTTGGTTTGTAATTTTTGTTGATGATTGTATATGAATGACATGGTTTTACCTTTTCAAACATAAAGATGAAGTATTTTCTACGTTTCACTTGTTTCACACTATAGTTCAGACATAATTTTTCAGAAAAAATTAAGATTCTTAGGTCTGATAATGGAAGGGAGTATGTTAATCAACAATTTCGGACATACTTGGACAACCATGGTACTCTCCATGAAACATCGTGTTCACAAACCCCACAACAGAATGGGACTGCGGAGAGGAAGAATAGGCATCTTTTAGAAATTGCTCGGGCCTTACTAATTCTTACACATATGCCTAGTAGATACTGGAGTGATGTTGTTACTATAGATGTGTATCTACTGAACCGTATGTCCATAAAAGCCTTACAATTTCAGACTCTATTAAAGGTGTTATCTGATCATGTTCCCTTGCCTACTATATTGATGCTTCTGTCCCGAATTTTTGGATGTGTTGTTTTTGTCCACCTCCACAAAAATCAACAAACTAAGTTGGATCCATGTGTTGTCCGATGTGTATTCTTGAGTATGGTGTACAAAAAAAGGGCTACTTATGCTACAATTCGATTACTAAAAGAACCTATATTACTATGGATGTCACTTTACTAGAATCTGAATATCTTTTTCCCATCACCAGTATCCAATTACCCTATTCAGGGGGAGAGTTATGGTGAAGAACGAAATTGGCTTGATGTTGAAATATTAGATACTAGTAACAATCTAGCATATTCGGATCATGCCAACAATATGGAGGATCCAGTACCTAGACCCAAACTTGAACCTCCAAGAACTGAAACTGAAGTAGTAACGAATATCAAGAAGATGAAATGGTTGATGCACCCCTCCATTCTCTAGTACCCAATGATCCTCCTACTGAGAATACTCATGAGATAAGCTATCCTATCACACCTTTACAAACTAATGCTATAGATACATTTGTTGGTTATGTTCTACCTTTCAGACACAATCGAGGCAAACCTCCAAATCGATACTCCCTAGAAAGAGAAGAACGACAATCCAAGTATCTAATAGCCAATTATGTATCTACTCAAGGGTTATCAGAACCTATCAGGGATTTTGCATAAGCACTCTCCTCATGTCAAATTACAAATAGCATTGAAGAAGCCTTATATGATCCAAAATGGGCTTAATGTCACGCCCCGCTCAGAATGTCCCTAAAAATCCAAATGTTGGCTGCCTAAAGGATCTAGACACATGGAAAGTTCTAGAGTTGCCTAGAGAAGTCTAGAAAGGGCTAGAGTTGGACGTACTCAACTCAAGCTTGAAGACCCTAGAATGTTCTAGAGCACGATGGAGGGTGCTAGAATGGGCTGGAATATTCTAGAACATGCCGGATGGTTCGGGAAGGATGTAGAAGCCGCTGGAAGCTTACGGAAAATCCCGGAACATGCATGAAGGAACTAGACAAACCTAGATGACTCTAGAATTGGATAGAAGGTCCTAGAACCTTGTGGAATATTGTACATAGAACTCTCTTGTATATTCTAGAGGTAGAAGGATCTAGAAAAATGTGGCATACTCCTAGGCTTGTTGCCACACTATAAATAGACCTATTGGTCTTCATTTGTAATCATCCTTGGGAATTCTTAGATTTGTAACATAAACTCTCTCTAGAGCAATACAAAGCATTCTTTGCAAACTCTTTCTATTCTCTTTGGAGTTACATTTCGGATTCAAAGGCAGGCTTAGTGCAATGGACGGTGCTAAGTGCCGCACGATCGATACTTGAAAGATTAAGGTCATGACATTAAGCTATAAAAGAAGAATTTGAGGCATTGAAGAAGAATAACACATGGGTGTTAAACAATTTGCCTCAAGGGAGGAAGATGGTAGGATGCAAGTGGATTTTCTCCATTAAGTATAAAGCAGATAGGTTAGTAGCAAAAGGGTATACACAGAAACATGGGATAGATTATTAGGAAACCTTCTCACCTGTGGCTAAATTAAAAACTGTTAGAGTTTTGTTATCTCTTGCAACAAATTTAGATTGGCCATTGCACCAACTTGACGTAAAAAAATGTCCTCCTTCATGGTGATCTTGAAGAAGAGATTTACATGGATATCCCACCAGGATATACTGTTACATCAGGAAAAGAAATTACATGTAGATTACAGCAAGCATTGTATGAACTAAAATAATCACCTCGGGCATGGTTTGGTAGGTTGAGTTCAACAATGAGGAAATATGGGTTTCAACAAAGTAACTCTGACCACATTCTATTCCTAAAACATTGACGGGGAAAAACAATAGCCTTTATAGTCTATGTAGACGACATGATCATTACATGGGATGATAAAGAATAAATCTCTAGACTTCAAGAATGTCTGTCAAATGAGTTTGAAATGAAGAACTTATGAGGGCTCAAATACTTCTTAAGCATTGAGGTAACAAGATCAAAACATGGCATATTTCGTTCCCAAAGGAAATATACTCTAGACCTACTAGTAGAGGCAGGATTACTCGATTGTAAACCTGTCGATATTCCGATGGTCCAAAATCATAAACTTGGAGAATATGAGGACCAAGTACCAGCAGATAAATAGTGATATCAATAGTTAGTAGGTAAACTCATATATTTATCTCATACTCGACCTGATATTGCTTATGTTGTGAGTGTGATGAGTCAGTTCATGCACTGCCCCAGTAAATACCATATGGATGCCATCATACGAATACTTCGTTATTTAAAATCTTCCCCTGGAAAAAGACTCATGTTTTCAAAGAATGGTCAATTGGAAGTCATTGGATATACAGATTCAGACTCGGCATGGAATATCAAGGATAGAAAATCTACTGCTGAGTACTTTACTTTTGTGGGGGAAATCTTGTTACATGGAGGAGCAAGAAACAGAAGGTAGTTACCTTGTCTAGTGATGAAGCTGAATTTCGAGGAATGGTTAAGGGAATATGTGAGCTCCTTTGGTTGAAAAAACTCGTAACTCAGATTGGTGTTGCTACTAACTCTGAAATGAACTTATTTTGTGATAACAAAGCAGCCATTGTCATCTCCCACAATCGAGTCCAATATGATCGCACAAAGCATGTTGAAGTGGATCGGAACTTCATCAAACAGAATCTTGAAGAAAAAATTATTCAACTTCCATTTGTTAAATGAGAAGATCAATTGACTGATATACTTACAAAATCCGTGTCTGCAAGGAACTTCTACAACTCACTTGACAAGTTGGGCATAAGAGATATATATGCACCAACGTGAGGGTGGGTGTTGGCGTGTGTTGGAAAAACAAGGTGCAGAAGTATGACAGACAACATTCATGTTTTATGGAGTACAAAAGTATAGCAGAGAACATCAATGTTTAGTGGAGCATTTGTTATGTTTCTTAGTATATATATATATATATATATATCTTTGTACATGAAAAAATATGAAAAATAGAGATGAAATGATACTGATTAATAACTAATACCACATTTTATCATTTTTATGTTAATATATTTTATTCACTTTGCTTTATATTGTTGAAGTAATATTTGATAACACTACTTAAATATACTTATAAAAATATAATTAGTTAAAAGATGAATTAATAGAAACATTAATTACTTTATTTAGTATTGGTAAATAATATTTTTTTTATTTGTAGATATTTTAGTCATTTTAAACTTATTCTTACTATTTTACTTATTTTATTTTCCAATTTTTTTAACTTTTCAAATATTTTATTTTCAAATATCTATAAACTTGTTATTAATAAGATTCAATTTAATTATATTTAGATTTATTCTCAAATTGATATAAAAAAAATAAAAAAATATAACTAAATTATTTATAAATATAACAGTAATTTGATTAAAATACATAAATTTTAAAAATTATAATTAATATATTTAATTTATAAAATTAAATTTTGTTCAAACAAAAAATATCATAATATTATACCCTCAAAAGATAATTAATCTCTATAAACTAAATTCATAATTATTTCAACATTGATTTTCCTAATTTAATATTAACCTTAACAGTGATAAGTAAAAGTTTAGTCGTACTGTCTTACGCCAAAAACAACAACAATACTAATAATAAATATATAGATATTTCAAAATGAGAGTTATCCCAAATTCCGAATATTAGATCTGTTCAGTAACATTGACTAATTGTATTAGTCAATTTCTTGAAGCTTTTACTTCTAATAACTGAATTAGGATTGCATTATTACTAGCCATATACTAAAATTTAAAAGTTTAAATATTATCTATTATAGAGCAAGAAATTTAATTTCAATTTAATTTTGCATTACTTAGATATAAAAAATATATTAAGAATAATCGAATTAGCAATGAGTAGTGATATTGTGAAGTTAGGTTATTATTTAAATAAATATTTTATTTTTAAAATAAAATTTAATGGTAAGATTAATATAATCAAATGTAAATGTAATATAAAATTGGATGCATTTTATTTTAAAAGAGATTAACGGAAATTAATTAAACTAAATAATAAAAATAATATTATTATATTAAAAAAAACATTAAATATTGAAAGATTACTTAGGCAATTTGTTTTCAAGAATATTATTATAGGCAAGTGTTGGTCAACTTTTAACTAAATACAAAATATATCTATGTATTGTTAAATTATTTCTTTGGTGTAACTCTTTCTGTTAATAAATATATTTTCTTTTTTTAATTAAAAAAAATGAACATTGGTTCCTAGAAACAAATTAAAAGTTAAAACCAATCTAAAACCGACACAAAATTAATAAAAAAGATTGGCTTGAATTTTACAATAATAATAATAATAATAATAATAATAATAATAATAATAATAATAATAATAATAATAATATATTTTTTAATGACTTTAAGTAACATAAAGTTTGAGAGTTTTAGATTGGTTAACATAATCAACGTGCATGTGGAAGGCTCTGAACTCGAGTTAAACCGACTCATAAATGTCGGCTTTGATTGACACGTGACGAATATCAACAACAAGTGAATGATAAGTGAAATGAGACCCCCATGTTTATGATGCCAATCCCTAGGTGCTCGTGCTATTTTTGGCGGAACGGATAAGGTGTTACAAGCTACAGTTCTTATTTATTGCCAACCTTAGCTCGTATTAGAGAGGACAAATATAATTAAATTATATATTATTTTTTTAATACATTATTCAGTGTATTGTAATATCAATAAACAGTACAAATTTTTGTAAGTATTCTGTAAATCGGATAGATATTGAATAAATTAGTAATTCGTAATTATTTAAAGTGAATAAAATAATTTAGCATTCAAATAAAATATTACAACCTTTATATACGAGACATTATACTTGTATAAAATATAATAAAATTCAAAATATTTATTTTATTTTCAGTAATTGAATCTAAAGCAACTTTCCACTAGTAATAGAGGGATAAAAAATATATTAATCTTATTATTATACACAAATTTATTAATTATAATATTTTAAAAAAATATTTTTATAGAAAGCAGTAAATTTAATTTAATTTATATGATAATTTTTAACAAAAAATAATCTAATAGAAAAAATAAAACACAAATATATCAGAACTAAAAATTATGAAAAAAGAAGAAGTTAAATAACATGATCATTAATGATCAATAATGAAAAAAATAATAATAATATGGCAACAAAATAAATAAAAGCAAAAAAGAAAAAAAATTGATGCACTTAGTCTTTGTACCAAATATACCCTCACCTCACTTCGATAAAAAATAAAAAATAAAAAATCATCATTAGCAGTCAATTTTTTTCCTTCCGAATTTACGTTACACAAATACACGTTACTACCAAACGTTGTATTAGTCCATTTTAATACTATCCGGTTGATTTGTACCTAACAACAAACAAGGCCTTGCTATAACAGATTGCACAAATCAATATTTTCATTTTTTTTTTAAATTTTAGGATATTAAATTATTTAATTTTTTATATTTTTTATTCTAAAAATATCAATTCCTAATATTTTTCTCTCCGTTTATACTTGTTAGATATGTTTAGCATATACTCTGTTTTTAAAATTAATTTCAATTTAAAATAATTATTTTATTAAATAAAATATAATTAATATAAATATAAAATTTAAAATAATTTTTTTTATAATAAAAATGATGCTTTTTTCAGTTTCAACTCTATGTATAAAATTATATTTTTACGTATATTTAAGCGTAATTTTTTTAAAAAATGTGACCCTATTAATGTAATTAATATTTTACCTAATAATTTATGCAATAAAACTTCTAATAATACAAATATTACTTTAACAATAAAAAAATATGATTTGATAATATAATTATATTTTTTTATTCTTTTCGTTTTCTTGTATTTAATTTTTTGATGGGTAGGGCCAAATTATAATATTCTTACATGTGAATTCGTTTTCCAATTTTTAACTCTTGCAGCTTGAAAATGTTAAATTAATTTTAGTTAATTATGTATATTTTTTTATATATATAATGCATAATTTTGATAATATTATATTAATTTTAATTTTTTATTAAATTTTTAGACTTATTCAACTTAAATCACTATAGTATATATTTTGTAATCACTACGAGACTAATATAACATTTTTCACATTATCTTTATGGAATTGATATTGTATATTAATAAATATTATTTTCAAAATAAATTATCTACTCTGGAAAATATTTATTTTCAAAAATGTAAATTTTACTTTAAAAATAGTGATTATTATTCTAAAAATAAAGGTATTTTTTAGAAAGTTTATATTTTTAAAGAAATAAAGATTAATGACATTTTTTTAAAAAATTTAATGCTTAAGAATCTTTAAAAATAAAAATAAAAAAGATATGAAAATAGGATTACTCAATATGTACCAACTTTGTTTAATTTTCCGTTTTTGGACTTTTTGGGTTGAATTAAATGAAAAGCCTGAAAAGGAGAAGAGCACCGGGGCGTTGCTTGTTTCGGTGGGTTCCATTTACAGAGAATTCTTTTCACTTTTCATTTTTCATTTTTTGGCCCTTCAAATTTCCACGTCAGCTCTATTTTTAGAAATAATTTAAAATTTAATTATATTTTAAAATTAAGTTAACTTTGGCAAGGTGTGGGTCCAAAATGCACGTGATAGATGAGGGTTATGGTATCAGCGATCCATGTGGGTGTTAAGCTCGTGCCGAAGCTCAAGACTGACGGTGGTCAATGAGATGTGGCGAGTATCTATTGCGCCATGCCTTTTCCTATATTTTCCTTGATGCTTTGAGTAATGCTACGGGAAGGTATATTTCCATACTTGTTAAAATATAAAATTTTAATATCATATATAAATTAAAATTTGTAAAATTTATATATTATTGAATAGTATATTTAAGATAAAATATATTTTCCTTAATTTTATTACATTACTGTCTTTTGACATTTGTGGGTTGGTCATGTGAGTTACGAACAAGGCACGTGTATGTTTCTCAGCCTAAGATTGCATTGCATTTGTTTGTTTTTTAGGATCATCAACTTAGAAGAGTATTAAATCTTAAAAATATTAACCGCATTTTGTTTTATTTTCACTTACCAAGAAATAGACATAGTTTCTATAGAGTATGACCTCCCTGTAAAGTGTACTCGATTTGAAAAGGTAATAAATTTCCGTTAGTAAAACATTCTTATTATTTATGGTAAATGAGATTATAAGCTTGTTGATTGAGTTCCCTTAATCTTTCTAAGAGGGTTGAAAGGTGTTATATATATATATATATATAATTTCAAAAATTTAGTCTAAATTTTTAAAAAATCATAATATAATAGTTTCTGTTATTTAAAAAATGAGTTCATAGATATACCATATTAACTTTCTCACTTTTGTATCAAACACTAAATTGTTTTATCTTTTTTTTTCTCTCTCTTTTTTTCTATTAATTTAATTTTATATATTTTCTCTATTTTACACTACACATCAAATTTTTATATCATTTTTTTCTTTTGTTTCCTTTTTTTCCTCATTTATCTTCTCTTTTATTGCCAACCCTCTCTTTATTTTCCCTTTCATCCCTTCTCTATTTCCCAACTACGTACACGTCTTATCTTTTTCCTTCTAGCACAAGCATGAGCGCAACATAATTAGGGTTTGGCTATGCGAGCGTGAGTTGTGAGTTGCGAGCATGAGTTACCAGTTGCAAGCACAATGGCAGTTGAGAGAGAGTGTGTGTGTTACAATTTGTAAAAATCTCAAAGTGTGTTGTTCCCAACTACGTACACACCTTATCTTTTTCCTTCTAACACGAGCACGACGCAACAGAATTAGGGTTTGGTTATACGAGCGTGAGTTGCGAGCATGAGTTACGAGTTGCAAGCACAATGGCAGTTGAGAGAGAGTGAGAGTATGTGTGTGTTGTAATTTGTAAAAATCTCAAAATGTATTGTAAAAATCTTTACACGAGGGAGATAATGGATCCTAAAAAAGCAACTTAAGGTATTTAGAGTTGATAATCTTACTCAAATCTTATATTTTAAATATATTTTTAAATAGCTCTTTGTAGATAACTTTAACGATTTTTAATTGGTAAAGGAAAACATTAATCTCTTCTTTCTATCCGCTCATTTTCTTGTGATTCTCGGGGTCAAAGCAAGAAAATGGAAAATACAAGCACACAATTGATCTAACAAGTACAACTTTTGGTATGAGAGCGAACTTGTTGGTTCAGGAGCTTGAAATTCAGAAAATATGGGATGATAATTTGATGTTTAAAAAAGTAGTTGAAAAAAATTCAAGAGTTAGTATCCTTTTATTAGTTGATTGTATATTTTTGTGATTGAACTCCTCAATGATTTTTAGTTATTAAGTCAGGGGTTACTCTAGAAAGTCATGACCTAACTCTTTTCAAAAGAGCTTTCAAAGAGTAAAGGTTGTCATAACCTTATAACCAGCACTTTGCTGGCTTCCTTGGTCGATGTGGGACTCAACACCCCTCCCCTCTCTGATACCATGTAGAAAGGCATGGCCTAACTCCCTTCAAAAGAGCTCTCAAAGAGGAAGAGTTGCCGTGACCGTATAACCAGCACTCTGCTAGCTTCCCTGGTCGATGTAGGACTCAACAGTTACAAGGTATATTTTATCTCTAATTTAACTATTCTCTATTTTATTGTTTTGGTTGGTTTTATTTCTCACTTTTTATCTTCAATAAGCCCTTCAATATAGGTCTTTCCCTTGTTTAATTTAGATGCCCCATGCCGTTCTATGTTACCAAACATACATTATTCTTGATGCTCCCTGAATGATTGTACAGTTGTGTATGACAATCACCAGCAAATTAAGCATTTGTTTCATTACTATTGTCTTGTAGTTTATATTCTTATATCCTTTAAAAAGAACAGAAAAGAGCTATCTATTTAAGTAGTTCCTGAAGTTGTTATAGGAAAGAACTATCTGTTTAAGTAGTTCTTGAATTTGTTCATGCCCTTTTCACTTCTTTGCAAGTTTGGGTGAATTTAACACGCTTGATTATTGAATGCTACATATGGGGATGGGATAATATTCATCGTACTCTGACTTTTTGGATAATTCCAACTCCATGAAGAAGTAAAACTATGACTACTCTGTTGAGAACTTTGAAGACTTAAAGTCAAGCAAGATTGAAACTGATATTTTGGAAAATGAAAATACATCTAAAAAAGTACAAGAATCAGAGCAATCTACCAAGAGAGAGGAAGAAAAGATAAATGATACTTGGAACAATTCCAACTTTTAGAAAAAGCAAGATGGTGACAATACTATTAAGAACTCTGAAGACTTAAAGTCAAGCATGATTGAATCTGATATTTTGAAAAATGAGAACACATCCAATAAAGAACAATAACCAGAACAATCTACCAAGAGAAGTGGGAAGAACATAAATGAGTCTTTGGATGATTCCAATTCCCTGAAGAAGCAAGACGGTGACCATCCTATTGACAATTCTAAAGACTTAAAGTCAAGCAAGGCTAAATCTAGTAGCTGCTATTTTGCTACACATCTTTTCAAGTTTATCTGCATATGCTTGAATTGATATTTTTATTTATTATTGTTACAAGAATGTAGATTTTATATGATGTCTCACGTCTATAATCTCATATTTATTTTTTACTTGCAGGGAAATTTTGTCTCACATCTGTAAATTTTGTCTCACATCTATGACCATGATGGCATGAAATTACCATACATGGTCCATGCTCTTAAACCCAATCCTAAGTCTCACATCCAGTAGAATTGGAGGATGTTGAAAATCAACACCAACATAATAATTAAAGATGTAGAAAAATAAATGAAGTGGTTGAAGAGGTAGAGAAATAAATGATGTGGTTGAAAAATGTAGAGAAATAAATGATGTGGTTGAAGAATGTATGAACAAATGAAGTGGTTGAAGGTTGTAGAAATAAATGAAGTGGTTGAAGGTTGTAGAAAAGAGAAGTGTGTAGATAAGATTTGTGTGGTTAGGATTATTTCTTAGTTTTATATTTGTGTGGTGTAGATTGCATGGTGAGGACTATAAATTGCCTACCTTGCATTTGGTTTAATCATTCCATTAAAAACAAATAAGTCTTTGTATTCTTAGTTTGAGTGTGAGTTAAGAGCTTTCTCTTTGAGTGTTTGTATTTCTCTTCAATTTGTGAGTTGACTTTGAAAGGTGTTATAGTGAGTATAATACAAGTAATTTGTTTACTTGTTTGGATCTAATATTAGTAAATTTAGAGTTGTGTATTCTAAATTTTACTCAACAATTGGTATCAGAGCAGGACGGTCAGGGATCCTTCTTAGTGGAGTTATCTTGAGTTGTGAGGATTTTGGTACTCTGCAAGTTTATTAGTCAAGCTTGTTCGGTATAGTCGAAGTCTTGCTACGATGGGTGATCTTCAAGTAGTTAGACGAATCAAGAAGCTTAACAACAAAAACTATAACACATAGGCAACATGTATGGAGTCTTAGCTACAAGATCAAGACTTGTGGGAGGTTGTAGGTGGTGATGAAGTTACACAACGAACAGTGGAAGATGCAAACGGCATCTTGTGGAAGTGGAAAATTAAAGCAGGCAAAGCGATGTTTGCTTTGAAGACCATAATTGAAGAATAAATGTTGGAGCATATTCGGGATGCAAAAACACCAAAGGAAGCATGGGACACTCTTGTTACGCTCTTTTCAAAGAAGAATGATACAAGATTGTAATTTCTAGAGAATGAGTTACTATCGATGGCACAACGCGACATGACGATTTCCCAATACTTTCACAAGGTAAAGTCATTATGTCATGAAATTTCAGAGTTAGATCCAAAAGCTCCTATTGGGGAAATGAGGATAAAGAGAATAATTATTCATGGTTTGAGACCCGAATATCAAGGGTTTGTTACCGCTATACAAGGATGACAGACACAACCATCTCTTGTTGAGTTTGAGAATTTATTGGCCGGTCAAGAAGCTATGGCTACGCAAATGGGAGGAGTCTTGCTGAAGGGTAAAGAAGAAGCGCTTTACACTAGCAAAAGCAAAGGCACTTTCAAGCAGTACAATAGAAATGGGTATAAAAATGGAGACAAAGGAAAAATTCCTCAAGGAAAGGGAGGCTTTCGTCCAGGGGGAGCTTGGAAGAACCGCAATAACAATAGAAAATTTGACGGTGAATGTTACAACTGCGAAAAGATGGGTCACATAGAAAAAGATTGTTGGAGTAAGAAAAAGTCTATTGAAAGCAATACATCTACTTCCAGTTCTAAGGAGCATAGCGAAGATGGTTGGGATGCCGAAACATTATTCGCTACAGAGGAAGAAGAATTAGCTCTTACGGTGACAACATCAAAACAAATTGACTATAAGAATGATTGGATCGTAGATTCGGGCTACTCAAATCATATGATAGGTGATAAACAGAAGTTGGAAAGCATGTCTGAGTACAAGGGAGGTCGTGTAGTGGTGACAGCTGACAACTCAAGGTTATCGATAGCCCACATCGGTAAGACGATAGTTACACCTTGATATAGTAATAACCAAGTACCACTTCAAGATGTTTATCATTTCCCAGGAATGAAGAAAAATTTGCTATCTGTGGCTCAGTAAACATCATCAGGCCACTATGTCTTGTTCGGTACCCGAGACGTGAAGGTGTATCGTGATCTCAAAATCTCAGAAACACCGATAATGGAAGGGTAACGATTGGAATCAGTCTACGTAATGTCAACAGAATCTGCATATGTAGACAAGACAAAATATCTATGGCATATGCGGTTAGGTCATGTTAGCTATTCAAAGCTAAGTGTGATGGTGAAGAAGTCAATGCTTAAAGGGATTCCTCAACTAGACATGCGAATAGAGACAGTCTGTGCAGGATGCCAATATGGTAAAGCTCACCAATTACCATATGAGGAATCAAAGTTTAAAGCAAAAGAACCATTGGAGTTAGTTAACTATGATGTATTCGGTCCTGTTAAGCAATCATCAATTGGCAGTATGCGATATATGGTGACATTCATTGACGACTTCTCAAGGTATGTGTGGGTTTTCTTTATGAAAGAAAAATTTGACGTATTCCCAAAGTTTAAAGAATTTAAAGAGTCAACTAAAGGATAAGTTGGAAAGAAGATTTGTTACTTGCGCACTGACAATGGCGGAGAATATAGCTCAAGCGAGTTCTCTCAATACCTAAGGGAATATCAAATACGTCATCAATACACTTATGCCAACACGTCACAACAAAATGGTGTAGTAGAGAGAAAGAACCGACATCTTGCAGAAATTTTTCAAAGTATGCTACATGAAAAGAATGTACCTGGGAGGTTTTGGGCTTAAGCGATGAGAACTGCAGCCTTTGTGATCAATAGACTTCCTCAAACAAGGTTAGAACTTGTTTCACCCTTTGAGAAACTATGGAACATGAAACCTACAGTTAGCTACTTTTGAGTATTTGGCTGTGTGTGTTATGTATTTGTTCCTGATCATTTACGGAGAAAATTTGACAAGAAAGCTGTTAGATGTATCTTTGTGGGATACGACAGCCAAAGAAAATGATGGAAATATTGTGATCCAACGAGTGTAAGATGCTACACTTCACGAGATGTGGTGTTCGATGAAGCATCTTTTTAGTGGTCTTCAGAGAAGGAAGCATTGTCAGACTCAAGAGAATTTGGAGATAAGTTGCAACAAAAGATGAAGGAGTATACTATAAAATTTCAACCAAGTTTAGATGAATCCAAAGATTCAGACAATGATGGTGCTGAAAAAAAAGTAACTCAGAATACTTGGCATATATCAATAACTAAATGAAGAAGGTGGGCCTAGTGAAATAGAAGAATCAACTCCACAATCTTAACTCCGTAGGTCAACAAGAACACGAAGGCCAAATCCCAAATATGCCAATGCAGCCATAATTGAAGAAGAAATAGAACCTGAGATGTTTGAAAAAGCATTGCAAAGTTCTAAGTGGATGACAGCTATGAAAGAAGAGATTGATGCACTTAAGCAAAATCAGACTTGGGATATCGTACCAAAGCCAAGAGATGTGAAACCCATATCCTACAAGCGGGTCTACAAGATAAAATGCGTCTGAGATGGGTCAATCGAGAGTGAAGGCATGATTGGTAGCTTCGTGGTTTCTCTAAACAAGATATGGACTAGATTATGATGAAACGTTTAGTCCGGTGGCAAAACTTACAAGCTGTTAGAGTCTACTTGCACTGCGACAGCAAAGATTAGAAGTTATGGCAGATGGATGTAAAGAATTCTTTTCTTCATGGAGAGCTGGATCGGGAGATCTACATGATCCAACCAATGGGTTTTCAAAGCCAAGATCATCCTGAATATGTGTGTAAACTGCGGAAAGCACTCTACGGATTTAAACAAGCACCTAGGGCATTGTATGGTAAGATTGCTGAATTTCTAACACAAAGTGGTTATTCAGTAACATCTACAGAATCCAGCTTGTTTGTTAAATCCAATGAAGGAAAGCTAGCTATTGTGCTAGTGTATGTGGATGACTTAATCATAACTGGTGATAATGAGACAGAAATTCTTCAGACAAATGAGAATTTTTCAGTCCGTTTCCAGATGAAAGAACTTGGCCAACTCAAGCACTTCCTTGGTTTAGAGGTTGATCGCACAAAAGAATGAATATTTCTTTGTCAGCAAAAATATTCCAAAGATTTGATAAAGCGGTTCGGAATGCTTGAATGCAAACCAATTTCGACGTCAATGGAGCCAAATGGCAACATGTGTGCACGTGAAGGAAAATATTTGGAAGATGCAACAATGTATCGAAAATTGGTAGGTAGTCTGATCTACTTAACCTTAACTCGGCCTGACATTTCTTATGTAGTTAGTGTAATGATTCGGTACATGCAAAATCTAAAGAAGCCACATTTGGAAGCATTTCGACGAATATGGAGATATGTGAAGAGTACAATTGACTATGGTCTTTTGTACAAGAAAGGTGGAGAAAACAAGTTAGTTGGTTACTGCGATGCAGACTATGCAGGAGATCAACAAGTTTAAGTTGGGTTCTGGAACAATTTCTTGGTATAGCGAAGAGACGATAGCGGTATCATTATCAACCAAGTGAGTATCGGCGTGACATGCGGCTTCGAAGTGTACATGGTTGATACAACTAATGAATAATCTACATCAACCAATAGATTATGCAATACGTTGTCTTGTGACAATCAATCGACAATTCGTTTGGCGGAGAATTGCCTTTCATGCAAGAACTAAGCTGGCTTTGAAGTACACTATCACTTTATCGGAGAAAAGGTTCTGAAGAATAAATTGAAATGAGGAAAATCAAGATGATGATCAAGTTGCGGACTTGTTCACAAAAAGCTTGAGGCATTGGCAAGTTCAAAATGTTTAGCCGTCTGACTTGACCTGATAAAAATAGTGAGAGTTGGTGTTGAGGGGAGTGTTGAAAATCAACACCAACATAATAATTAAAGATGTAGAGAAATAAATGAAGTGGTTGAAGAGGTAAAGAAATAAATGATGTGGTTGAAGGATGTAGAGAAATAAATGAAGTGGTTGAAGGATGTAGAAATAAATGAAGTGGTTGAAGGTTGTAGAAATAAATGAAATGGTTGAAGGTTGTAGAAAAGGGAATTGGGTAGATAAGTTTTGTCGGGGTAGGTTTATCTCTTATTTTTTAATTTGTGTGGTGTAGATTGTGGTGAGATTTATAAATTGCCTACCTTGCATTTGGTTTAATCATTCCATTAAAAACAAATAAGTCTTTGTATTCTTAGTTTGAGTGTGAGTTAAGAGCTTTCTCTTTGAGTGTTTGTATTTCTCTTCAATTTGTGAGTTGCCTTTGAAAGGTGTTATAGTGAGTATAATACAAGTAGTTTGTTTACTTGTTTGGATCTAATATTAATAAATTTAGAGTTATGTATTCTAAATTTTAGTCAACAGAGGATCCTTGACTTTTTCTCGCACCATCCAAAGAGCCCATATATGTTCAATTTCCTATTTGTTAATTTGGGCATTCCACAAGATTATAGGCACATGGAAGGATCTGGTATTAACACTTATGCTTTCATCAATAAGGTTGGGAAAGCATATTATGTAAAATTTCACTAGAAACCCACCTATGGACACTAATGCCTTACGTATTGCATCTAGCTTTGTAGATTTTACTGCATATGAATTTATATTCAATCTCTATGTAAGCATTTCTACTTTAGAATCTTGAAGGTATTAGGTTTGCATAGGTAGCTTTTATTTCAATGTTATTGTTACTTTCAAGACATTTATTTATTGGTATTTTAGTTCTGTGTAACGTGGATCAGTGACTATAACATTATTTATGATAAATATTTGAGATGTAAAATGATTTATTATATTAAAAAATGAAGTCAAATAATATGTTTATAGTCTCATTTTTTTTATAAAACCGAGGCCATAGGCATAACCTATGACCTCAGTTTATAAAAAATCAATGTCATAGACATACTATATGACCTCGATTTTGATAAAAGTCGAGATCATAGATATGTCTTATGGTCTCAGTTATTTAAAACAAAGGTCATAAGTAACAATATATGATATTTTTTACTTAGGTCTTGGTTCTTATAACCGTTGTCATAGACATATAGTCACAGTTAAAAATCGAGACCATATGTATGTATTGTAATAGTAATATATATTTTTTTGTTTTAGTGGATACATTAATCTAATTTCATGTAGAAGTGCATCTATTATGCATCACTATCCAAGATGACAACTTAAGCTATAAAGTTCAAAGCGTAATGAAAGGATGCTTGTAAAGCCAAAGCTTATGCTTTCTCTACAATGCTAACAAAAGAAAAATCCACCCAACTATGTGTGGCTCTATCATGGTGATCAATGATTGGGAATCCCATGCCTCATTTTCCATTCCTTCAAGCTGCATTTATATTTATCTTTATTGCATTTTGAGGTGGAGGTTGCCAAATTTTAGGAATATAAATCATTTCATTCTCAAGTTCCCTTATTTGAAGAATGATTTTTTCTTGGTTTAGGGTGGAAAATTCTTCAATTCTAATGAATAGCATTTCCATGAGATCAATGAATGATTTATATCTTCTTTTCTGAACATCACCTTATTTTACAACCATCAAATTTATTCATGCATGATGATTGTCACAGGAATCTAGTGGATTTTTTTCTTAGTATGTATTGCCAAAGCTGGAGGGTAGAACAAGAAATTGATGTAAGTCCATATGTTTAGTTTTTCATTAAAGTTTAGGGTAAATTTTATTTTCAATTGAACCATCAAAATTTAATTATTTCACATCAGATAATAAATGTTCTCTGTCTTTCACTTCCTTCTCGGAAAGGGGCCATGAATTATCTTCTAAAAATGTGAAAGCATATTTTTCTTTTTTTGTAGATAACTAGTTGTGGAGTATTCTTCAAAGTAATTTGTACTTTTCATATAATTTGGTCTTTAGTTTTGTCTTTAATAGATCAAATATTTATATAATTTAAATGAGTTATCTATAATTTTATATGATGCATAAATAAGCACAAATATGTAGGTGAAAGTTGTTGAATTTCTTATGACATATATTTGCTACATATTTACAACTTATAAAATAACATAACAAAAGTTTTTCACTATACATTTGGTGAAACATATATTCAGTGTTTTATTTAAACTCTCGCATATTGTATATTTATACTTAATAAAAGGCCCAAAGCCTCCTCAAGGAACATCCCGTAACTTCAGAATCTTGAGAGCACTTAAATATAATTTGAATATTACGTTTTAAAGTTTAGCAAAATGTAAAGGACAAATAAAATGGCGTGCAATTTATTACCATGACATGAGCACAAATTATGTATTGTTTAACATGTCAAACACAATGGAAAATACTCCCCTAAAATCTACAGGAGTAATATATATATATATATATATATATATATATATATATATATATATTTTGTAGGCTTGATATATATGATTTTCTTAAAATATTGCAATTATAAGTTATTTTTGTTACACTCTCACATATAACGTTTAACATCATAAATTCGATTGTCATAATAATCAATGTACACTTTTTTCGAGTAAATTGAAAAGAGAGCTTCCTACCAAAATTAAAAGATTCAGTCAAACAATTTAACAAAAGGCCCAAAGTTGGGAGACAGGCTTGAAACGCAAGCCTTAATTGATTTTTTCTTTTGCTTAAAGCTGGGTGAAGGAGGTCTTCTTCTTGCTAAATTTCCTTTGTTTGTTGCGACTTCCCAAATTTTCTTTTAGGTTAGGAGTTATTTTAATGGTAGAATTATATTATTAGAATTAAATCATACTTAAATTCATAAACAATTTTAGATATAAATATACTATAACAGAAAAACAAAAATTCTAAAATATATATTATGACAAATAATTAAAAATTTATATATTCTACCTTATCTATTGAAAACGATTGTATATTATTGAAATATATTACGATAATTTATCGTAAATGAAGAAGATTGTTCGTGATTTTCTTCAACTAAATCGTTTTAGTTTCTCAATAGATATCTATGTCTCTTTCAAATGAATAGAAGATAAATTATTTTATGATTTAATATATTGGAAACAATAATAAAAAAAATCTGTATATATTATTCAATTAAAATTCCTATATTTTCTTAATTAAATTAAAAAATTAATATCTATTCAATTAACTCATATTAATTAAATCAATCTAAGTGTTTATACAAATTTAATAACTTAATTTCAACACATTATATTAAATAATTAATATAATTAAGAAAAAATATGTTTTCTTATTATTCTTTCACTTAAAAATATATTATTTTTGAATCAATTATATTCTTATAATTTTCTTTAAATAATTATATTAACAGAACAATTATGATTTTTGTTATAATAAATTCGTGATTAAATCATAGTGATCATATACTAATACACATATAAATTAAATATGAATAAATAATATGAAAATTACATGTAATGTCATATTAGTCGTATTAATTCAAAATCCTTAACACAATGTGAACATTGTAGGTAAAAAAATATAAGTCTCTGTTCAATACAGTCTGATATGATTTCAGGTAAAAAAAACAGATCAACCAGTTTAAACATGAAAAAAAAAGGGGTTAGATCCAGGTCCAAAACGAAATTAAATTTTTAAAAATGCGATAAAATGCCAAACAGTGTTCGGCTCTTTCGTTTGAAATCAGAGAAACCCAACCTAACCAGTAACCACCATTCACCAACGCTGAACAGAGAAATAGTGTTCCAACGCTACCGCCTCTTCCCTTCGCCATTGTTGCTTTTCGTCAGCGTTGCTTCTCTCCGTTGGCTAGCTTCTTTCCACGCGTCTGGTAAGATGTTATGCAGAAGTCATTTGGCCTTTTTTTTATGGAGCATTAGCCTATTATCCCTTTTGGAACAACCATGGCCAAACTCTATATGAATCTTGTGTATCCCTGTTCTTACTTTTATATTTTTTGCTTTGTTTTTCTCATTGCTTGGTGTTTTCTGGCGGCAACAAGTTATAATTGTCAAGAGTAACCTTCAAGGGTTTAATAAAAGAAAAACATATCCACTATTTACGTTGTAAATATATATATTATTATATTTGAATCTAATTTTATTTTAAAATTCAAGAATTGTTTTAATTTACATGTACAACAAAAGATTAGTACTTGATTGATGTGTGATTTAACTTCTCTCTCCACATCCAATAGTGATCTTGGTCGATATTGGATGAACAAAACTCGATTATGAGCACAATGCCAGGCTCGTGGGCATCGATGAAGACGAAGAAGCTAAAGAACTAACTCTGATACCATGTTAGACTTAAGATTAACTTCGTCTCAAAACCCAGATTGTAAAATAAAAGACTATCCAAACTTATATGTGCGTCGTAAAATTCGTACCCGACCGATACGAGACCTAACCTATATTAAGCCTCCAAACTTTTTAACAAAAAACAAAACCTCAATTTAATTATCAGGTTAAAACAACTATATTAGCATGAGTTTGAATTATTGTTAGTAATATTTGTTTTAAGCTTGAGTTTGGCCATAGAGGTTATAGATGTAGACTCTTGCTTTTTATTCACATGTATGCATCTTCTGAAAATAGCAAGAGAAGTTGTTAATGGGTAGAGAGAAAACTACAAGATGGGTCTTTGTTTACTGCTATAAATGAGCGTAAGTTATGTGTATACATATTTATTGATCCCATCCTATGGATGAAAAAACTACTTCATTCTTACTGGGTTTTCTCTGCTGTCCCATATGTGTGAAATAAAGTTGATATATATGTCAATCTCGACATACCTTTGTCCCTTGTTTCATGTAATACCATAAGGATCTCTAGAAATCTTTGTTTGACTTTTTGGTATTTAATTTATAAGTTGTAACTATGGACTCTTGGTGATTATTTTTTCCTTTATTTTTTTTATTCTGCATATGCAACTATAAATGTTGGGAAATAACGCAAATTCCCGATAAGCTAGATTTATGAGAAAGCAAGAATAGAAACAATAACACACAAGATTTGATAACGGAGTTCGGCCAATCTTGCTTACGTCTCCGGACCTGCTGCAGATCTTTTTTTTACTGAAATGGGAGAAATTACACAAGGTGTTTATGACACTCACAACTCACAACCCAATTACACCCAAGAAAATTACTCTCAATTTTCTCTCACAAAAGCTTTTCTCTCTAAGATTTTCTCTCTAAGATTTTCTCTCAATTGGAATGAACACTTTGGATGGTTAATTCATTACAATTACACATCTATTTATAGGAAAATTCACTTCTTGAATTACTCCTTAAATTAATGGTTCCTTGAATTGCTCCTAAAATTAAGCTCCATGTTTTGCTCCATGTTTTACTCCTTGTTTTGTTCCATGTTTTGCTCTTTAATTTGCTCCTTAAATTAAGGAGCTTTATAACAATAATATCTAACAATCTCCCACTTGAAGACTGATTTCAATCTGTCTTCACACCTCGATCAATGCAGCAGCTTTTCTAGTCTTTGTTACTTCACCGCGGACCAACCGAAGTCGAAGACAACTTCAGCTTTGTCAATAATCACCACCTTTGTTAACATATCTCTGCCGGATTTTTGCTTCCTTGAATCTTCTCCAAGATAACACATCATCTTCTACTGTAGATCTCACGGTGATAACGAAGTCCAATATGTTTGGTTCTAGAATGAAATGCCGAATTCTTCACGTTGTACATGACTTCGACTATCACTACGCAGTAACATTCTTCTCTTGTTTGAATCCCAACTCAGCTTAACAAACCTTCAAGCCATATCATCTCTTTACTAGCTTCAAGCTATCGCTACATACTCACCTCTCAGTGGATGTAGTGACAATTTTTCGTATTTGTGACATCCAACCAATGTAGTTCCAACAAGAAATATATAACCAAAGGTGCTTCTTCTAGGTGATCAACTTCACCTCCAAAGTCTCGCATCTACGTATCCTTGTACTTTTAACTCTCCTTTACTAAAGTACAAACACTTTTCGTGCCTCGCAGATACCTCAAAATCCACTGATCGCTTCCCAACGAGTTTTCCCCGGATTTGACATAACCGCTAACAACTCCCACCGTACGGCCAATGTCCGGGTCTTGTACACTATTGCGTACATAAAACTTCCAATGGCCGAGGCATAAGGAACCCTTAGCTACGAATTCTCTCTCTCTTCCTCTCGAGTGACCGATCCTCGATAGGCGAAAATGACTAGCTGCAAGGCGCGCTAACCGGCTTGGCATCACTCATGCGAATCTACGCAAAACACGATTGATGTACTCGCCCGAGATAACCGGAAGGATCCTTTCTTCTTATTTCGTGATTTGCATTCCAAGAATCTTTTTGTTTGGACCCAAGTCTTTCATGTCAAACTCCTTCGACAATTGATGCTTCAATCTTCTCGATATCATCCATATCCGAACCCGCTACTAACATATCATCAACATAAAGTAGTAAAATGATATAACCGGACCTATATCTCAAGTAGCAACAATGGTCAAGATTGCACTTCTCCGGAAACCTTCCTCAGGCATAAAGCTATCAAACTTTCTCGTACCATTGTCTCGGCTTGTTTCCGTGCCATACAAACTCTTCTTAAGTCTCGCATACCATGCTCTTCTTCCTCTTTTCGAGAAACCTTTCGTCGTACACGTATATCTCTTCATCTAAATCTCCACAGCGAATGCGCCTTCACATCCAACTGCTCAAGATGAAGATCTTCAATGGCTACAATACTCAATACCGATGCGATAAGATTGAAGCTTCACAACAGAGCAAAAATGTCGCCAGAGTCAACTCCTTCCTTCTCGTTGAAACCCTTTAACAACTAGCCGTGCTTTGTATCTCTTGAACCACTACGTACCTTCTTTCACCCTAGACACCCATTTGTCGGAAGTTGCCTTCTTTCCCATGAGTAACTCACCTGGGTTCCCATGTCTCGTCGAGATGAGAGATTTCATTTCTTCTTTCATGCTGCTCCCACTTATCGGAATCTCGAGTCCGACAGCTTCATCATAGCATTCGTGCTCCCCTCCATCGCTTAGCAACATATAGTTCATGATCTCCCGTTGGGCATACGAGGTCGGAAGACCTTCTCAATACGAGCCGGAGCAGAGGTCATGTGATGTGCTCCGAATGATGTGTACTACATTCAACAAGTTCCTCCTGGTCGAGGACTTGTTACAATTGGTTCGTTGCGAAACTATCTCAGGACATCATCCGCATCTCGCAAATACCGACTCATTCCGCTTCGATTCATCGGGCGTCATTTTACGCATGTCCTTATACATCACCCTTTCGTTGAAAATCACATCTCTGCTACGGATAACTTTCTTTGTTTTCGTCATCCCAAATACTAGAGGCCAAACTCATCCTCACCATACCATTTAACGTGCATTTCTTTGATTTGGGATCAAGCTTATTCCTACCTTGATCACCGATATGCACAAATGCTACACAAACCGAAAACTTTAGATGTGATAGTTTCACCTCTTTTTCGCTCCATACCTCCTCCTCGGTATTCTACGCTCCAATGGAACAGATGTGGCCTCTATTGATCAAGTAAGCTCGCCGTGTTCGACCGCTTCCCGAACCGCTTTCCCGTAGACTGACCGTATACGAATGCTTCGCTCTTTCTGTCAGCAACGTTCGGTTCATACGCCGCCTACACCATCAGTGCCGAGGCGTGCCCGGGCATGCTCTTTCCATTCTCGATCCCACGCTCATAGCAAAATTCTTGAATCCGGGTGTCTTCATATTCACCACCATTATCTGATCCGAGCTTTTGATCTTCAAACCCGTCTCATTTTCCACCATAGCTTTCCATCTTCTAAAAGCCTCAAATACTTCGTACTTATGCTTTAGAAAGTAAACCCATACCTTCCGAGAACGATCATCGACGAAAGTCACGAAGCATTGCTTTCCCACCAATGGATGAGGTACGGTTGTTGGTCCCCAAACATCCGAGTGAATAAGCTCTAGCTTTTCCTTCTTCGGGGTTCTACCACTCTGTCCGAAAGTCGACTCTCTTTGCTTTCCAAGTATACAATCTTTCGCACACGTCCATCTCTACAGACCGCACTGAAGTTTTCCTTTCAGGCATAATATTCATCCCTTCTCACTCATGTGGCCTAATCTCTGCCACAGGTTGGTGTTTCAAGCCTCACCGTCACAATCGTGATTGAACAACGTGCTTCGGGCCGTCATGTAAAGAGTGTCACTTTTTGCCTCGAGCAACTCATCGCACCCTTTGAAATCTTCCAATCATCACCATGGAAGATCGTAGCCAGAAGCCTTCACTTAACCGCCCCACCGAGATTAAGTTCCTTCCGAGGTCGGGAATACGCCCGACATCCTTCACCTCCCAAACAGACCCGTTTAACTTAATCTTCACTACACCTTGCCAATAATATCACATGGTTGATCATCACCAAGATATACCTTTCCAAGGTTTCTCGGGGACATATTTCTCGAAGAATTCTTTCCGTGAAGTAGCATGGAACGACGCTCCAGTCTAGCACCCAAGATTCTTCCTTGCTCTCCAAAGAAAGATATCAATGCATCATCTCCTCCCGAGTGGAAGTAACATTCGTCCGCCTTCACTTGTTTGTCCCTTCTGCATTCTCTGCACCGATTTTTGTAGTCTGCTCTTCCACAATTCCAACACTCGATAGTCTTCGAGGCTATGGGAATTATTAGGATTCCTAGATTTGGACCTCTGTCTCGATCTACCTCGGTAGTCGGCTCTACCACGTCCATTTCCTTTGGTTGAATTTCTTCCTCTCGACTCTGTATGCGCAAACCGAAGAGGCCGGGACGATTCAATTCACCTCTCTACGCGTCGGATCTCTTCACCGAGAACCAAATCACGAACATCGTCAATTTCAACTTATCAGCTTTCCCGACGTAGCTATTCACACCGTGACAAGAGAGCATTCCGGCCTTTCTCAGGTAGAAAGACAGTATCAACGCTCGTACTTCTTCATCGAATTCAATTTCCACCGAACTCAACTGTTGGTTGTAACCGTGTCGAGTTCATCGAGATGTTGAGCTACCGATGTGCCTTCCGTCATCCGCACCGAATTGAACAAGCGCCTCATCAACAGACTTTGTTCGAGGCCGTGCTTCTCATACATATGGAGATTGCCGCTTAGACCCGCCGTGGTCTTTTCCTTTGCTGCTGGAAAGCAACATTACGGATAACGTCAATCGAATAACTCCGAGGGCTTTCATACGTAAGATTCCAATCTTCTTCCTTCATCCCGGCTTCTTCCCCGAGAGAGATTGATATAGATTTCTTTGATACGTATAATCCTCTATCTCTGTTTCCAAAACCCGAAATCTGTGCCATCAAATTTCGAGTTTCACCCTTCCTTCATCTCGCGGCCGTTCCCACTAAAATCGACTTCCTTCGGATCGTTTCTCGACTATTTCTTGCGTAAAATTGACGTAAATCACTACCAATAGCTCGATACCGATTGCCGGGAAATAACGCAAATTCCCGATAAGCTAGATTTACGGAAAGCAAGAATAGAAACAATAACACACAAGATTTGATAACGGAGTTCGGTCAATCTTGCTTACGTCTCCTGACCGAGATCTTTTTTACCGAAAGGGAGAAATTACACAAGGTGTTTACGACACTCACAACTCACAACCCAATTACACCCAAGAAAATTACTCTCAATTTTCTCTCACAAAAGCTTTTCTCTCTAAGCTTTTCTCTCAATTGGAATGAACACTTTGGATGGTTAATTCATTACAATTACACATCTATTTATAGGAAAATTCACTCCTTGAATTACTCCTTAAATTAATGGTTCCTTGAATTGCTCCTAAAATTAAGCTCGATGTTTTGCTCCATGTTTTGCTCCATGTTTTACTCCTTGTTTTGTTCCATGTTTTGCTCATTAATTTGCTCCTTAAATTAAGGAGCTTTATAACAATAATATCTAACAATAAACTTGTAATATTTTAGTTGCTTTAGCATATTTTTTGTATTTTTTTTAACTTAGGGGCTAAGGCTTCCTTATTCAAATCAATTAGGCTATTATTTAAAAAATATACTCTGCTATGATTTGGGTTAGGAAACAAGAAATTAGGATCTAGTGTCAGCAATTCTTGTTTGCTCCAAAAATCATGGTACTATAACTCTAGGATGTAGTTTTACATCCTTGTGGAGTTGTGGTCTAACACTTCCTTGGGTATTGCCGGTCTAAATATCAAGAAAAATAAAAAGATTATCAAACTTCAATCATAGTCTTCAAATTAAACAAAGATATGTTGCATAATTCGATAATTTTCTTGCATTTTGCATGACATGCATAATTCGTTATTTGTATGCGCGTGGTTAAGAGTCTAGACAGAATAATGTGTCTGACTAATGGTCTATTTTGTGGCATTTGAGTACAAGAGTTTGTTTGAATGCAAAATGCTTAAACATAAGTGGTTTAAAATAATTATTTTATATCGATTTAAATTAACGTAATCAATTTATTTATATGTTGATATCATGATATGTTTCATTTAATTCATATGATCTTATTTGATATATAGATTAAAAATATGAATGACACAATTATTACAAGACGATTTTAAAAATGATAGTATTGAGAATAATGATGAGATTGATGTAGATGATGTGATTAAAAATTTAGATCTAAAGGAAAAAAAACTAAGAAAAAAACAAAAATTTGGTATCATTATAAAAATTTTCCAATAGTGCCTAACAAAGAGAAGAGAGTTAAGTGTTAAATATTATGATGTTTCTTTTAGATATGAGTCATTCTTTATAACATGTAATTTTATGCATCGTTATGCAAAGCGTACTATAAGAGTTAATTGTGATGTTGGTTAAAAGATTATTGATAAGAGCAACGAGGGGTATACAATTTGCCCTACTAAATATGATCCAAAAATATTTGGAGATTTGGTTGGTTAGGTTATTATAATATGACTTATCTTTCTAATTTGTTGAATAGGAAGGTATTATAGCTTGTTTTGAATATCTTCGTCTCAATGTCAAAAGTAGTGTTTAGTAATACTACTAAAGCTAATGTTCTTACTGTGTATTTAAGTAAAAAATATAAGATAAAATCTATTTTGAATGTATGTTTCGAAGATTTTGTCTTACCTCTGATTGTTGTTTTTTTACCTTTGATGGTTAAATTCCTCTTATACGTCATTTTATTGATAATGAGTAAAAATGACAAAAAAAGAGTATTAAACTTCTCTTTCATGCTACCTCCATATGATGTGCATCTCTATGTAATAAAGTTTTATTTTATGTTAAGTGAGTGGTAAATTGATAAAAAGAACTTTTTCAATGACATTGGACAATGCTTATGTTAATATTAAATTTGCTCTTAAATTGATTAATAACTTGAGTTTGTTGTTAAAGGATTGGCACTTGCGGAAACAAAGATCGGGTCCAATTTTGGTTACACAAATTAATAATAATGGGTAACGGCAAAAGTAATAAGCAATAAGAAATTAAATGGCACACAATGATTTAAGTGGTTCAACTTTTCAATGTGAAAAGTCTACCATTTTTGACAATGACCTGCTTAGGAAAAATCCCTTAATAACGAATGGAGATACAAACACCAATTTTCGAGTTCACAAATTATACCAAAATCCAAAAGCAAACCGATAAAATATCATAATTTGCGGTAATATATATAGCAAGATAAATTAACAAACTTGCTATTAAATCAAATATTGCAAATGAGAGAAACACCTGTGAAATGACTGACTAAAATGGATAGTTTTGTCCTTGGTGATTTTCTCTGCTCTTTAGTTAGTTCTTGCTTGTTTTCTTCTTCTTTAACTTCTTGCATATTCTCTAGTGGCACACAAAACCCTCTGCTCTCTCTATTTTCTATTTTGGCTGCAGCTTTCTCTATATATTCACGCAGGAAACTTTATATATATATATATATATATATATATATATAGGAATAGGTTAAGGGTTATATTTAGGCATATTGGCTTTGGGCTTAATATTTGTTTTGGGCCACTATTAACAAATCTACACCTTGACTCAAAACAGAAAACAAGTTCTTCAAATGAAATTCCTCGGATTACCAAATAACCGTCGTCCAAAGCCTCGAAGGGTGATCATCTTTTACAAATACCAATCAAGTCTGAAGCAATGCTTGAACTTGTTAAAAAGATCGGTTTGGTTAACATATCGAATTTGGATTCTCGTAGTGACTATCTTATTGACATGATAGCATCTTGAGACAATGTCACGAGCGAAGTGCTATTTGACATCAATATGTTTGGTTCTTTCATGATACATAGTATTCTTAGTGAATGTATCGCTACGACTATGCCAAAATACAAGCAGTATCCTTTGTAAACCCAATCCACAAACCAAACCTCAAGCTAAATGGCTTCTTTCACTATGCATTCTTGCCGTATATCTGCCTCTGTTGTGACAAAGCAATTGTGGGCGTAAGTAGCCTTCCAATAATGGCATAATGAGAAAGAGTGAAGGCGTAACATGTCGAGAGATCTTCTTACATCCAATCACCGGCGTATGGAGTCGCGTAACCCGATAACACTACAACTAGTATTAGAACTCCCGTCATATGCCAAACCAAATTAGATGTACCTCAAATACCGAAGTATCCATTTCTTCGCGATAGACGCACTTACCAGGATTACCCATATGTCTGCAGCCAGCTGCGTGTGAAATTTACGGACGATGCAAACCATAGCGTCGTCAAACTCCCAGCGACACTAGCATATGGAACACGAGACATGTATGCAGCTCCTCTTCTTACATTGTGGTGACAAATCGAAAGCACGAAATGTCGACTAACGCGTACTCGCCAGGTTTAGAATCTTTCATGCGAAAACATTCAAGAACTTTTAAATATAACTTTTAAGTTAAATAAAGCATCAGCTTGTCTATCCCCTGTAAATTTCCATGCCCCAAAATTTTCTTATTTTGCACCCAAATCTTTCATCTCAAATTCACCATTACGTTGAGACTTTAATTTGAATCTCACACTTATTCTTAGAAAGCATAAGTATGTAAATGACATAAAGCAACAAATAAAGCGATGAACCATCATGGAATCTTTTATGATAAACACAACTATCATAATCAACTCCTAGTAACCATGATCAATCATAAAAGAATCAAACCGGCTTATACCACTTGCCTTGGATATTGCTTGACCCATTATAAAGACTTTTTCAATAAACAAACATGATCTTTCGCACACGGAACCACAAACCCTACGGTTGATGCATATATATTGGTTCCTCAAGCTGCGTGTAAGAATGTTGTCTTGACATCAAGTTGTTCTAATT
Organism: Hippophae rhamnoides; assembly: GCA_033030585.1. Taxonomy (NCBI): domain Eukaryota; kingdom Viridiplantae; phylum Streptophyta; class Magnoliopsida; order Rosales; family Elaeagnaceae; genus Hippophae; species Hippophae rhamnoides. The sequence goes on from CM065429.1 coordinate 74,652,702, forward strand.
CCATGTCAAAGCAATGCAACCCTTAGCAAGCAACACACGAATAGAGCTATGTTTCACAATAGGAGAAAATACTTCATTGAAGTCAATGCCTTTTTTCTGACAATAGCCCTTTGCAACAACACGTGCCTTGAACCTAGCTGTTTCAACCTCAGGTATACCTTCCTTTTTCTTGAAGACCCATTTATTTCCAACAATCTTCTGGCCCTTAGGCAGTTTCACCAATTCCCAGTATGATTCTTATGAAGTGATTCAATCTCTTCGTTCACAGCAACCAACCACCGAACGATTCATCACAAGTGATAGCTTAAGCGATAAGCTAGAAGGTTCGTACACCTCGATAGACTCTACAAACAATGCAAAAAGAAACTAAGTTGCATCTACGTCTGAGGGCATCGTATATCTCTTTATTCCTTTACCATAGCGATACTATATGGTTGTTACGTGTTGCTCTTCTTGTTACATCATAAGCAGAATCATCTATCTCATCCCCGGATGGTGCGATCTGAAGTGCCTGCGCAGCAACTAGGAGCTCGTCTCGAAGCTCGCTTTCTTAACATGGTCTTTATCTGTAATGATAGACTCTTTTCTTTTGCAACATAGAAAACTCATCAAACTTAACATCTCTACTAATCAAAAATTTAGGTGACTTGGGTTCAACACACCATAATCTATAACCTTTCACCCGGAAGGATGCCAAAATATGCATTTCAATGCCACCTAGGCTCAAGTTTACCATCATTAACATGAGCGTAAGCGGAGACTGACAAAAACTTTCAAATCAGAATAATTAGCGGGAGTACCAAGAATACCTCAAATGGAGTCTTACTCGATTGCGGTTGATGGAGCGATTCACCAAATATGACGTAGTTCTGAGTTCACCCCAAAAAGATTTATCCAGTCGGCTTGAAAGAAGCATACAACGAGCTCTTTCTAAGAGAGTCTATTCATATGTTACGTTACTCCATTTCTTTGTGGTGTATAATGGCATGATGCGATTATCTTACTATGCCATTTCTTACGTAACTTCGTTAAAGCTGATTGTCGTAAAATTCCAAACCATTATCAGATCTCAAATGCTTGATTTTCTTGCTTGTTTGATTTTCTATACAAGCCTTGAATTTCACAAATTTTGAGAACGCATCATTCTTATTCTTCGTAAAATACACCCGAAGCATGACGAGAAAAGTCATCGATAAAAGTCAACATATCACCACGCCTTAGAAACAACCAGAAGGACTAGATCTGAATGAATATAATCCCAATTACCTTTCGTTTTATGGATGGATGTCTTGAACTTAACCTGCGATGCTTTCCGTAAACACAATGCTCATCGAAATCAAGTTTCCAGTTTTTGACCCGCAAGCAAATCTCTTTTGCTTTCCAAAATATGAACATCCGCGTCTCACTCGTATGCCAAAGCCACGTATGCCATGTCGAGTAGTGTCACGAATCTTGATCGTGAGAATGAAAGCGATACACTGCGATATGATTACCTACCGAAGCATATAAAGACCACATGACAATTGCCGCTTTAATAACAACGAGCACCGCCACTAACCTTTAAAACTCAACCCATTTCGTACTTATAGCCTTGTGAATCAAGAGTACCCAAAGATATCAAATTCTTTTTCAAATCTGGAACATGGAGAACATCTTTCAAAGTCCTAACAATACCATCATGCATCTTTCAAAGTTCTTTTTCTTGATTTCTACCTCTGACAAATAAACCACTGCTATTATCATTGTTGCTTGTAGACACATTTTTCTTTAACTGACTACGGAATTCCACTTTGACGATCTTCCAAAAGAAATAGTGTCTCGCCCATAGCATAGTATCAACAAAATGTTCAAATGAATGAGGTAAAGAACATAATAGAACTAGGCACGATCCCTCATCGATCTTAACACCACCATTTTTCAAATCACGAATAATTTTAGTAAATTCATTAAGATGATCGTGCAAATGTGTACCTTCGACATTAGAGATATATACAAACGCCGAAATATAACCAATCGGTAAGACTTGATATATACAAATTCTCGATTAAGCATAACCAGAGATTCCTCATCGCCCAAGCTTCGCGTAATACCAAACGACAAAGATAATGAATTGAACTGGCATTTTCCATCAATGCATCTTTTCTTGATCATTCAATTTTTAAAGCAATTTATCCTTACCTTGAAGTGTCTTAACTTGAGTCCTTTTTAACTAATACATTTCGCGTCTTACATACAAAGTAGAAATCATTTCTTCCATTGAATTTTTCAATTTTATATTTCTATGTACGTAAAAAAACCCGATATTAAATAAGCAATCTGACGGAAAATATGAAACCAATCAGATAACCAGAGGCTCAAAATAAATCCAAAATAGCAAACTTGATCAGTTCCAATAAATACCAAAATTAATAATAATGGGTAACGACAAAAGTAATAAGGAGTAAGAAATTAAATGGCACACAATGATTTAAGTGGTTCAACTTTTCAATGTGAAAAGTCTACTTCTCTTGGCAATGACCTGTAGAAAAAATCACTTAATAACCAAATGGAGATACAAACGCGATTTTGAGCTTCACAAATTATACCAAAATCCAAAAGCAAAGCCCACAAAAAATATCCTCTAATTTCTGGTAATATATATAGCGAAGATAAATTAACAAACTTGCTATTAAATCAAATATTACTGCGTACAAATGAGAGAAACACCCTGAATGACAAGCCGAAATGGGCGGTTTGTCCCTTGAAATTTGATTTTCTCTGCTCTCTTTAGTTGGTTATTGCTGGTTTTCTTCTTCTTTGAGTGCTGCTGCACTTCTTCTCTAGTGGCACACAAAACCCTCTGCTCTCTCTGTTTTCTATTTTGGCTGCAGCTTTCTCTATATATTCACGTAGTAAACTTTAGATATGTATATATAGGAATAAACTAAGGGTTATATTTAGGCAGATGGGCTTTGGGCTTAATATTTGTTTTGGGCCACTATTAACATTTGTGTTTATTTCTTATTTGTAAGGGTGAATTTTATCATATTCGTAGTTATGTATACATCATCAATTTAGTTATTTAAGATGATCTTAAATATATAGATGATGTTGTTGGTAAAATTCGTGATAATATTAAATATGTTAGATGTCAAAAATAAGAAAGAAAATTGACAAATTTAGATTTCAAGACAAAATTTAAGCTAAATGTTACAACTTGGTGGAAATCTACTTATCTCATGCTTGAAAGTGTTTTATGTTATCATTTAACTTTTCAATAGTTATTTTTAATTGATTCTAATTATGTAAAATGTCCTAATAATATTAAGTGGAATAAGGAGGATAAGATTGGTAATTTATTAGCCTTGTTTTATAAAATAACACATTTTTTGTAACAAAGTATCTTACTGTAAATTTATATTTCTATTTTATTAGTTCATGTTATATTATTTTAAAGAAAAAAAAGGAAAATAAGGATAATTATCTTAAAAACATGACAAGTAGGATACTTAAAAGTTTGAGAAATATTGATATGATTTTAAAATTATTTTGCCTTGTTTCTTCGAGAGTCTTTTGTTATGCTAAAAAATTACTTATTATCTTGTTTAATCCATCTTCTATTCAATTTTCAATGGTTTCTCTAAACATGGAGGTTTATCAAGAATCCTATTTAATTTGCAATGAATTTTGTGATAAGATATTTATGTTTTGATGATCTTTGAGTGTTGAGGGTCATTTGCAAGTCTTTTTCCTTCATGAGCATGTATTGTATTGTATTTCTTTACAAATCAACTAAGTGGTAAGCTTTCATCTTTTTTATCAATATTTGTGTGTTCTTTGGCTTTGCATTTAACATGTATCAATAACAGTAATTGAAAAATAAATGAAAATAAAGTATTTAGTTTTATTAAATTTTTATTTATTTATTTTAAAATATATGAATAAATCAAAAATAATTGAAAACAATAAGAGAAAAAATTTTAAAAATAAAATATTTAAAATTTATAACTACAAAAACATTACATTTTATATACAACTTATATATTTTTAATATTAAAAAAAGTTTGACACATAATTTAATTTTAAAATATGATTATTTAAATTTGTTTAAAATTAAACGTCGTTCAATTGAATCTTGTTTAATATTATTAGTAATGTTATTTTTATCGTTATAAAGTTTAAAATTGTTATTTTATGTAATTTAAAAAAAATCATTTGTAAAAAGAAATAAAAATTAAATGAGGTGGGAAATGGCTTAGAATTGAAGTTAAAAATGAGAGAAATTATCTCATATTATTATTATTATTATTATTATTATTATTATTATTTGCGTGTGTAAATAAAAGAATGGCCTTCACGATGAATGAGTTGACGCATATAAGACGGAGACAGGTGAGGGATTCCTTGAAAAGAATATTCATTAATTCCCCGAAGGGTTTCAATAAGTTGGGATGCAGCTGTCGTTATTGGACAAGTCACACCATTCAGAATTATTCGATTAATAAGTAACTGTCCACTCCCATTTGCTAACGAAAATCTTAATTATTATTTCATTTCCGCTCTATAGCTAATAAAAAATAAAATAATTTTTTATTAATTATTACAGATGTACCTAATTTAATAACCAATTTTATTTAAAAAAATTAACAAAAAAAAAATAAGAATAATCTTATTAGTAGAACTATTTTTATTATTAACATAGTAAAGTTTTTATTTTTAAAAATATCTAATTATTAAATTATGAGTATAAATTTTAAATTATTTTTTTTTTGAAATATCAATTTTTAAAAAATAAACACATCAATAAAGATATATAATTCTAATGTGTACAAAACAAAACTATATTAAGCATTAAACAAAACTATATATTATATTGAATGTCAACTCATAAACAAAACTATATACTATTTGAAAGGCATTAAATATTATTGTGACAAGCATCATTTAATTTATACACGTGTATTAGGCATGATACACGCATCATCGTGTATATATACATATAGATGTTAGTTTTTTATTTTATTTTATTTTAAAAAAATTAATATTTTATTTAATAAAATAAAAATATATCAAATTATCATATGAGATAATAAAAATTATTTGTAATATGGTTTGAGTTTTTTCTTTGATTTTTTCAATTCTACAAACATATATAACTCTTTTAATTGATAAGATAACAATCTTCAATTAAATTTGACAATTAATATCTTGATATATTCACATCTTGAATTGTAAAAATATTTAAACAAAATGATCTAGCTCTAAATTTAAAAACAAAATAAACAAAAATACAACAAAATATGCTTAAAATCACATAAAAAATCATATTATACTAAAATCTAAGTATAATGTAAAGATTATAATTTGTGTTTACTAAAATAAACTAAATAAAATTAAAGATCTAACTAAAAGAGCTATCTTACTATAAAAGACTCTCCCTTCCATGAGAAACTAAAACAATAGACGATTTGGTTCTTTAAATGTAGGATGTTTGCTTTAGAAACATAGAAAAAATGGATAAATTGGCAATTTAATCTTAACATTTTACATTTATCATAATTTTACGGACAAAAATAATATTAAATTTTAATTAATTATAAAAATAAAATAATCACTATTATTACATATTATATAATGGTCTTGGTTATTTTACTTCTATCGTAAAAATGTATAAAATTTTATTTTATTTTTATAATTAATTATATATTAATATCACTTTTGTTAATAAATTTTCATGGAATAAATTGCCATCTCTATACCAAGTACACTTTTGCACCTACAACTGCATTTATTTTATTCACGTGGTGTCATGTGTGTAATTATTTTAAAAATTAGAGAAGTATTTTATTTTTTTTCTATATTATATAATATCGATTATTTATATAATTTTATTTTAATTTTTAAAAAAACACATGTTTTTACGTTATTAAAAAATATATATGTATGTGTTTTTTTAAATACAAAAAATATTTTTTTTAAGTGTATAAAAAAACATGTGTAATTTATGAAAGTAGTTAAAATGAAACTTAATTTACGAATATAAAATTATATTATATTATTAAATTTTTAATTTTATATATAATATTGACATATATGTCATATAACATAAGTAGTGCTTGTCACCTAAATGTGTGCTAGAGTTTTATTATATATATTATGCATTATATAGTACCCTTTGTCAGCTTAGTCTACTGCATATATAAACATATAAGATAGATTCATAAATTCAAAAATATTATAGAAAGCCTGATCAATAGCCATGGCATACCAGACGGGCTCGGTGTCTGTACCGTCTTGGCTGAACAAGGGAGACAACGCATGGCAAATGATCTCAGCCACTCTGGTCGGAATGCAAAGCGTTCCAGGACTGGTAATACTGTACGGAAGTATAGTCAAGAAGAAGTGGGCTGTTAATTCGGCTTTCATGGCTCTTTACGCTTTTGCAGCAGTGATTATATGTTGGGTGACTTGGGCATATAAGATGTCTTTTGGGGAGAAACTGTTACCCTTTTGGGGTAAAGCCGGGCCTGCTTTGGGCCAAAAGTTACTAGTTCAACAACAAGCTGCTCTGCCAGCAACCATTCATCACTTTGCTAACGGCACGGTTGAAACGGCAGAGATAACGCCGTTTTATCCCATGGCAACGATGGTTTGGTTTCAGTGCGTCTTTGCAGCCATAACGCTAATACTATTGGCGGGGTCAGTTCTAGGGAGAATGAACTTTAAGGCATGGATGATGTTTGTACCACTTTGGCTCACATTTTCTTATACAGTTGGAGCATTCAGCTTGTGGGGTGGTGGTTTTTTGTTTCATTGGGGAGTTATGGATTATTCAGGTGGTTATGTAATCCATCTGTCTTCTGGGATTGCTGGTTTCACTGCTGCTTATTGGGTTGGTCCCAGAGCAAAGAAGGATAGGGAGAGATTTCCACCAAACAACGTCCTTCTCATGCTGGCCGGGGCTGGTCTATTGTGGTTGGGATGGGCTGGTTTCAACGGTGGAGATCCCTACGCAGCCAACACAGACTCTTCCATGGCAGTAATAAACACCAACATATGCGCAGCCACAAGCCTTTTGGTTTGGACTGGTCTAGATGTTATTTTCTTCAACAAGCCCTCTGTCATCGGAGCCGTCCAGGGAATGATCACTGGCCTTGTTTGCATCACTCCCGCTGCAGGTTTATACTATCAATATCCATAAATTATGATTAATTTTTATTACTATTATCTTGATTTTGAATAAATATAGATATATTATTTCTCAACAACAATAATAATAATAAAAAGTATGTGCTTATTAGCACACGTAAATTGTTACTATATATTTTAATATTTTTAATTTAACAGATAAAAAATAATATGAAAACGAACATAAGAATTAAAGAAACAAAATTAACAGATTTTTCCTAAAATATTTTTGGTTAAAATTCAGTAAATTTAATATAAATTAAATAATTAAAAAAAAGATTATATACACATAAAGTATCAAATAGGACACTAGGTATGGCATAAATTCTACAAGTTAAGAATTAATAGAAATATTATATATGATTCGTGTTGACACTTACACTTATTATTACCACATATATATCATGCCTAAACAAGATAAGATCACAATTTATTTGATACAGTATATGTAAGTGTTAAAATGAAAAAAAAAATAAAAACTTTTAAAATAAAGAAATTAATTTAACACATTCAAAATAAAACTAATATTCTTAAATTAAATTGCATATTCTTTATTGAATTAATGTTTTTATTTTAATTTTTACTTAATGATTGTAATATATTATCTAAATATTTTTAACCAATCCACCCTTAGTACTTTTTGTATATTCCTTTAATATTTTACGGTTCAATTAAGTTGATATCCTTTCCCATTAAAATTAATTAATTTTTTAAATATATACACTTTGTGTTTTTACTTAAATGTTATACGATGAGATATGATGAGAATCAAAAACCTTATTCAGGCAATAAATGGTAAATTATCTCTAAGCACAATATTAGGAAATTAAAAATAAAAATAAAAAAAGTCTAAAAATAGAGTTCCAATGAGGATTGAGCAAATATGTAAAATATAAAAGTTCATTAAGTATTTTGAGAATGTATTTTTCCAAAAGAAAATTTTGAGATCAAACTAATGATTTATAAATCTAAACTTACGTATTATTACTAAATTTTGTAATTAATTTATTATTTTTAAATAAATCATGATTGCAATATTTATATTTTTAAGAGAAAATGTGGATAAAAATTTTCAAAAATAAAAATAAAAACATTGAAATTATATATATATTTGTTGAAAATAAATTTGATTTAATATTAAAATTGAAAAATGATTATTTTATTAATATAATTAAGAATCTATTATATTAAAGTCTACTAAGTTCAAATTCTAAACATTTGTTCTATAATTCTCTTAGAAAATATCTAGATATTTTAAGAATATAGAATAATAAAGAAATTTAAAAAATAAATATTTTTATAGATAATTCTAGTGGATCAATTATGACCATTAAATTAAAAATGTGTTGGCATGATCCTAGCCATTGGTTAGAAAAGAGTTTTTGTATAAATATGGCTGATCTTTTTCATTTTTTATCAAGCCAAAAATCTAAGAATTAATAATAAGTATTCGCTTCCACCATAATATTCTTGTTTCATCTTTTCTCCCAAAATTTCTTAAAGCTTTTTAAAGCTTTCATCTTCCAACAAAGTGGCATCAGAGTTAGTAAAGTAGTTCCAAACATAACACTATAGCATATCAAATCGAAGTACTTGATGAGAGGAATACAACATCACAAAAATCATCACAATCGGAGGTCGGAAGCACCACCAGGTGTAAACGGAAGGTTGTTGCACAAAAACCACCATGTTGAACCAAGTCGAACTAAGTTAGGCCGAGTTTAAACCAAGTTATAACCGAGTTGAATTGAGTTGGTTCGAGTTTGAAGCAAGTCATACACTCTCCAAAGGTATTTCGACGTTCTGAATCCATCCATGAAGTTAGAATTTCATAATTCTAATTGCATTAAGAGATATGACTAATAAAATGACATTATTTTAAGTCCTTATGCTCAACAAAAACAACTATGATAATTGGAGTATCAAGATGAAAGTTCTACTAGGTGCACATAATGTTTGGAAGATTGTAGAGAAATGATACAATGAGCTACAAGATGAGGCTACATTATCTCAAGTTCAAAAGGATACTTTAAAAGACTCAAGAAAGAGAGACAAGAAATCTCTTTATCTCATCTATCAAGCTTTAGATGATGATGATTTTGAGAATATTTCAAGTGAACAATCGGCTAAGGAAGCATAAGGAAAGCTTCAAATCTCATGTAAAGGAGCCGAGCAAGTTAAGAAGTGTGTTTCTAAATATTAAGAGGTGAGTTTGAAGCTTTACATATAAAAGAATTCGAACCCATTTTCGATTCATTCTCTAGTTGTTTCTAATCAAATGAAAAGAAACAATGAGAAACTAGAAGATGTGAGGATCATGGAGAAAATACTTCGCTCACTAGATTCAAAGCTCGAGTACATTATGGTGACAATTGAGAAAATAAAAGATTTAGAAGAGATAACCATCGATCAACTATTGGGGTCATTGCAAGCTTATAAAGAAAAACATAAAAAGAAGCAAGAGGTCACCGAATAACTCCTTAAGATGCAACTTAAGAATAAATAAGAAATTCAAGGCTACGATAGATACAATGGTGATCGTGGAAGAGATTGAGGTTAAGGTTATGGACAAGGTTAGAATTACAACACTAATAATTTCAACAACCACGAGAAGGGAAAAATCTCAACACGAGGTTGTGGAAAAGGAAATTCAAACTTAAGGTACATCAAATCCCAAGGTCAATGCTATAATTGTCATAAATTTGGACACTACTCTTTCAGAATGTATAAATTTAAAAACCAAAGTTGAAGAAAAGATAAACTTTGTGAAAGATAAGAGCTAACACGAGGAAATTTTATTACTAGCATATAAAGATGAGGATGAAACAAAAGATAACACTTGGTATCTTGATACAAGTGCGAGCAATCATATATGTGGAAAAATAAGCATGATTATGCAGCCAAATGAGTCGATGATCGGTAATGTTTCATTTGGTGATGAGTCCAAGATCCCGGTGAAAATAAAAGGTAAAATTTTATTCCAGTTGAAGAATGGTAGTCATCAATTTTATTTCAAATTTCTACTATGTTCCCAATATGAAAAATAATATTTTGAGTTTGGGTTAACTCTTAGAAAAAAGCTATGGTATTCATATGAGAGATGATAGTCTTTGAATAAGAGATGATAGAAATAATTTGATCAAAACGATATAGCAAAATGTCTTAAAACTTGATACAAAGATGCATCATGGATATGGCATCTTCAATTTGGACATCTCAATTTTGGAGGACTAGATCTATTGTTCAAAAAGGAAATGGTGAAAGGATTACCACGCGTTAATCATCCTAATCAACTTTGTGAAGGATATTTGCTTGGGAAGTAGTTTAGAAAAAGCTTTCTAAAAGAGTCAAATTCAAGAGCTCAAAAGCCATTAGAACTTATTCATACAGATGTGTGCAACCCGATCAAGCCAAGCTCTCTCGGTAATAGAAATTACTTTCTTCTCTTTATAAATGATGTTTTAAGAAATACATGGGTTTATTTCTTGAAACACAAATATGAAGTATTTGTAGTATTCAAGAAGTTAAAAGCTATAGTGGAGAGGGAAAGTAGATAAGAAATCAAGGCCATGAGATCTGATTAAGGAGGAGAATTCACTTTCAAATAGTTTCATGAATTCTGTGAAGTAAATGGAATTAGATGCCTTTTAACTGTTCCAAAATCCCTCCAATAAAATGGAGTGGAAAAAAGGAAGAATAGAAAGATCCTCAGCATAGCATGAAGCATGCTCAAAATCAAGAAATTACTGTAAGAGTTTTGGGCTAAAGTAGTGGCATGTGCAGTTTATCTATTCATTCGATCTCCAGTTAGAAGCATTTGGAAAATGACATTACAAGAGGCATGAAGTGGGAAAAAGCTTGGGATCTCCCATCTAAGAATATTTGGAAGCTTAGCCTATGCTCATGTACCGGATGAGATAAAGATCAAGCTCAATGATAAAAGTAAGGCGTTCATCTTCATCGGGTATAACTAAAACTCTAAAGGCTATAAATTATACAATCCAAATACTAAAAAGACTTTGATAAGTCAAGATGCAAAGTTTAACGAAGAAGGAGAATGTGATTTTGGTTCTTATTTTGATGATTTCAACTTCTAACCTCATTTCGAAGAACAAAATAAACATAGAATAACAAAGAAAGAAAGAAAAGTGCAACAAGTGCCAACCATTCCATCTAATTCACCAACAATAGAAGTTGAAGACTTACCACCATCATTTCTAAATGAAAGAAGCATCTTGCGCACAAAGAATCTTAAATAAATTTATGAGGACACTGAAAGGATACAAGATCTTACATTCTTCTATCTACTTTCCAACTACAAACTGGTAAGCTTCAAAGAAGCCGTTTAAGAAAGGAAATGTAGAAATATTATGGATAAGGAGATGAAAGCAATCAAGAAGAATGATACATGGGAGCTTGTTTCATTTGAGAAATTCATAAAACTATAGGTGTTAAGTGAGTGTACAAAACAAAAAAGAATGCTAATGGAAAAGTTGAAAGATACAAGGCGAGACTAATTGCAAAATGATATAGTCAAAAATTCGACTATGGTGAGGTATTTTCTCTCGTTGCTCGATTGAAAATTGTTAGACTTATTGTTTCTTTGGAAGCTCAGAACAAATGGAGAATACATTAATTAGATGTAAAGTCTACATTCCTAAATGGAGTTTTTGAAGAAGAAGTCTACATTAAACAACCGATGGGTAATGTTGTCAAGGGATAAGAAGACAAAGTCTTGAAACTGAAAGAAGGCTCTCTATGGATTGAAGCAAACACCAATGGTATGGAATAGTAGGATCGACAAGTATTTATAAGAGAACAACTTCGTAAAATTTCCACACGATCATGTGCTTTATGTCAATATCAAAGAAGGAGATGTTTTGATTGTATGCTTGTATGTGGATAACTTGATCTTCACATAAAATAATCCAAATATGTTTGAAGAGTTCAAGAAAGCAATGACAATAAAGTTCGAGATGACTAATATTGGGCTTATGGCTTATTATCTTGGCATCCAAGCTAAACAAAGAGAAGATGGAATTTTTTCTCACAAGAAGGTTATGTAAAGGAGATCCTTAAGAAGTTAAAGATGGATGATTGTAAGCCAATTATTACACCTATAGAATGTGTAAGTAAGTTATCAAAGCTTGATGAATCAGAAAATTTGGACACGATACTCTTCAAAAGTTTGGTTAGAAGTCTACGGTATTTGACATGCACAAGACCTGGCATTTTCTATGCTATGGGACTTATAAGTTGCTACATGAAAAATCCAACTACTAGTCACTTCAAAGCTACCAAAAGAATTCTTCGTTATGTCAAAGGTACAATTAACTTTTGCTTATTCTATTCATCAAAAATGATTACAAGCTTATTGGTTATAGTGATAGCGATTAGGTCAGAGAAGTTGATGATCAAAAAGTACTATTGGTTGTGTTCTTCATATGAGATACTATATTTACCTGGAAGTTGAGTACGTAGCTACTACATCATGTGTTTGTCATGCGATTTGACTTAGCAATTTGTTGAAAGAGTTAGGATGACCAAAAGAAGAGCCAAATAAGATATATGTTGATAACAAGTCACCTATGGTGTTGTTTAAGAATCTAGTGTCCCATGATCGAAGCAAACACATTGATACTCGCTACCATTATATAAGGGAGTGCATCATAAGAAAAGATGTGCAAGTGGAATATGTAAAGTCTAAAGATCAAGTTCTTGATGTCTTCACCAAGCCATTCCTGCATGAAGACTTTATTAGATTAAGAAACTTGCTTGGAATGACAAATCAACTTTAAGGGGGAATGTTGAAAATAAATTTGATTTAGTGTAAACAATATTGGACTTGAGATATGTTTTATTTTAATGGTGTAATTAAGAGTCCATTATATTAAAGTCTAATAGGTTCAATTTCTATACACTTGTTCTAAAATTCTTTTAAAAAATATTTAGATATTTAAAAAAAAGAGAATAGTAAAAAAAATCTAGAAACTAGATATTTTGATGAATAATCCTAATGTACCAATTATGACCATTAAATTAAAAATATATTAACATGATCCTAGCCATTGGTTTTGAGAGAATTTTAGGATAAATATGAGTAATCTTTTCATTTTATATAAGCCATAAATCTAAGAACTAATAGTAAGTATTCTATTCCACCATAATATTTTTGTTTTCTCTTTTTTCTTAATTTTTTTTAAAACATTCTAAAGTTTTCATCTTCTAATATATATAATCTTCTAATACATATGTATATTATTAATTGTTATATTTTGTTGCGTTTTCTTTTTAAATTTAATTACCAATATCATGCCAACTTGACTATGCAAAAAATAAACTCATTATACTTATCTAAGCAATATAAAGTTGCCAATTTAGCCTACTTAAAAAGGGAGAATTTACTGGCTTGTTTTGACGTGTGACGAAACATATTTAGTCATTTTTGAAAGACTTTGAGTATTTTTCAAATTGTATAATATATAATCTTATTATTTTAAAACAACGTCATCTTCTCCTCTAACATGATATAATCATTAAAATTGATTTATTTAGTGATCTACGTTGAGATTCATTTTTTTTATTTCAAATCATAAGATAAAATCATTTGTTAAAAGAAAAAAAATCACAAGTGAGTGCAAAATTTGTTTGAAAATAATAATAATTAAGTAACATATAATTCTTTAATAATTAATCAAATTATTAAGATTAAAATTACTACGTACAGGTCTTGTACAAGGATGGGCAGCCATAGTGATGGGAGTGATGTCAGGAAGTGTGCCTTGGTTCACAATGATGATCTTAGACAAGAGATGGAAACTCTTTTTAAATATAGACGACACTCTGGGAGTGTTTCATACTCACGCTGTGGCTGGATTTCTAGGAGGCATTCTCACAGGCCTATTTGCTGAGCCCCAACTGTGCGCACTATTTTTACCTGTCACAAATTCCAGAGGAGGTATCTATGGAGGCGGCTTGCAAATCCTTAAACAGATTGTGGGCGCTCTGTTTATTATAGGCTGGAACATAGTGGTGACTTCCATTATATGCTTTGTCATAAGTCTAGTTATACCTTTAAGAATGCCAGAAGAGCAGTTGGAGATTGGGGATGATGCTGTCCACGGAGAAGAGGCTTATGCTTTGTGGGGTGATGGCGAAAACTATGATTCCACAAAGCATAGTCATCTCTTCCCTGCACATCATACCAGTGGTGCTACTCAGGTGGTTTAATAATTTAATGTTATTTTTAGGGTGGATCACAATCTTGATCAAAAACGATTTAGTTCTTTGTTATTTTTCATAACATTTTTTTTTTTTTTTGCTTTGTAATTTAACTAATTTTTTCATTTTTTTATTTTTCTCTTATATCATTTTTATAAATTATTTTTAACAATAGTTAATAATATTACGATAAAAAATAAAAAATAAAAATAAAAATTTTAAATTTTAATTATTTATTTTTATTAAGTTTATTTCCTGAATATATATATATATATATATATATATATATATATATTAAAAGTTTTTATAAGTATATATTATTGTATGTTTGCATGATTTATTTTCTAATTTTAAATTTCATGTGTTCTTTAAAAAATGTCAGTCATTTATCATTCTACTAAATTTTACCACTCTTTTAAATTGTGACTTTGGCCCAACACCAGTACCATAAATTCATGTCTTTGAAAGTCAGGTTCTAGTCATTTTAATTGCACATATAAATAATTAATAATAAAATGATAAATAAATAATATAAATTTTAAATATTTAAACTTTTTAACATAAAAAAATCTACTAACAAATTTAAATTAAAAATAAAAACATCAATATCTAAATTAACTGACTCAAAATCCAAATCCCGAATACAAACAAATTAACCTCACAAATCACACGGCAATACAAACATCATAACACTGGAACTGACTTGTACATTGAGTTGCTCGAATGACCAAGGATAGTGGCTTCCCTAGAAAAAAATTGCTTCTCTCTTAGGAATCAAGATGATGAAGGCTAATCTTGATTTCTCTGTCTCTCGGCTTCTATCAAAGTGGCTGATGATATTTTACCTCAATTCAGCTGGAATGGATAGTAAAAATATGGATATTGAAGAGTCATGTTTTTTGTACAAGTAGATTTGTAAATTATTAAAAAATCAATAAGAAAGTAAGGTATTTAGAGTTGTTATATCGACTTCAATACTTAAGTTAGTGTTTGAGAAAAAATATTAAGATCAGAAAAAATTTATTAGATTTATGGTATAAGTTTATGCGTGCTTTTTTAGATTGTGATAAAATGTTTTGAAAGCCACATTTAAATAAAAAATCTTCTTATTACTTCAAAACAAAACCAATTTCTTCAAGTGTAAAATTCCTTGAAAAACCAAATAAACATTGTCCCAAACTCTAAAGGAAAACAACTCATTGCAAATAATACTAGTAAAAACCAAACAATACTTGAACGTGTTAACTAGAATTGGCTTAGTCAACATATTGTTGAATTCTTTTTAGTAGCCGAAAAGTACTTAAAAAGTACGTTTATCTTATGATTAATCGATTGAAAAAATTAGGTTTTAATATTACACTTTTATTTAATTATTTTACAAAATGTGTTTTTGGAATCATGTGATATTTTTTGGTATATTTTAGGTATCTTTAAAACATATAAATGAAAGAATTAATATTGAAAGCTAAGGGCCAAAGTGATAAGATTTGAAGTTACAATTTCTGGTACACTAAATGTCAAACATTAGAGGGTCTATGTGCCATTTTAGTACCCAAAATACATCAAAATTCTAACAATAGGGATGGTTGAGGAAAAATAAGAACGCGTCGAGGCATTAAAAATATGATGCTATGGCATTGAGGGCATAGGTGTCAATATGGATGCTGGAAAAACAAGAGCATGTCGAAGCATTAAAAATGTGATGTCGCGACATTGAGGCCATAATGTCAATATGGATGTTGGAAAAACAAGAGAGCAATGAAGCATGGTATTTTGAATGCTAAGGCTTGTACATTTGAAAAATTCTAGAATACACAATTACGAATTTTCTCACCTTTTTTTCAAAATTTTGTACTATAAATAGACTCATTAGCATTATTAATAGGGGTATGTTGGAGGCAATTGAAAGGATACAAGAGGTAATGGGGAGAGTTGGAGACACGGTAATAAGTTTTATGCCTATTTCTTTTATTATTCTCATGAATATTATTATGATTTCATTGTCATTTATGGATAACTAATTTTCTTATAATTGAAGGTGGTTTCAAAACCCTAGACATGTTTTGTATTTATTAATAAATTATGTTATATTCTAGTTTTTATTTTATTTTTTTTCAATTATGTGTTTAATTCACTATTTAAATATCATAATGGATATTCTTGATTATTTAACGATTAGATTTATTCATCGAAAATCAATTTAATTGATTAGTTATATAGTTTTTTAATCAATTTAAATAAATAGTCATAAATTATTTTACAATGAGAATTAACACTTAAAGATAACTAAATTGAGCTTATGAGTTTAACATTGATCCAATATACTTTCTAAAATTAAGTGCTTCTAATAGATTAAATATAAAGAGGTTACTCTATATCATCTATTAGAAAGAAATAAATTAAGAGTATATTTAATTCAACAACTAGGTAAGAAGAAGTAGAGATTTTTGAGTTTGTGAATTGATCTAAGTTGGTATATGCTTTCATTCATTTGTAATTCATACTATTGGTGAATGATGATCATTCAATCATGCTTTATTCATATTGTTTCAATCTTATTTTCACTTTACTTATTTTTAATTAATTGCTTTATTTTTCTTATCACAATCAAAACCCTTCTAATTTCATAAATGAGAATTATTTTTTAAAATCCCCTGTGAGAAAGATCCTTGCTTGCTTTATATTGAAACACAAATTTTTTAACGAGGATTAAATTAATTGATGTATTTGAGTGCATTAACAATTATCTTATTGACAACAATAACACTCTCAGATACAATGTTACGAACGAAGTAATATCTGACATCAATGTATTTGGTCGTCTTGTAATATATACTATTTTTGATCAAATATATTATATTCTAACTATCACAAAATACAACAGAAATATCTTACTATTAATTTAAATCCTAAATCACAAACCAAACCTCTAAGCCAAATAACTTCATTCACTACTTTTCTTACTACCATATATTCTACCTCTGTGGTAGAAAAAACAACTGTAGACTATAAAATAGTCTTTCAACTAATGACATGATAATAAAAAATGAAAATATAACCTAGCAAAGGTCTTTTTATATCTAAATCACCATTATAATAAGATTGTACATAACCAATAACATTGAAACTAATATTAGAACTTACATAATATGCTAAACCAAAATTAGAAGTTCCTCTCAAATATCGAAGTAACTATTTCACTGTTGGACAATGACCCTTACTGGGACTAACTATGTATCTACTAACAACATGTAAAATGTTTGGATGAATATAAATCATGGTGTACATCAAACTACTAATGACATTCGTATATAGAACTTAATATATGTATCGCTCCACTTCTTTTGAGTGTGATGACAAATCCAAGGAGCCTAAAATGCACAACTAGTGGCGTACTCACAAGTTTAGACCATTTCATACAAAAGCATTCAAGAATTTTTTTGATATAACATTTTTAGACAAATAAAACTTGCACACTTGTCTATCCCTTTAAATTTCAATACCCAAAATTTTCTTTGTTGTACTCAAATCTTTCATTTCAATCTCACCATTAAATTTAGACTTTAATTTTTGAATCTCAAATTTATTCTTAGAAGCAATAAACATGTCATAGATATAGAGAAATAAATAGACAAATGAATCATCTTGAAACCTTTTATGATAAACACAACTATCACAATCACTCTTAGAGTAATCATGATCAATCATAAAAGAATAAAATTGCTTATAAAATTGCCTAAGAGATTGCTTCAAACTATATAAAGACTTTTTTAATAAACAAATATAGTCTTCCTTAATAGGAACAAATCCCCTTTTATGCATATAAATTTGTTCCTCAAGCTCACCATGTAAGAAAGTTGTCTTGACATTAGGCTTTTGTAATTCCAAGTCAAATAGTACAATCATAGCGAGAAGCAAACCAATATAGCTATGTTTCATAACGAGCGAAAATACTTCATTGAAGTCAATACCATTTTTCTAATAATAACCATTTGCAATAACACATGCTTTGAACCTAGTTACTTTAACCTAAGTATACCTTCTTTTTTCTTGAAGACCCATTTGTTACCAACAATCTTATTGCCTTTAGACAGCTTCACCAATTTCCAAGTTAAAAGCATGCATCGTAGATATAACTTAGAGCTTAGATACAAAACAATTATATTATTTCACTTTAATGGTAGAATTAAACTAAAAGAATAGGAAAACTTATGTTGGGACATGTACTCATCATACTATAAATAACTCATATTTTGGTCCTAAGTCCATTATAAAAACTTTAGAGGAGACATATCATATTCTATAAAAAAAATGGAAAGGTGAATGTTGCTTAAAAGGAGGGGACTTCATCAAACTTATCCAAGATTTCAATGCCATCTTCATCATAGCATCATTGTACCATTGGTTTAAAAAATATAAGAATAATATTGAACATGATTCATTTAGATGGTTTAAACATTAAATAAGTATAAATTAATATTGTTTAACTTAAATGACATCTAATAAATTATGTTTAATATGAAATAATATATAAAATATTTTTAAATAATAAAAACATATTAACTAAATATAAATTTTTTTTATAGTTATAAGCTTTTTACAATTGTTATTTTTATTACTTTATCCTCTAGTGTTTTTTTTAAATAATTTATTTCTAGAGAAAAATATCATATAAGTTATTTAGATTAATTTATTTGTATCTTATAGTCTCTTAGATTATAAATAATTTCATTTAATCTTTCAATTTTGTAAAAATAAATTATATTATTTTAATGATTTTTCTATTAAAATATTATTATTTTTCTATCAAGTGATTAAACGCAATTAAAACACGAGCATTTAACAACGGTAAAATTACAATAATTATTAAAAAAATCCACAAAATATTTATTTATAATATTTTTTAATTGATATACATTTTATTTTTAAAAAATAATTTCATATTAAATTTTATTTTTATTTTCGTTAAAATTTTATATTTTAATCACCTTTTAATTATTTAATAAAAAATAATAATCTTTTAAATAAAAAATTATTAAGATAATATAATCTTTATTTAATTAATAATTTTTATAATTAAATAAAATTATTTTTAAGACAAGGTTTAAATAATATAAAAAAAATCTCGTACTTATACGACACCGTGTTGTTCGACCGGTGAAAACCTGACCCGTAAACTGCGACAGAAACTGAGAAAAGCGACTCAGATCGAGAAACGAGGGGTGGAGAAGAAGGGAAATAGAGAAATGGAATGGTTGAACTTATTGGTATCAGAGCCCTATTATCTGTTGCATTTTCTCACTTTCTTTTCGTACGTTGTCCTTCGAACCTCTGCAGCTCAAGTCCTCCTTCCTCATATTACCCGCCACCTTCTCTATCGAGTACTTTCCCTCTTATCCTATCAATTTCTTTTAATTTTGTATGCCTTTTCATTTTATTATTTATTTCTTTTATTTTTGTTCAGGAAATTCAAGCGGTTTTGGCATTTAGTGTTTTGACTGCAGTCAAGGTATGATTTTTTTGTGTCGATTTAAATCGTTTGTTTCAATCTATTTTCTAGCTGAATTTGATTCGATATGTTTCGATCTTATTTCGGTGGAGTTATTTAACTAACTATGTGTCGTAAGATGGATGATTCGATCATTTATTTATTCTCTCTTTGTTTTGCTTTCTCATTTCAGAAAAATTTACTAAATTTCATTATTAGAGAATCAGTTGTAGATTTTAGTTGCATTCTGTTAACTTGAATCTTAGTATAAAATATAATGGAAATCCACGTCTTGCTACCTCATTAGATCAATAAATAAAATAAATTATAGTGCTTAAAGAAAAGCTGAAAAGGTTTGTGTGTTTCGATTAGGATGATAGATTTGGAAAAACTTCATTATCCAAACTCAAAGCCAAGTAATATAGTTGGAATTCAATTTTTATTTTTCATTTCGGAGCTTTTCCATGTAGTCATAGTATAGAGTTTCTGGATGTGGATACCACAAAGTGAGTATAATTGTTTCTCTATCTTTTCTTGCAACAGCTTGTGAGAGAGGAAACATGGGAGGAGTTCATTGCCAATTCACTCTTTCTTGCAAAGGTAGAAGGCCAAATTCCGGTTTTCCCATTGTCTTTTACTTTAGAATTGCGAGCAAAATGATGCTTCCTTTAGGCAACTTGAGCATCTGTCTATTTTATATGTTTTCGATTATCAAACAATGTTGCATAGAACTACTTATACTTCAATACTCTTTAGAAAACAGGATTGATGGTTAAAGGGAATATTTTGTGATTTTCCCCTCTCCAAATGAAGTAATGACGTTTTTCCTGCATGAAATTGCTTGTTTAGTATGTATTTCTTGGACTTGTAAGTTTATTTGTTACTTTTAACTCAAGAAGTGTGTATTTTGTTCTTCAGGTTTTTCTCATTGTCCTTGCTTTAATCATGGATTACCATCTTGCTCTCTGGTATACAATGGTTTTTCTAGGTACATATGTCTACACATCCCTTGTTCTAAAATTCTCAATTGGGACAATTTGACGATGTTACAAGATTTGAGATCCTTTCATACCATTCTTCTTGTGTATAAATGTCAAACTATTGATAATTGCATTATAGGTTATACCAAGTGAGATATTTGGTAAACTAATATTGTGAGTCTTTCCTTTGATTAGTCTAATATTTTTCTTCCCTGCCATCAGATATTTTGTTATCAATCATGACGATAGGAAATAGAATGAAATCTATATTTACTTTATTGAACTTTAGTGTAAAAACGAAAACAATTTGGCATTTAGTATTTGGGAGTCTAATTGTTTGGGTGTGATGATATTTTATTTACTTGGATCCAATGATATATATATGATGAGGTTTCCTTTTTGCAGCTATCTACATTTTAACGCAACAACCTGTCTTCCAAGGAATTGGTGAGGAATAAAATTTGATTTATCACCAGAAATTTCCTTTTATATAGTTTCTCTTTTGTTTTACTTATTGTTCCGAATTATTTGCTCCATTATATTGTGACTAAAATGATATTTTTTTCTATTGCCCTTTTATTTGTTTAGGTACTGCAAAAAAATTAACACCACTGCAGTTGGAAACCTTGCTGACAGAAGGAAACACTTCAAAACTCTGGCTGGTTGGTTTTATAGCCATTTTCTGAAAACCATCTTTATCTACCATTACAGAAACCTCATGCAAATTGGTTCAGATATGACTAATGCCATTTTTTGGGAGAAAAGCGCCAATTTGTTTTAGACCTATCATCGTAGACTACATGTATTTCCATTATTCTTACATAACACGGATTGATTCTCACACTTGATCTTATATGTACTTACTTGATTGGGTTGGCATGATAATATTGTTCATGTTAGATTCTTAACTATGATTGCACTTTTTGACTGTAATTTGAAATTTTACATTTTTGATATGGGGCATGGTGCAATTTGGCAGGTAGAGTTCTGTTCCTCATATTCATCTGCTTGCATCTGCTCTAGTCGGTCCTTTTTGGAGCTCTCCATCACGTACAATTCTAGCCTAATAATTGATCATGCACTCTTGGTGATAATTTCGATTACTTGCATCCCTTCTTATACTCATATATGTCTCACAATGGCAGATACTCAAATAAAAATTTATCTTTTGGAATAGTTGAGCTTGGACTCTTCCCAAATGCAGCTGAACAATTTGGAATATCTCTTGGTGGTATGAAACAAATAAAAGTACTCTCCTCCTTTCAGACTAACAATTAAATTCCTCGAGTGCAAATAAATTTTCTGTGGATTATGTACTTGCAGGGAGCATGAGCCAACTTCCTACATACATCTTATTTGAGAATGCAACTGAAGTCACCCGCTTTCCTGAGTTGGGTTCTGAAGCCAAACCTTTTCAGCCACGCATAACTAAGGTATTGGAAAAACTGCATTTACTTACTTAATGTAGAGAAAATAAGGGCTCTTTTGGCTATTGTTTTATGAAACAATATGTTTTAGAAAACAAAAATTCAAGAACAACTCAGACTTGCTTTCATTGTTTTTGCAAACCGTTTTTAAAAACAGTTTTCCAATTAAGTAGACAAACAGACCCAAAAATTTTGTTTAGAGAATGATTTCATTCTCAAGAATGGCGCTTAAATTATTATCAGAGATTATCTTAAGACTTATAACTTATCTATTATGCTCTCTTATTTTGTTTTTTCTCCTGAGATTAAGCAAACCTGATATCTTATTCTTTTTTATTTACGTTGCAGAGACTACTTTCCAGACATTTCGAGCTTGATTGGCACCTTCTTGAGTATGTTAACGGT
Source organism: Hippophae rhamnoides (assembly GCA_033030585.1). Taxonomy (NCBI): domain Eukaryota; kingdom Viridiplantae; phylum Streptophyta; class Magnoliopsida; order Rosales; family Elaeagnaceae; genus Hippophae; species Hippophae rhamnoides. The sequence goes on from CM065429.1 coordinate 74,675,390, forward strand.
AAATAGTTAAAATCAAGATTGCTGCATATTGTGTACTTTGTAGTGTCACAGTTCCAGTTATATTCCTTCACTGTATTTTGACATTCTTTGCTGTGTAAAGAATGTTTATTGAATTTTGTAGCTTAGTTTTAGCTTGGAGGAAAAGAAAAGAAAAAAATAATCTCAGTTTCAATATAAACAAACTCATAAGAATTCCCCTTATGATGCGTGCAATTTTCTTCTCTGTTTTTTGCTGGATGATAATACATACATGGACACAAGACTAGAGAAAAGGATTCAAAAATGGTCTTCTTTCCTTTCATTCGAGAAAGTGATATGGCTTTAATGTTCTCTAGAAGAGAGGGTTTGTCATTGTACGTGACTGCAATCTTAATGCTCTCTTCGTTTTTTTTTCTTTTTTTAAGTCTGATTGAAGTAGAATGTAAAAAAAAAAAAAAAGAAAGAACTTGAAGATAAAATTATGAGCACAAATAAGTCTTATCAAATTTTGAAGTATGTATATGCATATATATATATATATATATATATATATATATATATATATATATATATATATATATATATATATATATATATGAAGATACAAGTAGGTACTGTTCTTAACATTCAGATTTTTATCATACTAGCCATACTTTGATTTATTTCATCTAGTCAAACAAGCTTTTAAATAAATAGCAAATCTTTTAAACCACTAGTGACATTTAGTCTTCTACTACTGCACTATTTGAGCAATGTACCATACAGGCAACGAGTAGCAAAATATGGGGGGATGCTTAGTTGAAGATAAGTAAAAAAGGGTGACTATATTCACATAATATTGTTTCATTAATGATGAAACTATTTATATATTTTTTGATATGCAATATCATTACCTAAAAGAAAAAAGAAAAATCTGAGGTGATATAATATTCATTAAACATTTGAACTACTTTGTTGAGGCATGGCTACATTGTTGTCGTCATTAGAAGGGTGAAATGCACTTGTAGTTGTGTTCCTCATGATCATAGTTAGAAGGGATTGGGATTTTACAAATAAAAGGTCTAAATTGGGTTGTATAGAGCATAGTTCGTAACTTAATGTCACGACCTTAATTTCTCAAGTAACGATCGTGCGGCACTTAGCTCGGTCCGTTGCACTAAACCTGCCTTTGAATCTGAAATGTAATTCCAAAGAGAAATAGAAAGAGTTTACAAAGAATGCTTTGTATTGCTCTAGAGAGAGTTTATGTTACAAATGCTAACAAGGATTTTCAAGGATGATTACAAATGAAGACCAATAGGTCTATTTATAGTGTGGCAACAAGCCTAGGTGTATGACACATTTCTCTAGATCCTTCTAGCTCTAGAATATACAAGAGAGTTCTATGTACAATCTGTCACAAGGTTTTAGGACCTTCTATCCAACTCTAGAGTCTTCTAGGTTTGTCTAGTTCTTTCATGCACCTTCCGGGATGTTTCGTAAGTTTCCAGCAGCTTCTACAACCTTCACGAACCATCCGACGCGTTCTAGAAGATTCCAGTCCATCCTAGCACTTTCCAGTGTGCTCTAGAACATTCTAGAGTCTTCTTCGGCCCAAATTTTCAGACTCTCTACCAACTCTAACTTTCCAGTCTGATCCTTGACGATCATTTGTATTTTTAGGAGCAATTTGGGCGGGACGTGACATTAAGTACTCTTATTTAAATTATTTAAAAAGATAAAAAAAAAACATATTTTTTTTAATGTTTTATTCATCATTATGCCAAATTACCAAAAGAAAATTGTAAAGTAAAAAATTATAAAAACCTGTAATGCACAATTAAGTAAATGCCAGATAAGGAATGTTTAAAGACTAATAATGAGAGGAGGTTGTGTTTTCCCTATGCTTAAAATCAAAGAAAACTACTACGGGTGATTCTTTCAATTAAGTTAAGATATAATTGATGCATATTATTAGATTTGTATTCGATTACATGTTCCCCAACCATAAGGCCAAAAGTTAAAAAGACCAACATGAAGAGGCAACAATTACAAACAACTTCACGTGTCCTTTACGCTCTCTAATCAAGCGAGTGAGAGCTTCTTCTTTTTTAAAAAAAAAAATTAAAATTGAGCTATATGTGAAATAATTAAATGATCATGCCACCTAAACTAAATTATGTTACGTAGGTATTAAATGGTGATATAAAAATATTTTTTACTAATATTTTTTACTAATACAATATTTTTTAAATAATATTTAAGTGATAGGATTTGATGGTATTTGAGAGTGAATGTTGAAAAATAATTATTTAAATAAGATATTAAAATTTATAAAAACAAAAATAATATTTCAAATACGATAACTTTTATACATTAAAGTTGGTGGTGTCACCGTGTTCCTATTCTCTTATTTGAAATATTTTTTTTCACGGAAAAAAAAAAGTAAAGTCGAGGCTACTGAATGAGTAAGGCCAAGCTGGGCTTTTGGTGGGCCAGAGACCCCAATATCTGAGCTGGGTGAATAGTGGGCCCCACTAAATAGTTGTCGGCCCATGCGAGGGCAGAAGAACAGCCACTTTACTCAATCCCATTAACTTGTGCTTGGGAATGTTGGGTCGGGCATCACCCAAAAATAGTTACAAAAAAATAGTGCTCGGCGTGCCTTTTCTGTAAATATTATAGATTTGCATAAAAAATATGTAAAAAGAAAAATTATCTCAACTTTAAACGAAATCTTGAATTGTCAAATTTTTAATTCATTAAAATATTTTGACAACTCAGTTGAAATATCATCAATAATGCCATAAAAATACACCACCACCCTACTTCCCCTCCCTCACTTTTTTTCTTTACCTTTTCTCCTTTTTGTATTAAGTTTTCTAAATTTTAAACAAAAATTTATATATGGGAAATGGAATGATGTGAACAAGCATTAGAGGGGAGGGGGTATGCATTAGAAGTTAAGCAAGCTTCTTAGTTAAATTAAGATATTTTGGAATAGATCAAAATTTAATTGTAAAATTTCTTTGGTGACGTTGAATCCTATAACGAAAATGTTATTAAAATATTAAATCTCAAACAATGAAAATAAAATTAAGGTATATTGAATATTTAAGGATTAATATAGTCTTTGTAGATTTCACTTCATAACATTTATATCCTAATTTTAAGGATTATTTTTTTGTTTACCCTAATTTTATATAATAAGAATAATATTAACATAATTGAATTTTATACTTATAAAAATATTATATATATATATATACACACACATTAAAAATAAAAAAAATATTAAATAAAATTTAATTTAATAATTTAAAATTAAATAGATTTATATTATTATAATTTAAATAAATAATATTTATCGTGAAATAACAAGTTTAAATTTTCTAATAATAAAATTATATTAAAAAAACTTAATAATTTTTATAATTATATATTTTTAGAAAATTTATAGTTGATATATCTTAAAAATTCTTTCGGGAAGGATTATTTTTACATTTATATAGTCGTTTCATATTGTATAAATTAATTATCTTTATTTTATTTACAGTGTTTATATTAAAATATTATTAATAAAAAGATAAATATATTTTATTTATACAATAAATATATAGAAAATAAGTAAATAAAATAGTAGCCAAGTTGTGGGTGGCTGAGGAGGAGCATGCTTGAGCCTTAAAGTAGTAGGGGACTGAAGAGAAACGGAAAGTGTAAAGGCGTGCGGGTTCACATGCATTTTCTGGGCTCACTCGTGTGGTCCCCCAAGATATCGTTTGCTGAATGGCGTCAACCACACGTTACACACACTGTTCTTCTACCTTGTAATATTAAACTTTACTTTCTCCACATTCTTACAATTTTTAACTTTTATTCAAAGTATAAAAAAATTGAAATTTATTTTAACCTAAATAATAAATAAAGTAAAACTAAATCTCAATCTCTTTTGATTTTACAAAAGTATAATATATATGGTTCGCTACCTTTTATTCAAAAAATTAAATAAATATTATTGATTTTGCAGTTAAATAATGTTATATGCATGAGTTTTACTTTAAATATCAACAATTTTTTTAAAGTTTAGTTAATTATATGTTTTTAATAAATTTTTTAAAAAAATTTAATTAAAAGATATAAATAATATTATTTATAATTGATAAAAAAAAAATGCAGTCCGAGAGAGATCATGTTACGCAATATTTACAAAAATGAATTTAGTAAAATATAAATAAGAAAAATTAAGAGTAAAGGATGGTGGGAAGTGAGAACAAGAAAGGGTAGCATGCATGCTTCTCTATTACTCAAATTAATTCTGATATCGCAAAGCGCGAGTGGCGGAGGAGGTATGTTGGTTCTTTTAACACCCCTCATGCAATATTAATTGCTTGGCTTGGCTTGGCTTGGCTTGTACTGAATAAGCCACAACATGCATGCATTGTTTTGTTTGGATGAGTTATTTTTAATTACTTTAATTGTTTACCTACTACTACTTTTTCCTTAATTAACAAAATACAATTACAAAATTATATATCCTTTATTTTAATATTTTATTATTATATTTACAATAATATTTAAATAAATTAAATATTTTTATTTTGATGTTTTAATAAACATAAATAAATTGAGACATGATCGATCTTTGGAAGTTAATTGATTGAAGATGAAGATGATGAGGGCCATGCATATATATCCATTGACTTTGTGACATTTAGTGAATAAATGGGATTTGAACCTTTTTTCTCGAATATTATATATTATTTAGATCTATAACATTTAATGTCATAATCACCCATCATATTTAATCCGTATTATATACAGTCTAAAATTAAGTTTTAAAATTTAAGTCTTAAATTAAAATAACATATAATTATGTCTAATATGATAAATTATTAATAGTCATAATTTATTACGCCATCATATTTCAATTTGTTTTGAGATTAAAAAAAATTCTGAAACATATATTTTATAAATCTCAACAATCAAAATAATATGATAAATTATGTCAAAATGATTTCGTATTATATATATATATATATATATATATATAATCCTTGGTTGAGTTTAAAATAAATATAATTAATAAATTGTGTAATATCGTGTTATTAAATTAATCATTTAATCCTAAGCCAGACTGTAGTTGAGCTGATTTATATAAGTACTGATGTACACTATCCTTGGATCTATTACTTCAATGTGTTTCACGGTAAGAAATAAGTTACAGATTTCAAATACAAACTTTAGTTGTATTTATAAATAGGGCATCAATATTGTTATTTGTAACCCTTTAAAATTAAATAATTATAATAATATTTAATTTACATAAAATTAAATTTGTAAAAAAATATTTAATTCCATTTAAATCTAATGAATTAAATCAAATTTTATAATTTAAACAAATTATTTAGTCATCGTTCAAATGTATTAAAAAAAAAAAAGACAATGAAGTCAAACAATTATGTGCTTTTGCCGTGGCGGAAATATTTTAATTTTGTAAATATTTTCGAGAGATGACTTGTAAATTGTTTTAGGATTTTAGTACCTTGTAAGGAAAATATATATTAAAAAAATTATATATATATATATATAAATTTATACTTTCTAAAATTGAAATAATCATATATATATATATATATATCACCGTATTAGTCTTATATAATATTTCAAGTGCTTTAGCAAAAGATGAATATGCAAAGCACGCGCCGTTAGTGAAGATGGAGCGTTGATTACTTCTTCGTATTTTATACAAAGTATAGAGAGGGACAGACAGGGAGATAAGTGTTGGAAAACGGAAAGTGGTAAACAAAAGCTGGGAAGAAAAGCATTTAGCAGCAAAAGCAACAGAAACATAAAACAAAAACAAAAGAAAAGAAGGAAAAAAAAAAGAGAGAAATAAAATGATATGTGAAAACAAGAAATGCTGGTTTTGAATTTCTAATCTTTGTTCCTCTATTTTGGGGGTGTGTATCATATAAAGCTATCCATCCCAATTCCCATCTCAATATTCCCTATATTTCCTTTTGCAAACATCTCCTTCTTTTTCAGTTCCTCAGTCTTCTACTCTTCTCTTTGTTCGATCCCTTTCACCATCAAAAACACTACTTTTATTATTCCCTTGGATGCATCAACTTTATCTATATGCCAAGAACTCCCAAGTAACAAATTCAGTCTTCGCTAGCTAGTTTTCGTTATGACATCACACCAATTTCAACCTTCTCTTCTCCCAAGTTCTCACTTTTCAGCTATTGGTTTCTTATTTCTCTCTTAAAAAATCTTCATTCTTATATATAGGAAACATTTATAAGGATATATAGAAAGAAGAAAGAACAATTTATTGTTTGTGAAAAAAAAAAAGAAACTGTGTCCAGTACAAAATTAGTTGTGTGTGTTATAGCTGGCAAGTAAAAAGTTCCAATCTTGAATGTGGTTGAACAAGTTTTTCCACTATGATTGATTGATGAACTAGATGTTTTTGGATGTTAAGCTCATCTTAATTTGTCATAAGAAAGATCCTTCTTAGCCAACATTAAGGTGAGGGTTATTCTTTACCAAGAATTTTCCTCATTACTTTTGCAATTGAGATTGTTCCATTCAAACGGCCATCAATTGTTCTGAAAAAGACTGAATCTTTTTGTATCGAAGTTGTTGGCTTTGGTGAAGCACAATCAATTTCTTTTCTGGGGTTATTTTTGTTCTTGCGCAAATGAGTAGTGAAGAGATGATGGCGGTGACTTCAGCTTGTAAAGATGGGAACAAGATGGGTATGGATAATGGAAAATACGTGAGGTACACGCCAGAGCAAGTGGAAGCCCTAGAAAGGCTTTACCATGAGTGTCCAAAACCAAGTTCAATTCGCCGCCAACAGCTTATCAGGGAATGTCCCATCCTCTCTAACATCGAGCCCAAGCAGATCAAGGTTTGGTTCCAGAACCGCAGGTACAAATTTCATCACATTGGTGAATTGGGTCTCTGTTTATCTCCAAACAATTAAGGTTGTGAGTTTCTAATTTTTCTGAGGTTTTTTTTTGGGTATGTGCACAGATGTAGAGAGAAGCAGAGAAAAGAGGCATCAAGGTTGCAAGCCGTGAACAGAAAACTGACGGCTATGAATAAGTTGTTAATGGAGGAAAATGATAGGCTGCAAAAGCAGGTCTCACAGCTGGTGTACGAGAACAGTTACTTCCGCCAGCAGACACAAAATGTATTCAATCGTTTGTTCTTCTCTTGCCCTTTAGTTGCTTATAATGCATAGGGATGTAAATGGGGCTGGGGTGGGAGGCTATCAGATTTCCATTTAATTATTGCATTATTTTTCATTGGAAGTTCGGCATTTATAGGGATATCGTGGTATGTTATGATAAATTCAAATTTTAACATTCTAAATACCGATAAAATCATCTTAAATATATTTTTTTCTTATGTAATTGAATCTAAGAAATTCAAATTTAGACTATAAATTATAAATATAATTAAATTATTTATACTATTAGTTTAATAATTATTATAATAATTTGTTTCATATATTGAATTTTCTTTATTTATTTATGAAAATATTATTTTTTATCGACATTTATTTTATCTAAATATAAAATTTTAGTTAATATATTTTAAAATAAAATTTAAGAAAATGGGGAGGGTAATTTCAATCCCAACCCGTCCCCCACGGGAGCATTCCCCAACAATGTCAAAATGGAAGTTTCTCCAGAGATTCCGATTGGTATGGGACAAATTTACATCTCTAGTTATGCATTAATAGCTTCGAAGGAAAGGTAATAAATTTGCATTTAATCTTACCCATTTTAATGTTCACCAAGTGGTTTAGCAGGAGACTCACATCTACCTTTTCAAGTCAATGCTGTTTGATCTAAAATGAATTCTACCCAATTGAGTTTGAGCCATAGACTCATATGGCTACAATACTGGGTACTCTTAGGAAACTAGATCAATATTAACAAAATTGGATTTTTTTTCCTGCATATTTTTCCACTTTGTTTCTTGTGCAATTACCTAGAGGTTAGAGTACATTATTTTTTTGTGTATTTGTGATTTCTAGATGTGAGTTTTTGAGATAATCAGTTCCTTGTGTTGCATTGCAGACGAACCTAGCCACCACAGACACAAGTTGTGAATCAGTGGTGACAAGTGGTCAACATCATTTGACTCCTCAGCATCCTCCAAGGGATGCCAGCCCTGCAGGGTCAGTTTAATTTATTCTTCCTGTTGGGTCCTTTTCATTCATTGTTCCTTACAAGGCCTTTGTCCATTTTGTTGTTGTAATGCTATCGATTTATGACATTACTCTTGTATGTTTTCCAGACTTTTGTCCATTGCAGACGAAACTTTAGCAGAGTTTCTTTCAAAGGCTACTGGAACTGCTGTGGAGTGGGTCCAAATGCCTGGGATGAAGGTTACTACTATTCTTCGCTAGCATCTTTTAATGTTTTAATTTGTAAAATTTGATTCATCACTTTGCTGTTATCGATAATAATGTTTAAAGGACCATAATTTGCTGACAATCTAAGAAACCTACAGAAAATACCAGGTTTAATCTTTTCGATAGCCCTTTAAAACGTTCCATTATCTTTATTCACTAAACTAGCTTTTTAGTTATCTATTTTCTCCACCACCACTATTAGTTATTGTGTTTTGAGGGTGGCCTCAGAGATAGTATTCTCTTTCCTGTATCATCTATAAGCTTATGTTGAAATTTTCAGTGCTTTCATCTTTGTTTTCTTTCAATTTGCATTTTTGGTAATAAAACTGAAGAAACAAATGATTTCCTTATAAGAATAAAAAAAGAAATTAACCCTGATTTCCATTCTAGTGATTTGCTAATTGTTGAGACTATTGGTGCTTCTTGTAGTACATTATCTTGAGATTCTTTGATCTTATTCTTCTGCTATTAATGATAAATCCACATACAGCCTGGTCCGGATTCCATTGGAATCATTGCTATTTCGCATGGTTGCACTGGTGTGGCAGCACGTGCATGCGGCCTTGTGGGTTTAGAACCTACAAGAGTAAGTCGTCCTCATCTTGATTCACTTTAAAACTCATGGTGGATATTTGATTATACTAAACAATTGTGTTTTGCTCAGGTTTCTGAAATCCTAAAAGATAGGCCCTCATGGTTTCGTGATTGCCGAGCTGTGGATGTTCTAAACGTGCTGTCCACTGGAAATGGTGGAACCATTGAACTGCTTTACATGCAGGTATATAGTTAGCTGCTAAATCTTCTTTTGAGGTTTTTTGCATTAATAGGTATTGATAAAAAAATACTTCTTTAAGAATCATAACAACATTGGAATTTGGTTTGCCTTTGACTTAGCTCTATGCACCTACTACTTTGGCACCAGCTCGTGATTTCTGGTTGCTGCGCTACACTTCTGTTATGGAAGATGGTAGTCTTGTGGTATGTTAATCTTATGACAGTTATCTTATCCCTACTATAAGTTGTTTTCAATGTCATGATCAAATTATGTAATCTGTGATAGGTTTGTGAAAGATCACTAAATAACACTCAGAATGGTCCAAGTATGCCACCGGTGCAGAACTTTGTGAGAGCAGAAATACTGCCAAGTGGGTATCTGATAAGACCTTGTGATGGTGGTGGATCAATCATTCATATAGTTGATCATGTTGAGTTAGAGGTATAGAAACTGCCTTGCTTATTATAATAAATTAAATTCACTTGGTTAGTTTGCAATTCTGACACATGAATTACTTAAACTAGCCTTGGCGTGTTCCTGAAGTCCTACGTCCACTGTACGAGTCTTCCACTCTGCTTGCTCAAAGAACAACTGTTGCAGTAAGTTTCCTTTTTATCGTGTGATTGTTCTGCTGTTGCCTTCTCTTTTTGCGTGTATCAATTATTATAACAATTAAAATGGCAAAATTCATATGCATATCGAGAAATCTAAGGCCTTAAAAATGGGTATTTTTTTAAACAGGCTTTACGCCATCTAAGGCAAATATCTCAAGAAGTTTCTCAACCAAATACTGCTGGTTGGGGAAGAAGACCTTCAGCTTTACGCGCTCTTAGTCAGAAATTGAGCAAGTAAGTTTCTATTGTCCTATGTATTGTCCCGTATTATAGAATTCATTTGGATAAATGGTAATCTAATATTATTTTCTATCAAATGCCAGGGGTTTCAACGAAGCAGTCAATGGATTTACGGATGAAGGATGGAATATACTTGAAAGTGATGGAATTGATGATGTTACCCTTTTAGTGAACTCGTCTCCTAGCAAGATGATGGGTGTAAACCTTACTTATGCCAATGGATTCCCATCAATGAACAATGCGGTGTTATGTGCCAAAGCTTCCATGTTGTTGCAGGTAAGGGTTAAACATGTTTGCATGATATTTATTCTTGTCTGTGGTCAATGGGCATCAATTTCAAGTTATGCTACTGATTCAGATTGTTATTTATTTATCCTAGAATGTTCCTCCTGCAATACTTCTGAGATTCCTGCGAGAACACCGATCAGAATGGGCCGATAGCAGTATTGATGCTTATTGTGCTGCTGCTATTAAAGCTGGTCCCTGTAGTCTACCTGGTTCTCGACCTGCAAGCTTTGGGGGTCAGGTTATTCTTCCACTGGCTCAAACCATTGAGCATGAAGAGGTAATAAATATGGTTCTAACTATAGCTAAGGAGGAAAGAGTTTTATTCTGTTCTATATTGCAATGAATTATTGAATTTTTTTTGGTTATTTGATCACAGTTTCTTGAAGTCATTAAGCTTGAGAATATGGGCCATTATCGAGATGATATGATCATGCCGGTTGATATTTTCCTCCTGCAAGTAAGTGCATGCTTCTAAATAAATAATTGATTTTTTTATTTCTGATTCTTTTGTAAAAATAGTCACTAATGTATTAGCTAATAATTTAATCGGTGATTTTCAACAAAAAAAAAAACTTAAATTACTTGCAAATTGTTTTATAATGCTTTCTGTTTTGCGATTTTTTTATCTTTTCAAAAACCTTAAAAATTAAGAAATTTTTTGGTTATTATTTAAAAAAAATTAATTTTTAAGTATTTTTTCTCAATATTTATACATACAAAAGTCATAATATTTCATTTACTCCCTAAAAAAAAGTTTTTGAAATTGAAAAAATTAAAAATCAGAAATCTAATTAAAAAAACTTATTTTTAAAGATTTGTGAATCATTTTATATTTTGGAATGATTCATTAAAAATATAAAAATCAAAAACAGAAATCGTTATCAAATATATTTGATCAAAAAATCACAAAAAATTAAAAATTAAGAATCAAAATCATTATTAAACACATCCCTACGAAAACAAAAAACTTTCAGGTTTGGTTTGTAAAGTAAATACAAGCCTTATGATTAGGCAATGAAACCATTTATATTACTGAGTTTCATTGTTTATCATTACAGCTTTGTAGTGGAGTGGATGAGAATGTGGATGGAACCTCTGCTGAACTAATATTTGCTCCAATTGATGCTTCTTTCTCTGATGATGCACCAATCCTACCTTCTGGATTCCGCATCATTCCTCTAGATTCTGGCATGGTAAGCTTTCCGTCATATTTGCTATGAATGAAGTCTTATGTTTGTTCTTTGAGTTTGTTTTCTTAGTTATTTTGTTTTGAATGCTGCAGGATGCCCCAAGTTTGAACCGTACGCTCGATCTTGCATCTGCTCTTGAAATTGGATCCACAGGGAACAGAGCAACCGGTGACAATGCTGCTAACTCTGGATCTAGAAAATCTGTGATGACAATTGCATTCCAATTTGCATTTGAAATGCCCCTTCAGGAAAGTGTAGCTGCCATGGCTCGACAGTATGTTCGGAGTATAATAGCCTCAGTTCAAAGAGTTGCATTGGCATTGTCCCCTTCTCCTTTTGGCTCAAATGCTGCTTTGCATGCAGCACCTGGCACTCCCGAGGCACAAACACTTGCTCGTTGGATTTGTCAAAGCTATAGGTGTGATATTGAATTTTGTTGTTCTCCTCCTCTATGTTCATTTAAATATTTGTTACTTTGGCATGGCATTGCCACTGTAAAGTGTAGTTACTTCTTGATGAATTTCGCAGGAAAATGATACTGATTTATCTGAACTGTTGATGTTTCAGATGCTATCTAGGGGTGGAACTACTAAAAGGTGAAGGAAATCAGCCCATTCTTAAATCCCTTTGGAACCACTCGGATGCAATCCTATGTTGCTCTTTGAAGGTAAAAGAAGCTTTGGACTTTTGAAAACTAATTAAAATCTTCAACAATTGTGAACAAACCTTTTTAGTTTTTTCAATGACTAATAATACGTATCGTGGACTCGTGGGTGTTGCAGGCATTGCCATTTTTCACATTCGCAAATCAGGCAGGACTAGACATGCTAGAGACAACCTTGGTTGCACTTCAAGACATCACTCTGGAAAAGATTTTTGATGACAATGGAAGGAAGACCCTCTGCTTAGAGTTCCCACAGATAATGCAACAGGTACTATTTTTTGTTTTGAGTTAAAGGACGTTTATGCTAAACTATATAAACTATAGGTCCCCTTTTTTTTATTTTTAAAAAATAGACTTTAGTCCCATAATTCTTAGTATAATTATTACTAATCCTATTATTTTGAAAAATTATTATTTTGAAAAGTTAATACATCTAGTTTTATAATTATTAAAAATTAATATTTCAAGTCTCATAATTATTCAAAAAATGTATTTCTAATCTAGGGACTAATTTTTACACCAAAGTACTAAATTTTCATAAATAATATGATTATAATTGTACAGCTCTTAAATTACGAAATAAAGCATTACTAAGACTTTTATATATATATAGTGATTATTAACTGTTGGGTTATTATTGCGTGGATCTCAGGGTTTTATGTGCCTCCAAGGTGGTATTTGTATGTCAAGCATGGGAAGGCCAGTTTCGTATGAGAGGGCAGTAGCATGGAAGGTGTTGAATGAGGACGAAACTGCTCACTGTATATGCTTCGTGTTCATTAACTGGTCGTTTGTATGAACATAGGCATCTCAGGAAAAGCTTAAGTTGTAGATTAGAAGTAATTAGGAAAATCTTTTTATTCTAGTGGACGAATCATAAACATGTCTTGAACATCAAAATGTCCCTTTTGGGCCCCATATTTTGTTGTATGTTCTTAATCACTTGATTTATGCATATATTAAGTTACACTTACCTTCTCCTTCTCTCTTTTATTATACTCTTACATCACTTTATTACTTTATTGATTATAAATTGAGTATATTTATACGTATATGCCAGTAATATTAAAATATATAATTCAATTAATATTTAAATTTATAAAATTTTACATAAAACTGTTAGTTTGACAACATAAGTTTTAAGTTATACCTTTCGAGAGGCTTTTTCTTCTCTTTTTTATTATACTTTTATGTCACTTTATTACTTTATTATTTATAAATTGAGTATATTTATACATATGTTCGTACTATTAAAACATATGATTCAATACTTAAATTTATAAAATTTTACATAGAAGTGCTAGTTTGACAACATGTGTTTTAAGTTATTCCTTTTGTTAGGCTTTTTTTTCTCGTTTTTATTGTACTTTTACATCACTTTACTACTTTATTATTTATAAATCGAGTATATTTATACATACATGTCCTTACTATTTAAAACATATAATTCAATATTTAAATTTATAAAATTTTACATACAAGTACTAGTTTGACGACATGCATTTTAAGTTATACCTTTCATTAAGTTTCTCCTTCTCTCTTTTATTATACTTTTACATCACTTTATTGTTTATAAATTGAGTATATTTATACATACATGCCTGTAATATTAAAACATATAATTCAATACTTAAATTTATACAATTTTACATGGAAGTGCTAGTTTGATGACATATATACATATTTTTTATTCAAATTTTTGGAACTTAGTTCTAAAATTTAAAATCATATCATATAATATAAATTTTTTAAGATATAATTGTAAAGTTATAGAAGTTTAAAAAATAATTTATAAAGAAAAAAATTTAAAAAATTTCTAAAGAGTAGATTATTTGTATTATTTAATTCTTTAATTAAGTTATAAACGGTATAATTTATTCTATTAATTTTATAAAAAATAATATTATCTTAATGATTTATTATTAAAAATTTATTTTTGTTTATAAAATAATTAAATGTGATTAAAATACAATTTTTCAATAACACTAAAATTATAATTAATATAAAAAAAATTCTAAAAATATTTGATTTTTAATATTTTTTAATTACCATTATTTTATTTTAATATTTTATTAATTTTTAATTTTTATTAAAAATTAAAATATAATTAAAATAATTTTTTATTTGAATTTTATTATTATTTATCTTTTCTTAAAATATTTTATATTAGATTTCACTTTTATTATTATTAAATACTCGTATTTTAATTACGTTCTATTTACTTGATAAAAAATAATAATATTTTAAATAAAAAATTATTAAAATAATATAATTTTTATCTTAATTTTTCATAAAACTTAAGAACTAAATAACATCGTTTTTAATATGAGAAATTAAACAAGATAAATAATATAATCTAATGTTGTGTTTAGTTGGATGTAATGAATATAAATTAAAATCATTTGTATATTTGGTTGGACTGAAAAATGAGTATGTAATCAATTCATATAAGAGAATAAATCAGAATTACTTCTCCCCTTTAAGAATCATGATTTCATTCATATTTTAATTTTACCTCAACTCCAAATATAACCCTAAATCTAAATCTCAAAACACAAAACTCAAAACCTTAAATCTCAAAACCCTAAATACTAAACCCTAAATCTCCAAATCCCAAAACCCTATTTAGAAAAATAATAATTTGAATAATATATTTTCTTTTTAAATAATAATTATTTAAAAAATAATGATTTTAATAATGTATTTTGTCTTACGAAAAAATAATAATTAAATAATATTATTTAAACTTTAATGAATATAGAGATATTAAGATAATATACAGTGTTTTCCATTCCATTTTAGTTGTAAACCAAATACTATAATATTGATTCTTTATTTAATTTCAGTGGTCAAATAAAAAAAACTGTTTTCATTTCATTCTTATTACGATTCTTATTCTATGTGAAACAAACATAACTTAAGTGATTTCTATAATATCTCACTGTATATTAAATATAATTTATCTTGTTTACATATGAAAAATATCGATAGTGTGATACTATTAAAAAAATTATTGCATTTCAATGACCTGTTGAGACGTGATTAACTCTTTAGATTATTTTTGTACATTATTTTAGTAACGAAAAAAATGAAAAAGCTCGCTATGTCTTCAAGGGGAGGGTCAAATAAGCACTTATTTATTTATTTCAATTGTTTTTAACCTTTGTTTTATTAATTAGAGAATTTCATTCCTAATCCCATTAAGCCTTGGCTCCACTTTTTCTCATGTAGATTACCTTGCTTTGGGCTCTTAGGCCCATTGAAAACTAGACAAGAGTAAAGCTTTTCCTTTGTTTAAAGAAAAAACTAGCTTCTAGAAATAAATCTTGAATCTATTTACTCTTCAATTTTCGTGTAAAAATATTATTATACACATTTTTATTTTAAATAAATATATTCATTTATTATTGGTATAATCACTAATCAATTATCATTGCCATGGAGCATTATTGTATCTCTCTCATTCCAGTCCCATCAATCACCACAAAACTTGTAATAAATCTCAAGTGGGATTTTGTCACACTGTTTGTTCCTCCTTCGATCTTTAACCAACGAGGGGAATCTACCCTAATTGGCAACTTTTACAGCTAATTAAGTTCATAAAATGAAATTAAAATAAGCTTCTTTTCTTTATTGAATTTGAGGGTAACCAGATAAGCAATCTTTGAAAATTAATGAAACCCACCATAATGATTAACGAATGGCTGTCTAATTCCATTTGATCCTTTTTTGGTATAATATTACGGAACAAACATATCTTAATTAATTCTTAAAACATAAAATCTATTAAATTTAAATTTATTAAATATTATTTTCATTATTATAATTGTAGAAATACAAGAGAAAGAGTTACGTAAATTTATATATATAATGTAATAAAAGATTTTATGTTATTTAATACTTTCCTTTCACGTCGGTATGAAAAAAGCGGACAAAATATATCTTTAATAACGACAGGTTGAGCTTCAAGTGTGATTGGGAATCAGAAATCAAACTTTGATAAAATACAAAAATTCATGACCTAATTTCTTTTAAAAATAACTCTTTAAAAAAAAGGTTTAAATACAACGAAAGTAGAATTTTTGATTGAATTTAAGTTCCTTAAAAATAATATCTTTAATTTATGAAATATCATATTTTATTTAAGGAATCATAAAAAAGAAAAGAAAAAAAACAACATTATAAGCCTTTAGCTTTTGCACATGCACATAGAAATTCATCCTTATTCAGTCTCATGCATGCCATTAATAAATGAAACAGAATCATAATATATAATATTATATTCTTTATTTATTTATTAGGTAATATTGCGTTCACAAACTATATAAATTTGAGCATTAATGTATAATAAATATATTATAATTTTAATTGATGTAATAATTTTTTTATTAAATATAATTATATAAATTTCATTATATTTATTAATAATTCTTATGGGATATGTTTTTTTATAATTTTATCTCAAATTTAACACAAGTATATTTATTCTATAAATTTAATGAGTCAACCAAAAATATTATAATATTATATTGTATGACATTAAGTATACCATTTGCGTTGAGCGGGGTCGTTTTGGTTAAATGTGAATATACTGGGCTATGAAAATAGGTTGCAATGCGGCTGAGAAGTGCGGAGGGAATGTTTTTAGCATTGATAGATTATATACATGAAATAAAATTATGAGTTATTTAAAAATTATTTTAAATTAAATAATTTAAACATATTTTTACTAAATTTTGATATATAAAATATATATTTTTTTAATGCATATACAGTGTAACTGTTATTAAAATCTTAAATTCGACACTAATTACACGTGTTTCCAACTATTACTATTACATTAAAATTCAAAACGTATTAAACTCATCTATGTAAAATTTCAAGCTTTGGAGATTACTATCTTACTATGTTTGGGTGTTAATAACTTCCTTAATTACTTGATTTTTTAAACACGTCTCCAATACATATATAATTAAAATGTGCTGAGTTATTTATTTAAATAGTTTAATATTTATTTTTTATAAATTTTTTAAAATAGTAAAAATTTATCTCAAAATTTATAATTTATACCAATAACACAATATAAAAATTAAAATATAGGACTAAAACACGGTCAGAATTTCAGCGACCGTCACCGTAGTCTCGTCCAACTTCCAGCAAAGGTGAAAAACAGTGTTGATTACAAATTTTCGGTGTATATATACATATTATTATATATTTGGGGGTTGCTAACTCACAGGTTAAAAAACATGGAAGAGCCAGCCAGCTTTTACATTTGTTTTTATCTTGGTCGAAAGGAAAACCAAATTATAATGAGAAAGAGAAATTTTACAAAAGAAAAACCCACATGAGAAATTTTACAAGTGCTAAAGAAGCTTTTTGAATGGGAAAGAAAGGGAATTTTTTGCATGGTCTCCAAGAATAATGATTATAATGTTGAAATTTTTAAGATGAAAACCCACTTCAGATATGATCATATATCATATTGCTAGCAAGAAAATATAGATATAGCAGCTAGTTTAAATTTATGTGTTTAAACTCATCTTTAGAATGGAATCTTCTATGTAAGCTTTCATCATCACTTCTCGTGGACTTTAAAAGAAACGGATTCTTGTCAGTCTCATCATTGCAACATTCTCACACCCAATATGCCAAATCAAAATACATGCATGTATTAAGTGATTGACGGGAAAAAAAACATATCTATAATTTGTAAAAAAATAAAAAGGTTATCGATAAAGAGCTTTTAATTAAGTTATTAATAATTTTTAATTTTCAATCGATCTTAAATTTTAAATTTTATCAATATTTCAATAAAATTTAAATTTTAGGTAGATAGTATGTATTAATAGAATTTATATTTTAAGTTAATTAACCTTATTAACAATATCATCTCTAAACATATTTTAGTTTTTTTCTACTAACCATATTTTAAATCAAATAATCGTTAAAAAATCAAAATATATTTTTAAAAAAATTTTAAAATTTTATTTTATTTAAAAACTATATATATATATATATATATATTAATTATTTAATAACTAAACTTATAACAAAAAAATAACTTATATACAAATTTAATTTAATTTTAATATCATTAAATATTATAAGTAAATATTCATGTGCATGGTATATTAGATATAAAATTACATATATCTATTATTATATGTAATTTTACAAGACAAGCACATAATAATAAGATACATATGTTATTCAAATCAATCATATTTTTTTCTGATTCTTCTTACGACCTTATAATTTAAAGCATGTGTTCTGTCTATTCTTTTCGTAAATCTTCAAAATTTTCATATCATAGCTCGTTTTACTCTAATCAAAGAAATACATGTATTTAAATTCAAAATAATAATTTAATAACGTAAATTAACAAAAATTATTTCATAATTAACATCATAAATTTATTAAAAATAACTTATATGTTAAAAGAGTGTATTATTAAAAGAGATTACCACATCTTTAATTAACATATTTATATTTGAGATGATCTCGCTCACAAATTTCATAACAAAGTAACCACACACAATTCCATCATTTTGTTGTGTAACTTACAAAAAATAAGTGTACATGATTTATCAATTCAAATATCTTTATTATTCAATCCTATAATTCATTAAATTAATAAAATATATTCTTAATATTCGCTTATACATACCATAATTTTATCCCATATTTATATGATTTTTTAAGAACAATTCCCTTACTCTTATTTCATAACTTTCATGCCCTATCAAAGTACAAAAAAAAGTTAGTTATTTATTCAATATTACAAAAAGCAATGGAAGAAAATTAACTAGTTATAATTCTTAAATTTCAATAATTAATTTTGTGTCTTTATTCAATTCTATGTAAGTTAAGTCACGATACAAAATATGATTACCATATAGATCAAGGACCACAAACATTCAATGATCTTGACCATGTTCAAACTTTAGTAGCCAAAGTATTATCAACTTTTGATTTCTCTAAAGTGTTAATGTGTATCACATAATGTTTTGCTATTATGTTAACATCATGCTCTTGATATTAATTCATATATGATGAATCATAAAACATCGCTAAATATGACAGATGATTACCTTTAAGTCAATAATAACATGTCCTATATAAAAGAAATATATATATATATATAATTAAATAATATAAACATAATTCTATGCTCTACATAAATGAAAGTTATTTATTGATTGAGGACTTACATTGTCCACATTTGAATTATACTTAAGTCGATCATTTAAAATTCAAATAATTATAATATGCACTCGATCGATTTATAAGATTGTCAAATGTCTACTCCAATTTTTTCTTTAAAAAGTGATACAGTCCATCCATCATTCATGCTATTTTTGCTCGTAACAATAGTCTTTAAAGAACCAAGATTTTTGCTGAAGTTTGTAACATACTCATAATTATACTTTTTTCATGGCTTCTTCTTGAATAACTTGGTACGTAATGATTGTCCACTAGATATATATTTGCAACAAGATACTTTCTTTGCATCACTTAAATTTGCAACACTTATCCATTTCGGTATAATAGACTTAATAATAATAAAATACAAATAGTAAAAAAAATTGTCTTAAAGAAAAATAAATAGTATTATATCAAAATTTAGCATAACTTGATTTGATGTCCAAACCACATATTGTCTAACATCTTCTTGGACTATGGTAGCGTGAGGTAGTGAACAATGATGAAACAATGATTGATCAATTACTATTCTCCAATGATTTAACAAATATTGATTGTGAATATTTTGATCATTGCTCAATTATTGTACTGTTCTAATAGCAATATATTTCGTAAATGATGGATCTTTTAATAAACATTTCATATTCTGTAAAACATTTAAGCGTTATATATAATAAATAAAATATATAATGAAAAATAAAAATATTATACCATCTACATAAGCTTTAGATCTTACCACGAATGATTCATTATATGTAGGAGGACTCCCATATGGTGTAGCTATTGGAAGAACATTCTCATAAAAATATTCTTCTCATTTATAGTAAGAATGCACAGATTGCATTAGAGACATTGAATTATCATGTGATTGCATGGGCATTCCTTGCATATATATGGGTCTAATAAGATAACTATATCCCATAGAGGACATATGTTAGCCATGATATTGCATGGGTGGCATGCTTTTCATAGATGGTGCAATGCCTGATATGAATGATGGAATGCCTGGCCAATAGGACATGCCTTGATCGTAGTATAGTGGCATGCTTGGCATGTGTTTTGATGCCCCAACTTGGCAACTTTGCAATTGTTTTATACTTGAAAGCTCACTTAACATAGTAGCCTTAAAAGAGTTTAATTCTTCTTCAACTTTTTTCAACTTATACTTACTAACCATCTCAGGCCTTTGTTTTGGATTATTAAAAAACTCTATGTAACTATCATATTGGCTTCTACCTCCTAAAACAACTAGGATGATCGGGTCAAAATGCATAATATATGGCATCTTTTCCTGGTTGCTCAATTAATTCACCTATTTTATTTGTTCTTGAATCGTTCTCTACAAATAATAAAGCAATAAAGAATATCATACATTATTACATGATTATGAAAAAATAAAAACAAGGACTTTGTACTAAGTGAAATTACTAACCAATTCGTTCAGTTCTTCTTTTCCTCGTTTATTCATTGGTTTTGACTTCTTCATTTTGGGAGTCTTTGTTTCTATATACAATTCAGCTTGGGTAACTGGTTTACCAAATTCAGCTTTTTACATACATAAACTAAATAAATTTATTAACTTAAGCTAGAGAAAATAAATATAAAAATAGTTATAAATTAACAACTTAATATTACTATTCTTTGTCTAACTTCAGGATTTAATGACCTCCCAATACAGTTAGAAAGAATATTCTACATTTGTATATTTTGGTGTTCTTTCCTAATGATTTGAAATTCATTTGTACATCTATAATCCACGAAGTCTTTTCATACTTGAGGTTCTATCCATGGGTGATCTTCAGGAATTTTTTACAATTCTTCTTCATTAAGTGGTTCCAAGTATGCAAACTCACAATTTCTAGCCAATTTAAAGGTTTGGTATTCCTTTCATGTCTTATTTGCAATTTTATAGCACCTATTAACCTAATTATTGGAAACTTTAAAACGATTATATAAAAAACATTTGAGAGAAGATATAATACAAAAAGGATATAATATTTAATTAATTATAAAACAAAAGAGAGTTACATAAATCATTTTTTATATCTTGTACTTTTCATATTCTTCAAATTTACTCTAATCATTTATATTGATTGGTATACTTGACTTGACAAGTCTATCGATAGAAGATTTCAAATATTGGCCATTTTCTTCCAATGGATTACCACTTGCATTGAATTCAATAGGTATTCTATCATATGTATTAAGTGAAGCCTCAGGTATATTATCTTTTAAAATGTCCAAATAGATCATTTGGATCGATAATCTCTAGCACCCTAAGATCAATGAAATTTCTACAAACAATGATGAAATAAAAATTAATTCACAATTTCAACTCCAAACATATTAACAAGAATAATATAGAATATACATTATGTTTAATTAGGTTGTCGATTGTGTATATCTATTCTTTCACATTCATTTCGAGTCCATGACAATAAATCCTCGTCATCAACTAGATCATCACATACATTAGGTAATTTGTTTGAGAAATAACTAATATTTGATAAAGTATCTAGCATGTCATCATATTATAAAGCATCGCAATGGTAAAACTCTTTTTGTGGATGTGTTTACACAACAGACAATCTTGTGTCAATTTCATCAATCATGTAAAATATTTTCTTTGCATGAAATGCTAACATAAAAGGATCATTATTGTGGCCTATCTTGGCTAAGTTTACAAGGATAAATCCAAAATCATCTATTTTATATCCAACATTTATAGTATCTTCGGCCCAATCACACAAGAATATTGTTTCATGGAAGACCTCATAATCGAGTTCCCAAATTTTTTGAATTATATCATAATATGTTCTATCAAAAGTACAAGATTATCATCTTTTGAACTAACAAATTGCCAAGTTTGTGCAACCATCTTCACTCATTATTCTAGTTTACTTAGACTTTGTCCCTAGCTTGTGTTGTAAACCTATTACAATGAATTGTGAAACTAGAATACAATTTGACATCGAATTTTGGACCATATGAAAGCCATTCCAAAGTTTCTATTATTTTATGATTGGATTTGTTGAGTTCAACTCGAATCTATGCATATAAAAACATGAAATGTGTTTAAAACAAAGTTGTAAAACATTATATAGAATGCAATCTTATGAATTCTTATATGTGACACTTACATGGTTGTGAAACCAATTAATAAGCTCTCGTTTATACTCATCATACAACCATTTTTCTCCTCCTTTTTTATAACGAGGATTGGTCTTTAGTAAGTTCAAATGCATTCTATGGTATTATGAAAGATGTATCAATTATGTGCTATTAATAGTTAAATAAATAATAATTTTATTTTATATAAAAAGGGTGAGCCGACATGCATTGTCATTACTTACTATATGTATAGTTGTGCCATATTGTTATTTACCACAATGATTCGATGTGTTTTTTCCCATCAAGTGCGATCAATGAACAATTTCTTATTTTCACCAAGCATAGGGTTTCCTACTTAGATAATATCACATTCTAAGAACAACTTGTATGTGGGATTCCCAATTTCAGTACAACCACCAAAGTATTCATAACAAAACTCAATAACTTCTTCACCAATGTAACATTCTAGCATACATCATTCAGGACGATTTCTATTATTTACATATCCTTTAAGGACTGGCATGTATATCTCAAAAAGATACATCAACCTTAAGTAAGTAGGAGTATATAGTTGAATCTCTCGAACTAGATCAATACACAAGTGAATCACTATATCAAAAAATAAGGAGAAAAATATTTCTTAAGTAGATACAAACTCTCCACAACATCTTTCTATAAAGAGATTAACTTGCCAAATGATATAGATTTCTTGCATATTGTATTGAAGAATGAACAAAGATGAATTATTGATAACCGAACATGTTTTGAAAGAATTGATTTAATAGCAACTGGTAATAACTGTTGCATTAAGATATGACAGTTATGTGATTTCAATCCATAATGTTTCTTATCGATCATAGATACAAAATTTCTTAAGTTGAATGAGTAACTATCGGAAAATTTCACACTCTTCAAACATTTACAAAACACATTATTTTCTTTTGTTGACATTGTATATGATTATGTTGACAACTATTTTTGATTCTTATCACTTTCATACCCTTTTTGCATGTTTTGATAAGTTTCCATAGGTAGAAAAATCATTAATTGTCCATAAAAAGACCCCGATCAAGTTAAAATATTATTCCTTATGTGTGTCGTAAACATTTATAACATTATTGCATAACGTCTTTAAGTCATCTATCAGAGGTTGTAAGTACACATCAATATCAAATACAAGTTATTTCGATCATGAGATCAATAATGTTAGCGTCATGAGTTATCTTTTCACACACAACCAGGGAGGAAGGTTTATATGTTACCATAATTACTAGCCAACAACTATATCTATGACTAAGGAAACTGTATGGATTAATTCCATTAGCAGTAATGGCAAGGCAAAGATTGAGCGGATCAAATGTAAATTGGGGGGGATAAATTATCTACTACTTTTCAATTTGGAGAATCAATAGGATGATGTAACATACCATCATCAGATCGATTATGTGAATGTCACATCAACAACTTTGATGTCTTTTTACTTTTGAACAATCTTTGAAAGCGAGGAATCGGAAGAAAGTGCCAAAGAAACTTTACGGGTAGGCCTTTCTTAGGTGTTGTCTCATTTGTAGCATGCTTTTATCTCGACTCTTTGCACACCAAACAATCATCTAATGTCTCATATTCTTTCCTATAAAAAATGCAATCATTTGGATAAGTATGAATCTTATGATATTCCATGTCAAATCGACTAAGAGATTTCTTCCCTTCATACATTGAAGATGGCAACTCATTACCCTTAGGAAACATATATATTAGTACATTTAGTAATTCTATGAATACCTTGTCAAAAAAATCATTTTTTGCTATCACATCGTATAAATGAACCAATCCTGACATTTTAGTGTATTTCTCACATTCTAGATACCATAGCTTTTTGGCATCTTTTAAAAGTTTTTTAAAGGCTTCGCGATTATCATTATGTAATTCATCTTTTATTGCAAGAAACATATTTTTTGTTTGTATATTATGTTTAGAGGACCTATTTTGATAAGATGTATATAATCTATTCACATCCTTATTTATTTCTTTCCTATAAGTATTATCAATATTTTCTCTATGATAATACCAACTGTTATAACTCAAAAAAATACCACTACGGATAAGATGATACTTAACCTCATCAACATCATGAAATTTCTAATTTTTACATTTAACACATGGACATCAAATCATACTAATTTCATTATTATTATTTTTACGTGCAAATTTCGAAAAGTTTCAACTCTAGAAATATAGCCCTACTAAATTCTACGCTTTGACATTCAAGATTTGTTTATTTTCTATTAATGATATTAAACATTTTAAATATGTACCCAATAAAATATAATTGTATTGATCATCAATATATTCCAAAATTTATTATATATAAAGTTTATAATTAAATTGTTAGAATATCAATCAAAAAATCATATAAAAATAAATATATAAAATTCAAAAAATTAATAAATTTACTGTAACATTAATTAACAATATATAATATTATTTAATACATATAATAATAAGTTCAAAAAAAAATTACATTCAAAATAAATTAATATATATAATACATAAAATTAGTTAAAATAAATAAATAAATAATACCTTGTCTCTAACCTTGAATAAAAATAAACAACCAACATAAAAAAATATATACAAATAATCAATAATACATAATATATATAAAAACAAAAAAATAATTTTACAAAAATTAAATAAAAATATAAAACATCAATAATGAGTGTAAAATAATTCATAGAAATACTTATAAGAATAAAACAAGTGAGAAAATGAAAGAAAAATATATTCGGTAAGTAAGAAAATGAAAAAAAATGGATAAAAATGGGTAAGAAAATATTGAGTGTTATGCTAAAAAAATGGTGGATGGACATCACAAAGAGGAGAAGAACAAAACCCAACTAACAGTGCCAAAAATGGTGGTTAAAAATTGTCAAAATGGACTAAATAGCTTGGAGGTAACGCATAAGTATATGAGAAAAAATTAGGAGGCATAAGGAAAAGCTTTTAAAATGAATGGAGAAGGAAAAAGAAAAGGCAAAAAATAGACATGTACCATCGGTTTTACGTATAAAATCGAATCTACACATGGTCTATCGTCAATTGACGTGTCAGTCGACGTTATTTTTTATTTTTTTATTTTAAATAATTAAAATTAATTTTTTACTTAAATCAATTTAAAATTTGAAATCAATTTTATTTTAAAATTAACTTTAAATCTCAACTTAAATACTCGTTGTAGTAGTTTTAAATTGGTCACAAGATAATTAAAATCTCAAAAACATTTAGAGTTATAAATTTTTTTATATATATTTATATTTATATTAAATCTAACATAAAATATAATTAAATAATTTATTTATTAAAAAATAATTTAATAATATATCATATTATATTTAATATGAGTATAAATTTACAAGAAGTTATCCTACCCTACGTTTCTCTTAAAAACTTTGCGCCGACCACGACTTTCTTGATACTTTATAGACTTAATTAATTCTCCAAATCTAATTGTTAATGTACATAAATTCGATATAAAATTACCTTTTTTATTTTTTTACATACACTATAGAAACACGTTGATTTGAATACTGTTTATTCATTGTATATTTAGTTTGTTATTTTTTATTTTAACTAATTAAAGTACTGCTTGCAAGTCTAATTCACGAACCACTTGGCCAGCTAATTTCTTTTCGTTCCTTCCTAGATTCTAAAATCCTATTCCAAATAAAAGAGTAAAATATATTTTAAATTGAAATATTAAATAATATTTTTTAATACTGATAATCATAAAAATAATATATTTTATTATCATATCATATATTTTTACTATGATAAAATTAAACACATTATTTTACATTTAACGTTATCCAATTAAACGTTATTTAAGTTAAACTATATTAATTTAGATTTTTTTAATATTTTTTTATCACAAAGATAAAAAATATCATGAAAAGAGTAAAAAAGCTTACAAAAAATAATCATAATCCATTTATCTGAGTACAATAATGAGTTAAAAAAATCAAAACTAACAATTGATAAGACATCCTCAAAACCTATAAGAAGAATTTTTATAGTCATCCAAGCATACTCCATATTACTCTCCACCTTAATATTTAGATGTGTTAATAGAAACATTGTTATAGAACTATAAAAAAAGTGCACTATCTATTGAAAATATTTGCACCTAATATAACTACCAGTATCTAACAAACATAAACTATACATACTACAAGACAAAATAACAAGAACAATAAAGAAAACATCCACAACTCACTAGCCAAGTACAACCAGCCTCACAAGCATTGGAGACTCCGATGAAGAGGCAAATAGAGCCTGCCTCGTGTCGAGAAGTAAGTCACTACTACTAGGACAACCCACCATCTTATCTATTATCGTTGTTAGTAAATGTGACCTTTTTCAGATGGATGTTAAAAATGCATTTCTTAATGGGGATCTGCATGAAGAATTATATATGCAACCTCTTCCTGGTCTTTCTGTTGAAACAAATAAGGTTTGTTGCCTTCGACGTGCACTTTATGGCCTTAAACAAGCTCCACGAGCATGGTTTGCCAAGTTCAGCTCCACCATCCTTCGCTTGGGTTACACTGTCAGTCCTTATGATTTTGCCTTATTTCTTCATCGCAATGATAAAGACACCATTTTGCTTTTCCTATACATGGATGATATGATCATAATTGGTGATGGCCTCAGTAGCATTCAAGAACTCAAGGATTTTCTTAGTCAGTAGTTTGAGATGAAAGACCTTGGACATCTCATCTATTTCTTGGGTCTTAAGATCACTCGCTCTACAGATGATCTTTATATTACTCAAGCTAATTATGCATCTGACCTCTTATCTCAAGCTGGACTCACTGACAATAAGATTGTTGACACTCCAGTTGAACTTAATGTGCATCTGACACCCTCGGGGGGGAGGGGGGAACCATTATCTAATCCCTTTCTTTACAGACGATTGGTTGGCAGCCTGGTTTATCTTACAATTACTCGTCCAAACATTTCTTATGTTGTTCATCAGGTGAGCCAATATCTGTCTGCTCCACGATCAATTCACTATGCTATTGTTCTACGGATTCTACGATACTTGAAAGACACTATCTTCCATGGCCTTTTCTACTCAACTCAATCTCTTCTAGTACTTTGTGCATTCTCTGAAACTGATTGGGTAGGAGATCTCATTGATCACAAGTCTACTACATGTTATTGCTTTCTCCTTGATTCTTCTTTGATTTCTTAGCAAAGTAAGAAACAAACTTTCGTGGCCTGCTCCAATATTGAAGCAGAATATCATGCTCTTGATGATACCACATCTGAGCTTCTTTGGCTACGATGGCTTCTTAAGGATTTGGGTGTGTCCACTGTTAGGAAATTTGGATAAAATGGTATAATCACAAATTCTCCCTCCCAAGATCTTCCTTAGTAAAATATCAAATAACAGAGAAATAGATAATACACAACACAAGAATTATAGTGGAAACTCCAAATTAGAGAAAAACCACTTTCGTTGTCAAAAGACAACCAGAGAAAAATTCACTATGTGGAAAATTGTTACAACCACACTCTCAGTAATTTTCTCACACACTCAAAAGACAAGAGCAATTACAAGCCCAAGATAATTTTCCCACAAAATTCTCTCACTCAAGAACTTCTCATACAAGCTTTTCTCTATTTTTGGGATGATTATCAATGAAGAAATGAAGCCATATTTATAGCCTTCAAGTTCTCATTTCATATGCCAAACATTTCTTCATTCAACAAAATTAAGCTACCTAACTTTCCTATTCTTTATTCAAACAAGGTTAGGCACCTCCATCTTTGACAATATGGTAAGCCACCTTACATGAATTTTCTTCTAAATTAGGCACCTCCTATTTTGACTAACAAACCTAATATTATTTTTAATCAATCATAACAATCTCCACCTTGATTAAAAATAAACATGGTTACCACTACAACACCTGTTTATTCCAATACCATAATTCTCACACCGAGAATTATCATACTCCACCATAAAGAGTACACCCACTTAGAATTAATCACCAATTCTAAGAATTTCACATCTACTCATGTCAAAAAAACTTGTTGAAATTTATGATCCAACTCTCACCCTTGGTTTTCCCGAGAGTTCCTCAACCATCGTCATTCTTTCCACCACTCACCTTGCATCTATACCAAGCCAATGCTCGTGGTGCAAACTTCAGGACCCGCTACCAAGAACACACCCTCTTTCATGGCAATATTTAGAGACTAGCGGCATGCCACGAGGATGTACATGCTCTTTCAAAGAAAGCATCACTATAGTCTTTGAAAACAGATATACTATTAGCGTCACCGTCGGTATTTGAAGCTTCTTGATCACCCACCCTTTGGACAATTTCTTTTGAGGTGCCCAGATTGTCCACACCCCCAAAGACACTATCTTCTTTTTCATGAAATTGTTTTTCTTTCGGTTGTCGCTACCAATACTCGAGTTTTCGTGCGAAACATTTCTTTCACCACTCAAATTTTTCTTCGTAAAACAACTTGCTAGTAACTTCTGAAAAAATTATTTTCTCCTTTCCATGAATCAAGATAGGTTTCATGTAATCATAAGAAGATGGAAGAGACCAGATGAGCCTTAAAGCTATATCTTCATCATCAAGTTTAACTCCAATGGTTTCCAGTTCAGAAACAATACCATTGAGAACACTTAGATGGTCAGACATAATAGTTCCTTCATTCATACGCAAAGTATGAAACTGCTCTTTCAAATACACCCGATTTGAAACGCCTTTTGCCTGATACAATTCTTCAAGATTTTCCCATAGTTCTTTGGCCATAGATATTCCACACACATTTGCAAGAATATTTTTGGCCAAACAAAGCCGAATTGCACTTGCAGCTCTTAGATCAAGATCTTCCCAATCTTCATCACTTATATTGGTTTTACTGGACTCAATACCAGTAACAAAGGTTGTTTTCCCCTTTAACGCCTTGTGTAACCCATATTGGATCAACAAATCTTTGACTTGTACTTGCCACATGATTCTCGCATCAAATTTCTCAATGTCAATCTTAACTCCTGACATTTCTCCTTCTTTCTTTGAAATTGGCTCTGATACGAGTTGTTAGGAAATTTGGATAAAATGGTATAATCACAAATTCTCCCTCCAAAGATCTTCCTTTGAAGAATATCAAATAACAGAGAAATAGATAATACACAACACAAGAATTATAGTGGAAACTCCAAATCAGAGAAAAACCACTTTCTTTGTCAAAAGACAACCAGAGAAAAATTCACTATGTGGAAAATTGTTACAACTACACTCTCAGTAATTTTCTCACACACCCAAAAGACAAGAGCAATTACAAGCCCAAGAGAATTTTCCCACAAAATTCTCTCACTCAAGAACTTCTCATACAAGCTTTTCTCTATTTTTGGGATGATTATCAATGAAGAAATGAAGCCATATTTATAGCCTTCAAGTTCTCATTTCATATGTCAAACATTTCTTCATTCAACAAAATTAGGCTACCTAACTTTCCTATTCTTTATTCAAACAAGGTTAGGCACCTCCATCTTTTTGACAATATGGTAAGCCACCTTACATGAATTTTCTTCTAAATTAGGCACCTCCTATTTTGACTAACAAACCTAATATTATTTTTAATCAATCATAACATCCACATCTTTTTATTGTGACAATCAGAGTGCCATTCATATTGCTCACAACGATGTCTTCCATGAACAGACTAAACATATCGAGATTGATTGTCACGTTATTCACTCTCATCTTGTCCATGGTGCTCTCAAGCTTTTCTCCATCTCGTCCAACGATCAACTTGTAGATATCTTCGTTAAGGTACTTCCTAAATGACGTATTCGTAATTTGGTTGACAACCTCAAGCTGGTTTCAAATCCATCTTGAGTTTGAGAGGAGCTGTTAATGTATATCTAGTAAGAAATTAATATATATTTATTAATGTATATCTATTTAATTTAGACATATATATATCTAATTATTTTAGACATATCTAATTTACTTGTAACTCCTATAAAAATA
This sequence comes from Hippophae rhamnoides, assembly GCA_033030585.1. Lineage (NCBI taxonomy): Eukaryota > Viridiplantae > Streptophyta > Magnoliopsida > Rosales > Elaeagnaceae > Hippophae > Hippophae rhamnoides. The sequence goes on from CM065429.1 coordinate 74,705,930, forward strand.
ACATGTATATTCATTTAATTACTGAATAGAATATAATAAATAAGTATTTCTAAGCACATTAATTAGATATACAATTTGTAGGACAAAATGATCACTCTATTTAGTGAGTATTGAATATAACGTTATTTCAACTAAAAAAACGTTTTTAGTTTTATTATTATTTAAAAATTTACTTTTGATGTCGTCTTAGCTGTTAATGAAGCATATATATAAGCTGTCCTAGCTGTTCGTGAACACAATAATGAAAGTCAAAATTGTTCGTTAATTTGAATTCATTAATTGATTCATATTTTTCTTCCATGGAGTATCTCTCTGTCAAAGATTTATGATGAGCTGTCTATATATAAAGGGAGAAAGTAATGATATTTCATACTTCCGGTTTGTAATGATAGTTCAATACAATACAAAAGCTAGCAGATTGATATATATGCATGGTTTTTCTTAATTAAGCGTGAATATAATTAGTTGCTATAAGAGTATGATGACTATGATATAACGAGCCGTTTAATGAATAAAAAATCTAATTAAATTTATAAGCTATAATACTAAATATAATAATTAAGTAGAAAAAAAGAAAAGAAAAGAATATATTCAAGTCCTTATAAGTCCAAGAGAAAAGTAAAAAGAACTCAAATTTTTTAAGGATTTAGGAAAGGAGAGAGAGAGAGAGAGAGAGAGCAACGTAAGGAGAGGAAAAGGCTAGATATGGGCAGCTGGGCTATTTTGTAAGATAGCTGTTGGTGTTTTACATTTTTTGTTTTGTATTGTATTGAATTTGTGTAAGTTGAGACGCTTGTCCAACATTAATGGGACAAAGTAGAGAATATTATTATGATTCATGAGGATATGTTAATTAGTACGGTACTTGCTGGTCCCTCTTCAGACACAGAGATCATGTATGTATCATGTAATGGCTTAACTGTGTTTCATATTCTTATTTTTACGTGATTGTCTTATTATACGTCCCCGCATACATCTTAAATTTAGTCTTTAATTAACCAACTTTAATAGTTAGAAAAGCCATCGAAGGTACATCATCACTATGCTTAAATTAAGCCTTATAAATTAAAGAAGCAGAAACTAATTAAAGTACATACGTAAAGAAACGAAGAGGTAGTAGAGCTAGCTAGGCTAATAGCCATTATGCTTATAACTAAGACAAATGACGAAGCAACACTGCTCAAATAATCAAAACCCAAAAGGCTACGGGATTAAGTGAAATATAAAAATTAAAGTTTGAATATTTTTCATAAATTTAAATTGTATGGGGGTTGATAAGAATTCATTAATTATAATAATTTATTTTTTTTAGTAAATATAAATAATAAGGCAAACATATATAAAGAAATAAATATTTTAAAGTTATTTTTTAAGAGTAATCTAATGAGAAATTAAAACTTTATTTTAAACAATATATAATTATAATTGTTTTCCAGGATTTTTGAAATAAAATAGAAAGTTTGAAATTGGACCAATATGCTTATTTTTGCCATCCGAATAAAAAATATATATGAACAATAAAAGCTTTGAATTTTAAGAAAAAGGAATAAACATAAATATATATATATATATAAGGGAGAGAATTAAAAAACATTTTAAAATATTTATTTGTTTTTATTTTACATAATCTCACTTAATTCATAAAAAAAAATGGAGGTGATAAAAGAAACACAAATACAACTAATTATTTAAAAAATGTAAGATTTTTCCCCTTTAATACAATAAAAGGAGTGAAAAATTATATCTTTCTTATTATTTTTTAATAATATGTATAATGTTGTTTTCACTATTAATATTCAAGAGTAACAAATTTATGTAACAATAATAATAATACAGTGTAATCATTTTATAAATATAAAATAAGTCAAGTCATGCATTATTTTTAATGCATCTCAATTAACTAGAAAACATATAATTAAATACATAATATTTTTAAAATTAAATATTCTTAATTTTTAAAATAAACTATTTATTTTTCATTTCATGGAGGGCTGTTTCTTCATAAACAGTACTAAAATGAATGAGTTAATAATGAAAAGATTATCAAAAAGAAAGAAGAAAAATAATTGAAAGCTTGAAGCTAATATATAATTATGAATTATTTAGTCCATCTACATTTTTACACACTGCAAATTAAGTTATACATTGGCAGAGTAGTACTACAACACATCAAACTCAAAACAAAACTTACTAATTACTATTTGAGCAACACTATCAATTAAGCACTTAATTAATAAGCTACAACACATCAAATCCAAAACAAAACTTACTAACTATTTCAGCAACACTAACAATTAAGCACTTAATTAATAAGGCTACAGCACAATGTGTTAATTCAAACTTTATGCTATAATAACCATTGGAAAACCAAAAGATGGATTAAAAAAGAAAAACAAAACCAAAAAAAAAAATCCAAAGTGGAGTAAAAATTATAATTTATCAAAGCTGTGAAGAAACTCTAAGGCTTGAAACACAAGAAGGTGCCTTCACAAACTCTAGGGTTTTAAGCAAGTCATTAGCACTTGGCCTAGCCGTGGGATCACCAGCAGTGCACTTAAGGGCTAAGTTCATGGTCTCAACGATCTCGTTGTGGCTAATTGACACTTGTCCTCTAATGGTATGATCAACCCACGTGTCAAGATGACAATCGGAATAGCAGTACCTGGCCCACTCAACAAAACAGTCGTCGTCGATACCAAATTCTGGGTCGGCTGGGCCTTTTCCGGTCAGCAATTCAATGAGGATCAGCCCAAATCCATATATGTCACTCTTCTCTGTGATGCTTCCTTTATTTGCTTCTGTACAAGAACATAAAAGCCCCACTTATCATTTAAACAAAAAAGAAAACATTAAAACATCACTTTTTAGTCAATCATATTTACTTCGTGCACAAAAACAAGCAATTAATTACTCTCTTTTTACTAAAAAGAATCAAATTGATTTTGACATATCACACTATCATAAAAGCAAGTACAAACTTCAAAAAAAAAAATTATTATAATAATTTATTAAGAACCAAGGAATATTGAATGTTGTTAAAAAAATAAAATAAAGCAAGTATATAATTAAGAAGGTAGTTTATATATAAAAGAATGATAATTACATATTTTATAGTTTAAAACTTAGATTTAAGTATTTAAGGTAAAGATTTAACCATCTAAAATATCAATCTATATAAGAAAACAATAAAATAAAATAAAAAATTCATATTGAGGAGGGTACGTTAAAGTGAATTATATTTCATAAAAAAAAAGTTGGAAAATATGCGGATTGGATTCCTTGTATTATTTTATTTGTATTCAAAGTCGGACGTTTCATTTTTTTAGTTAACCATATTTTATTGAAAAATAAGTTAATTTAATTTTTTATTATTTTTATTCTAAATAAAAAGTATAAATAGAATATCAATGTTAAAATAAAATTAATAAAAGAATTTATTTTTCTATTTTATATAATTTTTAATAAAATATAAGAATATTTTTATTAAAAAAATTATGTAAGAAGTCAAATATTTTTTTTATTTGTTATAACCCTTAAAAAGTTATAACAAAAAGAATAGGCGCTGTGAAGGGCATGGGAGTAATTTCAGTACGTACCAGGAGCAACGTATGCAGGAGAACAGAAACTCTTGGAATCAGTAGACACCAGACCGGGAAGGCTCAAGCTTAGCCGGGTTTCATTTTTTACGTCAACGATAACATTCTCCGGCGACAAATGACCGACTATGAAACTTGGAGAGCGATGATAATGCAAAAACCTGAGACCTTTGGCAATTCCAAAGGCAATTTTTCTCCTACTTTCCCAGCTTAAACTTCTGAGAACTTCACTCAAACTTTTGCCATCAAAATGCTCATAAACAAAATAAGCACCCTTTTGACACCGACATATTGCAATCAACTTCAAAATATTGGGATGCTTTAACTTATTTCCAAATTCTTCAACTTCTAACCAAAAGCTCTGAGCATTTGAACTAACATCGTTCACTTCCTTTACTATAAATCGAAAGTACCCATTTGCAGCTGACTTTCCTCTGTATGAAAAACCCTCTGTTCCATTTGAAACTGCATTTCCTTCTTTTGCAGACAATAAGATATCTTCAATTGTGATCAATTTCGAAGCCTTGCTATCGAAGTACTTCAATTCCCAAGCTCCATTTTCATTCTGAAATTTCTTCAGCTCCAAATCATTTCTTCTACGTAAGAAGACATGTAAAGCTATAAAAGCTGCTAATACTAAAACAAAACAACCAGTGATAATAAACCACCTTGAACTTTGATTCTTGAAGCTCTTTTTATTGCAGGGTCGTAACCCAATTTTGGAATCGTCGCTACAAAGATCGTTACCGACAACTGAGCTGGCATTTATGGCATAGAAAGCTCCGGTGGTCGGTAAGCTTCCATGGAAGTGATTGTGTGAGATATTTACTTCAATAAGTGAAACAGAGCTTCCGAAATCTCTTGGAATTTCACCGGTCAATTGGTTTTCCGACAAATCCAGTTCCCCTAGAACAGACATTTCGGTGAGACTTTTGGGTATTTCGCCGATAAGTTGGTTGTGGCTGAGGTCAAGACTCACAAGCTTTTGACATAATGAAAGAGCTTCTGGAATTTGACCAGAAAGCCTGTTGCGACTCAACTTTAATTGCATTAGTTCCGAGAATTTTCCGAAACTCTGTGGGATTACTCCCGAAAAGCTGTTGTTGGATAAGTCCAAGTTCTCGAGCTTTTCGCTACCAAAAGAATCCGGCAAATACCCGAAAAACTTATTCCCAGCCAAATTCAGCATTTGAAGTGAAGGCATATCCCAATTCTTATTATCAATCTTTCCTGATAGGTTATTCCCAGAGATATCAAAGAAGTTAACAAGAGGAAATTTTATCAACTCGGGAGATAACTCGCCAAAAAACCTGTTGTTCTGGAGACGAACTCGGCTTAAGCTCTGACACTTACTCAGTTTCTTTGGAATTACTCCCTCCAGAGAATTGGAGAAGAGTATGAGCTTAAAGAGCTTACCAGAGTCGCATAAAGTACCGGGTATGTTTCCGGTGAGACTATTAGTAGAAAGGTCTAAGAGATTGAGATTGTTTCGCTTTCCGAGATCTTTTGGGATTTGGCCCGATAAGTTGTTGGACCATAATTGAAGGACTTGAAGCTTAGGCAGAGAAGCCAAAGCACTTGGAATATTTCCCGTAAGGTAGTTAGAGAAAAGGTGAAGAATCTCCAACTCTTGGAGGTTAATTATGAGCTCAGAAATCTCGCCCGAGAGTGAATTATCACTCAGGTCAAGAGAAATCAGCTTTTCGAGTCCATAAATTGATTTTGGAATCGGACCCTTTAGATTATTTTGATAAAGGAACAAATACTGAAGCTTTGTCAGATTGCCTATAGATTCCGGTATTGTTCCCGTGAGATTGTTGTAAACAAGATTAAGATGAATAAGAAACTTGAGCTCTCCAATGTCTTTTGGAATTCCACCAGTTAAATTATTGTAGCCCAAGTATATCCACTTCAAGTTCTTCATTTGGCATATTTGGTTTGGAATTTGACCAACGAGTTGATTTGAAGCCAAAGTGAAAGACTCCAAATTAGAGATGTTTGATATAGAAATTGGGATTTGCCCAACTAAAGAATTACCTCCAAGATCAAGATACTTTAAGCTCGAGAAAGATCCAATTTCTGGGATTTTTCCAGAAAACATGTTGTTGGAAAGATCAAGTACTTGCAGTGAAAAAACAGAGCCTCTTGGAATTGGACCTGTGAAGTTGTTGTTGCTTAGATTGAGATGACGAAGTGAAGACCCAGAGAAAATATCAAGTGGGATTTGGCCAGTGAGCTGGTTGTTTGAGAGATCAATGGTTTCAGTAATCTGCAACTGGAAAATTGATGAAGTAACTTTCCCAGAAAAGTTTTTCCCGGAAAGTTCAATCGACTCAATCCGTGAGGAACTGTCGCAGGTTATACCATGCCATTTGCAAAGATAAATTGCTGAAGAGTTCCAGTCAGAAAGGAAGTTCAATGGGTCTTTTATTGAAGCTTTGAATGATAGCAGAAGCTGAATTTGATCATCACTATTGCCATGCAAAGCGCAAGTAGTGCTTGAACAGAGGAAAATTAACAATATGAAGAAGATATTGAACATGATGGATGTGTGATATGTTTGATGAAGTTGTTTATTTATCGAGATGATCATTTCGATCTCAACTTTTATGGAAGATCTTTCCAGCTAATTAATGTGGAAGAATCATTCTATATTAAGTAGTCGTTGATTGGATCACACTCTGTTCATGAAAAAATAAAACAAATATAATTATAATACATCAAAATCAACCTTTAACCAAAATAACAATCCAACTCACACGAGTTATATATATTGATGCAAAAGAATTAACACCTTAATCAGATGATTAGTTCATAGAAATGAAGAGAAAGATCACAAACAATCTAACATATCAAGTGTCTGAAACGTACCTAATTAAGCGTCAAAGGATTTTGAAGATTTTCTAATGTTGAGTGAGAGAGATTGAGTAAAAATGAGAGAGTTGTGATTTACTAGTGTCGACAGATAGAAGAGGCCAAAGGAATAGCTAAATAGAGAATATAAGTGTTTAAATAGAGAAAGGATTCAAAAATGGAAAATGATGTTTATTTATGCATGATTTAAAAGAAAAATATTTTATTTTTTTAATTTAACATTTAATACAAGATAATTATATTTTCAAATTATTTTTTATAATAAAAATACATTAAATATATATTTTATTATTAATAAAATATATTTTTAATAATAATTTAAATTTCAATAACATCATAACTTTTATTACAGGTAAATAAATCATTTAAGATATAATTATATATATATATATATATATATATATCAAATTATTATTAAAAATCGTAAAAATGGGCATGAAAATTAGAGAGAATTACAAAAATGCACCTTGTTTTTGTAAAGAACGTATTTTGAACAAGAAACTGTTAAAAGAGAAACAAGGGCGAACATTTGAAAAAAGTGACTGACTTTGTCGGGATTATAAGCTAAAAAGAAATTATATTTATTCCCTGATCAGGAGTTATATTATTCATAATATATAATATTATAATTTGTGATTGACTCAGTTGACCGGAAGCATGATTTATTTCAGAATAATTAAATTTTTGGTAAAGTATTAAAAATTATATATTTAAAATACTATTTGTATTTATTTTATATTTTACAAGTAGAGAAATCACATCAGTAATAATTAACATCCATAAAAGCAAGGAATATATTTTTGTCTTTTTACTGCCGCTCTGATTTGACGGACATTTGATCGAATACTGAAATAGATTTCACATCTGTAACCGTTGAAAAGTTCAATAAGCTTTCCATTCTTCGATCGCATGTGTGGATATATATATGCCTCCTATTTTGTACTTATTTACAAACTCTACGGTCACTCCTCTTTTCATATGGATATGTTTTTCTCATGTTAATAATTTTATGTAAAAAATTATATATTTTTATTATTAAAAAATTTACGATATAATTTTATTTTAATTATTTAATATTTAAGTTCATTGTATTAAATTAATTTAATATTATTAAATATTTTAATTTTTTAATTATTATTATGATATTATTAAAGCTACTTTTATTATTTTAATAATAATAATATATTAATATTTATTATATTTTTAAAATTAATTATAATAATTAAAATTGTGTTAACACTATTAATTATTTTCCATAAACCATATAATTTATCAACTTAAAAAAATATACAAATTCTATTATTCGTGTTATATATTTTTAACTAGTATTAGATATTCATTATTAGAGGTGTTAAACGAAATATTTATTTTAATTTAATTCATCTAAAGTTTATCGTTCATGAGGTGAAAATAACTATCTTACTTAATTCATAAGCTTATATAAACTATTCGTCGATTCATTTAATAATTATTTTAGTTGATTTTTTTTCTACGAGATTAGACATTTTTTAACATATTTTTGATTGATTTTTTTTAACTTTTTTACTTCAATAATAATTTTTTTATTCTTAACAATCAAATTTTTCATTTATCAATAAATTTAAACCATTAATTTTTTTATTTAACTAATTATAATATAAATATTATAACATTATTTAATATTTAAAAAATTAATATCATAAAATTATCAAAATGAGTTCAAAAAAATTAATAATTCAATCTAATTAATATTATAAACCTATAAAAAATTAAATTAATTAATCTATTTTAAAAATTTTAATTAAAAAATAAATGTGATTAAAATATATTAAGTAGTTGTTAATGAAAATTATAAAAATAAATAAATATTAATAGTATTAAATATTATATAATTGATAAAAATTTAATATTAAAATTATGTAATATAAGGTGTTTGATATAAAATTTATGAGATATAAATTTTTTTAATTAAAATATATAAATTAAATATAAATAATTTTATTTTTATGATTATAAATTTCAATAAATATTATAAATATTATTATCATAAACAATAAATATTATAAATATTATTTTCATAAACGATAAATATTAAAAAATTTGCAAAAAAATAAAATAAAATAGTAATTTGCAAAAAAATAAAATAAAATAGTAAAGCATGTGACCTTTGGATAATGAAAAATATTATATATCTTAAATCTAACATAAACGTAAAATATTTTGAAAAAATGTTCATTTATAAGTAAATATAATTGAATTTATATAATTATATTTAATAAAAATATATTCAATTAATCATATTATTGTGAAACAAAAATAACTTTTATTAATTGATTGGTACATAAGTCATATTTTATAATCTAATTAAGAATCTCTTAACTAGTAATGTCATCACAATTACTTTATAAATAAATTTAAATAACATAAAATTGTGACATATTTTAAATGATATGAAATAGATTATAAATTTTATGAAAATTATATAATTTGCCATCAAAATATATTATTAACTATAATATCGCATAAAATTTTATAAGATCAATTTTTTCAAAACAATTAGCCTTATAATTTTCATGACATCAAAAGTGTTTCAATAAAAAAATAAGTAATAACATAAATCAAATTTGATTTTAATCAAAGTTTTTTTCACCCAAAGTTGACAACATATATCAACGTGTGAATAATCATTACAAGTTTTGACTAAAAAACATATGAGACCTGAATCGGGATGCAAAAACATCCATTAACAAATTATCTTAAGGTACAAAAAACATCCACACATCTAGACATGTTTGGCGACCCAAAAGTAGCATAATTTATATTGATATTTTATCCATTCTGAATGTGGCATCTTCCAAATCAACTCTAGAATCCATGAAGTTCATTGGGGGACACCTAATACGTGAAAAGCGTTTAAACATTTCAAATTCATCTACTATATTTCGTATGAGATCACACTGTAATATATCTATCTCACAAATAAACCGTTAAACTGTAACAAAAAAAACTCATAGTTATATGTTCATAATCGACATTGATTGTATAATTAGACCCACATTTAATATAAGAAACAAGGGCTTAAAGGGGTCACGGATATGCAAGTTCTTTTATTTTAATAAAAATATTTTTTTTATAGAATTGGTTGTTATATATATTTTATTAAAATATTAAAATTATTATTATTAAATTTTATTTTATTTTAATTAAAATTTTATTATTTTCTAAAAAATTAAATATATACTCAATATTTTAAATAATTTTTAAGATAATTATCAATGTTTTAAATACTAATAATTTATTACTTAATTGATAAAAATAAAATAAAATTAAAAAATAAGGATAATAGTAATTATTATTTTAAAATAAGTGGATAAATTTGACTAAATTTTTTTAAGATTTTATTTAAATTTTTCTATAGTACAAATAGTAAATAAATATACGTATTTAGTTCTATTATTTAAAAAATAAAATTTTATATTTTTAGCATACAACTTAATTTATTAATTCAAAATAGCAAAATTTAATTTAGTTTAAAACATCTTTTAAATTATGTGTACGTCGAAAATGTATGACACATTTTCGACAACTTTACATTACTATTGTTCTATTCTTTTGATTTAATACTATTTATCAAATCGAGTATATAAGCATCGTAATGGTTAAAATAAAAAAATAAAATATTTTAAATAAAATATTTTAAATAAAATTATTAAAATTTATAACAATAAAATTAACACATTAATATTATTAAATAAAATCTATTAATTAAAATTCAATATCACACGTTACTTAGTAATTTGAATTTTTTCGATAATATATATATGTATATAAATTAACACATTAATATTATTAAATAAAATCTGCTAATTAAAATTCAATATCACATGTTCCGTAGGAATTTAGATTTTTTTGATAATAAATTTATTCACTTATAATTATAAAATAATATTCATTATATTAAATTCATATATTTTTAATACAAAAAATGGATCAAATATTATTCAATAAATATGAGTTTATATGTCATTCATGTTAAACTCTACTAATTATATTAAATTTTAATTAATTAAATTTATTTAATTTTTTTATAACGTTATATATTTTTATTATTAAAGATATTATTTAAAATAATTTTAATGTTTTCACGTTTAAACGAAGGAAAATAACACTACTAGATTCGATAACACCCACTTTGCCAAGACTTCTTTCCACATTTTGAACCACTTCTCGTAAGATAACGCATTAAATATTATCACAATTTGATTTATCATTATCACAATAATTTTTAATAATAATAACTTTGAAATATAATTACTAATAAAAATATTTTATCATAACCATAACAAAAAAATTATTATCCATTAATAAATAAAATGTTATTTTCGATAAAAAAAAATCCAATAGTTACTTAAATTTCGCTCCGGTTAGAGAATTTGACTAATCATCACCGATGTGTTCTCATTGGCAGTTTTATACAGTTCTTTGTCAGACTGAATTATGACAAATAATTATTATTTCGTATAAATTACTCATAAAATAAAATCCCATCTTTTAGCTGTAATTTGGTTTGATAACAACATTTTTAGTTACATATTTATTTTTGTTTGTATTTTTTTAAGTAATAATATGTATAAATTTTATTTATTTTTAAACTTTTTTTATATTTTATAAAGAAAATTATTATGTAAAAAAATAAAATTTATATCTATTATTTAAAAAAAAAAGATACCAATTAAGAAAAAAAAAGAGTGAAGTCAAATTTATTATTAGCACTGATCTGCATGTAACCAGAAATATTCTTCGATCTCTTTTTGCTTTGTACTCTCTGTATAATTACGTTTGGATTCTTATGCTCAACAAGAGCGGACAAGTTTCTCCAAAAAAAAAAAAGTAAAAAGAAAAAAGGGTGGACAAGATAATTGTTAAACTAATATCCTATAGAAATTCATGGGAAAAAAAAACTTTTGAAATTGAGTTTTAAACTCTCAACCTTATTTTTATACATTAATGTGGTAATTTTGATTCCAAAAAAATTTAAAAATAGACATGTGTTGTTGTATGTTTTACAAACTAAGAGTATCTTCATCAATATATATATTGTTAATATATATTTTTTTATTTTTTAAAATATTTTTAATATTAAAAATTTATACATTTACATTTTTTTTAATATTTTGAATTTAATCGTATTTAAAAAATTTATTCACTCTTTACTTTATATAATTTTTTAAATTGTATTTAAGCATCAATTTATTTTATTGTAGTGACTTATTTTAAGTGCCCAAACAAATATGATGATCTAGGATAATATTGATAATTTCTTTAAGTTTTGAAATAATATCATAAATATTATTAAATTTTTAAAAATATCATAAATATCTCAAAAATTTAATAAAAGTTAAAATTAATGTAAGTGAATAGTAAATTTTTAGATATAAAAATGATATAAATAATAGAAAATCAAGAAATTATAAGAAATCATAAAATAATAGATATAGAAACACTTGACATTTTTTACAAGAATTAATAACTAGCAAAACAAATTTAAAAAAATACAAAAAACAAAATTACATTTTAAGGAATGAGATAGATTTAAAAATTCACCATTCTCAAAATATAAGAAAAATGTTTTCAAAAGGATAAAAGAAAAATTGAATACATTTATTTATGAAGAATTCAAATATTAATAAAAACACATTTTAGAAAATAAGTAGATGTACTAACAAAATTAACATTCATAGATAATAAAATAATAAATAAGAAAAATATTTTATTATAAATGATTTATGAAAACCTAAGATATCATAAATTAAAATTTACATTATAACTTAGGTTTGACATTAATATTAATGATAACTTAAATTAAGTGTTAATTAAGTTTAACATATGAATTTAAAGTAAAAAATTTAATAAAAAAAGAAAATCATCAATTTTCAATATACTACATAATAAGGTATTATAAACAAAAAATCACAATAGTTTAATATATGGACAAAATTTATTCCTGTAAATAAATAAATTTTTTAAAAAAATTAGACAAATAATAAAACAAAAAAAAAATTAAAAGACTTTGAAATACAAGAAGAATGAAACTTAGATGTTAAAAACCTCTAATATAAAGAAAAAAAGTAACGTGTTAAGAGTGAGTTATCAAATTTTATATTAATAGATCATTGAGAAGAAATCTCTAATAAAAAAAGAGAGATTAAATATCTAAAACAAGAAGTTAAAATAATAAAAACATTAAAACATGTCGTAATATTATATAGAAAATGATACCATTGTTATCTCACTAGTGTTCAAAAATAAACTATAGAATATAGAATTAGAATATTATGGAAGCCTAGTAAGTATATAAAAAGAATCAAATAACAATAATAAAATATTTAATTCTTTTAGCATAAGAAATGAATATATCATAAGAATTAAACATCAAGTCTTTACAATACATAAATAAAACACAAAAGAAACTCATAAATGAAATAATAGAATATAATCATAATAATAAATTATAACAAAACATACATAAAAAATTTACATAATTAAGAAGAAATGTAAATAACAAACTCGTGTACAATGAAATCATAGGTTACAAGTTTAATTCATTTGTATAATTAAAATAAGGAATATATAAGAGATGATATGCATTGATACCTAAGAATAGAAAAGGAAAGAACGATAAAAAATAAACTATGATCTTAATTTAATAAATATATATAAAAGAATTATAAAAAAATTTAAGAACCTTAAGAATAAAAATATAGAAAAATTAGTTAGCTTGTTAACTCTAACAGATGAAGAAGTAAATTATGATTCATTCGTATATAGGCCATAAATGTGTTAAAATAATCATTTTAAAATGAAACTCATATATCATATAAATTAAAAAATATTATACTATTATATATTACTTTAAGTAAAAATACTAACAAAATGTTTATTAAATTTCATCAAAATATATTTATCATATTTATTTATATTGTTTTAATATATTTAATTAATTTATTAAATAAAATTAAATAATTATTATAAATATCATATCAAATTACTCTTGTTTTAATAAGATAATTTATTGTTACACTTATTAAGACGAATATAAATAACTGTAACAAAAATAATGGAACTGCTTAAATAAAGTATTAATTTTGCTAAATCTTTTAATTAATATTTTTTATTGTCCAACACGTCAAACTTCTAATATAAAGGAAACTAAATATGTGCCAACATTGCAGCAATCTAAATTTTTGTTGTCATTTTGTTACTATTATTGTTTTTTATTTGTAAATGTAATTCAACCCTATTAAAAAAATTAGAAATTATTAAGATAAAGTTGGTATTTAACATTTACTAATCATTATAATACTCTCATTTCGGATATAATAAGAAATGTAAAAATAACCAAATAAATTTATATTAATCTCAAAATAATCCACAAATTTAAAATAAATGATAATTATATCACTTATTTATTGTTACTAATAAACTTAATTTTCTTATTTTCTTTCCCATTGATCTTCTTCCTTCCTTAGTAACTAACTTAATGGTCTCTCTTTCAACCCTTTTCAGATATTATTTCTCTTATAATATACATCAATAATTAATTCAAAATATATTTTAAAATTTAATATTAATTAAATAAATTACTTTTTTTAAAAAAGAGGGTTACAAATCTATATTTTCATCGTTATTATGATAAATACTTATTATTTTCTATCAATAAATTTGTTTTAAATTTATTCTATAAGATAATTTATTATTACCGATAAAATATTTTGTTATTAATTAGTAACAATAAATTGTTCAATCAATCACTTTATTTTAAATTATTCATATTTTAATAAGATAATTTATTGTTACGCGTATTAAGACAAAAATAAATTTTAATTATAAAATTACAAGAATATTATATTTACGTTGAATTAATTGTTTTCATATCTCATATCATATATCAAGTAAAATAATCCATTAGTATACATTGTTTTAGAACAAAAAATATACTTATTAAGTTTTAATGTTGTCTAAATCATGCATGTTTATTTTGGACTAACTCATTGAATAATAATAATATAGTAATTAAATAAATTTATATATTGTATTATTATATTTGACTTATTTATTAAATAATATTAAGTAATTTTTTTCAATATCATACTAAATAACACATATTTGTATCATGTTTGGTTATTATATGCATCATTGTAATAAATTATAACACATAATATTCATAAAATTGTTATTATTGTATATTAAATCTTTTTAAAACTAACAAATTAATCAATAGTTTGTTTTTAGAGTATTGCTACTAACCTTCTACAAAAAATTTTGATCAAAGAACCTTATAATAGCGTGAAAGCCAAAAACTAATTATTTTTTCCATGAGTTTAAGAAGATTAATTAGTTTTGATTTAATAATTTTAATTTATTTAGGTTGATATTTTTTACCCTAGATTGTAACATTTGATTTTTAATAAAATTTTATTTTCTATAAAAACCTTATATAAAATTTATACACTATTTTTTTCCAATATTGTTATAATAAATATAACTTAAAAGAAAAATTATATTTAAAAGAATTCATCTTCTTCTTTTAAAATAAATTTATGAAAATTATTACACGGATCAAAAACTAGTATATAAAAAGAGGTAATGTTTAGTTGTTATTCATGTTCTCGTTTTTATTTTATTTTATTTTTTATACTAATAAATATCAAAATATTCTTATAATAATTGTATTAAGACTCAAGCTCTAAATATTTTACATGTTTAATTAAGGTTATATAACATCCAATCACAAGCTCGTTGGTTATAAATATACTTCTCGTGAAAAGTTATTTTAATAGTTTTATTATATATTGACTTTATTTTTAATCTCTTTATAATTTTTTAATCATGTTAAATGTGAAAATTAATATGGTGCATGTGTGTCCATTTAATAAGGGGTTTGATAAATTCATTTATGAGATAATCATATTTTTATTGAATTAATTATTTTTGTATCGATATCATATTATATCTCATATCAATTAAAAAAATAAAACAAAAAAATGGTTTTAAAAATATTTATTAAATGAGATCAGTCGTGACTCATGTATGATTAACTTCTTAGATAATAATAATAAAATATTATTTAAATAAGTTGAATGTATTATTCTATTATATTTTATTTATTTATTAAAATAAGTTACTTAATTTTTATCAATATTATTATTATTATTATTATTATTATTATTATTATTATTTTGGTAAATAAATTAGTGATAGTAATTAGTATGAATGAACATATTGGAGTGGGGCAAAGGGCAGATAGAATGAAAAGGAAAAGTGAGGTGGCTTTACGCATAGTAATATACTCGTGCGCACAATGTCTGGTCATTGTCAATACCCAACATGCTTTGTTCATTTCCATTTTCTAGGGCTTTACGCTTCATTCTTCTAAACTGCACGCTCACCCTCTTTTCCGCTCCTTCAATTCTAATAATTTTCAGGGCAAGTTATGACAAATGAAAAGAAGAAGAAGCAAACTTATGGACTTCTTTAGCGTTTTTAAGAGTTAATGAATTAAATGAGCTCCACCAAAAAAAATTCGTGAAAAATCTTACTAATTTTCAAAAATAAATGAAACCTTAAGTAACTTATTTTGTTAATTTTGAGCCTTTAAATTGTTAATTAACACTTTAAAAATTAAGAACACTATTATATATTAAACTCATATATAACTTAATATTTTTTTTATTAAAAACAGTCATGTAAGTCTGATTATACTTATTTATTTTGAAAAAAAAAATTCATTATAAATCAAAAAGTACAATTTAGATAAAAAAATCATTATTTTAAATATATTAATAATTAAAATTATTAAACCAAAACTAATTTTTTTCCTTAAAAACATAAAGAAAACATTTAGCTTTTATCTTTTGATTTTTGTAGGTTTCTTCAATTTATATATTAATCGTTTTTTTAGATCTTTATAATGTAATATAATCTCTATGATTTTCGATATTACGGATCTAGATAAATATCTAGATCGACAATAAAACACAAATTTTATAAGCATAAATATAACATATATCATCAATTTATTATAGATAAATATATAGATGAAAAAAATTAATTATCTAGATGAAAAAAATTAATTATTTAGATGAACAAACATTACAAATATATGTTTTTATTTGAAATAGAGTAACAAGTAATAAAAAAACAAACATTAAAAGAGAGGTCTTAATATCCTTTTTGAAAAAAAAATAAATTAATTTCTCGAAGGTTTTAAAGAAAAATAATAATAATAAAAATGACAAGATTTTTAAAAATATTTTTTGATAATTTTGGTTTTAAACTTTGTAAATTAAATTCAGATATGATTATATTTACTAATAATAATATTACATATTATTTAAAATTCATCTAAAATTTGATATATATCAATTTTAACGTGTGAATAAAAATATTTAATAACTAGATGTGTACTTGGGGCATTTCATTACGATGTAAAGATATATTTTAGTTTATTTCAATTCCTGTCATCCACTAAATGTAAGTTGGTGAGTGGATATATATTATATATAGTTCATACACACACGATATCACCATAAATAACCTATTACTTAAAATTTCAAATGTATGCGATCTGTAATATTCTTGTATCTGCTATATATAATATGTAAAAGTGGAAAGTGCTTTTTGATTCAAAAGGGAAAGAAAAAAAAAAGTGCTTGTTGATACAAATCAAGCATTGCATTCCCCTTTGCAGATAATTTTATGCTCAGTTTTACAAGCGCATTATCGACAAACTAGGTTCGATGCTTCTATTTTGTACTTATACTAATAAATATAAACCCACTTTTCCATTACATTTCCTTTACAATGTTCATCTAATAGTTTACCATAAGACATACTCTTTTTGGTTTCATTTAAAAAAAAAACAGTTACATTCCTTTTATTAATTGAGAAAACGGTCTATTATTATTATTATTATTTATAGAAAACGAAAAAAATTTAAATATAACAAAACTTTAATTCATAAATATTGTAAGGTGTGATACTTTATCTACAACATAATAATTTTGTTTGACTTATCAATCGACATATTTCTTCATAAACCATCAAATTGTAATATATGCTAAAACTTTCAATAATAATAAAAGTAAAATTTTCTATATTTTATCATTTATTCATATTACATATTATTTATTTAATATGTCCATCTAACATGATACTACTTATTGTAATATTTTTATCACCAATAATATTATCAACATCAATCACATATTTACTATCAAAAAAACCTAGATCTCAACATCATCTATTCATAAATTTCATCTTTATTATTATCTCTATCATCGTAATCATATTCTTTAAAAGCTTCCATTAAACATTCTATTAAAATTGAGTTCAAAGTGAAAAAATAAACTAAAATAATTTTATAAAAATAATAAGAAAAATTACAAACAAAATGTGAGTGATGAATTTGAAAAGGATGTAAGTATTTTGAGAGTAAAATTTTTAAGATCAAATTAGTATAGAACCTTCATGATAATTAAACTAAATGAAAGGAGAGAAAGAAACGTGACAAAGGAATCCATAAAATCATATATATGTGTGCTATAGGGTATTTATAGACTATAGACTTGCTAGCACCATTTACCATGGGATGCAAGTGTGTTTGTTGTGTATAACAACCTTACATATGGTGTAAAAAACTTAAAGAATAACAAACTAATGGCATGCCATGTAAGTATGTATAACAAACTAATCAACACACTTTTAACACTTATAATATCAAGTTCTACACATGACACCAAGATTTGTTTTTAGATCAACAAATCTGCTATTGCAAATGGTCTTGGTAAGAACATTTGCTACTTGCTCTTAGTTGAGTATGTATTAAACAAGTATGTCACTAGCTACAACCTTCTCTCGAACAAAATTGAAGTTTATGTCAACATATTTAGTTCTTGAGTGTAAAATTGGGTGTTTAGCAAGGTGATCTGTGTTTACATCGTCGTAGTAGATTAGAGGTGGTTGTGTGAAAGAAATTTGCAATTCTTTGAACACTTTCAAATCCCCATGATCTATGCAACTATGTGTGTCAATGCACAAAATTCTTTCTTAGTAAAAGAGTGAGAAATCACTTATGTTTCTTGGATGTTTAGGAGATGACAAAAATACTCATGTAAATGCAAAATCCACCAGTGAACCTTCGATCATCTATACATGTTGCTCAATCTGTATTTGTGTAGCCTTTGATGTTAAAGGTTTTGGATTTTTACAATATAAAGCCAAGATATTTTTTCTTCTAAGGCATCTTAACAAACGTTTAGCAGTAAACTAGTGAACATCAATTGGAGCATGCATAAATTAAAACAATTTGTTTATTGTAAAACTGATTTCTGGTTGAGTTAAGGTCAAGTATTGTAGAGCTCCAATGGTAGTTCTAAATTGAGTACCATCAACAAGCTTATAGTCGTCATGCTTAAAGAGTTATTTTCTTGTGATCATAAGAGTGGTGACTTCCTTGGATTCATTTAGTTGAACTCTATCGAACAAATCTACTATGTACTTGGATTAACATATGTGAATGTTTTCACTGGTATGAGTTACCTTAACACCTAAAAAATATTCAATTTGGAGAAAATTTTGAGTTGAGCTTCTAAATAATAAACTGAATTAGTGTAGAATTATGCTTGTGATTAATATGTCATCGGTATAAATAAGAAAGATGACAATATTTTTATTGTTATCGTACAACATGATCGATGCATTTGCATTGAACCCTTGAAAGCCTAATTGTTGCAAGAATCCACTGAGCTTAAGAAGCTAAGCCCAAGGAGCTTACTTAAGCCCATAGATGACCTTTATTAACTTGCACACACGACTAGGGAATTGTTCATTGATAAACTCTTGGGGTTGGATTATGAAAACCTTTGCTTGAATATCTCTATTTAGTAAGGTTGTATTAGCATCTAATTGTTAAACATACCATCCCTTACACAATGCCAAATGCAAGACAATGCGTATGGTAGTTGGTTTTACTACTAGACTAAATGTCTCAATATAATCGATACCAACAGTTTGTTAAAATACTTTGACAACAACTCGTGACTTTTACTTATCTAAAGACTTATTAACCTTGAGTTTTGTTCTGAAAACTGACTTGGTTTCTATAACCTTGCCATAGGTAGGTAGAGCAACAAGTTCTCGTGCATGTACTATGTTTAATTAAGGAGTCATATTTAGGTTGCATAAATGCCTTCCATTCAAGATGCTAAAGCTTGCTTAACAGAAGAAGGCTCGTGTAAAAAAGGTGAAGAAACATGCAATTTAGGCTTGAATATAATCCTTTTTGGAGGTCAATACAAGCACGATCAAAGACACTAAGAGCATGTAATTATGATGATTGAGATAAAGAAGGAGAGGTATTACCTATGGAGTTTGAGTGAGAAGAGGGAAAGGTACAATATGTAGTATTTTGTGAGTCAGAAGATGTAGAAATAAAAGGCAAACACAATAGGATGAGAAGGTGGAAATGAGGGTGAGGATGAAAGTGAAATAGAAGATCGTCTTAGAGGACTACTAACTAGAGCATTCTATTTTAATGAACCAAAATACAAAGGATTAGCAAGTGTGGTTGCTGGGATAGTATGGGGTGAGCTATGAATGATGTTAATAGATGAGACATTGGATGTGTTAGGAACAGACTTGGTGTTATCAATAGCCACTATTATAAAAATAGGCATTAAAGTCGGTTCAACGACTTAAAATGTAAATTCGGTTCACGCGATGAACCGACTTTATCCGTACAATTATGATTTTTTTTATTCTCATTTTTCGTTTTATTTAATATATATATATATATATATATAGCATAAAAAACTAAAATATAAATAATAATACAAATAATTAAAAATTTAAATATATTTAATTACTCGATAATTAAATTTATTACAAAAAAAAATGTATATATATATATATATATAATATATATAGTTAACTTAAATTACAAATAAACTAATGTCGTCAAAGTGTAATTGGATGTGATCGAGTAAGCTTGGTTGGCATAGAATCTTGATTGGCCTTCACAAGCATTATTACAAGAAAACTAGACAAAAAAACAGTTGATCCATATAACAATTCATATTCCCCTACATACATGAGCACATAAAACATCCATCAAACAAGTAAAGATTCCAGATAAATTCATATTTATAAACAAATGATTAATAAAGTGCTAATATGAGTTCGTAAGGAAAGTAGGAAAGAGAGATGAGATGTATTATTATATATAAATTTACTAATTATTAGAATATATATCAAAACATACATAATACAAAACAATTATCATTTTAATCATTTTACAAAACCATTTCTATACAAATTAAAAAATAAGCAACATGTTAGCATGAATATATAAAAACCAATTACTTTGGTTGATTTTAATTTCTAAGCATGTTACTATATCATAATTAAAAAATAATATTAATTATACGTATATAACATTCTATAGAAGTATATATGGACTACTATAGTAACATATATAATATTTTAACACATAAGTAGCATATATAAATAAAAATAATAATACTACTTACTTTTTAGTTATTATTTGATTTTCATTAATATATATATATAATTTCTTACAACATATTATTTTTCCTAGGTTCACTCCTTAATAAAATATAATTATTTATATATAAATAAATTTATCCACGTACAGTAAACCCACAACATTTCAGATATTATTTCCACATAAAATAAGTCAAATATAATAACAAGCAAAATAAAAAACATACATAATTCAAAATTTTTATACAATATATATATATAACAAACTGAATAATAAGCTGTAAAATTCTACTTAATAAAATATAATTATTTATAATATATAAATAAATTTATCCACGCACAGTAAATATATATAATCCATCAAACCCACAACATTTCAGATATTATTTTTACATAAAATAAGTCAAACATAACAAACAAAATAAAAAACATACCTAAATCAAACATTTTTACAGAAAATAGGTATAAAAAATTTTAATATTTCGCTCAAAAAAATAATAGATCTGAAAGATAATGAGAAGAGGAATATAACTTACAAAACGACGTTGCAAATGGTGGTCGGAGGTGGCCGGAAATTTAGAAAGAAGGTGGCACGTGCGAGAGAAAATGGAGGAGAGAGAGGAAGAAAATGATTTTTGCGTAAAAGATGACTCCAATTTAGATATATTAGGTGAATAGCGTGGGTTCTTCACGTGAACTGACGCTACACACACGGATAGCGTCGGTTCTTAACATGAACCGACACTACACACGGATAGCGTTGATTCTTCACGTGGATCGACGCTATTCATCTAATTAAATTTTTTTTTTCAATTATTATTTTATTTAGACTAGCTATATATACATATATAAAAATAGAAAAAATAATTACTTTAGAATAATATTTATTTAAAATATATACACAATTAAATAAAGATATATTGTAGGTACATATATAAATTTAAATATCCAAACAAATAAAAAAAATTATATAATTTTTAAAACTAATTGTCTAATAAAAGGAAAAATGATACTATTTTTATCAAACTTAAATTTTAAAGAGTCAAATAAAATAATAATTAATTTTTTTAATTTAAAAAATAGAATGTAGCGTCGATTGACGCGGCAAACTAACGCTACGTATATGGATAGCGTTGGTTTTACACCAAAAACCGACTTTACAAAACGACTTAAATACTACTTCTTATAGTAGTGAACATCATTTGTATTATTGGATGAAAAAGAAGAATTAGTAGTTAGAGAAGGATTGGGTCCGTTATTATTTGAATTGAGCAATTTAGTCTTGTAATTCTTTTATCATGCACGTTAAGTCCTATAATTTAACAAATTTTGACAATTTAGTCCAAGTTTGTTAAATCTAAGAAAATATCACAGAAAGAAGTACGTGGCTAACTGGTATTTATCGTTCCAGGCGTATACTAATTGTTTAATTGATTCCCGCGTTTCTTTATTTTCCTTCATTATTTTTGGCACCATTTTCAGCCCATTTTTAGTCTTTATAAAGCTTGAAAATAGGAAAAATTGATGAAGATTAGCACAACTCAATCTCTAAACTTCATCTCCATTGCATATATAGTATTTTCCTTCTCTGTTCTTGTTCAACAGGACACATATATAATAAATTATGGATTCTCAAAATACATCTAACTGTTTTTGTGGAAGACAGTCCATTCAAAAAATCTCATGGACACACAGGAATCTTGGAAGACATTGGTACATTTGTGAGGAGGTAAATGTTTGTGTTTTGCTCGAATTTTCAATACCACAAACAATTATAAAGATAGGGTTGGGTGTGTTTTTTTTTTTTTGTTTGGCTTGACCCACCAACTACTCTAAGAAGTGATGGTATTCTTTGATGAAAGAAAATTGTAAATTGGAAAATAGAAATTCCCAACTGAAAATGAGGTTGAAGATGATTATTTTAGCCCTAATTTGAACCCAATTTTATGTTATTTTTTTTAATGTGTGATTGGTGTTCTTATGTTTTACAGTCCTGTGGTATGTTTTGGGTTGTTTGGGTAGTCCTTTTGTAAATTGCATTTTGGGTTGTTGGGGTAGTATTTGCACTAATTTCAGCTAGAATGGATCTCTTGTCGTATACTCTTCGGATTAACTAGATGTATTAATTATGTTGTATATTTATCTATCTATTGTCATAGTTAGTGATAATGTTAATATTTTTTTTAGATGGAACTCTGATATTTATCTATAATTATCCGATATTTATCTAAATGCCCATGTTGATTAATAATTATTAAAGGCCTTTAAAAGGCTTTCTAAGCTTTAAAAGGTAAGTTCAATCATTTCAAATACAAACCCAAGAGGGCACAACTCTGCTCAATTAAACAAGAAAGGTTACAAAATATAATCAATGCATATGCTATGAGAAGTACTCAACCCTCTGCATTATTACCCACTTTTAGAATATAATTATTACCCAACATTACAAAAAGTTGGATTTCATTCAACACTTCAATGGACATTTTGTTTTTGTGTATGTCTTAGAATTACATAAAAACCATCACAACCTAAACACATAACTTGACCTGTGCATTTTGTTTATCGTTAGCAGTCTTCATGTCCAAAATCTACTCAAAATTGCATATTTTATTGACAAAAACAAACTATATCCATATAAAAATATCCAGTTTGTCTTGATGTTTCCCCTCTTGAATTTTAGGCAATATTTTGAATTCTTTGTTGGACTTGTAACTATTTTTATGTTGTGAGTGTTGAAAAAACAAGAAATAACTCTACACAAAAGAGCTCTTATTATTCTCTTCATGTTTTCATTACAATTGTATAGCTATTTATAAGGAAATTTTACTTCTTCAATTACTCTTTGAATTAAGCATCCCTTGATTTACTCCTTGAATTAAGGATTCCTTGTTTTACTCATTGAATTAAGCTCATTATTTTGCTCCTTGAATTAAGGTCCTTGTTTTATTCATTGAATTAAGAGCTAATATCCAATACTCCCCCTCAAGCTGGATCCAAAAGGTTTATGGATCCAAGCTTGGACAAAAGTCGTTGAAACTGATGAGAAGCCAAGGGCTTGGTGAAGATGTCAGCCAGTTGGTCGAAGCTTCTTGTATAATGTGTCTGAATCACTTGTGATTGAACTTGTTCACGAATGTAATGATAATCAACTTCAATGTGTTTCGTCCTCTCGTGAAACACTGGGTTTGATGCTATATGCATGGCTGCCTGATTGTCACAAAATAAGGACATAGGAAGAGTTGTAGGAACACCTAAATCACATAGAAGACCTTTAAGCCATATCAAATCACACACAGTTGAAGCCATTGCACGATACTCAGCTTCGGCACTTGATCTAGCGATGTCAGTTTGCTTCTTACTCTTCCATGTGACCAAGTTTCCACCGACAAATGTACAGTAGCCAGTGGTGGACTTGCGATCGATTGCATTCCCTGCCCAATCAACATCACAATACCCTATGATTTGTGTGTTGTCATTCTTCTTCATGATGATACCACGACCCACTGATCCTTTTAAATAGCGTAAGATCCTTTTAACAAGGGTCAAATGCTCAAGTGTTGGGAGTGCATGAATTGGCTCACAATACTTACAGAATATGTGATGTCAGGTCTGGTGATTGTTAGGTAGATCAACTTACCAACCAGTCGCTGGTAATAACTTATATCCGTGAGTGGCGTGCCCTTCAAGCTAGGTTTGAGCTTGCTGTCAAGAGGGGTAATGGCTGGTTTAGCATCGCTCATGTTAGCTTCCTTGAGCAAATCTAGGACATATTTCCTTTGGTTAAGAAAGAGTTCCTTGTGCGAGGTTGTCATTTCTATACCAAGAAAGTACTTCAATATCCCAAGGTCTTTAATTGCAAACCTTTGTCTGAGGGACTGTTTGGGGTTAAAAATCTCATCAGCATTATCACCTGTAATTATTAGATCATCTACATAAATCAGCACAACCAATTTTCCCATAGTTCCTATGCGAACAAATAGTGAAGAATCAGCATTGCTGCTTTTGAAACCAACACTAGTGAGAACTGAGCTTAGCTTGGCATACCAAGCTCGTGGGGACTGTTTCAAACCATAAATGGATTTGTGCAATTTGCACACTAAATCCAGTTCATTGCTTTGAGGATGCCCAGGTGGCAATTTCATATAGACTTCTTCTTTGAGATCACCATGCAAGAATGCATTCTTCACATCCATTTGGTACATGGACCACCCCTTGTTTACAGCCACAGACAGTAGCACTCTTACTGTGTTCATTTTTGCAACAGGTGCAAATGTTTCTTTGTAATCCACCTCGAATGTTTGAGTGAATCCCCGAGCCACCAATCTTGCTTTATACCTCTCAATTGATCCATCTGACTTGAATTTTAGCTTATAAATCCATTTGCAACCCACGACTTTCTTGCCTTTTGGAAGTTTGGTGATGCTCCATGTGTTGTGTTGATCTAGGGCTTTAAGTTCTTCTTGCATGGCTTCCTTCCACACCTCTTGGCTATTGGCCTCATGAAAGTTTTGAGGCTCACTGTAACTCGATATAGTGCTGAGGAATGCGGCATGGGTTGGTGTCACTCTCTTATATGACACATAATTTGAGATGGGATGTGTGGGTTTGTAGGTGACAAAGTCTTGAAGTCTTGTGGGAGGTTGCCTAACACGTATTGGATTACGTCGTGGAGCAGGAGGAGTTATCTCACACTCGTTCACATCTAGTACCATATTGTGAGGATCATCTTGATTATCACCATCTTCATGCAGTGTACCATTAAGAAGAGACCCTTCATTGTTACTTTCAGTCAGAGATGTATCAATGTTAACATGGCTGGGATCTTGTTGTTGTAGAGCCTCAAGTTCGATTCTTGGTAATGGAAACACATCCAAGATGTCATCCCTTTGACTTGTGATTTCATGTGACTTGCTAAAAAAAGGGTTAGTTTCATAAAATCGAACATCTTTAGACACAATTAATCTCCTAAGTTGGGGATCATAACACTTATATCCCTTTTGTGTAGATGAATAACCAAGAAAAATACATTTAATGTACTCTAGGATCCAGTTTAGCTCGATGGTGAGATTGAATGTGTACAAAGCAGATACAGACAAAGACTCTAAGGTGTGAGAGATTAATTTTCCTTCCTTTCATGACCTTTAGGGGAGACTTGAAAACCAAGACTCGGCTGGGTAATCTATTGATGATGTAAGCAGCTGTCATAACCCCTTGGGACCAGAATCTCTTTGGTACATTCATTTGTAGCATTAATGCTCTAGTTTTTTCAAGTAAGTCCCGGTTTTGCATTCACCACACCATTTTGTTGAGGTGTGCCAACACAACTTGTTTGATGCATAATGCCATGAATGCTCAAATATTGTTTCATGATATGGGACATGTATTCGGTGCCATTGTCAGACTTTAAGGTTTGAATTTTAGAGGAGAAATGATTTTTAACAAGGTTATGAAAGTCCTTAAATACTTCCATAACTTCATTATTAGACTTTAAAAGATATAACCATGTGACTCGAGAAAAATCATCAACAAAAATCACAAAATACTTATAACCATCAAAAGATTCATTAGTTGGTCCCCATACATCTGAATGAACTAGTTCAAAACATTTACTAGCCCTAGACAAGGAAGAATTAAAAGGCAATCTAGTGGCTTTAGACAAGTGGCAAGTTTCACATGAAATTGCATCATTTCCTAAGTTTGGAAATAAAGTTGACAAAATTGGTGGAGAAGGGTGAGCTAAACGTTGATTCCACAATTGATTATCTTGGATAGGGTTAAACCTGGCTTGAAACCCTCTGGGATTGCTCTTGGATATGTAATAGAAACAATCTAAGTAAAACCCTTCACCAATCGTCTTTTTGGTGGCACAATCCTGAAAAATGACATTGTGAGGAGAAAAAATGGCTAAGCAATTCAAGGTATTTGTGATTTTTCTTACAGACAGAAGTTGGAAGGAAAAGGAAGGTACATATAAAACCGCCGACTCGATTTCATCTGACATTAATTTTATTTTTTTCTTTCCTAAAACCTTTACATTCTCACCATTTGCAATTGAAACTTGAGAAGGATTTGCTAATTTTTCAAACTTATGAGACTTTGACACATGGTTTGTCATATGATCTGTGGCACCTAAATCTACAACCCAAAAATCATGCAACATATTTATTTTAAGAGCAGTTTTAAAGGCTTTTATGATACCTTGCATGTCCTCTTGTGGTATGATTTTTGTATCTTCCAAGAAACCTGCAAACTTTCCTACCAATGCTGTCGAGTTTCCTTCTTCTATGCTATCCATACAGTCAATTCTAGCTCCTCCTGTCTTGCTTTGAAGATACAACATAAACTCATTCATAAGTTCAGCTGGATTCGTTGTGAAGTTTTTGAATGGATCAGACCCATTAGAGGTAGAGGTAGAAGCATGATTTGCACGGTGTGCAGTACGATTCACTTTCTGTAAACCCTTATCCTTTATAAAATCAGGTTTTAATTCTGGATGTAGAATCCAACATGTGTCCTTAATATGGCCCGTATAGTTGCAGTGTTGACACTTCAAGTTTGGATGCTTCCCTTTGTACTTTCTCTCGTTGGTTAGATAGGCTCTTACCTCAGGTGTACTAGCCATTGTATCATTGTTCATAACTTTCCTCCTTACTTCTTCACGTTGAATTGTCGCACATACATTGGTGAAGGAAGGAAGTTCAGTATTCATGAGTATGTGGCATTGTATATCTTCATATGTTGAATCGAGACTCGACAGAAGTTGAAATATCTTATCTTCTTCTGCTCTTTTTCGTAGCAGAGCTATATCGGTTGTATAAGGACGATATATTTCTAACTCATTCCACATGCTTTTCATGCTTCCTAAGAGTTGTACAAAAGGCTTACCATCTTGTTGCAGATTTGAGATGTCCTTCTTTAATTGAAAAACTCGTGCAGCATTGTTTTGACTGCCATACATTTCCTTGACCGTCTCCCATAGTTGGTATGCAAATTCAAAGTAACTGAATATTTCAGCTAATTTACGTTCCATGAAATTTAGGAGCCATGACATAACCAGCTGATCCTTACTAAGCCAAGATTCATAGGTTGGTGAGGAAACATCAGGTACTTCGATGCTTCCATTTATGAACCCCAACTTGGACCTTCCACCTAGAGCCAGAGACACTGCTCTTGACCAAGGCAAGTAATTAAACTCATTCAACAAGACTGAGCTTAATCTTTGATTTGGGTTGACATCCACCTCATGTATATTCATGAAGGAAAGCACCGATGAACTTTCAGCTTCTGATCCTAGTGGCTTGTCTTCCGTCATTTCAAAGATTGAAGATGCTAAGATAATAATAAAGCAGAAGCAAGTTAATTTTCCTACTTTGATACCATGTTGAAAAAACAAGAAATAACTCTACACAAAAGAGCTCTTATTATTTTCTTCATGTTTTCATTACAATTGTATAGCTATTTATAAGGAAATTTTACTTCTTCAATTACTCTTTGAATTAAGCATCCCTTGATTTACTCCTTGAATTAAGGATTCCTTGTTTTACTCCTTGAATTAAGGATTCCTTGTTTTACTCCTTGAATTAAGGATTCCTTGTTTTACTCATTGAATTAAACTCCTTATTTTGCTTCTTGAATTAAGGTCATTGTTTTATTCCTTGAATTAAAAGCTAATATCCAATAGTGAGGAACTTGCTTTGCACATGTCTTTGTACGCTTTACTCCTCTTGTGCCATCAACGTCCAAGTTACTTCCTGCATATAATTATCTAAAAAATTGTGTTAAAAGCATATACAAAATGATTTGGGTTCAAGTTACAAAAAATTGTCTATGTTACACATAATCTGTTATTGTTGTGTTCTATATCCCACACTATGTTTAGTATCCATTTGATACTCATGTTAATTATTATTTTTGTATGATTTTATCATATTTTATATAATTTTTCTTTTCGAAATCACGAGTATTTTTATTATTTTTAAAATATTTTCGTTCAAAAATAATTTAAAAACTCGAAAAAAATTACAAAAGACAATACATCACAAATACGTTCAAATTGTTCTTGACAAATGAGTTAGTGAGTTTCATCAATTTCATAGCAAAGCTTGGATTGATAGGGAGCACTTCAATTTTTTAGAAAGGATCTAGAAGAATCTGGAAAGGATGACGATGGAAGTGTTGTAATAATGAAAGAACTTGAAGTTGGAAAATGCATAGCATCTTTAGCAAGCGATGGTTACACAGTGGAATTAGGATGCAAATCCATTGACATAGATTAGCTCTTATACAATGATAAATGGACTTAATGAAATGAGAGAAAGAGAGGAAGAAACGTGATAAAGGAATCCATAAAATCATAAATTGATGTATGTGTTCTATAGGATATTTATAGATTTTCTAACACCACGCTACAAGTGTATTGATTATATATATATATAAGAACATTATACATGGTGTAGCAAATTCAAAAATTAACAAACTAACGACATCCCAGGTAAGCATGCACGACAAAATAAATTTAATCAAAATGAATCATTGTAAGCATCCACGTACATGAGTTGGATTCCATATTTTATTATTTAACTATAATTTAATCAAAATAAATTATTGTTATATTTTATTAAAAGATAATTATGGAAAGAAACCTTTAAACATATAACTTGTAATAATTTGATAGATAAATATATTTTTTTAAATTATTATATTATTTACACGTTAATAATTAAATTTAAATTTTAGATATTTTACCTATCTTAATAAGCTAAATATCATTGATCCATAAGAGTTGGGAAGATGATGAGGATCAATAAAATAAATATTTTTTTAGCTCGATCGTTCCCTAGTTGTTTTTATTTTATATGTTAAAATTTAAAATTTTTAGTAATTAATTTTGTTTTCATAATTGAGATTTTGTAATCAAGGTGACTTAAAAACATATATTAATAAGGAAAATTTTAATATTCAAATTTTACGATTTTTATGACAAACTAATGTAGTTAACTAGTCATAAATTATAGAATATGTGAAACTATTGTAAATTTGTAATTTGTGACATCTACAATGATTTTTATGAAAATAAAAAGGAATATATCTTTTTTTATTTTTTGTCATTTTTAATACAACCGACCTAATCCCCTTAAACAAGGTGGGTCTCTATCTTTCTTTTGAAATTTCAGCCAAAACTTTAATAATACTTTGCTTTTTTTTCTTTCTTTATGACTAATTAAGAACCTTTGGCATGCACATCTTTGTATGATGTCTTCTCTTCATAAAAAAAAAATGAATTTCGAGATTGAATTATTTGATACAACTTTCGAGGATCAAAAGGTCCACATAAAATGGTGCTTACATATCTAGTAGGCCTAGAGCTGGTCATTTTAGTTTTTGGATCAAAAATATAGAATATGAGATATTAATTGTCATTTTCCCTCACATGGGTCATTGGCCCATTGCTTTGCCATTAATTGTTTAATTTAATTAATTCTCATAAAAAGAGTGGAATTAACCATTTAAACCTCATATATATATATATATAGTTCTCAAGTCTATCGTTTGAATTTTTTTAATACTTATCACGTAATTAGTTCATGTAATATGTGGGTTGCATTTTTGCTTTTTTTTTGTTGAGTTTATGTATGGCTACGTCAAGCCAGAAGATGTAGCAAAGGTGTAGAAAAAAGGCTTGATGAGTTAAGGTTGAAAGACTATCTATTTCATATAATTGATCGAACCATCTTGGAAATCATTCTTAAGAAGAACACATCAAAGCAAATATTAGATTCCATGTAGAGAAAGTATGATGTCAACATAAGTAAAAATATATATATATATATATATATTTCAGTACTAAAATATTTTCCATCGACTACACTTACGTTAGTGGGTGAGAGTAAATTTGTTCCTCTAACTGCCCGTTTCATCAAAGTGCATAATTTATTTATTTTTTTAATAATTATATTAATTAACATTATCCATAAAAATATATAGTAATCATTTATACAAAACAATGAATAATAAATAGTGTGTCAGTCACAATCTTACTTTCTCTTGCTTAACTCATGTAGTACTTATGTTTTGATAAATAAGATAAACATAATCTACACAACTTAATATATTTTGTTCATATTATTTAAGTCATTATATCATTATTAATACAAGTATCATTATATTTCTATTTAATGTTACCTAAAATTAGAAAAGCTTAATAGTGATACACGATAATGTATAATCACATCTTATCACTTCATAAAACGTCATGTATATACCAAAATAAAATAAGATGTCCTTAAATATCAAAAATAAAATATACATGAGCTCTAAGTGTCAATTATATAACATCAAAATATATAAAGGTATAAAAATTTCTCAATAATACACATCCTCTCGATGTATTAATTAAATGTCTTTGAACGCAATCATTTAATCAATGGATTAACAATCATGAGAGCGGTGGTAATATTCTCTATTAACACATTTTGTTTATAAACTTCTTCTTTAACATTAAGATGTTTTAATTATATGTTTAGCACATTTATAATATGTATTCTTCTTAGAGAATAATACTATTACAAAATTATCATAATAAGTTTTCAACAACTTAACAATACTATAGACAATTCAAAATCTTGATATAAAATTTCATAATAGATTTCCTTGTATTGTGGCCTCAAATCAAGCCAAAAACTCAGCCTCCATAGTGGAAGCAACAATGATAGACTGCTTTGTACTTTTCCATGATATTGCTCCTCTAGTTAAAAGAAACAAATAATCAAATATGGATTTTCTCGTGTCTGTACATCCATCAAATTTTGAATAAGAATATCCAATCAACTCAAGATGGTTAGATCTCTAATAAGTAAGCACATGATATTTAATTTGTTACAAATATCTCAAAACTTTCTTTGTAGCTTTCCAATGATCCATTCTTGTATTACTTTGATATCAACTAAACATTTCAATAAGAAATTCTTTATATTTACTTGCTTTTCAAATCATTCTTTGGGCATTGCATCAGACTGAACTTATTTCCTTTTGAATTGTAATGACATTTTATGATAACTTTTCCATTCTAAACCTCTCTAAAACGTTATTAATATATGTTTTCTATAACAATCCTAAAAATCCTTGTGATCTATTTCAAAAACTTTCTATTCCAATCACATAAGTTGTCACACCAATATCCTTCATTTCAAAGTTCTTTGAAAGGAATTTCTTGACCTTATGCAACGATTCCAAATCACTAGCAGCCAGTAAGATACCATCAACATACAAAACTAAAATTATAAGCTTACTTCCATTAATCTTGGTATATATACACCAATCGAAGGTGGTCTCCTTAAATCTAAAAGAGGTAATGATATCATTGAACTTAAGATACCATTGGCTAGAAGCTTATTTAAGTTCATATATTGACTTTTTAAGTTTACATACCATATGTTCCTTTCATTTAATAGAAAAACCATTAGGTTGATTTATATACACCTTTTCTTTCAAATTCTCATTCTAAAAGGTAGTTTCCACGTCTATTTGATATAACTTTATATCATAATGAGCTATTAAAGCCATGATATTTCTAAAAGAATATTTCTTGAAAATGGGTGAAAAAGTTTCCTTATAATCAACACCAACCTTTTGATCTTAAAGACCCATTTACTCCTAACTCTTTTAAAACCTTTAGGCAATTCAACAAAGTCTTAAACCTCATTAGGTTCAATTGATTTCAACTAAACTCTCATGGCATTAATCCATTTAAAAGAATTAACACTCTCAATGGCATGTGAAAATGAGATTAAGTCTATATCAATTTCAAACTCAAATTCTAGCTCTTGTAAATATAACACGTAATCATTAGAAATATCATTTTTTTTTCTCTTTAAGACCTCTTTAATGCTATTTATTGTGGTTCATCTACTATAGGTTCATTAATATTATCTTTAATGGGGATTTCTTGATCATTCATTTGTTGTTCTTGTCTATTGTTTAACTATTTAATAATATGATTAACAACTTTAAAAGAAGATAATGGCAAAATACATTCTACCTTAGTTTCTTTAATTTCCACATTTTGTGGTTCTTGACTCCCACTGACTTCTTCATTTTCAGTGAACCTAGCATCTCTAGATTCCACGATTCTCATACTATGCCTAGGACAACAAAATATTATCCTTTAAATTTTCCTAGATAACCAATGAAGAAGTCATTGGATGTTCTTGAATCCTACTTCCTTTCATGTGCATTATAAATCCTTACTTTTGTCAAGCAAGCCCAAACATGTAAGTACCTTAAAATGGGTTCAAGTCTACATTTCAAAAAAAATCTTTGAAATTTCCTTACTAAGAACTCTATTTAGCAAATACATTGCATTTTTAATGCATGCATCCACAATGTGATATATGTAAAGATGATTACTTAACATACTCATAACTATATCAAATAAAGTATCATTATGCCTTTCTACTACACCATTTTGTTGTAGTGTACTTGGTATAGTGTATTGAGCACATATGCCACATTTTTCTAGGAATTTAACAAATAGGCCTAAACATTGCCTAATTTTATCTTATTTTCTATAATATTCACCACCTCTATCAAACCTAACAACTTTAACTTTTATGTCTAAATTCTCTCAACCTCATTAATAAACACCTCTATGACATCATAGAGATATTTCATGCAACAAATAGACATAACTATAATATGAAAAATCATTAATAAAAGTGATAAAATATTTTTCTCTATTAAAAGATGAAACATGAGAAGGCCTACATATATACGTGTGTGTATTATTTCAAGAAGTTGTGTGCTTTTTGTGGCTTCTTTCTTTGTGGGTTTTGTTTGTTTTCTTTAAATACAATCGGTAAAATCTAACTCTACGAAGATTTCAATCCTTACCAATCTTTTCAATCTTTCGTTGGAAATGTGACACAAATGTTTATGCCATAAGTAAACAAAATGTTCATTGACTAAACTACGTTTATTTACAACCTTATTGTGTAAGGTTAAAATGATTTCTATAAAGATATTATCAAATTTAAACTTGTATAAACCATCACAAATGATGCTTGAGCTAATGAAGTTGTTTTATTTAAATAAACTAAAATATTTATTTGTAAATTTGAAAGAGTATCCGGTTGAATCAAGTTTGGACAAAGAAACTAAATTACGGGAAATAAAAGGTATATAAATAGTTTAAAAAAAATCTAAATGGTACGTGTGTTTAAAACTAAACAATAAATTCTAATAGCTTCAACTGAAGCTTTGACTCAATTTTCCATGAAGATAAACTTTTCTTTTAGATTAGTGGTTTGGGTTGTAAGGAATCTTTGCATTATATTCGAAACATGGGAACTTCAGTTAAATTTGATTCGAAAAATATGAAAGCATTAGACTTACCTTTCTTTTCAAACAATGCCTTACGCTTTAGCAATCTTTTTGAAAATGTTTAGGTTGTCCACAAAAATAACACTTATCATCCATGTGTTCCTTATTATGGATTTGAGTAATGACTCATTCACCTTAATTGATCCATGCTTTTCCTTTCCTTGCTTGCTTGCTTTCTAGTTGTTTGATTACTTACAAGATGAATGAAATGAGTTTCTTGATTCATAAGCCCCATTTCCTTCTAAACTAACATACTATGAAGTTCATTCACATTCCATTTATCCTTCATGGTGTTATAGTTCATTTGGAATAAGGCATTGTCATAAGATGAGTTTATAAAAAGAAATCCTCATCTATGTTCATCCCCAAGGTCTTAAGTCTTGGTTTTATATTTGTCATTTCAATGATGTGCTCATGTATGCTACGAGAACCATCAAATTTAATGATGCTTAAAGTGTCCATTAATGTCCCAGTAAAAGATTTATCAATAGTTTGGGACGTTCTTCCTTATATTTCAAAAATTCCTTAGCATTTTTAGTTTTAAGAAGTGTGAAATTAATGTTATTTGATATATTCATCGTATGAACATTAGGCTAAGTTTGTTAGACCTTTCCCAAACATTGTGATAAGTATTTTCGTTCTTATTACTAATAGTATTAATAACAATATGTTTCTTTGATTGAAGTAACAAATCAAGATCTAAGACACCAAGGTGAAATCGGATTTTTTTGTACTAATAAAAGAAATTAAGTCCATTAAACATTGGAACAAACGTAGCTTACGAATGATAGGAAACAGGGACACGTAATGCAAGGATAATATTATGCTCATACATTAATGTTTTAAGTTATAAACCTAAAGACTTAATAAAGATTCAAATTATTAACAATAAATGTGTATTAATGCTCTCCTTTGGATGATGCAATGACACATACAAAATAAAAAATATTTCATGAACTATATAGAATTATTTACTTTCCTTGGATATTAAAATACAATTAACAGAGTAAATTAATTTCCATAGCAACGTTCATTAATTATAAAAACAACTAATAGAACTTTATGAAATTTTTAAATGTCTTATAATAACAATAAACTTCAATTTACCCATAAATAATATTTCTTATATGTATTTAAGTACTTTATTTAAACTATTTTTAAGTTTGACACCTATAGTTCAATTTTAATACTTTTGATGGATTAAATTTTTTTAAATTAATAATTATAAGATTATAAGTGATTATTTTTCATAATAACCTGATAAATTATAACTAATTTATAAATTATAGTATTAAAATATTTATTTTAAAAAATTGTGAAATTTAATGTGCGTAACACAATATTTTAAGACTTATGTACTTGTTTGGTAAAATTAGATCGATGATTAATTACGTTACATATATTATTTGTGCCAAAATATACTCAATGTTGGTTTCTATTTATAAATATTATTATGTTAATAGTATAATATTATTAAGTGTATTCACATCTTTTAAAGGTTAAAATCTCTACAAATTTTGTAATTCTTCGATTGGTACATTTTTATGTATCTTTTAAAGTATACACTTAAAATCTTTTAATTTTTTTTAAAATATATTCTAATTCTCTATCTTTTAAGGTATATAGATGGGGTTATCTATTTTTTTTTAAAATTTTGATCTATTCTAAATAATTTTCTTTTCAAAAGATAAATTCAAAATTCAAAAAATAAAATACAATTAGAAAAAAATTCAAAATTAATAAAAAAATAATTAATTTTTGAAAAAGACTAAAAAAAACATTCAAATTATATTTAGAAGGAAAAACTTAAATTTTGTGTTTTTTATGTTTTTTATAATTTTAAAATTTTTAAGCTCCTGCATTTAAGAAAAAATTGGTAATTATAATTTATTTTTTTTACATTTTGTATTTTATTTTTTCAAAACTATAAATTTATCTTTAAAAAAAATATTTAGAATAGATTGAAACTTTTAAAAAATAAAAAATAAAAACTAGTTATATACCTTAAAAAAATGAAAGACTAAAATATCTTTTGATGAATTATAAGACTTCTATATACATTAAAAGTTGGATCAAAATATATCTTTCTAAGAATTAAACTTGTAAAAACTTCGAGGCATCTTTTAAATACCCAATTTTCACTTTGATAATTTCATGTGTATTTTTTGTAATTTGTATATAATATTCTTTGGGCCGTAAAGTGTTGGAAGTATATTACAAGTATCTTCATCGTAAATAAAACATATGTAGAGTTTGTACATACTGTAATATAGGTCATAGCATTAGATTAATCTTTTTGAGATTTAACAGATACTCTACAGAATAAAACTAATTTATCACAATCACGCAACTCAAAATTTTACAAACCTACATTAAAATCATTCAACTTCACTCCAAATTATTCGTAGTTAACTTACTACTACTGCATCCTCCATTCTACTAGCCATGCGTTCTAACCCGGTCTCATATTTCTTCACCAAATCATCAAACGCCAACCCATCAACAGGATCAACGGCAAAGCACCACTGAATCACACAACCCCGTTGACCATCATGACCTCTACAGATCTCGATCGTTGATACATATGACTTGAATCCGATGTTACACTCAACTATTTCATAGCTTAAGCTGCGATCAGCATCATCAACAGCTATGAGTCTTTCCTTAGACCAGCTAAAGGGTTTGTCACTGTTATCAGAAGCTTTGTGAGTGTGATTACGGCCATTAGATTGGATGGAGAAGCCGGCACAGAATCTGATGCAGCCTGGCTCACCGTTGGTACCGTGGATACCATAGCAAGTGGATAAGGTTGGAAACCACTTGTGAAGGTTGAAGAAGTCCTTGAATAAAGGCCATATTTGGTCTGGAGTTGCTCGTTCTAGACTTGCAGAGACTTTTGCCTTCCACCTCGTACCAAGTGGCTTTTGCTCCATTATTGATTAGAGAGAGAAATAGTGAGACTACTCAAAAGAGATTACTCCAATTGAGGATAATAATGGGACTCGAAATGGATATAGAAACAGGTCTTGGTCAATTTCTACGATCAAATAAGTGCCAACTTTCTTTTGATGGAATTCAATCGACTTAATTAATTAGGGTTGGTTGGATTCCTTTAAGAGTTATGCTATCTAACACGGGTTTAAAAGGTTCACCTAACAGACGGCTAGTGTATTATTCTACTAATAAGTTTTCAACTTTTTAGAAATACTAAAAAATGATGATCGGAGCCCAACAAACATACCAAACAGTTTTGATTGGTAAGATGTGAGAAATTATTCAATATTCCCCAAGTATTACTACTGTGGTACTTTAGTCCAACAAAATTTAAGTTGAGTGTCAAAAATTTCTTAAAATGTGCGGGTATTTTTTATGGGAAGCAAATCTCCCTAGGGTAATGACCATGACTGGCTGAGTATTCATGTCCCTAGAGCAGAGGATAATTCATATGTAAGATGTTTGGGTGTTTCATGAGTATCGAGATTCAAGATTTCGCATATAAAGCAAGAAATTTCTTAGTATCATAATTGGAGTATTGCAATGAAAAATCATTCAAGGTCAACCATGAAACAAATAATAATAATATTGGGGAACAAAACATGACAATCTTTAACGACACATTTGTATGTTTGTTTCAAGAGGTAAAGCCAAGATAAATTTTTCACGGAGCCAAATTGGTCTAGAACTAGAATTTACTTTATACAAGGACCAATCAAACTGTGTTATAAACTATTTAGTGGTAAATAAAGTTATATTTTATATGATAGATAAATTTAAGATTTTGTTAAAATACAAAAGATTATATTAGTTGTTTTATTTTTATATACTTTCATATAATAATAATAATAATTTTACTGCAATAAGTGAGGCCAAATGTCTTATTTATCTTCAAAAATGGTAAAAATTATATACTATTGGAAAAAATTTATCGAGCTAGGAGGTGCAGTAGCTCACCCCAGTACCCCCTAGTTCCGTCCCCATTTGTTTCACTTGCCTGATCTGAACCTTGTATTCAACATGTGAAATAATGCAAATATTAGGAAAACATTCCCCAAAAAAGTTCATTAGTCATGCATAAATCACTACAAGTATTGAGTTGGAAAATACGCGGTAGAGACTTCAGATTAAATAAATTAAAAAAGCAATAACAAGTAGCTGAAAAACCAAGCAAAGCACCCTGGTCCTAGGCATGAACAATTGCATATTTATGATTTTACTTTCTTATACAACGATGGCTCTTAGCTGGTTTCTTCGATGACTTTTCAATCCAAGACAAAACGGGACCAGAAAAAAATAAACATATAGACAAATTTCTCAGGGTTTAATTATCATTCCTCTATGTTATAAGTTGATGCTATGAGCCCTTAGATACCAATAGCGTTATACGTGCTCCACTTACCAGACAAAATGCACCACTTACCAGACAAAATGCACGTAGCGAAACTAATACAGGTCCCATCCAACTCTGAATCAGAAAAAATAATGTGAACTGGTAATGGCTGAAGTATATTTATTTACTAGCATTTGCCCTGCAACATAATCTTCTCAAACGAACTCTTTCCTGGAAAAAAGAAAAATATGGATTCCACATGAAGAACTTAATGTCATTTACATCCCACTAACTTCTATTTAAAAATAAGAAAGAGATGTAAGATGACTTTATTGAAGAAAAAGTTTACTTGCCTCACTGTTGTCATGATCATACCGAATTAAGAAAATACACCTGCAGCCCCTTATGTCGTGTATCTTCCTTTGAATTTCTAAAACATGAGCATCGTAGTAGATTGCTTGATCCCGCCTCTCCTAAAAACAGCCAAACATCCACATATAAGATGCCATTCTAGAAATCTCGAAAATTCTCTAGTTCATTTCAAAACAGATAATCTCTACAAACCTGAAAACAGAGGACAAGATCTCCAACCTTGACCTTGTAACATTCAGAATGTTCAAAAGGAATGGAGCGTTCTCGTACAGCTTCTTTTATATTCACCCACTCATCCTCTTCAGCACCAAAGCCAACAAATCTAACACGAACTTCCTTTAAGAGTTTGGGAGATTTGTCAAATGAACTTTCTAATGATACTTTTCAAATTAAGCTTTAACAAATCAGTGTATCAACTCAAAGTAATTGGGCTTCTATTAGTTTTCTAGTTGTTACATATGACCAAGTCTCTTATTTTTCACCTTTCAAGTTCTCTGTCTCTGTCTCTCTATCTCTCTGAACATTCCCTCCAATAACATTTTGATTATGTCATCAAATTCCTCAGAAGTCAACTAGAACACAGCAATATTTTATTCCAAGGAGTAATTTAATTACACCAAATACTTACAGCTTCGCCAGTATGGAGAAACCTGTGTGCAACAAACTTATCAACGTCATACCTGCAAAGCCAGTAAAACTTTGTAAAGTCACCAATAAATTTTTGGGGATAGACCAATCCACTTTCCACAGAACCAAAGATCTTAAAATTGTATCAAAGAAAATATAAGATGCAGAATTTGGCCACAAGCACATAATGCTAGAGACATTTATAACTTCATATATATTTAGCCCTCTACAGACTACAAAGAATAATTACTCAATCCATCAGCAGAAGACAAAGAACACATCACCACATTGGCAAGAAAACATAGGATACGTAATTTTACCATGCTCCATCTTTTGATGATTTGGCCTCAAATTCCAAGTCTGACAAGTCAGGAATTTTGTGGTCTGTATCAATTATCAATAAAGATCGGAATTAGTGAAATCCTCACTATATTAAACAGTTATTAGTATAACAAAAACCCAGAAACATATAATACAGGAAGTTAATGCACATTAGTGTGAATTAAAGTCAGAATAGTTTTATTGTCAGCATAACTGATGGATAAAAAGTTCTTCAAATGGTAAACAAGAAGCCATTAAGTATGTATCAAATGCTACTAAGCAACATTAACTTGGATGTCATCCTTCCGTTTGTTTTTTTCATTTTCTTCACATGTCCAAATGCTCAAATTTTGTTCAAAACATGGTATATTCTGATAGACATTTTTAGAAATTAATTAACTATTATCATCACAGCACTATTAGCTATAAAGCACACAAAAACTAAAACTATAAACACAAATACTTGATCCACTGACATCTCTACATGCATACAACAGGATATAAGAATGATAAGAAAGTTGTGACATTTGCAAACGAGATTGCTTAGGATAGAAAACTATATCATAATTCACTCATAGTGCAAAGCAATACATATTTGTAAACTGAACCTTTAGGAACTTTGGAACTCTCAAGTGCCT
Organism: Hippophae rhamnoides; assembly: GCA_033030585.1. Taxonomy (NCBI): domain Eukaryota; kingdom Viridiplantae; phylum Streptophyta; class Magnoliopsida; order Rosales; family Elaeagnaceae; genus Hippophae; species Hippophae rhamnoides. Next base: position 74,746,603 of record CM065429.1, read on the forward strand.
TATTTTGCCCAGTCATGCTTTTAGACGCTTTCAAATCTTCAAGTCTTGTTTGGAACCAACTGTGAACCTAGTTCATCCATGTCAAAAGAAAAGCCATGAACAACTAATAAGCATAAGATATGGATACTAGATGAAAAGTAAAGTAAATAGGACGGTAACAATAAAAAGTGCAACCACCTCATTCCATTTTACAACAGGCTTCCCTGCGCGACCAGCAGACCGACTCCAGAGAGACGGCATGTCAAACCAGAAATCAGTGTCAATAGCAACATTATTTTAATAAATAGCATGTCAGCATAGTTGTATCGAATCCAAATGTCACTTGCTATATGCATAAAAAAGCATACTACTTACCTAAAACACCTTGCAATGTGTTGGCAAAGTTCTTGGTTCATAACTTGTTCTCTTGATTCATTTATTAATTTCTCCATTTTATCAATCTTTTGGAAACATAAAGAGACAAGAGAATATCAAATATTAGAATGAAATTAGCATAAGATACTAATCAACAAGCAAGGCTGTCAAAGAATATAAGATTTCACGGAAGGAAAATTGAAAAGCAGAAATTCCCAGGATAAAAGTACATTACGAAAAGAATAAGAGATAACAATAAAATAAATAGAAGCAAAACAAAGCTATAAAAAAAATGATAGTTCTGATCAATATATGATTCATTTCCATGCCTACGCTTGTGGGACTAATAGAGAATCCATAAACAAAGGGAACAACTCCATGTCTCTAACCACATTGATAGACAGCCCGATGATGTTTTCAATTCAAAAATTAACTTGAACAAATAAAAAAGAAACAAATTCCAGATCAAATGAAATAATGCAGCCAAGTAGACCATTATTGAATTACCTCCGCCTTTGTAAATCCAGTGAATGCCTCTCTCTTTCTTGGACGAAGCCGGTCCATCAACACTAACTCTCGCCCTCTCCGCAATTGAATTTAAACTACCTCTAAGGCTCTATCAAACTTTCTTTCTCCACTAATCTATTAGCCAAACCCTAGAGCTTTGCGTAAGCTCCTGATTTTGGGCCTTTAGGCGCCTTTCTTTATTTTGTTCAGGAAGGCGATTTTCTCTCTCTCTCTTAACGCCCATTGAGCATCTTACGCGGTTAAATTTTAGGGTGATAATTTGTAGCATCATCTTTATTGTTTAAATTAAATACCAATTAAAGATATATTCTGATTTGGACCAATTTTAAGAACACAACACAAATTAACCCCGGTTAGAATTGAGTTACTATTTTTTTTTCTCTTTATTTATAAAAAGTGTTTTTAAATTATTTTGTTTGTATAAAAAGTATCATTGAATTCTTTTTTTTTTTAAAAATATGTTAGATAAATATAATGAAATAACATATTTGTTATATGTATGTTTATATTTTTCGATAGTTATATATGTAAAAAATAATTTAATTTAAAAAAATTTCTTTTAAAATTAAACAAAATTTTCATTATCTAATATCCAAAGTCACACGTTACATAATAAAAATTTAATTTTAAGTTTAATAAAAAAATTTGTTAAAAATTATTCATTAGATATATGATTATCGAAAAATAGAAATATGTATGTGTAACGTATGTTATTTCATTATATTTAACAAAATATTAGATGAAAAGTTAATTTTGTTACTATATATTACCATTTTCACAAATAAATAGACTTAAATTATATTTTCTAAACAAATGAACTAAATAAATTGTAAGACTTAAATAAAAGGATCTCTATGATAATTTTTTTTATAATTATTGTTATATATTATTATAATTATTTTTTATATATAATGTTTGTTAGTTCACGTCATGAAAAATTTGATGCATTCTTTTTACTATTTGTATTTTAATTTTTTTTCATCTTTATATATTGATAATTTTCTTATTAACAATAATTATACAAGATCTTATTAACTATTAATGTGTTTAATTATATGAATATTTTTGAATTTCATTCGAAAATAAGATATGTCATAATTTGTTTTAAATTTATAAATTATTTCATATAAATAATTATGATGAGTTTATTGATTTGTTCATGTACCAGTTAAAATAGTTTATAATTTTATTATTCTTAGTTATTTTTGAAAATATATTATATTATCACTGATTATAATTACATTAAATTTAAAGCTAAAATATTTATTTACTTTAATTTTAAATAGTGAAAATTGTTTTGTAGTATACTAACATTTTTGAAACTTTTTTACTTTCCTAAAAAATTATAATAAAATTTTTATTTGTATGATTAACATTGTTAGAATGTATTAAATTTGATTCAAAAATTTTATTATTTTAATTAAATTAAAAATTATAAAAAAAAATTACAATATTTTAAAATCTACACACAGATTAAATAAGTAAAAGATCAATCGATATATAAATAAATTTTTTTGTCAATTCATATTAGTTTTGGTGGATTCAAATTTCTTTAGTTTGGATTAAAATTGAGAATGCATGACATGAGTTGAACTCGATTTAGATCACACTTTGACCAATTTGAGTTGAGCTAATATATCTGCATGAACTAACCCAATAGGCTTGACACCCCTCTTTAAAAGTAGATGGATAAAATTGGAGGAATTTTTTTAATTTTAAGATCCTAATTATTATAAAATAGGTGTTTTATTATTATAATAATTGAGTTAGATTAATTATATTTAAATAATTAAATTATATTAATTAATTTAATATTTTCGAAAATTTAAGTAATTTATAATAAAATATATATATGTTAAATAGATACTTAGTTAACAAATACTAAATTAATTTCAAGTTAGATTAAATAAAAAAAATTAGAAAAAAAATCATATATAATAAAAAAATATGAATCTTTTTTCTCCCGTTATAAAGATTAGATACAAGAATGATAGGATTTTAAAATATTATAATTTTATTTTATGTAAAATAGTTAAAATTAAATATCCAATATTTATATATAAAAAAGATCACGTGTATTTATTATGTTTATTTAAATAAAAAATTATAATTTAAATTTATTTAATTTTTTTTATAAAATTTGTAATTCTCAACCCAAAAATAATAAAATTAAATTACTTAATTTAAAAAAATAATAGAATTAATTCGCGAATTACACTATAAAATTGTACATGCGTTATCTATATGTTAAATTTTTCAATAAATTAAAAGGTTATTATTCAATTAAATTTAAATAGCTAATGTGATAATTATAATATAGATTAATTTGAGACATCAAAAATTGCGGTAAAATTACAAAAGAGAGATGATTCACTCAATATCACCTGACCTACTCGAACAAAATGGCCTGAGCTAAAGGTATGTTCGTTTTCAGTCTTATTTTTTATTCGTTAAAAATGTTACATAATTTCTCTAAATTAAATTATAAATTATAATATTTGATTTCATTTATATAAGAATTTTTCAATTAAAAAAATATTATTTGTAATGAATCAATTAAACGTCATTAAAATATGATTTTTAATAATAATTTAATTTTTTGTAAAATATTCTATCGTCATTTTATTTTAAATTTTTATTAAAAATTAAAATATATATTTAAATATTATTATTGAATTTTTTTTAAATAATTTCATGTTAATTTTACTTTTATCATTATTAAAATTTTTATTTTAATAAGATAATAAAAATAATATAATTTATTATTAATTAATATTTTTATCATAATTAAAAAATTAAATAAAATTATTTATAATCTAAAAGATTAAAATAATTAAATAACTTAAATTTTAGAAATTTATAACGAATCTGACCCTAAAATATAATGCATATAAATTATAATGGCTATATTATTGGCCGCTTTTTCCTTTTTTTGTATTCTTATCACATTTCGCCCCTTATTTGTGGAAATTTAGACGTTTTTTTCTGCTGTAATATCGTTTTCGGTCTATTAACAACATATATGATTCTTTTTGTATTAATGATTTTTTTTGGCAAGCTTTTGTTTTTCTTCACAGTTTTTATTTATATATATTATTTTACTCATTAAAATTAATGATATATCCGAAACCAAGTAAATTTGTGGATTATTGAAATCAATTACATAAGTTGAAGACATTAATATTTTTTTTGCAGTAATACAACAAAAAAAACTATTAAATGATGTAAATATTATCAATATTAATATAATGATTTAAAAGTACTCACATGTTATAATATAAACATCAATTATAATTGGTTATTTAATTGAATTTTATTTACATCTCTAATTTTAATGAATAAAGTTTTTATTTTGATGTAAATTAAATTAACTTTAAATGAGTAAATATTAATTAATGGATTAAGGGTAATCATCCTTTTTTATTATTAAAGTGTATAAAAATTTATTAATTTTTTTTAAAAAATATTATAAATTTATTAATTATTGAAAAATGTATCAAAAATTTAAATATTTAAAAAAAATCAAAAATGAAACACATGGATATAAAATACAATTACTATATATTCTTAAATTATATTTTATGTGTTTAAATTTATCTAAATTCATATTTTTTAATTCATAAATATTGAATACGCATTTTATTTCTAATATTTTTTAAAATTTAAAATTTTGATATATTTTTTAATAATTAATATACTTACGTTAGTTATAATATTTTTATTCAAATTTATCATAATTATTATTACCCAATTTAAGCTAGCTAAACGGATTATGGCTGCAAGCAAAAATACTCTCACAAAATAAAAACAATTTCAAGTAGGGTACAAACTTTTTATTCAATTTAAATACATGTATCATTGATGGACGAAAATCTTCTTCTTTAAGTTTTCTTTCCTATTCTCTGTCTAATGAATAGAAGTCCGATACATTAATTTACACATAATGGGTAGTCACAGTCGGCAGGTGGGTAGATGTGGAAGTGCATTGGACTTTATCTTAGATTAAATTTTCTTGTTAGGTATTGTTTGATGGCACTTCAATTCTGCATTCACGGGCATAAGTGATGTTTTCACATAAATAAAGTTATATTACAATACTAATAATCAAGAATAGTTGGAAAATTACTTATAAACATTACGTGTTTAAGTGTTAAATTTGGGCCTAACTCCATCTCAAAACTCAGGTTATAAGATGAAGGATTGCCCTTATTTATATGCGTAGTGTGTGCGCGATCTTTAGTCGATGTGAGACTTTAACACTCCCCTCACATCGGCAATGGTCTGTCCCCTTGAGACCGACGGGGATGTTGAGCATTAACCTGCCATGAACGTATCACTCACCAGCCATAAACAATCAGATCGACGACGTAACTGCTTCCGATACCACGTTAATTCGTTTAACTCCACCAAAACCTGTTATGAAATGGAGGACTACCTTGTTTATACGCGTTAACGCGCGCGATCCCTACGACGCGACTTTAACACTCCCACTCACATCGGCAGCGTCATGTCCCTCGAGACCGACGATGATGTTGGAAGCGAGTTTCGGCTGAACGCATCACTCACCAGCTAAACAATCAGACCGACGTAATCCGCTTCTGATACCATGTTAAATTTGGGCTAACTCCATCTCAAAACCCAGGTTATAAGATGGAGTATTGCACTTGTTTATATGCGTAGCGTGATCGCGATCTCTAGTCGATGTGGGACTTTAACATTAACGATCGGTTCTTTAAATTCAAAGTTGAAAAAAAAAGAGAAAATAATGTTACTTTCAATCATGAAAAAGATTATAATAACTAAAAACATGTATGAAAAAGATTATAATAACTAAAAACATGTATGAAAAAGATTATAATAACTAAAAACATGCGAGTTAAAATGATCGAATGATATATATATGATAAATTTTAATTTAATATATTTGTAATCATAATTTTAAATTAATTAATAATTTTAAAAATTTTAAAAAAATTGATATATATTCAGTATTATGCAAAAATAATTAAATATATTTATAGGTTATAATTATTTATCTACTACTAATAAGCCCATATATATATATATATATAAAGTATGAAAAAAAGAAAGTAGATGCTTTAAAAGTCAGAACGACTAGGTCCACGTCAACATTTTGGTTCTAATTCATTTTCAAACAGATATACCTTACCCGATAATGAGTCTCCACAGACCCAATTCACATTTGTAAAAAAAAAAAAAAAAAATCTCGTAATCTAGATGAATTCAAAGTTTATATGTTCATTGATACGTGTGATATATCTACACAGCAATGTTTTTTTTTTATCTAAAGAAAGAAAAGAAATGTATTTTCTTCCATAAGAAAAACCATTATGATAAAGGGAAAAACCATTTAAGATGAAATAAAATAAAATAAATTTATATTTTTAATAAATAAATTAGATAATAAATATTTATTTTTAAATAAATAACAAGAATATTTTAGTATAAATTATAGTTGATAAATTATTAATTAAAAAATAAAATTTAATATTTTTTTAACTATAATTAATTGTGATATGAGTTATGATAAATAGAATTTTTTAAACGACGTGCGATGTATTTTACTTTCTCATTCGAGTAGTCCAGAAAGAAAGTTCCATTTCTTCTCTGTCCTTCTTTTTCCTTCCTTGTTTTCTCTCACTGAAAACGCGGAGAATATAAAATGCGAGCCGCCTATAAACGATCTTTCAATCCGATGTTGCTCAAGACACAAAAATTATTGGTACGTATGCAATTACAACATATTTAATTTAAAGCAGAAAAATAAAATAAAAAATAACACACCAAAAAGAATTCAAAGATCGCTTTTTGATTCGTTGAGTGAGATTGTACACGTGGCAGAACATGTTCTTCGTCTTCTAAATTGGCACCTACCTCATTTTTCAGCTCTCTATAATAATAAGGCGCCATGAAACTCACTTCCCATTAGCCTATAGAAATATCGGCTTCGCATTTGGTTTCCCAATATTTGTTCTTTCTCGATCCTTTTGAGGTTTTTTCATTTTCTGGGTTTTATTCTACTCCTGGGTTATTGTTCCTAGAGCTTGTGTTCTTTGCAGAAGAGATCGGTTTTGGGTGGAACAGAGAGGAAGGTTTGTACATTGATGGAGAGTACATTGAAAAAGATGACAATAAACGGCTCTGATCCAGTGGTTGAAATGAACGATAAGCCTGCCTTGGGTGGAGGTGTTGAGGACGTGTATGGTGAGGATAGAGCCACCGAAGATCAACTTGTTACCCCTTGGACTGTCTCTGTTGCAAGGTGAGAGGCAATTAAAATTTTGGCTGATTTTTTTTTCTTTTTATTGCTTTCACGTAATTTTAGTGGAAGTTGTTTATTCTATAGATCGGCTTTTTTGTTACTTCATGTTTTTGTCTTTATTTACAAAACTTTACTTGGATTTTAGAAATAAATAGGTTTATAATTTTTCCCTAATAAAAAATAAAAATGATAAGATAAAAATTTCACTTCTTTAAGATCTATAAGAATCATTAACTGTAATTTTAACTACAAGATAACTGCTTAGAAACGTATAGGGGCAAAACTTTGTGACATGTTTTACTGGAGTTGAAGAATGTTTCACTTGATCTAGTTAATTGTGAAGAGGTGGAGGCTGAAAGCTGTTCTGATGCTATGTAATTAAGAGCATATCTGTACAGGAAAATTGATCTTGTCATAGTGATAGATGACTTGTAGAGGACGGATTTTCTTGTCTTTGGTGAAAACCGATTGCCTCAAACTTCAATATATGTGGGAAGATATTAGAATTTCAAAGTATTAATGGCCTGACTGAAGTGAATATGTGTTGCAGTGGCTACACTTTGTTGCGTGATCCACGCCACAACAAAGGCCTTGCCTTTACTGAGAAGGAGAGAGATGCCCATTACTTGCGTGGCATGTTGCCTCCAGCGGTTCTGACTCAGGATCTTCAGGTTAAAAGAATTATGGCTTCTTAGAATGAGATGCATCTTTTTGTTTGTTTAAACTAGATTGAGTAGTTTTCTTTTTCTGATGACTGTTATGCTTACTTGGTGATATTAGGAAAAGAAGTTGATGCACAATCTTCGACAGTATGAAGTTCCATTGCATAAATACATGGCCATGATGGATCTTCAGGTATGTTTGTTCTGATTTTATAGTAGTTTTGTGTATGAAATAAATTGAGGCTATAAAAGAGATGATTTAGAAATCCAAACACTTAACCTATGCAGGTGGTTATTGTCATTAGTTGTAGATGCATATTCATCTGTTAGCTTGTTTAAACAATTTTGTTAAATGTTAAGGGTAGTTTCACTGCATGCTATGAAGTTGTACATATACTGGTGTTAAGGATGAGGCAGTTTGCTTTGCACTTGATACTTTGCTTTATCATTGAATTGACGCATTATTGAAGAAAGTCTACTCTGCAAAAGTTTTTCAAATTTGGTTAGCTTGTAATAGCCATTTAGGCATATTTTTGTTCTTTAATGAAACTCAAGTGATTGAGAAACAATGATACTAACTCATTTATGTTGTTTGGAGTTTACAAACGCTGATAGCTCTTGGATCTATTTGCAGAAAATGTACCCTTAGTACTTGAATATTTCCTCCTTTTACACTGTCCACTTTGTTGCAATTTGCAGGAGAGGAATGAGAGGCTATTTTACAAACTTCTAATTGATAATGTTGAGGAGTTGCTTCCCATTGTTTATACACCGACTGTTGGTGAGGCTTGCCAGAAATATGGAAGCATTTTCAGGCGCCCTCAGGGCCTATATATTAGTTTGAAAGAGAAGTATGAAATATTGTTTCATTCTGTTTTTAATATTTATGAATTAGTTGCACAGTTGGAGCAGATAATCAGCTGTTTTGTTTGAACTTATTAGGGGAAAGATCCTTGAAGTACTAAAAAACTGGCCAGAGAGAAGCATTCAAGTTATTGTTGTGACTGATGGGGAGCGCATTTTGGGGCTTGGGGACCTGGGATGCCAGGTAATAATGCCTTGCTCATTCAAGTTTCAAATCCAATAGTTATCTAAAGAATCCAATCTTAATTGTTATTTATCTGTACTAGGCAAGTTCATATCAAGAGAATATATGTTGCCTCTCTTTTTTATCATTATTCAGCACCCAACTGTTTTTGTTTACCTGGCTGTTTTAATCATTTTAGGGCATGGGCATACCTGTAGGAAAGCTTTCTTTGTATACAGCATTGGGAGGAGTTCGTCCTTCAGCAGTATGTTTTGCCACAACTATTTCTATTTATGTTTATATATTCTCTTGTTCTTTCTTTATAGATAGTAAGTAAGAAAATTTGATGAATCTCACTCTAATTCATTCCACATGTATTGTTATCATGTTGACATGAAGACTTCATGCCAAATTTCTGCCTCCTGTTAAATGCAAATTGATGAGTTCTTTATGCAGATAACTTAATATTTTATTCAGCAATAAATAAATAACTTACTAGTACAATATTTACATTGTATGCAGTGCTTGCCTGTGACCATTGATGTTGGCACAAACAATGAGCAGTTGTTGAATGATGAATTTTACATCGGGCTTAAGCAAAGAAGGGCAACTGGGCAGGTTTATTGCATTTTCTCCAAAAACTGACTTAATCTGATTGTAGATTTGAAATATTTAATCAAGAAAATTAATTTTGTAAATTATGTGATTTAGGAATACGCAGAGCTTTTAGATGAATTTATGACAGCAGTTAAGCAGAACTATGGTGAGAAAGTCTTGGTTCAGGTATTTAGTGGTTTTAATGTGTTAATTCTTTGAATTCTAGCTAGAATCTGCTAGTTCATTACATATGGTTTCTATTTTTTCTAATTTTATCAATTTCTTATTTCAGTTTGAAGATTTTGCTAACCACAACGCTTTTGAGCTGCTGTCAAGATACAGCTCAACTCACCTCGTCTTTAATGATGATATTCAGGTAAACATTTTTTTTTTGGGACCGTTATAAATCTGCCTCCATTTTAAGAAACATTTTTAAGCAGTTTCCTTCAATTTGGTTCAGGGTACAGCATCTGTCGTTTTAGCAGGACTTATTGCAGGCTTGAAATTAGTTGGGGGTGCATTATCTGACCATACATTCTTATTCTTGGGTGCTGGAGAGGTGAGATTGATTCACTTTGACACGATGATACGTTAACCTAATTATTCTCAAACCGTTCATCAGAATCAGATTGACAGCTGACTTCATGTGCATAATGCTATTGCTTCTTGGTTTTCCATTTTAACTTTTCTCATTAAAAAACAAATGCATTTATATATGGATGGATTACATGGTACCCTTGTTTCTCATTTTTGTCTTTTGATTACTAAAGGCTGGAACTGGTATAGCAGAGCTTATAGCACTTGAGATATCAAAGCAGGTATTCACTCTCTTTCTAGTTTATTCCATGTTTGCCTTAGCAAAGCACCTACTGGTTTGATTAATAATATATATCTTAACAGACCAAAGCTCCTCTGGAACAAACTCGCAAGAAAATTTGGCTCGTTGACTCAAAGGTAGTATTCACATCAGATATGAACTCCCTGCATGGAAAAGACAAATTTATCTGATTATGGTATTTTTATTTTTCTTTCTTTTTCTGGTATCACATGGTTATTATTTGATGCAGGGATTGATTATTAGCTCTCGTGTTGGGTCACTTCAACATTTCAAGAAACCTTGGGCTCATGAACATGAACCTGTTAAGGAACTTGTGGACGCTGTTAAGGTATGATACTAATTTCAGATTTTTCTTTGATGGGATGTCACAGCATCTTAAGCTCTCAATTTTTTCTCTGCCATCTCATATTATGCTTCCATTCTATCAGGCTGTCAAGCCTACGGTGTTGATTGGAACCTCCGGAGTTGGAAAGACATTTACTAAGGAAGTAGTTGAAGCCATGTCAACACTAAATGAGGTGATCTTTTGCTCTCTATGTATTTATCTCCTCATCCTTTACTTCCCTCCTGTTTATCAAGAAGAGTACATCTGATGTGGTTATTGGCATGCAGAAACCTCTTATATTTTCTCTTTCCAACCCTACATCACAATCTGAGTGTACAGCTGAAGAAGCCTATACGTGGAGCAAGGTAATAAAATTACATGGCTTAACACCTCTTTGGCATTTTCTGCGCTCATTTTGGAAGCATGTCAAGGCATCAATTAGTAGAACCCTATCTAATCATCAAATTTTCTTTCTAAACGCAGGGTCGAGCAATTTTTGCTAGTGGAAGTCCATTTGACCCTGTGAAATATGGAGATGAACTTTTTGTCCCTGGCCAGGTTTGTAACTAGCTTCTATTTTGAAGAGTGAAGTGTCAAAATAATCCAATAGCTTTGGAAAAATGTGTCGTTTAATCCACTAGTTTTACATAGGTGTCTTTAGTCCTTTAAGATTGAAAAAGGCGTCTTTTAGTCCAAAAAATGGTTGTTTCGTCCACTAGGAGTCTAAGATTAAGGTCTCAAATACTCTTTTCCAATTCTAAAAGGATTAAATAACACATTTTTCAATTTTAAGAGAATCAAAAGATGCATTTTTCAATTCTAAAAGGATAAAATGACACATGTCCAAAGTAAAAATACTAATTGGACACTTTTCTTATACAAGAGGACTCTACGACATTTTACCCTTTTAAAGAAGTCTTATTTTCAAATGACTCTTCATCTTAAAATTGCGGAGGTTTTCATGAAGGCTGACCTTTTTCCTTCTCATCTTGGTCAGGCCAACAATGCTTACATATTTCCTGGTTTTGGTCTTGGTTTGATCATCTCTGGTGCTATACGTGTACATGATGATATGCTTTTGGCAGCCTGTAAGTACATAAATGACATGTTATAAAAAGATAAGTTCATCGTTTAACTAATTCTACTCTTTACATTCTTGCAACAGCTGAGGCTTTGGCTGCTGAGGTAGCACAAGAGAACTTCAATAAAGGATTAATCTACCCACCATTTTCCAATATCAGAAAGATATCAGCCCATATTGCTGCTAAGGTCGCTGCTAAGGTGTATGACCTTGGTGAGTTTCTTCTTCATATCTTCATAGTAATCAGTTGACATGATCAAACATTTATTGATTTTTGCATTGTTTTTGTTGTTTACAGGTTTGGCTTCTCATCTCCCTCGACCTAAAGATCTTGTCAAGTATGCAGAGAGTTGCATGTACAGTCCTGTTTACAGAGGCTATCGTTGAAATTTCCATTTTTTTATTTTTTCTACTTATTTAACTTCTTGCTGTATGTTAACTAAGTGCTATGTACTTTTTCTTTAGTCCCAGCTAGGACTTTTAAATTCTTCTTCTTTTGGCTTCTTGTCTTTATAAATTCATGATTAATAATGTTTCATTTTTTAAGGAAAAACTTGTTACGAAATGAAATTTAATAACGAGAGTTGGAATATACAAGTGATATAATCAGGCGTTTGATGCTTACTCAATGTTAATGAGGCATGTCCGAAGAAGAGAGGATTAAAACCAAAGAATAATTTGTGTACCATTGTAGTATGTATTATCATAGGCACTTCTTTATATAATAAGTTAAGGTATAATTATAATTGATTTTGAAATAATACAATCTATTTCTTTAAGCATATAATTAATTGTTACATTAAGGGGCACAAAAGCCATGCACGTGCACCTATGTGAAACAAAGATCATCTTCATATTAAGGTTGTATTAATAATTATTTTAATTTTTAATTCTTTAGCTTTAGAATTAAATTTTTGATTTTAAATTTTTTAGCTTTAGAATTAAATTTTTGATTTTAAATTTTTTTTTAAAAAAAAAGTTGTTTGATTATCAATTTTTACTTTCAATTTTAAAAAGTAGAAATTGAAAATTAGATATCATAATTTTTAATTTTTTAAGCTTTAAAATTCAATTTTAAATTGTATCATGAAAATATTGAAAAACGAACATGTTTGTTAAAAAATAAAATAATTGAGAACCCTAAAAAGAGCAACATGAACGTTTATTTACTATAATAGGTCAAAAGGCATTGCCTTTCACATTATAAAAATAATAATCTAAAACTATCTACAAATCAAGAATGATTTACTTAATTATATGATTATAAAATTTAACTAAATGTCATATCTAAATCATATTAATTATGATTTGATTAAAAAAATACCTACAAATGAGCGTGTTTATATGCAAAGTATCCACAGGTTTGTATTTATAAAAAATGCATTGTTCAGTTTATAAAATAAATGACAATCTAAAACCATCTACAAAAGAACAAGAAAAGATCTATGGTCGAAAAAGTATACTAAGATCATGATCCTTAGCACAAATAAGGAAGTGGATATTTTCTTCGGGTGTTATCTTAAACATTTTTAGTAATTACTATTAATTAAACATGTAATAAATGGTATATTTTCTTAGGTAGAAATACTAAATGAGTAAAATATAACTCAAAATCTTTTATAAAATTTTGGTATTTTCCTAAAGAAAATGTTTAATCTATTAACCATTAAATTTGAAATTTGAGATAATGAATTACTTATTAGCATTGTTGTCTATTACATTTTTGTAATACTTTACATCTATATATATTTGTGTGTTATTTAGTTATACTTTTTCTAAAAAAATATTGAGTTCCTAAGAATTGTTTTATTCAGAGTTAAGTGTTAAAATAAAATAAATTTGGGTGAAAATCATCACATAAAAATAATTTAAGAATATTCATATTGCATCACAAAAAATTAAAAATAAAATATACATAATCGTACCTGATTTCATAAACATTAATTAATTTTACAATTCAATGACTTATCTTTCAGATCTACACGTTTTCTTTAGAGAATCATTTAGTTTTCTCCTTATTTTTTCTAACGATGAGACATCAGACAAGAAGAATAATTAGTTAAATATACTGAAAATATGTTTATTAATCTTAATACAAGTATAAATACAGGAAGATAGGAATCTACTTTTTAGGAAAAGTGCTTATATTAGTTGTAATTAGTTAAATATACTGAAAACATGTTTATTAATCTTAATACAAGTATAAATACAGGAAGATAGGAATCTACTTTTTAGGAAAAGTGCTTATATTAGTTGTATACAACTAATATACCACTAATAATAATTTATTAACACTCCCACTCAAGTTGGCGCATAGATATCGATAATGCCTAATTTGCTTAATGAACCATATAATGCTAGAAACTCCTTTGGTAAGCATATCTTCAAGTTGCTCTTCAGTGGGAACAAAAGAAAAACTAATTAGTTTGGCATCTAGCTTTTCTTTTATAAAGTGACGATCAACCTCTACATGCTTAGTGCGATCATGTTGTACTGGATTTTGTGATATATCAATGGTTGCCCGATTGTCGCAATACAATTGCATAGTATTTTTGAGTTCGAAACCCAAATCAGATAACAAAGTTCTTATCCATAGTAATTCACAAACCCCATGAGCCATACCTCTATACTCGGCCTCAGCACTAGATCGCGCCACTACTTTCTGTTTCTTACTTTTCCATGTAACTAAATTTCCACCCACAAAGGTGAAATAGCCCGATGTTGACTTTCTATCTGTAATACTTCCTGCCCAATCTGCATCTGTGAAGCCACAAACTTCAAGATGATTGTTGTGTTTAGAGAACATTACTCCCCTTCCTGGAGCCGATTTTCAATACCTTAAAATTCTCAAAACAGCATTCATGTGGTTCTCACTTGGGTTATGCATGAACTGACTCACCACACTTACTGCATATGCAACATCTGGTCTAGTATGAGCCAAGTAAATCAAACGCCCAACCAATCTCTGATAGCGAGCTCGATCAGTTGGTATCTGATCTGGATACTCTGCTAAACAATGGTTTTGCTCAATAGGAGTGTCAATAGGTTTGCAATCCAACATACCTGTCTCTGTTAGCAGATCAATAATGTACTTCCTTTGACACAAATATATTCCTTCTCTTCCCCTAGCTACCTCAATTCCTAAGAAGTACTTTAGTTCACCTAAGTCCTTCATCTCGAATTCAGAGGCTAGCTGTTTTTGTAATTTATCCATCTCAACAGTATCATCACCAATGATTACCATATCATCAACATAAATTATTAAGGCTATTACCTTCCCTCATTGATGTTTGAGAAATAGAGTGTGGTCTGAATTACTCTGTCTATAACCAACCTTTTGCATGAACTGTGAGAATCTTCTAAACCAGGCTCGGGGGGATTGCTTGAGACCATACAAAGACTTCCTCAGTTTGCATACAAAATTACCAGGAGAATCAACTACATACCCAGGTGAAAGACTCATGTATACTTCCTCGGCTAATTCTCCATGAAGAAACACATTCTTGACATCAAACTGCCGTAGTGGCCAGTTTAGATTAGCGGCAAGTGAGAGCAAAACCCGAATGGTGTTCATTTTGGAAACAGGAGCAAAGGTCTCATCGTAGTCTACACCATTCGTTTGAGTAAACCCTTTTGCTACAAGACGAGCTTTATACCGATTTACAGATCCATCACCATTATGTTTTACAGTAAACACCCATCGACAACCAACTGCCTTTTTCCCTTGTGGTGGTGGCACCAGTTGCCAAGTATAATTCTTCTGTAACACCTCCATCTCTTCAGCCATTGTCTTTCTCCATATTGGATCTCCCAATGCATCCTACACTTTGTTAGGTACTGATACACCAGATATTTGATTCACAAATGATTCATATGACTTAGATAATCTTTTAGTGGACATGTAATTGGCTAATGGGTATTTTGATTTTGCATGAATATTTGGTTCATACCTTTTGGCTGGTTGACCTCGAGTAGACCTGTTGGGTAACACATATTGTCCAACATTAGACTCAATATTATTAGTATCAGTGGGTATACATACCTCAGATGAGTGACCTTCAGTACCAGGGAGTTGTTTATCATGGGTAGGAGTAATGCGTGAGGGAACAGTTGTGTCTTCCACTTCATTTGCTGTAAGCGAATTTGGTGCTTGACTACTTGGAGTATCTACTTATGCAATGATTGGTGATTCTTCTAATGCATCCCCATCACCATGATACAGTTCTTCAAAATATGTATTCTCCTCCTGATGAGCAATATCAGGTGAGGAAAAATAACTCGTGTCCTCAAAGAAGGTAACATCCATAGTGACATAGTACTTTCTGTTTGGTGGATGGAAACACTTGTACCCTTTTTGATAACTTCCATAACCAACAAATACACATTTAATTGCCCTAGCATCTAATTTAGACCTTTGATTTTTAGGAACATGCACAAAAACAACACAACCAAATACACGGGTAGGAAGATTATGGAAGGATGATAAGGAGACGTAAGATGCAAGAATTTGGAATGGGATTTTTCCGTTAAGGACACTAGACGGGAGACGATTGATGAGATGGGCGGAAGCTTGTACAGCATCACCCCAAAGGTTTTTTGGCATATAAGCACTAAATAAGAGTGCACGAGCCATATCAAGTAAATGATGATTTTTTCTTTCAGACACTCCATTTTGTTCCGGTGTTTGCGGACAAGTAGTTTGGTGAATAATCCCATGTGTTTTGAAAAAATCTTGAAAAACATGATTAACATATTCTCCTCCATTGTCAGAACGGAGGATCCGAATGATGCCATTGTATTGTGTTTGAATGAGGCCATGAAAATTTTGAAAAACTGAAAAAACTTCATCTTTTTTTCTAAGAAGAGAGATCCACGATAACCTTGTACAATCATCGATAAACAAAACAAAATATCTCATACCCGATATAGTGGGCTCTTTAGATGGTCCCCAAACATCATAATGAATTAATTCAAAAAGAATAGTACTTTTATTAGAAATACTAGGAGAATAAGTAATACGATGGCTCTTGGCCAAAACACAAGTCTCACAATGTAAAACAGTCTCACTAACACAAATAAATAAAGTAGGCATGCTTTTTTTCATAAGACTAAAATTTCACTTAGCTTATCGGAACTATAATTCAATGCAGTGCGTGCTCGTGCTCCTGGTTTCTCCCCTCCGTAGTTCTGATCTAAACGGAACAACCTGCCCCTCAGATACCCTCGACCAATTATTTCCCTGGTAAGAAGGTCATGAAAAATCACATACATAGGATAAAAGGTTACAGAACATTTAGACTCAATATTTAATTGTGGGACAGATATTAAGTGATGAGATAAGTCAAGTACATATAAAACATTATGGAGCTGTAAAGATGGAGTGATATGAACTGACCCCTTTCCTAAGACAGGAAAGGCCTCACCATTAGCATTTGTAACATAAGACACTGGTGGGGGAGATAACTCATTAAAATAAGATTTAGCATAGGTCATATTATCATATGCACCAGAATCAATAATCCAAGTATTAGACCCAACAGAGTGAGACACATTTAAGGTCATACCAATCTTACCATGACCAGCTACCGAAGCTGTAGGGATACCTCCACATTCCATAGGATGATTCTATCCATAATAGTCTGGTTCTTGGACAATTTTCACTGCAGCTGCTTTTGCTTTAGAATGATACCCCTGTTGTCATTTTGGTTTCAAGTGTGGATACAGTTTCCAACAAATCTCACGAAGATGCCCATGTCCATTGCAATAAGAGCAGTGAGAATGATGGCGATTGGGAAAGCCTGGTGGAGGTCCCTACTGATGTAGTGGAACTGAATTTTGCTGCTGGAGACAAGGTGCCTTTGATTTGGCTTGAATGGCTAAACTTGATACCTCAACTTGTGCCTGATGAAGACTTTCCTGCTGAGATTCGTCTTTACGAATGTATGTAAAGGCAGTAGTCAAGCTTGGAGGGTCTGACATTCGAAGCAATTCGCCTTTAGCACTATTATGTTTGGTATCAAGGCCTCTTAAAAAGGCATGTACTCGTTCAAGCTCCTTATCCTTCTGATACCACAGAAGATCTTCTGGGTTTTTAATTTTGCATGGGCGTTTTTGATCAATTTCAGCCCATACATTTTTCAGCTTAGTAAAAAATAAAGATACTGGTTGCCCATTCTGCTGCATTCCAGCAGCTTTGCACACGAGTTCATGAACTTGAATAAAGTCATGCTCATTTGTATAAAGATCGCTTAAGGTATTCCATATGGACTCAGCAATTTCACATTCTTCCACCATTTGTAATATATCATCAGTGATGGCTCTAAATAGAATTTACATTACAAAGCCATCATCATCTTCCCACCTAGTATAAGCTTCTATATCATCTTGACTAGGAGCCCTGATTGATCCAGATACATGTCCCATCTTATGCATCCCACGAAGATAAACAGACATAACTTTTTCCATGTTCGAAAATTTGTACCATTAAGTTTAGTACCCCCGAAAGAACCAATTTCTGAACTCTTAACAGAAACTTCAAAATTTGGAAGCTCATGAATTCTGGAAACTTGATGTTGTCTTGAATCTTCCATTGAAATAATAATAAAAAATATATTGTGCAGCGGAATAAAAAATTTGGGTTTTTTTTGGTCGAGATGGACTGAAAATGGGCTTGAGCTGATGGGTTAAACTTAAAACTGTTGGGCTGATGGGCCGTTGGGTTTGGACTAAGACAGATTGGGTCGGGTTTGGCTGACGGATCGGGTTAGGCTGATGAGTAGGTCAAACAGATTAAAATAAACTAAAGGTTGAAAAATTTTAGGGATAAAAGCTGATTTTTTTTTACAAAACTGCGGACACACAAAAAAGGGAACTGTGGACTCACAAATTCGTGCAGTAACTGTTCAGAAGCTGGACGACGCAGTGCAAGAGCTGCTGTGCGAGCTGAATGGCGCAAGGATGGAGATGCTGTACGGGGTGGACACTTATTTTCAATTGGTCTAATCTTAAACTTTATTGATATAAAACAATACTAAAATCAAAGTATAAATAGATCATGTTAAATAAAGTGATATTTTTATTATTAAGTAAGCTTTAGGGATATTTTTTATAATTTTTCAAATATATATTTTTTCTCCTAGAACCAGCTTCGGTGTGTCTTGTTGAGTTGATGGTCGAGAATATTCTTACCATGCAGTTTTTTTTTTTGGGTTATTCTCATCTGCACAAGGGCTTTTCAAAAACCGAAACAAGAGAATGAGACTTTAAGGATACGGCTTCAAACTTATTTTCAGTTTATATTAGTGACTTAATTAAAATGAATATTACAACTTATTTAATATCTAATTAATTTATTAAGTAAATTATTTTATTTTATTTAAATTATAACACCAATAGATTTAACTTTAAACATATATTATCATTTTTTTATTAAACGTATATTATAAATTATTATTTATCATATTTTTTATTACTTTTGTAATATTACTTATCTTATTTAGATCTATTAATAACAAATGAGATATTTCAATTAATATTATTTTATATCATTAAAAATTAAGTAAAATAATATGAGATAAGTTTTAAAAATTAATGGATTGTTTAATAAATATCATTATCATATCATCTCAATTTATGTTTCAAATAATGTTTTTTCTTCTTCTTATTTTCTTTGTTCGAAATTGACGAAATCGGTCATTTTATTTTATTCTTTTAAACCAATCAGTGAAAATCAGATAAATAATTTTCGCTATCATTTTGTACTGATAATAAATAAAGAGGAATTTAAATGGTGCGGATCGTATCTTATTTCAGAATTGGAGTCAGGTTATAGAAAACTTAAAATTAAACTTGTAAGAATGCTATTTCAACTACGTGCAGTCATGAACTTATTAATTACGACCCTTTAATTTAATGCTATATTCCATAGCAATTAGCTTTTTAATTGGAACTGAATTGGAAGGCAAAGTTCAAATGAAAAAAAAAACCTCCTAAAATGAAGTTGAAATTGTGATGAAGATTGAGGGCAGTGATCATCATAACAAAATAAGTGGAATGTAAAAAGTCCACCATATATGCACCATGATTCCAATTTGGTGCTCTTGCTAATGATGATATTCATGACTTCAACTAATGCCTTCATATTCATTGAACATTTCAAAAATAGCTTCCTTAAGAGGGAAAAAAAAGAGGAAACGAAGAAAAAAAGTTTTAATTGTTTGTCATAACATAGAATTTTATTTTTAATCATTTTCATAAAAAATATATATTTTTTATATATTTAAAAATATAATTCACATATATATCATAAAAACATATATATATATATATATATATATATATATATATATATATTTAAGGAATAATTAAAATAAAATTATGTATGTGAATAATTATATCGTAATTAAAAAAAAAAAAAACATTTCAATCGAACACATACATGAAAAGCAAGCGAGATGGTGGACTCCCACCAATTCTGGACACGAAATAACTAGCAGAAGCGTGTTCAAAGATATATTAAAAATAATACATTTGTCGATATGATCGCTATTCCAATATTTGAAATTTAATATTCCGAA
The DNA here is from genome assembly GCA_033030585.1 of Hippophae rhamnoides. Taxonomy (NCBI): domain Eukaryota; kingdom Viridiplantae; phylum Streptophyta; class Magnoliopsida; order Rosales; family Elaeagnaceae; genus Hippophae; species Hippophae rhamnoides. Next base: position 74,766,874 of record CM065429.1, read on the forward strand.
AATCAATTCAAGCTTAAATCTGAGTGCTCTGACTCACCTCTTGAGTCTTGGGTTGTGCTTTTTTTGACACTTTCCTAGTACGTAGATCATATGCTAGCGTGCTAATATACCATTTCTATGTGACGGAGTGTTTTCAAAGAACAAAACAATACATTGGAAGGAAATCAAAGTAAAACCCACACACAAAAAAAAAAAACCTTTCCCCTTTATTTTCTAAATAAAAATAATTTATATCTTTATTTGAGTATCTACTATGATTTTCTCTATCTTTTTATTAAAATTATTAATATTTTTCTTTCATAATTTATAAATTTAAGTTGAAAATAAAATTTATAATGTTTATATAAATTAATTAAAGGTACACAAATAGAATAAGATAAGACCGAAATCAAAGAAAAAATCAATATTACAATGTTTAGTTTACAATTAAAATAGAATTAAAAATAATGTATATTATTTTAATAACCTTATATTTTGTAAAATTTAAATAATATCATTTAATTATTATTTTCTCTCTCGTACATTATATATATTATTAAAGATTATTATTTTTTTAAATAATTATTACTTAAAAAATTATTTAATAAACAAAGAAAAAATACTTTTGAAATTTTTTTTCTTTCATATTATTTGAATTTTATTTTAGGATAAAATTAAAATAATACATTTTTTTATATAATGGAAGGAGAAATAAATAAATTTTCATGTCTTTTAGTAATTATTTGTATTCCATTAACACGAAAATATGTGAAAATAATTTTATTCTAAGTTTTATTCGTTTCAATACAACGTGATCTAAGAAAAGATAAAATAAGTTAAGAGAGAATAAGAAAGAATAATAATATTTTTTGTAGAAAGAAGATATAATTTTATTTTTTATAAAAAAAATCTAAAAAATTAACATTTTTAAAAAAAACCTTCTAATGTTTATATGACCGTTATTTACACAGTTTTACTTTTATTTATCTCTAAAATAATATTTTTCTTTTTACCTTATATAAAAGCAACATATGTTTACTGAACATGTTAAAAATATACATTATTCAAAAAAACAATATATATACCTTAAGTAAAAAATAGAATTAACATATGTAATTAAATTTTAAAAAAATTATATTTAATTGACTCTATTTAAATATCAATGGATTAAACATACTCAAATTAAACAACATAAATTACCACTATGTAATAGTAAGACTTAGATTATCATAATCACCAACTTTTGTGTAAAGTTTATCGAATGGCATGAAAGATTTTTTTTTCCCCTCTTTTCAATCTCATCTTCCACCTTCTTATGTGACCCGAAAACATCTTATCAGCGCAGACCATTTACAACTAATATTAAGGGGTAAACATTTAAGAGTGAACCACACTCCCAATATAATCTGCTAATTGCAACTACTACCTCAAATCAAATGTTGTGACCACTATGCCTACTTAATTTGTTTCTCAGTGACAAATAAAAAATAAAAAAAAAATGTTTCTCAGTGCACAACAAATTGTGACCTGTGGGCTATTTACATATATATATATATATATATATATATATAAGTCCAATTAATTTCTCTTTGTAAGTATCCATGTAAATTGTGATGTGACAATGTTACTATACTAACACTTTGTTTTTGATCTATAAAGTCCACCAAATTTTATCTACGTTTTGTTTTCATGACTTTGAGCAGTGTGTTAAAAAAAAAAAGAGTTTGAGCAGTGTGTTATAATATATTGAGACAAAGGAATTTCCTACCAGTTTCCCTTTCTTAATATAAATCCAAACTTCAAGGAAAACAGAGGAAGTTGACTTGGGATAAAGCGGAAGTCAGAATCTATTTTACTCTGAAGTACTTCTAAGAAGTTTGCATTCACAAACAATTTTGCTTTTTCCAAACACATCTTTGTTTTTCTTGTTTGATTTCTTGGGAAGAGAAACAGTTCAACTTTACAATATGGAAGCCCAAAAGGACAAAGAGTGGATTGCAAGGAAAAACAAAAGAAACTGTATTATATCAGATTATCAACCAAAGTTGGAGCTAAGGCTTGGTCTTCCTAACCATGAGTCCAAACCAAAGTACTTAAATCTCCCATTTTCTTCAGAAAGAATAGTTCAACAAGCTTTTCTCACTCAATGGCCCTGTGAATCTGCACCCAGTTGCTCTCTAAAAAGGTTTGTATCTCTGCTCAATCTGTATATTTATAAGGAAAAAGTCTACTTCCTTAATAATCCCAATGACTCCCGCGGTTTCACAAGCTCATGTCTCGAAATGTTAACTAATTCAATACTATTATTCGTACACTTATTAACTCATATAAGTCTTGTTTGCTATTATTTATAATATACTTCTCTATAGAAATTGCTTTGTTTCTAGGCTGCACAAATCAAAGCCAAGAGAGAAACAAATACCTTTGGATGAAGTGCATCTCAAAGCACTTTCTTTTACAAATGATCAACTTTAATAGCTTTCTTTTTTAGCATCACAAGTTAGTTTCTTTTTAAAAAGAATCGAATTTATTTTAATTTATATTATTATATTTAAATTAAAGAAAAATATTAACACAATGTTGAAATTTTATTACTTAAAAAAATTATTTTTAACACAACAATCTTATACTCATAAATATCTCATATTATATTATATGGAATTCTTTTTTTTTTTAACCACTTAAAAAGAAAGTAAATATAGTGATTCGTTTAATACATTTTGAAAAAGCATTTTAACAAAGAGTGATAAAAAAATACTGATTTTTTTTTTATCCCAATAAAAGTAGAAGTTCATCACCTAGCTCTATAGTTGGTTGGCCACCTCTCCGCTCCTCTAGGAAATGTGTGATTAACAGTATTGACTTTACAAAAACAACTCCCAAGTCATCAAAGGAAGCTATGCAAAAGGACAGTGAAGGAAAATCTGATGAAGGATCTAAATATCATATGTTTGTAAAGATAAATATGGAAGGAATCCCAATTGGTAGAAAAATTGATCTTAAAGCTTATGATAATTACCAAGAACTATCTTATGCTATTGATGGACTTTTCAGAGACCTTCTTGCAGGTTTTTTACTAACTCATTAATCTTCTATATATATATATATATATATATATATATATATATATATATATATATATATATATATATATATATATATATATGCATGCTATAACTTTTTGAAGCTTTTGATGGGTTTTGGTTGATTTTTTTGTTTATTCATTAACTTTACCTTTTAATATTTATTAATTATTAGCTCAAACAAAATACTCTTCCACTGAAAATGATAACAAAAGGTGTAATGCTAAAGCAGTCTCTGAGTCCTTATATGAAAATGAAGAATATACTTTGGTTTATGAAGATAGTGAAGGAGATAGAATACTTGTTGGGGATGTTCCATGGCAGTAAGTACAAATATCTCTTCCTTTGCTCTTGTCAATTTATTGGCTTATTAGGCACCCGTGACTTACATAATTAGGGTGACAATTGTATCATATTTATTTCAAATTTCTAGAATAAATAATTAATTCTCATTTAAAATAATATATTTCTTGAATCCTAATTTTGAAAGTTGTAGCTGGCTATGGAACGTTTTATGACTAGTTCTATTTTTAAGCTCTTTTTTTTTAAAATAATTTTCAATTTTTTAATTCAATTAGAAACAAAAAAACAAAAACTCTTACGTTAAAAAGTTAAGTTTTCATATTTCATTTCATTTTAAATCACATCAAACAACATAAAAATTAACTATGATTTTCAAAACTCTTTTTTGTAAGTTTCAAAAACCATAATAAATTAGCATAAAAATGGAATTAAGTTTCGAATTAATTTTAAACTTGAAAATAAAATTAATTACTCAATATTTTGAAAAGTTGAATTGAAAAATTATAACTTAAAAACATAATTTATTACAAAATAAGTTCTTAGATTATGTATTGATATAAATTCTATATCAAGAAAATCCTAAGAATTTTGTGTGAAAAATATTATTAGAAGCATATCAATTTCTATATAATATAAAAATATTTCTATAAGATTGCGCATCGTTTTAACTATAAAAATTTGGTGGTTTTGAAGAATGTTTGTAACCACAGCGAAGAGGCTACGCGTGTTAAGGTGCTCTGAAGTTTCAACCATGCAGGGTAATCAAGATTATTCTTCTTCTTTTTTTAAGTATAACTGGAAAGTCATTAACTTCTAGCTTTTGAACTTACAAGTTGAACTGTTTTCAGGTAGTAGCTGTGTGAATGATAAAACATTGCTTGATCATATGGAAACTGCTAGATGATTTTCCCTTTCCATGAAGCTATATATGCTTAAAAATGTTTATTTAGGTATCTTTTTACTTGGAATATATATATATATATCCTTGGCTCATGTGAGTTGCTATAGTTAAACTGAAAAAACAGATGATAAAACGTTACACTAGGAAAACTTCATTTTAAAATAGTTGTCTATTTTCATTTTAATTTTTAATTATTATTATGTTTTAAGATAAATTAATAATTAACGTGGTTAAATTAAAAAAATTTTATTATTATTGATAATAAATACCGAATAAAGTACTAACAATGGATTAAGGATGTTACTTTTGATAAAAAATTAGTTTAAATTTTTACTTATCTTTATAAAATAAAATAAATCTTAAAAATTTATTTTGTTAAATAACGTACTTATATTATATTACTCACTCGTGTATTTTAAAATTAGGGAAAATAAATTTATTATTTTACAAAAAAAAAATGTTCTCTTGTTATCTTTTTTTAATTGTAAAGTTAAGTAACATATTTTGTCACGAGTAATAGATAGGGAACTAGGGTGGCGTTTGGTTCGTGGAATGGAATCGGAATCGGAATCGGAATGGGAATGGAATGGAATGGAAAGGAAACAATTTTGTTTGGTTCGACCACTGGAATCAAGCTCGGAATTAGTATTACAGTGTTTGGTTTGACACTGGAATGAAAAAAGTCAGAAATGACCTTAATACCCTACATGTCAGAAAGTTCAAATAATGTCATTTAATTACTATTTTTTCGTCAAACAAAATACATTATTGAAATCATTATTTTTCTAAATAATTATTACTTAATTAAAAAGAAATATATTATTAAAATTATTATTTTTTAAATAGGGTTTAGGGTTTTGAGGTTTGGGATGTGGGATTTGTTAGGGTTTAGGGATTTAGGATTTGGGGTTATATTTGTAGGTTAAGGTTTAGGGTTAAAATTATTATTTTCCTAAAAATGGTTTAGGGTTTTAGAATTTTGGATTTGGGGTTTAGGGTTTTAGGATTTGGAATTTGGGGTTTAGGGTTTTGGGTTTTGGGATTTATGTTTTAAGGTTTAGGGTTTAGGGTTTTAGGATTTGGAATTTGGGGTTTAGGGTTTAGGGTTTTGGGATTTATGTTTTAAGGTTTAGGGTTTAAGAATTTTGGGTTTAGGGATTTGGGGATTTGGGATTTAGGGTTTTAGGGTTTAGGGATTTAGGGTTTAGGGCTTTATGATTTGAAATTTGGGGTTTAGGGTTTAGGGTTTTGGGATTTATGTTTTAGGGTTTTGGGTTTTGGGATTTATGTTTTAAGGTTTAGGGTTTAAGGATTTGGGGTTTAGGGATTTAGGGTTTAGGGTTTTGAAATTTTGGATTTAGGGTTTTGAAATTTTGGATTTAGGGTTTAGGGTTTAGGGTTTTGGAATTTTGGGTTTGAGAATTTGGGATTTGAGTTTAAGGTTATATTTTAAGTGAGGGTAAAATTGGAAAAAAAAGTTTAGGTGGGAATGGAATTATGATTACCATGGGGAGAAGGAATTGTGATTCCTTCTCTTTTAGTAATCTGATTCCATTCCATCCTTCATTCCGTCCAACCAAACACACAAAATGGAAGGAATCGATTCTGATTCCATTCCATTCCCTCCAACCAAACGTGGGGTAGAGTTTACTCTTATTAAAATTAGTGCACTACAGCTACTTTTTTTATAAATAAATCTATGGTCGTGTCTAATAACTTTTTTAAATAAATATTACCAAAATATTTTTTCTCTTTTATTTATCATTACTTATAGTTAATAGACAAATTTGATAAATTATATAAAATAATATCCTTAAAATTTATAACAATAAAAATAATATCTTAATAATATTAAATAGAATTAAATTTATTTAAATTTAAAATTGAACGAATCTAAATGATAACATTTAATATGAAATGATAAATTAAATTTTTTTAATAGTAAAATATACGAGATATATATAAACATTGTTATATTTATAAAAATTAATTAAAATAATAGAATTTATTTTTTAAATTTATATTTAATTCTAACATCAATTAAGATAATATCATGATTTATATAAAATAATTTTGTACATTTTTTAATTAGAATCACATGGGCTTGGTCCTTTAATGTACTTTTATAACAATACGGATTTAACAACAATTTATAGAATAGGTGTCCTAGTTTTATAGGCTTAACGAACCTACTAGTATTTGAGATTTAAAAGTTCATAAATAACATGTTTTCTATTATATATAAAAAAAATATTTTATTTTTAAAAATTATTACTTTTAAAGAAAAATATACTTTTTATTGAGAAAAAATACATCTTTTAAAAAGTTCAATGAAAATTAACATCCAAATAAGTAAAAGAAAATAACGATAACAACGATGATGCATATTGATTTGTAGCTTCTAAGGACAGTCTTTTCTTTTCTCGAATATTAGGTAATTTATTAAAATAAAAAAAAAGAAGAGAAATATTATCACTTAATTTAATATAATATAATATAATATAGGTTTAGAAGAACTTAAAACTATAATTTAAAAAGTATAATAAAATAAACTACAATGCAAACAATACATATATATAATATAATCTAGGTTGTAATAGTTTTGCTAATTTTGGAGGCAGATGTACTTTATATCCTTCTAGATGGAAGCTTTAAAGTTTTAGACTTTTAGTTGGTTCAAAGATTTGAACCGTTCAGCTAAAGAAAGCATCGTTTATTTATTTATTTATTATCTTTTTCGTCCAATTTTTTCAAAAAGGAAGTTTTTATTGGTAGTGTACGATATATATGCAATCATAAGCCTATAAGGCGGCTAATTAAAATATATTTATTATCTGTTTTGAAAATGAATTTACTCTAACCTCAATTGAGAATTAATTATTCATGGAGATTAAAGTATCAAATTAATTTGTATTTAAAATTAATATAACTTTTTTAAAAAAAAATAAATATTTAATAAGAATGGAAGAAAGTAATCAATGTAATTAATAATAAATATATTTTAAAAATAATAAATAATATATTTTAGTTGAGATGTTATTAAAAATATAATAAATTATTATATATATTAATTATTAATAAAATTTAAAATCAATATAATTTAAAAAAAAAAAATACTAAATATTTAATGGAGGGAAAAAAATGTAATTAAATATACTAAAAAAATATAACAACTCACTAAGGAACTGGTATTAAATTATTAAAACCACTTTACGAAGTTACAAACCAGAAGTTAAGAATTAATATATCTAAATTCTGCAATGATATTTATAAATAAATAAAACATGGTATTATAATGACACAAAATTTATAATATATTGAAGCAACTATTGTACTAAAAAAATTATGATGCTTTTAAAGCGTATACAAATAATTTAATTGCGTGTGAAATATTGATTATTGTTATGATTTTATCAAATCTTATTTAATTTCATGAAGGTTATTTCGTAAATCATTTATGATTCAATCACATAACGATAGCAAACAAAACTAATTTGAAATCAATTAGTAAACAATAAATTATAAATATAAGCACGTTAAAAATCATTAAAATGAATAAAACAAATAAAAAAATCGATAAATCAATACACAAATTTTAACGTATAGTTATTTTCTAAAATAACGTAACTTACATTTATAATTTTAAAACTCAAATAATATACAACTATCAATCAAAGAGTATTACAATCTATGCTATTTAATAGTATTAAAATAATTTATTCTCATCATCATATAAGTATCATCCAATTCATTTAAAATTAAATAATACCGCTAAGCTTTACACTTCTACATGTTAAGATATATTTATATTATAATGCTACAATGTATGGAATAAGAGAGAATAATAACTTAAAAGGAGATTATACTCAAAGAGTTGTCTAAAAAACACTAAATTTCCTTCCCCACTTAAGCCCAAAAGTGTAAATTCTCATGTTCTTGTTCATCATTTCATAAGAAAATTTACAGATTCGATTGATCGATCAATCCCTCGTTCAATTAATTATCTCATTAAAATTAAAAATCTAAAATTGGACAAAAAAATTTCAATTGACACACGATTGATCGGGATATACATAATCTATTCAAAACTATATATATAATGCTTATAATCCAACATTTGATGTTTGATCAATCATATTGATTTTTAAACATTTTCGTAGATTTACACGACACATTATAATTATAATTATATTTATAGAGATTAGATTTATTTCTAAAATTAAATTAAACATATTTTGTTTTATTTTACATAATTTCGTACTAAATTTGATTTTTGTTTTAAAGTTTTTTTTTTAAGTTTTTAAGGTCTCAAATAGTGAATTATGAAGATTCGTTAATGTCACACAAAAGATTTTCTTACGTTGTTCAAATAATTTTAAATAATTAACTATGTTGATAAGTATTTTTTATATTCTTGATTTGATTGTTCTTAAAAAATAAACTTTTTATATTTTTCTCGGTTTAAAATATTCTACCATAAAAAACAAATTCATAAAAAAATAAATTAATATGGCATTCTTATGAGATATAAATTTGTGAGCCTGACTATAATTTTCAAACACAATTTATTACGTGAATCATTTCATATTTATTACAAATTTAATATATTTAATACACTTAAAAAACTTTTTCATAACCCTTTTTCTTTTTAATGAAGTAAATAATTTTCTTTAAAAAAAATATTGGGTTACTCCATAAAATAAAATATTTTGATTCAATTATGCGAGTTTCCAACAAAAAGAATTATCTATCATACACGCTTTGGAAAACAGGAAGGCAGTATATGCCATTATAATAATTTTTTATTAACTATAACTTCTTATATAATTAAAAAGTTATTTCATATACTGTAGTATTAACTAGAAAAATTCTTTATACTGGAATTGTGTTAGGGACTAGGCCATCTAGAATATATAAATAGGGGCAGCCGCTTGAATGTAAGTGCGTAAATTAATGTATTTTAATAACTTTATTATTTTTATTATTTTTTAATATTTTAATTTTTTTTTATAAATTTTGAGTTTTTTATTTTTTTTAAAATACTTAATGGTAGTAAATACTTAAAGAGAAAAAATAACTATAAAAAAATTAAAATGTAAAAAATATAGTTATCAAAATATCAAAATTGATATAAAATAATTAAAATGTCAACACGTAACTATAATATAAATAAAGTTTTATATTTTAAAAAATCTTAATAATATGTTAAATTTATGAAAATAAAGTAAATATTTTTGGTTTGATTATATAGTATATTTTATATATAAATAAAATTTAATTTTTAATACATAATATATATAGATTTTTTTATTATAATATAAAAACAAATGTTGTACTAATACTAAAAAATATGAGATATATATGTTTCTTTTGTTAAAAAAATACTCTCATTATGTCACAAATTTTGTTTAAAAAAAATATGTAAGAGCTAAATATGATTTTCTATTAATAATTTTAAATTCACCACATATATATATATATAATGTGAAAATTAATATTTAAGTTTTAAAAATAATTACAAATAAATAGATAAAAACAAATAATAGATCTCATTCCTTTTAACAATTATTTATTTTGATTATGTCACGTGTAGAACAATTATTTATTTTGATTATGTCATGTGTAGAACAATTATTTATTTTGATTATGTCATGTGTAGTCATAACTAGAGATTTGTTAGAACAATTAGGTTTAGATTTTGAATTTATATAGGTAAGTAAGTAGTATTGTTATTTCAAAGAGTAAAGGACTTTATTGGTATTTTCATTGATAAAAAAAGTTATATTTGTTTCCCAAAATTTTTTAAATTCTATTTTATTCTTTTCATTTTACGTACCAATATTTTAACCATAGAATCCAGACAATTTATCTTGATAATATTTTAGTCTATCTAAAATAATCAATTTATATTTATTATTGATATTAATTTAAATCTTAAAATATATGAATTAATTCTAAAATGATTGATCATTGTAACCCTAAATAGGTTAAATTAATGTTCATGTTAATTATTATTGGGTTTTAACTTAAGCAAAGCCGTCCTGCCCGGCCATATGTCCTGTTTAGTCAGTTGCATATCGGTAAGCATGATTGTAGCAATACAAATAGGCGCGGTAGACGAAGGAGCTGTTTTCAACAAATCAATATTATGGTGGGTGCCTGGCTGATGAAATACATCCTCAGAAAGCCCTTCGTGCGGTTAGTTCAAGGGCTATTTGATAAAAATAAATAAAAAAAAGATAAAATAAAATTTAAATATTGATTTTTATAAGTTCTAGAAACAAAAGTGTTAATCATTTAATGCATATTTTGATGACAAACAAACCTTTCACCTTATTTCAAAAAATAAGTTATTTTATATAAAAAAATATGTTTATTCTTAGAATAATGATAATTGTTAAGTTTATTTATATATTTGATACCTAATATGTATAAAATATTAAAATTTAGTATCTCACATTCTAATTCATATAATTTAATTCTTAATATTTTTAAATTTGATAAATTTAATCTAAAATTTTAATTATTGTAAAATTTATTTAATGATATTATACATAATAATTATATAATTAAAAATTCAATCATAAATTTATAAATTTTATCAAATTAACAATTATATTTAACATTATGCTTTTTGAAGTAAACTAGTAACTAAATCAATTAAAAAGTTAAATTTAATTACAATTAAATAAAATTTTGTTAAATTAATTTAACAAAAAATTATAATATTAGATTAAATTCACCAAATTTAAAAATATTATGATTAATTTGTAATATTTTTAGAGTTAATTGTAATTGTGTATGAGGTAATGGTAATGTTTTACAATGATATAAAAGATAATAATGTAATGTGATATAATTTATAAGAAATTATGAGTCTCCTAACTTTTTGAAAATAATAATAATAAATGAATTATTTGGTAATTTGGTAAAATTTTCTAGAGCAAATTTAAACCGTCCAAAAGATCATGCACATAAAACATATTTTGCTCAAAAATAAATAAACAAAAAGCTAATTATTGTAGTTTTTATTCCTGATAATTACTATTAGCCAATCGCAATCAATATAATAATCGTTGTTTGAACAAAACTCCAAATTAGGAGTTGACTACTTGACTACCTTACCTCACCAGTCCAACTGCCCAAGTGGCATTACTGTAATTATATCAAATTTCAATGTCGTTTAAACAAGTTCCAACAAATAAAAATCACGTCTTCCATACTTTCATATGTTTGAACTGCCATATTTTCCCGGTAAGACAACACAATCGGAGAACCGACCTGAAATAAATGGAAATGTCCAAAATACCCATCTCAATTCCCAAAACCACTTTACTACTCTTCGTATTTGTACTTCTGTCCATACCCTTTGTTGTAACTCCGCAACTACCAAATACCGAACAATCAGTCCTCTTAGGCCTTAAGCAGCAGTGGGGAAATCCACCGTCTATGGAGTCATGGAATTCATCATCCTCACCGTGTGATTGGCCGGAAATTCTCTGCTACGACGGTTTGGTTACCGGAATAATACTCCGTGACAAGAACATAACGGCGAAAATTCCGACTACAATCTGCCACCTCAAGAACCTCACTGTACTGAACTTGGCTTGGAATTACATTCCTGGGGAGTTCCCTAAAGTTCTATACAATTGTTCTAAGCTTCAACATCTTGACCTTTCACAAAACTATTTTGTTGGTCAAATACCAGAAGATATAGATAACATGTCAAAGCTTCAATTTTTATCTCTCGGAGCCAACAATTTCTCCGGCGATATACCCGCGGCCATCAGCCGGTTGCCGGACTTGAAAACTTTAACTTTATTTGGGAATTTGTTAAATGGGTCTGTTCCTAAAGAGATAGGAAATTTGTCCAATCTTGAGGTTCTGGAAATGGGCTATAATGGGTTGCTTTTACCTTCTTTAATACCTCCAGAGTTTGGAAACTTGAAGAAGCTCAAGTATGTTTGGATGACACAGATGAATTTGATGGGTGAAATTCCAGATAATTTTTATACTCTTTGGAACTTAGAGCACTTTGATCTTTCAAGGAACAATCTTGTGGGTGAAATTCCAAGTGGGTTATTTTTGTTAAAGAATTTAACCAAGTTGTATCTTTTTCACAATAGATTGACTGGTAAAATACCCAGAAAGATAAAAGCTTTGAGATTGAATGATATTGACATTTCTATTAACAACTTGATTGGTTCAATTCCTGAAGAATTTGGGAAGCTAAAGAATTTGACACGTTTGAGGTTGTATTCGAATCAATTGACAGGGGAGATTCCAGCAAGTTTAGGATCAATTCCTACTTTGAAGGAGTTCAGAGTTTTTAGCAACAAGTTGAATGGTACTCTGCCTCTAGATTTCGGTCTACACTCCAAGCTTGAAGATTTTGACGTGTCAAACAATAAGTTAAGTGGTCAGCTTCCTCAAAATCTATGTTTTAATGGTGCTTTGTTAGGAGTTATTGCGTTCTCTAACAATCTTAGGGGAGAATTGCCAAAAGGACTTGGAGATTGTGACACACTTAGTACTGTTCAGCTTTACAATAACAATTTCTCAGGTGAAGTTCCTTTAAGTCTTTGGACAGCTTTGAATATATCCACCTTGATGTTAAGTGACAACTCTTTCTCTGGTCAACTTCCAAACAAGTTGGCTTGCAATTTGTCAAGGCTTGAGCTTAGTAACAACAAGTTTTCTGGGAAAATTCCTAAAGGAGTCTCCACATGGTCAAGTTTGATAGTTTTCAAAGCTAGTAGAAATCTGTTTTCTGGGCAGATTCCAATTGAACTGACAAGCCTTTCCCAGTTAGCAACTTTATTTCTTGATGATAATCGGCTTTCGGGTCCATTACCATCAACAATCCTCTCATGGAAGTCTTTAAATATTCTGAACCTCTCAAGAAATGAGCTTGAAGGGCAGATTCCAACTGCTTTTGCTTCTTTACATAACCTGCTTTATTTGGACTTAGCAGGAAATCAATTATCAGGTGAAATCTCTCCTCAACTTGGCAATTTGAAGCTTAATTTCCTCAACTTATCTTCCAATAAACTGTTTGGTAAAATCCCAGATGAGTTTGATAACCTTGTATATGAAACTAGTTTCTTGGACAATTCAAATCTATGTTCTGATACCCAAAATCTCAACCTTCCAACTTGTGACAAAAAACAACATGAAACCAAAATACTTTCAACAAAAATCCTTGTTATTATCCTAGTTTCTGCCATTACTATTTTTCTAGCCACTATTGCATTGACCTTTTATGTGGTCAGAAAATTGAGGACGAAAACACACAAGGAAGACTTGGTATCATGGAAGCTTACTTCCTTCCAGAGATTGAATTTTGCAAAATACAACGTTTTATCCAATTTGAACGAAAACAATCTCGTTGGAAGTGGAGGGTCAGGGAAAGTATACAGAATTGACACTAACTCTCTTGATGGATTTGTTGCTGTAAAAAGGATTTTGAATAATAGAAAATTGGACGAGAAGCTAGAAAAAGAGTTCTTAGCAGAAGTTGAGATATTGGGCACAATGAGGCATTCCAACATTGTGAAATTGTTGTGTTGTATTTCAAGTGAGAATTCAAAACTTCTTGTTTATGAATACATGGAAAATCAAAGCTTGGATATGTGGCTTCATAGTAAAAGAAGAAGATCAAATCCTGGGATGGGTTTAGCACACCATGTTGTTTTAGACTGGCCAAAGAGATTAGAGATTGCAATAGGAGCTGCACAAGGTTTATGTTATATGCATCATGATTGCTCTCCTCCAATCATTCACAGAGATGTTAAGTCTAGCAATATCTTGTTGGATTGTCAATTCAAGGCATGTATAGCAGATTTTGGGCTGGCCAAGATATTAAACAAGCATGAAGATCCAAATACTATGTCTGCTCTTGCTGGCTCTTTTGGCTACTTTGCTCCAGGTAATACCTCTTATGTCTATTTGTTTGTACTTACCATAAAAGTGATTTATGCACTTAAAAGTGGTTTTATAAGATAATGCTTTAAAAGAAAAACATAAAATTTGTGTATGCATGTTAGGAAGCACAAAATGTGCTTGCTGAGCCCTTGAAAACCCTTACGGAAAAAGTTCTATTTAATTCATAAGCGTTTTTAAGGGTCCAAAGCATAAACAAACAGAACTTTAAACGAAAATCATTTTTCATTTGAACAAGTATATTTTATCTCAATGAATAACTAAATTTGTTTCAATTATTTGACTAAATTTGTTTCAATTATTTGACTGCAGAGTATGCTTATACAACAAATATCAATGAGAAGGTTGATGTCTATAGCTTTGGGGTTGTACTCCTAGAGCTGACAACCGGAAGAGAACCAAATAACGGAGAAGAGAAAATGAATCTAGCAGAGTGGGCATGGCGGTACTATAGTGAAGAGAAATCTATTCCTGATGTTTTTGATGAGGATATTAAGAAATCCTGCTTCTTAGAAGAGATGACTGCTGTGTTTAAACTAGGACTCATCTGCACAAGCACAGTACATACGACTCGGCCTTCCATGAAGGAGGTTTTGCAGATTCTTCGTCAGTATGGTCCTCACAAAGTTTCAGAAGTTAAAAAGGTGGGCAATGAATTTGATGTTTCTTCCCTTCTTGGCGGTGTCAAGTATATTTCTAGTTACAAGCGTAGCAAAAAGGTAACAACCGTAGACGAGGCTGACTTAGTTTACAGTATCTGACTAAATGGTAGCAAAAAAGAACATTAATTAAAATTGCATGTTTTGAACCCAAACAAAATAATAATAATAATAATAATAATAATAATAATAATAATAACTTGCATGTAGCCATCAATATTTCACAAGTGCGAATTTGACAATGGCATCATTTTTTCAGAGATTCACTAATTGTGTCTCGATATATTAAGGAGTAATGAATATGAAAGATCTAATGAAAAACTCAAACCCTAAAAAAATAAAGCTATGCTATATGCATCAAATTGTTATATGCATAAAGTGATGTGTCATTAGAGAGCATAACTTATAGGTTAAGTTTTTTTTAAAAAAAAATAATAATTGTATTTATACTTTTTAGTGTTAAATAAAATATATTTTATTTGTAGTAATATATAGTGGTTTATTTATTACATTTTTAATATGTATCACTAATAATTGATAAACATGTAGATAAAAGTGACCATATGATGAGAAACATGCACTTTTATCTACATCTTTGACAAATATAGTTTGCACACATAAAATGCATATATATTATATAAAAATATTTTTTCAATTTTGATTTATGATATGATATAATCTAAAAATACTTTAAATATTTGACTTGTCTTAACTATTACAATAGAATGCAACTTTCAAAACATTATAAAAATTAAAAGAAACAAAAAGGAAAAGTTTGATTAGAAATTTTGAGACTAAAGTTGCTATGAAAATATCATCAACTCCTTATAAATATTGTAGGTGATGATTTTTAAACTGAAAAATCTCTTTGTAAGGTGACATAACCAGCTGCAAAATGATGCCAATAGATTGCTAATTATTGCAACTTACGTTTAGGTTTTATGAGCTTTAGCGTCTCAAGGTTTCTTGTAAATGAGAAGTCCTTCTTGCACATTCCAAGATGGTCTTATCAGCTGCGATGAAATACGCAACAATTGATGCTGTAACAACAATTACAAGTTGTACATTAATTTTTCTTCAACATAACATAATGCTAAGAGTAATTTCATCCCTTAATCACATTACAATTTACAAATACAAACGTTAAACAAAAAATATTTGAATTTTTGTAATGTACTCCAAGTCCAAGATATAATGAGTGCCTAAGAAGTATAACTGAGATTCGCCTTTGCCCAAGGAATCTTACGAGCAGCATCTAACTGTCAAAATAGAGGAGCTAAGTAATGAAACAAAAAAATCAAGGTTCTCTTTCTTTTTCTATTTTTATTTTCGTGGTATAGAATTCTAGCATCAAAACTTCAGGTCCTCGACCTCTTATAGCAGTAGTTTCTTTCTCTTCTATTTAAGAATTATATTTCTTCATTAACAACATCATGTTCATTAAAATGGAAAGAACTAGCATGTCATTGGTGATAGATACAAGGAAAAAAGAGCTATTTTGAGAAGCATTTTAGGGCTAACCCTGTTAGTTAGAAGAGAGTGCTTCTCTTAATTGCAAAATCTCCAACTAGCTTAGTCCTTCAAGTAAATAGAAAGGAAGTACTATGATTAGATAAGATTCCCATACAACCAAAAACTAGACAACGTCATAAAGGGTTTTCAAGAAATTTCTTCCTCATTGTTTGAATTTTTAGATCAAACATTAATCGGTGTGGTTCAAACTTATTACTTGAAATCGTGTAGAGTAAGTCTTATCATTAGAATACTAAGTAAACCATTCTCCTTGTTTGTTGAGATCATGGAGAAATAGTTATACACCTCTCATCAATGACAAAACAATCTTGGAGATCATTTATAAGATGCTATTGATTTACATTCATACTCTTCTCTAAAATGCTAAACATTTTTAGAAAGCTTATCTATCTATTTAGTTTCTAACTCATTCAATATATTATAATTTGATTCATAATATTTCAATTCATACAATTTAATGCCTAACATTTCTAAATTTAAGAAATTAATCTAAATTTTTTTATTTATTAAATTGATCTAATAATATTATACTTAACTATGAGCAAACTTGACTCTTTCATTCATTTGCTCTCTTAACTTATTTCAAAATACATAATTTGGTATCTAATTTATAATAAAGTTTATAATTTAGTCATCAATTTTTCAATCATGTGATAGTTAAGTAAAATACTGTTAAATTAATTTAACAAAAATTAAAATTTTGGATTAAATTTTTTTAAATTTATAAACTTTAAGAACTAAATTGTAGAATTGAAAGATTATGGACCAAATTATGATATCTTAAATATGTTAGAGACCGAATGGATAGATAATCACTTTTAGAAATAAATAAAGCTACACATGTTAGAAAAAATATGAAATTTGTTATTGATTGTTTATCTTCATACTCTTCAAGTCAAGTCTCTTAAGTATTTACTTGTGATACATCAAAATCATAATAAATAATATAGTTTTTGGTTTTGCTTTCAAGGCACGGCTTTAAGTCACTGTTCTTAAAGACGTTATTTGCTCCCACCAGTTTAGTGATACACTAGGATTCAATAAATACACCTCTAAGATACAATAAATCTTTTGTTGTTTACGGTGTGTATTCACAAAGACAACTACAAAACACCTTTGACTTTAAAGAACACTTAAGATAATTAATGTTCTAAATCTAGAGTATTTAGAAACTAATTTTGTTTGTATAGAAATTATGGTGGGAGAAAAGAATAAGAGAACAATTATTCTTCTCTCTAACTTTACTTCCAAATGACTTAAATAAAAAAAAATTATAAATTGCTATGTAACCATTAACGAAGGGTTACAACACTCTCATAAGTCGTGACTTTTTAAAAAAATCATCTCTTTAAAATCAATGCAATTATTCACAAACAATTGTAACCCATCAAAAAGACTTGTCTTTTTATAAAAAAAATCACAACCTTTCAATATAAATTATAGTATTTAACTTTCAAAAGTTACAATTTTTTAACATATCATTTATCAAAAGATACATATTAAACCATTGCAATTTTTCATCCAAATGCTATAACACTTTCTTTTTAAAAATGTCCCAACAATCTCCTACCATTTTCAAAATGAAATTATAAATTTGAAAACAGTTTTGAAAACTTTTATTTTGAATATGCTCAGAAGACTTATGTATAAATAAATGTGTCTTTTGGACTTGAATATTTACTTAGTAATGACACATCAAAGTTAACCAAGGTGGCATGATAGGCAAGCCTTTGAACAAGCGACATTATTCGGTAAACCAAACATGTCTCGCGAATAAGCCTTCTTCATCTCCAGTGTTCTTTTATTCGTTGACACATGGATTGGCCTAGTGTCTTATATCCTAGGTTTTTATGAATGCTCTAGTAGCCAGTAAGTTACATAGGAGAAAGTGCCATTGTCGATACTCATATAGGTGAACTTACCAAGGATACACACTTAACAAAAGTATCCCACATATAATTTTGTTATAAGTTTATTAAAAGTTAAATAACTTATACTTCTTGTTTCATTACTTGTACCAAGCACATCTTCCTTTAGGACACCTCTATGTTAATTATTGCACTTGCAGTTACAAATATATTATGTACTTTGATTCATTGAACCCAAGATCTTAATGTTTTTAGTGTTGGGTTGAGTTTCCATCATTAGTGATTTGTATAAGGTTGGCTTCTATCTCATTCTTTTTCATGATTATTAATTATGTCATTTGCAAGGTTTTTTTTATCATCAAGGGCCTATCAAGTTCTTCTATTACTTAACATAAAACAATGGTCTTACAATGAGCATCAATCATAAATGATTGTATCATAAGTCCATGTACCAATTCATTATTTTACATTTTGTTACATGCATCAAATAGAATAACTCCTCTTGTTAGTATAAATACACAACTATTCAAGAGATATTAATTTGGATCATAAATGAATACTTATAAACATAATTCTCAATCATCTAGCTTCTATGTTACACGAAGTTAGGAGAAACATAAATATTTCATAGGTAGAGCATTTATATATGCAAAATTATTTTTACTAAGATCGCACTATATAGCTCACCTATAGTATTAACTTGTTTACTTTTTTTAGTAATCTATTAACATTAAGAAATTCATATCCCACAAAGAGTTATGAATTTTTACTAAAAGTCATAACTTTTTACTGAGAGTTACTATCCCTTTTTCACTAAGAGTTACTACCCTTCACCAAAGGTCACAACCTTTTCCAAGAGTTATCACTTTTCACTCAGAGTTATGTCTCTTTACTTTAGGTCATGACTCAAAGGATTATAACATTTCACTAAGACATGACTTTTCATTAAAAGTCAAGACTCTTTTAACATATGTCATTAATTTTCATAATATTTTACCAATAATTACAACTTCACCAATAGTTATGACAAATTACTATATGCATGTTACATGTATACTATGTATTAATTATAATATAGAATACTTATTTTATAATTTTGATCAATTTTTATGTGACTTGATCTCATACATAGATTCAAATAAATACATACTATGTTTATATTTTTATAATTAAAACTAATCACCAAATAAATTATATACATATTTTAAATTCAAAATTACATATGAAGAACCAAATAAGCACATAAACAAACATTTATTCATGGATATTTTCATATTCATAATTATGTTTCATAAATAAAATATTAAGAAATTAAAAAAATTCTTACTATTCATAAAACCAATAACAAACTCACTTTGAAAAAAATAACATCTTAAAATTGTTAGAAATTTTTTTGAATTTATTGTTGATTGTTAATTACTATGATCTTCAAGTGAAGTCTAACTCTTCAATTATAATACTCCAAAATCATATTAAATAATATAGTTTTTGGTTTTGACTTCAAAACATTGACTTAAAAGTCGTGGCTTGAAGTGAAAACCAAAAACTATATTATTTAATATGATTTGACAGTATCACACTTAAGACTTAAGAGGCTTGACTTGAAGATCATTGAGATCAACAATCAACAATAAATTTAATAATTTTTTCAACGGATAAAAGTCATGGCTTTTAGTGAAAATTATGACCCTTGGTAAATACAATTGTATGAAAGTGAATTCCAATGTTTTGAAAATAATATATAAAAAGTACGTAAATTCCCTAATATTGATAGATTACTAAAACAAGTAATCAAACTATTATTATGGGTGAGCTATGTTATGAGATCTTAATAAAAGTAAGCTTTCATATGCATATGCTCTACCTATGGAATATATATGTTTATCCTAGTTTCATCTAACATAAAAGTTAGATAATTGGGAATCATGTTTATAAGTATTCTTCTATGATCTAAATTAATATCTCTTGAATAGTTGTATTTATATACTAACAACATGAGATATTTTAATGTGTGTAACTAGTTCTAAAGTGATGAATTGGTATTTAAAAAGACTTACAAGAGCTAGCTATAATTAATAATCATGAAAGGGGATAGAACATAAGGCAACCTCATACAAATTACTATTGATGAAAACTCAACGCAACACTTGAAACATAAAGATCTTGGGTTCTAAGAGACAAAGTACATCATATGAAGGATAAGTTATTTGACTTTTAAAGAACTTTTAATAAAATTATATATGGGATACTTTAATTACATGGATATTCTTGATAAGTTTACCTATGTGAGTGTGAGAGATGGTGTCATCTCTTATATAACTTGGCTTGTTATTTATCATTAGAGGCTTATCAAGTTATTCTATTAGTTAACATAAAACAATGTTCTTAGTATGAGTAACGATTATACATAATTGTATCTTAAGTTCATGTACTAGTTCATCACTTTATATTTCAAAAAGAAATTATTATAACATTTGAATGAAAAGTTGTAATATTTTAAAATGTCTTTTAGTAAAAGACATGTTAAAGAGTTGTAACTATTAAAAATTAAATACTATGATTAATGTTGATAGGTTTTTACTTTTCATAAAGAGAGTGTCTTTTAAATGGGTTGTAATTATTTGTGAACAATTGCATTGGTTCTAAAGAGGTGTAACTTTTGAAAAAGTTATGAAAATGTTATAATCTTTTGTGAATAGTTGCATGGCAACCCATAAATAAGTCTTTTCTTTAAACCATTTGGAAATGAAATTGGAGAGAACAATAATTGTTTTCTTATTCATTTTTCTGCCACTATAATTTCTATATAAATAAATTAGTGTTAAAAATATTACACATTTAAAACATTAATTATCTTAAATGTTCTTTAAAATTAAAGGTTTATTTGTGTTGTTTTCGTAACATGATGCTTCATTATATTTTGAAGATATATTTATTAAACTTAAATGTATTGCTAAATTGGTGAGAACAAATAATGTTTTAAGGATACTAACTTAAAATCACAGTTAACAACTTAAGAATTAACTTGAACATCATAAAATTAGCAATTAACAACAAATTAAAAAAATTTCCAACACATACTCTTGGAACAGCGCTCAGAACACATGCAACAGTAGCTGGCTTGAATCCTTCACGAACCAATAACAATATGAATCAACAAACTTTGTTTGGTAGATGAGAAAAGCTTATGCAGTTGTGCTAAAAAAACCAACAGTTAAGGCCCAAACGCTTAAAAAAAAATTATTCTACTAAACTGTTATCAGATGTTCTTACACACGTATAATGTACATTTAGTTATTAAATCAAACTTTATTATAATTATGCAAAAATTTAATATAATCTGAATATTTAAATTATACTGAACACTTAATTTAATCTATCTCAATTTTTAATTATCAAATTATATTTTAATTTTTTTTTCATCTTAAATTAAAAATAATATTTTTTAAATATAATAAAGATGTAAAAATAAATTAAATATTAATTTAAATAAATTTTATAATAACAAATTATTTTATTAAAATTTTTATAATAAATTTTTTCAACTTACTTTTATACAGTTTTTTATTAAATAATTTACAAACTAATTATAATACAATTAAATGCATTTGAATCCAATATAATTATAATTAACTTATTCAGCTTAATAATAATATATATCAGTTGTAATTCAACGTAAACATGTAATAAATATACTTTACATCTAAAATAAAAAATAAGGGTTAATAAAAGAGGGAGACTTCGATCAGATTTAACATCATAGACACCTTCATGGACAAAATCTTAAGCTCGACGACATTTGTTCTCCGGAGTTAGATTCTCCAAATAGAAAGTTATCATTATTTCAAAGTCTGGGATTTAAATCCCAGTTGATTTTATTTTATATAAATATTATTGCCGACATTATTTATGAATTTAAGTATTGTCTTAATTTTCAATAAACCTTCAACATTTTTTATTAAAAAATTAAGATTAGTAAATAACTAAATAATTAGTAGCAATAACTCCTCATCTTTATAAACTTTAGAAAATTAATGGGAACTTAAAAATGATATTTGGATATGTAAGGAAAAGTGATAGAGATGTTCTATATTGTTAAGGTAGTTTGAACAAGATGACAAGATAACACGTTTTTATACACACAGTTCACGAATGCATGCTTTTGGCTCACTTACCCTGTTGTGGTTGGACCCATTAACATTGTTTTGAATAAAGTTCAAACTTGCTTACAAACTACTGGTTTTTACAACAAATATGAACAGCTAACTAGTTAACAACTCAACTCTTGGTGTAGATACAATATAGAAGGCTTAATGAAATTACAACACTTCAGGTTCACAAATGAGTCATGGCAACACCATTTCTAGATAAAACAGTCCATGAGCACCATATCACTTTCAAAGCAGCAAATGCAATGGTTCCCACACCAGGCTCTCCACAACTTCAACTATGTATTAACTATAAAAATTGCAGTTATCATATCAAGTCAAATCAATATAATTGTATGGCAGAAAAATGAGTTCCAAAGAAATATACCCGAATCAAGGCAACCAACTTACCAAGCATTTGAAATTACCAGAGAAACTACAGGCCCTGCTCAATTAGGTAATCTCCAAGCCTTTCAACAATCATGTTACACTGACCAGGAGTCATAGGTTCGTCATATATGCCAATTATCAAAGCCTGGCTGGTCTTCTTTATAGTTATGCCACCTGAGCCCTAACATTCGGACAAAAAAACAATCATATTAAGGAATCATAACATGACACCAAAATATATGCATATTCAATCATTGATCATGCTTTTATTGTGTATAACATATGTTTACCATCAACATAAAACTTCAAAAGAAATTATTTGTATCCCACTTATTCAACACGCTCTATCGTGGAACAAGCCTCACCGTAGCAACTCTTTAAATGGATGATGACTCGTGTCAAAATGCCTTACAGAATTCTAGAGTTGAAATAAGCTCATATTATTACCTCAAGAAAAGTAAAAGCTATATAACACAGCACCCTCCGAGGTTGAAACCTGAACTTAGCAGCGGCTTCAAAGGCATAGGAAAATAAATAATTAAAAAAATATAGCCATCTCTTTAGCATTTTCCGTTCTCGATTCATTATATTTATAAAAAAAAATAATGAATTGGGGCAAGTAGAATGATTTAACTATAAGTATCAATCTCTCGCATGCTCAATTGATCTGTCCATAATACCAGTACTTGCATATATACTTGTTATGGTGTCAAAACAGAGTTGTGTTTGATTTTCTTCAAAACGGCAAGTGAAAAATTAATCCCAAATGATTTTAAGACAAAAATAAAAAATATTGACACTTTTTCTTTCTGTACTATGTAGCTATTGATCACTGCAACATCCTAATTTAAGCAACAAATTGATCATAAACTGACGAAAAGGTAGTTATATATGGATCTAATATCCTGTAATTATATAAATCATATTGGCTGTTAGAAAAGTTAATGATAGCATCAACAAAAAACATATAAAGATACTGACAAAAATGTGATGTAGAACTAATAGAAATGAAATTCATATATAGATGGAGTAAAATTAAGGAGGAAGATACTAAATCCTACCTTCTTTCCTCTAATAACAGCACCTGGATCACCTTGAATCACCATATACTTTGGGCTACCCAAGAATAAGCCAGTTGGAGCAAGTGAACCAGGCTCCTCGAAATCTTTCATAATAGCTGCAATTTGTTCAGGCTTAAACTGTAACAATCACAAAAGCACAATTAGTTAAATAATAATAATAATAATAATAAGTCAATAATCAATATCTCCTATATGAATTTGACTAAAACAACTATATTATCCTGTATCTTTACCATGGAAATTTCCAAATCTGTACCACCAATTTATCATTTAATTACAGAACTCATCGAGAATCCGTCGTCAATAACAAATTAGAGAGAAAAGTTGGGATAATAATCAGAAGATAAGCAAATCCAATAAACCTAATTATTAAGAAGATGTGATTGGTTCGTAGTGATACCTGAGGGAAGGTGGCACTCTGAGCCCAAACTGTGCCGTTTTGACCTATGATCGCCGCAGCAGATAGACGATTGCCTTCAATATCACACATCAAATGCTCATCAACGTACTGTTGCCACGACATCTTCTCTTTCACAGTTGACTGATAATGTTCAGTGGTGAAAAGGATTACAATTGTATTGAATTAATTTATATTATTTGATGATAAGTTGAATAATATAATTTAATAAAATTAATTATAAATATTTTAATAAAATAATTTATATTTTAATTTTTTTTAAATTTTTTTATCATATTTTATAATAAAAAGTTATTATTTTTAATTTGAAAAATAAAAAAAATTATAATTAAAAATTTAAATAAATTAAGTTAATTATATATTACGATTTAAAACATATCAATCGAATTAAATTTATATATAATAGTATTATTTTTATATTTTACGATATGATTTTATTTTATAACAAAAAATATAACTATATAAAAATTATATAATTAAAATTTTTAATTTTATATAATAAATATATTATTAGTGAACTTTTTATGTCTAAATTTCATTATTATAAATTTACCACATATTTATAACAATCAAGATATAAAGAATAAAAAAGAAAGGAAGAGAGAGATGTTTTAGGGTAAATGTAACTTAACACTTTGCTTGATTAGCTTTAAATTAAATGCAGCGTTAATTTTTGTTCTTCTAGTTTATAAATAATCAAGTTTTTTAATTGAATTTATTTTTAATTTTTTAGATAAAAAAATATGTGTTTATTTTCTTTTAGTATTAATATATATATATATATATATTTATTTACGTTATAAAAAAAATAAACATATTATTTTAAGTTAGAAATGAAGTTTTATCTACGAAGGGGTTATATAAATATAATAAAATTATTTTTTTTCGTATATATTTTATAAAATCATAAAAATAACATTGTTTTTATTAATATCATATATTTTATTATTAAAAAAAATTATGATACATTGTTTTATATTAAATATCATTTAATTATAAATTATTTAAATTGAATTACGTTTATTTAAATATATTCAGTATTAAATCTTATCCAATTAAATTATATTTAATACCATTAAAATTTTTATTTTTGTAATTTTTATATATATTTTAATCTTTAATTTTAAATCATTAGATAACCTTATTTTAAAGTTAGAAAGTTTTTTTTTTAAATGTTTTAAAAAGTTTTATGAAGATATTATTAATTTTTTTACCAGGCATATATAATTCAAGGAAATGTAATTTATGACTCTGGTTTTAAACTCCGGAGTACATCAACAACTTTTTTATAAAAATGATATATAATCTGTTATATATGTGTTAAATAATTATTAAATATATGTTATTAAACCAGATGTTATATATAAAATATATATTTTGATAAATTATAATCTTTTTACTTGTGTTTTCACAAATTATTACTTAAGTATGATGCCCAAAATAACTCTATTTTATTGAAAAAATATTAAATTTTAATTATAAATTTATAGTTATTTTTTTACATGTGTTTATTTGTTTAAATTCTTTTAACTCAAATAAATTTTTAAACATACAGTCTTTTTTTTTTATCTTAGCAATATACTAACCCCTTAAAATTATAATAGATTTCATACTCAATGCTCAAACTTAAAATAACAATAAATTTGTAAAAATTAAAATATTAAATAATAATAATATCCACACAAAAATCATTGAGCTCGTTAATTAATTAAGGAACAAACATAAGATTTTCTTTTCAATTTTCTTTTACCGATTTACTCTTATTAGTTATTCAACTTTACTCTCTCTCTCTCTCTTTCTCTGCTATTATTATTCTTTAAACTTAAGCTGTGATTTATTAGCTTTGATCTACGAAAAAAAAAAAGTTAATTTTATTTTAAAGATTAAAATTAAAAGAAAAATATCTTAAAAGTCCTTTATTTATTGTAAAAATAATACCTATAAATTATGTATTTATTTTTTTATAATAATTTAGTCATATTTTTATTAAAAAATAAACGTAAAATAGTGAAAATAATTTTATTTTTTAATTTTCGATTACATTATATAAAAACTATTATAAATTAAATAAATTACTAGAGAAATAATTAAAGACTGAAATATAAATATAAAAAATATTTATTTATCTTTATTCATTTACTTTTTTCAAAACAATAAAACCAAAATATTATAAAAAATAAATATATAATATAAGTGTTAATTTTAGAATAAATATAAAACATTTAACTTCTTTAAAATTAAAAGATAAAATTGATAAATAAAACAAACAATTTTTCTTTGTGTACTCACTTACTACCTATTTATATAATATTATATTCTAGTAGTTTGAAAAAAAAATCCATATTATTATAATATAAATTGTAATTATCGTATTAATATTTTATTTAATAAAATAAATATAATTAATAATATAAATAAAATAAATATTTTTTTGTAAAAATTATATTATTTGGTATAAGTAAAAAGTTACTATTTGTAAAAATAGTGTTATATAAATCAAAACTTAAATTAAAATAAATTAATTTAAAATTAAGTTAAAATAATTCTCAAAAGGTTGCTTTCGTGTTAATATTAATGATATTTTCTTTATAAAATGATGAGGAGGAAATGAGTTTTCAACTAATTACTAAAAAGTTATAGCTTGATTTTGGATAATCGTTAATATAATGAGGTAAATTAATAAGATGAAAGATAAATATAATGATATTTATTAAAGAAACATAACATTTCACTAATTATTTTTTTAAATAACAATCAATAAACAGCGTTATATTAGTTATTCATGAAATAAATAAATAAATGTATAATTTATCTTTAATCAATACCAGTTGGAACCAAGAGAAACCGGAAATAATCCCGCGACCGGTTTTTTAAAAAAGTCTCAATCTCTTTATTCCTTCGAGCAATCATCTATCCTTTAACCTTTGATTCCCATTTGCATAACTAATTTCAATCATGTGCAGTACACTTCAAAAGCCATGCTCAACGCTATAATAAATCTTCACCATTTATCTTGCCAACGTCATACATAAATTACTCGTATTAACGGTCAAGATTTATGTATTACTATAACAGTTTGTACGAGTCCATTTCTTCTTGAACTGACGTAGACGACGTCGCTTTCCCTAAATCACGTGCCGACAACATTTTGGATTCGATGTTGTTTGAGAGCAGTCCCTACATGTTTTTGGGAATAAATACCCCTATTCTGTCGCCGATTTACAGTCACACCCAGAATTTGCACCGTCTTTCAATTCATTGAAGAGTGGGTGACTTGAGAAAGATTCGAGTCTTTCAACAGAGCATTTTGGTTTTTGGTTTCTTTATCAGCGATTTCGATAGTTTGGAATTCGAATAAATATTATATAAAAGAATGGGATTATCTGCCGGTGATACTCTGATGATGAAGATCGTCAATGGCGATGCTGGTTATGTGCTCGAAGATGTGCCTCACCTCACCGATTTCATTCCTGATCTACCTGTACTTTCATTTCCTTGCCACTTTCTTATTTTGTTCTTCTTTAATGTTTTTTACTTTATTTAAGAAGTTGCATCAGTCTTCAAGCCTTTGACTATATTTATTTATAATGTCCAGAAAACCTATATTTGTTTGGTGTCGTTTTGGGTTGTAATCCAAATTCTCACTTAAATTCTTTACCGTTATATTTAAGTTCTTTATTATTATATTTAAGTTTGTTGTTCGTGTTAGTTTTTGTTAATGTTGTGTTGATTGACAGACTTATCCTAATACATTGCAAACAAATCCGGCTTATTCTGTAGTCAAGTGAGTAAAATTTCTTATAGATCTTTTTCTTCATCATTGGAGGCCACTGTTTGTGGCTATATAGATCCGTTGTTTTGATCAAAGAGAATGACTTTTTTATGTGGTTTTTGTTTCTCCATCTTCAGGCAGTATTTTGTCCACACGGACGACACTGTTGCCCAAAAGGTAACATTTTGCTTCCTGCTGTTTCACATGATTTATCTCATGTTTTACAAATGGTTCCTTGTTTATCTGGTTTCATTAGGTCATTTCCGGAACTAAGAGGAAATTGTTGTTTTTGATGATATACAGATTGTAGTCCATAAGATTAGTCCAAGAGGAGTGCATTTTCGACGAGCCGGTCCACGTCAGAAGGTTTACTATAGTGTCCTAACTCCTCCGATTTTGATGAATCCCTTTTGACTGATAGCAAAACCACTTTGCAATATTATTTATTCGTTTGTGCTGTTCAGGTGTATTTTGAGTCGGACGAAGTACATGCATGTATTGTTACATGTGGCGGCTTGTGCCCTGGACTTAACACAGTGATCAGGGAAATTGTTTGTGGTCTCTATCACATGTATGGCGTTACCAGAGTTCTTGGGATAGATGTAAGTGGTATCTGGCATATGCTTGTTTGAAAATTTACACTTTACCGGGAACGTATTTTTGGGCCATCTGATATGTTGTATTTGAAATTATAATTTAGATTTAGATTTTTCTGTGCATTAAACTCTATAAATTTTGCACTAATGTGGTGAAATCAAATATGTGCTTATTATAGGAAGATAAGAAAATGGCATCATAAGCTATAGGGTTATTTTTTATTCATACAATCAGTAGGTATCAGTATGTTTTGTGTTCTAGGTAACTGAATATGTAGCATAGAACTAGTAGGTCAGAGTGTGATTAAAAGAAAAGAACTATTGATCCACTCAAGTTTAAGGCCTGCAGAAAATAAGGCCATCAGTTCGCTTTATGTGGCTATGCAAGTCGGCAAGAGTTTGGAGTCATACTAACCAACTTTTACATTTAATTCATGCCAATAGCCGGTTAAAAATCAATAGATGAATTGGAAAAAAATTATTTTAGATAATGTCATTGTTTCTTGATGAAGTCTCCAGTCTTGTACTTTACAGAGCATGATTTTCTTGAAACGATAATTCATGGTAGCTAGCTTTAACACTTCGGTAGCCACATAATCTTGTTTTGCACATCTTTAGGGAGGATACATGGGTTTCTATTCAAAGAACACTCAATTTAACAGTTCGCACTATGTGGCTATGCAAGTTGGCAGGAGTTTGGAGTCACACTAACCAACATTTACATTTAATTCATGCCAATAGCTGAATAAAACTCAATAGGTGAATTGGAAAAAAATTATTTTAGATAATGTCATTGTTTCTTGATGAAGTCTCCAGTCTTGTACTTTACAGTGCATGATTTTCTTGGAACGATATTTCATGGTAGCCAGCTTTAACACTTCGGTAGCCACATAATCTTGTTTTGCACATCTTTAGGGAGGATACATGGGTTTCTATTCAAAGAATACTCTCGATTTAACCCCCAAAGTTGTCAATGACATCCATAAACGTGGTGGCACCATTCTTGGGACATCGCGGGGAGGCCATGACACCTCGAAAATAGTTGACAGCATTCAAGATCGAGGAATTAATCAAGTCAGTCTCTTGTGGATTCATTCATATAATATTCAGAATAAATTCAAGATTCAAATACTTTGTCCATATCCATGAAACCTGTCAAATATAACTGTTATTTCTTTACATAATCCAGGTTTACATAATTGGAGGTGATGGAACTCAGAGAGGTGCAGCTGTCATATTTGAGGTGGGCCAATTACAAATTGAATTGTCCAGTGATTATCAATACTCTTAACTGTTTATCTGAATGCCAACCCTTGCCTAAAATAAAATACCTACCCTTATGTGTAAATCTCCCATTTGATGTATGTCGCTCTTACTCTGGAAGTGATGACATGACAACCACTTATAAACCCAAATCCTACTATATAAAAGGGCTTTGAACTATGTTATATGGACTCGTTAGGAGTGTCTCTTATGAGGATGTATTTGTACTTCGGGCCCATACCCATACTCATGTCATATCTATTGGACATTTCAATTCTTCGTGAAAATTGAAGTCTATGCAAGAGAGGCTGTGAATACTTTACTTCGAACTTAACTTTTAACAACTTATAGCTTGCCTTGGCAATCCATCATACATTGTATCTTCTTCTTTGTCGTACGTTCACAAGAATGGAATATTTGTTCTCATGTGATTATAGTCCATTGAGGTGCTTTTGTTGATGAACAAAAAAAGAATTTGAGGTGCTTCTGTTGTGATTAACCTAGTCTATTTATATGGAAGTTTAAATGCTATTAATATTTTGTTTCTTTCATCTTCTATTGTAAATTATTCTTTAATCATTTCATTTCTCATTTTGCAGGAGATTAGACGACGTGGTCTTAAAGTTTCTGTAGCAGGAATTCCTAAAACCATAGATAATGACATTCCAGTACTTCTCATACTGAATAATTTATGGATTTCATTGTATTGGGCTACTCTATGTTGATGCATCAGCCTCTCTCTTGATCCAGGTTATTGACAAGTCTTTTGGTTTTGATACTGCGGTTGAGGAAGCTCAGCGTGCCATTAATGCAGCACATGTTGAAGCTGGGAGTATTGAGAATGGGATTGGTCTTGTAAAGTTGATGGGGCGGTACAGCGGTGAGCTTCCCCTTTCGATGGTGCATTTTTCTAGAGAAATAAACAGCTAAGCCTAATGTTTTCAGATTGAACCTCAACATCTTTCTAATCAACCTTTTTATATAGGTTTCATTGCTATGTATGCTACTCTTTCCAGCCGTGATGTGGACTGCTGTTTAATTCCAGAATCCCCCTTCTATCTCGAAGGACCAGGTGGGCTTTTTGACTTCATTCAAAAGCGACTCAAGGAAAATGGGCATATGGTTATTGTGATTGCGGAGGGAGCAGGACAGGAACTTCTTTCAGAAAGTTCGCAGTCCATGGACCAGGAAGATGCTTCAGGAAATAAACTGCTTCAAGATGTTGGGCTATGGATATCCCACAGGATCAAGGTACCACTATCTAGATTGATTTGTTATCTTATCAATTTTCTGCTGCTGATTCCATTTAATTAAGGTACTCTTTTTGTACATCGCTTGATCAACACTTATACCTTCATGTTCTTGTATCCAAATTTATTATTATAGAGATGCTTTTTTTTTTCCATGTCAAGAATTTTTCGTATGGATTCATTGAAAGTGGTGGTTTTAGAATTTAACCGAGTGGATCTATATTTATTATGCATAAATTGGATATTAATGTCCCTAACAGCCTTATAGTAAAAAGGGGGATAACGGATGAAATATTCCATTTATTGTTAACATATTAGGTTGATGATAAATTTGGTATCCACTTATCTGTTTGCTTCGTCATATTTCCCAACAAATGAACTACTTTATTTAGTAATTAGTAATCCAAAAAGTGTACTTTTTTTTGGCCATCAGGATATTTGTAATATAATCGCATATATTCACCATGAGTTGGTAGAGTTTCTTTTGATTTTTTAATGTAAATAGTTTATTTCTTGTTTCAGGACCATTTTATTAAACAGCATAAGATGGCCATTAATTTGAAATATATAGGTAGGTTTCTTTCACTACAAGTTTTATCATTTACATTTTCTAAATTTTTTCTAGACTATAAATGCATTAAAACTTGACTAGATTATATGCCTGGACAGATCCAACTTATATGATCCGTGCTATTCCAAGCAATGCGTCTGACAACGTCTATTGCACACTCCTAGCTCAAAGTGCAGTTCATGGAGCAATGGCTGGGTTTGCAGGCTTCATTGTTGGCCCTGTGAATGGAAGACATGCATACATTCCTTTCAATGTAAGAATTTGTTTGCCATTAAGTCGGTAAATAAGGTATTAATGCTTTTGGATTTCTTATCACATTAAAAAGAATTACCAAGGAAGAAAAGGGTAGATTGGTTAAGTGGTGTCTCCGCAGATTTAAACACCTCACACAACACACAAGTACCTAATACTAAGGAAACGCTAATAATGATAATTCAAGTTCTCCAATTTTTCTCCTTATTATCTCAAGGTTCCATACGTAAACTATTAAAATTGAAACTCTGTTTGAGGTTGTGTGCAGACACTGAATGAAAATTGCTTTCAAGAGGAAATTTTTTGTTACTTTTTACGTATTCAAGCTTTATGTTTCCACAGATTTAACGACTTGATATCGCTTGTGTAATGATTTTTGCTAAAACACCTGTGTATTATTATTTTACAGCGTATAATTGAGAGGCAGAACAAGGTTATTATTACTGATAGGATGTGGGCTAGACTTTTATCTTCAACTAACCAACCTAGCTTCTTAAAACCTAAAGACCTGGCTGAAGCAAAGAAAGAGAAAGAACCACCCACCAAGACACAGTTGCTGGATGGGGAAAATTGTAATAACGGACGGTCAGCAACTAAAGACGCTTCTAGCATGACAAATAGAGAGTAGTGCACATTTTTCTGGTCAACACTTTTCTCTCTTTTTCCGGATGGGCACTGTCTGCTGTTGCACTGCCAAGGTGATTGATAACTTCATTGATTGTGAGTTCAAAAGTAATTACACAACATTTGCATAACATTTATGCATGTTGTATCACTATTTTTATCAAAACAAGTTCTGACACATTTTTTAGGAAGCAGAGCGGTTGAGGTTTAGTAGATTAGACAAGTAGTTTTATTCAATTTGCTCATAGCATGTGTTTTTTTTTTATTACTTTGTTTTTTCAAAAGCTTCCAAAAGATGAGGATAATATTACTATTAAAGTAGTATTTAAATATTAATTTTAAATATTTTCATTACAAGTTTAGTCCAATCAAACCAACTTATTTTAAAATAATAAATTTTTTTATTTAATATATTAAAAAAAAATTACGTCCTTCATTAGTAATTTTTATAAAATGAAAGATATTAAACAACACTAATACAAACAAAGAAAGAAATTAAATGAAACTAATAACCTATTCTAAGCAAAAAATGATACTTTTATTTATTTATCACGAGAAAAATGTTTTTATCCTTTAAAAAGTTGTTATATTTAATGAAATTATATTTTAGTTTTTTTTATTAAGTGAGATAGTATATGCATATTTTTTTAAAAAGTTATAGAATTTCATTTTATGAATGTAATGGATTTATAGTCTTAATTTTGCAAAAAAAAAATAACAAAAGTGAGTCGGTCCATTATTTTTACAAAAAGAATTTCTATTATCTTTTTATAATTGTAATGTATTTGTGTTGTCTCATATAATTGATATAGATTTAAAGTATTATTTTTAAGAATAGACACATGGCGTGCAATGATGATTATGTTAATAACTATAATTACTCCCATATTAGTTTTAGATACTTCGATTAATAACCGGAAGTTATAAGATTATAATTATTTTTTCACAGTTTAACTAAATTTTATATTTTTTAATATTTATTTAAAAATATATTCAAAATAAATGTTAAAATATTCTTTGTATTATTATATCGTGTAAAATATTAGAGATTAATTTATATTTTTAACTTTTTAACGTATGTTTATAAATAAATTAAAAATATATAAAAGTAAAAATAATTAAAATCAATTCTAATTATTTCAAATATCGGTTTTTTTTATTATTAAAAGTGTGTATTTATGTAATTATATGCATATAAAATAATAATATTAATAATATATGTTCGATTTTGGTTAATCATAGTTTTGTTATTGTAATAATTATTTTCTTTATACAGTTAATTTTCTAAATGATTATAATTTTAGTTATACACAACTAAAATGTACACCCTTAATTATTTTTGTTAAAAATAATAAATTTGGAGGACGCTTCCTTTTTTCTCATGACAGAGCACAGCAGCAGTAACATAATAAAAATGTTCTATGCGCTAAACAACTAATGGACCATAAGAAACCACAAATCTAAACTTTCCACCCATTTTGGTTCAATCAGGACCTTAGTGTTCACAAGAAACCACAATAATGGTTTAGGATCTTCAGTTTTAAAAATTTGTCTTAAATTTTATTAACAAGATTGTGATACCTCATTTAAAAAGTTGTCCAAGAATTCTTAAAGTATTATTTGGAATAATGTATCATGATGATTATGTTAAAAACACAAATTAAAACAGATTTAAGAGAATATCTTTCTTAAGCACACAACAACAGGTCTTTGTTGCTTCGAAAAAGTTTGTGCCTCAGCATGTCGTTGCCAATGCCTTTGTGAACTATAGTTACTCTGTATATTTCATTTTTTTTAATCGTTATTCTTTGATTTTTAATGGATTCTCTTTATTAAGTGTGAGAAAATTTGGAAATAATATCTTTTGTTTAAGAAAATAGTCCAAAGATTTAGTGTTAGCTAAAATTTAAAAACTAAAATGAAACAAGAAAATTATTCATACTCTTCAGATTTTGCCCTTTTTTAAAGTATCTTTAACATTAAAAAAATATCTCTAATGACAATGAGATTACATATATTATCACAATAATCTTATTAAAACAGTAACTTTTTCATCCATTATTACTCACATATTATTATTATTTTTGTTAAATTATTGAAATACCTTTTAAAAAGTAAAATATATGTTTACTTATTTATTATGTTTATTATGAATAAAAAAATAAAAATCTAACTAAAGTAAAGAAATACATAAAAATATAAAAAATTATTTAAATTTAAATTAAAAATAATCCTAAAGTTAATTTAAATTTCTTGATTTTTTTCATCATTCATGTCTCTTCCTATCTCTCACCTTTAGTTTTTTTTAAATATTTTTATATTTTTTACATTATCCAAATTTTCCTCTCAGTGTTGATATTTATTTATGAGAAAATTAATTAATTTATTAAATTTAAGAAAAAAATTGAAATATTTTTGCAATATATTATCAAAATTTAATTTTTAGTATACTTAACATAATTATAAATGACTTATCACATTCCAAAAATAAAATGTGTTAATTATAATTTATTCCAAATGAATAATTCATAAATATTAATTTTCTAAATTTTTCTCTCAATTTTATATTTTTATAAATTAATATAATTTGTTAATTTTAATATTAATTTCACTTTAAATATTAAAATTAAAAATATTATGTTATTTTTATTATTATATCTCTATATCAATGAATTTAACTAAAATTGGGGCGTAAATCATTTGTAGGAAAAGAAAAAAGGTAACCACTTTATTACATGTGATAAATAAATAAAAAATTCATTCATTTTATATAATTTTATTTTATTTTCTTAATTAGTAAATCACATGTTAATTTTTAAATTTTATGTAAATTTATTTATTCTATGAGTTTTTATTGAAAAAATTAAAAATATAAAATTTTATTTATATTTTATTAGTTTAATATTATTATTATTTAATATTTTAACTTAAAATTAAAGATATCTTTCAATTAAAATTAAAATTCATCTTTAATATTTTTGAAATGTTAAAAGTATTGGTAAAGAAAATTAAAATATTAACGTAATATTGATATTTTTCCAATAAAATTCAAGAAAATAGCTGATCTTTACTATGAGGAACTAAACTGAAATAGTAATAATACCACAACCTCAATCAGTAATATCATATTTACAATAACATGCTTCTTCCACAACCTCAATCCAGAAAGAATGAGTATTCTTATAAGAGAATCATATCCAATCCAATATAGTATGACACTAACGATGACTTGAAATTGTTCAGAAAATAACTTCGGTAATACAATTTTTTTCTGTTTTACTAATAAGGTAGTACAATTGTTTTAGTTTAATGTAGTGTGATTGGTATCAACCTAAGCTTCTGAAATAATTCATCTCCAATCATCCCCGTATAATAAATAATTGATTGTTTGAAAGTACCATGTGAGAAACAGTGTCATTTTTCAATTAGTCTGTAAATTTCTTCTTACACCCTTCAAAAAAGTTCACATCTAGCCTGTACTTTGCATGAGAAAAATTGCTCATATATGTGATATAACATATTACCGAAACTTGTTCATAAAATTTCATACAATGAAATTGTAGAACAAGCAGTCTTTGACAACACTCAGTTACAAATTACAATACAAGGAATTGTTGTATCACCAATTTAACAATAATGCATCCCAATGGGCATGCTACATATAATTTTCTTGAAATTCAAAAGTACTATTGTCTCCAAACAGAAATGAATATATCGCTTACTAAAACTTGTACATGCCAGAGGGCTCAGCATTTTGAACAATCCATGGATGTTCAAGAACCTTATGAAGGGGAAGGCGCTCTAGAGAATCTTTGACAAGCATCTAGAGTACAAAACATCAAAAGAGAGTAATGAGGATATTAATCTTGACAATAAGAAATCTACGTGAAATTTCATTTCTTTAAAGGTTCATTTTCGAAGCAAAACAATCCAAACCTGACTGATCATGTCCTTTGCTGTAGAAGAGACAATTGGCTTAACAGGGAACTTCAGATCCACTTGCACTATCCTAAAACAAGAGACGAGCATCAAATGCAATGTATATGGGCCATTGAAAGGAGGAATACTTGTTTTATAAAAGTTATTGTGTTCAGGTTCATTTTATTGCTAATTCTTCCTTACCTTCTATACGTGTCTGAATGTTCCTTAGCCTCAAAAGGAGGAACACCATAGAGAAACTCATAGCACAGGACTCCAAGGCTCCAAATATCCACACTAGCATCATGCTCAACACTTTCCACTATTAAACAACCATAAAATACAAATGAGGACAACAATTATAGAAATTTAAACGATATATAATCTAAAAAGCTAAGCAGACTAATAATTTCAATGAAAAAAACAACACAAGCTTTCAAATCAGATATCAAGTCAGAACTTAAAGAAAATCAATGTTCAATGATTTATTTTTTTAATTTTTTTTAATTTACCCATCTCAGGAGGAAGGTAATCTAGTGTGCCACACATGGTTCGACGACGACTAAATGTGTGCACTGACCACCCAAAATCTGCTATCTTGAGTTCACCCTGAAAAAGGATGCCATAATCGACATGATAAGCAACAAATAACACTGTTAAGAGATGCTAGGAAACAGCAGCAATAATGACAGCAAGTACCTGGGTACCAATTAACAGGTTTTCTGGTTTGATATCTCTGTGAATTACATGTTTTCCATGACAATATATGAGTGCACGGGCCAATGATGCAATATACTGTTCCAAACACAGCACACAAACATATCAGAACTACAAGTCAGACTTTGGCTAAAAGCACGTTCTGAAATGAAAGCATTGGCATCCTCACAACATCCCACACCACAATCCTAAAATCCACTCATATTTTTCCAAATGCATTCCCAAAGGTTAAAGTTAAAGCCGGTATTGAATCATCTAGGTTTATTATTTCCAGAAATTTTCTATTTGCACAGGGTGATTAAAGTTTGAGCTAAGAATAATACTCCCAAAAAGCCAAACTTGAGTAAATCGATGGCTATAGGAGAGTAAAACAACTCACAGTAGCTGCACGTCTTTCACTGAAGTATTTACATTTCTGTAATTCTTTGTAAAGTTCACCTTTTGGTGCATATTCCAATATTAGATATACACGTTTCTGCAGGAAACAAAAGAGAAACACAAGTATGAGTCTACTTAAAACACTTGGCTATCCACTCATATATTTAAATTCTACAAAAGTTGAAGAAGCTAATTTTCTGTATACCTGATCATAAAAGTATCCATAAAGGCGTAAAATGTTGGGATGTCGGAGATGACTCTGTATTTCAACTTCACGACGGAGTTGATGCTCAACCTGAGATTGCTGCAGCTGGCTCTTAAACAAGACTTTCAGTGCCACAATATGATTGCTCTGTATGAGACATATTGATAAAGCAAAATTATTAAGTTGATTACTTTCAGACTAAATAGAAGATAAAGTACCAAAAACACTTTTTTGTCTTTCATTTTCATAAATTCTAGGAGCCTAACAAGGCATCATTCCTAATGCAACCTGGCTCCTACACAAAATTCATTGGCCAGCCAAACTCATTTAGATTCTGAACCAGAGTCTATAACCCTAAAGCACCAGAAAAGCCATTCCCTGAAGGAAAATAGAGCAGGAGCTGGGAAGAGCCAAAACATAGAAATGCAAGCAAATTAAGGAAAAGGAAAGGGAAAGAAAACACACCCTTTTCTCTCTAGCCAAATAGACATGACCGAACTTTCCTCGCCCTAGAGGTTTCCCGATATCAAAGTCACTGAGGGTCCATCTTCTTTTCTCTGCAGAAGAAACCTCCATAGAAGCCTGAGGAAAATGAAGCGAAGTTACAGAACCCAAACATCTGAAACTATGTCACCAATAATTCAATCCTACATTTGTCGGGGAAACTCGAGACCTTAGGACATGAAATTCCATGCTAAAAAAAATCCAAGAACCAATTAACCTCCCTTATCCCTCCAAATTAAAGAAACTCTTACATATCTTCTCAGAAATAAAAATAAAAAATAAAACAAACGGGTCAAAAAGCCCTAGATGATTTGGGCATTCTGAAAAAAGGACCAGCCATAAAATTATTAAAGAAAAACAAAATATGTTATTTTGGTGGGTTTCTTGTTTACTTACCTTCTCTTGCTGTTGATTTTCCGGAGAAATCGCCATGTGAGAGGATTATAGGAAAAGGGTAGGGGGAGAAAAGAGAGAGAGAGCGAGCAATATTGAGAAAATGATTGAAGCGAAAGGGCGGAGGAATGGAATTGGGGTTGTGGGTTTGGGGCTCCAACAAAGAAAGTATTGAATAAAAGCACTTTGCAACGGTCGAATCCGCAATGGTCGCCAATGCCGTATCATGTGAAGTCCCGCTCCTACAATATTTTCAAAATATTTAGGTTGTACTCTGCTGTACCCTGGCTTACATTAAATCATGATGTGAACTTTTTTTTTTAAGTCACAACTTTTTTTAATACAATTTAAATACTGCACTTTTAAGTGAAACTGGAGCCTCAAATTTTTTATTTATATAAGTGAATTTAATTCAGTTAAAATAGCCATAAATTTTGGCCCATAATTTAGACTTAAGTATTACTAAGGGATTACACAATTAGCAAGTGCTTATGTCAGCGATGAATTTGCATAAGAACTTATATATATATATATATATAGAGTAGTAAACGTTGAATATTGTTTCTAAAAGTAATAAATTAGTGGTATAATTTAGAGAAATTAGTGGACTAATTTGTGGTATGATTTAAGGAAATTAGTGACATAATTTAAGAAAATTGGTGGCCTAATTTAATGCTTAAATTATGGCACAATTTAGAGAAATAGAACATTTCTTCATCTATAAATAGGGAAGAGTTCATGCATTGAAGAACAATTCAAAAATCAGAAAAAATCAGAGAGAGTATAAGCAAATTCAAATAGAGAAAATACTTGTGAGTTTGGGAAAACACTTGAGATATATTATTAGTGAGTAAATCTGTATCTGTATTCTGTATATTTCCTACTCAGTTCAAATAATATCTGCTGCCTCCCGTGGATCTAGGCGAATTGCCGAACCACGTAAATTCTGTGTGTTCATTTTATTGCTTTGATATATTCATATACCGCTATTTATTGCTTCCGCCCACAACAAATTGGTATCAGAGCCAAATATAGCAGTATTATATATCAAATCGAAGCTCTCGACGAGACGAACGCAACGGTGAAAGAATCGCTCAAATCGGAAGTCAGAATCACCGCCAGAATCTACCGGAGTACTGCTGCCAGCCATGAATCAACTCGCCGAGTTGGACCGAGTCAACTCAATCACTAGTGATATTTGGACAGAGTTGGTCTATTTTTCATCCGTTTTCAACTGAGTTGGATCTATTCCTAGCTAATTGAACCATTCCGGATTCAACTACGGACTCCGTTTTTTTCAAATAAGGTATAAAATTTGGAAAAATATTGTTTTAAGTTGTAAGTGCAAAATTTTTGTTATCAGTTTGTACTTATGGCTGATAAAGGAGAGATCGAAGAAGGTGAACAAGTTGACCATAGAATTTATGACAAACCAAGTTCTACTCGAAGAAATATGTTGTCCAACGTAAAGTTTGAGGTGGAGAAATTCGACGGCACCAATAACTTTGGCATGTGGCAATGTGAAGTATTATATCTATTGTTCCGAGAAGGATCTAATATAGCCTTGGAGACCAGGCCAGGAGATTATTCAAATGAAGATTGGAATTATGTCAACCGACAAGCTTGTGACACAATTCGACTGTGCTTAGGAAAAGATCAGAAGTACTTTGTCATGAAAGAGAATGTAGCCGCAGTTCTCTGGAAGAAACTAGAGGACAAATACATGACGAAAAGTATTGAGAACAAACTCTACTTGAAGAAGAAACTTTTCCGTTTCTAGTACAAGAAAGGTACCCCTATGATTGAGCACTTAGATAATTTCAATAAAATTTTGGCCGATCTGCAAAATTTAGATGTTGAAATTATCGATGAAGATAAAGCTTTGTTGTTGTTGAATTCATTACCTGAGAGCTATGAGCATTTAACCACAACCCTGTTATATGGAAATGATGAGGTTAAGTTCGTAGATGTTTCAAATGCTTTGGTAAATAACGAGTACCGGAAGAAGGATCAACATGATCACAGAGACTCAATATCAAAAGCATTGACGGCAGCCAGAGGTAGGACTAACAACAAAAAATCTGGCGGATCAAATAATAGGGGGAAATCTAGATCAAAGTCCAGAGAAGAGTCATCCAGAAGACGTCCTACGAAGGACGAGTGTGCCTATTGTCACCAGAAAGGGCACTAGAAGAAAGATTTTCCAAATAAGGATAAGTCAAATGCAAATGTTGCACAGAAGGCCGATGAAGATGAAGAATCAGCATTTTCAGTTTCATCATCAAAAACCTACTCAGATAAGTGGATCCTTGATTCTGGATGTTCTTATCATATGTGTCTAAACAGACATTGGTTTTCGAGTTTTGAGGAGCTCGATGGAGGAGTTGTGCTTATGGGCAACGACAATGCCTGTCAGACAAAAGGGATCGGAACAATACGACTAAAGATGCACGATGGTACAATCAGACGACTTACAAATGTAAGGTATATTCCTGACCTAAAGAAAAACCTTATTTCTTTAGGTGTTCTAGATTCTGATGGTTACAAGGTAACATTGGAAAATGGAGTCTTGAAAGTTGTACGAGGTGCATTTGTAGCAATGAAGGGTACTCGGAAGGCGAACTTGTATTTCCTAGATGGGTGTACAGTTACAGGAAGAGCAGCTGTCTCAAGTAGTTCTGAAGAAAAGGCAAATGATTCTTCCCGCCTGTGGCACATGCGCTTAGGGCATGTCGGTGAAAAGGCTTTGCAAGGCTTAATGAAGCAAGGTCTTTTGAAAGGTGCCAAGACTGGAAAGTTTGATTTCTGCGAGCATTATGTAATGGGAAAACAAACAAGAGTCAAGTTCGGAACTACCATTCATCGTACTAAGAGATCTCTTGATTATATTCACACGGATGTTTGGGGATCTTCCAAGAATGCTTCACTTGGAGGTAAACGTTGGTTTGTGACTTTTATTGATGATTTCTCTATATATGTCTGGATATACACTATGATTCACAAAGATGAAGTTCTGGATATCTTTCTTAAATGGAATAAAATGATCGAGACTCAGACAGGCAGGAAGATTAAAAAGCTCAGATCTGATAATGGTGGCGAGTATAAATCAGATCCTTTCTTTAAAGTTTGTCAAGATGAAGGGATAATCAGACATTTTTCAGTTCCTCGTACACCACAGCAGAATGGAGTTGCAGAACGAATGAATCGTACTTTGGTTGAGAAAGTTCGATGTATGCTATCTCATTCCAAATTGAGCAAGGCATTTTGGGCTGAGGCTTTGTCATATGCAACTCATATAGTCAACAGACTTCCTACGACTGCATTAGATGGAAAAACTCCTAAAGAGGTATGGTCTGGACAACCTGCTACTGATTTTGATTCATTACGAATATTTGGATGTCCTGTATATTTTCATGTTAGTGAATCCAAACTGGATCCCAGAGCAAAGAAAGTTGTTTTCTTGGGCTTTAAGGAAGGAGTTAAAGGATTTCGACTTTAGTGTGGTGAATCTAAGAAGATCGTCTTAAGCCGAGATGTTACATTCGACGAGTCTGTTATGCTGAGACAAAAAAATTCAGAGAAAGATAATGAAAGTCCAAATACTCTTTCTAAGGTGATGCTTGAGACTTCGGAAGATCCAAAACAAATTGCACCAATTACCGATCGTGGTGAAGATGAAATTATTGATCAAGAAGAGATCTCAGTTAAGGTGGAGGTTCTCTCACCATCACCACCGATTAATCAGCAGCCAGAATCTATTGCCACTACTCGACCGAGAAGGGAGATTAGGAAGCCTACCAGATACACAGACATGGTAGCATTCACACTTCCAATAATTGATGATGATGTCCCATGCACTTACAGAAAAGCCGTGCAAAGAGTTGATAGTATGAAGTGGAAAATGGCAATGGATGAAGAGATGAAGTCTCTACATCAGAATCAGACTTGGGAGTTGGTTCAACTTCCCAAAGGAAAGAAAACTATTGGTTGCAAATGGGTCTATGCCAAGAAGGAAGGTGCTCCTGGTAAAGACAACATCAGATACAAAGTCAGACTGGTAGCAAAAGGCTATGCTCAGAAAGAAGGAATAGACTACAATGAGGTATTCTCACCTGTTGTTAAGCATTCATCTATTCGGATACTATTGGCTTTGGTAGCACAGTTTGATCTCGAGTTAGCTCAACTCGATGTCAAAATAGCTTTTCTCCATGGTACTTTGAACGAAGAAATCTACATGTCTCAACCGGATGGCTTTAAAATTCCAAGTCGAGAGAATTAGGCTTGTAAGCTGAGCAAGTCAATTTACGGTTTGAAGCAATCACCGTGACAATGGTACAAGCGCTTTGATAGCTTCATCAGAGAGAAAAAGTACACACACAGTCAGTTTGATCACTGTGTATACTTTCGGAAACTCCAAGATGGTACCTTAATTTATTTGCTCTTATATGTTGATGATATGTTGATTGCATCTAAGAGCAAGGTGGAGATCGACAGATTGAAGGCTTTGTTGAGTTCAGAATTTGAAATGAAAGATCTTGGAGAAGCTAAGAAAATTCTTGGGATGGAAATCACAAGAGATAGAGTTGCAAGTACAGTCTATCTGACACAGACTCAGTATCTGAAGAAAGTATTACATAGGTTTGACATTGATGAAAAAACCAAACCATTAAGTACACCGCTTGCTCCTCACTTTCAGTTAAGTGCATTAATGTCACTTAGCACCACCGATGAGAAGAAGCAAATGGAACGTGTTCCATATGCAAATGCCGTTGGTGCCTTGATGTATGCAATGGTTTCAACCAGACCTGATATTTCCCACGCTGTTAGTATGGTGAGTCGGTACATGCATAATCCGGGTAAAGGACAGCGTGACGGTGAAGTGGATTCTACGATACATCTATACTACTGTGGATATTGGTTTGAAGTTTGAGAGAGACAAGATTGAAGGTAAGCACCTAGTCGGATATATGGATTCTAACTATGCTAAAGATCTTGCTAAGCGTCGATCTACAACTGGTTATGTGTTCACAATGGCAGGAGGACCAGTTTTTTGGAGATCAACATTGTAGTCAACTGTAGCTTTGTCTACTACAGAGGCAGAGTATATGGTTGTAACAGAAGTATTCAAAGAAGCTATATAGCTTCTTGGGTTGACTAAGGATTTGGGTAT
Source organism: Hippophae rhamnoides (assembly GCA_033030585.1). Classification (NCBI taxonomy): domain Eukaryota; kingdom Viridiplantae; phylum Streptophyta; class Magnoliopsida; order Rosales; family Elaeagnaceae; genus Hippophae; species Hippophae rhamnoides. The sequence goes on from CM065429.1 coordinate 74,810,793, forward strand.
TGTTCAGAAGAACGTGGAGGTTTTCTGCGACAACCAGAGTGCCATTTGTTTGACAAAGAACCAAGTTCATCATGGTCGCACCAAGCACATTGATTTTCGATTTCATTTTGTTTGGGAAATCGTCGATGAAGGAAATGTTATACTCCTACAGATATGCTTACAAAGGTGGTTACAGGGATCAAGTTTCAACACTGCTTGAACTTGATCAACATCTCTCGAGCTTAGGGCACCTAGGGCGCATTTGGAGGCAGCGTTATGAACTTTTTCGCCAAGGTGGAGATTGTTGAATATTAGCTCTAAAAGTAACAAATTAGTGGCATAATTTAGGGAAATTAGTGGCCTAATTTGTGGCATGATTTAAGGAAATTAGTGGCATAATTTAAGGAAATTGGTGGCCTAATTTAAGACTTAAATTATGACACAATTTAGGAAAAGGGAGCCTTTCTTCATCTATAAATAGGGAAGAGTTCATGCATTGAAGAACAAGGCAAAAATCAGAAAAAATCATAGAGAGTATAAGCAAACTCAAATAGAGAAAATACTTGTGAGTTTGGGGAAACACTTGAGAGATATTATTAGTGAAGAAATCTGTATCTGTATTCTATATATTTCCTACTCAATTCAAATAATATCTGTTGCCTCCTATGGACTTAGGCGAATTGCCGAACCACGTAAATTCTGTGTGTTCATTTTATTGCTTTGATATATTCATATACCGCTATTTATTACTTCCGCCCACAATAGTATGTAAAAAAAAATCTATTACAAATTAAAACATGAGGTTTGATAGATAACAATATACTAATATTAAAAAAAAATCCCAAATCTCATCGAACTGTACGTAATACTAAAATTGAAGAGGATAACTTATAATTATCCACCTTTTTTAAATTATTGTTGATTATTGGGTATTAATTTATATGGATTGTATTAATTTAAAATGATTTATATCAATCTAATTTAAATTGATTCAATTTTAATTTTAATTTAATTTAATTTATATTATAAACTGTCGAACTTAATTGAAATATAAATTTTTTTACACTAAATAGTTCAAATTGATCCAAATTTTTATTTATATGTATTAATTAATATTTTTTATTTTATTTAATCTAACATTGATTTAAAATATTTGATTTAAATTCAATGTAATCTAATAACGTTAAACATATAAATAAAATTTTTGCTATAAGTTTTTACAAAACTAAAAAGTAAAAAAAAATTTAAAGCCATTAATATATTACAAAATAACCTAAATAATCAAACCTAAATTTACAATAAATAAATATTTTAAATTTAAATTTCATGCCATTGTGATAAGCGATAACATTATATATTTGTAACAATAGTTAAAAATAATAAAATTATAATCTAATTTGAAAAATAAACAAATAAATTAATAAATTCATCATAATTATTTTATATAAAATGATTTATAAATTAAAAAAATAGTAACAAATCTAATTTTTAAACAAAATTCAAAAATACTCATGTAATTAATCATGTTCGTTGTTGATAAGATATTATATAATTATTAAGTGAATACTAAAAAGAGGAAAAAAGTTAGAATAAAAATAGTAAAAAAACAACAACAAATATTTCATGATATGAACGAATAGATATAACATATATAAAAAAATTATAATTATTTTATTTTAGTATTATTGGGCTCCCCTTAATCTATTCTTATTTTTCATGTTATTTGAATTAGTTTAAGTTAGACCCAAATTTAATTTAATCAAATTATGATTAAAATTACCACTCGTCATTTTCACTCTTGGTATTTGGTTATGGTTTTGTATATATGTTATTTTTTTATAGTAATGGTGTAATTTCAACTTATAAATAAATAATTATTTTGATTTATGATAATATATTTATATTAAAATATTTTAAATAAATATTATTAATTTTATAAACATACCATTTACTTTTAAAAGTGATATTTTATTACTTAGTTTAAATATCTGAAAATTATATTATAAAAATTCAAATATAAGTAAATAAAATATTTTTCTTGATTAATCCTTTAAAAATATACATAAAAATATTTAATATATATATACGAAGAAAATTAAGAAAATATTCATAAGTTTTAAAATTACAAAATTATGTAAGTTAAATCATTATGACAGCTATTATGAATATTATAAAACAAATAAAAACTTAACCTCATTTAATAATTTTCTTACTTTTTAGTGTATATTTCAAGACAAATAAAAAATATATAATATTAAAGTTGGGCTCTAACTTATCTATATATCTTTTTATATATTTATATTATTAAATAAACTCTCTATTCATCGTTAAAGTCTCGTGTTTAAATCATATCAAATATTATTTGATATAAAAAATTCATCAAATATTCTCATAATAAATTTGAGAATATAAAAAAATTATAGTCATATTGTCTAAGCTAAATATATAATAATTATTGGTGTTAAATTGAAACTAAAAAAGATACAAGAAAATAAATATATAAAATCACTAACTATTGAATTTTATAAAGAAAGTTAAAAAAATATAATTAAATGACCAATATTGAAGATTTTTGTAATATTTTTTTTATTTTAACTAAGTGAGTGTAATTACTATTTATCATGCTACAAATAATTAATTTTAATTAAAAATATTAAAATTTATAAGAAGTTTAATCAAAATAACTATACCTAATATGTAATTATTTTTTCTTTATATAAAAGAATATTATAAAATATTAATTAAATAATACAAATTGAAATATTTAAAAATTATAGTTGTTAACTAATATTTTAATTATATTATAAATAATTAATTTTAATTAAAAATTAAAAAAATATTGCCTAAATAATAATATGCAATATATAAACTTTTAAAATTTATAAAAAAAATATTAAAAATGGGGTAATTAAATAATTGGAATATTTTAAAATTTTAGTTTTTAACTCCTAACTAAACTATAATGTAGTTATTTACTATCCCAAGTAATTAATTTCAATTAAAAATATTAAAAGAAAGTTATGAATGATTGATTAAATAATTTTAAATGAAGTATTTTAAAGTTTAGTTTTTAATTCTTAATCAACTCACTAAATTCATTATTTATTAGCCTAAAGTATTAAATTTAATTTGAAAAATTAAAAAATAAATATATAAATAAGTGATTAAACATTCTAAAATGAAACATTTTATAATTATAATTTTTAGTTTATAAATAAATCATTTTTCTATTATTTAATATTTTAAATGAATTTAATTTTAATTAAAAAATATTAAAGTTAGGAGATTTATGATTAAAATAATTATATGTAGTATATAACATAAGTTTTTTACAATTTTAGTTTTTAATTTCTAATTAATTCATCATAATTGTTCTTTATTATTTTAAAAATAATAAATTTTAATTAAAAATATTAAAATTACAAAGAGTTACAAAATATATGATATATTTAATATATAAATAATTAGATTAAATTATATTTAAAAATACATTGATATTTATAATAATATCAAAATGTAACATATTATTTTTAAGTTATAATTATCATTTCATGTAAAATACATTGAATATTATTTTTATATAAAGTATAAATTTATTTATTTATAATAATTATAAGATATAAAAAAAAATGGAACGGATTGGAATCTATTTCTTAATGTCTAACTAACTGTGTATATAATTACTATAAAGTAAGTTTAAGAAAAAAAATTCATAGAAAGTAGTTGTACGTTGCGCACTCTCAACACTCAACAGAGCATGAGAAAGCCCATATTAGCACATGGCCCATCTTTTAAAACAAAACAAAAAAAAGAAGATATTGGACCATGCTGCGCATGCAAGAGTCCCAACTCACAAGCGCAATGGGTCCAGCCTTCAGAAACTGAACTACATGCAAACACGCCACGTACAATAAGAAGCCAGAGATTGTAACCACGACACGTAGCCCAAGTAAGCCACGTATCATACTTATCATGTCAACTCCTCTTCTTAAATATCAAGCTTCACCTAACCACATTCTCCCCTCAGTCTTGGTTTGCTTTAGTCTCAAAAAAATTATCAATCCCAATTCGCAACAGTGTAAACATGGCTGATCGATCAAGAGATACAAGACCACTGAGCCAGGTTCTATATGAATCGGCTCCGTCCACACACCAAACAGTTAAGTTTATAACAGCAGCTACAATTGGCACCGTTCTGTTAATCCTATCTGGGTTGACTTTAACAGGGACTGTGATAGCTTTGATACTGGCCACACCACTGTTAGTCATCTTCAGTCCAATACTAGTCCCAGCTGCGATAGTCTTATTCCTCGCAGCTACTGGGTTTGTTTTCTCAGGTGGTTGTGGCGTGGCGGCGTTAGCGACATTGGCTTGGATATACAACTATGTAGCTGGTAAGCACCCGGTGGGTGCGGACCAGCTGGATTATGCTAGGATGAAAATAGCAGATACGGCAAGGGATGTGAAGGAAAGAGCCAAGGAGTATGGGCAATATGCACAACATAATACTCAGGATGCTACTCAAGTGGCATAAATAAAAGACCTGATCAGATAATATTTTATTGTGCCCTTTTCTTGTTTTTACTTTTTAAGTGTTGCTGCTGTTGTATTGAACTATAACTGGTTTCTAGTCGTGTCCTTCAGTTCGAGATTTCTTGTTAATAAAACCTCTATTGTAGCTAATTAAGTATTTTATTTTCATGAACTTTTTGTTTCTGTTTTAGTAGACTAAAAACTTTTGTTCTATGCTTAAACGTGCAATTATATATAAATGTTGAACTTTTCGTTATCTATATATATATATATATATCACGACCTCTTTCCTAATGGAAGTTGAGAAGAATGATATCAAAGACTCTGCAAAAGAATCCAAAATTATGGTCCTGTAAATGTAAATCTTTCCTAGCTAAGTGCGAATAATTTAGATCATTTTCATTTCTTTTTGATTGAATTGAAGCTTATTTCCGTGACTAACTTAGCCAAACATATTAATGTGAACTGAGAAAACTCTTGATGAAAAGAAAGGATCAAACTGAGAATTCTTAAATTTCATTGATACTATTTTCACAATCACCAAAATAATAAGAACTGTACTTCACTATTTATACATCCGAGAGTAACTAAAAATATAAACAGTTTTCTAACTAATTTTCCAGCTCATACAAGCTCTAACAAATTATAGAAGCACACTTTTTTTTTCTTTTTTACTTTTTTGAGAAATATAGAAGCCACAAATCTTGCCACCACAGCACTTCAGTACGATTGCCACACACTTCACAAAGATTGCTACATCAGTTTACCTCAACTTCTCACATGTATACTTTCTCAATATTCAGTCACTACCATCAACAATGACTTTACTACCCTTGATAATAACTTTACTGTTGGAAAATTATGGATCAAAACTCTCAAAAATTCAAGAACACTCAAGAACAATTTTCCAGAAACACTCAGAAATTATTGAATTTTCGTTTCTGATTTCTTTTAACTTGATTATTACATTGCTAATGAGAGGTATTTATAGAAACAACAAATAAATCTAAGCCATACAATCTAAACCTACCAAAACAATCTAAACCATACACTTATCTTCTTGTCTAACCCGTTGATTTTTCTTCTTTTCACCAACCATGAGCTGTATCCTTATCAATCCAGATCATCATCATAGAAGCTTCCACGAGCTGGACTTCAAATGGGCTAGAATGTTTCAAATTTTGTTTTTGATTTCTTTAGGCTTGTAAACAAGTTTACAAACCAACATTTACTACCCTTGATAATCAATTACCTATGGAAAGTTTTAAGTTTGTTGCAGTATGGGAAGGCCCGTATCTCTGGGAGGCCCTCCTATTTGATCGAACATGACAGCATAAAAGAGGAGCTGAGTTGGAATGGAAATACCTCAAGAAATACTATGTATGAAATCTTATGATCTATATATCGAAAAACTATGATGTATTTTGAGCGATCTTTTGTGTTGTATTATAAGGTAAAAATTCATCTAGTGGCCCAAGTTGGCGTAAGGAGTTAGTACTAACTCCTCACTTGAGATATGGGATACGTCAAAGGGTTTTGCGTTTATTATGTGAACCTCCTCTTTTAAAAGCATATGTGAGTGGTTGGATTTCATCCTTACATGTCTCTTATCGCGTGAAAAGTAAACACAGTGACCCATGATTAGAAGAAGGAGTTAACTAATCCCCTACTTTGGATGCAGGATATGTCTTATGTCTTATGATTAGATAAACGAGTCCACTGATCCCCACTTAAGATGCGAGATACGTCTCAAGAAAGAGCCTTAAGTTCCACAGTAAACCTCCTCTTTAAAAACGCATATAGGGGTTGAATTCAATTTTGCACTTACATGTCTCATGTACCATGAAAAATAAACATGATGACCCCCTATGATTGGAAGAAGGATTCAATTGACCCCCACTTGGGATGCGGGATACGTTATATGCCTCATGATTAAAATGAGTCCACTAACCCTCCACTTAAGATGCGGGATATGTTCCAAGAAAAATACTTGCATTCCACGGCAAACCTCCTCTTTATGAATGTAGGTAGGCATTGGATTCTAGTTCACCCTTACACTACTCGTACCTCGCTAAAAATAAACATGATAACCCTATGTTTGGCGATAGGAATTAAATGACTCACCCATTTGTGACTTGGGATACGCCCCCAAGAACATCAAAAAGACATTGACAAAACATTTGTTCTAATAATATGAAATCAATATAAAGTAAATAAAATGTCTAAATGTTATTACATTATTTGAAGACAAATTATGATCTTTAAAGATAACAAATCCAGTTATTACAAACATATTGTCCGAACTTCATTATAAGGTTCGTCATTTATTTGTGGGATGCGCTTTGAGGTTCTCTGACACAGGAGCCTTACAAGTATTTTTCTCAAGTGCCTTATGTTTTTAGTACTCTATCAATTTGTGCAATTCATCTCGCTCCTCCTTATATCTATCTTGTTCGTGACATGTAGTCTTCAATTCCTTACGCATATTTGTTAGCTCTTGATCCATGACTCCACATCGAGTCTTCAAGATACACAACTCTTCGATCCACATATTCGATCGCTTCTTGACACGTATTGGCCTCCTTTTTTGAATCTTTCGCAAGAGTTATGATCTACGTTAAAATAATATGAAAAGTAATACAAGAGAATTAATAATTGTACCTCCTAAGCAACATATCAAAATAACAAAATAATAAGGTTTCTTACATCAAGCACACATTTGGCCATCATATGCCAGATAGTTCATTTCTCTTGTTTACAAGTTGCATAAATAGAATGTTAGTCTTCGGGCACCCCAAAGTGGTGATAATTTTCATCTTAAGCATCAGGATTATTAAATATCCCACTTTTAAATAGATCATTTATACCAATATCTTCACCCCGCTCTCTTTTCATATGGTATATGCTTTGTAGCGGACTAACATTATCCCCTAATGGAGACAAGCCTTTACCAAGTTCTAACTCCTCAAATCGATGCCCACTTAGAGGTAGGGGTGTACTTACACTACCATTCTTCTTAGCAAGAAGACAGACATGACCTAGCTTTGCAAATGACCCCTTATCCAGAAAGCGAGGTAAGATATGGATCGCCTTTGATATTTTGATTTTTCCACCCACTTGGATATCAGAGAGGATTTGATTTATCTCTTCGCTAAGGGTGGGAAAGGTAGCTTACTTTCTCATAAGGGTGAGAACCTTTGGGGCTCACGAGGTCGTTTGATTCACCTCTTCACTGATGAAGAGTAAAGTAGGTCATTTTCTCCTAACGGGGAGTTCTCTAATAACTGGCGATAATACCTCTTGGTTACAAGAAAAACATGACCTTGTTTCAATCAAGTCTTCTAAGTTAACTTGGCTATAATCCATTATTTCTAAATGCTCATAGCTTCAAACAAAATTCTAGTTTTCCTCATATTGTGTGTAAATTTATAATTGAACTTAATTCTAAGGCACAACCTTAAACACTCAGGAAAAATCAACTTTTGTGGTTAGATAAATCACACAAATGACATGAAAGGCATTAAATGTAAATAAAACCATGCATTTAATGGCCATAAAAAATTCAAATTCCCAAATATTCCTTACATAAAATTTATATTCAAAATTACATTTAAAAAAAATACAAAAATGAGGTATTTTCTACGAAATGGCTTCCTCTATCATCCCTTTAGGTCGGCTGATAGGTACGACCTCATCACCACTAGGTAAAGGTTGTGAAGTATCAGTTGGGGCAACACAGACCTACTATTTTGAAAGGACCGTATCAAATTAAAATAGAGTATAGTTAGCTCCAACTTCTCGGTCTGAGTCTTCAGGCTGCTAATCATGAAACTCATGCTACTTCTATAGGCTTTAGTGTACTTCGCTTTCAAAGTATCTACCAAGGTTGAAAGCGAGCTCACTTCATCTAACATCACACACATCTAAATTTTCATTGTGTGAGCCTTTTCCTCAACCTCTTTGGTGGACTATTCGGCCTCCTTAACCATTTGCTTGAAGTGTTTAGGCAACTTTCCTTAGTTTCTCAATTTTATCTAGCAAGTCACTCTCCATCTTTAAAATTTTGGCCTCGTACTCAGCCAGAAGGATACCCTTTTCCTTCACCACCTTTTCATATTTTGCGATCTACAGGTGACTAGCTTGCACCTCGCATTTGTAACCTCTGAGAGACAGCTCGTCCTCTCTGGCTAAACATGTGACATGCATACATTAACAAATTGGTGATGCATAATAGAGATAAGTATTAACATTGGGAAGAAATGATGTAAAAGCTCACCTTAATCATGTGATATTCTATCAACTCAGCATTTGAACTACTCTCTGTTCTATGGGCTACCCTGACTTAAGACCTGTCAGTATCAGTACCAAAATGATGAAAGAGATCCCTCTTTATGTCAATTCTCCTAAATATTCCTTCATTGAAATAGGAAACTAAGGTATGCAACACTATGATGTTCTTCAAAATCGAAGTCATCCAAATCCATAGCCTCTATGCTCGGGTGTATTCTTCCCCAACCTTAATCTCCTTGGTGGCTTTATGTCTAGAAGGTGAGGGAGAACTTGGCTGACTAGACATCAGAGGGGGTGTGACCTCTATTGTGGGTGGAACATCTACTGATTCCATAAGGGAACTTGGTCCTTGGATAGTGAAGGCGATATGGGTTCCAAAAGTGGGTAAGTGAGAACTAGGTCGTAGACACCAGAAGTGTCTATCGAGTCTTCAAGGTTAATATGCAAATAATCCATACCTTTACAAGATAAAACTAAAAATTCAATAAAATAATACAAACCATGAACTAAAGTAATTACCTCATAAACAAAAATGACGACATGAATAATCATCTATATATTCCTTCCTTACCCTAAACTTTTTCATGCAAGCTACAATCATTATTTCTCGATAGCTTTTAAATAAGGTTTTCTATAGCTCGGTCATCCTAATATTTTCTTTTCCACTTGGATCTAATTTGCTCATCATTTCACTTGCATGATGTAATGTAGAGCTAAAATGATGATTCAAAGTGTGATGGACAGGTAGGCCTACACTACTACCCCAAATATCCCCAGTAATATAAAAATATTTATCCTTCTAACCTGAACTACTATTGGGGAATTCGAGATGAAGCTTGTGCTCAACAACATAGGATATATATTCTCTTCCTTTGTCTAGGTCATTCTTAAAACAATACAAACTTCTAATAAGATCATCACTTGTAAGATCTACCTCATGATCACCAATAACAACAGAGAGACATAGAAGAGTTTACCATCCATTGGGATTTACTTGGGTGGGATCGATATCGAAAGTATGAAGGGCGTGAATTATCACTCTAGAGAAGAGACATTTGGAGGATTATCGGCATCATATAGATGAGGAGGTACTGTCATTAAACCTATACCGAGAAGGATGTCGTATATATACCTAATTTCAACCAAGTAGTTCGCTACTATAACATTATGCATCTTTTCAATTTGATGTTTATCCTTGGTTTTATGAGTGGGTTCACCTCGACTCTCATGCTTTTTCTTGGGACGGGGAACTTTGGTAGTCACTTACATAGAGATCCTAATAATAGGTACAAAACCTCTTGAAGATGGGGATCCCAATGAGGCGGGGATAGCAAGGATGCTCTCCTTGACTAGAGCCCCTGAAATGGGCCTCTTGTTGTGACTCCCAAAGATATCAAAAGGTGGTTTGGTTTGCGAAAATATAGTGACTAAATGGCCTAAATCCTATTACCTTTATTTAAAAAAACCCCTTAAATAAATATTCTTAGTAGGGGTTTCCTCAGGAAGAGAGTGAACCACATCTTTTTCTTTATGAGACATGGTAAGTAAAAAATAAGAGAAGAAATTACCTAAATTATATGATGCAGGTCATTTGAATCTCGACATAAGGATAGAAAACAGGTTGATTTCCAATTGATGTCGTTAATCAAATGAGCTAAAACTTAGACCAAATGTTTTTCTAACGAATTGACAAAAAAAAGTAATATAAAGATAATTAACGGACTAAAATTCTCTAAAAATAAACTTAATTAAGTAAAAATAGATAGGGTAAAAATCAATTTCCTTACTATTTATAAAGGAGATAGGAAAGTTGAAAAGTTTACCTAGTACAAATAGCTAGAGGAGTTCATATCAGATAGCCTACCTAAATGACTATATATAGATGAGCTTTTTGATTCAAACTTTCTGTTTATAATGCCTTCAACTATGTAAGAATTAGATAACGAAGTAGTATTCCTTTGACTTCTCAAAATCAAGGGAATAAGGAAGTTAATGTTTAGTATTATACATGTAACAAGTATACAACCTAGAAATCTAAGATACATCACTACCATATAACGACCCGATGGGCCTAAAGATCAAGGCCTACTCAAGATTAAGAACTGATGTATGAAGATCATTACCGTATAATGACCTCGCCATCATACATCGTCCTAACGACCTGGGTGACCAATTTAGAGGCCTTAAACTATATGTATCTAACGACCTATTTATGTAACACTTATAGCGACCTAGTCTAACATGAATTATATTGTATTTATTCTAGCTACTTGTATGAGAGCTACAACCTATGTAACCTTTATATCTGTCTAATTTGTGCTATATATACCTCTTTAATGAAGAGAATACAAGTTATGTTCATTTATCAATATTTTTAACTTTTCACTAAAAATCACTAGAATTCCTAATACATTAAATTCTCTCCAAACACTCCTGAATTGGTAGATACTGAGAATTTTACTGTTATACCTTCACAATGGCAAAATCCACCTTTAGGTACTTACAAGTTTAACTTTGATGTCACTTGGCACCATAGGTTGTCAAATTTTTTTCAGTATGCTTAATCATTATAAGAGATTATGTTATGTTTGGATAAATTCTTTAATAGGTCATTCAATGGCCTTGAAGCACTACTTTTAATAACCTCTCTTATGAGGACTTTCTTTAAAACTTATAAATATAATTCGATTTATCCAATCATTGCTCTATCACTTCTCAATGATTTATGTAAGGTGGATTCCATGTCAAAACGATAAAATAACTCACAACTTAGTGCATTGGTCTCATACATATAAATTTACAAGAGAAATCAAGTTGTATGAGTTATCTATCAACATTCAAAATGGCTATTGAATAGAAGAATGAAACTTTTTTCCTAGTTTGTGACAAAAAAACTCTTATACATGTCATAACAAAAAGAATATAGGTGTAAATTTATGTATTCTTAACCTTCTTCTTTCTTTCATAATTTTTTATTTGTTCTTTGTATTTTAAATTAGTCTTGTTTTTATTTTAGGGATAAACTAAACAAATAATCAATATATTCTCTTAGATTAAGTCATTTGTTCTGTTTAGTCTCTTAAGTTATAAACGATGGCATTTGATCATTTATCTTTATAAAATGGTTGGACAATCATATTACTTTATTGATTTTTATTAAATTATTATTATTTTTTTGTCAAATATTTAAATGCGATTAAAACACGAGTATTTAACAATGATAAAGTGACAATTAATAAAAAATATTTCTCAAAATATTTGTTTTTTAATATTTATTAATTGTCATTATTTATTTTAATATTTTACTAATTTATAATTTTTATCAAAAAATCAAAAATATATTTAAATAAATTTTTGTTTAAATTTTATTATTGTTTATTTTTCTTAAAATATTTCATATTAAATTTCACTTTTATCATAATTGAAAACTTGTATTTTAATCAAGTTTTATTGCTTAAAAAATAATATTTTAAATAAAAATTATTAAAATAATATAATTTATTTTTTATTGAATTCTTTGAAAAACTAAGAGACTAAATGACATCATTTTTAATCTAATGGATTAAATGACATAAATGACCTATCTTACATCTGAACTAAATTCTTTCTGGTTAAAAAAAAATTTTCTAATTGCTCTAGAACAATTAGGATATTCTCTAGAAGAAATACAGGGTTCTACATGTTTTGATCTAAGATTTCAATTAAATCAGGTCATCTTCTCTGAATCATAGAACTAGAATGAAATATACGATCAACCAACATTTATCAAATTTAAAAAAGAGTCAGAAGGTTTTTCAAACCAGATAATATCTTTTTTTGCTTTAAATATTTTTGGCTTCAAATTTTCTTGATTCCCATCCCACATTCAGATAATAAGTTTCATAAACTGTCGCACAATAAAGCTTGTGCATTTAGAAAAGTTGACTTCTGTAGGCCCTGTTCGGCTATGTATGTCCAAGCACACAAGCAACGAATTCAGGTGGTGGTCTCGTAAGGTTTTCGAAAGCAAAGCACTATTTCGGGATCGAGTAAAAAGCTAGTTTTTTAGTTTCTCTATTTTCTTTTTTCTATTTTATTGTTAGCTTTTAAAAATTTTATTTAAAATTTTTTATTTTAATATTCTTTTATTTTAGATTTTTATCTTTTTTGAATATTATTTCATTTTTTATTGAAATTCATTTAATTTTATGTAATTAATTTGAATCTGTGTATATTATTATATTCTTAGTATATTACTATATTATTCAAATTCACATTTTATGTTTATTAATATTTTCAAATAAAATTATCTAATAGAGTAATATCTAATATACTAATATAAGTAAATTATATAATATGTCTCTTTAATCCATTTGATTGGTATTGCTTATAAGCAATATTCCATTTATAATCCATCGAAACTGTCTCGAGGTCATGAGATCGCACTCTTCCTCCTCCCTTTTGTTTCTTTCTTGTCTTTCGAGTGTTCAGACAAGTTTGTTAATAACATTACTGAAACAATATTACTGGAAAACCTGGTATGAACTGCTTGGGTTGAGTCGCGGACTAGGTCGTTCTCTTTAAGACGTTTCGCGGCTCTACCCAATTTGTGCAAGCAAACATAGCCCCGTCGTCCCCAGGATAAAACAACCCAGAATCTTTTTTCTCTGTCTCGGAACTTCACTGCACTGATGAAGACCAGAATGCTACATCTGAAAAAATGTTGCTCGGAAAACTAAAAAATAACTTAGAGTTTAGAGAGAATTGTTTGTAGTGAGAATTGTTTGCTGAGATTGTTGTATTGTAAATGAGAGCTGAAGCCCTCTTTTTATTGGTTTTAGAAACCGTGTGGCAATTATGAATAAAACGGTAATGTGTGGGAATTAAGAGCGTAATGGCCATTCTGAGTAATGAAGAGTAACAACCATTTTCAGATTAAAGATGAGTAATAGATATTTTTGTTAGTAAATACGAGCAACGACTCTTTTTCTGAATAAAGAAGACAAACAGCCATATTCTTAATAAAAGAAAATAACGGTCATTTTTCTGAAGAAAAAAAATATATATATAATAACCATTTTTGTAAGTGGAAAAGTTTTCCTTAAAAGAATATTTTACCAAAAAATAAAATACCACCTCACCTCGCACACTCACACTCGCACTCGCACTCGGACTCGGCTCAGCTTGGCACGGCACGGCCGGTCGGTCGGACGGATGGCGGTGGCGGCGGCGGCGCACACGTGCGCGTGTGTGGTATCACATTTGCCTAGGTCCTCTCCCTTTCCACAAAAGTGGGTGCCTCTTGGGGCCCAATCCCAATAGCCAACTCTTCACTATTTATACCTCTTTAAAATAATGTAAAAAATCAATGTGGGACAAGGCACATTTCCCAACAATCAATTTTTTTATTAAATTTCATCTTTTTTCCAACAATCCCCCACTTGAATTCTATATAAAAATAATTTTCATCGAGCAACCGATCAATTATAAGATTGTGCATAAGCAAAAAGGTGTCTATCAACTTGAACCTTTGCATAGTGTTGATGCTTTAGAATATACTAGAGTAACTCGTAGTTTTGAACTCTATCTCTAACAATCATCACACACACAACCTTTCTAAGGTGTAGCTTAAAAAAGTCCATGCTTTACGGCCATGCACGTGTATCCTAGTATAGTGAACGCTCTAGTAAATTTTGCCCAAAAAATTTTCATAGGAAGCGGCCACACTTCCACATTCACATAGGTGAGTCTATCAAGAGTACTCCTGTAGCTATGTACTCCACTCCACATAGAGTATAGAACTCATTAAGAGTTTAACAATTAACTCATCCTTTTCTATCGCTTTAGGACTTCATGCTTTCAACAATATAGAATGGGATTTGATAAATAGCATGATACATCTCATATCACTTCATGACTTGTTATTACCCTTTGAACTTATTTCTTGGGATCTCCAATCTATAAGTTGGGTTACCATCACAAGTGACTCTTCATTCTAAGGGCATTAATCCCATTCCTTTTGAGGTTTTGAGAACCTTCTATCTTGGTAATCCTTTCGTCAAAGGATCTGCCAAATTTTCATCAGAACGTACATGATCCACTCTTATAGCTCCCGGAGAGAGAAATTCTCTAACAGTACTATGCTTACGACGTATCTGTTGTCTCTTGCCGTTGTAGTAACGGTTCTGAATCTTTGTAATAGCCGCGGTACTATCGCTATGGATCAAAACAGCTAGTGTCGATCTTTCCCACAAAGGGATTTCAGCTAACAGAGTTCTTAGCCAGCCTGCTTCTTCACTAGCAATGGCTAGTGCTATCATTTCATACTCCATTGTAGATTGAGCCAATATTGTTTGTTTCTTAGACTTCCAGGAAACAGCTCCACCAGCTATGTTAAAAATATAGTCACTAGTTGCTTTGGAGTCTTATGATAAAGTGTTCAAATTTGCATTGTTGTATCCTTCTAAAACAGCGGGAAAATTTTTATAATGTAATCCAAGGTTCATAGTTCTCTTAAGGTATCTCATAACTCTTTTAATAGCATTCCAATGCTCTATACTAGGTCTACTAGTAAACCTACATAGTAGTCCCACAACATAAGCTATGTCTGGTCTAGTGCAATCAGTAGCGTAACGTAAGCTACTGATGATGCTCGCATACTCAGTTTGTCTAACTCTATCTCCTGTGTTCTTGAACAACTTTACACTAGGATCGTAAGGAGTACATGTAGGTTTACAGTTAAAGTAATTATATTTCTTTAAGATCTTCTCAATGTAGTGAGATTGATATAGAGAAATTCCCTTTTTAGACCTAGTTATTTTTATACCAAGGATTACACTTGCTTCTCCGAGATCTTTCATATCAAAATTAGCTCTTAACAATGTTTTCACTTTATTCACAACATAAATATATGATCCAAAAATAAGCATGTCATCCACATATAAACATATAATAGTGCAAATATTATCTTCCAATTTATAATAAATGCATTTGTCACTTTCATTTATTTTGAATCCATGTGAGATAACTAGATTATCAAATTTTTCATGCCATTGCTTAGGTGCTTGTTTTAGATCATAAAGAGATTTATCTAATTTACAAACTTTATTTTCTTGACTTGGGATAACAAAACCTTCAGGTTGATCCATATAAATTTCTTCTTCTAAATCACCATTTAAGAAAGCAGTTTTAACATCCATTTGATGTACTATTAAATCATGGATAGCAACGAGAGAGAAAAGTACACGTATGGAAGTTATTCGTGTAACTGGTGAAAAGGTATCAAAGAAATCTACATTTTCCCTTTGCCTATATCCTTTAACTACAAGACGAGCTTTATATTTTTCAATAGTACCATCGGGTTTTAATTTCTTTTTTAGTATCCATTTACATCCAATGGTTTTGCAACCAGGAGGTAAGTCAACTAAATGCCAAGTCTTATTATACTCAAGTGAGTCCATTTCATCATTTATGGCTTCTTCCCATAAGTTGGCATCTAAAGAAGATAATGTTTCTTTAATAGTTTGGGGATCTTCCTCTAAGGTATAAGCATAAAAATCAGACCCAAAATCCTTAAGGGTTCGAGCTCGTTTACTTCTTCTAATTTCAGGGTTTAATTCTTCAGTTTGTTCACTAGTTCTAGTTATAGGTAAACTACTAGAAGACGAGCCCCCACTATTCTTAAATTTAAAGGGAAACCTATATTCATAGAAATCAGCATCATTTGATTCTATAACTACCTGATCTTTTAAGTCATAGAATTTATAAGCTTTACTATTCACATTGTATCCTATGAATACACATTCATAAGCTATACTAGCAAGTTTATTTCTTTTAGGATCAGGGATTCTAACATAGGCTAAACAACCCCAAGTTTTAAAATAAGTTAAATTAGGTTTCTTATTTTTCAAAATTTCATAGGGTGAAATTTTATTTGTAGATTTAGGCACTCTATTTATACATAGCAAACAATTAATAAAATTTCTCCCCAATTAACGGGAAGAACACTAGAGTTTAATAAAATTGCAACAACTGATTCAGTAAAAGTTCTATTTTTTCTTTCAGCTTTGCCATTCATTTCAGGAGAATAAGGTGCAGTTTTTTCATGAATGATTCCATAAGTTTTATAAAAATCATTGAAGATAT
This sequence comes from Hippophae rhamnoides, assembly GCA_033030585.1. NCBI lineage: Eukaryota > Viridiplantae > Streptophyta > Magnoliopsida > Rosales > Elaeagnaceae > Hippophae > Hippophae rhamnoides. The sequence continues at coordinate 74,827,719 of CM065429.1, forward strand.
TGGAATCATATTCGGTGCCTCTATCACTTCGAATCCTTTTTATTTTCCTATTAAGTTGATTTTCAATCTCAGTCATAAATATTTTAAATATGTCAAATGCTTCACTTTTATTTTTCATTAGATATACATAAGTGTAATCTGAACAGTCATCTATAAAAGTTATAAAATAACGTTTTCCATTTCTTGTTAAATTTCCATCAAGTTCACATATATCAGAATGAATTAATTCTAAAGGTTCAGATTCTCTAACTACTGATTTATGTGAAGTTTTGGTTATTTTAGCTTGACTACAAAAATCACATTTTTCAAAATCATTTAAAGATAGTTTAGGAATTAGTTCTAAGCTACTCATGTTCTTGATTATGCGTTTATTAACATGACAAAGTCTAGCATGCCAAATATTAAAAGAACTCAACATGTAAGCAGAAGATGAGGTTTTATTGATTTCAACGTTTAATTTAAACATGCCATCAGTGGCGTACCCTTTTCCAACAAATATATTATTTTTAGTTATAGTATATAAATCAGCTCCTATAGTTTGAGTAAACCCAGCTTTGTTAAGAAGATAGCCTGAAACCAAGTTCTTTCTCATCTCTGGAGTATGCAGGACATCTTTCAAGATGATAGTCTTTCCAAAGGTAAACTTCAATACCACCTCACCAGTACCAGCAACTTTAGTGGAGTGGGAGTCGCCCAGCAGCACTTTCTTATCCTCGGAATCAGAATAGGACTTGAACATGTCTCGATCATAGCAAACATGGCGAGAAGCACCGGTGTCCACCCACCACCCCTCGGATCCACCAACAAAATTGACTTCAGATATCATAGCAATAAGTTGATCTTCGGTAAGGTTCGCCTGTGGGGCAGGACGATTCCTGTTCCGGCAGTTTCTAGCCAAGTGGCCAGGTCTGTTACAACTATAACACATGAATGTGTTATTCCTTAAGGGGGGTTGAGGTCCATTCTGGGGAGGATAGTTTCTATTTCTATTTTGGTGGTTGTGGTTCTGGTTATTATTACGATTTTGAGTTTTCATATTTCTACCTTTAGGTTTCAGAATTGTAGAGGAGGGTTTCTTATTGGTACTGTTATTTGAGACTACGAGTATTTCATCTCTTTGGTCTTGTTTTCGGGCTTCTTCTTCTATTCTTAACCGGGTTATAAGACTTTCTAAAGAAAATTCCTTAGTTTTATGCCTAAGTGTATTCTTAAAATCTTTCCAAGTAAGGGGTAATTTATCTATAATAACAGCTACTTGAAATTGTTCATCTAAAGTCATACCTTCAGAAGTTATTTCGTGTGCTATCTTCTACAGTTCGTGTGATTGAGCTTCCACTGATTTGCCATCAATCATTTGAAACTTCATGTACCTACTGACAACATACTTCTTAGTTCCAACTTCTTCAGTGTCGTACTTCTTTTAAAGTGCTTCCCTAATTTCCTTAGCAGACTTATCAGAGTTATAATAGTCATACAGATCATCAGCTAAACCATTAAGAATATAATTTTTGCACAGAAAAGCATTTTGCATCCAGGTGTCTAAATCCTTAGTTGCATCTTCAGTAAGAGGAGTAGACTGTATTGGTTTTTCAATAGTAAGGGCAGAAACGACTTTTTTCATGGTTAAGAAAAATAACATTTTTTGTCTCCATCTTTTAAAGTGTAGTCCCTCAAAACAGAATGGTTTGTTTAGATCAGCAGTTAACATTTCAGTAGATATGGCAGATTGAAATACGTCTTAAAATTGTTGAGACAAGTTTGTTAATAACAGTACTGAAACAATATTACCGGAAAACTTGGTATGAACTACTTGGGTTGAGTTGCGGACTAGGTCACTCTCTTTAAGACGTTTCGCGGCTCTGCCCAATTTGTGCAAGCAAACACAACCCCGTCGTCCCTAGGATAAAATAGCCCAGAATCTTTTTTCTCTGTCTCGGAACTTCACTGCACTGATGAAGACCGGAATGCTACACCTGAAAAAATGTTGCTCAGAAAACTAAAAAATAACTTAGAGTTGCAGAGAGAATTGTTTGTAGTGAGAATTGTTTGCTGAGATTGTTGTATTGTAAATGAGAGCTGAAGCTCTCTTTTTATAGATTTTAGAAACCATGTGGCAATTATGAATAAAACAGTAATGTTTGGGAATTAAAAGCGTAACGGCCATTCTGAGTAATGAAGAGTAACAGCCACTTTCAGATTAAAGACGAGTAACGGATATTTTTGTGAGTAAATATGAGAAACAACTCTTTTTCCGAATAAAGAAGACAAACGGCCATTTAACGGCCATATTCTTAATAAAAGAAAATAACGGTCATTTTTCTAAAGAAAAAAAATATATATAACAACCATTTTTGTAAGTGGAAAAGTTTTTCTTAAAAGGATATTTTACCAAAAAATAAAATACCACTTCACCTTACACAGACGCACTTGCACTCGGACTCGGACTCGGCTAGGCTCGGCACAACATGGCCGGTCGGTCGGACGGATGGCGGCGGCGCGCGTGCGCGTGCGCGTGTGTGGTATCACAATTGCCTAGGTCCTCTCCCCTTCCACAAAAGTGGGTGCCCCTTGGGTCCCAATCCCAATAGCCAACTCTTCACTATTTATACCTCTTTAAAATAATGTAAAAAATCAATGTGAGATAAGGCACATTTCCCAACAATCAATTTTTTATTAAATTTCATCTTTTTTCCAATATCGAGTTTATCTTCATTCTCTTTATCAATGAATAAGGGAGTCTGGCAGGAGACAAAGAAGATTAATGAAAAGTTTAAACATAAACCATTTCTTTTTGAACTTTATTGCATAGCCTTTGGTTTTCTCTGTCTTGTCAGGCTCGTTTAAGTTAGCGACTGCGAATTCTCGCGTCATTTTCTTGAAAAGATATTAGATCACTGTGGGAAACTTTCCAATGAGTAACGATGGATTCAATAAGTTCTTGCCAATAACCACACCCGCTGAATAGAAACATTAGACTAAAAGCCTCCTCAACTTGCAAATTAGAAAGATAGGGATCAAAGGGCCCTTCGCCCCATTGGTTGAAATGCGGTTATGCCGTATGTATTAGTAATAATAACCTCTAGTAACAATAAACTCTTCTGAAGCTCATTGTCTATTAGTAACAATACCATAGCTTTTTGTCTCCTTGGTAGCACGAAGTTCTCCAGAAGTATGAAAAGTTGGAGGACTTTGTACCATCCATTCCAATGATTTAGGGATTCCACAGTTCAGACAGAGACGTTGTTGAGTATGTGGCTTTACTCCAAGGTGACTCAAGTCTCGATTGAGCAGTCATTTTTCATAGTCATCCCAATTAAGGTACGTATGCACCCCCTTCCCGCCCTTGCTTCACTCTCGTGCTCACAAGCTTGTTGGTAGAGCTTGCTCACAAGAAGCTGATCGAATTCTTCGGCTACACGATGAGAAAAAAGCATATGTTAACTCCTTATCTATCAAATAGTTTTTTCTATCTGGTGCTTAAAAAATATAAAAACTGGTAAGAAGGCGTAACCCATTGATTAAATTTCCATTCCAACCTATTTGATTTCATTTTATTGGCAAAGATGCGAAGAAATAGATTCATTATTCCATTCCAATGGATTCAAGAACGAGAGACGAAAATGGAAATAATGCTCTGACCCGAGTAGCATGGGACACGTGGAATTCCCAGGAATGAAAAAATGTGGATATAGTTGAATGGTAAAATTTCTCCTTGCCAAGGAGAAGATGCGGGTTTGATTCCCAGAATTTCAAGATTTGTTTGAAATATTTAATAACCTAGTTTCTAATAACGAAGTTAATTTTTTATTTGGGACATCTATAGTATCCTACCCTTTTATATGTTATATAGGGATAATATCAATAATACCATCAAGTTTTAAAGTAATATCACAAATATCTTCCAAATTTAAAGGAAGTTATAGTTAATGGAAAAAATAGTAATCTTTTATATATAATATAAAAATGATAGAAATAATATAAAATAAAATAAAATAAGAAATCAATAAATAATAGAATACCAAAAACAAGATTAAATCTTAAAGAAGTGAACGAATTTAGTGATTTATTTTTTTCAAAAATAAGAAAATATTTTCAATAAAAGATATAGTTTATTATAGAATAAGTAATAAAAGAATAAATATTAATATTATAGACATAAAATGAAGGTATAATATACAAAAAAAATCATAATGGATAAATTACCAAAAATATTGAGAAGGATAAAAGAAAAATTGGATACATCCATTTAGAAGTAATTTAAATATTAATAAAATTAAATTTTAGAGAAGGAGTTGATACTCCAATAAAACTAACACTGATAGATAATAGAATAATAAATAGAAAATATGCTTTATTAGGAATGATCCATGAAAATCTAGGCTACCAAAAAATAAAATTCACATCATATCCTAGGTTTACCATTAATATTAATGATAAGAACTAAAACTAAGTGTTATAGCTATGAATTTGAAAAAATATGATTTAATGAAAGAATAAAGTCACCCATTTTTAGTGCACTACATAGTAGGATATTCATTAACAAATGGTCATAATGGTTCAATATATGGATAAAATCAATTCATAGAAATAGATTAACTTTTCAAGAAATTGAACAAGTAATAAAACTAAAAATATTAACAGAATTTGAAATAGCAGAAGCATGACACTTAGATGTTATAGAAAAATATATGATACCAAGAAGAAAAAGTAATGTAACAAGAAATAATAATATATCAAGGTTTACGTTTGTAGATCTTGAATGAGAAATCTCTAATAAAGAAAGAGAGGTGATATATTTAAAACAATAAATTAAAATAACGAAAGCATTAACCTATGAAGTAATACTAGAAAGAAAATGATACCATCATTATCCCAATAATGTTCAAAAATAAACTACAAAATATAGAATTAGATTTTAATTGAAGCATAGTAAGCATATTAAAAAATCAAACGATAATAATAACAACTTTAATTCTTTTAGAAGAAGATGAAACAAAAAAAGAACTCTAAAATGAAATAAGAGAATACAGTTATAATAAGAAATTACAACAAGACATATATTGATTCTAAATCAGAAAATACAATCTATGAGTACTTGAAAAATATTAATTACGTGATTTATTTACACTTTAATATCAAAAATAGATTTGTATTTGCAAAATTCTATCATTACTTTATCAAATCTATATTTTCGAAATCACAAGTTTATTTTGTTAGTTTTCAAGTATTTTTGGTTTCAAATGATTCAAATAATTAACACTTTCATATTTGTACTTGAAAGCACTCAATTGTAACTAAGGAGAATAAAAGAATACACATGTAAGTCCAACCAAATGTAAGGGGTGAATAAAAAGAAATTGGAGAAATGTAATTTAACACAAGCCATGGCGGTGATTAATGTGTTGTGAAGCGACCTTCTCAAACCATGATTTCATGCGTACTAGAATAGACGTGTGCTACGACGTGGATAGAAGTGGGTCACGACGTGCTATCTCATGATTCACATTTTTCTTCTTTTCTTAGTTTTTCTTCAACTATATAAATTCCCTCCTTCAATATTAAAAAACAACAAAATTTGTGCTTCTTTTGATTATTTTAGATAGTTTTTATTTTAAATGTTTGTAGTTAAGGAATTTAGTTAGTTGTAATTTTATGCAGTAGTTTTGATTTAATAAATAGTATAGGAAAATTTGTTTAGAGGTTTTTTAGATAACATATTACTACTGAAGTTATACATAAGAATACAGTTAAGATATTAATTTTAATCGTGTTCTATTATTTACAAGATTAATTTTATGAATAATTTTAAATACTATTTTTAACTTATTAATCATTTATTAAATTTAAGCATGTCTCGTTGATATGAGATATTAGTTATGATGTTATGTTTTTAAAATATTAATTTACGTAAATATTTTTATAAAATAAATTGATTTTTATTTTTTCATTTAAGATTTTTACAAAGTTATTACAAAAAAATATATTGACGATATATTCTTCATAATATATTTAAAATTTAAAATTTAGATTTTAGGATCTGATTATCTAGATCAAATTTAGAATTATGATTAAATTTCAAATATTTTTACAAATTTATTATTGAAAAATATATTGAGAATATATATTTTTGTAATAGATTTAAAATATGTAAGTTATGTTTTAGATACATGATGAGCGAAAACCGGCATCGCCGATTCTCGCAAATACTTTGGTTTTAATATTTGTAAAACTCTCGCAAGTGCACGAATCATTTCGTAGAAAATGATAAGTATATTCCCAAGGTCGATCTAAGGAAGGAATGTATGTGGTTTTTAATTTATTATTCAAACTTTTAAAAACGAAATTAAATCCTAAACATCCTGTCACGATAGTTTGGTTTTTGTGTTCCTAATCTAATAACATAAAATAAACATATATACAGATTAATTAAAATAAACATACATACAAATTCAATAAATATTTATCTAAAAATAAATATAAATACAGATTCAATAAATATTCATGCAAATTTTATCATTTATATTAGTGGAGTATTTATGGATATAATAACTAAATTAATTATGCTTGCTCATATTATCTAGGTTATTAAAGATATAAATTGATATTTTATTGATTCTCTCTTTTTTGTATGAATACCACCTTTGGTGGGGTTAGATATTCTTTGTTAACTAAACAAATCAATTAACACCTATGGTGTGGGGTTGATAACTAATTTGGTTAATTAAATTAATTACTTTTTCTAAGAGATTGAAAATGAACCATTTAAATGCCACCTTTGGTGGGGTTAGACAGTTTAAACTTTATTCAAGGTGTCCAAATTAAACCTAAGAATTTAGTTATCCGAGTACTAACTTTCAAGTTTTAAAACTACTACTGAAAACATGTTGTCAATACATTTTCAGATAATAATTCTTATAAAAACTTTTGAAATAGAGCTTCACTCTAACTACCGGGTGATTGTACCATCAAATAAAAGAAACCTTACTCTAAATCGAAGGATAACTAAACCTTAAAATCTAATTTTGATTTAAGTTTGTAATGAAAAATAATATATTTCTTTCTAACATTCTTAATATAAAATCTTGAATAAAAATAAAATCAATTCATTTTAGAAATTTTCACCTATTTAATATTTATAAGCATAACAACGTTATTATTATATCATGATTATAAACAATAGCACGCTTAAATTTAATCACGAGAAAAATTAAATATAACATGTAAGAATAAAGCATAAAAATAATCAGTAAAGAAAATAAAATCCTTACAGAACTTTGACGCTATTCCCGTTGCTATAAAACCTCCAAGTGGAATTTGCACTTCCATTTATTGAATCAAAAATCTAAATTATTACAAAAACATTACAAGTTCCTCTCTATAAGAGAAGAACTCTATACCTATGTGAATTGAACTAAAAACTAAGAGAAAAACTTAGAAAAGCTTAGAAAATAAGAAAGAAACTAAGAAAAACTCAAAAACTAAGAAAAGAGAGAAAGAAAGAAGAGAGAAGTGTGGTTTTTAGGTGACCTTTGAAGTGAATGGAAGGGGGGTCTTTATAGGTGGGGATGGAGAGAAAAAAATGAGTAAAAAAATGTTAAAAAAATATTAAAAAATTAAAAAACGTGTAATGGAGATGCTGAGGTCAGCAATGACGTCAACATGACGTCACGAGGTCACGTGAAAAATGGGGTGAAAACGCGTTGGCGCGGTGGTAATTTCTTTGACGCGTGGGCCGCTGCATTGTCATTGCGTGCAGCGTATCGTAAATGTGCCTGCGCAGAATGGTGTCAACCGTAGCGTGCAATACTGCGTATGATTCCGTCTTTTTGACATTTTTGACCTTTTCGACCCATTTTGTCCAATTTTTCCATGTTTGTTGACCTTTTCCCACTTATTTATTAATATATTTGTGATGTATTGCTTCAAGTATTCTTCTTTGAGTCTTTACATTGCGTTTTTAAGCCAAAATACCTGAAAAACAATAAAAATACCCGTGATTCCGAAAAAGACAAATTTATATAAATATATGATAAAACATATAAATATATATATATTTAATCAATTAATGTGCATAAAATTATGGTTATTTTAGTGCTTTTTGAGCACTCATCAATACATTAATTCAAAATATAATTTAAACACATGATATGAGAGCCTAAGTTATGTATTATGGTTTAAGCATTGATTTAGATAGTTTATTGTTTCTTTTAAAATAAATCATAACTTAACTTAAATCAATTGGTGATTTAGATAGTTTATTGTTTCTTTTAAAATAAATCATAACTTAACTTAAATCAATTGGTGATGACAAACTTAACATATTAATTGATTAATCTCCTATTTAGGATATTTTCACGCAAAAAAGAAAAAAAATCAATAATATTGATTTATATATTCAATAACCTAATTAATTTTAAGAAAACGTGATTAACTAATTAATAATATATGTTAAAAATCTCTATTTGGTGTTAAATATTTATCCATCTAATACTTATTGAATGAATTCTATGTCTATATTTAAATTCATGTTATTAGTTTAGACTTTTCAAAAGTTTATTGTGACAAAATATTTAGGTTTATTTTTTATTTTTAAGAGTTTTGTTGAATTATTTAAAATCATGTAGTTTTTCCTTAGACCGATATTGAAAGTATACTTATTATTTTTTCCAAAGTGATTCATGCACTTGTGAGTTATTATAAATTTTACAAAATTTGACTACCAAGTTTTTGTGCAACAATGATAAAAAAATCATATAAAATCAATTTCATTACTAGATTCTCATCAAGAAAGAATATCTTATCCACATATAGAAGAATTAAATAGGCAAAGACCAGAAGAATATGACATTCCTTATGAAAGAAAACAACAACCCAAAATGAAAGAAAGATTACATTGAAAAACTAGAGGTAGTATCATACCATAATTCAAACTTCATAAAAATTATACATTTAATCTTTTAGATTTAGATTGCATAAGAGATAGGGGAAAAAGCCTCAGATGAATGGTCTAGTAGTATGAATGTAATAATACAAACTTTTTCAACCATACAATCAAATCTTCAACTTGTAGAGTCTTAGTAGTTGACAAAATGACAAAAAATGTCAAAACTTGGTTTATAACTTTAACAGAACAACAACATTTACAAATGCAGGAGAACATTCCCACAAGTAGGGAATGCTATAGGAAGATGAGGAAAAAAAGCTTATGATGAACAACTATTTGAGTCGATCATTTCCAAAATCTAATTAAAGTTTTTTTCTTATGTACTAGAAATGCCTTACAATCTAAAGTTTTACGCTTAAGGGAAGAAATGTTATTGATAGATGCAAGACTTGGGTACCAGAAATTTGTTGAAGAAGACAAACATAGACATATCACTAAATCTAGTGAAAATGAAATTAAGGAAGCTAAATAACATTTAATAAATATGAAAAAACATGCGACATATGTTATATAGATTCATTTATTTATAAATATGAAATGTATTATTATAAGTTATCACTCCCATGCAAGAAATTTATAAGGAATTGCTTTTCCAAAAATTACTAGAAATGTTATATAAAACTATAACAAAATGATATAATAAAAGAAATATGAAAACTATACCAAATATCTTAAGAGGATTAATAAAAATTCTTAAAAATTGGATAATCATTAAATATCAAGAAAAATAGAAATATAAACAAATAAGAGGAAATGATAAAATCTATTATGATATAAGAGATTTTAGAATGCTAAATAAATATGGATATAACATAAAATCTTACAAGAAAAAGAATTAAAAATATAAAAAAATACAAAACATTTAAAATGTATGAATTTAGAGAACACGACTTTCAAAAATATAAAAGAAGGTATAATAAAAAACTTTATAGAAAAAGATATTTTAGGGAAAAATGTATAAGATACCAGAAAACAAAAAATAGTGCCCATGAGAGGAAAAAAATGCAAATGATAGATTTGTATTATTATTATTTAAATTTATATTAATCTTGTACACAATATTTAGACAAAATAAGTCTAAAAATACTAGACGGTGAAACCATTTATATGTCAAAAATGATAAAAAATTTGACTATATCAAACCCAATTTTTATGTAACAACATAAAAATTTAAAGTGTGGTGAGATAGACACAAAATAGCAGCAATAATAATCTTATTTATAAAACATTTCATTAGATATAAAAGGGAAATAAAATTCTTTTCTTAATGAAATACATGAAAATAAAACCTTAACAAGTATCGAAAAATTATTAAAAATAATAAGCTCATAAAATCCTTTAGACCTAAAAGTAAATAAATCTAAAATGATTACTAAGATAAAACTAAGAGACTTTAACAAAATTATTAGAGTAAAATATATTATTTATACTCTAGAAGACACGATTGAATTTGAAAAACAAATTGAAAAACTTTTGAAACTAAAAGTCATAATACCAAGTAATTTACCTCATTCTAGTCCAATATTCTTAGTCAAAAAATAAACTTAAAATGAATAGAAAAAGAAAATGGTGATAAACTTTAAAGCATTGATTAAAGAAACTATTGATAATGGATACTTTATTATAAAGAAAAAACAATTACTATCTTTAATAGAATGAAAGAAAAACTTCTCAAGTGTTTATTATAAAAATGGATTTTGGCAAATATGGGGTGAAGAATCTCAAAAACTAATGGCATTTAGTTGCCTCTAAGGACAATTTTAATTGACCATTGTACCATTAGGATTAAAACAAATTTCAGGTATCTTTTAAATGTATATGAACAACATCTTAAAGAAATTACAAAATATTTGTTGTATTTATATATATGATATTTTGGTTTTCAGTAATAAATTAAATAAACATTATTTGGATATTATTAATATTTTACAAGATGCAGGAAAACATGTGTTGTACTTTATGAGAAGAAAGTAGTAATTACTCAATAAAATATAAAGTACTTAGGATTAGAAATAAAATATGAAAAACATAATCTAGAGTCTCATATACTAAATGACGTTCAATGATTTTCTAGTGAATTAAAAGGCAAAAATTAATTACAAATATTCTTAGGATGTTTAATGTATATTGAAGCATACATCAAGAAACTTGCATAAATATGAAAACCTTTATAAACAAAATTTAAAAAAGATCATGGTTAGAAATGGTCATAGCAAGATATTTTGCATATGGATAAGGTGAAAGCAAAGATAAAAATTTAACAATTTTATACCATCCAAATCCAGATGATAAAATAAAAATTGAAACAAATGCTTCACATGAACATTGTGAAGCAATTTTAAAAGCAAAAGTAGATGATAAAGATGAATGGGTATCTTTGTAAATATACATCAGGATCTTTCAATGATCCAAAATTAAATTATCATGTTCATGAAAATGAATACATAACTATCAAAAAAAATATTAAGAAATTTATAATATATTTAATAAGTTTTAAATTCATTATCAGAATTAATAACAAGAGTTTTGGTTATTTTTTAAGAACTAATATTATAAGTAATTATAAACAAAGAAGAATAGTCAGATGATAACAGTGGTTTAACTGTTGTAATTTTGGTGTTAAACATCTTCCAAAAAACAAGAATAGTTTAACAGATATTCTTATAAGATAATTAGTACCTTTAACTATTTTTGTTCTAGTAGAAATAAAACATCTTGATATCAATATCAAGATAAAAGAAAATGAGAAAAGAATCATTCAGGAACAAACTCAAGGCTTTATACTTAAAGAAATCTCTTTTGGAGACATGAATTAAATAGAAAGAATTTAACAGTTCAAAACTAACATTAGAATAAAAAAAACTCTAAAGAGGAATCCACTTCAAAGATTAATTCTAAGGAAGATAGAACTTATAAATAAAGAATTAAAAATGAGAAACAATAACCTAATAGTTCAAAAGAAAGTAACATCTCTAAAATTAACAAAGAAAAGCTCAATTAAGCTTAAGAAGTAGAAAAAAATACATGTGTCTTATATAATGGTCAAAAACCAAGAATTTATAATAACTGGCTTAAAGCAAACAAATCTATTCTCGAATTTAGTGGAAATAACTCACAGAGTTTTCACTAATAGAATAAAGACTGAAAATAATTATGTTAACTATAGAGTACCAAAACTAATAACTCCAGATAATATAATTAAAAATTACTCTGCACCATTACAACAACAATCGTCATTGCATAGAAAGTTAAAGATCCTAGGAAAGATAGTATGAATACTGGTACTATTCAAAGAAATGCTTCTCACAGAGACAGTAAAGATAATACGATCGTCACTATTATTTTGGGAAATATCCCCAACAAATACATTGGTTATTAAAGATAAAAAAAAGACTAGTATAGGAATGTAAGTAAATCATAATGGTTGAATATTTAGAATTTAACCAAAAAATCTACTCAAGAATATATTAAAGATATGAAATGTTACACTACAAAAAATGAATTTCCTACAGGTAGTAAATTTAATATTCTTGAAAAATATAATCCAATTTTTGTTTAGAAAGTTCCCTATGCAAGTTCAATTGAGAACCTACATCTAGGAACTAATTTAAATAAATTAAATTATTTTCCTAAAAATTTCAAGAAAGTTATCAAGAACTTTTTGAAAAAGATCATAGTAGCTTACTAGCTTGTCTATCTTAGATTTTTCATTTGATTTATGGACTAGAATGAATAAGGTTGTGTTAGTTCTTACCATTTTATCAAATTAGGAATTTCCAACACTAAGAGGAAAGCTACAAAACCAATGACACTTTTAAAAAATGAATTCAATACAGATGAACTATGTATTTTGAAAGGACAAATGCCAAGTCAAATTTATCATGAATTTAGGAAAAAATTATAATCCTTCTAAAGTCAAAGTAAATTACTCGACGAGTAAGGTAACAATCACTTCCCATAACAATGACCCTTATTGAAGAAGATATTGAAAAAAATCAATAAGTTTGAATCAAAATTTTAAAATAATAACCTGAAAATTTGTTAAGAAATAAGAAATATGTTTTTTTTACATCAAGAAAACCACTAAGAATCATAGATGCATTTATTACATTAGATATTGAGAAGATAAAGACGTGCCATTGTCTATATCATTAAAGGAATTGACAATAGAAAATGATAAAGAGGAATAAAAACGTAAAACCTACATCTTCAATCGATAGATCATGCCAATATAATAAAAAAATGTTTAAATTTAAAAACCAAAAGTAGAAAGTTATATAAATTATTAAAGTAAGGGTAAAATAACGATTTTTTATTATTGTAAACCGTGATTCCTTATCCCCTATAAAAGAAACCCTTGTTTCCATTAGTTGGACACACCTTTAACAATAACAAACTCTCAACTCTAAAAATTATTCATCTAACAACTATGCATCTAGAAACTATGAACGATTAAGAATAATTTTAAGGTTCTTAGTTGGCTTTTAGAATTTGAATAACTATTATTATTATGAATAAAAATGGAGTACAATTACTCTTTTTCTATTCTATAGTCAGTCTAATTTAGACACTATACCATGTATGGATGCAAGGGCTTTGCAAATAATAGAAATGTATCAAGGCTTGAGAAAGTTGAGACATATCAGGTGAAACAAAAGAAGACGAACAACTAAAGGAAAGACCATGATGGATCTATTAAATTTAAGTATGATAATTATAATTCTAAATTAATTAAGGATCTTGAATGATTAAATATTTATTTATAATATTTGTAAAACATAAAAATAAGAAGATGAAGATAAAGAAACTAGCCACAAATATATATGAAAATAAACATAAAGAAATAATAAAGTTAAAATAATGTTTTAATAAGAAACTTAAATGGTTACATTTAAATAATAATATACAAAAAATAACAACTAGTATTGTAAAACATTTAGTCACAATTTGGTATTAGAATCATAGAAAAGAAAAAAAATACATTATTAGATAGAAAGTTAACACCATTAATCATTCGAAAACATTAATGATATTAACTATAAACCTCAGAGAAAGTAGAGCTCTTTTTATAGCTTTAAGGGATATATATACACACATTATTAGATAAAAAATTAACACTATTAACCATTCGAAAATATTAGTGATATTAACTATAAATCTCAGAATTCTTAAGTGCATAAGTGATAATTTCCCTATTATTTAATATAATCTTTTTGTTAGTTTTTTATTTTATTAATTTACTTTTTACTTTTTAAACTTTAATTTTCTTATTTTTCTTATAATTTTGTATCTTTATTTTTAATTTTTACATTTTGATCCTTTTTTTTTGTTATATTTTTGAAATTTAATTTTAAGTTAATAATTTTGGATTAACTATATAAAAATAAAAGTAAGATAAGAAATAATAAGGAACCAAACAGTAGCATGTAGAAAAAATAAATATGGATTATTTGTGTAGTTCAATTTTAAAAAATAAAAAATAAAGAGATTAAAGTGTAAAATTTTTTAAAAATAAATGGATTTATTTGTGAATAAAAAAAATAAAAGAATTAAAGTTTGGAAATTAAAAGATAAAAATATTAAATCATAAGAAAAATAGTAAGGTGAATAAAGTGAAAAATATTTAAAAATATTATTTTAATCTACAAAGCAAGCATGGTTGCCTTAGGGATTAGTATCCTATAAGTAACTATTTAAAGTATTAGTAATATTTATGTTAAATATTGTGAAAAAAATTGTTTTAGTAACTTAATTCAAATATTAATAATGTTTCTATTATTTTTAGATAATAATCAATTTTTTTGTCCATAATTATTTTTTTTATATTTTAATGAAGGAATTTTTCGACACTAATTGGTGTTAAAAAATTGACTTTTTTTTAGGAGATGGATTCCACACTTCTTAATAAAAATTACGAAAAAAATTATTAACTTTCCGTTTTAAAAAATAAATAATATAAATAAGTATTAAAAAATTATAAAATTTTAATAATGTTATTGGGGTATAATAAAAATATTTTTCATGAATAACTCATACTGATAGATTAGGAAGGCACAAATTTTTTATAATTTTTACTTATTAATTTTTTATTTTATAATTTTTTTATAAGATTTATTAATAAAAAAATTAAGAATTTCAATCAAGAAAAATGTCAAAATCTAATTAAATATAAATAAATCTTAAATGAACCATATTTATAGTGTATACCTTTAATCGATAAAAGATAAATTTATATTGATAATGTTTTTTTTAAATCTTTAAAAATTAATAATATTTTTCATCGTTTTTAATTGTAGTTAATTAAAAAAAATCCTTAAAAGGTCAAAATTATATTTTAAAAAAATTAATTATTATTCAAATGATAAAAAAATATCAATTATTAAACCAAGTATTAAAATCAAACTTTTTAAAATATGTGACACTTGATAATAATATATTAACTTTGAGGTGGCGTTTGGTTCGTGGAATGGAATCGGAATCGGAATCGGAATCGGAATGGGAACGGGAATGGGAATGGAATGGAAACAATTTTGTTTGGTTTGACCACTGGAATCAAGCTCAGAATTAGGATTATAGTGTTTGGTTTATCACTGGAATGGAATGAAAAAAGCTGTAAATGACCTTAATAACCCTACATGCTGTAAAGTTCAAATAATGTCATTTAATTACTATTTTTTCGTCAAACAAAATACATTATTGAAATCATTATTTTTCTAAATAAGTATTACTTAATTAAAAAGAAATATATTATTAAAATTATTATTTTTCTAAATAGGGTTTAGGGTTTTGAGGTTTAGGATGTGTGATTTAGGGTTTAGGGATTTAGGATTTGGGGTTATATTTGTAGGTTAAGGTTTAGGGTTAAAATTATTATTTTTCTAAAAATAGTTTAGGGTATTAGAATTTTGGATTTAGAGTTTAGGGTTTTAGGGTTTTAGGGTTTTAAGGTTTAGGGTTTATGGTTTTAGGATTTGGAATTTGGGGTTTAGGGTTTTGGGATTTATGTTTTAGGGTTTTGGGTTTTGAGATTTATGTTTTAAGGTTTAGGGTTTAGGGTTTAGAGATTTGGAGATTTGGGGTTTAGGGTTTAGCGTTTAGGGTTTAACATTTAGGGTTTAGTGATTTGAGGTTTAGGGTTTTAGGATTTGGAATTTGGGATTTAGGGTTTAGGGTTTTGGGATTTATGTTTTAGGGTTTTAGGATTTATGTTTTAAGGTTTAGGGTTTTAGGGTTTAGGGATTTGAGGTTTATGGATTGGGGATTTGGGGTTTGAGATTTAGGGTTTTAGGATTTAAAATTTGAGATTTAGGGTTTAGGGATTTGGGATTTATGTGTTTAGGGTTTTGGGATTTATGTTTTAAAGTTTAGGGTTTTAGGGTTTAGGGTTTAGGGATTGGGATTTGGGATTTAGGGTTTACGGTTTTAGGATTTGGATTTAGGGTTTTGAAATTTTGGGTTTAGGGTTTAGGGTTTGAGAATTTGGGATTTGAATTTAAGGTTATATTTTAGGTGAGGGTAAAATTGGAAAAAAATGTTTAGATGGGAATGGTATAATGATTACCAAAGGTGTAAGAAGGAATTGTGATTCCTTCTCTTTTAGTAATCAGATTTCATTCCGTCATCTATTCCGTTCAACCAAACACACAAAATGAAAGAAATCGATTCTGATTACATTCCATTCCATTTCCTCCAACCAAACTTGGAGTGAGTCGCAGAAACCTTGCCTTAACCTACCTATATGGCGGTTCTTTTTTCTTTTAAATGAGTAGTACCCTTCCGTCTCTATGAGCTCGATTTTGACGACAGGTCGTTTCTGGCAAGACCAAATAAACAGTAGGAAAAAGAGGAAAACACTGCGTTTGGACATAAAAACTCTTCTACTTTGAATTGGACACGATCATCCACCGTCTCCGTCTCCGGCACAAACAGTTTAAAGGAAACCTTCCTCGCCTAGTAGCAGAATCTTGATTTTCTTTTCCTTTATTTCTCAGTTAATCCCTAATCCTTGAAAAGGCGGTAGTGGAAGTTATTTTAGCTAAAACCCACAACCCAACGACTTGTCTTAAATCTCTCTGAAGATAAGCAGAAGAACCTTAATACAAGAGCACATTCCATTTTTCGAGAATGGTAAGCTGATTTTCAGAATTCTAGCAATTTATTTTCGTTGCATTTTGCATTGCTCTTCTTTTGAATAAAAAAGTTTTGTGTATCAGTTTTCAATTGCAGCTATTAATGATACGGACTCCAAAGAACAATGGGAACCCTTAGCTCCCACAAAAGAAGCTCAGGTATGAATACGTTCTCTATCCCCTTTTTTTTAGAGGTGCTTTACGATTGCTTTGAGCCTAATCAATTTTGCCTAATTTTAGTGTCTTTGATTTTGCCCAATTTGAGTGTTTTTGTTGCTCAACTGGGCACAAATTCTGATTGAATTGGGTACCATCCGAGTAGTGATGAGTGAGAGTAAAGGAAAGTTATTTTTTCAGCAAATAAGGAATTTAAGTTGGTTTTTCTTGTTATTTTCCAACATTAAATGGAGAATGAAATTATGATATTGAGTGGTATGTCTAGTATTCGGTCATTAGCTTTTCCCATTTGAAAATATTTAGTTTTGTGTCAGTATCAATTTAAAGTTTATTTTGGTCATGTCAGGAATTTCATCTTTCACAAGCTTATCATGAAGGACTTCTTAAACTACAAGCAAAAGAATATGAGAAGGCCCGCGAACTGCTAGAATCTGTCCTCAGAGATCCTCTCATAGCAAATTCTAAGGTATTTTACTATTTAATTGAAACATTTTTAGTGTGTTTATTGCATTAGAAAAATATATATTCATGACGTTTTTCTTGTGATACAGGTCGAAAGCGCCAGTGATAATCATCTTCTACAGCTTAGGTTCAGATACATGCATAACCTTACTCCCTATACCGTATACTTTTTGTTGTTCAATTATTAAAATAATCCTCAGTTCCCTGTATGTCCATTTTTTCCCCAAACTTCTCAAATTAAGCTTTGTAATTAAATACCATCATCTGAACATATGCTTTGGATACAATTCTTTTTCTTCCTGAAGGACATAGGACAAATGATCAGTAGTACAGGGTAAAGGTCTGCACACCTTGGCATTTGCTTTTTATAGTATCAGTATCCCTACTGCTAATTGTGTCAAATGCCCTAGAAAATGAGTTATAGATGCATGAAAAGTAACCAAAATAGTTGTAAATATGCTTTTCTAATTTATTACCTTTATTAATGCAGATTTTTGGTACTGAAAAATCTTGCCAGTGTTTTTCTTCAACAAGGCTCGTCACATTATGAGAACGCCCTACATTGTTATCTTCAAGCTGTAGAAATTGATGCCAAAGATTCTGTTGTCTGGAACCAGCTGGGATCATTATCTTGCTCGATGGGCTTACTAAGTATTTCACGTTGGGCATTTGAGCAGGGGCTCTTGTGCAGTCCGAATAATTGTGGGCATTTTTCTCTTTAAATGTGCTTTGAAAATATGTCTCTCACATCATATATTTATTACATGCTAACTTTTAGTTTCCCATAAACACTAAAAAATTTGTCTCTCCTGATTGTCATGCAGGGAATTGCATGGAGAAATTACTGGAAGTCCTTATTGCTATTGGTGATGAGGTCACATGTCTTTCTGTTGCAGAGCTGGTTTTGAGGCATTGGCCTTCACATTCTCGTGCCTTACATGTCAAGAAAACTATTGAACAGTCAGAACCAGTTCCTTTTGCTCCTAGAGGTATAGATAAGCTGGAACCAAAACATGTCCGGCTTAAATTCCTTGACAAAAGAAAAGCAAGTGATGAAAATCTGCATGAGGGCAATCAATGTAAAAAATTGAAGCAGAACATAGAACTGCACCTGGCTGAAGCTTCCTGGGCATGTCTTACTGATGCACTCATAGAAATCTTACTTCAAGTACATGGCTGTACTGTTGTAAATGGCGCAGAAAAATCATTCGGATCAGGGGATATTAGATTAGTTGTTCATTTACCTTCTGGTTTAGAAAATACTAGACAATCGGAGGAAAGGAAAGGACTTAACTTTCCATCAATGGATAGCAACTCCTCATATGGTGATCACAATGGTGAAATGGCAAATGTTGTCAAAGAAAAGGAAACAACTACTATAGAGGAACAACCACAAGAGAGGCGGAGTAGTCGCCTTGAAAGGCTTAGGAGTCGTAAACCAGGGAATGAATATCAAGAATTTGCTGATGGTAAGGATCAGAATGAAATTGTAAATAAACATATACGGCGATTTATTTCCTGTGAAGTAGGAACAGAAGATATTGTTCACTCTTCAATTTTTTCTTCTTCGTGTCAAAATCAAATGTTCTCATATGATACTGAATTTAGTGATGTTTCCACATTTGTTAAGGAAACTTCAAATAATTATGGTGCTTATCATATGGGTCACTTGCTCTTAGAAGAAGCTGCTAGGAGAGGCCTTATGCATCAGGATGCATTCTCCAAATTCCTGGAGATGGAGAAATTGACAAGATACTGGGGGAAGGATAGGAGCCTTGAGTGTAATCTGTTTCTAGCTGAGCTTTATTATGACTTCGGGTATTCTTTTTCTGAGACATCTAGAGCATCAGAATTCATGTCAGAGGCATCTTATCATATTTGCAAGATCATTGAATCTGTAGCTTTGGCTTATCCTTTCCCCTTAAATTCTGCATTTAGGGGTGGAAGTAGCTTTGGCATTTCAAGATTTCAGGAGACTGAAGGAATATCAGCCAACAATTCTGCTTGCCAAGATACCCCATTGGGCAATTTTTCTATAGCAAAAAACAATTCAATATGGATCCGTTTTTTCTGGTTAAGTGGACGTTTGTCCATTTTGGATGGTAACAAAGCAAAAGCCCATGATGAATTATGTGTTTCACTGTCACTTTTGTCAAAAAAGGAAGACGACGTTGACTCTGAACTTCTGGTCCGCCTTCCACACTGCAGGCATGTCAAAGAGATAACCTTTGATAGAGTTCTCCATCTGATAAGTATTTTAAAGATTTATTTCTTGATGGAGAAGACTTTGGGTGAGATGGTTGAGAAAGATATGCACATGGAGTGCACTGACTTGCTTTCTCCACTGTTATTTTCTACAAAAGATGTCCACCTTGACATGTTACCCTTAAAGTTTGGAAACATAGAAAGTAAAGGAGTTACGTTTATTGAGCTGTCAGCTCTAGACATTTTAATCAAATCATGTGAGAAAATGAAACCTGTGGACATTGAGGTGTGTTTGAATTGCCACCGACGGAAGCTGCAAATACTCATGGCAATAGCTGGAATTGATGGATGTCTTGCTTCTTGTAAATTCTTTGATCTGAAATCAGGATCAAGGACAAATATTGCTTCTGATACTGAACTAAGAGAAAGTTCAACAAAGCATTGGAATATATTAGTCTTGGAGGAAGTTAAGGCAATATCTCAGTGTATTTCTCAAATGAAGAACTCTATTGATACATCTGCAGATTCAGTAAGTCTTTAGTTTCCAGAACAGCCGTTTTCATCATTATGGTTATCTTGAATTAAAATGTTAAATCATGCACTATTGCTTCAAAGATCATATGAATGCTCAAATGAACAATGTGATGGTACTGTTAATTGTACTTGGTCATATCTGTAAGTCATAGTGTTTCTGCCTCTTAGTGTCACCTACCATCCTATCAAAATCCACAAATTGCTTGGTCATAAGGAAAAAAAAAATAATGGTGATGGTAGTTTGTTGTGCATGGCATTTTGTTTCTTGGTCAATAAGGTAGTAGTTAGGTCGGGGTCAGTATAGAACTACATGACCAGTCCAGATATTCTTTCAATTCTTGGTTCTTTTGTTTGTTAACTTATATCACTTCAATTTTTATATCATGGTGAATTATTTGGGTTTTACACTTGCAGAATAGCAGTACCATTCCAGTGAGCAGCATCAATGATATCCAATCTTTGATGTTCTCAGTCATGTGCCAGGTTGCTAGCGTATTCTTCTGCAAGAAGTCTTCTGGGCTTGTAGTTGCAGATCAAGCTGAAACATCCTGTTTTATTGAAGCAGCTATATCTTTCTGCAAGCTTCAACATCTTAACCCTGCAGTGTCTATTGGAACTCAAGTGAGTCATGTTACTGCTAATGAAGAATTAAAATTCTTGCATAATATTTCATCAAATGATTCTTTTTTCTTTTCTATATTTTAGGTTGACTTAATTGTGGCGATGCATGACTTGCTTGCTGAGTATGGGATCTGCTGTGTGGGTGAGGGTGGTGAGGGGGAAGAAGGAATATTTCTTAAATTTGCAATTAAGCGTCTGCTAGCATTAGATATGAAGCTTAAAGCTAACATGAATGCATCAAACAAGGATACAACTGAACTGAATGGCCAGATTTGTGCTAGTGATGCTAAGATGCCCCAAAATGAAACCAAATCTGATACATTGATTGTAAGAATCGATCAGATAGGAAAAGCCAATATCAGTGCTTTGGAGAAGGATATTTCTATTGGGGTGCCTTCTAGAAGTAGTTTTCCTGATAAAACCCTAGATAAAGATGGCATGGGAGCATGTGTCAAACAAGGCAGTGATAGTTGCAGTGAGAAGTTCGAAAAAAAGGAACAAGCAAGTGATCACTTGAGTGGGAGTGATAATAAACTCAGTGTAGATGAAAGGGAGGAACTCGAATTAAAAATTGACTATGCTTTAGACCAGTGCTTTTTATGCTTATATGGCTTGAATATTAGATCTGATTCATCGTATGAAGATGATCTAGCCACACACAGAAACACCAGCCGTGGAAATTATCAGACCAAGGAACAGTGCGCTGATGTTTTTCAGTACATACTCCCTTGTGCAAAGGCTTCTTCTGTAAGTTCCCCATCTCTCCCTCTCACTCTTTCTCAAACAACACACATGCCGTTGTGTGTACGTGTTTATTTTTAGATGCTTTTCTGTACCAATGTGCATACATTTTTTTCACACCTGAATTCTGCTTGCTCATAGAAGTCACAACATGGATTCAAGCTGTGATGTTACAGCATTAACAGTGCTCTAAAATCCTTATTTTTAAATATATTATTCTCTAAAAATCTGCATTTATGTGCACTGGCAGAAAACTGGATTGGTCAAACTTCGAAGAGTGCTGAGAGCCATACGCAAACATTTTCCCCAGCCACCGGAAGAAGTCTTGGTTGGAAATGCAATAGACAAATTCTTTGATGACCCTGATTTATGTGAAGATAAACTTTCAGAGGAAGCTGGGTCCAATGGTTTTCTTGAAACCTTAACAGAGATGGTGCTTCCCTGTGGAGAAAGCTTCAAACAGCGTAAAATGTCATCAGTTGGGAGGTAACCATGATACAATGTTACTTCAAATTTAAGTTGTCTTTCTTTTCATTTCCTCTAAGTAGTTTTTAAATTCAAACCTTTAATTATCTTTTGAGTAAGGCACCTGCATGTGAATTTGCAGCTCTGATCCATATCTGGAGGTCTACTGTAACTTGTATTATTTCCTTGCCCTATCCGAGGAAATGAGTGCTACTGATAAGTGGCCTGGCTTTGTATTGACCAAGGAAGGGGAAGAATTTGTACAATATAATGCAAACCTCTTTAAATATGATCTACTGTACAACCCCCTACGATTTGAAAGCTGGCAACGGCTTGCAAATATATATGACGAGGTAAAGTTCATTGTTGTTACTCTTGTTCAGTTTGAGAATGCTGTAAAATCTATCAATAGTGCTTCTTATGGTGTTTGCAAAAAGTTAATGGCTAAGTTTCACATGAAAACAGGAGGTAGACTTGATGCTAAATGATGGCAGTAAGCACATCAATGTAGCAGGATGGAGGAAGAATGCTTCTCTACCTCTGAGAGTTGAGACAAGTAGAAGGAGGAGCAAGCGCTGTCTGTTCATGAGTCTGGCTTTGGCAAAGACATCAGATCAGCGGGTTAGTATTTTGTACCTTGGTTATTGTACATGTCACTTGCATTGAAAGAAAGAATGCATGATGTAGCCCCCAACATGATAATCTGTGTGATACATGATTGGACCATTAAGAAAATATGAAAAGATTTTCCTTAGTTGCCAATGTCAGATAGATTCTTTATATAAACAGTATTGAAATCTTTTCTGTATCACTAGGTCTTTTATTTTCCATTGTGTTGTGTAGTGACCTTTTATGATTATTATTATTGTTATTATTATTATTATTATTATTGTTATTATTATTATTATTATTATTGTTGTTGTTGTTGTTGTTGTTAATATTATTATTATTATTATTTTCTTTAATGCTCAGTGTGAGATACATGAGTTATTGGCATTGGTGTACTACGATAGCCTTCAGAATGTGGTGCCAATCTATGATCAAAGATCTGTTGTACCCTTGAAGGATGCAGCATGGACAACTTTCTGTGAGAATTCAATGAGACACTTTAAGAAAGCTTTTGATCACAAGTACATCTTTTTCCCCTTTATTTCTTTAGTTATCATACATAATTTTTTTTATTGGGAAACCTATTATCTAGCTTACTTGAGTAAAACTTGTACTTCCTGTCTGTTTTCAACCACAGGCAAGAATGGTCCCATGCATACTATATTGGGAAGCTTAGTGAAAAGCTTGGATGTTCACATGAGACGTCATTATCATATTATGATAAAGCTATTTGTTTGAATCCAACAGCTGTGGATCCTCTATACAGGATGCATGCTTCGCGCTTGAAGTTTCTCTATAGATGTGAAAAACAGAATCTTGACCTTTTAAAGGTTTTCCATTTGCTTCCAAATCCTTTCCAGTGGCTCTCACTCAATTTTCATTTTCCCAATAATTGTTCTTTAGCATGTAGATACTAAAGCCTTTACTTGGTCATTTCGTCTCTTTATTGCATGCATGCTTGTGTTATTGCAAATGGTGATGTATTTACCCTTATAAATTCTAGAGTCGACAATATCTGTTTCTTGTTTGGCTATTCCAGGTTCTTTCAGGATATGCCTTTAGTCAATCAAAGAGAGAGACTGCGATGACTATTATAAATGAAATAGATGCTAAAAGTTCCCTCTGTGATGTTAATTCAAAGAATGCAAGGACACAAGAAAATAGTGAGGAATTAAAGCACAAGGAATCATTGAAATTGGAGGTGTGGAACATTCTTTACAGCGATTGTCTTTCAGCTCTACAAACCTGTGTTGAAGGGGAGCTCAAACATTTTCACAAAGCTAGATATATGCTTGCTCAAGGTCTGTATAAAAGGGGTGGTAATGGAGATTTAGAGAGGGCAAAAGATGAACTTTCTTTTTGCTTCAAATCATCTCGCTCATCTTTTACGATAAACATGTGGGAGATTGATAGCATGGTCAAAAAAGGAAGGTATAACTTGATTCCAGTTGAATTTAAAGAAGAAAATTATGCTATTTCGTTTTCTCCTTCCTTTTGTCTGTTCATTTTACATTCATGCTGTTAAGTTGCACTAATCTCAGTCCTGTATTTTTTTAGTATGTCCCCAACTAATTGTTTGTGTTTTATCAGGCGCAAAACCCTTGGTTTGTCAGGAAGCAAAAAGTCCCTTGAAGTTAACTTACCAGAAAGTTCGCGAAAGTTTATTACTTGTATCCGGAAGTATCTTTTGTTCTACTTGAATCTTTTGGAGGAAACTGGAGACATTGGCACTCTTGACCGTGCATATATATCTCTACGAGCAGATAAAAGGGTAAGAATATCTCCAATCCATCCCTGAATTGTGCCATTTTGTTAATTTAACTGCCGCCGTAGAGCAGCTCATCAATTATTTTTGAATACGAATAGTCGTTTCTTTTTTCTTTTTTGGGTAGAGAGGAGCAAAGTAATGATAATTTTTATTTGTATCTGTTCTTTTTTTTTTCTTTTTTTTGCTGACCTGATTTTATTTGTCAATTTAATTTTGCATCAAAGTTCTCTCATGCATGCAGTTCTCATTGTGCATTGAAGATATTGTTCCGGTAGCCCTCGGAAGGTACATAAAGTCCCTTATTTCATCCATGACCCAAGCTGGGACTTTCTCTTGTGCTGAAAAAAGTTCTGAGCATATATCAGAGAAAATATTTTCTTTATTCATAGAACAGGGAAATTTATGGCCAGAGATATGTGGCTTGCCTGAGATTAAAGGGCCAGATACATCAGAGAGCAGCTTATATGGGTAAATCACAGTGTTCTGATTATTTTGATTTGAAACTAGAACTGAACTTTTGGCATGATCGACACTTAATGTAGAATTGGTGATTTGCGTGAGAATAATCCACTCTAAAATTGTTGCAGATATCTCCATGAATATATCACATCACTGGAGAGAAATGGGAAACTGGAAACTCTTGAAGCAATAAATGAGAAGATACGAAAGCGTTTCAAAAATCCAAAATTATCAAATAGTAACTGTGCAAGAATTTGCAGGCATGCTTCAGTTGCTTGGTGTCGATCTCTAATAATTGGTTTGGCTCAGATCACACTGACGAAGCCCAAAATGTCTAGTGAGACTCAGGTCCTTGATCAATCAGACAGTGGTTTGGAAAGTATCCAGCAACTTTTTGTTGATTTACAAACGGATGAATTTTGGAGCTCGACATTTGAAGATTTAAACCATTTGAAAGATCTTGAAATCAAATGGAGCCCAATATTATCTGAAATAAAAAATATAATGATTAGTAGAGCTACAGATGAAAATTTGGAGACAGCCAACACTTTGCTTAGATCTTCTTATAACTTTTATCGTGAGAGTTCCTGTGTGATGCCTCCATCTGGTCTCAAACTTTATATGGTTCCATCTCGGTCGGCAATAGAAACACAATTTCAGCCAAGCACAGAAGGGGTTGAGATGATTGATCTTAGCATTCCAAGGAAGCTTATCATGTGGGCCTACACACTATTGCATGGACGTTGTGCAAACGTCTCAACTGTTGTGAAATACTGTGAGGAAAATGCCAAGGTATGGTAAACATCATGCTTCACTAGGTGTTTCTGTAAAGCAACTCTTTGGAAAACTATTCTCTTTCAGAAGTTCTTTAGTGCCGTTATTTGCTATCCTTGTTTAGGGCAATACTTAAAAGCAGCATTACTCCCCATCTGTTAAAATCTAGGGCTAATTGATGTCATAAAGCATGCCTCTCCCCCCCCCCCCCCTAATTATTTTCGGTTAACAAGAAGAATTATCTGCAAACAAGGATTAGCGGGCTATGGAAATCAAACAAACTAATTCATCAGTGGATTTGGCTTTTCATTTACAGTCAAAAGTTAAAAAAGGAGTTGGAACTTCCTCACTTGCCTCAAATATGAGCACACACAATGCCTCTGCTACTCAGACAGGTTATTTAACTTCATGTCTCTGTATTTAAGTTCAGGAACTGGATATAGAAGCCAATTAAGTGGAGTATTATCAAGTTTCTCTCTGGAACGTCTCTTTATTGCTGATGTTTGGTTGTAGGTGTTGGGAAAGATGGGATTGGCAGTGTGGTAGGTAGCGATGTGGAGGCTGCTTGTCCAGCTGTAGCTGCTGAAAAAGATGGAACTGGCAATGCAACTTATTGCACAAATCCACAACAGTCATTGACTGCACCTCGAAAGGATTTATTTGCTGCTCCACAGTTGCAACATTGTAACACCACCACCATGGCAGAGAGGAGCAACAGCACAGCAGGTGAAAGAGATCCAGACAAATCTTGAATCTAACATAGCAAAGAGCTTTCAAGCGATTGTTGTACATAGTACTGGTGTTGACTTGTATAATATTGTTTAAAAATTGTCACAAAAGATGCCATGTAAAATGCCAAAACAGTAAAGTGCTTGTAAAGATCACTTGCTACGGTTAGTAGGGACAAAATTTATGCATATCAATCCCAACCCAAACTTCATTCAGAGTCGGAGTTAAACAAGAGCTGAAACCACCGGAGAAAATATTTGATAGTCTCAATTGGAGGACTCTGTACAATTTTTTCCCCAGCGATTAGAAGTCTCGTGTTCCTTTTTATATATATATATAATTTTTTTTATTGTTTGTTTTTTACTCTCTATACGCTCCACACTACCATTGTTAAGTATGGTTACAAAATTGCCTTAAAAAAAATTTTGTATTTGAAATTTTTGACTTCTACGTGCGTAATTTTGGGTTTTTGAAGCCACAACTGCAAAAAGAAGATAACTACGGAATCGGAGAAAGTTTTACATTAGGCATATCTATCGGTGACATGTAGAATCTTTTCAATTAATATTTGACCTATTTGCATGGGAAAGGTCTATTTTTATTTAATTACAAATAATATTATTTTAAAAACATCAAAATATACTATTTAGCAATGCGCATGCTTAATATAAATTCTTTCCATTTAATATTCTTTGGTGAAGAAAACCTTTTTTCTCTTTCTTCTATGATTTTAGACTATCTTTTTCCGTTAATAATTGTGAAACTCAGAATTCATTCTTATAATTTTCATTCAAAGACACTACATATTTATATACAAAGTTAGGGACACTTTTAGGTGACATACACCTAATACACAACTAAAACATCTAATTTCAACTAGTGATAGACACATAATACACAACTAACATCTTTAACACTCCTCCTCAAGTTGGAGCATAGCTATTAATCATGCCCAACTTGTTACAAAGATAATCAACTCGAACCCCACTTAAGGCTTTCGTGAAGATATCTCCTAGTTGTTCTCCAGTCTTCATATATCCTGTGGAAATCAAACCTTACTGAATTTTTTCGCGAACAAAATGACAATCAATTTCAATGTGTTTAGTTCACTCATGAAACACAGGATTAGAAGCAATATGAAGAGCATCTTGGTTATCACACCACAATTTCGTTGGTACTGAAGTTTTAAGACCTACTTCATCCAAGAGTTGATATATCCATATTATCTCAGACGCACATTGTGCCATAGCCTTATATTCTGACTCTACACTCGATCGTGACACAAAAATTTTCTTCTTGTTTTTCCATGAGACCAAATTTCCTCCAATGAAAATACAATAGCCTAATGTGGATCTTCTATCCACTTTGGAACTTGCCCAATCTGCATATGAAAAACATTCAATATAAGTGTGTCCATGATTTGCATACAAGATACCACGTCCAGGTGTTCCTTTCAAGTAACACAAACTTTGCTCTAACGTTGCCCAATGATGAACTATTGGGGATGACATAAATTGGCTAACAACATTGACCGAATATGCAATATCTGGACGAGTCATGGTAAGATAATTCAGCTTTCCAACCACCCTTCGATATCTCTCAGAATCTTTAAAGAGTTCCCCATCTCCTGTAAGGTGGATGTTCGGAGTCATTGGAGCACTACAAGGTTTTGCTCCTAATTTTCCTGTCTCAGTTAATAAGTCTAGGACATATTTTCTCTGAGATAGAAAGATACCTTTTTTACTCCTTATGACTTCAACACCCAAGAAATACTTTAGCATCCCCAAATCCTTCGTGTGAAACTGAGTATGTAGGAAAGACTTAAGATATGAAATTCCCGTAGTATCACTTCCAGTAATAACAATGTCATCTACATACACAACTAAAAGAATGATACCAACTTCTGATTGTTTGTAGAACACAGAATGGTCACACTTGCTTTTCATCATACCAAACATTTCTATAGCTTGACTAAATTTTCCAAACCAAGCACGAGGACTCTGTTTCAAACCATACAAAGATTTGCGGAGACGACAAACTTGCCTAGACTTCCCCTGAGCAACAAAACCAGGAGGTTGCTCCATAAACACCTCCTCTTGAAGATCACCATGAAGAAAAAAATTCTTGATATCTAGTTGATGCAAAGGCCAATGGTGAGTAGCTGCCATAGAAATAAACAACCGAACAGAGGTCAATTTAGCAACAGGAGAGAAAGTGTCAGAATAGTCCACTCCATAGGTTTGAGCATATCCCTTAGCAACAAGACGGGCCTTTAATCGAGCAATTGACCCATCCGGATTAACCTTAACTATGAACACCCATTTGCATCTGATAGCCCGTTTCCCCGAAGGTAAATCAACCAAGTCCCAAGTACCATTGTCATCCAATGCATTCATTTCCTCGATCATTGCATGATGCCAACCAGGATGAGATATGGCTTCGTGAACAGTTTTAGGGATAGAAATAGAATCAAGAGAGGCAATAAAAGAGCAAGAGGAAGACGACAAGTAGTTATATGAAACAAAAGAAGAAATAGGATAAGTACATTGACATTTACCTTTGCGTAATGCAATAGGAAGATCATCGTTCTGGACTGGATTTGATGACGAAGGAACAAGTGCAGGACATGAATCAGAAGGTCTATGTCTGGAGTAGACTTGAGTAATAGGAGGCCTAATAGGAACTGGATCAGAGACAGGTTCAAATGATGTGATAGAATAGACTAACAAATCATCATCCTCCCCCTGATGTTTAGGAGGAGGAGAAGACAAAAAAATAGGGTGTGTCTTCCATGAAGGTAACATCAATTGAGCAAGATATTTGTTAAGACTAGGCCAATAACATCTATAACCTTTTTGGAGAGGAGAATAACCAAGGAAGATACACTTCAAAGACTTGGGATCTAATTTAGTAACGTGCGGACGAACATCCCGAACAAAACAAGTGCAACCAAATATCCTAGGGTCAACCAGAAATAATGACTTATTAGGAAACAAAATTTTGTAAGGAATTTCACCATGAAGAACAGATGAGGGCATGTGATTAATAAGAAAACATGCTGTTGAAACTACATCGGCCCAAAAAGGTTTAGAAACATTCATTTGAAATAATAAGGCACGCGCAGTTTCGAGAAGATGTCTGTTCTTACGTCCGACCACTCCATTTTGAGATGGAGTATCAACACACGAAGTTTCATGAAGCATGCCATTTTGAACCATATAGGATTGAAACAAAGCTGATGTATATATTCTTTAGCATTATCACTTCGCAAAGTACGAATTGAAACATTAAATTAAGTTTTAATCTCAACACAAAATGCCCAAAAAATAGAAAACAATTCAGAACGACTCTTCATTAAATATAACCAAGTTACATGAGAATAATGATCCATAAAAGTAACAAAATACTTAAATCTAGGTTTAGACAAAATAGGACAAGGACCCCAAACATCAGAATGAACTAATTCAAAAGGAACACTAGCACGTTTATTAACTCTTAGATTTGAACCAAGACGATGATGTTTTGCAAATTGACAAGACTCACAATCTAATGAAGACATCTTACTAAACTGAGGACAAAGTTTTTGAAGTAAAGGAAGAAATGGATGACCCAGTCTACAATGTACCTCGAAGGGAGAGGTTACACCAGAGCAAGCAACAAATCTCGGATTGGTGTGTCAAGAATATAAAGGCCTCCAGACTCATGTCCTTTACCAATAGTCTTCTTCGTCATAAGATCTTGAAATAAGCAACGATCAGAAAAAAATGAGATGCAACAGTTAAGATTATGAGTAAGCTGACTTACAAAGATCAAATTAAAGGATAAGCTAGGTAAATGTAAGACAGACGATAAAGGAAGAAAATGAGTGAGAGTAATTGTGCCAGACCCAAGAACACGAGATGGTGACCCATCGGTTAAGATAACAATAGAGGTGGAAGTGTGTGACTGAAGAGTAGAAAAGAGACTAGAATTACCTGTCATATGATCTATGGCACCGTAATCAATAACCCATTTGGAAGATGAGGAAATGAGACACATATTTGATTTACCTGAATCATCAATAGCAATGACAGAAGGTGATGAAGACCTTAGTGATTCTTGATACTTTGAGAACTTGGTAAATTCATCTGTAGAGATAAGAATCGATTTTTCAGAAGTATCAGAAGTGGATGCAATATGAGCCGAGTGACCTTTCTGATGCTTGTATTGAAGCTTTCTACAGTCATGTTTTGTATGTCCTGGTTTGTGACAATAGTGGCATACAATACCTCCTAGGTCCTATGGTCGAGTTTCAAACCCGTACGAGCCGCCTCTTTTGTTTCTGTTCATATAAGTTGACCGTCCATGCTCATAATTATTACTTCGGCTGACCAAAGCACCATTTAATTGAGCAGGTGGAGGTGGAGTGCCTTCTGTACGAAGTACTCGACTAAACCCCTCATGTAAAGAGGAGATCTCAGAACCAGAAAGAACTTGGAACTTATCAGTCTCAAAAGTAGAGGGAAGACCGGCAAGAAAACTCATGACCGCCATTTGTTCCTGTTGGCTTTGCTGAACCTTTACATCAGGGCTAAAAGGTATCAAACTATTGAGCTCCTCATAAGTCCTTTTAAATTCCATAAAATAATTCGTGAGTGATTGATCTTGTTTGTCTGCACAGTAACATGCTTTGCATACCTCATACATGCAAGAAAGATTTCCTTTACCAGAATATAAGAAATCCAAATAATCCATCAATTCCTTAACAAATTCACAATGATTGATCAAGTCAATTACATTGCTCTCAATAGAATTCCGAATCTACAGAAATAAGCGGCCATCTTCTCTAAGCCATGTTTGCTTTGAATCATCTTTAGGAGGATCATTAGTTAAATGAGTATCTTTGTCGATACTTCTCAAATAAATTTGAATGGTCTTACTCCAAGCTAAATAATTCAAGCCATTGAGCTTATGGTCTGTGATTTTAGACATCACAGGTATCATATCCGTCACAATATTAGATTTCTTTTCAACCATAACGACAAGGCATCGAACAAACAAACAAACAAAATCCAACAACAATAGCGACCAAACACGCAGCGAACAAGAACACAAAATTAGAAGAACCCAAACTTGAAAAATCACAAGCGATGAGTGCCAAACCACCACATATGATGCAGGAGAACATCATAGAGCAACACGAGGTCGGCCGGAGAAGACTGCTGTAGGGACGCGCCAACGCGTGGAAAGTTGACAGAAAGTCGCGGTGGCGCATGTGGCTCACTCACGGCTCGTTTGGTGACCAGACTTCGAGGGTTGGCTGGTTGGCGGCTGGGCTTCCTCCCTAAACCGATGGTGAGAAAAAATGTGCACTCCAAAAAGGTGTTCCTAGTTGGAACCCAAAAATGCACTAAATCCTAATTTGTGTTTACCCAAAATCAGCCCTTAATTTTAAGGGGAATTTTTTTTTCGAATTTTGTAACCCAAATGCTCTGAAACCATATGAAACTCAGAATTCACTCTTATAATTTTCATTCAAAGACACTACATATTTATATACAAAGTTAATGACACTTTTAGGTGACATACAACTAATACACAACTAGTATATTCAACTAGTAATAGATATTTAATACATAACTAACATCTCTAACAATAATAATAAATGAAACTAAAATGATACTTGTAATTCAAGAAGATAATATAATGCATGAAATAATGTTATTAGTAAAGGAAAATAACGATTTTATATATCATAATTATATAATAATAATAACAGATGTGATAATTTTTTAATGAATAATATTGTGTGAATATGATTGTACTTATCAATAATATTGTATTATATTAGTTGTGATTTATTATAAATTTGTAACGAATAAAAAAAAATTGTATTCAAATTATTATAGAAGTGTCACTTGAAACTTATAAAAGTAGTAAAAATCTTAAGATTATAAAGTTGGTGTTTTTTAAGTCTATTAGATTTTAAAATATATTTTTATTCTATTTGAGAAAATAAATTAATTAAGGATAAATAATAATATTTTAATAATTTTATTATTAAAATATATTTTTTATTGTCAAGTGATTAAAACACGATAAAATATCAATAATTAATAAGGAGAATAATAAAATCTAATATGAAATTATTTAAAAAAATCAAAAATAATAAATATTCTAACATAAAATTATTTTAAAAATATATTTTTATTTTAATATTTTTTAATAAAATAATAAAATAAAATATTGATAAGAATATATTAAAACAAATATTATATGAAAAAAATTCATATTAATTTTTATTTTAATATTGTTTAAAGATTAAGTTTTAATCACGTTTTAATTAATTGATTAAAAAAATATTTTAATAAAAAAAATATTAAAATAATTTTATTTATTTTTAACTAATCATTTTTCTCGTATACTAGAAAATATATTTTTGAATTTAAAGAACTAAAGATATACTAAAACTTAATTTATAAGATAGTTAAATGAAATGATGACTTACTTTAAAAGAAAATGACAATTAAGTATTTTGGGTCCTAATTTTTTTTTTTTACTGCATTAAGCATTGATATTTTAAATTGAATTACTACAATTAAAAGTATGAAAAAGTAAACAAATAACGATAAGATTAAACTCAAAATTTTACAAAGTATCATATGCAACAAAATAAAAATGTCATGTTTGTCGCATACACGGATAATGTGTTATAATACTATTTATAAATATAACTAATTTATTAAATTATATATATTAAATAAAAAATTATTATATTGACCATATATTTATATAATAATATTTATATATTTTTTTTAAAAAAGTACGGGACACCAAGTAACAAACCGATTTATTTGGTGAAAGAAGTAATATGTATTACATTGCCAAAGCACTCTAATTGCAAAAGCAGCTTCTCAAAATTGCTTAGTCCTCGTGGCAACAACTTGGTCAGTAAAAATTGCTCCACTTCTTAGACAACACCATCAAAAGTTCAGTCTTTTCTTCAACCTTCAGATGTTCCTCGTCTGGCTGAGACTGCTCGAATCATCCTCACCTCTAACGAGGTTTCATATTGTCCGTTTTGGGTTTCTTTTACTTCACATCGTTTTGCTTAAGTTTGAAGTATTCTTCTGCATTCTATTTGAATTTTATATTTCCCATGTCTTGGTCTCTAAAATTGATCCAAGTATTCATATCAGATTGAAGATTTTGCTCCTAAAATTCGTCAAAAGTGATCGATTGGTATGACTTTCTATTTAGCACAAATATTTTAGGGGTGGGCGATACCAAGGTCCTTTGTTCATAAAAAAACGTTACATAAAAAATCAATTTGTTTTTTAAATGCTATGTCATGTCTTTATTTTATAAAAAATGTACGACATAAGTTCAATTTTGTATGCATGCTTATCACATGTACCCACACTACATATAATTCTTTCACGTGTTACCGTATCAACAGGTGTAAGAATTTTTTTTAATAGATAAAAAAAATGATTATTTGATCTCTCTTAATTTATAACATGTATTTTTTTTTAATGAAGTAACATGAACATATATGAAAATTTTAAATAAATTGGGAACTAATGTTGTACTACCATGAAACAAGGGGAGTAATATGTAACTTTTTAGTGAAGTAGAGGAATTCTCAAACGTTTTCCACAATATTTAAGGGGTTTTGGTATTTTAAAATTGTCAAAAAATAATTGGTATATGGCATTTATTGAATAGATTTGTTGGTGGCAGGTTTGGACAACTTCAAAATGTCGATCTTCATAGTGTTGATCCCTCAATTAGAGCAGGTACCTTACAGAAATCTCCATAATCTGCTCATTTAGTTAATAAGCTGTGTTTTTATTCCTTGATCTTTTCAACTTTGGTTATTCAGAAATGAACATACTGTTCTATTCAGCTACCGCATATCCCATCCCAATGTGGTTTTTTGAATCAGTCTTAAATTGTATGCAGATTAGTTCAATTATGAGAAGGAGAAAAACAAAATTAGATTTAGGGGATCATATTGAATTAATATGATGAAAAGTTGGTTAGAAAATGAACTCTATCATAAGGATTTTGCTCCCATTCATACCTCAGACAAAGATTTAAGGCATCAAGATTGCAGAATTTTCTCACATTCATAAACTTACTGGTTCTCTAATGTCTGGTCTGATTCTAATTCTCTAATTTGTGTCCTAAAACCATTGAATGGTACCTTGAAAGGGTCGGACATGTCAAATTGTTTGTTTGTTTATTTTTTTTTTCCAGCATGGGTTGGACCATGAGTCTGAGTTGATCCTAAATAATCAGAAATAAAAAATAAAAGATGTATATTTATATATAACAGTAAAAAGTATAAAAATAGTAATTAAAAGGAATAGTTTTAATATATATATAAAGATTAAAATAACTTTAAATTTAATCTTTATTTATATCAACATCAAACCTCCAACGAAAAATAAATGATACGTTGGTAATAGTATTTTTCTTTTTTGTTTAAAATATATATTCTAATTACTGATTATTTATTTTTATTTATTTTATTTTTAATTATAAATATATAAATTCAAAATGTTAAATATATAAATAGTTTTAATATATATATATATATAATAAGTCTTTTAAAAAAACTTAATAAATCCAGAATGTTAGAATATTCAAAAATTGACGTACAACTCTGTCCGATAAATTAAAATTGTTACCCTACATAAATGGCCATATATTAATGATAAATATATAAATGATAAAAAATACGACTTTTATAGCATAAAAGGTAGACTTTTTATCTAACTAGTGGTGACATGAGAAATTTTAATTGCCACACAAATTTGTCGTATCATACAAATTTGTCAAGTTTACTTTGAAAATCACAAGTTATTTATTTTTTTAAAAAATTAATAAAATATCTTACACATTATAATTAATGAATACAAATTAATATATATTTTAGAATTTTTCTTAGTTGATATTTTTAATATGTGATTTAAAAATACGAAAAGTCATGTACATTTATGTGTAAACTGAAATCATTCATCAAATAAAATAAATAAATCTTAATTAAATAATCAATTTAATTGTCTTTTAATTTATTGAGATGAGTCTATATCGTTAAAAAAGGTAACCAGAAATTTCAAGTACATGAAAATATCGTGCTTAGATTGAAACACGATTTTAAAATGAAATGGCAGCCTTTGTTAGTTATTCACCAATCTAATGCATAAATACTACAATTCAACCATCAATTTTAGAAAATACTCCTTGGGGTGGCAATTGCAAATAGGCTTCTCATGTGTTGCTACCTCAGAGAGCTAAGAGCTCAGTCCTCGGACGTAATATGCTCCAATTGCGGACATTTTTGTAATTTCTGTAACGCAGGAATTCAAATTGCTTTCTTTAATCAGTTTCGCACATGATGTGTGTAGGTACAAAATAATCAAATTGAAGTTCCTCGGGTGAGGGAAAAAAAAAACCAAATTAAACTTTTACTCAAACTAATCAAGACGAGGAAAAGAACAAATAGTCCACCGTTTTTTTATACATATATATCGAGAAATTTTTACATTGAATAAGTGCATGTCAATTCATTCCGTTCAAAATTCGACTTGTTTGCATAATAGGGGTTTATTTTAATTACGTACATTGTATTGTATTGAAAACATCAAGATACACCATACATACATTTACTGTATTGAAAACATCAAAATACACCATTCATATATGCACCTATCTCATAAATTTTTTTTCATCATGGAAGATATGTAATGGTCTAGACGAGTAAAAAGGCGATAAGTAACTGTCTACCCAGAAATGTTGTTATGTTCGGAAACGATGTTAATGCACATCCGTGCAAAGATTTAGGAAAGGGATGAATCAAGCTCATGAAATTACCCTGCCCAATATTCCACTTTTCATCTATTTTCTTTATCTATGACTTTTCATTTCTCTTTTCTCTACTCTATAACATACAAAAAGAACAAAAGAGAACATGTTAATGTGGAATATCTCATATAGATAAGATTATCAAGACTGCCAAAACAGCTCAACGTCATTGCTATACAACGAACGGTCCTGGATCTCCAGATTTGCGACGTGCCAGTTAACAAGCTGGGATTGAAAACTCTTACATATCACCAGTCCAGCTGGGAAGTTCCACCATTCACTTTCATCCCTGCACCCACAAGTACAAGCATGGTTTATTAACTGGATGTGTTAGTGTTCTAGCTATCTAATTGCAAATCAAAATCTATTATTTCAAAAATATATCCTTACATGCTGATGTTCCAGAGCGGAAAACTTGGACCTTTTTTGCCAGATGATTGAGTTTTATAATGAACACATCCACAAATAAATGCAACCACCTGGTACAATACGAGAAGTCTGTTGCATCAAATTTATTGCTTGCAATTGAAGCAGTGCACCACAAACGAAAATTTCATCCTACCAGTTGCTGATAACAGCAAAATTAAATTAAAGAAACAATGTGCCAGAATAAGTAACATTTACAAGCACTTGTTTCAGCATGTTTTCTCAACAATCAAAAAGGAAAACCCTACCAAAGCAGTTCATAGGTAAACCTGGCCATATTTATTTATCATCATTCTTGCATTCATTTTAAAAGGGACAAAGATGACAACTTACAACGTTAACCAATGATGTAATGTTCCACAAAGCATACAGACGTGCAAGGCCTGCAGGTCTCCTGGGTCCATGACTGAATAGAGCATTGATCCCGGCAGGAAAAGGAAGAAAAATTCCAAAGGGTAAAATGAATAAAACCAGAAAGACATCCACCAGTGAAAATGAATACAGCTGGAGCAAAGTAAGCAACACTAAACTAAAATCTCCTAGAAGCAACACCAAGAAAACTAAGCCCACAAGATCCTGCAGTTGGACAAAATATATTTTCAGACACATCCCAGCACATCCGAGAGCACAGGCAGTACGGCAAGATATTGGTTTATAAATTGTAAGCATACCTGGTGTTCAACAGGTTTAGTATTATGAAGTATAAAAGAGAGAATAAAAAATATGTCTCTCTTCTCTTCAAGCATCTTTAGATTATTATCATCTATCAGCCCATGATATGTTCTTTTCTGTTTCATAAAACTTTTCCTATTTCTGTGAGAGAGGTTAATCTGCATCTCTTCTCTAAAATTTCCAGATGGATGTTCTTTGTAAATGCTCTTCACACTGTATACAAGAGATGGGGAGGGGAAAATAGAATTATAAAAAAAATAAAATAAAAGATTAGCTACAAGCACCCAACAACTTCATGTTTCACTTTTACATGATACTATATGATTGCCTAG
This sequence comes from Hippophae rhamnoides, assembly GCA_033030585.1. NCBI lineage: Eukaryota > Viridiplantae > Streptophyta > Magnoliopsida > Rosales > Elaeagnaceae > Hippophae > Hippophae rhamnoides. Next base: position 74,865,618 of record CM065429.1, read on the forward strand.
ATCTACCTGTACCTCAATTATAAAAATATAGCCTTTTATCCCATTTCACAGGCACGGGCCAGGTTGGATTGAAAAAGCTCCAACCCATGGGGGGTTTGGGTTGATGAAAACCTCAGACCTAAACACCATATAAGTATTCAACCCAACCCATTGAACGTGGGTCAATCGAGCCAAGAGGAATAACAACAAAAATCACAAGTTGAGTAGCAAAAGATGAACTAGAACTAACTCAGTTAGACCGCCTAGAAATTAAATCTTTTGAGATAAAATTGAAAAAATACAATCAACAAATATTCAAGTAGACTTGAGAATTGAAAATAACATAAATAAATAAATTGCTTTGTAAAACCTTTCTTATGGCAACCATGCTCTGCAGTGGAGGAGATGAAAGCTTTAAAAAGATGGATAAAAAGGAGTTATTTTCATTTGATTGTGAGAAAAATAGAAGATTGAGGGGATGATTTCTCGATTGAAGAATGGATAGTGCTGATAAAGAATGTTAGGTTTTTAAATGGTTATAGTATTAAGTGTTTTCTTAGTAGTTTTTGTCATTGTGAGAATCTCTAAAACTAAAATAAATTAATTAGCTATCAATTTATATACAAAAATTGGTTTATCAGAGATGGTGCGACTATCATTGGACCATCAAAGTACATTTTTTAATTCTATGAGCGCCATGACCAGGTTGGGTTTAATCGAGCTATAATACCTCTAACCTGGTTCCAGGCAACACTCCATGGCAGGGTTGGTTATAGTCCGAATTCAGATATTTCACTTCCCATTGAGGCCAACCCAATGCAGGTTGGGTTGGGTTCATGGGCTGGGTTCTAAGCAATTTTGTCCACCCATAATACATAGCATGTGAACAACTCAAAAAGATGCAAAATAAGATATGATTATTGAGCTAAAATTAGGATCTATATTGGTATTGACCCTTGGAATATTATTTTTTTAAATTTTGAATGTTAATTTTTATCTTTTAGATTTGAACATTCATGTTATCTTGTTTAGAAAAGTCCAAAAGGACATAGCATTGTACTTGTTTTTCAAACTTGAATATTATCAAATTTCTCCACAATTATCTGCCTATTTCCTCCACAATTTATTCATCTCAATCCCTAACCCTTATTCATCTATTTATTTTCTACTTTATCTATTTCTTTCTCCTACATCATAAATGTATAAATGAACATAGAGATATATTTCCATAGCAAGTGAAAGCTTTATAAACTATTACCTTGCATGTTGTTCAGTTCCTCTTGTTCCATCAACATTACTTAAAGCTGCAGGATTAATGCCTTCAAGAGCATACACCAAAAGACCATAATGACAGTAACCACAGGCTGTAGCTTGGAACCAGGCAAGATCAACACATATACCATGATTTTTCAGAGAAGGATTTGCGCAACTCTTGAGCCACTTAAGGACTGGTTGAAAAGTTGCTCTCAGCCTTCCACGGCGAACTAATCGCAATTGTGCATTAAGACCAGCCACGAGCCGATACCAAGTGGTGGATGGAACTGCCTGCAAGAGAAATATAGTTATAACTTTTTATGGGAGCAGCAAGATTTGTTAGAAAAGAGGGGGTCTGGGGCCCATTCATTTCTCTTGGCCTCACATAAGCATACATGCAGTTAAAAAATGTGCAAGGTTTAGATAGAAAATGTGTGATATCAACAATATTCGATATTTGGTCTGGCAAAAACTCAACAGACCTGACTAATAAGGCTTGTGATGATATTATCATTTTGAAGAGAAAAAGGAGTCATGTAACTTCCATCACCACCAAAAGGTAATGACATTGGAAATCTTTGATATAAACGAGGAGGAAGATCATTTCTCTTTTCATCTCCACCAAGGAAGAAGTCAATATAGCCCAGCATCAAATCAGAAGTTGCAGCTACCTACATTAAAGCAAAAATCTAGTCTTGTCAAGTGTAAAAGAGTTACAAATTCTACAAGCACTCAAACAGGAATGACAATTTTCAACCTAGAAATGGAAATACCTAGATAAAGATATCCCATGTTGTTAGCTTAATGCGGAATATTTGTGTGTGTATGTCATGTGTTTTTTTGGTGGTGGGGTGACAAAAACTGTCACAAGAACATTGGGATGACAATTCATGGCCCATATCAACTATTATTCATTTATATAATAGAAATTTGGCAACTTCCGAAGAACTTTTTTTTTTAAACCACCACAGAACTTAGTAGCCCAAGTAAAGCTATTTTTATTTTTTTTCCTTTTGTGGAAACAGAAATTTCTTCAGTGAAAAAGAGCCACAATGCAACCAATGGACCAATAATCCACTCAAACTCAATGAAGTTTTCAAACTCCACCCCTAAAACAATGAAATATTGAAGCGACCAATATCCCCTCAACAGTAAATCAAAATACAGAGACAAAAAGAAGAAAGGTAGAAAGACACATAGATTTCATTCACTTGGGTGCCTTTGTACTTGCATATTAATATAACGTGATCTTATTATAAAAAATCACTCACATTGAATAAAAGTACAATGATATTTATATAGTGCTATAAGTCAATGAGTCTATGACACAAAAACCAAATGGCTCAACGAACACTATTAAGCAGCTAAACTAAACTAATAAGGAAACTAAATACAGAAAGTTCATTTTCTCACACACAAAAAAATAAGACCTTCCCAATTACAGAAAATAGAGAGCCGAGAAGGAGCATACATTTGAAATTCTTCATTGATATCACCCATAAATAAAGGAAGATAACATTCTCTATGTAAAGACCATACAATTCTGCTCTTTTGTCTTCAAAAATCCTTTCGATTCCATCCAAATTACCCAAATCACAGCCCCATCCAGAAAAGGTAGAAATAGTTTAGAAAATTAAAGATCTGGTCTTTGAAAATAATTCACAAGAGAGAAATTTTAATTTCATTGGAATAGCAAAATTCCCAATTTACCCTCAATTTATTTTTGTAATTTCTAATATTTTCAACATTGCTGCAGCTCTCTTCTACACTGAAACTTGCTATAATTAGCACCTTATAAAAAGAAGTGCTGAGAAATTCAATGTTCTTTTTGGTAACATTGATATAAATAGCACCTTTAGTATGAAATCAAATCCAATGTATCATCAAGTCATCTTAATAGCACTTTCAGCCACAATAACAAAACTGCTAATATGTTCTTCCTCTTTTTCAAAAGATCTACTAATGTCAAATCTACTCAAAGACCTACACTGATATTTTTCCACTTCGGACTCATGACAACATGTCACAGTGAAGTCAAGTATAGAAAACCATAAAACATGTAACACTAGAGTCAAAGTATAGAAACCTTAAAGCTACAGTTATTGTTTTAATTACAGCTTTATAATACAAACCTTAATCCCTTCATACAGTGCACGTGAGCGGCAAGACCGTAAGCAAGCATGATCGTATTCTGAAAGGACAAACTCACGTAAACGTTGCAATTTCAGTTGCCGCCGCCTCTGCTGCCAAGACCATGCAAGGGGATATGCAAAAACAGCAAGAATGATGTATATAGATCCCTCCCACCACTGGTATGCAGATAAAGCATTAACCTCATCAACAAATGTATTGAATGCACCCTCATAACTGTAAGATCCAAACAATAAGGAAAGAAAATATCAAAATCCAAAAAGAATCAAGGAGTAATAAACTATTAAAGAGGAAAATAATAATTGAAGTCCACTATGGAGGAGAATGGGGTAGATGCCCTATTAAAATAATAAAAACAGTTCCCCTATTAAAATACTAAGCTGTTTAAGCAATTAAGAAAATTCAACTCACACAATCTCCTTGATTTGCTCTGGAGGAGAATGGGGTAGATGCCAAGGCTCACTAAAGGTATTAGGACCCATAAAGTACATCCTATAGACATGGCTCTGGGACTCCTCCACTCTGTTAGTTTCCAAAACCTAAAAAGTAAAAGACCATTTTATGAATTTCGAAAGCAGGGACAAGAATGGTGAGAGGGTCAGAGACAAATAAACACATAGAGCAGATGCCATAATAGCTTATGAGGAAGCTTTCTGTAAAAAAAAACGTACATGAAACCTTCTCACTTTCAATAAAACAAAACTATGCAAAAAGGGAAAATTTGGAAGGGGGAAAGAACCTCATTCAATGATTCCAAGAATGGGAAAGAATGATCTATTTGAGACCCATGTTGAGTGGGAGCTGGCCTGGATAAATCATCAACCCCAAAAAATTTCATACGTGCAACACTAAGCACCAAAGCTAAAAGAACGAGTAGAGCAACAAGTAAAAGACCAAATAGCCAAGGACCACCAAATGTGTGAATCAACTCCTCTAGAGCCGTATAACAGTGTGGCATGTGGTATCTGTCTGAAATGCATTTGTAAGGACAAGGAGTCTCGGCAACACCTCCTGTAATAAAGGACAGATGGAGGATTGGATGCAATTTGCTTCTAGGAAACAACAAAGATAGAGAACATGCTAGACTGAAAGCTAGAAATGAAACGTATAGCATAACCAAGTAATGAAATTCATGTAGAACTCAATAATCAGTATCCTTCAAGTTTGTAACAAGTTATCATCAAATGTTTAGGTATTACCTCGAATTGGAATATGAACGGCACGATTGGGAAGCTCATGTACTGGGCAGTGATGACAAAGAGTCCTATCAGATCCACTAACATTCTTGTAAGTGCCAACGGGACATTCCTGACAATAACCCCAAAAAATGTACATGATGTTTATCCAGGAAAACGAGTAAGAAAATTTCAACCAATCTAAAGCCTTATTGTTAGAAAATTAAGCAAACTGAGTAATGATGTCTTGGAACAAATTGCAACTTCGAAAGCATAGCCCATATTCATAAATATATTATAAAGATACTCATTAAAACTCAAATGATTGAAATAGCTAAGAATCAAAATATCAATAAAAAAATAGATAATAATGACAACCTACCTCACAAAATATCCCATAGAGCCCTTTTGGACAAGCTTTCCCAGTCACAGTTCCATTATCCCCAGCACCGCCCTGGTTTCTACCCATTCCTCCCCTACAGTATCAAATTACAAAGATCAAACCTAAAAGAAAACCCAATCGAAGTTCAAAAACTTTCCCACTTCCATGGGCACAAAAAATTTATTAATATGTAGAACAAGTACCAATTATAGAATCAAAGTGTATCATATCATGCTACCACTCCACATTGCTTAACTTCAATGTCAAAATATACAAGGATACCATGAGAAAAGTAGAGAAAAGTACCCTAATTTTCTAAGGTGTCTCATAACAATACCTTTATAGTTAGATTTCTAGAGAGAGAAAACAAACTATTAAACACTGCATAGACTTTCCCAATAAAAGATTATGGCATCAGAAACCAGAACCTTGGCAAGTAAAGATGAGATATTCATGATACATCAGAATCACACGAGTGACCATAACAAAACATGAAAATAGGAAATAAATATCATTCAAAATCATGTGCATCGCAAAATATATTAGTTTCATCTAAGGTCCTAGATAAATAGTCAGCATACAAGTAAATTATGCAAGATACAAACCCCGCATTGATGCTTCCCTTCATGCTGGCAATGGGCTGGTACACGTCTCCAGCAGGTATATCTGACCAATGAAAATGAATTCTTCCACCACCACCTCCACCACCCCCATGAGGACTTCCATATCCCCCAATACTGGAAAGAATGGCAGAATTACCAAGCGCTAGTTCATTCAAGAATAAAAGTATGGTTCCACCAGAGCCTCCCCCAGGCCCTTCACTTGAACTCCCAATATGAGAATGTTTCCTTCTACTGGTTGTTTCAACACTTTCTCCATCAGCTCTGAGTGAGCCTTCAACCGACAAAGTTAATAAGGGATGCTCCACTGAACCCATCACTGGTTGGAAAGACACAAATGAATAAAATGGCACAAAGGCAATGAAAATTTGCAACTCTCATCTTGAGCCATCAGTAAATTAGGGAAAGTAGAAATATTACATAACAGTGGTCCAGTTAAAAAAAAGCTAAAAAACAACTGGATGACTATTTATCTTTGTCTATCAAATGACAACAAGAAGAGAAATGATATTTTTGTTTACTAAAAAGAGTAATAAAAAGTTAACACTAGATGATACAAAAATAACCAACCCAAATGGCTGATATCCTAAACTTACCGATAATACCACCACCAACAGTAGCACCAAATAAAGTGTTGTTTCCACTTCCACTACCAAGTTCACAAGGCAAATCTGCATTGCCATATGGCATACCACCATCAATACAAGTACCATTTCGACAAGCAGCACCACCTCTACCACCATGGCCACCACCACTACTAACACGATTGCTTAAAACATCTCCTTGGCCAGTACCACCTGTGCAGCCTGTAAAAAAAAAACATATAATTCCCAAAGAGAGATGAATGGTTAAAAGGGCTCAAAGCTCTATTTTATTTTTGTTAAAAAAAATGCAGAATTTAAAATGCTTGTTTACAAACTTTCCCAAAGAGCAGAAAGAAGAATACCCATTCCAGTTGCACTTATTGCTCCAGAAGAATGAACATCGATTGTTCTGGCCCTGTGGAAATGAATAACAGATCCTTCTACAAGGCCTTCAATAGTAACATCCTCAACTTGACATATCTGAAATACATGTATAGAAAATTAAAAATAAAATAAAATAAACTAAAATGAATTTCAAGAGAACTGCATGATTTTTGATAATTGCCTGAAGAGTAAAAGTTAATGATGAGTTCACATTGCAATCTTCTGGTGGGTGAAGTAGCTCAAGGGGGCAATCTTGGTTTTCACAGTATAGCTTTGGTGTCCTAGCAACATAAAAAATGATAGAAGCTGACTTAAGAATAAAACAACAACGTGAGTTAGCAAAATAATACGGCAAACAACACATAGACAATCTTACATGGAATCAGTAGAGGCGTTCACAAGGGGGCCACGTAAAACAGATCCAGGTCCAAGCTGCATGCAAAAACGGAAATGAGCTTTATCCAACTTGTGTTTGATACACCACATCCAACCAGGGGAAAAAAGGCCAAATAATCACAAAATTAACATGGTGGAAAAATTGAGAGCTGCTTAGCAAGTAAGTGACACATATTTAAGAGCACGTAACTAAACACCAGTTTCAAATAGCTTGTTGATAAAATATACAAGTTTTATAAACACAAATGAAATACAACATCAGAAAGGAGTGAAGCCTTAAAAATAAGGCAAGTAAAACTTAAACATAAGAGCATCAAAAGAAGCATGAAAAATAGACAGCAGATAGTAAGAGTTTTAACTTTAATGTAATAACTTCAAAGTTGGACTCCAGGTCCACGTATGCACTTGAACCACAGTTTTAAAAAAAGACATCTCAGCAATGAATCGTTTTTTTACTCACATGAATACTGTAAAATAGAGACAGAACCAGCCTTTGTGCTTTGATAAAATTCCCGGGTCCTGATAAATTTAATAAACCTTGGCCATGAACTCCCAAATTTGCATTTGATTGAATTGCAGATGATTCCTATTAGAAACATCAGTAGCAAGTCATTGAAGAAACATCAAGTTAATATAAAAAACCCTAAGGAAAACAATAAATAAAAAGGGGACGGAGAAGAAAAAGATAAGTAAAAACCTTAAGAACTACTAAATTACTAGCCTCCAGCAGTGATGTTGCAACATTCACATCTCCACCACCATCTATGACCATTTTGGAATTCCACATTAAAAACATTTTTACAGACATACGCAAGGCCCCATATACCTGTAACGACAAAAGGACAGGTTTTACAGACATACGCAAGGTCCCATATACCATTTTGCATTTCAATTATGAAAGTCCTCACATTGAGAAATTCTAAAACCAGGGAACTACAGGAAAATAAACAAAAATAACAGTAACCTTGATTAGGGAATCGCTCATCAACAGTTCTTCCGCCAATAGCTCAAATTCTGATGAAGCATAATGATGAAACCCAAACCTCAAGATTCCATTGCACAAGAGACTGATCTGTCCTTGCACCTACATGGTGAATACAAAGTGAATGTTTAAGTCTAATTTGCATCTATACATATATGGTAGATGCACTCCAAAAACCAAAAATGATATCCTTCTTCTGGTTGTTATCATATTAACCCAAGAAAATTGACATGCCAATTATGCCACTACCTTAAGAAAGATAAAGATGGAGTGCTGTCTTATCATATAGTGTCAGAATTTCTCATTTCTCAAACAGGAATCATAATTTTTAAATCTATAAAAAGGAAAATATAGATTTTTATACATAAAGGCCCATATTCCAATAAGCCGGAATATTATGTAGACAAACTAACCAAAAAGAATTTGTAGCAATGGCGAACATAAGTCTTTAGAGGTAAACAGAAGCAAAACTCACCTGGACACGACTCCAAAGCAATGGAACAGTTGCCCTAGCCTTGTTTCGGATGTAAACATTAGTCAAAGGAGGCTGATTAGGAAAATCCAAAAGAAGTGTATCTGTATCCGTTGACTTGTTGTAGTTGTTAACAATAAGGCTCCTTGGAACAGCATCATATAAAGTCCCAGCAGCGCCAGCATTTCCTGGACAGCCATAACTACTTCCTCCTGCAAATGAAATATTATAGCTCACGCTATTCGAGCAAATTGGTATGTCTATGAGACAGAGAGAGAACAACAAATACTCCTACAACCACAAAGAGAATACATAAACCACGCTAAGACAACCTAAACTGATAAACATGACTTCCAACTTAGGCAAGACCTTTTATCAATCATCCTAACCATTATGTAGCACTTCCATATTTGAGATTACCATAAATCCTAAAGAAACAAATACCGCTCTTATAAGAAAGCAAGACAATCCAAAAAAAAAAAAAACCATAGATCGTGGCAACAGGTGCCAGTAGCTTTTAAGATAATAACTCATCTAAAAATCGAGTAAAAATAAAAAGAAGTCTCACCATGAACATATATCTTGGGGCCATCATGCCTGCTGAATACATCAACAGAAACTCTTCCACCGCCACCACCAGCATAACCATCACCACCACAAGCACTTATCTGGCCACCACCAATCCTGCACTTCACAAAAATACTCTAATATTATTTTCATTGGTAGGCATAATGAAAATTTTAGACAAAACACAATTCCACACGAATAAAAGTAGTTTGTCATATGCAATAATACAAAGAAAGCGGTTGAGTAATTACATTTTATGAGCTTTAATGTACATGCTCCCGCCAGAGCCACCTCCACCTTTGCTACCACCATCACCCCCATCAGCTAAAAGACTCCCATCCACAACAAGAAGCTCCAAGATTGTAATCTTCAATCTCCCACCTCCATACCCACCATAATCCACCTCCTTGCTCGTCGACCCACCTTTACTCCCATAACTAATTGGGAGTTGCAAAGACGACCACGAATATGCATCGCCACCCCACACGTCCTCCGGAAACTTGAAATTGTCCACTAAACACGACGCACCTCGCCCTCCGTGTCCCCCACCCGCCCCGTTCGTCCCTTGCGGGGTTCCACTCGTCTGTGCTGGTGGATCACCAGCAAAACCAGTCGTGTTCACTGCAGACCCATTTAGAAAGCTTGCATTATAGGCTACGAGCTCAAACCCACCGGTCACAATTGACGACGAATTGCCTAAACTAAAGTTGCCAGTAATATTAACAGTTAAGTAACAACCAGGAATGGCACAACGAAACCTCACATTGGGTAGGATATAAAAATTTCCCTTCCCTTGTATGTACATGTCGCCGGTAAAGTTCAAATCGGCAACAATTTGACACGTGATGTCCAGGGAGCCGACTCCACCAAGGTCATCAACACACGAAATCAGTGGTGAGTGCAGCGGAGGTGGCGGTGACCAATCCTGTTGAAAGAGAGTATTTAAATTCGAATCTATTATGTAAAACACTTCATCGGTAGTTGTGAAGACAAGGCTAGGTCTCGTGAAGAGGATTGTGAGAGCGTAGAGAATGTAGAAATAGAATTGAAACCGAGCCATTCACTGGCAGCCTCAGTCATTAGATTGGTAGGTTGAAGGGTGATTATGAGGTTAATTGAATTAGAAGGCCTAGCTAATTGAGCACCATGGAATGAACAGGCAGGTAGGTAATCAGAATTGCAGCATTCAATTGTTAAGTACTGCTCATTGATTTCGTGAAGAACATGAATGCCACTGAAAATCCTAGAAATGGCTCCACACGGATAAAGGAGGGAAGAAGAGAACACCGAGCTTTATAATTTTGCAAGGTTTGGAAGAGATGGGTGAATTATCTCAGTGTATCGTTTTCACATGAACCTGGGTTCTATTCGTTTTACCATTCAAGTCCGAGATCATACCACGTCGGTTAGAGTATGTGGGAATGACCATAGACGATCATTTATTTATGTAAGATCACACTCTTTCACATAGGGCGTTTGAAGTACACTCCTAATTAGTGAAGAGACATAAGGGGACAAAATGTAATAAAGCTTAGGAAACGACACACTTCGATGAAATGAACCGTATGTCGTTTTTGAACATTTTCTTTGCCGTAAGATTAAGCAAAATGGTGAATAATATCCACGCACTGTGGTGGAGCGTGGACGTAGCTCCAATCGAATGAATTACCCGTGTGAGAGTTAATTTGTGTCACTGCACGAATAAAGTTCTGCCAGCAAACCATTGAGCGTTACTGTGAAGTTTGATTTCTTAGTCTATTCATCAGTGAAACCTTGATGTCTCAATGGTGAGTGACAGGCGGACGGAACGAGTTGTCTTGGTAATAGAATTGGTTATGGTCATGCGAAAAGAAGGATAAAATATAATTGACACGTGTCGAAATTTAGGTTAAATTTGTAAAACGAAAAGCTTAGTCACCTAAGCACTTGGAGGAACAAGAAAGGTGGGCTCTTTTACTTTTTGGTTCTTGGCTGTGAAGCTATGAATTGTTTCTTGGAAACTAACTATTTTCCTCTGGCTTTCAGCCAACGCAAAAATTAAAACTTTGAAAAACTTTCATATTAACACCTGCATGATAAAATGAAATTATATAAACACATTACGTCTCATCTTTATTCAGTTTTATTGGTGCAACGTCCAAAAGCTTACTTTAAAACTTAAAGTATTTATTTAGGATTAAAGTGATTAGAAAAACGGGTAGCATTACGCTTTACGCTTTATATATATATATATATATATATATATATATTAGTCCCTTTTAGTGTCTTTATTATTCACAATAACACTTTAATTTATTCATTTTGTTTAGAATAAATTGATTTAAGCTTATTAATAGGTTTATGTTGGATATTTAATTTCTTTGACAAAAAATAGATCATTATTTATTGAAGTTAAGAGTCATAATATCTCAAAATGACCAATAATAATAATAATAATAATAATAATAATAAATGATTAAAGTATTTAACTTATTAGTAGTAAAGACGTATTAAAGTATGTATAAAGTATATGAAATAAATTGTTAAAAATATGAAAGTAAGGTAACCATATTACTGAAATTATGTTTTTAACGGTTTATTATTATTATTATAGCAGTTAGATATTAATTATTTATTAATTTTTATTTTCTTGTTTTAAACTATAAGCATTTATTATTTATTTATGGTATGGAGTAATTAGTAACCCATTGATGAGTTGTACCTTTAACAGATTAAAATGTAAAAAATATGTTATCAAATATTGTAGTATATTTTTTTTAAAGGTTGAGTTAAGTTATTTTTATTATTTTTATTATAAGGTAATACACGTTCATAAAATACATTGATGTTCTCAAAACTTTGATTAAAATATAATATTAATTTCTAAATTTTAATTAATATCCAAACTTTTAAAACGAACTAATTAATCATAAATTTTTATTATTTTATACATAATTTTTAAAATTTTTAAATTCTACAATTTAATCCACAAAATTTTAAAATTTTACATATAAATTCACTACTAAAATAAATATTTATAAATTAAAAATTTAAGATTTATATAGAGTTTTAAAATTTCGAGACTTAATAGTATGATTTAAAAATTCAAGTACATATGTGTAAAATTTTAAAAATTTATGAATCAATCATATATTTTAAAAGCTACATATACATAAATATAATTTAAAGTAGGTATCAATAGTATATTTTAGTCTAAAAAAATTATAAGTTGATGTTTATAATAGACTAAAATTAGTAGGAGACTTAAGTTAGTTAAATTTTCTTTTTTATTCTTTTAAAACTAACAAATTAAATTGAAAAGATAGTAATTTTACAACTAACAAATTGAGTATTTCATTTTTACAATTGAAGTAGAACTCTTGTATATTTTTATATATATTTTTTTGGTAAGCTAAGGCTCACAAGCTTTTTTTAAGCCTAAAAATCATTCACGATATTGAAATTTATAGAGTAAGTATCATGACTTGTTAATCTAAAATGTAAGTTTTATTATATAGGAAAAGTATAATACTTATATATACTAATTTAGAAAGGTAATTTTTTATTTTTTTACGTCAAACAATAAATATAAATAAACATAAATGTATTTGGAGCATGGAGTCAGGAAACCCAATTTAGGAAGAACGACTTAGCATGTATGTTCAAATTCAAAGCCTACCGATATCTAATTAAGTTAAATGCGCTGATACAACCTAAGAATGTATAAGATAAAAAGAAATAATTATGACAACAAATGAAGTAAAAAAATTTAGTGTTAAAATTTTTAGTAATTTTAGATAGAAGTAAAAAATATTGATAATAATCATATATGTATTCTCCTCGTTCAAGAGGTATATATAACACCTATTAGATAGATGTCAAGATTATATAGTTTAGAGCTTTCATACAAGCATTCGTAATACATATAAAACAGTTCATATTAAATTTGGTTGCCATAGACGTTATATAAATAGGTTATCATGTATATGTTGCCTGAGACCTTACATTCAAACGTGATCCAGGTTGTTAAGACAATGTACCAGGTCTTAATATTCAGGCTAGGTCTTGAATCTTAGGTTCATCAGGTCAGGTCTTGATGTTCAGGCCAGGTCTTGATTCTAAGCTTCATCAGATCGTTGTGTGCTGGCAGCTATACAAGAGCTACCCATGCTATGGATGAGGTATCTCAGCTTACTAGGGTCGTGTACCTGTTACCTATTTAATATCAAACATTAACTCTCATATTCTCTTGATTTCGAGAAATCAAGGGAATAATACTACGTTACCTAATCCTTGTATAGTTTAGGCCGTTATGAATATGAAGTTTGATTCAACGAGCTCGTTAATAGATAGTGACCTATTCATACGAGTTGTCAGATACGAACTCCCCTAGTTACAAAGTTAACATGCCGTTAAAAAGTTTATTCCCATAATTAATCTAGGTTTCACTCGGTAAACCTTTCAATTTCCCCTCTTCCTTTATAAATAGTAAGAAAATTCACTTTTATCCTGTCTAATTTAACTTAGTCAAATTTATTTTCAGAGGATCTCAACTCATTAATTATCTTTATATTACCCTTTTTCTTCATCATTCTATTTAAAAAAACACTAGGTTTGGATTTCAACCCGTTTGATTAATGAAATCTATTGAGAACCAACCCATTTTCTACCACTAGGTCGAGATTCAAACGACCTGCATCATACAATTTAGGTAAGTTCTTTCTCTTATTCTTATTAACCATGTCTTGCAAAGGAAAGGATGTGGTTCACTTCCTCTTAGAAGAAACTCCTCTAGGTCATACTAAAAGTATTCTTTTAAGGGCGGATCCTCCCAAAGAAGGATCGAGGGATTTAGATCGTTTAGTTATGAGCTCGTCACAAGCTAAACAGCCTTATAAGATTTCTAGGAGTCTCGAAAAGAGGCTAATTTCAGGTGCACTAATCAAGGAGAATGTCTTTGTTCTCCCCAACTCATCTAGATCCCGTGTAGTTTCCTCATCGTTTTCTTCACGGGGTCCAATGCCTGTTATTATGACCCTCATATCAACAACTGCTATAAGACCAAGGATAAACACCAAATAGAAAAAAAATGTCTATCATTCTAGCTACGAACGACCTGATTGAGATTAGACACAAATATCACATTCCTTCCCATATAGGTTTGGTGCATGTACCTCATCATTTATGTGACGCCAATGATCTTCCACCGATGGTGGGTGATACATTTGGCGACATTTAAAATTGGACTCCGATGTCCATTCCCTAGAGTGATAGCTCGTGCCCTTCACACTTTTGATATCAACCATGTCCAAGTAAATCCCAATGGGTGGTGGACTCTCATGTGTCTCTCTATTGCTGCTAATGAACATAGGGTAGACCTGACAAATGATGAACTTCAAAGCATGTACTACTCGAAGAAGAACAACCTGGATAAAGGGATGGTATATATATCTTATGTTGTTGGGCATGTACTACATATTAAACTCCTTGACAGTACCTCAAGCTAAAAGGATAAGTATTTTTATATTACCAGGGATATTTGGGGTAGCGAGGTAGACTTACCGATCCATTATACTTGGAATTATCACTTCAACACCACCAAACCTCGTGCAAGTGAGTTGATGCATAAGTTAAGTCTAGGTGGTAAGAAAAATATTAAAAGGATCAAGCTACAGAATACCTCAGGTGAAAGCTATAGAGAAATATTGATCATAGCATGCCTGAAAAAATCCAAGGTGTGGAGAGAATATATAGATGAGTATTCAAGTCATCATTTTGTTTACGAGCTAACTACTTTAGTTTATAGCTCGTACTATTTTACTAACCTCTTAACTAACCTTACATAGACATAGACTACTTGCAGGGTGTTGTTGTATTAAGATCCGTAAAATCAACACACATTTTGTATTCTCCCTGGGTTTATTTGCCAACGCCACATTTGATAACCAAGTTGGGTAGGCAACCTTATGAACCTAACCCACACTCTTTAAATAATTGACTTTTCTCTTGATAATATCGCTTTTATCCTGAGCGAACCTTCACTTTCATTATTGAATTGATTTTTTGGTGTGATTGACACATAATTCATGGGAAATTATGTAAGGATCAATTATAGGCATGTCTTATGGTTTCCACACAAAAAGGTAAACATTATCTAAAAGGAAATCAATTAGTGAAGCTCTCAATATAGGGGTTAATTTGGAGTTGATTTTAACTAATTTATCATCCTATATATCTCCTATGTGAATTATTTCATAATCATGGGGGTTTATTGCCATGGTCTATCCCCCCGTTAGTGGTTTCCTCCCCCTATGCAAATGGTTTCTATTCTTTGATTGCTACTTTGACACTGAAGGTAATGCATTTTTTATGGCGGTATTGTAACAAATTCTCGCTTTGTCTTGTTCTCTCAGGATCTCTTTGATCCCAGCAACAATGGGATATTTTATGAGTTGATGGTATGTAGAAGGCACTTCTTTCATGTTATGGATCCATGGTTGAACTAAAATTGTGTTGTAAGAGGTGAGAATATTTAACACCACAAAATTCATAAGGATTATTGCTCCTTCCAAAGAGATCGATTAACGTATGATCCCTACTGACATGGTTACATTGTCATTGAAACCCACCAATGACATTTGTTGTTGTGTGATCTTTTTAGGATCTATCCTCATATCTAATAAGGAAAATAAATACAACATATCTGAGGAGCTACCATTGTATACCAAGATCATACATATTCCACAATGTGCAATTTTGACCATTATGACTCGGGGGTTATCATGAGGTGGGAGGACCTCCCGTCCTTCAAAGGCGATAGGGTAAATCGGCCCTTCTAACTTCAAAATTTAGATCAATCAATTTGTGTCTCTGAATTCCCAAGCATATCTTTTTTTTAAGTTATTGGAATGACCCAACATAGTAGGTGCACCATGTATGGTTTGGATTATACGAACATCTCCTTGCGGGGGCTGATTGGTTCTATTTGTGTCCTTAGGAGAAAAATTTGGCAGTGCTTTGCCTTGATGAGTAGGGTTGTGGCCTATTTGGTTCCTTGTCATAGATCCCTTATTATGTCGAAAATATCCCCTAGATATTCTTCCGAGAGTAGATGTTCGATCTCTCATTTAAGGTGCATGCAATCTCTGGTCTAATGACCTGTGTCTTTATGGAACAAAATATTTATTAGGGTTTCTTAATGGAGTTGTCATAGGTAATGGCCAATTGACATTATTAAAACACTCAATTCGTTGCACTACCTTAGTCAACGAAATTCATAGTGGTGGACCTCTAAAAGGGGATAAAGCCCTACCCTAAGTCCTTAAACTTCCCCTAGGAGTGATCATAGGTTTAAAATGAGGAGGGTTAGGGCACCTATCCCTGATAGGCTTTCTATCCTCTTCTCTTTTAATTGAGGTGGGCTTAGTCACATTTTTGTTGGTCACTCCCTTAGTGGATTTCATCTCCCTTTCCATATTTATGAATTTTTGGGTTTCTTTATAAACAACTTCTAGAGATCAATGATTGGTTTTTGTCAGCTCGATAAAGAGGCCAGTCTCTCGCTTAATTCCTTTGTGGAAAGCTTCAATTTCTATGGAATCAAGACATTGTGAGATTTCCATTTTTTCTATCTTAAACCTCCTTATATAAGCTTCAATTATCTCCTCATCCTTTTTGATGATCGAGAGCAAATAGTGAGATTCTTTCCTTATGGGTTTGTTGTATGCATAATTGGTAATAAATGCCTTCACCGGAGCATCAAATCTTTTTACACTTTTGGGGGCCAATTCAATAAACCATTGTTGTGTTGTCTCTTGGAAAGTAGTAGCAAACAATTTGTAATACATTACTTCTGTTTTATTCTTTGGAAGGCTAACGACGGTCATGGCTATCTTAAATTGAAGAACATGCACCACAGGATCCTTCGTACCCTTATAAGTAAGACATTTAGGAGCATTGAATTTCGAGGGTGGTGACTTTAACTCTAGGCCATCCGAAAAAGGTGAAGTTGACAGCTGATCACACACAATTTCAATATCATCCTAAGATCTTAACTTTTCCTACCCTTTGAATCGATCATCCATTTTAGCCCACATTTTCTCTTCCATGTCTTTCAATTTTTTGTCAAAGGCATCGTTTGGGTCACATGGTGGCATTTAAAATCACGTAGTGGAAGCATTTCCCAAACCTGAATATGTTGGAAACATATGGGGTATATGCTGCATTAAGTGCTCCCAAGTCGATGGATTTATCTATAAAGGTCCTGGAATGAGGTTGGGCGTTGGACTGTAGGTGGGTGTTGTGGTATGAATCCCTTAAGTCATTGTGAGTAGGGAATATGTGATGTATGCCTTCTCCGTGGAGGGGGATTGTCCAAAATAAGTGGGCTAGGAGTACAAAATGAACTCTCAGCCTTCGAATATTCCTCATGTTCTGATATAGACCTAAGCTTATTATTCTTTTTTTCGAGATTCAGTAAACGCTTGTTGTAGCTCAATTATTTGTCTTTGAAGACTATTCATCATAGCATCCATTTCAAGTGAAGTACTTTCAGAACTCTAGCTGAAAGAACTTGTGGATCGTTGAGTTGTCCTGATGGATCTGGCCGTATTGTGACGGGATGTGATCTGGACGTCTTTACTGACTAGAGGTTGTACACTACCCAATTCATGATCATGTGACGCCTTGTTGGAGATGTGCGATGCATTTGATAATTAAGATCAAATTCTAGAGTCGAGTGTGTGAGACTATTAGCTTTTGTTATGTGATGGAAGGTTGGCCATTTTGTACGAAATAAATTTCCTTGAGACATGATTTGATTCTCCTGTAAATAAAATATAAGGTCTCAAATGCTAACTATGGAGTAGAAAGATTTAAGACCTCACGATAGATGCCAATTGTTTGGAGAAAATTTGGTGTTAGGGATTTTAATGATTTTAGAGAGCAGTAAAAAATGTTAATAATAATGAGATCCTATATTCTCCTTATTAAAGATAAAGAGGTATATATAACATCTATTAGACAGGTGTTAAGATTACATAGATTAGAGCTCTCATACAAGTAGCCAGAATACATATAGAACATCTCATATTAAATCAGGTCATTATAGACGTTACTTAAAAAGGTCGTCATGTATATGCTGCATGAGGCCCTACATTTAAACGTGACCCATGTCGTTAGGACGGTGTACCAGATCCTGATGTTTAGGCCATATCTAAACTCCCATCTTCATCAGATCGCTATGTACTAGTGGCTATGCAAGAGCTATCCATACTATGGATGAGGTATCTCATCTCGCTAGGGTCGTGTACATGTTACCTATTTAATACCAAATATTTTTCATTCTCAACAGTGTCATCATTTTTTTTAAATTAAAGCATACACTAGAGTTATCTTAGATTATATCATTTATATTATTTAATTTTTTAGATTATAAATAACATGCTTTAGTCATTTAACTTTAGAAAAATATATAAGATAAGAACAAAATACATTAAAAAAAATATTTTAATGTAAAAATTAAAATAATATATTTTGTCTTTAATTGATATATTTTTTCTAAAGTTAAATGACTAAATTATATCAATTTTAATCTAAATAATCAAATGATATAAATAACTTAATTTAAAGAGTTTTTACGAAAATTTTCAATTTTTAATTTTCTTTAAAATTTAATAATTTAATTATGAAAATTTTAAATCAAGTAAATTATGATTCATAATTTATAAAAATTAATCAATTTAATATAATTTATTTTAATCTTCAACACTTAATATATTCATTCACTTTTTATGTCTTTTAATTCTTACAATAAATGTACAAAAATATGTTATTTTAATTAAATGTTACAAATTATGTGACATTTGTACGTTTAATTTTGTTAATTTTAATATCTTAATAATAATTAAATTAAATTTATTAATTTTTTAAAATTATATAATCTAATATACATGATCAATAATTATAAAATGATATAATTAGGTAACCGAAAAAATCACGTAGCCACACAAATTTCTTTTACATTTTTCCCTCATTCTTTTTCCCATTAACCACGTATGTCGATGTAGTAGGTGACAAGAAAAGGATCTCACCATGCATGTTTTGCTTATTTTTATACATTTCAGAGTAGATATTATATGTTATATGCTAATTATAATGCTATCAAATGAATAACATAGAACATTCTGTTATTGTTTATGAAGAAATAGTGGAGGATTTAGGATTAAAAATTAAGAGGGGTATTATGAAACATTAACAAATATTTATCAGTTATTTTTTAATAAATATTATATATGTATCTCATTAATGTAAATATATTTAAATTATTAAATTTATAATAAATTTTTAAGTAATAAAAGATTAAAATTTAAAATATAATGTAGCACATTTCTATTTTATATATAAATTTGTATATAATTATATAGATATTACACTTATAATTTTCTTTATCAAAAATTAAAAATCCCCCTCCTAATTCATCAACGGATCCATCCCTAGAAAGAAATTCATTTATACTCCTTTAGTTAATTTAATTAATACAGTTTAATAGATTTATTGTTTTTAATAATATTTAATTATTTTATTATAAAAAATTGATAGCATAATAGTTTGAGCATATCATTAAATTTTTATTTTTATTTTTATTTTTGTAAATTATATAATTATTATTATATATAAATAAAATAGTCAATAAAAATTAAAAAAAAAAATAAAATAAAAAATTATTTATTTATCATTATCTATCAATTTTTTAAATAAAAAATAATTTATTTTCTCATGTTATAATTAAATTTTTTTAAATACCAATAATTAAGATATAAGACTGTAAAAACATATGTAATAAATAGGAGTAATTCATGGTATCTTTTAAACTAATAATTTTAATTTTTTTAATAAAAATAAATATTCCATGACAATAGTTATTATAGTCTTTTAATGTTAAAATTCTAATAAAATATGGGTGATCAAAATTTGTTAACATATATAGAATTTATAGGATTAAAAATCTGTCCTCTTAAAATGCCGGTCATGTCAACCCCCACCCCCCGGATAAACAATATTAATAATTATATTTATTTTACCTATAATATTAAATTATTTTTATCTATTATTATCTAATAATAAATAATAAAGTATTAAATTTATAATAATTTAAATAATTAAATTATATATTTAAAGCAAATTGTTACTATAAACATATAATTTAAATTATTTTAAATTTATTATTAATAAATGATATTGTTAAATTAAAATTAATGAAATAATAAAAATAATAAAAATAAAAAAGGTAACATGAAAGGAATAAATAGAATAGTAATTTTGTAGGTAAGAAAAAAAAACAAAGAGTGATTCGATTCAAAAAGCGAACCTTCCACTTTCCCTCCACATGTCCAATTCTCACCCTTACAAGTCACATCACCGACTCTGCCCATTAGGATTTTTTTTTCTTCAAAATATACAGGGACTATGAAAAGTGAATATCTATGATGAGAGGTGTAGTATAGATTAATAGTTATGATCATTTATTTATCCACCCATCTTCTTACATGTATCAATTTTTTTTTCACCTTTTATAGATCTATCTAAGAGAATATAAACTTCCTAATTAGAAAAAAAATCTCTAAAGCAAGAAACCCTGTTCCATAATTAACTCAAAAATCAAAGGGTTGTTACTTAATGATTATTATTTAGTGTCATAATTTATACATTAATTAAATTAATACAATTAAAAGAATAAAAATTGATTTAAATTTAAGTTACATTCAGATTTATTTAAATAATTCGAAAAAATAAAGTTGTATTTAAGTGATTTAACCGACCAATTAACTCTGAAATAAAATAAAAACATTTATTTAAAAGAAAAAATTATATTAAACTAAAATTGTATTTATTTTTTGATTTGTTAAAGATCCAAATTTACTCTCAAATTGTTAAGTTTTATTTTAATTAAATATAATTATCGAAAATACAATAATAAATTATGTTAATTATTAGTGTTATTTGTGTAAAAGTAATTGAAAAATATATATCTTATCTTTGTTATGCATGTCACTACAAAATTAATATTTTCAAACCAATGCATTACAAGATAATAAGTTAAATTAAATAATATTTATTATTAAGGATTTATTTTTTTAATTTAAATTTTTACTATAATATACCCACATATTTAATCATAAATATTGTTGATTAAATATTGATATACCTAAAGATATATTTTATTGTTATAATATATAATTATTATTTATTTTAAAAGATGTAAATAATATTATAAAAACTTAAATCTTGTTCGTATGTAAAAATTTATATAGGATCATAATTCAATCCAAAAACATTCATGTAAACATATGAACATGAATGTAAATACAATGAAAGCAAAAAAAGATTAAAAACATATTTCTAACCATTGATCAAGTTTCACCACTTTTATGAAAATTATAATGAGTTTTTGTTTTGATGCTTCTAAACATTTCTATGCTATCATAATGGTACATATAACAATTCAATGAAGTTTGATTCTGAATTGTTGAACTTTCTTTCTCTTCTCTTTCTTATCACAGAACAAGTTTAAGGACCAAACCAATATACAAGCACATCTTAAGTTCTCTGTTCATTAAATAGCAAAAGGTCATGTGCTTTAGGGGCTATAGAACGTGAATGGAATGATGGAGGTTGGATCACGTTATGACCAATTGTGGCCAATTGCTCAACTGTTTGTTGGTTGTCGACCAGTTCGGAGGAAAAAAACTAACATTCTCCCACTTAGTCTATATATTCCATCATTCGATTTTATGATAAACAAAACATATGAATCATGGCGATAATTTCTCTAATAATGAGTATTATCTTTCATGTATCACGATGCATTATGCATCTCAAGCCTATACAATTTAATGAACAAACCATATGTTTATTCGAGGTCCATAACTTAAATATGTTTTCTCAAAATATATGAATAAACAAAATATGCAAATAAAATTAATGAGAAAACATCCTTCTTTATCCTCAATCCTCTTCTGCATCACCAATGATAGTTGACCAAGAACTCCTACTACCACTAGCACCGGTTACTGGAACAGCAGATGATTTCACTCTAACAACAGATATGGCTAAAGCAACGGTAAGACCAAGAGCGGAAATGAAGACAGCTTCTATGCCCGTTGAGGAGATCTGGGTCTTCTACCCGGTGGTATAGGACTGGCAATTGAATTACTAACTGAATAAAAGTTTCATTAATATTTACAAACGTAGGTATAATGAATATTTACATTATTGGACCAAGTTTCATTTTGACTACATAATCCTTGAAGTTCTTTAGTGGCATGCCTTTAGTCAAAGGATCAACAATCATAAACTCAGTCCTAATGTCAATAACCACTTTCTTTTCCTTAACATGTTCTCTTATGGTCAAGTATTTGATGTCGATATGCTTACTATGACTACCAGTTTTGTTGTTCTTGGTAATAAACACACCAACTGAGTTATCACAGTACAATCTCAATGGCTTAAAAATAGAGTTAACTACTCTAAGCCCGAAAATGAAACTCTTCAACTATACACCATGTAATGTAGCCTCAAAGCATGACACGAACTCGGCCTTCATAGTGGAATTAGCGGTCAAGGTCTGCTTCGTACTCTTCCAAGACACAGCTCCACTAGAAAGCATGAAAATATAACCAGATGTTGATTTACATGAATCAACACAATCAGCGAAGTCCGCATTGGAGTAGCCAATCACTTCCATATTGTCGATTCTTCTATATATGAGCATGTAATCCTTTGTCCCTTAAAGGTACCTCATGACTTTCTTTGCAGCTCTCTACTGATTAATACATGGGTTACTCTAATATCTCTCTAGCATCCCAACAACAAATGCAATGTCAAGTCTGGTGCAGACCTAAGCATGCATCAGGCTTCCAATGATTGAAACATATGGAGTGGTTTTCATATGTTCCCTCTCGAGCTCATTTTTTGGACATTGGTTTAGGATGAATCTGTCACCTTTCACAATGGGTGCCACACTCGGTGAAAAATCCTTCATCCGAAATCTCTTTAAAACTTTATTGATATAGGTCTCTTGAGACAAACCCAAAATGCCTCGAGATCTATCCCTATAGATCTTAATGCCAATGACATAAGATACCTCACGCATTTCCTTCATATCAAAGTTCTTCGAGAGGAATTGTTTCACTTCATATCATTGGTTGTAAGCAAAATATCATCCACATATAGCACCAAATAACAAATCGTGCTCCCATTAACCTTTTGGTATATATATTGATTCATGATTTTCTCTTTAAAACCAAATAAAGTCATGATGCTATGGAATTTCAATTACTATTGATGGAAGGCTTTTTTTAATCCATATATGGATTTATTAAGTTTACAGACCAAGTGCTCACCATCATTAGTGTAGAATCCTTCAGGTTGTTTCATGTAAACCTCTTCCTCTAGGTTACCATTAAGGAAAACCATTTTCACATCCATTTGATGCAAATCCAAATAAAAATGGACAACTAATGCCATGATCACATGAAATGAATCTTTCTAAGATACATGAGAGAATGTCTTCGCGTAGTCGATTCCATTCCTTTGAGTGAATCCTTTGGCAACGAGTCTTGCTTTATGTCTCTCAATGTTGCCTTGTGAGTCTTTCTTTGTCTTGAAGACCCATTTACATCCAATAGCTTTTACACTATTAGGCCACTTGACGAGATCCCAAACTCGGTTAAACGACATAGAATCCATCTTTCTTATCACATTCATGGAAGCATATATACATGAATGTAAACACGATGGAAGCAAAAAGGGATTGAAAACATACCTCCAACCATTGTTCAAGTTTCACCACTTTCACGGGAATTCTAATGAGTTTTTTGTTTGATGTTTCTAAACCTTTCTCTGTTATCACGATGGTGCAGATAACAATTCATTGAAGTTTGATTTTGAATTGTTGAACTTTCTTTCTCTCCTCTTTTTAAAACCAAATAAAGTGATGATGTTATGGAATTTCAAATACCATTGATGGGAGGCTTGTTTTAATTCATATATGGATTTATTAAGTTTACAGACCAAGTGCTCACTATCACTAGAGGAGAAGCCTTCAGGTTGTTTCATGTAAACTTCTTCCTCTAGGTTACCATTAAAGAAAGTCATTTTCACATCCATTTGATGCAAATCCAAATAAAAATGGACAACCAATGCCATGATCACACGAAGTGAATCTTTCTAAGATACAAAAGAGAATGTCTTCATGTAGTCGATTCCATTCCTTTGAGTGAATCATTTGATAACGAGTCTTGCTTTATGTCTCTCAATATTGCCTTATGAGTCTTTTTTTGTCTTGAAGACCTATTTACATGTAATGATTTCTACATTATTAGGCCATTTGACGAGATCCCAGGCTTGATTAAACGCCATAGAATTCATCTTTTTTTTCACATTCATGAAAGCATATAAACATGAATGTAAACACAACGAAAGAAAAAAAGGATTGAAAACATACCTCCAACCATTGATCAAGTTTCACCACTCTCACGGGAATTCTAATGGGTTGTGGTTTGATACTTCTAAACCTTTATCTGTTATCACGATGGTGTAGATAACAATTCAGTGAAGTTTGATTTTGAATTGTTGAACTTTCTTTCTCTCCTCTTTCTTATCACAAAATAAGTGTAGGGACCAAACCAATATATAAGCACGTTTTAAGTTCTCTATCCATCAAAAAGCAAAAGATCGTGCTCTTAAGAGACTGTAGAACATGGGTGGAATGATGGAGTTTGAACCATGTTATGACCAATTATGGCCAATTGTTCAACTATTTAATTAGTTGTCGGGGGAGAGAAAAAACAAACAATTTATTAATTAAATTTTAATGATATTAATCAATTTTTTTAATATATATAAAAATATCAATTAATTAAAAAAAATATATGATTCACACTAAAGTTAATTTAACCAATTTCATGTTTAATTTATATTTACGTTTATTTTCATTGGTTAGGAGTAAATTTAATTCTTTAATAAAATAAAATAAAATAATTTAAATTAATATAACACGGACGAACTGTTATCCTATCTAAGTAATAAAAAATATTGACTTTTCAATGTTTGTTTTTGAAGAATTTAAAATTTACCTCCAAAATTGAAGACTTCGAAGAACAAGACACTTGTAGTCCTAGTTGACTAGTCGTAGCAGGCACTCGTGGAATGTTTGAAATTTTGAATTTGGTGATTTAGACCCAAAGGCCAAACCGGCCAAACCACGAGAATGACTACTTAAACTGTTCATCAAGGACCTTACGTACCAAAAACCTAAAATCAAAGTAATATCTCTTTGTAAACAATCTCCATCTACTATGGTCTCGCTTGTAAAAGATGGTTCTGGAAATCTGGTTATGGAGGTTGTGCAAGAGTGTCGAAGGACTCCAACGCACTTGATTATAATGGTCAATGGACTTAATGGCAGGCCAGTTTGTTTTTATTTTATTTTTATATTATTATTATTTGAGTAATTTTGATTGATTTTTGTGTAAGTACATTAAAGAGACCCTAAAGCTTTTTACTAAAATAACGTGATGAATATTTCATGCTATATTTGGCATGATATTGTTTGTTTAACTATTATGTTAATTTTTTAAATATTAAGAAAAATAAAAAATAAAAAATATTATTTTAATTTCTATTTTACTTTAAATATATATATATGTATATATATATATATATATTATTAAAATTTATTTAAATTACATTCTTTTTCTTAATTAATAATATTATTTATTTTTTTATTATAAATAAAAATTAAATATATAATAATAAATTAGTAAAAAATTATCGTACAATCACTTATATTTAAACATTAAAATCTCCATAATAATAAAATTTAAAATATATTATAAAGTTACAAAAGAAAGAGAATATAAAATTAAAAGTACAAAATATAATATAGAGCTGAAAAATTATATAAATTAAAACAATAATTTAATAATTTTCATATTTTTTAAATTAATGTAATGCTAGTTTACATAACAAATATAATATTTTAGTTAATTGAATTTGATATTTTCCTACGCTAAAAGTATATTTTGTATTTTTTATCGATAAATTTTATTTTTTTGAAAGAATATATATTTTAATATGATATTTAGTGTGGTAGATTGGAGATAAAAATAATAATAAGTGTAGTTTTTGCAATAAAACAGAAATTTGTGTCTAAGATGCTCACAACATTCTGAAATTTTCCATCTCCCCTTTTTTGGTTCCAGTGCTCAGAATTGGAAGTTTTCCGCAAAGCAATTTTTGAGGAAATATCCGGACGATTTTATAGTTCACTGTGAGCTCTATACGATTATCGCAGTTTGTTTATTTAGTTATGTGTTTCTCGTAGTGGATAGTGTTGTATTTTGGAAATTGTTATAGTTGGGTTGGATTTCATGATATATGTTTATAGCTTAGCTCAAAAGGAATCGTGGATGGATTCACAATTTTATTTTTAAATTTTTACTTTATATAGAAGTTAAAAAATTAAAAGACGAAAATAAAGCATTCATGCTTTTATGTTAGAAAAATGATAATATTTAAAAAAAATTAAAAAATATACAGTTAAATATGGATAGAAGTATAATAAACGTATAAAAAAAGCAAACAATGTTAATGAAAACTTTTAGACATTTAATCGAAGAAATAGATTTAGTCAAATAATCAAACACAAAATAACTATAAGATATAATTGAAACACAAAAAAATTATTAAAAAAATAAAGAAATGTAGTTATAATAAATTACAACAAGATATAGATATCAAAAAATTTACATAAATATGAATATATATATATATATATAACATATATAGAAATAGTGATATTATAGATCATATATACTTAGAAGGATTAAAAGTAAAAACATCTAAGAGATCAGACATTCTGATTCTTAGAAATGAGAGAAGAAAAAATGAAGAAAAATATAACGAGAAATATATAATTTAATGAAATATAGAAAAAAATTAGAAAAACAATTCATAAACTCTAAAAATAGGGATATAGAAATATTAGTTAGTTTGTTAACATTATCTAATGAAAAATTGGAAAAATATTATAATTAAAAACTTTGTACAAACAAAGAGGAAGATAATATGACAATAATCAATGAGATCGATATTGAATCAGAAATTATGACCCCAAAAGATCATATGAAACCAATTTCATTATCAATTTTTTACCAATAAAGAATATTTGAAGAAAAAAATATGCAAAGGTTAGAAGAGCCTGATTCTACCAATAGAAGAAAACAAACATCCAAAATGGAAGAAGGGTTACATTATGATACTAGAGGTAGTATCTCACAAGAATTCAAGCTCCATAATAATTATAAGTTTGATTTCTTAGATTTAGATTGTATAAAAGATAAGAAAAATAGTCTTAGATGAATGAGCTAGTAATATGAGTATACTCGTACAAACCTCTAAAACTACACAAACAAACCTTTTAATCTGTAAGTTATTAGTAGCTCATAAAATAACAAAAAATGTTAAAATTTAGTTTTCAAATTTAATAGATTAACAACATTTGTTAATGTAAGGGAATGCTTCCCTAGGAAGAAAATATTTAGATATAGTAATAAATGAAATATACAAAAATTTATTAGTGAAGATAAATGAATAACTATCATTGAATCCAGTGAAAATAAAACAATGAAACCAAATGACATCTAACAAATACGAAAATCTGTAACATGTGTTACATAGATTCTTTTATTTGTGAATATAAAATGTATTATCATAAATTATCATACTTCATGCAAACAACTTATAAGGAAGTGCTTTTCCAAAAATTACTTGGAGCATTATATAAGACCTTAACAGGAAATTGGAATCAAAGAAATATGGAAATTATACCAGACACCCTAAGAGAAAGAATAATAAGTCTTAAAAGCTAGATAATTATTAAATGTTAAATAAGAAACAAATATAAAAAAATTAGAGGAAATGATAAAATCAGTTGTACTACAAGAGATTTTAGAATGCAAAAAAATATGAATGTAACATAAAACCCTACAAAAAACTGCAAAAAATATAAAATATACAATAGATTTAAAAAATATAAATTCTAAAACAAGATTTTCAAAAATATAAAAAATGATTCAATAGGAAAACCTATAGGAAAAAAATATTTTAGAAGGAATAGGTATATACCTCCTGAAAATAAGAATTATTACCTTTATGGGAAGAAAAAATGTAGACGTTGGATTTGTAATGAAGAATTACATTATACCAAGGAATGTCCAAGCAGGCTTCAACATATGAAATAATTTAAAAAGGAATTTCCATAGAAATCAAAAATCTTAGAAGTTTTTAAGATGAAATTAGAACCAATAGAGGAATCAAATATAGATGATATTTATAATATTTACCTATTAGAGAAAATTAAGGAGGAAATAACTGACTCAAAATATGAATATTTAGAATATAGGTACTATTTATCAAAAGATGAATGATTTGTATAATATTACAAATCCAAATAGTATCTACATAAATGTATGATTTAAATTTAAAGGCTATACTAACTATCATTTACATATATATATATATATATAGAAGCTAATATGTGTGTAACAAGTAAATAAGTGTTTGTAGAAGAACATTGAAAACATGCACTAAAATATTTAATTGTAAGAATTACTAACAATACTATAATAAATCTTAATAAGATTTAAAATATATAGATATAATGATAGGAGGAGAAAAATTTCATATTCCTATCATATATCAACAAAAAACAAGAGTTAATTTATTAAGAAGAAATAATTTTTTAAACTTATATCTATCTTTTACCTAATATTTAGAAAGTCTAACAATATTAGATTGTGATATCATTAATGTATAAAAAATAAAAAAATGTGTGACTGTATCAAACCCAGCATTTATGCAACAATATAAAAAGCGAAAATGTGGTGAGATAAAGTAACAAAAACTTTATTCAGAAAATATTTCATTAGATATAGAAGAGAAACAAAACTCTTTTCTTAATGAAATACAAAAAGATAAAGCCCTAGTAGGTATCGTAAGTATCATAAAATTATTAAAATTAGTAAGTTTAGAATATCCTTTGGATCCAAAAATTAATATATCTAAGATAGTTGTCAATATAAAATTAAGAGACCATAATAAGGTTATTAGAGTAAAATCAATGATTTATACTCCAAAAGATAGAATTGAAGTTGAAAAATAAATTCAAGAACTTTTGGAACTAAAAGTCATAATACTAATTAATTCACGCCACTATAGTTCAATATTATTAGTCGAAAAAGAAACTGAAAAAAGAAGAGGAAAAAAAGAATGGTAATAAACTTCAAAGTATTGAATAAAGAAACCATTGATGATAAATACTTTATTCTAAAGAAAGAAGAATTATTGTCTTTAATAAAAGAAAAGAAATAATTCCCAAGCTTTGATTGAAAAAGTGGATTTTGATAAATAAGAATGGATGAAGAATCTAAAAAATTAACGGCATTCAATTGCATCCAAGGAGAATTCCAATGGATTGTAGTACCATTTGGATTAAAACATGCTCTAGGTATCTTTCAGAGATATTTGGATAACATCTTTAAAAAATTACAAAATATTTGTTATATCTATATAGTTGATATTTTGGTTTTAGTAATGAATTGAATAAACATTATTTGGATATTATTAATATTCTACAAGAATTCAAGAAAGAAGTCATTGTACTCTTGGAAAAGAAAGTAGTACTTGTTCAACAAAAGGTCAAGTATTTATGGTTAGAAATTGAAAATGAAAAAATATAATCTACAACCTCATATATTAAATAACATTCAAGGTTTTCTTAGTGAATTAAAAGATAGAAACCAATTACAAAGATTTCTAGGATGTTTGACGTATATTGAAGCATATACCAAGAAACTTGTAGAAATGTGAAAACCTTTACAAGAAAAATTGAAAAACAAATATCTGAAAATGGACAAAACAAGATAATCTATATATGGAGAAAATAGATGCAAAGGTAAAAAATTTATCAACTTTATATTATCCAGGATCAGATGAAAAATTGATAATTAAAACATATGCTTCAGAAGAATATTGTGGAGCAATTCTGAAAGTAAACGTAGACGACAAAGACGAATATATTTGTAGATATATATCAGGGTCTTTCCAAGTTCCAGAGTTAAATTATTACAGTAATGAAAAACAATATCTAACTGTTAAAAGAGTTATTAAGAAATTTACAATATATGTCATAAGTTCTAGATTCATTGTTAGAATCGATAACAAGAATGGTAGTTATATCTTAATAACTAATATTGTAGGTGATTGCAAACAAGATAGATTAGTCATATGTCAAAAGTGGTTCAACCACTATAATTTTGATGTTAAACATCTCCCAGGAAATAAGAATAGCTTAGCATATGTTTTTATTAGAGAATTAACACCTCTAATTATTTTTATGCTTATAAGAATGGAACATCTTGATATCAAGATCAAGATAAAGGAAAAAGAGATAAAAATATTACAAGAACAACTCGAGTTGTTATACTTCGAGAAGTCTCTTATAGAGACAAGAAATAAATAGGAAGAACTTGATTGTTCAAAACAACTCTTAAAATCCAAAAAACTCAAAAAAAGAATCTTTATCAGAAATTCAATCTAAAGAAGATAAAACTTCTAAAGAAAGAATTCAAGATGAAAAGGAAGAATCTAACAATTCAAAAGAGAGTAACATCTTTGAAACAAAAAAACTCAATTGGGCTAATGAAGCGATAAAAGAGGAACAAAAAAATACTCATGTGGTCACATTATTTATCGAAAACATATAGTTGTATGAATTTACAATTATAAGATCAAACATATTTAAGGCATGAATAGACTTATTTAGAGTATACATCTAGGTGTAATCTTCTAAAAGAAGGTCAGATTGGTTAAAATTTCGCTATTGGATCAATTGGCTATCTGAAACCACAAATTAGTATTAGAGCCATAGAGATATTAATAAAATATGGATGGAAAATTTAATGTCATTAGTTTTAAAGACATCAATGATAGTAACCATAAAATTTAGAAGTATTCTAGCATTTTTTGCGAACCTTAAAGGTATAAGTGAAGATATGCTAACCCTCGAGGACATTTTAGGTATATATCCTTAATTAGTAGAATTACAAATAAATGTCTCATTTCTTGAACGCAAACCTCAAGATTTTAGGGCAACAACACAGGCAATAAGAGGTTTCTCAAGTCTTAGAATAATTGTGAAATCAATATTATGAATGTTTTTGTCTCCTTATAGGTTCTTGATAGAAATTGAAACTAGGTTAAATTTTCAGCCTAATTTTTGAGATTAAAATATACTGATTCCTAAATATTTAAATTCTTGGTTTGTGTATGGGATGGCAGGATTTGATTATTAGAGGACGGATTCGTATAGGACTGTAATCAAGTCATTGAACTTACTTACCAGTTAGATATAATCTTAACAAACTTAATCTTTGTTGTCAAATAGGCAAACATTCCAACAAGGCACTCAAATGAATCGTCCTCAGGCCATTCTCTAACTGCATACTTTGAAATAGACCTTTTTCATATCTCCTGTAGAAATAATTTTTTTGTGATTAATGTGAAAACAGGCAGTGAATGTAATTCTGCAAAGTTGACATTTGATGGGGTTGATGTGATGGGAGAAAGATTGGCAGAAGAGGTGTGATATAGTTCTGCAATTTGCTGATCATTTTCTTCCTCTGATGCAAAAAAGTTTTACTATCAATATCAAAATATGTCTCATTGAGCTGTTTGTAATCTTTATTTGACATTTTTGCTTCAATAAATTACAACTGATTAGGAATTATTTCTTGAAATTGAATTTACCATTTGTAGTTACAACTTATGTCATATATGCTATTTCAGGTCGTATCTGTTGTAAGACATCATCCAAGCGTTGAGAAGATTTCATTTATTGGCCATTCATTAGGCGGTCTGGTGGCAAGATACGCGATTGCTAGGCTGTACGAACAAGAAGCATCACATGGAAATGAAGTTTGTGAGAATGATGGTTCAGAAAAGTCATACCTAGAAAATGGATTTAAAGGCAAAATTGCTGGTTTAGAGCCCATTAACTTTATAACCTCAGCAACCCCACACCTTGGTTCCAAGGGACACAGACAGGTGGGCGGTTTATGCTTTTATATCCCCATTTATGATATATTAAAAGTTTCCAACAAAGTCTAATTGGGCTCTACCACAGTCTCACCGTGGCGCTAATGTCTACCTTTGTCTGTCGTGTGGAGTGAGGCTGTTAAGTATCCTTGTCCCACATCGATTATGAACAAAGCAACAATGCTGCTTATAAGCTTGGACAACCCTTAACTTACTGAGATCTTATTGGGTTGAGTTAAGCCCGAGTTTCTAACGTGGTATCAAAGTTGGGCTTAGTCTCTATGTGTTTGGACCTAATTGGACTCTAACACAGTCTCACCGTGGCGCTAATGTCCATCTTTGTCCGCCGTGTGGAGGAGGACTGTTAAGTATCCTTGTTCCATATCGACTAGGAACAATGCAGCAAAGCTGCTTATAAACTTGGACAATCCTTAACTTAATTAGATCTTATTGGGTTAAGTTAGTTCCAAGTTTCTAACAGTTGAAAGTTAAATGGAGCATTTACTTTTATTTTATAATACTATCTTCTTCACTTCTTTTTCTTTCATGGTTCTGTATGCACTCACTTCTTGCATGGATTTTACATCTCAGGTTCCGGTTTTTTGTGGCGTTAACATTATGGAGAAAGTAGCACCTTATGTATCATCATTTTTTGGTAGAACTGTAGAACATCTGTTTTCAACTGACAATGATAATGGAAAACCTCCCCTACTTCTTCGTATGACACGTGACACTGAAGATCTAAAATTTATGTGAGCCCTTGTTACCAATAACATTTTTATCAATGTTTTCCATTTTATTGCATTAATGGAGTTATTTTTTTCTTGCAGCTCTGCATTACAATGTTTCAAGCGTCGTGTTGCCTATGCAAATGTGCACTTCGACCGTATCCTTTGTGTTCTTTTGTCATCCTTTACTCCGAACTCTTCATCAAATATAATATGTTTGAGGGCTGAAATTTTATAAAATCGGATTGTTCTTCCAAGGCTTTTTTTGTCAGTAAATAAAATTGTGTCGGTGTGTTAATTGATAATTTTGGCACCTTGTTACTGCTTTGTTACGGTTCTATTTTGGATTGAAAAACTTGACTCCTTTCATAGACCTTGTGGGATGGAGTACATCATCTCTACGACATCGGAATGAACTTCCAAAGGTAATCTTATAGCATCTCGTGGAGGCCATATATAATATATCTTTTTTACTTTGGGTTAATCTTACTTGGTTTTCCTTATCAGCTGAAAAAGCTGTCAAGACATGACAAGTACAAGCACATTGTTGTTGTGAAGACGATAAAAATTGCCGGTACTCTAGAAGACGTACCTACGGAGGGGAAAGTCAAAGACCGCGAGAACGTTCATGAGATG
Source organism: Hippophae rhamnoides (assembly GCA_033030585.1). NCBI lineage: Eukaryota > Viridiplantae > Streptophyta > Magnoliopsida > Rosales > Elaeagnaceae > Hippophae > Hippophae rhamnoides. Next base: position 74,899,064 of record CM065429.1, read on the forward strand.
GAAGGTTGTTAAACTTCTCTGACTAATTACTAAAAATCTTTCACTACAAGTTTGAGATCCATTCTTTTGCTTTATTCATATTGGGCCGTAAGGCATGCCAAAAACTATAATGCTAGACTGTGATTTGTTGAAGGAAAACCCAATAAAGCTATGTCATGGCTTTCATGTTAATTATCACCATGCGTTAGTGATGCTGAGAAAAAGTTGATGGTCTAGCAAGTTAATGGTTCTGAGTTAGCTCATATCTAGACAATATGTACAAAATTAACAGAATTACGAGTTTTCATCTGACTATTCCTTTTTTTTTCTTCCATGGTTTCATTATTGATTGCCTAGTTACCATTGGTTGCAATAATATTCGTTCATTGGCATCATTGTTTACCATTCTTTGGCAAAGCTGCAGATGAAATGTTGAGAGGCCTAACAAAATTGAGCTGGGAACGAGTTGATGTGAGCTTTGGTGGAAGTAGACTAAGATATCTCGCGCACAGTACCATTCTGGTAAGTCAATTATATGAATTAAGTCATCCAGTAATTTATATACCCTTTTGAGTGTCATTTGTATTCTGCAATTAACACTAGATATGAAGCATCAAGCATCATTCCTTAATGCTTGTTCGTTGTTTTCAGGTGAAAAATTATTTTATCAATTCTGATGGGGCTGATGTGATCCAGCACATGATTGACAACTTTGTTCTATGAAAGATGTGAATGTGTTATAACCAAACTCTCAGTGGAATTGTCACTAATTTGGGTTCTGTATACAAGCTGTGAGGTCTTGGGGAAGCATTTTCAAAGCTCCACTAAGTATACTGCTGTCCTTCAAATTAAGATCCAAGGACTCTCCACAGACGAAACATTTTTTGAATACTGAACAAGAATCATTGTGTTCTCCCTAAAGTAGCTGCAGCATAAGTGTAATATTTACGGATCAATAAATCCTACATTTTTAATATTTCCCAAAGGGTGGAGTTAAATCCACGGCTTATCTTTCCAGAACTAAAACATTAGTGCTTTCATAATCGTCCATAAATGTTTCAACTTTAATGTTCTTCTATTTTCTTTTAACCATCAATAACAAAAATGCACAAAATCAATGTATGGCAAAAAAAGAATGAAATAAGTTTAAGGTTTATTGTACAGTATAATTCATTCGTTCATGAATTCTCCTTTTTGACCATGCGTATATATATTTTTTATATAACATAAAAAAAATATATGTATTTTCGCATGTTAAAAAATGCGTTTATAAATAAGTTTTTTCTCCTTATAAAAAAATTGTTTTTTTATGGTGTTAAAAGTGAAACCTTGTGAACAATTAGATAAATAATTTAAAGTTTAATAGAACAGTGAATATGATAAATGTATAAACGGATTGTTTGTTGATATTTTCAATAGTTTAAACTTTTGAAAGAATTAATTTTAAAATTCTAATAACCTATTTGATGTTTGTAATTATATTAAATATTTAAATTTTTAAGAAAATAATAACATATATGAATTGGCGTGATTACGTGAGTACAAATTTAACTACCATTAGTATTTTTCTATATTTATTTAGAGAGCCCATGGTTGATTTGCATTGCATCTGCAACTTGTCAAGTGAGCTTGTACAATCATTTTAGGCTTTGATTTTCTATAAATTTCTTCATATATTTACTGCTGACTTTATGACTATGCCTCATGCTTTTCTATTTTGCTCGATATCTCAACTGTTGTGGGCGGAAGCAATAAATAGCGGTATATGAATATATCAAAGCGATAAAATGAACACAGAATTTACGTGGTTTGGCAATTCGCCTAGGTCTACGGGAGGCAGCAGATATTATTTGAACTGAGTAAGAAATATACAAAATATAGATACAAATTTCCTCAATAATAATATCTCTTAAGTGTTTCCCCAAACTCACAAGTATTTTCTCTCTTTGAGTTTGCTTATACTCTCTTTGATTTTTTCTGATTTTTGCCTTATTTCTGATTTTTGCCTTGTTCTTCAATGCATGAACTCTTTCCTATTTATAGATGAAGAAAGGCTCCCTTTCCCTAAATTGTGCCATAATATAAGCCTTAAGTTAGGCCACCAATTTCCTTAAATTATACCACTAATTTTCTTAAATCATGCCACAAATTATGCCACTAATTTCCCTAAATTATGCCACTAATTTGTTACTTTTAGAGCCAATATTCAACAATCTCCACCTTGGCGAAAAAGTTCATAACATTGCCTCCAAATGCCCCCTAGGCGCTCTAAACTCGAGAGATGTTGATCAAGTTCAAGCAGTGTTGAAACTTGATCCCTGTAACCACCTTTGTAAGCATATCTGCAGGGTTATCTACAGTACTAACTTTTTGGAGTATAACATTCCCTTCATCGAAGATTTCCTGAACAAAATGAAATCGAACATCGATGTGCTTGGTGCGACCATGATGAACTTGGTTCTTTGCCAAACAAATGGCACTCTGGCTATCATAGAAAACTTTCACGTTCTTCTGGAAAATACCCAAATCTTTGGTCAATCCGAGAAGCTAGATAGCTTCTTTGAATGCTTCTGTTACAGCCATATACTCTGCCTCTGTAGTAGACAAAGCTACAGTTGACTGCAATGTTGATCTCCAACAAACTGGTCCTCCTGCCATTGTGAACACATAACCAGTTGTAGATTGACGCTTATCTAGATCTCCAGCATAGTCAGAATCCACATATCCAACTAGGTGTTTACCTTCAGTCTTTTCTCTCTCAAACTTCAAACCAATATCCACAGTACTATAGATGTACCGTAGAATCCACTTCACTTCTTGCTAGTGTCCTTTACCCGGATTATGCATGTACCGACTCACCATACTAACAGCGTAGGAAATATCAAGTCTGGTGCAAACCATTGCATACATCAAGGCACCAACGACATTTGCATATGGAACACGTTCCATTTGCTTCTTCTTATCGGTGGTGCTAGGTGACATCAATGCACTCAACTGAAAGTGAGGAGAAAGCGGTGTACTTACTTGTTTGGTTTTTTCATCAATGTCAAACCTTTGTAGTACTTTCTTCCGATACTGAGTCTGTGCCAGACAGACTGTGCTTGCAACTCTATCTCTTGTGATTTCCATCCCAAGAATTTTCTTAGCTTCTCCAAGATCTTTCATTTCAAATTCTGAACTCAACAAAGCCTTCAATCTGTCGATCTCCACCTTGCTCTTAGATGCAATCAACATATCATCAACATATAAGAGCAAATAAATTAAGGTACCATCTTGGAGTTTCCGAAAGTATACACAGTGATCAAACTGACTGCGTGTGTACTTTTTCTCTCTGATGAAGCTATCAAAGCGCTTGTACCATTGTCACGGTGATTGCTTCAAACCGTAAATTGACTTGCTCAGCTTACAAGCCTAATTCTCTCGACCTGGAATTTTAAAGCCATCCGGTTGAGACATATAGATTTCTTCGTTCAAAGTACCATGGAGAAAAGCTATTTTGACATCGAGTTGAGCTAACTCGAGATCAAACTGTGCTACCAAAGCCAATAGTATCAGAATAGATGAATGCTTAACAACAGGTGAGAATACCTCATTGTAGTCTATTCCTTCTTTCTGAGCATAGCCTTTTGCTACCAGTCTGGCTTTGTATCTGATGTTGTCTTTACCAGGAGCACCTTCCTTCTTGGCATAGACCCATTTGCAACCAATAGTTTTCTTTCCTTTGGGAAGTTGAACCAACTCCCAAGTCTGATTCTGATGTAGAGACTTCATCTCTTCATCCATTGCCATTTTCCACTTCATACTATCAACTCTTTGCACGGCTTCTCTGTAGGTGCATGGGAAATCATCATCAATTACTGGAAGTGCGAATGCTACAATGTCTGTGTATCTGGTAGGCTTCCTAATCTCCCTTCTCGGTCGAGTAGTGGCAATAGATTCTGGCTGCTGATTAATCGGTGGTGATGGTGAGAGAACCTCCACCTCAACTGAGATCTCTTCTTGATCATCAATTTCATCTTCACCACGATCGGTAATTGGTGCAATCTTTTCTGGATCTTCCGGAGTCTTAAGCATCACCTTAGAAAGAGTATTTGGACTTTCATTCTCTTTCTATGAACGTCTCAGCATAACAGACTCATCGAACGTAACATCTCGGCTTAAGATGATCTTCTTGGATTCACCACACCAAATTCGAAATCCTTTAACTCCTTCCTTAAAGCCCAAGAAAATAGCTTTCTTTGCTCTAGGATCCAGTTTGGATTCACTAACATGAAAATATGCTAGACATCCAAATATTCACAATGAATCATAATCAGTAGTAGGTTGTCCAGACCATACCTCTTTAGGAGTTTTCCCATCTAATGCAGTCGTAGGAAGTCTATTGACTATATGAGTTGCATATGACAAAGCCTCAGCCCAAAATGCCTTGCTCAATTTGGATTGAGATAGCATACATCGTACTTTCTCAACCAAAGTATGATTCATTCGTTCTGCAACTCCATTCTGCTGTGGTGTACGATGAACTGAAAAATGTCTGATTATCCCTTCATCTTGACAAACTTTAAAGAAGGGATTTGATTTATACTCGCCACCATTATTAGATTTGAGCCTTTTAATTTTTCTGCCCGTCTGAGTCTCAATCATTTTTTCCATTTAAGAAAGATTATCTAGAATTTCATCTTTGTTACTCATGTTGTATATCTAAACATATCTAGAAAAATCATCAATAAAAGTCACAAACCAGCGTTTACCTCCAAGTGAAGCATTCTTTGAAGGTCCCCAGACATCCATGTGAATATAATCAAGAGATCCCTTAGTACGATGAATGGCAGTGCCGAACTTAACTCTTGATTGTTTTCCCATTACACAATGCTCGCAGAAATTAAACTTTCCAGTCTTTTCATCTTTCAAAAGACCTTGCTTCATTAAGCCTTGAAAAGCCTTTTCACCAACATGCCCTAAGCGCATATGCCATAGGCGGGAAGAATCATTTGTCTTTTCTTCAGAACTACTTGAATAGCGGTATATGAATATATCAATAAATAGCAGTATATGAATATATCAAAGCGATAAAATGAACACACCAAATTTATGTGGTTCGGTAATTCGCCTAGGTCCACGGGAGGCAGCAGATATTATTTGAACTAAATAGGAAATATATAGAATACAGATACAGATTTCCTCACTAATAATATCTCTCAAGTGTTTCCCCAAACTCACAAGTATCTTCTCTCTTTGAGTTTGCTTATACTCTCTCTGATTTTTTCTGATTTTTGCCTTGTTCTTCAATGCATGAACTCTTCCCTATTTATAGATGAAGAAAGGCTCCATTTCCCTAAATTGTGCCATAATTTAAGCCTTAAATTAGGCCACCAATTTCCTTAAATTATGTCACTAATTTCCTTAAATCATGCCACAAATTAGGCTACAAATTAGGCCACCAATTTTCCTAAATTATGCCACTAATTTGTTACTTTTAGAGCCAATATTCAACATCAACTCGGGTGAATACTCTAACAAAATTCGGTTGTGTAAATTTGCGAACTGCTCGATTGAAATCCAAGCATTATTTGGTTGGATTTGCAATTTGGTTAGGTGGATATTTTCAGCGTTGAACTACGAATACTTAAATTCGTACAATTTTTTTTAAGGTTAACCACACGTCGAAGTGAAATAAAATAAAAAAAAATGTTAGTTTCGATTAAATTTGAACAAATAAAATTAGATGAATTTACATTCGACAAAATAAAAAATTAGATGTAATTATATTTGACAAATATATCAAATATTTTTGTGACTAAAATTTGGTTATCTACGTGGTTAATTTCTAACCACATAAGGGATATGCAATTTTGTCTATAAATAAACAATATTGTTTTTAGAGAGACACACTAAAATAAAAGAAACAAAACAAAGTTAAATGAACAATTTTATTTGGGGAAAAATACTATTGTATACGAAAGAAGAAGAAAATATTTTAGAAAAATATCTTAATATTTGAGATATTTTTTTAAAAAGAAAGTCACGAAATAATAAGTTTGAGAAATATTTGTGTGTCATTATTTTAAGTTTATTTTAATTTATATTCTCTCACTTTATACCCATTAATTTAATTAATGAAAGAATATTGTTCGAAATTTATCTCGTGTACTTGATTCAAATTAAAAGATAAATCATGTTAAATTATCGATGTAATTATTTTATTCTTTTGAATTTAATTTACTTTTACGTGAAAACATTTTTATCCGTTATTTATAACTTATTAGAAACAATTTTGAAAAGTGAAAAAACAATTCTAAATAATGAAAAATTACAAAATTATTTACAAATTTATATATTTTTAATTAGTGACTTAATGTGATGCATTCCTTCTATTTTCGAGGAAAACGTTATCAACAGATTGGTTCTTGCTCTTTATTATGTATTCATTGATAAGCGGTTTCACTTGTTTGCGCTGAAGTAGTATCCAAAAACCAGATGAGTAAATAATCTGATAACTGCACAATCAAATAGAAGCAAAATGCTAAGCTGCAACTTTTTTTCCCAAGATTATGGCGTCAAACTGCAGATAAAACTCAACTCCCAAGTCCCACCTACCATATTCACCAATTGCTTCCCCAACAAGAGCGTCAGAGTCCCATAACATATTCTCCAAACGGACATATCTACTAAAAAAATATACATTTTTGTATAGAATGAAAGAGAGTTTTAGCAGTAAACTTGGAATTTGCCCAGATTTCAACAAACAAAACAGACGTGATGAGACAAAATCAATAGGTAGAGAAACAAGAGAGAAATGTATACCACCAAGCCATCCTCCAAATCCCCAAATTGCATATCATGAATTTTTTTTTTTTTTTGTTTTCATTTTTAATCCATTTTACGTGAGGATAATTTTATATAGCGGCACCAAAGTAAGTTATAGGATTAACTTCGTAATTATTGATTAAATTTTATTAAAATTAAAAAAAATTATTAAATTTACAATACTTATAATAATATAAAAAAAATGTAGTGAGACTCTAAAATATTTTCCTACGTATATGTGCTTGAAGTTTTATGACATTACACATTACACATTTTTTATTTATATAATATTTAAAAAATATATTGGTATATGTTTATTTTATAATATAAACATTTTTTTATCTTCATATTTATGTATACATGATATAAAAATAAATTTAAAATCATGAGTTTCAACATATAATATTAAATATATATTTATTATATGTAATGTTAAAAATAAAAGCATTAAACTTGGGTTATATAAAAAAGAAAAGGTTTTTGGGAAATCATCTGGAAGGAATATTTTTTAAAGTTATAATAAATAACACTTTAATAATATTGAACATATTTTAATTAGATGATATTTTATATTAAATGAATTTATTTAACGGTAATTTAATTTAAATAATGTTTAAAATTAAATTATATGTCAAATATTTTCTAATAAAAAAATATATAAAATAAATATAAAGATATTATTTTTATGATTATAAATTTTAAGAATATTATTTATATTACTAAACATTTTTAATTTTGATCGATAATTTCCTATTTGTTGGTATAATGCCCCACTCTTTTAACACAATATTAGTTGTGCATTTCCACATCTTTTATTTTTGCAACTCTGATTGAACAAGAATTGTGTGCAATGAATATGCAAGTATACGTATCGTAACAAATAATATAATGATAAGAAAATATCGTTTCCATTGAGATTATGTTATTAGAAACTAATTTTTAAAACTAAAAAAATAAAAATCAATTTTTTTGTGTTTTTATATCTTAAGTAAGCAAAATTAAAAAAAACTAAAAATAAATGACAATAATTAATGAATTCAGATTTGACAATTAAAAATATATATGAGAAAATATCTAAGAATACTTAATCTCTTAATTTTTTAAATATGTGAATCACTAAAATCCCTCCAATATAATTATCAACCAATTACATGATTAATTGAATCAAATCTAACACGTATTCCTCTCTTAAGTAAATTATACATCATATAGTAATTAACATATTTATATTCTTATGTCAATTAAATTGTATACTACTCATTAAGTTCATCAATTATGGATCACATACATAAAAATCATAAATCTCTGTCCAGAAACTATACATGTTATTTAATTAAGACAAACAATTAAATAATTCTCTCAAATTTTCCTATAGATCAATTATTGACCAAATAATTAATAATATAAAAATTAGATTAAATAATATAATTAAATTTAAATCATAATTGGGATAAAACATTAGATCATCACACGTAGAAAATTGGGTTCATAAGAACCTTAGATTAATAAATTAGTAAGACATAATTTTGTTCATAAAACTTATATTTTTTTTATAAAAAAGACGTAAAAATTGATAAAGAAATGAGAATAAAAAGAAATACAATCAATATCTTGAATTATAGCATCAATCTCCTCTTGAATCTTCACCAAAATTGTATATCCTTTTTAATTTTTCTGTATTTTTCTCTGTTCTTAGCTCCAAAAATTGATAAAAAAAATATGTTAATTTTGACTCGAGACAGTAAAATTTGGATGTCAAATCAACTTTAGATCAAGGGTTGAGATGAAAAAAAGAAAAATTAATAGCGTTGGCCAATACGGTGATGACATATGGTACATGAGATTCTTTTGGCGAATCAAAGCTTGATGCGTCAATGCACGCTGAGTCAGCACCACGTGGTGCATGTGATTCATGGTTATGAATTTCATGAGGCCCGGTTGGAATGAATGGACGAATCAAATGACAATGTGTGGCACGCCTATTGACCGCACTTTGAAACTTGAAATGAACACGTGGCATGACACTACATCACACATTACACATGGCATTGTGCAATTGGCCTTCTTTGCTTGTGTGGTAACTATATGGCTTGCCTAGTTAGCTCTCTTACTTATGTGGCATTCACGTGCCAACTTCTAATTGGTCCTACATTACAAAATCCAAAAACAAAAAAAAAAAATCCAAAAATAATTCAAAAATAATATTTTCACCCTTTTTTAATATAATGTTTATATTTTAATATTTTAACCCTAAAAAAAATACTCATTAAATAAAATAAGTAAATATTAAGTAGAAAAATGCACCGATGACTCTAATTTCATAGTCATCACATCCACAAACTTAACTCTTTTCTTAGTCTCAAGTAAAGGCAAGTCTAACTAGATAAAATGATAGGGATAATATATTAATACATGCATATTTAACGGAAACTATCTCCCTCAAAAGTCATACAATTTTATAATAAGAAGGTTCATATATTCATCAATCAACTTTCCATCAATACAATGATATGCAAGATTTTTGACGAATTTATTCATGTGTGTGTGTGTGTTGTACATGATATCATCCAATGTACTCATGAAATGAACCTATATGAACATACTAATAAATTCAATCTTAGAACAAGTCTCATAAGTCTATTTTTTACATTCCTCTCCACTAATACTTAGCAAAAGATCAATAAGGACTTTATATGCTTGTAATGTAAGGCCAAGATGGGGGTCAATAATTGAATACATTTAGGTTCTTTCTACACCTTAACTTTATTTTAATTCATCATGCACTTTTTAACTACAATTGAGCTTTTACTTGACAATTTTATGCATCTTATCTTATCATTATTTTCATATTATTTTATTTCATATTTTTTTTGTAACTTTACAATACCCTCAAACTTATTTTCAATTTTCTTTTCTTTTTCTTTAGAGAGATAATTATGTTGTGAGTTTTTCTTTTTCTTTTTTTCTTTATAGGATGTATTAGATTTCACCTCACTCTATAACATATCACATGATTGCATTTATTTTCTTTTCATACAAGCTAAAGGTGCAAGGGTAATGGTAATGCTTATTGGTTAGCCATAAAATGTGGCTTAAATGTATGAAAGGTTCTTAATTAGGCTCAAATGGTTGACTAAAGATATTAATAATTGTTAGCTTAAAATGCTCAATTGATCCAAATAAGGCATAAATAATTTCTCTTGCTAAATAGTATTTAGGGTTTTGCCTCAAGGGATAATCAAATAGATTCTAAATCCTTGTAGATCTCATTAACGCATAACTCGTTACAATTTTTCTCTCAATAAGAACACCAAAATCAATTATGAATATGTGCATATAAATTTGAATAAATCCAATCAAAATTAGCAACCATATCATATAATTAATATAAGTATCTTAATGAGTATGTTACATTCCTTATCCTAGTCATGATAACCAATTTTTATTATTGAATTCATATGTTTCATATAAAATATGCATGCATTTAGTTTTTATATAGTTATCAATTTCTACCAAAATCATAATTGAAAACATCCTAAAAATTAAAAAAACAATTCTTAAAAATTAAAAATGCATACTAAATACTAAAGTAAAGAATGAAGTTCCCTCTCCTAAACTTGAATTGTACATAGTCCTCAATGGGTACATATAAACTTGAAAAAGTGAAAGTAAAGAAAACTCCAACACTACATCTATCATTGAAACTGTTCAATTTTGTTGTGCCACTGCTCTCCAAATTTATTTACCTACAAAACAAAAAACAATAAAAGTATAAATAAGATAACATTGGTTGCCTCCCAACTGGCTCATATTTAACATCATTGACTAGATGATCATATCAAGTCTTAAGGTGCATCCACCAAGGTTATCACGAATTTTTATTTGATAATTGATCTCCATGATAGTGTTTTACTCTATGTTCATTAACCATAAACTACTCTTTATTTTTGTTTTCCAATTTTATAGCTCTATGGATGGTTACCTTAGTGATGATGAATGGACTTGACCATCTATTCTTTAATTTATCCAGAAACAATTTGATTCTTAAGTTGTATAGTAGCACTTTCTGCCCCGTTTCAAAGATACAACACACAATTTTCTTGTCATGCCATCCTTTGTCTTTTCTTTGTAAAGCTTGGCATTTTTATAAGCATTCCACTGTAGTTCATCCAATTCATTTATTTGCAACATTCTTTTCTCACCAGATGCATCTATAGACATATTCATTTGTTTCAGTGCCTAATATGCTTTGTGTTCCAATTCTAGTGATAAGTGACATGTCTTTCCATAAACTAGCTTATACGGGGTGGTACTAATTGGTGTTTTGAATACAGATCTATACACCCATAAAACATCATCCAACTTTGATGACCAATCATTTATGGAGATGTTCACAGTTTTCTCCAAAATTCTTTTAACTTCTCTATTGGATACCTTTGTTTGCCCACTTGTTTGAGGATGGTATAAGGTAGGCACTTTATGATTAATCCTATACTTGGACAATAAGGAATTAAATTCTTTATTGCAAAATTGATTATCTCCATTACTAATAATGATCCTAGGAGTTCCAAACCTCGTGAAAAATTTTTTCTTTAAAAATTTCATGACAACTTTGGCATCACATTTGTTGTTGGAATTGACTTCCACCCACTTTGACATGTAATCCACTTCTAGAAGTATATATTGGTTACTAACAGATGAAGGAAATGGTCCCATAAAGTCGATGCCCCGAACATAAAATAGTTTCACTTGAAGTATACTATTTAAAGGCATCTCATCTTCTTTTGAAATATTACCTATCCTTTGGTATCTATCACATGTATTTACATAAATGAAAGAATATTTAAAAAGTGTGGGCCAAAAATAACCAGTTTGAAATATCTTTTTTGCTACTTTTATACTCCCAAAGTGACCTACATAGTCTAAGCAGTGGCAATGGTAAAGAATACTTCCAACTTTATCATAAAGGACACACCTTCTCAGAGTACCATCACCGCATTCTTTACAGAGGTAAGGGTCATCCCAAAAATACTGTTAATATTATGGAAGAATTTGTTTTTTTGCTTCCATGTGAGGTCTGATGAAAGAATGTTGGCAGCTAGGAAATTTACAATGTCTACATACCATGCGATTTCTTTTTGAGCTACATAAAATAGTTGCTCATTTGGAAAGGATTCCCTAATCAACATATTGTCATCCATTTTTACTTCCTTTTCCTGTCTACAAAATTGCCTGGTACCTTATTTTTTGTTCCTTTTTTATCACGAATTTTCAAGTCAAATTCTTGTAAAAGGAGAACCCATCTTATCAATCTTGGTTTGACATTCTTTTTTTTTCATGAGGCACTTTATTGTAGAATGATCCCTGTAGATAGTCACTTTGGTTCCAACCAAATAAGATATGAATTTCTCAAAGGTATATAAAATGGAAAAAAGCTCTTTCTATGTAGTAGCATAATTCATGTAAGCCTTATTCATTGTCTTTCTTGCATAATATATGGCACAAAACATTTTGTCTCTTCGTTGTCCAAGAACATCTCTAATAGCAAAATCGCTTACATCATAAACTACTACAATACATACATATAATCTCAGACATTTAGCCTTGATTTTTTTAAAAACTGAGGCCATAGGGTTTTGGTCTTGGTTATTGAAAAATAGAGGCCATAGACATACCCTATTAATTTTCTCTCTTTTATACCAAATTAATACCAAAAGTTTTAATCAATTTTTTTTATTTTTCCCTCTCTTTTTTTCCCTTATCTTTTTCCCTTAGGGTTTTCATATGTGTAGCGTGCTAGAATATATATATATATATATATATAAATTATTTTTGGAGATGGGAGTAATTGACCCTTTCTACCGCTCTACGTCTCACCGTTTCCATCCTCGCCATCAGGTTAGATTTTGTCTATGTTTTCCGCTCCATTCTTGTTGTATCATCCTTTAAGAACAAACTTATAAGTTAGATCTGAGTAAAGCTTCAGTCTTTGGTTCAGTTCTAGTTTGTTTCTAGACTATATGACGTCTTCTACATACCAATATACAATCAAAATCTATCCATTCTCTCTTTTCTCTAAGCTTAAGCCTCGACTTATCATGCCTAAAACGATAGTTCTTCACCCAAATGGAAGGAGCTTAGCTTCTAAGACTAGCTCTTTCGTTAGTGCTCTACCTAATACTGGTGAAAAATCAATCCTACCTGTGACATCTTTCAATGAGGTTTGAGTTTATCCTTTACCCTTTTTTAATATTTGGTTTTCTTGGAAATTCATTATGTATTTGTTATTTTTCTATGATGGGTTTTTGAAACTGATCTACCTTTGTAGTACTATATTTAGGATTCTTGGATATACTGTTTATTTTATGCTCTATTTTAACTATCAAGAACTTACCCTCTTGAGAATTTGATTTGCCTATGTTTCTGTTAGTAGTTTGTTTGATTAAATATAATCTGTATTTTCTAATAGGTTATGCCTTCCAATAATAATGAAACCTAAACCAGTTGCTCCAAAAACTCCATCAACCCTATTTCCTTAATACAATGAGCAGCAGCAACAACCTCAGGGTGGAGAAGCCAATGTTAATTCCAATGTTGCTAGTAGTAATGAAAAAGCTGGGGTGGGCTCTTTAAAGAGAAACCAGATTTTTGAAAAAATATATTTAGTGTATATGTTTACGAACATATACTCTTTATCTCTTGTTGGTATTTAATTAGTTTATCATATTAATTCAAATCCTTTTTATATTTTTAGCTACTTTGATTTGGTCATCTATGAATGTAAAATGGAGGGGGACTATATGGTTGGGCTTGAGTTTCTTATTCGTTTTTTGATATTCGAGTTAGTCTTAATTGACTTTCAGTGCAGACAATTGCTTTGGTTTTTTGTTAAAATGCTGCAGCTCTATCAGCACATAGTAATGGATATATTCGAGTGGATTGCTATGGTGGTATCAATTAGATGAGAAGATATTTTAGAATGACTCCACAAATTGATTGTATGATCCAGATGCTCTGTGAGTGTTAGATTCTTTTCTAATCATGTTTTCTCTTTTATGATGAATGCAGTTGTTTTTCCAAAGTTTGAAGTGGATCTATATTGGAATGAATCAAGGTAATTGATGATATTTCTTCCATTTGTCTTGACTTAGGAGATTGTAGATAGCGATATAGCCTATGCACTGTGATAGAATGCTATATGGTATCTCCTAATTTGATTGCTTAATGTAGAATCTTTCCCAACTTCATTGTTTGCTTAGTCTTCTTCTGATGACCATTATTAATTTTTTTAGTTTGTTGCTCAGTTACTCCTTGGTTAGTTAATTTTTATATTTTCTTTCAATCTCTTTAATGATTGGAATTTATGTTTTTCATGGCATTTGAGTGTCATGGTTCAGATATAGGTTTATGTACATCAATTATCAAACTTTTTTTTTGCTAGTTGTTTGTATTATGGTTTATTATGCTTCTCACAATATATGCATAATTGCATGAAATCAAATTATTTAATAACAATGCAAACCAAATATTTTATTTAATATGATAATTAGTGGGTACAATGTTATTTTCTTGAGTAGGATAGTTTGAAGGGCTAATGATAGGGTTGTTTAGAATGCGTGTATTTTACTCAATTCTTTGTACTCGAATTTGATAGTTATTTTGCTATCACCAAAGTTTCTTTTATAAAAGTTTCAGGTTGAAAAGGGTTCTTTACTTAGGTGTAACTGTTGGTACATACATCCTCAAGCAGTAAGAGTTAGGCCTATTCAAAGTGTATATATAACTTTAATTTTTTGGTTATAATAATTAGGCCTAAAGAATCAATTACTTTGATGTGAATCTAACATGAAGAGTATTTAAATATATATGTAGGGCATGTGTTTTATTTTTCAATTTTTTGCATGTGATGTGACTAGGTGGGGGTAGTAGTAGAGGTTCAAGGTAGAGAAGGGGAGAAGATGTTACCCATCCTCTAAAGGTCTCATTGGAAGATATGTACAATGGAATATCTAAGAAGCTTTCACTTTCTCGTAATGTTAAATGGTTTATCTTCATTTGGAAAAATTTCTATGCAGCTTGACACTGATATAGAAGATATTGTTTTTGTCTTACAACAGAAAGAACATCCCAAGTTTAAGAGAAAGGGTTATGATTTATTTTATGAGCATACTCTATCCCTTACGTTGGCATTATGTGGCTTCCAATTCATATTGACACACTTGGATGCTAGGCAACTTCTTATTAAATCCCATCTTGGAGAAGTTGTCAAGCGTGGTAAGTTACAGTCAGCTTCGTTGTTTTATTAATGTTTTATTATTAAGATAAAACAGTTGCAAGAATATGGACACACTCATTTGACGTTTATGGTGTTATCTAGTGGCTATCTACCTGTTCCTTTATCATATTTTTTCTAGAATGGATATATTTGTGAGCAAATACCTATCTTCCAGGATTTGTTGGGGACAACCCAAGTGTTAGTGGAATTTGTTAAATTGGATTTTGGCCCAAGCTTCTGTAATGATATATTATGACAATATTTTAATTCTATCTAGTTGTACACGTGTCCTAAATGTTATATTTATACTCTATTTATGTGTTTTTTTTCCTGTGTTTCATGATATGTTGAGGCTAGAGAGGCACTAAAGGATATTGTTTTTTTTCATGTTTGTTTCTTTTGTTGACAAACCAATTCAAGTCTATAATTAATGAAGGAATGTCAATATACTAGAAACCCTTCTTGAAGGGTAAATTGTACATTCATTTCATTGTGTAATTCCCAAAATCCCTTCGCCCAGACAATTGTAAGGCCCTAGAGACTGTATTGCCATCTAGGAGCTCTGCCCAACTCTTTGACATGGAATAGATGAGCGTGAGGAGACCACAATGCATGATGTGAAGCAAGATACTATCATGTCTCAAGCTTCTATAATGCTTTTTGGGGTGACAAAAATGAATGCTTTTCTTTCACTGAGTATTGTTCTTGAATTGTATACTGAATTTTTTTGAATTGAATACTATTGCTTTGTTAATTGTTGCTATTATTTTGATCATTGATATTGTAATGTAGAAACTAGCCCAAGTTTGGATTAAACTATTCTGATACTTATCTTGTAGGTTTTCCACGTCCACTACCAAGTCATTGGCTAATTCGCATGTTATTAATAGTTTAGATAAAGCACATTAATTTTTTATAATTACACTTGTAAATGATTGTAATAGTAAAAAGTCATTTTGTAATATTAAGTCTATTATTCATACTTATTGTAAATATTAGAATTATCTAGTTAGGTTTTATTATGATTTAGTTATATAAACTCTCAAATGTAATTGCACTTTTAATTTTAATATAATATGATTTTTAATATTGTAATTAATAATTGTATTTTTATTTAAATTTATGGCCATAAGGTATGTCTATGACCTCGATTATGTAAAAACCCGAGGCCATAGACATATCCTACGACCTCCGTTTTTTACATAACCAAGGCCATATGTAACAGTATATGGTCTCTCTCATTTAAGTCTCGATTCTTATAACTGTGGCCATAGACCTACGATAGTAGTGATATACATCAACTCAAAAAGCTTACTTTAATCTGGTATGACTATAACTGGTGCTAACACTAGTTTCTCTTTAAGCACTTGCAATGCTATTGAACATTTATCATCAAAATTTGAAAGGCATGTCTTTTTCCAAAGGTTTAGGGATTTGGAAAAAATCTTTTATGAATCTATGGTAAAAGATTGCATGCCCAAGAAAAATATTTACTCCTTGTACATTGGTAGGTGGTGATAGTTTCTCGATCACTTCTTTCTTAGTTCTATCCACCTCAATAAAATTAGTTGAGATTTTCTGGCCCAAGATTATACCTTTATATACCACGAAATGACACTTCTCCTAGTTTGAAACCAAATTCATTTCTTCACATCTTTGTAGAACTAGGAAGAGATAGTGTAGACATTCATAAAATGAGTTTCCAAAGATCGAAAAATTATCCATGAAGATTTCTAGATGCTTTCCACAATGTTTGAGAAAATAATCATCATGCATCGTTGATATGTCATTGGTGCATTACATAATCCAAAAAATATTCTTCTAAAAGAAAAAGTTTCATAAGGACATGTGAAGGTCATTTTCTTGGTCTTTAAGTGCCATGGAAATTTGGTTATAACCATAGTATCCATCTAAATGGAAAAAGAAAGAATGCACAGCTAATTAGTCAAGCATTTGATCCATGAATAGGAAAAAGAAATGGTCTTTCCTTGTAGCTTATTTACATTGTGAAAATCTATACATACTCTCTATCCCGTGACAATTCTAGCAGGTATTAACTCATTCGATTCATTTTCCACCATAATGATTCCTCCTTTCTTTGGTACACATTGAATGGGACTTACTCATTCACTATCTAATATTGGGTAAATGATGCCCATGTCTAGCCATTTGAAAATTTCCTTTTTCACCACCTCATTTTTATGCATGCATATAGAAGAGTTTATGCCTTTGATGTCAGCAATAGACCAACCTATAGCTCTTTTGAAATTCCTTAACACCTTTAGTAGTGCTTCTACTTGTTCCATACTTAGATTAGCAAAGATTATGATTAGAAGTGTCTTGTTATCACCCAAATTTTTAAACAAAGATAAGATGGTACAAGTTTAAGCTCTAATTTTAGTGGCTCCTCAATGGATGGTTTCAACCTTGAGCTTGTCTCAAGACATTCTAGAAACACATTTGATACACATATAGAGGCATGCTTTCAAAGTTAAAGCAGGTTGAGTTATTTTCTGGTGATTTTATTTTCTTGTTCATAGAATTATGTATTAAATTTTTAAGTAGGGGCGGTTCAACAAGTTTTGCTAAGCTACCGACATGAATTTGTGTGCCTATATGAGTGTCATAGAATTCATTAACATATGTGTTCATATAATTAACAAGAACATACTCTAAAGTATCACTAGGGAACATGTCATAAAGCACATCAATGGTTAGCTTATCAATACCATCTATTCCAAAGCAATTACTAGCATTATCAGTATCAAAAAATTTAATTTCTTTGAATATTAAATGTTACTTGTTAATAATGTAATCTTGTTATGAGCTCACATTTTTGTACATCAATGAGTGCTCTTCTAATTTCTAAGAAAGGATGGACAAGTATGATAAGAATGTTACGGTCCTCTACCACGTCTAGCACAGTGAAATCTATTGAAAAGATGAATTTGTCTACTTTTATAAGCACATCTTCTACCACTCCTTGTGGTCTTTTGATTGACTTATTTACCATTTGCAATGTTATTGAAATGAGTTTGGCATTACCAATTCCTAATCCTTTGAAAATTGATAATGGCATGAGGTTCATGTTGGAACCTAAGTCACACAATACCTTGCCAAAATGGATGTTCCTAATAGTGCAAGGGATGTCAAAGCTACCTAGATCTTTTAGTTTTTGTGGTAGTTTTCTGTCAAGGATGGCACTACAATCTTTAATCAAGGTTATTGTTACATGATCTTTAAGCCTTTCTTTTTTGACAATATATCCTTTATAAATTTGGCATAAAATGGTGTTTGTTTAAGTACATCTGTAAATGGTATATTTATGTGCAACCTTTTGAAGGTTTTTAGGAATTTTGAAAATTGCGAGTCTAACTTATCCTTGTTAATTTCCTATTTTGCCTCATCCTTTTGAGTCTTATGTTCTTTCTTTGAAGTTTTACCGCTTCTCAAGGCTATGGATTTACAATGATCCTTACCTTCTCTTCTTGGGTTTATAAGTGTGTTACTTGGAAGGTTACCTTGAGACCTTTGACATATGGATTGGCAAAGTTACCCTATTTGGATTTCTAAATTTTGATTTAAAGCCTCTTGAGTGGACACTTTTATATTTACTAATTGGATGAAGTCTTTTATCATCTCCATTAAAACGTTTGTATTGTCTTCAGTAGGTGGCTTCTTCAATTGAACTTGAGATTGTTGTGGTTGTTAGAAATCGAGTGGTGGAAATGATTAACAATTAAATTGATTACCACCTTGATTATTGTAATTACTCTAGGAGAAATTTGGATGTTGTCTCCATCCTGGGTTATATTTGTTCGAGTATGGATTGTTGTTTTGGTTCACATTATCCACATAGAATGCTGATTCGTGATTATTTGGATAATTATTAAACAAATAAGCTCCCCTATAAAATACACAAGACACCCCCCCGAATCTCGGACTTGGTTTATACTCGCTGACTAGTTTTGAGCCTTTAAAAGATTTACCAAAGATGACACTTGAGTTGTATAGGTCGTGATATCATTTACCTCATGCACTCCAACTATTCTTCTGGTGATTGTCATTCTCTCCATTGGCCATTGATTATTATTGCTAGCCATTTTCTCAAGTAACTCATAAATTTGATTGTAAGATTTGGCTAGTAAAGCTTCATTAGCAGAAGCATCAACAATGGTTCTTGTTTGAGCATTGAGACCATTGTAGAAAGTCTAAATTTAAATTCAATGAGGGATACCATTGTGATGACACTTCCTTAGCAATTCTTTGAATCGTTCTCATGCTTCGTATTAAGATTCCCCTTCATATTGTTGGTAAGAGGTAATGTCATTCCTAAGCTTGGTATTCTTTGTTGGTGGGAAGTATTTCATCAAGAATATCTCTAGCAAATCATTCAAGTTGTAATGGCATCAAGTGGTAAAGAGTTTAACCAAGCTCAAACATAGTCTCGCAAAGTGTAAGGGAATAATCTAAGCCTAAATGCCTCTTCGATCACATCACCAAATTTAAATAAATCAATAACTTCGATAAATAATTTGAGATGTAGATGAGGATCTTATGTTGGTAATTTGCTGAATTCTCTAACTATTTGTAATATTTGAAATATCACTGATTTTAATTCAAACTTATTAGCTTGAATATTTGGCCTTATAATACTTGGATTTAGTCCTTCCAACATAGGTAATACATATTCATTCATAGCTCTATTACTATCATCCATCAAAGATATTAAGTTGTTCAAATTTAGCTCATTTTTATTTATTTATAATGGATTAATCATTTCTTACACTTAGGTGACAACTTGTTTTCTTATTGATCTCAAAGTACGCTCAATTTCGTGATCTAAAGGTAAAATTTTACCCTTACAGAGTTTGCTCATGCAATAGACTCAATTATATTTCTAATAGCATTAAAGAAGATATCTAAATTAAAAAAATAAAAAAAAATTAACTAAATAAATTAAAATTAAGAAAAATAAAATAAAATAAAAAATTAATTTTTAATATTTACAATCCCGACAACATTACTGCAATTGTGATCGAGCACGAATTGTGTTAAATGAATACACAAGTATATGTATCGCAACAAATAATATAATGATAAAAGGAGATCATTCACATGGAAATTATGTTATTAGAAACTAATTTTTAAATTTAAAAGAATAAAAATTAATTTTTTTTGTATTTTTATATATTAAGTAAGTAAATTAAAATAACTAAAAAATAAATATTAATAATTAATTAAATTAGATTTGACATCAAAGAAGATATATGAGAAAATATATAAGAAATGTTTAATCGCCCAATTTTTTAAACAATTGAATTACTAAAATCTTTGTTATACAATTATTAACCAATTGCATGATCAATTAAATCAAATCTAACATGTATTCTTCTCTCAAATAAACTACACCATATAGTAATTAACTTAATAATTCTTATGTTAATTAAATCGATATTACTCAATAAGTTTATCAATTATAGATCACATACATAAGAATCGTACATTTTTTAAATCTATTTAATTTTATCTATAGATTAATTGTTAGCCAAATAATTAATTACATAAAAATCATATTAAATAATATAATTAAATTGAAATCATAATTGGAGTAAAATATTATATTATCACATGTAGAAAATTAGGTTCATAAGAATTGTAGATTAATAAATTAACTAGACGTAATTATGTTCATAAAGCTCTTATTTTTCATAAAAAATGAGAAGAAGAATAAATACAGTTAATCTCTTCAATTATAGCACCAACCACATTTTAAATCTCCATCAAAATTGTATATTATTTGTAATAAATATAGTCAATTGTACTTTAAAACTCGAAATAAATGTCGTGTTAACACGTGGTATGACACTGCATTACCCAAGGCATGCGACGTTGTGCGATTGACTCTCTTTTTGTGTGACATCCACATGACTTGCTTAGTTAGTTTCCCTGCTTCTACGTGTCATTTTTTAATTTGATCCTAAGTTAAAAAATAAAATAAAATTTAAATTTTTCAAAAATTATATTTTCAATTATTTTTATTATAAAATTCATATTTTAATATTTTTAATCTAAAAAATATTATTTATTAAATAAAATAAATAATTACTATCATTCTTCTCGATTATTTGAAAGCTCATCAAACGAGGTTAGGTCATCTTACTTTTTTTCCCTGGCTGACATCACGGTACTACTCTTTTTCTCTTTCACGTTCCATCTCTTTCGTTCTTAAATGTGCTGGGTAATTAAAATACTTATTTAAAAATTTTAAGGGGAGGTATTTGTGTAGATAAAAATTAAGATATTTGAGAAATAATTTATAATAAAATAATAATTAATGGAAAATATTTACTTATTTTATAAACTGAGGAGATGTTTTTATTATTTTTAAAAACTTAAAAGGATTCCGTAATTATTTTATTTTATTTATATTTTTGTTATATTATATATACATATAAATTGTTTTATTGAATATAATTATATGGAATTGATTATATTATTTAGTTTACATTAAAATATCTTAATATAATTAATATTATATTTTTAATAATATTATTGATATAAAATGTGTTATTTTTTTATGAGATTATAATATATTTATTTTGTTTTCTAATTAAAGATTCATAATATTACTAAAATTTAATAATTAATATAAAGATTTATAATCAATTAATATATTTTGTGTTCACGTAATGGTTATTATTAAAGTAATATACTTGTTATATATTGGTATTCTCACATAGAACATCACCATAAATTGAGAATTCACTATATTGAATTCACATTCGTTAATCAATCCATCTTTTATTCATTTTTGTTTTTTCTATAATCTATTATTGATATGCAATTTTGATATTTTTTTTCAAGATTTGTTGTCGTATTTTACTTTGTATTGCTACATTTGTTGATAGAGTTTTAAGTGTATTTAGTGTTTATTTTTGAGTAACTTTTGGATATTGTTATTTATAATCTCTATTTGATTAGTGGATTTTTTGGTGTGTTGTTGCGAGTAAAGTAAGCTTTTTATATAGAAAAATTAAACTATTTAAATTTTTGTGTATCATTTATTTTCTTGTTGTTAATTATTTTGTTGTAACCTATTATTATTTATTTGTATAATTCAAATTAACTCCTAACTTCCGCTTTCGCATTTACCAATTTATAACAAACTGGTATCAGAGATTCAGTTAATATATTATTCTTTTAAGACTAATCAAGTTAGCTTATTTGATTTTTTTTAGCTTTTGGTTATTTAATTTGTTTTCAAATTTTGGAATTGTGTTTTTCTTAATTTAACTTGGGTTTTTCGTCACTATGAAAAAATATGAAATTGAGAAATTCAATTGTAGGAATAATTTTAGTCTTTAACGTTTAAATATAGGAGCTCTATTAGTTAAAGGGCTTGTTAAGGTACTTAAAAAAAGGATAAATTATCAAAAAAATTAACTGATGAAGAAAAACATGCATTGATGAAAAATGCTATCAGTTCAATTCAGTTGTCATTGTTTGATGAAGTTTTACGTGAAGTTGGTAACGAGAATCCAATGCTAGTTTGTGGCTTAAGTTGGAGAATTTTATATGATCAACTCTTTGACCAATCGATTATATTTGAAACAGTGCTTGTACACATGCAAAATGTCAGAAGGTATTTCTTTGCACGATTATCTTGATGAATTTACTAAAATTATCCGTTATCTAAGAAATGTTGGTGTTAAAATTGATGATGATCAATCCTTTATTCTTTTATGTTCTTTACCTCTTTCTTTTGAACATTTTGTTGATATCATGTTATATGTAAGAGACACTATTTTTTTTGGATGATGTTAAAGTTGTTTTGAATTCCATAGAGTTGAAAAAGAAGGTATATACGAGTAACAATGATAATAGTAATGGATTGTTTGTTAGAGATAGACCCAAGAAAAAGGCCCAAGCAATGATAGAGATAGATTTAGATAAAAGAGAAATTATAAATGCAATTATTGTCGCCAGAAAGAATATTGGAAATTAAATTGTCCTAAACTCAAAGATAAAGATAAGTCCGTCATAACATCTTTTGCTTCAAATGATATTGTTAATGTTGCAAATAGTTCTGGTTTTGATAATGATATTATTATATCAATATCTATCGAATTTTTTGGAGATATTTTGAATTTTTGATTCGGGTTGCACTTATCATATTGTTCTAATAGTGATTTGTTTTCTACTTATCAATTTGCAATGTGTCTTGTATGATTATTAGTATTGATAAAATTCAAATTAAGATGCATGATGGTATTATTAGAACTTTAAAATATGTTCATAATGTGTTAGATTTGAAGGTAAGTGTTAAGAGTTTGTAAAGATGCTCATATTGTTATAAAAGAATAATTGCTTTGTGACCTTTATGATAGCACATTTTTATCTTGTGAGTGAGGTATGGATGACTACTTTGAGAATGCTCTTTGATTGTCAAAAATTCAAACATTTTAAAAATCAAAATAATTTGTTATTTTAGAAAAATCAGTTTTTATAAAAGAAATAACGTGACGAGACATCGTGCTAAATGTAATACATCACATCAAGTGGAGTTGCAGATGTTTATATTCCGACTCTTTTGGAAAGGCGTGTTGCATACTCTTTCAAACTATTTTGGGCAAATCCGTATAGGCCGAAGCTTATAGTGTCTTGTCATTTGGTTAATAGGTGTCCTTTCTTTTTTCCATAATATTTTTTATTCTTTGGAATTAATTCGATCAACATAAAATATCGGTAAAAATTTGGAAATCGTCATGCTCAAAGTCTTTGTTACAGAGGCCAGAGTCTTACATAGGTTTCTACTGCCAATTGCAGTAATTCTTACATCAGGAGATTGGTGACAATTAGAATGCTATCTCCTTATCAAAAAATAAAGAAAAATGTGTTCTAGTTGCTTCTTGTTGACCGACCCCTCTTTCGCAGGGTAAAATAGTAATAAAGAATACTCCTACACTTCACCTGAACAAGAATAATAAGCCAGAAAAACATTGGAAGATCAATAAGAAAAATATTGATATGATAGTTCAACTTCAGGCGGCATAGTTAAGCAGACGAATTACAAAACCAAGAAAAAAAACTGTTAAAGATTACATAAAGCACCAATGATTAATAAGCCAAATACATTTCCTGGTAAAAAAACACAACAGAAACAAGGCAAGTGAACTGTCAAATAGATCAAAAAAACTAATTCTAGAATAAATAAATAACAGTAACCACCACATATCTAATCTCAGTCAACCATCATACTAAGCTAGCTTCAATACAAGTTGCATATTCAACGAGGTGCAGGAGCTGGTGCAGATGTGGGTGTGTGAGCAGGTGCGGCATACATCTGGGTTGAATCATACTGAGAATAAACAGGCTGAGGCGACACTGTTTTCCCATAACCAACTGAAGAGTTAGTTGCTGCCCCATAAGTACCTGACTGTTGAACCGACTGATCATAATTTTGAGTTGTTTGAGCATAACCAGGCTGCCCAGTTGGAGCTGCTGTATAAGCTGATGCAGCACCACTATAACTAGGATCCTGTGGTGCTTGGTATCCATAGGCTGCTGCATTTGCAGCAGATTGGTCAGGATAACCTTGTTGTGTAGATGGATAATGAGCATAACCAGCAGTAGCAGTTGCTTGTGCATAGCCCGGTGCCTGCTGTAAGCCAGACTGGCTGTAACTAGCAACAGGTTGGCCTCCTTGCTGCACATAACCTGAGACAGATGATGGTGGTGGCTGGTTATACCCTTCGGCAGTTGGAGTGGACCCATATGGAGGATATGTCTGCTGGGTAGATGCACTAGATGCGTATGGGTATGGCTGTTGAGGTGGAACATTCTGACCATATGATTGGGCCGCAGCAAAACCTTGGTAAGGCACATCTCCTGGTTGACTAGTCGTCCTAGGAGGACCATAGGATTGCGGAGAAGGCCCCTGTGAAGGCATGCCATAAGACGGTGGTCTCCCATATTGCGATTGTGGACCATAACCTGACTGAGCAGCAGAATGCGAGTATCCTGGCTGAGAACCCCCATGTCCTCCATAGGGAGGATGCTGCAATGTAGCATGAGTGTCATACTTTGGTTCATCATATCCATGGCCATAGTTCTGTTGAGGGTGTGCATACTGTGAATAGGGTGCAACAGGGTGCCCATAATCTGATCCCTGTGGGTGTCCGTAATTGTAATTTACTTGAGATTGGGGTGGGCCCACTGCAGGTGCATTAGGAGAAGGGCCAGGAACGTGTCCTGGGGGAGGAGCTGAATGTTGGGAAGATACTGGACCTTCTGGTAAATGGCCTCCATGTCCGTTATAGTAGTCATAACCACTGCCATGTGGAGGCAAGCCCTGCATGCTACTGGGTGGCCTTTGTTCCCAACCAGAACCAAAGCCACTTCTTGGACCAATCTGTTGATGATAGCCCCCATAACGGGAATGCTGTGGGCTGTGAGATGGATATGGCCCCCGTTGATGATAATCATATGAGGTCGGCTGGGACATATGAGGACCCCGAGAACCTCGGGAACTCCACTGAGGTTGACCAGGAGGCCCACGGGACCGATAGTTAGGCTGATACGGCCTCAGAGTCTATTCAAATTCAAAACACAAAGTGGTAATAGTTAGTAAATAAAATGAATATTTTGCCTCATTACAAGAGAAATGCAACAACGAAAATTAATTAAAAGTTGCTTAAACTGAGTATCTAATCTCATATTCAAAACAATGGCGGCTCTTGGATATCATCATTAGACTAAATTAGATGAATAATACACAATAAACAATACAGAACAAAAGAACCAATCATTTTAAGTCATTTTTATTTTTAAAGAACATAAGGAATATAATTTCATAACAAATTGGAAGATGAGTTTCCAATGAAAACTCCAAAGACATAGTTCACAATAATAAAATATAGAAGGTACATGCAAGAAGTTACCAAAATGGCAACATAAATGTATCATCAACAAACAACGTACTTAATAGCTTACATCTCAATACTCTTTTAGTTTATATTTTTCAATATGTGGGATGGGAACTAAATCTAGCCATACCATGTTGAGAGCTATATGCCAGTGCTTTTACTGCTAGTAACAGATCCACCAATCACAGCACTTGATGACATTTATATTATGATCTCATCCCATCATTCCATTCAAAGATCACTTGGGGAGAAAGATAAATTAGAAGTACCATCAATCAAGGTTCAGTCAACAAATTTCTATATAATTGGTTGCTGGGAACAAAAACATGAACTTTTTGGTGTAAAATTAACGTCCCAGTGAATCACACAAGATTTATAGAGAAAACAAGTAGGTCAAAATGAAGGAAACTTCGGCTCAAGATAAAACTGCCAGTAACACAAAGCAGTATGAATTCTAAGCAATTCTAAAAGACATCAGATAAGTGATTCTGCTACTACTACGAATTATGAGCCCGTATCTATGTCTTGATCCGGCTAAAACATGCCATCTGCACTAATTTTTCACAATTTTATCTGCTGAAAATCAGGAGAAAAACCCCGACTACATTGAAAGATATGTGAATTATAACAGAAGAATAAGCAATTCAGGAACTTCATAGTTCAACGATTCTCAGCAAAGCAGCATCTCTATCTCATGCAAATAAACCAGCATTCCATTCAGCATCATCTCTATCTCACACAACAACAGCATCAGATACAATTCCCAGGCATAAAACCCATGCAAATTTTCTATTTCTTATGTCATTACTTCACTAGAATTGCAGACACACATCTCAGGAATATATCATGGGGAGAACTCTTGAGCACTAAGGCTAATGCAATACAGTCTTGCTGAACTACGATTTTCAACTGTCAGGTCTCAAAGCAGTCTTACCAACTATTAGAATCCTGCAATGGCGAGAACAAAGTCCCGATACCTTTCTTCAGTTGAGAGAGAATATAAGTTGCTTATTGCTACACCAAGAGAGTAATGCTGACCCCATTGAAAAGACAATAGCCCAATCTGCATTTTTAAAGCCAACTAATTCGAATTGGCACCTTCAACATAAATAAATCATGGCAACCGATAGGTTGGATTCAATTTAAGATCTTCCTAAAAAATTCAAGTGACCTTGACAAGGACGATTCATCAATATTGCAAGCTCTAATCAGGGTTAAAGGAATCAGCTCGTATTCCCACATCAAAATTTCAAAACAACTCTTCTAGACATACAAATGCAGTTGAATTCAATGTTACATGTTCTGCTCATCGAAAGCAATTGTTATAAATGTGGATAAAATTACAAAAAATGGGATACATTTGACTTAATAAACAGCACCAATAGCTAAACCCATATTCTAAAAGCAATTGATAGTAATCAAAACATGATCCCCCTTCCCATTTGGTCTTCACAACATGGTTCATAACTTCATCTAAACATGTTGGTAGATTATAGAGCATCCAACCATATAACCATTCAACATACATTCATACTTACAACCTAAATGCTAAACAACTTAAGGAGAGGTAACCCCAAAAAAGAAAATTTATGATAACAAGTAATCCCTAAACCAATATCAAAGGGATCATCAACATTTTATACTTCATATCTATATAGTGCCATTATGAGAAATTGGGGTGTTGTAATGCAAAGAAAATGACAAAATACACAATAAACAAATTAAAATTTAGCGTCTAAGCATAAAGTCATTAAAAATACATAAAAGGCAACATAATAGCAAGACTTGAAATTTAAGTACCAAGGCAATTCTTATTATTGTATTAACAAGCCTCTAATTCAGCAACTTTTACAATCCTTCCCCGTATAAAAACATACCAAAAACAACTTACAAGATCATAATCAAGAATTAGTCTATAGGACTAAAACAATGCAACAAATAGCATTCTAATAATTCAATATATAAGATATCAATAAAATGCCTGAATAAAACCAGTATTTGATAACTAACTACATCTTCTACAAGAAAAGTAGAAAAGCAAATAACTAACCTGATTCATAACATCTTTTATCATTTCTCTTGCAATTTCAATTTGCTTTCTATCACCAGTCACCCGGACAGTTCTTTCTTTGGATTCATCCCCTTCAGGAGGATGTTGAGGAATCAACTAAACAGGTATAGGAATCGGTTAATCTTCAAGACAGGTAAAAATATTAATGCTAAAGCCATTACAAAGTAGAAAACTGTCCAATGTCTAAAACCATAATGTATCCACTACCTGTATGCGGGCTCCAGACCTCGTCTGCAGAGCTTTAATTGTCTCACCTCCTCTACCTATGATAAAGCCAACCTATACAAGTAAAAGGAAGGTCACGCGAATCTGCATTTCAGATCTTACATATGGAAACAGAACAACACATATTAATCCCCGTACCTTCTCATTTGGAACTTGTATCTGAATTTGTTCTCCAACAGAAGTAGCCTGTGCAGAAGTGATTCCCCTAGCAATAAGTGAAGGAGAACCCCCTGCATCAGCCTGCGGAAATATTTATCAAATTGAACTACGTAATAACCCAATACAGCTCAAGAAGCAAAAACTTTAGAGCGTTCCAAAATAGGATAAGAAAGAATAAAATCCACCTCCTCAATTACAGCATTCATAAGCTTCTCAGCCTTATTTATGCTATCCAAAGTTCCAACTATCTCCACGAGCCTTGTTACTGAATGGGGATCCGCATCAGCATCCTTTGTAATTTGAATCTTGGCCCCTGAGTTATACTGCAGGTACCGTATGGTTTCCCCAGCCTTGCCAATAAGAACCCCAACCTGCAGCAAATGCAAAATTCCTGATGCATTGATTAAAATTCATGTTGCCAAAAAAGGTAATCAAACATGGAAATAAAAGCTGATGCTTGTAAATATTAGGCTATTAAAGAAAAAGAACTCACTTTTTGCAAGTCTTAAATACTATTTGATACCCACCAAAAATATCATAAACTACAGGCACATAGTCAGAAATAGACTTCCAGCAAAAATAAAGACAATAATATGCTTTCATCTATACCTAGTTTATTGAGGCACTTCATAGAAAGCTAAATCTTGGGGGGAAAAGATGGACAAACTGACCTTGTTATTAGGGACTTCCACTTTCCGAGATGATGTCAGATTTGCAGATATAGGTTGTTGATCTTTATCTGAAGAATCATCACCTTCCTGAGCACAATTCAGGGATGATTGCTGAGGAGCCTCATCTGAAGGTGGCCATGCATCCTCTTTAGTATCTTCTGCAGGTTTATCCAACATAGAATTCTTGACAGGCAGTTCTTGGGAGTCAGATTTCTCGTGATTATCAGTAGACAGTGGCTGCTCATTCTTCACTTTGCTAGTACCTACATCTGCTTGATTTGGGGCTTCATCCAAGTGGTTAGTCTCCACAGTTTCCTGTGCATCATTCTCTTCTTTCACATGTCCATCTACCACTTCTTGATGTCCATTTTCATTGGCTGTTGGAGAAAAATTTCAAACCATTCATGCATAGCAAAAAAATTATCACAAATTTTAGGCATGAACAAGGAATGCAAACGAGTTTCTTTCGTAATAAATAATAAATAAAAATAAACATCCTACTAACTCCACCTTTGTATGAAAAATGCATTCATTCAAGGGACCATAATTTAAAACCAAATAAAACCTGGCAGATTACAAAGAGCCAAATTAACTAAAGATGCTCAGCATGAGAGCCAATATTATTGATTAAAACAAAAATAAGTCATAATCCCCCATTTCTTTAAAAGGTACGTACATATAAGTCCAAGTCCTTGCCTACCCCAAAAAAATCCTCAAACCTGCTACAAATTTGCACCTACATATATGGTTGCACGTGACAGAATTATCTTAAGAAAAAAAAAACAATTTACTATTTTCCAAAATAATTTTGACATTTGTTACGTTACAAGTGGTATAATTGCAAAAGTATGTACAAATTTTTGTGTTCTTTGCATTTCTCATTTTATTAAATGACTAAAACATACCCTTCGTTAAACACTCACATGAATATCATGTGCAAGAAATTAAATATATATGTAACTCTACATAAAACAAGGAATCTATGACATACAAACTAAAAACAAAGGGACTAAAGGGTACTTTTTTAATGAAGGAAAGGACAACTTATTTTCCTTCCAACGTCATAGCACCAATTTATTTTTATCCTAAAGAAATCCCAGAAAAGCTTTCTCCAAATCATCAAATGTTATCAACATTATGAGAAAACAGCCCAAAAAGACTTATTTATTACTCCTTTGAGCCGAGTTTTTCTAACTTACAAATATAGTTTTTATTTTATTTTATATGGCTTTACAAATTTTTATAAGTTTTATAAAGTTTACAAAATTAGAATGGTTTGGGCATTTTCTAATCCAAATAATTTCTTTGATTTAGGAATTTCAAATAAAGTTAACATATTAATTTTATGACTCGGATATCAAATAAGGTCTAGATTCTTTTTATTCTCGTTTACTAAGTTTAATACAATATTTTTCTAGGTTAATTTTATTGTCTAACCAACAACTTAATTCTAGCATTTCATTATTTTGTTCTAGATTTGATATAATTATGTCTAAGCTAGCTTCTAAATTCATGAAATCATTATCAAGATTCTTCAAAGTATATAATTTTAACTAACCCAATAAATATGGATTCACCTTGATCTTTCGCTTAGTGATGTCCTCTTTTTCCTTAAGGTATAAGCCTCAACTAGATCCAAACCTATGTCAAAAGAAATTTCTTCTTAAAAAAAATGTTATTTATCAAAATAGTTATTACAACTGAAATACTAGGAACTTTGAAGAATGTTTTAGTTACTTATTACTAAATAAGATATTTCAAAGGGTAAAAATACTAAGAACTAAGTGAATAAGTCTCTAAGAGAACATGAGAGATGTGTTTTCTAATTGAAATAAGAGTTCCCTTTTATTAACACAAGGGTTCTCTTTTACCAGAGTGAGAATTCACTATTTCACCTAACTTATTAATAACTTGTTCCAATTTCTTAATGTGGATCTTACATTATTATTAAACTTCAGAATCAGATTGTCAACACTGATTCTTGTGAAGCTAAAATCTTCGTATCATCATCCTCATCTCTAATAAAATAGATGCATTTGTGGTTCCTAACTTGATGTTTGAGGTGTTGGCATAATACCTTCTTGCTTTCCTCACCTACTTTCAATTCATTGTAATTGAAAACAACTTCATATTTGATGATTTTTTCACCACTTTTCTCGGTGAGATGTAGATTAATTTGTGAGATGATAATTACTTTACTTATAGAATAATTAACAGTATCAAGTATTCTTTACCTGTGGCTGCATCTCCTTGAATTTCAAATATTGTTGTTCTGATAAATTTATAAACCAAATTTTAACATTTCATGTCATTCTATAGGCTATTAATACTGTACAAATTGAAGGATTTGATTGTGTGATTGAATACGTTTTTATGATTACACTCATTCCACTATATCATTCATCTAAAGTTTTTTTTTCTTCCCCTGTATGATCTAAATCTGAAAGATCAAATTCAAAGTTTCATAAAGTATGAATTATGGAGGAATACTACCTCTACTTTTCCAATGAACCCTTCTTCCATTTTTGGTTGCTATTTTCTTCTATAAGGAAATATAGATTCGCCTTGTCTTTGCCTATTTTTTATTACCTACTTGGGTCAAATGTTCTTTCTTAATAAAGGATTTGTAATGCAATAGTTTTATATAGTTTTTTATGTATTATATTTTTTGATTCAGAGTCAATTTTACTAACTATTTTCATATAATCTTCTTTAATAGTGAAAAGTTTTTCCTTATAATGTTTTACTAATTCTTTATCCGTTAAAGTTAATAGGCAAACTAATTTTTCTATGTCCTTATTTTCAAGGTTCTTAAATTGTTTTAATTCTTTCGTATATTCCATTAAACATAAATTATAGCTTTTTCTTTATTTTTTTTTTGGATATTTCCTCATTCTTTCTTTCTCATTACTAGTATTAATGCATCAGATCTCCTAGGAGATTCTTCCTTTAATCTTATTAATAGATCAAACTTGTAACAAATAACTTCATTGTATCTAGGTTAATAACATCCCTTCTTACTTCTGTAATTTTTTTTATGCATATCTAGTTGTAATTTCTTAATACAACCATATTCTCTTATTTCTTTAAGAAGCTCTTTTTGAATGTCTAGTAAGCATTTGGTATTTGATTTATGTATTGTATCTATTTTTTCTGCTAAAAAAATTAAAACTTTTATCATAGCTATTTGGTTTCATGATACGCTTATTAAACAACCATTATCTTCCAATTCTATTTCTTAGAGTTTATTTTTTAACATTATTGAAATATCTATAATATTATTATCATTTTCTTTTATTATCCTATTACTTCAAGGACTACATCTTTTATTTCTTTAATTTCCTGTTTTAGTTCTATTACCCCCTCTCTTTTAGAGATTTCTGCTTGAGAGTCTATAAACATAATCCTTGATAAAATTACTTTCCCTTGTTGGTATAAAAAGTTTTTTTTCTTTAATATATAAGTTCTATTCTTCAGGTACTTCAAAATTTGTTAATATTTATACTTTTATTTTTTATCCAATTTATTAGAATGTCCTACCAATTTCTAAGAATTCATTTTTCCGTAATATTGAATTATTATGACTGTTTATTAATAAATATCTTAACACGTAGTATATCGAAAAGTGATGATTTCTTCTTTCATTAAATATTTTTGTTCAAACTTATAAGTTAATCTTAGTACTTTATTTAAATTTTTATCATTAACATTAATGATAAACCTAGGATATACTATGAATTTTCAATTTTGGTATCTCGGATTTTCATAGACTACTCCAAATAAAACATCTTTTTGATTTATTATTTTATTGTCTAGTAGTGCTAGTTTTATTGGTGAATCAATCATTTCTCATAAATGTGCTTTGATTAATATTTAGATTCTTTCTAAATAAATGTATTCAATTTTTCTTTTATCCTACTAACACATTTTTGATAATTTTTTTATACTAGTTTTTTTTTTCAATTAATGATATGCAAGTTTCCAAAAGGCAAAAATAGTAACAAGACAGTTGTCCCAAATGAGGCAAAACTGAGCCTCAAGGCAGTGAGAGACATAAGACTCACTTAAAATTGAAAAAATACATAAAATTATTAATAACTTATTATATAGAATAAAAATATACTAAAAGTTAAGACACAAATCATTAAATGTAAGAATAACATAAGTAGTTTAAATATAAAGTCACAAACCGTATAAATAAACGTCTAAAACACAAGTTAAATTCAAATAAAGTCATAAAACAAGTTTTAAAATGAACAACAAATAACACACAAAACATGTTTTAATATATTGATCATTGTTAGTTTGTTTCTCTTCATCTCTTGAACATACTAATTCAAACCTTAACTCATCACTCATCAACACCCTCATCACAATTGACATTATCATTCATTAAATCATCATAATATCTAATTATAATGTCTTATTCATCTTCATCATCTTTACTTACCTTTACCCTAAGTATTTTTGGTGGATTTTTCTTTAGATTCTAAAAGATCATTCACTTTTTGGTGTGATGTTCTTTCTTTTCCTCCAACCAAAAGCTTATCAAGTTCATTTGTATCACTTAATAGTGTTTCTTTTAGGACTTTATCACTGACACACCATTCATTATCCAATGATACATCAACAAGTACCAAAAAATCCTCATCTTCTTTGAGTGCCTTGAGTTTTATGTGCCTATGTTTAAGTTTCTTATTATACATAATATAAACCAAAAAATTCACAAGTGTAACCAATCGATTTTTATTTAGAGTCCTTTCATTCATTATTTTTATTTCATTTTTTTCATTTACAACTATTGGGCTTAAAAGAAAAAGAAAAAACTTGGCCCTATATTGTTTAATGAAAGAGGCTTAAGCCTCATAATGCCTCAAGGCATAAGCCTCAATATAAAAGGTGCAAGCCTCAAATTACAAAGATGAATCGCTAGCCTTAATGCCCACATCAGCTATCTTGCCTCAAGGCGCAGCCTCATTGCATTTTTGAAACTAAGATGGTAGGTTATATCTTTATTTTGCATCTGTAATAGTAATACTCAATTCTTTTTTACTTACCTCATAATAAATTATATATTTCCTTGAAAATATTTTCATTTTTAAAAATGACAATTCTCTAAATCCATTTCTCTCATTAAGATTTAATTTTGTTATATGAATTTCTTCAAAAAAAATTTGCTAAATATTGTTTCTTATGAGAAGTATCATGAGATATCTTATGTTTCTATTTCCATTGTTTCATGATTTTTTATTATTTCTATCGGGTTAAGAATAATGTGAAAAGTGCAATGGTTTTGTTATTTGTGTATAATATACACTTAAAAATAGTTTACTCGTAAGGCTTCAAAACTTTTTGTCATATTTTATAAGGCTTACATAAAAAATAGCATGAAGGGTAACAAAGTACACTAATTATGACATAAATATATAAAAATTCATTAACTATTTAATAGAGCACAATAAGTCTACTAACTATTAAAAAGTATACCAAAAGTCGAAAACCATAAAAAATATCAAAAATGAAGTACATGAACACACATGCATTGTTGTAAAAGGCTAATTTAAGGCTTGCCTCGAGACAAGGCTTAATAAAAATTATGAGTCTATAGCCTCAAGGGTAAAATAAGGCTTAAGCCTTTTTGGTTTAAGACTTACGTCTTAAAGTTTTTGCGCCTGAAGGTGATTGAGGCTTTTGACCAAAATGGTTCATTTTTTAAGTTAGTTCATGGATTACCCAAAAAAAAAATCCTAACCCTATGTCACAAAATTGAAAAAAAAATATAAAGTCATAGATAAAAAAAGGAAAATATCATAATCACATGAACAAATACTATTAAGATTGTTTCCTCAACATTCTTCGATCTTCTTCATCTATCACCTTTCTTTTCCTTTAACTCCACCAACTCTAGATTTTGTCAATCATAAAGTTGTAACACTGCAAGTCACAACCCATATTTATATCTTTTCTTCTGCTTTAAATTGATATATAAGCAATAGAGCCACAACTTATATAATTTAGTTTGCGTTTTTATTGTTAATTTTATGATTAATTGCTTATGTTAATATTTGAATGTCATTTAAAGTTAAAATTTGAGTTATTTTTCATGTTTTATTGAAATTTACTGCTTAATGGATTAGAAATAGCTTTTATTAATATTTTTAAGGTTTGTTAACGTTAAAATATGACTTATGCCTAGACCGTATCGAGATTTAAGCGTTGCCTCACTTAGAAAAAACTCCGCAACATTTAAAAAAGTCTTTTATAACATTGCACACATGTAAATATTTTAGGTTGCTATAAACTTGAAAAGGTTTGAACACATATAAATTGATTAATGAACTTATAACTCAAAAAAATAGCATATATGTATCCACATGCTCTATTTCTAAAAAAATTAATTTTAGACTTCTGCTATGATCTTTTTATAATTAGTGTATTTGTTATGCACCACTACAAAGTTAATAAACGTTTATATACTTTTTATGATCATTAATGTAATTCTACTACCTTATCTTAAAAAATATAGGCTAGATTTGTTGTTTTGTAAAACCCTAGCTTAAATTGATAATTGAGCTTATTTCTTAGCCCAATTTTTCATAAAACACCGCAATAAACTGGAAAAAGAGAAAGGACGAAAAACGGAGGAAAAAAACCCAAAATCCAGCACAATCATCAAACTCCAAGAGCCATAAACGCAACATATAAATATAAGTTATAGCACCAATATACATAAGCTCGTAATAATACCTAAACCATCAGGTATTTCATCGAGTCGAGGTCGTTTCGCGTCTGATTGATCAGAGGTAACCAAACTGTCAGTCATGGCCGTATCGAGCTCCGCATTGGAGTGTACCGGCTCTTCAGATCTGGGATTAACTGATTCAGGGGCTTCTGGCTCCAAATCTTCAAGCCTGCGCTTGAGATCTGAAGGCACATGAGTTTCCGCGGCTGCGACAACTTCCTCCTCCACCATGGTTCTCT
Organism: Hippophae rhamnoides; assembly: GCA_033030585.1. Lineage (NCBI taxonomy): Eukaryota > Viridiplantae > Streptophyta > Magnoliopsida > Rosales > Elaeagnaceae > Hippophae > Hippophae rhamnoides. Next base: position 74,935,160 of record CM065429.1, read on the forward strand.
TCCAATAAATTAAACTATCGGTACGAGCAGCAAAATCCCTGAAGTAGTTAAATGGGAACGAATCTAGGGCTCCAAAAAGCAGATAAAAGTGGTGCGAGTAACGAAAGCCTGTGTTTGAGTCGGTAAGCGAGAGGGACCGAAACGATATTAGGGAGAGAGAGAGAGAGAACGAATCACGATCGTGGCAATTACAGGAGGGCTTAAGGCTCTGCTACACAGTTAAAAAGGGACCCCATTATATATTTTGATCTTTCGGATCCAGTGTTTTTAGGGACAAGCCAATTAGGGTTGGACTTTTTTTGGGCTCTAAAGAGGATAGGCCCACTACAGCTCTTTTCTTTTGTGATATGTTACCTTACCCTAATTATAATTATAACTATTTAATTTTAATTTTTTAAAAGTAAAATAATTTTTTAAAAAAAATAATATTTTATTTATGATACTCTTAAAAATAATATTAAAAACTCAAAACATGGATCATAAAACCTCCTCTGTAGATCATGAAACTGAGAATTCAGTGGGTTCTTTTGATGATGATCAGAGGAGTTCACAACCGCTTTTCTCGGTGTGCGAGTCACATGCAACATGTGGAGATGCTGAAGATGTTTCTACGATGATGGGTCCTCACTCATCCGATTTAGATGAGGTTGTTTTAGCAAGATCTATTATCAGTAAGCAACTAAGCTGTGAAGACGATGCCCCCAGAATCGGTTTTCGGTAAAAATGGAAATATTATAACTAGAGGCAGGATATATCAAGCTCCTAAGATGAAAGCAATAAGGACAGAGTAATCAAATTGCTGACAATAGAGGTAGATAAGATAACCAATACTTTATTTGGCATAGCCTTTTGTATGTGCTCTTTGTGTTGTTTATGCAATGGTCTTCTTCTTTCTGTTAAATTCCCTAAAAGCCAAAATGGCAAAGTTGGAATGTCAATGTGGCAGTGTGATTCCAAGACTGTTGCATGGTGATTTCTATTCTTTGAGTTGTAATATGATTATGTTTTTCTTGTTCATGATTGAGCAAGCTCTTATTTATATATTTTAATGAACACAAATAAGAAAATGAGGGGATTCATGCTACCAAACTAGATTACCCTTCCATTTATCACTAATGAGTTTGATGTTTTTTCCTTCTTTTCTTCTCTTTCCTAAAGCTTCTCTTCTTTTATTCCAAATGTACCATTGATTATTATTAAATGATGTGCAGTGAAATTTATTTCATTATCAACTTCTCCACTTACAACCTACTTACCTGCATCATCTATAATTATGTTTATAAATTCTATAATAATATTAGTTTTACAGTTAAAAAAGTCTGTAAACTCTATTGTTTAAGAAATAATCAAGAAATATATTTTCATCACTTATTAAATCAAACTAACATAATTGCTCTTCATCTCTAAGTATGTAGTATTTACTTTTGAAAACATATATGAAATTTAGATTAGGTTTTTTACCTCTCCATATATCATATGGTTTGTTCATGGGTAAAGATATTGATCGAACATAAATTATGTGCAATGAATACGTAAGTATATGTATCGTAACAAGTAATATAATTATAAGAAAATATCATTCTCACGGATATTATGTCATTAAAAACTAATTTTTAAAACTAAAAAAATAAAAATCAATTTTTTTGGTGTTTTTATATTTAAAAAAGTAAAATTAAAATTATTAAAAATAATAAACAATGATTAATTAAATCAGATTTGACAACTAAGAACTTATATAAGAAAATATTTAAAAATACTTAATTCTTCAATTTTCTAAACATGTTAATCATTAAAATCTCTTTAATATAATTATCAATGAATTACATGATCAATTGAATCTAATCTAACATTTATCTCTTTCTTAAATAAACTCTACATCATATAGAAATTAACCTAATCACACTATCATGTCAATTAAATTGCATATTATTTATTAAGTTCATCAATTATGAATCACATACATAAAAATCATATATCTCTACCTAAAAATTATAAATATTATTTAATCATGACAAACAATTAAATAATTCTCTCAAATCTATTTAATTGTCTTTATAGATCAAATGTCAAACAACTAATAACATAAAAATCAGATTAAATAATATAATTAAATTAAAATTATAATTAGAGTAAAATATTATATTATCACATGGTGAAAATTAGGTTCATAAGACCACTAGATTAATAAATTAACTAAACATAATTTTGTTCATAAAACTCATATTTTTTATAAAGATATATATAAAAATTGATAAAAAAAAGGAGAATAAGAAGAAATACAATCAATATCTTGAATTGTAGTACCAATCTTATCTTGAATTGTAGTACCAATCTTACCTTGAATCTCCACCAAAATTGTATCTCCTTTTGAATTTTTTGTGTTTTTTTTCACTTCTTAGCTTCAAAAACTAACAAAAATTATGTTAACTTCGATTCCTTAGGATTTATGAGAAAATTAGAGGGTTAAATATAGCTCAAGTAAAATCTAGACTATCAAATCAGTTTCAGATCAAGGGCTGAGATGAAGAAAAAAAAATTAAAAGTGTCAGCCAATAGGAGAGTAACATGTGGCATGTGGGAATTAATGAGCTAATCAACGTGCGACGTGTGGTGGGGAGGATTGGTCTCGGTCAATACTAGTTGATTCGTCACAACGTGGCATAACAAGATTCATGGTTACAGCTTGCGTGGCCTGTTGTGTGCTTTTAAACACACAGAAATCGTGCAAGCATACACGATCACAAGTAATAAAGATTTGTAAGTAAAGATCGTTCCCTCGGAGATTTGTTACTATAATTTGTTGATTACTAAAATTGTATCTCTCTAATTTTATCCAAAATAATCATTGTTGGTAACAAGTTAAGAAAAAGGGTTAAAAATAAAATAAAAGAAATCTAGGATTGCAATTTTCACCAAACTAATCCACTCTAATCGTGTTACTTTCTTTTGATTTATATTTTTTAGTACATTTAATTTGTTAACCGAAAACTTCTATTTTTATCCATACATCTCTTTCGAGCTCCGTATAGACACACCTCGTTAAATTAATTCACTATATCTCTATGAGAATTAAATTCAATAAGATTCATTACGTTCTAAGTTTTCAAATGGCCATACATACAATTAGGGTATATTCTTATCCTTCATCATACATGTCATTCTATCTACGAGCAATATACACAAAAATTCATCTCTCAAGTTTATTAATGTGCCACAAATCGTTTTGATAAAATTCGTAAATAATCAAAAAGCATTAAGCACAAGATAGAGTGAACAAATCGAACGTCTTATAAATCTTTCAAAAATAATTAAAATCAAAGCTTTATAAATTTAGATCAAATGCAACCCTAGAAAAATTAATTTACTTCATTAAATTAAAATAAAAATTACAACAAGGAAATTAAGACGAAGAACACAGAAAATTAAAACATCACGAAACGAAAATATTTGGCACACGCAGAACACAACAAAAGCCAAAAAATGGCTTCTACGTGCTCTGTAGTCCAAAACCGAGCAACACACGAAAATTAAACTCTACCCAAAACTCCAAAACCTCCTAAAACTATCATCTTATCTCCTATTTATACCTAAAAATAATACATCTAAAATATTACATTTTTTTATTTTATTTTTTTTTATAAAAAACGCGTAATAATTTGTATCGAAAAACAAAAATCACGCGTATCGATTTTATTAATTAAATCACGCGTGAACTAGAGGCGCCGATTCTGCATTTTTTAAATTCTTTATGCATGCCACGTGTCAGCGTCTGATTCGCTGCAAGGATTTATGCATACATGTGGCAGCATTTCATTCGCTTCGGGAAACGGGCGCACGATGGATTGTCGCATGGGAAACAACGGCTACAACACAGGTGTGATCCAGCGCGGCCGAGCTCATTGTAACATGCCACTTGTAAGAATATTATTGGCTTATAGATCAAGTAGACACGTGGCTTCTTCGTATTCAGTAAACCTCGAGGGTGGACACAGCTTGGATGAACTGCGTCGCCCATAAATTTTGGTTGAACGGTTCGGTGCGCGACAGCTTGGTTCACACGCTTCAATCTGGACCGTTCATATGATCCAACGGTGAGAGATGCGCCTCGGGGGAATTTCTGCCCAGCCGACATGTGGGTCCCACTCTGCACGCCGGCCTGCGCGGCAGGTGGGCCCCACGGGCACGCCGAGCCGTGCGAGAAATATACACGCGATTGTCTCGTCTGGAATGTACTCGCCAAATCTGGACCGTTGATTTGATGATCGAACGGTGGGTGATGGGCGCGTTAAGTGATGCGAGTGACATTCTTCTCCTGCGCAGAAAATTCAATTTTTATTAATTTCATTTTCACCCACAAATATATTTCAAATTAGATTTTAATCTTTCTTAAATTACAATCAAGCCCAATTTTAATTTTAATTGTATTTTTGACTTTTAAAAATTGCAATTAAGCACTCATTTATTTGAAATTATATTTTTTTGGACAAAAACTTGCAATAAAGTACATTTTCGATACAAATTATTTACTTTTCATAAAAAATATAAAAAATAGTAAATACTAATTTATTCATCGAAAATTAACTAAAAACATTAAGAACATAGCAATTATAATTAATAAAATAAGTGAAAATAACTATATAAAATACAGTTATCAGGGCCCAACGTTGGAAGGAATGGACAAATCGTTTGGAGACACGTGCCACAACCTATAATCCCGCGATGAACTCAAACTAAACATCGTGCTAACACGTGGCGTGACATTGCATCACGCGATACATGCGGCATTATGTGATAGGTCCTATTCGATTACGTGTCGTACATGTGGCTTGTTATGTCAGCTCCCTTACTTGTGTAGCGTCCACGTGGCTGCTTTTGATTGGTCATGCGTTAAAAATTCATGAAAATCGCAAAAAAAATTGAAAAATTATATTTTTACTTCTTTTCATTAAACAGTTTACATTTTAATATTTTTAACACTCAATAATACTACTTATTAAATAAAAATAAATAAATATTAAGTAGAAAAGTACACTAATGACTCTACTTTCATAGAGACATACGATATACACGATTTTTAATATTGTATGCAATGTTTATAGTTTTAGGCCAAAACCTTTTGGAGACTCCTTGGAATGCAGCATTACGCTAGCCATCTTTTGGCGTATCCTCTTTTTACTTTTAACCACTCCATTTTGTTGAAATGTGATAGGAGCAAATAATGCATGAAATATATCATTTTGTTTGTAGGAGTTAACATACTTGGTATTTTCAAACTCTTTTCCATGGTCTGTTCTCAGTCTCATAATGGTTACTATTTTGTCACTTTTTTCAACCTACACTCTTGTACAATATGAGATGAAGAATTCAAAAGCATCTGACTTATCTTTATAAAAGTCTACCCAATTGTAGTGAGAAAAGTCATCTATTGTAACTATGATATTTTTCTTACCTTTGATACTTTCAGTTCTCATAGGACCTATGAGATCAATATGTATCAATTCTAATACTCTGTTTGTATTGATACTTTTGATTTTCTTATGTTGGAAGAATATGTAGACCATGCACAATCTCATTTTTTTCTTAATTTAACTAGATCTTTAAAATTTATATGACCTAACTTTACGTGCCACAAGGTACTTAAATCATTGTTAGCTAGGTTACATGTTACTATGAGTGATGTGTCAATGCAATAATAATTGTCATATGATTTAATTTCCTTAGTCATACATTCACCCTTTCGATCTATTACAATGTAATGATTATTCATAAATTTCACAATGAAATCATTATCACATATTTGATTTATGCTAATAAAGTTTGCCTTGAGTCCTTCCACATATAAAACTTAGTCAAGTTTGGGGATACCCTCTATTTGAATGGAGCATTTCTCAACAATTTTAGATGTTTTATCATCACCAAAGGTAATTGTCCCTCCATTATATTCTTTAAAGGTTTTAAACAAAGAATGATTCTCAATCATATATTTAAAGCATCCATTATCAAAATACCATGTTGTATTTGATTTAGCTTTAAATTTTATGTGGGTTACAAAGTAGTGCAACTCAAACTTCTTAAGCTATTCTCTTTTAATTTTGGAAGTTTGAGCTACTGGTTTCTTAGGTTTCTCTTTTTGTGTAGTTGTTACAGTAAAAACTTTACGTTTGAATTTTTTTTTAGATGTTTTAGAAACATTCAAATTCATGATAAAATTATAGGTACAAAGAAATCTACACTTGGTATAATGTGTCATTTCCTACCACAATGATAACTGTTGGGAACAAATTGAATTTTCTCAAAGTGATAGGGTGTAAAAATTACTTTCATTTCCTGAGCAACTATGGGTTTTACAAATTTAGTTTTAAATGATGAAGGTGTTGATTGTTCATTTATGTATCCAAGACCTCTCTTATCTCTATCTGGGTTTTCATAATATAGGACTTTGGTCAATTTTTTAGTACCTATGGTCAAATTTCTCATTGTTTCTTTAATGATACTAAGTTCTTGTCTAAGCCTTTTGTTTTCCTAATTGGTTTATGCAAGATTTAGATTCAGGACATTAATACATTTAGAAAATTATTTTTTATCTTTATCTAGGTTAGAGAAATTTATTTTGTGAATATTGATAATATCATTAAGTTTAGTTACTTCAACAAGTAGCTTATCTCTCTCTTTTTTAACACCTAGATAATTCATGAATATTCATCGTAATTCAATACATTAAACTTAGACAGTAAGAGAGAAGAGTTGACTCCTTTGTTTTCTTCATCGAAGTTAGAGTCAAAATCATTGTGGTGTGTTTTGGGAGTTGTAGTAAAGGCATGATAGTTAGTGCCATCATCTTCTAAGTTATTAGTATTATCTTACTCACTTTCTGTGTCACTAAGTGTAACATTAAAGACTTTTTCAACTTTTTTTTTATTGTTAGCATATTTTGTAGAATGTTTGAATTGTCTAGGTTTGAATTGTCTCTGAATTACTAAGAGTTTTGAATTTCCTTGACTTTTGATCCCTCGAACGATTGGATTGTCCCTCTATTTTCAAAATTTCTAAGATTAGCGTGAGCAACTAGTCCACCAAACCACCTAATTTTTCATTATGAAAACCAAATGTTCAAGTACAAATTTGGTCTTATGCTACCCTCCCTAAGACACTGCCCTAATATACCTTACTTACGAGCCTCTACTATGTTTTCAAAATTTCCAAGATTAGCATGAGCAATCAATTCATCAGTCTACCTAACTTTCAACTATGAAAACCAAATGTTCAAGTATAAAATTAGTCTTATGCTAATTTCTCTAAGAAACTACCCTAATGTACCTTACTTACGAGCCCCTGCTCTGTTTTCAAAATTTTCAAGATTAACATGAGCGGTATCCATACCAGCGTTCCAATAAGTTCTTTCAATCATATATGTTCACGAAACAACTACAACCAGGGCTAACATAACCCAGGAAACTGCATTAATGTACCTTACTTACGAGCCCCTGCTCTATTTTCAAAATTTTCAAGATTAACATGAGCGGTATCCATACTAGCATTCCAATAAGTTCTTTCAATCATATATGTTCACGAAACAACTACAACCAGGGTTAGCATAAAATATACAAGTGTTTGTGCGTATTCTAAAACAGATTTAATAATGAATAATACTAATTAAATGATTCAAAGTATATGTAAATTAAATCAAATCAACTAGTAAATCCTAGAGTAAAAAAATTAAGCACAAATTTAATAAAAATAACTTCTTTAAAATTTAATAAAAATAACTTCTTTAAAATTTAATAATCGTGATCATTCATACAATTAAATCTAAATAATTAAATTTAAATTATTATGATTATTTGTGCATTTATTTGATTTAAATATATAAGGACTTAATTATAAATAAGCTATACGAACGTAAAAATGTGAAGCATTTTGGTCATAGGTACACATTTATTTTCCTTTATCCAGGCAAGGGACCAGATTATTGGGAAGAAGAAACTATTAACGAGAAGATGCCAACTTGTCGGCAAATGTTTAATTATATTTCATCCTTTCGATCTTGTAGCATATATAGGCTTGCTTGATCCCATTTTCTGTTGAAAATCAATACCAAAATAATAATTGAAGAGGTAGAGAAATAAATGAAGTGGTTGAAGGTTGTAGAAATAAATGAAGTAGTTGAAGGTTGTAGAAATAAATGAAGTAGTTGAAGGTTGTAGAAATAAATGAAGTGGTTGAAGGTTGTAGAAAAGAGAAGTGTGTAGATAAGATTTGTATGGCTAGGATTATTTCTTAGTTTTATATTTGTGTGGTGTAGATTGCATGGTGAGGACTATAAATAGCCTACCTTGCATTTGGTTTAATCATTCCATCAAAAACAAATAAGTCTTTATATTCTTAGTTTGAGTGTGAGTTGATAGCTTTTTCTTTGAGTGTTTGTATTTCTCTTCAATTTGTGAGTTGCCTTTGAAAAGTGTTATAATGAGTATAATACAAGTAGTTTGTTTACTTGTTTGGATCTAATATTAGTAAATTTAGAGTTGTTCATTCTAAATTTTACTCAACAATTGGTATCAGAGCCAGGACGGTCAGGGATCGTTCTTAGTGGAGTTATCTTGAGTCGTGAGGAGTTTGGTACTCTGCAAGTTTATTAGTCAAGCTTATTCGGTATAGTCGAAGTCTTGCCGACACGATGGGTGATCTTCAAGTAGTTGGAGGAATCAAGAAGCTCAACAACAAAAACTATAACACATGGGCAACATGTATGGAGTCTTATCTACAAGGTCAAGACTTGTGGGAGGTTGTTGGTGGTGGTGATGAAGTTACACAACCAACAGTGGAAGATGCAAACGGTATCTTGCGGAAGTGGAAAATTAAAGTAGGCAAAGCGATGTTTGCTTTGAAGACCACAATTGAAGAAGAAATGTTGGAGCATATTCGAGATGCAAAAACACCAAAGGAAGCATGGGACACTCTTGTTACGCTCTTTTCAAAGAAGAATGATACAAGATTGCAACTTCTGGAGAATGAGTTACTATCGATGGCGCAACGCGACATGACGATTTCCCAATACTTTCACAAGGTAAAATCATTATGCCGCGAAATTTCAGAGTTAGATCCAAAAGCTCCTATTGGGGAAACGAGGATAAAGAGAATAATTATTCATGGTTTGAGACCCGAATATCGAGGGTTTGTTACCGCTATACAAGGATGGACGACATAACCATCTCTTGTTGAGTTTGAGAATTGTTAAATTTCTGGCCAAGAAGCTATGGCTACAAACGTGGGATGAGTCCAACCGGGTGAAGAAGAAGCGCTCTACACTAGCAAAAGCAAAAGGCACTTTCTGCTCTTACAACGGAAATGTGGATATAAAAATGATGCATACATAAAGGAAAAATTCCTCAAGGAAAGCGAGGCTTTCGTCTGCGGGGAGCTCTGGAAGAACCGCAATAACAATAGAAAATTTTGACCTGAATGTTACAAATCAATGAGCATTGTCACATGGCAAAAGATTGTCGAGTAAGAAAAGCCCGTTGGAAAGCAATACCATTTCAGCTCTAAGCGAGCATAATAAGATATCGACGCCAAGCATTATTCGCTACAGAGGAAGAAGAATTGGCTCTTACGGTAACAACATCAAAACAGATTGACTACAAGAATGACTAAATCGTAGATTCGGGCTGCTCAATTCAAAGAAGAAATGAGACAGTAGATTTATGGCATATGTGGTTAGGTCACGTTAGCTATTCCAAGCTAAGTGTGATGGTGAAGAAGTCAATGCTTAAAGGGCTTCCTCAACTAGACGCACGTGACACATGCACCCGCTCAGGCAGCCAATATGGTAAAGCTCACCAATTGCCATATTTAGGAATCGAAGTTTAAAGCAAAAGAACCATCGAGTTAGTTCACTCCGATGTATTCGGTCCTGGTACAACCATCAATCACATGATGCGATATATGGGCGACATTTATCGACGACTTCTCAAGGTATGTACGTGGTTTTATTTATGAAAGAAAAATCTGACGATATCAAAGTTTAAAGAGTTTAAAGAGTCAACCTGGGCCGAGAAGTCGGTTGAAAAGAAGATTCGTTTGGCGCATGCATAACGCGAGAATATACCGTGAGTTCTCTCAATACCTGGCGGAATGTCGAATACCGCCATCGCGACACTTCATGCTAACACGCCACAACAAAATGGTGTAGCAGAAGAAAGAATCCGCATCTCGCGTAAATTTGTCGGAGTACGCATGAAAAGAATGTACCCGAGGTTTTGAATCGATTTATGACTGCACTTTGTCATCAACAGACTTCCTCAACCAAGGTTAGAATTTGTTTCACCCTTTCGAGAAACTACGGAACACTTAAACCTACGCTAGCTACTTTCGAAATATTCGTCAGTATGTTATGTATTTGTTCCCATCATTTACTTTGAGCAAATTTGACAAGAAAGTCGTTAGTATCTTCGCGAGATACGCATTGTACCAAAGAAAAGAATGGAAATGTCAGATACAACGAGTAAGATGCTACACTTCACGAGACGTGGTGTTTGACATCTTCTCGCGGTCCTCGATATGAAGCATTGCCGTGACTCAAGAGAATTCGAGATAAGTCGCAACAAAGACGGAGGAGCATACTATTCAATTCCAACCAAGTTTAGATGAATCCAGAGATTCAGACGACGATGACGGTGCCAAACAAAGAAAGAAGTTCGTAATCCTGGCAAACCGGCATATATCAACAACTAAACGAAGAAGGCGGGCCTAGTGAAATAAGAATCAACTCCACAATCTCAACTACGTAGGTCAACAAGAACACGTATAGGCCAAATCCCAAATACGCTAACAATGCAGCATAATTGAAGAAGCAATGTATCACGAGACGTTTCAAGCATCGCAAAGATCCGAGCTGACAGCCCATGCAGAGAAGAGATCGATGCACTTCAAAGAAAATCAAACTTGGGATCTCGGCGAAGCCAAGAGATGTGGAAACCCATATCCTGGCAAATGGGTTTACAAGATAAAGTTATGTACTCGTACGTGGGTCAATCGAGAGATATAAGGCACGATTGGTACTGTGGTTTCTCTCAATGCGTACGGGACTAGACCATGATGAAACGTTTAGTTCAGCGGCGAAACTTACAACCTGTTTCCGAGTCCTACTGCACTCGGCAGCAGAAACAAAGATTGGAAGTCATGGGCGTATGGATGCGAAGAATGCTTTTCTTCAGAGTCGGATCTGGGAGATCTACATGATCCAACCAACGGGTTTTCAGAGCCAAGATCATCCCTACGTGTGTAAGTCGCGGAAAGCACTCTACGTATTAAAACAAGCACCCAGTGGTACGGTATGGTAAGATTGTCAATTTCTAACACGTAGCTGGTTATTCAAGAACACCCGCAGATTCCACTTGTTTTTAAAGCCAATGAAGGAAAGCTAGCTATCAGGTTATCAGACAGTGGACGACTTAATCATAACCCGGTGATAACGAGGCAGTAAATTCTTCAACAAAGGAGAATTTGTCACTCCGTTTCTTCATGAAAGAACTTGGCTAACTCAAGCACTTCCTTGGTTTGTGCCGATCGACACAAGAAGGAATATTTCTTTGTCACAAAAATATTCTAAAGATTTGATAAAATCCGGTTCTAATGCTTGAACGCAAACCAATTTCGACGCCGACGAGCTAAATGCCAACACGTGTGCACATGAAGGAAAAGATTTGGAAGATGTGAAAATGTATCAAAAATTGGTAGCAAAGTCTGATCTACTTAACCTTAACTCGCTACCGACATTTCTTACGCAGCTGTAACGGTCTAAGATACGCAAAATCCAAAGAAGCCACATTTGGAAGTTCACGAATATCGAGATAATGGAAGAGTACAATTGACTCATGGTCTTTTATACAAGAAAGGTGGAGACAACAAGTTGTCAAGTTATCAAGCGATGCAGCATCACGTAGAGATCACGACACCCGGAGATCAACAACCAGGTACATGGTTTGCCGGTTCGAACAATTTCATGTAAGCAAAAGACAACCAACAAGATTACATTATCAACCACCGAAGCCGAAAGTATCGAAAGCAAATGGTAACGGCAAATTTCAAGAATGTACGTATAATGTTGATACAGTTTAATGAATAATCTACATCAATCAAGTTAGGACATGTAGGTACCATTGTATTTGCGACAATCAATCATCAATTGCTTCGCGTAGAATCCCATTTTTCATGCAAGAACTAAGCATGTTGAAATACACTATCACTTTATCGTGAGAAAAGGTTCTCAAGTAAGAAGAAATTGAAACGAGGCAAATCAAGACGTATAATCAAGTTTGCATCATTGTTCACAAAAAGCTTAAGTCATGGGTATGTTCAAAATGTTTCGCCATCACTGACACAAAGAAAAATAGCGAGAGTCAAGGTGTATGTGGGAGTGTTGGAAAATCAACACCAAAATAATAATTGAAGAGGTAGAGAAATAAATGGAAGTTAGTTGGCAGGTCAGAATAAACGGCATTGCCAATAAGTAGAAATAAATGGTTAGTTAAAGGTCATGTAAATAAACGTTGGTCAAGGTCAGAGAAAAGAGAAGTTATGGTAGATAAGATTTGTATGGCTAGGATTATTTCTTAGTTTTATATTTGGTATGTAGATTGTGTGCGAGGACTATAACAAATAGCCTACCTTGCATTTGGTTTAATCATTCCATCAAAAACAAATAAGTTTTTGTATTCTTAGTTTAAGTAGAAGTTAAGAGCTTTCTTCGAAAGGTTTGTATTTCTCTTCAATTTCCAAGTAGTTCAGCCTTTGAAAGGTGTTATAGTGAGTATAATACAAGTAGTTTGTTTACTTGTTTGGATCTAATATTAGTAAATTTAGAGTTGTTCATTCTAAATTTTACTCAACATTTTCTTGATGCGAATGTTTAGCTTCAACTACTACTTTCCAATGGGAACAAATAAGAAGAGGAAGTTACTTTAGCGGTATGTTTGTTTGTGTTATAGTATAAAAGTCTTTAAATTTATAATATCTATACACCGTTTTTTATTAAATAGAAGTTGTATGGGTTTGTAAAATTTTGACTCATTGGGTTTAAACCACCGTAATAAATACTTCCTTCGTTTCAAGATAATTTTTTAAATGTAATAAAAATATAGAAAATAAATTAGATATATTTTATTAAATATAACGAATTTTTTTTTATAATTAAAAAACCAAATATAAATTATTTTACCGACACATTTATTAATAGTTAATTTTATTACATTATTCAATACAATTCGATTGTATCCCATGCGAATATACATTTTATGTTCAATACAGCACCAAATGATTAGAAGACACTTGTCATATTTGTCCTGCACTATTTGTGTGTGTATTTTCACTAGTTAGTTTATTGAAAGCACACCCTTGTCTTATGGTCTATCGAAAAAAAAAGAGGGGGTAGTTTGATAAAAATAAAATAAATTTAATAAAGAAAAATAATAATATTAATAATTTAACGTTATTTATCTTTTAATTTAGTTTATTATATGGGATAAATTTAAAAAATATTTTTTTATTAATAAAATTAAAAGGTATAAAGTGAGAGATAATACAACAAAATGAGATAAACTAAAAATAATAATACATAAATATTTTCCAAACTTGTTATTTTTTCACTCAATTTTTAGAAAAATATTTCAAGTATTTTTTTGAAATATTCTCTTTTATTCTCTCATATACACAACACTATTTTTCATCAAAAAAATTGTTCATTTGGCTTTACTTTACTTCTATTCTTTTGGTGTGTCTTTCTAAGGCAAAAACATTGCTTATTCCTTATGTGACCAAAAATTGACCAAGTAATTAGTTAAATTTTAGTTAAAAAAATGTTTTTTTTTTATTTTTCAAATGTGGTTGAACATAAAAAAATTTATTTTCTTTCCCTTCCATGTGGGCGCGACCTACAAATCTCTTCCTCCCGACTACATGGAAGGCTCCATCAATCTAGTAACTAAATGATAGTATTCAAAATTCTATATTGGAATAATTTTCGTCAACATGTCTGATCCATTTTCTTTTGTATAGATCTTCTCAAGCTATAGTAGCTTCTTTTCCATTACATCCATAATCTAGTAATATCTCACATCAATATGTTTTAATCTCGAATGAAATAAGACATTCTTTCCAAGATGGATAGCACTTTAACTATCACAAAATAATTGGTAACTCTCTTGCTGTAACCCAAGTTATTTCAAGAACTTTTTCATGCATAGCAACTCTGTACATTCTTCCGTTATTGTTATAAACTCTGCTTCTGTAGTGGACAATGCAACACATTTTTTGTAACTTTGATGCTATGACATAGCTCCCCCTATAAATATAATCAAGTAATCTAAAGTGAATTTTTGGCAATCCATATCGTCATCCATATATGCATCTGTGTATCAAACTAACACAAGTTTGTCATTCCTAAAACATAATCATATTTTGGAAGAACCTCGAAGATACCTGAAAATCCATTTCAGTACAACCTAATGTTTCTCTCCAGTATTTGAAAGGAATCTACTCACAATTTCAACTACATAAGTGATATCTGGTTGTGTACAAACCATGGCATACATCAGACTTCCAATTACTGAAGTATATGGGACATTTTCCATCTTTTCCTTCTATTTATCTATAGAAAGGCTCTGCTTAGAATTTAACTTAAAGTGATTAGCAAGAAGGCAACTAATTACTTTAGCCTTGTCCATATGAAATATCTGAAGTACTTTGTTAATGTACTTCTCCTATGACCACCATAATTTATTGGCGTCTCTACCTCTAATAATACTCATGCCAAGAATCAGTTTTGTTTACCTTAATTCTTTCATGGAAAAAGACTTACTTAATTGCTTTTTCAAGTTGTTGATTCTGGAACTATTCTGACCAATAATCAACATATCATCCACACAAAGCAAAAGAATAATAAAATCATTATTAGAGAATTTTAGCAAAATAAACACAATAGTCTGAAGTAATCATTTGGTAGTCTTGCTCCCTCATAACAGACTCAAACTTATTGTACTATTGTCTTTGTGCATGTTTTAAGCCGTACAGGCTTTTTCTCAATTTGCAAACATAATCCTATTTTCTACTTTGCTTTAAACCCTCTGGCTGCTTCATGCATTTCTCTTCTTCCAAGTCACCATGTAGGAGGGTAGTTTGGGCATCCATTTGCTTAATCTCCAGATCAAGACTTGCTTCTAACCCCAGCACAGTATAGATGGATTTCATTTTCAGAATTGGTGAGAACATCTCATCAAAATCAACTCATTTTCTTTGGCTTTAATCCATTATTGTTTGGACTTGTCATCCATGGCTTCTTCATAACTCTTAGGTTCTCCCTCAGTAGTGAAAGTTACATACTCATCTGAAGGATATGTGGTAGAGGATCGTCTCAGTCTATCACTTATTCTCAGTGGAACAAGAGAAGCCACAGGTGTTGGTGTGGGATAATGATCATCATCATCTCCTTCGTCTTCAAAACCAACTTCTATGGGAGCATCATCTTTATTAGGTGGATAAACCTAGTCTTTATATCCAACTTGTCTTGGCACTGATATTGGAGGAATTAATTAAAAATATGATGAGTCACCATTGGAATTAGGAACACCATTTTGACAATATCTTCAATGGTCTCATCTCCAACAAATACACCATTATGACTCCTGACAAGTCTATTTGCAACTGGATCGTAAAATCTATAGTCAAATTGATTTTGACCATATCCAATAAAATACACTGTTTGTCTTGGCATAAAGTTTGGATCTCTCATCCTTGAGGATATGAACAAATGCTTTGCTACCAAACACCTATAGACGATAATAAGAAACATCCTTTCCTAACCATACTTTATCTAGAATATTCATCTTGAAAGGAATACATGGTGAAATATTCAACACATATGTAATTGTGATTATAGCTTCACCCTATAAAGTTTTAGGCAACTTTGCAGTAGACATCTGACTCTCTCCATCAAAGTTTTGTTCATCCTCTCAACTAAGCCATTCAACTACAGCGTCTTTGGAGGTGTCATCTGATGCCGAATACAATGCTTTTTGTAGTAAGCATGAAAATGTCCTATGTATTCACCACCATTGTCTCTCTGAATGCACTTTAGCTTCTTTACAATCTGTCTCTCAACTGAAGCATGAAATTCTTTGAAGATATACACATGTCTTTCTTGAATGATCATCAATGAAAGACACAAAATATTGAGCACCACTAAGTGACTTTGGCATTGGTCCACACAAATCTAAATGAATCAAATCTAAAATATTATTCATTATGGAAGAAGTGGAACTCTTGAAAGAAACTCTATTTTTCTTTCCTATTAGAAAATCAACACATTTCTCCAAATGTACTTCATCCATTTAGGGCAGTATCTTCTTACTAGCTAGACTTGTCATACCTTTTTCACCCATGTGACTGAGTCTCCTACGCCATGATTCAATTACACTGTCTTTCTCCAAGACATTTACTGTGTCGGTGGAGAGCTACATTTGCATTATGTATAGAGTTATATGCTTCTCACCTTTAACCACTACTAAGGAGCCTTTTTTAAGTTTCAATTTGCATAAATGAAGGAGTTGCAATATCCTTCATTTGCAAGTTTGCGAATAGAGATCAAATTCAATCATATATTTGGAATATGCCCGATATTTTAAAAAAATAGTCTAGTTCCATTCTCTATTCCCAAGCAAACATATTCTCTACCAATAACCTTTGACAAACCTTCATTTCTCATTCTAATAACACCAAAAATTACAGGTGTGTATGATGAAAAAAGTTCTCTACGTGATGTAGCGTGAATTGTAGCACTACTATCAATCACCCAAATGGTCTCATGTGATGCAAGATTGAAAATATCTTCATCATAAATGATACTTAACTCGTCTATGGTATTTGTTCACTCATCATCACTACTGTCGTCTTTCTTCACTCTTTTGCATTGGTTCATTTCCTAATCCTTCTTGAACACCCTGCAAAATTTCTTGATATGACCTTTCCTCTTACCACTACTACAAAAAGGGGCATTAAAGTCGGTTAAAAACCAACTTTAAAGGAAATGACTTAAAATGTAAAGTCGGTACAATGCGTGAACCGACTTTAATTTTTATTTTTTAAAAAAAAATTTACTCATTTTCTATTATACTCAAATAAAAACCTATATTCGAGCAGAAAAAAACCAAAATTAGTTTAACAAATAGTTCAAATAATACAAATATTTGAAAAATAAAATATTAATTAATAGCAGAAAAATTACCATGGTTTTGTTCTATTTTATTCAAGATCATCATATTCTCCTCCTGATATTATAATACAAACCTACATATATAATACAAAAATTTATACACATAAATAAAAACACATAATAACAGAAAAAAATATGAATAATAAGTGCGTAAAATTAATAGAAATACTTACAAAAGAATATGAAGTGACAAAATGAAGGAAAAAGGAAGAAAAAATGGTGTTTTGTAAGTTAGAAATGGGTATAAAAAATTTAAGTATGTTGCTCAAAAAAATAAGGGATCTAAAAGATTAGTTAGAGAGAAAGAAAACCCACTAACCGACGCTGAAATTGGTAGTCGTAGGTGGCTGGAAAATGAGAAAGAGTGGAGGATAAGTGGATGAGGTTTTGGGTTTTTGAGAGTTATGCAACGCTTGGAATAGTTTATGTCTGGGGAAGAAAGAAGAGAAAAGAATTTATCCACGTGTGTAGCGTCGGTTCCACGTGTCAACCGATGCTATACTACATTGATAGCATCGATTCCAAGTGTCAACCGATGCTATGCTATGTGGATAGCGTTGGTTCCAAGTGTCAACCGATGCTACGCTACGTGGATAGCGTCGATTCACCACGTCAACCGACACTACGTCCACGTGTAGGGTTGGTTTGACACATCAACCAACGCTACGTAGCGTAGGATGTAGCATCGGTTGACGTGTCGAACCGATGCTATACGTGGACGTAGCGTCGGTTGACACTTGGAACTGATGCTACATCCATGCATAGCGTCAGTTTGACACGTCAACCGATGCTACATCCTATATGGATAACGTCGGTTCTACATCGAACAAACTTTAAATTCATTATAAGTCGATTTTTTTCAAAAATCGACTTTACATATCGACTTAAATACCCATTTTTGTAGTAGTGTACAGTAATGGCATTCAACATTGACATATTTGTGTTGATTTGCCTCTGCTCTTGCCTCTAGGTTTCTATTCTTTGTATTATCTCCTTCTTTTTGACTCTATAATAAGAGCTTGTACTTTTGAATCTCTTCCCCTATTCTGTTTCTCATATGACATCAGGGCTTCTACAACAACTTTAAACTCCATCTTGTCTTTCGTATAAGTCAGAGTTGTTGTGAGATGATTATATGATGATGGTAGTGATGCCAACAGCATGACAATTTTTTCTTCATTGCCGAAACTCACATTGAATCTTGCTAAGTGAGAAAGCTTGATGTTGAAATCGCTAAGCATCATGCTCACATTATCTTCCTTCATCATCTAATATAGCTCTTTTCACAAATAAAATTTATTGGCAAGGTTTTTTTAACATGTACATGTCTTCTAGAGTTTCCCATGTTTCTTTTGCAATCTTACAATTTTTTTATTCAATATTTTGCAAGGCACTGTCCGAGATATTTAGATGGATTGTACTAGTTGCAATCTCATCTATCTCATCTCATTGTTCCTAGGTGACTGTTGCTGGCTTTTTTTCTTTCCTTAACAACGCTTTATAAACCTTTTGTTGAATAAGAATATCATTTATCATCATTTTCCATAGAGAGAAATTATTATTGCCATTAAATTTCTCAATATCTTCCTTCTGACTTGACATTTTTTTTCGCTATATTTCTTTTTCTATAAATAAATACACCTTGAACCTAATAAAATCTTTTTTGATATGACAGATGAGTTTATGCTGTAACCACAAAGCATACTAGGAATTTTATTAGACCAGCTCTAATACCAATTGTTGCAGCACAACGGATAAAAATAAAATAAATTTAATAGAGTAAAATAATGACATTGACAATTTAACATGGTTCATCCTTTAATTTGGGCTACGTTTACGGGACAAACTCTGAAAAATATTTCTTCTACTAATAAAATTAATTGGTACAAATTGAGAGACAATATACAAATTAAGATAAACCCAAAATTTTGACACACAAGTATTTCTCAAGCTCACTATTTTATCACTCCACTTTTAGAAAAATATCCCAAATATTTTTCTAAAATATTTTCTCTTACTCTCTCGCACACATAACACTATTTTCATTAAAGGAATTTATTCCTTTGGATTTGTTTTGCTTCTCTTCTTTTGGTGTGTCTCTTTAATACAAAAACATTGATTATCCCTTATGTGGACATAAATTAGCCACGTAGGTGGCCAAATTTTAGCCACAAAAATATTTTTTTTAATTTGTCAAATATGATTGCACCTAAAAATTTTATTTTATTCCCGTCCATATGAGTAGTACCTACAAGTTTATGTTGAACAAATGATGGAAAGTGTGTTGGCTTTTCTTACAGGATAGATTATCTCGTATGTAAGGAGTACGTCAGCAAACGTCTTGTTGTTGTACCCTACCATAAAGGTGGAAAGTGGTTATGTATTGGATTTAAGGTGGTGCTCTTTAACATATATAGAGTCTAGTAACATCAATCTTTGTACACTATTGTTCACCTTATATCATGCTCACTTTCAAGTTATTATGCACTCTTTAAGGGTGGGCTCATTTTGATTTAAATATTAATAAATTTCTATGGGTGTTCTAATGCAACGAAATTGGACAATTACAGTGACATAATGTGGTGTGCCAAGGCTAACTGAATGTTCTTTCCTTTCACTTTTTCATATTCATATGTGTATATTGGGGACAATGTGCAACTTAAGTGTGAGGGAGGGAATTTCATTCTCTACTTTAGTGTTTAGTACTTATTTTCTTTTTTTAATCATAATTTGGATAAAAATTGATAAATACATGGAAACTAAATGTATGCATACTTAATATGAAACGTACGAATGAAATGATAGAATTGGTTATTATGACAATGATAAGAAATGTAACATACTTATTAAGATACTTACGTTAAATAAATGATATGCTTGTTAGTTTTGATTAAATTGATTCAATTTTTTTATGTATATGTTCATGATTGATTTTATTGTTCTTGTTGGGAGAAAATTTAGGGTGAGTTAGTTGATGAGGTCAACCATGTTTTTGAATTTATTTGATTATTCAATGAAGCGAAATTCTTGATAGTATTTAGCATGAGAAATGATTTAGGCTTTAATTGGATCGATAGAGTCTTTCATGCTAACCATTGTTTATATCTTTAGTTACCCATTTGAACCTAACTAACAATCATTCAAATCTTTAAGCCACATTTTAATCCTAACCAATGAACATTACCTTTACCCTTACCCCTTTAGCTTGTATGAAAAATAAAATCATGTATTATACTATAAAGTAAGGTGAAATGTAAATAATCTTATTTCTTAAAAAAAACTCACAATACAATTATCCCTATGACCAAAAACAAAACAAAAAAAAAAGATAAGCTTAGGGGTGTTTTGAAGTTGTAAAAAAGATGTGAAATAAAAGAATGAAAAATGGTAAGATATGGTACATTGGGACATCAAGTGAAAGCTTATGTGCAATTAAGCATTACATGATGAATTAAAGAAAGTTAAGGTGTAAAAAAAATCCTAAATGTCTCCATCTATCTACCCCCACATAAGCCTTAAATTACAAGCATGCAAAGTGATGTGAACCCTAAAAGAACTAGCCTTGAAAACCCATAAGGAATAAAGCAATGTGAACCTAAAAGGTTGTAACCTTGAAACCTAACAACAAATTGAGTAAAAAAAATTCAAGAAGCTAGAATGAAGATTATGGGATAGGAAGTGGCATAAGTTTCTCAATACTTGATAAGCTAATGAATGCCACAAGGTTTCTTGAGTCTAAAAAAGTTCTTAAAATGTTAAATTAAGAACCAAAAGGGAAAACTCTTATAATTTTATTCACAATATCTTATCTATATTCTCATTATATAGGTTTAGCCTCGTAATAAAAATAAAGTAGCTAATAAGGTAATTATAAAATCCTAAGTGGTATTTGAAAATAAAATAATTCCTAAGATAACTAAACTCTAAAACAATAGTTATTTTTTGGTCTCCAAAGCATAAAATCCTAAAGAAAAAAGTTACCCAAGTGATACTTTTCAAGAAGGATTCATTTTGCACACAATATACTCAGATTTTTTACCACATTTTGTTAGCCCATTTTAGCCTAGTAAAAGTCTGAATTGGAAAATTTGTATTTATGTAAATATAGTAGCTTATGCTGTAAGATTTCTAAAAAAATTATTCACCTCAATTGGATATTGGATGAAAAGATATGGTAAAAATACTTACAATTAGATATAAAAAAATTTCAAATGATATTTTATTTAATAAATTTTGCTCTGTAGCTTAAAGTTGACCCAATATGCTTGCTACATGATCCAAAGGATAATCAGCCCATTAAGTGACTCATTTATTAATAGGCTAGAGCAATGATATTCCTTGATCCTTATCATTTTTCATTTCTTCAAAAAGATTCATCCTATAATCTTCGATGTAACATTAGGGATTGCCATAGTCATGAAGGATGATCCTTTTGATTTTTAGCTAAATGCATAATTTACATTAGTAGAGAGGGGTGTAAAAAATAGACTTATGAAACATGTTCTAAAACTTAGTTGATTAGTATGCTTATATAAGTTAATTTCATGAGTTCATTGGATGGTATCATGTGCAACACACACATGAATCAATTTGTCAAAAACCCTATATAGCCTTATATTAATAAAATGTTGATTGATAAATATGTGAACTTCCTTGTCATAAAATTATACAATCTTTGATAGATAAATTTTTTAATGAACATGCATTTATTAATATATATGTGTTTTATGAATGTACTGCTCATATCATTTTAGCTAGTTAGATTTGGTTTTGTTTAAGGACAAATAAAGAATTAAATTTGGGGGTGTGATAACTCTACAAAAATAATTTAACCATTTCTAAATCAATTATTTGTCTTGTTTCATACTAAATATCATGAAAAAACTAATTTGTATTTAATTATTATCATGTTGGTGAAACAATGACAAACAGAGTGAAAACGAGATAAAAAAAGTGAAAAAAACCAATCTTTGTCGCAACACACACTTTTCTATTCCTCGGTGCACATTGCTATTATCCATTCAGAGAACACCATGCGACAACGAGTAAAAATCTGTGTCCCAACTTGCCTTTTTTCACTGGCGATAAAAAAGATCCATATCCTAACGTGCACTTTTCTATGTCCTGACGTGTATTGTTTTCTCACATTATATTACTCGTATGACTCGTATATTTGTAGTTAGTGTGTCATTGATATTTTGAGAAATTAACGTGCATGGCATTATCAATGGAAAATACAAGAGTTCGTTGCATAGGACAGTTGTAAAAAATTGCACGAAGAGAAAATAACCGGCATTCTTAGATGAACTTGTATTAATGGCTAAAGGAGAGAGAAAGTAGTCTGATTTTATTTTGTTTGATTTGCTTTAATTCACCCAAAAACATTATAGAGCTGATTATTTCTACCCTCAACAACTTCACCAAGTGGATATTATTTTCCTAAGAAAATTAATATTAATTTTAATTTAAAATTCTGATAATATTAATAGCATAAATTTATACTTATTTTATATATATGTATAATTGTATCTCGCAAATATATAAAAAACAGTAACAACTTTTTTATTTGTCATGATATAAATGATTTAAGAGTAAAAATTTACATAAAAATAAACATGCATTTGTCTCTTATTGAGAGTCAAGAGAACACCTAATAGTAAAGGAGCTAAGCAAGTGAGGATCAACATTCACGTAGTGGACAAATTATTTAAAAATACATGGAATTATGTTGCTAAGCAAGTTGCATGTGATACTTTTATTTCAGTTTAATTTGAAAAATTATATATTCAACGTATCTAATTGATACGATTATAAATAAAGGTAATTATGTTGACTAATTGAAAATATATGACTTAAATTGTTACATATTTACTAATTAAGAAACATGAATAAGAACACTCCTTTCGATATGCTTTGTATATTTTAAATAATATTAATATTTGATAGTATCAAACTTTTGTTTAAGTGAAAAAAATATTTTCAGTAGGCATGTACAAAAACTAGAGAACTAACTAAACTAAGCAATAATTAAAAAATAAGAAAATTCATACCAATTTAATCTAATTTTATTGATTATGAATTCATAAGATATATATATTTAATTTTTGATTTCAAATAAAGTTAAAGTTTAACTTTCAAATGTCATATATCAATTAAAACAAAGAAACCTATATACACTATCATATTTAACTTTAATTAAAGATTAAAATAAAATAAATTTAACTTTATAAATATGATGTTAGAGATTGTTATAAAGCTCCTTAATTTAAGGAGCAAAACATGGAGTAAAACATGGAGCAAAACAAGGAGCAAAACATGGTGCAATTCATGGAGCAAAACAAGGAGCTTAATTCAATGAGTAATTTAAGGAACTATTAGTTTAAGGAGTAATTCAAGGAGTGAATTTTCTTATAAATAGATGTGTAATTGTAATGAATTAATCATCCAAAAGTGTTCATTCCAATTGAGAGAAAAGTTTAGAGAGAAAAACTTTTGTAAGAGAAAATTGAGAGTAATTTTCTTGGGTGTAATTGGGTTGTGAGTTGTGAGTGTTGTAAACACCTTGTGTAATTTCTCCCCTTTAAGTAAAAGATCTAATGGTCGAGGACGTAAGTTAGATTCAACTCCGTTATCAAATTTTATGTGTTATTTTTCTATTCTTGGTTTCTCATAAATCTGGTTATCGGGAATTCGCGTAATTTCTCAACATATGCAATTTTTTTTTAAATTTAACTATATTTATCAATTTTTTAAATATGTGATTTGTAAATAATAAAAGTAATATATTTATGATTTAATGGTTTTGAACTAATAGAAATAACCGACAGATTCCGACTCCATCTACTCAAAAGTCATATTATCATTAAGGCCATAATAATATAGAATTATTTTTATTTTAATACTTCCAAACAACTTTTTGCTATATGAAAGTTCACTTTTGTGAAAATCTTTGGACTTTTAACTCTAAATATAAACTAAAAGATAAATTACAATATAAGGTTTTCGACTCTCTCTCTCTCTATATCTCTCTCTCTCTCTCTCTCTCTCTATATATATATATATATATATATATATATATATATCCTCCTGAAATTGGATTGAAATTTAGCTGATTTGGGTGATTATAAATTAAGTAATTCATTAATTTTAGATAACGGAGGTTCCCATTAATTATGATATGAAAAAAATTTATATTTCAGAACAATTTAAAATATATATAAATTAAAATTTAATCTAAAAATATTTAATTAGATTCGATATAATTAAAATATATAAATTAAACATAAAATTATTATTTTTATAAAATTTTAATAATGTTATTATTGTTATTTTTATAAACAATTTTTGAGTGAGTGTAAAATTCTTAATTTTAATTCTCGAATTTTACAATTACTCTGAATTTACTTTAGCAATAGAAATCCACATGATTTAGTGTTTAATTTAAAAGATTGAGTAGTGAATTCCATATAAAGATGCGGCTTCTCATAATTTAGGAAGCATTAATCCACCAAGATTCTTCCAAAGCAACGTCTTGGCTTTTCCCATCTCACTTCTATTTATGTTATTTAAAATCGCTTACCATATCTTTTCTTGGCACACGTGTGCAGAGTCTGCAGACTCACTACTCTCTTTTTCATACATATATCTCTTCAGGATGGTAGACGAAGTGCGATGGGGTTGAACACTCTTTATTCTGTCCACGATGTAAAATTTACCTTTTTTTCTTTATTCAAAATTCATATGAGACCCCGAATGAAAATATATATAATATTTTATATGAAATATTTGTAATAAAATATTTAAAATATAAAAAAAATTATAATAAAAATAAATCAACAATAAATATTTTGTAATAAAAATAAAATTTAGAGTTAATAAAAGTATAAAATAAATAATATTTATATCAAAGCGATAAAAATAAAGATATATAACAATAAATATATAATCATTTTATGTTAAATAATATTGATAAAAAAATTTATAAACTAGTTTAAAATAATAATAATAATAAATTATAAAATAATTATAAGATTTTAAAATTTTAAAATTTTAAAATTTAAATAAATAATTAAAATAATTTTTATAAAAAAAAATTATTAATGTTTTAATAAAATAAAAATATAATTTAAAGATAAAATATATAATATATAATTCACTACTTATGATTAATTTGAACTTAAATGTGATTAAATCTATAAAAAAAAATTAAAATATTATTTTTTTTATATTTATTAAGATAAAATATATAATAACTGCATCCTTTTACAAAATACTTATCACCTTTCCTATTTTTCATTTTCTATTTTATTATTTACGTTCTTATCTCAAATCAAATAATTTTTACAAAAATTTACCCATATAAAAAATTTACGTCCCTAATCTCTTCCAAATGAGATTTTATTGTTATAATTAAGTAATAATATCAATACGATTTTTTTTTTAATATTATAACATATTAAATTACTTTTTAATTTTATAATATTGTATTTTAATATTACTATAGTTAAATAACTTTATCATTAATGAAAAATAATTATGATATTAACCATTTAAGTTGTATCAATATGTATAATTCTTTTAGTTTTGTCGCTTTATATTTCATAAATTTTGATATATATTAAATGCAGACCAATGTTAGCAAGACAACTAGCATAATTTTCTCTAAAAATGAAAAAAAAACACTATTGAATAACTATGTGTTATAAATTTAATAGCATAGTATATTTTAATAAAATTTAATTAATGATTTGTTAACATGTATTGCTACACCACTAATATAATATAAAATCATTCTTTAAATGAATAATTTTTTTTTATTTTTAAAATATTTTGACGCACAACATAGCATAATTCATGTGAGTAATTATCATTTATATTTATGGAAAACTTACAATGAGCGTAACATTATGGAAAGGAAAACTTTAATTTATCATCCCGAATTAGTTGGAAAATGATGTTTACCATAATAGTGTGAGCATTTAACATTCATATATTTGAGAAAAACTAGTGATGATTGGGTGGCATTATGGAAAGGAAAAAAAAAATTTCATCCCAATTTAGTAGGAATATATGATGTTTATGATTAAGTAAATAGGAATTATGATTATTTTCTTATTTCTTTTTAATCTTAACTAATCTTACCTAATCTCATGTTATATATTTTATATGTTATTTAAATTATCATAATCTCATTTAAATAATATACTTTATCAATAACTACAAATTGTTGGTATGTGCTAAAACAGTGCATAGCATACAAATCTTCAGTGGAGTAAACGTAGAAGCGCATAACAATATTAGTGGAACCATAAAACACGGATGTGCGTGTTTTACGGATATTGTTTAATTTTCGCTTTCCTTATATACATTGTAAACTCTTGTAAAAAACGAATGGTAAATATATGAAAATACATGATAATTATCGAGAATATTTTGACATGGTATCGGAAGCCGGTGTTATTGGTGACTAATGAAACTACTGATTTCATGGAACTACCATTCGGTTTCGAATCGATTTCTTCGATTGCTTGATTTGTTGATTTCTCTCGATTTACGATTCACAATTACGTTTACGATTTACGGGTGAGTGTGATCAGGCACCTTTGCTTTTTCATTTTTTTGAGTTACGAATCTGATCTCTGTATTTGTCCCGTGCATGGTTTCGATTTCTTATTTCAAACCGATCGGTGTTGCAACACGGAAAAAAAAATCAGAAGTAAAACAACAAAGTTGATTGAAAGAATATCGTGTAAGGCGAATAACAAAACCTGAGGATAGTAGGCAGTGCGGCAGCCTCACGCAGTCTTTGCGACCGTAGTATTCGCGAGTCACCATTTCTTCTCAACGCGTCGGCCGCGGGTGCAACCTCAATAGGGCACTTCGCGAGCCATACTGATCTAGCCGCTCATTCGAACCACTCACGGTTGCCCCGTCGCGTTGAACGTCTACTAGCGTACCATCGTGGAGAAACTTGGAACGAAGAAGAAGAAGAAGCGGCAGCTTCACGGAGATGGAGGACAGTAGGTCGACTCATTTGGATACTTGTAGTCGGCTAGGAGTTCTTCCATCGTAAGAAGAGAAGCGCTGTATGCGCGGCGTGAAGGTGCCGAGTACCGCGCGGGTCGCTTGAGAGAAAAAAAAGGGAAAAGGGATTTAGGGTTACGAAGGGGTGCGAAAATGATTTAGGTTTAGAAATTTTTCTTTATATGTACGAATTGTAAAAAAAAAAGGAAAAACGGAAGGAAAAAATTTTAGATTTCATGGCGGAATCTGGAGATTTAACTACCAATTTTACGTTGGAAGATTTGACGAAAATGACGGAAGTTGGGAGGATCCCAACTATGCCTTGTGGTCCCAGTGCATGTGGAGATGTATATCTCGGCAAAGACAAATGGGATATATTAATGGGGATTTTCCTCAACCTGGTTGAAACCGACCACTCATTCAGAGATGGCGCGGCTGAAAATGCCATCATAGTTACGATGGTTGGTCAATTCGTGGACCCGCTCCTTGATTGCAAATTTTATTCGATTCCCAATCGAAACAAGTTTGGGATTCGCTACCACCTTCTATGATGGGACAGGACACGTCTCAAGTGTATGATCTTCGTCGTCGAGTTACTCGTATGAAACAGCGCGGGTG
The DNA here is from genome assembly GCA_033030585.1 of Hippophae rhamnoides. Lineage (NCBI taxonomy): Eukaryota > Viridiplantae > Streptophyta > Magnoliopsida > Rosales > Elaeagnaceae > Hippophae > Hippophae rhamnoides. Next base: position 74,963,067 of record CM065429.1, read on the forward strand.
GATCCATTGAAAAATACTACATGACGACCTTCAAGGGTTGTGGCGAGAAATTGATTTCCGTCATCCTAATCCAATGGAGTGTGCAAATGACATACAAAAATACAACTCCATCGTACAGAAGATCGAGTGTATACCTTCCTTGATGGACTTGATGACGAACTCGACAAAACTCGAAGTGATGTCTTCAAATCGACCATTCCTACGGTGGAACAAGCCTGTGGATTCGTCCGTCGGGAAGAGGTCGACGGCAGACCGTGATGATCGCGGTGTAGATACGACACCGGAGCGGTTATGACTTTTAAAGGGGTCGAGGACACCATAATCGATGCTGCCACCAAAAACAGGAACCTCATGGCAGAAGAAATCCTCGGGAAATCCACCATCTCTTGACATGAAATGTGGCCATTATGCGGAAACTCCAAACACACCCGTGAAAACCGCTTCAAACTCCGTGGGTATCCGTAGAATGGTGGAATGATCTTCAAGCACGAAGAAACGGGACAACCGGACGAGCAACGGCTACCAATAATGCCTCACTATCCACTTACTTCCCTGTGCCGAATCTTCCCCGGGATCCGGAGTATTTCAAGTAAAGCATTTCACCCTATCCACTCGTAGTGATAAAGAGGATTGGATTTCGGACTCGAGCTACAGATCACATGACATTTGACCCCAAACGATCTCTCCAATACAACCCACCAAGACGGAGCCGTGTTGCCCGATGCAAATGGGGTCACTTATCCGCTGCGAGGGCACAGCACGGTGACCTTATCTCCCCTCATTATCATTATCTAATACTTTGCTTGTACCATCTCTCAAACCGACTAATGTACGTAAGTCGTCACTTCGGACCTTAACTCAGTATTGATGTATTCTACTTTTGCCTTCTAAGGGATATTCTCACCAAGGAGATCATTGGGCGTGGTACTAGGGAGAGAGGCTATTATGTGGATGCCCCGGCTTCGGGAAAGAGCCAATCACATGCAACATCGTTGGTAACAAGGAACGACAGATTTGGCTATGTCATCGTAGATTTGGGCATCCATCATTCGTATTTAAGGCACCTACTCCCTAGTTTATTTTCAAATATCACACATTCAGATTTCAAATGTGATACTTGTATCCTAGCAAAAGTCATAGGGTATGTCTTATCCCTATGAGCATGAATAAAAGTATGACTCCTTTTCTTTGGTACATTCGATGTTTGGGGACCTTCCCCGGTTATTACGTCATCGGGTCATCGTTGGTTTGTTATTTTTTGTGATGATTGTACACGAATGACATGGCTTTACCTTCTCAAACATAAAGATGAAGTATTTGCTACCTTTCACACGTTTCACACCATGATTCTTGACCCAATTTTCTCGAAAAAATTAAGATACTTAGGTCGATAATGGAGGGGAGTATGTTAATCAACAATTCTAGGACATACTTGGACAACCATGGTATTCTCCATGAAACCTCATGTTCACAAACCCCACAAATGTAATGGGATGCGGAGAGGAAGAATAGGCATATTTTAGAAACGGCTCGGGCCTTACTAATCGGTGCACATATGCCTAATAAATGCTGGAGTGATGCTGTTACTACAGCTGTGTATCTACTGAATCGAATGCCCACAAAGACCTTACAATTTCAGACTCCATTAAAGGTGTTATCCGATCATCTTCCCTTACCCTACTTATTTTAATGCTTGCCCGAATTTTTGGATGTGTTGCTTTTGTCCACCTCATAAAAATCAACGAACTAAGTTGGATCCATGTGTTTGTCCGATGTGTATTCTTGGGGTATGGTGTACAAAAAAGGGGTACCGATGTTATGATCCAATTACTAAAAGAAACTATACTACCATGGATGTCACTTTCCTCGAATCGAATATTTTTTCCCATCACCGTATCCAATTCCACTCTTCGGAGGAGAAGTTATGGTGAAGAAACGAAATTGGCTTGATGTTGAAATATTAGACACAAGTCCAACATACTCTGATCGTGTCAATAATATGGAGGAGCCCGTATCTAGACCAGAGCTTGAACTTCCAAGAACCGAAGCCGAAGTAGTACTTGAATCTCCGTAAGATGAAGTGGTTGATGTACTCACTCCATTCTCTACAGTACCCGATGATCCTCCCCGTGAGAACACCTCGAGGTAAGCTTATCCTATCACACCTTAGGAAGTAATGCTATAGATACATCCGTGGTTATGTTTTTACCTTTCAGACACAATCGAGGTAAACCTCCAATCGATACTCCCCGTAGTTATAGAACGACAACCCAAGTATCCAATAGCAAATTATGTATCTACTCAAAGGTTATCGAACCTATCGTGGCATTTGCAATAAACACTCTCCTCGTGTCCAATTCCGAGTAGCATTGAAGAAGCCTTATCCGATCCAAAATGACTCAAGCTATAAAAGAGGAATTTGAGGCACTACAAAAGAATAACACATGGGTGTTAGCGAGTTGCCTCGAGGAGGAAGATGGTAGGCGAGTGGATTTTCTCCGATTAAGTATAAAGTTGGATGGGTTGGTTGATCGTTACAAGGCGAGGCTTGTAGCAAAGGATATACACAGAAACACGGGATAGATTATCAAGAAACCTTCTCACCGTGGCTAAACTAAAAACCATGTGAGAGTTTTGTTATCTCTTGCGACAAATTTAGAGATCGCTATCGGCACCAACCGACGTGAAGAATGCCTTCCTTCATGGCGACCTTGAAGAAGAGATTTACATGGATATCCCCTTGAGGATATAACGTTACATCGAGAAAAAACTGCATGTAAATTACAACGAGCGTTGTAATGGACTAAAACAATCACCTCGAGCGTGGTTTGGTGGGTTAGTTCGGCAATGAAGAAATATGGGTTCCAACAAGCAACTCGATCATACTCTTTTCCTAAAACATAGATTAGGGAAGATAACAGCCCTTATAGTCTATGTGACATGATCATTACGTGGGATGATAAAGAAGAAATCTCCTAGCTTCAAGAACAATCACAAACGAAGTTTGAAATGAGAAGAACTTGGGAGGGCTCAAATACTTCTTAGGTATTGAGGTAACAAGATCAAAACAAGGCATATGTCTTTCCCAAAGAAATATACCTGGACATCTAGCAGAGGCGGGACTACTAGATTGTAAACATCGATATTCCAATGGTTCAAAATCATAAACTCGGAGAATATGTGGACCCATACCGGCAGATAAACGAGAGATATCAACTAAGTAGGTAAACTCATATATTTATCTCATACTCGACCGATATTGCTTATGCCAGTTGTGAGTGAGTCGGGTTCATACTGCCCAAGTGAAGACCATATGGATGCGGTCGCGAATACTTCGTTACTTAAAATCCTCCTGGGAAAGGACTTATGTTTTCAAAGAATGGTCAATTGGAAGTCCTTGGATATCTGATTCAGAGGCCCAGTGGAATATGAAGGATAGGAAATCTACGCTAGGTACTTTACTTTCGTGAAAATCTTGTCACACTGAGAAGCAAATGTAGTTGCCTTATCCGGTCTGAAGTCAATTTGAGGAACGGTCGAGGAATATGTGAGCTCCTTTGGTTGAAAAACTTCTAACCGAGATTGGTGTTGCTCACAACTGCAAAATGAACTTATTTTGTGATAACAAAGCGGCCGTTATATCTCACAATCAGTTCCAACATGATCGCATCGGCTAAGCACGTTAAAGTGGATCAGACTTCATCAAACAGAATCTTGAAGAAAAGATTATTAAGCTTCCATTTGTTAAGTCGGAAGATCAATTGGGTGATATACTCACAAAATCAGTTGCAAGGAACTTCTACAATCACTTGACAAGTTGGGCATAAAGAGACATATATCGCACCAACTGAGGAGGAGTTGTTGGTATGTACTTTAAAAAGCAGGTGGCGGACACAAATGCTCAACGAGTAAAACGTGGAGCATAAACAATATTAGTGGAGCCATAAAACCTGGATGTGCAGGTTTTATGGATATTGTTTAATTTTCGTTTTCCTTATATACATTGTAAACTCTTGTAAAAAAACAGAACAGAAATATATGAAAATACATGATAATTATCAGAGAATATTTTGACACAAATTAATTAGGTGTATTAGATATAAAATACAATATCTAGATGAAAAATCAAGCAAAAACAAAGAAAGGAAAAAATATCTATAATCAAAAAGTTCAATAAATAGAGTAGTAACTTTGACTATGAGAATTAGATTGGTCATTTTAGTTTTTGTCAGTTTATCAAACAATTGGTTAAAAATAACATTTTTATCAGTTCATTATAAAATTATCTTTGTTGTTTGCATTCTTTTCACAAACAAATTAATATTCATGATCACTTTCTCATTAACAATATTTCAAAGTTAATATAACAATATTTCAAAGTTAATAAATTTTAGGTTAGTTTATGTCATTTTTTTTAAAAAAAAGTTAATATAACAATTACTACAACTTTATTTTTATAATAATCAATTAAAGAAAAACAGAGATGCAACTTAATTTAGTCAATAATTAATCAATTATTCCTTTGGTCCCAAAAATATAATTAATAAGTTCCAATATCCTTCCACGTTCAATTTAAGTGAATTAGTTGTTAAGAGAGAAAAACACTTTCTTGATGGAAAAAATAATAAATTTGCAATCAAAAAGTTAAATCAACAACCAATATATATAAAAAAAATAAAAAAATGTAGTGTTACTTTCGAAAAAACAAAAAATATAGCATATTAATGAAGAGTGAGTTATCAACTTATTCAGCGAGCAACAATAAATAATAAGTGCCCTTATAATAATTTATACCACCCTATTTTACATATTTATATGAGTCGAATATTTGTTATTTATTATTGAGTCATATAATTATATTTATTATAATTTTATGATTTATCATAATAATTATAATCAGATTCAAGTAATTGTTTTTAATAAAAAAAAAAGTAATATAATTATCATATATAAAACTATTTTAAAAATATATTCACATTAACAATAATTTTATATATAATTCAAGTTATATAAAAAAATGTTCGGGCTTGTAAAGTGTATAAATATCTATTTTCATTGCTTGGTTTTTTCTTTGTTTAGCAAAACGATAATTTACGATGATTTGAAGCAGGATATTTTCTAAAGAAAAATAATTGATCAATTCATATTAAAGAGAGAGCCTGGACGATTTTTTTAGGAGTTTCAAAAGTGTGCATACAAACCATATATATCAACCTGAGTACAAAATGTATGTGACCGTATATATGTTTTTCCTAATTTTATTACTACAAAATTCATCTAGATTTTTCAAAGCTTATAAAAATATCATTTAAGTTTGTAATATAAGTTTCTCTTTATCGTTTTATTGCAATAACTTTCTATAAATTTCTTTACATTTATTGATTTTTTTTTTACAAATATTTCCTTTAAAAGTAAAGAAAGAAATAATATAAATGAGTGTAATTAATTATTAATAGCATGGTAATATGTTGTGTTAAGTATATATTTTTATATATTAGATAAAGGTAAATATTAATATATTTTAAGAACAGGGACTATCATGCTCGCAACTCAACCTCTCTAATTATATCCTTAATTAAAAGATGTTTAATATTAATAGTATGTATTATATATTTTTTAATAATAAAAATATATATAATTTGAAAATAAAATATGATGTTTTTGTGATTATAAAATAAGTATTATAAATACTATTTAAAAAAAATAAATGATTGATGATAGAAATAGGTAGTGTTGAAATGCAAATGACTAGCTATATCGTATATATATATATATATATATATGTAGCACTTTATATACATGTACGTAGGGGTTCATGAAGGTTCACCGTTTGATAATTGAACATTTGGAGTTATGTGAGTAATCCAGGCAAAATGACAACGCTCCACGCCAAACAAAATCCATAAAAAGAAAATAATAGCAGCTGTACGTGTCAAATCCTACTTATATTAGTCTTTTTCAACTTTTACGGACAATCTCATTGCTTGTCATGTGCTTATGGACTCAGGTACCCAGAAGCCAATTCATCAGTATTCTTTCACCCAAACACGACAATTACCATGCTGTATATATATATATATATGCTAACGATATTTATGATCGCAATCCACTATCAAAATAAAATAAATTTAATAAAATAAAGTAACGATATTTATAATTCTTTAATTTAGATTATGTTTATGAGATAAATTTTTAAAAAATATTTTTTAAACTAATAAAATTAATGTGTATAAAATGAAAAAAAATACAATAAATTAAGATAAATTTAAAATAATAACACACAAATGTTTTCCAAACTCATTATTTTGTTACTGATTTTTTAGAAAAATATCCCAATTTTTTTTTCTAAAATATTCTCTTTCACTCTCGTACACATACAATATTATTTTTCATCAAAGTAAATTGTTCCTTTAGTTTTGTTTTGCTTCTCTTCTTTGGTGTATCTTTATAAGGTAAAAATATTATATATTTATAGATAAAATTGCAACCACCAAAGTGAAATGTAATTAATAAGAATGCACTTAATTTTTTTATTTTCTTTAAATGCAATTAATGGGGTTGCAACTACATTTTTTTTTTATTTTCCTTCCCTTCCATATGGACGGTACCTACAAATATCTTCCTCCCGACTACATGGAAGCTCTACGAATCCAATAGTTAAACAAAATTATTCAAAATTTTGTAGCTTCTTCTTTATTACATCCCTAATCCAATGATATCTCTCATCAATATGTTTTGATATCGAATGAAATGAGGCATTCTTTCCAAGGTGGTTAACACTTTAACTATCACAAAATAACTCGTAACTGTCTTACTGCAACTCAAGTTCTTTTAAGAGCTTTTTCATCCATAGCAACTCTTTACATGCTTCTGTTGCTGCTATAAACTCTACTTCTATGGTGGACAGTGTGATCGCCACACAAATTGCGTATGCAATGAATACGTAAGTATACATATCGTAACAAGTAATATAATGATAAGTAAAGATTATTCCTACGAAAATTATTTTATTAGAAACTAATTTTTAAAACTAAAAATAATAAAAATCAATTTTTTTGTGTTTTTATATTTTAAGAAATCAAAATTAAAATAACTAAATTAAATCAGATTTTGTGACTAAAAGGATATATGAGAAAATATCTAGAAAATATTTAATCTCCCAATTTTTTAAACATACGAATCACTAAAATCCCCCCAATATAACATCAATTAATTATATGATCAATTTAATTTAACCTAGCATGTATTTCTCTCTCATGTACACTACACATCATATAATAATTAATTTAACCACACTCTCATGTCAATTAAATTACATACTACACATTAAATTTATTAATTATGAATCACATACATAAGAATCATACATCTTTTTCTAGAAACTATGCATGTTATTTAATCAAGACAAATAATTAAATAATTCTCTCAAATCTATTTAATTACCTCTATAGATAAATTATTGGTCAAACAATTAATAGCATAAAAATCAAATTGAATAATATAATTAAATTAAAATTATAATTGGGGTAAAATTTTATATTTTCACATGGTGAAAATTTGGTTTATAAGATCCTTAGATTAATAAATTAATTACACATAATTGTATTCATAAATCTCATATTTTTCATAAAGAAAGACATAAAATTGATAGAGAAAAGAGTAGAAGAAGAAAAACAATCAATCTCTTGAATTGTAGAATTGATCTCCTCTTGAATCTCTATCAATATTGTGTCATCTCTTGAATTATTTTGTAATTTTTTTTTCTCTTTTTAGCTTTAAAAACTGACCAAAATTATGCTAATAGAGACTAATTAGGTTTTATGGAATGATTATGAGCTTAAATAAAGCTCAGGTACGATCTGTACCGTCCGATCAGTTTCAAATCAAGGGTTATAATCAAAACAAGCAAACCTGACAGTTTCAGCCAATCATAGTATGACATGTGGCAGTATAACTTCATGGGGCGAATCAGTCACATTTGGCGTGAGGTGATTCGCGAAAACGGATGGCGTGGCGCACAGGTGCAATGCGTAGAGCAATGGCGTGTTGATCGATTTTCAAACTCGAATTGAACGTCGTGCTGAAACGTGGTGTGTGTTTCGTCCTCCTCACACGTGGTGTGACGTGATACACTCTCTGTGCTTGCGTGTCATCTACGTGGCTTGCACATTCAGCTCATCTGCTTGCGTGGCATGCCACGTGGAAGTTTCTGATTGGTCCTATATTAAAAATTCATAAAAAATCTATAACAAATCCCAAAAAAATCCAAAAATTATATTTTCACCTATTTTCACTAAAAAATTTATTTTTAGTATTTTTGATTGAAAAATATTATTTATTGAATAAAACAAGTAAATATTAAATAAAAAAGTGTGATAATGACTCTATTTTCATATAGTCATCACAGTACAACACATTTTGTAACTTTTACTATCATGACACAACTCCCCCTACAAATGTAATCAGGTTACATGAAATGGATTTTCTAGAATCCACATCGCCAGCCATATCTACATCTGTGTATCCAACTAACACAGGTTTTTCATTTCTAAAACATAAGTATATTTTGGAAGAACCTCGAAGATACCTGAAAATCCATTTCACTATAGCTCAATATTCCTTTCTAGGATTTGAAAGGAATCTGCTTGCAACTCTAATTGCATGAGCGATATCTATTCGTGTACAAACCATAGCATACCTTAGACTTCCAACTACAAAAGCATATGGAACATTATCCATATTTTTCTTCTCTTTGTCCGTAGAAGAGTTATGCTTAGAACTTAGCTTAAAGTAATTAGCAAGAGGACAACTAATTACTTTAACCTTGTGCATATGAAATATCTGAAGTATTTTCTCAATGTACTTCTCTTGTGATAACCATAATTTCTTGGCACCTCTGTCTCTAATAAAACTCAAGCCAAGAATCTACTTTGTTGGCCTCAATTCTTTCATAAAAAAAGACTTAATCGACTACTTTTTTAAGTTATTAATTCTGAAAATAATCTGACCAACAATCAACATATCATCCATATAGAGCAAATAAATAATGAAATCATCATCAAATCATTCTACACAAAACAAAATGGCCTGAAGTAGTCTTTTTGTAGCTTTATCCTCCTATAACAATCTCAAACTTCTTGTACATTATCTCGGTGCTTGTTTTAAGCCGTAGAGGCTTTTCTTCAATTTGATAACATAATTTTTTTCCTTTTGCTTGAAACCCTTTGGCTACTCTATATATATCTCTTCTTCCAAGTCATCATGTAGGAAAATAGTTTTGACATCTATTTTCTCAACCTTCAGGTTAAGACTTGTTGCTAACCCTAGCACAGTATAGATGGATGTCATTTGAAAACTGGTGAGAAAATATCATCAAAGTCAACTCCTTTTTCTTTGGCTAAATCCATTAACAGCCAATCTGGCTTTGCATTGAGGAATGGAACTGTGTTCTTCTTGCTTCACCCTAAACATCCATTTATTTTCCAAAGCCTTTTTCCCGTTGTTCAGCTTCATCAACTCAAAAGTTTTGTTCTCATGCAAGGACTTCATCTCATCTTGCATGGCTTCAATCCATTTTTTGTTTGGATTCGTCACTCATGGCTTCTTTATAACTCTTAGGTTTTCCCCCGTCAGTGAAAGTTACATACTAATCTGGAAGATATATGGTAGAAGGTCGTCTCCGTCTATCACTTCTTCTCAGTGGAACAAGAGACGCCGTATGTGTTGGTACTGGATAATGAACATCATCATCTCTCTCGTCTTCAAAACCAATATCTATGGGAGCATTATCTTCATCAGGTGGATAAACCTGGTCTTCATCTCCAACTTGTCTTGGCACTGATGTTGGAAGAATTAATTCCAAAATTGATGAGTCATCATTAGACTTAGGAACATCCTTCTTCATTTTGTCAACATCTTCAATGGTCTTATCTTCAACAAATACAACATCACAGCTCTTGACAAGTTTTTTTGCAACCGGATCATAAAATCTATTGCCAAATTGATCTTGATCATAGTCAATAAAAATAAATTCAATTGAGTAAAATAATGACACTAGCAATTTAACGTCATCTTTTAATTTAGGCTATGTTCACGGTTTCAGAAAAATATTTCTTTGACTAATAAAATTAATTGGCACAAAGTAAGAATCAATATAACAAATTGATATAAACCCAAAATAGTAACACACAAGTATTTTTCAAACTCACTATTTTGTCACTCAACTTTTAGAAAAATATCACAATTATTTTTCTTAAATATTCTCTCTCACTCTCTCACACACACAACATTATTTTTCATCAAATTAAATTGTTTCGACTTTGCTTTGTTTCTATTATTTGGTGTGTCTCTTTAAGGTAAAAACATTATAGATAAAATTGCAGCCATTAAAGTTAAATATGATTAATGGAGCTACACCCAAATTTTTTATTTTCTTTATCTTCCATGAGTGCCGCCTACACTTTACATTATTATATATCACTGCAGGTGAAATATGGCGAATATGTAACATCGGATCATACAATATATTTCTAAGTATACTGAAGGTATCTCAAATTATTGTACCAAATAGAATTATTTGTAGTTTTTAGCAAGAGATTATCAACTTCCTTTCCTTATAAATAAAGACCAGCCATATACCAGTTGATTACTTTGATATCTCTTTTTAATTTATTTCTGATTTATATATACATAATGGAATCTACACTACTATTCTCGCACCCATCTTTAAATCTTCATGATCATCAACGTAACAAATTAGATTCTAATAAAACCCAAAACCCTTTTGTTCATCATCATGATCTTCAAGAGAAACAATCTAGTGTTGTGCCCAAGAATTTCATATGGCCAAAAGAGGATTTAGTGAATTCTAATGAAGAATTAAAAGAAGCATTAGTAGATCTTGAAGGTTTCTTTAAGGGTGATGAGTTGAAAACACAAAATGCTGCCAATCTCATAAGATCTTCATGCTTAAGTCATGGCTTCTTCCAAGTCATCAATCATGGTATTGATATTTCTATCATTCAATCTGCTCATGATGTTATGGGTTCTTTTTTTAAACTTCCTCCCACCAAAAAGCTCAAGGTTAAAAAGATGCCTGGAAGTTTATGGGGTTATTCTGGTGCTCACGCTGAACGTTTTCAATCTAAACTTCCATGGAAGGAGACTCTTTCTTTTGGTTTTGATCATCATCTAAATTGCTCCCAACCACTTGTGAAAAATTACTTCCTTTCCAATTTAGGAGAAGAATTTGAACAAACAGGGTAAGTACATATATTTCGTATATATGATCACTAATTGTTATAATACAATATTAGATCAACATTTTTTTTTTGTTATCAATCTATTTAAAAACTTAAAAGAGAAAACAATAAAAATAAAATTCTTAAAACATGTAACCGTAAAAATATATAATATATTTATAATTATATTCATATGTTTTTATTATTTTAAAAAAATATTAAACTTATTATTTCGTATTGAAATATATTTAAATTAAATTATGTTTTTTTAAATATATTTAACGTTTAACAACATTTAATATTATTAGATATTATTTTTCTTATTATAAGTTATTTAATAAGTATTATTTTATAAAATTTTACGAAAATTAAGTGGATGAACACTCGTCAACTTTGCATTTATATTAATATCAATTATTATACTTAAAAACTTGTATGCAAAACCATGTTTGTTGTAGAGTGGTATATCAGAGATATTGTGAAGCAATGAAGGAACTTGCTATGGCAATAATGGAGTTATTAGCGATTAGCTTAAAGGTTGATCGATTACATTATAAGAAATTCTTTGAAGATGGTTGCTCTATTATGAGATTGAATTACTATCCACCTTGTCAAGAACCAAATTCAACACTTGGTACTGGTCCTCACTGTGATCCAACTTCCTTAACTATTCTTCACCAAGACCAAGTTGGTGGTCTTGAAGTTTTTGTCAATAACAAATGGCATTCCATTCGCCCTCTTCAAAATGCCATTGTCATTAATATTGGTGACACTTTCACGGTAAGTTTTCTTCTTATTCTTCATTTTTATTTAAATAAAATTAGATAGTGTCTGTATTGCATCACAAGACAATTGATTTTTTGAGAAATGTACGTGCACAGGCATTATCAAACGGGAAATACAAGAGTTCATTGCATAGGGCAGTTGTGAACAATTACATAGAGAGAAAATCACTGGCATTCTTTGTATGTCCTAAGGAAGACAAGGTGGTGATGCCACCAGATGAAATAGTATTAATGGCTAAAGGAGAGAGAAAATACCAGGATTTCACTTGGTTTGATTTGCTCCAATTCACCCAAAAACATTATAGAGCTGACGATTCTACTCTCAAAAACTTCACCAAGTGGCTATTATTTTCCCAAGAAAATAAATCTTCATTGTGATTTAAAATTTCAAATAATATTGAGGAATGTTAAGAATATAAATTTGTATTTATTTTTACGTTTGGATCACCTATATCTTGTAAATATATAAAAATAAATTAACAATTTCTATTTGTTACTAAATAAGTGATTTGAGTGTAAAAAATAATACTATCATCGCTAGTTTTTCTGGAATATATAAATGTTAAATGCACACAATATTATGGTCAACATCATTTTCCTACTAATTCGGGATGATAAAAGTTTTCATTTCCATGATTGTTAGTTTTCCAGAAATATGAATCATAAATCCACCCAAATTACTCACATGAATCATGCTACGTCATGTTTGTCAAAATATTTTGAAAATAAAAAAAAAAAATTATTCATTTTAATAGTGATTTTAGATAATATTAGTGGTGTACCAATACATGTTACCAAATCATTAATTAAATTTTACTAAGGCTATTAGATTTATGACACACTGCTAGTTCAATGTTACTGTAAAAGATTTTTTTTTTATTTTTGAAGAAAATTATGCCAGGTGGCATGCTAAAATTAATTAATATAATAACAAATTTAAATTTACGTGTATTTAATATATATCAAAATTCATTAAATATAAAGTGACAAAAAGAAAAAAAAATGATGATATTGATAAAATTCAAATTATTATTATCATAATTATATTTTATTAATGATAAAATTATTTAACTATAGTGATATTAAAATATAATATTATAAAATTAAAAAATAATTTTATACTTTATAATATTAAGAAAAATATTGTATTGAAATCATTACTGAATTATAACAATAAAATCTCGTTCGGAAGATATTAGGGATAAAATTGTTCAAACGTGTTAAAATTTTAATGAGTTTATCTGGTTTGAGGCGATGATAGAAATAATAAAATGAGGAATGAAAATAAGAAACGATTACCTATTTTTTATAATGTGACTTATGATAAAGACAAAAATTGTATTCTCTATCTAGGTAGAATAATATATCATATTTTAATAAATATATAAAAATTTAATATTTTAATATTTTAATAGATTTAATTACATTTAAACTTAAATTAATTATAAATAATGCATTATATATTTAATATTTTATTTTTAAGATATATTTTTATTTATCCAAAATATCAATAATTTTTCTTTTATAAAAATTATTTATACAAATTTTAAAAATATAAAATCTTATAATTATTTTATAGTTTATTGTTATTATTTCAAATTTGTTTGTAAAAATATTCTATTAGTATTATATGATATAAAAGTATTATGTATTTATTGTAATATATATAATTTTTATTTATTTTACACAAATATTATTTATTTTTTATTAACTAAAAAGTTTATTTTTTATTAAAAAATATTTATTATTTACTTACTTCTGTTATAATTTTTTCTTTATAATAAAAATAAAAAAATAACAATTAAAATATTATATGTATTTTTGTTTTCTATTTGAGATCATGATCCTTATTTATGTATTTTTTTCTACTAAAAATTCTTGATATATTTATATCCCATTTAAAATCACTATTATGTATATATATAATTAATTACTTTATATATATTTTAAACAATCATTAAAATAAATTTTATTTTTAGGTCTCTACACTTAAATCTTAACAAATTATTTTTAAATAAGTTTACCTTTAACAAATTATTTTAAAATAAGTTTAACTTTATATAATACTATATAATACATAATTATTTATATATAAATCCAAATATGAATTAAAGATTCAACAAATTGACATCTTTACGCATTAAATTCACCATTAAACCTATTAAATTAAACATTAAATTACATGGATTTTTATTGCTAAAATAAATTTTTAGTAATTATAAAATTTGAGAATTAAAATTAAGAATTTTATACTCTAAAATGATTGAAAAAAAAACAATAATAACATTATTAAAATTTGTAACATAAAAATAATATTATTTATGTTTAACTCGTATATTTTAATTATTAAAAAAAATAACACCTCATTTTACATCCATTTAATCTAATTGAATTTTTTTTATTTCATTTAATTTCAAAAATCATCCAATTGAATTATGTTTAATGTTATTAGAGTATTTTTTCTTTTTTACAAGTTGTGTTTTTTTTTTAATTTTTTAAATTATTTTGGAGTAATCAATTTTTCATCTCATAATGGGACCATCCATTATCCAAAATCAATGAATTAATTAATTTATAATCACAATAAGTAGCTAAATGTCAATTCAATTTCATGAAGGAAAAAAAATGTCGAAAACCTTATATTGTAATTTATCTTTTCGTTTATATTTTGAGCTTGGAAATCCTAAGATACTTATAAAAGTAAACTTTCATATCTCAAAAAGTTATTTGGAAGTATTAGAAGAAAAATAATTTTATATTATTATGGCCTTTAGGATAAAATGACTTTTCACCAGCTCGAGTCGGAATCTGTTGGTTATTTCTATTAATACAAAACCATTAAATCATAAATATATTTATTTTTATTAATCATATATTTAAATCATAAAAATTATAAATTAATTTTTAAAAAATTAACATATATAGTCATATTTTTTAAAAAATTGCATATTAGCAAAATTGAATTTATTTTACGACGAGGTATTATAATTTTTTTAGATTGAATTATTTGCATTGTTTAGTCTTTTAAATAATAAATAGTATTAATTAATTTCTTAATTCTGTAAAAAATATCAATTAAATATGAATTATATTATTTTAATATTTTTTTATTTAAAATATTATATTTTGTATTAAATAATTAAAATTTTATTAAAATATAAGTATTTAATAAAGATAAAAATAAAATTTATTATGATATAATTTAAGAAAAAAAAAGAATAATAAAATTTAAATAAAAAGTTACTTAAATATATTTTAAAAATTAATAAAAAATCAAAATAAGACAATGAAAATTAAAAAAAATTAAAAATAAATATTTTTTTGAATTCTTTATATTAATTGTAATTTTATCATTATTAAATACTCGTAATTTAATTACATTTAATCATTTGAAAGAAAAATATTGTATTTTAATAGAAAAATTATTAAAATATTACAATTTATTCTTAATTAATCTTTTTACAAAATAAAAGTTCTAAATGGTATCATTTTTAATCTAATAGACTAAATAACACAAATAACGTTATCTAAATGATTTTTATGATATATTTTTCTTTATTTTATTTTGAACCTTAAATAGAACTAAATATGGTAATGTATATAAGTTCATTGGTTTTAATTGGAATTAATTTGTACATTTGAAAGTTAAACTAACACATACAATCATACTTTATATGTTTTTCAAATTTTGAAACCAAAAAACAAATATATAGATATGTTGGGAAAATCGGGTATATTTTCCCTATTCTAAGTAGTTACTATTCACTTATGATTTAAATGAATAGAACTCAAACTAACCCGACAAAATAATGCTATTAGAAATATAATGCTAAAATAAACTGAAACAGATATTGAAACAGAAATATTAAAGTAGAAAAATAATAACACCAAAAATTTAACGAGGTTCGGTATAAATGTTACCTAGGTCCTCGGGCGTCGTTGACCACTTCCACTATCTCCAAATGAATGAACTTCAAATATTACAACTAATTGGGCAAAATTGAGCTATAACAATTTTTAAACTACTTTTAAAATATTGAGATCTATCATGGCTTGGTCGAACAAATTTCAGCATTGTAGTACATCATGGTTATTTACATAATTATAAAAATCAATATCATAAAATATTGTTTTATAAATGGTGCATGTTAATTGAACATTTCATTCGTATTATTAAAGTTTTAGTTATATTATATATAAATGTTCAATACATATTTTAAATCACATGTACAATTAAACACGTCGACATCACCCCAGCGTCTATGTGCACATTTTTACAATTATTTATTGCAAATGTCTAATATTTTTTTCTACAACTATACAGATGATTTTAGATAAAGATAATGATACACTTTACGTGATTAAAGAAGTAAATAAAGATGAAAGTCTGTCAACCAACTCAAGAAGAAGATTCATAATGTACTCCAATTCGACCTATGATCATTTTCTAAAGAAGAATGTAAAAAGTTTCCTCTAGATATAGTAGTGAAAGCGTAGCAAGGCTCATTTTACTATAGAAGGGGTAGGGCAACATCGCAAAGCTATATGAAAATATTGTAAGAAACAATATAAGTATGTGTCAAGCAAATGCACGCGTCAAATTTGCTTGCACACATTTCCACTGGATGTGATAAGTTTCCCTAGGTAGAGTTCTTAAGAAACAAAAAACTTTAGCTTTCCATGGGAAGGAAGTCTTGTACCTCATAGTTTTAATGTTGAAAGATGTGTAGAAAAAATTGGTAAGGATGATAATAAAAGATGAATTGCCATTTATTATCGTAGGTTAGAAGTGAAGGATTTAAGGAGTTTATCAAGAGTTACAACCTTTGTTTAAAATCCCTTCTCGGTGGACTATTGCAAAGAGATTGCTTGAATTTATGCGTTCTTGAAAGAGTAAAATTAAAAGAGCTTGTTGAATAGTAACCAGTAAAAGAATGTGTCTTACCACTAACGATACATGGACATCTTGTCGAATTTATGTTATACGTGTTTAACTCCGCTTCATTTTGTTGATAATGGTTGGAATTTACAAAGAGAATCTTGAACTTTTGTCAAGTTCCAAATCATAAAGGTGATACACTTGGTAGAAGCGATTGAAGCATGTTTGTTAGATTGGGGCATTGATAGGATATTATGTATTACAAATGATAATGCAAGTTCTAATGACATCGCACTTACTTATTTGAAAAAAATGCGTTAATGGTTGGGGTAATGCAATTTTAGAATCAAAACATTTACCAGCGATGTGCGCATATTCTCAATTTAATTGTTGAGCGGGTTTGAAAGAGTATAACATATCAATAAATAGGATTCGTGCTGTTGTAAGATACGTGAGAGGATCACCAATTAGACTACAAAAATTTAAGAGTGCTGCTGAAATGGAAAAACTCTCTACTCAAAAACTCGTTTGTTTAGATGTTACGACAAGATGGAATTCAACTTATTTGATGTTGGATTCGGCAACTTATTTTCAAAAAGCATTTGAAAGGTTAGAGATCACTCATTTAGGATACTATCAAGAGTTTTGTCGAGGTGAAATTAAACAAGCTCCAACTATAATGGATTGGGATAATGCTAGACATTTTGTCCAATTTTTGAAAGTTTTTTATGAAGCTACATTAATGTTTTATGGATCTTTATATGTGACTTCTAATTTCTTCTTGGATCGTATTTGTTTTATTCATGATCAACTTGATATGTGGAGTAAATGCGAGGATTATATTATGATGAAGATGGCTAGTGATATGAAGGTAAAGTTTGACAAATATTGGGGAGGAATATCTAAAATGAATATGATGTTATTTGTGTCTGTTTTACTTGATCCTAGGCATAAAGAGTGTTCTTTACATCTAAGTTTGTTAGAATTGTGTAATGGGGATGAGATTGAGGCTTCAATGAGTTCTAAAAGGGTAAAAAACTTTGGAAGATATGTACGGTGAGTATCATAAAGCGTATTTTCCTCAAACATAGAAGAATCTTCTCAACCTTTAGAAATGGGTACAAAAGGTTTTGGTTTAAAGAGATGCATTCCAACTTTACGCTTCTCGTAAGAGAAAGCATTTAAAGAAGTTCATACTATGGAAAACAAATCTCTAGTGGAAAAATACTTACAAGAAGCATTGGTTGATATGGATGATGAGAAATTTGATCTTTTAAGTTGGTGGAATGTTCATTCCTCAAGATTTAAGATTTTTTCTTTGATAACTCGAGATGTATTGGGCATACCTCAGATCTACCGTAGCATCCGACCGCATTCTCCTACCGGTGGTCGTGCAATTAGTCCACATACGAGGAGTTCCTTATCTTCTAAAGCGTACAATCTTTGATTTACAGACTCTCAAAATTGGATTCGTTTCATCTCCAATCATTAATATCCAAGAGTCACTACGAAATTGAAGCTCTAGAATCAGGTATATTTCATAAAATTTTCAAATATATATAGATTTATTTGTTATCAAATATATATTATTATGTTTATTAGCTCATTATTTATGTATATTTTTAACTTTTTAATTTTTCATTGTGCAGATATTCTTGATGGCATTGGTGACTTAAACTCTTGAATGATTATCAAAAGAGTCATGTTGTTATTAATATTCGAAGACTGAAGTTAATTTATGTAATTGCTATTTAATTTTTTTGAGTTAAATTATTACTATGTAGATTTGGAGTTAAATTATGTAATTAATGTTTAATTTTTAATTTTTGATTCTTCTTGTTGAATTATTTTTAATCACGTTGTCACTTACTTTTTTAATTTGTATGAAAAATATTTTTATTTTAGATTTTTTATTATATGTAATTTTTTTAATAGATTTAAATTAAAATTTCGGATTTAATAATTTTTGAATCGATCGGATTCTGATTGACTTAAAATTAGCAAATTGGTTGTTCGGATTGATATGTACAACGGATTAGTTTCGGATTGAATAATTTTTGGTTTAAATAATTTTCGGATCGGATCAGATTCGGATTGACTTAAAATTAGCGGTTTCGGATTTGTTCGGATTGACATGTACAGCGGATCGGATTCGATATGAATAATTCATAATTTGCTTCGGATCGTATCGGATTCGGATTGACCTAAAATTTGCGTTTTCAAACCGATGCTCACCCATACACACCATTGCATACATCAAGATACCAACTGCATTTGCATATGGTACCTTTGCCATATATTCTCGTTATGCATCATTCTTAGGAGATAATTGAGCACTAAGCTTAAATTGAGGAACTAGCGGAGTACTTACAGGTTTTGTCTGTTCATTCATACCAAAATGTTGTAGTATCTGCTTCAAATATTGACTCTAGGTCAAACTAAGCTTCCCCTTCTTCCTGTCTCTGCTTATCTCCATACCGAGAATCTTCTTGGCTTCTTTCAAATCTTTCATCACGAACTCCTGACTTAGTTGAGCCTTCAACTTTTCAATTTCTGCTTGGCTCTACGATGCAATCAACATATCATCGACGTACAATAGGAGATAGACGAAAGACTCATTTTGTAACTGAAAAATACACACAATGATCATGTGAATACGGTATACTTTTGTTGCAACATAAAAAGCGATCAAATCGTTTGTACCATCGCTTGAGATTGCTTCAATAAATACAATGATTTATTCGACTACAAACCCAATTCTCTTTACAGCAAACAATAAACCCTTCCATTTGAGACATATAGATCTCCTATTCTAAGTCACCGTGTAGAAACGCGGTTTTCACATCAAGTTGAACTAGTTCCAAATCAAAGTGCTACCAAGGCCAACAAAATTCTAATGGAAGAATGTTTTACAACCGGAGAAAATACTCTCATTATAATCGATTCCCCTTCTCGGCGTAGCCCTTAGCCACCTTGCCTTGCTGAATACTATCTTTGTTAGGAAATCCATCTTTTCTTTGCATACACCCATTTGCATCCAATTGCCTTCTTGCCATTAGGTAGTTGTGTCAACTTCCATGTTTTATTCTTCCGAAAGGACATAAGTTCTTCATCCACGCTTATTCCATCTTTCAACTTCGTGGCTTCGATTGCATCTTTATATATGGAAGGAACATCATCATGCACAATTGAAAGTGCACGATGCCACCGTATTCTTAAATCGAGTACGTAGTCTTCAAAATCCTTGTATCGAAAGGTACCTTGACATTTTGTCGTCGTGACCTATCAAGCGCATTTTCTTCTTATTCTTTGTGGAGGTTCTTTGGGTTAAAACCTCTTCATCCGATTCATCTTACGTCAATGGAGGATCGACACGTCTTATCTTCCCTAACTGGATTAACAATTTTGCTTTCAAACTCCACTTGTTTTGGAGTTTGCTCCACCTGTTCTAAAGTTCCATCAATCTTCTTCGTTACCTTTCTTAACAATGCAGATTCATCAAAGGTGACATCTCTGCTAAAGATTATCTTTTTCATTTCAAGGCACCATAGTCGATATCCCTGTAACTGCAGGATCCCCAAAAAATGGCTTTCTTGGCTCTTGGGTCCAACTTTGATTCTCATATACGATAGTATGCAATTGAACCAAACAAATGTAAGAAATCGTAATCTCTAAGCAGGTTTTCCGAACCCATACCTCCGTGGCGTTTTGCCTTCAAGACGACGATGGTAGATGGTTGGACGAGATGACACGTATATGTCATGTACCTCACCAATCTTGCTTGCCTAAACCAAAGATTTGACAACATACACCGAACCTTTTCCGGAAAGTCCGGTTCATACGTCAAGTAACACCTGTTTTTGTTGTGGTGTTTTTCGAATAATTGAAGTGTCGCACTATCCCTTCTTCTTCACAAACTTTCATAAATGGATCATTCAGTGTACTCGGTGCCATTATCGTACCTCGACGCTTGATCTTTTTACCCGTCTCGAGTCTCGATCATCTTCTTCCACTTGAGAAAAATACCTAACACTTCATCCTTTTTCTTCGTCGAGATACACGAAACTCTTACGGAGAAGTCATCAACTAAACCGACATAATAATGTTCTGCCACATGGATGGAGTTCTTGTTGGCCCCATACATCGGTATGGATGTAATCCAAAATGTCCTTTGTATTATGAAGAGCAAGTACAAAGCTTACTCTTTTACGCTTCCCCCAATACACAATGCTCACAGAATTCCAACTCGCTGGGCTTCGCACCTTTTGAAGTGCCTTGCTTTACTAGAATCAGTAAAGCTTTTTCACCAACATGTCCCAAACGCATATGCCACAACTTGGTAGTTTCTAAATCTCTTTCTTCATCCGAAATTTGCTAATGTTTGTCCCCGATGTACCGTACTACCAAGGTAGTAGTACGGGTTATTCTTCCGAACACCTTTCATCGCCACAGTTGCTCCGAGTAACCCTCAATGCCCCATTTTGTACGGTCAGTGAAGCCTTTTGATTCTAAGACTCCCACAAAGAATGAGATTCTTCTTCATATCCGGGAACATAATGAACATCCGTCAAGACCCCGGTTGAACCATCTTGATTCTTCAAACGAATTATACCGATTCCCAAAACTTTGCATGGATAATCATTACCCATGAAAAACAACTCCACCGTCTAGTTCTTCAAAGTTAAAGAACCAACTCCTTGTTAGGAGACATATGGAAAGTACATGCCTTGAATCAAAAATTCAATCACCAGGATGAGATGATGTTGACGAACCAACCAATGCAAAATCCGAATTTGAATTGCTTTCACACATGTACATCGGATTGCACAACTTTTCCTTTCTTTTGCGGCTTGACAATTTTTTCTTCCAATGGACTTTCTCATGACAAAAGGCACATTCATCTTTACCAAGTCTTCCTTTTGATGTAGAGATCTACCTCTCGCTTCCTTTATGTTGTGTTTGCGGACGTCCTGCTACAGTACAATGCCTCTCTTGCTTCTTTCCTCGCTTTCTCTTTATCTTTCTTTCTAATTTCATAACTATACAAAAGCAGGTACAAACTTCCTCAAAAGATACTTTATCCTTCCCAACGAGTAAGCTCGTAATAAGATGATCAAACTCGTGAAGGGAGGCTAACAACATCAAGGCTAAATCTTCATCTTTAAAAGTTTCATCCATATTTAACAAATATGCTACTAATTGATTAAAAGCAAGAATGTGGTCGTTTATTGTAGTACGGAAGGTATTCAAACCGAACAACTTCTTCTTCAAATAGAGTCGATTTTGTCCATTTTCTTCTTCATGAACTTGTTCTCCAACGCCTTCCACAACTTACTCATGCGGATGTCTCGCCTACGAACGTGTACTTTTGTTCTCTTGAGAGACACGAACGTATTGTACCACGCCAACCTGTTGATATTTTTCCACTCTACTTCATCCGCTCCATCCGTTTCTCTTCTTTAATAGCGATGTCTAGACCTTGTTGAAATAGAGCATCTAGAACTTATCGCCTTGCCACATGCCGAAATGACCAGGTTCCATCAAACTTCTCCACCTCAAACCTTACATTCATCACCATAGTTACGCTTGATGTGGATGGTAGCCTTTGTTTGAAAGAAATTTTTCTTCCGCCATTTCTTCAAATTACAACAACTAGCAACTATATTCCAATAGCAAACAAACGGAATACAAACAAATGCCTAGGTAGAAAACCTTCTCTAATACCAATTGTTGGAAAAATCGGGTATATTTTCCTATTCTAAAGTAGTTACTATTCACTCTATGATTTAAATGAATAGAACTCAAACTAACCCGACAAAATAATGCTATTGGAAATATAATGCTAAAATAAACTAAAAGCAGTTATTGAAAGCAGTAAATATTAAAGCGAGAAAAATAATAACACTGTAAATTTAACGAGGTTCTAGATAAATGTTACTCAGGTCCCCATAGAGCCGTCGTTGACCACTTCCACTATCTCCAAATGAATGAACTTCAAATATTACAACTAATTAGGCAAAATTGAGCTAATCAATTACCCTTACAAAAGAGAGGAAGATTTACAAATTTTGGGATGTTTACAAATGGTGAAAGAGGGCTTTATTTATAGCCCCAAAACCAACACACATCTTCATTCTTAATCAATGTTGAATTTTTTCTAATTTTCTCACTAAGGAGCAATATATAACAAGATATAATCGTTTATAATTGTTAAAATTAAATTAAGCCACAATCTATTAAATCTTGTTGGAACCCAACAAATGATCTCGCTTTACACTTCGAATGAGTTCAACTATCTCATAATAATTATGTAAGTAAATAGTCTCGTAAATATTTTAACATCTAACTTTCTTAATTATTTAATTTCATTTGATACATGCAGAAGATATTTATATATTTTACTTATAATAAAATGAAAGAAAAATCCAAAAAAAGCAAGCCACACCCAACAAAAACAACACTCAAATGAAGAAGACGAACACAAAATACAACGTGAATAAACAAAGGAACGAGGACAAGTATGTGTGTCAGCAGCTGCCACAACAATTAACTGAGTAAGAAGCATACATTTGACCGACAATATAGTTGCACCTTACACGTATTGTTTTGGATTCGTATGTGTTTTCAAATAATTCAATTACGTGAATGTTAGCAGCTCCTTTACTATTAGTTGTGGTACTGATCGAGTTCTGAATAAAAGACACATGCATGCATGTTTATTTTCTTTTGTAAATTTTTAATATTTATATTTTTAAACTCAAATATCTTATATCGTGATAATCACAGTTTATTTTAATAAAAAATAGTTTTATGTGTGTGAGAGAACGAAGAAAAATGTTTTAGAAAAATATTTAGAATATTTTCAAAAAAAATGGAGTTATAAAATAATGAATTTGGTAAACATTTGTGTGTTACTATTTTGAGTTTATCTCAATTTATTGTATTATTTTTCACTCTATACCCATTAATTTTATCAATAAAAGAAATATTTTCGAAATTTGTCCCGTATACGTAATCTAAATTAAAGGTTGAATCACGTTAAGTTATCAATATCATTATTTTATTCTATTGAATAAATTTTATTTTTATACATTTTGATCCAAAAACTATTTCATCTTATTTAAATAAAATCAAAGAATAAGAGGAAAAATTAATGTAAAAGTATCACCAATATCAATTACAATGGCATTTTAAGGAGGGGGAATGGAACGGAATGTCTTTTGTTATTTACAAAAACTTCAAGACCAACTTGGTGTTGGTGTGTGTTGTTGTGACAGACACCAATGACTCAGTGGAGTAAAACATGGAAGCGTCTGATAATGGTGAGTGGATCCAGCTAAAAACGTGGATATCACCGGGAATTATGGTTATTATTTAATTTTCGTTTTCTTTGTATACATATATCTCAACTATTGTATAGAAACAGATAACAGAAATAATAATGAAATATACTGATAATTATCAGAGAAATACAATAGTTTGACATGGTATTAGAGCAGGATATTGCTAATGAACTACACTTTGATTTATGGCAAACTACCATTTTTGATTCTTGATTTTGCGATTCTTTGATTTGTTGATTCTACGATTTCGATTTACGATTTCGATTTACAGGTATGGCTACTGATTGTAGCTGCAGTTTTTCGCTTTTTGAGTTCGATTTACGGTTTTATATTCGGCTCTTTGTAGCCGTTTCAAATACGAACATGTGTATTTACTCGAAATGAAAGCAAGATAGTTATTTCACGTTTATTTGTTCGAGAAATTCAATAGAAAATTACGGGTTACACCTTAAAAAAATATCAACGTACGACTTACTGAGGTCGAGGATTCGCGACCGGCTCGACGAAGAACCATAGAAAGAAGGTGGGACCCGTTTGGGCCGAGTACTCACGGCATCGCGTTGGCGTAGTCCACTTGGAAACCAAGTACTCATGACGGCCGTTGATGTAGTTCTTGAGAATATGACGGAATAGGTGGTGTTGTGTGGTTGAAACTACCATTTCGGCGAGAGAATGAAGGAAAAAAACCGATTAACGAAGCGGTTGCTAGAGAAGAGGCATTTGTGAAGAAGAGCGCCGGCTGCGAAGAATTTGAGAGAAGAGAAGAAGAAAGAGGGGCTGCGAGATTTTTTGGTGAGAAGAAATTAGCGAGTTTAGAACTTCTCTTAGGGTTTGGAACGTGCGGAAGAAGCTGGCGAGGAACTCGAGACGGAGCTATGTTGAGGAACGCGAAGCGTGCGACTTGGGAAGAAGCTAGCGACCAATCTGTTGAAATCGCGCGGGAAGAAGAAAGCGCCGGCTAACGAGAGGAACGGAAAATTAGGGTTAGGGTTATAAGGGTTTTCTGTTTTTGTCATTTATATAGTGGCTGCTTTGTAAAAAAAATTAGATTTCATGGCGGAATCTATAGATTTAACTACCAATTTCATGTTGGAAGATTTGACGGCAAAAATGTCGGAAGTTTTCACTAGAGCTCAGATCATTCCATGACGCCGTCAAGTGAAGCATCGGCCGAGTTAGTATCAAGTTGGGAGGATCAACTATGCCTTGTGGTCAGGGTGGTGGAGATGTATATCTCGGCAAAGACAAGCGGGATATATTAATAGGGATTTTCCTCAACATGTTGAAATCGACCCACTGCATTCGGAGATGGCGCGGAAAATGCCATTGTTAAAGGATGGTTGATCGGTCGATGGACCTCTCATGATTGCAAATTTTATTCGATTCCCAACTGCAAAATAAGTTTGGGATTACTGCTGCTATACTTACATGATGGGACGGAGACACGTCTCGAGTGTATGATCTTGGCCGTCGAGTTACTCGTATGAAACGAGGCGGGTGGATCCATTGAAAAATACTACGATGACACGAGGTTTGTGGCGATAAATTGATTTCCATCGTCTAATCCAATGGAGTGTTCAAATGACATACAAAATACAACTCCGTACGAGGAAGATCGAGTGTATACCTTGATGGACTTGATGACGGACTCGACAAAACTCGAAGTGATGTGCTTGAAATCAAACCATTCCTGCGGTGGAACAAACTGTGGATTACGTACGTAGGGAAGAAGTCGTCGAGCCGTGATGATCACGGGTATAAATACAACACCGGAGCGGTTATGGCTTTTAAAGGGGTCGAGGACAACATAATGCGATGCCACAACAGGAACCTGCTTTGGGTAGCAAGAAATCCTCGGAAATCCTGCATCTCTTGACATGAAATGTGGCCGTTGCGGAAACTCCAAACACACCGTGGCTGCTTGAGCTCCGTGGGTATCCCGAGAATGGTGGAATGATCTTCGGCACGGAAGAAACGGGACACGAGCTGGACGGCATTGTGGCTACGATAATGCCTCGCTATCCACTTACTTCCCGGGCCGAATCTTCCCGGGATCAGGGTATTTCAAGTAAAGCATTTCACATCTCTACTCGTAGTGATAAAAAGGATTGGATTACGGACTGCGGAGCTACGTATCCACGTGACATTTGACCCGAATGATCTCCGTCTGACCCGGCCGAGACGGAGCCGGGTGTTGCCACATGCAAATGGGGTCGCTTATCCAATTACGGAGGCTGGAAGCAGGTGATCTTATCTCCCTCGTTATCATTATCTAATACTTTGCTTGTACCATCTGCATCGAAGCCGAGTAATACGTAAGTCGGAGTCGACGGACCTTAAGCGTAGTATTGATGTATTCTACTTGTTGCCTTCTAGGGATATTCTCGCAAGGAGATCATTGGGCGTGGTACTAGGAGAGGAGGGCTATATTATGTGGATGACCTCGGTTCGGGAAGAGCCGATCACATGCGACATGCGGTGGTAACGAACGACGGTTGGCTATGTCATCGTAGATTTGGGCATCGCATCGTTCGGGTATTTAAGACACACTCTCACTGGTTATTTTCAAATATCACACATTCAGATTTCAAATGTGATACTTGTATCCTAGCAAAAAGTCATAGGGCGTCTTATCCTATGAGCATGAATAAAAGTATGACTCCTTTTGCTTTGGTACATTCTGATGTTTGGGGACCTTCCCCGGTTATTATGTCATCGGGTCATCGTTAGTTTGTTATTTTTGTTGATGATTGTACACGAATGGCATGGCTTTAACTTCTTATACATAAAGATGAAGTATTTGCTACATTTCACTTGTTTCACACCATGATTCAGACACAATTTTCTGAAAAAATTAAGATACTTAGGTGTGATAATGGAGGGGAGTATGTTAATCGACAGTGCAGACATACTTGGACAACCGTGGTGTCTCCGTGAAACCTCGTGTTCAGCCCACAACGAGAATGGGACTACGAAGAGGAAGAATAGGCATATTTTAGAAACGGCTCGGGCCTTACTAATCGGTGCACGTATGCCTAATAAATGCGGGTGATCTTTATTCTTCTGATTGTGTATCTCTTGAATCGAATGCCACGAAGACCTTACAATTTCGGACTCCGTTAAAGGTGTTATCGATCATCTTCCCTTACCTACTTATTTTAATGCTTCCGCCCCGAATTTTTGGATGTGTTGATTTTGTCCACCTCGTAAAAATCAACGAACTAAGTTGGATCCATTGTGTTGTCCGTGTGTATTCTTGGGGTATGGTGTACAAAAAAGAGTCTGTTATGATCCAATTACTAAAAGAAACTATACTACCGTGGATGTCACTTTCCTCGAATCGAGAATGTTTTCCCATCACCGGTATCCAATTACACTCTTCGGGAGGAGAGTTATGGTAAACGAAATTGGCTTGATGTTGAAATATTAGACACTAGTCAGCGTACTCGGATCGTGCCAATAATATGGAGGAGCCGTATCTAGACCCGAGCTTGAACTTCGAGCCCGGAAAGTGAAATAGTAATTGAATCTCGAGAAGATGAAGTGGTTGATGTACCACTCCATTCTGCAGTACTTGATGATCCTTACTGTGAGAACAACTGACGAGGTAGCTGATACATCACCTTTACAAACTAATGCTATAGATACACTGTTGGTTATGTTTTACCTTTCGAGACACGATCGAGGTAAACCTCAGAATCGATACCCCCAAAGAGAAGAACGACAACCCAGTATCCAATAGCAAATTATGTATCTATTCGAATTATCGAGAACCTATCGGGGCATTTTGCCTGAGCTCTTCTGCTTCGTGTCAAATTCCAGTAGCATTGAAGAAGCCTTATACGAACCAAAATGGGCTCGAGCTATAAAGAGGAATTTGAGGCATTGCGGAAGAATAACACGTATGGGTGTTAAGCGAGTTGCCTCAAGGGAGGAAGATGGTAGGATGCAAGTGGATTTTCTCCACATTAAGTATAAACGGATGGATTAGTTGATGCGTTACAAGGCGAGGCTTGTAGCAAAAGGATATACACGAAACATGGGATAGATTATCAAGAAACCTTCTCACACGTGGCTAAACTAAAAGCTGTGAGAGTTTTGTTATCTCTTGCAACAAATTTAGATTGGCCATTGCCAAACTTGACGTGAAGAATGCCTTCCTTCATGGTGACCTTGAAGAAAGAGATTTACGTGGATATCCAGCGGGATATCTTGTTACATCGGGAAAGCAGCTGCATGTAGATTACAACGAGCGTTGTATGGACTAAAACAATCGCACCTCGGCGTGGTTTGGTAGGTTAAGTTCACCGATGAAGAAA
The DNA here is from genome assembly GCA_033030585.1 of Hippophae rhamnoides. Taxonomy (NCBI): domain Eukaryota; kingdom Viridiplantae; phylum Streptophyta; class Magnoliopsida; order Rosales; family Elaeagnaceae; genus Hippophae; species Hippophae rhamnoides. Next base: position 74,991,633 of record CM065429.1, read on the forward strand.
TATGGGTTCAATGAAAGCTTAAGCCCATGATCATTACTCTTTTCCTAAAACATCGATTAAGGAAGATACGTACCCTTATAGTCTATATAGGCACGACATGATCATTACGGGGGATGATAAAGAAGAAATCTCTAGCTTCGAGAACAAGCTGTCAAATGAGTTTGAAATGAAGAACTTGGGAGGGCTCGAATACTTCTTGGGTATTGAGGTAACGAAGATCAAAACAAGGCGTATGTCTTTCCCGAAGGAAATATACTTTCTGGACCCTACTTAGCGGTAGGTACTAGATTGTAAACACTGTCGATATTCCAATGGTTCAAAATCATAAACTCGGAGAATATGTGGCCCACGTACCGGCGGATAAACGGAGATATCGACGGTTAGTAGGTAAGCTCGTATATTTATCTCATACTCGACACGATATTGCGTGTGCGGTGAGTGTCGTGAGTCGATTCATTACCTTTGCCCAAGTGAAGACCATATGGATGCGGTCGTGCGAATGCTTCGTTACTTAAAATCCTCCCACAGGAAAGGACTTATGTTTTCAAAGAATGGTCAATTGGAAGTCCTTGGATATCTGATTCGGTTGGGCGGGGAATATGAAGGATAGGAAATTTCTGCTGGAGTGCTTTACTTTAGTGGGGGCAATCTTGTTACATGGAGAAAGCGAAGCAAAATGTAGTTGCCTTATCCGGTCTTTGGTGAATTTCCGGGAATGGTCGAGGGAATATGTGAGCTCGCTTTGGTTGAAAAAACTTCTAGCGAGATTGGTGTTGCTCACAACTGAAATGAACTTATTTTGTGATAATAAAGCGGCCCATTGCCATCAGCTACGCAATCGATTCAACATGATCGCCTGGCAGCGTTGAAGTGGATCAGAGTTTCATCAAGCGAATCTTGAAGAAAAGATTATTAAGCTTCCATTTGTTAAATCGAGAAGATCAATTGGGCGATATCTTTACTAAAATCGTATGCGAGGAACTTTTACAACTCAACACGACAAGTTGGGCGTAAAGAACATATATGCACCAACTTGAGGAGGAAGTGTTGGTGTGTGTTGTGGTGGCGGAACACGATGACTTCAGTGGAGTAAAACATGGAGCATCTGATAATGGTAGTAGATCCAAAAACGTGGATATCACGGGGAATTATAGCTATTATTTAATTTTACGTTTAACTTTGTATACGTATATACTCGGATTGTTATGCGAGAAGCAGGATACGAAATAATAATGAAATATACTCATAATTATCAGAGAAATACAATATTTTGACACTTGGTACTCGCGAAGAATAGTTAAGGAAGTTGGATCACAACCAAGACCGGTACCGAGTGTTGAACTTGGTTCTTGACAAAATGGATAGTAATTCAATCTCATAATAGAGCAACCATCTTCAAAGAATTTCTTACAATGCAATCGAGCAACGCCTAACTTAATTACTGGCAGTTCCATTATTGCCTAGCCAGTTTCTTCGTTGCTTCGCAATATCTTTGATATACCACTCTACAACAAACACAACCACACGTGTGCACATATAGTTTGTAAGTACAATAATTGATATTAATATAAACTTGACGTCGACAAATATTTCAAGCTTTGAAAAATTAGTAAATTAAGCTTAGAGTAATATAAATATCATCCATCATATTTAACATTTAACAAATTTAAATGATCGTAGTTTAATTTAAATAATATTTAATATAAAACGATAAGATTAATTTTTTTCTAATAATAAAAATATATGACTATGAATATAAATGTATTATATATTTTTGTGGTTTTAATAACATAAATTTTTAAGAAGATTGATAATCAATACAACGAAGATATAACATTACATGAGAGTAACTAATGATCTAACATTAAATACTTATCCTGTTTGTTCAAATTCTTTTCCTAAAGTGAAAAAGGAAGTATTTTTTCACAGAGGGTCGGGAGAAATTTAAATGATGATCAAAACCAAAAGAGAGAGCCTCCTTCCATGGAAGTTTAGATTGAAAATGATACACCAGAATAACCCCATAAGTTTCCAGGCATTTTTTTAGCCTTGAGCTTTTTGGTGGGAGGAAGATAAGAAAGCACCCATGAGATCATAAGCTGATTGAATGAGAGTAAGATCAACACCATGATTGTTGACTTGAAAGAAGTCATGACTTAAGCATGAGGACCTTATGAGATTGGCAGCATTTTGTGTTTCCAATTCATCACCCTTAAAGAAACCTTCAAGATCCACTAATGCTTCTTTTAGTTCTTCATTAGAATTCACTAAGTCCTCTTTTGACCATATGAAATTCTTGGGCACAACACAAGATTGTTTCTCTCGAAGATCATGATGATGAAAAAAAGGGTTTATTAGAGCATAATTTGTTATGTTGATGATCATGAAAATTCAAGGGTAGGTAAGAGAATAGTAACGTAGATTCCATTATGTATATATGAAACAAAATTAAATTAAAAAGAGGTATCAACGTGATCAGCTGGTATATATAAACAGTCTTTATTTATAGAGGGAAAAGAATTGGCAACTTCCAACTAAAAACTAAAAATAGTCCTATGTAGTACAATTTGAGATACATTCGAATACTTATTGGAAAGTTGTGATTTGTTGATACATTAACTTACATGTTTTTTGAATGTAACAACTTCCCAATTATAACGAAGCATACATGTAAGCTAGAATATTATTAATGGAAAAATAGTCATTTATGACCATTTATTTGTGAAAAGGGTGTCAATAATAAAGCTAATTTTTTGTTAAAATAATATAATACCATTTGTGACATATACATATATATATTTGTATTTTTTTATAAAGATTTATTTAATAAAATAATTTTTAGTTAAAAAATTACTTAAATTTATAACAAATCTTTCGATCAATCTTAAATTAAATTTTCATTATTTAATGTGTAACTTTATATATTAGACAATAAAAATTTTGTTTAAGATTTATTGAATTTTTTTTTCAACTTTAAAATAAATTTTTTTGTTGAAAAGATTGACTAATTTTTTTATTTATATATTATTATTTTACGTATATACTTATCAAAAAAATATAAATATGCATATGATACATTTAACATTTTGTTATATTATAGAGTTATACCTCTTCTTTTGGATTCATCCTATATATCTTTTTATATATCCTTATGTTTTGGTTTCTTTTTTTCAACATATTAATAAAAAATCATAGACTTGTCATCTTTTAAGGTATAGTTTTATTTGAGGGTTTTTTTTTTGGTTGAGAAAAAAAAATCATTCATTGAAATGAATTTGAAGATAAGTATAAAAATAAAATTCAGTCACATAACTAATTATAATATATAGATAGATATATTACTACACGAGTACCCTTTTAAATCGATATGATATTAGCATTGATAATATTTTTATTATTTAATGATTTTTTGTTTATCTGGATTATTATATAAAAAAAATTATCAATATTTTCAATCAACTTTATTAATTTTATGAACTTGATCTCCAAAATATGATCATATCAAAAAAATAAAATATTATATCTACATCTAAGATTAGATCAAAAGAAAAAAATATGTATAAACAAAATAAAAAAAATGGATAAAATTTATGCTAAAAATTGCCACCTTAGATTTATATCCAGATAAATAAGGACTACAAATTGAGATTGATTTTATTTAAAGAAAAAAAAACTTATATTGAGAGAGAGTTAAATTTGATAGGAGAAGAGCTCTTCCCTATTAACCAAAATCTAAATGATGAAAATAAACAAAATGATGAAAATAAACAAAATGATGAAAATAAGCAAAGAGAAAGGAACAGCTATAATTTAAAAATAAATATGAAAGAAAACGGCAGGCTATGCATGGTAAAAAAATGCAAGTTAACATTTTAAAAAAATAGTTTCAAAATAATAATAAAATCTATGGTAATATATCCATATTGGTTATAAATATAGCAAATATAGTCTAAAGAATCTATTTGAATTATTTACTATTCTCAGTGAAAGAGAAGGAAAAATTAAAATTAATAAAGAAATATTTGGTCAAATAATTTAAAAATTATTTTTTATACTTAAAAACAAAAAATTGTTTTTAAAACATTTTATAAATTTTGGCTTTTTATTTTTTGAAATAATATGTTCCCAAGAATAATGCATTCGATATCTACTTGTTCACTCGGTTTATATATATAATTATTTTTATTGATTATAATATTATTTAAAAATAATGGTATCAAATCACTATTAATTGTATGTATATGACATATAATTTATACATATTTATTATAATAATAACAAAAGAGATCATGTTAATATTATTATATTTTTACTTTTGTTTACTTGTTTTTAGCATATAACTTTTATAATTTACATATTTAATAATTCAATCCTATATAAGTAGTAATCTATGAAATAATACAACAGCATGACTATGAACAGATATAATATTGATGTAATTGATATAATGAATTAATATTATATATATAAATTAAACACAATGTAATATAAAAACTAGACTTATTCATTTTTTTTTTACTTTTCAAATGTGGATAATTAATTGAAATTGTATTTCTCATTGATTTGACTGGATTATGTTTATGGAAGTATACAATTGTTTTTAAAATTAAACATGTTTAATTTAATTATAAAGTTAAAATTTGTAAAAAAAAATACTAAATTTGATATTAAAAAAGTAATATATAATGAAAATAAGTTTTAAAATAATTTGTACAAATAAAAACATAATCATGTTTTTTTAAAGATCTTTATAAAAGCTTGGGTTTTAAATAACTAACGTTCTTAATAGGATAACTCCTTTAACATCGTATTATTAGTACTATTTTAAAATAATTTTTTAAATAATATTTTTGGATCATAAATAAATAAAAAAAAGGTCTGTCAAGGAAACCACAGACCTTTTTTCTTCACTGTACCACGGAGAACTATGAGGCAAGCATTTGCAATTACTACAATGGTAGAAAAATATATGAACTATGAAAATAAATCTATGATTAATGCTTTTATAATTGAGAATTGATTGAAAGATACAAATCAGAAAAATGAATAATTTTTTGGTGTCTCCCAAGTTCCAACGGTACAAAAGTACTCACATTTTAAACCTCTGATTGGAAATGCTATTAAAAAAAAAACCCTCTTTGTATATGTATAAAAGCTACTAGTTTCAAAATGATGGTAGCGCTGCAACACCGTGGATTCTAGAGTTCTAATTTAAGTTGTTGACGATAATTTTATAAAAGTAAATTCATTAATATATATTTTTATTTTATTTAATAAATAGTATATTTTAGGATTTAAAATATTAAAATATAATTTTTAATTTTTTTTGTGAATTTTCTAACAATTTTACGATTTTTTTTATAAATTTTTAACACATAACTAATTTAAAGTTGTCACGCAACCAATTGAGCTGACATAACAAGCCAAGTGGACGCCACACAATTGGAGCACCAAATCATGTAAAGTCGTATGTATAAAGTGATGCAACGCTTTAACTAATGTTAACACAATGTTTCTTTCGAGTTCGGTGCACGATCAATGCTCACATTACATGTGATCACGTTACTAATCCATTCATTCCAACTGTGTGCCACTCCATTCACAACAACGAATCGCAAATCACTCTGTATCGTTTACTCAGCAAGCATCGATCGATACTAGTCCTCTTTGCCACTCGTCGCACTTTAATTCGCTCATTGAATTATGTATGCCATGTGTCTCTTTTCTATATATCAACGCTGTTAAATTTGCATAGTTTGATCTCAATCCTTAATCAGACGATCTAGATTCCACCTAAGTTATATTTAACCTCTTAATTGCTCCATAAACCCTAAGAAGTTTAAATGAACATATATTTTTATTAGTTTTTGGAGCCAAAAAGGAAGAAAATTACAAAAATATTCAAAATGAGATACAATTTTGGTGGGAATTTAAGACTATATTGGTATTATAATTCAAGAGATTAATTGTATTTCTTCTTTTTCTCCTTTCTTTATCAATTTTATGTCTTTCTTTATGAAAAATATAAGCTTTATGAACAAAATTACATCTAGTTAATTTATTAATCTAAGGGTCTTATAAACCCAATATTTACCATATGATGATATAATATTTTACCCTAATTATGATTTTAATTTCATTTGATTTTTATACATTTACTTGTTTAGCCAACAATTGATCAATAGAATCAATTAAATAGATTCGAGAGAATTATTTAATTGTTTGTCTTGATTTAATAAGATGCATACCTTCTAGGAAGAGATGTATAATTCTTATGTATGTGATTCATAATTGATAAAATTAATAAATAATATGAAATTTAATTGACATGAGAGTGTAATTAGGTTAATTACTTAATGATGTATAGTTTACTTGATAGAGAAATATATGTTAGATTAGATTCAATTGATCTTGTAATTGGTTAATAATTATATTAAGAGGATTTTGGTGATTCACATTTTAAAAAAATTAGGGATTAAGTATTCCTAGATATTTTTATATATATCTTCTTAAGTGTCAAATTTAATTTAATTAATTATTATCATTTATTTTAGAGTTATTTTAATTTTACTTTCTTAATATATAAAAACACAAATAAAAATTTGATTTTTATTTTTTCTTTTAAAAATTAATTTCTTATAATATAGTTTTCGTAAGAACAATATTTTTTATCACTATATTACTTGTTATAATATGCATATTTTCGTATTCGTTAAACACAATTCGTATATCAATCAGTTTCCAACCATACAACCAAATCGATCATAATATAATATATCATAAACATATTATAATTACATTATTTAATATTATTTAAATTTATTTCAAATTTTAATTTATATTATAATCACATTATCTAATATTATTTAAATTCATCTTGAACTTTAAATTTAAATTTTCTAACTAGACTTGAACTTGTGCTAACAACAAAGGTATTAAAAAAATGTAACATTATTTTTATATTTTAGAGAATAATGTCACAAATATCATTTATTTATTATAAAAATAATATTTAAATCTTATATTTATTTTTTGTAATAATTTAATATTATTATTATGAAAAAGTGACGCATAAGAATAAAAATAATTTTTATTTTATTTTATTTACATTAGATCGTTATAACTTGAATAAAATGTAACCTAAAGAATTAAAAAATGAATATAATAAAAATATAAAAAAATTTATTTGTTTTTATACAATCATTTTTTTATAACAATATGATTATACTGTTATAAAAATAAATATAAGAATTAAATATCAATTTTAAAATAAATATAAGAAATTTATAATTACCTAACCTTAATTTTAATTTCTATTATTTTTGTCTTGACATATTTAGTGGAATAGTTCAAGTTAGAGTGTATCAGTGTAAAACTTTCTCTTTTTTTCTTTTCAAAACTATAAATGCATATTTACAAACGATATGGGAAGACTCCAACCTTGCTTGCTTATGAAATGGAAAACTCAATCATAGAGAATTACATATAATGGAAGCACAAATATATAATAGAACGAAATTTTCTCTAACTATTTATTTTTATAGAAAAAAATTGTAATAAAATTAAGGACAAAATGAACTACTAATATTAATAAATAACATATAAGATATTATAGTAAGATTTTTTCCTGTGTGTGCTGCTGTTAACCCATTCAAGTTGCTCCTCCAGAGCCTAATATTTTTTTTTCTTCATATATTTAGATTTTCCACTTTCATTATTTGGTTAGGCTAATTAAGAACCTAAATAGCCTCAGCGCAAGGCAGTGCCACCTAAAAGTCTCCTACTCTCTAAGGTAATTTGCCTACAGAAAAGGAACGGGGTTTGGCAAATGTGATTTCATTAACGTCCCATCTTTTCTTTTCTTTTCTTTTCTTTTAATACTTTATTACATATAAATCTGAATGAAACGGGTGACAATAAACCCTTGCACATAATAGGGGAAGGGGAATTTGGTGGTGGGAAAACCACTGAAATCTGATTCCTAACGTACAGTCCCCTTATTAGAAGGCAAGAAACACAATTCTTTCCTAAATGCAATTTCATTTTACAGACAATGGGGAAGTTCATGATGAACTTTTTATGAAAAAATAATCAAAAAATAGTCAGTATTTCCCCCTCCATGAATGCCACTTCAGCTTTAGTTGGAACCACAACGGAGATATGCCCAGAATACCTCGTGCTAACCTTGGATCAAACACATCAAAATGTACCTTGTGGAGGGAATCCAACAAAACTTGGGCAGGCACAGCTGTCAGAAGCACTGGACGAGCATCAGCAGGTATAGTCCGAGCTAATTCTCGAGCTTTCTGCAAGTGAATGTTAGCTATCGATGCCAGGTCGAAAACTGCATCACAAAGGCCTTCTCGAGACTCTAAACTTATCTCTTGTTGACCACCTCGCTTAACTAACAATCCATGCTTGCCAGCCACCTCAGCTGGTATGTAAGAACTATGGTGATTACGACTAGCATGAAATGGTAGTGACTTCAGTAGCAAAAGAAGACCGCTTGCCTTACCAATATGAGACGCTGCATGATCTGCAGCAGTGGACCTGGTACCACCAGCTTGGAGTGTCATGTAAAGAATAGTTGATGCAGTATCCTCAGCATATTTCTCCAACTCTTCAATTTTTTCTGGGATGTAAGTATTCTCTCTTCTTGCATCATTGATTCGAGCTTCTACAGACCGTTTCAGCCAGCCCTTGGTAATTTTATTCTCATGTATAACCGATGAAAGGGCTTGTGCAGCTGGGTGCTCTACCAGCTTCTTGGCATAAATCTTGTCTATAGCTTCTTGCCACCAGACTAGGCGCATAAGACCAATTCTGGGATCAGAAGCAACATCCATGGCTTTGGATGTTTCGATGTTAAAGGCACGAAGTGCAAATGCAGCTTTCCGCAAACGTGGAGGAAGTTCAAGGAGGCAAAGGTAGTGATGGTAATCATAACTGCGAACTTGTTGTACACAGTATGATAAAGCTGCTCGCAAACTGGTAGATGCAGAACTGCTATTCATTTTAATAAAATGTAATTATCCCTGTAAAAATATGAAGTAGACCTACTAGATGAAACAAGGTACTAAGGCCTGTGCCTGCAAGCTACAAGAACCAGGCATCTTTCATTAGCTATAAATTAAGCTAATGAAATTTATTTGGGAAAAAAAAAGATCCCTCAACTTAGCAATGAATAACACTGTAAACAACTAAAGTGGTGAATAACATTGATGGTCATTGATTGCATTTGGCTTTCCCCAAAAAAAAGTGTGAACATATCACATGTTTTCACCACACAATTTCAGCTAGCACAATCACAAACTTTAAAAGATCAGATATTCTATAATATTTCTACACAGAAAATGGCCTTAAATTCTTCAATACCAGAAACATCAAAAGTAAGTTGTAACTTCTAAAAACATTTCAATCTAGTATGCACAACTTGACAATTGGCATTACATAGTTACCTGCTTCACACAAAATAGAATCAAACATATCCAGGTTCTTATGGTAAGTTAAATCTGTTTTACTCGGGAACAAATGGGAAGCATGCCGTTTCAAATCGTCTTCTAAGCTTTTCTTAAGATTCCCAAACACGCTGAGGCACTAATACCTTTCCTTGAATGTTGTACCTTCATCCTGAACACTCCACTGTTGCTCCCAAACATCACATCATGTTATCATTTCAGCATGTTTATATTGTCTAGTAGTTTTCTGTAATGTACTTGAATTCACATCTATAATCAAATTATTATTGAATTAATTACGTTTTATGCTCACAAAGTCCAAATAATTTGTAAAAATATCCAAAACGTTTAATCTGTTTCAATAATGCCCATAACGTATAGATAATGACAAAAACATGCCTAATTTTGGACATAATGACATCGTTATTCTTACGTTGTAAACATAATTACAATTTTAAATATGCACGTTGTTGGACAATCGTTACTCATACGTTGTGAGGATAATTATAACAAAGTAAACATTTTGGACAATTTTGTAAATTGTTCGTACATTCTGGTATAAAACATAATTAACCCTGTCGTTATTTAATAAAATTACAGCGTTCTTAATGGAACAATACTAATAATTCATTTTGGTAATATCTTGCAAAACAAGTTGCATTTTCATACTGCATTTTGATCATGAAGCTTCTGAATATCAAATAATTAAAATTAAAAGCCAAACTAGAAAACACCAGCTACGATTTTGAGAGGTGGTAAAGAAGAAAGAAGAAAGAAAAAAAAACAATAATAAAATATATTACAACATCATATTCGAGTTAACTGTACAAAACAAGTTGGGCGGGTCAAGTTTTCAAACATTCATGAAGTAACGTTTGAAGAATTCAACAAATACAGAAAGGGAAAAAAATAATACTGAAAGGTTCATAGTAACAGTTTTTTTATGATTCAAAGCTGCATACATAAAGCATCATATTAAATCACTAAATTAGCTAATATCAAAGTATGATACAAGGTCGGAAAATCTGAGCATAAAGAGTAAAAATAAAACCATTAAATCAAAAATTTGAAGATACGATCGAGCCCAGTTATATAGATTAACTAATGCTAAAAGAATAAAAGACAACCAAGCAGAATACCGAAAATGAAAAACCGATGATCCAAATGAAACCTTATTCTGAATGAAACTTAGAGAGGTTTTTCTTCGATTAGCAAGAATTATGAAACAGAACGAAGAAATCATTTCTAATGACCTGCTAATAACAAAAATTCGATAATCAAAAATTGAGTGTGAGATAAGTATCTTACATATTACAAAGAAGAGGAAGATGGACTGATGGGAACGGGAAACGGAGAGAGTCGACTGTGAACACTATTGGCTTAGTTAATGGCGCCAATGGAGCTTAGCCAACTACAATAAGGCAATACTGGAGGATTCATGACCGGCAGCTTTGGTGCTGGGAAGGAGATAATGAAATAGGTCATGGCGGTATGCCATATGTAGATTCGATTGAATTGGGGCTTCGGGATTTATTTATTTATTTAAATTTTTGCTACACTTAAAAAACATAAATTGATTTGGTAATATTAAAGATTTCTTTTTAATTTGAAATTTTATCCAACAATTAACACCGAAGATTACGAAAATTTTATAAACTTTCAAAAAATAAATTATTTATATTTTAGATTAATTTTTTATTTAGTATATATTTTTAAATACTTAAAATATTTATATTAAACAATTGATTAAAATATTATATAATAAAATATTTTTTTTTTGTTAAATATTATAGAATAAGTAGTTAAAAAAATTTAAATAATTAAATATACTATTTAATTTTATTAATTATCATAAATAAATAAATTTTGATAATATAAAAATAAATTTTATTAATTATTTATTCTTAAAATAATCATGTTTTATAACAAATATGTTATAAACATGAAAAATATAATATAATATATTTTATAAAAGATAAAAAAAAATTGAATTAAAATATTAAGTTAGAAATAAGAAAAAAATTAAGAATTGATTTTTTAATATTTTATTCAAAATTTTAACATATTTTACGATATTATCTACAAAATTTATGGAATTTTGGTAAAAAGAACATTTAAGAAACAATAATATTTAAGCAATATTTTAAATATATAAATTATAATTATAATTTTATTTTATTAATTTAATAATTATTATAATAATAATTGTTTTATGTATTATAATAACAAATTTTTAGAATTAAAATATAACTTATTGATAAAAAATTATTTTTAATTATATTTAATTTTATTTTATAAATTATAATTAATTAAAAAATGTTTATAAGAAGACGAATATTGAAGAATGTGTAAGAGCAAATAGTAAACCCAACTCATCCTATTTTCCGTCAAAATTAAAATATTTTTCTCACGTGCCACACTTATTACTTCGTTTATAATTTTTTTTAAAAAACATGTTTTTTTTAATTATAAACGATCTAATATAATAAATATTTATATTTAATAATAAAAATAAAAATTAATATATATAGTAACTAAAATATACCACGTTAAAAAATAAATTTATATATTAAAAAATTAAAATAATACTAAAATTTATTGGTTTAAAATTTTGAATTTAGTTTTTAACATTTAATATTTATAATTTATAATATAAGTTTTAAAGTTTAGGATACAATATTTATAGTTTAGGATGTTACACTCAACAACCAACAAAGGGATACAGGGGTGTCAACTCGTGCGTGGTGAGCTAGTTTGGATTGATTAAAATTAATATAGTTTTTATTTTTCTAATTTTAACTCAAATTAAAGTTAATTTGTTTCATGAATGGAAAACTTTAATACGAATTGAACCAAAAAGAATTTATATGTATTATTTAATATTTTTTTATCTTATTTAACTTGATATTGATTTGAAATATTTTAAATTTTTTATAATTTTTAATCTAATTAAAATAATAATACTTTCGAATCAAATTAAATGTATATAAATAAAAATTTTGTTACAAAATTTTATAAATCTTAAAAGTAAAAATTTTTAAAGTCATTAATATATTATAAAACAATTCAAAGAATCACTACCTAAAATTAAAATAAATTTATATTTTAGACTTAAATTTCATGTAATTATGATTAACGATAACATAATATATTTATAAAAATAATTATAAATTATAAATTATAAATCAATTTAACATATACACGAACAAATTAATAAACTTATCATGACTATTTTATATGAAATAATTTATGAATTAAAAAAATTGTAACAAATTTCATTTTTAAGTAAATTTCAAAACTATTCATATAACTAGTTATGTTGATTAGATACTAGTATAATTATTATTAATAAGTGAATAATTAATATATAAAAAAAATTACAAAAGAAATACATCAAATTTTTCTTAGTAATAATTATAATTATTATTTTATTCGTTTTATCAAACTAATCCTAACTCAATCTTAAATTTGTGTGTTATTCAAATTATCTTAAATTGAATACAAATTTAAATATATTTGTATTCATTTTAGACAATCAAAATGCACAACAAATGTCCACACTAAGGATATTATTAGTAAATCAATATTTATCATTTTTAAAATATGTTTTCTAATCAATTATCTTATATTTTTTGTCAATTTTATTTTTGATTATAAATAACACATATATCAATCCAAATTTTATTTCTTGGGGTGTTAATTGAAGAGTTTTTTTAATTTTAATATTAATATATATTAATGTGTATTTGAAAAAAAAGTTATGTATTGACATTGCGGTCTATATGTAAAATTTAAAATATAATTAAAATTATCACCAAATTATAGTTAAAGTTATAACATATTATTTAATTTTATTAAATGATAAAAATAAAACTCAAATATTATTAGTGATATAAATCTATTATTATTATAAACCATTTTTTTATTGATATAAATCTATCACAAAATTTTTATAAATTTACCACCAAAATTTTTATTAATTATATAAATTTAGTATGAAAATATAACATATATTTGTATTTCTATAATTAATGATACAACTATAATCAATGTTAGATGTATATCACTAATTATAATTAAATATTATTTTTATTGTTTAATATAGTTAGATAATAGTTTATAACTTTTAAAATAACTCAATAATATATTTGTTAATTTATTTAAACATTTTAATTACTTTCATGTTTTAAATAATATGGGAAATATATTATTTGTATTTTTGTCTCTAAAATTATCAAGCTTTCTAGTGATTTTTTATTATTATTTTATTTCATAGAAACTATCTTACATTGAGATAATGGTCCTATTGATAGTGAAATTCTATGATAAGAGTGTTTCAGTTCATTTTTTTAAAATTACTTAGTATTAATCTAATAATTATTAGATAATGTTATTTAAAAATAAAATATTAAAAAAGTATAATTTTTTCTTTAATTTTATTAACAAGTTTCCTAATCAGATTATAGATAAAACACAACTCTAAAGATTTCTTGGGAACCTAAATTTTGTTTTGGACTTCTGTCCTTATATAAATGTCTTGTAAAACCTCTTCATAACTCGCTCAAAGTCAACTCTAAACCTTGGATAAATGGACATACCAAAATATCAAAATTGACCAATAGATAAAAGGAAGAGCTTTGGATATCCATTCCTTACATTTAATAGATCCCAATTTGTCTAAAATTGTTGAAACTATGACATTGGCTAAAGAGGTATTTTAAAGCACAACTAAGAAAAGGAATTGGTCATACAATTCACCTCTGTCCACTCAAATGATTATAAAAAAAATCATTTCACAATTAAAAAAGAAGTTTTATCAATTTTTTTTGTATTTTAAAATTTCAATCTGATTTATTAAATAATTTTTTTTTATTAAGGATTGATTTTAAATCTGTAAAAGAAATTTTGCAAAAAGATCCAAAACATTGTCTCTAAACAATTTTTTACTAAATGACAATCAATATATTAAGCATCTTTAATTTTGACATTGAATTTATTAAAGGAGATGTAAATTTATTATTGGATTTTCTATCTAAGAAATTCCTACAAAGTAGGTTATCTCATGCCAAGAAAAAAATGATAAAGAAAAGTAAGGGCTAATCTCAAAGCCTTTCTTAAAACTCTTATTTTTTGTGAAACCTATTATCACCTAGTTTGAAGCAGCCCAATCAAAACCCCAAAAGGATTCATAGTCCAATGATAAAATCAAACAAGTTTTAAAATGGGTCATATGTCTCGCAGAATTACCAGAGCTCCTCCAAGCTCTCTAAAATACTCTCCAATATATTGGAGTACCAAAATAGTTAGAGATCCTAGTCACTATAAATAAAACCTCTAAATCCATTAAAAAGGGAGGAATCTCTTCCAAACTTATAAAAATAGAGAAAGATTTCTCCTTTAATATAATTTTTCAAAAGGGAACATCGTATTCCACTATAACCTTTAGACTAGGGAAAATAGAGGTAGTATCTAAAAAAAATTCAAAATTTGAAGCTCATATTATTACAACAGTTGAACAAGGATGTTATGACAAAAATTCTTATTCTTCTCTTCAAAAATGTTCAAAGAAAAATGATTTTATATACCATGGGATATTACCAAAACCTCGAAACATTATCAAAGTATTTTGAAATCCAATGAATGTGTAGAATTTAAGTAATTTTTCCATCCAAACAACAAAACATATCCTTTATATTCCACCTACAAAATCCTAAAATTTTTGTCTCTCTCAAAATAGGACAATAAGCTTTCTATATTAAAACGATTCTCAATCGATTTTAAAACTTTCCAATATCCTCTATCAAAATAAGACAATAAGCTTTCTATATTAAAACGATTCTCAATCGACTTTAAAACTTTCCAATATCATTGTAAAGTTTTCCCGATTCAAAATCATAATTATTTCCATTCATGGTTATTTTTTTTAATCTCAAAACTATTAACCTTTTAAAATTCCCTTCTTGATTCACTCATTGGTAAAAACTCTTTGGTCCCTTAGAGATTTTAATACTAGAGGTCTAAAAGAGTTTTAACCTCTTTATGTTATGAAGTTCATGAATGAAATCATACACAATTTATCAATACTTATTACAGATTTACATGTAAGTTTTTAATTTATATATATTCATTTTAATAATAATAAATTGATCATTGACTCTTTCTCATCTCCAATTGAACAAAGTAGATACTCCTTACAAATCAACATCTTTAGATAAATTACAAAAAACGTGTTCAAAATACATATTATCGTTCATAATTGACAATGAAAATGAAGATGAAGATTAAATGTATATGCATCTTTTTTATTGTATTTAGTTATGTAAATATATATTGTGAATAATTTTTATATTTAAAACATTGTAACTTATTTTACAATTTAGTAATAAAATATACCTTAGTTTTTAAAATTTGTGTAATGTATAAATCTATATATATATATATATATATATATATATATATAATGTTAAATTATTTGTATGAATGCAAAAAATATATATATAATGCAAATAATATTTTTAAAAATTGAAAATGCAAATTTTGTGTAAAAACAATGCAAACTTGGGTTGATTTTATCCAATATTTACACAGAATTATGTATATTTGCGTCAGTTTTTACGTAGAAACAAAAAGAATTTTTCATTGGTTTTACAAACCAATACAAAATTTGATACGCTTTTTAGTGTTAAAAAGCCGACACAAATATCTATTTTTGGTATAATAAATCTAATTTCAAACAAACAAACTCTCACAAGTAAAATATACAAATAATATACTCTTTTTTCTTTCAACCGTTTTCAAGTTACATAAATTTTCATACAGTAGTCTAATTAATTAAGCAAATGAGCAATAAAGCTATAACCGAACCATTTAATAGTTTAGTTGATGAGTTTATGTATTTTAAAGTAAAAATAGTATCATAGAATCACACCAATTTTATTTTGTTTCCCGTTATATGTAATTATCTTATATATGATATATTTTTGTAAAAAATGAATTTCAGTATTCAAGTATAATCCAGCAAGCGAGTACAAGGTTTATTTGCTGCCTAATCTGTGGAGTTACATAGCATGCGATTTTAGAAAAAGCAAAGTTAACGGCAAATCCAAACGAAGGAGTTGTGTCGAGTAAATTGGATATATATTTTTTATTTTAATTATTTATTATTCACTTATTATTTAAATAAATAGAATTCAAAGTAACCCGACAAAATAACAATATTAGAAATATAATATTAAAATAAATTAAAACAGAAATATTAAAATAGAAAAATAATAACACCAGAAATTTAACGAGGTTCAATATAAATGTTACTTACATTTTCGGTCCTCGTTGATTATTTTCACTATCTCTAAATGGATGAACTTTAAATTACAATTAATTAGACAAAATTGAGCTAATCAATTACCTTTATAAAAGAGAAAAAAAATTATAAATTTTAAGATATTTTACTAATAATGAAATGAAGAGGATTTTATTTATAACTCCGAATCTAAAACTCATCTTTATTTCTAATAAATACGTGATTTTTCTAATTTGTTCGCTAATGAGCTATATATCAAAGGTGGGAAGGGATATGAGGTGGTTTTGAATCAATGGAGGCCTTATTACTTTGCTAGCTAGCAATGGAAAAATTGTAACCACTGCAAATCTGGGCTTATGAAGTTCTTTGCTGTGCCTTGGCCTCGTTACGACTAATCATTTCACTACTGCTTCGTGTGATTACAATGATATAAAATTAGTTTAATGGTGTTTGAGTGGATAATAAAATTCAATTTATCAAATTTCCTTCATTTGATATAAATGTTGGGAATAAATGTGTAAGAACAGACAAAAAGATTGTTTGAAATTTATTAAAAAATTAGAATAAATTATATGTATATCTTAAAAGATAAAGCATTAACGTATATATTTTGACAAACTAGGGGAAGTTATATAAAATTAAAATATGTATTTTAAAGAATTATAAAAATTGTAAATACCTCAATTTAAGAAAATTATGTTGCTCAACCTCGAAAGCTTAACTTAAATATTTAAGTAAGACTCATGGTAAATATAAAATCTCACACTTAAAGTAACGCTTTCCTTTTACACTCTATATAGCCCCTAGCCAACTTTATTTTCGTGTTTAACCCCCCACAACCTCTTTTTATAGTTTTTCTCTTCTTTAATTTTGACATTACATGAGGTATGCTTTACCTAATAAATAATACTACTTTATTTCAAATCTTTACAAATTTATGATGATATATATTTTTCAATTAAGATATATACTAATTACATTTACTCCAATCATCAGGCATGGGTTTCATCTCCACAAGGCAATAACGATTATGGGCCATACAAGATTTATACCTATTGATCACAGCTCAAATATCGTTTTTTTTTGTAAATTAAAAAAAATACTTTTAAAATTTATAACAATAAAAATAAAATTTTAATAATATTGAACGATATTTAATTTAAAAATGTTTAACATTTAATATATCGAAATAATTGTAGTTTAATTTAAACGACGTTTAATTGTACAACGTTAAATATGAAATAATATATCATATTTTTTAACAGTAAAAACATATGATTTGATCATAAAATGTATTATTTTTATAGTTATAAATTTTTAAATATAATTTTTATTATTTCATCAATTTTACGTAGATTAAATAGAAGGTTTTGTTATTTGAATTATTAACTAAAAAGTAGTAGAAAACTACAACATGCAACAAAGTTGTTTACTACAAAATAAAAAAATATGTCTCTAAAAATTATTATTTGGACAAAACCAAAGTATAATTATATAAAAGTAATTGTTTTGATTTCTATTTTGATTTTCTAGTAAATTTATATTAAAATTGAATGTATGTTAAAGTTAATTTGAGCGTACATATATTCAAGAGTTTAAAGATGTAACATAATTTGTTTGAGCTTTGATGGCAGTTCATTTGATACGTTAAACAACCTTTATATTTTTTAATATGTGTTAAAAAATAACAAAAAAACTCAAAATTGAAACACATCTTAAAAAATGTGATCTTAAATGTTTCAATTACACTTTTGCTAACATTATAAAAAATTAAAAGAAAATAAAATAAGTTTAACATACTTTGGCCACGTCATGTTGTGGTAATATAAGCCATGGTAAAAAAAATAATGAAAGTGATATTTTTAGAAGAAAAACCACAGGCAGAATAGGTAAAATGTTAGATTAGGAACATTTATAACATAAGATACATAAATATAATGCATGAACCGAACCGAACCGAACCGCACATAAAATCGAAAAAGTGTTGGTGTAAAGAGCGACACGTACCTTTGAGTAGATTGCGTTCCAACTTTGCTAGAGCTGCCAAAAATACCAGCTCACTCATTTGATTTCCCCTGATTTAATGGTACCAACGCTCCCCAGTCCCCTCTCATTACGAGAGCTCCTTAATTCACTATTATTATTATATATATATATTTATTTATTTGGCTGAGTTAATTAATGACTTTATTTTGTACTTTGTTTCTTTGTTGTTGTTTTAAACGGATAAGGAAAATAGTTCACTTGGATGGTAAAATTAAAAACAACAAATTTTTAATCTTCTATTACTCAAATAAATATATATTTTTTAATATTATAAAAAAAATTAAAATTTTTTTTTAAATAATCTTATCATTTATACACCAGTTAAATCTGATAAAATTAAACCCAACAAATTATTTTATCAAACTTTATTTGAGTGGTTTAGATTTACATGGTTTGTTTCTTTATATCAGTCGGTTATATTGGATTAGCAAGTTTGAGATACCTCTTATAAATTCAAGATTTGTGTAACCTCAAATATTTCTTCAAAGTTTGTATTAATAATAATAAAAAAGCAGAAATAGAAGGTTAATTCCCCAATTGTTCTGTTTTTATATGTATGCCAACACAATCCAAATTCTTTTAAGATTTGTCAAAACTATGATTCAACAATCACAAGCATTCCAAAATTTAAAACAAGAATCAAATTAATGCTCTCTAAAACTATTTTGTAATTTCTCATATTAAAAAAAAACAATTAATATTAATTTTTGATCAAATTAAAATGTTAGTTCGGATTAATTAAAATGGAAAATAAAAAAGGGGGGGTGGAAAAAATGTATGTTCTCTTGTTTTCTTACCTCTCTCATATGTGAATTGACGAACTAACATATGTCAACTTGATTAAGTTAGATCACTACCAATAATTTCTTATCAATTAATTCATCTGTTTTAAAGCGGTCCTAAAGTGCATGCCCGCTTCGCATTTGAATTGTTTTAAAACTTTCCTAAATTAGACAAAAGGCCAAAAATCATGCTGCAAAACTTTTAACAAAATAATTAATTATTTAAAAATACTCATAAATTCACGTATATTTTTATAAATACTATTTTTTATCATATCAAATTAAAAATAATTATTTTAATAACGCGTGAGGCTAAAAGTGAAAATTTTCTAGATAATAATAATACTCTTTTACAAATTTTATTTTTGTTATTACTACAATATATATAAATTATTTATTGTTATTTTAATTGAATATTAATATTAGATAAATTTATTATTAATGATTAATATTATAAATAATATTTTTGACATTAAAAAATACGTTTTGAGGACAAATCTTTCAAAAATAATAATAATAATTTATTTTTTTACTCTCAAGAATTTCATCGGAAAAAAAAACCCTTAATTCGAACACCATGATGAAGAGAAGAATAAACACTTAAATTCAATTAGAAATTAAATACGCCATTGATTCTCTCTGATTTATAATAAAACATCAAACACTATCGAAACCCCGAAGTTTCAGAAAAAGTCGAACTAACGTAATCTTTCACTTCCCTCGCAATCACATTTCTCATCGCATCCCAAAATCCAGCAGGCAAACTTTCCTCCCGGCGATCCTCAATCATTGGTCCACCACCGTTAACGCCAATCCCAGGCGGCGCCAAAGTCAACGCGGTCAACGGGTCATCCTCCAACGACTGTAAGGATCTAATCAACCCGCCATTACCACCAGAAGTACTGCGTTCGTTTTGACGAGAAGTACTAGTACCTTCTGTTATTATTTTCAGTTCTCTAGCCCTTCGCTTCAACGTCGAATTCCAATGATTCTTAACGGCGTTATCAGTCCGACCAGGAAGTAACCTAGCAATGGTAGCCCATCTGTTACCGTAACGAGCATGAGCATCCAAGATTGCGTCGTCCTCTTCAGGAGAGAATGGACGGTGTTCAACATTTGGGCTAAGTTGGTTACACCACCTGAGACGGCAAGATTTACCGGAGCGTCCATTTATATAACGGCTAATTAAAGACCAGTTTCTAGGGCCGTAACGGTCAACGAGTCGGGTCAAAATACGATCCTCTTCGGCACTCCATGGACCTTTGATTCTATAAGGCTTGTTAATGCCGTTTTTGTTTCTTGGTGTTGAATCTGAAGAAGAAGAGTCTTCTGAGGAAGAAGTAGAAGAAGAACACCTATTCGTAGCTTCCATGAATTAATTTGTTCTTGGGGTTTCTTAGTAATTATTAGTCTAGTGATTTGATGCGACTAATAGTTTTCAAGATAATAGAAGAGAGTCATGAATTGAGTTTTTATATATAGAGGTTGGAGGTACATGAACATTGTGGTGATTGTTGAAAGAGGTATAGCCGTATAGAGAAGGTCGAAACTCGAAAGAAGCATTGAGGGTATTTCCAGGAAACTAACTTAATTATGTAAAGTGGGTGGGGTACTAACTAACCGGTGTGCAGCTGCGCATCCCTAGCTAATTAAAATTTGTAAAATATTTTTTTTAAAATATTTTTAAATTATAAATATATATATATATTTTTTTTGTTTAAAATTCAACTAGATTTTGTTTAAATAACATATAATAACTTAAGTATTAAAAAAAATACAATATTAATTTTATTTAATAGCTATAAAATGTTAAATACAAATGTACTTATATATAAATACGTAATATTTATCTTTAAAAAATTTCCTTTTAATTTTTTCAAACCATTTGTTACTTCTTATTCTTTTCTTTTTTTTTTGTTGTTGCTAACAACTATTTGTCACTTTCAATTGAACAATTTTTTTTCAAATATATTATTTTGATTTTAATTTTTATGGAAAAATTGATGGGAAGACTCAGAAGATTTTCGTGATGATGGAGATAATTGATCAGATGTCAAAGATTTCTTATATGTTATAACTATAAATATAATTATTTATTTTTGTTTAATGTTTTATAGAAAATCATGGTAACAATTGATTCAACCAAACAATTAGTATAAAGTAGAATGTAAAGTGGAGAAAGAATACTCAAGATTATTTCCTGTTAGATGATATATTACATTCGATAGCTAATATTAATTTTTTAATTATAACTTAAATGTATCTAAAAAATTAGAATTTATATTCTATTTTACTTTTAACTCGTGATTAAATAAATGAAATCTTTCGTTTATTTATTATTAAAAAAAAATAAAAATAACTTATATGCCTTCTGTGGGAATGTGCATGTGGAAGTTAAATATTCCTCCTATGTGAAATTGTTTTTGTGTAAGATTGTGGGAAATTATGCATCCACTAAGAAAAATTGATATAAGACAAATGTTGTGGAAGATGCTTGTTGTCTGGGGTGAAAACATGGTAACATTTCATGTTGCATTGATGAAAAGGTTTGTTTTTTGTTTTTCTTTTCTTTTCTTTTTATATCACTCATTCTCAATGAAACAAGTGACGAATTTAGGCTCTTGAGTACAAGATAGATTTTATTTATTTATTTGAAAGTGTATCCTGATGGAGATAAAATGCTATAGGAAACGTGATTAAGTAGGAACCAGTCTGCTTTTGGAAGTAAAATGCTAACCCTATGCTGCTTTGTGCTAGAAGACTAGCGATGGAGCATGTTGATGTCAATGTTAAAGTGCGTTGTGCTAGTCAGGTAATTTGGGAACCAATGATTGATTTTGCTTCCGCATGCATCCACTATATATAGTATGTTAAGATTAATTTTGAGAGGAGGAATTAGTGTTGAAGCATTATATGTTACTCAGTTAGAGTTACTGGCCATCTTAAGGGCTGTAAAGCTTGATATTGATAAGGGATGGTACGTGTAATTTATGAGATAAATTCATATTAGGTTACTCGTTAGGTAGCTAGGAAAATATTTATAATTGATTGGAGATTAATTAATACCTATTAATTATTCAGGATATTTAAGTATATGTTGGAACTATTGCTTATGAGTTTTTTTTTTATTAATTTAAATTTTTTTTTTAAAAATCCCTTTAAAATGTCTTCATATTAATTTACGAGGTTTTTTTTTGTTTTTTTATTTTATTTCTACTTTATAATTTTGTCTCAATTTGATTCTTCCGATCCTTATCTTTATCGGCTCTTCTCGGTGGAATGGCAAAACACATAGGTATAAATAAAAGAAATTAATTTTTAAGATATAGTAAATATTATTTTTTACAATTAAATAATATTTTATGTAATTTAAATATAAAATTTGATCATCATAATTATAACTATATATTCATAAGAAAGTTGAATAAATATAGTTTCTATCAATTTTACAAATAAATATATCTATAATATTACTAAATTAGCAAATATAAAATTAAATAATAAAATGAGGAGACAAAAAGAATGTTAGATACTTAATATATATATATATATATACCACTTTTCATAATAAAAAAAATAAAAATAAAAATAATAATAATAATAATGTATATATACGGCACAAGGAACTGAGAGAGAGACGGGTTGAAATCTAACCGGTTTGAAAACTGCGTTATATGTGAAATGGTATTATAATCTTTTGGATATATAAGTTATATAGTTCGAATTTTAAAGAATACATTTATCTTTAAATGAGTCTGAAACATATAACACACTTATTAATGTTCGATTAATAAGTTTAAAAATTAATGGGTGATCTTGAACACCAAGAGCTTTATAACAAAAGATGAATCAGGAACAGAGAATGCATGTAGTTGTTTTTAGTAGTCAGATATGCAAGTTGCATTTCTGTCTGATACATAAATAATACATTAGATACCAAGGTCTGATGATAAGGAGAGGAGACTGAATTAGGGCAAAATAGGAAAGTAACCTAAACTAAGCAATCTATATATGGATACAATAAAAATAAATCATAAAAAATTACTATATATTATTATTATTATTATTATTATTATTATTATTATTATTATTATTGTTTTAAATGTTAATTTTAAGTTTTGGTACTTTAAGAAAAGTCCCGAATAAAAATCATTCTCGTACTTAGACATTTACACAAACAAGGGAAGTGAATATAAAAATTGGAATGGGAGCGTTTAAAACATGACAGAGAAAGTCGAGCTGTTTTACACAAAAACGTTTTAAAACGGCAAGTGGGACCTGAGTCGTTTCTTTGACTACTACCTTTTACGGGCCCCACCTAAGTCTTACAGCTGTAAGTGGACTAATCATGCCGTGAGTCTTAAAATCAATGGCTTTAAGACAACCTCGCAAAAGCAAAACACTCGTTAAAAGAGCAAACACTGGTTAAAAGGAGCCGAAATGGTCATCACATTTAAAAAAAACGTATTAAAAATAAAAAGCAGAATGAATCTTCCACGTATGATGGCTCCCACACCCAGCCTGTAAGAATCTCACGTGATTCTAGCTAAATCCTTTGACTTGTGACTCGAACTCGAACGCAAAGAGTAATTATTTTTTATTTTTAAAATATATTTTTTATTAATTTTTTTTTTACCTTTTATTTTTTCAAAAAAATAAAAATAAAAATTAATTAATATTAATTTTTATCAACCTAAAACATCATTTACAACAAAAATAATAAATATTTTCTACTAACCCAAGACCAAGAATTGCTTCCTACTTTATTTCCCATATATTCTTATTTAGAGATTTTTTTTTTTTTAAAAAAATCTCTTATGATTAAAATAAGTAAGTAGTGATGGAGTATGAATGTGTGATAATATTATGTAGAAGAATTATTAATTTAGTGTTACAACAATTCAAATCAATAACATGCTATAATCATTAAAAGAAATTTAAAAATTACATTTTTTTTGTATTACAAACTTAAATTTATTTATTTAAATTATTATTTATCTGGAATATGAAAACCCGATGTATATGATTTTTCATTATGTATAGTGACTGCCCACGTGGCAAAATTTATGGTTTTTGATTTGCTTCGTGGTGTTGAAGTTCAAAAAAAAAAAAAAAGGTATTTATCCTAAATACATTATGTAATAGTCAATATATTTGTTAGAGATCGAGTCTTATTAAAAAGTTCTAATACATGGAGGGGTCCAAAATAAAATCCTTAGTTTATCAGTTTATTAGAGAATTACAAAAATTAAAAAAACTATATATGGAGCTTTGTTAAGATTTGAAGGGTACGTAATTGGTGCGTGATTGATGACAATCATAGTCACAAGTTGATGATGTAATTTTAATACACGATCTGTTTTAAGAGTTAATAATTGATACATCAAGCTAATATGCATGATTGGATTACTAAGCTAGGACTGAACCCATGATGATGAACAGGTTGTGTTTAGGTTGAATACATGATGAATGGGCTGTGTTCAGTCTGATTGCTGGGTTGGTTTTAGAGTGATGCACATGAGCTTAATAAAAAAAATTATGTATCACATGCAGTACTACTCGGAGCTAGTGTAAAGATGGATATATATATGAGTATTAATTGTAGTTTTATATAAAGTTTTGTGAGAAGCAGTTAGGCAGTTGGTATTTGACACTACTAGTCTTACAGCTGCCATCAAATGTAATTCCACAGAGTTGATTGAGAGTTATTTCATACACCCACATATGATTTGATCGACAGCAACATCTCTCCCACAATTAATAATTCTGTACAGGCGGTTCCACTGTGGGGTCTTAGTATTGAACTTTTGATACTTTATAATCACTGTCAGAGCCACTTGATCTTTACGTACCTGTCAGTGGGTTCCTATATTGTCCTTCTCTAACCCCTTTGCCGTTGTGTGTTTCTTTTTTTTTTTTTTTTTTGGTTCTGAAAGGACCAAAACCGCGTGAGAGCTGGTACGTTGTCTTACTCTTAGAGTGGTCAACAATATTGAGTTTTAATGGTTTTTATGGTTGTTGTTTTCTACTGAATGTTTTGATTAATTTGCATGTTTTTTTTATTTATTTGTTTGTTGCTGGTTTGTGTTTGATGTGTATGTTTTCAGTTTGTTTGTTTTGATTTTCTTTTTTTTTAATGAATGTTAGAGTATATATTTTTTATTGTATTTTATAAGTTAATTGTACTGATCATCAAGATGACTGAGTCTACGTACAAATTTATTGTATGATTGTATTACTTTGAATGTGTCTATTACTAATTGTACGCTTTCTCTCTCTCTCTCTCGGATTATAAGCTTTTCTACAAATTAATTAATGCTATTTTACGTGGACAAATAGTTGTAATAATATTTTTTAGGTATAAATTAAAAACATCTGTAAAATTTTAGTATATTCATTTATGATAAGGTATTGATATAAAAAAGTGAATATAACGATAATAGTCCAGCACCCAAAATTCATAGCAAGAAAGTCATATTATTCTTTTAATGAATTGGAATGATAGAGATAATGATTTTATTTTATGAGTTTTAGGTGTTAAATTTGTTGGTTTTGCTATAAAAAAAATATTATTCTACTTTTTCGGTTTATTTTTTTTAAGATTTTAATAAATCTTGCAAAATTTATATAAATAATTATTGTTTATTTATTTATTAAGTATCAGAGGTTTGCAGAAGTTACATGGGAATTTAGTCTCATTTGATTTATGTATTTTTTAAATAAATATACTTTTTTATTTTATGTGTTATTATATGTATCATTAATAAAAAAAATATATATAATAAATTTTAATCATTTTTATACCATTTTATTCATTTTTTTTCAAATACTTGTTTTCCCGTTTATGTTGATTATGATACGATGATGAATTAGTGCATATGAGTCCAGTAGAATCGTTCATTATAATTATTTATTTTTATAATAAAATAAAAATATATCAGGAAGTTTCAGAACGGACATAATACTTAGAGAGGATGAATCGATTATTTTAAAAACTTTAAAAAATTTAAATTAATAAACTAATCTAAAAAGGCTAGACATATAATATCAATAATAAATACAAAATTAAATAAATGATACACAATTCAGGTGGAAACAACCTATGTAAATAGGACTTAAAAAAAACTCAACGATTCATTAGGATCACCTAACCTATCCATAATGAAAAAAAAAATTGTTTAAGTACAAGAGGTCTTAGACTACCCTTGGAGTGATAATGCTTTTGTGTACTTTACTTACGAGCCGTCACTTTCTTCTTCACAATATCACTAAGGTAAGTGAGTGAATATAGATTGACGTTTTGATTAACTCGCCTCAAGCTATTGAACCCGTGTACGAAATAACCTAAAAGGTTAGCACGAATAAAACAAGTACTATGCATGTTTTGGCCTAATACAATGAATAATCATATCGTATGCTCCAACTAGATAAGAAGGATGCAAACAATAAGCATAATGAAACCCAAGAACATGAATAATTTTAGAAACATTATCCTGGAGGTCATTAAAAATGTGTTATTTGGACATTTTGATAATCTATTTTTTGCATGTGACATATAATTAAGTCACTTGTTTTTTAAAATTTGTACACTTTAGTTACTTAATTTCATAATTATGTTACTAAAGTATCCATTTTTCATAGTTATGTGACTAAATGATCCATTTTTATAGTAAAAAATGAGCAATTTAGTGATATAAATATAAAGTTATATGATTAAATTGTTTCAATTTTAAAAATCGAATGACATATATTTCTTGTAAAAACTACATGACCAAAGTGTCCTAATGACACAAACATAACTTGAAGAATTGGTCACCTAATGATTTTAAGTACAATTCATAAATCAAAGATCCACAATTAATTAATAAACAAGCTTAGATCTAAACTAGCATCATTATGTGAATATGTTAGATAAGATAATGAAAATAAGCCTAAATAAAGAGTAGCAAGAGAGTAGAGAAACTAATTGTAAAAACTTTATGCTATTAAAAATCTACTATGTGATTATGTATATAATTGAGAGAGATAAGTAACGTATTTATAAGAAACTTAAAGTGAAAAAAGTCATTCATCTAATGTGTCATATTTTTATAAGTAGTTGACTGCTGATTAGGATTAAAAAACAAAGTAGAGAAGACAAAATATGTTAAGTTTTCAATAGCAGAATGGATCACTCTCATAAAGGTCGGATCGATCACACTCTCTAAACCTCTTTTAAAAGTTACACATAATGAACATGGTCGATTAAAAATCGAAACAAGATCAATCCATCTATAAGGGGGATTGATCTCTTGTGTAAAACTCGTATGTTCCATTTTATTAAATTATATATTTTCAACACTAATAGAAAAGTTCTAAAATCAATAGCATTTCTAGAAAAAGAATTCAATGCAAATAAATTCTATATATTAAGAGGACAAATGTTACGTCAAATCTTTCATGAACTCAAAAAAATTTATAATTATTCCAAAATCAAAGTAAACTATTTACCTAGTAGAGTTATAATGACTTCCCATAATGATATGACCCTCACTGAAGAAGATGGTGAGAAAATTAGTAACTTTGAAACAAATTTTAATAATAATAACTTAAAAATTTGTCAAGAAACAAGAAATGTGTTTTGTTTTTAAGCTAAGAAAATCATTAAAGATCACAAATGTATTTATTGTATTAAAAATCTAGAAGATACAGAAACATCATCAAAAGGATTATCGGTAGAAAACAACAAAAAAGAATAAAGATGTAGAATCCACATCTTTAGTTGTTAAGTTATACCAAGAAAATGAAATGCTTGGATTCAAAAGAAAAAAAATAGATAGTTAAATAAATTATTAAAGTAAAGGTAAAATGGTGATTTCTCGTTATTATAAAGAGAGATTTTTTGTCTTATAAAAGGAATCGTTATTTTCATTAGTTGGACACATCTTTAAAAAGAGTAATCTCTATACTTTAAAAAATTATTCACCCATGTATCTAG
Organism: Hippophae rhamnoides; assembly: GCA_033030585.1. Lineage (NCBI taxonomy): Eukaryota > Viridiplantae > Streptophyta > Magnoliopsida > Rosales > Elaeagnaceae > Hippophae > Hippophae rhamnoides. Next base: position 75,020,196 of record CM065429.1, read on the forward strand.
AAATTATGAGTGGCTAATAATTTCTTCAAAATTCTTAGTTGGATTTAAGAATTGTAATAGTTATTAATATTATAAATAAAATTCAACGCAATCACTCTTTTTTAATTTTTTTAGTAAGTTTAATTTGGACACTGTATTATGTACGGATGAAAAGGTTTTACCATTACTAGGAATATATTAAGGTTTAAGAAAGATGAGACATGTCAAGTATAACAAAAGAAAACAATCAGTAGAAAGGAAGATCATGGTGTACCTATTAAATTTAATTATTGTTGTTATAATTCTAAGTCAATTAAGGATCTTGAATGATTAAATATTTGTTTGTAATATTTATAAAATTAATAAATAAGAAAATAAAAATAAAAGGACTATCCACGAGTCTTTATGAGAATAAAAATAAGAAAAATATTAAGTTAAAACAATGTTTTAATAAAAAATTTAAAAGTTTTATCTTTAAATAATTATCTGCAAGAAATAACAACTAGCGTTGTAAAACAGCTAGCTTTAATTTGATGTCAAAGACAAAAATTAATTCAAATATATAACTTTTGTCTATCTATAATAATAAATTAAATTTCACTTATTTTTCTTTCACTCATAAAAAATTTTCATGATATTTTTATTTTTCAATTTCAAAATTATATAAAATTATATTATTTAACATCTTATTTCAATAATATTTTTAATTTATTTGAAGTATTCAAAAAAAAATATTACTTTTTTGTTGCTCTTATTATTTTTTTTCTTCATCAATCTTCTTTACTTATTAATTTTAGATTGTTGATAAAGATATATTTTTAATTTGAATACCTAAGTTATATTTTTTATTTTAAATGTTAATATGTTTATTTTAGCTTTAGTTTTAATATTTTTATTAATTAGTTATTTAATATATATTGATAGATTTTTGTGAAATTAACTCAACAATATGTTTATGGATAAATAGTTTAATGGTAATTTATCTTTTATTTATTGAGATAATTTTCATAAAATGTTAAGATGAAATATTAAAATGAAAACTATAAGTTCGGTATTAAAAAAAAAAACCTTTAACCCTCTCAAGAAAGTTTTTCTTGTTCCACCCCTATATTTTCGATATTTATCGATATCTTTGTAAAACTAAACTTTCAATATATTTTATAAATATTAATATTTTACTCTTCGGTTAAACATCTCTGCAAAGAAGTTAATACTAGTAATTCTGACCCTTTAACTTCATTTCTAATCACTCTCCGAACAGTTGAACGTATATTTCAAATTTTATGATGTTATAAACGTGTCTTGACAATTTTTTTCTTTAAAAGAAAAAATATATTGATCGAACCCATTTTCATTTTAGTATACATTTTAAATATATATTTTATACATCCATGTTAATTATTTAAATATCATGAGAAATTATTTAATTTCCTACTTTAAATATATATTTATTTAAAAATAAATTTTAAAAAATATAAGTTGAATACATACATTTTCATATTTTATAAAAATATGAACAAAATGCTTAATTTGTTAGAGTCTTAAGAGTTGAGTTTTTTGTTTGTTTAAAAAATGTGTTTTTAAGTTAATTTATGTGTGAAAATAGTGTGAGATAAGGAAAAAAAATTAACTTTTTATCTAATTTTTTAATAAATATAATAGAATAATACATGTAATAAATATATGTTTTTATATTTTGATATATATATATATATTTAATAAAATAATTTTTAATTAAAAAATTAATCAAATTTTTTAACAAATCTTTCGATCAAACTTAAATTAAATTTTCATCGGAAGACTTTAGATATTATACTATAACAATTTTGTTTAACATTTATTAAAATATTTGTTTAATTTTGAAAGAAATTCTTTTTTTTAAATGTTTAAATAATTTTTTAAATTAAATATTCATTTTTTACTTATATATCTATCAAAAGAAAAATATAAATACATATGATAAATGTGCTATTTATTTATATTTAATGAAAAATAAGATTAAAAAGTTAACTTTATTGTTACTTTACACCTATTTTATAAATAAATGGACTTTAATAACACATTTTTCACACTTTTTCTAAAAAAATAAAATAAATAATACATTTGATTTAAATAAAATAATCATTTAGATAATTTACCTTTTATATATATATACATATGTTAAGGATTACATTTTGTGAAGAGCTGAGAAAATGGTCTCAGGACTCGCAGCTTTGGGATTAGTTCATGATATTTTATTATTTGTTGACAGCCCAGGCCAACATTAATATGAACCCCAGACGGACGTTAAGCCCAACTAGAAGGAAATTCCATACATGAGTCGCAAAGTCCATATATTCAGTTGAGTAATGCCAGTTAAAATGATTTTCAACCGTTGATCTTATAAGATTAATCATGACGCTTCTTCTAGATGCAATTGGGGTTGTCAATGGGCCGGGGTAGTAGTAGTAGTAGTAGGATGGGTGGACTCCCTATTTGTTTCCCTTTCCATGTAGAAATCTTTCTTCAATTCTCACTTAATTTTTTTTTAAGAACATAATAGGGATTACATGAATCTATGTAATGTTTTGAGATAATTTTTTTTTTAAATTTCTTAATTCTAATTTTAATAATAAGATAAAATTTAGTCAATAACAAATATTTTTGCAAACAAAGTTTATAATCATTATTAATAAATTACAAAATAATAAGATTATTTTATATTTAAATTTTAGTTATTAATTTAAATAATTTTAGTAGTTAAAAAAATTACTTTGAAACCAATAAATAACATAATCTAATTAGTATTGAATTTATAATGTGATGATGTATTTAAGAATTTATTTGTTTCTATAAAATTATATATTTTGATTTTTTTTAAAAGATATATATTTGGTTTTATAAATTATAATAAAAATGTATAAAGTTTTGGGAAATGTAACGTCTAATATAATTTTCGTTCTTACCTTATCTCGTATCATTAAAATGAGAATTCTCTATCCCCAAATTGACAACTCTAATCGTAATAATAATTTATTTTTGTTATATGGTGTAAGAATTATATTTTTTTTATTTTTGAAATAAGAAATTCCTTTGGAAATGAATACCTAGATGCAGAAGGAGAACTTAGATGGAATGCTCCTCTTGAACGCACATTACGTGATGTTGTAGAACTACTTGTCTACTTATCTAATATCTAAAAAAAAAAAAAACCCCACCAATATATAAGGTAATTATCGATAAACACTCATGAATTTTACTCCAAGATCAACCACACCTCTAACAAATTTTACTTGGAAATAGATAAATAAAATAAAATTTAATCATTAAAAGAATTTTAAATTCAAATAAAATCTTAAAGTATAAATAATAAAAAAGTAATCTAAATAAAAAAAAAGACATTATACATTCTAGGATTTAGAAATATAGAATATTTGATATTTGATTATTCATTGTGAGTATATGAGTATTTGTGATTTTTTAAAATAAATTTTCAATTTTGAGCTTCCAAATTCGAATTATGATGTTAGCATAATAGTATTAAAGATGTTATCCCATATTTTGTCTTATATTTTATGGTTTAATGTTATGTAATTAATTTTATCATATAAAAAATTTAAGTTTAAATTCTTATTATTAATTTGTAAACAATATAATTATTAAAAAAAACTTTATTATAAATTTTTTTTACCATTTTATATAAATTCTTATATATTTATTTAAGAAAGTACAATAATATAATTGAAAATATATATTATTTTTATTTTTTAACTACCATCAAAATAAACAATTTAACTATATTTATAATTTATACATTATATCTAATATCTAATAAACATAATTTTAAATTATTTTATTTTTAAATATAAACTTTATTAATTTATAAAATTAATATATAATTAATTATATATTATTTATTTGTAAAAAATATTTGATCTCTACAAATTCTTTAAAATTTTGACGAAAAATATCCATCTTATCCCGGCAAATGATTAACTTAGGATAAGAATGTCAAAAGAAAAATTACTGAAAACTCTTAATATCTTAATTTTATCATATATTTTCCCCCAAATATCTCCTTAAAAAAGGTTAAAATCGTCACTTCAAGAAATTCAACTATCATTTTCTAAAGCATAAATAGTTTTATTTTTAATAAAAGTATAAAGACGTATTTGTAATTGAACATAACTATAATAATATATATATATATATATATATATATATACACGATAATAATTGAATAATATTAATATAGATGTGGTAATATTAATGACTAAGAGAATGGTATTATACATAGTATGATAGTAGCACTAGCAATAATAGTGTCCACAATAATTCACAATCTCGTTTTTGGTTAGTCTCTAGAACACACCAAATACTATAGTGGCAACAACAATATTTCAAAGTGTCAGCTCTTCTTCTTATATGCTACTATACATGATCACAACAAATTTTTTTTTTTGACTAACCAACAAAATATAGATTTTACTATAACAACATATACAACAAACAATATAGCTTGTCAGTATTCCAAATGATATATAAGCAGTCTTATAATAATATGAAGATATATATATAGCAAGTTCAAATCTTGCCTGAGAATAAAAAACCCTCTTAAAAAAAAGCATATAACTTGTATAAAATACTGCATAAAGGCTACTAAGCTAGAATTGCATCACATCCATTCCCCTAAATAGTATAAAGCTAGAAATAATACATAAAGCTTAAAACTTTAGATTTTCATTGAGACCTTACAAAGAAAATACTTAGTTCTGGCCCAAGAGCACCATCTGGATTGATCATATACAAAGCCTCAGAGTCTTTTGATCCAATGACTCTTTCAAATCTTGCCCTTATGTAAGTTAATTCTCCATCTGATGCTAATTCTTTATCAGATGGACAAGGAAGAACACCAGCACCCATTGAAACACCTCTCAATGTTTGCATAACATGAAGTTCATCTTCAGACGTTTGTTTTCTTCTAATACAATACCCAATTTTTCTTCCATTACAATACACAGCCCAAACAAATTCCTCTAACAATTTCTTCTTATGTGTTTTGGTCTCACTCTCTAGTGCTATTCTTATTATATCTGATTGCATTTCCTTGTGAAAAGCACTTGTATGCATAGGAAGCTCTATAACAAATATAGGCATACAATGAGGATCTTCTTGTATAGCTAGGCTTACTCTGCCTTTTCTATAACCAAAAATTGTACCTGTTGTTGCATTGTCCTTTAACATAGGTTTTCGCGGTCGACCGAGCAAAGCAACCATTTTGCAGCCTGATGTTAACATAGGAAAGAGCTTGAATATGCGAAGAAATCCTCCGGTTGAAGATTTGCGACTAGAGCGCTTAGGTTGATCTCTTTGACCTTGATCATTAGTATTATGCCTAAGTAATGATATTATTGCTGATGAATTTTCCATTTGGTAAAAGGGGCTAGAGTGAACTGTTGATGGCATTATGATTAATTTATGTTGAATGTATTAAATTTGAAGAAATATGAAAAAAAGGGTTGTTAGATATAGATGTGAAAGAAGGACTAGTTAGAGATCATATAGAGAATGAAACGGGGATAGTTAGGAAGTTGGATTGATCACTTAGGTTTGTTGTTATCTTTTAAATTATAAAAAAATAATAAATTTAAAACTTATAACAATAAAAATAACATTTAATAATATTGAACGGAATCTAATTAAATAACATTCAACATTAAACAAATTTAAATGAACGTATTTTAATTTAAACGATATCTAATTAGATAAAATTTAAAATAAAATAATATGATATATATTTTTTAAAAAATATATAAAATATATTGTTTTCAAGGTTACAAGTTTCAATTGTATTTTTTTAAGTATTAAAGTTTAGAATTAAAGAGACCCTTTCAAGTTGATTTTAGGGGTAAAAAAATGGATTAATTAACATAAAGGTTGATGTGACCAAGTTATAGTGATGAAAGGGGAGGAGGTCGAATGTGATAAGATAAGGAAGGTCGGACCACATATTGTATCGTGGACAATGAAAAAAATGAAAAACAACTCAAAAAAAAAAAAGATGACTAAAAAGACAAGGAAAATAGTGGTTTAGCATGTGCCTTTCTGATCATAATTTAAGGCATCAACGTCACTTGCTTTATGCTCTTTTCTTCAAAACCAATCCAAATATCCCAAAGTCTTAACAATTATTGAGGTGTAACTCAACACTTACTGTTTTAATTAACTTTTTTTTTTTTAAATTTAGTTAGTCATATTTGCTCTAAAGGGTTATTTTAATGTAAAAATATCACCAAAATTTGAACCAATCAAGTGATAAACCATTATACTATATTAAAGTTTTGAACAGTACAACATCATATATTGCGCATCTTTGTATAGATATAGTATTATTTTAATATATTTTGATATTTAATGTATTGAGTTTGAGATAATAAAAAAATAGTGTGTGAATTATAATATTTTAATGTAAAAAGTAATACTATTTTAATTAAAAAATACACTATTTTTTTTGCTTGGTCTTTTCAGCCATAAAGAGGTGTTATTACTACCATTTTGGACTAATGATAGCAGTAATTAAGATACTTATTATGGTGGTGATAAATTGATTAGCTAGGTAGTTATCTTGTGCTGACATTTCGACAAGAAAGTCCGAGCAAAGAAGCAAAAGGCTATTGACAAAATGAGGGACTTTTTCAATGACAAATAAAAGAGAGGCCCCGGTAATAAGGATGACCTAGATTGTGGTTCGAATTTACATAATTTATAAGTTTTTTTTTTCATAGATAGTTTAAATAGACTAACTATAATAGCAAAAAAAAAATAGTATTAAGATCGATAAAATTTTATATATAATATGTTATATGTTTTATATATATATATTTTTATAAAAATAAAAAGTTAAATATGATTATGTTATAAGTTATATTTTCTAGTCGGCATCCCATGGTTCCTGATCTTTTAACAATGGTGCGTAGCATCTTTAATGTTAGGCACCTTTCCTTTTTAGAGTTTAGTCTTTTCTTTTATCTAATTTCATCATAAAACTAATTCTATTATTAAGCTTGATATTTTCTAACATTATTTGTTTTGCTTTTATTCTTCTTCACGCAACATAAGTGAAAAAAAAAACGTTATTATATATAGCTACTAGCCAAAAGATTGTCATAATATATTTTATATTTTGTAACGTGTATTCTTTAGTTTTCTTAAAATATCCGTGTCAATTAGAAGAGATATCATGCATATCATTGTGATATACGATACTCCAAATTTTTTTAAAAAAAAAAAAACTTAAATAGGTTACACACAAATTCGAGAATGGTTATCTTTTAAGTGTCATATTATTATTTTAGTATTTTTTAACCATTTTTTAATTAAAACGTATTAAATATTTTTATTTAAATTACTAATATACCTTTTGAACACATAAAATGAACTAATTAAATTATGTATCAGTAATTTAAATAGGATTATAACGTATATCTATATTAAAAATAGAAGTAAAAAAGAAACTCTAAATATACAAATTTTTTAAATACATATTAAAAACTTAGGACTCTCATCACCGTCTCTAAAAGAAGAATACGTGTAACAGATATATATATATATAGACGATAATTAATGTAATTCAACTGTAAAACCAATTACATTTTCTTGGCAATTCATTTTTTCAACTACATTAGAATGTATTTCCTATGTAGAAAAGAAGCATATTCTGTTGATAGATGTATATATAGCAATAACAAAATTAAGGAAAAATAAGTAAATAACCGAGTGGTACTCAAAAAAAAAATAAAAAATAAAAAAATTTGATCCTGGTGCCCATATTCCACTTTAGGTGAATGACCCACTGAGAGGACAATCTGAATAACAAGCACATGCAGTGATGGAAAAAAAAGTAAGTTCTGTTCATATATGAAATGAGCGACGAAAGACATGAGTTGCTTGTATAAAGGTGGGTTCTATATATATAATTGTATGTTTTGAGTTTGACAAAATAGTTCAGTTAACTTGAAACCGAGAGAAAAAGGCTATTGCTAACTAGCTTAAATATTTAATATGTCCGGTAGGATAATACGAGTAAAAAATTGATAATTGTGATATTATGATATAAATTTACGAGAATGCTTGAGAATCAATTCAAACATCAAATGTTAGACTATAAACATTGCATGGAGAATGAAGAGTGACTATTGATAACTATCTATCGATTAAAAGTATATGTCAATTGATTGAAGATCTAACGTGCATCGATTGAGAAGTTTTTGCTCAATTTTGGATTCTGAGCTCAATCGATCGAGCAAGTAAAGAAAAATATAAAAAAATGACGAATTGAGACACAACTTTTAGAACAAGAAGCTAGGGTTCAATGGACATTATTATAATTGCTTATTTTAGGTGTGTATAAGCACTTGATTGTTCCCTAGAAGCCATTAAGAGAGCATTTGAACGAAAGAGAAGAAAGAGCTAGAAAAGATAGATTGGGGTTTCTCCATTGATATGTGAGGAAGTTTTGTGAGGTCTTTTTAAGTGTTATTTCTCTTGTGTTTTCTCTTCAAGATATCTCATAGTAACTTATAATCTCGATATTGAACTTAGTGAAAATAATCTCCATTTGAATAGGTGAAGAAGTGGAGTGAACTACTAAAAATATGATGTGTTCATTCTTCATACTTTTCCTTGCTTATTTTCCATTATGTTTAGTATTCTATTTTAGGGTTTGTGGTGTTTTGTTGAATAATCTTCATTTGGTGTTTTGTATGCTTTGTATATTTCTATTCTTGCTTGGATAAGTAGATATTAGCAATATCCTAGAGGTTTAGATTTTCATAACAAGTGGTATTAGAGCCTTGTTCAACTTGGTGTATTTCATGGATGTTTTGTCACTGAATTTTTGGTGGTTGATATTGTAGATTTGTAGTTGTGTCTAAAAACAAATTTTATATATTGAATATCAGTAGAATGGAAATAAAAAAAAGTGGGATTTAATTGGAGACTTCACTATTTAGAAGAGAAAGATAAAGGGTCTAGAGTATCTAGATGACTTTACAAAATTTCAAAATAAGGAATTATCATTGACGGCTTAAGCCTCAATTTTCTTGCATTTGTATGATAATGTGATTCACGAGGTACAAAGTGCAAAGATTGCATAGGCATTGTGGAAGAAGTTGGATGATATTTACATGCAAATGATTATGTATCGGAGGTTTCATTTGAAAGAATGGTTGTTTGGTTTTCGAATGGATATGTCAAGGGGTTTGGTGGAGTTTCAAAGAATCTTTAACGATTTGTTAAACATTGGAGAGGGTTTTAGCAATGAGAATAATGAAAATCTTGCTCATTTTTTTGTTACACAACCTACTTAATTCCTACATAAAAGTGAAGATGGGTCTTAAGTATGGAAGAGATTATATCTCTTTAAAACTAGCCATATCTCATTTAAGAATGAGAGATTAAGGAGGTAAGAATGGAGAGTCTTCACTTTGGTAGAAGTGATGGTGGTGATGCCATGTAATTGCTAAGAAGAGGTGGAAAAAGAAGTTAAAGTAGGGGTAAAGGAAAATATAAATCAAAATCCCATGGTCCGAAGGACAAAGTGAGATGCTATCTATGTAATAAGAAGAGGCATTTCAATAGGGATTGTCTTAAGAAAGGAAAAATAACCACGAGAGAGACTAGTAGAAGAGATGCATCCGTGCAACAAATGGGATGGGTTATGATGGTGTTGAGATATTGGTGGTTTCTTCAAGCTATTGTGATAGTGCTTGGGTCTTGGACTCAGGGTGCACTTTTCACACGACACCTTACAAGGAGTGGTTTGTTGATTTGAAGGATGTGAATGATGGTGTAGTTCACATAAGAAATAACCATCCATGTAATGTGATTAAAGTTGGTTAATAAGGCTTTGCCTCAATGATAGTTCAATATTTATGATGAAGAATGTGAGGCATGTGCCAGCATTAAAGAAGAACTTGATCTCATTGGGCACATTAGACAATATGTGTTATAGCTACAAGAGAGAGCATGATCAATTGAAAGTATGTAGAGGTTCTTTGGTATATGTTGGAATTTGTCCGATTTACAGAGAAAGAAACTAAAGAGAAGTGAGCAATTGATGGAATGTGTGAATCTATTAAAGATTCCATGTATATATAGAGTTTTACATGTACATATGTCGGTTACATAGGGCATACACATATAAGTATGTCAGAATGGGCATGAAATTAAAAGAAAGCATATTTATAGACTAAGGTCGACCACCCCATAGCTTGAACTGGTGGTTGATCTTCTAGATGCCAAAGCTTCACAAGATAGGTATCTCCCACGAGTGTATTTGTTGGAGCGAACAAAGGCAGCTCTTTAGGGGTGACTTATCTTATGACTCGGGCTATTCTCTAGGCTCGGGTCAAACTTCAGGTCAATCTATATGTCCAAACATCCAGTCATCTTACTCTTTTAGCTCGAGTTCTGAATTGAGGTGGAAGAGTAATGCTCGGGCAATGGATTTGAAATGTTTAGCTCCCCTAATAAATGTGTGTTAGTTTATTGGAGAGAGAAATTTGGTCTCTATATAATGAGGTGCCTAAGTTGAGCTTCATCTTATAATTTCCTACATACTAGAAAAAAATCAGGAGAAAAAAAAATGCTCTATTGCCTCAACTCAAGCTATAAAAAAATTTCAGTTCGGTGGAAAGAAACCAACTCGACACATAGATTACTTGCTTGAGTTTTTAAAAGTATATTTTTTTCTAGTCTAACATCATTCTACTTTCTTTGCAAGTTAGTTTTAAAGAATCATTCTCCTTTTTATTTCAAACTCAACCCTACGTAATTTATTTTTTTCATGCCTTTCCCTTTTTATGCTTTTTTTAATATTTTGTAAAAACCATGCACATAGAAGATACCTTAGGCTTGGCCTCCTAGGAGAGCCCACAATACCTCACATTCTTTGGTTAGGCAAATAGTGATAACATAGGGTCTTCCAATGAGACAAAATTTTTGAGCGAAGATGGTCTGTTCCATATTTAGCTACAAACGTCCTTAAGTATTGGTTAACCACTAGCTGAGAGTCACTATACAAGGTGATCTTATTTGCCCCGAGTTTCTTTCACGTCATAGCCCTAAATATAGTCGCCTTATACTCTATGACATTATTGTTTTCCTAGAAATCCAACCTGATAACATATTTATAACAATTTTTATCATGATCAATTATGACCATCGCTAGCCCAACACCATTGAAGTTGTGCATGCCATCAATGAATACTAGCTAGATTGGCATCTCTTTTTGATTTACAATACCTGCCCCTTCTCATGCCTTATCACTGATAACCTCTCGTGTCTTACTAAATTTTTCCACAAAATCAGCCACTACTTAACCTTTGATGGTTGTTATAGCCATTTACCTAATATTTTACTCTTCCAGCTTTATAGTGATTTGCATCAATCTTTCTAAAACTTTTGGCCTTGTCAAAATTCTTTTGAGTGGATGTGAGGTGAGTACTACCATTACGTGTGAGCCAAAGTAATGCTTGAAATTTCGCGTGATGATTTTCAAGGCAAAGGCCAACTTGTTAATCGTAGGTTATCCTTTTTGGACATCCGTCAAGATTTGGTTGATGTAATAGATGGGGTGTTGGACATTGTTTCTTTCGACTAGGAGTACAACACTACAAGTATGAGAGGCTACAACCAAGTATAATAGAGTGTCTCTCCTAGGAGAAGGTTGACAAAGATTGGAGGTTTGCTAAGGTATTGCTTGATTCCTTCAAAAGCTCTATCAAAATCGATCCCTTTTTTCAGATTGATAGGAGGCCTCATACTTATTAAGGTCTATATCTTGTTTGGGTTAGCCTCAATTCCTCAAGTAGATATGAGGTAATCTAAGAATTTTTCCAGAGGTAACACCAAAGACACATTATTAGGATTAAGCCTCATATTGTACCTTTGGATTACACCAAATATCTCTTCTAAGTCTTTGACATGGTTTAGTGGTTGTGTTGAATTTACCACCATATCATCCACATATACTTTAAGTGTTTTTCCCAGTTACAAACATTTTATTGACAAGGCGTTGATAAGTGGCACCCACCTTTTTTTATCCCGAATGACATTTTGGTATAGCAAAAAGTCTCCTCTTTGGTGATAAAAGATGTTTTCCCCTCATCTTTTAGATGCATTCCGATTTGATGGTAACTAGAGTAGGCATCAAAAAAAGCCATTAATCCAAAACCGATGGTGGAATAAACTAGTTTATTGATACTGGGGAGGGAAAACAATCTTTGGGTCATGCCTTATTCAAGTCCATATAGGCCACACACATACAGAGTGATTCACATGCCTTATTTAGCCATACCATATTTGATAACCAAGTAGGATAGTTGAATTTCCTTATAATCTCTATATCTTTGAGGATGGTGACTTGGCTTTTAATCACCTCATTTTTGTCCCTCTAAAACTTTCTCTTTCTTTGTTGAATATGTCTAGTCTTGAGATAAACATTTAATCGGTGGCTTATAACTCTTAGGTCAATCCCAAATATGTCTATAGGGGTCCATGCAAAAACATTAGAGTTTTCTTTGATAAATTGGGCTAGTTGCTCCTTTATCTCTATTGTCAAATATGCACTTAGTTTTAAAGAGTGATTCTCCTCATTGTCTGCTATTGATAGTTCGCGTACCTCAATCGTGTTGATAGATCATGCTAGACTTTACCTCTTGGCATTCTCCTAGAGTGGCCCTACTGTGATTTCTACTTGGGAACGACCCATTTCATAGTGGCATTGTAAAAAATCTTGACCTTTTCTTGGTCCCCCCTTATCTTCTTCGTACCTCCCTCAGTCGGGAATTTGATCACTTGGTGGAAGATGGATGAGATCCCATTTATTTTGTGTATAAATGACCTATCCAAAATGGCATTGTAATGAGCTGGGATATCAATTAACACAAATTATGTCATCATTATTGTCCTTTTGGCCATGATAGGTAATACTAAGGTGCTTACTGCGTAAGTGGTGCGATTGTTGAATCCCACCAAGGGTAGCTCTCTCCTTACAATATCAACTTCTTTTATGCCTAGGGCTTTTGCTATGGATAAAAAGAGAAGATCCATGGAGCTTCCAGTGTCAACCATGATCCGGGAAACATCACAAGACCTTATTCTCAAAGTGATCACTAAGGGGCCTTCGTGATGAGACGAGGTCTCGTCTTTCTTAGTGAAGATGATTTCAACAAGAGACTCACCTTTTCCAAGGTTTATATGTGCGGGGCACTGCGTAGGTCTCTGGCGTACCTCTTGTGCAAGTTACTAAAGGTCCTATTGATTATAGGGCCTCCGTGTTTGGTATGTATAGTCTTGATGTTAGGCTTATTGTGGGGGTTTCTCCTGCTATTTGAGGGAGTTGGTGACCTCGATGCTTCAATCCACTTTGATGCCCTCTTCCTCTACTGTTGTTTTCCACAAGGTCTTTTAAATATCCTCTGGCCAATAGCTCCTCCATTTCATTTTTGAATTGCCTACAGTCTCTTGTCTCGTAACCCACATCTTTATGAAAAGCACACCATTTAGATGTGTCTTTAAGGGAAGACTTCATTTTCAGGGCCACTTGACATTTGACTCCTTCTTCATCCTACCTAAGCCAGATCCATTCTCAATGGTGGGCCCCTAAAAGAAGGCAATGACCTCCTCCAGAGTCCCTTGTGCCCTGATAATTGGTTGGTTTCCTTATTGTTTAGTGGGAAGCACTTTTTTTTGTTGATCTGTTACCTTGACTTGTCCTATCAAGATTTATCCTTCTTTTTCCTTTCTCCATTCCAATTTCCATATCTGCTTGGCCACCCTTGACTAGGCCTATCTCTTTTCTAAGATTAATGAATTTTCTTGCCTCTCTATGTGCCTCTTCCAAAGTTTGAGGGACCATCTTGATTTGCTCTATAAATAAATTAGAGTTCTTTTGGAGTCCTCATTTAAAGGCTTCTATAGCGATAGAGCTAGGGCAATTAAAGATTTCTAAATTTTCTTCCCTGAATTGTTTCATACATGCTTTGATAGACTCACCTATTTCTTGAATGATTGAGAAGATGTGTTGAGACTCCTTCGTTGGTGGCTTATTACAGGCGTAATTAGTGATAAATAACCTTATAAACTATGAAAATGAGGTTATAGTGTGGGGTGCCAGGTTATTGAACCGTTTCTGGGCACCATCATAAAGGATGGAAATGAACGATTTACACATCATGATGTCTCTTTCCATGTGTAAAGCTCATAGAGGTCATGAATGTTTTGAAGTGTTGCACGTGAGTCACAGGGTCCTTAGTTCCTTGATAATCAGGACAATTAGAAGCATTGTACTTGGCTAGTGGTTCATCGTTCTCTATTTCATTAGAGAATGGTCAAACACATAGTTGCTCAAAGTCCCTATCTACATCATAGAGGGCTTTACCTTTTACTTGTCTTTCATTGGTCATTCTTGAGGCTTAGTCTTGCTTCCTATTGGCCTATTCCAAAGCCTAAAATCGTGCCTTCTAATATTTTTTCTCTCTAGTAACCACTGCTCATTACTAGGTACCCCTGAACTGGAAGGAGGATCACCCTCAACTTCACATTCTTTTTGGTTATGCTCGATCATAGCACGATCTGGTCTATTTTTATCGACCATGTTAGTGGTGTGACCATCAAAAGGTCTCAAATCGAACTATGAGCACAATGTATTGTTGTCTCATATGGTATCTTCGAGCTCTATTTTTAACTTGATAATTTGATGAGCCAAATTATGATGGGGATTGGTCTCCGTTTTAGCTTTGTCATGGGTTGGCGAGGCATTATTTGTTACCATTGTCCCTTCTTTGTTTGCTTGTCTCAATTGCCTTCAACGCGTGTTTCTACCATGATGATTGTGATTCTAAGGGTGTGTGGGATATGCATTAAGTCTCTTAAGTTTCTCTTAGAACTCGGGGTGAATCCTTGAAAGTATGGGATCAAAAGCCAAAGCTCGGCCTTAGAATCTGAGCCCTATGGTGGGCGCCAAAATGTTAGGATTTGTTTGATTTACAAAGAGAGAAACTAGAGAGAAATGAGAAAAATTGATGGAAATTATGGATATTTTAGAGAGTCTATGTATATATAGAGTTGTAAATGTATAGGTGTCGATTTTATGGGAACATATAAAGGTAGGTCTTTAGGGGTGACTCATCTTACAACTCAGACTGTTCTCTGGGCTTGGATAGGACTCCAGGTTGATCTATATATCTAAATAGTATACTTTGAAGGTGTACTAAGAAATATACTTTATTACCTCGATGCTACTGTAGAATCAAATTTTGCTGCAGTAAGCCACAATGAGGAGAATGTCAACCTTTCGCATAAAAGTTTGGGTTACATAAGTGCAAAATGATAGGAATAAATTTTCAAGATAAATATTCTTAGTGATGTAAGCTTGACAAGCTTTCTTTCTATAATCATTGTATCTTTGGCAAAATGAAGAAAGTGAAATTCACACTGGCAAAATTGAAAGGATGTGACATACTCGATTATGTGCATTCAGATTTGTAGGAGCCAGAGAGAACATCATCAATGGGTGGTGTGAGATACATTCTTATAATTATTGATGATTTTTCAAGAAGATTATAGGTTTACTTTTTGAAAAGTAAAGATGAAACTTTTGAGAAATTTTTGGAATGGAAGAAACTTTTAGAAACTCAAATTAGGAAGAAGGTTAAGTGTTTGAGAACCAACAATGGTTTAGATTTTTGCAATGATATGAGCTTTTATAGGGAGAATGGTAACACAAGGCATCAAAATGTTCTTGAAAATCCTCAATAGAATAGTTTGGAAGAGAAGATGAATAGAACACTCTTAAAGAGTGTGATGTGTATGCTTTTTGACACAAAATGCCTAAAATATTTTAGAGAGAAGTCGTTGCTACAGCTAGATACCTTTTATCAATACGTATCCTTTGGTGCCGCTCAACTTCAAGACACCAAAAGAGATATGAACTAGAAAACCAGCTAAATATAACAATTTGTGGGTATTTGGCTATGTTGCATATATACATGTGAGGTAAGGAAAATTGAAACCTAGGGCATTAAAGTGTATATTTTAAAGGTATCCTAGTGGTGTGAAGGGTTACAATCTTTGGTATGATGATGCTAAGAAGTGCATCACAAGTATAGATGTGACCTTCAAGAAGGATGAGACGTATATGGGTAGGGCTTCCGAAGAAATAGATGACTTATTACAAGAGTTCAAATGTGGACAAGTTAATTTGGAAATGAAGCCAATGTTGTATAATAACCAACCTAGGAGAGACCATAGGTAATCGGAAGAACCTATTATACAAGAACCTCATAATGGTGATGATCATAGTATAAAGATGAAGGAAAAAGAGACACCACTGAACTCGAGTCATCTAGACCAAAAAATGACTACTTGTTGGCACAAGATCAATGTCGACGTATGACTAGAGCTTTTGAGAGCTAAACTTTATAACCTATTCATTGAGTAGAGAGTCGGAGATATCAAGACTTGAACCATGGTCCTATGAAGAAGCCAAGAGTAGAAATGATGCCAATAAATGACGAAAGTCCATGAAGAATGAAATGAGTTTTCACTACAAAAATAAGACATTAACACTAGTTCCCCGACCTAAAGTTGTGGGCAATAAGTGGGTCTACATGATCAAAAAAGATGTTTCGAATATCAAGTTAGCTTGCTATAAGCCTTGAGTTGTTACAAAAGGGTTCGTCCAAAGAGAAGGTATTGACTTTACTAAAATTTTCTCACATGTTGTTAAATATAGTTCCATTAGATTATTGATGTCTGTTGTTGTGCATAATGATGTGGAGCTTGACCAATTTGATGTGAAAATCGCTTTTTTGCATGCATAACTTGGGGAAGAAATTTTCATAGAGGTTAAGGGTTCATTGAAAAGAACAAGGGTGACACGGTATGTTTCTTGAAGGAGTCTTTATATGGCTTGAAGCAATCTTCAAGATGTTGGTGCAAGAGATTTGATGATTTTATGTTGAAGATTGGGTTTAAACAGAGCAAGCATGATAATTGTGTATATTTGTGAAATACAACTAGCTCTAATACTATGTATTTATTATTATATGTTAATGACATACTGATAGCTAGTTGTGACCAATCTCAAATTACCAAGTGAAAGAGACAATTTTGTTCCATGTTTGAGATGAAGGATCTTAGGTGTGGCAAGAATATTTTTGGGATGAAAATCAGAAGAGACAGGAAAAAAAGGTAGGTTGTTCATCACTCAAGAGGTATTGTGATAAGGTTTTGAAACGATTTAATATAGTTAATGCTTAAACCGACGATAACTCTAATAGCATTACATTTCAAGTTGTCGACCTTAGATTTTCCTTCGACATATGAGGAGAAGAAAGAAATGGAAAATGTACCTTATGCAAGCGCAATGAGTAGTTTAATGTATTTGATGATTTGTATAGGATAAGATATTTCATTTGGTACAAGTTTGGTGAGCTATACTATGAAAAATTCGGGTAAAAGTCATTGGAAGGTTGTGAAATGGGTGTTGAGATATCTACGTGGTACAACCAAATTTGGTGTTCTCTCCGAGGAGTTGAGTATTAGCATGATGGGCTATGTGGATTCTAATTTTGACAATGATTGTGATAAAAGGCAATCTATCATAAGTTACATGTTTGGATTTGGAGGAAACTTGGTGAATTGGAAGGCCAACTTACAATCAATAGTGATTTTTCTTTCTATAGAGGCTAAACTTGTTGCTGCAATAAAAGTAGTGAAATAAGCTATGTAGTTGAAGGGTTTGGCTAGTGAACCCAGGTTTGAGTAAAAGAAATTGATGGTTCATTGTGATAATCAAGGTGCAATTTTCTTGACTAAGAATCATCAATTTTATGAACATACGAAGTACGTAGATGTAAAGCTACACTTCATATGAGAGATGACAAAACAAGATGATGTAGAGTTGGTTAAAATTCACACAAATGATAACTTGGTGGATATGGCAACAAAACCAGCTCCCTTGGAAAAGTTTATGAAGTTTTAAACTTTGGTCAAGGTGATCACCCTATCTAAATGAAGATGAAAGATATGGGTCTTCATCTAAAAGAATGAGTTCCAAGGATTAGCATCGAGATGGAAAATTGTGATATTGTGATGTAAAATCCATAGGAGATGCTTAAATACTAATTCAAGCATCAAATGTTGGACTAGGAGCATTGCATTGAGAGTGTAAAGTGGCTTCTAGTGCATGTCGATCGATCGAGAGTATATGTTGATTGATTGAGCTGGTCGATCTATCGAGGATCTAGCATACATAGATCGAGAAGTTTTTGTTCAATTTTGGGTTCCTAGTTTCAAAGGCTTGATCGATTGAACGAGTATAGAAAAATAGAATAAATGACGAATTGAGACACAATTTTTAGGATAAAGAGCTAGGATTCGATAGGCAATATTATAATTGCCTATTTTGGGTGTGTATAAACACTTGAATGTGCCCTAGAAGCCATTAAGAAAGCATTTCGATAAAAGACAACAGAAAGCTAGAAAAAGAGGTTAGAGTTTCTCCACTGACATGTGAGAAAGCTTTGTGATGTATCTTTGAGTGTTATTTATCTTGTGTGAGTGTTTTCTCTTCAAGATATCTCTATTGTAATCTCTATATTAAAACTAGTGGAACTCATCACCATTTGAAAAGATGAAGAAGTAGGGTAGATTCACTATATTGGTTGAGACCACTATAAATTTGGTGTGTTTTTTCTTTATACTTTTCCTTGCATATTTTTCATGTTTGATATTTCATTCTTGGTTTTGTGGTGTTTTGTTGGATAATTTTCATTGGGTGTTTTGTATGCTTTGAGTATGTCTATTCTTACTTGCTTAGTTAAATAGACATTAAGATGTTCATGTTTTCGTACCGGTAAGTAAATTAGTTATATGATAATTGAATGAATATTGATATGTTTTTATCCATTTTTAAAATGGACCAATGTGAAATAGGAGTTTCTAATTAACATAACTTTAGAATTGTATGGGTTCATTAGAAAATACTCAATCTAATTTACTTATGATTTGTTTTTGTCATGAGTTTTGTTTTATTATATTTAAAATTAGATTTTTTTTCTATATCATTGAGAAAGAAAAAGATTTATTTGATAAAAAAAATCTGTTTTCTTTTTTTTTATTTTCTCTAAAGTTTAAATAAAGAATAAGTAAAGTTAATTAATGAAAGAAAATGTCAAACTTGAAATATAGTTTTCATTTTTTTTAAATTTCAAAAACAATAAAACTTGTGTAAAATTGAAAATGAATTTCAAAATTTTAAATTTAAAAATAGAATTAATTAACAAATAATAATCATTTTAAAAATTTGGCTTAAAACATCCATTTAGTTTGACTTTGGTGTAAGATACAAATTTTTTTTTTCAAGTCACTTCAAACAAGCCAAATGCCAAAACGAATCTTTATTATATTAGTATAATACATATACAAGGAAGCAAAATCCGTAGCTCCTTCAATATAGTTCCTACTGGCTGTGTATTAATTTTATTACATATTGCTGTGAGTTCAATGCTCAACAATTTTACGTTTGTCATATGAGATGCATGCTTGTTGCTTCTTTAAGTGAATGGAAATATCGAGAACCAGCTTGTTTTCAAGTTACAACAAGTTATGTTTCACACACTCTTTTGAGGCATTTAATATTTTTAATTTTTTTAGATATATGCTGTGGGTTAGGCACTTTCACTTATCTTAATTTTTTTATAAATTTTACAGATCTATCGGATATAAGTATTTAAGTAAAATTGAAGAGTTATTTTTATAGCAAGTCAACGGTGTCATTAAATTTTTAAGGTATTAAGTGTAATTTAGTAAATTTTACGTGAGAAGTATAGAACAATAATAGTGAATAATAAGTCGGGTAAATAATGGTTCATCAAATAAGTATGGTTATTGTTGAAACAAGTTTATAAAAACAGTGTAGGAACAATATTACCGATAACTTCAAAGTAACTGCTTGGGTTGAGTCGCGGACTAGGTCGCTCTCTTTAAGACGTTTCGCGGCTCTGCCCAATTTGTGCAAGCAAACACGCTCGTCGTCACAGGGATAAAACGGCCTTAATCGTAATCGTGTCTTCTCGAACTTCACTGCTTGATGAAAACTGAATGCTACACCGTAAAATTTGTTGTTCGGAAAACTAAAAGAATACTTAAAATTGTAGAAGTTGTAGAGAGAATTGTTTTCGTAGGGAGATGGGGTGTGATTGATGTATTAAAATGAGAGAAAAACCTTCTTTTATAGGCTTTAGAAAACGTGTAGCAATTATGAATAAAACGGTAATGTCTAGGAATTAAGAATGTAACGGCCGTTCGAGTAATGAAAAGTAACGGCCATTTTCGGATTAAAGACGCAGTAACGGATATATTTTGTGAATAAATACGAACGGGCTCTTTTTTTTCTCAATTAGAAGACAACGGCCATATTCTTAATAAAAAGATAACGGTTATTTTTTTCGAAAATATATATATATATATATATATATATATATATATATATATAACAACCATTTTGTAAGTGGAAAAAATTTCCTTAAAAAGAATATTTTACCAAAAAATAAAAATACCACCTCACCTGCTACACGCACACGCTCGGACTCGGCTAAGACGGCAACGGCACGGCCGGTCGGTCGGACGGACGCGGCGGCGGCACGTGTGGTATCACATTGCCTAGGTCCTCTCCCTTCCACAAAGTGGGTGCCCAATCCCAATAAAGCAAACTCTTCACTATTTATACTCCTTTAAAATATTATAAAAAAGCGATGTGGCACAATGCCCAACATCTATTTTTTAATAAATTTCATTTTTTTCAACAATCCCACTTGAATTTTATATAAAAAATAATTTTCATCGAAACAATCAATTAAAAATTATAAGATTGTGCGTAAGCAAAAAGGTGTCTATCGACTTGAACCTTTGCATAGTGTTGATGCTTTAGAATACACTAGAGTAACTTCGTAGTTTTGAACTCTATCTCTAACAATCATCACACACATGACCTTTCCAAGGTGTAGTTCGAAAAAGCCCGTGCTTTACGCCATACACGATGTATCCCGGATAGTGAGCGCCTACAGTAAATTTTGCCCAAAAAATTTCCATAGGAAGCGATACGCTTCCACATTCACGTAGGGTGAGTCTATCAAGAAGTACTCCTGTAGCTATGTCTCCTTTCACGTAGAGTATAGAACTCATTAAGAGTTTAACAAATAACTCATCCTTTTCTATTAGCCAGGACTTCATCGTCTTTGTAACAATATAGAATGAGATTTGATTAATAACATGATACATCTCATATCACTTCACGACTTGTTATTACCCTTTGAACTTATTTCTTGGGATCTCCAGTTTATAAGTTGGGTCACCATCATAAGTGACTCTTCATTCAAAGGGCAGTATTCCCATTCCTTTTTGAGGTTTGAAAACCTTCTCTCGGTAATCCTTTCGTCAAAGGATCTGGCCAAATTTTCATCGAACGCATACGTGATCCACTCTTACTGCCTCCCGTTGAGAGAAATTCTCTAACAACGATTACTTATGCTTACGGCCGTGTGCTCTTTTCCCGTTAGTAACTGCTCGATCTTGCAATAGCAGCGGTACTATCATTGTGGATCAAGACACGGTATCGGTCTTTCCATAAAGGGATCTCGGCCTAACAAACTTCTTGCCATTTCTTCTTTAGTGTGGCTAGTGCTATCATTTGTACTCCATTGTAGATTGAGCCAATATTGTTTGTTTCTTTAGACTTCCAGAAAGCAAATTTCCACAGTATGTTAAAAATATAGCCACTAGTTGCTTTAGGTCTTCTCGATAAAGTGTTCCAATCTGCATCGTCGTATCCTTCCAAAATAGCGGGAAACTTTTTATAATGTAATCCAAGGTTCATAGTTCTCTTAAGGTATCTCATAACCCTTTCAATAGCATTCCAATGCTCTATACTAGGTCTCTTGGTAAACCTACATAGTAGTCCCACAACATAAGCTATGTACGGTCTAGTGCAATCGGTAGCGTAACGTAAGCTACGATGATGCTCGCGTACTCGGTTTGTCTAACACCATCTCCTGTGTTCTTGAACAACTTTACACTAGGATCGCATAAAGAAAGTGCGGGTTTACCTTAAAGTAATTATATTTCTTTAAGATCTTCTCAACGATGTAGTGAGATTGATCTAGAGAAATTCCCTTTTCGGAACCTAGTTATTTTTATACCAAGGATTACACTCGCTTCTCCAAGATCTTTCATATCAAAATTAGCTCTTAACAACATTTTGACATTATTCACAACATAAATATTTGATCCAAAAATAAGCATGTCATCCACACGTATAAACATATAATAGTGCAAATATTATCTTCTAATTTATAATAAATGCATTTGTCACTTTCATTTATTTTGAATCCATGTGAGATAACTAGATTATCAAATTTTTCATGCCATTGCTTAGGTGCTTGTTTTTAGACATTAAAGTGATTTATCTAATTTACAAACTTTATTTTTCTTGACCGATAACAAAACCTTCGAGGTTGATCCATATAAATTTCTTCTTCTAAATCACCATTTAAGAAAGCGAGTTAACATCCATTTGATGTACTACTAAATCATGGATAGCAATGAGAGATAAAAGTACACGTATGGAAGTTATTCGTAACCTTGGTGAAAAGGTATCAAAGAAATCTACATTTTCCCTTTGCCTATATCCTTTAACTACAAGACGAGCTTTATATTTTTTCAATAGTACCATCGGGTTTCAATTTCTTTTAGTATCCATTTACATCCAATGGTTTTGCAACCGGAGGTAAGTCAACTAAATGCCAAGTCTTATTATACTGTAGTGAGTCCATTTCATCATTTATGGCTTCTTCCCATAAGTTGGCATCTGTTAAGATAATGCTTCTTTAATAGTTTAGGGGATCTTCCTCTAAGGTATAAGCATAAAAATCAGACCCAAAATCCTTAAGGGTTCGAGCTCGTTTACTTCTTCTAATTTCGGTGTTTAATTCTTTTGTTCACTAGTTCTAGTTATAGGTAAACTAAGAAGACGAGCCCCACTATTTTTAAATTTAAAGGAAACCTATATTCATAAGTCAAGATCATTTGATTCTATAACTACCCGATCTTTTAAGTCATAGAATTTATAAGCTTTACTATTCACACGTATCCTATGAATACACGTTCATACGCCTACTAGCAAGTTTATTTCTTTTAGGATCGTGGATTCTAACATAGGCTAAACAACCCCAAGTTTTAAAATAAGTTAAATTAGGTTTCTTATTTTTCAAAATTTCATAGGGTGAAATTTTATTTGTAGATAGGACTCTATTTAGCACATAGCAGACAGAGTTAATAAAATTTCTCCCCATGCTTAGGCAGAATGAGAGTTTAATAAAATCGCATCAACCCGATTCAAGTAAAAGTTCTATTTTTTCTTTCGGCAAATTTTGCCATTCATTTCGGGAGAATAAGGTGCGAGTTTTTCATGAATGATTCCATGAGTTTTATAAAAGTCATTGAAGATATTGGAATCATATTCGGTCTTTCTATCACTTGAAACCTTTTTATTTTTCTCTAAGTTGATTTTCAATCTCACCATAAATATTTTAAACATATCAAATGCTTCACTTTTATTTTTCATTAGATATACATAAGTGTAATGTCCCGAGCAGTCATCTATAAAAGTTATAAAATAAGCGTTTTCCATTTCTTGTTAAATTTCCATCAAGTTCACATATATCGGAATGAATTAATTCTAAAGGTTCGGATTCTCTAACTACTGATTTATGTGAAGTTTTGGTTATTTTAGCTTGACTACAAAAATCACATTTTTCGAAATCATTTAAAGATAGTTTAGGAATTAGTTCTAAACTACTCATATTCTTGATTATGTGTTTATTAACATGACATAGTCTAGCATGCCAAATATTAAAAGAACTCAACATGTAAGCAGAAGAAAAAGTTTTATTAATTTCAACATTTAATTTAAACATGCCATCAGTGGCGTCTGCTTTCCCAACAAATATATTATTTTTAGTTATAGTATATAAATCAGCCCTTATAGTTTGAGTAAACCCACTTTGTTAAGAAGATATCCCGAACTAAATTCTTTCTCATCTCCAGGTATGCCAGGACATCCTTCAAGATGACGGATGCCTTTCCAGAGGTAAACTTCAAAACCACCTCACCAAGACTGTGAACTTTAGTGGAGTGGGAGTCACCCAAAGAACACTTTCTTATCCTCGAATCGAATAGGATTTGAACATGTCTCGATCATAGCAAACATGGCGAGAAGCACCGGTGTCTACCCAGCTCGGATCCACCAACAAAATTGACTTCGGATATCATAGCAATAAGTTGATCTTCGGTAAGGGTTCGGCTCTGGGCAGACGATTCTGCTTCGCCTCCTAGCCAGTGGCGGAGTCTATTACAACTATAACACATGAACGTGTTATTCCTTAAGGGGTTGAGGTCCATTACGGGGAGGATAGCTTCTATTTCTATTTTGGTGGTGGCGGTTTTGATTATTACCACGATTATGAGTTTTCGTATTTCTACCTTTAGGTTTCGGAATTATAGAGGAAGGTTTCTTATTGGTACTATTATTCGAGACTACAAGTACTTCATCTCTTTGGTCTGCTTTCTACCTTCTTCTTCTATTCTTAAACGGGTTATAAGACTTTCTAAAGAAAATTCCTTGGTTTTACGCCTAAGTGTATTCTTAAAATCTTTCCAAGCTGAGGGGTAATTTATCTATTATAACTTGACTACTTGAAATTGTTCATCTAAAGCCGTACCTTCGAAGTTATTTCGTGTGCTATCTTCTCAGTTCATGTGATTGAGCTTCCACCGATTTGCCATCAATCATTTGAAACTTCATGTATCTACTAACTTGAAAGATACTTCTTAGTACCGGCTTCCTCGGTGTCGTATTTCTTTTGAAGTGCTTCCCAAATTTCCTTAGCAGACTTATCACGTTATAATAATCATACAAGTCATCGGCTAAACCATTAAGAATATAATTTTTTGCAAGAGAAAATCATTTTCCACCTGTGTCTAAATCCTTAGTTACAAATTTTCGGTAGGAGGATTAGGCGTGTTGGTTTTTCAAGTAGTAAGCCGAAACAACTTTTTTCATGGTTAAGAAAAACAACATTTTTTGTCTCCATCTTTTAAAGTGTAATCCTTCAAAACGGAATGGTTTGTTTAGATCGGCGATTAGCATTTCAGAGACATGGCGATTGAATTCGTCTTAAAATTGTTGAAACAAGTTTATAAAAAACAGTGTAGGAACAATATTACCGATAACTTCAAAGTAATCAGCTTGGGGTTGAGTCGCGGACTAGATCGCTCTCTTTAAGACGTTTCGCGTCGCCCCGTGTGCAGCGTAAGCAAACACGGCTCGTCGTCCCGAGGATAAAACAGCCCAGTCGTAATCTACGTCTCGAACTTCAACCGCACCGATGAAGACCGAATGCTACACCGAGAAAATTTGTTGCTCGGAAAACTAAAAGAATACTTAAAATTGTAGAAGTTGTAGAGAGAATTGTTTTCGTAGGGAGATGAGATTCGATTGATGTATTAAAATGAGAGCTGAAACCTTCTTTTTATAGGCTTTAGAAACGCAGAAGCAATTATGAATAAAACGGTAATGTCTAGGAATTAAGAATGTAACGGCCGTTAAAGTAATGAAAAGTAACGGCCATTTTCGGATTAAAGACGAGTAATCTGATATTTTTGTGAATAAATACGAAAGCAACTCTTTTTTTCTGATTTAAGAACACATCGGCCATATTCTTAATAAAGGAACATAGCGGTTTTTTTTTTTCTGAAAATATATATATATATATATATATATATATATATATATATAACAACCATTTTGTAAGTGGAAAAAATTTCCTTAAAAGAATATTTTACCAAAAATAAAATACCACCTCACCTCACACACGCACACGCACACGCACTCTGGACTCGGCCTCACAGACGCCACGGCCGGCTTCGGTCGGACGGACAGCCAGCGGTATGTGGCGTGTGTGGTATCACATTTGCCTGTGTCCTCTCCCCTTCCACAAAAGTGGGTGCCTCTCGCCCGATCCCAATAGCAAACTCTTCACTATTTATACCTCTTTAAAATATTATAAAAAAGCAATGTGGGACAAGGCACAATTCCCAACATCTATTTTTTAATAAATTTCATTTTTTTCAACAGTTATAAAATAATTTCAGATAAATGATTAATAATTATCTTAAAAAAATAATTATATATACATATTCATGATACTATATTAAATATATTTATATAGATAAATAATACGTATTAAATTAACTTTTTTCCTATATATTCACGTCTATATACAATTATACCTAACTTAAAATATAATTTTTATCACCTAACAAAGAATTATAATACACAATCTTTTCTCTTGATCAAAGAACAAGACTTAAATTAATAATTTATTTCATCTTGTATATCTAAGTAAAATAATTTTTTTAATATTAATATAAATC
The DNA here is from genome assembly GCA_033030585.1 of Hippophae rhamnoides. Classification (NCBI taxonomy): domain Eukaryota; kingdom Viridiplantae; phylum Streptophyta; class Magnoliopsida; order Rosales; family Elaeagnaceae; genus Hippophae; species Hippophae rhamnoides. The sequence goes on from CM065429.1 coordinate 75,046,713, forward strand.
ACATTCATGTTAGATTTATTTAAAGCAATATAGCTTGTTTTTACATCTAATTGTATATAATTTCATAATGTTTTTAATAATTTTAATAAAATTATGTTTTGAAAAATATTATAAATCTAATAACATAATTAGAAAATTACATAATCTAACACTATTTTTTTTAATTAATATTCAAAATAAAAATTTAATATTAGTTTTATTAAAACACATTATCTATATGATCAACTAAAAAATAATTTTTATTTATATAAATTACATGACCCTATCACTTTTTCATCCAAAATTAATCAACATCATCACTAATAGTCGGGTAATTACGAGCTAGGCATAAATTGATAATTACTTTTATATTTATATTTTTTTATGTTGTGATATATATCAATATTTGTTGGGAAATAACGCAAATTCCCGATAAGCCAGATTTATGAGAAAGCAAGAATAGAAAAATAACACAAAATTTGATAACGGAGTTCGGTCAATCTTGCTTACTACGCCTGACCATTCATAGATCTTTTTACCGAAAGTGGGAGAAATTACACAAAGCTGTTTACAACACTCACAACTCACAACCCAATTACACCCAAGAAAATTACTCTCAATTTTCTCTCACAAAAGCTTTTCTCTCAATTAGAATGAACACTTTGGATGGTTTAATTCATTACAATTACACATCTATTTATAGGAAAATTCACTCCTTGAATTACTCCTTAAATTAATGGTTCCTTGAATTGCTCCTAAAATTAAGCTACATGTTTTACTCCTTGTTTTGTTTCATGTTTTGCTCCATGTTTTGCTTATTGTTTTGTTCCATGTTTCGCTTCCTTAATTTGCTCCTTAAATTGGGCGAGCTTTATAACAATAATATCTAACAATTTCCCACTTGAAGACCGATTTTAACTGCCTTCACACTCGATCAATGCAGCAGCCTTTTCTAGTCTTCATATTTAAGAGACTAACCGAAGTCGAGCACAACTTCAGTTTGTCAATAATCACCACCTTTGTTAACATATCCGTCAGTATTTTTGCTTCCTCAATCTTCTCCAAGATAACACATCATCTTCTAATGTAGATACGATGAAGTGATAATCTAAGTCCAATATGTTTGGTTCTAGAATGAAATGATGAATTCTTCAAGCATGGTATTGCACTCGACTATCACTACGCAGTAACATTCTTCTCTTTGTTTGAATCCCAACTCGCTTAACAAACCTCAAGCCATATCATCTCTTTACTAGCTTCAAGCCATCGCTACATACTCACCAGAAGTGATGTAGTGACAATTTTCCTCAGATTTGCGACATCCAACTAACAACCGTAGTTCCAACAAGAATATATAACCAAGTGCTTCTTCTAAGGATCAACTTCACCTCCAAAGTCTCCGCATCTACGTATCCTCGTACTTTTAACTCTCCTTTACTAAAGTACAAACACTTTTCTCGTGGTGCCTCGCAGATACCTCAAAATCCACTCGATCGCTTCCCAACGAAGTTTTCCCGGATTTGACATAACCGCTAACAACTCCCACCGTACAAGGCCAATGTCCGGTCTCTGTACATCATGGCACCGTACATCAAACTTCCAATGGCCGAGGCATAAGGAACCTAGCCATGACCTCTCTCTTCCTCTCCGCTCGAGGGGGACTGACCCTCGATAAAGCGAAAATGACTAGCCTGCGGTGCGCGAACCGGCTCGCATCGCTCATGTTTAATCTACGCAAAACACGATTGATCACGTACTAACCGCAGAAGGATCCTTTTCTTCTTATTTCTCAGGATTTGCATTCCAAGAATCTTTTTGCCGACCCAGTCTTTCATGTCAAACTCCTTCGACACCGATGCCTAATCTTCTCGATATCATCCATATCCTCAACTCGCTACTAACATATCATCAACATAAACATAAAGTAGTAAAATGATATAACCTGACCTATATCTTCAAGTAGCAACAATGGTCACATTGCACTTCGAAACCTTCCTCAGGTAATGGTTATCAAACTTTCTGTACCATTGTCTCGGCTTGTTTCGTGCCATACAAACTCTTCTTAAGTCTCAGCATACCATGCTCTTCTTCCCTCTTTCTCGAGAAACCTTCGGGCCAGCGTATATCTCTTCATCTAAATCTCCACGGCGAATGCAGCACATCCAACTGCTCAAGACGTGAAGCATCTTCATCGGCTACAATACTCAATACCGATCCGATAGTATCAGCTTCACAACAGAGCGAAAATGTCACAGAAGTCAACTCCTTCCTTCTCGCTGAAACCCTTTAACAACTAAGCGTGCTTTGTATTCTCTCGAACCATCACGCTTCTTCTTTCACCCAGACACCCATTTGTCATGGAAAGGCTCTTCTTTCCCATAGGTAACTCAAATTAGTTCCCATGTCTCGTCGGGAGATGAGAGATTTCATTTCTTCTTTCATAAGAAGCTCCCACTTATCGAATCTCGAGTCCGACAAGCTTCATCATATCATTCGTGCTCCCCTCCATCGCTTAGCAACATATAGTCTACGTATCTCCCGTCGGCATACATGAGGTCGGTAAGACCTTCTCAATACAGAGCCGAGTGAGAAGAGGTCAGTGCATGTCTAATGTCATGGTACTACTCGTCCAACAAGTTCCTCCTCGTCGAGGACTTGTTACAATTGGTTCTGCGAAACCATCCGGGACATCATCTCGCACCGCAAATACCGACTCATTCTCGCTCCGATTCATCAAGGCCATTTTATGCATGTCCTTATACATCACCCTTTCGTTGAAAATCACATCTCAAGCTACGGAGCAAATTTCTTGTTTTCGTCATCCCAAATACGGTAGCCAAACTCATCCTCACCATACCGATGAACGTGCATTTTGGATTCGGGGATCAAGCTTATTCCTACCGATCACCGATACGCACAAATGCCTACACGAAACCGAAAACTTTTAGATGTGATAGTTTCACCTCTTTTTCGCCTCCATACCTCTTCTCCGTATTCTACGCTCCAATGGAAATGTACGGGCCTCGCTGATCAAGTAAGCCGTGTCGACCACTTCTCAGAATCGCTTCTGTGACTGGATCGTATAATGAATGCTTCTCGGCTCTTTCTCGTCAACGTTTCTGCTCATACGCCGCCCAACACCATATCAGGCCGAGGCGTGCCCCGGCATGCTTCTTTCCATTCTCGATCCCACGCTCATAGCAAAATTTTTTGAATACGGTGTCTTCATATTCACCACCATTATCTGATCCGAGCTTTCTTTGATCTTCAAACCCGTCTCATTTTCCACCATAGCTTTCCATCTTCCGAAAGCCTCAAATACTTCGTACTTATGCTTAGAAAGTAAACCCATACCTTCCGAGAACGATCATCGATGAAAGTCACGATGGGCATTGTTTCCCACCAATGGATTTGCAGACGGCTGGTCCCCAAACATCCGAGTTGAATGCTCTAGCTTTTCCTTCTTCGGTTCTACCACTTGTCTGAAAGTCGACTCTCTTCGCTTTCCAAGTATACAATCTTCGCACACGTCCATCTCTACAGACCGTAGACCTGGAGCTTTTCCTTTCGAAGGCATAATCTTCATCCCCTTCTCACTCACGTGGCCTAATCTCCGTGCCACAGGTTCGTGTTTCATCGCTACAATCATGTGGATCAACAACGTGTCATTGGCCATGTAAAGAGTTGCCACTTTTCTTGCCTCAAGCAATCGCTATCGCACTTTGAAATCTTCCAATCATCACCACGGAAGATCGTAACAGAGCCTTCACTAGCCAATCGCCCCACCGAGATTAAGTTCTTCCGAGGCCGGGAATACGCCCCACATCCTTCACCTCCCAAACGTGCACCCGTTTAACTTAATCTTCACTACACCTTTGCCATCAATAAGACATGGTTGATCATCACCAAGATATACCTTTCCAAGGTTTCCTGGGACATATTTCTCGAAGAATTCTTTCTCGTGAAAGAGTACGGAACGATGCTCCGTAGCCTAACACCCAAGATTCTTCCTCGTCTCCAAAGAGCATATCAATGCATCATCTCCTCCCGAGTGCGTGGAAGTAACATTTCGCCTCGCCTTCACTTGTTTGCCCTTCTGGCATTCTCGCACCGATTTCAGAAGGTTCCTGGCTTCTTCCACAATTCCAACACTCGATAGTCTTCGAGCCAAGGGAATTATTAGGATTCCTAGATTCGGGACCTCCCCGTCCTTGATCTACCTCAGAAATGGGCTCTACCACGTCCATTTCCTTTGGTTGAATTCTTCCTTCGACTACGTATGCAAAACCGAAGAGGCCGACGATTCAATTGCACCGTCTCTACGTCCTGATCTCTTCACCGAGAACCAAATCACGAACATCGTCACCCCAACTTATCAAGCTCCCCGACGAGCCTACTCACACTCGTGACAAGAAGATCTCCAAATTTTCTCGTGAGAAGACAAAAGTATCGATGCTCGTACTTCTTCATCGACCAATTTCCACCGAACTCAACCGGGTTGTAATCGTGTCAGTCCCATCAGAGTCATGTCAGCTACCGATGCGTGCCTTCCGTCATCCGCACCGAACAAGCGCCTCATCAAGTGCACTTTGCTTCAGGCCGACGGCTTCTCATACATATTGAGTAATGGCCATAAGACCCGCCGTGGTCTTTTCCTTTGCTACATGCTGGAAAGCAACATTACGGATAACGCCAATCGAATAACTCAAGGCCATTCGTCTGTAAGATTCCAATCTTCTTCCTTCATACCTCCGCTTCTTCCCGAGAGAGGTTGATATAGATTTCTTTGATACGTATAATCCTCTATCTCGCATTTTCCAAAACCCGAAATCAGGCCATCAAATTTCTCGAGTTTCACCCTTCCTTCATCTCGCGCCATCGCTTCCCACTAAAATCGACTTCCTGATCGCTTTCGACCTATTTCTGCGTAAAAATCGACAGTAAATCACTACCAATAACTGATAATGTACTTGTCGGGAAATAACGCAAATTCCCCGATAAGTCGATTTGACAGAAAGCAAGAATGTAAAAATAACACAAAATTTGATAACTGAGTTCATTAATCTGCTTATACGCCTCCGGACTACAGATCTTTTTACCGAAAGTGAGAAATTACACAAGGCTATTACACACTCACAACTCACAACCCAATTACACCCAAGAAAATTACTCTCAATTTTCTCTCACAAAAGCCTTTCTCTCTAGCCTTTTCTCTCAATCGGAATCTAACATTTTGATTGGTTTAATTCATTACAATTACACATCTATTTATGTGAAAATTCACCTTGAATTACTCCTTAAATTAATTCGCTCATCAATCGCTCCCAAAATTGCCTACATGTTTTACCCTTATTTTGTTCCACGTTGCTCCACGTTTTCTTCATTTGCTTTGTCACGCTTGCCTCCTTAAATTATTGTTTTTATAACAATAATATCTAACAATATTAACATAAAATATAAATTATTTTTACTCATAATATTTTTATATGATTATCTTATTTATATAATTTTATTTTTAATTTAATTAAAATTATATAGTTGTATTTTTATAACATATGTTTTTTAAATAAAAAATATTTCCATACATATATATATATATATATTTGATAAAAAATACATAAAAATATGATTAAGATATCTAATTAAGTTTATTAAATATTGCTTTGGCATGACAGAGGTTTCTAATCTATATTCAAGGATTGATTTTTAATAAAAAAATTTAATTAAATTAGACTATTTATATTATTTAAATAATATCGGATTATTAAAAATATTGAATTAAATAGTTTGGTTTGATTTAGTTAATGATTTTTAAAATTTGATTAACGATTTTTAACGATTTGATCCGGTTAATAATATATAAATATGATATGTTTAATAATATATTTTTGATTAAAATATGAGAAATTTAATTAACAGTTCGTGAGAATTATTATAAAATTTTTAATATATTATTAAAATTTGTCCGATTTAGTTTGATCAGTTTAAAAATTAATATAATCAGACCAGATCAAACAATTACATGATTTTAATTAATACAAATAAGATTTAACCTTTTATTTATAAATCTATTCTAATAGTTACAATCCGGTCCGATTTTTTAATTTCATTCTGTTTGATTCGGTACCTCTAACTCCTCCTGTGTCGTCACTTATCAGACGACCTGTCGTCGGCTAAGCTTCAATTAAAACCAAACACCTTCCATTTTGCGGCAAAATAGCTTTTTTCTCATCTGCTGCTCCAGAATCAGCATCAACCAAGCGAGAAATGATCACATCTCCTTACGGCTCATGGATATCTCCGATCACCACTGATGTAGTCTCCGGAGCCTCCAGGGAACTCGGTGGCCCTGCCGTTGACGCTACCGGTCGCCTTACTTGGCTCAAATCACGCCCCTCTGAATCTGGTAAACCTATTTATTCAACTCTTCGTACACAATTTACATGGTTCCCTTATTTTTCGAGGTGTTCTTTAGTGATTTTGATGAACGTACTTTGGTGTATTTTATACAAAATTCGTAAGTATATGTACTTTGTAAAATTTTCATATTCCACTTCTTTTGCACCCAATAAGCTATTAGACATTGGCAAACTAATTACACTCGATACGTATTATATGTAATTTTGAAAGTTGATACACTCAAATTACGAGCATTCGTTGTGCCTTTTCACCATAGGCGCATCAAACGGGCCTCTTTTTTGTTTACATTTAACTTTAACGTTGGTCCTTGGTTGTTAAACTGTGTTCAGACGAGGAGTTCTTTTGAGAGAAGCTGAGATGCTAGAAGATGAATCTGTTGATATTACGCCCAAGGACTACGGAGTCCGGACCTTAGCTCAGGAATATGGAGGTGGTGCTTTCAGTTTATGGGGATACCGTGATTTTCTCCAATTACAAGGATCAGAGACTTTACAAGCAGTCGACATGCTCCAAAGGTCCCTTTTTAATTGCTTCTCATGCTCAATTACTGATCGTTAATTGTATTTTCTGGCTTATGCTGGACTTCTAATTTTGTTATCTGTTGGAACAGTGGTTAGATTCTTAATTATTAATCAAGTTCTTTTAAGAAAATGAATAAATATACTTTGAAATTTTGAATGAGGTTGTGATTTTAGATTGGCTAGTTATGAATTTAATTTTAAGTTATTATCTGTACAAGGGTTATCAGACGTGATTGCTTTATGTTATGATTTTATCAATGATGGGGATTTTATTTTAAAATATTTTCAATATGTAGAGTTGATCCATATGTTTGGGATGTTGATGTGTTAAGTAGAGTTTGTTGAACTTTTTGTTATTTTATGATGGGATGGGGATTTTATTTTAGAACATTTTCAATATGTAGGGATTGATCCACATGTCTGGGATGTTGATGTGTTAAGTAGAGTTTGATGAACTTTTTGTACTAAGGCTGCTGATATAAATTGTTGGGTGTCCGGCAGATTCTTCTCCTGTACTGGTCAGTCCAGATTATAGTGGACCAGTCATGTGTTATGCTGATGGAGTGTTTGATGCACGTTTCAATCATTATGTCACTGTTTGGGAGGGTGGGTTTTCCAGTGGATCTTCTAGGTTTGTTTGGTCTATTAGTTTAAAGATGTTTTCTTTGGGGAAGTATCTCTATTCCTTTCTAATCTCTGTACATCAACGTGGGAATAGCTTAAATCCAACTACAAAAATTGTAACAGTAGAGCTGGGCAGTGAGGATATTCAGGGTAAGAATTTATGGGAAAGAACGTTTTATTCATACCACACTACATAAATGTACCAAATAGACGCACTGCAGATTTAAGTGTTGTATTATGCTTATCTACTCTTCGATTTTCGATGAGGAAAATAATTAATTACTTCGTGTTGGTTTTACATGATTATCAGAACCACAAGTGCTAGTTAGTGGAAGTCATTTTTATGCCTTCCCTTGTGTGGACCCCAAAGGTGAGAAAGGTGAGTATGTCGTATTTAACAGCCAAATGAGCGGTTGCTTCCTGATTAAATAATCTTACCAATTCATCATCATCTTGGCAACTAATGCCTTAATAATATAAGTCCTATAGTGCACATATTTATTTTTCAATTGCTCAAGCACAAACTGTCTTATTTTTGCATGAAATTGTCCCTTTTCGAGGATAATATTTACATGGCATGTCTGACTCCTATAGCTGCTTTTACTAGCCTCTTTATCTGTTTTTCTCTCTATTTTCATCCAGAAGTACTACATTCATAAAAATACATTGATTTTCTTAATTCTGCATGCAGAAAGATTTCCAAGTGTATCTGTGTTGCTGGCTCTGATCCTACTCTCAGGGAGTCCCCAACTGAACCCAAGTGGTCATTTAGTGGTACATTGTTAACTTACTTGCTGAGGAACAGATTTAAAATTATTTTGTTCACAATAATAAATAATGCATCTAATTTATACGAGGAGAAGGATAGTTTGGAGTTCTTCTCTATTGTTAATTTCTTATGGGAAGGTTGTTTAGACATTCTTCAAGAAAAAAAGGGAAAATAAAATATGGAAAATCGTGTTGATGTTCTGTTAATGGTGAGATTAAGAATTTTCAAATTAAATTGTGAGATAAAGTTCTAAAATGCTCATACCTTCAATCTCGTTGCTTTATAAATCTTTCTACTGAATACATTTCTTTATTGCTCTATTGGAACCTCCTCCTCTACGTCTTTACTTGATTCTATAATGACATTAAACTATTACTGTAATTGGTATTGAACTGTTGCTGTATTTAAGTAACCTTGTTGAGTTAAGAGTTTTGAACTTTATTGCCTCACAAAAGATCATGCTTCAATTTGTTTCCTTTGATTTGTGCAGGAGTACTATATTTTATTACTGTTAGAAGAAGTGGATTTTGGAACCTATATAAATGGGTAAGTTTCATTGTTTGGTCTTTCTGTTATTTTGTGTCATTGTGGTAGTATAATATTACCCTTTTATTTGTCAAGTCTTGTTGGCTGTTTTTCATTCTTATTTGACATCAACAAAATATCTTATTATAAGTTTCTGCTAGTTCACTTTGAGGAATGTTGAAGAGAATCATGTTAATGTCTAAACTTTCACATTCTAGTGCAAATTGTGACGTTCCTTTTGTTTCTGAGTCCGAGAATATGGTGCTACCAGTTTATTCCTTGGATGCTGAATTTTCCAGACCATTATGGGTTTTTGGCATAAATTCTTATGAAATTGTTCACAGTCATGAAGGAAAAAATTTGATCGCTTGTAGCTATAGGTAAGAAATTAGTTCCATAAATATGTACTTATCTTGTTTTCCCCCACAATAAATAATTGCCATAATTCTCAATGTCTGTAGTTTGAGATTTTGATTTCTCATGCAGGCAGAAGGGGGTGTCATATCTCGGAATTTTGGATGATGTTGAAAGTAGAATGTCTTTGCTTGATAATCCTTTCAGAGATATAGATAACTTTGTACTTTCAAATACCTTTTCATCCTCAAGTTTCAAATAACATGTGTAGTGCCAGTGACTGCTTAAAAAATATTTTTAAAATTTTGCATTACTATTTTCAGACTTCAGAAGACCATTGCCTATTTGTGGAGGGAGCATCAACAGTCCACCCATCATCGATTGCTAAAGTACTCAATTGAATTGCTTATGCTATCATATGTCTTTTGAGATTGTTCTTTTGTTATGTTGTCTTTGTTTTTGAGATACTTGTCCTGGTGACTTTAGATTAGTGCAAATCAAAAGCATTTGAATTCAGGATTATTTGGTCTTCTTCACCTGATTGTTTAAAGTACAAATCATATTTCAGCTTATCTGAGTTAATTGAATTTCCAACAGAAGTTCCAGGTCAAATTGCCTACGCATACATTTATCCACCATCTAATCCTGTTAACAGAGTTAGTGAAGAGGAAAAGCCACCACTGTTATTAGAAAGTCACGGTACATTAGCCATTTGAATTTTCAATATTTATAAATTGTGCATGTTATTGAGCATTTGTGTCAAATGTTTTCCACCAAGAAAAGTCATCAAAGCTAATATTTTTTTAAATATTAAGGGAGGCCCCACTGCTGAAACACGTGCTTCCTTGAATCTGAGTACTCAGTACTGGACTAGTTTGGGTAACCAAAGGATGTATCTCAGTTACATCTCGATATGTTCAATTCCACTCTTTCCAGGTTACGGCAGAGAATATCGTGAGCAGTTGTTGGGGGAATGGGGTATTGTGGATGTGAATGACTGTTGTAGTTGTGCTAGATTTTTGGTAATATTGGCTGAACTTCTTAACTAAGTTAACCTTGGATTTTCCGTGACACGCTTTAGCTGTGATAATACAAATTTTGTTGTGCAGGTGCACTGAGGTAAAGTTGATGGTGAACATCTATGTATTACTGGGGGCTCAGCTGGTGGATTTACAACGGTAGCTGCTCTTGCTTTCAGAGACACTCAGACACATTCAAGGCAGGAGCATCCTTGTATGGTGTGAGTGCCTGCTCTTACATTCAGTTTTTGGATCTCTCTCTTTCTACTCACTGTATAAGAAATTGTAAATTTAGCAGCAGGATGATCTTTTTTCCTTTCTTCTTTGGACCAAAAAAGATGGAAAAGCATGATCCATTCTTTAACCTATCTATTCTAATGCTGCTGCTGCCTGGGGCAGGGAACACATCCTTCCGAAGATTGATCTCGTTAATATTCCTTAATGATATAAATAGCATTTTGCTCAAGTTGCATGTAGATTTAAGTTTTTACCAATCTCCTGTGCTCTAAATGAAATTTCAGAATTTTAAAGTGGGCTGTTTTCCCTGTATTATGCTATCATATTTTAATTAATTGTGCACTTTGATTTTCAGCATATGCTTGCTACCATTTTCTATCCTTTTCTGAAGAAATGTTTTTTTGTATAAGATCTTCATTAAGTAGAAAATTGACCCATTTGTGTTTACCATTTGCTCTATTTCACAGGTTGCTGACCTGAAAGTGTTGAAAGCAGGAATGTTCAAATTTGAATCTCACTACATTGACAACCTAGTTGGTAAGACGAATGTTATTGATGATTGGTCCGTTTAACTTTTGAGACTACATTTTCATCATGCAAATAACCATATTGAGAGGTCACCAATAAATTAGGTTGATAGATTTTCTTGCTCGATAATCTTATTTCAGGGATTGGAAGATAAGGTAAGCAATGTAGCCCTTTTTTCTCTTATTTTTCTAGCAATCTCAGTTATGTCATGACTCATGAGTGATATTGCCAGGATTTGGGTGGTCATGGTAGATATCAGACTTCTGTACTTATATCATGTGAAACATAATAGAAAAAAGTGCACCTGGGTCACTTATCACTACAAATTGGACACATTAGTCACCTTGCTCTAAAATAGTGCATTCTAATCATCTTATTATTAGAGTTTTACACACTTTAGTCATTTTTTCCATTTTGGTTGTTTGACTTTCCTTTTTTTACCACTTTTTCCCATGTTTGAAATTTTTGTCATCAAACATCCAACTGCTCCTGCTAGTCACATTCAAATTGGTTTAAGTTTTCTACCCGAAAAAGAACCAAAAACCCAAAAATGACAAAAAAAATGATTGAAGCATTTAAAAGTGTAATAGTAAGATGATTAAAGTGCACCATTTTAAAGCAAGATGACTAAAGTATTCCAAAAAAACGAAAGTAAAATGGCTAGACTATCAAGTATCGAATATTTTAGTCATTTTACTTTTCATTTTTTGGCCACTTTTTCTTATGTTTAGAAAATTTTCCTCATCAAACTTCCAACTGCCTCCACTAATCAGGTTCAATTCGGTTTTACCTAAGTTTTCTAGCCAAAAAAGAACCAAAAAACCAAAAATGACAAAAAAATGATTGAAGTATCTAAAAATGCAATAGTAAGGTGACTATGCACCATTTTAAAGCAAGATGACTAAAGTATCCAAAAAACGAAAGTAAAATGGTCAGATTGTCAGGTACCCAATATTATATGATAGGTATGTTTAATATATTTTATTTATTTTGCAGATTGTACTCTGGAACAAGCTCGAAAAATACACCAGTCTCTGAATGTAAAATGGTTTACCTTTTGCTCTAGTAGAGTATGGAGGAGAAAAGCATGGTTTCAGAAAGGTGTTCTTTAGTTTTACTCATTAATTTTGTTACCAACATACGTGTTATTGTACCAAAAGACTTGGTTCTCATGCATCTAGCATCATACACAGGCTGAAAACATAATATTCACTCTGGAACAAGAAAGGGTTTCCTTTGCACGACAAGTTGGACACTTCAAGATTGCAGATGAGATTACAGCAATCAAATTGGTAACGTTGATTAAGCAATTGGCATACAGTTATCGTATTATTTATTTGAATAAGGTCATAAATTTGCTTGGTTTTCAGTTTCTGATACCATTGATAAGAGCAATGATTTCGCTTGTTTTCAAGGATAATTCAAGGTGAGCTTAAAATGTTGATTTAGTGGTGTGAGTCCCAGATTTGAAAGGAGCCTCCCGGCTGGCTGCATTGTTAGCATCAAGTCTCAACTGTCATAGTTCGACATATCTGACAAGTACCTTACTTTGTTAGGCTGGCACTTATTTTTTCAGGACTTTCTTTGGTCCTAATTCTGTCAAAAAATATATTTTTGTTTTTCACAGTCCAAGTTTTCACTGACGAACTGGGTATCTCTCTCATCGTATTGCATGTAAATACGCTATAAGATTTCTTGACCTCTATAATCTTTTTCTTTTTTTCTTGTACTGTGTTTGTCTAGGGCCTGCAAGTATTAACTGATATATTTAACGCAAAAAAAAAAACGTGGATAACATAATAATGAAAAATATGATAGGCCTATCTTATAATTTCATGCACATCAGTTTTTTTTTTCTTATTCATGAATAAAAAGATTACGTGATTTCCATATTGTTAAAAAGACAAGAAAATATCCATCTTATCCATCTTGAGGTTGAGCATATGACAACGTGGCAAGCAATCTATTCCACAAAGGGAAGGCTATGATGAACTCTAAAGTTTACATCAAATTTGTAATTATTTCGATTCTCCTTGGCTTTCGGCAAATAAACAAAGCATGTTTTTGATGGTGTTGAAATTGTGAAAGTATATATATAGTTATAGGTTTAATCCGTAGAAGTTCACTGCTTTTGATAAAAGTTAATTTGAAGTTTGTTAGTCATTTAGTAAAACAGTACAAGTTATTTCTTTTAAAAAGTGTCAAAGTTCGTATAAAAGATTTAAATTTAGAATAAAATTTTGAGGATAAAATTCATATTTTAAAAAATATTTATTTTTTTTATCACCAAAAATAATGGTAAAATATTTGAATACATTATTTTTTAAATAATTATTGTTTTTATTTTTGAATTTTTTTTAAAATGGTTATTTTATTCTTGAAAATTTGGTATAAATTTTACAAATGAACTTCAATAATAATTTCAAAAGAGGTAATAGATTTATATTATTACATTGAATAAACTGACTAAATTGCATAACTTCTCTCCTTTATCCCATTTATAAAGTAGTTTTAAGTTTTGTAAAATATAGAATCTATGTTGGGTAAAGTTTGTAGACTTTAGTGTGGCCTGTATGAGAAACAAAAAATATATGGTAGAAAATTTACATAGATACCAATTTTTTTTTTCATTACATGTATATATGGAAAATCTACATTGACTGAAAATTTTCGAGGAAAAAAATTTCATGCACAGTGCACCAAAATTTATTGTGAATTAACTTAAATATGTTTTATATCTTAAATTTTTTGTACCGGTAATAACAATGCTTAAATTATTCCAAAATTCTGGTGACATTTACTTTTTAATACCATGTTTAATGTTAGCTTTATAACAACGAAAATAATCAAAATGATATGAATTTTAAGGGAAATAAATATTGGAAACATTGTTATTATTGATTCAAAACGTAAGTGGAATAAAACATAAAAATTAAGTATAATTAAATAATATTTTTTAAAATAATATTAAATGATATTTTACTGGATGATATTTAATATTAAATATATTTAAATAATTATAATTTAATTTAAACTATATTATAAAATAAAATAATATAAAAAATTGTTTATAATAATAAGAATATATAAAATTAACATAAAATATACTACTATTCTGTTTACGAATTTTATAAGTGTGAAATTTTTGGTTGTTTTTCAAACATATTTAAGCAATTGTGATAAGTTAAATATTATCGTGAATTGCGCTTATTTTTTTTCCCTCCGTTCCCGCTCTAAAACACTTTGTCTTCACCGCTCTCTTCCTCTATGAACCCTAGCTCTTTTCTGTCTCAGTCTCTTGCAACTCTCTCTGTTGGTCTTTTTCTATAACTCTCTGCGCAGAAACTCCTTCCCAAATCCGGATTTCTTTCTTCGCTTGTTCTCTGCCGGTCTATATGTAAAATTGATTACAAGACAAGCCGCAACTCATCGTAAGTTTTTTTTCCCCATCACTTGGAATGTTTTGCAAACAGAGAGAGATGGAGATGTTTGGTGTTATTTTGATAGACTTTGACGGAGTAAGGATTTCTTTATATTTGGTACAAACCTTAGTGCATCTGTTTGATAGAAAGTGAACAATTTGAGACAGCTATGTTATAAAGGTAAATCCTAGGGTGTTTGTGATAATACGTGGTTCATTTGACTGTTTTGTACCTTTAACACCTAAAGGACGATTGCAGGTGGAGAAAGTGGATTTTGGCCGATGTGAACTATTTTTGGCGCCTATTAACAATGAAAGGGCACTACTTGTGATTTGTGGCTCATTTATGCGTGTTGCTGATGGTATTTAATAATTAATACTTTATAGGTTTATTGGTGGAGCTTCTTCAAATTTAAAATTAAGTTGTTACAGTGTTGCTATGCTTTATGCAATTGTATGATGTTCGAATCTTTCTGTTTTTGCAATCATTCTTAGTTTTTATTTGGTATGATTATAACAATTTGATGATAGTTGAAGTGACTATAACAAATTTTTATTCTTTTCAAAGGATGAGCGTGATTGAGAAAGAGACAGGAGAGGTATCGTCGATTTATTTGGTATGATTACTATCTTCAATGCAAGATGCTGCTTGGAAATTTGCTGGTGCAAGAAAGATTTTTCTTTTAGCAAACTATGATTTTGCTTTAGGTTTACAATAGGACTAAAAAAATTTGTCTTGGCATTTTTCCTTTAATATTTTAATTTTTTTCTTGCAAGATTCCCCTTTTCAGTAGGATTTTCTTCAGTTAATATAACAAGTAACCTCATTTTTAAACTTTCTTATCCTTTAGTTTTATTTGCCTTTTTTATTATTATTTTGGGATAAGTTTGAAAATGTTTACTGATTGTATTTCTGGAGATGTAAAATAGCCACGTTGAAGAAGCATCAGAAAAGAATACCTATTGAATCTGAAGTACTTCTTTTCAAAACTTCAGAGCAAAAGTGTGGAGCCATCGAAAAGATTTTAGGTAAAGCAAACCCAAGTTTATTGGTTCTAAAGTTAAAGATTATTAGTGTTTGTTCTTGTTGATGGACATGAATATTTGGTTCAAGCACCATACCCTCTCAAAGCACTTTTTTCTCACAAAGTTCTGTTATGGTGTCTGAGTAGGCAATACCTGTGTTTCCTGAAAGTTCTTTAGCAACCAAAAGAGGAGCTTACAAGTCTTTTGCTATTATATCTGAAGGAAACCAGTACTGTTCATTATGAGTTGTTTGTACCAGCAACTGTTTACTACTGGCAAGATGAATGTTAATTGCTATACCAGAAAACAGAGGAGATTCCTTGCACATTGGAGGAGGCATCTGGGTGAGTATTTTCAGAGTAATGTGCTCTCTAGCAACTTAACTTTTGATCATAAATGTGATAGCCTTTTCTATGCATTAAGAGATGCAATCAAAAGTTTGCATATGCCCAACCAAATGAAAAGAATCTCAAAGCTGATAGTGCTAGAATGTGTTTTAACTTCTATGATCAAGACTGGTGCTAATCAAGACTCGTTTTTGATGAATCAATTTATCACTGCATGTTCCACATTATCTTGTATAGATTATGCAATTTCAGCCTTTACCCAGATGGAAAATCCCAATGTTTTTGTCTACAATGCACTGATCAGAGGGTTTATTCAGAATGGTTATCATATTCAAGCTTTTGAATGTTACATTAATATGTTGAGAGCTAAGGTTTTGCCAACAAGCTATACATATTCATCCTTGATTAAGGCTTGCACTTTTATCTCTGCATTGGAGTTGGGAGAAGTTGTTCATGGCCATGTTTGGAAAGATGGTTTCAACTCACATCTGTTTGTTCAGACTGCAATGGTTGATTTTTATTCAAACATGTGCAGAATTAGTGAATCAAGAAAGGTGTTTGATGAAATGACACAGAGAGATGCTTTTTCATGGACAACGATGATTTCGGCATATGCCCAGTCTGGTGATATGAGTTCTGCAAGTTTATTGTTCGAATATATGCCTGAAAGGATCACTGCTACTTGGAATACTATGATTGATGGATATGCTAGAGTAGGGGATATGAAGGCTGCACAGGCCTTATTTGCTCAGATGCCCACCAGGGATTTAATTTCATGGACAACAATGATCAGTTGCTATGCACAAAACAGGCAACATGAAGAAGCACTAGGATTATTTAAAGAGATGACAATAAATGGGGTCAGTCCTGATGAAGTGACCATGTCTACTATTATTTCAGCTTGTGCACATCTCGGAGCTCTTGATTTGGGAAAGGAAATACATTTTGTTGTTATGCAGAAGAATTTTGATCTTGATGTATATATTGGATCTGCATTGATTGATATGTATGCCAAGTGTGGGAAACTGGACAGGTCTCTATTGGTTTTCTTCAAATTGCACAATAAGAACCTGTTCTGTTGGAATGCAGTAATTGAAGGTCTTGCAATGCATGGGTTTGCAGAAGAGGCGCTGGCAATGTTTGGTAGGATGGAAGGGGAGAATATTAAGCCTAATGGGATTACTTTTATTAGTGTTCTCGGTGCCTGCACACATGCAGGACTTGTTGAGGAAGGCCGTAGGAGGTTTTTGAGCATGAAAAATGATTACTTTATTACTCCTGAAGTTGAGCACTATGGGTGTATGGTGGGTCTGCTAAGCAAAGCTGGCTTGCTTGAAGAAGCGCTAAAGTTGATTAGAAGCATGAACTTAAAACCTAACTCAGTCATTTGGGGGGCATTGTTGGGTGGATGTAAGCTTCATAGGAACTTAGAGATTGGACAAGTTGCTGTCACCGAGTTGATGTTACTGGAGCCAAATAACAGTGGTTACTACAACCTTTTAGTTAACATGTATGCTGAGGTTAACAGATGGGATGAGGTTGCAAATGTACGAACGACCATGAAACAACTTGGGGTAGAGAAAACCTGTCCTGGCTCTAGTTGGATTGAATTGGATAGGGAAATTCACAAGTTTGCAGTGTCTGACAAATCTCACTCAGCTTCTGGAAAAATTTACATGTTACTAGCCGAATTATATGGCCAGCTGAAGCTTGCAGGTTACGTGCCAGAGTTTGGCTCCATGTAATTTGTTTCTTCAAAAAATTAAATATGGAAAAGGATGAACTGCTGGAGAGAAAGTAAATAATATCACATGCATTTTTAAAGCAGGAATCTTAACAATAGTGCACTACAGATGGAAATATAATACAGCTAGATCTGCCTAGAGGAGGTATTTAAGGTGAAGCCTTGAATTCTATTTAGCAAGAAGGGTAACCCAAATGTCTGGTCCCTCCAACTTCTTCCTTCTTGGTCAGACAAATGACCTTCATGTATTGGTTAGTTTAAATTTAGTGACTTTCATTGATGTTGCGAAACTGAAAAGGATTACTTAGTAAGCTCTCCAAAAAGCTGTGAATAAATTTTCATACCCCATAATTCTATTTCAAGGATGGAAGGACAAAGGAAGACAAATTTGCTTCTCCCATTCCCTCTACAAGATGAGTACATAGTTTTGTCATTGCTATTGCGATACCTAATTTGTTGCAACTGCCGGAGTGCTCTCAGTTTGAGTGACAACCCCACTTATTATTGCCTTACCAGCATATATAAGTGAGGTGCTTTTATATACTCCATATGCCAACTTTGAAGCAAAGCTTATGCAATTGAAGACCCATGCTGATAAATATATTACTGATGCATGACCAAGGTTTTTACCTAGTGAAAGCTTGAGTCTTGTCAAACATTCTTTCTCAAGGTAAGCAAGTTTACTTTCTATCCCCCTTTTCTGTTGATTCTTGACGCAAATTGGGTGTTGCTAGTTAAGTCATGGTAATTGTTAGATAAGGTTAGAGTTGACAATATCTTCTTGTTCTGCAGGTTGTACACCCTGATCAAGCTTGGAAAGTATATCGAGCCTAGAAAGAAAAGGGGTTTACTTGTTGCTCTTGTTGGATATGAAGGAGAACAACATGGTTTGAGGAAGGTATATTTCATTCTTTATTTTCTAAGGGGTAAACTACGGAAATGGTCTTTATATTTCTATATATTCTACACTTTGACCCTCTTATTTTTTTTAATGATTTGGCCCCTTTATATTTTAATTTTTACACTTTGGTTCTCTTATTGAAGTTTAATTTCAAGTTGGTCTCAAATTTTGAACTAAATGTGTGCAAATTAAAAAACAAATGATCAAATTATAAAAAATAAAGGGGATTAAAAGTGAGAAAATTAAAAAATAAAAGGACTAAATAAAAAATAATAATAAATGGATTGAACTGTAGATGTTGAAAAATATATGGATCATTTGTGTAGTTAAGCCTTCTCTAAATAAAAACTATGCGTACATGTGGGGGCAAAGCTAGTAGTATGATCTTGGAACCAAACACAGGTTGAAAACTGTTGAAAATTAGTGTTGAGAACGCCAAGGCCAAAGGCCAAGGCCTAGGCCTAACCAAATAAAACAAGCTCTCTCAAAGTTGTATTCTTTCTTTCATATTTTCATTACAATTCTATAGCTATATATAAGTAGATTTACTCCTTGAATTACTATTTGAATTAAACATTCCTTGATTTACTCCTTGAATTAAGGATTCCTTGTTTTACTCCTTGAATTAAGTATTCCTTGTTTTATTCCTTGAATTAAGGATTCCTTGTTTTATTCCTTGAATTAAGGATTCCTTGTTTTACTCCTTGAATTAAGGATTCATTGTTTTTCTCCTTGAATTAACCCTTAAATTAAGGATGATAACTCCTTGATTTACTCCTTAAATTAAAGTTCTTGATTTACTCCTTAAATTAAGAAGTTGACACTCCTCAATTTACTACTTAATTTTATCTCCAATACTCCCCCTCAAGCTGGATCCATAAGGTTTATGGATCTAAGCTTGCACAGAAGTCGTTGAAACTGATGAGAAGCCAAGGCATCAAAGGTAAAATTAACAAAAATGCTGATTACGATAGCAAAAAAAAAATATGGTTGTCGATGTGAGACCTTTCCTTTTACCACAATACTTCCCCTCCACATCGGGCAGGTAGGAGCTGCAGGAGAGATTTAATCCATCATCGCCAAGAGCTTGGTTTCAATGTGGGACCTTTCTTTTTACCGCAATACTCCTCCTCCACATCAGGCATGTAGAAGCTGCATGAGAGATTTAATCCATCATCGCCAAGAGCTTGGTTTCAATGTGGGACCTTTCCTTTTACCATAATACTCCTCCTCCACATCAAGTCGGTAGAAGCTATAAGAGAGATTTAATCCATCATCGCCAAGAGTTTGGTTTCAATGTGGGACATTTCCTTTTATCACAATACTTCTCCTCTACATCAAGTCGGTAGAAGCTGCAGGAGAGATTTAATCCATCATCACCAAGAGAATTTGGTTTGAAAAAACAAATAGAATAAGAAATCGCTCTGATAGAGTGTTAAACGCACTTTGAGCAGAGGAATAACAATTTTTGTCCAAGAAGATCGACTTGCTCTGATACCATGTTGAAAATTAGTGTTGAGAACGCTAAGGCCAAAGGCCAAGGCCTAGGCCTAATCAAATAAAACAAGCTCTCTCAAAGTTGTATTCTTTCTTTCATATTTTCATTACAATTCTATAGTTATATATAATGAGATTTACTCCTTGAATTACTATTTGAATTAAGGATTCCTTGATTTACTCCTTGAATTAAGGATTCCTTGTTTTACTCCTTGAATTAAGGATTCATTGTTTTACTCCTTGAATTAACCCTTAAATTAAGTATGATAACTCCTTGATTTACTCCTTAATTTATTCCTTAAATTAAAGTTCTTGATTTACTCCTTAAATTAAGAAGTTGACACTCCTCAATTTACTACTTAATTTTATCTCCAATAAAAACATAAAATTCACACTGGACAACAAATGGTTTCTTTGCACGGTTAGTTGGACACTTCAAGGATGCAAATGAATTATTCCAATCAAAATTGATTTTGACTAAGCAATTGCCATGAAGGTATCTCATCTGGCCTTACTTCTTTATATTTAGTTGGAAGTTATCAGTGCTTGGTTTAGAGTTTCATATGTAGAGAGGGCTATGAATTTGCTGGTTTTACATATATTTTAGGATGATATTAGTCACTCATCTCTTTGGTACTCATACCGTGCTTCAGATTCCCTTTTATTGTGAAATCTTTAGGAAGAATTTGCTTTGGGTGATGCAACATGAAATAAGATGCCATCTTTTTCATGATCATATGCATCTCTCTCAATTCTAGGATCAACCACACGAAAACTTCCATTATGATTCTTGATTTTTAGTGACTTCAATGAGTATATAACAATAGTAAATGAATAAAAATAAATGTTCTGTACAGAATGATCCATGAGCTAACTGTTAACCGCAATACTTCATGACCTTCCCATCGTGATTCTTTGAATGCAGCCACTTCCAGAAATTGTTTGGTTTATTCTCTTCAATTGAAATACGTTTCTAAGACCCAAACTGAATATTTTAGTGCCACAACGAAATAAAATAGTAGAATTGTATAATCATCTTTTTTATTTTGTTTTAGTGGGAGAACGTAATGAGAAAAATAATACAGCCTCCACCTATTATGAGTTGATGCAATTGAAAATGAATTCCTAGGAAAGCAGAGATCCTGAAGAGAGCTTTTAAAGTAAATTTAAAAAAAAAGAAAGAAATAAAGAGTATCCTCCTTGGGAGAGGATCTTTTGGTGAAGAGAAAAAATAGTTTCATGTGAGGATTATTATTATTATTATTATTCATTTGTAGAATTATAAGTGTTATAAGTGTTATAGGATTTTTAGAGAGAATGTTAGAGAGATAAGTAGATCATTTACCATGAGTAAAGAAGTCTGTATTTAGACCTACACGTGTCGATATCTCAGTGGTCGATCATCTCTAACTTCTATTGATATAAGAACAGACTTGTTGAAGAGAGCTTTTAAAATAAATAACAAAAAAAATTAAGAAATAAAGAGTATCCTCCTTGCTAGATCCCTTCAGGATCCCTTGGTGAAGGGGGAAAAAATAGTTTCACGAATGAATTATAATTATTATTAATTAATTACTAGTGAAAATTGCTCTATTATTAATTAAAAAACTAGCTCTCTCTCCCCTTTTTCTTTCCCTCCCTCTCTTCTCCCTCCCTTTGGTGCTAAACAGTTGCGTACGTTTCTTTTGATTATAGATTTTATCAAATGACTAGTTTATATGCCACAGTTTTCCCCCCTCTCTTTCTCTTTCTGAACAAGAATGATTTCAGAACACCCGGGAGACTAATTTCACCATGACGTGAGATACGAGGCAACAAATTTTAAACATTTATAAAAATAATCAAAAAGTAAAATAGAGTCTGTTAATTAATAATAATAGGTAACAGCAAAAGTAATAAGCAGTAAGAAATTTATAGTAAGAAATTAAATGTCACACAATGATTTAATTGGTTCAACTTTTCAATATGAAAAGTCTACTCCACTGACGACGACAAACCGAGAAAAAATCCATTAATAATCAAAATGGAGATACAAACACTAATTTTCAGAGCTTCACAAATTATACCAAAATCCAAAATCGATCCACAAAATATCCCCTCTAATTTACTGGTAATATATATAGCAAGATAAATTAACAAACTTGCTATTAAATCAAATATTACCGTACAAATGAGAGGAACACTACAAATGACACCTGAAATGGACAGTTTTGTCCTTTGGGCTGATTTTCTTTGATCTCTTAGTTGGTCAATGCTGGTTTTCTTATTACTTCGCATCTGCTTTATATATATAAGTGAGATTTGGAAAAAATTAGGTTAATGCAAATGTACTTGGGATTTAAGTTTTTGGGCCATTATATTAACAGAGTCTGATCGGTTTCTTTGAAACTGGATTGCCATTGACACGTAGGCTCTTGTTAGCTTAACTTTCCTCATCTTCTTAGGTAGAAATAAGTAGTTTATTGTCTGCAAAATTATGGTCATTGTTTTTTTTTTATAAATATATTGTTTAAATAAATATTTACACAACATACACGTGTACTTTTAATAACATTTAAGCTGCAAATGTTATCAGTCTTAGAGAAAAAAAAACTTGCTCAAATTGCAAATATATATACAGAAAATAAAACAATTATATGACTTTCGATGTGTTTGTATGAATTACAAGATATGACCCACACAAAAAAAAAATAGAAAAGAAAAAAAGTTGAACCTCATACCATTACTTCCATTAAGCTAACTCGTCCAAAGGTGATTCTATAATCTATACTATATGGAACTGCATTTTGAAATGAAAGCAACTTAAGAAGAAACAAAATTAAAAAAATTAAAATAAATAGTGTCCACAATCAATACATTCATGAAGGTGTGAAAGACCCAAAACCATTAGCAAGTGCACTAACGGCGGGATTGAAAGCCAATCGTCCAAGAATCCCCTGTTTGTAAGGCAAGAAAGTTTTTTTCTTCATTTCTTGGGAGATTGCTTTGTTTATTCTGTAATGCAACTCATGTGCCGATACTTGCTCTTTTCTTCTCGATGATCCCGTCACTTGATCTTCCTGTTTCTTCAAGGAGCTAATTGAGTATTTCCTCAATAGGTCTTTTTCATATGCTCTTCCGTCTGATGAACTTCTAAATAGCAGAAAGTCCTTCAATCTCCATTTTTTTGTTGATCCTTTATTCTGCTGCTTGAAACTTTGATCCTTTTGTTGTTGTTGTTCTTCTTCTTCTTCCCATGGATACTGTGAAACCCTTAAAGGAGAGAGTGATCTCGTGGCTTTTCGGCCAGAGTTCGAGTTTGAAAGACTTGTTCTTCTTCCTCTTCCTATTTCATTATCACAATTTCTCTGTTTTGAACTACTATGAGATGGGTCTGAACTAGTACTACTAACAGTTCCTTCTAATTTCCTTCCGGGTGAAGGGACAATATCTGTAATCATCTTATTGCCTTGTGATATTTTCGGTGTTGATGATTTGATACCAAATGATGACAAGTTACATGGGCTTGTTGGATTAATCCTTGAATTAAAAGAAGAGAACAAAGTTGGATGAGGAGGATTAAGAGACTTAATTAAGCCACCATCAAATAGTTCTTCAGCTGAAAGAGATGCTCTGTTTGACTCCTCACTAATATCAAAAGCAAAGTCCTCTTCAACTTTTTTTATTGTAGAGAACTCATTGTCATCATGAAACCGATTTCTGTAAAATTCAGACATGTGGATTGGACTCGTCGGTGCGCTAAAGAAGTAATCGCCGACTACAAAATGTCTAGGAGTTGAAGGAGGGCTTGGATATGGTGAATTTCTTGCACTGTTGAAATCGAATTCCATATTGGCTTGGAACGGTATAACTAACTCCATGATTTTGGGTTCTTCAAATAAGTTTTTATTTTTGGCTAAGCTTCAAGTAAGTTATGGATTAAAAAAGGGTATTCTGAAAATGTATATAAATGGGAGAGAGAAATGTTGGGTGATAGAGAGAGGTGGTAGAATATTTTGGGATTTTATCCATATTAAAATTTGGATGATGTTATTTTCGTTCTAATATTTTAAAAATGTTTTTTTTCCTTAATTTAAGGCTTATTTTAAATTCTTAATTTATTATTATCGATTTTTTTTCATCTATATATATATAAGCTAAAAGATTAATGAAAATAAATTAATAATGATTGATAACTTGTAAAAGGTATTAAATTAAGAAAGTATTTTGAGGTTTTAAAAATGAAAATAACACCCTACGAAAATTCTACATAATTAAATCTCGAGTTTGTTGGTTTTTGGCGTCAAGATATTAGATAAGCCGTTTTTTTTTTGGAAATAAAATATTTTGAAGGGTAATTAACTTTTGTCTCTTTATATTCTTATTTCTTATTATTATTTTTTAATAATTATCACATGCCAAAGACGTAATGATTTTGTTTTATTTGGTTTACTGGTTATTTATGAGTAAAACTCACTTTTCTCACGTTACGAATCACAGTAAATATTAAATATGGTTTGATATTAAAAGATTTTGTTTTATTTGTTGGATGATTTTTTTCATTAATTATCGTTTAGGAATTTTGTGCAGGTTGGAAAGACATGGACATATTTGGGAGAAGTTATTTAATTATTATTTGAGCAAATGATAAAATAGTAATCTAGTTTAATAAAATGTAATATTAATAATATTAATTTTTTTTTTTAAGAAACACGACTATTAAATAAAAAGTAAGTAATATATTAAGGTAATGAATAACACTTTTAAATTTGATGGAAAAATGTAGATATAACAATAGTCTCATTTTGACGTGAAATTGATCAATTTAAATTCATTATTTTAAGATAAAAATACTATAAATCTTTTTATTAGTAAAAGTGATTACATTTAGTTTAATAAATATTTTAATCTTATAATTATTAAAAATTATGTAATATTATAAAATATATTGTTTTCATATTTTATTTTGTTATTTTTATGACATATATATTATTATATTTAAAAATTAGTAAAAATATTTTATTTTACGTTAATTAAAATTTATTAAGTATATTTTTGATATAATAATATAAAATGAAACAATAATCTTACTTTATTATATAATAATAGTATCTGTATAACCTTTATCTCGAAGAATGCTAAAGATGGATAAATATTTCCCATTTTTAATGCAGATCACTTAGAATAATTCTTTATGCCAAGGTCGAGAATGATTTTAATATATTGTTTCTGACCAGTAATGTCCTTTTCTTTTTATGATTTCTAGATAAATTAATGCTGGTAGACCGAATCGGTAACAGCCGGGTCATAAATAACTCGGGCTAAATAGGATGGATGATTCGACCACTTATGGCATGTTAGTGATGGAATAATTTTAAAAATAAAAATAAAAATTGATTTATTTTTATAGTTAATTTTGTCATGTGTTTATGTTATATTTTAAAAAAAATAATTTATATGAAAAATATGTGTTGATTTTAATTTCTATTTCTTTTCAAAATAAGACATGAAAATAATGTCATGACATAATCAATAATGTAATAAGCTTTTGTTGTGTCTTCATCACCAAGCTAATTAATTGATTTGAAAAAGAAAGCATGCAGTCAAAAGACTGAAAGTGGTGATTTACATTTGAATCACCTGAGCCAATTGCATGCGGTCAAAGAGAGTAATTATCTCTTGAGTTTGGATGTGTACATAAAGCCAACCATGAATTATAACGTAAACATATATTACAATATATTTTATAAATCAAATTATTTTATTTCTATTTTTTATTACATATTTATTTTTTTATTTTTTTAAAAAATATATATATATTAATTGTAAATTTTATCAATTTATTAAAATATCTTATATTTTAAAGATAATAAATAATTTACCTTTGCTACGAGTTTTGTGGGCTGCTTCGATCTTTATATCACACCCCATCAGTAGATATATAGTAAATTATTAATATTTTTATACTTATTTTACCGCATGAAAAATTATTTATTAGTATTATGACATCTGATGATATCGTATGTTAGATTAATAAAATTTAAAATTATTATAATTTTTTTTAAATATTTAATAAAAAATAGAGAAATAATATAATTTAATTTATTAAAAATATATTTAAATAATAATGAATAAGGTATATTTATTACATATGAAAATGGAATTCACAGTTAAGTATTATAGCTTTTTACACCATACTTTTACTACCCAAACCTTAGGTACGTGGATAAATCGATCATTCATCTTAAAGCATAATGATAGTTGGGAGGGATAATATTATCATAATAATTATTATTTTATTTAATAATTATAATATTAAAAGATAATAAATAATTATATACGATTTTTGTTATAATAACAAACTTGTGTAACAATAAGAATCACTTAACATTGAATTATGTGTATAAGTAAGGATGTCAAAATTAACAGTTGGTTGGAATAACTGTGGGTATTAATCGAATGAGTTTGGATATACATAAAAAAAAATTAAATTGATTTTTGAGTTTAATTATTATTTTGTTTAAATTTTGAGTTTCGAAGATAAGAAAATCCAATTCATAAATGAAATTATAAATTTATATTTTATTAAATATTATATTTTTAATATATTTAACGATAAAAATATTTATAATTTAATATTTACGAAGAAAAGTTAAATCAAATATATTAAGTAACATAACACATTATTATTTTTAGTTTGTAATTTTTTTTGTTTTATTAGGTTTAATATTTTTGAATTATTTTAAAATAAAAGGATTTAAAATTCAATTTTTAGAACTAGCAAGCAAGGATAATCATTACCCGATAATGATTTATTAAATATATATCCACCGATTTTAGCGTAGATTTTGGATAAACAATATCTGTTTTCGTTTTACTCCATTGATATTCGGAGAATGTTAAACATAAAAAAAATGTTAAAATTAGATATGAGTTTACTTTCACCTCCATCGTTTTTTGGACTTACATCCTTACAAAATTGGAGTTTTATGGTATATAAAATAATTAAAATATAGTTATTGAATATTATAAAATAATTAAAATATAGTTATTGAATATTTTATATGAGAAAATATTTTAGCTGAGTTTCTCTGCATTAGAAAAAGCATAGATTATGAAAAATTAGGTTTGTTTTTTTTTAATAATTACTGACAGTATGACATCTCTAGTACTTATTTTATTAATTTTTTTTTTATAATTAAGTGTAGATATGTGTCTAGAGCAAATGGTATCGATTCATTTCATTCATTATGAAATAAGTTAAAACTTTATTAACGTAATATTTTTTTTAATTAATTAATAAAAATACTTAAATATCATTTAAAAAATTTAATATTTAATTAAGTGTTTTGTGATTATCGTTTATACAAAAACAAAATATTAGAACGAATAAGTGCTAGGCTAGCTATCTATTTTTTGTATATTTACACGTACTTGTATACAAATTGAGAATCTACTATTTTCATTCATTACCGTTGATTATTTTCTAATAAAAAGAAAATTATTAATTTTAGATCAAAATAACATACAAGTAGTACGTTGTTTTCTTAGGCTTTAAAGTGGGCAAATCTTTATAAACATATTTTAATTTTTTCATGTTTTCTATGAGGTTTATGTTTTGGACCGCGAATTATATTCAAATATGCCATGTTACTATTATTTTTGTTGAGTAAAATTTAGAATGAACAATTCTAAATTTACTAATATTATATCCAAACAAGTAAACAAACTACTTGTATTATATTGAAACTATAATGGCTTTGAAAAATGACTAAATTGAAGAATATCTAATGGCTTAACAAAGAAAGCTCTTAACTTCACACTCAACTAAGAATCTGGTTTATTTGTTTTTGATGGAATGGATTAAAATCTGCAGGTGAAATTGTTATAGTCATACGCAATGCAATCTACACATGAATATAAAACTAAGAAATAATCACCATTTACAAATCTTATCTACAGCTTATTTTCTATGACCTTCAACCACTTTATTTATTTACTGCAACCTTATTTCATTTATTTTCTACAACCTTCAACTACTTCATTTACTTCTACATGTTTCTACCATTTCATTTTTTTCTCTACCTCTTCAACCACTTCATATATTTCTCAACCTCTTTAATTATTATTTTGTTGTTGATTTTCAACACTCCCCCTCAACACCAACTCTTACTATTTTTCTTGTATCAAAACGTGTGGCATTTCGAACTTGCCAACGCTTAAGCTTTTGTGAACAAGTACTGCAACTTGATTATTTGTCTTGATTTGTCTCATTTCAATTTCTTCTTGCAGAACCTTTTCTCTAATAAAGTGATAGTGTATTTCAACATGCTTAGTTCTTGCATGAAAATTTGGATTCTACGCAAGCAATTCTTGATTGATTGTCACGATAAGCAGTCTTTGCATAATTTCTTGATTGATGTAGATTATTCATTATTGTATCAACCATGTACATTCTTGAGGCTGCCATTGCATTGCTCGATACTCACTCGGTGGTTGATAAATCTTTATCTTTATCTTTGCTACACCAAGAAATTGTTCCAGAACCCGGCTTAAACCATGCACCGGTTGTTGATCTTCGGTGTCGCCGATCTCTGCGATAGTCTGCATCGCGGTAACTTGACTAGCTTGTTGCTCCACCTTTCTTGTACAAAGACCATGAGTCGGTGTATCTTCACGTATCTCGATATTCGTCGGCTTCCAAATGTGGCTTCTTTGGATTTTGCATGTCTGGAGCTCATTACACTAACGCATAAGAAATGTCGGGCCGAGTTAAGGTTAAGTAGATCGGTACTACCAATTTTCGATACATTGTCACATCTTCTAAATCTTTTCCTTCATGTGCACACGTGTTGGCATTTAGCTCCATCGGCGTCGAAATTGGTTTGCATTCAAGCATTCCGAAGCTGTTTTATCAAATCTTTAGAATATTTTTCTTGACAAAGAAATATTCCTTCTTGTGTGCGATCAACCTCTAAACCAAGGAAGTGCTTGAGTTGGCCAAGTTCTTTCATCCGGAAACGGTGACAAATTCTCCTTTGTTCGAAGAATTTACGCCTCGTTATCACCAGCTATGATTAAGTCATCCACATACACTAGCCTGATAGCTAGCTTTCCTTTGGCTTTAACAAACAAGCTAGAGAATGTGGGGTGTTCTTGAATAACCACTTTGTGTTAAATTGAGCAATCTTACCATACCGTACCCTGGGTGCTTGTTTTAATCCGTAGAGTGCTTTCCGTAGCTTATACACGTATTCGGGATGATCTTGGCTATGAAAACCCATTGGTTGGATCATGTAGATCTCCCGATCCAACTCTCCACGAAGAAAAGCATTCTTCACATCCATCTGCCACAGACTTCCAATCTTTGTTTCTTTAACGAGTGCAAGTAGGACTCGACAGGTTGTAAGTTTAGCCACTAGACTAAACGTTTCATCATACTAGTCCATGCATTGAGAGAAACCACGAGCTACCAATCGTACCTTGTATCTCTCGATTGACCCATCCGGGTCTCGCTTTATCTTGTAAACCCGTTTTGCAAGATACGGGTTTCCACGTCTCTTGGCTTTCGCACCGATCCCAAGTTTGATTTTGCTTTGAAGTGCATCGATCTCTTCTCTCATGAGTGTCATCCAGCATGCTGCGATGCGTCTTCAAACGTCTCGGGTTCTATTGCTTCTTCAATTATGGCTGCATTGGCATATTTGGGATTTGGCCTTCGTGTTCTTGTTGACCTACGTAGTTGAGATTGTGGAGTTGATTCTTCTATTTCACTAGGCCCACCTTCTTGTTTAGTTGTTGATATATGCCAGTTGCCAGGATTACGAGATACTCTTTGTTCGGCACCATCATGCGTCTCGGATCTCTGGATTCATCTAAACTTGGTTGGAATTGAATAGTATGCTCCTCGTCTTTTGTTGCGACTTATCTCCAAATTCTCTTGAGTCGGCAAGGCTTCTTTGAGGACCACCAAGAAGATGCTTCATCAAACACCACATCTCGTGAAGTGTAGCATCTTCCACTGGATTGGATCACAACATTTCCACCACTTTTCTTTGACTATCGTATCCCACAAAGATACATCTAACGACTTCTTGTCAAATTTGCTCAGTAAATGATCGTAGGAACAAATACATAACATACACGACCAAATACTCGAAAGTAGCTAGCTGTAGGTTTCATGTTCCATAGTTTCTCGAAAAGGGTGAAACAAATTCTAACCTTGGTTGAGAAGTCTGATGACAAAGGCTGCGGTCTCATCGATTGACCCAAAAACCTCGGTACATTCTTTTCATGTAGCGTACTCCGACAAATTTACGCAAGATGACGGTTCTTTCTTTCTGCTACACCATTTTGTTGTGGCGTGTTGCACAAGTGTGCGATGACGTATTCGACATTCCCTTAGGTATTGAGAGAACTCACTGAGCTATATTCTCGCCGTTGTACGTGCGTAAACAACGAATCTTAACCAACTTCTCCCTTGAGTTGACTCTTTAAACTCTTTAAACTTTGATAATACGTCGAGATTTTTCTTTCATAAATAAAACCCACATACCTTGAGAAGTCGTCGATGAATGTACCATATATCGCATACCGCCGATTGATGGTTGCTTAAGACCGAATACGCCGAGTGAACTAACTCCAATGGTTCTTTTGCTTTAAACTTTGATTCCTCGTATGGAAATTGGTGAGCTTTACCATATTGGCACACTGCCTGGTCGTGTTTGTACGTACGTCTAGTTGAGGAAGCCACTTTAAGCATCGACTTCTCTTCACCATCACACTTAGCTTGGAATAGCTAACGTGACCTAACCGCATGTATGCCATAAATGCAACATCTCATTTCTTCTTATCTTGTCTACGTATGTAGATTCTGCGACATTACGTGAGGGCGATTCCAATCGTTATCCCTCGTTGTCGGTGTTTACGAGATTTTGAGATCACGATACACCTTCACATCTTGGGGACCGAACAAGACATAATGGCACGATGATGTTGGCGAGCCCACGATAGCAAATTTTTCTTCATTCCTGGGGACATGATAAACATCTTGAAGTTGTATTTGGTTAGTACTTATATCGGCGTAACTATGCGTCTTACCGATGTGGTGGCTATCGGTAACCTTGAGTTATGGTCACTGTCACCACGACCTCCCTTGTACTCGATCATGCTTTCCCAACTTTTGTTTATCACATATGATTTGAGCTTGCCGAATCTACAATCCGGTCATTCTTGTAGTCAATCTGTTTTGATGTTGTTACCGTGGAAGAGCCAATTCTTCTTCCTCAGTAGTGAATAATGCTTCGGCATCGACCATCTTCGCTTTGCTCCTTAGAACCGGAAATGTTGTATTGCTTTCATGCTTTTTCTTACTCCAACAATCTTTTGCCGTGCTTGACCCATCTTTCCCACGTTGTAACATTCACCGTCAAATTTTCTATTGTTATTGCGGTTCTTTGAAGCTCCCGCAGACCTAAAGCCTCCTTTCCTTGAGGAATTTTTCCTTTATCGCCATCATTTTTATATCCCATTTCCATTGTATCGCTTGAAAGTGCCTTTGCTTTTGCTAATGTATAGCGCTCTTCTTCACCCTTGATTGGACTCACTCCCATTTGCTTAGCCATAGCTTCTTGGCCAACAGATTCTCAAACTCAACAAGAGATGGTTGTGTAGGCCATCCTTGTATAAGCGGTAACAAACCCTCGATATTCAATCCGAGCCGTGAATAATTATTCTCTTTATCCTCGTTTCCCCGATAGGAGCTTTTGGATCTAACTCAAAATTTAGCGGCATAATGACTTTACCTTATGAAAGTATTGGGGAAATGGTCATAGTATCGCGTTAATCGACGATAGTAACTCATTCTCGAGAAGTTGCAATCTTGTATCATTCTTCTTTGAAAAGAAGCGTAACAAAGAGTGTCCCACTTCTTTGGTGTTTTGCATCGAATATGCTCAAGATTTCTTCAATTGTGGTCTCCCAGCGAAACATCGCTTTGCACAACTTTAATTTTCCCTTCCATGAAGATGCCGTTTGCATCTTCCATTGGTTGTGTAACCTCATCACCGCCAATGACCTCCCACAAGTCTTGACCTTGTAGATAAGACTCATACGTATTTGCCCATGTGTTATAGTTTTTGTTGTTGAGCTTAGCGATTCTCCGACTACTTGAAGATCATCGTGTCGTGAGACTTATTATATCGAACAAGCTTGACTAATAAACTTGCAGTACCAAACTCCTCACAACTTTCAAGATAACTCCACTTAAACGATCCCCGACGTCATTTCGATACCAATTGTTGAGTAAAATTTAGAATGAACAATTCTAAATTTACTAATATTATATCCAAACAAGTAAACAAACTACTTGTATTATATTCATTATAACACCTTTGAAAGCAACTCACAAATTGAAGAGAAATACAAACACTCAAGCAAAGTCTTAACTCAGCTCAAACTAAGAATACAAAGACTTATTTGTTTTTGATGGAATGATTAAACAAATGCAGGTAAATTTGTTATAGTCGTCGCATCACCCATGCAATCTGTATGAAATATAAAACTAAGAAATAATCCTAGCCATACAAATCTTGCTCTACACACTTCTATTTTCTGACAACCTTCAACCACTTTATTCTATTTGACCTTACAATCAACTACTTCATTTATTTCTACAACCTTCAACTACTTCATTTATTTCTACAACTTTCAACCATTTCATTTATTTCTCTACCTCTTCAACCACTTCATTTATTTCTCTACCTCTTTAATTATTATTTTGGTGTTGATTTTCAACAATTTTATCCCCCAATAATATTTATTATATATATATATATTTCATATCATTCTTAAAAATACACAAAACTATAAATACTATCCATATTATTGATTTTTTTCTTAAAATAGTAATTATAACTATTTTCTTAATATATTAATTGATTACTTAACTATTTTAATTTTTACGTAATAAAATCGTGTCACCTACGTGGCGTGAGAAATTTTAATAATATTTTGATGTTATTTGGTATTAAAAAAAATCCAAAACAATCATATGATCGATTTTCTTAGTTTTTATTTTTCAACTATCAACTTTCATTATTGAATAAAATATTCCATTAATTTATGATATAATTTATTAATTTTATGAGTCTATTCTATCTTTTTCATCTACATTTTGGTATGTTAAATAGTAATTAGATAAAATATCTTATTTTTTTAATAGATTTAAACGATAAGTGAAATTAACAAAATAATAAAAATTGAAATATATTTCTATAATAACTATTATTATTTATAATAATTTTGAGTTTATTAAAATTAATAAATAAAATGTAAAAAATATTTTAACCGATAAATCTATAAAAAAAAATACATATATGATATAATGGGACAATCTATTCGAGATAATCACCGTATATCTGTCTCCAAGAAAATGGCAGGATCTAATTAACCCTAATTCTTCTCCGATCAAATCTTTATGAATTGGGCCAAGGGTATACCTATGCTATGAGCTAGCTTGGACCATTTCTTCTTCAAGTGACCGATCACTATCTAGGTCATTGCCTCCAGAATATCGATAAATATAGAATTTTTTTTACTTTCTGTCACAAATTTTTTAACTAACAAAAAGTACGGTAAAACTATAAAGATAAAAATATATGTACGTTATAATTTAATATAATAAAAATAAAATTATATCATACAATATCATATTTAGTTATCATTGATATAATTTTAGTGACTATTGGTAGTAGTCTATTGGAGTTTCACTGATCTATGTAAAATATTACATTCACATGTATATTTATATATGATATATTATATTTATCACGTTTTTGATCTACATAATGTAACATGTTATATTTATATGTATTTTTATAAATAAATTGTTACATTAATCATAATTCTTGTGATTTATTAAATGTAACTTATTACATCCACATATATCTTTGTGTATAATATATTACATACATCAATGCTCTAATGAATCACCAATGATAGTTGCAACAAAGCCTCGATGGGATTTTTTTTTGTGACTACCAAAAATGTGATAGGTGTAACATTGATTGAAGTTATGAAACTAGTGTATTTTTTATTGTATAATTTGATTTAAAAATATGAGTTTTCTTTTCTTGTAGTCCTTTGAAGATTATGAGGGTAAGAAATTTCAAGACGAGAATCAAGGATTGTAAAGGTAATTTTAAGAACGTCGCCTTAGGAGTAGATAAAGGTTAACACCAATGGCATCGCTTTTGGATCACCTAGTCTAGCAAGTTATGTAGGAGTATTTCAGACATCAAGATTTTATGTCAAAAATTTTTTATAGTCGACATGGGATTGTATTTGCTTTCGAGGTAGAACGCACGACACCCATTCATGTAGTATTATATGTCGTTACTTTTAGGCGACGAAGGCTTTGATTGTAGTCGAACTCTATTTATGTGGTGACTCTTTTTCATACTAGATCGTTATCGGTGCCATAGAGATGGTACTTTACTTGGGTTGATTGTTAGCGTCATCGTTGGTATTTAAGTTTCTTGTGGAATTAGCTCCACTGTTCGGAAAATTTCTTTTGAGGTGCCCAGATTGTTTACATCCCTAGCACACTATCTTCTTTTTCACGAAATTCTTTTTCTTCCAATTGTCAGCTACCAATGTTGAGTTTTCAGATGAAATATTATTTCCACCACTCATTCTTTTTTCTTTAGAAAACAACTTGTTGGTAATTTTTGAAAAAAATATTTTATTTTTTTCCATGAATCAAGATAAGTTTCATGTGTTCATAAGAAGATGGAATAGACCAAATGAGCCTTAAAGTTATATCTTCATCATCAATTTTAATTCCAATGGTTTTCAGTTCATAGACAATACCATTGAGAACACTGGGATGGTCAAACATAATAGTTCCTTCATTCATATGCAAAGTACAAAATTGCTCATTCAGATACACCTAATTTGAGACGCCTTTTGCCTGATGCAATTCTTTAAGCTTTTCCCAGAGTTCTTTTGCCATAGATATTCCATGCACATTTGCAAGAATATTTTTGGCCAAACAAATCCAAATTGCACTTGTAGCTCTTAGATCAAGATCTTCCCAATCTCCATCACTTATGCTGGTTTTACTAGACTCGGTACTGGTAATAGGGGTTGGTTTCCTTTTTAACGCCTTATATAACCCTTATTGTATCAACAAATCTTTGATTTGTACTTGCCATAAGACAAAATTGATTCTCCTATCAAATTTATCAATGTCAATCTTGACTTCTGACATTTCTGTTTCTTTCTTTAAAATTGGCTCTGATACCAGTTGTTAGAAATTTTGGATCAAATAGTATAATCACAAATTCCCCCTCCCAAGATCATCTTCTTAGGAGAATATCAAAGAATAGAGAAATAAAAAATACACAACACAAGAATTATAGTGAAAACT
Organism: Hippophae rhamnoides; assembly: GCA_033030585.1. Taxonomy (NCBI): domain Eukaryota; kingdom Viridiplantae; phylum Streptophyta; class Magnoliopsida; order Rosales; family Elaeagnaceae; genus Hippophae; species Hippophae rhamnoides. Next base: position 75,082,034 of record CM065429.1, read on the forward strand.
TCAAATTGGAGAAAAAACATTTTCGTTGTCAAAAGACAACCAGACAAAAATTCACTACGTGGAAAATTATTACAACCACACTCTCAATAATTTTCTCACACATCTAAAAGGCAAAAGCAATTACAAGTCCAAGAGAAAATTTTCTCATACAAATTTTTCTCTATTTTTGGGATAATTAACAACGAAGAAATAAAGTCATATTTATAGCCTTTAAGTTTCCATTTCATATGCCAAACATTTGTTCATTTATCAAAATTAGACTACCTAATTTTCACATTGTTCATTCAAATAAGGTTAGACGACTCAATTTTTGACAATATGAGAAATCACCTTCCATAAATTTTCTTCTGAATTAGGTGTATTTTATTTTGACTAAAAAATTTAATATTATTTTTAATCAATTATAATGCTATTTACATTTTTTTAATTTAAAAAATTACCCTTGAATTGAGTAAACAAATAACTTGAATTGACGTAAGGTATACTTTACAAGCAAAGAATGTACCTAAAACTGAACTCATATGGCATAATCTGCACAAATTTACAAGGATCTTCAATTTTCGCTTTTTCGATACAGCTAAAAGCTTCTTTTCGCAGCTCACTTGGTAGCTGAAGACAGATCCAATCTAGCAATGACTCAATGTCTTTTGCAAAGTCAAGTAAATACCAATCCAATAACTTGGGAATTGCAAACTTGTTTGATGAAATTCCAATTGCAGCCTGTAAGTAGTCTCTTTTCGCTATTTCCAGTTCATTCTCAACTTGACTTGCTGTGTACACTCTCACCTTCATTTGCCAGAGTCAGGACAACAAATAAGTATCTAAGATATCTTATGACTATATTTTTTTTTTAAAAAAGATCTCTTATAACTAAAGCCAACAAGCTGTAACTAAACTGCACAAAGTTTATCTGTACATGTATAAGGTCCCGTTCGAATCCCATGAGTGTGTAAGTTTGTGTTATATATATATATATATATATATATTAGTACTACATATTTCATAAATTTACAATCATAACAATTATAATATCCTAAGTGTAGAATTTTTTTTGAAAAATCACTAACTTTATCATTCTAATAGTAGTTTTACATGTTACACACTACAACTTGTGTAAGTGTAAATTTATGTGCGCTTAGCTTTCTTTCTATATATTATCAGTGAAAAGATATATAAAATTTGGAATCACTTGAAAAAGTTGAAATAATGGAGAGTCATAATGAAATTACTGCAGGAGAGGACCAGCTTCCACAAGATAGTGCAAATGTAGCCAACGGTTCAGATAATTCCAATCCAAAAATACTTCTTACTACCTTCTCTTGATGTTTTGCACCCTTTGAAAATCTCTGTGGAGACTCAAGAGTAAGAAAACTTATGATCATTCCATTTCCTCTGTTTTAAAACTAAGAACAAAAATAAATTAAAGTTGAGTAAATAAATGAAATGGAGACCACTTACATCTTTAGAGTGATAAGGCAATCTTAAGATAGAATGTTGTATAGTTATTGCATTCAGCAACTGTCCCCCCACCTTTATTGTTGCCTGGTTGAAGTAAAAAACAACTTCATACAGTTAAACTCCACCATATCTGATCCTACAAGTGGGTTTCAAGCAATTGAACTTTAGAAGACACAAATTATCTGAACAGTATGGACCTTTTGCATCATAGCTACAACCATTTCAGAGCTCTCTGGTATCCCATGTTCCAGAAAAGCCTACAATTTTACGAACCCATGATTTTTAGTTTTTCTTAGAACAAGTATGTATGTATATAGAAACAGGAAAAGAAGGTTTGATTGTATAGCGGGAGTTTTATTTCTTATTTTTAACTTAAAAAAACATATTTTTTAGAGGGGTATGTAAATAACTGACTTATATAAAAAGCTGAGTAAAAAAAAGCTCACATTCATCATACAGGAATTGTAGATATTGATCCAGAATGCAAGCTTTTCTTGATGAGTAAAGTTTTTCAAATTTACTGAAACAAGTTTCCCAAGTAGTATTCTGAAAGTAGAGAAAGAACAATGAGATTCTCAAATCATCATAATGATAAGAAAGATGAGTCAAAAGTAAACAATTCATTTACATAGCATAGCTTACTTTAATCTACTAAGTAGAAAAAACGAACTTGCTGTGCGATTTAAATTAATTGAGCCAACATCAATTGCAACAAATTGCTTATATGGACCAATATCTCTCTGTCCAAATTCTGCGCATATATCGTATGGATCTTGAAGTTCTTGTGTTTCATTAGCAGCATGACTCCCTAGTTTCTGAAATATAAGTAAGCTCTCCATACTTCCTCGATTCTTCATTGAGCTCATTCTCAAGAAAATGCTGGATAAGCACATAACTACATTCTCAGAAATTCTGTTTGGACTGTTATCTTCGGAAATCTTATTATCTGGAACAATAGAAGCTCTTATATCTGCATTTTCTCGGTCTGTTATTCTACTTTGTAACTTGACAATGAAAAAGAAACTTCAAATTACTCACAGACAGCTAGACAAACCAATGGAAAAGTAGGACATGAACATTATTAGTAATTGTAGTACGTAAACCTGCTTTTTGTCAGCATGATATTGCTTTTCTGCTGACTTGTGATCTGTTGGAGGTCTCTTATCCAATACGGTAATTGCTTGGCCTTTATGATTCGAGACCCCTTTTTCGTTTTTCAAAGAATTGATACAAGAATGGTTCTCTGTTTCCTGTATATCATCTGAGAAAGTAATCAATTGTGAATGGTTATACTCGACACGGTCTTAAAATTGTATTATATGTCACAAGAATGGATACATTATGCTATCTTCCATAGCTTACCAGAATAACATTGCATATGCTTCGACTTGTTTTTAGCTGAATTGCATAAATTTGGAGCTGAAAGCTTGAATTTCTCCGGTTGGGGACTTAAGGAAAGGTCATGTAAGTGAGCTGAGTTGTTCTCCATGTTCCTCTTGGGGAATGATATGTACACAGCTTCTTGATAGAGGTCCTTCCTTAAGTGCACTACCTGCTTTTCAAGTTGAATCACCTCCTCTTCCAAAACAGCCACTTCAGCTAGAAGCTCCAATGTCTATAAAACATAAATTATCACCTTCAAACTATCAATTGAGTTATTTGATTTTCTCATTGTTTACTTGAACTACAATTTCCAGTTGTTTAAGTTTAGATTCATGCTATTAGGGCATTGAATTCTTTCAAATATAAAACATAAAAAAAGTACTAACATAAGGAGGGAGATAAGGAGGTAAACGTGGAAGAACACCCAAGGGCCTAGTGAAAGCTCTTTTGAAAGCTCTGTGAACATTTTGTTCATGTCTAAGATTCTTCTTCAGTTTATCAACCTGTAAATTATAATTTAGAACTAAATAAAAGTGAATAAAGTGAAAATTTGGGTTATCTGAGAAATCAGAATTTCTTACATCTTGGTGCAAAGTCGATTTTCTTTCTATGATTGAGGCTCGTCCATTGGTAATTGCTTTTATGGTATCTTTCAACTTACTCTCCTGGAAATCTCCATTGTTCTTCAAGCCAACAGAACAATGAGAATACAAATATTAGAATCCACAAGAAAAGAATAATATTTCAGGATAGAAGAAATTGAAGTCCAAAACCCACTTTAGAAATGCATCAAAAGAAGTTCATAGTTCGTGTCTTGTTACTCAAATAAATACAATTTTGGAAGAAAACAAATTAAGAAAATTTCAATTAACATTGGATTCCTATAGAACGTGTTAGCAATTTGAGCATTTGTGGGTGCCCTATATTTTCCAGTGACTGCTAAAGAACATTTGATAAAAAGTCAAAAACAACGCAACTTCCGAGAACAGAGTTCTACAGTAAAAACCGTTTTTCAAAAAAAAAAAAAAAAAAAAAAAGGGGGAAAGAAATAGCTTAAATTTAGATTAAGATTACTTCTCCATGTTTAATCGGAGCAATCTTAGACTGAAGCTTAGGCTTACTTTGCTATTCATCTTTCAAATTTGTGTGTATTGAAATCTGCAAGATCATGAAAACCAAGTTATAATTAAATTGCTCGAAAAAGAAACAATTATAATAAATATTACTATAAATGAAGAGATGAGATTCATGCCTTTATAGAAACAAGTTAACATTCCATGAAAACCAAGAAAAACTTGAATCCCAAAACACTATCACATTATCAAGCTAACATTCCATGAAAACCAAGAAAAACTTAAATCCCAAAACACTATCACAGTATCAAGCTCCAAACCTTTGAATTCCTCGTTTATTTAACAGGAACTGCTTCTGTGTTTTCTTTAAAAAGAATCACAAAGCTAAGAAAAAATGAAGTGAAAGTTGAATGTTAATGGCAAAATAGAAACTGGGTCTCTAGCTCTTCCACTGCTTCGCTTCGTTAAAGGATCTTATGTATATCAAATAAATAAAAAGGTGAGTGATGGTAAGTTAATTGACTAAGAACGTGAAATATGATAAAATAAAAGGAGGTAATATCTTTGCAAAAAGGCTAAGCGTTATTAAAATGTGTACACAACTCCTTATTTGTATGCATCGATGTGATTCATAAGAAATTGTTTATTTTTTTCTATAAATATAAGTTCAACGGATTCACCACTATAATTTAATAATTTAACAAAAATTTACGACTTTATTAACAAGAAGAAACATAAAACATTTTAAAAATTATTCATTCTCCGTAAAGACATTATTACTTAACTTACTAGATAATATAAAATATATATAAGCTAATTTATTTAATTACGTTATTTCGTTAGATAATTTCAACACTTAATCACATGTAATCAAGCATAAATTGTATAGATAACACAATGAAATAATTTTAAAAAATAAATTATTCATAATAGAAAAAATTTATAATATTTTTAAATTTATAAAATAAATCTAATCGAATCATATATCATCCTCTCGTAAACATGCACGTGTTTGTCAGGTTTTGTCAAGTTCGTCTTAGCACTAGTTTGTAACTTTGTAAAAATCCCTTCAAAATGTTGATATATATATAAATGAAATGAAGAATTAAAAAGTGAAAAAAATTGAAAATGTTTAGTTATTTGTGTTCATATTCTTATATTATAATGTTTGTTTGACTTTAAAAATGAATTATGAAATTTTAGAGTTAATTCCTAATTTTTGGTCTAGGAGTTGATTGGTGGCATTAAATAACGTTATCAAAGTGTGGTACAAGTCACATGTACCTTTGTCAGCTATAATGTTTCGATTGGAGTGTCAACAATCTTGCTATCAATGATTCTAGCTTGAGATAAAAGGTCAGATGCATACTTAGCTTGAGTAATATAAAGACCATCTGTGGAACGAGTGATCTCAAGACTCAAGAAATAGTTAAGATGTCCAAGGTCTTTCATTTCAAACTACTGACTAAGAAAATCCTTGAGTTCTTCAATGTCACTAAGGTCATTACTAATTATGATCATATCTTCCATATTTAGGAGAAGAAAAATGATGCCTTTATCATTGCGACGAAGAAATAAGGTAGAATTATACCCATGTTTAGTTGGAGGGAATAGAATGGAATCAGAATTGATTCCTTCTATTTTGTGTGTTTGGTTGGACGGAATAGGCGGACGGAATGGAATTGCTTACTAAAAGAGAAGGAATCACAATTCCTTCTCCCACTTTGATAATCATAATTCAATTCTCATCTAAACTTTTTTTTCCAATTTTACCCTCACCTAAAATATAACCTTAAACTCAAATCCCAAATTCTCAAACCCAAAATTCCAAAACCCCTAAACCCTAAACCTAAAATTCCAAAACCCTAAACCCTAAATCCAAATCCTAAAACCTAAAACCTAAACCCCAAATCCCTAAACCCTAAACCTTAAACCCCAAATCCCTAAACCCTAAAACATAAATTCCAAAACCCAAAACCCTAAACCCCAAACCCCAAATTCTAAATCCTAAAACCCTAAACCCTAAATCCAAAATTCCAAAACCCTAAACCCTAAATTCAAATCCTAAAACCCTAAAACCTATTTAGAAAAATAATAATTTTAATAATATATTTATTTTTAATTAAGTAGTAATTATTTAAAAAAATAATTATTTCAATAATGTATTTTGTCTGACGAAAAAATAGTAATTAAATGATATTATTTGAACTTTACAGCATGTAGGGGTATTAAGGTCATTTATAACTTTTTTCATTCTATTCCAGTGGTCAAACCAAACAGTATTGTTTCCATTCCATTCCGATTCCATTCCATGAACCAAACGCCACCATAAGGACTGACAGTATAACCAAGCGAAAGATGGTGGAGCTAAACTTGGCAAACCAAGATCGTGGAGCTTGTTTAAGGCCATAAAGTACACGTCGAAGGCGACAAACCTTGTTTTTTTAGGCCATAAAGTGCACGTCGAAGGCGACAAACCTTTTTTGTTTCAACAGAAAGACTAGGAAGAGGTTGCATATAGAATTCTTCGTGCAGATCCCCATTAAAGAAGGCATTTTTAACATCCATTTGAAAAGGTCTCATTTACTAGCAACGACAATAGCTAAGAGGGCACGAACAGAGGAGATACGAGTAACTTGAGCAAAAGTCTCTTCATAATCAATCTTGTACTCTTGTGTAAAACCTTTTGCAACCAGACGAGCCTTGTAGCACTCGATGGATCCATCTAAGTGAGTCTTAATCTTATAGATCCACTTACAACCAACCACAGACTAACTAGGTAGGAGAGTAACCAGATCCCAAGTATGGTTTTTGGTTAATGCATCAAATTCCTCTTTCATTGCAATCTGCCATAAAGGATTAGTAGAGGCCTCACGATAGGTGTGATGCTCATTGAGTGTAGCAAGGGTAGTGTATCAATGATAGTCAAGTAAATGTGTAGGAATGGATCTTACCCGGATTGAGTGATAAGGTGGAATGTCTTGTGGAGGATCTTTAGGCCGAGTAGGAGTAGGGGACCTAGGCTCGAGGTGGGGTAGCTCGTCATCAAACTATTCATCTACAATTTATCTAGGAGAATCATTAAAAATATCTAAAGATTGAATAGAGAAGTCCAAAGAAGGATCAAGAGTATCTATAGAAGGAACAAGAGACTCATTTGGAAAGACGTCTAAAATAGAAGAGTTATTTAGGGAATAATGAAAGTGAGAGAGTTCAACAAATAAGCGGTGTTCCCAAAAGAAAACATTACGGAAAACACGAAGACAATGAAAGACAAGATCATAGCACCAATACCTTTTTTGAGTTTCATCGTAACCAAGAAAACAACAAAGTCTAGATCGAGGCTTAAGTTTGTTGTGCTCATGAGGTTGAAGAAGAACGAAACATGTAGATCTGAAGGAGCGAAGGTAATGATAGTTAGGGGATGACCCAAAAATGCACTCATACAGAGTCTAATTATGAATGATAATGCTTGGAATTGGATTAATGGCATGAATAGCAATTTCACTCCAAAATGGGGCAGGAAATTTGGCAAAAAGAAGAAGAGCACGAATAGTGTCAAGAATATGATAAAGTTTTCTATTGGCTCGACCATTATGTTGAGAGATCTCTGGACATGCTAGATGATGTACAATGCGATAGGAATATAACAAAGCTTGAAAAGCATATTGAGTATATTTAAGAGCATTATCAGATCGAAAAGTATTGATATGTTTAGAGAATTGTGTTTCAACCATTTTTGCAAAGTTACTATATATTGGTAAGATTTCAGAATGAGGTTTCATAAGAAAGATCCAACTATAACGAGAATAATCATCAATAAAAACAAAAAAAATAACGAGATCCACCAATACTAGTAACAGGATAAGGTCCCCAAACATCAGAATGAATTAACTAAAACATACTATTAGAGATAGATTCACTATTATTGAAAGGTACAGGTGGTTATTTTCCTAACTGGCATGAAGTACAATCAAAATTATCTTTGGACACAGAACCCAACATACCTTTAGAAACTAACTGTTCTACACGAGTAGATAGGGTATGACCTAGACAAGAATGCCAAAGTGCGAGAAAAGGTAAGGAAGAAAATACAACAACTGCAGCAGCAATAGAGACAGGAGCAACAAGTGGAAGATGAAGATTGTCCACGGGAAAAATACGCCCAACCCTAGGACCAGTCTCAAGCTCTTGTTCCATCCTCAGATCCTACATAATACACCAAGAATAGTAAAAAATAAGGTGATATCCTAGTTCAGCCAATTGTCCAACAGAGCACAAATTATAGGATAGGTCAGGTACATCCCCAAGAACATAGAGGTTAGAGGTTAAAACAAAACCTAGACTATTTCCATGCATGGTGGAACCATATGCTATATGAATATTAAGATGATGTGGTGCAGGGTCAAGTTTGGAGAATAAAGATGAGTGAGGTGTTATGTGATTACAACAGGCAGAATCAAAAATCAAAGTTTGAGACTTACTAGGCAAAACTGAAAAAGTAGTGGAAAGAGATGCATTACCAGCCATACGAATAGCCCAAGTTATGATCTTATGTAGTTCAATTGATAGTGGATCCATAAGACTGGGACCCAGCTAAAATGGAAGACATCAGTGGAGTAGGCTTAGTATTAGCAACAATAGTAGTAGATTTGTTGCGACGACAACAAGTCTCAATGGTGTGGCCAAGATGTTTGCAATAATTGTATAACTTCTTGTTGGTCTGCTTGGGACGATTACTAGAGCCAGAGGAATCACCTGAATGTTAAGGTTGCTCAATGGTAGGAGTAGAAGGAGTAATAGCTAAAACATTGAACTTATTCTAGGCTTGAAGGGTTGTAAGCTGAGCTTCTTCTTTAACCAACTCGTTTACAGTAGTATCAAGAGAGGAAGGAGGACTACGATTGAAAAGCTAACCTCAAATGGGCTCAAATTCCTTGTGAAGTAACATCAAGAACTCATAGAGACAAAATTCATCTATAATTGTAGCATATTGCTGAGCATCCTTTGAGCATGCCCAAATTGGATCAAAAAGGTCAATTTGGTTAATGATGTTACTTTCACAAGGAATGATGGATAACCTTGGTTCTTGTCGAAGTTGATGCAATTCAAATACTAACTGATATTTCATAAATCTGTGAGTAATGGAGTACCTTTTGGACAACATATCTCATGTTGATTTTGCATCATCAAAGCTACCAAAAAGATTATAGATGGAGGGAATGGAAGTATTTCAAATCTATGTGAGGATCACGTGGTTGTAACTATCCCATTCAATCATGCGACCAAGGAAGGTAGCATCTTCTTCACTTGCTCCTTTGATAGGAATGGTAATTGCACCAGTATAGTAATGCTAGAGCATACGACCTTGAATAAAACTACGCATAGCTTGAGACCAAGATAAGTAATTCTTAGTCCCCTCCAATACAGTATTGATGGAGCGAGGAAGAAAAACATCATTTTTATCCATTTAGAAACACAATATGCAAAAATGAGGTCTATGCAAAAAAATGGGTAGGGAGAACATGATATGCAAAAGTCAACCCTATAAAAAAGTCAACTATCAAAGTCAACCCTCAGTAAACTATGGTCACCAATTAATGATGATGTCAGCTACACATGGTGATGACGTCAGCCTTAGGTGACGTGGTAGTATACCGCGTTGATAACGTTAGTAGGACCTGAGGGTGGCGTGTGAGGGCATGTGTTGACGCCGATAGTTGCAAGACTTTCACGGTTGCTAGATAAGGGCGAGCCGATCACTGTAGTACCTGTAAAAAAGTTATCGGTGCAAGATGTATGGCGAAGCACGATTTTTATAGGCAATATGTGAGGGTGCGTACTGACGCTGATGCTTGCAAGACTTTAACGGTTATGTAGATCAAGGGGAGCCAATCACTGTGGTACTTGTAAAAAAGTTATAGGAGTAAGATGCACGATAGATACAATGATTATAGTGGTCTATGTGGTACGAGACTCATCAACGACGGCGACTGCAGGCCCCAAACCCAAGGACAATGGTTGAGAGACGTCGAAGGTTCAATAGTGAGTGGTTGTAGCGACTGTTGTGATGGCGGAAGCGATAAGAGTGAAATAACACCAAAAAATACAAGACTACTAAAAGAAAGGTCAGAACAATGACTATGATATCATATTAGATATACTTAATAATTATATTATATTCTATACATTAAGAAATATACATAGTGTCTTTATATAGGAGGTATAAGTAAACTAATTGGACCTAAAATCCATAATATAATATACATTAACAATTATAATTTAATAGATAAATTTAAAAAATGAAAATTATTTAAAAAAAAAAATTATACCAACATAAATAACATTTTTTTAAAATTGAAAATGAGTTAGAATTAAAGAGTGATATCTTTATCGCATTTTAGGGATATTATATTTGTGTTTTTTTTTTGTTTTTTTTTCCTCTAAATCAAGAAAAAGCTTGACATCTTCGGCTGTACGTGCAAAGATCAGTCATTGTCTTTGTTAGCCCAACTCCAAAATAGTACGATTTTTTTAGCTACTGAAAATGAAACCACGTAGCTACGCTATGATTGCTTTGTTTTGTTACTTTTGTCGAACAGTCCCACCTCATTAGCAGATAAGACCTGTCTAAAAATTTATTGGAGATAAATTGTCTATTTTTTTTTTAATAAATACTAAATTCTCTACTTTAAATTCATTCTTTGATGTATAGTAATAAGAGAAATGCTTATATCATGTAATCTTATGTATACTTCACATTTATATATGATTTATTTTATTTTATATCTTATTTAATTTTTAAAATAAATTTATGTTAAAATATTTTACAATTAAGTGTCCACGGTTGATTAACAAAATGTCACTATATTTATGTTAAAATATTGTTCAATTAAGCGTACTCGGTCCATGGACAAAAGGTCATTGTCTTGCTGTATACTACGTGAGTAGTAAGACTATCTTTTTAAATCAGAATTCTGTTATTTATTAAACTTAAATTATAAATTATTTATCATATTATTTTTTATTTTTTATATTTTTATTTATCTTATTTAAATTTTAGATTCATTATATACAAATAAAATATTTCAATTAATATTGTTTGATTATCAAATCATCTCATTAAAAATAAAATAAAATAAAATGTGTTATAATTATTTTACAAATTAAAAAAATTATTTAATATTTTAAATAATAGTAACATGTATTAAAATTTAAATAATACAAATATAAATTTATATATTACTCACGTTCGTTCCGCATAAGAAGGAGAACATGACTTTAGGGAGCACGGCTGGCATAAGGTAATCTAGAAGCGGCAGTATAGTGTTCTGGTTTAAGGATGATTCAGAGTCCAATAATCTTTTTATATTATTTTTTTTCCGTTGATCCTAAAAATTTTATATTTATTTTAAAAATAATATTTAAATTATATAGATTTATTTTTTTTTGTAATAATTTAATTTTATTATTGTTATTAAAAAATGATTGTATTTTTTATTTTTATTTAATTATTTCAGTTGTAACTTATTTAAGTTAAAAGAATATTTATTTAATGCAGTTAAAAAATAAAAAAAATTAATGTTAGTTATTTTTTAGTAATATTATTATTAGATTATCATAAAAAAACATGTATAGAATCTAAGTATCATTTTTATAATAAATAAAAGATTAATAATTTTTTCTATTCTTTACTTTTTAAAAATATAAAAAATTAATAAATTTAGTTAATTATCTTGAAATTTTTCATTACAAGAACTTAAATGATGTGAGTTGGAGATTTATAACAGGACAATGGTGTGTGCAAGCTTATAATTTGGTTATTTTAAAAATTAAAATAATAATATAAAGTTAACAAAAAAAAATAATTTCTTTCCTTTAAACAAGTCTAATCTAAAATATATAAACAAGGCAAGGAGAGTTGAAATAGAATCATCTGTGTCACTTTTTGTTATTCCAATGCATGTATTATTAATAACGTGATATCATGTTAGTAATTAAAGATCGTTGAAACCACAAACTCTTCACTTTTTTAAGAATCTTTTATTGTCTCCTTTAAAATAATATACATAATACTACGTGATTGATAATACATGCAATTAAATAACAAATTAGTACATGAAACTTTGTTCCATTTCTAGGTAACATGTATCAGTAATACTTCAATATGAATGACAATTTGACAAATAATAAAATTTTGCATGTCCTTGTACTTACACTTTGAAAGTGGGGTTTCGTTGGTTTTTTTTTTTTAGTAAGATAGAGAAGGGGTTTGGTTTCTTTGTCAAACAAATAATTTATTGAGCTTTGTTTAGTTTTTCATTTCGACCGTTAATTAAAAAAAATCTAATATCCCACAAATTATCACATCATTTTATTTTATATTTTTCCCTTTTTTGTTACCAGCAATGACTTACAAATTCCTAGGTCTTCTCCTTCTTTTTTTCCAAGTCTCACATCTCACCCCCACGTTCTTTTCCCTCTCCGATCAATCCACCATCCCTCATCTTCTCTTAAAAGTTTGATTTTTTTCATTCTTGTATAGAACCATATAAATAGTTATTCTATAAATTGATTTTTATCTAATCAAATAAGAAGTAAAAAGTCAAATAAAATCAACAATAAACAACTATTATAAATACAATCACACTAATATATCGAAAATACATAATAACGAACAAAAAAAAATCACAAGATTTAACGTAATTTTTTTCCAAAATATTAGAGCTTACATCTATAACTCAAACACTGAAGTAATATTCCACTATAAATCAAAGAGTATTATAGTATATGCTACTCAATAACATAACAATAATCTACTCTTTTCTTCATAAAGCATCACTCAAACCCATTTAAGCCCCCAAAAAACCTCTAAGTCTCATATATACTTAGATTCCAATGCTTACAAGGGATTGAGAATGTGATAACAATATCTTAAAGAAACTTAAACCGAAATTGTCCAAGAATACCAAGCTTTCTTCCCCACCTTCAATAAAGAAAATCATTATTCCCAGTTGCCTTCCTTTTCTCTCTAAGCTCTCAAGTTCTTCCTTTTTCTCTCCCAAATGATTCCATAGCACAAAGGGGTACTTATACATATCCCTTAGGTCATTTATCAAAATAATCACTCATTTCTAAGTCCCAATGTGTAGATTTTTGTGCCCATTTTCGTCTTTTTTTTAAGAAAATTTATTGACTAGATCGAACAATCATTTTCTCAATTGATTGATCCCTTACTCGATCGATGAACCCTTACATGATCAATCGATCCATTAAAGTTGGGAATCAAAAATTGTACATAAACTAGTAGATCAATGCACGATCGATTCTATCATAAGGCTTCTTCACCTTCAACAAGAAACCTTCACTCTTCAATCTTTTCTCTAAAGCTTCATCTCTACTTTTCAGTAAATACACCCAAGGCTTCTTAGAGTGGTCATCAATAATAGAAAGAATGTTCCTGGCACCACCCATTGACAGTATCTTATCTAGCCCATGCAAGTCTCTATACACATATTCCAATAAGCTATCCCCTTACACCTTTCCAAAGAGAATGACACTTTCTTATCATTGCTAATTTTACAATGATCACAGAAAGCCATCACATTAACCAATCTATCAAGAAGAAATTTTCGCTTGTCTAGTTTCTTCAATCCTCAAGCATTAATGTGGCCTAACCTCTTCTGCCACTGATTCACATCCATTTCAGTGTGAGTATCCATAACATCTTTAGTCTCTGCAACACCATTAAGAATATAGAACCTATTTCACTACTTACCACTAAAAAGCACCAACGAGCCCTTGCATACCTTAATTTGACCACTTTCGCATTTGAAACTAAAATCCATACTATCCAACATACCCTAGAAGATCAAGTTATTCTTCAACTTTGAAACATGTAACATATTTTTACGAATGAACGTAAAACCATCATCTAGTCGAAGATGTACTATACCAATGCCCACAGTTTCACATTGATGATTATCCAACAAATTTGTAATACCACCCTTTAAAATTTGTACTTAACAAACCAACTCATATGTGTTGTAAAATGATGTGTGCATCATAAGTTCAAAACCTATGTGCCATAATTTTCACCATTCATTGAAATTTTTCTTCAACTCTGGAACATGTAACACTTTCCTAAGAATGAACATCGAACCATCATTCAATCGAAGATACACTACACTAATGCCCACGGTTTTACATTGATGATTATCCAATAAATTTATAACACCGCCCTTTAGTGATTTGTACTAACAAATCAACTCCTATGAGATGTAAAATGGTATATGCACCCCGAGATCAAAATCCAATTGCCACAATTTCCACTTTTCATGGAAACTCTTAGTGACAGATTAGTTAATGAGATGACTTTCTGAGATCATTGTATAATTAACAATGACAAGAAAGTTTCATTCTCTTTGGCAAGGTACAAATGGATAGCATATTGGAGTATGTGCATATAGACTTGTAAGGGCCAGAAAAGATCTTCTCATCCACCACTAAAGTTCTTCTACTGTTTGACGCTTCCGTCTTGTGTCCTAGCCTTTTCGGACAATCTCTTCTAATGTGAATATGTTTTTGACAATGATAACACCTCACATTCTTTTTTGCTTCTTGCAACTTAGATTGAGAGTGAATCTTATCATTCAACTTTTCGCTTTTATCACTTTTCTGACCACCGGTAATAGTACATCACTTTTATAACCACCATCGAGATATAGACCTTTCGTCTTCAACTCCAAATCATATGCTCTTAAGAGAGAGACAACTTACTTCAAAGAGACTTTATCTCTTCCAAACTTGAGCTCCTTCTTCAAAGAGATTATGCAATAAGAGATGTGCAAGATCCTCATCACCAAGATCTTATTTAATATTGGCCAAGTCACCAACAATCCTCCAAAACTCCAAAAGATTAGACTCCAAGTCCTTTGACATATCAATTTTGAAATCGAACAATTGTTCTTTCAAATGAAAATTTTGAGATAGTCTTTTGAGTGTATATCTCATCCAACCTTTTCTATATACCCTTTGCGATGACCTCACCCTACACCTCGCAAATCACATAATCATTCAGGTGTAAATAAATGAAGGTAAAAGCGATCATTTTTAGTTCCTTTGAAAATTGGTAAACCCATCCAGAAACTCTGGATTACTTACTAAGGTTTATGCTATGTTTTTATAAACCAAGATGATCTTCATCTTTGCCTTTCATGTGTGAAAATCATCGAAACCATTGCATTTCTCTATCTCAATTTTACTCATAATTAATTACTCCGAAATTTTCTTCAAACAAATTTCCAATAAATTTCACAAGAAAACTCCTACTAACAAGACTCCATAACAAAGTACGAAATTTAACAATACACAAAACAACAATCACAAACGCAACCACACCAATATATCGACATGGAATAATAACAAGCCAAGAAAATAATAAATCAACACATTAGATTTAATGTGATAATTCTCCAAAATGATAAGATCTTACATCTACAACCCAAGCACACACACGAGTAATATTCTACTATGAATCAAAGAGGAATACAACCTATGTTACTCATTAACATTACAATTATTTATTTTATTCTTCATACAAGCACCACCCAAACCCATTTAAGCCCCAAGAATATCTTTAAACCTCGCACTTCTCCAATGAAAATATACTTAGATTTTAATGCTTACAATGGATGGATAAGGAAATAATAATACCTTAGAAAAACGAATACCTCTAAAACTCTTACTTCTCCAATAAAAATATACTTAGATTTTAATGCTTACAATGGATGGAGAAGGAGATAATAATACCTTAGAAAAACGAATACCTCTAAAACTCACACTTTCTTCAATGAAAATATACTTAGATTTTAATGCTTACAATTGATGGAGAAGGAGATAATAATACCTTAGAAAAACGAATACCTCTAAACCTCACACATCTCCGATGAAAATATACTTAGATTTTAATGCTTACAATTGATGGAGAAGGAGATAATAATACCTTAGAAAAACGAATACCTCTAAACCTCACACTTCTCCGATGAAAATATACTTAGATTTTAATGCTTACAATGAATGGAGAAGGAGATAATAATACTTTAGAAAAACTTAAACACAAAGAGTTGTCCAAAAACACCAAAATGATTTTAGGACACAAATCACTATTCTCATTTGCCTCTATTTTCTCTCTAAGCTCTCCAATTCTTCTTTTTGTTTTCCTAAATGATTTTAGGGCACAAAGAGATGCTTATACATGGCCCTGTGTCATTTACCAAAATACCCACTCAATTTTAAGTCTTTATGTGCATATTCTTGTCTTTTTTTTTTTTGAGAAAATTTTCATGCTCGATCCATCCATCCATCCATTAAAACTAGAAATCAAAAACTCAACCGAAACTAATAGTCTCTTGTCTCGATCCATCGAGTAACTCAAGATTCATTCAAAAATTCATATGCAATATTCCTAGTTTAACTTTTAATGTTTGATCACCCACAATTATAATCAAGCATAATGAATTTGTACCACACATTACACAAACAATAAATCAGTAATCTTATCAATTTTATTTTTTTTTTGTTGGTTAATCTTAACAAGTACGTTGTCAGTATAGAATTATAAATCAAGTGAAAGATTAATTCATCTGGTGAACTGAATAAAAATGGATATATATTAAAAGGAGTCCTTGAGGACAAATATGATTATTCAATAACTTTGTCGACCTTGTGAGACGTAATTCTTAAGCTTCGGCTTTCAAGCTAATTTTCCTTACAACAAAAAAGTAATTAATTTAAACTATTCTTGTATAATCGTACAAATATATAATAATAGGAGCAGATATATGATTTTCTTTTTGATCGTCATAAACAAATAACGCCTAACTTAAAGATTAGTATCTTGTTTTTCCTGAACTCTTGTCTAATCGTACAAATATATAATAACAGGAGTAGAGATCTGATTTTCGTTCGATCGTCATAAACAAATAACGCCCAACTTAAAGATTAGTATCTTGTTTTTATTTAACTTTGTTAACTCATAATGAAAACATTAATAATAAATCTCTATCATCTTAAGCATATTAATTTTTACTAGTAGTTAAATTAATATGAGAATTTTTAGTTATAATTTTAAAGAAATGGATATTTATCTTGAAATAATATTAAACGTAAATTTAAGACAAACGTCGGATTTAATATTGTTGGAATAAATACTATTACTATGCATGCATTCTTGTATTTTTTTAACTTTTTTTTTCTTTTTGGCATTTCTTTTAACTTGAAATAGTTAGGCCTACCACAGTCGGAAATCAACACCGAAGAAACTATGTTACATCAATTCTTAATTTTTCATGAAGCATATCTCTAACCGACACAATAAGCATAGAATATGAGTATGACTATTCTACCCTCTAAATTAATAAAAATTTACAAGAAAAAATGAGAAAATGAATACGTTTGACACCAAACACCTCAAAAATTACAACAATTGATGTTCTTAGAATATGTGTAACATACCATACAGAACTAGGGTATGGGATAGGGAATATGGCCACTCCTACCCTTGCTAGAAATCATATTTTCTGACAGTTCTAATATAATATAATGTAAATAAAATAAGAAACAGGTGCAAATCCACATTTGGTATCCCTAAAGTCAAATTTTCAGTTGTCCTAATACTATGATTTGTCAACCAAAATGGCTGCTCTATGTAAATGTCACAATTCACAATATTAGGACAGAAATGGAAATTTGACTAATTGATATTATATATTATATCAACTGGCACTAACACTATTACATAATAAAATCGCAACTAGCAAGTGTGGATGAACATTAATTGATATAGAATATGTTAACGGTAATGTACAAAAAGAAAAAGTCTAATTTACAAATCATCATTCAGACCGACTCTTCGCTACCCCCTAAAGAAAATTAAACTGGATGTGATCCTTATAAAGCTGTAAAATCCTCGCTTTCTGTTTCAGTGTTTTGCTAATACTTTATACCCAAAAAAAATACTCATAAAGAGAGAGAGAGAGAGAGAGAGAGAGAGTTTTTACATACTTGTGCTGTCACTATTCTACTCCTCTTCCTTGCCAGCCTGCCTGATTGAGAAGAAAATAACTTTATCCTTAAAAAACTAGCAAAAAATGCTGTTTTGCAAGGGGCTTTTTAATATATAGATTAGGGAAGATTACAACCCCTGAAGAGTTTTATGGTGACACATTCACCATCACTGATGCCAATGGTGATCTATCCTTGCTTAGCACTCTCCATTTAATGAGGAAAAAAAATAAAAATGCAAGGGAAGGGAAGGGAAGGGAGAAGCTACCTGGAAAACTGTCCTTCCACTATGCTCATGTGATCTCAATGCTTCAAGAATTTTATCTACCCATCTGTCACCCAAGTAGGTAGTAGATCAAGAATATTAATAAATAATATTAAAACAATATAAATATAATATTTTAAAAAAAATTATAATTATATTGTTTTATTATTAAAGGAAAAAAAAGGTTAAGGTGAACATCCTAGGGGGACCTTCACAACACTTCCGAATCAGTAGTTTAAGGAATGTGATGAATTTGGGCAAGTTAAGAATGACATATGAGAATAACTCCCTCCCTTCAGAAAATCATGATGCAAAATAATACATGAGTACCCATACAATAGAAACATTAACCACTACAGTATAGACTTGAACCAGAACAGACCACGTAGGAGAGAGTATATATAATGATGATTACCCTTCAAGACCTGGTTGTTTTGGGTAGTAAACATTTTTCAAGCCTAATCTTTTTGCAGCACAAGCTGTGGTTTCCCCAATACAAGCAACTGAATTGCTCCACTGTTCAGAGCTTGGAATGAGATTGACCCAGGCTCTGGTGGAAAGAGAATGTAAAGGTTTAAAAACTCAGAAATTGAGAATATGGAAAAACAAAACACATTTATGTGATTCTATTCCCCCAGAAAGGAACGAAACTGTGCAATTACAGGGAGGAGAAAATTGTCTCCACATAGCTTTAGCATATATCTATAGAATTGTCAAAACAGGCTGACAGCACACAAGGAAAAAAATATTCAGTGAAATTTTTTTTGTTTTTAATTAAAAAAAAGGTACATGATAAAATCTGGAGTTGCTGAGAGGTAGAATAGAATTACAACCACAAACCTAACAGATGAAGGTGAAGCAACTGTGACAACAGGGGCAGAAAGTGCCTGCTTTAAAAGAAATTGGTTGACATCTTGAACAGGTGCCTGTACAAAGGGTTAGTGGAAACCATAACTTTGAGTGAAACAAATTGAAAATATCCTGCCAATCAAACCGAGAATAATTCAATATACTCTCATGAGATCCAGACTATATCCTCTGACAGGAAGCTACGAGATAATGTTTATGTAACTTCCAGTATATGGAGAGAAAAACATGAGGGCAAAAATTATCATTAAATATCTCTATTTATCAGTATGATGAATAGGCAAGCAAGCGATGCTTTGCCAAAGCCTAACAAATACATGTGATATGTTGAAATTATTAACAGAGACTTAAAATTATCCAAAGATTAACAGTTTTATAGTACAACTTTTAATTGTTGAATACTACAGCAGAAAGTCAATAATATGATAGGTCAGGACACATATATATCGATGTCAACAAGGACATCAATGAATGAGTAATGAAAAACGGAAGGGGGAAAAATATTTATAATAAAAACCCAAAAGGAATAACACATATAACACCAGTCAATGAGCAACAATTTCATCAATTCCAAGCTAGGAGGCCTTGTAATCTCAAATATGCCAATTTTACCACCAAAAGTAAACCATACCGTTGTGTATGTATCAAGCCTTATAACTTCAAATCCACGATTAGAAAGGCCTTCCTCTGAAAAAAAGGCCAGATTAAACATGCAATCACGCACCCTTCTCAAAGTACAACTACAAAAGAATATTATAATTTAATAAATAAAATATTTAACATTTGGTTAGTCCTAAACGGAAGAAAATATATCAGCCATTCATTCAAAGGAAAACAAACACAAACCAATGTCATTGCTGGCCTTCAAGGAAGCAGGATATAAGACACTACATTTAGTGTTTCCAACTTTTGGAAGCTCTGAAGCCAAAACCTTTCCAATTGCTGTAAAAGTGAATGTTCACCAAAAATCTTAGTAATCCAACAAACTATGAATCCAAATAGACATCTAAAATAGAGAAATATGATATCGAACAATAAGAGCACTGAATAGTGATAAAATGACAATAAATCCTATGATTGTGTGGATGCGTTAGGATGTCAATAAATTCTAACGCAAGTAAAATACATGTCATCCAAGTGAAGATTGTACCTGGCATAATCTACTGAAAGTCTTACAAAATACTTTATCATTTTTTTAATAAACTCAGCCCAGTAAGGGATCTAAAGAATTCTAGCACTCCCAGTATAACTATACACAGTAATAAGTAGTAGATATAATGTAATAAGTAATCACATGTAGATAAACATTAGGCATGCATACCAGCTAAATATACTGGATAAATACCTCTGGATGGCACAAATGCAATACTCAGGGACTGCTCAGGCGACTGCATAACTTCATGAAATATACTTGCAGTACCAGCCCCTACAACAGCTACCTTTACATTTGGGCTTCCAGCAGTCCTAGAGTGGAAAAGTTCAAAGTAACCTCTATCATTTGGTGAATAGAGAAATAAAAATGCCAAAGCTTTAAAATTAAACTTTAACTCTTGATCTCTTTATGCACCCTACTTCCCATAGAAACAAATTTCTAGTTCAAACTCTCACGTCCAAAATTCCATGAAAGCATAATATAGGTCAAAATTATTATCTTAGTGAAGATCCCAAAGTATCAACATGCTCCCATACATAAAACTATATCATAATTGTTAATATAGAACAGTATCTGAAAGGAAACCAAAGAAGATTATATGCATCCTAGAACAGAAAAAGAAAATACATACTGCCCTGAGATGAGGCATCGAGAGAGAAGATAAATTCGATGCAAAGCATGCATAAATCACATTTATGCATTGCAGAACACACAAACTAAGGTACACCCTGAAGCGACATCTTTCAAACAGAACAGCAGGAACTAGACTTAAGATGAAAATGGAGACGGCGCCTAGTTAGCAAATTCTAACCCTTACTTCCATGCATCTAAAAAGACCGAGCCAGCTTCAGGCGAAGTTATTACAATCCAGTCAAATGCAGTACCTGGATCATAAAGAAAATCATGAGCAAGTAATGTTTTTTTGCAATTGCTTGGAGTTTCATCATCTACTGATCAATCATGAACACAGAACAATACATAAAGAATTATATAATGTATTATTATATTCAAACAAAAACTACAGCATAAATGTCAACTTTTACAGGAACTCTTAATGGATCTTGAATAAGTCCAGCATTCACAACCATTAAATTTTATCCGTTATATCTTTTGCTGATATAAAAAGATCAAGGGAGAATTCTTCATTAAAGTCCATTATCAGACCAAGAATTGTTCTACTCAGGCCTAACTTTAGTGGCATCACCAGCAGAAGAAGAAATCTCTAGTTCTACATATTATTATCCAGTCCACAAAGAAAGTTCAATTGGGCGTCTGATAAGAATAAATCTTGAGATAAGAAGAAAGCTTGAGATGTTACCAGTCAGTAGAGAAGGAAGCCTATCTAAATCAGGTCCTCGTGAGTGCTGAATAAGGGGTAGCTCCAAACAGCTAATTCCATATTTGGCCTGCAATCAGCAGATACAATTCTGATCATATCTTCAGAGTTTATTTGAAGACCAACTATGCGATATGAGACTCCAAAATATAATAGGAAAACTTTATGTCTGTTAGAAGTCAAATACTTAATAAATTCGAGGAAATAACAATAAATTTTAGCGGTAAAGATAAACACTGGTAATGCACAATAAGCTCCAGATTGTAGTAAGCAGGGAAGATACTTTGGTTAAATAAAAGCGCAATAGATGAATGTTTCTCGCGAAACAGGCTTCAACAGATGAATTTAGCACGAAATAGTTAGGCATATTTCTCACTTAACTTAAAACTAAATTATGACCAGCAGGATGATTTTATATGGTGACATCTTAGAAGGAGAAAAAAAAATCACAATGCAGTACCAAAAAGCTTATCAACTGCTTTGAACATATCTATGCATCATAACCTTCGCAAATTAGAACATATTTGCTTTAGTAGATTGAATATCCCACTCCAAAGATAGTGGATCCTGAATAGTCAACTAACGCCATAGAAAATCAGTGTCTTGTCACTCAATTGTAATTTTGCAACCCCGTGGAAATACCAAAAGAATATAAATGATAATCCTGAATCCAATTACACATTTTCACAAATACCTAGTGTGAAAATGCAATCATCAATTCACATGCATGAGACGAACAGAACATGCTTGAGCACTTCGAATAGGCAAGGGAAAATTATGGATGCAAAAGATACTCAAGATCGAACACGAAAGCGAAGAAAGAAAATAAAACATACGATAGTAAAATCTCAAGTGGAACAAAAAAATACAATTAATCTCAAAAAACCGAATGCCAAATGAAATTTCCATGTAAATGATGTAATGTAGATAGTGACCTGGAAAAGCGAGCAAAAAAATCAAGAGAAATTGAGTTTACCAGAGCGTTGATGAGCTTCCCATTCTTACCACGCTCTCTGGTCACTACAACTTGTGGCTTCCAATCTGAAGAAGAAGCAGCAGCTCGGATTCGAAAAGGAGAAGGAAAGATTCTCCGGTGACAGTGAACTAGCGGACAGGAAGGAACAGAGGAAACAGAAGATGTTAATGGATGGAAGAGAGAGGAAAGAGAAAGTTGTGCCATTGGAAACGTGTTGAACAGAGAAGATTGTCATCAGGGCCAGCTATTTCCCAATTAAGTAATGGGCCTCCTTTTTTTATTAGCTTAATTATTACAGCCCAAGCTTAACATAACAGTCATTAGGTATACCTGTAGAAACCATTCGTGCCACGCGGCTTTGGCCGACACCGTTGCCTATTTCCTATCTACCGCCCAAGTTGACCCTATCATGTGCGCTTTTTTTTCTTCAATCATTTCGCGGCACGTAAGTGAACAATAGATTCTCTTTTTAATCAAACGGATCATATAAAATAAGTTTAACTACTTTTTTTCTACTCCACTGGTTCTTCTTGATCAATCTGCGTCCCGACTGCCCTACCCAAAGCCGTATGGAACTGTGTGCCCTCCAACCCAACACTAAACACTTGCCTTGTACGGAACCTTTTACCATACGACGAGAAATAGATTCAATTTTTTTAATAACAAATCTAATACTTCATTAAAAATATATATATATATAATACTTAAAATTATAAAAATAAAAATAGTATACATTACACTAATACATATGCCTTTTGATTCAAGAAAATATTTTTTTAATGTTACTAATTTTAAAATGTTATTTTAAATATATTTTTTAAATAAAAAAAAATCTTTTCAATTAGATGCATTTTATTTAAAAAAAAACTTAACGCAAGCAAATGAGATTTATAGTGCATGCATTTAGGAATTGAATGTAATTTTGGTATTTTTAGTGGAAATTCTAGATATAAAATAAAAGAAAAGGTAAGTTGATATCAAATTTGATTTTTATATGATTTTAAGATATTTGTGATATTTCTTATTATAATTAATATATTATCTGATAAAAAATAATAATTAACTAATTGTATGAAGTATGAATCAATCTAATTAATTCCTTGTCATACGAAAATAATTATTATTTGAGTACTACATATCAAGGTATCTTATGTCTACGGAGTATACTCATAGAAAATGTTACGAGATATATGTGAACGTGATTATAGTTACATAAGATGATTTGAG
The DNA here is from genome assembly GCA_033030585.1 of Hippophae rhamnoides. NCBI lineage: Eukaryota > Viridiplantae > Streptophyta > Magnoliopsida > Rosales > Elaeagnaceae > Hippophae > Hippophae rhamnoides. The sequence continues at coordinate 75,105,836 of CM065429.1, forward strand.
TATGCGAGGTGTGTCACACATAAGATATACCAATACATGAGAAGCATTAAGTGTATGATCCCAATAGAGTACCTGAGGTATAAGAACTAATAAGAGGACAAAAAGACATGAATTATAGATATACATAGACATGATCTCATTATGTGATAGTGATATGTTTGCAAGTTAAATATGGTCATTCTAGTGGAATGTCAAACACCTAGGGTGATGATGTCTATATTTATATGCATTGGGTCATCACCCATTATAGATATTTTACTCTTTTTAATCTCTGTATTACTTTGAAATTTCCTCTAAACAATTAGCATCACTATATGGCCTTAAATTTTTAGTCCATGGGATTTAAGACCTTTTATTTAGAAAATCAGGATAATCACATTGTATAGTAAGAAAATTCAAACCAGTCAACATGACTAGCCACTACACTATTTCTAGTTCAAAAAGAAGCAAGAACCAAAACGCCCCTAAGCATCCCATGCATCAAGTTTTTAGAAGTGATCCTAATGAATATGTCACTTACCATGCAGCTCTTTTCACACCATATGATGGATTAGGGTATAATTCCATTCAGTTATCAGACTTGGAAGTTCAAAGGTTAAAAGTTAAAAAGATGATCTCACATACTGCTAGTTCAATGAGCGTTAATTTTGAGGATGCATCCTTAGAAAGAAACGCCATGAAAAAATTCAACAAGTTGGGAAGTTGCAACATTTCATCAAATCAAAAAATAGCAATTAAGGAATACACACGTTTACTACAAGAGAACTATTTAAAATGATATACCTCTCACCAACAAGCATCTTATTTCAATGAGGTACCTTTTATCAATGCATTACCTTATGCTAATAAGGTACCTCCTCCTAACAAGGTATCTCCTATTAACAAGACACCTTTTATTAATGAGATACATTCTCTTAGTGAGTAACCCTTATCAACAAGGTACCTCTTACCAATGAGGCACCTCTTTTTAGCAAAATACACCAACGAGGTACCTCTTATCAACAAAGTACCTCCTCACAATGAAGTACCTCGACCTCCTCTCAATAAGGTACCTTTTGATTAACAAAGTATCTCCTACCAACGATGTACTTCTTACTAACAAAGTATCCCCTTCCTATGAAGTGTCTCTTTTTAGTAAATTATCTCCTACCAAATGAGGTACCTCTTATCAACAAAGTATCCCCTTCCATTGAGGTACCTCTTATCAACAAAGTATCTCCTACCGATGGGATACATCTTATCAATAAAGCACTTCCTACAAATGAGGCACCACTTATCAACAAGGTACATCCTCCTAACTTTGTAGGAGAAGATCCAAGAGTAAAGTAATGTCTTCAACCTGCCTTTCCACCCCTTGCTTTTTTCCACCTACAAGGTTGTAAAAGTTGAAGAATCTACACTAAAAAATGTATGATATATTGATTTTAGTAATGCTTTTGCTTGTATTTTTTATCAAACAAAAATAGGCAAGTTACCCATACTAATGACTACTTGAGGAATTATGTGTTCCTCATTTGGAGTGAGGAAGCCAAATGCTCCTCGTCCACACAGGATGCAGATGTAAAACGTATGTATGTATATGGAAGAGGAGGCCAAACAAACTCATTCACTAGAGATACAGGTATAAGAGGCATATGGTCTATCTTAAGAAATGATCATGAGTTTGCAAATGTGAACCTCATCTTTGGGTCAAAAAGGATAAGTGAAGAATTGATTTTCCCACTTATCCTTATTACCTGTCTTGGGAATAAAATAACGCGATAACCCCCTAGTATAAAGGAGAAGACCAAATGGACTCCTCGAGAGGAATGCGGGTACAAGAGACATATGACCCATCATAAGAAATAGTCATAAGTTTATAAATATAAACCTCCTCTTTAGGTCAAAAGGATAAGTAAATAATTGATTTTCCTACTTATCCATATCACTTGTGAATAAAAATAACATGATAACTCCATAGTATAAAGGAAGAGCCCATATGAATCCCCTAATAGAGATGGAGGGTATAAGAGGCATATGACACATCTTAAGAAAGGATTGTGATTTTACAAATATGAACCTCATCTTTGGGTCGAAAAAGATAGGTGAAGAATTAATTTTCCCACCTATCCTTATCACCTGTCTCGTGAATAACATAATGCGATAATCATGTAGTATGGAGGAGGAAGCCAAATGGACCACTCACTAGAGATGCGGGTATAAGAGGCATATAGTCCATCCTAAGAAATGATCATGAGTTTACAAATATGAATCTCCTATTTAGGTAAAAAAGAATAAGTAAAGAATTTATTTTTTTACTTATCCCTATCATTTGTCTCGTGAATAAAATAATGTGATGACATCTTAGTATGAAGAAAAAGGTCAAAAGGATCCCTCATTAGGGATGTGAGTATAAAAAGCATGTTGTTCATCCTAAGTAAGAGTCTTGAGTTCATATGAACCTCCTCTTAAAAAAAAACCCGATAACCTTAAGTATAAAAAAGGAAACCAAATAGTCTCTCAACTCAATATGTGAGTTTGTGTGGCATGAGTAAACCCAAGTAAAGCATGGCCTGAATTTCCATTAAATATGGGCTAAAATTCCTAAAAAAGTAACGTGAAATTCCTCACATTCGTTTTGAATTTCGTCAAACACGAGCTAAAAATTCCTCAAACATAGACGAATTTCCTTACATATGAGCTAAAATTATTCAATTAAACAGAAATTTTCTACAAAGATTTAGAAGTTAAGTTCTCTTGTTAGAAATGAATTGAATGGGGTCAGGGCTCCTAATATACTATGTGGGGAATCTAAATCACCTAGAGTAAGCTAAAAGGTTTATAATACAAAAATATTAAAAAATTGTATCCCCAAAGTATTGTAACTATCAACTTAAATGACACATCTCATTAAGAATAGGATTCTTTTATATTGCTTCAAGATAAAAGATGAAGGATTTAGTGTTGGGTGTCATAGACCAAGTTATCTCATGATGATAGGGTACCTACACACGGGGTAATTCAAGATACCTATATAAGAAATTCAAAAATGGATGCAATGTATGTAAGGTGCATTAGGTACCTACTAATATATCCCAAGAAGATTGATTATTTCATCTTGCTTCAAGATAAAAGAATGAGGGACTTGATGTTTGATACTGTTTACTAGGGTGCCCTATGTCTATAGGGTACACTCACGCGGGGTCTTATAATATGTATGTGAATTTGAGAAAAATTATATGGGTGATTTGAGTACATTAGGTGTATGATGTAAACAAGACGTGTCACACACAAAATGTACTAGTACACGATGAGCTTTAAGTATATGATCCCAACGAGATACACGAGGTACAAGAACAGGTAAGGGGACAAGAAAACATGAATTACAAATATATATGGACATAACCTCATCATGTTGTAGTGATTTGATTACAAGTTAGATATGGTCGTTTCAGTAGGGTGTTGACACCTAGGAGTAACAATGTCTATATAAATTGACCTATGTAACCTATTATAAGGATCTAACTCTCTCTCTAATATCTCTAAACCCTGTAGCACTTTGTATTTATCTCCAAACAAATATGATATAATTTTAAAAAAAAAATACAACCATGGTTAAAAGAAAAACCACAACCAACAAGTCATGTTGTGGCCAACAAATTAGCAAAATACATAACCACAAATGTAGAATAGAATGCATTACAAGAAACATGAAGAAAACGCATACAAGCAACGATTGTTCTTTAAGACAAGAAAGGACACGTTGTTCTCTTGCTAACATAACACCATTGCATTATGGTATGCATTAAAATAAAATAAAAAGGTATAAAGTAAAACAAATAATAAGATCAAAATATACTGGTACAAAACCTTGAAGCATTTTCCATAAACTTCACAGCTTATTCACACTTCACAACCTTGAAGCATTTTCCATAAACTTCACAGCTTATTCACACTTCACAACCTTGAAGCATTTTCCATAAACTTCACAGCTTATTCACACTTCACGCTAACCAAATGTATGGCTAGTCAATATTGAAACTAGCACATTAATGATATGTTATGTTACAAGGACTCTTCATATTACATGAAGTACTCATGTCCAATATATACGACATAGATATAAATTTAGGTGCTCGACATTCTTGGTGGAAACATAAAGAATTTTTTTTTAAAAGAAAGAGATATGTTTAACATTCAATAAGTATCTAAAAATTTAAAATCCTTAATATTCTAAAAAAGTCTATGTAACATAAATGCTGCGAAAAATTAGCAGACTAATAAAAAAACTACCTTCAATTTTTGACCCCTAATCAAATTATACTTAAAATTAAACATATATTTAAAAATAAAACTAATTTAAACACATGTTCAAAAGTATAAACACATTCTGAACATGTGTTTGAAAATAAAATTAATTTGAATACATGTTCAAAAGTAATATACACCATTTAAAAATTTTCTAAAGACATTACGTGATTTTTAGTGCTCTTGAAGTCACTAAAGTTGTTGGAGTTCCGACAACATGTGTTTTGAACGCACTTAAAAAATAATTCTGAACATATGTTCAAAAGTAACATGAGAAGGTCGAAATGAAAGCATTTCTTGAAAGAAGTCATCTGGTACAATATTCTTCAAATAAAAATGCACTTTCAAGTCATAAAATGTGCGACCAACTTCCCATGCAGTAAATTTTCAAGGGCCAAGGCCAGACATTCTAATAATATTATGTTTCTGTTGAAATCCTGTGATTAATTCTAGATATAGATTATTAAAACCAATCCTTAGAAATCTACCTTACTTCTACAAAATTCAGTTCCACTCCATAATCAGAGGGATTCATCAGAATTTTACAGCACCAACCAAATTACAGAGAACTGATCGATGATTCATGGTGCCTAACTTCTAGAATTTGTGCAGCCCAGCTCAGCTTACTTGCTGCTGCAGGTGGTTACCGTGTTTGGGTGGTGCTTCATTAGCTTACTTGTTGTTGGTGGTTACCAGCCACCGGATAAGTTCCATATGCTGTAGCTGCTGTGGCATACATGCCATGAGGTGGTGGTAGAGCATATCCATAGCCATCATACATATGCCCTCCATAGTATGCCCCATTCCATTGATTGCCATAATCTGCTCTAAACTGTAGAAACACCATAACAAAATCAACAGATAGATAGTATATATTGTTGATATGATGTGAATTATTTCATTAAAGAGGGAAAGAAAATAAAGGAAAAAATGAGGTTTAAATAATAATGAATAAACTCAAAACATAAGAAAAGAAATTGTTTCAAGTGGAAGAGACGAGAGAGGATAAGCAAGAGATGGAAATTTATTTTGGAACGACAACTCCAGTCGCAGAAAAAATAGTCTTAATAACATTCTAGAAGAGAACCAATAAGCATACCTATAGGACTGTAAGTTGTAACATTTGTAATCAAAATTGGGGGGAAGTTGCAATATTTGATACAACAACTAGTAAAACAAGGATCCAAGCAGAACCAAATTCTAAATTGAAAATTTCTTATCAGTTAATTCATTATGCTTAAATCTAAGCATATAACTTACTAAAATAAAATAAAAACTAAGCATATAACCAAATCTGAACTAAATAATAATTATGTATGCGCATAAGGGACGGGGAGGGGACTAGGAGGGAGAGAATGCCTGTTTATTTGCTGGATTGCGGCCCCATGAGAGTCGCACTGTTTGCTTTCCAATTACTGTCCCATTCAATTTTTGCAATGCCTCCTCTGCATTGTTTCTGTGATAAGGATCATGACATTAACTTGGTACCAAAGAAACAATAGATGCTAAAGTTTAGATCAAATCACCATTTGAATGGTTTAATAAATGATGAAATGAATATTACCTGTTGGCAAATTGTACAAACCCACATCCTTTTCCAACTGGTATTTTGACAGAAACTATTTCGCCATGATGAGAAAAAGGCTGCCTGAGATCTTCATCAGTAACATTAGGGTCAAGCCCCCCAACAAATATCTACAATCACACATGAATTAGCTTAATGGCCAAATTAAAGGAGGGTTGGTTATACTTAATGTCGTAACAGGGTAACAAAACAAACTCACTGTTGTGTTTGAAGAGTCCCCTTCAGATTGTAACCCTGGTGATGACACACCATTTGGTGCATATCCTCCTGCCCAAAAGCGAACCAAATTAAAGCAAATGCTATGGGATGACATTCAAAAAATGGATGTATATAGAGAAAAATATTAGCCTTAACAATTTTAAAAACATTTCAAAGACATGAATCAACAATTACGAAGAGAAGAAATGACAAGATATTAAAAAACTAAAAAATAAAAGAATCCCGTGCAACACGGGGACCAAAATGGTCCGTGTTAAATAGCATGATTATTGTTACTAGTCCATGTTAAAAGAAGCTGCTGTCATTATTGCAGTATGATTTACTCCTAAAAACCATCATCCAATTTCTCCATTCATGGTGCCTTTATGGAAAAGAAAACATTAAGAACCCTGAGAATACCAAACGCAAAAACTAAGGAACAGAATCATGAGGAAGAAATTTTATGGGTCATATGCAAAGTCCTACCAGTTTACTCAAACTACTGAATTCTAAAAAAACTGTGGCTCTAAATTCCAGAAAAGAAGCAATTAACATTAAAATATTTAGCAGTGAGAAAAAAGAATAATGAAATAAATTCAAATAGAGGAAGGAATTGGAAGAATATGTAATTAAGTACCTTGTGATGAAAATTGTTGTTGATATCCAGATGACTTCCTAGGAGTTGCAGCAGCAATACGCATAGGCCTGCTCGAACAATAAACACCATTCATTTCAGTCATAGACTTTGACTTTTCATTATCATCTCCAAATCTTACAAAACCATAACCCTTTGAACGACCAGTATTGGCATCAATCACAACTTTTGCAGCTTTAACAGAAGGATATTTAGTCACAAAAGTTTCAAGCAATAAACTATCCGTAACATCTGCAGCTAAATCTCCTACAAAAATAGAAAGATCAGGAGCATTATCTGAACGCTTGTCACCAGTACTAAATGTTGCCCAATTAAGATGGAATGGCTGGTCTGTGTTTGGCATTGAAAGTCCTGCATAGCTCTGTAAAACTTTCTCAGCTGTCCCATGCGAATAGAATTCCACAAATCCATACCCCTCAGACATTCCAGTCTGCTTATTCCGAATAACCTTGATGCCAGAAATCTGCATTATACAACAGAATAAACCCTCCATTTAATTTTTCTAGTACTTTTTTCAAAATCATTTTATTCAAAAACTGTTTTCAAATAATCTGAAAAAAGATCCAAGATTAAACACCTTCCAGTGGTTTTAAAAGAGAGTTGTTACCACCTAATTTTATCTCAATAAATCCATCTTATTCATCGCCTTACTTGCTCTGTAAGTCTAACACATGCATTAGGCAACTATAAAGAAAAATGTACCACAATTGCAGAACTACGTCCAAAATTAAATTAATGCACAAATATATAAAAAACCAAACTGTCTTCTTTACCCCATCATAACCACTGACCCAATAGTTCAAAAGATCAACGATTTCCCTTATTAATCTATCCTTCTATACTTCTCACATATTGCACTTATCCAATTAACATATAAAAACAGAAACCCGCAAACAAATTGGAACTAAAAACAAAGAAGAGAAATTGAACTAACATAATTACAGAACCTATAGCTAAAGTCAAACCACAAACAAAAAAATTTAACGAAGATTCAGAATTCATTGATTTAATGTCATATATAGTAAGACTGTAAAGTACAACAAAGTGTGTAACTGTGCATGAATGTAAACAAAAATACGCAAAAAATATTTATAATCAAGAGATTAAGACCTCGCCAGTGGAAGCAAAGCAGGTACGAAGGTAATTTTCATCCATCCAATGATGCAAATCACCAACCCAAATGGTCTTATTATCACCACCGCCATTAGATCCTTGCTGCTGATGATGTTGAACGTGTTGGCCGTGAGGAGGATGATGATGCTGATGGTGGTGATGGTGAGCTGGATAGGGATGATACTGGTGGTGATAGGCCATATAGTGCTGAGGTGGCGGTGGCGGCGTAGGTGGAGGTACATAATGCTGATGTGGCATCATCTGATGCTGCATTACCATAGCCGCCGTTGGATATTGCATTACCATCCACGGTTGTGAATGATGATGCGACGTAGTTTGGGTTTGTTGTTGTTGCAATTGCCTTTGATTGTTCTGTTGCTCTTGTTGTTCAGGCTGTGGTTCTGGTTTTGACGAATCAGAACCGTTGGATTGCATCTTCTCTTCTTCTTCTTCTTCTTCTTCTTTTCTGTTTTTCTCTCTAGTCTTATCTCTCAAAGTAGAAGACGGAGATTCAAACGCCGTAGAAAAAGAGTGAATCGAATTCTATGAGAGAGAAATAAGGAGGAGGGTTTTGCTTTTTTTTGGTTTTGTTTGAAGAAGGTATTGAGTGAAGTTTGGGGACTGAAAAGGAGGAAGAACACGGTTAGGGCCTAACGCAGAGATTTATCAAGATGACGAATTCATGGGTTGGTTTCGTAAAACGCGGTTGTTATTTCCACCCTTGGATTAGTCGGTCGAGCTTTATCTTGACCGTTTATGTGGTTAAAAGGGTAGGGATATACATTGAGGTTTTGAGGTTGTGTTGTTGTTTGTGGGGTTTTGGCTATCTTGTTTCTGGATCCGCCGCCAGCTTCTTTGGTATTTTTTAAAGTTGAGCTGTAATCTTTGGGTTTGGAAGATATTTTTGCTTTAATTTTTTTAAAAAATAACTTTAAATAAAATGTTTTATTTATCCGGGTCAGCTGATAGAGTTACTTTTTTATAAAAGTAAAAAGTGAAAATTGAAATATTATGGTGGTGAGTGAAGTGAGATGTGAAGTGTGAAATTCCTAGGACAAGTACTATAAATGGAGAAACGTGCAAGTCCGCTGTGAAGTGCTGATGTGTTCAGACTTTCTGTTATTTTTTTAAAAAAATCTTTCTATGATTATAATAATAGCTTATAATATATCATAAATTAAAAAAATTATTTTTTATTATTTTAAATCAATAATTATCTATGACATTATTTATAATTAACTTCTAATACAAAAATTATTAATTTTTTACTTAATTATTGATTAATTTTGTTCATTTTTCTATATGTATATATGAATTGAATGTTAATATATATAAATTTAAATAACATTAATTATTAATTATAATATAATATGTATATTTATTATTATTGAGGTATTAGGTATGCGATTCTAATGATTTGAGTTATCTCACTCATATGATGAATGTGACAATCGTTTAACATCCCACTTCAATCAACTTGTGTTTTGAAAGCAATTGATCCAATTCTCATAAACAAGATTTAACCAAACAACCTATCAATGGTTAAGTAGAGTACTTTAATGACTTGGATTAACTTTGCATGCAATAACTCAAGTAATTTGTATATGACGACCTGAGGACAACAACTTGATTTTATGTTGATATACTTTTTGTAATGTATTATAGTAGCTCAAATAGACTATTGTCAAATGTAATATCGGCATTTGTCTAATAATTGGTATATATACCTCCTTAGTAATATAAATAAATGATCTGATCATTATTAACATTTCATACTTCTCTCTAAAATCCTAATATATTAGAATCTCTTCAAACAATTGACACCCACTTTAGGGTCTTAAATCTTTAGTTAGCATTTAAGACCTTATATTTTTCACTCTGGAGAAACAGCTTGTGTCTTAGGGACATTTACTCTACTTAATATGGCCAGCCCATCATCTCATATAGAGTAGACTAATAGCATCACTCGCCTAACTCTAAAATTCGATCTCAATGACCAAATACATCGTTCCTCACCAATCATAACGTTGCATGGTGATCAAGAACTGGGTCATGCACATCTCTTAGTTAGTGAATGTGGTCGACCCTAACCCCACCATAACACAGCTAGACCAACCAGGAAAATTCCATGGACCACAAGTTCGGTGAGTTACAACTTTGAAAGTACATCTTTTGAAAATGGTGCCATGTTAAAGAGTCTTCAAAGATAGATAACTGAGCTACAACAAGAATTCACTAAATCTCAAAGAGATAATAAGGAACTTAGGTTTAGGTTGGTGCATGAGGATTATTTGGAGGGGGAAAGTTCGTTCCATACTCCCAGCCCCCTGTATTAGACAATCACCCGCTTAAGATAGAGCATGCATCATATAATCCTCACCAACAATGACTTGATGAAATTGAAGAACAACTCCTACCTACATACATGAACCCATCGACTCATGTACATTTGGCATAGCATGTGCCCCACTCGCTGCCAGTATGTTCGGGTTTGGGGAATGCTGCTACCGCGTGATTCTTGACACCATCCAATTGTTCAAGCGGTACCTTTAAGGAAAAATTTAGAAACATAGAGGAGAAAATGTAGAAAAAATGAATGATTAGTTTAAAGGGTAGGAGAAGTTAAGACCTTAGAGCGACATCAAAACTATGTGTGATCAACAACCAATATCACCCTTCTCAGATGCCCTGGAGTTGATAGCATCACCACTAAATTTTACTACCCTCAAGTGTCCCATCTATAAGAGGATGAAAGACCCAATAGCTCATGTTCTTCACTTTAAGATGCCCATGTCCATTGTGAGCCTCCCTGAGGATAAAAGAGAAGTCATGTATTGTAAATTATTCACAGTTACCTTCCAGAAGATGGCACAACAATGGTTCATTAAGTTTTCACCTAAGAGTATAAAAAGATTTTATGCATTGGTGAAGGCATTTGTTACCAATTACACATGCAATAAGCTAATAAGGAAGGAATTATACCATTTGTTTTCAATCATTCAAGAGGATAAGGAGACCATTTAAGCTTATATGAGAGTTTCAAGATGGAAAAGATAGAAATTTCACAATGTCATGACGACAATAGATAAAAGCCTCTTCTCTATCGCTTATGGCATGGAAACAGTTATCCTATCAAAGGTACAAGAGCCTACCTTTCGATCAGACATCACAGAAGAAGATAATGATTAGCTCAAAAGGGATAACCTTTTGCTAGCGGAAGAAAAAAATAGAAAATTCCCTAATATGTATTGAATTACAAAAAAGAACAATCCAAAGGTAAAACAACAGTTATGTTAAACATAAGAACTTCAACGTAGGTGATTGGGTATTACGAAAATCATTGGGGAGTAAAGATGAAGCTACCCATGGAAAAAAAATTGTAATATGGGAAGGTCCATACCAAATATATGATATCATGCTAGGAGGGTCTTATTGGATAGAACACAATTGTGCAAGGGAGGAATTATGATGGAATGGGGAACATTTAAAGAAATATTATATATGCAATGAAGTTTGTTTCTAGATCATTCGAGTATATTATCTTCTCGCGAAAAATTAACGCCATAACCCCCATGTATGGAGTGGGGTGGCCAAATGGATCCCCCCACTTGGGATGCGGGATAAGAGGTGTGTCACCCATCCTAAGAAAGGTCTTGAATTCACTAAAGTGAACCCTTTCTTTAGGAAGCACATGTAGGGGTTGGATTCAATTTCACCCTTACGTGTCTCCTATCTCGTGAAAAGTTAACACGATAACCCCTAAGTACGGATTGGGGTGGCCAAAGAGACCCCCCATTTGGGATAGAAGATAAAAGGCGTGTCTTCCTTCCTAAGAAAGGGTATTGAGTTCACCAAAGTGAACCCCCTCTTGGGATGCAGAATAAAAGGAATATCACCTCTCCTAAGAAAGGATATTGAGTCCACCAAATGAAAGCCTTCCCTTTACTAAAAAAAAGCACAAACAAAATACATGAACACCTTGCTTTCTTATTTCAATTCCAAGTGCAAAGAATACATTACAAACTTAAACTAGCTCTTAATTAAGTAGGTCTTTATTTATTCACAGGTTATGATATGGTACTTTCCAACACAGAATCCTTGCGAGTATTCTTCTCCGATGCCCTATGTTTCCAATATTCAACCAATTTGCAAGTTCATCCTTTTTCCTCCTTGTATTGATCACATTGATTGCGTGCCTTGATCAATTCATTACGCATGTCTTCTAACTCTTGATCCATGGCTTCAAATTGAGTCTTTAAGCTGCACAGTTCTTGGTCCACAAATTTGACAATTTCTCGACATGTATTTGCTTCTTGCTCTGAATCCTTAGCTATAGATATTGTCGATACCAAGTAGAAATGGATGTTAAAATTACACATTACCAACATTATACAATAATAAATACCCTGAGAGGTTGCTCATATCAATCACACATATGGCCATTAGATGCCACATCATCCCTTTTCTCTTTCTTATGAGTTGTATAAATGATGAATCGATCTGCAGGCACCCCGAAGTGATGATAGAATTCATCTTGAGCAATGAGGTTATCAAACATCCTACTCTTAAAAAGGCTGCTCAAATCGCTACTTTCACCTTGTTTGAGTTTAGTAGGGAAAATGCTTTGCAACGTTCTAATAGCTTCCCCTAACATAGATAATTATTTGAAAGGGATAGACTTCGTTGATATATCCTTACATAAATGGAGGGTAGGTTTAGGTAACTCTTTACTTAAGGGTAAAGCAGGAAGGTCGATTCTAGTCCTTTTTTTAAGAGGTAGTATTCTGGCCAGGTTTTGAATTAATCTCCTCCCCTATGGTGCCAGGTGATGCACAAAATGCCCTAGATATCCTAGTTTTCTTCCCTAAAGAGGTATTAAGGGGTATTTGACCCACATCGTTACATATGGTATGTGAAGCAGGGTGTTTCTTAGTAGCTCAGAAAAACACGACCCCGTCTCAATTAGACCTTTCAAATTAACTTGGTTGTAATTCATTCGACCTAAAAACTTAAATCTAGCAGCCTACAATTATACAAAATAAAAGTTTTTTCTTTGGAACCACTTGAAACATAAGCCCAAAGGCAATAAGAGGTAATTAAATAGAAACATAAATTATTTCAATTGGACCATTTAATTATTAAATGATGAGATATTGGCATCAGACTTACATGGGGTGAGATGCCATATTTATGCCTAATTTTAATCAAATCGTCAATGATCAAAACCATAGGCATCTTTTCTATCTAATGCTTATCTTTAGTATTATGGTAGGTTCACCCAGGTTATCACATTTCTTCTTAGGACATGTTACTTTAATTGTCGTGGATATAAAGAAGCAAATAATAGGCATTGGACTTACGAAGGGGAGGAGGAAGCAAGATGGGATCCAAATGAAGCGGAAAGGGCTAGGATGCCCTCCTTAGTAGGTGCCCCACCTGTACTAGTAAGCTTAGATTATGGCGAGCTCATTGGAAAATGACTTGAGTCCCAAGATCCTTCTTGAGGTGTACCTATCCTCAAAGGGACACTTTTAGTACGACCTGAAGGGACATTTCTAGAAAATGAGTGAGATATATCTTTTCTTTCGTTAGAAGACATGGTTAATAATAAGTAAGAGGAAAAAATTACCTAATGATTAAGTGTCGTAGATTTGATGAAGAATGGCTTGATGGTAAAAAATAGAATGGTTTTCAAGAGAAGTTGCTAGCTATACAGACTAAAAATGAAGCCAAGTATTTTTCAAAAAGGGCTAATGGAAGAAAAAAAGTGGTATAGAAAGATATACTTGACTGAGATCCTCTTAAAAGAAAATTTGGCTAAGTTATTTGAATAGGTAAGAAGTAAAAAAAAATTACTATATATAAGGGGATGAAATTTGAAAGGTTTACCCAATTAAAACCCATATTAATAATGGGAATATTCCCTAGACTCCTTGGAAACCTTGCGAGTAGAGGAGTTTGTGTCAAGTATAGTACATGTGAACAGTTTGCTATCAAGATGACCTTAATGACCTCATCTATTAAGAGTCTGTTATGTTAGATTTCTTATTTATAGTGACCTAATCATACAGATGCAAGGATCAAGCAATGAAGTATTCTTTTAACTTCTCAAAATCAAGAGAATATGAGAGTTAATGTTTGGTATTATCTAGGTAGCAAGTACGTGATCCTAGTGACCTGAGGTACCTCACACATATGATGATAGTGACAGTCGTTTAGCACCTCACTTTAAACGACCTAGGTTTTGGAAACAATCGATCTAATTCTAATAAACAAGACCTGGCCTAACGACTTACTAATGGTTAAGTAGAATGTCCTAACAACTTGGATCACCTTTGCATACAAAACCACAAGAAGTTCATATATGGTGACCTAAGGATAACGACCTGATTTTTTGTTGATCTTCTTTTTATAATGTACTCTTGGCAGTTCAAATAGATTTTTTGTCAAATGTAACCTCGACATCTGTCTAATACGTGTTATATATACCTTCTTAGTAAGATAAATAAACGATCTAACCATTATTAACATTTCATATTTTCTTCTAAAACTTTAACATATTAGAATCTTTCCAAACAACATGCATAAATTATTTTAAAAATAACTTATAATTTATATTTCGAAAAATTTAAGGTATGAGTATAAATTTATTTATATTTAATATTTTTTATTTTTAAAACTTGAATTGTTTTCTTTTTTCAGGTGCAAAATTTATCGTGGATGTTATTTTTTTCAAGTCATTTATAGCTTGTAAGGATAGGCTATTTATGTAAGTGATTTTAAAAAAAATGTTTTTACAATAAGTGCTTTTAGTTAGTAATGATTTAAAAAAAATAGTTTTGCATGCTTTTAGCACAAAATATACAAATGCTCTTGTTATTATTTGGCAACAAGCTATAGAAAATTCTTTAATTTTTGTAATTATTATAACACATATAATTAATAAATTTTTACATTTATTTAAAATTATCAAAAAATAATTAATAAATCTAAATTTAGACAAAAATAATTATTAATGGTAGCTCCTAAAATTTTTTAAAAACGTATTTTAAAAGTAAGTGATTTAGTGTTAATACCTAAAATATAAGAGATAACAGCTAAAATTTCGGAGGATTAATGACAACTTATAACATTATAACTTGAAACCCATGTACGATTAGAAGGTTGTAAATATAAATTAGCAAAGATCTTTTGCCAAATTTTACATAAACAAAAATGTTGAGAGGTAATTAAAAGATAATTAATAAAAATTACGAGGTCCCCAAGCTTTATAGAAGTGTTTTATTTTTAATTTTTTTTTGTACACAGTGACAAAGGCCAAATTCTGACCACTATAAAACGATGAGCTAGAATTAGACTTAAAGCCCCTTGAAAATATTTCATATTGAAAGTGAGAAAGTATATATATTACTTTAATTCATCAATACCATTTGGGGTTGATATACAAGGAAACAGTAGAAATTATATAACAATTCCAACCTCATACTACATTAATACAAGACAAGTAGACCCAAATTATTAACATTGAAAATTATCATTTAATTTTCTTTTTATTGTCCTCATCCTAAATGTATGATTAGAGTACTCAATTAGTTTGGATCTGTGCTTGAAGGTTCAATTCTATGGCCAGCACCGGGACTGTAGCCTGGTGTTGTGGGGCGGAAATCGTCAACTGCAGCTGGCATGGACTCTGCTTTATTTTCCAAAATGTAGCGATGCAAGTTGAGATTGTTGACACCTTCAGTAATAATGATTCCATAAGAAAAAACCAAAACAAGTAAAAAAACACAAGTAGTATACATTTGCTTGAGATTGGCCATGAGTGTTACAAGCGCTAATAGTTGAATAAGGGAAGAAAAAAAATAAAAAAAATGAGAAAGGTAGCAAGAGGAACAATAGACTAAGAAATTATTAATGGTTTTCTGAAAGGTGTGTGTAAAAGAAGGGATGAAACATGAGGTATTTATAGAGTTTAGCTAGACAGATCGACTTACCACAAGGAAGCTAATATAATCTTAATTAACAAAAATGGTATTTATCATGAATTGATACACATCAATTCACTTTATGCAATGTCATTAGAGCCTGTTAATAATTTATTTTAAGATTATTTTATTAACATACATTTCAAATTTACATTTATTTAACAATTGATACGTTATTTTATATATATAATTTTTTCTTGTACACTATTACTTAATTAATTCTTGAATTGCCTTTGTTTTGCATGTGCCATACCTAGCTAGTTAATATCCGTTTCCATGTATCCTTCTACCTCTATGATAAACCTTTCAAAGTAGAATAATATTGTTATATATATCTCTTTTTGTATGCATATATTATCACATGAGTTTTTCGTATTGAATTGAACGTTAAATTATATAAAAAAAAGAGATGTTAAAGTAATTACGAGATCAATTATTATGAGTATCAATTATGTTTTTATAAGTGAGCTATAAAAAAACATTTTCTTTCAAAATAATAGCTACAAACATTTAAGTCGACTTTGTAGGATTCATAATGATATATGCAACGTTTCCAATATTTGACTTAAGTGTTTGGTTCCTGGATCTTTGCTACCAAAAAGTGTTACTAGGATTACTGTATAATTAATCGTTTTCATGAGCCAACTTTATTTTTAATTAATATCATTTCTTTTCTGAAAGTGATCGTTCCATTATTAATTATCACCAAAAATAATTTATCATTTTATTAGTTTCTTTGACAAGTAATTAAACAGGATTAAATTTCAAATATTCATGTATGATATATATGTTTAATTGGCTAAATTAAGTTTGCAACATATGAGATTAATAGAAATCAACTACAATACCAAATCATATATAATAAACTAATGTGTCCATGTTTTAATGGCCGTCTCTTGCAATTTCATATCTCTCCCTATACCCTCTCCTCTATACCACTAAAAAGATAAAAAGGTCATTGAAATTGAGGGAAGATGCATGGTGACCATACATGGTTGGTTCCTGAAGTTAGGGAAGTTTCCCTCTCACTGATCACTGTCGTTGGACCCTAGAAGTTGGAGGAACTGGTCTGTAAAGTGCAAAGTCATTACAATGTCAAATTGTTTCAAATGTGGTGGGAAATCAATAGGTTTGTTATTTTATTAGTAACACAATTTTAGCTTTGATACTTTTTTATAAGTAATATTGAGGTTATGATATTTTAAAAGTATATTCGTTTAAAAAAAATATCAATTTAATATAATTTGTTATTCAATTAAAATTTTTACGAGTAATATATTTACGATATTCAAAATTTATTTTTAGATTATTAATTAATTAAACGATATTTTTTTATTAAATTTTTTAATTTTATTAAAATAATACATTTTTTAAATATTATCCCATTAAAATAACATTTCAAAAATATGAGTTAAAAATATATCAAAAGTTAAATCATAATACTATTACGATAACGAATCCAAAAAGATTATTTCCATTGTATATATAAATAATTTATTTACCGGTTTTTATTTAAAAAATAATGTATATTTGACACTTAATAAATGCATAAAAAAAAATTGAGAAGATAGCTTCGTGCCATTAATTGAGTGACGAGCCGCAAATTTGTAACCGTTGAAAGCATAAATAAAATAAAATAATATCTTTTAATATTTTTAACTATAAAAATATTTTTTTTAATGTAAGTTAATATATTTTAAGTATTTAAATTTTTATATTAAATGTGTTCAATTATAGGCTGATAACGTTGAAATCCGTTAAATAGTAAAATTTATCTAATTTATTATTAAAGTGTGATTTTTATTATAATTAATATCATATTTTATTGGACATGTGTTGTAACATTTAGATACAAATCATAAATTAATTATTGCTAATATTGAGGCTTAAAAAGCATAAGAAGCAATATGACATCCGCATAGCAATGCTATTTAAGGATCACTTGAAAATTAAATGAATACATTATAAATAAAAATATTAAGGGGGCATAACATGATTATGTATTACCCATAAAAATAGTTAGCCTTTTTGAATCACATAGAATGGTTCCTGTAAATAATAACAAATAATTTTTAGACAAATGCTCAATGTAAATATATCATAAAAGATAGTCTTTATTAACCTAGTTCATGAATTTTCTTCCTTTTATTTTTGCTGTTGTAACGAAGATCAAGTACTCCTCTGCTGCAAATATGGTACCTTGCTCAGAAAATGTAAAAGTTGTATTAAAAGTGATATTAATAAAATAAAAATTATTATGCCTAAACAGATAAATATATAGTCAAATTTTTCTATCTTATTTTGGTGTAAATTGACAAACATATGTCAAAAAAAAAAAAATTCAAATGGAGAAAAAAAGGGATGAAAAAAGAGTTAAAATTTCTTATATTTTTTATTCTTGATATATACAGGTTAATTAAGTTTATATATATATATATATTATTTGTAATTATAAGTGACAAATATTATCACAAAACTTTAATGCTACCAATAATATATGATAATAAAATCAAAATTATTCGATAATAAAATTAAAAAAACCAGAATTAGTTGTCTAATTATTTGAATTAATTATTAAATGATTATTTTAAACATAAATAATATAATTATTATTTAATTAGTGATCAGTGAAATTATAAATTGATTGGCAAAAAAAAATTAATTTATGCGAACCTAAAAATCAACAAATTGTTTAATATTATGAATGTGTTTATTAAAATTTGTTTCAATATTGAAATTTGAGATTAAGGGACCGACTAACATTTTTTCTTCTTACTATTCAAAACTAAAATTAAAATTATAGCCACACGAAATCATCTTCTTTGAAGTCAATATTGTCTTTTATGAAAGTTCAAGGTCAATATTGTAATTTCCTCTTTAAATAATAACGTTATACTGAAATTTTTATCCATATAAACATTTTTTTTTGTCAATTTGACAATTTTTATCTTTGTTGTAATTTAATTAAGGAATAAATTGAATGATAAGCCTCAATAATTAAATAAATAAATACGGTTATTCCTTCCTTTCTCGTGTTATATTTAATTATTGAATTGTATAATATGAAAGATTTAATGGTTTTTTTTTTTAAAAAAAGATTGAGCATGAATATTTGATTTTATTACTCAAGCGTGAGTTTTGGGGGCGGTGGGAAAAAGGTGGTCAGACTTAGAAAACAATTTTGAATTTGAAAATTACGAGGTAAATATAAGTGGGCTAACTTGTAAGCTTACTCTAATAAATGGGCCGAAACCCAGCCCTTGCTCATATAAACGCCCAATCCATAAAACAGGAGTCCAGAACCAACGGTCAGCACTGAGCAACCGAATAATAAACTACATACAAATTTGGTTCCAAAACCAGAGATTTATGAAAATCCAAAACTGGGAAGACAAGCAACCCTGGAAGTTTAGCTGCAGGTTAAGCCCAAAAATGTCAATGAGATAACACACAGTCACAATTCACAAAACAAATACATGACAACCCGCACACGCAAGTGAGTCAAACTTGTATTGCATTTTCATTTTAATCTACATATTTTAAATTTTAGGTGATTTTAAATAATATAATTCAATAATATTTTTTAAAATAATATATATATATATATATATAATATTTGAAGTATAGTATACATAATAAACATATATTATTATATTATATTATAAATTAATTAATTATTACATTAATATTGATAATTATAATAGAATTATATAATTATGATATATTTATGATATATATTAAAATAGAGTTATTATTTAACTTCATTTTGTTATTCTAACATATTTAATACCAATTTTAATTTATTTTTTTTTAAAACACCTTAAGGAATTGTAAATATTAAATATAAAAATAATATTTTTAATAATTTTTAAAATTAATAATAAATTTTTAAAAATAACAAAAAGTGATGAAACAATAATCTCACTCTATATATTATTAAAATTTCCTTAAAGTTACTATATTATCACAATAAAATTATTATTAATATAATAATAAATTATTAATGATGATTTTATTTAATAATAATGATGCTAATATGTAACTAATATTAAAGATAAAATAAATATTTAATATATTTTATTGTGTTAATAAAAAATTCATTGTAACATCGTTATTAACTTTTCCTTAATATTGACTTTTAGTTTTGGTGGCAAAGAAAGGTGTTGGTACCTTATAGATACATAGTATTAAATTTTTTTGTTTTAATAGTTCCATTTCAAATAACATTTGTTTGTTAAAGTTAACAATGTAGTACATATCAAATTAAAAAATAGTTTTATAGAAATTTAATAAAAATAAAATAGTAATAGTAAAAAAATAATAACTTAATGATTAAAATTTGTACTAATAATCAAATTTTGATATTAGTACAAAATATTTTAATAAAAAATACTAATGCATTAGCTATTTATTAAATTTTAGATAATAATAATTAAAATAGTTTAAATTTATTTTTATTTTTTGAATATATTTTTATTATCATTAATAATTTAAGTTTAAAATTTTTACATGAAATAAAATATTTAAAATAAAAAAAATTATATAATTAATTTTATTTTTTAATAAATATAATTATAATACTTCTTTCCATTATCTTTTTTTGATAAATATTTTTTTAATATAATATGTAAGATAATTTTAGGAAGAAAAAAAAAATACTTTTTGAAAGGAGTAAAACGTAACTTTTAATAATCTCACAGATAAATAACAAGGATACATTAATTAGTTAAGGAGGTACCAATCCGAATATGCCATTGATATCTTAATGTTCCTCCCAAACTTTCGCAGATGCCAAGTCGGTCTGAGCCTGAGTCTCAGACTACCTTCCTTCTTTTTTCTGTATTTTTATATTTTGGCTTTCTTGTGTGCGCTTTGCTTTTCTTCCTTCGCTCGTAATCATCTTTTCTTCTCAAAGGTACGTTTATTTTTTCTTTTTCTTTGTGATTTGCGTTTGAATTCCTCAATATCGATGATTGAATTTCTGTTTGATTTGGCTTTTGAATTTCGTTTCTGGTTAGACTTTGTTAATTTTTGCAATTTTCTTTTTGGGCTACAGCTTTTGCTTGGTGGCGGTTATGCTCTCCAACTCTTGACTTTGCTCAATTTATTTTTTTCTTTTTCTTTTTTTATTGAATTATATTATGTATAAAATATTATTTTAATTTTTATACATACCATGTCAAAACTACTTTCTACTTTTGCTATTTTGTAATTTTAGAATTAAACCCTAGTTCTTCATTTCATCGAAGGTTTTAAAGGATTGGACGATTTTATTAAATTGGGGTTTGGAGGTTACTATTTCTTGGCTTGCTCTTTTGATCTTTTTCCTACATTTTAATAATGTGTGTTTATTTTGTGAGGGTTAATGATTCATTTCTGGGTTGTATACTACGTTTCAAAGCTCCATGTAGTAGTAGAGAGAAAGGGGGAAAAAGAAAGGACGGAGGAATAAAGGTCTTACTGTTTTGACTCAATTATTTTTTGTTCAAATAACTTGATTTACTTTATTCCATTATAGGATTTAAGAAGAATGGTCATTTACTGTTATCACTTAAAAATATGCATTACTCCACTATTTTGTGAACTGTATTATTTTGAATGGAAATTTATTTTTGGTTGATCTGCATGTCTTCAATTTCTCTTTTCAAGAAAAGGATTGACGATGTGATTATTTTTTTCTCAAATCCTGTAATGGAATGGAAAATGCCTCGGGATTTTATTTTAGTTTATGGTTAGAATGGAAGTTTGGGTCACAATGCTTAATGGGTGATGGATAATGCGTGTAACTTGTTCTTTAAATAGAAACTGCATGAGCTAAATTGCTCTGGGGTTCAGAATTTTATTTTCTACTTTATCTTCCTTGCCAAGTTTTTACTGTGCTTGTTACTAGCATTCCCTTTTTCCTTATTTTGTCAATCAAAAAGCAATTGTACTTGCAAAATTTGTCTTCATGTATTGCATTGGCATTTTTCTAATCTGAATTTGCTCCCAGGACTTTGGATTTGGTCAAATTGTTGGTTTTCCTGGCGTCAGTTCATTTACCTGGGAGAACGTGAAAAAGAAAAATTAAGTTGAACAAGTGTACGGCATTCAGATGGGCTCCATTGGGTTACTAGATACACTAAACATGGATAGGGTTAGGACAATTTTTACTCATACATACCCATACCCCCACGAGCACTCTCGACATGCCATCATTGCGGTTTTTGTGGGTTGCCTTTTTTTCATCTCATCCGATAATATTCAATCTCTTGTTGAAAAGTTGGACAACAACATCAAATGGTGGTCTATGTATGCCTGCTTATTTGGTTTCTTCTATTTCTTTTCTTCTCCATTTATAGGGAAGACTATCAAGCCTAGTTACTCAAATTTTAGTCGTTGGTGAGTATATTTCATTGAATACATTTCTGTTTCTGTTGTAATTTTTAAATAGGTTTTAGCACATATTTGTTTCTTTTAGAATAGTCTAGGAAACTTGAGAGAGAAAAGTGTTTCTAATTTTGAGAAACTTTTTCAGGTATATAGCTTGGATTTTAGTAGCAGCTGTATATCACCTACCTAGTTTTCTGTCAATGGGAGTGGACTTGAGAATGAATCTTTCTTTGTTTCTTACCATATATGTTTCTTCTGTTCTATTTCTCCTTGTCTTTCACATTATATTTCTGGGTCTTTGGTACATTGGTCTTGTTTCACGCGTGGCTGGAAAGAGACCAGAAATCTTGACCATTCTTCAAAATTGTACTGTGAGTAAGGAACTTTTATTATATTCTATTTTTTGCATTTGCATTTAAAGTCAGACTAATAATATTTGTTGACTTCTTCCTTAATGCAGGTCCTTAGTATAGCTTGCTGTATATTTTATAGTCATTGTGGCAACCGTGCTATTTTGAGAAAGAAGCCGCTTGAAAGAAAAATCTCCAATTGGTTCGCCTTCTTAAATAAAAAAGAGAGGAATACGTGGCTTGCAAGACTTATCAGAATGAATGAATTGAAAGACCAAGTCTGCTCATCCTGGTTTGCTCCAGTTGGATCTGCAAGTGATTATCCACTATTATCCAAGTGGGTTATCTATGGCGAGGTAGTATTTGCTTGTTTTTTTGCTCCACGATTTTGTTTATATTTGGTATACATTGCAGTTTTAATCTGTTGAATATTTTTATTTATTTTATATTAGTTGGCTTGCAATGGCTCATGTGCTGGTTCCTCTGATGAAATTTCTCCAATATATTCATTATGGGCCACATTCATCGGCCTTTACATTGCAAATTATGTCGTGGAAAGGTCAACTGGGTGAGTAGTCTTTGGCTTGATTCTTCATGTTAAATATTAATGATTTTTGCATTGACATGGATTGAATATAAAGTTACCTTTGGATTTACACTGACTTTTTTCATATACCTTTTTTTGTAATTCTAGTAAACCTATTTCCTTCTTACTGCTAATTTGGATTTTTGAATATTCTTCTGCTTTCTTTCTTAACCACATGTTTTGATTTATGTTTGCTTTTTGTCTCTGGAAATCAACAGTTGGGCTCTTACTCACCCCTTGTCAGTTAAAGAATATGAAAAGTTGAAGAAGAAGCAGATGAAGCCTAATTTTCTAGACATGGTTCCTTGGTATTCAGGGTAATATCGTATAGATATGTTTTGTGTTTCTTTTAGTAAGAAAATTCCTCTCCTTTTCAGGAGGTTAAGAAGGAGATCCTTATTTAAGTTTTCCCCTTCTCATTTCGCTGATGTTATGTATGGTGCAGAACATCAGCTGATTTGTTCAAGACTGTATTTGATCTCCTTGTATCTGTTACTGTCTTTGTTGGTCGCTTTGATATGAGAATGATGCAGGTATGGTGTAGCATTTTATGTGCTTTTCTTGTCTATTTAAGGGAAAATAAGATAACTAACACTCCTAATGCTTATTAACAATAAAAATAATACCCCCTAAAAACACAATCTTAGATTGACCAAAACCCCTTTCTTTGTCTAACAACTCAAATACAATTTTAGTTGTACTTTTTGGAGCTTAGATGAACATCCATGATTGGACACCCATTCTACTGATGTCCGGCAGGTTGGAAGCCCGTCCAACCTTGGTATGACCTATAATGGGTAATTTACAGGGTTTATAATAGCTGTAATAGCAGCTTTAGTTTTGTCTAGTTTTTAAAATAATTTGCCTTCCCTTCTAAGTTTGTAAATTATATGTTTGTGCTGAAACAAGATTACTCGTGCTCTTTCGGGATGCTTATCCTATCAAGTTTTTTTGTTATATTTATGTAAAAGGAAAACTTTAAGGCGTTCAACTAATTATGCAATACTTCTTTTTCTCTTTCCATTCCTTAGGCTGCAATGAACAAGATTCATAATGGAGCTCAAGAAGGAGATCTCTTATACACTCATTTTGGTGAGAAGGACGACCTATGGTTTGACTTCATGGCTGATACTGGAGATGGTGGTAACTCATCATATACAGTGGCTAAGCTTCTAGCTCAACCTTCCATTTGTCTCAATAGTGGTGACACTGTGCTGACTCTACCACGTGGAAACTTACTTCTTATTGGAGGGGATCTTGCGTAAGTTGACGATTGTATGACTAATGATGTGGGATTTTGGGAACTATCATTTTGTTAATCATACTGATTATTTCTAAATTGACAATGTTTCTTTTGATTCAATTAGGGTTGGAATGAATTTAGCCCCAAAGTATTTGGCAAGGGTCTTAAGATGTATAAAACTAAGTCATAAATGAGGGTAGTTTTCATTCCTAAAAGTAGTTCTGTTTGGGTATCTTAAAGGATTGTTCAAATCAAGGGAAGCAACCATTACAAAATTTATTTTACTCGCTTTCAGCAAAGATACTTGATACTTGAAGTCATGAATCCGGTAATTTGCTTCACTGCAGACCTCCTAAGTTAATAAATTCACTTGAGAAAAAAACACTCAAGCATTTTCCCTTGGATGACATGGAATCTTGGAGGAATTTTTGTATACATGAGATGGACCATTAAATTTGAAAGTTCTCTTAATACATTATGTAATTTCATTCCTTGTATGCCCTATTGGCTTTGAATACAATTGATTGTTATTCAGCATGCATTGTCCCAGTCCTCAGATCACTTAAACATCTAATTGTATCTAAATTTCAACTGCTAAACCTCAGAAGCACTGATGAATAACACATCTTAATGATTTATTTTTGGTTTTCATAGTGTGCTCCCTTGGGTATCATGTGACACCTTGATGTTATTACAGGTATCCTAACCCATCAGCATTCACATACGAGAGGCGTTTGTTTTGTCCCTTTGAGTATGCTCTCCAGCCTCCTCAATGGTATAAAGAAGGGCAAATAGCTACCAATAAGCCGGAGTTACCTTTTGGTGTATCTGAACTGAAACAATATGATGGGCCCCAGTGTTTTGTCATTCCAGGAAACCATGGTTTGTTTTGTTTGTTGCTTTTCATCTTGAACCTCTTTTAATTAATTTTATTTCCACAAAACGAAAAACTTCTTTTAGGCTATAAATATTAATATGTTACATTTCTTTTGGACATTACAGATTGGTTTGATGGACTTCATACTTTTATGAGGTATATATGTCATAAAAGCTGGTTGGGTGGATGGTTTATGCCTCAGAGGAAGAGTTATTTTGCTTTACAGTTGCCAAAGAGATGGTGGGTATTTGGTTTTGATCTAGCACTGCACGGTGATATTGATGTCTACCAATTCAAATTCTTCATTGAGCTAGTAAAGGAAAAGGTACTTTCGTGTTTAGTGCTTTAGGTTTTTTGTTTTGCACATACCATTAGTCGCCATTAATGAAATTCCCTTCTACTTTATGTTTGCTAATTTGTAGTTGCTTAATTGTTAGAGATGATTGGTAGGTGATACTGGTGCAGTGGTGTTCTCTGGACCTATCAACAACTACTTAGAGACAGTACTTGGATCCTGTTCTTGTTTCTCTTCTATCCTTATTTAACCTTTTTGTTTTGAAAATATATTATTTATTTTTATCTAATGCACTGCATTGCATTAATCCACCTCATTAATGACTCTTAAAGTTGAGCTTGTGACTTATGTTTATGTATAATAGCCACTGGTTTTAATTTGTTTTATACTTACACGCCTCTGGTTTTAAATGACTGACTAAAATTAGAATTAACAAGGAGTGAGAAACATGGAATTGAATCCTGTTATGTTGACTATAATTATATATGATGCAAATATGTGGCACATGTGCTCTTTCTCTGCTGAAAGTTGTTTTCTAACTTTTATTTTGACTTAGAACTCGATCTCTTTACTGATTTTGGTGTGTTCATTCAAGGTTGGAGATGATGACTCGGTGATCATTATGACACATGAACCAAGCTGGCTTCTTGATTGGTACTGGAATGCAGCTTCTGGCAAGAATGTCACACATTTGATTTGTGATTATTTGAAAGGAAGGTGTAAGCTTCGGATTGCTGGTGACTTGCATCATTATATGCGTCATTCAGCTGTTAATTCTGATGGACCAGTGCATGTGCCACATTTACTTGTAAATGGTTGTGGTGGAGCTTTTTTACATCCCACTCATGTCTTTAGTAATTTTAACAAGTTATATGGAGCTTCTTATGGGAGCAAGGCTGCTTATCCTTCTTTTGAAGATTCAAGCAGGGTACTATGAATCTTTAGTTTCCCTAATCTGTAGCTCCCAAGTTCACATATTTAAGTTCGTCTTCCCCCCCCTTCTCTTCCCAAATACTTGCTGCTAAATCTCTCTCTCTCTCTCTGGTTCCTTACAGATTGCTCTAGGAAATATTTTGAAGTTTCGAAAGAAAAACTGGCAATTTGATTTCATTGGTGGCATTATATATTTTATATTGGTATTTTCTATGTTCCCACAGGTCAGTTACTTGATTGAGATTTTAATTTTCTGAGTTGTAGGTTCTGTTAAGATTTGGAAGACAAAGTCGATCTCATTACCTCTCTCCCCCCCAACCCACAAAAAAACAAAAAAAACAACCCACAATTTTTTTTTAAAGTCTCTTATTTTCCTTCTTAAAAGCAATCTTTGATTTGTTGTTTTTTTCTTTGGATTTAGAAAGTTGTTGGTATGTTTACCATGCAATTGATTCATGTATTACTGAAGATTGATCTGTTCTTTCCTCTTTTTAGTGTAAACTTGATCATATCTTGCAAGATGATTCATTGTCTGGTCGCATGAGGAGTTTTTTTAGCACAGTGTGGAGTTGTTTCCTAGACATGTTGGAGCACTCTTATGTATCTCTAGCAGGTGCTATTCTATTGCTAATTACGGCCATTACTTTTGTCCCATCCAAAGTTTCAAGGAAGAAGCAAGCAATAATTGGAATTCTTCATGTTTCTTCACACCTGGCTGCAGCTCTGATTCTTATGTTGCTTTTAGAACTTGGTGTTGAGATGTGTATTAGACACAACCTGCTTGCAACTTCAGGTACGTTGCTATCCTGTTATGATCTACTTCCTTAATGTTCTTTGTTTCCATCTGTTCATTCTTGCTTCTATAAATGGTCTACAAAAACCAGTTTATACTCTAATCAGTTTACTTTTACAAATTGGGCACATTAGTTTTTCTTACTTGCATTTTTGCACAGTACTAATTTTTAATCAATTTTGGTTCTTTTGGATAATTTTTTTTGGTTTTTTTTTTTAGGGGGGGTTGGTTGGTAGATGTTTAGAGAGAGAAAAATTTCTCAAAAGTTGAAAAAGTTGAAAAAGAGTGGGGAAAAAGGTGACTAAAATGACCAAAATTGATGTAAAATGATCAAAGTATTCATAAATATAACAATAAAGTAACTAAAATGCACCAGTTACATGTACTTTTTTCTTTTCAAAATTTCTAAAAGTAGGAAGTTTTACAAAATTTCTAAAAATAGAAGGTTTTGCAATTTTCCAGAAATAGAAAGTTTTCAAAAATTCTAAATGTATAAAGTTTTCCAAAAGTTCAAAAAATAGGTTTTATAAATTTCTAACAATAGAAAGCTGTCAAAATTTCAAAAATGAAAAATTATGCAAAATTCTAAAAATGGGAAATTGTCAACTTTAAAAATTGAAATTATCAAAATCTAAAGATTTTAACTTAATCAAAATTTCTAAACAAACGATTTAAAAGTATAATGTTTCACAAAATTTTAAAAAATAGAAGTTTTCCAAAATTTGAAAATTTCTAAAAATAGAAAAAATTCCAAAAATTGAAAGTTATTCAATTTTTATTTTTTTTTTCAAAAACATAAGTTTTTTATAATTTACCCAAAAATATAAGTTCTCCAAAATTTTCAAAAATATAACGTTTTCCAAAATTTTGAAAATTAAAAAATTGAATATTGTCAAAAGTTCAAAAATTTCTAAAAATATGAACTTTGCAAAATTTTTAATGTATAAATTTTTTGTATAATTTTAAAATTATTAATTATTTAAAATTTATAATAACAAAATATTGCCAAAAATTGAAAAATATAATTTTTTCCCCAAATTTCCAAAATAGGAAGTTTTCCAAAATTGGGAAAACAACAAAAATATCACAAAAATAGCATGCTTTGTGTCCACCTCATACATTTTTACTAATATAAAAAAGTCTTAACACATCATTTTATTTTAAACTGTTTATTTGGATGTTGTTTAAATCTATTCAATGTTGAATACCGTCCAATTGGATTCCCTTCAATATTACTGTGGTGTTATTTTTGTTATAAGTTTTAAGGTGGTTACTTTTTGTAATTTCTCTAAAATATTTTCCAAAACTTCTAAAAATAAAAAGTTTTGAAAAATAAAAAGTTATACAAAATTTTCAAAAATAAATAGTTCTCCAAAATTTTTAAAAATATATATATCTGCTTAAAAGCATATGTGGTACTGGTGAAATAAGTTCATAACGACAAGCACACAGGTAGATGAGGACCATATAAAATTGATTTTGAGTAATTGGTTCTATTTCATTTTTGTAAGATTTTATTTCTTTCTTTTCATTATATGTTTCTAAGTGCATTAGGTGAAGTAATCTTGATTTGTATTTTTCTATTATGGATTTCATTATTGCAGCAATGGTGACTCTTTGCTAATTCATGAATCCTGACTCACAAGGACTAAAATTTTATTCCAGGCTATCACACTTTATATCAGTGGTACCGTTCTGTAGAGAGCGAGCATTTTCCTGACCCAACTGGCCTTCGAGCTCGCATAGAACAATGGACTTTTGGTCTTTACCCAGCGTGTATCAAATACCTCATGTCTGCATTTGATGTTCCAGAGGTATGAAGAGGTTCTCCTTGTGTCCCTTGCCTTTTTCTTTCTTTGGATTAGATTCCATACATAAGGATTCATTCTTCAGGTAATGGCCGTCACAAGGAGTAATATTTGCAAAAAGGGGATGGAGTCTCTCTCTCGTGGAGGTGCCGCCATATATTATGCTTCTGTCTTCCTTTATTTCTGGGTCTTCTCAACACCAGTGGTTTCATTGGTATTTGGAAGTTATTTATACATCTGTATCAACTGGCTTCACATCCACTTTGATGAAGCCTTTTCTTCTCTCCGAATAGCGAATTACAAGGCATTCACACGATTCCACATAAAGAGTGACGGGGATCTTGAAGTTTACACACTTGCAGTTGACAAAGTAAGATTTCTAGAGTTTTACATTGTTTTGATAAATAATTATAAGATAGTTACTGAAATACTCTCTCATATATGTATGCTTGAACCTTTCAACGTGCAGGTGCCAAGGGAATGGAAGCTGGATCCAGAGTGGGATGGTGAGCTAAAACAACCGCAGCCATTGAGTCACCTTAGGAAGTTTCCTAGCAAATGGAGTGCAGCTATTCCTCAGCAGGACCCTATACATACTGTTAAGATTGTTGACCACTTTGTTATCCGACAAACTGAAAAAAACTGATAGTGGAGCAAGTAATGGGTCGACTATTCAATGATCTGAATGCTCATATTTGTAACGTGATTTAATTTCCTTCATTTGGAAAGCAATTAAATAAAATGCAAATTTTAATGTATGCTTGTACTTAAGCTTGTTACTTACACCTTCGTTTTGCTTGAAAATTTTCTTCAATCCTTCGTTTTGTTAAACCTTAGCCTGTATGAGAAAGCAGGTGGCTCAATGTAGTTTCAGAGTACGAAAAACATGTGATTGGTTTATCCACTCTACCTTGAGAAATATTGTCTTTTGTTTTTACAATTAATTAATGAAGAAAACAAAAAAAATTCACTTGATTGATAAAATGATTGTGTTATATAGACTTCAATTTTCAAGTTTTAGTTTTGACCGATAGATTAGGAGAAATAATTCACCGTTCAGTATTATTTAGTTAGTGCATATGTTTTATTAGAAACTATTATTTTACATACAAGAAATCAAATAAATAAAGAATTTGATCGGTTGAGGCGTGAGAGTATATAAGTTTAAAGACAAAATGAAAGCATGACATTATAATCAAATTTCAATTTTTTTATCATGGTCACCCGTATGACAATATATATACATATATATATATATAGTCTTTTGTTTGTTACAAATTTTTTAATATATATAAGGAAAAAAAGACAGTACAACATTTATTTATAAGTTGTCAGCTAGAAGAACTAGCCAAAATCACACTAGAACAACTTCACTGACACGTTATTAGAAGTGCTTCTAATAACACTTAAAAGGTATACATTTATTAAAGATCATCATCGACCATTCATCATTATAGTTTGTCAGTAACTCTTCGAGACACTATATGACCTGCAATACAAAGAATCAACGGTTGGAAAGCAATCATGCAAACACATGAAAATTAATGGAGCACGGAATTCAAACCCATCTTACATAAAAGTGTGTAATTGTTTATTTTAAAAAAATCAAATCCCAAGAAATATGTAATTATAAAAAAAATAAAATAGAAAATGGGATGAGAAATGAAGAGATATGTACCTCCACACTTGTAGCCCACAGGACGATTAGCAATTTTGCAACGTTTATAAATAGTGACAGCAACAGAAGGCCTAAATCCAAGTACATAAGCCAGCTGAGAATGTACATGTACAATAGCACCCTATTTTCAACTTTTTCACTTGATTACAACACGTGCGAGAAACACCCACTTTCATGCTTTGTGCTGCTGCGGCACAGGGAGTTATCTTCTGCAAAGTTGCTGTTATGGAATCATTCCCACATATCCCAGCCCCTTCTAATTCACTCATCATGCATACAATAACTACCATAAACATTCCTACCACATAAACAATATTGTTCCTCATCATTGTAATCCAAAAGTTATTCCTAATACAGATTATACAATTATGGTTATGCACTACTATCCTTCATTATCCTTCTTTATATAGAGAAATCAAAAATGATTTATGATAAATTAATGTTGGTCTTCAACAAATGGCTAGTTTCAATCTTTGAAGTTTATATAGAAGATTGAAGCAGGAAGCATGAATGTTATTGGAGGCTTTGTCTAAAACCTCAAGGGTTCAGCCAAAAGGCACTCTATCATAATTATTGTTTTTTGTGTAATTCTGTTGATTTTCTCTGATTTTTGTTGAGAGAGTTATTGAATTGATTTTGGCTTAATGTCTAATGTTATATTTATACTTAATGTCTAACCGTTACTAAAGTAGCTGTTATTAAACTAGCCGTTACTAACTAGCCGTTACTAACTAGCCGTTATTAAACTAACCGTTACTAAACTAGCCGTTATTAAACTAGCCGTTACTAACTAGCCGTTATTAAACTAATTATTCTCAACACTCCCTCTCAAGTTAGGTGTGTAGATATCGGTCAACCTTAACTTGCTTAATTTTTTTTCAAATGATTTTAAATCTAAACCTTTGGTGAAGATGTCCGCCAATTGTTTTTCACTTCTCACAAATGGAGTTTCAATTTCCTTTGCTTGAATTTTTTCTCGAATGAAGTGGCAATCCTTCGATGTGTTTGTTCTCGTGAAACAATGGATTTGATGCTTTATATGTCGCGCTAGCTTGGTTATCACAAAACATCTTCATTGGTTCTTGAATTTTAATTCCGATATCCAAAAAAAGTTGTTTGATCCAAGTTAGCTCGCTTGAGGTTGATGCTTGCCATGGCTCGATATTACGCCTCTGCACTTGATGGTGCCCAACATTTTGTTTCTTGCTTTTCCATGTGACTAAATTTTCGCTCTGACGTGCGAAAAACCGGTGGTTGATTTTCTATCAAAGCTGAAGCCTAATGCATCGAAGTAGCCACGCGCCATTAGAATTATTACGTTTCATGAGAATTCATTTACTAGGTGTCCACTTTTAAATATTTTAAAATTCTATGTATAGCTACTAAATGTGGTGTTCTAGGTGTATGCATAAATTTACTAATTTGACTTCTTGAAAAAGAAATGTCCTGATCGGGTTCTGGAAATAAATAAATTAATTTTCACCTGAAGTCTTTGAAATTGGCTTATGTCTTAAGGGTTCTCCATCCTCGATATTTAATTTTCATTTACTATCTATTGGTGTAGATGTTGGTTTACTCCTAATTTACCGGTTTAACTTTCAATAGGTCGAGTGTATATTTTCTTTGTGAAATAAAGAGTCCGCTTGGTGAATGTGCTATTTCTATTCCTAGAAAATATTTTAATAAACCTAAGTCTTTGATATCAAAATTCTCCTTTAATTTCATTTTCATTTTTTTTAATTTCTTCCAAATTATTTAGGTAATTATTATATCATCTACGTATACTAGAATTATGGTTGTGAATGTACCATAATTTTTGGAAAATAATGAATTGATCGGCATTACTAATTTTAAAATCACAAGAAATTAAATAAGAGCTTAGTTTTCCATACCATACTCGTGGAGATTGCTTTAGTCCTTAAATAGATTTTTTTAACCTACACTTTAGACTAGAATTGTTTTCTTTTTTATGACGGTGGAAGTGTCATATATACCTCTTCTTCAAGTGTTCCTTGGAGAAAAGAATTCTTGACATCCATTTGATGTAAGGTCCAATTTTGGTTTACCGCTATAGAAAGTAAAATCTAACGGTATTCATTTTGGCCGTATGGGTGCGAATGTTTCTTGATAATCTACACCATAGGTTTGAGTATAACCTTTTGCCATTAATCGTGCTTTGTACCTTTCAATAGTACCATCAATTAAACTTAATCTTATAGACCCATTTGCATCCTACGGGTTTCTTTCCTTCGGGTAGTTATGTACGACTACCACGTATTTCATTTTTTCAAGTGCTCGAAGTTCTTCTTCCATTGCTTTGCACCATACCGGTTGGCCTATTGCTTCCTCCGTAATTATTTGGCTCATTTTCTTTGGAAATTGAGGTCAAATAAGTCTATATTAATGGTGTAACATTTTCATAAGATAAATAATTTTGGATAGGATATTTTACCTCGTATGTTAGAAAATCCCGTAATCTAGTTGTAGGTTGTGAGTCAGAATTAGACCTTGATGGTATTATTTCGGTAGTACCATCTTCCTCCTCGCTTTGAGAAGTTTCATCCCTCTTCATTCTCGTTGATTATTTCATTTTTATTTTCTACTACTATATTTCCTTCTTTAGAATAAAAAATGGAAATGTAAATTCATTTGGTTCTTTGGTTATTAGTCTCCTTTTCTAGTGTTTTGTAATATGGCTCGTTTTCTTGGAATGTCACATCTCTTGAAATGTAATGTTTTTGTTAATCGGATCATAGCATTTATAACCCTTTTTTGAGATGAATACCCCAAGAAAATAGCTTTGATTGATGTATAATCTAACTTGTGTTGTTTATTTTTGTGCCTTAACATGTACATCCAAATACTCTTAAATGATAGATATTGAGTTTTTCTTGGTAGAGTATTTCTAGTGGGCTTTTGAAATTCAAATTGGCACTTGGCAATATATTAATTAAATATGTTGCGGTGAGAAACGACATCCGACAAAAATTGTTGGAATATTATTTTGAAACAAAAGTACTTTTGTTACTTCAAGTAAATGTCGATTTTTTCTTTCTGACACACCATTTTGTTGGGGTGTGTAAATACAAGTTGTTTGATGTAAAAGTCCTTTTTGCTTGAAAAAATTTGTAAAATTTTGATTTATAAATTCCGTTCCATTATCACTTCTAAAAGTTTTAATATTTGCGTCATATTGATTTTCTACAAAATTATAAAATTCTTGAAATTGAGAAAATGCTTCACTTTTATTTTTTAACAAGTGTAACCATGTAGTTCTTGAAAAATCATCTATAAATATAACAAAGTATTTATAACCATTAAATGACTTCAATTGGAGCGGGGGCCGAAACATCGAATGTATTATCTCAAAAAGGTTTTTTGCTTTTACAATTGGATAAACTAAATGGTAACCTTGTGTGCTTTCTAATTTGCAAATTTCACAACTACTACAATCTAGTTGTTTGAAATCAAAAATACATTTTAAAATCTTATCGGAAGGATGTCCAATTCTCTTATGCCAAAGATTGCCTAATTCTTATTCTTTTTAATATTGAAGTTGCACTTTTCTTCGCTTAGAATATAAAGCCCATTTTCTAGAAAACCTTCGCGATGATATTCTTAGTTATCAATTCTGAAAAATCACATTTTTGGATGTAAATATAATTTCACAATTTAAGTCTCGTGTGATTTTACTAATGGATAACAAGTTAGATGTACAATTATTCACATGCAAAACATTTGAAATTTTTTCTTGAAAGAGACTAATTGAACCATTTCCTAAAATTTCCATTTTTCACCATTTACAACAATTACAAATTGTTTTAGTCTCAATTTTTTTGTAATTATTGAGTAAGTTTTTATTTCCAGTTATGTGATAAGTTGAACTGAATCAAGAATCCATTTGGAATTTAAAGAATTTTGAGTAAGGTTTGTAATCGCATACCGAGAGGTTTTTGAGATTTTCCTTGAAACATCACGGATAATTGTGTATACTTTGCCTCATTTGATCCATATCCACCTTTCGCCTTTTATTTCTTTTTCGGCCTCAGTTTGTACTCATATCCTCTTTTCCTTTTTGTGCGAGTAACCCATTTTCTCTCTGCACTCTGCACCCGATTTTTTCGGCCCGTCTCACCTCTAGCAAACCTCACATGCCCTTGCCTTCCCTTTTGTCGAGAGATGAGGTTGAGACACGGTATTCCTCGCGCTTGTGTCCTTCCTTCTTACAATAATCGCGGCGAGTGAGTAACCTTGACATTCCTCGTGCTTATGTCCTTCGCTTCAGCACAATAATCGCAATGAGTGAGTGTTTGGTCTCTCCGACGTTACGGCCTAGGGTTAGATTTGGTGATGAAAGCAGCTTCGGGGTTGTCGAGGTAGTTGAGTACCCGTCACTATTCTTCTTGTCTCTTACTCTTTCAACCATCCCAACAACCTCGTGACGGATGGCGGCTCGCTGTGAGAAGAATTTGTGAGCGTGCCCACCATGCTTGAATCGAGCTTGGAAAGGAAGGTGAAAATTCCATCCTGCTCCTCTCTTCTTTTGATTTCATCAAGATCGGTGTGAGAGGTCGATACACTCTAATCTCATCATTATTTTTTGGATTTTCTTTGAATAGTTCGGTGACGGATTGATTTTGTTGTTATGCTTCATTTGAAGTTCTTCTTTGAAGTTGATAAATAAAGAGAGTAATTTTTCTTCTTCCAGAACATTGTCTTGGCTTTAACCCACGTATCTCGATTTGTATCTAGATATGTCATGAGATCAGAAGATATGGGGTTCCATGGTTACCAATAACCAACTACATGTGAGATTATCACTCTTTCTCCATTCTGAAATTTCCTTTCTTTCTTCAATTTGTTGGGTGTGTTGGATCTTGGCTTTTGGTTTTGATTTCTCACGGTGACATGCTCAATTTGTCTCTACCGATTAGACCAAAAGTCACTTGACGAAGCCCAAAGATGGTAATTTTTATCATTTAGGAGCACACACAGCAAGTCTCTACATATATTGTGACATTTTCTAGATTTCTTGAACTTATACGATTCTTGTTTGTGGGATTGATTTGGAGCAAGATCAAATCATCTCTGATACCATGTTGATTTTCTCTGATTTTTGTTGAGAGAGTTATTGAATTGATTTTGGCTTAATGTCTAATGTTATATTTATACATTGAAAGGAAAAAACTGGCCGTTAAACTAGCTGTTATTAAACTAGCCGTTACTAAACTAGCCGTTATTAAACTAGCCGTTACTAACTAGCCGTTATTAAACTAATTATTCTCGACAAATTCAAATCCTTTATCTTTATTAGTTTTGAATGCTGTATCTAGAAGTCAGTCTAATTTTTTGTGTAAACTTCCGTTGAATATATTTGGAGGTCAGAGTAATCTTTACGCAATAATCTTCATTTTTTTTAAAAAATTGTTCATTTTTTTTAAAAAATTGTTCATTTTTTTTAAAAAATTGTTCATTTTGACTCTGGGAAACACACAATAACCTTGTCAAATAACCAATAATAAGATTAGATTTAGTTTACGTAATAGAAATGTAATAAAAAAGATAATACTAACCAGAATTCAGTTGACAAGTGTCAATTTTCCCCTTAATAACTTTTGTTATTATCTTATTTTTCTTTCTTCAAGAAATTAATTTGTTTTTTTTACCCGTAATGTTATTCTAAAAAAAACTCATATCCTATAAATTGGTTTTGTTTTTCTTATTAATTATTTTGAATAAAACACATATTTATGTTGTTTCTTCGTCTAAATCTTACTTTAACGTATTTTTTTCTCATCTAAGATGATCTATTTCATATTTATGCTTGTAAAGTTTGTGTTTTGTTATAAATTTAGATTTTTATATAAATATGCGGTGCTAATTAAAATAACTAAATATTCAATCAAATAACTTTATAATAAAACAAAAGATAAAAACTTAAGTTTTTCTCTATGTAATTAAAAAAGTTTTTAGTTTTAGTTTAATAATTTTGATTTTAAATTGATAGTTTTTTTATCTAGATTATAACTTTTGATTTTTATAATTTTTTTTAAATTCCTAGTATAATATTCAAAAAAATATTGCATTGTTAAAAATATATTATTTAATCTATCTTAATTTTTTGCCCTTAACGTTTAGATTACTTGATAATTATGTTCACATTAGATGTATCATGTATGTGTTATATGCTTCTAACATTACAATGCCTTTACACCAAATATATTTAGCTTAAATTGGTCATCTGCAACATACTTGTCTTTATTTCTCACTAGTTTCTACGAAATGAAAGATTTTTGGGGGAATTGTTTTTATGTTGGATATCCTTGAAAAATAAAAGAAATGTTATTAAACGATTCCCTACAATTCTTTCTAATATGAAATAAGTAAATAATCAATCTACAAGTCTCGATCTATACAAAACAAACTGAGTTTTTATGTTTCTTTCGGTTTCATTGATAACAGAATAACCTTATTTTATAGGGATGTTAGTGCTTTACTAATAGAATTTAAAATCAAGAGACTTGAAAAACTTAATAGGCTATTATTCTAGGCTCATTTCGCTTCTTCAAGCTCCGGCCCTTATGGAAAACTAAAGCACCAAAGGGAAGAAAATTGTTGAACAAAACATACAACTCCAACAGTGCTTTTGATGAAATTATCCAGATTTTCTGCTTTTGCTTTGTGCAGCATCTGCTTAAAAACCAGGCCTCCCATGCTGCAAATAAAAGAGATGCAATTACTTTCTACAACTGGTTCTATTTCTACTCCCTATTCCAAAATACTAAATCCCTAACGGTCTAACCCTAATTCCTTTCTTTCCTTGTCTCTCCCTAATTATCTTCACTTCAGTGCTGTCTGCATAAGTATCTCATTAACTACAGCATATATCAATCACATAGTACTTCTAGAAATACAGCCACCCGTCAAATGCAAAACACAAGAGCAATGATTCATTGATATTGGATAAATGAGTTAATATGAATGATTTTGCACAGATGCAACTGAGAAGCACCATACAAACCTGTGAGTCACAAACATGACAGGTCGATCACCAATTCCTGCAGCTACAAGCTTCTTCAGTAGCATGGAGCTGGTTTCCTGAATATACCCAACAGAAAAAAATGTAGCCAACAAGAAGCTCAGCCAAATTTAATTGAATGAAGAAAATCGATAAATTTAGTCAATGTAGCACATGTCAAATTTGAAGAATAACAAAATTAATTTGGGTAATTTAGGGTCTGCTAGGACATAATTTTTGTTTTTATTTTTTAAATCCTTTAAAAGTACTTGGTTAACATTTTCATTTTGTGTTTGAAGCATAACAAATTTTGTATGTTTCTGAAAAGGATGAAAGCCATTTTAGTTTCTAAAATGTTAATGCCAAATGGATGTTTCTAAAAAAAAAAAAGATTATGTTCCTTAAAAAAAAGTGTGTTTCTAAAATGTTAATGCCAAGCATAACAAATTAATCATTTTGTATGGATTTAACAATCAGTAATGCCAAGTGTTCTTATTAACTTGCCAAAATGTTCTCTCATAAATATTATCCAGACAATGATCAAGAATAAACCCCTCAAATCACTATCATTATGTCCCTTAGATATGAGATATGAGTCTCTTTAACAACTTGAGTCATAAATGTATCATCATTCATCACTAATACCCAAAAGATACAAACCTGAAGAGGCAGGTTAGCTCCAGACCATTGAGTGAGATCTAACTGCATAAAACATTCAGGAATTAGATGAAGATGAGAAAGATCAACTTGGATATCATCCCAGAAACACAAAACTGCATCTGTTGGGCAGCACAAAGGATGGCATCTCTGACAGGGTAATTCACTATACAAGATATAGTTACATCACACCAAAACAAACCTTGTATTTAAGTGTAAACAAGTGAGCTTGAGGAAAGTCAGCAGAAAGCCATTCAGCTGGCCAGAATGTTCCTAGCTTTCCTGCTTCCTCATCATTCTTCTCTACTAACCCTGACTTGGTTGATGATTTTTTTTCAGCAATGCGCCAGGTCTTAAAAGGGCCACCACGAAGGCCATGGACAAATACAACGTCAAGAAGAGGAGATCCCCTTGTTCTTGATCCATTATAAGATGCATCTGAACTAGATAAACTACAATCATGTGAAGGACTGATCAGAGAGTTACTCTCATTATCACTAGAAATAGACTCAGCAAAAGAGGATGCTTGCTTCTGAGAAGCATCTCCATGAATTATTTCATCGCACTTTCAGTGTGATAGTTCGGGGTTAATTAGGAATATCATGTCATCATATTGAGGACAAGTTTTTCTCCTGTTTGCTTGACCCTCATCAGAAATGTCACCATCTGCTGTCTCTCTTCTATTCTCATTACCACAAAAAATATTTGATAATGATGCCCTGGCATAATTTTGTATTTTTAGGTCACTGCTGACTGGGATATTGCCATTAGCACAGTCCTCGAGCCACTGACACCAAGCCTTATCTTCTAGAATGAGTTTCTGGACTTTCGGAAGCAGTGAAAGAATAGTCAACAGCCTAGCAGCATGCCTGCGAATATGAGCTGTAGGAGGAACTTGCAGACTTGAAGGATCATTTACAACTGTTGTAGATGATTCCCAAGGAGCATTTGCAGCTTGAACCTGTGCCTCAAGAGTTCTAGAACTGTATGCTTTTATGTCAGCCAGTTTCTCATAATCATCATGCAGTAGTAAACGTCTCAGTAAACACAAAACCCCATAATCTGTGATTTTGTCCTGACATGAAGAATCGCTTTTGCAGATTTCAGCCAGTGCTTTGATTCCTTTAAGAGTTGCAATTACTGAATCTGCTACATCAAGCTGGGGAACACCATCTTTCTTTAGATTTTTATATGGCCCGGTGAAAGGTTCCAAAGAAAGGAGATCAGCCAGTGGAAATGTTTCTACAGAATCAAGATTTGTTCCAAGCAGATTTCCTGTTAGATTAACCACAGCACCTGCTAATTTATTTGCAATTTGACTCGCAGTGAGAATATTTGATTGCTCAATTCGAGTCTGCAAGGGACACTAGCTTCATGAGATGAAGATCATAGAAAAGAGCTGATATGACAAACTCTTATAAAAGATAAAAGAAACACAATCAGAACGTACTCAAATAGACAATAGATATGAAAGGAGAAGAACACAACACCTTCATGAGTTTGGGTTTTTGCTTGGTATTTGCTTTTGTTGAGATAAAACAAGTAAAAATAAAATAAACTCAACATATTAAAATAATCACACCGACAATTTAATGTGATTCACCATTTAATTTAGGTTACGTTCACGGGATAAACTTCAAAAAATATTTCTTCTACTAATAAAATTAATGGATACAAAGAGGCAACATATCAAATTAAGATATATCCAAAATAGTAACACACAAGTGTTTTCCAAATTTACTATTTTGTTACTCCCCTTTTAAAAAAATATTCTAAATATTTTCTCTCACTCACACACACAATACTATTTTTCATCAAAGGAAATTGTTCCTTTGACTTTGCTTTACTTCTCTTCTTTTTAGTGAGTTTTTCTAAGGCAAAAACATTATCTATTCCTTATGTGGCCAGAAATTGACCACATAACTGGCCAAATTTTAGCCACATAAATATATATTTTTTTATTTGAGGAATTTGTCAAATTTGATTGCACCTAAAATTTTTATTTTCTTCCCCTTTCATGTGATCGGGATTTACAAATCTCCCCCTCCCAACTACATGGAGGGCTTCACCAATCTAGTAGCTAAACAACATTATTCAAAATTCTATCTTGGAAGAATTTTCGTCAACATGTATGATTCATTTTCCTCTGTATAGATCTTCTCAAGCTGTAGAAACATCTTCTCTATTACATCCCTAATCCAGTGATATCTCACATCAATATGTTTTGATCTCGAATGAAATGAGGTATTCTTTCCAAGGTGGATAGCACTTTGACTATCACAAAATAAATGATAATTGTTTTGCTGCAACCCAAGTTCTTTCAATTATTTTTTCATCTATAGCAACTCTTTACATGCTTCCATTGCTACTATAAACTCTGCTTCTATAGTGGATAGTGCAACACATTTTTGTAACTTTGACTGTCATGACACAACTCCCTTTGCAAACATAATCAGGTAACCTAAAGTGGATTTTCTGGAATCCACATCGCCAACCATATCTGCATTTGTGTATCCAACTAACACAAGTTAGGCATATTTTGGAAAAACCTCAAAATACCTGAAAATCTATTTCACTGCATCCCAATGTTTCTTTCCAAGATTTGAAAGAAATCTACTCACAACTCCAACTACATGAGCAATATCTGACCATGTACAAACCATGACATACATCAGACTTCCAACTAATGAAGCATATGGAACCTTTCTATCTCTTCCTTCTCTTTGTTTGTAGAAAAAGCTCTGCTTAAAATTTAGCTTAAATTGATTAACAAGAGGACAACTAATCGCTTTAACCTTGTCCATATGAAATCTCTTAAATACTTTCTCAATGTACTTCTCCTATGACAATCACGATTTCTTGGCGCCTTTGTCTCTAATAATACTCATGCCAAGAATTTGTTTTGCTGGCCTCAATTCTTTCATGACAACAGACTTACTCAACTGCTTTTTCAAGTTGTTGATTCTGGAAATATTTCGACCAACAATCAACATATCATCCACATAGAGCAAAAGAATAATGAAATCATCATTAGAGAATTTTATGCACAAAAACAGAATGGTTTGAAGTAGTCTTTTTGTAGCCTTCCTCCCCCATAACAGAATCAAACTCCTTATACTATTGTCTCGATGCATGTTTTAAGCTGTAGAGACTTTTTTTCAATTTGTAAACATAATCCTCTTTTCTCTTTTGGTTGAAACCCTCTAGCTGCTCCATGTATATGTCTTCTTCCAAGCCATCATGTAGGAAGACATTTTGACATCCATTTTCTCAACCTCCAGGCCAAGACTTGTTGCTAACCCCAGCACAATACAAATCATTTTCACAACTAGTGAGAAAATCTCGTCAAAATCAACTCCTTTTCTTTGGTTGAATCCCTTGACAAAAGATATCCCATGCTTTTCAAGAATGGAGGACAGAATTCTTATAGTTGATAAACGTGTCGCTTTAGAGGAAGATTTTTCAAAAAACCCAAGGAAGCAAAATGCCAGACCACTTTTGACTCTCTTTACGAGAAAAATGCAGATCCTATGAAGAAACCAATTCCAATGCCTTTGCCAATGCTTCTTGGACGTCTTTATGTTTTGTTGTCTACTTTGCAATTTCTCTCATCAAATGAAGACCGTTCTCCATCACCATCTTTTGCACTTCAAAGCTTCTGTCCACAGAAACCAAGAATGCAGACAGACAAAGCCATTTGTGCCAAAGGAATGTCTTCATTTTTACATGCTCGTGAAACAGTAGAGAGCAGACTGGAACTCCAATCTGAAATATAATTATTTAATGATATATTATCATCCTCTAATAGTAAACGAGCTACTAAACTCCCATGCCAATTCATAGATCTCTCAGGAGCCACTAGAGCAGTCATGACGGCCTTCCCATCTTGATCTAGTTCTTGTATATGTATTCTATTGTACTCAGATGCCATTGCCCAATTTGCTAATGCCCATATGGAAAAAGGGACAGCAACATGTTCACAATGCAAATCATCCCATAGACCAGGAACAACAGCTGAAGACATATTCTTAAGTACAAAGTCTCCTGCTTATATTGCAAAACAAGATTAGTGGGAATAAACCTATTTGGCCTACAACTGTTGTCTTCCCAAGAACTTTAATTCCAATCCCCCTTATCCCCTTTCCACCATCATCCTGATCTTCTTGTGATTCATCTAGATGCATAACACCTTCCTTAATAACTTCAATAGCAGCTGCAAAATCCCTTGTTTGAGCATTGAATGGTAGGGATGGCTTGAAAGCTAACTTTTCTATACTATCACAGTTGGATGTGACAATATCCATAATGGCTGCCACAAGCATGCTTCTACCTTTCAAAGAATCAGAAAGGTCGAATGAACTGCATCTTGATTGCTGCTTTCACAAAAATAAATTAAATTAATGGCAAACCAATATGAAAATATGCTAGAATATCATGAATTAATCTTGATTAACTTAACCAAGAGCAATCGTACACCAGACAATAATCCCTACTACAGTACTGCTAAAGGAAGCACAGAGTGATGCAAACGAGTGAAAAAATAGCATTCGCCAAAGTAATGAAAAAACTTAATTGTCGTTGGTATATGAATAAAAACTCAACACCATCAGACAGCATGATTTTAAAGACCCCAGCAACATAAATGACAAAAAATTTCATATGAACTAAACCATCTTGGTTCTAACTTATAACCGCACAAACTAAAGGTATTACGATCAAAAAGTCAAAGCCAACGCACGTTACCTAGTTCCTTTGATTTTTGTCTTTTACATTTAAACTAAAAAATCCAAGTAAAGTCAGAGCTCTCCCTCATAAAATTCAAATCTATGTGTACTTTAGAAAAATACCTCCCAAGTAGGGAACATCATTGAGTAAGGTTCCATTTGTTTCTGGTAGTAATTCAAATATACTGTCTCTTTTTTCGATAACCAATCCTCACAATCGAGCGAACAAAACGTCCAAGGACTATATCAAAACCTTAACAATTCACCTAAATAATTTTTCTAAATCAAATAAATTCAAGACACAAGCTAAACAAAACCGATTATCCTGCCTTATATCCGTAATTCAAACTCAATCTAACTTCAAATAAAAGAAAAATATCTTACCTTCTTCGATCGCTGAGGCTGACAAGAGAAAATTGTTGGGAAAATCGGGTATATTCTCCCTATTCTAAGTAGTTACTATTCA
Source organism: Hippophae rhamnoides (assembly GCA_033030585.1). Lineage (NCBI taxonomy): Eukaryota > Viridiplantae > Streptophyta > Magnoliopsida > Rosales > Elaeagnaceae > Hippophae > Hippophae rhamnoides. Next base: position 75,149,459 of record CM065429.1, read on the forward strand.
CTTATGATTTAAATGAATAGAACTCAAACTAACCCGACAAAATAATGCTATTGGAAATATAATGCTAAAATAAACTAAAACAGATATTGAAACAGAAATATTAAAGCAGAAAAATAATAACACCAGAAATTTAACGAGGTTCGGTATAAATGTTACCCTAGGTCCCCGCGGCGTCGTTGACCACTTCCACTATCTCCCAAATGAATATGAACTTCAAAATTACAACTAATTGGGCAAAATTGAGCTAATCAATTACCCTTACAAAAGAGAGGAAGATTTACAAATTTTGGGATGTTTACAAATGGTGAAGGAGAACTTTATTTATAGCCCAAATCAACACCCATCTTCATTCCTACCCAATATGGACCTTTTCTAATATTCACACTAAAGAGCAAAATATAACAAATCACCACCTTAGTGAGTTAGTGGTTTTAAATGATTTCTTCAATTGCTAGATCAACGACGCCAACGCCAATTCAGATTTGTGGGATGTTAATCAAGTCCGGACAATGTTTGAACTTGATTCACGTTGCTCACATCGGGTCATCATATTCTGCGGGATTCGTCGTGCTAATCTTCCGAACTAGTACTCCACCTTCTTCAATAATCTCTCGCATGAAATGATAACGAACGTCAACGTGTGCTTTGTACGTGCATGGTAGACTTGGTTCTTTGCTAAATGAATAAGACTGACTATCACAAAACACCTTGATATGTTTTGACCAACTCCCAAGTCTTCAAGCAAACCTCGTAACCAAATAGCTTCCTTCACACCTCATGCTTGCCGTATACTCGCCTGTAGTAGGCAAAGCAACCGTGGGACCAAGGTAGACTTCCAACCCGGTGCTGTAGCAAGAGTAAACACATAGGTAGTTGGCCGACGCTTATCTAAATCTCTGCATAGTCGAATCACAATATCCGACCGCACATTGACTCAATGGTATTATCCTCTGAAATACTAAACCAACATTTACAAGTATTTATAATATACCGTAGAATCCATTTCACACCAACCAATGTCCTCTACCGGGATCGTACATGTACTGCACCGCACAACACCAACCGCATGTGAAATGTCGGGTCTTGTACACACCATTGCATACATCAAGCTACCAAATGCATTTGCGTATGGTACTTTTGCCATATATTCTCGTTCGCATCATTCTGAGGGAGATAATCGAAGCACTAAGCTTAAATTGAGGAACTAGCGAGTACTTACGAGTGTTTTGTCTCTGTTCATTCATACCAAAACGTTGTAGTATCCGCTTCCAAATATTGACTACGGGTCAAACTAAGCTTCCCGCTTCTTCCTGTCTCAGCATCTCCATACCGAGAATCTTCTTGGCTTCTCCCAAATCTTTCATCTCGAACTCCCGACTTAGTTGAGCCTTCAACTTTTCAATTCTGCTTGGCTCTTCGGGATGCAATCAACATATCATCGACGTACTGATAAGAGATAGAGGAAAGACTCATTTTCAGAAGCTTGCGAAAATACACTGATCGTGTGCTTGCGTATACTTTTGTTGCAACATAACCGATCAAATCGTTTGTACTCGCCTTGGAGATTGCTTCAATCCATACAATGATTTGTTCACTTACAAACCCAATTCTCTTTACCGAAGAACAATAAACCTTACAAGGCCAGACATATAGATTTCCTCTTCTAAGTCACCGTGTAGAAACGCGGTTTTCACATCAAGTTGAACTAGTTCCCAGTGCTCGTGCTACCAAGGCCAACAAAATTCTAATGGAAGAATGTTTTACAAGCGGAGAAAATACCTCATTATAATCGATTCCTCCTCCTTCAGCGTAGCCTTTAGCCACCAACCTTGCCTTGTAGCGAATACCATCTTTGTTAGGAAATCCATCTTTCTTTGCATACACCCATTTGCATCCAATTGCCTTCTTTGCTTTGATGTAGTCAGGTCAACTTCCGTGTTTTATTCTTACGAAGGGACAAAAGTTCTTCATCCACGGCTTCCTTCCATCTTTTAACTTCGTGGCTTCGATTGCTTCTTTATATATGGAAGGAACATCATCGTACAATCGAAAGTGCACAGGCAACCGTATTCTTAAAGCGGTAGTAGGTCTTCAAAATCCTTGTATCGGCTTAGCCTTGACATTTTGTCGTCAGTGGCCTATCAACTGAGCTTTCTTCTTGTTCTTGTGGAGGTTCTTGGGTTAAAACCTCTTCATCGATTCATCTTTGTCAATGGAGGATCAACTTCGCATCTTATCTTCGCTAACCGGATTAACAATTTTTCTTTCAAACTCCACTTGTTTCGAGTTTGCTCCACTCTAAAGTGCCATCAATCTTCTTAGTTACCTTTCTCAACAATGCGAGATTCATCCAAAGGTAACATCTACTGCTAAAGATTATCTTTTTCGTTTCAAGGCACCATAGTCGATATCCCTAGAACCGAGAGGGATCCCCAAAAAATGGCTTTCTTGCTCTTGGGTCCAACTTTGATTACGTTTACATGGTAAGTATGCAATTAGACCAAACACATGTAAGAAATCGTAATCTAGCAGGTTTTCCAGACCATACCTCGCATAAAGGCGTTTTGCCTTCAAGAGCGAGCCGATGGTAGACGGTTGACGAGATGGCATGCATAGGTCACGGCACTCGGCCCCGTCTTGCTAAACCAAAGATTGATAACATACACCGAACCTTCTCCAAAGAAAGTCCGGTTCATACGTTGCAACTCCGCTTTGTTGTGGTGTTTTTCGAATAGTGAAGTGTCGCCTATCCGCTTCTTCTTCACAAACTTTCATAAATGGATCGTTTGTGTACTCGGTGCCATTATCGGACCTCGACGCAGATCTTTTTACCAGTCGAGTCTCGATCATCTTCTTCCACTTGAGAAAAATCTGACAACACTTCATCCTTTTTCTTCACGATACACCCAAACTCTTGTAAGTCATCAACGAAAGTGACATAATAATGTTTGCCACCATGGATGGAGTTCTTGTTGGCCCCAATGCATGAGTATGGATGTAATCCAAAATGCCCTTGTATTATGAAGAGCGATTGCTAAAGCTTACTCTTTCTCGCTTCCCCAATACACAATGCTCACAGACTTCTAACTTGCTCGCACCTTTTAATGTGCCTTGCTTTACTTAGAATCAGTAAAGCTTTTTCACCAAATGTCCCAAACGTATATGCCACAACTTGGTAGTTTCTAAATCTCTTTCTTCATCCGAAACCGTCAAGGATGGCGTCTCAATAACCGTACTACCAAGGTAGTAGTACGGTTATTCTTCCGAACACCTTTCATTGCCACAAGTGCTCGTAAGTAACCTTCAACGCCCCATTTTGTATGGGTCAGCGGTGAAGCCTTTTGATTCTAAGACTCCCACAAAGAATGAGATTCTTCTTCATATCTAGAACATAATGAACATCTGTCAAGACCCTGGTTGAACCATCTTGATTCTTCAAACGAATTGTACCGATTCCCAAAACTTTGCATGGATAATCATTACCCATGAAAACAACTCCACCGTCTAGTTCTTCAAAGTTAAAGAACCACTCTTTGTTAGGAGACATATGGAAAGTACACGCTGAATCAAAAATCCAATCACCAGGATGAGATGTTGTTGACGAACCAACCAATGCAATCTGAATCTGAATTGCTTTCTACACGTACACATGCATCGTTATGCAGCTTTTCCTTTCTTTTGCGACTTCGGACAATTTTTCTTCCAATGGCCTTTCTCATGACAAAAGGCACATTCATCTTTACCAAGTCTTCCTTTTGATGTAGAATCTACCTCTCCTTCCTTTGTGTTGTGTTTGCGGACGTCCTCTTACAGACAATGCCTCTCATTTGCTTCATTCCCGCTTTCTCTTTTATCTTTCTTTCTAATTTCATAACTATACAAAGCAAGATAAACTTCCTCAAAGACACTTTATCCTTCCCAATGAGTAAGCTCGTAATAAGATGATCAAACTCATCGGGCGATAACAACATCAAGGCTAAATCTTCATCTTTAAAAGTTTCATCCATATTTAACAAATGCTACTAATTGATTAAAAGCAAGAATGTGGTCGTTTATTGTAGTACCCGGAAGGTATTCAAACGAACAACTTCTTCTTCAAATAGAGGCGATTTTGTCCACTCTTCTTCATGAACTTGTTCTCCAACGCCTTCCACAACTTACTTGCGGATGTCTCCTTCCGTGAACGTGTACTTTTGTTCTCTTGAGAGACACGAACGGATTGTACCACATGCCAATCGGTTGATATTTTTCCACTCTACTTCATCCGCTCCATCCGGTTTCTCTTCTTCAATGGCAATGTCTAGACCTTGTTGAAAACAGAGCATCTAGAACTTCGCCGCCACATGCCGAAATGACCGTTCCATCAAACCTCCACCTCGAACCTCATGCTCGTCACCATAGTTACGCGACGTGGATGATTGGCCTTTGTTTGAAAGAAATTTTTCTTCCGCCATTTCTTCAAATTACAACAACTAGCACCTATATTCCAATAGCAAACAAACGGAATACAAACAAATGCCTAGGCAGAAAACCTTCGGCTCTGATACTAATTGTTGGGAAAATCGGGTATATTTTCCCTATTCTAAGTAGTTACTATTCACTTACGATTTAAATGAATAGAACTCAAACTAACCCGACAAAATAATGCTATTGGAAATATAATGCTAAAATAAACTAAAACAGATATTGAAACGTAAATATTAAAGCGTAAAAATAATAACACACCGTAAATTTAACGAGGTTCTAGAGTATAAATGTTACCTAGGTCCTCGGGCGTCGTTGACCACTTCCACTATCTCCAAATGAATGAACTTCAAAATTACAACTAATTGGGCAAAATTGAGCTAATCAATTACCCTTACAAAAGAGAGGAAGATTTACAAATTTTGGGATGTTTACAAATGGTGAAGGAGGGCTTTATTTATAGCCCCAAATCCAACACCCATCTTCATTCCTAACCAATGTGGGACTTTTCTAATTTTCTCACTAAGGAGCAATATATAACAAAAATCAACCGCAAAAGATTGGGAACAGCCCCAGGCCTCCCGAGAACTGCTGAAAAAGCATTAGGATTGGCGATCAAATACGCAAGCGCTCTAGGCGACTCAGACTGACTTGCATTCCATTCCGAGGGAGAGCAACAGACTCCATCAACAAATCTACTGTTGAATATTAGCTCTAAAAGTAATAAATTAGTGTCATAATTTAGAGAAATTAGTGGCCTAATTTGTGTCATGATTTAAGAAAATTAGTGGCATTATTTAAGGAAATTGGTGGCATAATTTAAAGCTTAAATTATGGCACAATTTAAGTAAAGTGAGCCTTGCTTCATCTATAAATAGGAAAGAGTTCATGTATTGAAGAACAAGTCAAAAATTAAAAAAAATCAAAAAGAGTATAAGCAAACTCAAAGAGAGAAGATACTTGTGAGTTTGTGGAAACACTTGAGAGATATTATTAGTAAGTAAATCTGTATCTGTATTATATATATTTCCTACTCAGTTCAAATAATATCTGTTGTCTCTCGTAAATCTAGGCGAATTGCCGAACCACGTAAATTCTGTGTGTTCATTTTATCGCTATGATATATTCATATACCGCTATTTATTGCTTCCACCTACAACAAATTGGTATCAGAGCCAAATATAACAATATTATATATCAAATCGAAGCTCTCGACGAGACGAATGCAACGGTAAAAGAATTGCTCAAATCGGAAGTCAGAATCACCGGGAGAAGCTGACGGAGTCCTGTTGCCAGCAATTGAGTCAACTCAGTCACTGGTGATATTTGGACCGAGTTTGTCCGTTTTTCATCCGTTTTTAGCTGAGTTTGATCTATTCCTAGCTAATTAAACCATTCCGGATTCAACTACAGACTCCGTTTTTTTCAAATAAGCTATAAAATTTGGAAAAATATTGTTTTAAGTTGTAAGTGCAAAATTTATGTTATTAGTTTGTACTTATGGCTGATAAAGGAGAGATCGAAGAAGGTGAACAAGTTGACCATAGAATTTATGGCAAACCAAGTTCTACTCGAAGAACTATGTTGTCCAACACAAAGTTTGAGGTAGAGAAATTCGACGGCACCAATAACTTTGGCATGTGGCAATGTGAAGTATTAGATCTATTATTCCGAGAAGGATCTAATATAGCCTTGGAGACCAGGCCAGGAGATTATTCAAATGAAGATTGGAATTATGTCAACCGACAAGCTTGTGGCACAATTCGACTGTGCTTAGGAAAAGATCAGAAGTACTTTGTCATGAAAGAGAATGTAGCCGTAGTTCTCTGGAAGAAACTAGAGGACAAATACATGACGAAAAGTATTGAGAACAGACTCTACTTGAAGAAGAAACTTTTCCGTTTCCAGTACAAGAAAGGTACCCCTATGATTGAGCACTTAGATAATTTCAATAAAATTTTGGCCGATCTGCAAAATTTAGATGTTGAAATTATCGATGAAGATAAAGCTTTGTTGTTGTTGAATTCATTACCTGAGAGCTATGAGCATTTAACCACAACCCTGTTATATGGAAAGGATGAGGTTAAGTTCGTAGATGTTTCAAATGCTTTGGTAAATAACGAGTACCGGAAGAAGGATCAACATGATCACAGAGACTCAATATCAGAAGCATTGACGGCAGCCAGAGGTAGGACTAACAACAAAAAATCTGGCGGATCAAATAATAGGGGGAAATCTAGATCAAAGTCCAGAGGAGAGTCATCCAGAAGACGTCATGCGAAGGAAGAGTGTGCCTATTATCACCAGAAAGGGCACTGGAAGAAAGATTGTCCAAACAAGGACATGTCAAATGCAAATGTTGCACAGAAGGTCGATGAAGATGAAGAATCAACCTTTTCAGTTTCATCATCAAAAACCTACTCAGATAAGTGGATCCTTGATTTTGGATGTTCTTATCATATGTGTCCAAACAGACATTGGTTTTCGAGTTTTGAGGAGCTTGATGGAGGAGTTGTGCTTATGGGCAACGACAATGCCTTTCAAACAAAAGGGATCGGAACAGTACGACTAAAGATGCACGATGGTACAATCAGACGACTTACAAATGTAAGGTATATTCCTGACCTAAAGAAAAACCTTATTTCTTTAGGTGTTCTAGATTCTGATGGTTACAAGGTAACATTGGAAAATGGAGTCTTGAAAGTTGTACGAGGTGCATTTGTAGCGATGAAGGGTACTCGGAAGGCGAACTTGTATTTCCTAGATGGTAGTACAGTTACAGGAAGAGCAGCTGTCTCAAGTAGTTCTGAAGAAAAGACAAATGATTCTTCCCGCCTGTGGCACATGCGCTTAGGGCATGTCGGTGAAAAGGCTTTGCAAGGCTTAATGAAGCAAGGTCTTTTGAAAGGTGTCAAGACTGGAAAGTTTGATTTCTACGAGCATTGGGTAATGGGAAAACAAACAAGAGTCAAGTTCGGCACTACCATTCATCGTACTAAGGGATCTCTTGATTATATTCACACGGATGTTTGGGGACCTTCCAAGAATGCTTCACTTGGAGGTAAACGTTGGTTTGTGACTTTTATTGATGATTTCTCTAGATATGTCTGGATATACACCATGAGTCACAAAGATGAAGTTCTAGATATCTTTCTTAAATGGAAGAAAATGATCGAGACTCAGACAGGCAGGAAAATTAAGAGGCTTAGATCTGATAATGGTGGCGAGTACAAATCAGATCCCTTCTTCAAAGTTTGTCAAGATGAAGGGATAATTAGACATTTTTCTATTCCTCGTACACCACAGCAGAATGGAGTTGCAGAATGAATGAATCGTACTATGGTTGAGAAAGTTCGATGTATGCTATCTCATTCCAAATTGAGCAAGGCATTTTGGGCTGAGGCTTTGTCATATGAAACTCATATAGTCAACAGACTTCCTGCGACTGCATTAGATGGAAAAACTCCTAAAGAGGTATGGTCTGGACAAGGTGCTTATGATTCATTGCGAATATTTGGATGTCCTGCATATTTTCATGTTAGTGAATCCAAACTGGATCCTAGAGCAAAAAAAGCTATTTTCTTGGGCTTTAAGGAAGGAGTTAAAGGATTTCAACTTTGGTGTGGTGAATCCAAGAATATCGTCTTAAGCCGAGATGTTACATTCGATGAGTTTGTTATGCTAAGACAGACAAATTCAGAGAAAGATAATGAAAGTCCAAATATTCTTTCTAAGGTGATGCTTGAGACTCCGGAAGATCCAGAAAAGATTGCACCAATTATCGATCGTGGTGAAGATGAAATTGATGATCAAGAAGAGATCTCAATTGAGGTGGAGGTTATCTCACCATCATCACCGATTAATCAGCAGCTAGAATCTATTGCCACTACTCGACCAAGAAGGGAGATTAGGAAGCCTACCAGATACACAGACATGGTAGCATTCGCACTTCCAGTAATTGATGATGATGTCTCATGCACTTACAGAGAAGCCGTGCAAAGAGTTGATAGTATGAAGTGGAAGATGGAAATGGATGAAGAGATGAAGTCTCTACATCAGAATCAAACTTGGGAGTTGGTTCAACTTCCCAAAGGAAAGAAAACTATTGGTTGCAAATGGGTCTATGCTAAGAAGGAAGGTGCTCCTGGTAAAGACAACATCAGATACAAAGCCAGACTGGTAGCAAAAGACTATGCTCTGAAAGAAGGAATAGACTACAATGAGGTATTCTCACCTGTTGTTAAGCATTCATCTATTCGGATACTATTGGCTTTGGTAGCATAGTTTGATCTCGAGTTAGATCAACTCGATGTCAAAACAACTTTTCTCCATGGTACTTTGAACGAAGAAATCTACATGTCTCAACCGGAAGGCTTCAAAATTTCAGGACGAGAGAATTGGACTTGCAAGTTGAGCAAGCCAATTTACGGTTTGAAGCAATCACCGCGACAATGGTACAAGCGCTTTGATAGCTTCATCAGAAAGTAAAAGTACACACGCAGTCAGTTTGATCACTGTGTATACTTTCAGAAACTCCAAGACGGTACCTTCATTTATTTGCTCTTATATGTTGATGATATGTTGATTGCATCTAAGAGCAAGGTGGAGATCGACAGATTGAAGGCTCTGTTGAGTTCAGAATTTGAAATGAAAGATCTTGGATAAGCTAAGAAAATTCTTAGGATGGAAATCATAAGAGATAGAGTTGCAAGCATAGTCTGTCTAACACAGACTCAGTATCTGAAGAAAGTACTACAAAGGTTTGACATTGATGAAAAAAACAAACCATTAAGTACACCGCTTGCTCCTCATTTTCAATTGAGTGCATTGATGTCACCTAGCACCACCGATGAGAAGAAGCAAATGGAACGTGTTCCATATGCAAATGCCGTTGGTGCCTTGATGTATGCAATGGTTTGCACCAGACCTGATATTTCTCACGCTATTAATATGGTGAGTCGGTACATGCATAATCCTGGTAAAGGACACTGGCAAGTAGTGAAGTGGATTCTACGATACATCTATGGTACTGTGGATATTGGTTTGAAGTTTGAGAGAGACAAGACTGAAGGCAAACACCTAGTTGGATATGTGGATTCTGACTATGCTGGAGATCTAGATAAGCGTTGATCTACAACTGGTTATGTGTTCACAATGGCAGGAGGACCAGTTTGTTGGAGATCAACATTGCAGTCAACTGTAGCTTTGTCTACTACAGAGGCAGAGTATATGGCTGTAACAGAAGCATTAAAAGAAGCTATCTGGCTTCTCAGGTTGACCAAAGATTTGGGTATTTGTCAGAAGAACGTGGAAGTTTTCTGCGACAGCCAGAGTGCCATTTGCTTGGCAAAGAACCAAGTTCATCATGGTCGTACCAAGCACATCGATGTTCGATTTCATTTTGTTCGGGAAATCGTCGATGAAGGGAATGTTATACTCTAGAAAGTCAGAACTGAAGATAACCCTACAGATATGCTTACAAAGGTGGTTACAGGGATCAAGTTTCAACACTGCTTGAACTTGATCAACATCTCTCGAGCTTAGAGCGCCTAGGGAGCATTTGGAGGCAGCGTTATGAACTTTTCGCCAAGGTGGAGATTGTTGAATATTGGCTCTAAAAGTAACAAATTAGTGGCATAATTTAGGGAAATTAGTGGCCTAATTTGTGGCATGATTTAAGGAAATTAGTGGCATAATTTAAGGAAATTGGTGGCATAATTTAAGGCTTAAAGTATGGCACAATTTAGGGAAAGGGAGCCTTGCTTCATCTATAAATGGGGAAGAGTTCATGCATTGAAGAACAAGGCAAAAATCAGAAAAAATCAGAGAGAGTATAAGCAAACTCAAAGAGAGAAGATACTTGTGAGTTTGGGGAAACACTTGAGAGATATTATTAGTGAGGAAATCTGTATCTGTATTCTGTATATTTCCTACTCAGTTCAAATAATATCTGCTACCTCCCGTGGACCTAGGCGAATTGCCGAACCACGTAAATTCTGTGTGTTCATTTTATCGCTTTGATATATTCATATACCGCTATTTATTTCTTCTGTCCACAACATCTACAATAGCTCCATCACAAACTCCAACAATGGAAGCTCTTCTACTCGCATTGGCGGCAGCAATGTCATCGAGCAAAGCCGCAACCCTTAGCTCAAAACTGGATTGAACATCGTGGTTTGCAGATGACAAAACCAACCGGAGATATTGCCAGAGCACCGAGGCGGAAACTACGGTTTGTTTGACATGGTAGAAAATCTTCTTGAATGACTCATTGTTTCGATTAACGACGTGATCGATACCGGCGTATTGGATGCTTTGTGATCGACTTTGGAGGTTTGAACGGCATAGACGGCGATGAGAGAGTGACGGTGACGAAGAGGAAGGAATTGCGAGAGATTGAAGAAGTGGAAAGAGGAGAGAAAGGAATCCAGCAGTGGCGTAGAATTTGATATGGTGATTGTGAGGGGACTTGGTTGGAATTTTTTACATAATTTGGGGATTCAATTGGTTTTTTGGAGGCGGAATAAGAAGACATTAAACTTAGACGTTGCAGGTGGCAAGGGAATCGAAAACGATAGAAAACAACGGGTTTTCAAACATATGCGAAACATTGATTTTGTTTTTTGTGTTTTCTTCTCTGTCTTTATGAAGAATTAGGAAGAACAAAAGAAAGAAAGAAAAAATTATTTTTCTTATTTTGAATTTTTATACTTTCTTTGTATTGAAATTTGATAATTTCTTTCCCATTTTTCGGGTTTGGATAGAACTTAGTACTAGAAGAGAAAAGAGGGGAATTTCGGACTTCGGAAGCGTAAAGTAGGATATTGGCGGGAGAAATTTTCGGGAAATGAAAATAGGAAAAGGAAAAATTATAGGGGAATCTTTTTAGAATTGGAAATTTCTTCGAGTATATACGCACATTTTCTGTTGTTTCCAAAATTGTCTCGCTATTTTTCTCGTTAGCCCAAATTCAAATGAACAAGGCCTATAACTATAAGGGCTTTCACTTTACCTACCATTCTTATTTTTAACTAATATTTTTTTTTCACTTCTAAATACAACTCTTCTATCACGATGATAGTAAAAGTTCTAACCAATAAAATTGTTAAAATATATTAAGTAGTTACGATTGCCTACAAAGCATGGGATATCCAAGGAGGGTTATCGATGATAACTAAAGATTATAGAAACAATGTTTTCTCCTTCATCTTTTCATCTATAGAACTGAGACTTAATTTGAGAAAATCGTATATAGTATGTGAATAACTCTTTGATAGTGCTAAGAGAATGGGATCACAATTTAACAATATAAGAGCTTGAATTCAACTTTCTCTTTTTTTGGTTCAAGCCTATGGTCTGCATTTTGCTAGCATGCAAGTTGCAAATGCTGAAAAGTTTGCAAATCTCATTGGCACTCTCATCCAAAATGATAGCAATGACGAATGATATGTTCAAATGAGCAATCAATTTAAACCTTACTTTAAATTACTTAAGATATCTTTATTTAATATATAGCAAGTAATGGTCTTACTCGTATAAGATTTTGAAAACTAACTCCTATTATTAAAATTTGGGGTTTTCATTTTGTAAATTGAAAATTAAATATTTTAACTAAAGATTAATAAGATAAAAATATGAATAAAAGAACGATTGTAGGATCATTTTTCATCACTATGTCTTACAAATCAATGAAATCATATCATAACCTCGTATTCTTCTATTATACCAACTTAGGGGATGTTTGGTTCACATAATAGAAAATGAAAAGAAATAGGAATGGTAATAGAATTGAATATAAAGGAAACAATATTACTATTACAGAATTTGGTTTTAACATTGAAATCAAAGAATAAACCAGTCTTGCATTGTTTGATTTACAAGTAATAAATTCAAAATATTATTCATCGTAACAATAAAAGAAAGGAGGAGAAATCTTAAGATTGTTGTATTTAAGTCTGATCTTCACTTCCTTTAATTGCCTCTTAAATCTTCTTCTCAATTCTTACCCCTATCTTAGATTTGTATATTTTCTGATTTTTTCTCTTAATTTTTGTACAATTCTAATACTGATTGTATTTTATGATGTGTTGTTTGGATATTTATTTGAGAAAAACTTATATGTTTTAGAGTTAGAGTCGGATTAGTGATACATGGAGCTCTCGAAGGATCGCAAAAATCACGTTGTGCAAATAGTATGTTTCTACCACATGTCAGCTGGTTAAATTTGGAGTGAACAGTGTAACGTGTGAAGGAAAGAGGTAACACTTGGTGCTAATTCCTTTATCTTTCACGTGGCAACCTTTTGATGTCGTGGAAGTTGATTATCTTACTAAGTAAATATACTTACATTTTTAAATACATCCATCTATTAAATAAAATTCATAAAAAAATTCAAAAAATTTAAAATATCAATATTTTTCTAATAAATAAATAATTCTAGCTCATTATAATATATATATATATATAATAATAATAATAATAATAATTAATATTTAAAAATGCGTATAAAATAATACTTATTAATAAAAAACAACTAGTTAATGAGAACTATTTGTGTTTTAAAGTGGACTTGAATGTACGTGAACCACTTTTACATGGGCATAAAATCCTATGTATAGGTCTTGTAAACAAATAACCCAATGACTTCAAATTTTGGGTGGAATTTAAATACGAAAGACTGCCAGAATTCTACTTCAATTGTGGTATTCTTGACCATTTCACTAAAAATTGCAATCTTTGCACAACTGTGCACCATCAAATCAATAAATCAAACTTGGTTCTTATCTATAAAGAATAAATTCTTTCCAATTATGAAGTTCAATCCTCCATGTCTTTTTATTGGCTCATGGATGGTCCAAATCACACTACTGGGGTGACTATCAATAACATTTTTTATGCTCTTAATATCCCAACCAAGTAGGCCCTTCTCGCACAAGATCAAGTTATGGTGATCTTAATACTCATGTGACTATCAATAAATTTTTTGATGAGAAAATTGCTTCTTTTTTGAGTCCATAAACATGCGGGAGAAATTCACTGATAAAGCCAATAGAATACATGCTAAATTCCAAGAAGTAATACAAATGTTTCAATATTGGATTTGATCAATTTATTGTATTATTTCATAATCGATATTTTAAAGGCAACGACAATAAAATAGATATGAACATGAGATTCAAAATGCTATTGTAGGCTACTAGAATTGAATCTAATTGGATATGGAAAAATATAATTTTTATATTTTAGACTACCACCATCTTTGTTGCTGCTCATGAGGTTCCTAGTTGGATTTTTATGGAATCATAAGACTTTGGTATTCAAGTTTTAAGAAGAAATTTTCATGTAGATATGAATTTTTACCAAGTTAATTTATTCAACAGATCTTCTTAGCCTTAAAACCAAAATGATTATAACATGCATGATGATTCTGGATCATTTACAGGTTACTCTCAAAATGGAAAATAAAGTTGTTGCTTCAACATCTAAATCTCATTTTAATGTTGCAAAGAATAAAAGGTGGTAATTCTATGACTAATAGGAATGTTAGCTTGTATTTTCTAAGAGGAATTGCAAAAACAGTGATAGGTGAAGCAGATGCTAGAAGATTAGTTTCTAATTCTAACTCATTGATCTATTTGAATTATCATTAACAAGCCAATGAAGAGGCTTATATAACTTAATGGACATAAATTAAAGCTGCTATTTTTGGTAAAAATCCTATAGGTGGGAAGGAGACCTTTAACTTGCCCCCCAAAAATCTATAATTGTCCTAAGAAGGAATGGCAAAGGTCTAGCTAGACCTTGTGCTAAGAGAGCACTACGCTATCTGATAAGAAGAAATAAATTAGATGTGGTTTGGTTAGTGGAGATAAAAATTAGTACATATGCCTCTTATTCTCTACAACAATATTTAGGTTTTGATAATACTTTTATTTCTCCTATGATGAATAAACGTGGTAGGTTTTGTTTGGTTTGGATTCATTACATAGAATTTAATTTTATGCTTATTAGAAATGTTATGTTATTTGTGAAGTTGCTCATCCTATGGTTTTTAATGAAAAAGTTATTTTATATTGTGTATATTTTTCCTTACTATCATGACAAAACAAAAACTTGGCTTTCTCCCTGTAACCTTTTTCATATAACTCATCAACCATAGGCCTTAATTGGTGATCTTATTGAAATAACACCATAATAAGATAAGCAAGGTGGTACTCCTTTTGTTACAAATCTAAAAACATACTTACCTCGTTTATAACACAAATAGTAGCACTTGATGTAGGTAGCATTGGAGCCAAGTTCACTTGGTGTAATAGCAGAGCTAAAATTGATAGAATTTACCAAAGAATTGATAGAGTCGTTAATTTTCCAAATTAGGTATCATCTTTCTCAAAAGTTGTTGTTCTTAATCTTCCAAAATTCACCTTTGATCATTATCCAATTCTTCTAAAATTCAATGGTTTTAGGGAGATTTACAAACAGAGATCCTTCAAGCTCATGCAAATGTGGTTTAGAGATAATTCATATCTCTAGCACATCCAAGATCAATGGAAGATGAAACCAATACTCAAGGGTTTGATCTTACTCAAAATCTAGAAAATATAGCAAGGTAACTCACTCTATGGAATAAAAATCAATTTGGATTCATTCGTTAAAAATTAATATTTAGAGTCAAAATTGAATTTTATCCATTCTTACAGCCAAAACAATGAACAAATAAAATTAGAGAAAATTTTACAAAAACAAATCAATGAACAACTTGAAAAACAAGAAGTTATGTGAAAACAAAATATCTACAGAATTATAGGTTCATGAAAGTGATATGAATACAAAATATTTTTCACACTTCAATCATTATGAAAAAAAAGGATAAACCTAATCCTCATGCTAAAGATAGATGATGGATTGGCTCATTGGGATAGAGATACTATTGACAAAACATGTTTTGTACAAAACTCTTATCGTCTCAAAACCTTATCTGCACTCTAAAAATAGAGGATTTATTTCCCTCAGTAATCTTTGAAGAAAATAATAATTTCATTGCCAATATCCCATCCCCAAATGAAATTAAAAAACACTTTGGGATATGCATCATTTAAAAGCTCTTGGACTAGAAGATTTTTCTATTATTTTCTACAAAAGAAACTGGTATAATAAAAGATCAAGTAATGTTTGAGATTCAAATTTTCTTTATTATTAGGGAGTTGCAACCTAGTTGGAATTGCACACTTATCACTTCAATCTCAAAAGTTAATATCCTTCGAGGTGTTTCTAATTACAAACCAATAAGTTATGCCATGTTAGTTATAAGATTAGAGCTAGAATTTTAGTCAAAAGATTAAGAAACTATCTGAAAGATCATATCTCTCCTTATCAAGCAATGTTCATACTTGAAAGATGGATTATAGATAATACTTTAATTGCTCAAGAAATTACTTTGACTATCTCCAAGAAAACAAGAGATAAAGGTGGACTAATGATTATTAAATTTGATATGAGAAAAGCTGATGGTATGATTGAATGAAATTTTTATAATGAATATCCTAAACTGTATGAGTTTCTCAAATAAGGTATGCAACCTTATCTACCAATGTATTTCTATAGGACCTTTTTTATTAATGATTAATGGATCTCCTTTTGGTAATTTCTGTCCACAACGAGGATTAAGATAAGGTGATCCTCTATCTTCTTTTCTCTTCTTAATAGTTTATGAATGTCTTTCAAGAATTATTTCCAAAGCAAAAAATTCCAATCATATACGTGGAGTCAAAGTGGCTAGAGATGCCCCTCCTATCTCTCATCTCTTATATGCGGATAACATTGTCCTTTTTCTCAAGACCAACATTCAGGAATTAATTGCTATTAAAGGTATTCTGGATAAGTATTGTTCTTGGTTTAGTCAGTGTATAAATATTTTTAAATCTATAATATTATTCTAAAAAATACATCTTTGAATTACCAAGCTTAAATTTCTACAAATGTACAAATAAATAGTTCAATAACTGCTATTGAATACTTGGGTCATTCTTTACCCATTGGTAGAAGGAAAAAATTAGAGGTCAACCATCTATCTGAATAGATTAAAGCTAGATTAGACAGCTAAAAATCTATATTGTTATTGGCTACTAGTAGGCGTATAATGATCAATTATGTTTTACAAAATATGCAATTTACTCTCTGAGCACTTAAAGCTACCTTCCAATTTTTGTGATACAGCATACTTATTGATGAAAAAATTGTGGTAGAAAGGTAATACAAACTTCATAAACTCTCAAAACTTTTTACTCTTATGAATTGGGGTTCTATTTACAAATCCAAAGTTGTATGGGATTTGGGTTTTCATAAAACTGAAGATTTCAACAAAGCAACGTTATCCAAAGCTGTCTGAGAGTTGATCATTCAATATAATAAACTTTAGGTCAAAGCTTTCAGTCAAAAATATCTAAAGCATAATTTCTTCATTAATGTTATCAAGAAGTCAAACAATCCAAGCATTTAGAAAGGTATTTTTTGTACACAATATCTTATTCAAAAAGATAGTTACTGGAAGATAGGTACAAAAAATATTAATTTGTGGCATGATCCTTGGGTGCATGATATCCCACAACAAAAACTTCCCCAATGTCTAATTGAAAGAAAAACCTCTGACATCACCTTACAACAAGTACATTCTATATTCGATCTTTGTTTTTGGAATAATCATTGGTTTTGGGATTATCAAAAAATGATCTTGCTTTTTGAGAATGACATTACATCTTATATTATGAAACTTAAACCTCTTGACCCTTTCACTACTAACCAAATTCACGGGTATAGTAAAGGAAAACAATAATTCTCTGTCAAAGATGCTTACGAAGTTCTTATTCAGAATAAAATCCAAAATATTCATATCAGTCTCTGGAGGAAATTTTGGAAATATTTTATTCATGAAAGACATAAAATTCTACTATGAAAAATTGCTAATAACTATTTAAGCACAAAAAACAAACTAAGTGTCTACATGACTTTTAAATATCTAAATTGCATTCTATGTGAAAAAGAAGTAAAAGATATGGAATATATTTTTATAAGATGTGAAATTCTCAGATTTTGATGATTCAATTACAAATAGAATATTCTTTAAAATTTCACTGAGAAGTTAGACACTAAATCATACTTATTTTTTATTCTAAGTCCCCCCACTTAATGGTTAATTATAGATATAGATAAAGAAATATTCACTCTTATTACATTTATCATGATATAACAGATATAGTGGTTACATAATGAAATAGTTTACAATAACAAGACTTTTGATCACCAAAATCAAGTTAATAGAGTTTTTAAGATAGTCAAAGAATTTTCTCAATTCCTTCATGGAAAAAAACAATAGAAGGAAACTTTTTGACCGAAGATTCCTATACAATTCCAAAGCCACGGAGAGCTATTCCCTAAAATGTTATTAAAATAAATTTTGATGTTGCATGGACATAAGAAAAATGAGCTTTGAGATTCATAGTCATATATCATTATTGAAGAGTTATATACTCCTAGATCGGATTTATTACTATTCTATCCATTAAAGAAGCAAAAGTTATTGTTTTCTACAATGCACTTCAGCACGCATTAAACTAAAAAATTACCACAATTTATATAAAGGGAAATACAAAAATAGTTATCGATGCTTTTAATACATAAAATTGGACTTTGTTGGATTTGAACACTCAACATATCTTACAAGAGTCAATTAAGTTGCTCAATGATTTTTCTATGCTATCAGTGAGATGAATCTTTCGAGAAGTCAACATGTAAGCTCACAACTTAATTACTTAGGCGAGACATACATGATTGATTGACAATATTTCTATTCACATTTTGTCAAGCTTAATATATGAGCTCCACACAAGAGAAAAAAAATAAAATGGATTTTTCTATTCTTTATTGTAGCAAACAAAAAAGTTATTTTATTTAATACAATTATAATGTGAAAAAATACCTTTGACATTTATTTTTGAAAAAAAAAATATAATCGCAATAGATTCTGTAAAAAACTGTCAAACTATTTCATCAAAGTTCTTTAGGTAATTTTTTTTTTCCCTAAGAATCACGTTAAATTCATTAAAGAAATATAGAACATGTTCATTGAAGTTCAGTAGAACCATGAAGAAGTTCGTTGTACCTCTACGTACAGAACAAGAGTTAACAAAGTGGATGGCCTTTTTGGCATTTTAAAAATATAAAATAAAAATGGACGTGTAAAGTTAACAATAATAGATTTCATAAAATAATAATAATAATAATAATGGATTTATTTAGAATTTCCTTAAAAAAAAAACTAAAATTTACAAGCAAGAATCCAAATCTTTAAAACACAGTGTTGTGGCTTTGCTTGAAGTTTCTAGGTGAGCATTTTTCATGCATTGGAAGTGCTACTACTTACTCGTACAAAAGGACCCAAGTTTCCAAAGACAATATGATTTAATTTCTTCTCATGATTGAACATCTCCAAAGTTTAAAATGACAGTTAGTCAGATTTCTAATTCCTCAATCAACATATCATTCTTTACCTACCTTTTACGTTATTCCAAAGATCCTTCTCATGGATCGAATTCCCAAACTAGCTAGAATTGTTACGACCAAGTCTACTAATGTCATTAGAAGCAAACTGACTTATATATAGATAAAAAAAATGCCTATATTATTTATGTTCATTCACCGTTAATAATTAATCTCATAATCACTTTATTATTTTACATTTAAAAGTTAATACGTATAATAATAATCTCATAATCACTAATCGATGTTTATTGAAAGACGATCCTTACATGTTTGCAAAGATACTCTCCCTAGAAAAGTGCTTCCGTCTGATTCCCATCAGCTGCAGGGAACAAGTGACTGATTGGAGTACTATTGAATGGATGATATTTTCTGTTTTTTGTAACGAAAGGTGTTGCGTGCAAAGCTGAATAGTAAATAACTATTTTTTTCAGACGATAATAACCTATTTTTGTTACAAGGAGTAGGGGTTGAAAATTTAACATTCGATTTTTATTCAATGATACTACGATCTTATCAACTGAAATAAGAAATAATAATAAAATTGAAATGAATTATGAACTTAAAATTTAAGTAGAAATTGATGGATATTTCCCATCATATATCATTATTTATGCTTCATTTTAAAATTAATTATTTAGGTCATCTATTTGATAATAATTTTGATTCGTGATTTTTGATTTTTGATTAAATAATTGATTTTTTTTATTTCTAATTCTTTCGTAGAAATAATCACTTTCGTAGAAAAATTAGTCATTGATTTTAAAGAAAAAAAATCAAAATTCACCTCAAATTGTATGGTTAGGTTTTTAATTTTTAATTTAAAAAAAAACTTAAAATATTAAGGAATTTTTGGTTATTATTTAAAATAATAATAATTTTTAATCATTTTCTTCCGATTTAATTTTGCACATACAAATCTTATAACACTTTATTTACTTTTTAGAAAAAATGTAAATGAAAACAAAATCAAAAATCAAAAATCAAAAATTTGATTTAAAAATCTTATTTTAAAGATTTATAAATCACCCTTTTATTTTATTTCAGTAATGATTTCTTAAAAAAGTTAAAATTAAAAACTGTTATTAAATATGATTGAAATTTCATTTGAAAAAGAATCAAAAAAACAATAATCAAAACTGTTATAAAAGGTACCCTTACAAAACCTGCAAGTAGTATATATGATACTCATTCCTATCATTAACCTTATAATGTCAACAATATATAATCCCAACTCCTTAAATAATATTTTACTAGGAAAATGATATAAAAAAAAAGCTAGTAGTTTTCCTCTCTATTTAATTTTCAATATATTAATTAATTAAGATTTGAATTACCTGAGATTTCTTAAACAAGATGACGAAGATTTACTACTAGATTGTTTTCTAAGAAACGGAAATTAAAGGATAAATATCGACTAAATAATATGATTTTTAAGATATATATGCACAGTTCCTTCGTTTACAAAAGATCATGTTGAAGATATAGGCAGGCACAATTAAAAAGGTAATAGTTTTGAGTTCTTGCAACTACCTAACAGTTTCTACTTAGCAATTAACTTCATATTCTCAAAGTTTATCTTTTGTGCATCTCTCAATTTGACCAATAATTGCATCCTTTTAATATCATAATCATCATTTGGGAAAAATTCTTCGTATGCCGCCTTTCGCAATTCAAACTAATGTGTTCAACACAATCAAATAGTACGATTAATTTCATTCGGTGTTATGTCTTCGTCGTCTTTTAAATACAAATTAAATTAATTAATAATTGAATAAGGATTCTATCTCTATCAATTTAAGTATGCATCAAAAAAAAAAAGGATCTAATTGATGATGGTTATTGGTTAAAAATTATAATAATATATATATATAGTTTTGATACAGTGGAAGAAGAACTAGGGCTGCCAACATCAAAAGCATAATGCAATGCTTTCCAATAACCCTAGCACGTTGTCTTAAGTATATGTTCACCTACTTAATCTCACCTACAATTCTTCTTCCATCGTTCACCTACAATTCTCACTTGTATACATATCTTGTCAATGCCCTAGATAGGGCCGGCGAAGTTAATCATAAAGAAGAAGACGGGTATAATTAGAATCGTGGTGAAAAGTACTTTTCAATTTTTTGTTCAAAATCAATCTATTAGAATTTCTGCCTACATGAACAATGCCCTCAAAAGTATACAAGTTGAAGCTGGTCAACTTGTTTTTGGTCAAGATATTAATGTTGGTCCAAATTGAGAAGAATCGAAGAAATTCAAAGTATTCTACATACCTACATTATTTATGATATCTTATCATGTAATAAAATGCACGCATGATCAAATTTAGAAAGTATATTGGCTATAAGAGAAGCCTATAAATACGTGACTAACTTGATGAAAGAATAACACAAATTAGCACAAACAACTTCATTTCTAAAGAGATTGTTTCTTAAAAGAATTCATATACATAAGTTCATAAAATCACTTTCAAAATATATATATAAATTCACTTCAAATTTATTATTGCCTTGATCATTCTGTCAATTGATTTCCCTTTTCTAGATATATTAACTAGAATTTATCAATCTCTCATATTATGGAAAGGATCAGTAGTAGCAGTCGCATACAGCCTCCCACTTTTGGTAATCTGATTACCATTCTTAGCATTGATGGTGGTGGAATAAGAGGAGTTATTCCAGGAACTATCCTTAATTTTCTAGAGGATGAGCTTCAGGTACAATAATCGACTTGCATTTATTTATAAGCATATAAAACAGACAGTTTAGGTTTTAAGTAATGATTTTTTTTTATACTTTTATAAAAAATATAATTTTTTATTTCTGATATATATATATTTATAAAACATATATTCACTTTAGTATTGAGTTCTATTTTTTGTTTTCTAAAATATGAACATTCAACACAAAATTAAAGCTTGTTTGGTAAAATTGTATTCTTTTTTTTTCTTCTATATATTTAATACTCATTCTGCCTTTTGTATTGTAAATTTTAATTATTGTGTCTTCTTGGAGAACAACAATAAAAAATAGTTATTCGTGCAAGTATTGATATATGAAACATAAAATAAATTTTTTGAAATATTCTTTTTTTTTCTTCAAGTTCTAAAATTAGGGCTATAAATTAATACGCACTTTTAATTAAAACGAAAACTGAAAATACATAACTATTTGAAAAACAATATTAAATTAAATAACATATCAAAACATCAAATATTATTGTATATGATGTTAAAAATTATCGAGAAATCAATTCTTACAAAGTTTAAACTAATTGAAAAATAATTAACTATATTTTTATACGGTGTTATATTCTTTCTTAATTTGTTTTGAGAAATAATTAAGCAATTAAGTAGGAAACACATTTTTTGCCATGATTTTTTCTGCTTGTATTTATGTGCATTATTCAGTCCAATTCATGCTACAATATTTCCAAGTCATTGACTTTTTTCCCCCTCAATTAATCCAAGCTTATTTTAAAATTTTAATCCAATGTTTCATTAATAAGTTGACAATTAATCCTTAATTTGGGACATGGTGTATAATGTTTAAAATATATGTTTCATGTACTAACATTCCAAAAATTGGATTTATCCTCGTTGTTGCAGAAGCTGGACGGTGAAGAAGCAAGAATTGCAGACTACTTTGATGTAATTGCAGGGACAAGCACAGGTGGTCTTGTCACCGCTATGCTAGCTGCCCCAAATGAAAATAATCGTCCTGTATTTGCTGCTAAAGATATTAAAGATTTTTATCTCACACATTGTCCTAAAATCTTCCCTCAAAACAGGTAATTTTAATATCAATTTATTTGGATATTTATATGTATATCTATATCTAAATTATACCTAAAATAATAATAGATAAAAACGTCCTTATATTTTAAAATAATGACATATTTTGCTTTTTATATTTTAAATTTTAGAAAAATTATGCTTGTCATACTTCTATAATATTAATGAGTTTGCTTCCCTAATAAATTTTTTCCAATATTCAAGGAGTTTATTTAACAATATATATCAATAACTTATAGTTAATTTTTTATTTTTTATTTTTATTTATGATTATATGGTGTAAGTTTCAATCATACATATATTATTGAATTAAAATATATATATATATATAATAATTCAAGTGCAAGTCACAGGTGTCCCCCCTCTCTCTCTATCTCTATCTCTATCTCTCTTATATCAATCATGTTGAAGTTTTTTATGGTGTTAATTAAATAATAACTTTTTTTTTTCTAACAACAGTTATGCAGTATTTCCTCATGTTGCTAAGATCATAAAGGCTTTAGCAGGACCAAAATATGATGGAAAGTATCTACATAACCTACTTGAAGAAAAACTAGGAAACACCAAATTGCACCAGACTTTGACTAATGTTGTTATTCCAACATTTGACATCAAACATCTCCAACCAACCATCTTCTCTACCTATGAGGTTCTTCTTTTGTCCTTCTCTTCAACACATTGATAATTTTTCACTTACATAATTAACAACACATTGATTATTTATTATGGTAAAATATTATTCATTTTTTTTTTAATAATAATAGTCATTTTATATGCGCGCTCACTCACTAAAGCATCCATTTATAAACAACTTGCCTCATTGCTGTAAAATATAATTAATTTCCACCATCTTGTTGATGTTAAAAATAATATATAGATCAAAATTAAATAAAAATAGTAATTAAGAAAGTTATATTTTATATAATAACTTTGATTAATAAAAATAAAAATACATTTGATTATGATTGATACAGGTTAAACAACAATCATCCTTAAATGCTTCACTCAAAGACATATGTATCGCAACATCAGCAGCACCAACTTATTTACCAGCGCATTATTTTAAAACGAAAGATCCCTCATCAGGTCATGTTCGAGTATTCAACCTCGTCGATGGTGGTGTTGCTGCCAATAATCCGGTATTTATAAATCTAGAATATTCTCTACATGATCTTAATCTTAAGCTTTTTATATAAAAATTAGCTTTTAATTGTATGACAGAGTTTATTTTATATATAAATTTTCATTTTAAAACCCTTCAAAAAATAATATATATAAGTTTATTTTTTTTTACCAACGTATAAAATATTGAATAACTAAGTATATTAATTTAATTTAACTAATTTTATATGACAGACTCTGGTTGCATTAGGTGAAGTGACCAAAGAGATACTTAAAGGAAGTCCAGACTTTTTCCCAATATCACCCTCAGACTATACAAGATTCTTAGTCATATCATTAGGAACTGGCACTTCAAAATCTGAAATGAAATATAACGCAGATGAGGCTGCTAAGTGGGGCTTGCTCGATTGGTTAACTAGTAAAAGTTCCACCCCAATTATCAATATATTTTCTCATGCTAGTTCAGATATGGTTGATTTACATCTTTCTGTAGCTTTTCAAGCCCTTAAGTCTGAGAAAAATTATCTGCGAATTCAGGTACTTATTGGTGGTAATTACTATTAATTAATTTTATTATCATTAACAAATACAATTATATATATATATATATATATATATATATATATATTATTGAAATACACTTTTTTTATCTTTTTATCATTTAAATTGAAAAAAAAAACAATATTAATAGAAAAATTATAATTTTCAGGACGACACACTGAGTGGTAAAGTAGCTTCTGTTGATATAGCCACAAAGAAGAATTTGGATGCACTTGTGAAAGTGGGTGAAAAGCTATTGAAAAAGCCAGTTTCTAGGGTTAATTTGGAAACTGGACGCCATGAGGCTGTTAATAAAGAGACCAATGAAGAGGCTCTTATAAGGTATAGTACCAAATTAATTACAATTTTTTTCTTCCTTTTTTTAATTCATATTGGTCATAAATAAAGTGAAATATTAATTAATAGATATGAATATTGTGTTGTGGTTTTTTTTTTTTTTTTTAGGTTTGCGAAAATGCTTTCAGATGAGAAGCGGCTTCGTGATGCAAGATCACCTCATACCCGTAAAAGTGCTATTTCTGTCGATTCCTACTGATCAATATTAATTAGCGATTGAATTTATTTGTTAGATTTGCGATTCTTTTCACTGTAAAATTGAAGTTCATTGTTTCATTTTTTTAATTATTAAGGATGGAACAAATTGTTCCATCATTTAATTATTTATTGTTTAATTTGTTTGCACATAATAATAAATTCCCAAAGGATGATCATGATTTCATGATATGACACAATTAAGATTAAGATCTGTAAAGTATTCATCTTATCAACAAAAATAATTCATATTTATTTATAAATTAATTTTTTATTTAATGAGTAATCGTTTGATGAAACTTAAAATTCTTAATTTTTAATTTTAATTAATTAGAAAAATTAGTTTTGAAATTAAATTTTTATTTTTTATTTATTGACACTAAAAATTAATAACCCAACAATACTCAAAATTTAATAAAAATTTATCAAAAATAAGTTTCAAAATGAATTTTAGATATCAGAAATTTGAAATTTGCAAATTATTTATTAAACAAACAATATCTAAATTTCAATATTTTTATTATTCTTCAAAAAAATTTAATTGAAAATTTAATTCTAAAACTAAGAAATTAAAAATTAAAATAGATATCAAACACTACAAAAAAAAAAAATTGGAGTATTTTTTGTTAAGATAAAACTATATTTGTTAATATATGGTCGAAGGAAGAGAGTGAGTCGGACAAACTGGCCACTTGGACTAGTTTCACATGTTGCATATCTTTGTTGATAATAATGGTTGATCTAGTTTCACTTCTTATATTTTTTTTCATTTTTTTCTTTATAAAAATGAAGTATTATTATAATTAAATAATCATATTCTTCTCTCTAGCCCACATTATATGTCAAATCTACGAGCGTCATTCTATATAAATGTAAATACAAAAAATCTACACCGCAAAATAATATTCATATATTAGATAATTATTACATAATACTTTGAATTTTTCACAAACTACAATACTACGTAAATAATATTTAACTTAGCAAATAATTAATGATATTCTATATAAATGTAAATACAAATAAATAAATACTTAGCAAAATAATTCAATACATTATTCAAAAATCTCAAGAAGGAAACTTTTATAAATTTCTATACAAGACACTTACCTTAATTGCCACTTACTTGCATTCATATAAACGTAAAAAAAAATTATTTATCATAAGTTTGTGATAAATCATAAATAAAATGATATATTATTATTGATATTAGTTATGATTGTGATGTACAGAAAAATTAATATATTTTTTAAATATTGAAATTTTTTATGTTCTAAAAAAAATAAAAGAATATATTCACAATCCATCCAATTAATAATAATAGTATAGGGAATGAGTCAAATTTGAAAGGCATACAAAATTCAAATACCGTCAAATATATATAACTGTGTGGATAATGGGAAAGAATACGCAAACGATGCAGTAATACATTCACAGTGGCCCTAAATCCCAAAATAGGTAAAAAAAAAAAACAAAGGCTGAGTCATAATTCTCTCTTCTTCTTTTTTTTTTTTGGGTGTTAATTCTAACTTTTAAAACAGTGCACCTAAACTCAATAACAGTTAATGAGAAGTAGGAGACTTATGAGGCATGCATGCCTTAATATCTACTCGTCAAATTAAAGACGGTACTCATTGCGATTATTACCAACAAGTCCACGTACATGGTGTCTTGAATTGTTCTCTTGTACTGAATGTCACATTATCAAGGCCACATCAGTGCTGCTTACGTGTACGATAGTTTGTAAGGAGAGAAATACTTTACATTTGTGGTAATCTCAAATGATGTACGTGTCGATTTGTGATTGATTTTTCAATTATTCAATATTGATAAATGGAAAAAAATTATATAAGTTATCTATGTAACATATATATCATTTGTAATTATCATAAGTTTTAGATATATAGGGGTGTTCTTGCAAAAAAACATTAAAAATATCCTATAAAATTAATCAATAAATTTAACCATAAGGTTTAAAGTTTGATTGACTCGACTTAATTCAATTTAACTCAAAACTTGATTAAATGTCTAAAAATCCGGTTCAATCCTATTTTAAGAGTGAACTTAATACAAAATATTTATATTATTACCTCGCCTCAAACTATTCTCACGAATTTACCTCCTATTAATCAATAATTTTTAATTGAACATATTAAAAATTCAAGTCTAATTCAATTCAATAAGATCTTATTAAATTAATTATTATTCAAGCTTATAAGCAACTTTGTTGTCTTGTTCCTACTTTAATGTGGGATAATGATACTTAACAGCCTCACTCTACACAACGAACAAAGGTGGACATAAGTACTACGGTGAGGCTGTGGTAGAACCTAGGGTCCAAGCACATAGAGATCAGGAACATAACTCTGATACCATGTTAGAAACTCAAACCTAACTCAACCCAATAAGATCTTATTAAGTTAAAGGTTTTTAGATTTATAAATATTTTTGTTGTATTGCTCCTAACCGATGTAAGATAAGGATACTTAACAAAACATAACAATAAAAATATAATTCTACATATGAAATGAAATACATGAGAAAAAATAGAGATCAATTTAATAATTTTGTAGATGATTATGGAAGACCGATGATAGTTTTATTTAAATTAAAATGAAATTATCAATAATTTATTATTTCAATACTAATAAACTTTTACAGATTTCTAAGAAATCTTTACTGTTTATGTTGTTGTTGTATTTTTTTTTTTCTTCAACAACTTTCCTTCATAGTCTGTTAACTTCATTTTTCATTCATTGTTGATTAATGTTAATATTTATGTATTTGTTTTTAACGCTTTTTACTTATAATTGTGTTGCTTTCATATTTCTTTTTCCAGCAAGATATGATTATTTTGTGGTTTTATTTCATTAATTGTTTCTATTAACCTGTTTTCTATTTTGTGGTTTTATTTCATTAATTGTTTCTTTGCAAATTTTTGGGAATTGATTGCATTTTATTTCATTAATTGTTTCTATTAACCTGTTTTCTGTATACAGGTTTCTGGAAACTGTATAGATAATATATTATTGTTTTTAATCATTTTTTTTTTGCATGTCTATTTCATATGCAGTTTCAGTCTTTCCTCCACTTTTGATTATTGCCTTTTGTATTTACTTTAATATTTTCTTTTTACTACTTATATTAACTGTAATTACTCCTTTTCATTTGGTTTATACTATTAATTGCTTTAATGTTTAATTAAATTTCTAGAAGTTTGTTGCCTTGTTATTGCGTTTTCACACCTTTTATAGAAGTTTGCTACCGAGTAAATGCGTTTTCAAAGTTTTGATTATAATTATTATTGATATTTATTTGATTAATGACTAGTTTAATTAGCAAAATATCATTTATTTGTAAAATAGCTGGGCCTTTGCAGCTTATAAATTGGTTTTTTTATAATTTGCAAATTATAGTCTTTGTTGTGATTATATTTTCTTCAGAGTTAATTAGTGTTCAAGGGATGAACCCTTAATAAATTGGTATCTGCTATTTACCATATTTGTGGGTTCAAATCATTATGTTTATATACTCTTTCTTAAGTTTACAGGTTGCTAGCTTCCGAATTTCAAGATTCCATTGGATGATGAATTTCTAATTTGACTCTTTAATATATATATATATTAACTGATATTTTATTATCTGAAGTTAATTTTTCTTTGCACGAGTGAAGTGTATTGTTAAGAGATTTATCAAAATTGTAAATAATGAGTTTATTTTATAATTTAATCATGTTTATTAAATTCAAATTGTGATTATTAATATATATCAACTAATAATATATATATGTAAGTATTTACTTTACATGATTCTAATTTTTTTTCTAATTTTTTTTTTAGAAATTTGATTTATTAACTATTAGTAGTTAATTTTCTGATTACTTCTAAATCTCAAGAATTTAAGGTTTTGCTTGGAGAGAGGTTTGCTTATTTTCTTATCTTATGTCTTGAGATTCTGAACATTCCATGCTTAATGCATGATAATTAAATACATGTTCATTTTGTTTGTATTCAATATGTTTCAGTGCAAAGATTTTTATTTTATTTTATTAGAATTTTTATTTTATTAGAATTTGAATAGGCATAATCGATTTTTTTTAGATGCATTTTTGGGTTCTATATGTGTTTAATATGCTCGTTTGGTTATTGTTATTATTATTATCTATTTATGGTACTTGATATACAACATTTATAGAGTTTGATTGCTCTTTATTTCATATCTAATTGCATATGCTAATATTCTCTTGTTAGTATGATGATTTTAATAAGTAATTAAAATTTTGGTTTTGTATATTATATTATTATTGCATGATCATCTCATTCTTTTAGCTATAATATTTGTTTTGTAATTTATATTGATTAATATTTGTTTTTAATAACATATTCCTACTTCTCTTAATTTTGACTCTTAATTTTGATTTATGAAGTTAGCGTTTAATAGAGGCATTTTGTATGGATAACATTATAATTTTATTTTATTTAATTATTAATCTTTTAGTTTAAAATATAGTTTTTGAAAAAATTATAAATTAAATTTTGGTATTACAGTTACGGTTATTGACATTTAAATTTATGTAATAACCATTTGTAAATAAAAATTGTGGATGAAGATTTACCAATATTAGTATTGAGATATCAAAAATTTCATAAATTTATTTTCTGAAAGAATTTGTAATTGATGGTTATATGAATTCAAAATTAACTATTTGTGGTATTTCGAAAGTAATGTATTACTTGATTTTATTTTATAAAATAAGTGAATTCATATTTATAAAATGATGAAATTTTACAAATAACAAATTGATTGATTTAGAGTTTTAAAATAACCAAATTTTTATATTTATAGAACTAGTGAATTTTGTATTCATTAAAGTTGAGTATTGCAAAAAATAATTGCTAGTTTTATAGTTTACAAAATAAATTTTACAATGTTAAAAGAATTGATGTTATAAATTGAAAAAAATAGAAAAGTCTATATTTACAAAGTAGTGAATTTAGTTTCTATATAAATAAAAAATTTATAATTGCGAACAAAGAATTTTGAATACACTAATTTTGAAGTTTTTAATTTTGTAATATATGGATTACTTATATGTTTTATTTGTTGAATACAAATTGGAACTTAGTTATAAAAAAATTAATTTTAAATATTATATTATTAGTTTTTTATATTTTCGATTTATTTCTTAATTTTAAATTAATTTTGGTTTTTTTCTAAAGTTGTTTCATGATTTGTGTACTCAATGTTATCGAGTTAAGTAACACGTAAAGTTCATAACTGAGATTTAACAAATTTAAGGCATATGGATAAACTATGTGGTTATGGCATAGTTGGTTACGATTCATGTGTGAATCGTAATAAAAAACCTAATGGTTGATTTTCAAGAGGTAACATCTAAATATGCTCTTTCTTACTATTTTAAATATTATGAGATTTTAGATCAATATTAGTTATGTCATCTTATGTTTCTACATTGATGACATTCACATTGTGTGTATTAATGATCAAATCTATCAAGTGAATGTTGAATTTAAAGTATCATTCTATGTGCTATTATACTGACAAAATACTTAAAAAAATCAATAATGGTAATTCTGAAATTATCAAAAATATATGTAGATATATGCATATCCAATGATATATGTTAGAGTATGTCTTAACTAAAATATTCAAGGATGATAAGAAGTCTTTATGTACTTAATGAGTTGTATAAGACTGAAAATAAGCTTATGTTTTAAGTAAATTAAGTAGATATACTAATAATTCATAATCTGATTACTGGAAAGGTATAAGAAGATTATTTAGACACTTAAGATACATACTTAGCTTTGGACTGCACTATATAAGATATTTAGTTGTATTAGAAGAATATAATTATGTAAATTGGATATTTAATATGAAAGACTCAAGGTTTATCAATAAATATGTGTTTACACTAGATGGTGCAGTTGTATTGTGAAAGTCTTCCGAATTGACTTTCATTGCTAGATCCATGATAGAATTATAATTCATTTCTTTAAATAAATGTAACGAAGATGCTGAAATAGTTATGCAATTTCGTAAAGGATATTCCAAAGTAAGTGAAGCATGTGCCTGTTATTTACATCCATTGTGATAGTCAATCAACTATTGGTAGAGCACAGAGAAATATGTATAATGGTAAGTCTCAAAATGTACTTC
Organism: Hippophae rhamnoides; assembly: GCA_033030585.1. Classification (NCBI taxonomy): domain Eukaryota; kingdom Viridiplantae; phylum Streptophyta; class Magnoliopsida; order Rosales; family Elaeagnaceae; genus Hippophae; species Hippophae rhamnoides. The sequence goes on from CM065429.1 coordinate 75,180,654, forward strand.
GTAAACATAATATTATTAGACAATTACTCTCAATTGTAGTTATCTTTATTGACTATGTGAAATCAAAAGATAATATAGTGAATCCATAAACTAAAGAATTAAGTAGAGAGTTAGTTGAGATGTCATCGAAAGGAACGAGACTAAAGCCCATAAATAATTAAATAAGGATTTGCAAAGAAAAGCTAACCAATTTGACTAGAGATCCCAAGATCTATGCTCAAATGGACAATCTAATTGTAAAGACTTAGTGACAACACTATGGAAAGTGTATCCTCAAATCCATTCATATGATAAAAACAATAATACACGTAGAAAAAGGTTAATATAAAGGTTTTAATTATTTTTATGGAGAAATATTGAGCAAAATATTGCTAGTTACTCTTTGTGGATTACTTTTCATGATAAGAAATCATCTATGTGAGAAAGAAGTAGGGTTGCTTTGAAATAGAATTGTACCAGATTCAATTCTATAAAAACTTACACAAAATCAGACGTATACTTATGACCAAAATGAACATAATAGTGAGAATTAGATTGTATCATGAATGATTTTTGTATGAAGTATGTCATCGTTTATAGAAATGGTAAAATAGTTCAAGTATATTGTGTCTACTATCAGTCAATAAAATAAACATATTTTCACAATAAAAAGTTCAAAGGGTAACACCTACATATCATATGGAGGTTTTGGACCGTTGAACTAAATCACAATGTTCATTCATGCAAGGGATTGTTAGAAAATGGGGTTTTTAATTAATGATTAAATGTTATTTTGAGATATCATTTTAAGTGGGACCCATTTGATATAAGTGTGTGGTCGGGATAGATTTGGGTTCTTCTCCAATATAGCTTCAAAATTATATATTAAATGCTCAAATTGATATTAGATTGAATGAAAAATTGAGTCTAAAAGTTCACTCATTAGAAAGTAAAAATGTGGTTACTTATGTATGTCTCAATGAAAAAACTAGCATAAAATGCTTTATATAGAATTTGTTTTTTATAAGAGGTAAGCTAGTATACCAAGAAGGCTCTTCATACTCGCACATCTTGTGGACATGAATGTCATCCAATTTTGATGGGCCTTAAAATAACTCTTAAATTTCCTTATGACTATTGAGGAGTTATTTCAATAATTTCATGGAAATTATTACAGTAGTTTTATGGAAATTATTGCAGCAGGTTCATGACATTTACTGCAATAATTTAAATGGCATTTGGCATTTATTTAAACAATTTTAGTAGCCATTCAATGTAAAATTTACATTGTCCTCAATATATCAAATATGAATTAAAGATAAAGAAAAGTTATCAATTTACTTTGGTTCAAAGTGATCAAGTAATGATGTGATAAACCAAGGTGCATCCATCCTTTCAAACAGTTTTATCACATGGACAAAAATTATATACTTTTCATAAATTACATCTTAACAAAAAATTCTAAATTTAATAATTCTAAATAAAAGAAATTGAATTCACATTATCATGAAATAAAATAAAACAAGTTACATTAAATGTAAAATAACATCCAAAAATAAAAAACAACGAAGCTAAAATTTCATAAAAATAAATAAATAAAAATTATAAAATTTTGGATCATTCCTTTATGTCGTCTAGTCCTTGATCCTCATCTTGGGGTGCTCGGATGGAGTAAAAATAAAATCATATCCATAATTCTCGAGTTTTCTCAAATGACTAGTATCGACTCCAAGATAAAAGAGAATTAAATGTTGCATCTTATAGATATTATAGTTATATTCACTCTTAACACGATGTTGTTGACTTGTATACTAAACATGTTAGGTAGTATAGTTTTGAACATATTTCTTCACTTAAGTCCTATCTTTTATTAAATGATGAATTTCATATTTCATTGACACTTTGAAGAATAAGATACACTTGTATCCCTTTAGATGCCTTTAGTATCCAAGGTGACTTCACTCATATTCGTTAGAGTTAATAATTCACCTAGTTGTAATAACACCTCATTCTTTGGATAGTTCATCCATGCTTTAACACACCGAGCATAATAAATTGAGAAAAGAAATAACTCAAATAGTAATTATTTATATATAATATTATCATTAGGTAAATTACTCTCATATCCATGGTCATTATAGATGCTATAAAAAAGAGTAATATAACATTTTCTCTATCCATATAGTTGTAGTGTATAGTGGGCATTAGTATAAAATAGAAAAATATTTTCAGACGTGAAAAAATTTTCTTAACTGTTTAGGGTCAAAAACTTCTAGAATTTTCATTAAAATATTCCTATTCAGTCCTTTTTATAGCAAGTATTTCTATGACTTTTATATAATTCATATTGTTTAAATATTTTTGTACTCATCCTTGCACATATCCATCAAATCATAATAAGCATTTATATAAAACGGGTCAAATGGGACGAGACACGTGAAATCTTTACCCTATTATCAATAGTGTTAGGAGCATTAATATAAAATTCTTAAATGAAATCAATAAATGCTTTTGGGTTCTTTACAAATCGTCTCCATCCAAGTCTAATTATTAGTTTTATTATCCCCTCAAAATTACAATCTTGTCTAAGTTGAAATTATAATTCATTTTCTACAATAAAATTTAAGAAAAAATGGGTTGGAATGTATACGACTGTGCATTTTAATGAAAGAGTTGAAGACGGACTACGGCGAGGCTCATTCATGCAGCGGCACGAATAAGGAATTATCTAGACCAAAAGTTCTCTGACACCATGAGGTCGCAGTGCACTCAAATTCATGGTACGGTGTGAAGTTTTTCTTTACTTCCATTTTCAACAACAGCCTCGCAACTCAATTTTTTTTAATAAAATAGTAAAACCATAACTAATAAACTAAGCAATAAATAAAAACTAATTACTAAATATTATAATAAAATAAATAATTATAACAAAAACAATTACAATAAGATTAAAATATAATATAATATAATAAATGAATAACAAAAATAAAAATAAAAATAAAATAAAATAAAATAAACAAATCAAAAAATCAAAAAATCAAAAAATCAAAAAATCAAAAAATCAAAAAATCAAAAAATCAAAAAATCAAAAAATCAAAAAATCAAAAAATCAAAAAATCAAAAAATCAAAAAATCAAAAAATCAAAAAATCAAAAAATCAAAAAATCAAAAAATCAAAAAATCAAAAAATCAAAAAATCAAAAAATCAAAAAATCAAAAAATCAAAAAATCAAAAAATCAAAAAATCAAAAAATCAAAAAATCAAAAAATCAAAAAATCAAAAAATCAAAAAATCAAAAAATCAAAAAATCAAAAGAAAAAAAATAAGAAAGAAAAATAATTAACCATTTCATATAAATAACAAAAATGAAAATAAAAATAATAAAATAAATAAACAACTACAAACAAGTTAATAAAAAATATATAAGAAATAAAAGTTAATACACAAAATTACTAAACAAAAAGGAAATAAAAGTAAAGTAAAATAAAAATAATGAAAGTAATTAACAAAAAAGAAATAAAGTTAGTAAAAATACATAAAATAAAATAAACTAAAACAAAAAAATTGCACAAAAATACTACAGGGAAAAAAATTAACTTAGTTAGTAAATAGATAACTAAAAATAAATTAATAAAGAAAAGAAGTTAAAATAAAAATTTGAATTTTTAATTATTTGAATTTTTTATTATTTATTATTTATTTTTAAATTAAACAACTCATGAATATTTACAAATTATTTTTAAAAACTTTGATAATAAAAATTTAAAACGTTATTTCTCTCCAATAATGGTTTCAAAAACTTGATAATGTTAAGACAATTCACGACAATAGTGCAAAAAATTTAGAGTATAAAAATTTGATAGCCAAATTTTGTATATTTATAATAAGCGATAAATATATTCACAATATCCATCTTTTGAGAAACTACATGATTTTATATAATTAAATAAATTTATCAAAAAATTATGAAAAATAAATTTAAATATTCTGTAACAATATCTAATTTTTTAAAAATATGAACCTAATAACATATAATTAAAGATAAAAATATGGTTAATCAAACAATTCTGAGTGACAAGCAATTAAAATCAATGAAGAATTAACGAGGACAATTAGTTAGTTAAACATGTTTGTTAAAAATTAATTAGGTTATTAAAGATATAAGTTAAGGTTAAATATTTTTTTCTTTAGGTATGAAAAAGTCTTTTTAACATGAATCACTTTATTTATTAATCAAATTTTAATAAATCAATTAAAGTATTTTTACGACAATCATTAATTGATTAGATTAATTAAGCTTTATTTTTAAGGAAATAGCAAACCATTTAAATTTATACTTTTGATAAAGTCACCAATGTAAACTATTATTTAAAGTGTCAAAATCATATGTAGATGGAATTTCTAAAACTAACTTTAATATTTTAAATCTATTATGAAATATATGTCGTCAATATATTAATTAATCATAAACTTTATAAAAATCTTGAATAAAGAAATTATCTCACTTTATTTTATAAAAATATCCACATGAATTAATATTTACAAACATGATAATAAAATTAATTTTTTATAATAATAATCAGCCAGATATACTCAAATTTAATAAATAATCAATAAATTAAAAATAACATTATGAATAATATATAAAGATTAATGTATTATTTGATATACATATATCTTTTATATTTTTGTGAACCATAAGAAAAATAATGTTGCAATTCTAAAAACTAAAAATCTTAAGTTAAAACTATTGGTTGCACACCTAAAAGCCTAAACATAATTTTATATTTACAGATGGGGCTGTCAACTGAGAGCTTTAGGTCAAAAAAAATAATTGTGCGTCACAATCCAGTTATTCCATCGCCATTCCTTGAGTCTCGTAATGCTTCGTCAATGTTTACACCAAATAGGTCGCACCAAAAGCCAATGTTTCCATGTCGTAGCACAAAACAAATGTCGTGCTTATTAATTTAAGCAATGAAAAATGTGTCGTGACCAACTGTATTTTATGTAACAGTTCAAGAGACTTCACTTCAATTCTGTTTTCACCACTTACAAACTAGTTGTATCTACATGTATTGTTCTTTTAAGCTTCTAAGGTATAAATAAGTATTTCATATATGATTCTTCTTGTGTTGATCAATTTATCGATTTGAAGTTAAAAATACTTTAAATATAATAAAAAATATCTGTAATTTTAAACATATAAATTCATTTAAATAATAATAAAACTATGCATATTTAAATCTATTTATTACATTTAAGTGTTATAAAACCACAAAGTATTAATATTTTTTAATCACTTATCATGTTTTCAACTCAAAGATGTTGCATGTCTATCTCTTGCTTTTAAAGCGGAGGAAATTGATGTACCCTTTCTTTTAAACCTGCAGGTACATGCAATGCCCTTGTACATTCAAGATGTTTGTAAAAATGCCACAATAGTTTTTAAAATGGTGTTTTAGTAATGAATATTGGATTTGTTTTGTGTTTAGGTGGAGGAATCAAAGTTTGTTTTTGAAGCAATATTGTTGTGTAACGGTTATAAATTGAATATTCTTGTTTCATTTAACCAGAATTGACACAATTCAATTGAATATTGTTGTTTTAGGGTATTGATGAAGATACATTAAATATTAAGGATATTAGTGCATATTATTTATTTAAACTTTGTGAGTATTAACGAAGATATATACCTAAAAATTTAAAAGAAAATAATACATCACATGCATTCTCCTTTATCAAATGAAAAAAAGGCAGAGCATATCTCCATAACCGAAACAATAATTGAAGAGGCAATATTATGCAATCAAATTACAGAAGGCATATCTCTGTGGAAGAAAGAGGCCAAATGTTGTATCAAATCCTTAGCCTTCTGACCCTCCAAATCATTTAAATGAAACACATGATCTTCCCCTTCACTCTCATGAAACTCAGCCATCCCAAGCCACCCACTCTTACTCAGTGCCTCGTAATAAACTCTTCCTCTATCTCTCAACACATCTTTCTCAGCCACACACACCACCACTCTCCTACAATTCAGCCCCACCAAACTCGGTGCACCTTCCGCCACCGGATTAAGCCACGGGACATCTCCTTCAGAAGCCGACGGGCAAACAATCACCAACAGTCTATCTAAGAAACCCTTCCTCTCCGGTTGCGTAGACTCAGACCCAATCGAAACAGAACCCCAAAAATACGGATGAATCATAGCAATACCCATAATTCCAAATTTCAATCCCAAATCATATTCTCCAGCCAACATAGCCAAATTATGAGCGATGTTCGCTCCGGCACTATCTCCGGCCAAAAACACTCTTTCAAAATCAGCATTGTTTTTCAACCATTCCTCATCAGAACCGCGATTAGGATCAGAGTGGGAAACTACCCACTGTAAAGCAGCCCAAGAGTCTTTGTAAGCTGTGGGAAGTGGATATTCTGGTGCTTGTCTGTAATTTACAGCGATTGCAACGATTTTGGATTCGGCAACAAGGGCGTTGAGGTAACTATGGGGCTTGGAAGAGCAAGGGGTGACAACACAGAAGCCACCTCCATGGAAATAGATGAGGAGAGGAAGTTTTTGATTTGGGTTGGTGAGAGTAGGGAGGTAGATGCGAGCAGAGACGTCAGTTTCTGGGTTGATGATGATGTCTTTGGATGTAACGCCGGTTCGGGAATCGGTGCATGCTGGGAGAGTGTCTGTGCCGTGAAGGCGCTCAACTTGTCCGTCTTTGTAGACTCGGATTAAGGGTAGTAATTCGTAGGCTATTTCTGGATTGCTTGAGTCGTCCATTGGAATATGATGATTGATGTGTGGAGATTTGGTGAATGGAAATTGGGAATAGATGAGTTAGCTGTTAGAACAGCTCTTCCACTTCTTGTCTTTCTTTATAGGTGATTTTGAGTTAGAGAAATTCTTAATAAATATCGAAATTTAATAAGATACATCCCTTCATTATTAAATATTTCAAATCAATCTAAAATTATAATAAAATGATTATTTTGATTAACTTAATCAAAATAATTAATAATTTCTTTTTAAAATATTTCTCTCCTTTATAAAAATCTCTTTATTTTTCATTATAAACTCAACATTTTTTTATTAACACAAATTTTAATATTTTGATCATAGAAAAATTATAATATTACAAATAAAAAAAGTGAACATCAAATATATATAAAAAAAAAAATCTTAAGCAAGTTAAGAAGTGTCTTACAATTTTTTACAAATCCCTTTAAATCGTTAGTAGGTTCAATAGGTATTACAAAATCTCATAAATTAGATTTGATAGATATTATCGACCTTTCATACAGATAAAATATTGATAGGTATTTTAAGAATATATCAATAAATTTTTTAATTTTTTTAAAAAAATTAATTTTCTTTTAAATTAATAGAATGTTTCAACAAAAATATGAAAAACCTCTATAATTTCTTTTTGAGTTTTTGGGCTTTTTTTTTTCTTTCCATAACTGTGATGGACCCAATTAATTAATTAAACAGTTTTGCAAATTTTGTCACTATTTATGTAAAAGTTGTGATATTTTAATAGGAATTTTTATCATTGATAATTTTATTCAAGTATCAATATATAATTAATATTAAAAATAAAATAAATATTTATTGTTTTTTTATTATTACAATAATAAAAAGTATTGTGATAAAATTATTATCCTATATTCCACCAGCATTCTTATACTTACCAATTTTGGACGCATAGAAGCCACAAATTAGAGAATTAAGTACAAAGAAGAAGCTAGAGAATCATATTGTAAAATTAATAAAAATCAAATATTCATAGTATTAAATTAGTAAAAATTAGAGGCTGTAAGTATTATTTAGCTATAAATATATGTGATGAAAATTTGTAATAAATAATTATTGTTGATGATATTAGTTTATATAAATTTTAATTTTATTGAAAAATGTAAGTTTAAAATAATTGTGAAGGAGAAAAAAAGTATAAAATGTTCAAAGAAAAAGGAAAAAATAATTTTTTTTAAACAAAATCAACTCTCTTTTCTATAGAAACTTAAAAATATTTAATAGTTAAATTATATATATATATATATACACGTGTATTAAAAAAGGAATAACATTAAAAATATCCTCAAGTCTTGAGGTATTTTTAAAAATATTTCAAATTTTTAAAAAAATTAAAAATTTAGAAATATCTTTCAAATATAACAGAAGTTAAATCTAACGGAAGTTAATAATAACATTTTATAAATAAAAATAAAAAAATAAATAAAATAAGTAATTAAAAATTAAGGAATAGTAGAATTAGAAATAAAAGATATCTCAATTTTTTTTAATATGAAATGATAATTAAGTAAAAAGAAATTTGGATAAATTCAAAAGGTAAAATTAAATCTTAAAGAAAGAGATAGATTTAGAAATTCATTATTATTAAGAAAATTATTATCAAGAAAATACATAATTTATTATGAAATAAGTAATAAATAAATGAGCATTAATTGATAAATAAATTATAATGAATAAATTATCAAAAATCCTCCTAAATAATAAAGAAAAAATTAGATACATACATTTAAGAATAATCTAAATATTAATACAAACTCATTTTAGAGAAGGAAAATATACACCAATAAAAATAGCATTGTTAGATAATATAATAATAAATAAGAAATATGCTTTATTATGAATGATCCATGGTAATTTGGAATGTTATTAACTAAAATTAAAAGCATATCATATATTTGCTATTAATATTCATGATAAAAATTTGAACTAAATGTTAAGTCTAACTTATGAATTTAAAAAAGGCAATTTAATAACAAAAAGAAATCATTCATTTTAAATACACTATATAGTAGAGTATTCCTTAACAAATAGTCATAATAGTTCAATAAATAGACAAAATAAATTTATAAAAATAGATAAAACCTTTCAAGAATTTGGACAAATAATAAAACCAAAAATACTAACGAACTTTGAAATACCGGAGGAATGACGCTTATATATCAAGGAAAAACTTCTGATACTAGAAGGAAAAAGTAATGTAGTTAAAAATAATAATATATCAAGATTTACTTTTGTAGATCATAAAGAAGTTTAAGAAATGAAAATATTAGTTTATAATGTCGTATTAGAAAGATAATAATGTTTAAAGATAAATTAAAAAATATACGATTAGAAATAAATTGGGGCCTAGTAGGCATAGCAAAAAAATCAAATAACATTAATAAAGATTTTAAGACTTCTAATAGAGGATATAGACTTAATGCAATAATCAAACACAAAGTATCTACAAGGTATAACAGAATCACAAAAATAATTATTAAAAGAAATAAATAAATGCTGTTATAAGAAATTAAAACAAAATATGCATATAGATTTTACAGAACTAAGAAAAGAGGTATATAACATACATAGAAATAATGATATCATAAATCATAAATACAATCTCTTAGAAGGATTAAAAGTAGAACTACCTAGAAGATTAGACGACTTGATACCTAAAAATGAGAGAAGAAAAAATGATGAAAAATCCAAAGAAAAATATATAATTCCAATTTAATGGAATATAGAAAAGAATTAGAAGGATGATTCATGAATCCTTAAAATAGGAATATAGAAAAATTAATTATTTTGTTAACACTAACTAATGAAAAAATTATAAAAACATTACGATGAAAAGCTTTATATAAATAAAGAGGAATATGATATGATAATAATCAGCGAGACTGATTCTAAACCAAAAATCATGACCTCAAAAGATCATACAAAACCAATTTCGTTATCGATTTCTTTCCAAAAAAACATATAATCCACATAGGGAAAAAAGAAATAGACAAAGGTCAGGAGAATCAGATACTTTTAATAGAAGAAGATAACCACTCAAAATGGAATAAAGGTTACATTGGGGAACTAGAGGCAATATCCCAACAGAATTCAAGCTCTATAAAAATTATAGATCTAATCTCTTAGATTTAGACTATATAAGAGATAGGAAAAAAGTCTTAGATAAATGAGATAATGGTATGAGTGTACTCATATAAACCTCTCAAACTACACAAACAAATCGTTCAATCTGTAGAGTATTAGTAGCTCATAAAATAACACGAAATGTCATTTATTAATAAATTAACAACATTTATTAATGCAAACCAGGAAATGCTCTCACATGAAGAAGAATATTTAGATATAGTAATAAATGAAATATACAAGGAATTTATTTGAGAAGATAAAGGAATAACTATCACTAAATCCAGTGAAGATAAAATCAATGAAGTCAAATGTCATTTAACAAATATGAAAAATTTGTAACATGTGTTACATAGATTCTTTTATTTATGAATATGAAATGTATTATAATGAGTTACTACCTTATATGCAAACAACTTATAAAGAAATATTTTTTCAAAAATTACCTAGAACGTTACATATGACCTTAATAGAATGTTAGAATCAGAGAAACAGTTTAATCATGCCTAACATCTTAGGAGGAAGAATGAGAAGCCTTAAAAGCTAGATAATTATTAAATATCAATAAAGAAAGGAATACAAACAAATACGAGGAAATAATAAAATCTTTTGTAATATAAGAGATTTTAAAATATCATAAAAATATAGATGTAATATAAAATCCTACAAATAGAAATATAAAAAATACAATAAATTTAAAAGATATTAATTCAAGAAACGATATTTTCAAAAAGAAGATTTGATAGAAAAACTTATAGAAAAAATATATTTTAGAAGAAAAAGGTATACACCTCGTGAAAACAAGAATTATTGTCTTTCAAGAAAAAAAATGCAAATATAAAATCTGTAATAAAAAAGACATTATACCAATGACTGCTCTAGTAGGTTACAACGTAAGAAAGAATTTAAAAAATAATTTTCACAGAAAGCAAAAATCTTAGTAGAAACTTTTAAGATAGAATTAGAATCAATTGAATAATCAAATATAGATGATACTTACAGTATTTATCTATTATAGGAAACTAAGGAGGAAATAACCAACTCAGAATATAAACACTCAAAATATGGGTACTCTTCATCACAATATGAATGATTTGTATAGTATTACAAATACAAATAATACTTATATTAAGGTAGGACTAAAATTTAAAGGCTATGTGAGCTATTATTTACATGCATATATAGATACAAAAACTAGTATGTGTGTAGCAAATAAATATGAATTCCTAGAAGAACATTAAAAACATACACCAAAAGATTTAATTGTAATAATTGTTAATAATACTATGATAAATATTAATAGAAGGAGAAATTAATATTCCTTCGATATACCAACAAAAAATATAAGTTGATTTATTAGTAGGAAATAATTTTTTAAACTTATATAAATGTTTTACACAATATTTATACAAAATAAGTCTAACAATATTAGATAGTGAAACCATTTATGTATCAAACCCAACTTTTATGCAACAACATAAAAAGAAAAAAAATGTGGTGAGATAGACAAAAAAAAATAAAACCTTATTTAAAAAATATTTCATTAGATATACAAGAGAAATAAAACTCTTTTCTTAATGAAATAAAGAAGATAAAACCCTAGTAGATATTAGAAAATTATTAAAAATAGTAAGCTCAGAAAATTCTTTAGATCAAAAAATTAATAAATCTAAAACGATTACCAACATAAAATTAAGAGATCCTAATAAGATCATTAGAATAAAACCAAATATTTATATTCCAAAAGACAAGATTGAATTTGAAAAACAAATTTAAGAATTTTTGAAAATAAAAGTCATAACACCGAGTAATTCAATTCACTCTAGTCTAGCATTCTTTGTAAAAAAAACCGAAAAAAAGAAGAGGAAAAAAGAGAATGGTAATAAACTTCAAAGCATTGAACAAAGAAACCATTAATAATGGATACTTTATTCTAATGAAAAAAGAATTATTATCATTAATAAAAGGAACAAAATATTTTTCAAATTTTGATTACAAAAGTGAATTTTAGCAAGTAATACAAGATGAAAATCTCAAAAATTAAGGACATTTAGTGTCCTCGAGGATAGTTCCAATGGATTGTTGCATAATTTGGATTAAAACAAGTACTTGTTATGTATCTTTCAAAGATATATGGATAAGATCTTTAAAAAATTATAAAATATTTGTTATGTCTATATAGATGATATTTTGGTTTTCAATAATGAATTAAATAAATAATATTTGAATATTATTAATATTCTACGAGAATATAGGAAAGAAGACATTGTATTCTCTAAAATAAAAGCAGTAATTAATTAACAGAAAATTAAGTATTTAGGATTAGAAATTGAAGATGGAAAGCATGATCTACAATCTTATATACTAAATAACATTTAAAGTTTTTCTAGTGAATTAAAGGACAAAAACCAATTATAAAGATTTATAGGATGTTTGACATATACTGAAGCATATATCAAGAAACATACAGAAATACAAAAACCCTTACAAGGAAAGTTAAAAAAAGACCATATTTGAAAATGGATAGAACAAGATACTCTATATATGTATAAAGTAAAAACATATGTTGAAAAAATTACCAACTTTATACCATTTAGGATCAGATAATAAAATGATAATTGAAACATATGCTTTAAAAGAATATTATGTAGTAGTTTTGAAAGAAAAAGTAGAAGACAAAGATGAATACTTTTATAGATCTACATCATGATCTTTCAATGGTCCAGAATTAAACTATCACAGTAATGTAAAAGAATATCTAGTTGTTAAAAAGGCTATTGAGAAATTTGCAATATATGTCAAAAGTTTTAGATTCATTTTTAGATACGATAATAATGTTTTTGATTATTTGTTAAGAACTAATATTGTAGGTGATTATAAATAAGGAAGATTAGATATATCGCAATAGCGGTTCAACCACTACAATTTTGATGTCGAACATCTCCCAAAAAATAAGAATAATTTAACATGTGCTCTTACTAGAGAATTAGCACCTCTAACTATTTTTACACTTGTAGGGATGAAATATCTTGACATCAAGATCAAGATAAAAAGAAAAGAATATAAAAATCCTACAGGAATAAATCGAGCTTTTATATCTCAACAAGTCTCTTACGAAGACAAAAAATAAATAGGAAAAACTTATTATTCAAAGCATCTCTTAGAGTCTAAAAACTCTAGAGAGAAATTTTCATCAAAAATTTAATATAAAAAAGATAAAACTTTTAAAGAAAAAATTTATGATGAAAAAGAAGAACCTAACAGTTCAAAATAGAGTAACATATATGAAATTAAAAAAACTATATTGAGATGATGAAGTAGAAAAAGAAAGAACTAAAAAAGACTTATGTGATCTATAATAACCCAAAGCCAAGAATCTACAGTAACTAAGCAGAAGCAAGTAAATTTATTTTTGGGTTTAATGGAGTAACTCGTATAGCCTTCACCAACAAAATAGGGACCGAAAGCAATTATGTCAATTACAAAGTATCAAAATTAATAAATCTAAAGGAGATAGTAAAGAATTACTATATAGTACTACAACAATAACATGTAGTATCTAGTAGGTTAACAAGTCTAGGAAAATAATAAGGCCTCAAGTACTATTTAGAGCGTCATCTTTCCTAAAAAAATCAAAGATAGTAAGGCATCTAGTGCTCTTTAGGGAAACATCTCCCAAAAATTCATTATTCATTGAAAATGAAAATGATCAATATAGAAATCTCAATAAATCATAATAATTGAGTTTCTATAACTTGATTAAAAAATCTACCTAGGAACACATAGAAGATATGAAGTTCTATACTATAGAAAAAGAATTCCTTACATGGAGTAAATTCAACATTTTGGAAGGAGCTAATCCAATATTTATTTACAAAGCTTTCCATCTAGGACTAATAGAAAATATATATCCATAATTTAATTCAAATGAATTAAATTATATTTCAAAAAAGTAATCAAGAACTTTATGAAGAAGATAAGAATATGTGACAAGTTTGTTTATCTCAAAAAATTTAATTCACTAATCGATGAGAATAAGAAAGAATGTATTAGTCCCTACCACTTCATCAAGTTAGGGATTTTCAACACAAATAGAGAAATTCTCAAACTAATAGTGCTTCTTGAAAAGTAATTCAATACAAAAAAACTATATGTATTAACAGGTCAAGTATTAAGCCAAATTTACCATGAACTCTGAAAAATTGATAATTCTACTAAGATCAAAATAAATTACTCAAACAATAAAATTATCATCACTTATCATAGTAAAATGACTCTCATCGAAGTGTATGGTGAAAAAATCATCAAATTTGAGATAAACATTAACAACAACAACCTGAAAATTGATCAAGAAACAAGAAAAATATTTTGCTTCTATGCCAAAAAAGCCACCAAAGATCACAAATGTATTTACTGCATCAAATATCGAGAAGACAAAAATATGTCATCATTAACGTTATCTAAAGGACTATCGATAGAAAATGACGAAGGAGAATAAAGAGAAAGAACTGTTGCTAGAAGACGACAAAGAAAAATAAAGATGTAATACCCACATTTTTAGTCGACAACGTGTACTAAGAAAAAACAATGATTGAAATTGATAGGCCAAAAAATAATAAAGTAGATGAATTATTAAAGTAATAATAAAATAGTAATTCACATATTGTAAAACATGGATTCCTTGTGTTATTGGAACCATTATTTTCATTTGGAGGATACAAAAAAATGAAGCACATCATTTCTAGCATAACAATCCCCTGTCTAGAAATTCAAACCAATAATTATGTATATAGTAATTATGAGTGGATAAGAATTTCTTCAAAGTTATTAGTTGGCCTTAGAATTGTAATAATTATTATATTATGAATAATATGGAGTGTAGTCACTCTTTTTTAGTAAGTCTAAATTGGACATTATTTATGCATGGATGCAAACCGCTTACCATTACTATGAGGGTATTAAGGTTTGAGCAAAACTGAGGCATAATTGGTGTGACAAGAGAAGACGAAGACGAGCAGAAGAAAAAATTGTAATAGACTCATTAAATTTAGGTATAATAATGATAACTTTTAAACCAATTAAAGATCTTGAATATTTAAATATTTGCTTGTATTAATTTATAATACTGATAAATAAAAAGATGAAGATAAAAATAACACAATGTTATAATAAAGAAATTAAGAAATTATCTTTAATCAATAATATATAGGAGTTACGAGAATTAACAACTAGCATTAAATAGCTAGCCCCCAATTTGTTATCAAAGCCATTGAAATATTAACACCATTAAATTTAAGAACATCAATTGTATTACTCATAAAGTTTAGGGATATTATAGTATTTTTTGCATACCTCAAGAACATGAGTAAATACACGTTAAAACCCATGAACATTTTAGATAAATTTCTATTAAAAAACAAACTTTTATAGGTATAGAAAAGATTTATAAAAGACATGTAAAATAGGATAAAAATATTGAAGAAACAAATGCATTTAGGATATTTTTAGTTGTGTCACTTAGATGTGTTTAATTTCTTTATTATTTTTATAATCAATAAATTTAAAGATAATGATAAATGATTACATTTTAATTTTTCATTAATTATATAATTATTGTTGTCTATACTAAACAATATATATAATTAGTTTGTCACCAATAGTAAAAAAAATACGAGAAAAAATTAAAAAATTAATTATTTGTCATTATCTTGTAAATTTTTCAAAACAAAATTAACATAACTACTATTAAAAGAACTAAATTATTATTATTGATATAATTAAAAGACTTGTGTTTTGATTCATCCTTCAAAAAAATCTTATAGTCAAACTCTTTAGATAAATTATAAAGGGATGAAATTAAAAAGAAAATAACTTATTTTAAAAAAAATACATAAATTATCAAGCAAATTTAAATATTAAATAAATCTACTATCATTTCCCATTTATACATACTAATATATTATTATTTTTAAAAATAATTTTCTCTCCCAAAAAAATATATTAATGACTTCCAGATATATGATTATGAAAACTTGAATAAGCCAATAAGTTTTATAATATCTCAAAAAAATTAACGTTGATATGAGAATTTGTGAAAAAAAAGAACTTTGAGGTGAAAATTAGGGGTGAGCATCGGTTCGAAACCACAAATTTTAGGTCAATTCAAATCCGATTTGATCCGAAGCAAATTGTGAATTATTCAATCTGAATCTGATCCGATGTACATGTCAATCCGAACAAATCTGAATCCGCCAATTTTAAGTCAATCCGAATCCAATCCAATCCAATCCGATCCGAAAATTATTCAATCCAAAAAATTATACGATTCGAATCCAATCCGAACAAATCCGAATTTGCTAATTTTATGTCAATCCGAATCCGATCCAATCCGAAAATTATTCAATTTGAAATTTTAATTTAAATCTATTTAAAAAATTACATAAATAAGCAAATTATGAAATATAAATCCAATCTAAATCGGTATAAACGTCAATCTAAACAAATCTAAATCTGATATAATTTCAACATATAAAATAAAAAATTACATAAAATAAAAATATCTAAAATAAAAATATTTTTCATACAAATTAAAAAAGTAGGTAACAACATAATTAAAAATAATTCAACAAAAATAATCAAAAAGAAAAAATTAAACATCAATTACATAATTTAACTCCAAATATACATAGTAATAATTTAAATCCAAAAAATTAAATATCAATTACATAAATTAACTTCACTCTACGAACATTAATAACAACAATTCTTTTTGATAATCATTCAAGGTTTAAGTCACCAATACCATCAAGAATATATGCACAATGAAAAATTAAAAAGTTAAAAATATACATAAATAATGAGCTAATAAACATAATAATATATATTTGATAACAAATAAATCTATATATATTTGAAAGTTTTATGCAATATACCTGATTCTAGAGCTTCAATTTCATCAAGTGACTCTTGGATATTAATGATTGGAGATTAACGAATCCAATTTTGAGTGCAAATCAAAGATTGTACAGTTTTAGAAGATAAAGAACTCTTGTATGGACTAATTTGCATATAGCTTTGCGATGTTGCCATACCCCTTCTATAGTAAAATGAACCCATGCTTCACTTCTAGATCTAGAGGAAACTTTTTTACATTCTTCTTTAGAAGAAATGCATAGATCGGGAATTGGAGTACTTACAGAATCTTCTTCTTGAGTTGGTTGTGTTGCACTTTCATCTTTATTTACTTCTTCAATTACATAAAGTGTATCATTATCTTTATCTAAAGTCATCTGTATAGTTGTAGAAAAAATATTAGACATTTGCAATAAATAATTGTAAAAATGTGCACATAGACGTGGGATGATGTTGGACATGTTTGCTTTCATGTGATTTAAAATATGTATTGAACGTTTATATATAATATAACTAAAAATTTAATAATACGAATGAAATGTTCAATTAACATGCATCATTTATAGAACAATGTTTTATGATATTAATTTTTATAATTATGTAAATAACTATGATGTACTACAATGCTCACATTTGTTCCACCAAGCCACGATAAACCTCAATATTTTAAAAATAGTTTAAAAATTGTTGTAGTTCAATTAAAGCATGAAAAATAGCATTTTTGGGGGAAAACTCTAGACAAATTGCTTTTGACAGTTTGGTGTGCCTAGATATCGAAAAGTTATATGGAATCATAAAAAAATTCATCCAAAACAGACCTCACAACACAAAGTTATGACCGTTCAAAATTTTCTTATAATGTCATCTAATTTTTGTTCTACAATACAATCACATTTTCATTCAGACTCGTAATTTCATCTAATAGCTCTCGAAAATTACTATATGAAAACAGTAAAATACACAATATGTTCTAGAATCTAGATAGCTTATTGCTTCACACATCCATTGGAAACAAAAGCAATAACTATCAATAACAGCTAAAACAGAACATTTGAATATTAGATCTGAAATCAAAATTCAGAAAAAGGAAAAAAGTTCAAAAAATATAACCTTCTTGTTTAGGATGATGAAGAACGACGAACAATGAAAGAAAGAAGAAGGATGTAAGAAGAAGAAGTAGCAATAGCGATGCAGCATCAAGCGAAAGGTAGAAGCACAAGCAAGCCGAAATGAAAGCAGAGAAGCACAAGCAGCTGCGAAGTAGAGAAGCAGAGATGCACGAGCAGCAGCAGTAGAGAAGCACAAGCAGCAGCAGTAGAGAAGCACTTAACAATGGAGGCAAGTTGGCAGAGAGAGATGGAGGCAGTTTGAAAAATATATTAAGTTTTAGGTTAAGATTTAGAGAGATAGAGGCATCTTAGGTTTTAGGTTAAAATTTAGATATACGACATGCTTTAATAGTTAGGTTAAATAATTATTATATATATATTTTTAAATAATATATTAAATATATCGGATCGGATCGGATTATATGGATTTAGATATTTCTAATCCAAATTCGAATATGAGCGGATTGATAAAATCCAATCCGAATCCGATCCAATTTCAGATAGAAACCACTTAATTTTATCGAATTTTTTGGATTGATTGAATATTTTGTTCACCCCTAATAAAAATGATAAATATATAGTTCAAAGTAGAGCATCAAAGCGAGTAAGGGAGCTTAAAAGAGTGAAAGAAATATTATTTATAAAATATAATAAAAATACATCATAAATGTGGGTGGACAAGCATACCCATTTTAAGATGAGTTAATTGCTAATTTTTTTGCAAAAATAACAATTAATTAAAAACTACTAAAAATATTTTGATAAATTAAAATAAAATTAACGGATGAAAAAAAACTCATTAAATATAATGATTTGATTATATGTTTATCACATGATAATTATTTTATAATGTATTATTAGTCATTTAAATAATGGAAAAAAGTTCACAAGTTATATAACTTTTAATAAAAATACACAAAAATTTATAATTATTAAATAGTATATAAAAAATTTCATTAAAATTAATCACGTGTTAAATAAATGATAACATTTTAATAGATATTTTTAAAATAAAATAAAAATCAACCCCATCCCCGAATCAGTAAATTAATAACTCCATACTTAAGCAGCAAATCCCAATTTCTTACCTACATAATCCCAACTTGTAAAAACATTGTTTTATTCTTTTTTTCATTTCTTTTGTGTTACGTATACAGAATCTCGATACCTCATTTTAACTTCTGATTTCATTTTTTTTCCTTACTATTTTGGGTACTTAATTTTTAAATTTTTTTTCATTTATGTTTTTAGTTCCATTTTATTTATTTCTCGTATCATTTTTTTTTCTGTTTGATTGATTTGGGTACAAGTTTTATGTATAACGATACAATTTTGTTATAATTTTTGTTCAATGATTAACTTAAGACCAATTCACAATTTTCATAAAAATAATATAAATTTTGTATTTTATTTTATAGTTATAATTTTTTTTATATACATTTAATATAATTCTTCACTCTTTAACCAATTGCTACCTTAATATGATCCTATTATCTCCAATTTACAAAGCACGTGCAACTTATGCAACAAAATAATTGATAAATATTATAATTTTTAAATTTTTATTGTCATAACTACTATTTATAATGACAATAATATTTAATAAAAATTAATTATATGAATAAAACATAAATATCATCTGAGTTGGTGTCCAAACAGTGTGTGATTGAGAGAAAGTAAGGTGCGTAATTAGAGTTACTCATAGAACAAACAAGCCAAATCCAGCTACGATTCAGAGCTGGGAAACAGATGATAGAATAGGCCCAGTCCATATCAAAGCGTATGTGTTAAATTGATATTTGTTTATATAATTATATAAAATTTAATATAAATTTAAATTATATTGAATATTTTATTTAATGTAAAATAAAACTTTTACGTGTTTATTGGTATAATTAATTTTTTTATTTTATTTTAAATATAAAAGTAAAATAAATTTTATAATAAAAATATATAAAATATAAATTATTTTATTAAATTATTTAAATTTCCTATATTCTTATACAAATGAATTTTTGATATTATTATAAAAATATTATTACTTACTTATTATCAAATTTTATAATTATTATAAATAAATTTTTGATATTATTATAAAAATATTATTACTTACATATTATCAAATTTTATAATAATTATAAAAATATCATAGAATATTACTTACAAAATATTATTAATATCAATCAATTAACAATGCAACAAAAAATTATATGCATATTGATATTTTTTTATATTTATAAAATTTAATGATATTTTTGTAATATTTATAAAATTTAATGATATTTTTGTAACAATTTTTATAGTTAATTATTAAAAAAATTATTTATTTAAATATTTATTATAAATTTTATCTTTTTTTGTACTAAATACATTGTAAATTTTATCTAACTGTATAATTTGTCTTTAAAATAATTGTAATATAATTTATGCTTTAAATTATTTAAACATCTGATGAGTGTTAAGGGAGACACTACCCAAACTCCCTGCGCTCTTGAGAACAAAGAGTGACTAGAATTTGAGATTTGAAGAAGACGATGGCTCTGAGGTGTTTCTATCGGAGTTTTAGATCTTTTCGCATGGCTTATGTCAACCACCACCTGATTGTCCGCCACTTGTACAATTCCACCAATTGAAGCCTCTTCTATCTCTCTTTACTTCCCGACAACCTTTCTTCTTCCGGTACACTTTCTTTATTTACCTTGAAATTCCTTGTTCATCTTCACCTTCTTCTTTTTTTTCATTTTTTTTTAATTTCCAATCATTTTGACAAAAATAATCATTTTTCGTCTCTAGTTATTTCGTTTTGTTAGTATTTGATTACCCCATTCTTAAAAATCTCTCTTTATTTGGTCTTGCTTTCCTATAAACAATTCAAATTTTTTTAACCAATTTCCTGGCTTAATTGTGAGGCAAAGAAAAACAATAGGTTTTATTATGTTGCCAAATTAAAACGTTAAAGCTATGCTCTCTTTTTTTTCCTCCTTGTAAAAAAGTTTCGTATATGCCGAAGTTCCTGTGTTATCATTTATACTAATGCGACATAGGTAGTGATGGCTCACTTTGATGCGCAATGCTACTAAAACGTTAAATATTATTCAGTATATGAGTATGAAGAAACATTTTGTTTTTAAATCAAACATTTTTATTAAACTTGGATATGTTGCTTATATAGCTTTTTGCAAAAGAATGATTAAAGCATAATTATAAGGGGCAAAAGTTGGAGATTATGTTCTTTTATATCATTCAACTTGAACTAAAAAAGAGTTTGAATACTGCAGCAAAGTCTTTGAGTACCATTTTCTCTTTATGCTAGTGTGCTTGCTCTTTAAAAGTTTACTTTTGATTAGACTTTTTAGCTGATTGTCCGATCGGGTCAATCAGATACTTTTCTGTTCTTGAAATAGCAAAACCCTTATAACAACAGTAAACTGCGTCTTTAGCAACAACAACAAAAATAAGAAAAACTATGAGGACTCAATGCCAAAGGATGACCTATTGGCTATTTATGGTAAAACATATTATCTTGTATGCGCACTAATAGTTTCAACCTGCTCTTTTGTCTTCCCAAAATTCCTTTTAGGGGAATTGGAAGTGGAGTTGCCATTAAATGGAAATATCAACCTCATTTTGAATTTCTGCATGGCTGATTACTTAATTCTTAATTTTGTTTGAAATTCTAAATGCAGGTGATAGTTCAGGGACTTCCGGGCTTTCTGGGTCATATGTTGAGCACAGAGCTTAGTTCTATAGCTTTGAAGATGTACAGACATGCTGGTATGTTCTTTCCTCTAAGTTTGAATGCTCAGTGATTGGTGATAGTTGGAATAAGAGCCTATCCATGTGAATTACAATAAACAAAACGTGTATGTTAAATCTAAAAGAGGCGTTAAAACATTGCACGAAAATAGTGGTGTTAAGTCCCACATCGGTCAGGAGTTAAGATCCTGGTCAATTTATAAATCTATATAACCCTTAATTCTGTAAGATTTTTATTGGGTTAAGTTAGTCATGGGTTTCTAAGTTATAGAATGAACAGTATTGCACCAAATTTGGCTCAACATTGTTCATTACACTATTTTTATCTTCTGTCTTTTTAACAATAATAATAAAAGATCAAAAGTACATAAAATTTTGTTTTAATTTATATTTTATCCTAATTATATGACTTTGACTAAAATTTGTTCCAATTATAGCGCAAAAGAATAGTGTGATATCTTTTAGTTTGTATTTAGTGTTGTGGGTTGGAGATAAAAAAAAAGTGTGAAAATTGTACTATTTTAGTGCAAAAGTTACAATAAAATGGAATTTTGGGTTCGAGTTGGCCTAGGTGGCTTGCTTTTCTGAATTTGAATTGTCTTATTTTTCTATTTACAGATTGCTGGTATTCCCCTTCATTGGGATTGATGGGTAGAAGATTTTATAGTGAAGATGTAAACCACTTGCCTATCATAGAAGACCTGAGATGATAGCTGTTTTTAAGGATTTTATGGCTGCTAGTTGGGACAAGCTGCCTGAGAGTGTTGTACATGATGCAAAGTCTGTACTGTCAAAAAATACCAATGACAAAACTGGAAAAGAGATTGTAGCAAATGTTTTCCGTGCAGCCATAGCAGTTGAAGAATTTGGTGATATGCTCATGAATTTAAAGATGGAATTTGATGATAGTGTTGGATTGGGCGGTGAGGTATTATTATTTTGTATCATGTAGAGCTTTCTTTTACCTCGTGCCTCTCCAGTTATCATAGTTTGTATGTTTCAAACTTATCTGTAGAATGTAAAGCCCTTGTCAGATGAGTATGTCAAAGCTTTAAGCACAATTTTTGATTGCTTCACAGCCTATTTGGATGCATTTGGACCTGTTGAAACCTATTTGCGGAAGAAAGTTGAAACTGAGCTGGGAACAAAGATGATTTATTTGAAAATGAGATGCAGTGGTATTGGTTCTGACTGGGGAAAGGTATCAATAACCTTTGGTTTATGAAGCTGGGCTATTGAAATGAGAAATGTCCCTTTAAAAACGTGCTTTTGTTATATGTGGCACTTGATTCATAATTCAACATAGAATGAAAAGTTTCATGCTGGAGATACAACAGATTCTTTTATTAGATATTTTTAGCTCAATATGATTCTAACAAGGAAGCCCTATTGCAACAATTTTCGCTAATGTCGTGGCAAAGTTTCACGTTTTAGAAACACTTAAGTATTAAATTATTAGATAAAATGTTAAATTGTTCTGTACTAGTCTTTTCTGTTCTTGAAATAGCAAAACCCTTATAACAACAGTAAACTGCGTCTTTAGCAACAACAACAAAAATAAGAAAAACTATGAGGACTCAATGCCAAAGGATGACCTATTGGCTATTTATGGTAAAACATATTATCTTGTATGCACACTTATAGTTTCAACCTGCTCTTTTGTCTTCCCAGAATTCCTTTTAGGGGAATTGGAGTGGAGTTGCCATTAAATGGAAATATCAACCTCATTTTGAATTTCTGCATGGCCGATTACTTAATTCTTAATATTGTTTGAATTTCTAAATGCATGTGACAGCTCTAGGGACTTCCGGGCTTTCTGGGTCATATGTTGAGCACAGAGCTTAGTTCTATGGCTTTGAAGATTTACAATTTATTATTGAGCTTCCTCTTGGTACTGAGTTCAAGTTTTGAAGACATGCTGGTATGTTCTTTCCTCTAAGTTCGAATGCTCAGTGATTGGTCATAGTTGGAATAAGAGCCTATCCATGTCAATTACAATAAACAAAAAGTGTAAGATGGTTCTGTTTCCATTTGTTTATCTTTTTTGGCTTTTAATGATTGATTGAAGTGACTTTATGTTTCTCTGCAGAATTGGAGTTTAATTTATTTTGTTGTGCTTAAGTTTTCAACACTTGTATGGAGCAAATCTGCTTTAATTTGCATAAGCTAGCATAATGATAGAACTCAAAGAAATTTCTAAATAATATTTATTTAATACAACCATGCATAATACACTACCAGATTGATATATGAAAAGAAACAGCTCTTAATTTTTAATCATTCTAACCAATTTAGTGTCTTTATTCCATGACCATGACTCAGAAGGAGACTTGGGAAGTGGTGGGAGTAAAACAGCTTTACGGCAAAGTCCAAAAGGCCACCCTTCACAATGACAAAACTCTTGTATTATAGAACGCCTCTGAAAGGCTTTGAAGTCAATTGCTTTAAAGCTAGAACAGCGTGAAAGGCTTGTCTTCACTGAAACAAACACATCCTTACTTTCGATGCTTGAGCAACATGAGAAATCACTTTTGACTGATAAGAACTCTTCTCTTTCTTGTTCCTCTTCTTTCTCTATTTCATTCTCTGTAATGTACAATTCTCTAGTCACAGGAGAGTTCAATTCTCTAGTCACAGGAGAATAGACCAAAGAAAAGCTATTTGTCAAACTGTTGGACTTCTTTCTTAACTTCTCCATTGCTCGGCCTCGAATGACTGAAGCAACCACCTGAGACAAGTTTAAGAGATTAAGAGAAACATTATTAACAGCAATTTAGGAAAAGAAAACAAACCCAATCGACAAGAGAATGAAAATATTAAATTTTTATATCCAAGTGGGAAAGTTGACTACTTCATGTTCATAATCAAAGTCACTTGATTGATAATCCTCCTCAGGGCTTGAAGTTGGAAGCTGTCCACCAAAAATATGGCAATTTGAAAATGCGTCCTTCAAATATGTAACCAAATATTTGCATTTCTTGTGAGGATTTGGAGGCTCTTCATGATAAAATACACTCATATTGAAGGAGTTTGGTGATAGAAAGATTAATGCTATTGATTTTCTAAGGCACAATATACATATATACAAAACAACTCTGGATAATTCCTACTCCTTTTGATGTTAAAACTGACTTTCTTTTTTGTGACAATGGCTTTTTAACTTATTTGAAAACGTTGTTTTTATTATTTGGGGTAAAGACGAAGTTAAATGGCTCATCAGTCTTATATGTATTTCTATTGAAAACTTGGTTTATCTGACTTACTATGTTTAGTCCTTATGTCTGTGGCTTTCAGAGGTTAACGTTAAGTTAAAGTAATGGGAACCTAAGACATATTACCAAACAATGACTAATTTGGTATCAAAATTTGACAAATTTGCAATATATAGTTCCCCTTTCTCTTAAAGTTATCCCAATGGAAGATAAATATTACAGAAAATACCAGCATTCACTGTTTGGACCCCAAATATTTTTTTATAAAAATGTAACCAAATTTTATTAGAACTCTAATTTTCTTGTATCTATGTCGCAGTATGTACCACCAATAAATCAAACATTTAGATAAAAGTTGTTAGAAGTGTGAATTATTATTCCATACAATGTGAATTTTTTTACCCACGTGTTTATCAAACATTAATGACACACAAAATGACACTAAAAATGAGATTGGTGAATTGAATAGTGTTATATAATACTAACGAAGATAGTTCTACATGGGTTAAGATGTAAAGTAAGTTTAATAGAATAAAAAGAGAGTTTATGAGATTTTTACAAGTAAATGATATTAAATAGTATAATTAAGACATAAATCATATTCTTACATTTTGTTAACCGGAAAATTAAGATTACAAGCAAGTAACGGAGTTCAATAACTTTATACCCATTTTAGGAATGAAGCAACAATTTTTATTTTCAAAAATAATTTCTTTTAAACGAAATTAATGCATGATATTTTTGGCCTTTAATTAGTTTTTACTCCATCTCTACAGGTAACTTTGTGTGTGTTTAGATCTTTTGGACCTGGAGGTTCATTTAAATAAAAAAGATTTCGTTCGACTCAGAAGTGATTTGTACATTTAAAGTTTATTGAAGAACTCATTTCTTGACATTTTCTTAACTCAACTATCTATTTTGACTGGTTTTTAAGTATTTAAGAAAATGGACCAAATCATGACCTTTGTCACTTGAGGTTTGAACCTTGCCAACATAATATTAAAGAACGGAAAAGGCAAAATGTGATTTGAGTGAAGCATGAACTATCACCAACTGAAAGTCAGAAACACAAACATCCGAGTTAAACGAAAGGCAGACTTAAAGGAAAAAGACCCACAAGGAAGAAGAATGAGAGAGAGAGAATGTATTGATGTTGTTATTAAGAATAATGATTAAAATGATAATTTTAACCCCTATTATTAAAACCATGTATTAATCATATAATAAGTACAATTAAAAAATTATCAAAAATTAATTTTTTTCATCTCTCATTCTTTTTCATAAAAACAATCGGATAAAAAAAGTTATTTTTAAAATACATACTGAAAGATACAAATAAACTAACTTAATTACCATTGCAGCTCTTTTATATTTATAGAGTAACTGTCTAAGCTCAGACACTGAAAACTCATAATTTTCAAGGGCACATTCATTAATAACCAAACGTTAAAACCTGAAATTGCTGAGTTATGGACAGCAAAGTATCTGTCTGCGGACTGCGGCATGCAATGAGAGAATTTATAACAGCTTGTTTAACCATCATTTAGGAAGTAATGTCCTTTGATTGGTGCATCTTCACTGTTTTCATTGAAAGCCAATCCAGCTAATAATTCTATAATTCCAATTATTTAACTTGTTTTACAACCCTTAAAAAAACATGTTTTTTTAAATTATATAAAAAATATGTATAGCATTTTTAATATGCATAAAACATATGTTTCTAAAATTATAAGAAAACAAATGTACATCACATAAAAAGATTCAAAATAAAACTTCATATCATCATAAATCAAAACTACTATACTTGATCCGATAAAACACTACTCTAGGGCAAAGCACATTGCTTTCATCCAAGCTTGGTCAAATTAGGATTCTTGTTAAGGCCAAGGATAAGAAGACTAAGCACATCTCTTGATTGCATTAATGGTGTTGTGATGCTGTCGCAGCAAGCCTTCCATACCATATTGCAAAGCTTTTACAACAAAATCTAGACATAGAACTTCATTATCGGCATCAAATTCACATTCACTCATTCAGGGAGACATTTCAGATTGCTCAAGTGTTTGCATTACATGCCCTTGCATTAAAATAAATGATTTACCATATATCAGTAATCCACATTTTTCACAATTACAGTCACAGTGATGGCCAAATACTTCAGACCCAGTGACTCATATTACCATATACAAAAAGGACTTAGCCTGTAAACAAACATGACGCATACCCCTATACTTTCCTTCTCCCTTCATCCCACCCAAAACCCCTCTACACAATATAAGGAAAAAGGTGCAGATCCCTGTTTCTTCTTTTTTCCAAAACAAAGATAAAGGAAAGAAGTATACAGACCTACAGAAAGCACAATACAAATAGCAATGGAGCTAGCTTCATGTTTGTTTCTTGTATTAGTTCTGTATCAATAATGAGTCTGCCGCAGATTACTACAACAACAGGTTTTGCATTTTGTTGGCCAAGCCCAAACATCAGCTTGTGACACCAGAGACCCATGGCACAACCAATGGTGTAGAAGGGTGGGAGTTTCTGTACCATTCAGGGTACTTATCCTTAAAATTAAGTTTAGGTTTTTCTGCCTGCATTTTCACATTTTGGATGCAGATATTAGACTCAACTAACACTGCCCAGAATTTGGTTCATAGTTTAAGAAGGGTATGTAAGGTAACAACAAAATGAACAATTAGGTTGCTTCTTACATATTTTAGCCAGCACTCTCCAAGTTTGTGTTGATAGATGTCTGGAGAATGACATCCTGACTCCAATGGACAATAAACCCATATATTACATTTCTTTCCACCCAACTTGGCATTTCTAGCATGATCTAAACAAGCTTGACAACAGTCAGCTGCACTTTCTTTGTGGTGGGTTAGTCCCCATCTCACAGCAGCACCAGCATAATCTGTATGAAGTTCAGTACGGCATTCTGGTGGAAGTGGTCTACCGGTCAAAATTTCTTCCTCTGAAAAAAAAGCATTAAATATAAATATGTATCCTTCAATAAGATGGAGTAAGATCATGACAGTAAACTGTGTCTACACATACTCAGTTCTAGCAGACAATATGACTGATTTTAATTATCCAAATAGAATGGATACAGGAAAAAGGTATAGGAGATACTAAAATGGCGGGGATTCAAAGTGACAACAGTAATTCACAAATTACCTACTTCCCCTTCACCCTCAATTTTATCATGATGCTCCTTGTGAATAATTACAGAGGGTATCCACAGGCCTATCTCTTCTGATATCACAGCCCAATCGGACTCCAAAGCTTTAACAAGCATCACTGACAATATAAGGAATTCAGAAGACTGAACAACATGGCACATCAAAAGTGGGAAAAATAGAAAAATGATATATTCAGAGAAATGATTTTCCTCATTCCCTCTTCTATCACAGCATTCAAGACAAATTAGATTTAGGTGCAAAGAAACATAAAAGCATAGGGGCTCATACCTGCCTCCTCATGAGAAATAGTGGAATTCCGAGTCGCATTGTTAAGGATCCACCACTTAGTTTCTTCTAGTTTTTTCTGGCGCCAACTTTCCACAACTTCTGTTATAAAAGAAAAGAAAGTTGGCATGATAATTAGCAAGAATGAGAAAATAATAAAAGAGGCATCATACAAATAACATGACAATCATTTACCAGAATTTCGACATTGCAATTACATTACATGATGGCCTAACTCTTTAATTAACTTAGCATAATAAATCCCACAACATTTATAAACCATTCAATTTATTGGAAATTCTTCATGAGGGATATCTCCCCATCCATCAATGGTTTCTGGATAACCACACGACCTTTCCATTACCGAAACACAGGTATAGAGTCTTGTATTTCCAATTAAAATATCTGATTCTTTATCACAAGTAACCACACTGTCAGCATGGGTTGCAAATTTTTTTCATGCTGGTCTATCAAGGCCAATTTCAAGAAACATACTTTCCATCTATCTCATCATATTGGGGTTAAAGTGGAACCAATTGGATGGCATTGTTGACTGTATAACTGCAGTTAGAGCCAATCAAGGTCGTGATAATTAAGAATAGTAATAGAAGCAAAATCATAGGGGAAACAGTCCAAACCAGTTCCAGTCATAACAATATCATAACTCCATCAACAAGGGGGTAAAAGGAAATGCATTACAATGAAGCTAGCTATGCTGGCAGACTTAATACTTCACGGACAACTAAAGTGGCCGCATTCATGGAGGTCCAGCCAGGCAGACAAAACTGAGTGAAATGAAAATGTTGCATGCAAAGTGCAATAGGGGATAGAAGGAAAAAAGAATCATCAACCAGGCCACACATAGGCATCACAAGCAGAACTAAAAAGATATCTTGACTGTCCAATTCATGCCTCTGCATCTATCCACTAAATCCTCAAGTTACATTCTCTCTTCCTTCATCAACCCTTAGGTTCAGTTTCAGAAAAGCATGACATGACTGTAGCTTAGAGCTTCAGAACAACAAATAAAATGGGATTCACAAGCTGGAGAAGGATAATGTAACTAGAGGGTGAGATAATGGGATAATCTCGATACATAAAGGTGTACTTTTCATTTAATAGAATAAATGAACCTTAAATGATGGCTTATAAAGACGTTTACAACAAAGGTTTGCCTTTCAAAGTTTTAAACTGAGTTACAATAGTTTGAATTTGGACAGAAGAAAACTTAAGTAATAGAAAATGCAAAAACAGAGGGTGCTATAAATGACATGAAATCATTAGGTTTACCCACTGTGGAAGCTCTTAGAAAGCTTAGGGTAAAATTCCATTACATTCCCCAACAAAACTAACGTTGGGAAAATGCAGGGTTTTCCATCAGTACATGAAAATGTTCGTAGAAACTCCTCCTCAAGCCATAAATTCTTCCTATATTATATTTTAGCGCCTACAACTAAAAGAAAATAAGCTTCACCATATAAACTTCCTAATATTGCATTACAATTTACAGACAACTACCCAGAAGAACTAGAAGGTTGCAACTTGTAACATAAAGTATGGAGGAGAACACCACTTCATTAAAAAATCCAAGGAAGAAAGATTACAGATTGTCATTACACAGAAAGAAGTTGAGTCATGCTCACCTCTCTGCTCACTTATATTACCATTTGGACTCAAGGTTCTCAACCTCTTTATGATCTCATCAGTTAAACCCGTTTTCAAATATGGCGGTAACTCAACAGCCACTGCTTCTCCAGAAAGCTCTTTTTTATATTTCTTTACCTTTTGCACACAAAAGACAGAGTTATTCGTTCAGTTAAATTAAATTAAATTAAACCAAATCACAAAAGAAGATATCAAGTCATACAGTGTCCATTATAAGTTCAACTTATAGAGCAGTTCCAACGATAAAAAAATCCACAGGACCACCACTCCTGAATGAAACTTACCAATTTAATGAGCTCTAATGGTTCAGCTGTTCTCCTTATAAGAACTGATTCTTCCATTTTCTTAAGCTGATCAGGAGTGTACTTAAGCACTGAAAACAAACAGGTAAAGTAATTATTAGCAAATATCTTCATCTACAAGCAAATGACGTTGGAGAAACACCATAACTGTGTTTAGCTAAAAACGAGAAGTGGGTAATTGCAATTTTGCTAAAATTGCCGAATAAAAGGATAATACTAACTGATAATAGATGATATAGAGGCGTTACAATCTAAAAAAATTCAAAAAAACCCAAAAAAGAAAACTAATAATTGAAACGTATGACAAGATTATCAGCTAAAGCAGAAGAAAAAACTTACTGGCACGGGAATAGTTATCGGAGTAAATGCAGAGAGAGGAATACAGGGAGCGAAGAACATAGAGAGCAACAACAATGTTGATGGAACAAACGATGAGAGTGGTCTTCTTGTAAGAACAAACCCATTTGGTTCTTGCTTGATTGCCCCACTCTCCCCTTGCCATTTCCACCTCTTTTCTTCCTCACCCTCATCCCACCACCATATCCACAATTAAAAAACACTTGCTTTTATCTTTCTCTTTATATTTCTGATTCAACTCAACAAACGAAACCCTATAAAACCCTATCGATCAGATAGATCACACAGTGTAGCCGTCAGCTTGTTACAAAATCGAGGCAGTTCCTTCCGGGTTTCGCGACCTTTGTTGCTTTCCCAAAACGGCCGTGGACAAAAGACACTGCTTTCATTTTCCCCTTTCCAATTTCTATACGGCAAAAAGTTAATGAATTAGTATAAATTATGATTTAAAATGTAATTAAGTTTTGAAATTATTATATTAAATATTATAAGTGATTTAAAATGTAAGATAATTAAAAAAAATTAATATCAATTAACCGATAAATTGAATAGTAATATATATATAAATGAGATAAATTATATTTTTTAAAACATTTAAATTTTTTGATCAAATTACTTTTAAAATTAACTCAATTTATTTTAATTCTTAGAATATATTAGAAAAAAAAATTGTTAGAAAAATATTAAAAGAACAGTATTTTTTATTTCAAATGGCATAATTATCTCATATTTTTTAATATTAATTTTTTAACAAAATAATAAAAACAGGGTTAACTTTATATTTTTACATAAATTATACGATTTTTTCTAAAAATAATTATAGGTTCTCGTGCACCAATTTTTATTATTGATCTAGAAGATTAGGCTATGATAATAACAAATAATAATAAAGATATTCATTAAGTTATTATAAAATAATAATTAATATGATAATTTATTAAAATTAAAAATTAAATTAAATTATTTTAATTAATAATAAATTATTGTATAAATCATTATCTCGTAATAACTTAAATAAATATAAAAGTATTCAAATACTAATAATGTTTAAAAATTAATTAAGTATTTAAAAATTTACTTAACATGTAGTATAATTATTATTGAAACGAGAGAGTTGAAGGAAATATCATGATGGCATAACAACCAAACAAGGTTGAAGTAGAGATTTCTTGATCATGTGATTGTTAGTAGTAGGAGTTGTGGATCTCATGGAGATAATTGTGTATAAAGAGAATATAAATACAGTTAAATTTATATTAATTTTTTGTTTTTATAAAAAAATATAAAAAATAATAGCAAAATTAACAATTGATGTTAATAAAAATATATACCATCTTATATATAAGATATTTTTACTTTTATGCCACTAAGCTAACACAAGGAGTTTATGTATCCACTTTATTTAGTTTTAAATGAATTACATAAATATTTTTAATATTTTTATACATTTTAATGTCTTATCTTTTTTATAATTTTGTCATTTTTTTATTTTTTTACTTTGATAACTTATTTTTTTTATAAATTAGATAGTTTATTTTTTTAATTTCATATTTTATTTTCCTTACATTTTTAACATTTTGAATAAAAATATATAAACCAATTAGTATAATTTTTTTAAAAGAACACCACGTAGTATTAAATAATCAATGATTAGAACGCTTAGCAACAAACTTCGCGGTGACTAAAAATTTGATACAAAAAAAAAATAAAAAGTTATACATTGAAACATAACCAAGAATAAAGAAAATGAACATGTAAAGCGTAAAAACAAAACTTTATTCAATGAACAATCCAAAATGTTGAATATCTCGTGAGATTACATCCTATTAATATTATCTTGAGATAGATATTTCTTTTCTATTACAAGTAAAGAAATCTTCTCTAAAATAACACTTATATTAATTATAATTTTTAGTAAAAAAATAATAAACATATATATTTACAATAATATTACAAAAATTACGTAATGTAATCCTAATATTATAAGAATAATAAATCTATATATAGATAATAAAAAATAATATTATTATTACGAAAATAAAATGCTATTAAAATAAAGTCCTATTTTACAAAGAAAAACTTTACTTTTTATTTTGAAGAATTATTATAAATGATTTTATTCTTATTACTTAAGTCTCGATCTCTATTATATTACAATAGACTTTTATTTATAGAATTAAAATTTTAGATTTTCATGGGTTTTAAATCCATCTAATTCCCTAGTTTTGATAAATTTAGTGCATGTATTTGATTAGAATACAATCGTATAAAGGTTATCTGTCATGTTTTTTCGTGTTTTATTACACTTCTATAGCATTTATTATATCATGAAGTTCTTTGTTAACATCATTTAATAGATTTTGAGCATTTTGACAAAAATATTTTATATCTTTTACATAGAGTGATAGCTCGTATATAATATTTAAGTTAGTTCTTCTTGCAAGATTCTTTAATATATATTCTCATTCTCTTATATTTTTTTCAAATAAATCATAATTGATGGGAGTTCTATAACAAACAATATTTTATCCTTTATTATCATGAATAATATCTTATCCTTAAGTTTAAATAAAATGTCTCTAACAATTTGAGATATATGAATACAATTTTGCATCCAATATTCTTTTATATTCATTGTTTGAATTAAATCCTCGAAATTATTGAGGAATTTTGCTTCAAGTTCTCCACCCTATTTAATAAGATTGGAAAAAAATTATCTTTCATGTTATCCAATTATGCTAACAATCCAAAATGTTAAATATTTAAACCCTTTTTTTACATAATGATAGACTATAAATTTAATTATCATTGAAAATTGTATTAATTTTATCATACTTAAACGTTGAAAAATTATTATTAATAATTTCCTATTCAATGTCTTCATTATGTCATAAATCATGATTAAGAAGTATAATTAATTTAGGAAATTCATCTATAAAATTAATTAAAGAATTATTTCTTTAAAACATTTCTTTTATTTTAGGTTTATGGTCTTCAATCTTATTTTTGATATTTTGAAATATTCATTTTTATCCCGATTTTAATGTTCTAGTTTTTTTTAAATAAACTGATACTTTTAATTTTTTTCAAAAATTGCACTAAGAAATTCTTTTTTAAGTATATCAAATAATTGAATTTTTTTTTTGTTATTTTTTCAAAATTACAATCATAATTTTAATTCAAATAATTGAGTCATATGTTATCTAAATTGTTTGTGTATGATTCACCTAGAATATGAGTCTTTCATATTCCATTAAAATTAGACTCTACTTAAAATATTTGAATAACTTGCTTAACTTCTTCAAGAGATTTATATGCTTCATAATAAGGATTTTTTTATTTATTAACTTGATAGTAACATACACTCTAAGTCATAGAGATTTCCGAAGATTTCTGAACGATGTCATGTGAAAAAAACAGAATAGCTTCTTTTTGGAGCATTCATTTGCTTCATCATTTTTACCTTTTTAATAATAGTAATCACATCTTTAGAGGTTTTTGTATATGCAAAACTAAATTCTCATTTTGTTAATAGTATTTGTAAACATTTTTACTTAAATAGTCTACACTAAAATTGTTACTCTAATTTAAATGTTCTACTTCAAAATTAAATATAGTAATTTCATTATATCATTTTAATCTTATTTATTTTTCTACGTAATAAATCTTTTAGTGCTTCTAACAAAGAAAATTATTTGAAACTAAATACATATGAAAATATTTTATAGCAACTTTTATTATTAATAATTAGTTTCAAATATAATATAATTAATTTTATTTGGTCTAAATTTATCATAATTATATCTACAAATTTATTTTTCTTTCCAAAGTTTTTTAGATATAGGAGTTTGTTTAGCCCTAATACCATTTATCGAACTTGGTGGATCTTTTTTTCATCTATCGAATTTGGTGGATCTTTTTTCCTCCCATTTCTATGCTGTGTTTTTAGCACACAACCCCGGCAAAAATCTTAAACATTTGTTTGTAAAATTAATTTGTCGTCAAACTTAAAAAATAAACTTTTGAAAGAATTTTATATTTCTTCTTTTATTTTTTTTAAAACTTATTTGTCCTCTTCCTCCTATATAAATTTTTATCTTTCTATGTTTTATTTATAAAAAGAATATTTTTTGAGTTAAATTCTTTATAAAATTCATTCCATTATTAAGAATTCTTAATAATCTTTATAATTGTTTTTCTTAGTAGATTTCTTTTGAAAATTCTTTTACTTTTAATAATATATGATATTTAAGTTTTATTTTCAATTCATAAGAATGCAGTGGATTGTTTTTTTCCTATTTATATATTCTTTGGAGATAAAATTATTCCATTAATTTGGAATTGTTCACATGATATTTTTAATTATTTATTGTGTTCTTCTATAGTTTTAGAAAAAATAAGAATATCATTAATATATATTATACAAAATTCTTTAAAATCTTTAAAGATGTTATCCATTCATTTTTGATAAACTTATGAGATTATATTAAATCTAAAAGGCATTACATTTCATTGATAACATCATCTTGTTGTACTAAAAGTTGTCAATGGTTTGAACTTAACTGTTAATTTGATTTATCGAAAGTCATATTTACAATAAAATTTACTACAAATTTAAGCTCTTTTAATCCGATTAATTAATACATCTTTTCTAAAAATATCCATCAAACTTTAAATATTCATTTAATCTTTCGTAATTAACGATTATTCGAGTTTTTTTTTACTTTTTATTTCATTATGGTTTCTTGCCATGAAAATTAGATTAGAATATGGACTTTTAGTTTGCTTAATTAATTTTGTATTTAATAATTCATTTATTTGAATATCAAATTCATATATATATATATATATATATATATATATATATATATATATATATATATATTGTATATTATATATCATTGGTTTAACTCGAATAATAATACTAAGATTACGTGATTTTAAATTATAATATCTATAATTTTTAGACCATAATTTAAGTAGATATTTAAAAAAAATTCTAAATTTTTGTATAACTAATGAGTTTATTCTAATTTATTGATATGTGGCATACAGTGAGAACGCTTAATTGGCTTGAATCTTTTATTGCACTTATAATTATGTTGTTGTAAAAGTTATAAATTTTTTTATCTAAAGTAAAATATATAGAATTATGATTTATTTTTATTGGATAATAGTTTTTCATAAAATTATTTCTTATGACAAGCATATTAGGAAAATAT
Organism: Hippophae rhamnoides; assembly: GCA_033030585.1. Lineage (NCBI taxonomy): Eukaryota > Viridiplantae > Streptophyta > Magnoliopsida > Rosales > Elaeagnaceae > Hippophae > Hippophae rhamnoides. Next base: position 75,216,582 of record CM065429.1, read on the forward strand.
AATATTTTAAGAATAATGAATTTTTTATCATTAAACCAAATAGTTATCTTTTTAACTTTATATTCAATGATGGTTTATTTTTCATCTATTCATCTAACTAAAATAAGATTTTTTTTATAAGTATCAATTTTTCTAAAAGAATTGCATTGTGTTTATAAAAATACATGATTACGATGATTATCACATAATTACAAAAGTTTTTTTCATTAACAATGATTATCTTTTTAACTTTTATCGATGCATTTCCTTCGCACATAGATTATTTTACAAGAGTATATAAGAAATAACTTTATATTGAATGGAAGTTTATTTTCCATCTACTCTCGTAAAGAATTGCATTATTCTTTATCTAAAGTAAAATAACACATAATTATGAAGTTTTTTTCCATAACTTAGGGAGAAAGATTATTTCTCCTTTACATACTTAAATATGATAAATTTATACTTAATGATTTCTTTTTTTTTATTAATTACGAGTAATAATGAAACTTAAACACTTTTAATAGCGATAATTTTATTAGGATTGTTTTCAAATTTAGAAGATGATTAACTAATTCTTACTTTTTTGTTTAAAATTTTTTCAATCTTGTTCAATATATGAAGTTTTTCAATCTGTATTGACATAAATTTTATTTCTAAAATATAATTGATTTTCTACTACTTGTATCTAGACTGTTGAAGGGTTTTTATGTCTATGATTATCTATAAAATTTATAAATAACCATTATTTTAAAAATTTTAAATTTATTTAATTGATAAGTCGGGTATGACTTTCTATTTCACATGATATTGGTTCAAACAATTCCATAAAAAAATTATAACTTCTTTTGTTGAAGTTTCAATAATTTTTTTTTAACTTATGGATAGTTTTTCATTGAATGGTTAGACTTTGAGATTAATGATACATACTTAAAATTTTGAGTTTAACCTTCATCTTTACTAAATTATTTATATTATGATATATTATAGATGTAAAGAAATTTTATGTTATGTTCAACCAAATAATTCTATTTAATAAGTTTGACTGGACACCTCTTATTATCGATTGTAACATATCTTTTATTCTTTCATCTATAATTACTAAAAGTAAAAGATTTTCTATTATTTGTCTAAGTAAACCTTTAATTAAGATCTATATTAGGCTTACATGAATATATTTAATTTTTTACTTCCTTTTTGTCAACGAATTATATTTCAACTATACTATCTTCTATACATTTAGCATTAGAGTTTTCAAGTAAATATTTAAAAACTTTTTATGAGAAAATTTTAAATTTGATCATTTTATATATGTCTTTTTTTTAATCTTTTGATTTGTTCATTATATTTCTTCTAGTTGTTATCGAGTATAAGTTATATAATGTAATTTTTCAATAGGAGTTAGATTTATTTTTATTGTAGAATTTGATTGTTCTTGTATCATAAATATCATCTCAATTTCTTCTTCAGATGATTCTTATTCATTTTTTATTTATATATTATTTCTCTTATATTAGAGATTTATTCTCGATATAGAATTTCTAATTCAACTATTTTTAAAAATTTAACAATCTTTTTTGTATTTCTTTCTTAAAGTGCATAACGCCCTTCTTTATTATAAATATAACATCTAAATTTTTTTTGAAGTGGTTTTTGTTTTTTAATATTGTTTTAGAAAAATATGTTATTTTCTTTCAAAGTTTTCACTTAATTTTTTTTATAGGATTTTCTATTTTCTATTTTTAAATTTTCTTTTAATATTTTATTTCAACATTATTGAATACATTTTGTACTATTAATTTAATTTTTGACTTGTTATTTGCTTTAACTAATGAGTATTGTTTAGTTATCAATCTAAAGACATAATTTATCCTAAAATCTATATTGTCTATTTTGTTTAGCTTTTTTAGGGATATTTTTGAATAACCAGTTAGTACCAAGAATTTGATAATGTATGAAAAAGTTGATCTATCCAAAGGAATTTGATAATATACGAAAAAATTAATCTAATCAATATATATCTTGAGGAGATTTCACAAGAAAATGATATTTTTTAAATAATTTTACATAATCTTTAAATTGATAGGTATTACATAATTCTAGTTTTCATATAGCAAATTTTGTTGGTTGGTTGGTTCTCTTATTTTTCATATTAAGTTTTCTTTAATTATTTTAATAAATTATCTTAACATATTATCATGTTTGAAAAAATTGACAATAAATATAATTTTTGTTCTCACCTCTTTGAGTTTTTGTATTGTTTCAACTTTTGCATAGTATCACATTGTAAGGTATTTACAATATAATCCAAAATCTTTTCTTTTATCCAAATATTTCTATAATTAAGTAGAATAAATGATATAAATTGTGCCTATTTTATAATTTTTTCTGAATCTTTAAAAGGTACATTAAAAAGTTTTAAATAAGTATCATGTTGAGTTATTTGTTATTTAACTAAATCATTTCTCCTAATATAAGGAGGATTTTTTTTATTTTGTTCCACCCGATAAAATTTCGTTCATATCAATAAAGTCTTTATCTTACATTATTTTTAAGTATTTTTCAAATTTTTTTTTGGTTTAAAAATTCTTTTAATGGCTCTTAAGGTTTTATGAGTATTTGAAGATTTTTCATATTCATTTTCTTGATCACTCATCATATTAACTACATATGGAGTGTCACATTCTGACATGAATTCAGATGCGAATCGATCATTAGAGGATAATAAGTTTATTTTATAATAAGGATTCATATAATCAAAATGTGATACTAGGGATTCATATTCAATATTGGTTTTTAAAATTTGTTTTAGTAATCGTTGTCTTTCTTCTATTCTTAATATTACATTTTTATAAATATGTCTCAAATAATTAAAAATTTCAACAACATTATCATGTGATGTTTTATTATATTTATGAGATTGAAAAGTTTTAATATCTTCAGTTTTATAAAATAATCTTAAAGATGTATCACTTTAAAGGCTATTCATACAATATTGGTAATATATATTCTCATTTATTTTTTTCTAATAAGGATTCGATCTTATTTTTAGTTTATAATTTAAGATAAAGATTTTAATTTTTAATTAATTGATTTTTAATTTTTTTCATATTATATTCTAAAGCATTTAATTTATTTTTTAAATGATTTTGATTAATCACTTGATATTTTTAAACATTTTCAATCAACTTTTTAAATATGTATTATAGAGTTTATACTTCCACTAATAATACTTAAATTGGTTTCTAACTTTTTATCTATATGAAATACACACATAAATTTAGATGGTTTTTTCTTTGTGTCTATAAATTAATACATTCTATATTAGATTGATGTTCATTATTCATGAAATTTTAATTATATTTAAATCCTCGTATCATTTAATTTTTTAGTGCCTATCTTATTAAACAAAAGAGGGTCTAAAAAGAGAAATTATGGATTTTTAAATAATAATAGATATATAGATTTTTTGATAACTTTAAAATAAAAATAACAATAATAATATATAATTTATTAATTCAATTATAACATAATCAATTAATCATGGACTTGATATTAATATAAGATTTTCTACGAAGATATAATTTATAATTTATAATAAAACATGAAGATATGTCATCAGAGTAAATTTAATAAAAGAAACTCTATATGATTTACCTTGATTGTCAAAATATGGATTATCACCACGATGCTAAGTTTTGACTTTGTTAAATGTTCATCCCATTACAATTAATCTTGAAAAAATGGCAAAGGAAGAGATTGTAATAAAGGGAATTATATTTGAAGAGATACCAACCAGGTCACCTTGAATGCAAATGATTATCATTGTAAAATAAAAAAAAAAAGAGAGCTATTAAGGTCCTTTCGTCCACGTACCTGATCATTCATAGGTTTTCATAATGTCCATAAGATACATATGAAAATTGAAACATCATCATTAGTAATAAAATGCATGTGTAAAGAAATTTATTCAGTCAAAGACATTAACAAACATATAGTTGCATGTGCAAAGAAATTCATTCAGTCAAAGGCATTAATAAACATATAGTTTGATAATAAGGCTAAATTCATCAAAAACATATATTTTTAACTCAAAATCCTTACTACATTCATTACCAATCCTTAAAATTAGAATTTTTTTTTCTAATTAGAATGTGTCATTGATATAATGGATCACATTTTAAGTAAATAACTTAATATTTCAATGCAACACAACTAAGACCTAGAAAAATAAAATAATATTTAGGTTAAAATAAACATTTGAAAAGTAATATTTAAGTTAAAATGAACCTCTAAAAATGAATAACTTTTACTTACAATAAATTTTAGATCGAATCATAAATTTACATGTACTTTTTTTTTAAAAAATCATTATTTTGAAAAGAACAAAATAAATTATCAATTACATTTTAGACACTCTAAAATATTTTGTCACTCATTTATAATGCAATTTATATCGTAAACACATTGAAAATGGAGTATAAACTAATTGAATTATATTTCAATACAATCCATCCAATATAAAAGAGTGAGTTAATAAGATAATTTAAGATTAAATTAATTAAATTTTGATACTTATAAGTATTCTCTGATTATTATGATCTAAAGATGTCAAGAAATCAATAGTATATTTTCAAATAAATTATTTAAATATTTTTATTTATAAAAATATACATAACCAATAATACTCAAATTACATAACTTTAATTGCATAAACTTGAGTATTCAGAAATAATAATAAAATAATTTCTAAATTGATTCATAAATATAAGAGTTTTTTTTTTGGAAAAATTAAGAGTAAAAAATAATAAGAATAAAATAAAGTTAAAGTTTATTTATAATATAATGTAAATTCAATATATATTTGACATACAAATATTGTATAATATAAATTTCATTTTATATTTTATTTCTATATAATTAAATTTATAAAATAAAATATTACAATATAACATTAACTATTTATTGTAAAATAATAATTATTTAATAATGTAAATTAAATTTTGAAAAATAAATTTGGGTTTTTTTATTGCAATTACTATAATATTCATTATTATAAAAATAATAATTTATAAAAAAAATAGTTTTAACATAATATACATAAGATGAAACAGATGAAACAGTTAAAGAAAAATTAAAAATTAAAAAAAATGACAAAAATAAAATTATTAAAAATTATAATTATAAAAATAATATTTTTTATAATAAGTTTAAATATTTTTACTATTTAAAAAAATTTATTTAATTAAAAATAAATTTAAATTTAATTACATAATTTTATTTATTCAAATGTAAACGTCGATTAATTAAATTATTAAATATTATTAGATGTTATTTTGTTTTTAATAATTTTCAAAAAAAGGGAGAGGGGGGAAGAAGCCCGTGTATATTGGACTCCACTTACCCTAATTTCACTCTAACCCTTTTACAGACCATCGCAGGCGGTCAAGTATCCTCCAACTCTATTGCCGCCGGCCCAATCCCGTGAAGTATTCTGCTTGGTTGGCTTTTAGTAACAGGTAATCTCTCTTCCGGCCTTGTATATATGATACTGTGGTATTTGCTAGTTTAGTGATCTGATATGATGATTCATGACCTTTTCAATCATTCAAATGTGTTATTTGTACTCTTCAATACATTTCAAGGGCCTAATTTTTAATTGCGGTCTAGGGCCTCACAAACTCTCGAGCCGCCCCTCGTGGAAATGTTGATCTTTTGCAATTGTAGAATGCTAGATAAGAGTCACAAGGCTGAGGCTTTTGATATTTAAATTGGTTATTGGTTTTGGGGGAATGCACATCTGAGAATTGAAAGATTGTGTAATTATTTGGCTTACTGTGCTAGTTGTTGAAGATGATAACAGAAAAAGAGGCCCTTTTATTTAATTTTTCTGTGTGATGCAAATTCAATGGAGGGCACCCGAGCAGCCATGGAAGCATTGAGTGCCAAAGGTTGGATTGGGGCGAGTGCTGAGCGAGGAGAGCTGGAAGAATTTTGGGGATCAAAATTTGACAGTGAGTTATGAAAGGGAGTAGGAACTTAGAGAATGGAATTATAAATGTGGGAATAAGAAGCTTTATCTTAGTTCTTTAGATAGATATATGCGCAGCACTGAATCATTTTATTAATTCAATATTAAATTACTATATAATCTTTCAATTTTTGAGAAACTGAAAACATTTTTGCAGTTCAAACCCTATCTTTAGTATATATATATATATCTCAAATGCTTCATTTCTACAATTGGTTTTTATTTTTTGGAATTTGTGTGCATGTAGATGGATGAAGTTGAAGAAGAGTTTGGCTTCTCAAGAAATTATTTTCTTTCAAAGGAGTCTGGTGGCTCCAGAAAGAAATCTGCATCTAAACTATCTGACATTAATCTTGTCGATGAACAGGTGCTGCTTAGTGCTATCTTAAATCTTTAAAAACCTCCGATTGCCTCTAGGATTCTAGCTATAACACACTTTGTGATTTTTTATTTTTCTTTTCAAATTTAACTGTGCAGGAACTGAGAGTAGCAGCATCTAATATTGAGCCCAAACATGAGAAAGAGATTGCAGATGTAGTGGATAGTTACAAGAGTTTATATCCCACATGGCTTTTTGAGTTGAGGTATGTCATTGCTAATCTATAAGCAGCAGCTTTTGGACATCCTTTTGCAATTTTGAGTTATTATCTTGGGGACACATCCCACATTGAGTTCTACACTAAGTTGATTATAATTTTTTTGGAAATTTTCATGTGATTCTAATCATTCTTTCTAGTGTTCCAGGTGTGGGTTTGGCCTTCTCATGTATGGATTTGGATCTAAAAAGACTTTGATTGAAGATTTTGCTGCATCCACACTGACTGAGTATTCTGTTGCAGTGATCAATGGCTATCTTCAATCAGTGAATATAAAACAGGTAAATTTACTTTAAATCAAATTCTTTGGATACTTATTTATTGGAAAATATGAATGTCATGGCATTTCATGTAAGCATCAGCCTTCTTCGACAATTGAGCAATAGATGAAGAAACAGAGTCTGTCCACCTTTCACTTCTGCAAAATTCTGTAAGAATACGACTAGGCTCTGAATGATTCCTAACTAAAGGGAGTGAGTTCTAAATAATGCTTACCTCTTTGAAATTTTTTATTCTGGAATAAAAGACGGGACTGAGGCATCTCCTTAGGCAAGCATGATAAATATACATAATAGATGGGTACAACTACAGGGCAATTACAAGGAGAGGTTCACAGAATAAAGTTTGAAAGGACATAATGCTATCCTGTTAGGATTTATATAATTGGCCTATCTTTTAACTTTTAAGTGTAGGTATTGATAGCAGTAGCTGAAATTCTATGGGATCAACTGAGGAACAAACGAAGGACTTCAGAGAACTTGCCAAAAAACCAGCAACCATTTAGTTCAAGATCCATGGATGAGGTTCTTACATTTTTGGATGCTCCACATACTGAGGAAAGCGACTGTTTTATTTGCATTATCATTCACAATATTGATGGTCCTGGGTTAAGAGACCCCGAAACTCAACAGTATCTTGCTCGTTTAGCTTCTTGTTCCCATATTCGTGTGATTGCCTCTATTGACCATGTAAATGCACCTCTTTGTAAGTCTGCTCTCTAATATTATTCAGTAGAAAATACTTGAGCTATATTTGATAATAATATTACATCTTTTATCTGCATTTTGGAGCCCCCATCAATTGCGAGGTATTCATTTTTTAACAAGTACAACAGGAACAATATTAATGATTAGGTCACTTATAGGATCATTATCTTACTAATGAATCTCCTCTTACTTATAGTTATTTAAGAAAAACCATAGAAGACATTTTACTTTCATACTATTATCGTAATTTCTGATCTTATGAAGAGAAAGAAGATCTACAGCAGGGAAGTTGCTTGTATGAATGACAAAACATGTTGATGTCAGCAAAGACATTGATGAAGATAGACCTTTTGCTTTTAATATACAACAATGATGTTGCAAATTAGCCGATCCCTCTATCTGATTATAGAGGTGTAAATTGAGATGAGATGTTAATGAGATTCATGGTACAATCCATTAATTTTTAAAGCCCATCTCATCTTATCGTACTTAATTTTTAATGAGATGAGTAAGAATATAAAAAACAAAAAAAAGTAAGAATACAAAAACAAAAGAAATTATGATATATGATTATTTATAATATAAATATAATAAGAAAAATGATACTATATATGTTTAAAATTAGATTTATTATGACTGCAATCGAAATGAGATGGGATGGTATTTTATTGAAATAAGATGATATTATGCTATGAACTCATTAAAGATACTAAATGAGACATGAGATGAGATGATGTAATACACTTTGTATCTCTATCTGATTATACCATCTTTGGTTTGTTGATAGTGTGGGACAAGAAGATGGTTCATACACAGTTCAACTGGTGCTGGTATCATGTTCCAACCTTTGCACCATACAAGGTTGAAGGAATGTTCTTTCCTTTTATTCTAGCTCATGGCAATACTACCCAGAGTGCAAGAACTGCTGCAATTGTTTTACAGAGTCTGACACCCAATGCCCAAAGTGTGTTCAAAGTTCTTGCAGAATATCAACTTTCTCATGCTGAGGAAGCAGGTAAGAGTAATGTTTATACTGGAGCAGGTGTTCAGATGCTAATCTCTAAAAATATACTGGTGTATTGACATTTTAATGTAAACTTCAGGGATGCCAGTCAATAGCTTGTATACAATCTGTCGAGAACACTTCCTGGTCAGTAGCCAGGTTACTCTTAATTCCCATTTGACGGAATTCAAGGATCATGAGTTGGTGAAGACCAGAAGGCATTCGGATGGGCAGGACTGCCTGTACATCCCTCTGACTGCGGAGGCTCTTCAAAAACTGTTACCTGAAATAGGTCAGTAGTATTTAGGGGATCTTACTGATTGATTTGATTGAGAAAGCAGAACAGAGAAGCGAAGTTTTACTGTAGATGTATCAATTATCTGAGCAATGATATCTACACAATTAGAAAGAAATGAAATCCAAGATGCTCATGATGCATGAAGTCTTGTCTTCTAGTTGTTGTAAAAGTTCCAAGGATGAAGTAAATTTCATTTGATCAACTTTTTGGAACTGATTCACTGAAACTCTCTCGATAGCACGCATATCAAATGATCTTCAATACTAGACTAATGAGGATCATCTTGGTGGGCATAATCCACATGCTGTCCAAACTCATGGAAAATTTGATCAAGGCCAAAATGACGGGTTCGTTTTCTCATTGTCTTTTTCTTCTTTTTTAATCAAATGAGAAGATCGTTATATCATTTTTTGCCTCACTCTGATATATGTAATATGTTACCGTAGAGATGTCTAGATGACAGACTAATTTTCATTTATCTTCTGTTGTCCAGCATTTTCTTTTTGCTTTTATTCCGCTTTTGTTGTGCACTCGTGCCCTCTCGGCAAAGGAAAAAAATAAATAAAAAAAATTCGACAATTTAGAGTGATTACCTGTGCAATTGATCTTTTCTAGTTATTATTTTACCTAGTTTTTATTGTTTCTAAAGCATATACGTAGCGTGAAAGATATGTTTTTGTTTTGCTAATAATAGCTTGAAAGATAAGTTTGTTTTTGTGATTAATGCTGTGAAGCTTGCATTGAAAGTCCTAATCCCAACATCAAACTTTCGCAATAGTACGTTGTCAAAGACAATTTATTATTTTATTCGTAGGGCCCACATGGATGGGCTACAAGATAGCTTCCATGACAATACTTAACGACAATATCAACTTATTTAATATAATTTACCTACTTTTTGCGTGTAAAATTGTGTTATTAGTAATTTTTCTAATGATAAATATTTCATAAACCATTACACTGCTAATACAGAGCCGCATCACGTTAACAGTAATAGACTATATAACACTTCAACGGGAGTTTTACTCCAACCCTTCTCGTGTATTTGACGGAGGTAAATGAACGAGTAATGCTCTGCATTCTAATTGAGATATGCATCTCAATCCATTTGTATTTTTTTTTAGAAAATAACAAAAATAATATTTTTAAAATTTATAACTATAAAAATAATACATTTTTATATCTAATTTATATATTTTTACAATTAAAAAATTATTATATTATTTTATATTGAATGTAATTGGATTGGATACTATTTAAATTAAATTAACAGGATGAATTTAATATTAAATATCGTTTATTATTATTGAATATTATTTTTATTATTATAAATTTTAATTATTAACCCAATAAAAAAAATCAATTATACCTAGTTTGTATCTCAATTCTAATTCAAAGTATTTTGCTAGGTAAAAAAGCCTTAAAACAATGAAAAACATGTTTCACATCCGACAAAGGCCATAAAGTCGTATCTAATTGGCTTGTTAATTTCAGGATTCACAAATCACATTCACACAGTGTAATTTAGAGGTAGCATCTTATATAAATTATTTATTTTTAATCGATTTAAATTGGATTTGATTATATAATCAATTTGAATTCAAACGGATCCAATTTATTTGAATTAGATAAAATCAGATTAATATTTTTTCGTATCATTGTTATCATATATAAAATATGATATATATAAATTTAAATTTTAAATTAATATTTTTATAAAAAATATTATTATTTATAATCAAAACTAAAAACATTAAAAGAATAAAAAATATAACTATAAAATATATTTATTTTTAAACTAAAATAATAATATCATATATATATATATATATTTAAATATAATATATCATAAAATAAAATATGTATTTATTTTAAATTTATTGATAATTTAATTTCAATCGAATATAATATATTATAAAATTTATTAATCTGAATTCGATTTAAATTTGAATATATTATATAATTTTTAATTCAAATTTCAAACTAATTCGATTGGAATAAAAAAGAATTAGATTTTTTAATTTAAATGAATTTGAGAAATTATTTAATAAAAGAAAGAAAGAAAGAAAAACACCGGAAGCTAACAAGAATTGCTGTGAAAAATCATTGCTAAGCGACAAAAGGAGATTGGTGGTAAAAAGTACGTGCGTGCGTGGCAAAGAAGATAGTAATTAGTTTTTTAAATCCTATATCTCTGTCGTACTGGCTCCTCTCTTTCATTCACGGTTGATCATATTGACCTTAATTCTAATTTTGGATAACTTTGATTCCGATTCTGAATCATAATTGACGAATAGTTTTGACAACTTTGAATTCAAAGAGGGGAAGAGGAGCTAAAGAAGGAGATGTGGGGATTTGGTGGTAGGTATTACTGGGGCAGAAAGGAGCGAGCTGAGAATTTTGAAGGGATAGTAGTGGTGTTCGCTTGGATGTCTAGCCAGGAAAGCCATGTCAACAGCTATGTGCAGCTCTATTCATCTCTGGGTTGGAATTCACTCGTCTGCCACTCCCAATTCCTCAATATGTGAGTAAGGTTTTTATCTATTTATTTATTTTAGTCTTCCCCTGAAAGATTTTGTTTCGCTTTCACTTGGATTCTGGAATTATGTGTTTCAATTTTTTTTAATTATTATTATTATTATCTTTCTTTCTTTTTTGGCTTCTGGGTGTTGTCGGGTTTGACTTATTTTCTAAACTAGATAATTTCTTTTGCTTGTTTGAAATCATACTAAATTTAGATCATTCACGGAGCTTAGTTACTTATCTTTACCGAGAAAGCTGTTGCATTGAGATGGTTTTGAATTAGTGTTAGTCTCTCAGCTAGGTCATGGTTTAACTGGGTTTGTTGGAGTTGGCTGTGGTTTCGTAGGTCTGAATCGGTTAGCCCTAATATTATTACATGGTTGCCACGAAGCGCTGTGTTTGGTTCAGTTCTTGTACATTTATGGATTGTGCTTGAAAAAATAAATTGATCCGCTTGACTTTGATTCAGTAGACACCTTTTGGCCAAAGTCAAGGTTGCTTATTGATTGCCTTGATTATGTTCCCTTTTTCATCGAAAATGTCTTTAGTTAACTTAATGGCTGGAGATTTAATCCTGCACTCAAGTTCTTTTTTGATGTTTTTCTTTTTGCTAGCAAGTTTTTTTTGGACTGCTTAAAAAGAACCATGCTGAAAATACCTTCTTATGTGTCTACATGCTTGCTCTGAAGGTTTTATAACGAGACGGAAGGGTGTTATAGGAGTAGAATCACTTGGATCTGAACCATATGACATAGCTCTAGGGGTCCAAGACACATATATTGTGGTGACGATTCTTGGAAAATCTCAATAAAGGAACTTATTGTTCTCCAAAAATTTATGCTTTAGTTTGATACATTCATCTTGATCCTGGCTGGTATAACCTTTTTTGTCCCTTTAGATTGAGCCATTTTTAGAGTTACCTATGTATAACCGTGAAAGTTTATAAATTATAGACCTTATTGACTTAGAGGGGATGAATAGGTTATTTTTAATTTTTATTAATTTATAATTTAATAACCTAAACAAACCGACCAAACATGCAATCGTGTGTAAGAGTAAAGTGCGGAAATAATAACACACGATATTTTTAGGTGGAAACAACCATGATCTAAGAGGAAAACCACCGTTCCACCGTACCACCTAACTTTTTACAATGAAAATCAAATGTTTAAGTACAAACTCGGTCTTATGCAACCCTCCCTAGGATACTGCCCCAATGTACTTTACTTACGAGCCTCTACTCTGTTTTCACAGTTTCTAATATTAGCGTGAGCGGTTTCTGGACCAACGTTCCAATAAACTCCCCGCAAATCAGATCGTTCACAAATCAATTTTTTTTTCAATGCATGCGTGATTATGCATTTGTTTGAATACTCATCTTAATTACTTTGTCGCCGCCTCTGTATATATTAATTCCTCTTCTTCTTCTACTTTTGTTTCCCTTTTTATATTCCACAGTTTATAGCAATTCTTCTTCACCTATGCCTACTACAGTTTGTGGCATTTTTTTTTCCGGCAACTTTTTTATTTTTTAGTAGCCCACTTAACCCTAATCCTATGTGTATATATATAGATAATGATAACCTACTAGTATTAGGGTTAAAATATTTTGGGCTTCATTATTCAAGGCCATTTAAATATTTAATTAAAAAATATTTGTAAATCACATTTTAAAAATATTAAGATACATAAAAAAATATTTAAGCACAAAAACTAATATTAGATTTATGAACATGTGTTATTAAATGCATAAATGTAATCCTATGTGTCGTAGTTATCAAGGATATACCTGAAGTATAATTATCTGAAATTCGAGCATTTGTTCAGCTATTTTTGATAGATTGATAGCAGGCCTAAAAACAAATTTACAAGTAAATATTTTGTCCACGAAAATAGCCAACACTCATATTCCTTACAAACTCCCCCTTTGGCATTTTCATGTGGTAAAACCTCTTACTCACTACATGACACTTATAAAAATAAGATATAAGTATAATGATATCTTAGACTCCATAGTGGAACTATCTTATGGTCCGGTGAATCCATCTTCGCTGCAACTTGACAAGCTTGTAAGTAACTGAAATGACGTTGACAAAACATATGACAACTTGGCATGAAAGCCTCATTGTACATTAGTTCAGTTTACATAAAAATAAGCGAAGTGTAAAGAATAATCATGTAGTGTGCATTCACACCAATCAAGCTTAATTAAGTATGTTCTCCCCCTATATGCTATATGCATAACAAAATAAAAAACATGGAAGTAAAATATATTATTTATCTCCCCCTTTTTGACATACGAGAAGGATAAAGTATTAGACAAGACAACGTAGCTAAAATCCTCCTAAAGATATAACAATGTTAAAGTAGAGTAATACATAAATGTAATATGCTTTAAACTCTCCCTAAGTTCTATGACTCTCTAACTTAGAAGCGAATTAAAAAGGTAATGAATAAAAATGAATAAAAATCTTATTTATTTATTTATTTATTTTCTAATTTTCATAACTAGCCACGTTAGATATTAAACTCATTTAATTACAAACAAGCACACAACCTGTTGAGAACTCATCATTTTTTTAACTCCAATTTTGATTATTTATCATATAAATAAATAAGTAGAATAGAAGAGGTGCACACGCACACTTTGCACATATAATGACATATTGACATTTACTTAAAGTAGTATATATGTTTAATCTCTACAAATATGTCAATTAATTCATTTATGACCTATCAAGAAAGACTCAGAAGAAAAAATTATCATATATCATGTAAAACTATAATCGAGTCTTCAATCTTACAAAATAAAGTACATCTACTAAATGAGGACTTTTTTTTTGTATTTTTTTTATACATATGAGGTAAATGATATATATATATTTTTAACTTCTATTGGCTCTTTCTTTTTGTGCATTCAATGTACAAGATTTATATGTCATCGCTTTTCGCATAATCTTTCATTTTTTTTATTTATTGTTTTTGCACGAGCCATAAACCTAACATGATGAATTTCACACTAGTTGTGAGGTAGTCCTCTCCGTTCATTGCGGTAGCTTCACATATCACAGTAGATAGCCCTCTCACTACTAGGTGCCTCCATACGGTAAAGTTTTAGCAAGTAAGAAATATAACTCAACATAATTTTACAGTCAAGATTAGTTGAAGTCTCTGAGTCTTTCAAGAAAATTCATAAACTTCAAGCATAACCTATATGTGTGTTCGTGAGTGCGTGAATAAGTTTATGTCAACATCGATCATCATATGTATAAGAATATGTGTGTGCATAAGTCAAAATTGTAGAATCATTTATATAATAAATGTCAAAATTAGTTAAGTCATTAAAGGTAAGGTTATATGTCTGTAAAAGTTAAATGGGTCCAATAAGACAATTAGGTGACCGGGAAAAAACACCCTTTCCTAACCCACATTTTCTTAAATTTTGTTTCTCTATATCATTGGGTTGGGACTCAACAAGCTTATGTTTCATAGTCGTGTTCTTGGACTTAGCTGTACTTTTTTTATTCATCTTAAATGAAGATGCAGTATGCATAATAGGATGATGATAATGAGTCCTAGCATTAAAAGTACTTAATTTTGCTTGCCTCTTTGAACTTAAGACTTCATACTTCTTAGTAGAATTTATGAACAAGTTATTATAATTTACATTCTTCCTTGAATATGATGTAGCATGCATAGATGAATGATGCTTATGAGTCCTACTATGTGAAGCATGGAAAGAATGATTAAGTTCAAGAGCATTCCTCAAAAATCTACATTTTGGTCTTATATGACATTTTCTACCATAATGATGACACATAGGCACAAACTTAACATTTTTTTCTAACACAGGTGCAATAGTTCTTTGTGCATAATTAGTAATAGTAGGAGTAGAGTTTGAGAACCTTACAAATGTGGTCTTTGATGTTAAAGGTGTTGACTGTTCATCTATGTATCCAAGACCTCTCTTATCTCCATGTAGCTTTCCATAGTCTAGGACTTTGGTCAATTTTTCAACACCTATGGTCATATTCTTCACCGTATCTTTAGTAATACTAAGTTCTTGCCTAAGTTTTTTGTTTTCCTCAATGGTTTCTACAAGTCTCAGATTCATGGCATTAATATTTTCAGACAATTCCTTTTTATCTTTCTCTAGGCTAGAGGAATTTGTTTTGTGAATATTGATGATATCATTAAGTTTAGTTACTTCCACAAATAGTTTATCCCTCTCTTCTCTAGCACCTAAACAATCCATGAATACTTCATCATAACTCGATACATTAAACTTAGACAATAAGAAAGAAGAGTTTACTTCCTCATTTTCTTCATCCGAGCTAGAGTCAGAGTCATTGTGGTGTGCTTTGGTAGTTGCGGTGAAGGCACGATAGTTAGTGTCATCATCTTCTGAGTTACTAGCAATTATCTTGCTCACTTTCCGTGTAACTGAGTGTAGCATTAAATGCTTTTGCAAATTTATTTTTATCGTTTGCACAATCTATAGAAATATGACCAAAGCCTCCACAAGTATAGCATCGAGGACTAGTGAGCTTAGTTTTCTTACCATCAGAGCTAGGAGGCTTGATTTCCCTTGACTTTCGGTCCCTCGAACAACTAGATTATCCCTTGTTAGATTGATTATTTTGTTGACCCTTCATTTTTAGGAACTTTTTCAATTTTCGTGCTAGCAAGACTAATGACTCATCATTTATATCCTCATCACTATCAGAGATGTCCAGTTTGGAGCTTTTGAATGCCACATCCTTGATTTTCTTGGGACGATCAAGAGAAAGCTCATAGGTTTGGATTGACCCGACAAGTTCATCAATATTTAGTGTGTCCATATTCTTGCTTTCCTCTATCGATGTTACTTTCATTTTGTAGTCAGCTGTTAAGGAGCTTAGGAGTTTGCGTATTTGTATTGGTTGTGGAATTTTCTCACCAAGGTTAGAGCAAGCATTAGTGATATCACAAAAGCGAGCATAGAATTGGCCAAAAGTTTCTTTGTTGCTCATTTTAATGGAATCAAACTCAGATGTTAGCAATCTCAATTTTGTTTGTTTTACCTGGGAAGTTCCTTCATGAGCAAGAGCAAGTGCATTCCATGCATCTTTAGTAGTCTCACAGTCGGAGATGCGACGGAACTCATCCATCGACACTACGGCAAATATTGAGCTTAGACCTTTTTGGTTTGCCCCACTAAGGGTCCGTTCTTCAGTGGTCCAATCTCTTCTTGGCTTTATGATTGTTACACCATCTTTTGATACCGAAGGTGGTTCCCAACCATCAAGAATAGCATCCTAGACTTTTTCATCTCTTCTGAGAAAGGATTACATGCGAGCCTTCCAATAAGGGTAATTAAACCCATCAAAGAGTGGGGGTCTAACAGATGACCCACCTTTTTTCATTTGGTCCATAAGTAAGTGTGTGTCTCTAAGGATCAATCTCACTAAGTGTGTTTAGTGTCCGCTCTGATACCAATTATGGACCTAATTGACCTAGAGGGGGTGAATAGGTTATTTTTAATTTTTATCAATTTATAATTTAATAACATAAACAAAGCGACTAGACATGCAATCGTGTGTAAGAGTAAAGTGCGGAAATAATAACACACGATATTTTTAGGTGGAAACAACTTAGGCCACAACCATGACCTAAGAGGAAAACCACCGGTCCACCAGACCACTTAACTTTCCACTATGAAAATCAAATGTTCAAGTACAAACTCGATCTTATGCAACCTCCCTAGGATACTGCCCCAATGTACTTTACTTACGAGCCCCTACTCTGTTTTCACAGTTTCCAATATTAGCATGAGCGGTTTCTAGACCAACGTTCTAATAAGTTCCCTGCAAATCATATCGTTCACAAATCAATTTTTTTTTTCAATGCATGCGTGAATATGCATTTGTTTGAATACTCATCTTAATTACTTTATCGCCGCCTCTATATATATTAATTCCTCTTCTTCTACTACTTTTGTTTACCTTTTATATTCCACAGTTTATAGCAATTCTTCTTCGCCTACGCCTACTATAGTTTGTGTCAATTTTTTTTTCCGGTAGCTTTTTTATTTTTTAGTAGCCCACTTAACCCTAATCCTATGTGTATATATATAGATAATGATAACCTACTAGTATTAGGGTTAAAATATTTTGGGCTTCATTATTTAAGGCCATTTAAATATTTAATTAAAAAAAAATTTTAAATCACATTTTAAAAATATTAAGATACATAAAAAAATATTTAAGCACAAAAACTAATATTAGATTTATGAACATGTGCTATTAAATGCATAAATGCAATCCTATGTGTCGTAGTTATCAATGATATACTTGAAGTATAATTATCTGAAATTCGAGCATTTGTTCGGCTTTTCTTGATAGACTTGATAATTGGCCTAAAAACAAATTTACAAGTAAATATTTTGTCCACGAAAATAGCAACACTCATAGTACTTACAAACTGAATCAACATAGCAAATGGTTGTGCACATCTGTAATATAAATGTAAATCACAGTACATGTGCAATACTTCCCCATTATTGTATGACTTTTTAGTCAATGAGTGTTGAATAAATCTATTTCACTGTTTACATGATTTGTGTTCAAAATTTTTATTTTTAAATATTGAAGTCTGCAAAACTAAATGAGGAGTTATGAGGTGCAAAATTTATAGTGTAGTCATTTGTTATGATATAGCTGTCCTAATTACTATTGCTACCTTTGGGATAAAAGAGGCAATTTACAGCAGTTCCTTCCATCTCTCATGTATGTCACTTTGATATTAAACCTGAGTTAAATGAACATTACGTGCAGGTTCTTCCCTGATAAGGCCACAACTTTAGCAGCTGATATTCTTAATGAACTTGTTGAGGTCAGCATGAACATTTTCCCATTTTATCCAAGTTTACTTGTATAATTATATAGAGAACAGTTGTCTAGTCTATGATCTGTGGAACCTTTCATCATATTGTCAATGCATATTGAACAAATGCAGTATATAAACTAACATATCAATCAATCCCACTTGCTCGCCTTTCCCTTATTTAGGTCTTGGGTTTGAGAAGGAGACTGCATTCCATTTTAAGGAAATTACTGTCTAAAGCAGTTGGAATAGATCTCTTAAGACCTAATTTTAAGGCTGATGAATAACTTTCTCCTTATTGATTTGTTTTTTAAACATAGGAGTTAAAAATCAAGCCATGCCCGGTGGTATTTGTATCTTTTTCTGGTGGTCCTAAAGCTTGTATGTACAAGCTGCTTCAGGTAAACTTATCCAACTATTTATGTGATTAGTTCCATGCTAGAGGAACTCTCGTCTATACAAAATCATAGTGTTAGAAAAACATTAATGTAAATTATGTTGTGGGAATGCCAGATAATTGAGGGAAACTATGAAGCACAAAGGAATCTGGTATGTCTTGCCGTTTCCTTTATTTCTTGCCTTTTCTTTGCTTTCTTTTTCCATGAAAAGTTATGTAACTCAATGGTCAAAATTTTGAGCAACTTTTGTCTAAATTTCCTTGTTATGGATTCTGAATAAATTAAGTACTGTGTACAACAATGGGATAGCAAGAAGGTAATCCACTCTAATTTAAGTTGTTCTTTCTGTTCGTCCATGTTAAGGATGACTATCAACTAGTCAGAGACTGTATTTCTGGTCACATCTATGATTCCTGTCCGGTGGATTTTACTAGTGATCTCGGTACCAAATTTGTTCTTCACCCAACAGTCTTAAAAATATCCCATCCACCAAGAATAGTATCATGGGTAGCTCATGGAATTGCCTCCAGTCTTGATGCCATCTTCCTCAGTAAGTTTGAACAACAGCGTGCTGAATATTGGCAGACTCTATATTCCACTATTGTAAGTGATCAAGCATATTCACTTTCCCTTCAAAAATTTCACTCCTCTTTTCTCTTCTGTTAGTTGCTATTATTCTTATGCAGAGGATGAAGGCGCCGTATCTAATTTTATGCTCAGAAAATGACGATCTTGCTCCTTTTCAAGTTATCTGCAATTTTGCTCAACGACTACAGGAACTTGGGGGTGATGTAAAATTAGTAAAATGGAATGGCTCTCCTCATGTAGGTATGTATGCCTTGGTTATCTTTTTTAATGACACGGTTATCTTTTAATGACACAGTTGTAAGCATCAAGCTCAAAGGTACCTGATTATATTTATTAGCTGAGTATGGTTGCCTGTTATAACCTTTTTTCGTACTGTGAAGTACAGTACTACTGTACTACTACTGCCTTGGATCGGAAAAATATAGTAAATTCTTCTCTTCTAATTCGACAGTTTATTTCCCATAAACGAAGTACAGTACTACTGTACTACTGTACTACTACTGCCTTGGATTGGAAAAATATAGTAAATTCTTCTCTTCTAATTCGACAGTTTATTTCCCATGAACACGTATGCTTGTTACTGTACTTTTTCTCCTGATGTTAACTTCTTTCATCCTGGATTTGTTAGAAAAAAAAAATTGTACTTCAAACAAACGTACAAGTTTGCTAGAGACTGTTAGATATGGTTGCTTAGGTTTTTATACATATTTACTCTTTCATTTTTCACACAACTATATTCAGTGAGTTGAAGTTTCAAAATGAAACTTTTGGAGCATAACATGAATGTGCTAAAATTCTCCATGATTCTTTTGAATATTTTCACAGGCCACTATAGGAATTATCCAGTTGACTACAAGGCTGCTGTGACTGAGCTCCTTGGTAAAGCGGCCGGGCTATATTCTCAAAGAATTCAACAACTTGAAGGAGAAAGACTGGGTGTACCTGCAAGTAGTGATGAGATAATTGAACCAATCAATAATAACATAAGAAAATCAGCTATGGGCTCAAATGGATTTATGGGTTTTTCTGTTGCACCTAGTGACCCTTTCAGTTCAATGGAGTGTGATGATGGTAGAGAGACTAGGTCTGTCCAAGATGAGCGCAAAGAAGGTACAGTCCATCTTCCTGACTTACCAAGTATAGCTGCTCATGGGGTTTTAGGACAACTACTGTTTGACGTTTGTGTTCCCAAGAATGTTGAAGATTGGGATATCAGATCATCGGATTCGTTGAAAAGCCGGCGAAGTAGTTCCACAAGAAGGCATACTCATTTCAATCCAATCAAATGCATTCTTCGCTCTAGATTATAGAACTATACAACTGACAAGAAGGCATATCATGAATTTATTGAGATTAATGTTCGGTCCAAAGAACTGGTTTTTGGGAAGGCTTAAACAATAGGGAAAAATGAATGGATAAGGTCAATGTAATCTGTCATGATGGTCGATGGTCTTTTTCTCTGACATGCAATAAAAAGTAATTCAAACAAGAGAAAGTTGTAAATGTAATAAACTGTAAGAATCACCTGTACGTCTATCTACATATGAATTAAACAAACCTTATAGTCCATTGTAATAAAAGCTTGACTTTAATTATTGAAATACTTTCCTGAGCTAGAGAATTGTTGAAATACTTGCTATGGTATATGAATTGAAGGAAGGACATTAGGCCAATGCTGAAAAAATAACTTCTCTTCGTTATTTTCACCATGGTGCAGGATTTTTACAGGCAGAAATGTGGAGTGCTCCATGCTCAAAGTCGGTGTATTGAAGAAGTCCATAGACTCCTTACCAATTACCATCCCCTATCTAACCTGCAGTTTTTAGCAAACTATTCATTTGGTACTAAAATTATTGATTCAATTTCATATTATCATCGCAAGTATTTTCATTTTAACTTACGAGATTAGCATGTGAGTAAATTTGTAATGACATTTTTGAAATTCAAGCATTTATGCCATGGGAGGAGGAGCGTAAATAAATAAATTAAAAAAACTAAATGAAATTGTTTCTCTCTATTTAACAAGTTATGTATTGAACTTAATAAACTAAGTAATATCTTATTAACAATTTGAAGAGAATTTAGAGTGTTAAAAGTTAAACCTCGTGTTTGGTGAAAAGAAAAAAAAAGAAAGAAACTCATAAATCTAATTTAATGGACTTTATTTTTTATTAGCTAGTAAGGAACAATAGTCTGATTTGATTACAGTGTGCTACTGACTACTGTGAAAGAGTTGGGTATCCAAGAGGAGTGCATTTACCCGGTTTAGTGGGAACCTAACGGTTGAAAAATACGAATTTTAAAAACTGGGACTTTTAACTCAGTCCTCATCTCAGACTCAGAGCAAAAAACCGAAACCACTGTCCAGCTCAATTTCGAAAATATTTAGAAAAAAGTCTGCGTTTGATGGCTAAGCCAAAAGTATCATACGAGGAATGTCGACGCAAGACAATAGAAGAAAACATGAAAGTAATGGAAGCCCTCAGTCTCTCCAAGCTTGCTCAATCACTTCGAAGCTCCTCCCTCTCGCCCAAGCCTTCTCCTGTAACAAATCATCTAATATTTGTGTGTGTGATTCCATTATATAATTCTCACTCTGTTTTTTAATAATAATTTTTTTTTTTTTTACTAATCCAAAGATGAAGAGCGTGAAGAAGCCCCGTACGACTGAGAAACAGGCGGTTGGTGTCAGGAGGTCTGGTCGTATTGCCAACAAGCCCGCACCCTTTTACAAAGAAGTAAGTCATTTTTGCCACTTGTAATTGAAGATTTCAAATCTTTATAAGCTCCCCCTTTTGTTCTGATTGATTACTTATGGCAGATTGTTTTTGATCGAGTGGTGATACCCAGAAGGTAAATTTTTTATATTTTTTTTTCTTTCCTGGGCTTTAATTAGATGTTAAGTTCTTGCTTTTGAACTGTCAAATTCCTTACGAATATATGATATGCAGTGTCTCTAAGCACAGAGATTTTTCAAATCGGGTTTATGCTTCATATGAAGCCAGAACTGAGGCCATGGAGAAGGCAGATAAAGTGCTTTCTGATTTGGAACCTGAGTACCCAGCCTTTACAAAAACAATGCTTCCTTCACATGTCTCCGGTGGTTTTTGGCTGGTAGATGATAAATCCAATTTTAACACATTCATATTTCAAACTTCTGTTTGATCCTTTTGCTTATATGCTTAACGATTATGAAATTGTAACATTACAGGGTCTTCCTGCACATTTCTGCAAGACCAATCTTCCAAAGCACGATGAAGTAATGACATTGATAGATGAAGATGGAAATGAACATCCAACTATATATTTGGCTCGAAAAACTGGACTAAGTGGTGGTTGGAAAGGATTTTCAGTTGCTCATGATTTGGTTGACGGGGACGCTTTAGTTTTTCAACTAATCCGGCCTTCTGCGTTCAAGGTAATTTCCATGACTATTTCCACATTCTAATTCAGGTTTTTATTTTCTTTTTTACTAATAACCTTTGTTCTCTATTGCAGGTGTACATTCTTAGGGTGAATGAAGAGTTGGATGTTATGAAGGGCAAATCAATTAATTTAGGTAATATTTTTTAAGGCTTTCTTTCTTTATCTGAGGCACATGGCCTACATAGCTATCACATGTTATGAACATCAAAGTGCATGTTATATATTTATTGTAAGCATAAATTAATTAACTTAAATGCAAAATAAATAAATTAAAGGGATCGAAAACAAGTAAAGTAATGATATTATCTTCGATCATTGAAATTATTCTTAAAACTTCAAACTGATCAAAGATGTTTTTCTCTTTGTGTTAGGAACTTCTAAGCTCTTAAGAGGACTCAAATAAATTGTGTATTATATTAGAATTGTGTGTTGAGCTTAAACCATAACACTCTTTTTATAGTCGTGTTTTTTATCAAAACATCGGTACCGTTATCAGCTCCAGTCATAACCAAGGAGCTCTTCAATGACAAAAATGTTTAGACCAATGATCCTCGTCAATAGTCCTTTTAGTGTTAGCTTGAACATACATAGCTTTATAAGTATCATTATTTCGTAAATTAATGCAGTAAGATAATCAGACAAAATACCATTCTTAACACAATCAGATTTATTAAATAAATTGAAAGATGTTTCTAAAAAGTGAAAGGAATAATTAAAAGATACACCACTACTTAAACATACCATGTAAGTAGTTTCATACATTCCTTCTTCATGTGTCCCTTCTTTTTACAGAAGAAACTTGGTTCTTTTATTAATATTAGCTTGAGGTTTTAGCTTGAGGTGGAAAGTAAACATAATATTCTGAGATTTTATTTTCCCACCTGTAAGTCTTAAGGAAGAGAATTTCATAATTATGGTACTTGCCAGAAAGACTTATATAAAGTGACAAACCGATCATTAATGACCTTTAAAGTCTTGAATATTGTTATGCTGATCAACAGAACCACGAATATCAGTAGAGATCTTAATCTTAATGAACATCACGTTAAGATGATTATCGCTTCCATTGTTCATAAAGCATGATATTCACTAAAGGTTTCAATAATTTTAGGTGGTTTGTTTTTTTTAATAACAACATAGTCAATATCCATCCACCCTAGATGAAGGAGAAATCATGAAAAATATGATTCTAGTGACATAAAACTTGCCTTTGGGTTAAAGTTATAATTCAATTAGATTCATCTTAATTTTACAATAAAACTATCAAATTATGTTTACTTTCCTAATTCTTGTGGATAAATTAGAAAAATATAATTTGATATTCTTTCCTAATTAATCATACTAAATATAATAATGGGATAAGATTTATTATATCACATATGATTAATCACAATTAATATTTATTTTTATAAATGTGATCCTAAATAAACTTCATTATAATTTTAATTAATTATCGTGGCTACTCTCTAATTAATTGAACTATATAAATCACTTGAACATTAGCTAATTTAGGCTCAATTATTACATAAAACCATAATCAATATTAATGTAATTCTAAATGTATGAATATTATCTATCTTTAAGACAATTAATTCCATTATGTATAAATTATTTAACCAAATTTTATATGTATAGTTTATACATACAAATACCAAAACAAATAATTTAAACATAATGTATTTAATCATAAATAAATTTTAATGTGCTAAAATTATTTAAATAAATGTCATGTTTATAATAAATATTCTACACGTAACAAACCTAAATTAAATAAATTAATCACATTAAAAATATATTTTTTTAATTAAATAAATAAAAAATATATTCTAAATATATATATAAATACTTTAGTATATATAATAAATGTATAAATATTCTACACGTAACAACAATTTTTTTTTCCTGACTTTATCTTCAATCTTCAGTCGTGTCAACCCGACCTGGTTACTATTCGAACGGATACCCGATCATATCTCAAGATTCTGACGACGAAAATCAACATTTTTTTTTATCAAAATTCAATTGAATTTTCAAATGATTCATGGTGACATTTAAATAAAAAGTTAATTAATATATTTTAATGAACACGAACGCCAAATTAAAATTATTTTTCTTCATGGTTTTTCATGTTTCAATTTACAGGATCATTGGAAAATCAATAATAAAATCATTTTATAATTTTTATATGCATAAAAATCAAGCTTTTCAAAAAACTCAATTTCAAGGTGTTTGGTGAAACAAAGCAAAATAGAGATAATTATAAACTGATCAAGACAGAGTTAATATGTGCTCTTATACCTAATGTAAATACAAATTAATTAATCAACCCAAATACAGAATAAACAAATTAAAGAGATCGAAAACAAGTAAAACAAAGATCTTACCTCTAGTTATTGAAATTGTTCTTAAAACTTCAAATCAAAACATCGACCATAACCGATGAGTTCTTCAGTGTCAGAAATATTTGGATTATTAAATGATCTGTTAAAGAAAAACGAAAATGAAAATTGAAATTGAAATTGAAATTGAAATTGGTTACATTTATTCTTTGTATACTGTATATTTCCCAGCCTTCATTTTTTTTCCCTTATTATTTGTTGTAGGTAAAAGGAAGTAGGAACACGCAGGCGAACCATTTTGGCTTGGACCGGAGTTTGTAGGTTTAAAGCAAAAAGGTATTCATTCTTTTGTTGGTTGGTCTGATAGAAGAAAGGTCGAGTCCCAACTCAATGTCCTCTTGTAAAATTTGTAGTTTCAGCTAATTTGGTGAGCATTTTCTAACTACTATGAACTTTAAAGGATCCTAAGCTCTTTTTTGAATTGAATGCCTTCGTTAGTCTTTTTGAAAGGTAAAGCAAAAGGCAAGTATAATTAGAAGGAGGTGACTCTTTAGTGTTTCAGAAAAAGAAACATTAAAAGGGAGAATCCATCTTAATTATATTGATAACATTCATGCACAAACTTTTGCATATTTGGTTTGGCATGCAACAATAGTATTAGTAATCCTAATAGATATGGTATGTTAGCATATTTGGTTTGGCATGCAACATAAAGAAACCTTTTTTTTAGTGTACATAGTATCAGTGGGATGATGTTATAATAAGTAAAGGGAGCTGATAAACTTTAATATCTAAGTGATGTTGATTAGTGAATTAGAATAAAAGATATTTTACTTTTTATTATAAACAAATGAAAACTTTTTTCAAACTATTCAAAATATTATAATACTTTAAGAGGTAAAACTTTTATACACTCAATCAAATGAATTCAAATTCATCTCATCTAGCCTCATTACAAATAAAATTGACAATTTATATTTCAACTATGTAACATTCATAATTTGGTCAACTTAAGTTCAAAGGTTTAATTCTGTCTATTATTCTTACCATTTTTGTAATTAAACTTCATATGCCATCTTGTTGTAGTTTCTTTTAAAAAAAGAATTAAACCTTTTAATATTAAAATAAATGTATTGCTTTTCGAAAAGTAAAGAAAAATACATATATGGTTCGTTTTCTAAGCTTAAAACTGTTATAACACACGTTGGAAGCAAAATTTTGTTGCTTACAAAATGTTAGTAAAATAGGGGTAAAATGTTTATTATGTTCCATACGAAGAAAAATGACAGCTAAAAAAATAATCTTTCAAACATATGGTTTTTAAGAATTTTTAATAATAGTTAGTATTTTTAATTTATTAATTTAATTAATTTCGTAATCTTAACTTCAGTTACTAAATACACGTTAATAAAAAAATTTATAATAATTATGGTTCATATTAGATATTTATCAAAAAAAAAAAAAGAAGAAGAAGAAGGAAACGATGAGGATGAATAAGTTTACAAGCTTTTACATTTCTTTGTTGGTTTAACATGCAATTAATTTCTTTAAATTAAATGAAATTTGCAATCTTTATGCTTAGTTATTACGTTGTTTTAATTTATTAAACTGGATTTAATTTCATCTTATATTGATTAACTTGGAGTCTCCTGTCAGGTCTTGCTTTACTTTATAATGGTTTTTTATTAATAAAATTGCTTGACTTTTTGGTGACAAAAAGAGGCGATAAAACAAATCATCCTTCTAATATACACCTATATTATATTTTTTTTAATACTATAATATTAGATATTTGTAGTTAACAATTTAGTGAAACTTTGCCTAATATATATATATCCACACTAAGGGTTTAAGTAGCCTTGACATAGTTCAAAACAATTAAGTAATGTTTAATATATAATATATCAAAATATATTATACTAATCGAAAAGAATTTAAGAAAATGAAAAAAAAAGTAAAATTATTAAAATTTATATACAATTTATATATTTTTATTATTAAAAAAATGTTTAATTTAAATTATAATAATTTATTTTTGTTTAATATTAAATTTTATTAAATTAATTTACGTTTAATATTATTGAGATATTATTTTTATTTTTGTTATAAATGTTTTATTTTATTTTTTAAGCTTAAAGCAATCTCTATATGTTAGTAATCGAGTATTGACGTGTTTGTTGGGTGGTTATCATAATATATATATACCTTTTATATTTTAAATATAATCTATAAATTGTTTTATTTTTAAAAAATATCTATGGTTCGAAAAAAAAAAAGAAAAGAAGAGAGAATATATTACATATAATAATATCATTATTGTGTCATTATGTTTGATAAATAATCGTAATTAATTAAAAATATGAAAATTTATTCGTTGGACTAAATGGGCAACAAGTTGTTTTGATGATAGTAACAACACATACATCTTTGGTCTTAGCTGGATCTTTTCCAGCTTGCAAATAAAGAGAACATGCTTCTTGTTCCGGAATTACCATCGAACATGGATGATCTCTGATTGTCTACCTCATCACTTTCTTTGACTTTAAAAGTAAAATTAAAATAGGATATGAGTCTATCTATGATTCTTATGGTGGAACCCTACATAGGTGTCAAAGCCGACAAGCCAGCCGTCGAGCCATTTTTCATAGCTTATCAAATTGACTTCTTTAGCACGAGTTGGCCAATATTGGTTATTAAACTTATGCTAATATCACATTTTTTGGAATCATTTTTACATAACACTTTTTATGTAAAAAATATTATATTTTAAAATTTAAATACATAAATAATGTTAATTCAATACATAATGAAAAGATAAACAATATTTATAGAAAAAACAAAATATATATAACAATTACATAATTTTTTATACCAATAATTTTGACAAAATAATACAAAAAAAATTATAATATTTTAAAATTTAAATACATAAATAATGTTTATAAAATAAAAATTAATTGATTAAATTTATAAAAAATTTAAAATAAATTTATATTTAATAACATGTATATAATTTTTGTCATGATATCACTTCATATAATAAATGTAGATTTTTTTTCTCAAATTTTTATTTATATTGTCTTTATTTTTGTTAAATATAAATTTTTCCATTAAAAAAAATTTGAGAACCATTTATATTCGAAATCAAGCTCTAGCACGCCTCGGTAGTTTCTGATATTTAACCTGCACCTTACAGAACTCAATCACTCAATGATACTTCGTTCTCTCAGCTCTTCCTTGAGCGCCTACTAGGCTGTGATTGAATTCTTAACAATAAATTTACAGTTTTTCTGATAAAATAAAAGTTACAAGGTTACATTTTAAAAAAATATATAATTATACTATTATTAATTGTAAACAAAAAAAACTAATTAATATATTTTTATGTACGCAAAAATATATTTTTATATTCAATCTAATTCTATTAATATGTTTAATTGATCCAATCCGTAGTATTCAAATCGGATTGAAAATATAATATACTTTAATTCGAATCAAATTTACAGATTTTATAATTTATTGTATTCAATTATGATCAAATTATAAATAAAAATATATTTTATTTTATAATATATTTTATTTAAATATTATGAATAACATAATTATATTATATTATTATTTTAATTTAATAATTTTACGTACATATTTTTTATTCTTTTTATTTTTTTAATTGTGATTATAAATAATAATAAATATTAATTTAAATTTTAAATTTATTTATATCATATTTTATACGTGATAATATTAATAAATAAATTTTAATATCAATATATTTTGTATGAATATTTATTTCGGATGGATTATATTATTATTATTATTATTATTATTATTAATTTTAATTTTCTTACTCATGTACGGCTTTGTTAGAGAAATTGGCGCCGAGAATTTCGCGGTACTCGAAGTTGTTGTTTTTTATATTTTGATAAGATCAAGGGATTAGGTTGGACAAAAATGTTTTTTCTCGCTTGCCCACGGTAATGTGGGCCCAACCATGGACCTTAACCTTATTTAATCACATAGCTTCCAACTACGTGACACTAACGAATGACTCGGACTTGATCTGTTCTGTCCCATTCTCACACCCTTCGTATAAATCCCAATAATATTTATATATTTAATATTTATAAATTCCTATATCTATGCGTACCGAATAAGAAAATAATTTTATACGCTAAAAGTTTGCCCTTAATGACAAAAACTGGTTAAATCTTTGATTAGTTAATACAATTGATCGATTGTATAATAATATATATACGGAGCTGTTCTAGTAAACATCTTTGAAAGATTCATTACATCTCTAATCTCTCCCCTTCTGGAATAATTTTTTTAAAAAAATATGAAAAAATATATTTTAATTTCATACTTCAACATCACTTTTGTATTTTAAAAAACCAACATTAACATTTATACAATACATAAATTATAATTATATTATTTTAATATAAATTAAAATATGTATTTATTTATAATTCAATAATAATTTAATCCAAATCGAATACAATGTATTATAAAATTTATTAATCTGAATCCGATTCGAATCTCAACGGATAATATAATTTTCAATTTGAATTTGTTCAAATTATAAAATTTATCAATCTAATATAATTTAAATATGATAGATTATATCAAATTTATTAATTTAAACATATTTATAGAAGTATCTATTCACCTAGTAGCATGTATAAAGAAGGGTTTATTTATTTAAAAAATATATTTTTTGATGTTTTTATATTATTTTATTTAAATATTATACTTTTTTAATTATACATCTTTACATATTAAGTAATGTTTCGTGCATCAAGTTATATATTAATTATTAATTGAATATAATATTAAAGATGTGAAATTATAAAATAATTGTGAGATGTTTTATTAAGATGGGTTAATTAAATTTGCTTAATATGAATTTATATATATATAGTTAGTTAGTTAGTTGTTATAAAAAACACTATACCAGTTTAATTTTTTTTTTCTAGAACCCATGGATTTGATGTTAGAGAAGTTTTTACTTGTATTTTAAACAAAAATATATTTTATCTTTATTTCTTTCAAATTTTAAAAGATATCATTTACAATTATAATCCCAACAATTCTTTATGTTTGTTTTTTTATTTATGCATAAATTATATAAATGAAACAACATTTACTGTTTGATATTTAAAAAATTAATAATTTATTATATTTATTTTTATTGAAAGTTATATTTATTAAGTATTTTGTTTATATTCATTATAAATCTTTATAAAAAACTCTATACTCGTGCTTTATTTAAATTAAATTATATATATATTAACTTTAATTCTACCATATTAATCACACTATTTTTCTTTATTTATAATTGATTGAATTCTTTTCTTAATTTCACTAATAATTATGTTCTTAATTTATTGAAAATTATTTTAATATTTTTTATGAATAATTATTTTATCAATGTATGAATAAGTATGTTATTTTTAAAAAGAATAATTACGTTGATATATTAAATATTTAAGAATTAAAATTAATTGATATTTTCATTTTCTATCTCTATTTTGGATTTTTGTTGTTATTTTTTTTTGTGAAAATTATGAATTAAAATATTTTTTTAACTAATTTATTCAAAGTTTAAATAATGCACTTATATTATATTTGATTTTCTTAAAAAAATTATAAGAGTAGATAGTTTCGAAGCTTATAATGTTTAATAAAGTTGTTACTATTTAATATGTACACGATGCCAATGGATCGACTCAATAACATAAAATTTATTTAAATATATTAAAAATTTAGAAATTGAGTGTTAATTACACAACACATGTATGTAATTCTAATTTGTGCCTTGTACATGTCTAAAACTAATGCTATTTCACAATGAAAATAAAAATAGGTGCGTCAATATTATATATCTTAATTTCTCCCTTTATATTTCATATGAATTCATGTATCCTCTATATTAAAAGAATTATCCTCCCTATTAAAATCTAGAAATGATTCTATTTTGCTTTATTTTTGTAATATTTTTCTATGTTAAAAACTTTTTAAGTTATAATTTGTTTCTATGTTATTCAACTCTCTCATAAAAAATAATAAATTAATGTAAAAAATAAACTCCCCCAAGCTACATAAGACTTTTTTTCATTTATTTTCAACCTTTCTATTAAAAATTTATATATCTATATACCTATCAAAAAAGAACAAATTTTTTACAAGTTATGTTAATTTTTAATAGATCTTAAACAAAATAATAATAGTCACAATGAAACAATAAATCAATTAAACATAATTAATTCAATAATTTAAGAAAAACCTCGTTAACCATGAAAGAGATACAATTATAAGTTAATAAAAAGTTTAAAATTAAACGTTGATGTAACAAAAATAAAATTAAGGATCAAGAAAAGCACTTTCATGATATTGGAACAAAGAAAAATCATAAAATAAATTATATATATGCAATCTATTTACAAATGTCACATTTTTTCGTATTCTCCACAATTTTAAATTTTGATGAATCATGCATTATAGAAGTTACTTTTTTCCTTTTTTTTCCCGATATAATGGGACGACCCTTATGAGGTTTAACATTTGACTCTAAGAAGAAATGTTATAATTAATTGACTAGTTAAGAAATGATATCACGAGCATTTTCTTGTTTTACTAAAGGTCATGTTATATTCTTTATTTGAAATTCAATGAATATTACTCTAAATTCATCCATTTCACTAATAAAACTATAATAAGATGAATGTCGATCCTCCATCGTAAGTATATAAGATCTATAGGTATTAACTCTTCTTCCAATTCTAACATCTTATGGTCACATGGAAGACCCATTGTTGCTACAAATTGTACACTACACAATATGTTTCATAGATCTAAATTTAACTATTTCATATTGTCTCACCAATTCTCTCAATATAAAACAAGAAACATGGTGAACAAGATCTTTAAGAATCTAACATTATAACTATGAGGGATTTGAACCCTTTCAGTAGATAACTGAGTTTTGATATCTTAAAAATTATTGTATATCAAAAGATAATTTTTTTCTTTCGCTTGATGAAAGTCACCGGTGGAAAGTTGTAAATATTTTTTAAGTTTGATATGTGCATTTTTTGCCATCGAAAAAACACGATTTTTAACGTGCAAGTATTTTTCAATCCATGTAAAGACAAGCTTCTCTTTCAAAGAAAGTCATATATTTTTCAAGGTAACTCAATATATCTTTTCTTCCTTTGTACAATATCTCAAAATTTCTCTTTTATTTCTGATAAGTTGTTTCACTTAAAGAATATACAACTTCATTCAATTTTGATAGAAATGAATTTCAATAATTTTTTCTTCAAATAAAAACTTAGAATGTGATAAGACATTCTTTTCAATTTTCAATATACAAAGAAGAACAATACTTAGCGTTCATCAAAGCTAATTCTTTGTCGGATACAATTACAGAAGATTGACTAAAGCCTAGTATATTTTTAAAATAATTCAAAACCCATGTATAATCATCTCTTTTTTTGTTAGGAAAACAAGACATGAATAAATTATCTCGATAAAACTTGAGATTTCAACTACTTGTTAATTTTGTTATATAATACATCACAAAAATAGTTGAATAACTCACTATAAGTATAAGTGAGATCAGATGTACAAAAAATAAATGTATTATATAACTAAATTGATCATGCTTACCATTGTAAATGAACTCTCCTTAATTATATTCATTAAATAGTCTTAGATGTTAATTTAAGTATTTGATTCTTTTAATAAATAGTGGAAAGAATTTGAAGTGATGGTATATCAGATTTCGTCAAATTTTTAATATCGATGATTGCTTATTTGGACAAGCAACAACACGAGGATTGATCAAGCATGTCACTTAAAGGATAATTATTATGTGACCTGTTTCTTAACTCAAGAGTCCAGCAACCATCGACGTATTTCTTTCTTTAAATTTTGAAAGTATAATTTATAAGACGAGATGACATATTTCGTTATTGATAATCAATAAGAATATTTTATTTATTTATATAATAATTATCTCTATCATAATAAATAGTAACATATTTGTTTTTATTTAAGTCTTTTACGGATGTTGCGTACCTTTATTTGATAAAAAAAATTGGGAACATACTTAAAAAGATTTTTTTTGATTTTTAAATTTATCATCAAAAATGTCATTTTTAAGATACTCTTTATCAATACTATCAACAATGTTCGTTACTGTATAAATTAAAATATTACATTGAGTAACCTTAATTAATATACTAAAATAAATTAATTATAAATTTTAATATCATTTATCGGTGACTTAAAAAATAATAGATGAAAAAAAATTATAAATGAGAATAAAAATATATTAATTTATTAAAATATAACAAGGAGTTTGAAAATTAATAAGATTTCTATTGATATGAGATAATATAAACACTGAATAAATAAATTCATGCAAGAATCAATAATCACCCGTGAAGAAAAATATGAAAGAGAAAACCAAACAAACCATTTATATAAAAAGATATTATGATTGAGGTTGTATCTATCTTGTACTCATCAAACAATATTATTGATTTATTTATTTATTTATTTTAAGAAAAATAATAAGTCATTTTTTTTAATGGAGTGATGAAACATAAAAATTAATATGACTCATTGAGCTTAATTTTGATGAAGAAATTACAAAGAAATAACTCATTTTGGTATTAATTAATTAAAAAAAAAATGTAGCCGGATTGATCGAACGGTTCTTAAAACCTCCCAAGCACAATAGACAGAGTGAGTAGCTGAAGCCAAGGCTGAGGGAAAAACGGCTCCAAGCGCCGAATAAAAGAAACTGTAAGTTTCTGCCGCGTCAGCACAGAATAGAAGTTCCAATTCTTTAATTTTTTCGTTGAAAGAAAGGAACTTTTAAGAGAGAGAAAAAAAAAGAACAGCTAGAAATACTGTTTTTTTTTTAAATAATTATTTAGGAGCCTTACCCTTATTTATTATTAGTTGGTTTTATTGTTATTGTTTGTGCATTTAGAGAAGAGGGGGCAAAAAAAAAAAAAAAAAAAGAGGGAGAAGAGGAGAATGTAATTTTTGCAGGTCGGTGATTCTTGTATCCGCGTTTCTAGATCACAACGTTTAATCCATTTCCTCATTTCTTCTCGCGCCTAAATCTCCTTGTTCCTACAATCATTCTCTCTTTTCCTGTAATTTTCCCTCTCTTTTCTTTTTCTTACGTTTCTTTTGATTCTAGTTTCTTCTTCTTTCGAAAATTTAGATTGTTTCTACCTTTTTGATTGAATTCAACATTGACGTTGATTTTTGTGATTTTTCCCTATTTGAATGGATTCTCTACAGTATGTTTTCGATTAATACCGTTTCATCGATTTTTTTTCTAAGGTTTTCTTTTTTTTTTTAACTCACTGTTTATAATTTGCATAATACGTGTTTTTAGCAATCTCAATCCTTAGAAGATCTCGGAAATTTTGTTCGATTCATCGTTGGCTCCGTTATTATATTGGATGATTTTCTACGTACATGATTTGAGTGCATTGTAAAACAAATTCTGAGACTGTTTTGGTTGATGAATGCTGTTTGGTTTATGCAGGAAATCTGATTGATTGTAACGGATGGAGGATTGAAGGTGGTTATATTCTTTTTTTTTATTGAATTTTATTTTAAAATTTCTGGATTCCTTGCGTACGAACAATGTCCACGAGGAATGAACATCAAACTGTCCCGTTATCGGTGCTTTTGAAGCGTGAATTGGCCAATGAGAAGGTTGAGGGACCAGAGATTGTACACGGTCAGGCAAACCACAGCAAGAAAGGGGAAGATTTCACTTTCCTCAAGACAGAATGTGAAAGAGTGATCGGGGATGGTGTGTCAACATTTTCGGTTTTTGGGGTATGTTTTGTGTTTGCGATTTTGCTAATTCCTGACCAGTATGAAAAAAATGTGGATTTTGTTTAGTTGTTATTTGTTTGAAGATCGGTAACTGAGACATTTAATGAGTGTAGACATCTGCCTATAAGGTATTATAAGAGGTCAGCTATATCTTATTTTCAAACATCTGGATTCATTGGCCTCTGTATGTACCTAGGTAATTCGTGTTCGAGTATGCATGCTAGGTGTTTAGCTACAAGTGAATTTTTAATGCTGCTGCTTGTATACAATTAGAGTTCTACACCGGAGTTAAATGAACTAATATATATATTTTCCCTGTGCTCATCGGAAAGAAAATGCCATCAACTACCATGTTTGATGCTGTGATTTATGGTTGTCAAGTTTTCTTTAGGAGTTGTCCATTGTTTGAATTAGTGTAAAGCTCACAGCTTAGTGTTGCTATGTCATTTTCAGCTATTTGATGGACATAATGGACCGGCAGCTGCTATCTACACAAAGGAGAATCTCTTAAATAATGTTTTAAGCGCTATTCCTTCAGATCTTAGTAGAGATGAATGGGTAGCAGCACTCCCACGGGCTTTGGTTGCAGGCTTCGTCAAAACAGACAAAGATTTTCAAGATAGAGGTATGGATAAAAGATACTTTCCTTTTATCTGTATTGTATTGTAATGTGTGCTCTTGCTGTTTGGTAAATGTTCTGTGAAACAAGGGTATCTCTATCATTTATTATTTGATCTTATAACTTAAAAATATTTCATTTTTAATGTCTAATAATTGGTCATGGTATTTAGATATCAAGTTGAGTTCATGTTTTACATAAACCCAAAACTTAACCTGGGTTAATTTTAAGATACATTAGTCACTCTAGTAAAAAGTCTTGGCTGGCTTACCTTTTCAGATGTCAGTTTCTCCCACACATATGCGTCCTATAGTTTTTGCCTTTTTGTTGGTGATTCTTCTGTTACTCCCTGTAAATGAGATGACTTAGCTGGTTCTTTATACCTCTGCGAAAATGTATGCCTGTATTGATGTAAAGAATGATGCCTTTGAGATACCAATTTTGACACTTGTATTTTATGTTTTACAGACTCAGTTTACTAGTTCTTTTTTTTTCTGAGTTTCTCTCTATTCATGTGATTAATATATGTCGTTAAATTCTCAGCACAAAAGTCAGGAACAACTGTCACCTTCTTAATTATTGAAGGGTGGGTCTTAACTGTTGCTTCTGTTGGTGATTCTCGCTGCATACTTGAGGCTGCTGAAGGTGGTATCTATTACTTGTCTGCAGATCATAGGCTTGAATGCAACGAAGAGGAGTAACTTACTAATCTAATGTGCTTGCAATTCAATTAAAAATAACTTTTCTGTTGACTCTGCTTGTATCTGTGTATTTTGGTAGGAGGT
Source organism: Hippophae rhamnoides (assembly GCA_033030585.1). Taxonomy (NCBI): domain Eukaryota; kingdom Viridiplantae; phylum Streptophyta; class Magnoliopsida; order Rosales; family Elaeagnaceae; genus Hippophae; species Hippophae rhamnoides. Next base: position 75,252,890 of record CM065429.1, read on the forward strand.
TGCGTATCACAGCAAGTGGGGGTGAAGTGGGTCGTCTGAATACTGGTGGTGGTGCACAGGTATTTTTTCGTTGCAGTTCTATTTGTTTCTTTGTTTCGATAGCTTGCTGAGTGCTTTCCCTCATCTTTTTGGGTTGCATGGGTTGCATAGCTTCTCTTTTACCTTGTTTTTCTTTGAAAGAAATGGTGAAACAATCACATACACACTTGTAATGGATGGGGCTCAAACCCGTGTCCCTAAATATCAACAAAAAGCATATGTTATTGCACAACAAGGCAATTGGCTTCTCATTTACCTTTCTCTGGACATCACATGTAGACATGTTTTTCTGAATGGATGATTTGCTTGCTGGAACAGTGGAATATTTGATCTCCATACTAGGAATTTGATATAAAACAAGCTGACATGCTGGATGTTGGAATTTAATTGCACTCCACTCGAGGGATGGAGCCTTTTAACAGTTATGATATTACAGACCCATTTTTTTGAAAAACGATCAACTACATTGAATCCCCCCTTTCTTGTCAGCCTACCTTTTAATGAAAATAACTTGGTTTTATTCTGATAGAGCTTTTGGAATTTCCATGTTTAAAAAGAATTCATATATCCAATCCTGTTAATAGCAAACTTGTCTAACAAATTTCCTTCATTTTTAGGTTGGTCCCTTGAGGTGTTGGCCTGGTGGCTTGTGTCTCTCACGATCCATCGGAGATGTTGATGTGGGAGAGTTCATTGTGCCTGTTCCTTATGTAAAGCAAGTGAAGGTTTTGTTTGTCATGTTCTTATCTCATTTACTTGTTTATCTTCCTTTTATCAGTCGCCCTTTGTTGCTTTCAAACTAAGATTGATTTAATGGTGCATCTTTTTGTGTCCTTTGTTTACTACCAACTCCTTTATCCTATTTTTCATGTTTGCGTTATATCTACAGCTATCTACAGCTGGTGGTAGGCTAATCATTTCAAGTGATGGTGTTTGGGATGCTCTAAGTGCTGAAGCTGCTCTAGATTGTTGTCGTGGGATGCTACCTGATGCTGCAGCTGCACAAATTGTTAAGGTACACTGACAGATAAACATTCTGTTTCATGTAAAAAACTATTGTGAAAGTTCATATATAGATCATAATATTTTCACCTGACCAATACATCTTTGATATGCGTGGCCCTCCTATAGCATGATTTCTTTCTGATTTAGTGTATATTATTTTTTTACTCTTTCTTACCTTTTTTATTGCATTTCTAGGAAGCAGTGCAGGCAAAGGGGCTTCGAGATGACACAACCTGCATTATTATTGATATTTTACCACTGGAGAAGCCAGTTGCTCCTTTCCCCCCTCCAAAAAAGCCAGGGAAAGGAGTTTTTAAGTCAATGTTCCGCAAAAAGCCAAATGAATCAACTTCTAATATTGATAAGGAGTACATGGAGCCAGATGTTGTGGAGGAATTATACGAGGAAGGATCTGCCATGCTTTCAGAAAGGTTTGGTCTGCTAAATCAAATTTAATCTTCTGATTATGTGGCAAGTTTTGACTCGAATGCTTTTTTTTTATTTTTTCCTACCCCTTTGCTTCCCTTTCTCCTTTATGGGTTTGATGTCTTACGATTAATGGTTGTGTGGAATGCAGATTAGACACAAAATACCCACTTTGCAACATGTTCAAGTTGTTCATCTGTGCTGTTTGTCAATTAGAAATTAAACCAGGCCATGGTATTTCGATACATGCTGATTCATCTAACCCTAGAAAACTGCGTCCCTGGGATGGCCCTTTCCTCTGTGTAAGTTGCCAAGAGAAGAAAGAGGCCATGGAAGGGAAAAGACTGTTAGGAGGTATGACGTCTCTTTCTTTTTCTACGTGCAAATAGTCATTAAGGATTGTGTCTCATCCTTGAATTAATAGTCATTCCTTTGGTTTCAGATAGATATAGTAGTGGAAGTGACTAGTGAAACTTTGTCAGCTATTTTTGCTTTTTGAGAGCACTAATAAACCTTTCGAAGTTGATCATAATCGGAAAGAGCTAAAGCATTCTGGCGATATTCATTCATTCAGTTTCTTGCAAATGATTTTCAGCCCATAGATTGATTTAACTATGGCCGTCCACTTTCGGGTTTGATTTAGATCTCTAATTTGTCTTTCCACAATTAAGTCAGAAGTTATCCCACTTACTGCTGCTGGTTTATTGGATATTTTTCTTTCCCGACTTGGAGCAAATTAGCTAATGCCAGACTCCCCTCACAAGTGTTGTGGAAGGATTGTATAATATAACTATGCATTAGAGGTAATTTACTTTTCTTTCTGGAACAACAGAGTTCCAAGTCGTAGACCTAACATTCAGTGGAAGCGAGCTCGATATATAGTACCTATTATATTGAAAGTTTGGTGTGGCCTAATACACACTTATTTAAAAGTAGGAAAATCGTCTGATTAGCTTTCTGAATGGATTTGTTTAATCAGCCCTTGTATGTAATCCTTCCGCAACAAGAAGGAAGGAAAACCTTCAAATTGAACAGGCAATTGTTATTTGTTCTTTTCCAGGAAAATTTTTCATTAGGAGTTAGTACCCTATGTGCTGAATGCTGATGGTGTAGTAATCAGTCCACGGGTCCTTCCCATTCTCATCGCTGTAAATGCTCTTACATTTGCAATACATTTTGCTTCCGTACTTCATTAACTGACAAAAATGATGGCCTTTCATGGAAAATCTTTGGTACCGTTCAATTGGTTGTCTTTGAAAATGAGACTGAGCTCGAGTCTATTTTTTTCTCCTCATTAAATTGTAGTGAGCATTGTTTGTAAAGTTTCTTATCAATAACATTGAAAGAGAATGGCTAGTCTGTCATATACTCATATCAAAGATCCAGTATCTGACATTGGACCATCACCAGCTTTACATCATTTTTATTTTGGTAAAATAAGTTTCTTAACAACAAAATTTCGATTATTTATGTTTAATTCATATATTTTTATTATTAGAAAAAAGTTAAAAATATATCATTTTATTTTGAATACAGTCTAATTAAATGTAGTTTAAATTAAATTATAATTATTTAAATTCGGTTAATATTGAATGTAATTCAATTGTAATTTTTACTTATTGAGCTGTTATTTTTGTTATAAATTTTAAAGATATTTTTTTAATTTCCCTTTTTATTTTTGTCGCTAAGCATGATTCTCGATTTCTTCTATAATCTTTTCGATTACAATTAAGGGATGTTTCATGTTTAGATCAAAGCCAAACAAGCTTAGCTTTCTGCAATTAAATCGCTTTGTAATTTTTTTTGTATTTTTCCTTCGAGGTAAAAAAGAGGGTCTTGGAGCTTTTGAAGAGGGAATACCGTCATAAACCCTATAAATATCGACTACTTTGATCATTATTTTTGTATGGATTTGATTCAGGAAACTCTAAAAGAATGCCAAATTTTTAATGAGTCAGTTAAAAAGAAGTATAATAAGAGAGGTTCAAAAATTGATGAATATTGTTTATTTAATAAAGCACTAATAACACTCACATTAAAAATACTGGACCACATATGATGTCCGCAAATGCAAACATATAAAATAATTAATCTTTAGAATTTATAGTCATTACATAAACAAGTTTCTGATAGAAGTTGGTGAAGAAGTTGACATGCATGGACTCAGAATTCAAACGTCTTTTTCTCTTTTTTTCAAGTCATGTTACCAACATACCACTCGTCCCGGTTAATTGTGTGGGGGTGCACAATCCAAAGACCAAGTCCAAACACGTGCTCAAAGCAAGGGCTTTGAAAGCCAGCTTTGATGAAATTATGTAAAGCCTTTCTCATTAATAAACCTCCCAATGACCTGATAAACAAATTGATAAGGAAAATATGAGTAAGGAGATATAAACAGATAGAACATCAAATATCAATGTTCAGATATACAATTATACAACGGTAAATTAAATAACACTTATATATATTACTATTATATTATAATCATAATTTAATCATACTTACGTCATAATTTTAGGAATGTATTAAATAAAATTTTTTTAATTAAAAGAGTTTGCGTCTTGTCATGTGTTAAAAAGAGAATATGAATAATGGCTTTAGTATTAATAATGCTAGTGGCAAGAAGTAGACAATGAAAAAAAATAAGGAAAAGCAACCCCACCATAGGAATTTCGGTTTGGCACGAAGATTAGGAGCGAAATCTTTGTTTTAAGCAGTGTTTGCTTCCTTTTCTTTTCTTATCTTTTATCCTCTTTTTTTTTTGTGAAATTTGAATAATGATTTAGTTTTTGAGTGACTTTAGTGGTGTGTATGCCTCAGTCCACCGTAATAATGCCTCCATGATTGAGATGTTGACCTTTAATATATATCCTCGCTAAATCCTCTTAAGTCACTCTTTGCTGGACTGGACCATTATGTACACGTGTGTGTGGGCTCTGGTAAGGCACTGGAAGTTAAGGTTCATACACTAATCCCAAGTCTAAAATGAGTTCTTATTATATGAATTAAAAAAAAAATTATTCTTTCTTACTATTGACCACCGTCTTTTCAAAACATGTAACATCTAAGATTTATGGCTTAATTTTGTCACATAATTATCTTCTATAATTTTGATTTATATAAATATAAATATATATTTTTTTTGTCAAAATATTTATTCTTTTTCGTTTGTGACAGTAGCTTTATTATCTATCATCCTCATCTCACCGATGAATGATTTGTATTATATATTTCAGTTATTAGATTAAATCCATTAAATAATTTTTAGATATTACTCACACTTATAATAAAATATTCAAAATCAATTATTAAAGAACATTTTATTTTTTAAAAAAATAAATACACATGCAACTCACACATTTATAATTTGAACTTGAAATCCAAACATTTCACATACTTAAATAGATTATATGTTCTTAGTCACAAATTCATTACCAAAAATGAGTTAAAAAATATTGTTAGTCTATTATGACATCTCTATCAAATTCTTCATCATCTTAGCCAATTTTACTTTCATTTTTCTTCCGATCTTTCATCTCTTTCACTTTATCTTCATTTTCTCCATTGAATGTTCAAATCGTTCATCGTCTTTGGTTTTTTAGCCCTTTGATCTTATTGGTTCAATTTTTTTTGGGAGCCACTTTACTCACTAGATTCTGTTCTATAATTTTGTTATTTTAGATCAGTGTTTACTTGGATTATGTTCTTGTTTATGGTTTTCCTTTATACAATAAGGAATTTCATTAAGTTACGTAAGAGATTTGTAGTGTTCAAACACTAATGAACTTATCATTGAAGTGCTAATGGATCAATATATTAGTTCTAAGGATCTAGTAAAGGTATTTCTATGTATTTGGGAAAATAAAGGTGGTACTAAGCTTAAGTTTTTGAATCGTGCTAGATTGTTGTTATATTTGAATAAATTAATGATCTCACCTAGTTTTGCAAAAAGTTCTATGGAATTTTATCAGTGTCTTACTAACTATGAAGAAGGTAAAGTTAGGTAAATGTCCGTCCCACATAAGGTTTGATTTCTTGCTCTGGATTCACATACATGACTTTCACCAAATTAGAGAAAAGTTTTTATTTTAATGAAAATTGTTGAGAAAATGGGTGAAGTGTTAAAGGTTAATTCATACTCTGTCAATGGTCTAGCTAGGTTTGTGAAGGTCAAAATTAGTTTTCATCTTGGATGAGCATTTGTTCTTGGTGTATATATTCTATTGACTAACATAATGTATGCAAAGGTGGTACAGATTGACCTGAGTTATGAACATCTGTCACAATTATGTTTTCATTATAGATATCTAACTTATGATACTAAAATGTGCATGAATATTAGTGATTTAAACGTTGGTTTTGAGGAGAAGCATTAGAATTTTGGTGAGTGATTGCATGTATACTTGAATATGAGAACTCCTGATCATATCAACGGTATAATTAATGATACTTTTGGCTCTAATGGTTCTGGTACTTCTCGCTTGTTGGGTCTTAATCATGCACAAAGATCATGCAGTGTTTTTCCTATGTATGTGATCGTCGCATATGAATTGTGTGCAATAAATACTCAAGTATACATATTGTAATAAGTAATGTAATGATAAGAAAAGATCGTTTTCAAGAAATATGTTATTAGAAACTAATTTTTTAAAACTAAAAAAACTAAAAATCAATTTTTTTTTGTATTTTTATATTTTAAGAAAGCAAAATTAAAAGAACTAAAAGTAAATAAAAATAATTAATTAAATCATATTTGTTAACTAAGAAGATATATGAAAAAATATCTAAGAATATTTAATCTCTCAATTTCTAAACATGTGAATCACTAAAATCTCTATAATACAATTATCAATTGAATATAATTTAGCACATATTACTCTCTCAAGTAAACTACTCACCATAGAGTAATTAACTTAATCACTCTCATGTCAATTAAATTGCATACTACTTATTAAGTTTATCAATTATGATTCACATACATAAAAATCATACATCTATGCCTAGAAACTATGCATATTATTTAATCGAGATAAATAATTAAATAATTCCCTCAAATCTATTCAATTGTCTATATAAATAAATTGTTGGTTAACCAATTAATAGCATAAGAATTAAATTAAATAATATAATTAAATTAAAATCATAATTGAGGTAAAATATTAGATCATCACATGGTGAAAATTGGGTTCATAAGATCCATAGATTAATAAATTAATTACACATAATTGTGTTCATAGAACTCATATTTTTCATAAAGAAAAACATAAAAATTGATAAAAAAAAGAGCAGAAAAAGAAATACAATTAATATCTTAATTTGTAATGTTAACACCCTTTTGAATTTTTATTTCTTCTTAGCATTAAAAAATGATTAAAAATATGTTAATGACGGCTCCTTAGGGTTTTATGGGGTGATTAGGGTTAAATATAACTTAGGTAAAATCTTGACTGTCATATCAGCTCAGATCAAAGGATGAGATCAAAACAAGTAGATTTAACAACACCAGCTAATCAAAATTAGACACGTGGTATGTAAGATTCAGTGAGAAAATAAGAGAGCGACGCGTCGTAGGGGAGATCGATCCTGGTCAACGATTGCCGAGTCAACATCAGTTGGGGTAAAGTGATTCACGGAAATAGTTGGCATGGAACACGATGATGAATAACATGTTGACATGTGGTAAGAAGGTTTGACCGCTATGTGAACTCGAAATGAATGCTGTGTTGACACGTTGCAAGGCGATGCATCACTCCTCACATATGGCGTTCTATGATTTGTGGTCTCAAATTGTGTGGCATTTGCATGGCTTGTCCAATCAGCTCTTTTGCTTGCGTGACTCCATATGGTAGATCCTAATTGGTCTTGCATTAAAAATCCATAAAAAATCATAAAAATCTAAAAAAATAGAAATTATATTTTTATCTGTTTTGATTAAAAAAATTAATATTTTAATAGTTTTAATCCTAAAATTAATGTTCATTGAATAAAACAAACAAATATTAAGTAAAAAACTATAGTGATGACTCTACCTTCATATAATAATTAGTATGGTGTGAAGGATGATTCCTATATTGTGTATCAGAGGTTGGCTATTGAGGATCATGTAGTTTTTGATAATAGTAACGAGGACATCGATATTATTTTGGAGGGCCTAGTTTAAGTTAAAAGGGGTAGTGCTCGAGGTTTTTGGAAAGACAAAGGCTTAAATAATATGGGTGGCAAGTTGATGGACTTATGAGGAATTAAAGGATGTGTCTAATGTGAGAATATATGTGACTCTCATTAGTGTGAGTAAGAATGGAACTTATTTGGTGTCCTATTTGACCTACCATTGGATTAACTTGTGGTTAGTTTAATTGTTTTGGCTTATTTCTATTGTGTTTTACCTCTATTGAGTCTGTTAGGTCTTTCTTTTGTTATGGTGGTTCATGTATTATGCTTGTGTTTTTCATGTGTGTGTTAGTGTGGTTATTTTTTGGTGTCGGTGTTTTATGGCATGGAACTTAAATGTACATTAGTTGATTCTATTTGCACAGCAAAGAAAATGTTTATCAAATAATTAGTGATTTGAGGTGTATATAAGGTAGTTGATTTGAATACGTTCATTTTAGTAATTATATTACTTAGACAATCCTTAATACTGTAGACTAATGTTATTTATTAGTTATTAATATTTGAATAATAGTCTTTCATTTATTAAAAAAATAATAATCAGATGATTAAATTTAGTAATTTCTTAACAAATATACCTTCAAAATTGCCATTATATAAAAATATATTATAGAATGCATGAATCAATTTAGTAAACTTTTAAATAGAAAAACAAAGTATTTATCAATTGTAGTAAAATAAAAATAAAAATATTCACAAACATTATAATAATTATTTATTATTATGTTATTAAAATAAAAACTCAAATTTTTATAAATATGTGCTAAACTAATATACTTAAAAAATATATACAATAAGTATCAATGTATTTTCTCATATAATATAACTCAACTATAATTTATTTTTTAAATTATATTTAATGTATATATAATTGATTATTTGTATTAATTATATTTTAGTAAAAAATTAAAGGACTCGTAAAATAATTTATTCTATGTGAATAAATTTTAAATTTTAAATTCATATATCCCATTTTAGTGAAACTTTACAAAGAAAAAAAATCAAAAGATTCATGATTCTTATAATAATTATCTATTATTAAAAAAATCAAAAATCTATTAGTTATGTGTTAGTTTCTAATTTTTAAATTATATTTATTGTAAAAATAATTGATTATATGTATTAATAATTATATTTTATTAGAAGAATAAAAGAAAAAAATTAGAAGACTTCCAAAATATTTAATTATATGTGAAAAAGTTAATGAAATTGACAATTAAAAATAAAATAAAAAGACTCATGAACATTATAATAATTACCTATTATAATGAAATTAAAATAAAACATTAAATTTATACTAAATATTTACTAAATTAATATACTTAAAATATCTACCGTAAGTATCAATGTATTTACTCATATAATATAATCTTATTATAATTTAATTTTTTAAATAATTTATTTTTAAATTATATTTAATGTAACAAAATTGATTGTATGTATTATTTCTAAAATAATTGATTATATGTGAATGATTTAAAATTTGTACATTCTCGTATTGAAAATTTAAAAAGAAAAAAAATTAAAAGACTCATGATTATTATAATAATTTTTTTTTATTATGAAATCAAAATACAAAATCAAAAGTCACTTAAATATGTGTTAAATTTTTATTTATTTTCAAGACTATATTTAGTATAAAAATAATTGATTATATGTATTAATAATTATCTTTTAGTGAAAGAATTAAAAAAAACTCAAAATATTGATAAAATATTTGATTCAATGTAAAAGATTTAAGATACTTGACAATAAAAAACTCATGAATATTATAATAATGTTAATTATTATAAAAGTAAAATAAAATATCAATTTTTTTAATTATGTGTTAAATTAGTATATTTAAAAAAATTACAATCCATAACATGTGAACACTCTTTTCTTGCTTGCTTTTATAAGTTATAATGCATTTAATATTAATACTTTCACATATTCTTCAACTAATTGTAAATGTAATGCATGGATACATTATTACATATATTGTAGACAAGTAAAATAATATCAAATTAATTTTACTTTTATGTTATAGTTTGAAATATATTGTGTAGTTATGCATCTAAGTATATATTCATTATAATAAATGTGAAATTTAAGTGTTTTAAGCGATAAATAATGATTAATTTAATTAATAAATTTTAAAGTTACAAAAATCGTTAAATGATAATATTATTGTTTGTTATTCTATATGTCTTATTATGAGATTAATCAATATATGTATTTTTTTTACTTTACCTTATTTTTAACTCATCACTTTCATTTTAATTTTAGTTTTTTTTTACTTTATATATTTGACTTTTTGAGTTAAATTCTATGCATTTTAAATTAATTGTATTATATTATGATTAATTGTAATATTTTAAATTAATTTTTAGATGTAACACATTTTTTATTGACTAATATAAGCAAAGATCAATGTTGATGTATAACTGTTAAAAAACGGGAGAGAGAGTCAACTAAATGAAAGAAGTAATAGATAAATTGATGTTCGAGATTTAAACGTATAAGAAAAAAGAAAAAGAAAAAGAAATAGATAATTAGTAGAAACTTATAAACTATAATTCAATTCATTATGGTTTATTTTAGAAATACAATGATATGTCTTATTTATATGATTTAAATAACAAATTTGATAATAAAAAAATAATTAATAATAATCATCAATTATTAAATGATAAATCTAAATCTAATTATAAAATTTAAAGATAATCAAATAATATTCTAATTATAAGATAATAATTTCAATTTATATAAATCTTAAGTTTAAATTATTATTATTATCTCTTTAGTTTGGATCAATCTTTTAGGTTGAACAAAAATTTAACTTTGATGACTTATAAAGTCATACATTAATAATTAAAACTTAATATATAAATGTATGATGTACTTGAGATTTGTGATCATAGATTTTTGAACAGTTTACTTTATAATATTTAGTAATCCAAGTGTTGATTGGAAATTATGATTAGAAAATGAGCACAAATGTAAAGTTTAACACTAAATTATTTTCAACATATGTCTCTTAAAGTGATGTGGAAAGAGCAACTTTTTTTTTCTAAATAAAAGGCACCATATTTGCTCTATCTAACCATATTTTTTCCTTATTTGGATTGATTATAACTAATATTCGTTAGAGATTAAAACTAATATGGATTATGGGTTTTAGTTAAGATTTTTAGCCATACATGATTCATTATCTACCTTATATTTTTGCTTATTCATTGATGATATTAGGTGGAGAAAATGAGTCAATTCTATTAGAATATTTTGTTTTAAACCCAATTATATGGTTAATGTTTTTTCTTGAAAGATTAAACGATTGAGTTAAATTTTTTATTTGTAATTTAAAGATGAAATATTCTTATTCAAACAAATAATTGTAGGAGAAACTAATGAACTGTGCTATTTAGTTTGATTTAGAAGTATAATAACATGTACTATTTATATGATTAAAATAAAAAAAACAGATAATCATAAAATAAATAATGATAATTTTAAGTAATAAATTTAAATATAAATATAAAATTTAATTACTATTTAATAATTTAAATTTATATAAATTTTAAATTAAATAATTATAATATAAAGTGTTTTAAAAATATAAAATAGAATATTAATTATTAATTAAATATAGGTATTAGGTATCAAGTATTAAATTATCACATGTTTGTTACTTGTTATGGGCATAAAAAGATCAATCAAAAGGGAAAATCATGCCTCTTATTCGTGACGTAATGCTTATGGAAGGTGCAGATCATCCCTCTGTTTTGTTTTTTTTTTTTTTTGAGTAAATCAGGAGGCTGCTTAAATCGATAATATATATTGCGTTGAAAAAAAAAAAAGATAAATTTTGAATTTGTCTCCTCGGCGTAACTTTTTCTATCCCTAAACTTGACTTAGAGTACTTGAAATAAGATAGTGCGCAATGGTGTCAATTTAAAACAATATTGATACTTTACCAAACGTGAATCGTGTAAAACTTATAAATAATATACATTTGATAACGACAATAAATATCATTTCAACACATTCAATTTAAAAAATAAAATATGAATATCTTTAAAAAAAAATTTATTATCTTTCATCACTTATATTTTTAAAATATTATAAATATATGTAAAACACTAATATCATTATATTTGAGATGATATTTAAAAATAAAATTATAATTTAATTTTTAAATACGAGAATTTTTTCGTTCATATTCTACTAATCCTATTTTTAATACAAAATCAATATCTTCTTTTTTAACACAAAACCCACTAGTTTGTGAGTTCTTTTATTGGTAATTATAAAAACCTTAAATTCTCTAAATCATAAAAATAATCACAACGATTTTTTTTTGTCAAAAATGTAAGGAATAGTGATGTGAGAAAAATAGGATGATGTTGTAAAAAATTCGTGTATAAACAGTCTGTATTTGACACTAATATTATTGATAAAATCATTAAAAACTCAAACTGTAAATAACAGGATATAATAAACTAAGAAAATTCAAGAATATTTATAATAATTTAGCATAAAAAAATATTAAAATATTAATAGATCTTGCAAAATGTTTGCGATATTTGTTATTAATAAATTATAAATGATGGATTACATGTTAGAAACATAGTTAATATTTATAGTTTTTAACTATACATACCAACAATGTATATACTGAATGTGAATGGATACTATGTAAAGTGTATATAACGGAGAATATATATAATGATTAAAAATAATCTGATAAGTATTTTTTATTTATTTAGATAAATTTTCTGTCAAATTGAAAGTATTTTTTTTTATATAATTATATCTTTCGAATGATTATATAATTTCTTAAATAATTGTTGCTTCCAATTTCAAAACTCGTTTACTAGAAATTACAACACCTTCTCCAATGAAATTGCGTGCATAGGAAAATATAGTAACATAATGAAAATTCTCCATTAATAAAATCAAAGATTCCTCTTTCGACCTTAAGTTTCATCTTTATATTCAGCCTGCAAGTGAAGACGACCTTTCTACTTATGATACTATCAACCTTTATCTTCTTAGCCCCAAACCCAAAATAAATAGAAGAAAAGAAAAAAAAGGTATCTGCTTCTTCGATCCCACCTGCCTTTTACGAGCAAATTTGGATGTTTGTGAATCCCATTTCCCAAATCTGTTGTCTTCAATGGCTGTGTAAGAATTGACAAGGACCCACATTACTCTACTCTACTAGAGATTATACGTCGCACTTAGCCAATAAAATATAACATTTATTAATAATAAAAAAAAAAACATCTAATATTTAATTAAGAAGAAATGATCGATAAGTTACATACTTCGATGACAATAAACAATCATTATTTGAATATATTTATCAATCGTATTATTATTTTTTAAAAAATAAGATTACATTAATCATAAAATTTATTAACCATAAATATTATATCCATATAATTTAATAATAAATAATAATAATAATAATAAATATTTTATCTACAACTTAAAACGCACTATTTCCATTCCATTCATTTATTGCCCACCACAACCTTTTTCCCTTATTCGATCACAAGTTATAATAATGCATGAAAATAGGGATTTGTATTTAGCTGCTTAAGCAATAATTTTAATACTAAAGACATTCCAAAACCCAGCTGCTACTGATTGATAAGACTCTGTTTTGTTGTATTCCTCTGTTCCTTCTCAAACTTCTTATCTCTTCATCAGAGAGGTTTCAAAAAAAAAAAAAAAAAGATAGTTCAGATTCAGATCCTTCCTTACAAATTTTCAACAACATCTTTTCAGTTATGGAAGCTCTTCATATTCATCAAAAACAAAAGACTTGTGTAGAAAACAAAGAAGACAAGTTAAAACAACAAGGCAAAAAAATCCAATCTTCTTCTACATCAGAGAAAAAACAGAGTACACCACCAATAGTCTCTCCTGCCTCACCACCTTCAAATTCTTCATCTCCATCTCATGAGTTTTCCTTCACAATCTCTCTTCACTCTTCATCTACACAAATCTCAGATAAAACCAAAACTAATAACCCACCTTCTTTTGCCATCGATTTAACTCCAGCAGATGACATTTTCTTCCATGGACATTTGCTTCCTCTGCATCTTCTCTCTCACCTTTCTGTATCTCCACGCTCTTCTACAAATTCTTTGGATAGTTTTACTCTACCCGTTAAAGAGTTATTAAACGATCATCAAACACCCAGCAAAGAAACCCGCATTTGTAGCTCCACTAGCAGTTCTGAAAGCGTAAGCAAGATCAGCAACAATGGTGAGGAAACAAGAGAAAGAAGCAAGTCCAAGTCTTTTTCATTATTTGGGTTAAGAAAATGGAGAAAAGGGTTTATTTTTAGAGAAAGAGAAGATGATGAAGACGATAAGAAGAAAGGGAGGTTGAGATTTGATATGAGTCATGTAATAAAGAGGTACATGAGAATGGTTAAGCCTATTTTGTTATTCAGAAGAAGAAGGAGGGAAAATATGGAATTACATAGACAAGCTTATACTTCATTTTCTGGTAATATAGCTGTGAGGAATAAACAAGATTTGAGAGGAAGAAGAGGAGAATATTCAGCACCAGCTTCAATTAGAACATCTCCAACAAATAGTGGTCTTCTTGTGGAAACCCCATCTTATCCTTCTTCTAATAATTCCAGTGATAGCACTATGGAGGAATTACAGGCGGCGATTCAAGCTGCTATTGCTCATTGTAAGAATTCAATTTCCAAAGAAGATAAGCTCAACTAATGGAATTGCAAGTCTTTTCCCTTCTTTTTTTAATGTTCTATTTTTCTTCTTATTAATTAAACGAATTATATTGCGTTTTCAGTGTATAGAATGAACTGCAAGGCATATAATATAATATAAAAATTTAATCCACATTTTTTGGTTCAAGGCACGTCATTTAAAAATCATAATTTATATGTGTAGAATTGTTAATATGTTAAGATTTATAGAGAGAGATTAAAAAGAGCTTAACGTACTAAAACGATGTCGCTATGTTAACATGTGCAATGTTTTCAAGCTGTGCCCATCCTTCAATTAACTCACCTTCGAGCCATTTATAGGTAATTTGTCTATTCTCCACTTATTTTAGTTTTTAGCGTTTCTTCATATAAGGGAAAAAATATAATCCATCAAATGACCGCCATGAATCCTTTTTAAAAATGTTCCTATTAGGATTGAGACACCCAAAACACCATAGAGATTATGTTAGTTCGTAGGCAAGCATTAAATTGAAAATATGCCTAGTGAACTAGACGCAGACGAATAGGTCCAAACATGGAGAGAATACAACATCCTACCATAGGTTAGGATAATGCCTGTCTATGCCATCTCTATGATGCGAATGATCCTCATGTGAGTTGGTGAGTTATCCACTCCATAGCATTCAAACTAGGACTTAGATGTCTATTTCCAAGAACAGTAACTTGTGCCTTGAACACTTTTGATATCAACTTGGCTTAGGTAAACCCCTATGGATGGAAAACTCTTTTATGCCTCTATGTTGTTACTGGAAAACACGAGATGGATTTCACAAACATGAAGATACATTGTATGTACAACATGAAGAAGAATGGACTTGACAAAGGAAGTGCATACATTTCAACCATACTTAGCAATAAACTTCACTTAAAACTCCCCGAGAGTGTAGTGGGTTGGAAGAACAAAAATTTCTAAATCACAGGTGATGTTTAGGGTGATGTGGCTAAGTTCCTAGTCTACAATTCATGGAATCACAACTTCAACACAACCAAATCTCATGCCAATGAATTCATCAAAAGTTTTGATCCTAATGGCAAAGATAAAATCAGAAGGATTAAGCTCTAAAATACCAACAACGAAATCTACAAAGACATCTTGACAACATGTCACTTTAAGAACCCTAGTTTATGGAGGGATTACACCAACAAACACACAAATCATTATATGGGATGGGGTAAAATTTTTTTTAACAATCTGATTTAGAGACTAAGTGAGTTTATTTTTAGCAAGCATGGATTATTTGGCGCTTACTACCCAGAGCCCCACAGTGCAAAGGACTGGCTTAAACCTTGCCTCTACGGACTAAAGATTCTATCCATCAAGACAATGAACCTATTGAGGTTCCTCCTTCAACCTCAATCAACTTGTCGAGAATTCCCAGCTTGTCTGCTCTACTACCCTTTACTGAGGCCTCTAAGAAGAGGAAACAAATTGAACTCTTAACTTCTCCCATCCAAGCCATGAACTTGGATGATTTTGAATTTGAAGAAGTCATCCTGAAGGACACCGTGGTATTAAACACCCATATTACCTATTTTGATGAGGGTTTTTTTGGGTAGCCTGACTTGATGAGAGACCTCTACAGTCACTTTATTAATGATGATGAGTGATTTAGGGTTTGAGAAGTCGACAAGAAGGAATATGTCTATAATAGTAAGATGATGACTGATCATCATGTGAAGGTAAACTTGCACATATTGCTTTATACCCTATTATTTTTTCACTTCATTTTTATACTTTACACTTGTGTATTTTTTGTCAGGTTCTAGCACTGGCTAGAGAAGGTAAACTTTCTCTTAAAGCCTACAAATATGAGGGTACAAGAAAGTTGCTTATAAATAGCAAGGTACCATAAAGTCATAGAGGACAAGGATGCCCTCTTGTTCGAGAAAGAGGCCAAGGTTTGAAAACTTGAAAGAGACGTCTTAACAAATCTAAAAAATTAAAGAAAGCTGATAGTTTTGCTTATGACCAAGGCATAAGAGCAAGTTATTGTGAAGAGGAGGCCAATGAGGCTAATTCCCTAACGATCTCCCTTAAATTCCAAATGAGTTAGTTGAATAAGTAAATGAGCTCACTATATGACTAGGTTGAGACTCTCAAAGTGAAATGCACTAAAGCTTACCATAGCAAGATGAGCTTATTGATTAGAAACATGAAGACATAGGTTAAGAAGATGGACTCGACTATGCTCTATTACACATTGATAAAGACCTTTCAAAGTAGTAGGGGCCTCGCTTCCCTCACCTTGTTCAGAGGAAACAACCTAGGAAAGCTGCACTAAAGTACATGTCGAGGATTGCTTTTTTGTAAATGCACTTTGTATACTTACCATTTATTTTGAAGTGTGTACAAGTGGCATTTATTGTTGTGCTTGGACACTATCTATTTATATAATCTATCTTGTAGTTGACATACTTCATTAATGCATTTATGATTTTTCTACCTATTCATATGCTTGATTTTGTCATTTGATTTTCTGATTCTCAAGTTTCCTCAACATCGAAATTTGATTTTGAGTCTATAGTTAGAATTTGAGCCCGTTAGCTAGAAAATAGTCTGTATAGTTATAAATAATGGACTATTCAAAGGCTACCCTAGATGATTTAATATAAATGGGGTTATGTTTTTCCTACACCTTGAATAGCCTTTCAAAAAATAAAAGAGCCTACCAAGTGTCACCATTCTTAAGTGACTAGGTGAACCAAATACCTTTATTGCTTACCTAGTTGGTAGGACAAATTGCAAACTGTCATATCCATCCCACTTATATCAACAAGGTAGTGGGAAAAGATATAGGTTGTCACATCTATGTCACTAATGACAACATCATCGAGGGACAAATAGACGTCACTTTTGAAGTAAATAGTGACAAATTGATGGGGTTTGGAGTTCCAGGAGAACTATCCTTATTAGTGGAACACTTAATCCTGCACATGGGTGGGACCTCTATCATCATTTTTGGGGTTTTCACTGATCGTTCTTCTAATACATGAAACCCATAAAAGAGAAAAAAGAACTATCTAACACTTGATTGTAAGACATGTTCTTGATGTAATTACTTGTTATTTTTTCCTGTAATTGTATTTTTGAACTACTATCCATAATGTCTTTTTATTTGTATTATGTAATCTCTATCCCTCACCATTGGTTATGAATGAGAAGCCAAGACTTCTCATGAAACTTTGAAATTTGTGGACCAAGAGCTCTGTGGACTCAAGGCTTACTATGAAGCTGTGGAATAGGATTGGAAGGATGTACACAATGATTTGATTAGAACATGAACTCAACAAGATAAATATATAAAAGGAGAGGGACGATCCTAAAATTAGCTGAGTACTAGAAATAAAGAGCATTGTAGAAAGGTACTCACAAAGCACTTATATCCAAGAGTATTGGCTTGTATCCCCATCCTAACTTGTCGTTGTTTCCATTTTTCACTTATAACTCAATATAGTTATTCTTTCTACAATTCAAAGTTGGTTTTCCTTGATATGCATCTTTTTAAAGAGAAGGTCCATTTTTGTAAACTTATGATTCTTTCTTAGGATGTGAGTTAAGCTTCTTATACATGCATCCCAAGTAAGGGGACCATTTAGCCTCTTCACTCCTTACGTAGGGTTATTACGTTATTTTATTTGCAAGATAGAAGATATACAAGGGAGAAATTGAATCCAACCCTTGTATGTACATCCTAAAGAGGTGGTTCACTTTTGTCAACTCAATACCCTTTCTTAGAATAGACACCACACTTCTTACACCTGCATTAAGTAAGGGAAATCATTTGGCCTCCTCACTCCTTACTTGGGGTTATCGTGTTATTTTATTTGTGAGCTAGAAGATAGCAAAGAAAAAATTAAATCCAATTCTTATATGTATGTCCCAAAGAGAGGGTTTACTTTTGTGAACTCAAGATCCTTTCTTAGGATGGGCGTCATGCCTCTTATACCCGCATTCCAAGTAGGGGATTATTTGACCTTTTCACTCCTTACTTGGGGTTATCACATTATTTTATTCGTAAGACATGACATATACAATGGAGAAATTGAATTCAATCCTTGTATGTACATCCTAAAGAGGGTATTCACTTTTATGAAATCAAGACCCTTTCTTAGGATGGGTACCATGCCTCTTATACCAACATCCCAAGTGAGGGGGGACCATTTGGATTCCTCCCTTCGTACTTCGGGATTATCAAGTTATTTTATTCATGAGATAGAAGACATGGAAGGGATAAATTGAATCCAATCCTTGTATGTACATTTCAAAGAGGGGGTTCATTTTTGTGAACTCAAGACCCTTTCTTAAGATAGGCGTGGAGTCTCTTATACATGCATCCCAAGTGGGGGGACCGTTTGGCCTTTTCACTCCTTACTTAGGGGTATCACATTATTTTTTTCACGAGATAAGAAAGTATATGCGAAATATGGACTCAAAATTCTTTGTTCACAATATAGCATCGTTCATAAGTAATATTTCTTTAAATGCTCACCATTCTAGCTTAGTTCTTCCTTCAACCTTGTTGTCCAACACTTTAAGTAGGACTTAATCGCCTACGTTGTAATTTTTATGTTTTAAGGATCTGTTGTATAATTTTTGGATTGTTTTCTTTTACGATTCCATCCATATCAAATTATTTTCTCTTTTTCTTTTTTGAGATTGTTATTATCCTCTTGTGTTATCTCTTAATGGAGGATAGGTTCTTGTATTTCATAAGGTATAACTACTTTAGTACCAAGTTAATAGAGAATGAACCTCCCTAGTAGTGGTTTTGAGAGTCATTCATGTAGCCTACCAGACCTCAAGTAATTCAACAACCCATCTGTCTTTTGCCCCCTCTAGTCACTTGCGTAATATATTTATAAGAGTTTTGTTCGAAGATTCCACTTGGCTATTGACTTGTGGTTTGCAAGTTCCCACCTCTTGGCAAAAAAAAAAGCCTTGACTTGTGAATTATGAGTCATTATCTGTTACCAATTCATAAGTAAGCCAAACCTATATATTATGTTAACCCAAATAAACTTATGGACATCACTTTCTTGTATCCTTATCGATGGCTTAACTTTTTTTTTAGAATAATATGGTGCCATAATTAAAAACTTCCTTGGGCTTAGAATGAGAAGTAATGACCCCATGATGTCCAAACCCCACTTCTGAAATGGCCAATGGCTTATTATGGATTTTAAATCATTGGCTAATTGGTGTGGGATATTAGCATGCCTTTAGAACTTATCACACTTCTTTGCATGGTCAATACAATCCTTTTGAAGAGTAGGCCAATGGTAACTCTATTGTATGATTCTTTGAGAAAGTGTCCTTCTTCCCGAATAGGTACCACATTGTCCTTCATGTACCTCTTCCAAAACCATTTGTGCCTCTTAACCGTATAAATTTTAACCATGGTATGCCATCATTTTTTTGATAGAGGACTCCTTGCATAATGGTGTAGTTCTTTGATTTCATCGTTATTTTTCTTGCATGTTCTCTACTAAAACATAACATCCCTTGGATGAGGCATTCCAAGTAAGGAGTTAGCCATTATGAGCATGTTGTGGTATTGATGAGTTTTTGTTCATTTGTCTTATCCTCCTCTTTGACGATACTAGGGTTGGATACTTATGAAATGGAGATCACCATTTTAACCATGCATTTATTACTACTACTACTACTACTAAAGTGGTTAGAGAGTTAACGTCTATGTTTCCCCTAGGTATTTTTTGATCTCAAACTAATCAGATGACAAGATTGCACTCTTTACTTCTACTAGGTATTTTTTTCCTCCACTCTTCCTTTGCTTTAAATGCATTGTTTACTTGATTCACTACTAGGCGCAAGTCATTATGGGCTAAAACTTTCTTTACTTCTAATAGTTGTAATTGTTGTAATGCTAATAGGAGTATCTTGTACTCCACCACATTGTTAGTAGCTTGAAAAGGAAGACAGACGCATTGTTCTATCAACCCCGTAGTTGGAATAAGTATAACAATTCCTACTCCAAATACTCTTGAGTTGCTTGATCCATTGACATATACTTTCCATAAATTTGAAGTTGGTACATCCACGATTAGAACCTCTGATTCATTTGGGGCTCTTAAGTCTACTCGATAATGAAATCAGTCAACACATGTTCTTTACTAGTCGATTGGGGTTTGTATTGCATTTCAAACTCACTCAATTCTATGGCTATTTGACAAAGCTGGTCAGATTAGTTTGGTTTATCCAAAATATTCTTCAATGGATAGGATGTTAAGAAAATCACCTTATGACTCTTAAAATAATGTTTTAGCTATCCCGAGGCCATTCTTACTGTAAATGATGTCTTGTTTAAAGATGGATACCTTTTCACCAATTGTAGCATTCAAACATAGTATTTTCCCCATGTATTCTTTAATGGAATGAAAAGCCTGCTCACATTCTTCACTCTATAAGTAGTCATTGCATTTTCTTTAAAAGTTGAAAAAAGAGGGAACATTTTTTTGTGCATTTTGAAATGAAATGACTTAATGTAGATATCCATTCATTTAGTTGTTGGAATTATTTAACATACCTTGGTGACCTCATATACACTAGGGCTGCAATCTTGTCAGATTTAGCCTCGATCCATAAGAAGATACCAAATAACTTAAGAACTTTCCTGATGTCACTTAAAAAATACACTTCTTCAGATTAAGATGCATTTTGTAGCCTCTTACTATAGCAAAGACGTCTTCTAGGTTAGAGACGTGATCTATGAATATTTTGGTCTTGACCATCATGTTATCAATATAAACCTTCATATTTCTCCTAATCTAGTGTTCAAACATTTTGTTTACCAAACTTTGATAAGTAGTTTCAACATTTTTCATATCAAAAGGCATCCTAGTGTAACAATATGTTACTTCTTCAATGATAAACAACATTTTCTCTTCATCTTTAGGATACATTTGGATATGATGATATCTTGAGTATGTGTCCATAAACTTGTTGTTGTGAAATTGAAAATGGCATCACCTAGCTGATCGAAGTTAGGCAAGGGAAAACAATCATTTGGAGTAGCTGCGTTAACATTCACGAAGTCAATGCACATTATATGGTTTCTTTCTACCTTATTTGTTAAAATAACATTGGACAACCACGTTGGGTAGTTGATTCTCAAACCCAACCCACACTCTTTAACTAGTTGACTTTATTTTTATAATGTCAATCTTTTCTCATGCGAATATCCTTTTTCTTTGTTAAATCGGCTTCTTGGTGTGCTCAATGTTCAATTCGTGTGAAATGATAGCAGGATCAATACCTGGCGTGTGTTTTAGTTTTCATGCGAAAAGATCAATATTTTTCTTTAAGGACTCTATCAATGACTCTCTCACCTCAACTGAAAGATTTGAACTGATTTTCAAAGACTTCCCCTCTTTCAAACCTTATATAGTAATTGTTTCATAGTCTTCATGTGCCACTATCATTACTTGAATTTTCACCAAGGGCATAATACTTGGACTTAATCGTCACCCATCCTTTGGTATTATTTTGACCAAAAAAGGAATGAATTTCTTATAGAAAAATTGTAACAACTCCTTGCCTTTTCTTGTTCTTCTCTTCCTTATTTTACCTTATCCCCTATAGGGTATTTGATAAGTTATAGGTAGGTTGAGGGTATAACTCTCATTTTATGGATCCATGGTTTGTCCACGATTGCATTATAGAAAGTAAGGGTACTTAACACCATAAAATTGTTAAGTACAATGGGGGATTCTATGAAAATTGATAATTGTATTATGCCAACCGATATGGTTATGTTGCCATTGAAGCTCACTAGTGGCATTTTTTGTTGTGTAATCTCTTTAAGGTCTATCCTCATATCTAACAACACTAATAAGTACAACAAACCCAAAGAGCTACCATCATCCACCAATATCCTACACACCTCACTATGTGCAATTTTAACTCTGATAACAAATGGATCATTATGATGTGATAAGACCTCTATTCCTTTAAAAATAATAAG
Organism: Hippophae rhamnoides; assembly: GCA_033030585.1. Classification (NCBI taxonomy): domain Eukaryota; kingdom Viridiplantae; phylum Streptophyta; class Magnoliopsida; order Rosales; family Elaeagnaceae; genus Hippophae; species Hippophae rhamnoides. The sequence continues at coordinate 75,275,267 of CM065429.1, forward strand.
AAACACATGTCCCTTCTACCTCAAAGAGTAAGCAAGTTGGTGTGTATCTCTAGCTTTTTTAGTATACTTTTTTCTCAAATTATAAGTGTGGCCTGACATTGGCAGACTCTTGTGTATGATATGGATTACACACACATCTCTCTAAAAGGTTGATTGAGCTTGTTTTCTTCCATTTGAAGGGTTCGTGAGGTATGAATTCCCATTAAGTATCTCAATTTTTTATTTGTGAACCTTTATTTCCTTCCACCAAGTCCCTCAAATGTTCGTCAGATAAAAGTTGCTCAACTTTCCACTTAAGGTGCCCGTAATCCTTTGTTTAATGACCTGTGTTTTTATGGAAGGCACAATACTTGTTAGGGGTCTCTAAATAGGGATCTCAGAGGTTGTGTCCACCTTACTTGATCCATTATTTTCATCCATTTTACCATATCAACCCAACGATGCATGCAATGGTAGGCTTCTAAAAGAAGATAAAGCTCCCCCCACGTCCCAAGTCTTCCCCTTGGTACAACTACTGGTTTAAAATGGGATGGGTTCTAATGTCTATTAATAAAAGGTTTCTTTTGTCTTTTTTTCTTACTAAAAGGTGTATTTGAAGGTCTAGTTAATGAGCTTTTTAATGACTTCATCTCTCTTTCCATGTTAACAAATTTTTGGGCCTCTTCATAGATCGTATCTAGGGAACATAGGGTAGTTTTAGTCAACTCCATGATTTCCTTTTAAAAAGCTTCAATAACAATGGTGTGACTCCTTCTTGATAGGCTTTTACATGCGTAATTGATGACAAAAATATTGACCAACGCATTGAAAACATTTAAACTCTTTGGAGGTAATTCGATGAACCATTTTTGTACCATTTATTGGAAGGTGACAAAAAATAAATTACAGAACATGACATCTCTTTTTTCCTCTAGTATGGATACAACGATTATGGTCGTTATGAAATATATACATAAGCCATGTGATATTTCATTCCCTTGTAAGGATGATACTTTGGAGCGAAAAACTTGAGAGATGACACAACTAGCTTAGTATCATCAAAAAAGGGTGGACATTGACAATTGGTCACACACAATCTCAATATCATTTAGAAGACATAGCTTTCCTTGACATTTCAATCAATTGTTCATTTTTGCTTCCATTTTTTTCATCTCTTTTAAACTTCTTGTCCTAATCATTATTGGAAGGTTTAAGTTGTACTTGGTGTGCCTTTGGAACAAAGGTTTCCAAATTATGTGGTCTTAGTAAGTGTAAAGATATGGTTTGATTGAGGTGTTGATAAGTTGGGTATATAGGTTCTTGAATTGGAGGTATGGATTAATTGTAAGTTGAATTAAGCTTGCAGTTTTGGGATATCTTGTGGGTTCGTGACAAGTCTATTTTGATCTCCTTAGACAGCTTGGTCTCACGGGAAGAGTTACCATTTGAAATGAACTTTTAGCCTCATCCGAATAATTGTCTTATACCAAATAAGACCTGAGCCCCTTGTTATTGTTTTATGCCTTGATAAAGGCCTGTTGTAATTCTGCCACCTACTGTTGAATATTTTCCATTCTCGCATCTCTTTCAAGAAATGTACTAGCTAATTGAACTAACTATATGAGGGATCGTTATGGTCACCTCAGGTCCACTTTCATGTACTACAGGTCAATAAATGCATTAGCTAATTGAGTTGACTGTATGAGGGATCATGTTGGTCACCTCGAGTCCACTTTCATGTAATTGCAGGTCGTGCGGGGTCATACCCCAACCCATGATGTGAGGTGATTATATGTGAGACATGAGGTATGTAATTATTGAGATCGAACTTAAGGGTTGGGTGGATTGGATTGTTTCTTGATTAAGGTGTGTGTGTAATGACTAGTCATGATTAGGGGTGTCCATGGTACGGTCTGGTCCGATTTTTCCTAAAACAAAATTAACCAGACCGGACCGTTTGACTTATAAAACCGTTCGATTCGGTTTGGTTCGATTTTTTTATAATTTAATGAAGAATAATGTGAAAATTTTAATATATTATTAAACCGGTCCGGTCCAGTTCGAACAGTTTAAAATTAATACAAATCAGACCGGATCGTTTGATTAGCAAAACCATTTGGTTTGGTCCAATCCGGTCCGGTTTTATGGTTTAGTTCGATCCGGGCTGGTATATGGACACCCCTAGTCATGATAACATGAGTGAATTTTCCTACGATACAAGTTGATTTTCTTTGGATATCAAATGAAAGGTCTCAAATTCTTACTAAGAACTAGAAAATTGTAAGGTATCATAATGAGCGCTAATTGTTTGAAAAATTGCTAGTGTATTAAGGTTTCTAAAGAAATGTTAGAGAAAGGCTAAATACATATCCTTTCTTATTGACATTGAGGAGGTATATATAGATATATAAAAATGTAGGTGTCACTATTACAATGGAAGACGTTCTGTTCGAAATTAGTTAAAACAAATCCTAAATAACAAGAAATATTAGATCGTTAAGGTCATATATTTGTTAACGATGATGTTAAATAATTTGAATTCAAACAAATTGTAAAATTAAAAACCAATGGCAAATCTTTGTTCAAATATCTTATCATGGGTTAGTAAAGTTAACAGTATAACTTAATTAGTACGTGTAAGAGTAAATGTTAAATCGTTATTATATACATATTTTTTAATCAGTTAATTAATAATATTATTTAATATTACCCTCACGTTAAAATTAGAGTGAATATACTAAGTTTAATGTAACTAAATTTATATGACCTAGATAACTAATAAATTAGGATAATGTGGTGCTGTTTTTTAATTAAAAATAAAAAAATAAAATCTTTGTTCAGATGTTCACGAGCTGCTTAAGCCCTCTTCTGAAAGGAGGAGATGGAGAAAGTACACCTTCCATGTGTATATTTTTCAAAAGGTTGTGCATTTAATTAAACTCAGTGGACGTGGATCTTAATGGCCGCGGAATTCGGGAAAGTACCAAGTACAACATTTATAATCAAACATGATATAACAATAATTAAGAATGCGGGTACTTGAGATCTAGTCACATGTTTTCGAGTTTTGACCATTAATGCTATTAATTTAAAGTATAAATATAATAAATAAACCCGAGAAAATGGTAATTTATATTCTTTGTTGTCTTTAAGTAGAAAAAAAGAGATACTTATTAGATTTTCTTAAAGATTATAGATAAAATGTTTTAGTTCAATTCTCTATGAGATTGATTTTTTTAATTTTAATCTTTGATATATTTATATAGTATTAAAATAGTAAAATCTCGAGATTAAATTGGTAAGATAATTCTTGAAATTAATTAAATTTTTTAATTTTAATAAATCTTATTAAAAAAAACATACTTAAAAGAGTTAATTAAAACACTTAAATAAAATATTAAATTCATCTTCAACTAAATATAAAATATGAGATAATTAATAGTATGAAACATATACTTAATTCTTAAACTTTCTATACCAAAAATCATGATAATGATGAGCGTTGGTACGTACGAAGATGTGGGGAAATGAGTAGAGTCTAAAACGGGTTTGGTTCTTTTTTCTATTTTTCGGATAATTTTTATGGTCATTATAAGTTTGCTGTCTTTCGGATAAGTATCTTATGAAGCAGATAAATATCTTATTGAAAGGGATTGTTTTTATAGTGAATGTTTTTATTTATTTATTTTATATATATTATCAATTAAATTGTATAACTCAAATGAAGATATTGTGTTAATGTTGAGTGATTCAATTGATTAGTTAAATTGTGACGTGATATGTCTTTTCACACATATTTGGTGAAAATATAACATAAAAGTGATAATCACCCACCATTCATTGAGAACCCCACACCCACATGAAATTGCTCTGTGTTTTGGTTAAATCATGAAAAGGAAAAAAAGAAAAGAAGCCCACTTCTCCAATAATTTAATTAACGTTCAAATGGGAAACTTAGCTTTGGAAGTTCATAGGGTGTGATGAAGACATGATATTTTGCAGATTTGGCATTGACCAATTAATAATTTCAGATGTTGTTTTTCTCAATCATCTGGGAAATGGAAAGACTAGATAAAGAAAACCTGGCTGTTGGGCTCAATAAGTAGACCATATCTCAATCTCATGATTAAAGTTTTTTTTTTTTTTACTTTAGAGATAATGTGATCACTTGGCTCTATAAAACTGCAGATTTTGCCCTTTTTCTTCTTCTTCTTCTTCTTCTTCTTCTTCTTCTTCTATTCATGTGTTAATAATTTCGATCTTTTGAGTTGCTTATGCACTTTTCTCATGAAATAGACTCTCTCATTGTTTGGAGAATTTTATAATCTTTGTCATTATTAATGTATGCCTTTTTTATTTTCTGTTTCCATTAATGTATGCTAAATATTTTTGTTCAAAAAGGACTCATGTTTATGTATTTTTTTTTTTGGATTATATATTCAGCCGTTATTATAGTAGAGCCATGTATTAAGAATGATTAAAAAAAGAAAAAGAAAAAAAGAATATTTACTTAATTATACCCATTACTTACTTTAGTAGTAAAGATGATATTTCATGATTTTAAAGTTTTGGTTTTACTAGACAGTCACCTTTGGAGCTAAAGACTAATATAACATTTATTTTTGACTTACAGATTCAAAACAAGTATTGTAAAAAAATATAAAAATTCAAAGTATGCAAAATACCTTTTGATTTGCTTCTCGGTGGTAACTGGTAAGTGATACCCATAACTGTGAGGTTGAATTCAAACCTCTTACTTGAGGTATTCTTTGTAATTTAACGTACTAATATTAGCGACTTTTTAAAATCCCTTAGGAGTAACTTTGATCCAAAAAAGATACTGTTTGATGAAAAAAAGTAGTAAGGAAAAGGAAGCATGTAAATTTTTTTTTTTTTTTGGGGACATAGTCTGCTAATTGCAGCTTATAAATGTTCCAATGCTAAATGTATGTGTTCCTTAGCCTAGTCTCCTCCTAAAGTTAAGCTGTTTTGAGATGGGCTCGTATCCAAAACCTATCAACACTGGTTTGAGGCTCCAAATAAAAAGCCCATCAAGTCGAAGGTCTAGGCTGATATTCTGCATGGGCATCTCTAGCAGAATGAATTTGTGTAAGAACACCTTTCTTTTTCTTTTCTTTTTTTCTTTTATAAGTTTTTTATAACGCACATTCTATATTTTCTCCTTGGTCGATCATAGTAGGTTCAATTCAAATAATCTATATAGCTTCAATAGAATCATTCTCAACGAGTCTATAAGAAATTATCCCATTTTTTTTTCATAGAGTTCAAAAAGAGACAAAAGGTCTTGAACGACCGATCCGTCAAAACAACTCAAAAGATAAAAAAATATCGTTAATTTCTTTATGCTCGTTCCAAGTTCAAAGTACCGTTTGTACAAATAAAAGTCTCTTTTGCAACAAACACAAAAAAGAAAAAAAGGACGAATTCGCTTTTAGGAATTATGAAATCCTAGAAATGATTGTTATTATGTATTATGTAAATTTTGTAAAATGTAAAAATCAAATAATTTTCTACGGTGGAACAAAATATCTCTTATTTCCCACTCAAAATAAATTATTTTTTTAGGTTTCGAATGGAGTGTTAATATATTGCCTTGAACGGTGTATTAATCCTTTGAATTCAATACCAATAGGTACCATCGATCTTGATTGCATATAAATCCAGTAGCCAAGGTCCTACTTGAACCAAAAAGTCCTAAATTCAATGGATTGTGAATCCACTATGCGCGGGTTCAATTCCTGTTGTTCATCCATTGAAAAATAGATAACAACGATTTGAGATTGTAGCATAGTTGATGTTTAATTTAAAGGATCTACTGTTGGATAGATACCTTTGATAGTATCCTTAGTAGTATCTAAACGTGCAAATGTTATGGTTGGATCAGGGTTGGTCAAATCATCCTTGGGTACACAAACTGCTTGAATCGAAGTTATGGACCCTTTGTTACATCCATTTTATTAGGAATTGGTGATTTTTTGCATCGAAATATATAAAACGTTGACTAATTTGATTAACATTGAACTTGATAAAATGAAATAGTTGAATAATTGAAAAATGAGATTATTCAAGAATACATGACGATTAATAATTAATATAAAATTATCCATATTTACATAAATCTGTCTATTATTAAAAGAAAATTCAAAAAATTCATATACATAGATCCTATTTTTACATGGCAAAATATATTCAACAAAATTAGATAAATAAGAAATGAATCATAAAAAAATGAGAAAGAACTCTTTTTTTGAGTTTTAAAGTTACTGTAACTATAGTATGCCTTATTATTTTAAATTATTGTATTTATCCGAGTGATTCACAAACGACGAAAATCTTTTTTTTGTCTACCTTGATCCCAATAAACCAAGACTAAAGCACTTATTTTTTGGTGAGTAATAGTCTGACAAAGTCTTAAATGTACCCTTAATTGTTTTGCTTATAAAAGGTGGTCATTAGTCCTTTGATTTTTCAAAAAGTATTAAATAAGGATAGATTGTCCTATTAAGGTAATATTTTAAGTAAATGTTTTAATGTTCAAATATGATTATTTTTGTCATTTTTTTATTCCGTCTTTAGCAAATGAAGGCCAATCTAAATGACTCTTTATTTTAAAAAAAATATGTTCATTCTCCATTAAATCACATTATTCTAAAATAATAATATTTTTTATTTAATATATTAAAATAATAATTTATCTTTAATTAATATTTTTTATGAAATTAAAGGGACTAAAAACAACATCTACAAATAAAGGGATTAAATGATACTACTAACATATTCTTAAAAATCCCAATGACGTTTTTATATTTTAGGATGAGGTGTTAAATAAGTTCTTTAAATTATATTATTTGTGTCATTTAGTTCCTCAAATTATAAATCATGTCATCTAGTTTCTTAACTTTGTAAAAATGTTCAATTGATAATAAATTATATTATTTTAATAATTATTTATTTAAAATATTATTACTTCGTGTTAAACAATTAAAACACGAGTATTTAACAATAATAAAAGTGAAATTTAATATGAAATAATTTAAGAAAAATAAACAATAATAATATTTTAGCAAAATTTTATTTAAATATATAAATATATATTTTTGTCTTTTTAATAAAAATTTAAAAATAATAAAACATTAAAATAAAAGTTACAATTAATAAATATTGAAAATTGAATGTTTTGTTATATTTTTATATTAATTGTGAGTCTATCGTTTTTAAAAATTTGTGTTTTAATTACGTTTGATCCCTTAACAAAAAATATTTTAATAAAAAAATTATTAAAATAATATAATTTATCTTTAATTGATTCTTTTTACAAAGTTAAGAGATTAAACAATACAAATTATTTAATCTAAGAAATTTTTATAATATTTTCAAATTTTGGATTGTTTGGTTCGTGTGTCTCAAAAAGATATTTTGGTGCTACTATATTACAATAATACAATAACAGGTTATATGTCACAATTGAGAAAAAAAAACTTATCTTAACTAAACAAAAAAAAAAAATAATAAATAAAACCATGTCACTATTTATGATAGCGGTTGATCGTACTATAATTTTTTAAAAACAAAAGATTATTTTTATGATAAAAACATAAATAAGTCTATGTATTGAATAAATATTCTTTTTATGGTAAAAGCATAAATAAGTCTTGAATTTAGGTGACATGTTGGGCAATGAATTTAAGTGGTGAATAATGTGTTAACATGACTTGTTTACTTTACTTAAAGAATAATGTTATTTAGTATTGATTATAAATATGATCATTAATTAAATTTTAAAAAATTATATAAAATTATTAAATATTTACTACATAGATAATATTTGAATGATTTCACGAGTAATTTTCCTTACCGAAATCCAATTCAACTTCTTATTAATCGTTAGTTGTATCTACCAAATCCGTAGTCACCCTAAGAAAAAAAATACATTTACCTTTTATTGTTTAGGAGACAATATGGCTTTCAAAAAGACGTGGTGCTCTATCAGCACATTTGATGCTTAATTTAGATATAAAAGAAAGAGGCTGGCTATCAAGAAAAGATTTCAAATCAATATAACATAATAAGCATCGTAACTTTCTTTTGGTTAGTGCAATAATTTTGAGTCCCCATTTAAACATATGAATCATGTAACTAATAAGTAAACATGTTCGATTTTTAAGCCAACCCATGAAAATGCTAATCTAGAGATTTTTGTTTAGTTTAGCATCCAACTACTAGTCTTCGCACTCGCATGCTATAAAAATGGAGAATTATCAATAAGAGATTGATTTAATTGAAAAAAAAGAAGTCACCATGATATATCCATTAATTCATAGTATTTAATAATTTAATTACATGATATTAATAAATGGGTTTACAATTATATGGTTATATTATATTTTAATTAATAATTAATTTATTAAAAAAGAATGATCGTTGAAAAAGAAAAAAGATATTTTTATTAATGAAATTCATGATTAATATTATTAAAAAAAAAAAAGTTACAACAGTGCCTTATACTTTTTTGACGACACTTGGCCGTTGGTCTTCACTGCAGTGGACGTGTCTATTTCACATTCATTTGCTTGCGTATCGTGGTTCGCTTCCCATTTGCTTCTCTGTCTCCCCTTCGACACTTCGACATTTCCGAAGACCAATAACCTACTCTGTTTGCTCTCTCCCTATACATTACCATAAACTGTTGTCTCTTGGAAGTTTCTGTTAAACATGCTCGTCTTCTCATCTCCAGGTATACTTTCATTCTTCCAATTACGTATGTTTTTAACTTAGGGAACTTTTGGGTTTTTCTCTATTATATGTCCTAATCAGAAAATAGAGTCGGTGTTATCTGTTTTTTCTTTTTTTTTGGATGATTGGTCTTGGCACAATCGAATATAAAATCGAATATTCTTTTGATTGCCCCTACTAATTTCTGCTTGCCTGATGACTCAGTGTTGTTTTATTGAGTCTGCCTCATCCAAAAAATTATCTTTAATGTTTTTTTTATAATTAAGTTAGAAACTTAACCTCTCAGCTCAATTTTGGTATTTGATTTGTCTTTCTGTTTATTCTTTCTTTTAGCTGTTGGGTTCCGTTAATGAATGAGTTTTGATTGCCTTATTATTAATCCGGATTACTGAACTGGAATTTGTCGGTCTTCATTTCAATTTAGGAATTTTTTGACCTTTTTTTTTTAATTTGATCGGCAGGTAATTGAATTAAACTGTAAATTAAGGATTAGGTGATCTGGGTTGTTTCTGAATTGAGTTTTCTCGCAACTCGGGTACCTGATCTGCGGGTTTATTGTATTGGGCTAGGAGCTCAAGCCTCAGGTTTTGTTGGGTGCAATCCAACTAGTTTTGATAAAATAGTCGGATTTTGAGAGTTTTGTGAAGCTGGCTGGTTTGTGAAATCCAGGTATTGGAGGATGTATTCGGTTGGGAGGTTCATCTCCCGAGGCGTGTACACCGTCGCTGGTCCCTTTCATCCTTTTGGTGGTGCTGTTGATATCATTGTAGTTAAACAGCAAGATGGGAGCTTTAAATCGTCCCCATGGTATGTTCGATTTGGAAAGTTTCAAGGAGTTTTGAAGACAAAAGAAAAAGTGGTCAACATTTGTGTAAATGGAAAGGATGCTGATTTTCACATGTACCTTGATCACAAAGGAGAGACATACTTTCTTAAGGAGGTAGAAGTGGAGGAAGGTGATTCTTTATTATCTTCTTCTAGTGATGAGAAGGATGGAATATTCCAGGATAATCAGAGGTCATTGGAGTCCAAAAGTTTCAACTTTGGTGATGGCACTTTGTCTACCGTTGATCAAAGTGTTTTGAGCAATGGGAAGGTGATGACCAGGAGTACTTCACGTAAGTTGCGGCTATTTGGGCTTGTTTTTGGAAGGAAGTCAATGAAGGAGAGTCAATATGACAGAGAGGATGATAGCACGCAAAGAAGGATTGATTCACTTGAACGGGCAGAGTATGCTGCCGAGCTTTTGGAAGTGAAGTGGTCTACAAATCTTGCCTCCAATAAATCTAGGAAAGACAATGTGCCTGCATGTTATGGTCCTAACATGTTGAATTCTGAAGCTCATAACGTAACACAGATTGATGCTGAAAGAAGCCAGCAGAGCTCACCTTTTTATGATGACTCAAAAAATAATATGGATCAGGATAGCTCATCTGGCAATGTGCAAGAGGGCAATCAAGGCTTTGAGAATTATGGTCAGAAAACTACTTTGGAAGTTTCACGTTCAAGCACCCCAGATAATCATGTTGTGAGTTCCACTGAAGGTGAATGTGTTTCAGAAAGTAAATGTATGGTAGGGTCTGAAATATGTGATGAATCTATGTTGTTGGTTGCTGAAGATGAGAAGAATCCAGAGAGAATACTCTCTGGGATAAGTGTTTCGGGTTTTCATGTTTTACATCCAATGGAACTTGAAGAATATACTGACCAGCATTTTGATAAAGAGTATTCTTCTCACAACAAGAATGTTGTATTACCAAGTTGCAGCATTTGCCTAGAGGAGAATAGGATTGATAAAGTTGGATCTTTTCTTTATTCTGAACCATCAGAGACTTCGATGGTACGAAAGGAGGGTGCTCCCAACAAACAAACTTATGAAGCACCATACAATGATGGAGAATGTGGAAAAGTCCATTTTCAGACTGAAATTTTGCAATCAAGAACACAACTGCCTTCCAAGGTAGTCTCTCAAGTCTCAATCTTGGTCTGTCAAATAGTAATGAACCTTTTCTGTAATCTAGAATTTTTAGGATTGTAGAAGCCAGTTAGAAATAAGAATGTTCCTTAATTTGTTCTCTTAAAGTTTATTGAGACTGATTTTGACAGAATTCTTCGTCAGGATGACACTATGGAGCAGTACGCAGAGAATGTTAGATTTACAGGACTAGAAGAGGTGAATGAGAGGTTCATTCACCCAATGAATCCTTCCCTTTCTTTTGCATGTAATGATAATGTGCTCCACAAAAAGGCACCCACATCTCTAAGTAGGAACCCAATGTTGGGTTTAGTTGAATTAATTGATTCAGATAGCATCTGTGCCATTTGCAATATCAGTGATTCAGGTTGTCTAGTTCGGGATGATAAAATTATGAAGGATGGAAGCTCTACAACCAACTCAGAACTTTCTTCAAAGTCCATCCGTGAACATGTCGCAACCGAGGATCCAACTTTACATGGAACCCATTGTCATGGGGAAGAACAATTCCTTTTCAGTGACATTGATGATTCCAATATCCATGAGATTCATAAAATGGAGTTAAATTTTTCCTTAAATGTGGATGGAGAAAATTGTTGCTCGCATAGTCAGGAGGGCATTGCAGTGTTGAATGGGCCAGGGAATAAAAGCAATGAACCACACTCATCTCCTGTGATGTCTGCTGATGAAAGTCCATTGATTGATTTGGAGAATTCAATTGGAAGTTTGAGGGAATCATCAAAACCAATGGATATTCCTCGAAATCTCACAGATACTGGAAACAAAGTACAGATGGCAGAGTCAATGCCCATGAGACTTTGTGATGAAAGTTTTGGTGTACATGATATTCTTCATTTATGCAACTCACTGGATTCAAATTCTAGAAAGTTAGATGGGGACAAAGTTCAACAGTTATCATCACGGGTTCCAGGTATAAAGGATGCTCACTTGCCAGCGGAGCTTGAAAGTGTCCCTGCTGATGCTGCTCTTGGTAAGAAAACTTCCTTTCACACTTCTATAATAATTCCAAGTTACTAACCTTTGTTACTTTAGAGGTATTCATCCAAGTTGACATTCTTCTACTTTATAATAGCTTATGTTTTTTCAATTGAATTAAATTGATTATCATTTTCTTTGAAATTTAGATATCAGCCACTAATTATTTTTGTCTTTGCAACTTAAACAGAAAGGTAGTTTAATGTCTTGGCCAATTTTTTACTCTTTACATATTTAAAGGCTTATTATGCTTTCATTTAGAGGAAGATTGGGGCCATGGTCCTTCTCAGGCCTTGTGGTCGTTCCATCCCTGATGACAATTACTTAACAAAATTATAAATTTGATACAGGAATTTCATCACAACCAAATCTCTCCTCTTCTGGAAGATGGAGACTCTGGCCTTTCAGTTTCCGCAGATCAACATCCTCTGTGGAGGCTATTCCATTAGCTTCTGACAATTCTAATGCTGATAATGCTATAGAAAACAAAACTGGAAACAATCAAATCAACACTAGCAATTCTAGTGTTGATGATGTTTCAGATAACAAAATCAGCAAGAATGGAAACAATATCGGTGGTTCTATTGCTGATAGTGCTTCAGAGAGAAAAATTGACATGAGTGGAAACAATGATGAGCTTAAACCTAGGGTGGTGAAGAAAATGGTAAGGATTACCAGTCCAACATCGGAGCAGCTTGCATCCCTCAATTTAAAGGAAGGGAGGAACACAGTGACATTCACTTTCTCCACTGCAATGTTGGGGAATCAACAGGTATCTTGTTTTATCCTTTTGTTGGGAGTTGTATCTTAATTTTCTTTTACTTAATACTTTTTTTCTCATTCTTTTATTGTTATTCTTTGCTTTTCTTTTTTTTTCTTTTTTTTAAAATTTTAATTATGTTTCTCGACAGATTGAGGCCAGAATTTATCTGTGGAAATGGAATACTCGTATAGTAATATCAGATGTGGACGGAACAATAACGAGGTAATCCTAATCCAGCTCCATAACTCTAAACAGAATGCTCTATGTGACAATATTTTAAAATTAGAATGTTTAATCTGCATTTTGCTTTCAACTTTTCAAGAGTGAGTTAGGGAGGAAAAAAACCTTTAAATAGTTTTTGTTTATTTTCATCTTGCTTTTAGTCTCTGTGTTCAAAGGAAAGCCTTTGCATTTTATCCTTTTACTCCACAAAGTGGATCCATGAACATTAGGCTTCATCTATGATCCAATTCTCCTTAAGGCAATCACTTTGCTAATTTCCATGTTTTCAATACTTGTCTGATCCGCTTTTATTTTGATGTTATCATAGATCTGATGTTCTTGGTCAGTTCATGCCCTTGGTTGGAGTAGATTGGTCTCAAACAGGAGTTACAAATTTGTTTTCGGCTATTAAGGTTTGTTGCATTTTATAGTTTGTATTTAATATGCATCACGTAACTGCTCCCACATCATGTTTGTCACATTATACCGCATTGCATGGAAACTGTGTTAGCTTTGCTCCATTGCCATACTAAATAAATCATGGATCCTTCTCTAGCTGACACATAGGTGGCCCAAATAATTTAATTGGTTGGCCTTATCCTTTGCCCCCTTATTTTGTCATATGATGTCACTACCATGTGAATGCAAGTACAATGTTCTCACGAAAAGTAACTATGTCTCATAAAAAATATTCTCAAAATGTAAACTAGGACATTACTAATGCTTAGACCTTTTTTATCAACATTTTTAGCCTTTTTTGCATAGACCATAACTTGATAGTAGCAAGCAACATTTTATATCTCTTTAGAGCTAACAAATAAGAATAAAAAAATAGCAACATTCTATCTCTGAAGCATCAAAGCTTTCATTGTGTTTCAGGAAAATGGATACCAAATACTTTTTTTGAGTGCACGTGCAATTTCACAGGCGTATTGCACTAGACAGTTTCTTTTTAACCTCAAGCAGGTCAGGTTTAAAGAATTAATGATTTATTATTCAGTATGTTTAATTAAATGAAATCTAGAAACCAGGGATATTTATATAAAAAAAGGGATATTATTGGTTTTGTCAATTTGCAGGATGGGAAGGCTTTACCAGACGGACCTATGGTTATTTCACCAGATGGACTCTTTCCTTCACTTTATCGAGAAGGTAACTGGTTATATGTGTTTTCTTTTAATTTTTACCAAGTTATTTTCTTCATCATTTAAATCTCATATTGTTTGTTTCATAGACTAAGGTGATTAGGGAGCTTTCTTTTCACTAGTCACCTCTGTCTTTTGGTTCCTTTCTGTGCATAATTTATTTAAAATTCTTTTAGCTGCTATTAATCTCTTCCAATTGGTCATATGAATTAATACGGAGGAAGAGAACTATTCAATTATGAAAAGCTTTCTGAAGCAGAAGTCTCTAGCTTGCGTTTATTGCATCAAAATGAGTAGTGATAGTAGCAATTCATAGGCCTTTTCTATTAGGTTCATAAATTGTCTGGTCATTCAGCTATTGCTCTTGTGCTTAAAAAGGAAACAGATGTAATTTTATCAATGCCACTGTCCGCAGAAGCATTTCAGAGTAGTTAAAAAAATGATTTTGTTATGAAGTGCATACATGCCCTTTGAGTTGATGGTTTAGAATCACTTTAAGCATATAATTTCTAAAATTAAAAGCCATAATTATTTTTGCCCCTCATTCTTTATCCAATATAAAATTCTGTTTACATATTTATTTGCAGTGGTATTAAATGAGAAAGTAATTACTATAGTGCCAATACGGAAAAACACACTTAAAAGATAACACTTTTATTTATTTTTTCTTGTTTTACAAAATATAATCAAAAGTTAATATTTATACCAACATTTGTTGTTAAAATAAAATTATAATTTTTTTTTTCAAATTATAAATGAGCCATCTCGAGAGCTGCGTAACCTAATTCATTTAAATGTGATTTGAGTCGAACTCTTAATTTAAGTGAGTTAGAGTTGAACTTAAGTGAGCTTGGCATTTGATGCCTCTATTTATTTGTAACTTAATGCCTTCACTGAGGCATCCTCTTTTTTGCCCCCCTTCTCAGTTATTAGAAGAGCGCCTCACGAATTCAAGATTGGATGCTTAGAGGTCAGTATTCCTTTGTTTTCATTTATCTTGATATATTATATTGATATGTATGATCTCATTGTTCTGTGATCTTTTATTATTATATATGACTTGTATTTTTTCCAGATGTTTGGCTGTTTCAATGTATTTAGTTTATTTGGGTTCTAATCAGATCTGAATTGAATAGGAGGGGGAAAAATATATGAGCTGTCTAACTTTTACTCGTGTTTCTCAAAATGAGGAGATTCTTTCTTGGCATTCGATGGCAGGCAATATCACTATATCTTTCTTGTTTTGGTCAGAATATTACCAACTATATCTTGTAAATGAGTGGTGGTATGAAATGATATGATGATTGTTTTCATGGAGTGTCCAAGTGCTCCACTATATCATTTTAAACAGCCTTATGGTTGAAGAATGAATAACATTATCACAGGTTCAAGAAATCATGATGATAAATTGACAATGAGAGCCTCAAAAAAGAAAAGAAAAAAAAACCCATTATGACAAAATTGTGTCTCAAAATGTCCACTTTGCATTGATGAACAGTAATGATGTGTCGTGGATGATAGTACAGATAAATTAATTTCTATTTCAAATTATTACAAGAAATCCTTATGATAGTAGTTCTGCTGTTCGATATTATGTACTATAGTTTTGAATCACTTCTACAGAAAATGAGAGAGAGAGAAAATGTAATTAGATATTAGTTAATCCCTACTTTGATGAGCGTATGTAATATAATATTTATCCTGTTTTTCCAGGAAATTAGGTCATTGTTTCCTCCTGATTGCAATCCATTCTACGCTGGTTTTGGAAACAGAGATACCGATGAATTTAGCTACCTCAAGGTTGGAATTCCAAAAGGGAAAATATTCACCATTAATTCAAAGGTAAGAAGGGCATTTGGAACAAAGTATCAGAAAATTATGTCTCTACTTTAGGTATCATAATTATCTCTGATATTTATGAGCATGTAGGGTGAGGTAGCTGTAAATCATCGTCATGACACAAGATCATACACATCTCTCCATGGTCTTGTGAACGGCATGTTCCCATCAACTTCTGTGTCTGAGAAGGTCTGCTTTAACTTCTTTTTTTTTTATTATCATCTTGAAATCATCATTAGTATGAGCTGGTAAGCCTATATAAAATAAAGTTAGTCATCATTACCATGAGCATAATACTCCATTTTTGCCGTAGCCCCATATTTTGAACGTTAGCATGTTTGGTTGTAGAAACTCGATCATACTATTGCTGTGTATCTTTCTTAAGAATTGGTTTTTCTTTTTTTCCTCAACTGCTAATCATCTACCATCATGTGAGAAGCGGTCTAAAAGGTTTACTCTATTTAGCCAGCTGATTAATGAATCAAATTTCATGATGTTTTTCCATTTTTCCCTATCAACATATGAACCCTATGTTGTTTTTTGCTTGGAGAATGACTCGTGGTTCATTAGTTCATCCATTCATTTTTTTGGAAGAAGAACTTGATACTTTTGTTATTTATTATTTAAAATCCATTTTCACTAACTGCTAATTTTCTACATTTATGTGAGGAATGATCATAAAAGATTGAAAGGTCTGATGATCATGTTTGCCTGCTGATCCATCACATTTTCACTCCTTTGATTCCCGTCTCAAAATTAATTTTTTTTTACTTTCTTTTGATTTTTTCACCCTAAGTTGTATTTTTCCTCTTAAATCTTCATTCATTGCAGGAGGACTTCAACTCTTGGAATTTCTGGAAAATTCCAACGCCTGCTATAAATGTTTGAATGTGTCACAAAAGGAGGGAGGGAAATGGCTGTTATCATTCTTGTTTTCAAATCAATCAGGTAAGTCCATATCTTAACATTGGGTTAGTTGATGAATTATGAGGAAGCCGAACGATGTACAAAAGCTTGCGGCATTTTAACACAAGTTGTTTGTAATTCAAAATTGATATATCTCAGATAAAATGTCCTCAGTATCAGATTTTTTTTAAAAAAAAATCTAATAAATTCAGGTAAGATCACAATTTGTTGTGCTTAAAGGTGGGATTGACCGATTTCTTTGGCAACATGAAAGTAACGTGTTGAAAATATGTAAGGAAGAGTAAAAAGATCCATCTTGACGACAAATTTTCCAGTGCTTCAGAGTTGAAGTCTCACAGAGTATTCATAGTAGGCATCTTGACGACAAATTGTATAGCCTGCATTTATTTGTGTACCTTGTCATGTACTATGAAATTTTGAAAATATTGTTTGAAGTCTCAGAGTATTCATAGCAGGCGTGTCTTATAAAATAGATGTACATATATGACTTAAATAAATCAATAGTATATATTTATTTACTTATTAAGGGTTTGTTTGATTTTGTACTTTAAATTTTTTATTTTCAAATGATTGTTCAATAAGGTGTTTTTGGTAACGATTTTTGATTTTGATTTTGATTTGTTTAAGAAATCATTACAAAAAAAGAAGATGATAATAGGTTTAGGTAAGTTTAGAAATCTATAATTCTGATACCGAATTGGTTCTTAACAAACTCAATAAGCTGAGATATCGCCTTATCATCAATAAAACCATTGTGATTGTTATCAACAGAACGTAAACAACGCCAGCTCTTCCAATTGGCAAAGTGACCATCTGAGAATCTAATAGCCTCACTCAAGTTCTGAGCTCCTTATACGCCCATCTTTGTCTTGGTCGATATATAAACATATATTAAGTTTTTAAAAAAATTATTTTATAAATAATTCTAATTAATTTTATTTTTAATTTTTAGTAATAAAAAATATATGTTCATTTATATCGTAATATAAATAAATAAATATTTTTTTAATAACGTTAAAAATAAAAATCTATAAGTAAAAATATTATTTTGTAAGATCGAATGTTTTATCTGCTAGCATCTTTAATAAAGTCGTGAAAAAATCTAGTATTGAATATCTTTTTGTATATGCTTATTTATCCACTTGCATAATTGCCTGATTATTTTGACCTGTCCAAGGGACTATAATCATATTTGAAATTACTTTTGCCCCTTTCTTATGCTCATATTTTGTTATAGATGCATTTTAGTTTAATTAATTAATAAATAAATCTTCATTTAAAATAAGATCATTTTTTTTCCTTCAGAAATTAAGAGCAATGTTAAACGTCACAAATTGTGATAATTATCTTAACTAATAACCATTTTGTGATAATAAATATGTTAATTTATGGTATTTAATTGCTAAAAATAGACTTCACTTAAAATAAAAGTTCAATAAATTTTGGAGAAATAAATTGTATTTTATCTCAACTTGAGATATAAAACATTTTTCATAAATATAATATAAATTTTAACATATATTAAATCACCATTTATTCGTTAGAAGGTAATTCTTAAGTGTGTTAACAAATCATTATCTAAAAAAGTACACCTACTTGATAAAGAAAATTTAGTAGTAAAATTAAAAATTATATACAAAATAATTCATAAATATTATAATTCTTACTTTAAAATAATACAAGTATTTTATACATGTTTTATAGCATAAAATTTATGTATTATGAAAGAATATTAATAAATTTATATATCAATCAATTGAATGATCTATTTAATAGTAAGAACTCATAAAAAAAATTGTAACAAAACAAGGAGAATGAGTATGAATTTTTTTTAAAACTAAATAGACTAAAAATAAGAACAATTAATAAAGTAAAAAAAATGAAAAATATATTTTATATATTTTTAATTTATTTTAATATTTAATTTAATAGTTTCTTAATTCTTTTTTTTTACTTTTAAATAATGATTTTTCACAATTAATAAATAAATAATGATATTAATTGAACAGAAAGGGAAATTTAATAAATCTAACATAAATTACATATATTATTGTCTCACTATTGACACAATACTCTATTAATTATTGATTAAAAAAGTTAATAAGTTAGAAATCAGGATTTAACTCAACCCAATAAGATTTTATTGAGTTAAAGATTGTCTAGGTTTATAAACAATACTGCTCCCGATCACTTAGTATATGTTGGATTTCTTTTAATACCCCCTCATATCAGGGGTTCATCGTTGGACATGAGTGTGCTTATAGTTTTGTGCCATGGAATGAGTTTAGTATAGTGGCGTCACACCGTTAGGACCTAACTTTAATACTACGTTAAAAATTCAAGTTTAACTCAACTTAATAAAATTTTATTAAGTTAAAAATTACGTAGATTTATAAGCAATATTATTACCGATCACTTAACTGTTGTGTGATTCCTTTAACATAAACCATTTCAGTTGGGAGTAAAAAAAATATTTAGTTAGAAAGAAAAGATACACACTTTATTATAAACAATTTTAAAATAAAAACTAACGGAGCAATAGTTTCTATAAATATTAGAGCTTTTAATTTAAAGATTTCTAGTTTGCAAAAAAAATATTTGATTGGAATTTTTTGTATTTGTTAATTTTTTGTATTTATGATTTACTTTGTCAGTTAAAGTACTTGATGAACACATGTAGTAATTGCTCACTTAGATCATTTTCTTAAGAAACATGTTTCTTAATTTGTTTTTATGTACAAATAAATTTTTTTTTAAAACTTTGATATTTCATAAATATAAGAATCTAAAAAGTATAATTTTGAATTTAAGGGTCGTTAAGTGCGACACAAGTATAGTCTTGTGTGAAGATCAAGATATATTTATTCTAGTTTTGCCTCCTCTGTATTCTTTTTGGTTCTGAACACATTACCTTATTGAAATATGAACTCTAATACTATGAGTTTAATATTTAAGGTATTATGTATTTATGTATAATATCAGAATAATTTATATCTTAAAATTTGGGTGTCTTTTCAAGATGTTAAATAAATTATAAGATTAACTATGCTAAAAAATTAATTATTTTTTATTTTAACATTTAAAATATGACATGTTTAAAATAATTTATTTCAAATATAATCAGATATCCATATATTAAACACATATTTACTTTAAATATATCTCCATTATGCAAAGAGTTTAAGAAGCCTCACCTCCTCCAAATACATATACAGAGGGAGAGTTTATTCATATAATATTATTATATATTAATTAGAGATAATATACTATCGATACTTAATCGATATATATATATATATATATATATAACTAGGTATAAAACAAGGATTAGAAGAGATCATTAAAAATGATCAATCTAACGAACTATATATCCAATTTTGAGAGCATAGTTGATCAAGTGATCAAACTCATCACCAATAAGGTTGATGCTATCGTCATTGTTTTCATCGACACTTTTTAAAGCATGCCATGCCCTAAATTGACTCCAACGTGACCCGAGATTCTTGAAAGCATTCCGGAGCTCATCCTTTGATAGCACTCCATTATTATCCTTGTCATATTTCTTGAAAAAGTTTTTGACATTTTTTACCGAATCATCTCCGATTCGTTCCGGTGGAGGAGGAGGCAAAATTGATGCATGATGAGAAAATACAGGCATATCTTCACACACTAATTATGGAGGAGCTTAATTAATTTACTAACTGCACTCTGGTTAATTATGAAAGATCCAACACTGCTATGTTGATGTATTTATAGTGCTCTTGGCCTATTGTTTTTGGTCCTCGACAGAATCGCTACGTGTCACAGTTTTAGCAGTAGCCCCAATTTAGATTCCTTGCAATCTTATATATCTAAATTTCCCCACTTGCAATATTTTTAGAGATTAAGGTAAAATATTTTCAAGTATATTGTTATTTATAAAAGTGGCATTCACTTTGTGGTTTCATTTAATTATTAATTTTTATAAAATAAAAAATTATTAAAAATATGAATAAAATCAATTATTACTATTAATAAATTATGAATTTTTTTTTTCTTTCCTTCTTCTTTCAATTTTCATGCATTCTTAAGCTCTTTCCTACTTAGCCGTTCGTCACAATTTTCATCATGACGTTTCAGTATGTCTTTCAGATATTCCTCTGTGTATGACACCTACGCTCTCCTTTGCAACATTAATCTAGACAGAAACATCTTTTTTTTTCTTTTATATTTTTTGAAATGTAGAAAAAATTAGTAGAACCTATGAAATGAGTATCGTGTTTTCTGGTCTGTTATAAAAGGTCTCTTATTATGCATAAAAGTTTTTTAAAATAAGTTTTTTTTTTATTAAATAATTCAAATTTATACATATGAGACTCGAATTTGAGTTTAAGAAGTCGATCCCAATTACAATCATGATTTCTTCTACCGTAACGATAGATGCAAAGCCACTAAGCTACATTCATTTTAATTGTTATACTAGGTTACTTTATTACTATTTGCATATTAAAATTAAAATTAACATTATTTTATAAGAAAATGGATATTTAAATAGTAATAAAGATTAATTTCAAAAAGATTAATTTTTTTTTTAAATTTAATGTTAAAGTGTTTCGAAAAATAAAAAAAAAATTATTCTAATAATAATATAAATAGCTCTAAAAAAATAAAAGTTAAACACACTTAGTATACATACATATATCTAAAAATAATTCTAACAATAGTATCATTTTATAAAATGTATAGTACTTTAAAAAAAAAATTGAATACACCTATGCATACACACGTATAATTTAAATCATTTTTAATTATTATATCAATAATATATTATTATACTACAAAATAATTGATATTTATTATCACAACTTTTGAACTCTTTAAGGCAGTTTTTTTTTCCTAATATTCTTTGGAGGCTTTCATTATTTTAGGTTTGTTGCTTGTTTTTAGAAAGTGGTCCCATTTCACGTAAAAAAGTTAAATTATCCTTATCTTGGAAATCTGTTGCAAAACTTAATAAGCTATGATCTATGACCAAGATTAGCCAAATATATATTCTGCTACTTTTCCAAGATCTTTGATAAGTCTAATCCTTTTAATTTTTTCCAAGGTATATACTCTTTTGGGACGTAAAGAAATCCATGGGATTAATAAATCACCAAAATTATATATTATTAATTATGATATTATCATAATTAATATGATAATTAATTATAATTCAAAAAAATAAATTTTAATATTATAGTTGATAATTATCTCAGGTAATCTAACATACAACATAGTAGTGGATACTAGAAGAATGCCCTAATAAGGCATAACAAATATCATAATTCTTTAAAAAATTAACTGTTAATATCAAAATTATATAGGAGTATACTATTAGTATATTACTTTATAAAGAAACACACTGTTAATATTATTTTGAAAAAAAAATTAAAATATAAAATAAAATGTACATTTGAATTGACAATAATGAAATAATAAATTTATCATTTAAAAAAACTTATTCACCAATGTTTTACTTTAATTAAATTTGATCAAACTTATCTTTTTATGTTTATTTTGAATTAAATTATAATTACTTAAAAAGAATAAAACTTTTTATATACCTTTAAAAAATATAATATTTTTATATACATTTATTAAAACTATAATATCACCGGTTACCATCCTCAATAATCTTTAAAGCTTTTAAAATTCCCCATTGTTCGTGGCCACAAAGCTTATTGCTTTATTTGTAGATATCATATTCCCCCATTATGAAAATTCCTATTTTAATCTTATATAGATACTTAATTCGCTTAAGAGATAGAATAGGTTGTCTTTTACATAAATAATTTAATTATTTAATTGATTTTATTTTAAAAATATATTAAAATATATATAAATCACGTAAATATCAATTAAAAATAAAATCTTATTTATTAAATGAAATTACTATTAAAGCAAAACTCCTTTACATTATTTGTACCATCAAATTCTTTAAGCAAATAGTGATTGTGACGTGTATTGCTAATGTCATGGTGTATTAAGTCATGTTCCATACTATAACTCAAATTGCAACCAAAATGGACACAAAAAAAAAAAAAAAAATCTTCACCAGCAAAATAATAATAATAATGACAACCATCTTTTAAAATCCCTTACGAAGGATTGTATTGTTTAAGATAAAAATTATACACTTATATAAAATTTAAATTATATTGAATATTTTATTTAATTTATCTTAATTTTAACTATAAATTTAGTCCCGTAACTTTTTTTCAATCTCAAATTAAAAATATTTTTATTTTTAAAATAAAATATATAAAAATAGATTATATATTTATTTAAATAATTTTTATAATAAAATTATAAAAACTAAATTAAATATTATTCTACGTATAAATTATTTTATTAAAATATTTAACATTAATTTAATCCGATTATATTATACAAATTATCACAAACATTATAAGAATAATTATAATACATTGTAATATAATTAAATATGCACTAATTATTTTAAAATAATACTACTTACAGGGGAGAAAATTTAAAAAGGATAGGATAGAAGTATAAACACAAAACAAAATTTTTAAATAATATTACACAATTCACTTACCTTAAAATAGAATTCTTGATCTTTCATTTACATTTTTTTAATAAAAAAACTTTATTTAAACTATAACTACTCAAGTTTTTTATTTATATCTCAAAGCTAGCATCCAAACTTTCAAAGGCTTCAAACAGAAATATTATTATTCATAATAATTTTATTAAAATCACAATTAACATAATAATTTATTATTAAATATAAATATAATTATGTATTGTTTTTAAAGCACTAAAATCTCATTTTTTATTAAATAAAGAAAATATTATAGGATAAAATTCAAATTTTAGTCTATAATAAAAATTGCAATATCGTCAATTATAAACCAATATTTTTTCCTTCAATTATCTGTTAATATTGATGATATATAGTACCACATACATTGCAAACTTATAATAATAAATTTTCATTTGCTAAATACACAGCACTTTTTCAAAGCCAAAAAGAAATAATGTATTTAGCATTGTTACTTCATTTTACCTTACTGTATATTTCTATGAAAATGGGCCACAGGTGGTGACTAAAATGAAATTATTATTTAAGAATATCTTCGAACCTTAGTGACCAAAAGATTATTAATTTTTGATTTTTCTTAATTGTTAATCCTATCACATAATTGTTTAACTCAGATACTAACAATATGTTCTTGATATTGATTGAAAAATTATAAATAATAGAACATTATTAAATGTGGTATATGATTAACTTAAAATCGATAATAACATATCATATATAAATAATTAGATAATATAAATATAATTATATATTCTATATAAATAAAAGTTATTTACTGATTGAGGACTCAACTTGTCTACACTTGAATTATACTTAAATCGATCATTTAAAATTCAAACAGTTTCAATATAGACTCGATAGATATATATGTTTGCCCAATGTCTACGTCAAAAATTTCTCTAAGAAGTGGCACATTCCATTCATCATTTATGTTAGTCTTGCTCGCAACAATAGTTATCAAAGAGCCAATATTTTTCCTGAAATTTAAAGCATATTAATAACTATACTTTTTCTATGACTTCTTCTTGAATGATTTAGTTTGTTATGATCGTCCACTAGATAGATTTTCCATGAGATACTTGCTTTGTATCTCTTAAATGTATTGCACTTACTAATTCTGGTATAATAGATTAAAGAGGATGTATTATATATGTTAGTAACAATAAAAAAATTAATAATATAATAGTAGTAAAAAATATTTATCTTAAGTAACAAAAATAATACCATATCAAAATTTATCACAACTTGATTCGACGATTAAGTAGTGGACAATGATGGAGCAATGATTGATTAATTACTATTTGCCAATAATTTGATAAGTATTGATTGTAAATCATTTGATCATCGCTTAATTGTTGTACCGTTCCAATAACAACATGATTCGTAAATGATGGATGTTTCAAAAAACATTTCATATATGTCAAATATTTAAGCATTATATATAATAAACAATAAAAATAATAGACTATTTACACAAGCTTTAAATCTTACTACAAATTATTCATCAAATGAAAAAGGACTCCCACATAGGGTAGCTATTGGAAGAACATTCTCATCAAAACATTCATCATATGATTGCATCTGCATTCTTGGAATAAATTAAGGATCAATAGGATGACTATATCCCATAGAGGATATAGGTTGAGCACCATGTGATTGCATTGCTGGTATGGATGGTCGCATGCCTGGCCAACGGGACATGTCTTGATTGTAGTATAGTGTTATGCTTGACATATTGTGTGATTGATATTGCTTTAAAGTGGTAATCTCACTTAGCATTGAGGCCTTATAAGAGTTCAATTCTTTTCAATTTTATAGTACTTCTCCTAACTGGCCAATAAGGCTTCTGTTTTGGAATATTAAAAAACTTCGTATTACTATCATATTGGCTTCCTCCTTTAACACGGTCAGGATACTCACGTTTAAATGCATAATATATATCATCTTTTCCTAGTTGTTTGATTATTTTACCCTTGATTATTTGTTCTAGAACAGTTTTCTACAAATAATAAAGCAAAAAAACATATCATATATACATTATTACATCAATATGCAAAATCATAAGGACTTTGTATCAAGTTAAATTACTAACCAACTTATTGAGTTGTTCTTCTCCTCGTTCAATCATTGGTCTTGAATCTTTTTGTTTATGGGCTCTTTGTTTCTATATACAATTTAGATTGGGTAACTGGTCTACCCAATTCAGCTTCTTATATAAATTAAATAAATTTATTAACCATGACATCAACTTAAATTTATGTAAAATAAATATAAAAATAATTATAAATTAACAATTTAATAATACCATTTTTTTCTAACTTTAGGATTTGATGTCCTCTCAGTACTGTTAGGAAAAATATTTTACATTTGTATATTCTGATGTTCTTCCCTAATGATTTAAAATTCATTCATACGTATATAATGCACGAAGTCTTTTCATACTTGGGATTCAATCCAGAGGTGTTCTTCAGGGATTTTGTATGCTTCTTGTTCATTAAGTGGTTCCAAATATAGAAACACATAATTTTTGACCAATTTAGAAGTTTTGTATTCCTTCCAATTCTTATTTTCAATCTTGTAACACTTGTTCTTCCAATTATCAAGTAATTTAAAATGATTCTGAGCATATTTAAAATTAGATATAATACAAAAAGATATAATATATGTAATTAATTATAAAACAAAAGAGACTTACATATATAATTTTTCATAACTTATACTTTTCATCATTTTTAACCTTAATCCAATCATTTATATTGATTGGTATACTTGACTTCATAAGTCTACCAAAAGAAAATTTCAATTTTTGGCCATTTTCTCATAATGGATTACCAGTTGCATCGAATTGAACGACTAATCTATCATCTGGAATAAGTGGAGCATCAGGTATATTAGCCCAACCTTTTCTTTTCAAATGCTCCAATGGATCATTTCGATCTACAATCTCTAGCACCCTAGGATCCATGAAATATCTGCAAACAATGATGAAATAGAAATTGATTGACAATTTTAAGTCCAAACATATAAACAAGAGTTATTAGAATAATATAGAACATATATTATATTTAATTAAGTTGTTGATCATATATATGTATATATATTCCTTCACAATCACTTTGCCTAATGTATGTATATATATATATACATACATTAGGCAATTTGTTTGAGAAATGACTAATATTGGATAATGTATCAAGCATGTCATCATCTTCTAAAGCATCACAATGATAGAACTCTTTTTGTGAAGACATTAATACAACAAACAATCTTGTGTCAATTTGATCACTCACGTAAAATACTTGTTTTGCATGAAGTGCTAACGTAAAAGGATCATCAGTGTGACTTATCTTGGGTAAGTTTATAAGGATGAATCTAAAATCATCTATTTCAAATCCAGCATTGATAAAATCTTCGACCCAATCATACAAGAATATTGTTTCATGTAAGACCTCATAATCGAGTTCCCAAATCTCTTGAATTATAACATAATATGTTCTATCATAAAGTATAGGATTACCATCTTTTGAATTGAAAAATTGCCTAATTTGTGCAACCATCTTCACACCACTATTCTGATTTACTCGGACTTTGTCCCTTACTTGATTCATAAACCTTGAATAATTAATTGTGAAACTAGAATATGATTTGACATCAAATTTTGGACCATGATCAAGCTATTCTAAAGTTTATGTTATTTTATGATTGAGTTTGTTGGGTTCAACTCGAATTTATGCATTTAAAAACATGAAATGTTTTTAAAATAAAGTTTTAAAACATTATATACAAGTACTTAGGAATTCTTGTATGTGACACTAGGGGTGTCCATGGTCCGGTCCGGTCCGATTTTTCCTAAAAAAAATTTAACCGGATCGAACCGTTCATATTACTCGGACCGGACCGGACATGACCGTTTGACTTATAAAACCGTTCGATCCGGTTTGGTTCGATTTTTTTATAATTTAATGAAGAATAATGTGAAATTTTTAATATATTATTAAACCGGACCGGACCGTTTGATTAGTAAAACCGTTCGGTTTGGTCCGGTCTGGTTTTACAGTTTGGTCAGGTCCAATCCGGTTTTTGGACACCCCCATGTGACACATACATAGTTGCGAAACCAATTAATAACTTCTCACTTATATATGTTCATCATTCAACCATTTTACTCCTCCTCTATTATATAACGAGGATCGATATTCGATAAGTTTAAATGCATTCTATAATCTTATTCAAGATATATAAATTAGGTATCATTAATAGTTAAATAAATAATAATTTTATTTTATATGAAAATATTGAATCTGTCATTACTTAGTCTATATACAGTTGTTTCTCATTATTATTTATTAAAATGATTCGACGTGCTTTTTCTCATCGAGTGTGATCAATGAACAATTTCTTATTTCCACCAAGTATAGAATTACCTACTTGGATCATGTCACATTTTAAGAATAATTTGTGTGTATGATTTCCAATTTTAGTGCAACCATTAAAGTATTCAGAACAAAACTCAATGACCTATTCAACAATATAACGTTCCATCGTGCATCATTCGGGATGATTTCTATTATTTACATATCCTTTAAGAACTTGCATGTATCTCTCATAAGGATACATCTACTTTAAGTATGTAAGATCACACAATTGAATCTCTCGAACTAAATGAACACACAAGTAAATCATTATATCGAAAAAGGAGGAAAATATTTTTCAAGTAGACACAAATTCTCTACAACATCGTTATATAAAGAGTTTAACTAGTCAATTGATATAGATTTCTTGCATATTATATTGAGGAATGAACAAAGATGAATTATTGATAATCGAACATGTTTTGAAAGAATTTACCTAATAGAGACTGACAATAACTGTTGAATTAAGATATGACAGTTATGTGATTTCAATTCATAAAGTTTCTTATCGATCATGGATACAAAATTTCTTAAGTTAGATGAGTAACCATCAAGAACTTTCACACCCATCAAACATTTACAAAACACATAATTTTCTTTTGTTGACATTGTATATGATGCTGCTAGCAAGTATGTTCGATTCTTATCATTTTTTATCATTTGTGTCAATTTAAATCGTATGTTCAGTTTCTTTAAATCCAATCTTATTTTATTTTTATCATTCTTTTTTTCAAGTTTTTCCAAATATATTAAGCAATATACCAATCAAACTCTCACATTTTCTCAATGCAAATGACATCTAATTCATAAAATATTAATTTTTTGATTTGTTATAAAAGTTCTTACTGGGTATGGCGTTTTCTGGTATGTTACAAAAGGTCTCTAGTGCAAGTCTCGTTATACTAGGTTATTTTAAAACAAGTCAATCCCAATTATAATAAGGATGTCTCGTCTTCTACACTATCGATAGATGCAAAGCCACTCGGCTACATCATTTTAATTGTTATACTAGTTTACTTTATTACTATTTGCATATTAAAATTAACATTATTTTATAAGAAAATGGATATTTAAATAGAAATAAAGATTAATTTCAAAATGATTTAATTTTTTTTATAATTTAATGCTAAAATGTTTCTAAAAATAAAATATTTATTCTAATAATATTATAAATAGTTTTAAAAATAGTACTCTTTATAAAACGTGCAGTCTTTTTTTAAAAAATAAAAATTAAATACACGTACACATATGTATACATACATATATCTAAAAATAATAAAAATAAGTTTAACAATAGTATATTTTTATAAAACGTATAATACTTTTAAAAAAATTTGAACATACTTATGTATACACATATAGAACGATATAATTCAAATCATTTTTAATTATTATATGAATCTAATTTATATTATAAAATAATTTATATTTTTAATAATAACTTTTTAACTTTTAACTTTTTTTTATGGCAATTGTGTTTTGCCCTAATATTCTTTGGAGGCTTTCATTATTTTAGGTTAATTTGTAGCTAGTTTTTAGAAAGTGGTCTCATTTCACAGAAAAAAGGTAAATTATCCTTATCTTGGAAATCTGTTGCAAACCTAATAAGCTATGATCCATGGCCAAGATTGGCGAAATATATATTCTCCTACTTTTCCTAGATCTTAGATAAGTCAAATCTTAAAAAAAAAATGAAGGTATATAATATTTTGGGATATAAAGAAATCCATGTGATTAATAAATCATCAAAATTATATATATATTATTGATTATGATATTATTATAATTAATATTACAATTAATTATAGGTTAAAAATAGGTTTTAATGTCGTAGTTATCTTACTTATTAATAATATCATAATTTGTAACATAAAAAATAGCAGTGATACTGATATACTGTCATAATAATATTTGAGTAAAACCCACGTATTAATATCAAAATTGTATAGTAGTATGCTATTAGTACATTATTTTATAAAAAAAACACATTAATTTATTTTTGAAAAAAAAGTTTAAAAAATATAAAATAAAATATACATAAGAATTAACAATGATAAAATAGTAAATTTATCATTTAAAAAAAATCTTATTCATCCATGTTTTACATTAATCAAATTTGATCAAATTTATCTTTTTATGATTATTTTAAATTAAATTCCACCTAAAAACAACAAAGATTTTGATATACCTTTATTAAAACTATAATATCACCCGATACCAACCTCAATAATCTTTGAAGCTTTTAAAATTCCCCAGTGGCCACGAAGCTTATTGCTTTATTTGTAGATATCATATTCTCCCATTATGAAAATTCCTCTTTTACTCTTATATAGATACTTAATTCGATTAAGAGATAGAATATGTTGTCTTGTAAATAAATAATTTAATAATTTAATTGATTTTATTTTTAACTCATTTGATAAAAAAATATTTATTTATAATATAATTAAGATAAATAAATAAATATATATTTTTTTAAAATGGATTAAAAATAAAAATTTATATATATAATAATAGTATACCTTATAATTAATTCTATAGAAAACTACAAAAAACTCTTCCCTCTTTATATATATATATATTATAAATAAATATTTTTTATATTATATAAATATATATATATATATATATAAATAATGTAAATATCAATTAAAAATAAAATCTTATTTATTAAAGGAAATTACTATTAAATCAAAACTCCTTAATACATTATTATTACCATAAAATTCTTTAAGCCAATAGTGATTGTGACGTGTATTGCTAATGTCATGGTGTATTAAGTCATGTTCCATAGAATAACTCAAATTGCAACCAAAATTGACCCAAAAAAAAAATCTTCACCGGCAAAATAATAATAATAATAATAACAACCATCTTTTAAAATGCCTTAGATAGGTTTGTATTGTTTAAAATAAAAGTTATATAGTTATATAAAATTTAGTACCGGGTAAATTTAAATTGTATTGAATATTTTATTTAATTTATTTGAATTTGAATTATAATTTTTTTTTATCTCAAATTAAAAATATATTTTATTTTTAAAATAAAATATATAAAAATAGATTATATATTTATTTAAATAATTTTGTATAATAAAATTATTTTATTAAAATATTAAACATTAATTTTGTCTTTCAGTTTCCGCAGATCAACATCCTCTGTGGAGGCTATTCCATTAGCTTCTGACAATTCTAATGCTGATAATGCTATAGAAAACAAAACTGGAAACAATCAAATCAACACTAGCAATTCTAGTGTTGATGATGCTTCAGATAACAAAATCAGCAAGAATGGAAACAATATCGGTGGTTCTATTGCTGATAGTGCTTCAGAGAGAAAAATTGACATGAGTGGAAACAATGATGAGCTTAAACCTAGGGTGGTGAAGAAAATGGTAAGGATTACCAGTCCAACATCGGAGCAGCTTGCATCCCTCAATTTAAAGGAAGGGAGGAACACAGTGACATTCACTTCCTCCACTGCAATGTTGGGGAATCAACAGGTATCCTGTTTTATCCTTTTGTTGGGAGTTGTATCTTAAATTTCTTTTACTTAATACTTTTTTTCTCATTCTTTTATTGTTATTCTTTTACCAATTAAATTGACAAAGTGGACCCATGAACATTAGGCTTCATCTATGATCCAATTCTCCTTAAGGCAATCACTTTGCTAATTTCCATGTTTTCAATACTTGTCTGATCCGCTTTTATTTTGATGTTATCATAGATCTGATGTTCTTGGTCAGTTCATGCCCTTGGTTGGAGTAGATTGGTCTCAAACAGGAGTTACAAATTTGTTTTCGGCTATTAAGGTTTGTTGCATTTTATAGTTTGTATTTAATATGCATCACGTAACTGCTCCCAAATCATGTTTGTCACATTATACCGCATTGCATGGAAACTGTGTTAGCTTTGCTCCATTGCCATACTAAATAAATCATGGATCCTTCTCTAGCTGACACATAGGTGGCCCAAATAATTTAATTGGTTGGCCTTATCCTTTGCCCCCTTATTTTGTCATATGATGTCACTACCATGTGAATGCAAGTACAATGTTCTCACGAAAAGTAACCATGTCTCATAAAAAATATTCTCAAAATGTAAACTAGGACATTACTAATGCTTAGACCTTTTTTATCAACATTTTTAGCCTTTTTTGCACAGACCATAACTTGATAGTAGCAAGCAACATTTTATTTCTCTTTAGAGCTAACAAATAAGAATAAAAAAATAGCAACATTCTATCTCTGAAGCATCAAAGCTTTCATTGTGTTTCAGGAAAATGGATACCAAATACTTTTTTTGAGTGCACGTGCAATTTCACAGGCGTATTGCACTAGACAGTTTCTTTTTAACCTCAAGCAGGTCAGGTTTAAAGAATTAATGATTTATTATTCAGTATGTTTAATTAAATGAAATCTAGAAACCAGGGATATTTATATAAAAAAAGGGATATTATTGGTTTTGTCAATTTGCAGGATGGGAAGGCTTTACCAGACGGACCTATGGTTATTTCACCAGATGGACTCTTTCCTTCACTTTATCGAGAAGGTAACTGGTTATATGTGTTTTTTAATTTTTACCAAGTTATTTTTCTTCATCATTTAAATCTCATATTGTTTGTTTCATAGACTAAGGTGATTAGGGAGCTTTCTTTTCACTAGTCACCTCTGTCTTTTGGTTCCTTTCTGTGCATAATTTATTTAAAATTCTTTTAGCTGCTATTAATCTCTTCCAATTGGTCATATGAATTAATACGGAGGAAGAGAACTATTCAATTATGAAAAGCTTTCTGAAGCAGAAGTCTCTAGCTTGCGTTTATTGCATCAAAATGAGTAGTGATAGTAGCAATTCATAGGCCTTTTCTATTAGGTTCATAAATTGTCTGGTCATTCAGCTATTGCTCTTGTGCTTAAAAAGGTTTTTAAAAAAATGCCACTGTCCGCAGAAGCATTTCAGAGTAGTTAAAAAAATGATTTTGTTATGAAGTGCATACATGCCCTTTGAGTTGATGGTTTAGAATCACTTTAAGCATATAATTTCTAAAATTAAAAGCCATAATTTTTTTTGCCCCTCATTCTTTATCCAATATAAAATTCTGTTTACATATTTATTTGCAGTGGTATTAAATGAGAAAGTAATTACTATAGTGCCAGTACGAAAAAATACACTTAAAAGATAACACTTTTATTTATTTTTTCTTGTTTTACAAAATATAATCAAAAGTTAATATTTATACCAACATTTGTTGTTAAAATAAAATTATAATTTTTTTTTTCAAATTATAAATGAGCCATCTCGGCATAACCTAATTCATTTAAATGTGATTTGAGTCGAACTCTTAATTTAAGTGAGTTAGAGTTGAACTTAAGCGAGTTGGGCATTTGATGCCTCTATTTATTTGTAACTTAATGCCTTCACTGAGGCATCCTCTTTTTTGCCCCCCTTCTCAGTTATTAGAAGAGCGCCTCACGAATTCAAGATTGGATGCTTAGAGGTCAGTATTCCTTTGTTTTCATTTATCTTGATATATTATATTGATATGTATGATCTCATTGTTCTGTGATCTTTTATTATTATATATAACTTGTATTTTTTCCAGATGTTTGGCTGTTTCAATGTATTTAGTTTATTTGGGTTCTAATCAGATCTGAATTGAATAGGAGGGGGAAAAATATTTGAGCTGTCTAACTTTTAATCGTGTTTCTCAAAATGAGGAGATTCTTTCTTGGCATTCGATGGCAGGCAATATCACTATATCTTTCTTGTTTTGGTCAGAATATTACCAACTATATCTTGTAAATGAATGGTGGTGTGAAATGATATGATGATTGTTTTCATGGAGTGTCCAAGTGCTCCACTATATCATTTTAAACAGCCTTATGGTTGAAGAATGAATAACATTATCACAGGTTCAAGAAATCATGATGATAAATTGACAATGAGAGCCCCAAAAAAGAATAGAAAAAAAAACCATTATGACAAAATTGTGTCTCAAAATGTCCACTTTGCATTGCTGAACAGTAATGATGTGTCGTGGATGATAGTACAGATAAATTAATTTCTATTTCAAATTATTACAAGAAATCCTTATGATAGTAGTTCTGCTGTTCGATATTATGTACTATAGTTTTGAATCACTCCTACAGAAAATCAGACATAAAATCAGAGAGAGAAAATGTAATTAGATATTAGTTATGTTGAGTAAAATTTAGAATGAAAAACTCTAAATTTACTAATATTAGATCCAAACAAGTAAACAAACTACTTGTATTATACTCACTATAATACATTTCAAAGTCAACTCACAAATTGAAGAGAAATGCAAACACTAAAAGAAAAAGCTCTTAACTCACACTTAAACTAAGAATACAAAAACTTATTTGTTTTTGATGGAATTATTAAACCAAATGCGAATAAGTGGTATTTATAATTCATACCACTGCAATCTACATCACACAAATATAAAACTAAAAATAATCCTGATACAAATCTTATCTACACACTTCTCTTTTCTACAACCTTCAACTACTTCATTTATTTCTGACAACCTTCAACTACTTTATTTATTTCTACAACCTTCAACAATTTGTTTAATTCTCTACCTGTAACCACTTCATTTATTTCTCTACCTCTTAACCAACTTCATTTAATTCTCTACTTTATTATTTTGGTGTTGATTTTCAACACTCCCCTCAACACCAACTCTTCTTATTTTTACCGTATGTCAAGTCATGACGAAACATTTCGAACTTGCCAACACTTAAGCTTTTTGTGAACAAGTCTCCGCAACTTGATTATCCGTCTTGATTTGTCTCATTTCAATTTCTTCGTTGCGAACCTTTTCTCGATAAAGTGATAAGTATTTCAACATGCTTAGTTCTTGCATGAAAAGACCTGATTCTCTGCCAACGCAATTGATTGATTGTCACAATACAACGGTATTGCATAATTTACGATTGATGTAGATTATTCATTAGTCAGTATAAACCATGTACACTCGAGTTTCTTGACCGCCAGCCGATACTCGGCAGTGGTTGATAATGATCGTTGGTTGTCTTTTGCTACACCAAGAAATTGTTCGAGAACCCAACTTAAACACATACCCAGCTTGTTGATCTCCTGGTGTGTGATCTCAGTATAGTTCCAGATCGCAAAGAACCAACTAGCTTGTTGTCTCCATTTCTTGTACAAAAGACCATAGTCAATCGTACTCTTCACATATCTCAATATTCGTCGAATCGCTTCCAAATGTGGCTTCTTTGGATTTTGCATGTACCGGGCTCATTACACTAATCGTATAAGAAATGTCAGCCGAGTTAAGGTTAAGTAGATCATCTTGCTTTACCAATTTTCGATACATTGTCACATCTTCCAAATCTTTTTCCTTCATGTGGCACGTATGTTGGCATTTAGCTCCATCGGCGTCGAAATTGGTTTGCATTCAAGCATTCAACCGCTTTATCAAATCTTTAGAATATTTTTGTTGACAAAGAAATATTCCTTCTGTGTCGATCAACCTCTAAACCAAGGGAAGTGCTTAAGTTGGCCAAGTTCTTTCATCCGGAAACGGACCGACAAATTCTCCTTTGTTCAAGAATTTTCGCACTCATTATCACCAGCTTATGATTAAGTCATCCACATACACTAGCACACTAGCTAGCTTTCCTTCATTTGCTTTAACAAACAAGTTTGGAATCTGCAGTGTTCTTGAATAACCACTTTGTGTTAGAAATTCAGCAATCTTACCATACCATGCCTTGGGTGCTTGTTTAATCGGAAGTGCTTTCCGCAGCCTTACACACATATTCAGATGATCTTTGCTCGAAAATCCATTGGTTGGATCACGTAGATCTCCCGATCCAACTCTCCACGTGAAGAAAAGTATTCTTTACATCCATCTGCACGACTTCCAATCTTTGTTTCTGCCGTACAAGTAGGACTCGAGCAGGTTGTAAGTTTCGGCCACCGGACTAAACGTTTCATCATAGTCTAGTCCATATTGTTGAGAGAAACCACGAGCACACCAATCGTGCCTTGTATCTCTCGATTGACCCATCTGGTTCTACGCTTTATCTTGTAAACCCATTTACAGGATACGGGTTTCACATCTCTCGCTTTCGCACTAGATCCCAAGTTTGATTTCTTGCCAAGTGCATCGATCTGCTTCTCTCATGTTGTCATCCACTCGGATCTTTGCGATGCTTAACCCAAACGTCTCGGGTTATCGCTTTCAATTATGGCCGCATTGGCATATTTGGGATTTAACCGTGTTCTTGTTGACTACGTAGTTGAGAATGTGGAGTTGATTCTTCTATTTCACTAGGCCCACCTTCTTCATTTAGTTGTTGATATATGCGCTGCCAAGGATTCTGAGGCTACTGCTGTTCGGCACCATCATCGCCGGATCTCTGGATTCATCTAAACTTGGTTGGAATTGAATAGTATGCTCATCATCTTTGTTGCAGCCTTATCTCCAAATTCTCTTGAGTCGGCAAGGCTTCCTTCTGCGAGGACCACCGAAGATGCTTCATCAAACACCACGTCTCGTGAAGTGTAGCATCTTCCACTCGTTGGATCACAACATTTCCACCCTTTTCTTTGTTGTCGTATCCCACAAAGATACATCTAACAACTTTCTTGTCAAATTTGCTCAGTAAATGATCGTGAACAAATACATAACATACACACCAAATACTGAAAGTAGCTAAGCGTAGGTTTCATGTTCCATAGTTTCTCAAAGGGTGAAACAAATTCTAACCTTGGTTGAGGAAGTCTGTTGATGACAAAGGCTGCAGCCTCATCGATTCAAACCCAAAAACCTCCCAGGTACATTCTTTTCATGTAGCATACTCAGATAAATTTTTGCAAGATGACGGTTCTTTCTTTCTGCTACACCATTTCTTTGTGGCGTGTTAGCACGATGACGTATTCGACATTCCCAGTATTGAGAGAACTCACCGAGCTATATTCTCCGCCGTTGTACGTGCGCAAACAACGAATCTTAACTTTCCAACTTCACCTTCAGTTGACTCTTTAAACTCTTTAAACTTTGATAATACGTCAGGATTTTTCTTTTATAAATAAAACCCACACATACCTTGAGAAGTCGCCAATGAATGTCACCATATATCGCATACCGCCGATTGATGGTTGCTTAACAGACCGAATACATCGAGTGAACTAACTCCAATGGTTCTTTTGCTTTAAACTTCGATTCCTCATGGTATAGTGGTGGTGAGCTTTACCATATTGGCACCCCCGCATCGTGTGTCTCCGTACGTACGTCTAGTTGAGGAAGCCACTTTAAGCGTTGACTTCTTCGCCATCACACTTAGTTTGGAATAGCTAACGTGACCTAACCGCATATGCCATAAATCTGCTGTCTCATTTCTTCTTATCTTGTCTACATATGCAGATTCTGCTGACATTACGTAGAATGATTCCAATCGTTGTCCCTCCATTGTCGGTGTTTCTGAGATTTTGAGATCACGGTACACCTTCACATCTTGGGGACCGAACAAGACATAATGGCCTGATGATGTTAACTAAGCCACAGATAGCAAATTTTTCTTCATTCCTGGGACATGATAAACATCTTGAAGTTGTATTTGGTTAGTACTATATCGAGGCGTAACTATCGTCTTACCGATGTGGGCTATCGGTAACCTCAGGCCGTCACCGTCACCACACGACACTCCCTTGTACTCGTCATGCTTTCCAACTTTTTGTTTATCACCTGTCATATGATTTGAGTAGCCCAGAATCTACGATCCGATCATTCTTGTAGTCAATCTGTTTTGATGTTGTTACCGTAAGAGCCAATTCTTCTTCCTCCGTAGCGAATAATGCTTCGGACATCCCAACCATCTTCGCGATGCTCCTTAGAACTGAAGTAGGCTGTATTGCTTTGAGACTTTTTCTTACTCCAACAATCTTTTTCCATGTGACCCATCTTTCCACAGTTGTAACATTCACCGTCAAATTTTCTATTGTTATTGCGGTTCTTCCAAACTCCCCCTGGACGAAAGCCTCCCTTTATCGCCATCATTTTTATATCCATTTCCATTGTATCGCTTGAAAGTGCCTTTGCTTTTGCTAGTGTAGAGCGCTTCTTCTTCACCCTTCAGTTGGACTCCTCCCATTTGCTTAGCCATAGCTTCTTGATCGGCTAACAGATTCTCAAACTCAACAAGAGATGGTTGTGTCGGCCATCCTTGTATAGCGGTAACAAACCCTCGATATTCGGGTCTCAATCCATGAATAATTATTCTCTTTATCCTCGTTTCCCCAATAGGAGCTTTTGGATCTAACTCTGAAATTTTGCGGCATAATGACTTTACCTTGTGAAAGTATTGGGAAATCGTCACGCGTTGCCATCGATAGTAACTCATTCTCCAAGTTGCAATCTTGTATCATTCTTTTTGAAAAGAGCGTAACAAGAGTGTCCCATGCTTCCTTTGGTGTTTTTGCATCCCGAATATGCTCGGCAAAGATTTCTTCTTCAATTGTGGTCTTCAAAGCAAACATTGCTTTGCCTGCTTTAATTTTCCACTTCCGCAAGATGTCGTTTGTATCTTCCACTGTTGGTTGTGTAACTTCATCACCGCCAACAACCTCCCACAAGTCTTGACCTTGTAGATAAGACTCCATACATGTTGCCCATGTGTTATAGTTTTTGTTGTTGAGCTTCTTGATTCCTCCAACTACTTGAAGATCACCCATCGTGTCGGCAAGACTTCAACTATACCGAACAAGCTTGACTAATAAACTTGCAGAGTACCAAACTCCTCACGACTCAAGATAACTCCACTAAGAACGATCCCTGACCGTCCCGCTCTGATACCAATTGTTGAGTAAAATTTAGAATGAACAACTCTAAATTTACTAATATTATATCCAAACAAGTAAACAAACTACTTGTATTATACTCACTATAACACCTTTCAAAGGCAACTCACAAATTGAAGAGAAATACAAATACTAAAAGAAAAAGCTCTTAACTCACACTTAAACTAAGAATACAAAGACTTATTTGTTTTTGATGGAATGATTAAACCAAATGCAAGGTAGGCTATTTATAGTCCTCACCATGCAATCTACACCACACAAATATAAAACTAAGAAATAATCCTAGCCATACAAATCTTATCTACACAATTCTCTTTTCTACAACCTTCAACCACTTCATTTATTTCTACAACCTTCAACTACTTCATTTATTTCTACAACCTTCAACTACTTTATTTATTTCTACAACCTTCAATCATTTCATTTATTTCTCTACCTCTTCAACCACTTCATTTATTTCTCTACCTCTTTAATTATTATTTTGGTGTTGATTTTCAACAAGTTAATCCCTACTTTGATGAGCGTACGTAATATAATATTTATCCTATTTTTCTAGGAAATTAGGTCATTGTTTCCTCATGATTGCAATCCATTCTACGCTGGTTTTGGAAACAGAGATACCGATGAATTTAGCTACCTCAAGGTTGGAATTCCAAAAGGGAAAATATTCACCATTAATTCAAAGGTAAGAAGGGCATTTGGAACAAAGTATCAGAAAATTATGTCTCTACTTTAGGTATCATAATTATCTCTGATATTTATGAGCATGTAGGGTGAGGTAGCTGTAAATCATCGTCATGACACAAGATCATACACATCTCTCCATGGTCTTGTGAACGGCATGTTTCCATCAACTTCTGTAGGATTGTAATATTTAAGATAAAAGTTATACACTTCGTATAAAATTTTAGTACCAATATTAAATGTGAATTAAAATTATATTAATTTAAAACCGATTTTAATACCCTTTTTTGTAGTAGTGTCGAATGCTCCAATGGATCATTTTGATCTACAATCCCTCACACCTTAGGATCCATGAAACATCTACAAACAATGATGAAAATAGAAATTAATTGATAATTTTAAGTCCAAACATATAAACAAGAGTTATTAGAATAATATAGAACATACATTATATTTAATTAGGTTATTGATTGTATATATATTCATTCACAATAACTTTGAGTCCATGACAAAGAATCATCGTCATTAACTAGATCATCACATACATTGGACAATTTATTTAAGAAATGACTAATATTGGATAATGTATAAAGAATGTCATCATCTTCTAAAGTATCACAATGGTAGAACTCTTTTTGTGGAGACGTTAATACAACAGACCATTTTGTGTCAATTTGATCGTTCACGTAAAATACTTGTTTTGCATGATCATCATCATTAACTAGATCATCACAAACAATAGGCAATTTGTTTGAGAAATGACTAATATTGGATAATGTATCAAGAATGTCATCATCTTCTAAAGTATCACAATGATAGAACTCTTTTTGTGGAGACGTTAATACAACATACCATTTTGTGTCAATTTGATCATTCACATAAAATACTTTTTTGGCATGAAGTGCTAACGTGAAAGGATCATCAGTGTGACTTATCTTGGGTAAGTTTATAAGGATAAATCCAAAATCATCTATTTCATATCCAACATTGATAAAATCTTTGACTCAATCACACAAGAATATTGTTTCATGGAAGATCTCGTAATCGAGTTCCTAAATCTCTTGAATTATATTATAATATGTTCTATCAAAAAATACAGGATTACCATCTTTTGAACTAGAAAATTGCCTAATTTGTGCAACAATTTTCACATCACTATTCTAATTTACTCGGACTTTGTCCCTTACTTGAGTCATAAATCTTGAATAATTAATTGTGAAACTAGAATATGATTTGACATCACATTTTAGACCATGTTTAAGTCATTCTAAATTTTTTGTTATTTTATGATTAATTTTGTTGAGTTTAGCTCGAATCTATGCATATAAAAACATGAAATGTGTTTAAAACAAAGTTTTAAAATATTATATACTAGTATTAATGAATTCTTGTATGTGACACTTATATAGTTGCAAAACAAATTAATAACCTCTCACTTATGTTAATCATACAACAATTTTTCTCCTTTTTTATCATGAGGATCAATATTCGGTAAGTTTAAATGCATTCTGTAATGTTATTCAAGATATATTAATTAGTTATCATTAATAGTTAAATAAATAATAATTTTATTTTATATGAAAAGATTGAATCTATCATTACTTACTCTATGTACAGTTGTTCCTTATTATTATCTATCAAAATGATTCGAATTGCTTTTTCTCATCGGGTACGATTAATAAACAATTTCTTATTTCCACCGAGTATAGGGTTACCTACTTAGATCATGTCACGTTCTAAGAATAATTTGTGTGTAGGATTCCCAATTTCAATGCAACCATTAAAGTATTGAGAACAAAACTCAGTGGCCTCTTCAACAATATAACGTTCCATCATGCATCCTTCAGGATGATTTCTATTATTTACATATCCTTTAAGGATTTGCATGTATCTCTCGAAAAGATACATCCATTTTAAGTAGACACAATTGAATCTCTCGAACTAAATGAACACACATTGAATCTCTCGAACTAAAGGAACACATAAGTGAATTATTATATCGAAAAAAGGAGAAAAATATTTTTCAAGTAGATACAAATTCTCTACATCATCGTTCTATAAAAGGTTTAACTAGCCAATTGATATAGATTTCTTACATATTGTATCGAAGAATGAACAAAGATGAATTATTGATAATCGAACATGTTTTGAAAAAATTTAACTAATAGCAACTCAGAATAATCGTTGGTACTAATAATATTTGAGTAAAATGCATAACAAGTATCATAACTCTTTAAAGAATTACCTAATAATATCAAAGTTATATAGGGGTATACGTTAGTACATTATTTTATAAAGAAACATGCTGTTAATCTTTTTTTCTTTTTGAAATTGTTTTTTTAAAATATATAAAATAAAATGTACATTAGAATTGAAAATGATAAAATAGTAACTTTACCATTTAAAAAAACTTATTCACCAATGTTTTACTCTAATTGAATTTGATAAAACTTATCTTTTTATAATTATTTTAATTTAAATTATAACTACTTAAAAATAATAAAACTTTTGATATACCTTTAAAAAATATAATACTTTTATATACATTTATTAAAACTATAATATCACCGGATAACATCCTCAATAATCTTTAAAGCTTTTAAAATTCCCCATTATTTGTAGATACCATATTCCCCCATTACGAAAATTCCTCTTTTACTCTTATATAGATACTTAATTCTATTAAGAGATAGAATACGTTGTTTTTTACATAAATAATTCAATAATTTAATTGATTTTATTTTTAATTAATTCAATAAAAAAATATTTATTTATAATATAAGATAAATATATATTTTTTAAATAGATTAAAAATAAAAATTTATATATAAAATAAAATTATACCTTATAATTAATTCTATAGAATCTCATTAGTCTATTAATCGTTTGTCTGTTTGTTTTTATTGGAAATAAATTTTAGAGTCTCTACAATTAGGTAGGTCGTGACTCATACTCACAAAGAGAAAATTACAAAAAACTCTTCCCTCTTTTATATATATATGAATTAATTATTGAAATACGTGATTTTATTTTAAAAAATATTAATATATGTGTATATATATATATATAAATTTATAAATATATATATATAAATCACGTAAATATCAATTAAAAATAAAATCTTATTTATTAAAGGAAATTACTATTAAATCAAAACTACTTAATACATTATTATTACCATAAAATTCTTTAAGCCAATAGTGATTGTGACGTGTATTGCTAATGTCACGGTGTATTAAGTCATGTTCCATACAATAACTCAAATAATTGCAACCAAAATTGTCCCCAAAAAAAATCTTTACGAGCAAAAAAAAATAATAATAATGACAACCATCTTTTAAAATCCCTTACGTAGGATTGTAATATTTAAGATAAAAGTTATACACTTCGTATAAAATTTTAGTACCAATATTAAATGTGAATTAAAATTATATTCAATATTTTATTCTATTTATTTGAATTTTAATTATAAAATTACGTCTCTTAATTTTTTTCATCTTAAATTAAAAAAAAATTATTTTTAAAATAAAATATATAAAAATAGATTATATATTTAATTATATAAATTTTTATAATAAAATTATTTTTGATAAGTAATAAAATTATAAAAATTATATTAAATATTATTCTACGTATAAATTATTTTATTAAAATATTTAACATTAATTTTATCCGATTATATTATACAAATTGTTACAAAAATTATAAAAATAATTATAATACAATATAATATAATTCAATTTTTTAATAGATATATTAAATATACCCTAATTATTGTTTAAAAATACTACTTATAGGTGAGAAAATTTAAAAAGGATCGGATAGAAATATAAACACAAAACAATTTTTTTTAAATAATATTACACAATTCACGTGCCTTAAAATAAAATTCTTAATCTTACTTATTTTTTTTAATAAAAAAAGGTTTATTTAATCTATAACCACTCAAGTTTTTTATTTATATCTCAAAGTTATTTATAATGCATCCAAACTTTCAAAGGCTTCAAATAGAAATATTAGTATTCATAACAATTTTATTAAAATCACAACTAACATCATAATTTATTATTAAATATAATTATGTAATTATTTTTAAAGCACTAAAATCTCATTTTTATTAAAAAAATATATTATAAGATAAAATTCAAATTTTAGTCTATAATAATAAAGTATAATATCGTTAATTATAAACCAATATTTTTTTCATTATTTGATGATATATAGCATGACATACATAACATACTTATAATAATAATTTTTTATTTGCTAAATAGATCTCACTTTTTCAAAGCAAAAAAGAAATAATGTATTTAGCATTGTTGCTTCATTTTACCTTATTATATATTTCTATAAAAATGGGACATAGGTTGCGATTTAACTGAAATTATTATTTCATAATGGGTTCAAACTTTAGTATTCAAGAGATTATCAACTTTTAATATCTCTTAAATGTTAATATCCTATTATAAAATTGTTCAATTCTGGTGCTAACATCATGTTTTTGATATTAATTAACAAATGATGGATCATATAAGATTACTAAATGTGATAGGTGATTAGCTTAAAGTAAATAATAACATACTATATATAAAAGAAATATATATAAATAATTAGATAATATAAATACAATTATATGTTTTATATAAATGAAAGTTATTTATTGATTGAGGACTCAATTTGTCTACACTTGAATTATATTTAAATTGATTATTTAAAATTCAAACAGTTGTAATATAGACTCGATAGATATATATGTTTGCCCAATGTTTATGCGAGAAATTTATCTAAGAAATGACACAATCCATCCATCATTTATGCTAGTCTTGCTTGTAACAATAGTTATCAAAGAGCCAAGATTTCTCCTGAAGTTTAAAGCATATTAATAACTATACTTTTTCGATACTTCTTGTTGAATGACTTAGTGTGTGATGATTGTCCACTAGACATAGATTTTCCATGAGATACTTACTTTATATCTCTTAATAATTTTGGTACAATAGATTAAATAGGATGTATTATATATGTTAGTAACAATAAAAGAATAATAATAATATAATAGTAGTAAAAAAAATTATCTTAAGTAACAAAAATAATATCATATCAAAATTTATCACAACTTGATTCGACGATCAAAACATATATTATCCAATAACTTGTTGGATTGTGGTAGCATTAGAAGACATAGGTAGTGGACAATGATAGAACAATGATCGATCAATTACTATTTGTCAATAATTTGACAAGTATTGATTATTAATTATGAATCGTTTGATCATTGCTCAATTGTTGTACTGTTCCAATATCAATGTAGTTCGTAAATGATGGATGCTTTAAAAAATATTTCATATTATGTAAAACATTTAAGCGTTATATATAAAATAATAGACTATCTACATAAACTTTAAATTTTACCATAAATTATTCATTAAATGGAGAACTCTCATATGGGGTAGTTATTGGAAGGACATTCTCATTAAAACATTCATCATATGATGGATTGTAAGAATTACACAGATTGTATTGGAGATATTAAACCATTACCTGATTGCATCTGCATTCTTGGCATAAATGAAGGATCAATAGGATGATTATATCTCATAGAGGATATAAGTTGAGCGCCATGAGATTTCATGTGCGGCATGTCTAGCTAATGGGACATGTCTTGATTGTAGTATAGTGTTATTCCTGACATGTTTTATGATTGATATTGCTTTAAAGTGGTAATCTCACTTAACACTAAGGCTTTATAAGAGTTCAATTCTTTTCAATTTTATAGTACTTCTCCAAACTGGCCATATAAGGCCT
Organism: Hippophae rhamnoides; assembly: GCA_033030585.1. NCBI lineage: Eukaryota > Viridiplantae > Streptophyta > Magnoliopsida > Rosales > Elaeagnaceae > Hippophae > Hippophae rhamnoides. Next base: position 75,320,204 of record CM065429.1, read on the forward strand.
TTGTTTTGGAATATTAAAAAAAATCCATATAACCATCATATTGGCTTCCTCCCTTAATACGATCATGATGCTCAAGTCCAAGTGCATAATATATCACATCTTTCTCTTGCTATTAGACTAATTCACCCTTGATTATTTGTTCTAGAGCAACTCTCTACAAATAATAAAGCAAAAAAACATATCATATATACATTATTATAGCAATATGCAAAACTATAAGGACTTTGTATCAAGTTAACTTACTAACCAACTTGTTGAGTTGTTCTTCTCCTTATTCAGTCATTGGTCTTGAATTTTTTGGTTCTACGCTCTTTGTTTCTATATACAATTCAGATTGGGAAACCAGTCTACCCAATTCAGCTTCTCACATAAATTAAATATATTTATTAACCATGACATCAACTTAAATTTGAATAAAATAAATATAAAAATAATTATAAATTAACAACTTAATAACATCATTTTTGGTCTAACTTTAGGATTTGATGACCTCTTAGTACAGTTAGTAAAAATATTTTGCATTTGTATATTCTAATATTCTTCCTTAATGATATGAAATTCATCCATACGTCTATAACCCATGAAGTCTTTTCATACTTGTGGTTCAATCTAGGGATGTTCTTTAAGGATTTTATATAGTTCTTGTTCATTAAGTGGTTCCAAATATAAAAACATATAATTTCTGGCCAATCTAGAAGTTTTACATTCCTTACATTTCTTATTTGCAATCTTGTAACACATGTTCATCCTAATATAAATTATCTTAAGGTAACTCCCTAAATTATATTTTTTTAACTATGAATAATTAAAAATGTGATTATTCGTAAAAATTCTACAATTTTTTTCCAAAAATAACCGTAATCGATAAGACATAAGACAATGATAGTTATTACAATACCGAAGATGTGATTAATTGAAATGTTAATATTTTTTATATATACATATAATTAATTACATAAAAAAATATTTTTGATAATAAGACAAATGATATTTTGAATGGTTAGATTTAATTCTATTTGTTCTTATTTTTATATTTTTGTATTTTACTTAAAAACATATGCTAAATAGTTAAAAGATGAAAATTAATGTTAATATTTTAAAAAATATAATAGAGTAAGAATTATATTAAAATTTAATTTTTTAAACTAAATATATTTTTAAATAAATGTTAAAAAATAAAAAGTATAGTTGAAACCTTGATGAAATTATTATGTATTTATAACCGATAACTATTATTAAAATGTATCCAAAATTGTTAAAAAATAATTATAATTATTAATATAATTATAAAATAAAAAACCATGTAAGAATATTCATTGATCGATGGAGCATGATATTAGTAACAAGCATATATCCTATGCTAAAGCTAAAGTATAAGACACCCGGTGGATACCTCAAATTTCAAACAAACAGTGAAAATAAATAAATTATTTAAAATTTAAATTCCAAACTATGATATTAGAAGAATATGTTTGATTATATTTTGAGACCTTTTAAAATAGCTTCAAGACCAAATATCATGAAAATATCATTTGTAACACTTGTTCATCCAAATACGATCATGATGCTCAAGTCCAAATGCATAATATATCGCATCTTTTTCTTGCTATTAGACTAATTCACCCTTGATTATTTGTTCTAGAACAACTCTCTACAAATAATAAAGCAAAAAAACATATCATATATACATTATTATAGCAATATGCAAAACTATAAGGACTTTGTATCAAGTTAACTTACTAACCAACTTGTTGAGTTGTTCTTCTCCTTATTCAGTCATTGGTCTTGAATTTTTTGGTTCTACGCTCTTTGTTTCTATATACAATTCAGATTGGGAAACCAGTCTACCCAATTCAGCTTCTCACATAAATTAAATATATTTATTAACCATGACATCAACTTAAATTTGAATAAAATAAATATAAAAATAATTATAAATTAACAACTTAATAACATCATTTTTGGTCTAACTTTAGGATTTGATGACCTCTTAGTACAGTTAGTAAAAATATTTTGCATTTGTATATTCTAATATTTTTCCTTAATGATATGAAATTCATCCATACGTCTATAACCCATGAAGTCTTTTCATACTTGTGGTTCAATCTAGGGATGTTCTTTAAGGATTTTATATAGTTCTTGTTCATTAAGTGGTTCCAAATATAAAAACATATAATTTTTGGCCAATCTAGAAGTTTTACATTCCTTACATTTCTTATTTGCAATCTTGTAACACTTGTTCACCACATTACGAAAATTCCTCTTTTACTCTTATATAGATACTTAATTCTATTAAGAGATAGAATACGTTGTTTTTTACGTAAATAATTCAATAATTTAATTGATTTTATTTTTAATTAATTCAATGAAAAAATATTTATTTATAATATAAGATAAATATATATTTTTTAAATAGATTAAAAATAAAAATTTATATATAAAATAAAATTATACCTTATAATTAATTCTATAGAATCTCATTAGTCTATTAATCGTTTGTCTGTTTGTTTTTATTGGAAATAAATTTTAGAGTCTCTACAATTAGGTAGGTCATGACTCATACTCACAAAGAGAAAATTACAAAAAACTCTTCCCTCTTTTATATATATATGAATTAATTATTGAATTACGTGATTTTTTTTAAATATTAATATATGTATATATATATATATATATTTAAATGTATAAATATATATATAAATCACGTAAATATCAATTAAAAATAAAATCTTATTTATTAAAGGAAATTACTATTAAATCAAAACTCCTTAATACATTATTATTACCATAAAATTCTTTAAGCCAATAGTGATTGTGACGTGTATTGCTAATGTCACGGTGTATTAAGTCATGTTCCATACAATAACTCAAATAATTGCAACCAAAATTGTCCCAAAAAAAATCTTTACCAGCAAAAAAAAAAAATAATAATGACAACCATCTTTTAAAATCCCTTACGTAGGATTGTAATATTTAAGATAAAAGTTATACACTTCGTATAAAATTTTAGTACCAATATTAAATATAAATTTAAATTATATTCAATATTTTATTTAATTTATCTTAATTTTAATTATAAAGTTACGTATCTTAATTTTTTTCATCTTAAACTAAAAAAAATTATTTTTAAAATAAAATATATAAAAATATATTATATATTTATTTAGATAAATTTTTATAATAAAATTATTTTTGATAAGTAATAAAATTATAAAAACTATACTAAATATTATTCTATGTATAAATTATTTTATTAAAATATTTAACATTACTTTTATCCGATTATATTATATAAATTGTCACAAAAATTATAAGAATAATTATAATATAATATAATTCAATTTTTGAATACATATACTAAATACACCCTAATTATTGTTTAAAAATACTACTTATAGGTGAGAAAATTTAAAAAGGATAGGATAGAAGTATAAACACAAAACAAATTTTTTTAAATAATATTACACAATTTATGTACCTTAAAATAAAATTCTTAATCTTACTTATTTTTTTAATAAAAAAAGGTTTATTTAATCTATAACCACTAAGTTTTTTATTTATATCTCAAAGTTATTTACAATGCATCCAAACTTTCAAAGGCTTCAATAGCAATATTAGTGTTCATAACAATTTTATTAAAATCACAACTAACATCATAATTTATTATTAAATATAATTATGTAATTATTTTTAAAGCACTAAAATCTAATTTTTATTAAAAAAATATATTATAAGATAAAATTCAAATTTTAGTCTATAATAATAAAATATAATATTTTTAATTATAAACCAATATTTTTTTCATTATTATATGTTAATATTGATGATATATAGTATGACATACATAACAAACTTATAATAATAATTTTTTATTTGCTAAATAGATCTCACTTTTTCAAAGCAAAAAAGAAATAATGTATTTAGCATTGTTGCTTCATTTTACCTTATTATATATTTCTATAAAAATGGGACACGGGTGTCGATTTAACTGAAATTATTATTTCATAATGGGTTCAAACTTTAGTATTCAAGAGATTATCAACTTTTAATATCTCTTAAATGTTAATATCATATTACAAAATTGTTTAATTCTGGTACTAACATCATGTTTTTTATATTAATTAACAAATGATGGATCATATAAGATTACTAAATGTGATAGGTGATTAGCTTAAAGTAAATAATAACATACTATATATAAAAGAAATATATATAAATAATTAGATAATATAAATACAATTATATGTTTTATATAAATGAAAGTTATTTACTGATTGAGGACTCAATTTGTCTACACTTGAATTATAATTAAATTGATTATTTAAAATTCAAATAGTTATAATATAGAAATTCAACCAAAGGGAATGGACGTGGCTGAACATACTACCAAGGTAGATCAAATGACAGTAGGTCTAAATCCAAGAATCCCAATAATTCCTATAGCTCGAAGAATGTTGTGTGTTGGAATTCGAGTACTATAAAAATCAATGCAAGAGTGCACCGAAGGACAAATAAGTGAAGGCAGAGGCAAATGTTACTTCCACCTGAGAAGGAGATGATGCATTGGTATGTTCTTTAAAGAGCAACGAAGAATCTTGGGTGTTAAGCTCCGAAGTATTGTTCGATGTTACTTCATAGAATGAATTCTTTGAAAAATATGTCCCCAAAAACCTTGGAAAAATATATTTTGATGATGACCAACCATGTGCTATTATTGGCAAAGGTGTAGTGAAGATTAAGTTAAACGAGTCTCTTTAGGGGGTTGAAGGATATAAGACATATTCATGATCTAAGAAGGAACTTAAACTCAGTAGGTCAATTGGCTAGTGAAGGTTACACTATGATTTTTCATGGTGATTATTAGAAAATTTCAAAAGGTGCAATGAAAGTTACTCGAGATAAAAAAAGTGATATTTTTTAATTGATTTTATTAATAAAAAATCTATATTTATTGAAATAAATATATATTTTTTAAGAACGTTAAAAATAAAAAGAGGATTATTCTATACGATAATGTTTTATCTGCTAGCATCTTTGATAAAGTCGTGAAAAACATCTAGTATTGAGTTTTTTTTTGTATATGCTTGTTTATCCACTTGCATAATTGCCTGATTATTTTGACATGTACAAGGGAATAGAATCATTTTTGAAATGATCTTTGACTCTTTTCACTATTATTGCCGGCTGCTCCTTTATTCTATTTTATTTTACTTTTGCTCATATTTTGTTATAGATGCATTTTAGTTTAATTAATTAATAAATAAATCTTTATTTAAAATAAGAGAAATGTTAAACGTAGCAAATTGTGATAATTATTTTAACTAATTAGTAATTACCATTTTGTGATTGATAAAGGTGTTAATTTATGGTATTTAATTGCTAATTCATAATTATAATATAAATTTTAACATATATCAAATCACCATTTATTAGCTAGAAGTTAATTCTTAAGTGGGCTAACAAATCATTATCTAAAAAAGTGCACCTAGATAAAAAAAATTAATAGTAAAATTAAAAGTTATATACAAAATAATTATTGAATATTATAATTCTTATTTTAAAATAATATAAATATTTTATAGCATAAAATTTATGTATTATGAAAGAATATTAATAAATTTATGTATCAATCAATCATAAAGGTGAATGATCTATTTAACAGTAAGAACTCATAACATGAGTAAAACAATTGTAACAAAATAAGAAGGATGAGTGTGATCTTTTTTTTACCTAAATAGACTAAAACAATCTATTTACAAGATTTTGTACGTGATGTTAAATAAATTATAGGACTAACTATATTAAAATATTAATTATTTTCTATTTTTACATTCAAAATAAGACATAAATTTAATATAATTTATTTTAAATATAAATACATATCTATGCACATATATTTACTTTAAACATATCTTTATTATGCAAAGAGGTTAAAAAACCTCACTTTTTTTCAAATACACGTACACGTGCATAGGGAGAGTTTATTACACTATACATAATACTATTATAGATTAATTAGAGACAATATATGATATAGGGAGAGTTTATTACACTATACATAATACTATTATAGATTAATTAGAGACAATATATGATACATACTTATTCGATATAGAAATATATGTATATATTATTAAACTAGTTATAAAATAAGGATCAGAAAAGATCATTAAAAATAATCAACGAAATTTATATCCAATTTTGAGAGCATAATCGATCAAGTGATTAAACTCGTCACCAATAAGGTTGATGCTATCATCATCGTTAAGATCGGCATGTTTTAAAACACGATGTACCCTAAATTGACTCCAACGTGACCCGAGATTCTTGAAAGCCTCCCTGAGCTCATCCTTTGATAACACTCCATTATTATCCTTGTCATATTTCTTGAAAAATAAATTCACCTGATCATTTTTCCAATCAACTTCGACTACTCTCGATTTATTAACATAATGAGAAAATACAGGCATATCTTCACACACTAATTATGGAGGAGCTTAATTAATTTACTACCTGCACTGTGGTTACTTAATTATGAAAGATCAACCACTGCTATGTTGATGTATTTATAGACTACAGTGCTCTTGGCCTATTGTTTTTGGTCCTCGACAGAATCGCTACGTGTCGCAGTTTTAGTAGTAGTAGCCCTCCCACTTTAGATTCCATGCATGTAATCTTACATATCTATATATCCCCACTTGCTATATTTTTAGGGATTAAGTTAAAATATTATGAAAAATACGAATAAAATCAATTATTACTATTAATAAAAATATATATACAGAGATTTTATTCGCTAATAAATAAAATATACGTATGCATAAATGATAGGAAATATATGAAAAATAACACGTATATGACTGTAAATTTACACCATACCATACCAAGAGTGACAAAAGATTTGAAGTATATATATATATATATATATATATATATATATATATAAATAAGAAATTTAATTATTTCCCAAATTAAGTGCCTGTAACTCAAGTTGATTTCGGACATAGAAAAAGAATTAAACAGTTAGATACCCCTATGTCACGACATTAATTTCTTAAAAGAACACAATACTTCACTTACTCATTTTGCACACTAAAGCACTTTCAATCCAGAAAATAACTCCAAAGAGAATAGTAAGAGAGTTTGCAAAGAATGCTTTGTATTGCTCTGCAGAGAGTTTATGATACAATTGCTAAGAATTCCCAAGGATTTTCCAAGATTTCAAGATGAAATGCAAACGGTACACAAGTGGCCTATTTATACCAAAGCCAAGAAGACGCCACCACTTTCAGTAGTCTTCCTACTAGAATGTACAAGGGTATTCTAGATTTATCTACAATGTGTCACAAGGCTCTAGACCTTCCCAGCAAACTCTGTAGTCTTCAGTTTGTCTAGCTCCTTCACGCACCTTCCCGGATGTTCGTACGCTTCAAAGAAATTTCTACATCCTTCCGGATGTTCCGTAAGCTTCCAAATGCCGTTTCTACATCCTTCCCGAACCATCCTGCGCATTCTGTGAACGTTCCAGGCCCCATTCTCTAGCACCCTCCAGCGTGCTCCGGAACAATCTAGGTCTTCAAGCTTCGAATAGTCCGTCCAACTCTAGCCCTTTCTAGACTTTCTAGGCAACTCTAGAACTTTCCATGTAGAAAACCTAGATCCTTTAGGCAACCACTATTTATTTGGATTTCTAGTGACAGTTTGGGCCGGGACGTGACACCCTCCCCCACTGTCTGCGACGCCCTTGCCGCGCCCTCTCTCAAGTTGAAACCTCTACGGCATCTTTGAATTGCCATAAAGACTCCTGCTCCCAAATTATCTCACATTTTGGGCGCCCATTTGACCAAGTATTCCCTATAACTTGGTACGCCCTTCGCCTGATCAAGCGGTCCGCCCAAATCGAGTCCACTTCTTTGTCATGAGGTTTCGTCATGAGCGCCTCTGGATTCTCCCCCTACTTATGTCTTCCTTATCTCCAGAAAGGATTTTAGTATGCTTACATGAAAAACAGATGATTTTAAGCTTCATGAGTCAGCCTTATACGACACCTTACCGACTTTCTTACTGGACAGAAATGGTCCCTCATATTTCCACAACAACCCCTTACGCAGCCTTCCGCAAGGACTTCAATTGTCTTGAGGCAATAGTTTCACCAGACCAAATCACCTTTCCGAAACTCTATCATCCTCCTTCTTTGTCACCCCATTTCTTCATCTTCTTAGACGCCTTTACGCAGCCGACCAACTCCACTTGCTCACGCCACGCCTTGGAAAACTCGGCGCAGGTTCTTCCTTCATAACTCAGCGGCACGTGGGAGTCGCGGGTCACGCCCACGACGATCTCGGCGGACTCTTCGGGGTAGACTCGCTCCTTTGCAAATTGTAGGAAAATCGGGCTACATCCAAAGAATCTCAGCCCAATCACGTTGATTGCACCGACAAAGTGCTCTAAGATACAACTCCAAGAATGCATTGGCACGTTTCTGCCTGCCCGTCGCTCTGGGGTGGAAACCGGTAGAGAAATTCAAGTCCGATCCCAATAGCTTGAATAGTTCACCCAAAATTTCCCCATGAATCCGTGGGTCTCGGCCACTCATTAGGACGGATACCCCAACGCTTCACAATATTCTCGAGGAACAACCGTGCCGTCTCATCCGTGGCAAATCGGCCGAGGTGCATGAATGTTGGATACTTGTCAAGCGATCAATCACCACACATAATGCCGCCAAAGCCCTCTCGATTTTTGGCAGTAAGTGATGAAATCCATCGAGACACTCTCACACGGTCTCTCCGGAACGGGCCGGCTCTAGCAGCACCTCCCGGTGTACGCCGCTTTGTCTTCCTTTCGACTCCATCACCACCACGCTTCCACCGCAACTCGATTTTTCCACCGGCCGGCTCATTATTTGTGGTCTCGTGTCGAGCTCCAACTCGACTTCACGGTTCACCTCCTCGGGAGGCCGTTTGAGGAGGCCCACGCATCACCCCACGGATTTATTCCGAGGTAGCTTCGCACTCCCGTTGGCAAGCTTGGACTTTGGGCGACGCCTCAAACATCACCTTGTGGGACTTATCTCGGGACAACTTCAGACGTCCGTCCATAGCTTGGCTGTGACGCCTCAAACATCACCTCGCGGGACTTATCTAGGACAACTCGCACGTCCATCTAAGCTTCGGCTTTCGCGACCCTCCTCGTTGTACTCTTTTCGCATGGTCGCAACTCTCTTCGTCCCTCTTCAATCCCTTTTCGATTTGAAGGCCGAGAGAGCCATGGTTACGCGTTGGGTGGTCCCGTCCGTCGCACCACGCAAGCCTTCGAACCATTCATGATGCACACGCGGAGTTTGAGTGGCACCAAGAAAGCCTCTTACCTGGTCCAAGAACTCCACGCCGAATACCATCGAGTAGTCATCTATGTGCGCCCGATAAATCCACTTGGCCAATCCATGCACCAAGACCGACCTTAACTCCGCGAGCGACTCGTGTAATGGTAGTCCGCCAGTTAGCCGCTGGTAGAGCCCTCCGACAACCTTCAAGCCAAGTCTCTTTGCTTCCTCCACCGAAACAAAGTTAGCGAGACGCACCTCGTGTCGACTCAAGGCTGGCGACCTTCCCATTCATGGTCGCATCTACGCACACGTGCCTCTGGGGCACTCTGCAATGCACCAAGTAGGCACAAAGAACCCATCTTTGCACCATCGTCCGACTCACCTCCATCTTGGTTATGTGTGGAGGCAACTAAGGCACTTAAGGCCTTCCTCTTCGGACATTCGCGTGCCCAATGCGGTCCGTCGCATATAAAACACGTCACACGGGGCTTTGAGGCATTCCGATCCTCCTTCTCCTTCCCTTTATCCTGTGGCTTGAATGAGGAGTTGCCTTTATGATTTTTGGATCCCTGACTTTTGGCATGGCCTCCATTACTCTTCTCTCCACCAAACTTCTTGTCTGTGGCTTTGGAGCCCTCCTTGTTTGTGGATTAGTCAATGAAGCTTTCTCGTGGCAATGGCCGAAGATAAATCTTGGACACCACGTCGCTCGAGCCTCGGCCAGCCTCCACGATTGGAGACCGGTCCAGAACAAGAATAGTGGCATCCTCATACCAGTTGTGTCGGGGACTTCAAGCAGCAAGGTTGTGAACTCTTTCACATAATCCCTTACTGTCTACTTTAACTGCCGATGGCCCCTTTGCCTCCTCTTCAAAGATTTACAGGGAAGAATCGCATCTTGAACTCCCCTTTCGTCATCAAAGGTATCAATCGTGCAAACCTCTGCACATCTCCATGTCTCCGTCTCCACCACAACATCGTAGTATCGGATAAATACACGGGCCGGCTATCTTGGCCGGTACGGTCCGTTACGCCAAGAGGCCTCAAAGTATTGTTCTAGCCCCCATAGGAAGTCATTCACTTCCCCCCTCGGCGTTCCTAACGCCATTAAAGGTCTGGCTTGGGAACGTCCACCCTCTTAGCCTCATTGACGGGTTCGACTAGTTCCCGCGGCCATAGCCCGCTACATGTAGGCCAGATCACCACCCATATCCTCCATTCTACGCAACACATTAGCAAGTTCTCTTTCGACAAGATCCCTTACCTCTTGGCAAGTTCCCGCCTTAACCCATCAATCTCTTGCCTCAATCCACCGTCTAGCCTTATCGAGTGACATCTTAACCGCCGTACGGATTTCCACATATTCGGCCTCCAAGCCATTGCAACGTTCCTCTGTTGTCAACCCGATCAAACAGCCTCCCTAAGCTGCCCGCGCACTTCCCACTGCGTGCAGAAAGCAAGTCTTTCGACTCTGGCTCGAGATTCCTTTGGGCTTTCCCGCACTTCCTCACTCACGGCCACGTTCCATTGGTGGAACGTCCATGAAATGTGTGGCTCTGTTCTTCATTTTTGCCAAAGATAGAGATACTTTAACCGCTCCGATACCAACCGGCCACGACCTTAATTTCTTAAGTAGCGATTGCTTAGACTTCTCATTGTCGCACTAAGCCTCGCCTTCAATCCGAAAATGGAACTCCAAAGAGAATAGTAAAGAGAGTTTGCAAAGAATGCTTTGTATTGCTCTGTAGAGTTTATGATACAATTGCTAAGAATTCCCAAGGATTTTCCAAGATTTCCAAGATGAATGCAAAAAATGAAGACACGTGGTGTTATTTATAAAGGTGGCTCTAATGCCAAGAGCATGCCACCACTTTCTAGAGTCTTCCTAGTCTAGAATGTACAAGGGTATTCTAGATTTATCTACAATGTGCCACAAGGCTAGACCTTCTAGCAAACTCTGTAGGTCTTCTAGCTCAGTTTGTCTAGCTCCTTCACGCACCTTCCGGATATGTTCCGTACGCCTTCCAGCAGCCTTCTACATCCTTCCGGATGTTCCCGTAAGCTTCCAAATGGGCCTTTACATCCTTCCCGAACCATCCCGCATTCTAGAACGTTCCAGCCCATTCTAGCACCCTCCAGGTGTGCTGCAGAATCACCCAGGGTCTTCTGCTCGAGCTGAATTCAGTCAACTCTACCCTTTCTAGACTTCTAGCAACTCTAGAACTTTCCATGTAGTAAAAACCTAGATCCTTAAGCAACCACTATTTATTTTGGATTTTTACGACAATGTGACGCGACACCTAAATATTTCTACTTTTTAAGAAAGAAAAGTAATATTTAAATACAAACACGTACGTCAGTTAGTAAAAATAAGTAAGTGAATGTGACATTTAAAGCAATATTATCTGACCACCCTTTTAGCTAGAGATTTTCGAGTGATGGTCTATTAAAGAATAAGTAGGAAATGAGTGGATATGGATGTAGGCTTAGAGATATTTTTGAAGGAATAACTTCTAACTTGCAGGTATTAGCCAACAGTACTACCAAATTCGAGAAAAGATACACCTTCATGTTAGTAATTAATAAAAATTACTAATTAAATGAGTCTAGATCAAAAATCAATATATAGTGTTTATTCCTAAATTTGGATATGATCGATATGTAACCGTACATGCATTTTTTAAGTTAATTGGAGCCATGGATTTATAACCTTTAAAATTATATATTTATAATACTTAAATATTAAATTTATTTAAATATTTTAAATTTAATAGTTTTGATTCTTACCGTCGAATTAAAAGAGATGATTTAAAATATAAAATCGATTCACCGATAAAATCAACTTATAATGTTAAAATCCCTATTAAACATATTTTGGTTGTTTTTTATTAAGTCTAACGACATATTTTTGTTCAGAAAAAATTAAAATATATTTAAAAGAGTTTTTAAATACATTCTATTAATTAAAAAATTAAATATTAATTAATTACTTAATAATTATATTTATAATCAAATATAATTTATATACAATATATATATATAACTAAATTATAATATCACTAAATACTATAAGATACATATGATATTTAATATCATCAAATTCTTCTCCTTATTCTTCTTGTAATGTTATAATTCGTAGCATGTGTTCAACCTATTATTCATGTAAATCCTCAAAACTATACATATCATAGCTGAATTTGTTCCTACCAAAAAATTACTTGTACTTAAATTCAAAATAAGAATATAATATCATGAATTCACAAAAAATATGTTAAAAGAGTATTATATTGGTTAAAAAGATTACCACATCTTTAATTGACATATTGATATTTGAGATGATTTTGCTCATAAATTTCATGACAAAGTAACCACACATGACTCCATCATTTTGTTGTGGAACCTATAAAAAATAATTGTATATGGTTTATCAATTAGAACATTTTTATTATTCAATAAGTAAAATTCATTAAATTATTAATACTTGTTTATACATACCATAATTTTATCCCATATAAGCTTATGTGATTTTTTAAGGGTAATGCCCTTACTCGTATTACATAAATTTCATGTTCTATCAAAGTTTACGATAGTTAGTTCTTTATTAAATATTACAAAGAACAATAGAAGAAAAATAACTAGTTATAACTCTTACATTTCAACAATTGCTTGCTGTCTTTATTCAATTCTATAAAAGTTGAGTCATAGTACCAAATATGATTGCCATATAGATAAATGATTACCAACATTCAATGATCTTGGTCTTATTCAAAATTTAGTGGCCAATGGATTATCAACTTTTAATTTCTCTAAGTGTTAATGCCCTATCACACAATTGTTTAGCTTTGTTACTCACATCATGCTCTTGATATTGATTGACAAATGATGAATCATAGAATATTGTTAAATGTGATAGGTGATTAGTTTGAAGTCAATAATAACATGCTCTATGTAAAATATATATATATATATATATATATAATTAGATAATATAAATATAATTATATGTTCTATATAAATGAAAGTTATTTACTGATTAAGAACTCACTTTATCCACACTTGAATTATATTTAAATCGATAATTTGAAATGCAAATAATTTTAATATGCATTTGATCGATATATATGATTATTCAATGTCTACACGAGATATTTCTCTAGGAAGTGACACAATCTGTCCATCATTTATGTTATTTTTGCTTACAACAATAGTCATTAAAGAGTCCAGATTTCTGTTGAAGTTTATAGCATATTCATAATTATATTTTTCCATGGCTTCTTCTTGAATGACTTAGTACGTGATGATTGTCCAATAGACATAGATTATCCACAAGATACTTGCTTTGCATTTCTTAAATGTGTCGCACTTACCAATTCTAGTATAAAAAACAAAACAAGAAGTATTATATATGTTTCTAACAATAAAAGAATAATAATATAATGCAAGAAGTAAAAAAGTTTTATCTTAAGTAAAAATAAATAGTACCAAGTCAAAATTTATTACAACTTGATTTAATAATCAAGACATATATTGCCCAATAGCTTCTTGGACTGTGGTAGCATCAGATGGCACCAATAGTAAAACAATGATAGAGTAATGATTGATCAATTACTATTATGTCATAATTTGGCAAATATTAATTATGAATATTTCAATCATTTCTTAATTGTTATACCATTTTAATAACAACATAGTCCATAAATGATGGATCTTTCAACATCCATTTCATATTCTATAAAAAAATTAAACATTATATATAATAAATAAAGTATATAATAAAAAATAAAAATAATATAATATCTACATAAGCTTTAAATCTTACCACAAATAATTCATTAAAAGAAGGAGGACTCTCATTTAGGGTAGCTATTAGAAGGGCATTCTCATCAAAGTATTCATGTGATAGATGTCAAGAATACACAGATTGTATTAGAGACATTGAAATATTACTTGATTGTATCAACATTCTTGGTATAAATAGGGGACCAATAAGATGAATATATCTCACAGAGGATATATGTTGACCATGAAAATGCATGAATGGTATGCTTTCATAGATGGTGGCCTACCTAGCATAGATCTAGCATAGATGGTCGCATGCTTGGCCAATAGGGTATACCTTGATTGAAGTATGGTAGCATGCCTGACATGTGTAATGCTTGAGCTTGGAAAATCTGAAATTGCTTTAAACTGATAATCTCACTTAACATTGTGGCCTCAAAATAAGGGAAATTGATCTTCAACATTATTCAACTTCTCCTTACTAACTATCTTATGCCTTTGTTTTGGAATATTGAAAAACTCCATATAACCATCATATTGGCTTCTTCCCCTAACACGACCAGGATAATCGGGTCCAAATACAAAATATATCACATTTTTTTCTGGTTGTTCGATTATTTCACCCCGGTTAATTTGTTTTTAAAATTTTCTCTGCAAAATAATAAAGCAATAAAGTATATCATATATTATTATATCAATATGCAAAAATCATAACAAGGACTTTATATCAAGTTAACTTACTAACCAACTTATTGATACGTTCTTCTCCTTATTTATTCATTGGTTTTGACTTCTTTGTTTTGTGAGTCTTGGTTTCTATATACAATTCAACTCGGGTAATCAGTCTATCTAGTTCAACTTCCTACTTAAATTAAATAAATTTATTAACTTAAATTAGAGGAAAATAAATATAAAAATAGTTATAAATTAACAACTTAATATTACCATTATTTGTCTAACTTTAGGATTTAATGACCTCTCAATATGGTTAGGAAGAATATTTTTCATTTGAATATTTTGATGTTTTTATTTAATGATTTTAAATTCATCTATATGTCTATAATCTATGAAGTCTTTCCATACTTGAGGTTTAATCTAGGGGTGATCTTCAAGGATTTTGTAGAGTTCTTCTTCATTAAGTGGTTCCAAGTATAAAACACATAATTTCTGGTCAATTGAGAAGTTTTGTATTTCTTCCATTCCTTATTTGCATTCTTGTAGCACTTTTAATCTAATTATCGAGAACTTTAAAATGATTATGTAAAAAAAATACATTTTAGAATAGATATAATACAAAAAGGAAATAATATGTAATTAATTATAAAACAAAAGAGAATTATATAAATAGTTTTCCATATTTTGTAATTTTCACCATCTTTAACCTTAATTCAATCATTTATATTGATTGGTATACTTGACTTCACAAGTCTACCAATAGAAGATTTCAATTGTTGGCCATTTTCTCCGTATGGATTACTAGTTGCATCGAATTGAACATGTATTCTATCATCTGGATTAAGTGGAGTATCAGTTATATTAGCCCAACCCTTTCTTTTGAAATTTCCCAATGTATCATTAAGATCTACAATCTCTAGCACCCTAGTATCCATGAAATATATGAAAACAATGATGAAATAGAAATTAATTGAAAGTTTTAAGTCCAAATATATAAACAAGAGTTATTAGAATAATATAGAATATACTTTATATTTAATTAGGTTATTGATCATATATATATATATTTCTTAACAATCACTTTGAGTCTATGACGAATAATCATTGTCATCAACTAAATCACCACTTAGGCAATTGGTTTGAGAAATGACTAATATTAGATAATGTATCAAGCATGTCATCATCTTCTAAATCATCACAAAGGTATAACTCTTTTTATAGAGTCGTTAACACAACATACCATCTTCTGTTAATTTCATTGCTCACGTAAAATATTTGTTTTTCATGAAGTGCTAACATAAAAGAATCATTAGTGTGATTTATTTTGGATAAATTTACAAGGGTAAATCCAAAATTATCTATTTTATATCCAACATCGATAACATCTTCGGCCCAATCACACAATAATACTATTTCATGGAAGACCTCATAATCGAATTCCCAAATTTCTTAAATTATACCATAATATGTTCTATCAGAAAGTACACGATTACCATCTTTTGAACTAGCAAATTTCCTAGTTTGTACAACCATCTTCACACCATTATTATGGTTTAATCGAACTTTGTCTCTTACTTGTGTCGTAAACCTTGAACCATTAATTGTGAAACGAGAATATGATTTGACATCAAATTTTGGACCATGTGAAAGCCATTCTAAAGTTTCTGTTATTTAATGAATGAGTTTGTTGAGTTTTACTCAAATCTATGCATATAAAAATAAGAAATGTGTTTAAAACATTATTTAGAAGTACTAATGAATTATTTTATGTGACACTTACATGGTTGCCAAACCAATTAATAAGCTCTCACTTATGCTCATTATACAACCATTTTTCTCTTCTATTTTTTATAACGAAGATTAGTCTTCAGTAAGTTTAAATGTATTTTGCGATATTATGTAAGATATATCAAATATTCATAATTAATAGTTAAATAACTAATAATTTTATTTTATATGAAAAGGTTTAACCTAGCATTACTTACTCTATGTATAACTATGCCTCAGTATTATTTATCAAAATGATTTGGTGTACTTTTTTTCATGGAGTGCGATCAATGAACAATTTCTTGTTTCCACCGAGCATAAGGTTACCTACTTGGATCTTGTCACGTTCTAAGAATAACTTTTCTGTGGAATTCTCAATTTCAGTGCAACCATTAAAGTATTTAGAACAAAACTCAATGACCTCTTCAACAATTTAACGTTCAAACATACATCCTTAAAGACAATTTCTAATATTTACATATCCTTTAAGAACTTACATGTATCACTTCAAAGGATACATCCACTTTAAGGAAGTAGGACCATAGAATTGACCATCTTGAACTAAATAAACACACAAATGAATCATTATATAAAAAAACGAGAAAAATATTTCTCAAGTAGACATAAATTCTCTACAACATTTTTATGTAAAGAGTTTAACTCGCCGATTGATATAGATTTCTTGCATATTGTTTTGAAGAATGAACAAAAATGAATTACTGATAATCGAACATATTTTGAAAGAATTGACCTAATAACAACTAGCAATAACTATTGCATTATGATATGACAATCATGTGATTTCAATCCATAAAGTTTCTTATTGATCATAGACACAAATATTTTTAAGTTGGATAAGTAACCATCGGGAACTTTCATACCTATCAAACATTTACAAAATACATCATTCTCTTCTGTTGACATTATATATGATGCTAGTTGCAAGTATGTTCGATTCTAATCATTTTTCACTCTTGGTACCAATTTAGGTTATATGTTCAATTCTAATCATTTTTCACCCTTGGTACCAATTCAGGTCATATGCTCAGTTTCTTTAAATCCACTGTTGTTTTAATTTCATCCTTTGTTTTTTCAAGTATATTAAGTAATATACCAATCAAGCTCTCACATACATTTTTTTTAATGTGCATGACATCTAAGATGTAACAAATGTATATGTATTTCCAATTAGATAATTCTCAAAATATGAATTTTATATTCCAACAATCATGATGTACATATTGAGTAACATTTTCATTTTCACTCATTTTATTAGTTGACCTATTTCGTTTCCCTCCATTAGTGAGTATTCATTTTTTATCTTTCCATATTGTTTGAATATCATACCATTTAATTGTTCTAATATCTCAACACCTCTCAAAGGTCTTGGTGTAAGATCTTGATCTTATTCACCATCGAAAAGTTGTTTTTGGTATTTAAACTTGTTTTCGGATGGTAAAAATATTTTATATTTTCTATAAGACATTTTTCTTTCGTAAACAAGATAAGTTGTATAAATATCATCACTACAAATAGGGCATTCCATATAATCTTTTGTTGCATGTACTGATAAATTCTCATAGGTAGGAAAATCATTAATTATCTATAAAAGGACCTTTATCAAGTTAAAGTATTCATCTTTACGTGCATCCTAAACATTTACACAATTATTTCATAACATCCTTAAATCATCTATCAAAAACTATAAATACACATCAATATCAACTCCGGGTTATTTCGATCCTAAGATTAATAATGTTAGTATCGTGAATTTTCTTTTCATAACTATAAGAATCTAAAAAGTATAATTTTGAACAATATTGGATTTAAGAGTTTTTAAGTGATACACATGTATAGTCTTTGTAGCTATCATGTGAAGATCAAGATATCTTCATTCATCTTCATTCTAGTTCTGCCTCCTACGTATTCTTTTTGACATTTCCTTATTAAAATATGACCTTTGTTACTGTGAGTTTAATATTTAAGATATTATGTATTTATGTATAACATCAGACTAATTTATATCTTAAAATTTGGGTGCATTTTCAAGATTTTGTCTGTTTTACGTGATGTTAAATAAATTATAGGATTAATTATGCTAAAAAATTAATTATTTCCCATGAGTTTAAAATAATTGATTTTAATTATAAACATATATCCATATATCGAACACATGCTTACTTTAAATATATCTCCATTATGTAAAGAGGTTAAAAAGACTCACCTCTGCCAAATACATGAGAGTTTATTACACGATACATAATACTATTATAGATTAATTAGAGACATCGATATATATATATATATATGATAAAACTAGGTATAAAACAAGAATTAAAAGAGATCATTAAAAATGATCGATCTAACGAAGTTTGTATCCAATTTCGATAGCATAGTCGATCAAGTGATCAAACTCACCTCCATTAAGGTTGATGCTATCGTCATCGTTATCATCGGCATGTTTTAAAGCACGTTGTGCCCTAATCTTACTACAACGTGACCCGAGATTCTTGAAAGCCTCCCGGAGCTCAACCTTTGATAGCACTCCATTATTATCCTTGTCATATTTCTTGAAAAAATTTATCACCTGATCTTTTTCCAAATGTCTTTCTCCCCGTTTATTAGATAACTGAGAAAATACATTATGCATATTCACACACTAATTATGGAGGAGCTTAATTAATTTACTGCACTGTGGTTAATTATGAAAGATCCAACACTGCTATGTTGATGTATTTATAGACTATAGTGCTCTTGGCCTATTGTTTTTGGTCCTCAACAGAATCGCTACGTGTCGCAGTTTTAGTAGTAGCCTCCCCCCCCCCCCCACACACACACACACTTTAGATTCCATGCATGTAATCTTACATATCTATATATCCCCACTTGCTATATTTTTAGGGATTAAGTTAAAATATTTTCAAGTATATTGTTATTTATAATAGTTGCATTCACGTGTGGTTTCAGTTAATTATTATTTTTTATAAAATAAAAAATTATTAACAATACGAACAAAATATATTATAACTATTAATAAATTATTAATTTTTTTCGTTTCACTATGTCTTTCAGATATTCTTCTGTGTACGACAACTTTTTTTTTCTTTTATCTTTTTTTGAAACGGAGAAGAAATTAGTAGAACCTATGAAATGAGTATCGTGTTTTCTGTTCTGTTATATAAGGTCTCTTATTATGCATAAAAGTTTTTAAAAAAAGTTTTTAAATTTTTCCAAGGTATATACTCTTTTGAGACGTAAAGAAATCCATGGGATTAATAAATCACTAAAATTATATATTTATATATATATATATATAATTATCATAATTAATATGAAAATTAATTATAAATCAAAAAAATAAATTTCAATATTATAATTGATAATTATCTTACATATTATTCTAGCCTAAAAAATAGTAATGGTACTAGAAGAATTACCTAATAATATTTGAGTAAAATGCATAACAACTATCATAACTCTTTGAAGAATTACCTAATAATATCAAAGTTATATTGGGGGTATACCATTAGTATATTATTTTATAAAGAGACACACTGTTAATCTTTCTTTTTTTTTAAATATAAAATAAAATGTACATTAGAATAGTAACTTTACCATTTAAAAAAACTTATTCACCAATGTTTTATTCTAATTGAATTTGATCAAACTTATCTTTTTATAATTATTTTGATTTAAATTATAATTACTTAAAAATAATAAAACTTTTGATATACCTTTAAAAAATATAATACTTTTATATACATTTATTAAAACTATAATATCACCGGATAACAACCTCAATAATCTTTAAAGCTTTTAAAATTCCCCATTGTTCGTGACCAGGAAGCATATATATATATATAAATCACGTAAATATCAATTAAAAATAAAATCTTATTTATTAAAGGAAATTACTATTAAATCAAAACTACTTAATACATTATTATTACCATAAAATTCTTTAAGCCAATAGTGATTGTGACGTGTATTGCTAATGTCACGGTGTATTAAGTCATGTTCCATACAATAACTCAAATAATTGCAACCAAAATTGTCCCAAAAAAAAAAATCTTTACCAGCAAAAAATAATAATAATAATAATGACAACCATCTTTTAAAATCCCTTACGTAGGATTGTAATATTTAAGATAAAAGTTATACACTTCGTATAAAATTTTATTACCAATATTAAATGTAAATTTAAATTATATTCAATATTTTATTTAATTTATCTTAATTTTAATTATAAAGTTAAGTATCTTACTTTTTTTCATCTTAAACTAAAAAAAATTTATTTTTAAAATAAAATATATAAAAATAAATTATATATTTATTTAGATAAAATTTTATAATAAAATTATTTTTGATAAGTAATAAAATTATAAAAACTATACTAAATATTATTCTACGTATAAATTATTTTATTAAAATATTTAACATTACTTTTATCCGATTATATTATATAAATTGTCACAAAAATTATAAGAATAATTATAATATAATATAATTCAATTTTTGAATACATATACTAAATATACCCTAATTATTGTTTAAAAATACTACTTTTTCTCAAGAAAATTTAAAAAGGATCGGATAGAAGTATAAACACAAAACAAATTTTTTTATCTATATTTTTTAAATAATATTACACAATTCACGTGCCTTAAAATAAAATTCTTAATCTTACGTATTTTTTTTAATAAAAAAAGGTTTATTTAATCTATAACCACTCAAGTTTTTTATTTATATCTCAAAGTTATTTATAATGCATCCAAACTTTCAAAGGCTTCAAACAGCAATATTAATATTCATAACAATTTTATCAAAATCACAACTAAAATCATAATTTATTATTAAATATAATTATGTAATTATTTTTAAAGCACTAAAATCTCATTTTTATTAAAAAAATATATTATAAGATAAAATTCAAATTTTAGTCTATAATAATAAAGTATAATATCGTTAATTATAAGCCAATATTTTTTCCTTTAGTATCTGTTAATATTATCATATAACAAACTTATAATACTAATTTTTTATTTGCTAAATAGATAGTACTTTTTCAAAGCAAAAAAGAAATAATGTATTTAGCATTGTTGCTTTATTTTCCCTTATTATATATTTCATAATGGGTTCAAACTTTAGTATCTAAGAGATTATCAACTTTTAATTTCTATTAAATGTTAATATCTTATTACAAAATTATTTACTTCTAGTGTTAATATCATGTTTTTTATATTAATTAACAAATGATGAATCATATAAAATTATTAAATGTGATAGGTGATTAACTTAAAGTAAATAATAACATACAATATATAAAAGAAATATATATAAATAATTGAATAATATAAATACAATTATATATTTTATATAAATGAAAGTTATTTACTGATCGAGTACTCAACTTATCTACACTTAAATTATAATTAAATTGATCATTTAAAATTCAAACAGTTGTAATATAAACTCGATAGATATATATGTTTGCCCAATATTTACGCCAAATATTTATCTAAGAAATGACACAATTCATCTCATTTATGGTAGTCTTATTCGTAACAATAGTTTCAAACTTAATAAGCTATGATCTATGACCAAGATTAGCCAAATATATATTCTGCTACTTTTCCAAGGTCTTTGATAAGTCTAATCCTTTTAAATTTTTCCAAGGTATATACTCTTTTGGGACGTAAAGAAATCCATGGGATTAATAAATCACCAAAATTATATATATATATATATATATATATTATTAATTATGATATTATCATAATTAATATGATAATTAATTATAAATAAAAAAATAAATTTTAATATTATAGTTGATAATTATCTCACTTAATCTAACATAAAAAATAGTAATGGATACTAGAAAAATGCCCTAATAATATTTGAGTAAAAGGCATAACAAATATCATAACTCTTTAAAAAATTAATTATTAATATCAAAATTATATAGGAGTATACTATTAGTATATTACTTTATAAAGAAAAACACTGTTAATATTATTTTGAAAAAAAAATTTAAAATATAAAATAAAATGTACATTTGAATTGAAAATAATGAAATAATAAATTTATCATTTAAAAAACTTATTCACCAATGTTTTACTTTAATTAAATTTGATCTAACTTATATTATTTTGAATTAAATTATAATTACTTAAAAAGAATAAAACTTTTATATACCTTTAAAAAATATAACACTTTTATATACATTTATTAAAACTATAATAACACCGGTTACCATCCTCAATAATCTTTAAAGCTTTTAAAATTCCCCATTGTTCGTGGCCACAAAGCTTATTGCTTTATTTGTAGATATCATATTCCCCCATTATGAAAATTCCTATTTTAATCTTATATAGATACTTAATTCGCTTAAGAGATAGAATAGGTTGTCTTTTACATAAATAATTTAATTATTTAATTGATTTTATTTTAAAAATACATTAAAGTATATATAAATCACGTAAATATCAATTAAAAATAAAATCTTATTTATTAAATGAAATTACTATTAAATCAAAACTCCTTTACATTATTTGTACCATCAAATTCTTTAAGCAAATAGTGATTGTGACGTGTATTGCTAATGTCATGGTGTATTAAGTCATGTTACATACTATAACTCAAATTGCAACCAAAATGGACCCAAAAAAAAAAAATCTTCACCAGCAAAATAATAATAATAATGACAACCATCTTTTAAAATCCCTTACGAAGGATTGTATTGTTTAAGATAAAAATTATACACTTATATAAAATTTAAATTATATTGAATATTTTATTTAATTTATCTTAATTTTAACTATAAATTTAATTCCGTAACTTTTTTTCATCTTAAATTAAAAATATTTTATTTTTAAAATAAAATATATAAAAATAGATTATATATTTATTTAAATAATTTTTTATAATAAAATTATAAAAACTAAATTAAATATTATTCTACATATAAATTATTTTATTAAAATATTTAACATTAATTTTATCCGATTATATTATACAAATTATCATAAACATTATAAAAATAATTATAATACATTGTAATATAATTCAATTTTTTAATACATACACTAAATATACCCTAATTATTTTTTAAAAATACTACTGTGAGAAAATTTAAAAAGGATCGGATAGAAGTATAAACACAAAACAAATTTTTTTATCTATATTTTTTAAATAATATTACACAATTCATCGTACCTTAAAATAAAATTCTCAATCTTACTTATTTTTTTTAATAAAAAAAAAGCTTTATTTAATCTATAACCACTCAAGTTTTTTATTTATATCTCAAAGCTATTTATAATACATCCAAACTTTCAAAGGATTCAAACAGCAATATTAGTATTCATAACAATTTTATTAAAATCACAACTAACATCATAATTTATTATTAAATATAATTATGTAATTATTTTTAAAGCATTAAAATCTCATTTTTATTAAAAAAAAATATTATAAGATAAAATTCAAATTTTAGTCTATAATAATAAAGTATAATATCGTTAATTATAAACCAATATTTTTTCTTTTATTATCTATTAATATTGATGATATATAGTATTACATACATAATAAACTTATAATAACAATTTTTTATTTGCTAAATAGAACGCACTTTTTCAAAGCAAAAAAGAAATAATGTATTTAGCATTGTTGCTTCATTTTACCTTATTATATATTTCTATAAAAATGGGATACGAGTGGTAGTTTAATTTAAATTATTATTTCATAATGGGTTCAAATTTTAGTATTCAAGAGATTATTAACTTTTAATTTCTCTTAAATGTTAATATCTTATTATAAAATTGTTTAGTTATGGTGCTAACATCATGTTTTTTATATTGATTAACAAATGATGAATCATATAAGATTAATAAATGTGATAGGTGATTAGCTTAAAGTAAATAATAACATACTATACACAAATAATTAGATAATATAAATACAATTATATGTTCTATATAAATAAAAGTTATTTACTCATTGAGGACTCAACTTGTCTACACTTGAATTATAATTAAATTTATCATTTAAAATTCAAACAGTTGTAATATAGACTCGATAGATATATATGTTTGCCCAATGTTTACGGCAGAAATTTATCTAAGAAGTGACACAATCCATCTATCATTTATGCTAGTCTTGCTCGTAACAATAGTTATCAAAGAGCCAAGATTTCTCATGTAGTTTAAAGCATATTAATAACTATAATTTTTCCATACTTCTTCTTGAATGACTTAGTGTGTGATGATTGTCCACTAGACATAGATTTTCCATGAGATACTTGCTTTATATCTCTTAATAATTCTGGTACAATAGATTAAATAGGATGTATTATATATGTTAGTAACAATAAAAGAATAATAATAATATAATAGTAGTAAAAAAAATTTATCTTAAGTAACAAAAATAATATCATATCAAAATTTATCACAATTTGATTCGACGATCAAACCATATATTGTCTAACAACTTGTTGGATTGTGGTAGCATTAGATGGCATAGGTAGTGGACATAACGTCGGTTAACGTGTCAAATCGATGCTAAATGTGGACGTAGCATCTGTTGACACTTGGAACTGACGATATCCACGTAGTGTAGCGTCGGTTGACACCTGGAACCGACGCTACCCACATAATGTAGCGTCAGTTGACACTTGGAAACGATGCTGCGTCCAAGTGTAGCATCAGTTTGACACGTCAATCAACGCTACACACATGGATAAATTCTTTTTTCTTCTTTCTTCCCTAGAGAGAAACTATTTCAAGCGCTGCATAACTCTCAAAAACCCAAAACCTCTTCCATTTCTTCTCCACTCTTTCTCATTTTTTGGCCACCTATGACCACCCATTTCAGCACCGGTTAGTGGGTTTTCTTCCTCTCTAACTAATCTTTTAGATCCCCTATTTTTTTGAGCAAAATACTCAAAACATTTATACTCATTTCTCACTTACAAAATACTATTTTTTCTTCATTTCCTTCATTTTGTCACATCATTTACTCTTTTAAGTATTTGTATTAATCCTACGCAATTATTATTCATATTTTTTTCTGTTATTATGCGTTATTATTTATGTGTATAAATTTTTGTGTTTATGTTATTATGTGTTATTATTTATATGTATAATTTTTTGTATTTTTGTTATTATGTGTTATTATTTATGTATATGAATTTTTGTATTAAATATGTAGATTTGTATTATAACAGTAGGAAAAGAATATGATGATCTTGAATAATATACAACAAAACCATGATAATTTTTCTACTATTAATTAATATTTTATTTTTCAATTATTTGTATTATTTAAACTATTTGTTAAACATATTTTATTTTTTTCCTGCTATTATTTATTGATCGAATACAAGTTTTAATTTGAGTATAATAGAAAATAAGTAATTTTTGCCAAAATAAAAATAAAAAATTTAAAGTCGGTTCACGCGTTGAGCCGACTTTAAATTTTAAGTCATTTCATTTAAATTCGGTTTAACGAACCGACTTTTATACCCCTTTTGTAGTAGTGTTGAATGCTCCAATAGATCATTTTAATCTATAATCCTTGACACCTTATGATCCATGAAACATCTGCAAACAATGATGAAATAGGAATTGATTGATAATTTTAAGTCCAAACATATAAACAAGAGTTATTAGAATAATATAGAACATACATTATATTTAATTAGGTTATTGATCGTGTGTGTGTGTATATATATATATATATATATATATATATATATTCCTTCACAATAACTTTGAGTCCATGACAAATAATCATCGTCATTAACTAGATCATCACATACATTAGACAATTTATTTAAGAAATGACTAATATTGGATAATGTATCAAGAATATCATCATCTTCTAAATTATCATAATGGTAAAACTCTTTTTGTGGAGACGTTAATACAACAGACCATTTTGTGTCAATTTGATCGTTCACGTAAAATACTTGTTTTGCATGATCATCATCATTAACTAGATCATCACAAACAATAGGCAATTTGTTTGAGAAATGACTAATATTGGATAATGTATCAAGAATGTCATCATCTTCTAAAGTATCACAATGGTAGAACTCTTTTTGTGGAGACATTAATACAACAGACCATTTTGTGTCAATTTGATCATTCGCGTAAAATACTTGTTTTGCATGAAGTGCTAACGTGAAAGGATCATCAGTGTGACTTATCTTGGGTAAGTTTATAAGGATAAATCCAAAATCATCTATTTCATATCCAACATTGATAAAATCTTCGACCCAATCACATAAGAATATTGTTTCATGGAAGACCTCATAATCGAGTTCCCAAATCTCTTGAATTATATTATAATATGTTCTATCAAAAAGTACAGGATTACCATCTTTTGAACTAGAAAATTGCCTAATTTGTGCAACAATCTGCACATCACTATTTTAATTTACTCGGACTTTGTCCCTTACTTGAGTCATAAACCTTGAATAATTAATTGTGAAACTAGAATATGATTTGACATCACATTTTGGACCATGTTCAAGTCATTCTAATTTTTTTGTTATTTTATGATTGATTTTGTTGAGTTCAACTCGAATCTATGCATATAAAAACATGAAATGTGTTTAAAACAAAGTTTTAAAATATTATATACTAGTATTGTTGAATTCTTGTATTGTTGAATTCTTGTATGTGACACTTACATAGTTGCAAAACAAATTAATAACCTCTCACCTATGTTCATCATACAACAATTTTACTCCTTTTTTTATCATGAGTATCGATATTTGGTAAGTTTAAATGCATTCTGTAATGTTATTCAAGATATATTAATTAGGTATCATTAATAGTTAAATAAATAATAATTTTATTTTATATGAAAAGATTGAATCTATCATTAATTACTCTATGTACAGTTGTTCCTAATTATTATTTACCAAAATGATTTGATGTGCTTTTTCTCATTGGGTACGATCAATAAACAATTTCTTATTTCTACCGAGCATAGGGTTACCTACTTAGATCATGTCACGTTCTAAGAATAATTTGTGTGTAGGATTCCCAATTTCAATGCAACCATTAAAGTATTCAGAACAAAACTTAGTGGCCTCTTCAACAATATAACGTTCCATCATGCATCCTTCAGGATGATTTCTATTATTTACATATCCTTTAAGGACTTGCATGATTCTCTCGAAAAGATACATCTATTTTAAGTAAATAGGACCACACAATTGAATCTATTGAACTAAATGAACGCACAAGTGAATTATTATATCAAAAAAGGAGAAAAATATTTTTCAAGTAGACACAAATTCTCTACGACATCATTCTATAAAAGGTTTAACTAGCCAATTGATATAGATTTCTTACATATTGTATTGAAGAATGAACAAAAATGAATTATTGATAATTGAACATGTTTTGGAAGAATTTACCTAATAGCAACTAATAATAATTGTGGGATTAAGATATGACAATTAAGTGATTTCAATCCATAAAGTTTCTTATCGATTATAGATACAAAATTTCTTAAGTTGGATGAGTAACCATCAGGAATTTTTACACCCACCAAACATTTACAGAACACATACTTCTCTTTTGTTGACATTGTTTATGATGCTGGTGACAAGTATATTCGATTATTACCATTTTTCACCCTCGGTACCAATTCAGGTAGTATGTTAAGTTTCTTTAAATCCAATCTTACTTTATTTCCATCATTGGTTTTTCGGAGTATATTAAGTAATGTACCAATCAAACTCTCACATATATTTTTCTCAATGTGTATGACATCTAAGATCTGACATCATTGACGGAGGTGTTCTAATACATGGTGGTTTGTAGGAATAGTCAGAAACGATCCGAAGGAAGTCAGATTTGAATGGGAGCAATGGTTGTAGATGAAGGAAGGGGAAACTCGAGAAATTCGATGGCATAGATTTTTGGTTTTGGAAAATACAGATAGAGGATTATCTGTATCAAAGAAATATGTATCAACTTATCTCTCAAGGAAGAAGGAAGAGGCTATGAAGGAAGAAGATTGAAATATTCTAGACAGACAAGCCCTCAAAGTTATTCGATTGATGCTATCCCATAATGTTACTTTCAACATAGCAAAGGAAAAGACCATGACAGGTCTTATGGTAGCTCTCTCTAATATGTATGAGAAGCCATCAACCTTAAACAAAGTGCACTTGATGAGACTTTTGTTCAATTTACGGATGATGGAAGGCACATCGGTAGCTCAATGAACTCAACACAATCACAACTCAGTTGAGTTCAGTGGAAATTGAATTCGATGAAGAAGTACAAGCATTGATACTTTTGTCTTCTTTACCAGAAAGCTAGAATGCTACTCTCATGGTTGTGAGTAGCTCGTCATTGTTAGCAATAAGTTAAAATTTAACGATGTTCATGATCTGGTTCTCAGTGAATAGATCCGACGTAAAGAGTCAAGTGAATTGTCAACTTCTTTAGTTTTGCATACATAGTCAAGAGGAAGAAATTCAACCAAAGGGAATGGACGTGGCTGAACAGACTATCAAGGTAGATCAAAGGACAGTAGGTCCAAATCCAGGAATCCTAATAATTCTTATAGCTCGAAGACCGTCGAGTGTTGGAATTGTGAAAGAACCGGGTATTACAAAAATCAATGCAAGAGTGCACCGAAGGACAACCAAGTGAAGGCAGAGGAAAATGTTACTTCTACCTTAGAAGGAGATGATGCATTGATATGCTCTTTAGAGAGCAACGAAGAATCTTGGGTGTTAAGCTCTGAAGTATCGTTCGATGCTACTTCATAGAATGAATTCTTTGATAAATATGTCTCCAGAAACCTTAGAAAGATATATTTTGGTGATAACCAACCATGTGCTATTATTGGCAAAGATGTAGTGAAGATTAAGTTGAACGAGTCGGTTTGTGAGCTGAAAGACGTCAGACATATTAACGACCTAAGAAGGAACTTAACTTCATTAGGGTAATTAGTTAGTAAAGACTACATAACGATCTTTCGTGGTGATGATGAGAAGATTTTAAAAAGTGAAATGACAATTGTTAGAGGTAAAAATAGTTACACTTTTTAATTGATTTTATTTTTAATTTTTATTAATAAAAAATATATATTTATTGAAATAAATATATATATATATATATATTAAGAACGTTAAAAATAAAAAGAGGATTATTCTATACGATAATGTTTTATCTGCTAGCATCTTTGATAAAGTCGTGAAAAACATCTAGTATTGAGTTTTTTTTGTATATGCTTG
The DNA here is from genome assembly GCA_033030585.1 of Hippophae rhamnoides. Classification (NCBI taxonomy): domain Eukaryota; kingdom Viridiplantae; phylum Streptophyta; class Magnoliopsida; order Rosales; family Elaeagnaceae; genus Hippophae; species Hippophae rhamnoides. Next base: position 75,350,020 of record CM065429.1, read on the forward strand.
CTTATCCACTTGCATAATTGCCTGATTATTTTGACCTGTCCAAGGGACTAGAATCATTTTTGAAATTATCTTTGACTCTTTTCACTATTATTGCCGGCTGCTCCTTTATTCTATTTTATTTTACTTTTGCTCATATTTTGTTATAGATGCATTTTAGTTTAATTAATTAATAAATAAATCTTTATTTAAAATAAGAGAAATGTTAAACGTAGCAAATTGTGATAATTATTTTAACTAATTAGTAATTACCATTTTGTGATTGATAAAGGTGTTAATTTATGGTATTTAATTGCTAATTCATAAATATAATATAAATTTTAACATATATCAAATCACCATTTATTAGGTAGAAGGTAATTCTTAAGTGGGCTAACAATTCATTATCTAAAAAAGTGCACCTACTTGATAAAAAAAATTTATAGTAAAATTAAAAGTTATATAAAAAATAATTATTGAATATTATAATTCTTATTTTAAAATAATATAAATATTTTATACATATTTTATAGCATAAAATTTATGTATTATGAAAGAATATTAATAAATTTATGTATAATCAATCGTAAAGGTAAATGATCTATTTAACATTAAGAACTCGCAACATGAGGAAAACAATTGTAACAAAATAAGAAGGATGAGTGTGATTTTTTTTACCTAAATAGACTAAATTATAATATCACTAAATATTATAAGATACATATGATATTCAATATCATCAAATTCTTCTCCTTATTCTTCTTGTAATGTTATAATTCGTAGCATGTGTTCAACCTATTATTCACGTAAATCCTCAAAACTTTATATATCATAGCCGGATTTGTTCCTACCAAAAAATTACTTGTACTTAAATTCAAAATAAGAATATAATATCATGAATTCACAAAAAATATGTTAAAAGAGTATATTAGTTAAAAAGATTACCACATCTTTAATTGACATATTGATATTTGAGATGATTTGCTCATAAATTTTATGACAAAGTAACCACACATGACTCCATCATTTTGTTGTGGAATCTATAAAAACTAATTGTATATGGTTTATCAAATGGAACATTTTTATTATTCAATAAGTAAAATTCATTAAATTATTAATACCGCTTTATACATACCATAATTTTGTCCCATATAAGCTTATGTGATTTTTTAAGGGTAATGCCCTTACTGCATTGATACATAAATTTCATGTTCATCAAAGTTTACAATAGTTAATTCTTTATTAAATATTACAAAGAACAATAGAAGAAAAATAACTAGTTATAACTCTTATATTTCAACAATTGCTTGGTGTCTTTATTCAATTCTATAAAAGTTGAGTTATAGTACCAAATATGATCGCTTACATAGATAAAGGATTACCAACATTCAATGATCTTGGCCTTATTCAAAATTTAAGTACAATGGATTATCAACTTCTAATTTCTCTCAAGTGTTAATGCCTCTATCATATAATTATTTAGCTTTGTTACTAACATCAACTCTTGATATTGATTGACAAATGATGAATCATAGAATATTGTTAAGTGTGATAGGTGATTAGTTTGAAGTCGATAATAACATGCCCTATATAAAATAAATATATATAAATAATTAGATAATATAAATATAATTATATGCTCTATATAAATGAAATTTATTTATTAATTAAGGACTCACCTCAGGTACACTTAAATTATATTTAAATCGATAATTTGAAATTCAAATAATTTCAATATGCATTCGATCGATATATATGATTATTCAATGTCTACGCAAGATATTGCTCTAGGAAGTTGGTTCATCTATCATTTATGTTATTTTTGCCATTACAACAACGGTCGTTAAAGAGTCAAGATTTCTCATGGATGTTTATAACATATTCATAATTATATTTTTCCATGGCTTCTTCTCAATGACTTAGTACGTGATGATTGTCCACTAGACATGGATTATCCACAAGATACTTGCTTTTCATTTCTTACATGTGTCGCACTTACCAATTCTAGTATAATAGACAAAACAAGAAGTATTATATATGTTTCTAACAATAAAAGAATAATAATATAATGCAAGAAGTAAAAAAGTTTTATCTTAAGTAAAAATAAATAGTACCAAGTCAAAATTTAGTACAACTTGATTTAACAACCAAGACATATATTGCCCAATAGCTTCTTGGACTGTGGTAGCATCAGATGGCACCAATAGTAAACAATGATAGAGTAATGATTGATCAATTACTATTATGTAATAATTTGACAAATATTAATTATGAATATTTCAATCATTTCTTAATTGTTATACCATTTTAATAACAACATAGTCCAAAAATGATGGATCTTTCAACAGCCATTTCATATTCTATAAAAAAATTAAACATTATATATAATAAATAAAATAAATAATAAAAAATAAAAATAATATAATATCTACATAAGCTTTAAATCCTACCACAAATGATTCATTAAAAGAAGGAGGACTCTCATTTAGGGTAGTTATTAGAAAGACATTCTCATCAAAGTATTCATGTGATAGATGTCAAGAATACACGGATTGTATTAGAGACATTGAAATATTACTTGATTGTATCGACATTCCTGGTATAAATAGGGGACCAATAAGATGAATATATCTCATAGAGGATATAGGTTGACCATGAAAATGCATGAGTGGTATGCTTTTCATAGATGGTGGCCTACCTAGAATAGATCTAGCATAGATGGTGGTATGCTTGGCCAATAGGGTATACCTTGATTGAAGAATGGTGGCATGTCTTACATGTGTAATGTCTTGAGCTTGGAAAATCAAATTGCTTTAAACTGATAATCTCACTTAACATCGTGGCCTCAAAATAAGGGAAATTAATCTTCAACATTATTCAACTTCTCCTTACTAACTATCTTATGCCTTTGTTTTGGAATATTGAAAAACTCCATATAACCATCATATTGGCTTCTTCCTCAACCCACCAGATAATCGGGTCCAAATAAAAATATATCACATTTTTTTTCCTAGTTGTTCGATTATTTCACCCCGCTAATTTGTTTTTAAAATTTTCTACGCAAAATAATAAAGCTATAAAGTATATCATATATTATTATATCAATGTGCAAAATCATAACAAGGATTTTATATCAAATTAACTTACTAACCAACTTATTGATACTTTCTTCTCCTTATTTATTCATTGGTTTTGACTTCTTTGTTTTAAGTGAGTCTTGGTTTCTATATACAATTCAACTCGGGTAATCGGCCTATCTATTTCAACTTCCTACTTAAATTAAATAAATTTATTAATCAATTTATTAACTTAAATTAGAGGAAAATAAATATAAAAATAATTATAAATTAACAATTTAATATTACCATTATTTGTCTAACTTTAGGATTTAATGACCTCTCAATATGGTTAGGAAGAATATTTTTCATTTGAATATTTTGAAGTTTTTCTTTAATGATTTTAAATTCATCTGTATGTCTATAATCTATGAAGTCTTTCCATACTTGAGGTTTAATCTAGGGGTGATCTTCAAGGATTTTGTACAGTTCTTCTTCATTAGTGAGTATTCCTTTTTTATCTTTCCATATTGTTTGAATATCATACCATTTAATTGTCCTAATATCTCAACACCTCTCAAAGGTCTTGGTGTAAGATCTTGATCTTATTCACCATCGAAAAGTTGTTTTTGGTATTTAAACTTGTTTCCGGATGGTAAAAATATTTTATATTTTCTATAAGACATTTTTCTTCCGTGAACAAGATAAGTTGTAGAATATCATCACTACAAATAGGGCATTCCATATAACCTTTTGTTGCATGTCCTAATAAATTCTCATAGGTAGTAAAATCATTAATTATTTATAAAAAGAAATCTATCAAGTTAAAGTATTCATCTTTATGTGCATCTTAAACATTTACACCATTATTTCATAACATCCTTAAATCATCTATCAAAAACTATAAATACACATCAATATCAACTCCGGGTTATTTCGATCCTAAGATTAATAATGTTAGCATCATGAATTTTCGTTTCATAACTATAAGAATCTAAAAAGTATAATTTTGAACAATATTGGATTTAAGAGTTTTTAAGTGATACACATGTATAGTCTTTTAGCTATCATGTGAAGATCAAGATATCTTCATTCATCTTCATTCTAGTTCTGCCTCCTCCGTATTCTTTTTGGTTCTCAACACATTTCCTTATTAAAATATGACCTTTGTTACTGTGAGTTTAATATTTAAGATATTATGTATTTATGTATAACATCAGACTAATTTATATCTTAAAATTTGGGTGCATTTTCAAGATTTTGTCTGTTTTACGTTATGTTAAATAAATTATAGAATTAATTATGCTAAAAAATTAATTATTTCCCATGAGTTTAAAATAATTGATTTTAATTATAAACATATATCCATATATCAAACACATGCTTACTTTAAATATATCTCAATTATGTAAAGAGGTTAAAAAGACTAACTCTGCCAAATACATGATAGTTTATTACACGATACATAATACTATTATAGATTAATTAGAGACATCGATACTAAATTAATATATATATATATATATATATATATATATATATATATATATTATAAAATTAGGTATAAAACAAGAATTAAAAGAGATCATTAAAAATGATCCATCTAACGAAGTTTGTATCCAATTTCGATAGCATAGTCGATCAAGTGATCAAACTCACCCCATTAAGGTTGATGCTATCATCATCGTTATCATCGGCATGTTTTAAAGCACGTTGTGCCCTAAACTGACTACAACGTGACCCGAGATTCTTGAAAGCCTCCCGGAGCTCAACCTTTGATAGCACTCCATTATTATCCTTGTCATATTTCTTGAAAAAATTTATCACCTGATCTTTTTCCCAATGTCTTTCTCCCCGTTTATTAGATAACTGAGAAAATACATTATGCATCTTCACACACTAATTATGGAGGAGCTTAATTAATTTACTGCACTGTGGTTAATTATGAAAGATCCAACACTGCTATGTTGATGTATTTATAGTGCTCTTGGCCTATTGTTTTTGGTCCTCGACAGAATCTATGCAATCTTTAGCAGTAGCCCCAATTTAGATTCCATGCAATCTTTTATATTTTTTGAAATGGAGAAGAAATTATTAGAACCTATGAAATGAGTATCGTGTTTTCTGGTCTGTTATAAAAGGTTTCTTATTATGCATAAAAGTTTTTAAAAAAAGTTTTTTTTTATTAAATATTATTTGGAGGCTTTCATTATTTTAGGTTTTTTGCTTGTTTTTAGAAAGTGATCCCATTTCACGTAAAAAAAGTAAAATTATCCTTATCTTGGAAATCTGTTGCGAACTTAGTAAGCTATGATCCATGACCAAGATTAGCCAAATATATATTCTGCTACTTTTCCAATATCTTTGATAAGTCTAATCCTTTTAAATTTTTCCAAGGTATATACTCTTTTGGGACGTAAAGAGATCCATGGGATTAATAAATCATCAAAATTATATATATATATATATATATATATTATTAATTATGATATTATCATAATCCATCGTCAACTTTTTTAGTTTTTTATACATAGTCAAGAGGAAGAAATACAACTAGAGGGAATGGACGTGATAGACAGACTATCAAGGTGGATCAAAGGACAGTATGTCCAAATTCAAGAATCCTAATCATTCTTATAGCTCGAAGACTGTCGAGTTTTGGAATTGTGGGAAAACCGGGTATTACAAAAATCAATGCAAGAGTGTACCGAAGGATAAACAAGTGAAGGCAGAGGCAAATGTTACTTTCACCTCAGAAGAAGATGATGCATTGATATGCTCTTTAGAGAGCAACGAAGAATCTTGGGTGTTAAGCTACAAGTATCGTCGATGCTACTCATAGAATGAATTCTTTGATAAATATGTCCCCAAAAACCTTAGAAAGATATATTTTGGTGATGACCAACTATGTACTATTTTTGACAAAGGGGTAGTAAGGATTAAGTTGAACGAGTCTGTTTGTGAGCTGAAAGATGTTAGACATATTCACGACCTAAGAAGAAACTTAACATGAGTAGGACAATTGGTTAATAAAGAATACACTACGATCTTTCGTGGTGATGATTGGAAGATTTCAAAAAGTGCAATGATACTTACTCGAGGTAAGAAGAGTGACGCTTTTTAATTGATTTTATTTTTAATTTTTTTTAATAAAAAAAATATATTTATTGAAATAAATATATATATATTTTAAGAACGTTAAAAATAAAAAGAGGATTATTCTATACGATAATGTTTTATCTGCTAGCATCTTTGATAAAGTCGTGAAAAACATCTAGTATTGAGTTTTTTTTGTATATGCTTGTTTATCCACTTGCATAATTGCCTGATTATTTTGACCTGTACAAGGGACTAGAATCATTTTTGAAATGATCTTTGACTCTTTTCACTATTATTGCCGGCTGCTCCTTTATTCTATTTTATTTTACTTTTGCTCATATTTTGTTATAGATGCATTTTAGTTTAATTAATTAATAAATAAATCTTTATTTAAAATAAGAGAAATGTTAAACGTAGCAAATTGTGATAATTATTTTAACTAATTAGTAATTACCATTTTGTGATTGATAAAGGTGTTAATTTATGGTATTTAATTGCTAATTCATAAATATAATATAAATTTTAACATATATCAAATCACCATTTATTAGCCAGAAGGTAATTCTTAAGTGTGCTAACAAATCATTATCTAAAAAAGTGCACCTACTTGATAAAAAAAATTAATAGTAAAATTAAAAGTTATATACAAAATAATTATTGAATATTATAATTCTTATTTTAAAATAATATAAATATTTTATACATATTTTATAGCATAAAATTTATGTATTATGAAAGAATATTAATAAATTTATGTATCAATCAATCATAAAGGTGAATGATCTATTTAACAGTAAGAACTCATAACATGAGGAAAACAATTGTAACAAAATAAGAAGGATGAGTGATTTTTTTTACCTAAATAGACTAAAACAATCTATTTACAAGATTTTGTACGTGATGTTAAATAAATTATAGGACCAACTATATTAAAATATTAATTATTTTCTATTTTTACATTCAAAATAAGACATAAATTTAATATAATTTATTTTAAATATAAATACATATCTATACACATATATTTACTTTAAACATATCTTTATTATGCAAAGAGGTTAAAAAGTCTTATTTTCAAATACACGTACACGTGCATAGAGAGAGTTTATTACACGATACATAATACTATTATAGATTAATTAAAGACAATATATAATACATGCTTATTCGATATAGAAATATATGTATATATTATAAAACTAGGTATAAAATAAGGATTAGAAAAGATCATTAAAAATAATCAACGAACTTTATATCCAATTTTGAGAGCATAGTCGATCAAGTGATCAAAATAACATATACGTATGCATAAATGATAGGAAATATATGCAAAATAACACGCGTATGACTGTAAATTTACACCGTACCATACCAAGAGTGACAAAAGATTTGAAGTATATATTATATATATATATAAATAAGACATTTAATTATTTCCCAAATTAAGTGCCTGTAACTCAAGTTGATTTCGGACATAGAAAAAGAATTAAACAGTTAGATACCCCTAGATATAGCCTACTTCTAGGAAAGAAAAGGGGTATTTAAATAAATTAATATACACAAAGACGTACATGTTAAGATTCAAACACGTACGTCAATTAGTAAAAATAAGTAAGTGAATGTGACATTTAAAGCAATATTATCTGACCACCCTTTTAGCTAGAGATTTTCGAGTGATGGTCTATTAAAGAATAAGTATGAAATGAGTGGATATGGATGTAGGCTAAGAGATATTTTTGAAGGAATAACTTCTAACTTGCAGGTATTATCCAACAGTACTACCAAATTCCAGAAAAGATACACCTTCATGTTAGTAATTAAGAAAAATTACTAATTAAATGAATCTAGATCAAAAATCAATATATAGTGTTTATTCCTAAATTTGGATATGATCGATCTGTAACCGTACATGCATTTTTTAAGTTAATTGGAGCCATGGATTTATAACTTTTCAAATTATATATTTATAATACTTAAATATTAAATTTATTTAAATATTTTAAATTTAATAGTTTTGATTCTTACTGTCGAATTAAAAGAGATGATTTAAAATATAAAATCGATTCACCGATAAAATCAACTTATAATATTAAAAGCCCTATTAAAAATATTTTGGTTATTTTTTATTAAGTTTAACGGCATGTTTTTGTTCACATAATAAGAGAAAAAAACTAAAATATGTTTAAAAGACTTTTTAAATACATTATATTAATTAAAAAATTAAATATTAATTAATTACTTAATAACTATATTTATAATCAAATATAATTTATATACAATATATATATATTTAACTAAATTATAATATCACTAAATAATATAAGATACATATGATATTCAATATCATCAAATTCTTCTCCTTATTCTTCTTGTAATGTTATAATTCGTAGCATGTGTTCAACCGATTATTCACGTAAATCCTCAAAACTTTACATATCATAGTCGGATTTGTTCCTACCAAAAAATTATTTGTACTTAAATTCAAAATAAGAATATAATATCATGAATTCACAAAAATATGTTAAAAAGATTACCGCATCTTTAATTGACATATTGATATTTGAGATGATTTTGCTCATAAATTTCATGACAAAGTAACAACACATGACTCCATCATTTTGTTGTGGAACCTATAAAAAATAATTGTATATGGTTTATCAATTGGAACATTTTTATTATTCAATAAGTAAAATTCATTAAATTATTAATACTCGCTTATACATACCATAATTTTGTCCCATATAAGCTTATGTGATTTTTTAAGGGTAATGCCCTTACTCGTATTACATAAATTTCATGTTCTATCAAAGTTTACAATAGTTAGTTTTTTATTAAATATTACAAAGAACAATAGAAGAAAAATAACTAGTTATAACTCTTAAATTTCAACAATTGCTTGGTGTCTTTGTTCAATTCTATAAAAGTTGAGTCATAGTACCAAATATGATTGCCATATAAATAAAGGATTACCAACATTTAATGATCTTGGCCTTATTCAAAATTTAGTGGCCAATGGATTATCAACTTTTAATTTCTCTAAGTGTTAATGCCCTATCACACAATTGTTTAGCTTTGTTACTCACATCATGCTCTTGATATTGATTGACAAATGATGAATAATAGAATATTGTTAAATATGATAGGTGATTAGTTTGAAGTCGATAATAACATGCTCTATATAATATATATATATATATATATATATAATTAGATAATATAAATATAATTATATGTTCTGTATAAATGAAAGTTATTTACTGATTAAGGACTCACTTTGTCCACACTTGAATTATATTTAAATCGATAATTTGAAATTCAAATAATTTCAATATGCATTCGATCGATATATATGATTATTAGATGTCTATGCGAGATATTTCTCTAGGAAGTGACACAATCTGTCCATCATTTATGTTATTTATGCTTACAACAATAGTCATTAAAGAGTCCAGATTTCTGTTGAAGTTTATAACATATTCATAATTATATTTTTCCATGGCTTCTTCTTGAATGACTTAGTACGTGATGATTGTCCACTAGACATGGATTATCCACAAGATACTTGCTTTTCATTTCTTACATGTGTCGCACTTACCAATTCTAGTATAATAGACAAAACAAGAAGTATTATATATGTTTCTAACAATAAAAGAATAATAATATGATGCAAGAAGTAAAAAAGTTTTATCTTAAGTAAAAATAAATAATACCAAGTCAAAATTTAGTACAACTTGATTTAACAACCAAGACATATATTGCCCAATAGCTTCTTGGACTGTGGTAGCATCAGATGGCACCAATACTAAACAATGATAGAGTAATGATTGGGCACCAATAGTAAGTACTAATGAATTATTTTATGTGACACTTACATGGTTCCCAAACCAATTAATAAGCTCTTACTTATGCTCATCATACAACCATTTTTCTCTTTTATTTTTTATAACAAAGATTAGTCTTCAGTAAGTTTAAATGTATTTTGCGGTATTATGTAAGATATATCAAATATTCATAATTAATAGTTAAATAACTAATAATTTTATTTTATATGAAAAGGTTGAACCTGTCATTACTTACTCTATGTATAACTGTGCCTCAGTATTATTTATCAAAATGATTTGGTGTACGTTTTTCCATCGAGTGCGATCAATGAACAATTTCTTGTTTCCACAGAACATAAGGTTACCTACTTGGATCTTGTCACGTTCTAAGAATAACTTTTGTGTAGAATTCTCAATTTCAGTGCAACCATTAAAGTATTTAGAACAAAACTCAATGACCTCTTCCACAATTTAACGTTCAAACATACATCCTTAAAGAAGATTTCTATTATTTACATATCTTTTAGGAACTTGCATGTATCACTTCAAAGGATACATCCACTTTAAGAAAGTAGGACTATAGAATTGACAATCTTGAACTAAATAAACACACAAATGAATCATTATATAAAAAAACGAGAAAAATATTTCTCAAGTAGACATAAATTCTCTACAACTTTTTTATGTAAAGAGTTTAACTCCCCGATTGATATAGATTTCTTGCATATTGTTTTGACGAATGAACAAAAATGAATTACTGATAATCGAACATATTTTGAAAGAATTGACCTAATAACAACTAGTAATAACTTTTGCATTATGATATGACAATCATGTGATTTCAATCCATAAAGTTTCTTATTGATCATAGACACAAATATTTTTAAGTTGGATGAGTAACCATCGGGAACTTTCATACCTGTCAAACATTTACAAAATACATCATTCTCTTTTGTTGACATTATATATGATGCTAGTTGCAAGTATGTTCGATTCTAATCATTTTTCACCCTTGGTACCAATTCAAGTCATATGTTCCATTCTAATCATTTTTCACCCTTGGTACCAATTCAGGTCATATGCTTAGTTTCTTTATATCCAATGTTGCTTTAATTTCATCCTTTGTTTTTTCAAGTATATTAAGTAATATACCAATCAAGCTCTCACATACATTTTTTTAATGTGCATGACATCTAAGATGTAACAAATGTATAGGTATTTTCAATTAGATAATTCTCATAATATTAATTTTATATTCCAACAATCATGATGTACAGATTGAGTAATATTTTCATTTTCACTCATTTTATTAGTTGACCTCTTTCGTTTCCCTCCATTAGTGAGTATTCCTTTTTTATCTTTCCATATTGTTTGAATATCATACCATTTAATTGTCCTAATATCTCAACACCTCTCAAAGGTCTTGGTGTAAGATCTTGATCTTATTCACCATCGAAAAGTTGTTTTTGGTATTTAAACTTGTTTCCGGATGGTAAAAATATTTTATATTTTCTATAAGACATTTTTCTTCCGTGAACAAGATAAGTTGTAGAATATCATCACTACAAATAGGGCATTCCATATAACCTTTTGTTGCATGTCCTAATAAATTCTCATAGGTAGTAAAATCATTAATTATTTATAAAAAGAAATCTATCAAGTTAAAGTATTCATCTTTATGTGCATCCTAAACATTTACACCATTATTTCATAACATCCTTAAATTATCTATCAAAAACTGTAAATACACATCAATATCAACTCCGAATTATTTCGATCCTAAGATTAATAATGTTAGTATCATAAATTTTCTTTTCATAACTATAAGAATCTAAAAAGTATAATTTTGAACAATATTGGATTTAAGAGTTTTTAAGTGCTACACATGTATAGTCTTTGTAGCTATCACGTGAAGATCAAGATATCTTCATTCATCTTCATTCTAGTTCTGGCTCCTCCGTATTCTTTTTGGTTCTCAACACATTTCCTTATTAAAATATGACCTTTGTTACTGTGAGTTTAATATTTAAGATATTATGTATTTATGTATAACATCAGACTAATTTATATCTTAAAATTTGGGTGCATTTTCAAGATTTTGTCTGTTTTACGTTATGTTAAATAAATTATAGAATTAATTATGCTAAAAAATTAATTATTTCCCATGAGTTTAAAATAATTGATTTTAATTATAAACATATATCCATATATCAAACACATGCTTACTTTAAATATATCTCAATTATGTAAAGAGGTTAAAAAGACTAACTCTGCCAAATACATGATAGTTTATTACACGATACATAATACTATTATAGATTAATTAGAGACATCGATACTAAATTAATATATATATATATATATATATATATATATATATATATATATATATATATATATATATATATATATATATATATTATAAAATTAGGTATAAAACAAGAATTAAAAGAGATCATTAAAAATGATCCATCTAACGAAGTTTGTATCCAATTTCGATAGCATAGTCGATCAAGTGATCAAACTCACCCCATTAAGGTTGATGCTATCATCATCGTTATCATCGGCATGTTTTAAAGCACGTTGTGCCCTAAACTGACTACAACGTGACCCGAGATTCTTGAAAGCCTCCCTGAGCTCAACCTTTGATAGCACTCCATTAGTATCCTTGTCATATTTCTTGAAAAAAATTTATCACCTGATCTTTTTCCCAATGTCTTTCTCCCCGTTTATTAGATAACTGAGAAAATACATTATGCATCTTCACACACTAATTATGGAGGAGCTTAATTAATTTACTGCACTGTGGTTAATTATGAAAGATCCAACACTGCTATGTTGATGTATTTATAGTGCTCTTGGCCTATTGTTTTTGGTCCTCGACAGAATCTATGCAATCTTTAGCAGTAGCCCCAATTTAGATTCCATGCAATCTTTTATATTTTTTGAAATGGAGAAGAAATTATTAGAACCTATGAAATGAGTATCGTGTTTTCTGGTCTGTTATAAAAGGTTTCTTATTATGCATAAAAGTTTTTAAAAAAAGTTTTTTTTTATTAAATATTATTTGGAGGCTTTCATTATTTTAGGTTTTTTGCTTGTTTTTAGAAAGTGATCCCATTTCACGTAAAAAAAGTAAAATTATCCTTATCTTGGAAATCTGTTGCGAACTTAGTAAGCTATGATCCATGACCAAGATTAGCCAAATATATATTCTGCTACTTTTCCAATATCTTTGATAAGTCTAATCCTTTTAAATTTTTCCAAGGTATATACTCTTTTGGGACGTAAAGAGATCCATGGGATTAATAAATCATCAAAATTATATATATATATATATATATTATTAATTATGATATTATCATAATCCATCGTCAACTTTTTTAGTTTTTTATACATAGTCAAGAGGAAGAAATACAACTAGAGGGAATGGACGTGATAGACAGACTATCAAGGTGGATCAAAGGACAGTATGTCCAAATTCAAGAATCCTAATCATTCTTATAGCTCGAAGACTGTCGAGTTTTGGAATTGTGGGAAAACCGGGTATTACAAAAATCAATGCAAGAGTGTACCGAAGGATAAACAAGTGAAGGCAGAGGCAAATGTTACTTTCACCTCAGAAGAAGATGATGCATTGATATGCTCTTTAGAGAGCAACGAAGAATCTTGGGTGTTAAGCTCTGAAGTATCGTTCGATGCTACTTCATAGAATGAATTCTTTGATAAATATGTCCCCAAAAACCTTAGAAAGATATATTTTGGTGATGACCAACTATGTACTATTTTTGACAAAGGGGTAGTAAGGATTAAGTTGAACGAGTCTGTTTGTGAGCTAAAAGATGTTAGACATATTCACGACCTAAGAAGAAACTTAACATGAGTAGGACAATTGGTTAATAAAGAATACACTACGATCTTTCGTGGTGATGATTGGAAGATTTCAAAAAGTGCAATGATACTTACTCGAGGTAAGAAGAGTGACGCTTTTTAATTGATTTTATTTTTAATTTTTTTTAATAAAAAAAATATATTTATTGAAATAAATATATATATATTTTAATAACGTTAAAAATAAAAAGAGGATTATTCTATACGATAATGTTTTATCTGCTATCATCTTTGATAAAGTCGTGAAAAACATCTAGTATTGAGTTTTTTTTGTATATGCTTGCTTATCCACTTGCATAATTGCCTGATTATTTTGACCTGTCCAAGGGACTAGAATCATTTTTGAAATTATCTTTGACTCTTTTCACTATTATTGCCGGCTGCTCCTTTATTCTATTTTATTTTACTTTTGCTCATATTTTGTTATAGATGCATTTTAGTTTAATTAATTAATAAATAAATCTTTATTTAAAATAAGAGAAATGTTAAACGTAGCAAATTGTGATAATTATTTTAACTAATTAGTAATTAACATTTTGTGATTGATAAAGGTGTTAATTTATGGTATTTAATTGCTAATTCATAAATATAATATAAATTTTAACATATATCAAATCACCATTTATTAGGTAGAAGGTAATTCTTAAGTGGGCTAACAATTCATTATCTAAAAAAGTGCACCTACTTGATAAAAAAATTTATAGTAAAATTAAAAGTTATATAAAAAATAATTATTGAATATTATAATTCTTATTTTAAAATAATATAAATATTTTATACATATTTTATAGCATAAAATTTATGTATTATGAAAGAATATTAATAAATTTATGTATAATCAATCGTAAAGGTAAATGATCTATTTAACATTAAGAACTCGCAACATGAGGAAAACAATTGTAACAAAATAAGAAGGATGAGTGTGATTTTTTTTACCTAAATAGACTAAATTATAATATCACTAAATATTATAAGATACATATGATATTCAATATCATCAAATTCTTCTCCTTATTCTTCTTGTAATGTTATAATTCGTAGCATGTGTTCAACCTATTATTCACGTAAATCCTCAAAACTTTATATATCATAGCCGGATTTGTTCCTACCAAAAAATTACTTGTACTTAAATTCAAAATAAGAATATAATATCATGAATTCACAAAAAATATGTTAAAAGAGTATATTAGTTAAAAAGATTACCACATCTTTAATTGACATATTGATATTTGAGATGATTTGCTCATAAATTTTATGACAAAGTAACCACACATGACTCCATCATTTTGTTGTGGAATCTATAAAAACTAATTGTATATGGTTTATCAAATGGAACATTTTTATTATTCAATAAGTAAAATTCATTAAATTATTAATACTCGCTTATACATACCATAATTTTGTCCCATATAAGCTTATGTGATTTTTTAAGGGTAATGCCCTTACTCGTATTACATAAATTTCATGTTCTATCAAAGTTTACAATAGTTAATTCTTTATTAAATATTACAAAGAACAATAGAAGAAAAATAACTAGTTATAACTCTTATATTTCAACAATTGCTTGGTGTCTTTATTCAATTCTATAAAAGTTGAGTTATAGTACCAAATATGATTGCCATATAGATAAAGGATTACCAACATTCAATGATCTTGGCCTTATTCAAAATTTAGTGGCCAATGGATTATCAACTTCTAATTTCTCTCAAGTGTTAATGCCCTATCATATAATTATTTAGCTTTGTTACTAACATCAACTCTTGATATTGATTGACAAATGATGAATCATAGAATATTGTTAAGTGTGATAGGTGATTAGTTTGATGTCGATAATAACATGCCCTATATAAAATAAATATATATAAATAATTAGATAATATAAATATAATTATATGCTCTATATAAATGAAAGTTATTTATTAATTAAGGACTCACCTTGTGCACACTTAAATTATATTTAAATCGATAATTTGAAATTCAAATAATTTCAATATGCATTCGATCGATATATATGATTATTCAATGTCTACGCAAGATATTGCTCTAGGAAGTGGCACAGTTCATCTATCATTTATGTTATTTTTGCTTACAACAACAGTCATTAAAGAGTCAAGATTTCTGTTGATGTTTATAACATATTCATAATTATATTTTTCCATGGCTTCTTCTTGAATGACTTAGTACGTGATGATTGTCCACTAGACATGGATTATCCACAAGATACTTGCTTTTCATTTCTTACATGTGTCGCACTTACCAATTCTAGTATAATAGACAAAACAAGAAGTATTATATATGTTTCTAACAATAAAAGAATAATAATATAATGCAAGAAGTAAAAAAGTTTTATCTTAAGTAAAAATAAATAGTACCAAGTCAAAATTTAGTACAACTTGATTTAACAACCAAGACATATATTGCCCAATAGCTTCTTGGACTGTGGTAGCATCAGATGGCACCAATAGTAAACAATGATAGAGTAATGATTGATCAATTACTATTATGTAATAATTTGACAAATATTAATTATGAATATTTCAATCATTTCTTAATTGTTATACCATTTTAATAACAACATAGTCCAAAAATGATGGATCTTTCAACAGCCATTTCATATTCTATAAAAAAATTAAACATTATATATAATAAATAAAACATATAATAAAAAATAAAAATAATATAATATCTACATAAGCTTTAAATCCTACCACAAATGATTCATTAAAAGAAGGAGGACTCTCATTTAGGGTAGCTATTAGAAAGACATTCTCATCAAAGTATTCATGTGATAGATGTCAAGAATACACAGATTGTATTAGAGACATTGAAATATTACTTGATTGTATCGACATTCCTGGTATAAATAGGGGACCAATAAGATGAATATATCTCATAGAGGATATAGGTTGACCATGAAAATGCATGAGTGGTATGCTTTTCATAGATGGTGGCCTACCTAGAATAGATCTAGCATAGATGGTGGTATGCTTGGCCAATAGGGTATACCTTGATTGAAGAATGGTGGCATGTCTTACATGTGTAATGCTTGAGCTTGGAAAATCTGAAATTGCTTTAAACTGATAATCTCACTTAACATTGTGGCCTCAAAATAAGGGAAATTAATCTTCAACATTATTCAACTTCTCCTTACTAACTATCTTATGCCTTTGTTTTGGAATATTGAAAAACTCCATATAACCATCATATTGGCTTCTTCCTCAACACGACCAGGATAATCGGGTCCAAATAAAAAATATATCACATTTTTTCCTAGTTGTTCGATTATTTCACCCCAGTTAATTTGTTTTTAAAATTTTCTCTGCAAAATAATAAAGCTATAAAGTATATCATATATTATTATATCAATGTGCAAAAATCATAACAAGGATTTTATATCAAATTAACTTACTAACCAACTTATTGATACTTTCTTCTCCTTATTTATTCATTGGTTTTGACTTCTTTGTTTTGTGAGTCTTGGTTTCTATATACAATTCAACTCGGGTAATCAGTCTATCTAGTTCAACTTCCTACTTAAATTAAATAAATTTATTAATCAATTTATTAACTTAAATTAGAGGAAAATAAATATAAAAATAATTATAAATTAACAATTTAATATTACCATTATTTGTCTAACTTTAGGATTTAATGACCTCTCAATATGGTTAGGAAGAATATTTTTCATTTGAATATTTTGATGTTTTTCTTTAATGATTTTAAATTCATCTGTATGTCTATAATCTATGAAGTCTTTCCATACTTGAGGTTTAATCTAGGGGTGATCTTCAAGGATTTTGTACAGTTCTTCTTCATTAAGTGGTTCCAAGTATAAAACACATAATTTCTGGTCAATTGAGAAGTTTTGTATTTCTTCCATTCCTTATTTGCATTCTTGTAGCACTTTTAATCTAATTATCGATAACTTTAAAATGATTATGTAAAAAAATACATTTTAGAAGAGATATAATACAAAAAGGAAATAATATGTAATTAATTATAAAACAAACGACAATTATATAAATAGTTTTTCATATTTTGTACTTTTCAGCATCTTTAACATTAATTCAATCATTTATATTGATTGGTATACTTGACTTCACAAGTCTACCAATAAAAGATTTCAATTGTTGGCCATATTCTCCGTATGGATTACCAGTTGCATCGAATTGAACAGGTATTCTATCATCTGGATTAAGTGGAGTATCAGTTATATTAGCCCAACCTTTTCTTTTGAAATTTCCCAATGGATCATTAAGATCTACAATTCTAGCACCATAGGATCCATGAAATATATGCAAACAATGATGAAATAGAAATTAATTGAAAGTTTTAAGTCCAAATATATAAACAAGAGTTATTAGAATAATGTAGAATATACTTTATATTTAATTAGGTTATTGATCATATATATATATATATATATATATATATTCCTTCACAATCACTTTGAGTCTATGACGAAGAATCATTGTCATCAACTAAATCATCACATAGGCAATTGGTTTGAGAAATGACTAATATTAGATAATGTATCAAGCATGTCATCATCTTCTAAATCATCACAAAGGTATAACTCTTTTTATAGAGGCGTTAACACAATATACCATCTTCTGTTAATTTCATTGCTCACGTAAAATATTTGTTTTGCATGAAGTGCTAACATAAAAGAATCATTAGTGTGATTTATTTTGGATAAATTTACAAGGGTAAATCCAAAATTATCTATTTTATATCCAACATTGATAACATCTTCGATCCCATCACACAATAATACTATTTCATGGAAGACCTCATAATTGAATTCCCAAATTTCTTAAATTATACCATAATATGTTCTATGAGAAAGTACACGATCACCATCTTTTGACTAGAAAATTTCTTAGTTTGTACAACCATCTTCACACCATTATTCTGGTTCACTCGAACTTTGTCTCTTACTTGTTTCGTAAACCTTGAACCATTAATTATGAAACGAGAATATGATTTGACATCAAATTTTGGACCATGTGCAAACCATTCTAAAGTTTCTGTTATTTAATGAATGAGTTTGTTGAGTTTTAATCAAATCTATGCATATAAAAATAAGAAATGTGTTTAAAACATTATTTAGAAGTACTAATGAATTATTTTATGTGACACTTACATGGTTGCTAAACCAATTAATAAGCTCTCACTTATGCTCATCATAAACCATTTTTCTCTTCTATTTTTTATAACGAAGATTAGTATTCAGTAAGTTTAAATTTATTTTGCGATATTATGTAAGATATATCAAATATTCATAATTAATAGCTAAATAACTAATAATTTTATTTTATATGAAAATGTTGAACTTGTCATTACTTACTCTATGTATAACTGTGCCTCAGTATTATTTATCAAAATGATTTGGTGTACTTTTTTCCATCGAGTGCGATCAATGAACAATTTCTTGTTTCCACCGAGCATAAGGTTACCTACTTGGATCTTGTCACGTTCTAAGAATAACTTTTGTGTGGAATTCTCAATTTCAGTGCAACCATTAAAGTATTTAGAACAAAACTCAATGACCTCTTCAAAAATTTAACGTTCAAACATACATCCTTAAAAACGATTTCTATTATTTACATATCCTTTAAGGACTTGCATGTATCACTTCAAAGGATACATCCACTTTAAGGAAGTAGGACCAGAGAATTGACCATCTTGAACTAAATAAACACACAAATGAATCATTATATAAAAAAAACGAGAAAAATATTTCTCAAGTAGACATAAATTCTCTACAACATTTTTATGTAAAGAGTTTAACTCGCCGATTGATATAGATTTCTTGCATATTGTTTTGAAGAATGAACAAAAATGAATTACTGATAATCGAACATATTTTGAAAGAATTGACCTAATAACAACTAGTAATAACTATTGCATTATGATATGACAATCATGTGATTTCAATCCATAAAGTTTCTTATTGATCATAAACACAAATATTTTTAAGTTGGATGAGTAACCATCAGGAACTTTCATACATGTCAAACATTTACAAAAATACATCATTCTCTTTTGTTGACATTGTATATGATGCTAGTTGCAAGTATGTTCGATTCTAATCATTTTTCACCCTTGGTACCAATTCAGGTCATATGTTCAGTTTCTTTAAATCTATTGTTGCTTTAATTTCATCCTTTGTTTTTTCAAGTATATTAAGTAATATATTAATCAAGCTCTCACATACATTTTTTTAATGTGCATGACATCTAAGATGTAACAAATGTATAGGTATTTCCAATTAGATAATTCTCAAAATATTAATTTTATATTCCAACAATCATGATGTACAGATTTAGTAACATTTTTATTTTCACTCATTTTATTAGTTGACCTCTTTCGTTTCCCTCCATTAGTGAGTATTCATTTTTTATCTTTCCATATTGTTTGAATATCATACCATTTAATTGTCCTAATATCTCAACACCTCTCAAAGGTCTTGTTGTAAGATCTTGATCTTATTCACCATCGAAAAGTTGTTTTTGGTATTTAAACTTGTTTCCGGATGGTAAAAATATTTTATATTTTTTATAAGACATTTTTCTTCCGTGAACAAGATAAGTTGTAGAAATATCATCACTACAAATAGGGCATTCCATATAACCTTTTGTTGCATGTCTTGATAAATTCTCATAGGTAGAAAAATCATTAATTATCTATAAAAGGACCTTTATCAAGTTAAAGTATTTATCTTTATGTGCATCCTAAATATTTACACCATTATTTCATAACATCCTTAAATCATCTATCAAAAACTATAAATACACATCAATATCAACTCCGGGTTATTTCGATCCTAAGATTAATAATGTTAGCATCATGAATTTTCGTTTCATAACTATAAGAATCTAAAAAGTATAATTTTGAACAATATTGGATTTAAGAGTTTTTAAGTGATACACATGTATAGTCTTTTAGCTATCATGTGAAGATCAAGATATCTTCATTCATCTTCATT
Organism: Hippophae rhamnoides; assembly: GCA_033030585.1. Classification (NCBI taxonomy): domain Eukaryota; kingdom Viridiplantae; phylum Streptophyta; class Magnoliopsida; order Rosales; family Elaeagnaceae; genus Hippophae; species Hippophae rhamnoides. The sequence goes on from CM065429.1 coordinate 75,370,854, forward strand.
CTAGTTCTGCCTCCTCCGTATTCTTTTTGGTTCTCAACACATTTCCTTATTAAAATATGACCTTTGTTACTCTGAGTTTAATATTTAAGATATTATGTATTTATGTATAACATCATACTAATTTATATCTTAAAATTTGGGTGCATTTTCAAGATTTTTTCTGTTTTACGTGATGTTAAATAAATTATAGGATTAATTATGCTAAAAAATTAATTATTTCCCCTGAGTTTAAAATAATTGATTTTAATTATAAACATATATCCATATATCAAACACATGCTTATTTTAAATATATCTCCATTATGTAAAGAGGTTAAAAAGACTACCTCTGCCAAATACATGATAGTTTATTACACGATACATAATACTATTATAGATTAATTAGAGACATCGATACTAAATTGATATATATATATATATATATATTATAAAACTAGGTATAAAACAAGAATTAAAAGAGATCATTAAAAATGATCCATCTAACGAAGTTTATATCCAATTTCGAGAGCATAGTCGATCAAGTGATCAAACTCACCCCCATTAAGGTTGATGCTATCATCATCGTTATCATCCGCATGTTTTAAAGCACGTTGTGCCCTAAACTGACTACAACGTGACCCGAGATTCTTGAAAGCCTCCCGGAGCTCAACCTTTGATAGCACTCCATTATTATCCTTGTCATATCTCTTGAAAAAATTTATCACCTGATCTTTTTCCCAATGTCTTTCTCCCCGTTTATTAGATAACTGAGAAAATACATTATGCATCTTCACACACTAATTATGGAGGAGCTTAATTAATTTACTGCACTGTGGTTAATTATGAAAGATCCAACACTGCTATGTTGATGTATTTATAGTGCTCTTGGCCTATTGTTTTTGGTCCTCGACAGAATCTATGCAATCTTTAGCAGTAGCCCCAATTTAGATTCCATGCAATCTTTTATATTTTTTGAAATGGAGAAGAAATTATTAGAACCTATGAAATGAGTATCGTGTTTTCTGGTCTGTTATAAAAGGTTTCTTATTATGCATAAAAGTTTTTAAAAAAAGTTTTTTTTTATTAAATATTATTTGGAGGCTTTCATTATTTTAGGTTTTTTGCTTGTTTTTAGAAAGTGATCCCATTTCACGTAAAAAAAGTAAAATTATCCTTATCTTGGAAATCTGTTGCAAACTTAGTAAGCTATGATCCATGACCAAGATTAGCCAAATATATATTCTGCTACTTTTCCAATATCTTTGATAAGTCTAATCCTTTTAAATTTTTCCAAGGTATATTCTCTTTTGGGACGTAAAGAAATCCATGGGATTAATAAATCATCAAAATTATATATATATATATATATATATTATTAATTATGATATTATCATAATTAATATGATAATTAATTATAAGTCAAAAAAATAAATTTTAATATTATAGTTGATAATTATCTCAGGTAATCTAACATAAAACATAGTAGTGGATACTAGAAGAATGCCCTAATAATATTTGAGTAAAAGGCATAACAAATATCATAATTCTTTAAAAAATTAACTATTAATATCAAAATTATATAGGAGTATATATTATTAGTATATTACTTTATAAAGAAACACACTGTTAATATTATTTTGAAAAAGAAATTTAAAATATAAAATAAAATGTACATTTGAATTGACAATAATGAAATAATAAATTTATCATTTAAAAAGACTTATTCACCAATGTTTTACTTTAATTAAATTTGATCAAACTTATATTATTTTGAATTAAATTATAATTACTTAAAAAGAATAAAACTTTTTATATACCTTTAAAAAATATAACACTTTTATATACATTTATTAAAACTATAATATCACCGGTTACCATCCTCAATAATCTTTAAAGCTTTTAAAATTCCCCATTGTTCGTGGCCACAAAGCTTATTGCTTTATTTGTAGATATCATATTCCCCCATTATGAAAATTCTTCTTTTACTCTTATATAGATACTTAATTCGCTTAAGAGATAGAATAGGTTGTCTTTTACATAAATAATTTAATTATTTAATTGATTTTATTTTAAAAATATATTAAAATATATATAAATCACGTAAATATCAATTAAAAATAAAATCTTATTTATTAAAGGAAATTACTATTAAATCAAAACTCCTTAATACATTATTATTACCATAAAATTCTTTAAGCCAATAGTGATTGTGACGTGTATTGCTAATGTCATGGTGTATTAAGTCATGTTCCATAGAATAACTCAAATTGCAACCAAAATTGACCAAAAAAAAAAATCTTCACCGGCAAAAAAATAATAATAATAATAACCATCTTTTAAAATGCCTTAGATAGGATTGTATTGTTTAAAATAAAATTTATTACAGGCTAAAATTTAAATTGTATTGAATATTTTATTTAATTTATCTGAATTTTAATTATAAAGTTAAGTGTTTTAATTTTTTATCTTAAATTAAAAATATATTTTATTTTAAAAATAGATTATATATTTATTTAAATAATTTTTTATAATAAAATTATTTTTTGATAGAGTAATAAAACTACAAGAACTAAATTAAATATTATTTTAATTATAAATTATTTTATTAAAATATTAAACATTAATCTTATCCTACTATATTATACAAGTTGTCCAAACAAAGAATAATTATAATACAATTAAATATAATTTGATTTTTCAATACATACACAAAATATGCCCTAATTATTTTAAAATAATACTACTTATAAAGAGAAAATTTAAAAGGGATAGGATAGAAGTATAAAGACAAAACAAATTTTTTTATCTATAGTTTCTAAATAACATTACACAATTCACATACCTTAAAACAGAATTCTTGATCTTACATTTACATTTTTTTTAATAAAACAAAAGCTTTATTTAAACTATTTATTTATCTAAATAACCACCCAAGTTTTTTATTTATATCTCAAAATTATTTATAATGCATCCAAACTTTGAAGTGCTTTAAAGAACAATATTATTGTACACAATAATTTTACTAAAATCACAACTAACATCATAATTTATTATTAAATACAATTATGTAATTTTTTTTAATGTACTAAAATTTCATATTTTATTAAATAAAGAAAATATTATAAGATAAAGTTTGAATTTTGGTCTATAAAAATAGAGTTTAATATCATACCATCTAAATTATATACAGATATTTTTTATATATATAGTACCACATACATAGCAAACTTATAATAATCATTTTTCATTTGCTAAATAGACAGCACTTTTTCAAAACCAAAAAGAAATCATGTATTTAGTATTGTTGCTTCATTTTACCTTATTATATATTTCTATGATATATCTATAATATATATACTTATATAGCAATATACATTGCTCTTTTTTATTAGGGTTTTAATTTCTTAGAATGGGTTGCACATATATATGGCATGATGTGTTGGACTTCCTGGCTCAGAGGAATCAAGTAAAATAGCCCATATTCATTATCCATCCACATTAGCTTACCAAGACCCATTTCAAGTTAGTCATATCAAGATGTTGACAAAGAGTAATATGTGACTTTTTACCACATACTCTATGATCACGTCGTGAAACCATGTCCACTAAAAGGAATGGAAACTTGAAGTTTTGATGTCCAACCTAAAAAATAAAAAGAAAAAAAGTTGTCCATACAAAGAATGAAGTATTACTATTATAATAAAAAGTAGGGTATTATTATAAAATGGAAATTGGTTGCATTGTATGTAAGAAGTCGACTCCCCAACTAATTGCTGTTGAAGTGTCTTATTTGCTTCCCTCTTTCGAGATTTCCTTACTGATTACCTAATTTTGCATAGAAACTGCAGATATTACCCTTCTATCCCTAGTGTCATTGAATTTCGATTTATATTACTCGAAAATAATTATACCCTCGTAATTGTGTCTCGATCAAAAATATTTTACATGCTTATACGAACTTTATGTAATTAAATCATAGTTCAATGGTTACTTAAGAACTCATAAATAGAATATATTTTAATTTTTATCGAGTAAGATCACGAAAAAAGAAAACTTTTTATAAATTATTTAGATTAGATTTAAAATGTATAGGAAATAAATAAAGGGTATATGTGGAAATGGATGATTTGCCAAGAAGTAATATCTCGAACAATATAAGAAAAGAAGCAAGCCTTTTTGTCTCCAAGTAAATCCACAATAAGGAACCTTAGAAATTAATAGTCCTACCTTTTATTGAGTTTTACTCTAATTTCACTCTCTAATCTGATCTCTAACAACTGCAGCTAAATCCTTCTTCAAATATTCTAATAATTATCATACACATTAGTAGTTACAGCTATTAATTATTATAACTTGAGAAATTGATTAGATATAATTACCGAGGAGTATTGTTGAAAAGCAGAGCTCCTAGCTAGCTAGCTAGCTAGCTTATATAGGTAGAGATCATGATTGAAGGGCTTGGTATTTTTATTAAAAAAATGTGGAAGGCAACTTCATCTAGAGCATTGGTGATCAGAATCAATTTGGCATTCCTTGGTTTTTCCCTTCTTATCTATGCATTTCTTCTTCTCCGCCCATCTTTATCACTCTACAATGACAACACAGCTTCTCTTGTTAGGTGCTCTTTGCCCGAATGTCATCACAAGGTAAGGTGAGCTTACCTTGGTCCGTTTGTTTGTGCTTATGTTAAAAGCGTTTTCTGAATATAGTGTTCTTACTTGAGAAGAATAAGCATATATATATAAAATATGTTTGGTTCAGATGAGTTTTTATCTTCATTTTTATTAGAAGCATGTTTATAAAATTTCGAAAGCAGAAGTAATCAAATGATCCTAAAACTAAAGGCATATATTTATGTAAATGAAAGTTTGTTTATTCTATTGTTTTTTATTGGACTATATATGTAATAGGTGGAAAATGGAATGCTTAAAATGAAGGCTGTATTGGAAGAGACTACCAGTTTGCCAAAGCCTGAGAGAAATAATGGAACTAAATTAGAAATGCCAAGGTTTTTACATGATCAAATCATGATGAATAAAGGGAAGAAGAAAAAGAAGAAGAAGATTGGTATAGTGAACATGGAGGAAGATGATTTGAGTGAATGGAACACACAATTAAGAGAAACTAAAACTAAAGTTATAAATATCGAATTTGAACAAGTGTCACAAATGTTCAAATGGGATGATTTGTTTCCTGAATGGATTGACGAAGAAGAAGAAAGTGATGTGCCGACTTGTCCAGAGATACCAATGCCGGATTTCAAAAGATATGAGAAAATGGACATAATAGTTGCTAAATTGCCATGTAATTATCCAGACCAAGGGTGGGGTAGAGATGTGTTTAAGCTACAAATGCATCTAATTGTGGCTAATTTGGCAGTGAAGAAAGGGAAGAGGGATCCTAAAGGGAAGACAAAGCTAGTATTTTGGAGCAAGTGTAGGCCAATGTTGGAGCTATTTAGGTGTACTGATTTGGTTAGACGAGAAGATCAGTGGTGGTTTTTTGAACCAGAAATGACAAAACTTGAACAGAAAATGTCATTGCCTGTTGGGTCTTGCAAATTGGCTCTGCCTCTTTGGGGTCAAGGTATGTAGTTTTAGTCCCTTAATCCACTTTCATTTTTCTTTTCTAGTGCCATGCATGTAATTAAGAAGGTAAGTTTGGAGTGATAAGGTGTAACATCATAAACAGATAAACCCAAAACAATTTGGCAAATAAGGCAAAATTAAAATTCTACTGTATAGTTTTGAAATAATGTTAACATTTTAGAAATAAGACATTGAATGAACAAGTTTTTGGTATATAGATAATTGATGAAACAAAATCTTTTTTTTATTTTAACCTAATTTAATGTATATATAAATCTTAAGTAATTTTATAATCATTTCATCATTTTACGTTATAAATTTTACATTTCATAAATAATTAATATATTATTTTATTTATATATATATATATATATATATATATATATAACATTACTTTTAAAGAAAATACTTATCTTAATTAACAAATTTTTGGTTACGGTGGATATTTATGCTTTACTTTGAAGGCTTAAAGTTGGAAAATACTCCGAATCCCAACATTTAACTAAATGTAATAAATATAATGTATATATATTTGAATTGTTATATATTTTTTAAATTAATTATAATTTAAAAAATATAAATTTTATTAAATTTAATAATTTAAGAATACAGAATAACTTAAAATTAAAAAAATATATGATTCATTTATAGTATTTTTATTTTATTTTTAAATGTTTGGTATAATTTTTTGGATTTATAATTAATAAAATTTTGTTCTAATCTTTTCCCCCTATAGAAAAAAATTGTAATTTAAAATTAAATTGTATTTATATTAATTTTTTTTTTTTACCAAAACAACTTCAAAGTTCAAACTATAGATCATGACTTTGATCAATTCATAACGTACATGCAGGAATTGACGAAGTATATGATCTTACAAAGATCCAAAGCAATACAAAAAGGGTCAAACGAGAAGCCTACGCCACAGTACTACACTCTTCCGAATCCTACGTATGTGGAGCAATAACACTGGCTCAAAGTCTCCTCCAAACAGGCACAAAACGCGACCTTATTCTTCTCATTGACAACTCTATATCTACTCCCAAACGCGACGCCCTAGCCGCCTCCGGATGGCACCTCCGACTCATTAACAGGATCCGAAATCCAAAAGCAGAGAAAGACTCCTACAACGAATACAATTACAGCAAATTCAGACTTTGGCAACTAACAGAATATAACAAAGTCATCTTCATTGACTCCGACATCATAGTTTTACGCAACCTCGACCTTCTATTCCACTTTCCTCAAATGTCCGCCACCGGAAACGACGTTTCAATCTTCAATTCAGGAATTATGGTTATTGAACCCTCAAATTGTACATTCCATGTATTAATGGACCATAGAAACGACATCGTCTCTTACAATGGTGGTGACCAAGGGTTTCTCAATGAGATTTTTGTATGGTGGCATAGGTTGCCTAGAAGAGTTAATTTCTTGAAGAATTTTTGGGCTAATAGCACCAATGAAGCTAGTGTTAAAAATGGGCTTTTTGGGGCTGACCCACCAAAGCTTTACGGTATACATTATTTGGGTTTGAAGCCATGGCTTTGCTACAGAGATTATGATTGTAATTGGGATGTGGTGGAACAACTTGTGTATGCGAGTGACGTGGCACATAAAAAATGGTGGAAGGTACATGATGATATGGATGAGAAGTTGCAGAATTTTTGTGCGTTGACGAAACAGAGGAACACTGAGCTCAAGTGGGAGAGAAGAAGAGCTATGAAAATGGCATTGCCTAATGGGCACTGGAAGATCAATATTACAGATCCCAGGAGGAAACATTTGGTTCATGTATAGAAATTACTCGTTGATTTTATTTTTTTTTTTCGTTTTATTATATATTTTTCATTTGCTTCGATTTCTTTGTTAGAAATAATAGCTATTACGGTATTCAGAATCTTGTTTGTCAGAAAATTTGCTTAGTTTTTGCATCACATAATGGGATACTCCAATAGAGATTGGAATAATCTATAAGCTATATTTTAAATATAATTTTTTTAAAAAAAGTAATTTTATATTTTTATTATAAAGATAAAATTATATAAAAAAATAAAAATATTTAATAATAAAAATAAAAATAAAATTTAGAGTAAATAAAAAACCAAAAAAATAAACAATATTTTTATACGATAAGTAGAAAAATAAAATATATAATATTTTATACTAAATAATGTTCTATAGAATCTTGTTATAAATTAATTTAAAATAATAATATGGTTTTATAGTTTTATAATTTAAATAATTTTTATAAAATAAAAAGAAGGATAAAATTATATAAATTACCGATGCTTCGTTCAATTGGCAGTGAAATTATATATCATCTAGACATAAAAAGAAGATAACGTATTTTGATAAGCCATTAACAATATACATTACGGATCAATCAACAAAAAAGGTTTGTTTAGAAATTTTTAATAAAAATTAACTTTGTTTAAAGAAAGGATTAAAATAAAACAAATATTGACGAATTAACATTGAGTTTTATAATTAAACCAATAGCAACGAAAAATACTAAATATCCCGTTCATGAGAGATATCCCGTTCAAGAGAGGTACGTAATCCATCCAAATTATTTCTTTTAATATTTTAATGGTATTAATTTCAATTCAACCAACCGTGTAACTCGGGATTGAAAAATATCCGAACATATAGCATAACCCAATAATAAATCATGCTAATAGTGTGATTATGAACACAACTCGCTTTTTTATAACTTCTTCTTTTTTTATCTGGTTACTCCTGGATTTTTTTAATTTGTAATATTAAGGTAGTTGATGTTTATAAATGAATAATAATATTATCGTAATAAGTTTTTTATCATTTTAATAAAAAAATTATTTTATTTATATTAATTATATCTAAATTTTTCGTAAGTAAAAATAATTATACAAAGATCAATTGTTTTTTCGATTTAATTAGATATTTAAGATATGAACGGGAGGTTTAAAAGACAACCTATGAAATCGTTTCTTAGTTTTATTTCAACTCAACCAAAGATACCTCACAACGTGAATTAAAGAAATAACATAATGGAAGAACAAAACAACATAATTAATTTAACAAATAATTAAAACGATTAACATATACAAAAACAATAATTTACGGTAAATATTTTATTAATGGTATACCTCACAAGTTCATGTCTAACTAACATCATGCTTAAACATTGAAAATAACAAACATGTGAATCATGCATACATATTGAAAAAGCTATAAATAATTTTCAATTATTTCAAGATTTCATGTATGAGAACACATTTGGTAAATAATGATTGTATTCTCAGAACATATGATCAAACAAAATTTATCATATCATAAGAAAGACTAAACACATAATTAGGCATATTAAAGTAAATCAACATAAGCAATAAATAAAAAAATATAGACATGCTACTAGAAAAGAAAAAAAAATACAACTATATAAATAAAAAAACTTTATAAACAGAGTTTAAATCTAATATGATAGTACATACACGATAATAACTCTAACACGTAACATCATTAAGTAACACATTTGAATGATACCACTAAAATCATAAAATAATAATCACAATCAACCAATATATTAAACAATAAATATAATATTTGATATTCAAAAAGCATACGATAATATCAAAAACTTTTTAATTAGAATTTAAATTTCATTCATTATGGTTATTTGGTATCTTTTTTTTTTCTTTTCGTACAATTTTATTTACTATGCATGTTGTCGTATCATTATAAACATTATTGTTACTCTTGCTTCCATCAAGATAAATTTGACCTATTTTCCTATTTTTATCTACATATATGAGATATTTTAAGAAGTGAACATCTTTTTTAGTCTCAAGGTTTGAACCAAACCACTTGCCTGATTATTTTTCTCTTGCTTATGTTCAGTAAACGACGAACTCAACTTTCCTTCAAAAATAACACTATTAAATATAATATGATCAGTAACCGATGATCAATGATGTGAAGTAAGATATGAATAATCAAACATGAGAACTACCCTTAACCATAAACCATCAAGGGCCAACGTGAAAAACACATTCAACCACGTATTGCACACAACCAAAGTGGGAAACATATTCAATCAATTATCATGAAAAACACTTAGTCAATACACGACTTATCACCACATAGTCTCCTCACATATGAAAATGTTATATCTTAGCAACTACCAATCGACACATAGTTTATCGCCACACAGGCTCCACACCTAAAATTCACTTACAAACACTAATTTGAATACTCACCACTCAATAGTACGGTTTTGCACACTCAATCATGAATCACTAATACTGAATATTACTCAAGGTAATAATGATCCAAAAATAGAAAATAAGATGTCAATTTAACAAAACTCCGTTAAAATTTTTCTAGATAAGAAACAAAAAAATGAGTATTTATAAAACTCAACTAAGATCACGACCAACCTTTTTTAGGGTTCATTAATGGCCTTATCAAGGTGTCAAAAAAATTCAAATTTTTGTTTTTAAAATTGTCAATTAATTTTCATAAATACATATACTTGAAACAAACAAAAACAAAAATAACAACATCGATTTGTTTGCAAACTCACTCATCGAAAACCACAACGTTCAACCTAACATGCATATTATGAAAATCAATCCAGTAACATGTGTAAATATGTTCACATACATAGTATATCTCACTATATGAGTGTGAGTGTGAATGTACAAATTACTTATCGTTAATAATTAATCTTATATATAGGAAAACAAAAACATTATAAGATATCAAGGTGTCAAAACAATTCAAATTTTTGTTTTTAAAATTGTCGAATATTTTTCATAAATAAATATACTTAAAATAAATAAAAACAGGAACAACAACGTTGGTTTGCTTGCAAACTCATTCATCAAAAACCACAATATTCATCCTATCATATATATTATGAAAATCAATATGTATACGTGGATTATTTATCGACCATAATTAACCTTATATTAGGAAAACAAAAAACATTAAGTAAATAAAGATTATGTTTTTTATAAGTGAGAAATTAGATAGTATAAAGAATTATAGGAATTATAATATCTTAATGTTATTATTGTTGAATAATATTATTATTAAAAAATTATTTTTATGATAATAATATTTTTTTTAATAAACGTAAATTCACATGCTAAAACCTATCATTATTTATATAAAGAATTAATTCACTGTTTTTTTTTTCAAAAACGTGACTATCATTAAGTTCGAAATTAAATTCCTATAAAAATATATAACTTATTTTTCAAATTAAATTTTAAAAAAATTAAAAAAATTAATTATTTTTACAGTAAAGATAGTAAAATAATTATTTTTATTCAAATTTAAAAGGAATATATAGGCAAAAATTATAAATAAAAAACAATTTAATTATATTTCTTCTTATTTTTAGTTCAATCTGTTACTAATTAACTGTTTTTTCAGTTCTTTCAAATTCTATTACAAATTATATATGTAAAATTTCAAGACCTTTATGAAATCTTTAGAAATTGTTTTTTAAAATAATACTAACACATTAAAGGAGATTGAAACAATACTCTTAGAAATTTCATCCAGATGGACGTTGACTTAATTAACTGTTATATTCTAAACCCAAATTGCTTTAATAAAAAAAAAGTGCGACTTTAATTTAAGACTTAGCTTTAATTACTGTATAATGCAATATTATTAATTCTCACTAACGATTATAATATATATATATATATATATATTTTCTATCAAGCAATTGTACTCAAATGTCTTGTAATATATAGATGCTCAAAATGGATAATAATATGTTTCAATACAGTAATAGTAATATCCAATACAAAATGTATACGTGTGTAATAGTTTATTTTTAAAAGATAAAATCCTAAAATCCAAAGTCAACCTTCTATTTTTTCTAAGGAAAATTTTAAATTATTTAATTCAATATTGTTTGCACAACTAATTTTTAACTATAAGAGCTAATTAATTAATTTATTTATTCTAAATATTTAAGTTTTCAGTATTTACATATTTAATTCATGAATCAAGTTCAATTAATTTATTTATGAACAAATTATATTTATATTGAAGCATCATCTATGTGTTAATAAGAATTAAAAAAATAGCCTATTAATACTTGTATTAAAATTATTTTATAATTATTAAAAGAATAATAAATTAATATATATATTTTTAAATAAAAATAATATATATTTTTATTTTTATTATATAACATTCAATTCTTAAATAAATAAAGATAAACACGTGTATCAATTTAAATCATTATTTTTATTTATTTATTATTTAAATAAATTTTATCTTTATTAACTAAAATAAGTAATACAATTTAAAAAGATAATATTTATTATTCCAATAATCTTTTTTTGATTTAAATCTCTCTTTTTACGAAACTCACATGTTAATCTTATAAAATATAGATTAAACCATACCCACGGTGTGATAATAAAATTAATATATAAAAAAAAAACTTGAGTTTTAAGATAGAAAAACAAGGCTGTAGACTCAATGTCTTCCTGTTTGGTCTTCAAACAATAGAATCAATGAAAAAAAAATCTTAAATTTTAGTAGATTAGATAAATTAAATATTTAAATAGTATATAAATTTAAAAAATAAGATATTAAAAGTTTATAAATATCTTTAATAGTTTAATTTTTAAAGTTAATGAATATTTGATATTTCATTTTTTAAACTATTGATATTTCATTTTTTAAACTATTGATATTTATAATATATTAAAAATTTATTAGATTTAAAAAATAAAACATTATATATTCATCGGTACATCTCAAATCTTACTTTATAACTTAATTAATATATACCTATTGGATAATAAGCAAATATCAATGTAAGGACTGTGCATTTATGTCCTCTTTCTATTATCCAAAGTGCAGATCGAAAAAGAAAAAAAGAAAAAAAGAAAAAAAAAGATTAAAGAAAGAGACGAAGAGTGAGGGACGCATAGAAAAGATGGATCTAGTATCTCTGTCTGTGTGTGTGTGCTTGAGGTGAGGTAGGCTCCACTAACCTGTACTCTCCCTACGTTATTTTCGCTTCCTATTCTTAGCACCAGTTTTTCTCACCTTAATTTTGTAATTTTATGGTTACATAATTAATTATCTTTGTATTTCTTAATTCTCTTTTACGATTCCTTTTTTCAGAAATCATTAATTTACCATTCCTACCAATTCCTCTCCTTTTGTTATTATTGGTTCAACCTGGGTCCTGGGTAAGCTCTCTCTTTCTTGATTATCTTTAATTACGTTCGTTTTACATAATTTAGCTTCTACTAATCGTTTTTAAAATCTTTGAATACTCTATTAGAGCACTTATGCTCAGCGATCTATTTAGATTCGTTCGTTTATTTTGTATTTTGTACTCTCTGTGATATAAATAAACGAGTTTCTAAGCATTTGAATATCCTGAGTCTATATATATATATAAATATAATTAAGTGAATTTGTGTTATCTTTGTAATTCGTTGCAATGATTTTTTGTTTTAATTATTTTTTCTGGTTTGTTGTTATTGGATTCTTTCTTCTTTCTTTTCCATTTTACTTTTCCCAAATTTTCACAATCAAGCAACCTAATTTCTTAGCTGGAGGCTATAATTTTATTTTATTTTTCTTTCAAGACCAAAGACTTTGACATTAGTTTAGCTTTGTTTTTTATTAGGCGTGCAAATGTGAGTGGATTTGTTTTGCTGGAAAAGGACATGGACATTAATATAATTGAATGTGGATAAGAAATTCATGGTTGTGTTTATTTTCAGATGGGCAATTATACCTTGTTCATTTCTTTGTGAAATTTCATTTGCCTCTTTAATGTTATGATAAATGGTGATGTGTGATTCTGGACATGATTCTCAATGACTTTTGTCGAATTGCTGGGTCTATTTGGTATAGAATTTGAAAAAAAAAGTTTATTTATTTTCCAAAACAAAAAACTAGAAAACATATAATATGTGTCTGGTAAAAGTATATCTGAATACAAGTTTTTGATAATTCTTGAAAATACTTTTTTAGAAAATGATTAAATATTGTTTTCCATGTTATTTAGTTGTACTATCCAAATATAAACTAAATAGTATCCAAAAATAATTTTTGAATTTAATAACAAAATTTAACTCAAATTTATTTTTTAAATATAATTCAAATATGAAAATAATTTTCATATCATATCCCATATTTAAAAAATTATTTTTGAATCATAAACCAGAATTTATGATTCAAGTTCGAATTTGAAAACAATTTTTTTTTCTTTCCGAACGAAGTAGGGTTCATTTGAAGTCCTATTAAGGGCAATGAATGATCAGCACAGAAGATATCATGTATAGGAATTTGCTCTGCATGTTAATCTGTTGTTGGTATGGTGATAAGTTTAACTACTCCCAGAGATCATGTTCAGCCTTCTGAGATGCTTACATTTAGTTTGTAAATTTCACATGGACAAACAATGTTGCTTTCCCTAAGTTAATATAGAAGTGTTTTATGTCTAGAAATACTGAATTTGGTTTAAGGTTACATGATGCTATGGTTAATTTATGTTCTCTAAGAAAAAGTAAAATACACCCTATAAGCTCTTATTTTTCTTCAAGTTAAGAATAGCAGTGCTGGTTAACAATAGATGATTTCCCCCTAAGACTAATAATTAAATTGATTATTTAAATGAGTTTGGCATAATTCAAGTATTAAGGATATGTATAGAGGAGCTGTAGGCACACTACTATTGTTCACTTTTTACTTGTTATAGTATGGGCATTCATCTAACTTGCATCTCTTCCCTAGCAACTGATCATATATTTCCAAGTTAATATTTGAATTTTCTAGAAAAGCAATACATCTTCTATGATTTTTCATTTCATTTTTAATTGATCATGTTTCCCTTTTTTGTATTATAGATACTTTTTAAGCACGTCTTATTATATTCGTATTATGGAGGATGCAAAAATTGTTGATGTGGTGCCTCCAGAGTCATCTTCATCCTCCAACCATATTGATCATTCAACTAACAAAGCTTCAGAGGTCCCACTTGTGGATGGACAGGTTGACACCAACAGGGAGTTATTTAAAGAAAATTCTCAAATATCTACTTCACAAGATGCTGCTAGTGGTAATTCTCTTGAACAAAATCAACTTCTTCAACATAATTCAGAGGCCAGCTCAACAAACATATCTGCTAGCCCACCTCTAGAAGAGAGCAATGTTCTTCCATCTGATGTGCCAGCTTCTACCTCCGGAATGGGAATGAATAACAACGAGGATCAGGATACTTTGACAGAAGATCCTAAAAGTGGAGTTGTACTTGTTCCATCTGATGCTTCAGCTTTGAGCTCTGTGACAGCAGTTGATAAACCGGAGATAGATAATTCGGTTTCTTTGGTGGAAGATTTGAAAAATGTGGCTGTAATGACTATTTCTAACAGGCAGAAATCTTCAGAAGCTAGTTCTATTGAGAGTGTTTCTTCCCTTTTTGATGAGGTGGCTTCACCCTCTGTTTTCTCTCCCGGAGTAGAAGAATATAAAAGTAATGATTCTCATGGAATAGAAGAATATAAAAGTAATGACACTCCTGGAATAGAAGAACATAATAGTAATGATTCTACTGGAGTAGAAGAACATAAGAGTAATGATTCTCTTGGGGTAGAAGAACAGAAAAGCAATGATTCTCCTGGAACAGAACAATATAAAGGTAATGATTCTGTGCCGCAACAGAATGAGCTTGTTCTTCCCATCACAAATGTTGCCAGAATTGCAGTTTGCAAACAGGAAGCTAATGATTCTCCAAAAAGTGGGAAGCACTTGGATCCAAACAGAATCTTGATCGATACCGCTTCACCTATTGAGTCTGTTAAGGATGCTGTTTCTAAGTTCGGTGGAATTATGGATTGGAAAGCTCATAAAATCCAAACGGAGGAGGTATGTATATGTTGCCATTTTGCTTTTGTGGAATTCCCTTTTAATTTTACCTGCTACTTTGTTGGCGTTATCTTGGGTGTTTTTGGATTTGGCCATTCTACTTTACGTACTGTGTAAGGTACACCCAACTCATATAAACTCTTAAATTGTTTCCATCAATCTCACCCATTAAAATTATTTAAAAAAAGGAATTTTATTTTGATAGCTACCTCACAATACATTGAGTAGGAGTGGGTGTAACTTATATAAGATGTGAGTTAAAATTTTCCTTTTGGATTTTCTTTTATGTATTTTTTTTTTTGGCCATAAAAGAGAATATTTCATTAGACATGGCAGTTTATACAATACACCCACTCCAATCTCAATTCTTTTTGCCGGAAACAATGTAGACTGCCGCAGAAGAACCAAAACCTAATAGATAGATCCCCTCAAATGCTCTTGCTGTCTAGTAAGCCACATAAGGAAATAACATCAAACTTGACTTATCATCTAACCCAAAGGACAAACAAAATAAAAGTAAAAATCATCACACACACACAGCAAACACCACCAACCACCCAATATAGAAGATCAAATAGGGATACAAAAAACTGAAAATAAAACAAAAACCTAATGAGACTAAACACACAAGGAGCTGCCATCCCTTTCAAGAATTGAAGACCAAGAACTTCGGGTCATCATCTTCATCTTCCTCTATTGCTGAAAATAACAATCTAAAAACCAGAATAGATTTGGCCTCACAAAGGAGTAGATAGGGTTCGATAAAGTCAGGCTTCTGAAATATTATGTAGAAAGAACATAAAATCAAGACACTAGATCTGATTATTTAAACTCAGATCTAACATAACTGTAAATCCAGCAACGAAAATAGATGGCGGTGGCAGCATCGGAACAGAAAGAAAACTGGGCGACAGGCGAATTGGACCAACCGGTGACAAACGATGGTGGAATAGCAAGCGGAAGGCACAGTGAGATGGCGAACAATAGGCGATGGTGGAGACAGTAAGAGTGACAACTAGGGATAGAAGGTTGAAGATGGTGGAAGGTGAAGTGACTAAATGATTTTTGATTTAGGATTTTTAGAGAGAAGTTAGAGAATTCTCTCTCTCTAAACTATGTATCCCACATGGATTTCCTTTTGTATTGACAGTTAAAAATTTGAAGCCATTATTGTGCTTCCTACCTTCGTGTCCATTTCTGCCCCATGGACAAGAGTCTGCTGGTCTGATTTTTAAGCTTCTATGTTACAGAAAAACAAAATATTCATTTAATTGGTCATGCGTGCAATTGCAGAGATTTAGTACCATGTTTTTTTGGCCATTAAGTTCCTAAATGACTTATATTTTCTCCTGCTATCCAGAGGCACAAGCTAGTGGAGCAAGAACTTGAAAAGGCACAGGAGGGGATACCTGAATATAAGAGACAGGCAGAGGCAGCTGAACAAACTAAAATACAAGTACTGAAAGAGTTGGACGGTACTAAGAGACTCGTTGAAGAATTAAAGCTCAGCCTGGAGAGGACACAAACAGAGGAGCATCAAGCAAGACAAGACTCAGAACTTGCCAAACTCAGGGTTGAAGAGATGGAGCAAGGCATTGCTGAGGAATCCAGTGTTGCAGCCAAGGCTCAACTTGAGGTTGCTAAGGCGAGGCATACAGCTGCTGTTGCAGAGCTGAAATCTGTTAAAGAGGAGTTGGAATCATTGCGCGAGGAATTCGCTTACTTAATGGCTGATAAAGTGGAGGCTTCAAAGAAAGCTGTAGTGGCTGTTTCTGCTTCCAAAGAGAGAGAGAAAACCATAGAAGATCTTACCATCGAGCTGATTGCTACAAAGGAGGCACTGGAGTCTGCACATGCTTCTCATTTGGAGGCAGAGGAACAAAGAATAGGAGCATCCATGGCCAGAGAGCAAGATTCTCTTAACTGGGAGAAGGAATTAAAACAGGCAGAAGAGGAGCTCCAGCGATTATACCAACAAATGTTGTCAGCTAAGGATCTAAAATCAAAACTTGAATCAGCCTCAGCCTTGGTAATTGATCTGAAAGCTGAATTAGCTGCTTACATGGACTCAACATTGAAGGATGAAAGTGATTCACCCTCAAAAGAGGAGCTAGGTAAACCTGGAAAGGGAACTCATTCTGATATACAGGTAGCAACTGCTTCAGCGAAGAAGGAACTTGATGAAGTGAAGCTCAATATAGAGAAAGCTACTGCTGAAGTAAACTGCTTGAGAGTGGCTGCCACAACATTAAAATTAGAACTTGACAGTGAGAAGTCAGCTCTTCTTACTATTTGTCAGAGGGAGGGAATGGCATCAGTAGCTGTGGCATCTCTTGAAGCTGAATTGGAAAAAACTAGGTCAGAAATAGCTTTAGTACAGATGAAAGAGAAAGAAGCCAGAGAGAAGATGGTGGAGCTACCGAAGCAATTACAGCAAGCTGCCCAGGAGACTGATCAGGTGAAGTCACTTACTCAAGCAGCTACTGAAGATCTGTGCAAGGCAAAGGAAGAAGAAGAGCAAGCTAAGGCTGCAGCAAGTACAATGGAGAGTAGATTACTTGCTGCACAAAAGGAACTAGAAGCTGCAAAGGCTTCTGAAAAGTTGGCACTACAGGCTATTAAGGCTTTGGAAGAGAGTGAATCAACTCCAAGCACTGATGGTGTGGATTCAGGTACTAGTGTAGCACTTACTGTGGAAGAGTACTATGAGCTCAGCAAACGTGCCCATGAGGCCGAGGAGCAGGCCAATATAAGAGTTGCATCTGCGATTTCCCAAATTGAGTTAGCAAAGCAGGCTGAGTTGAAAAGCTTGGAGAAATTGGAAGAAGTTAATCGACAGATGGCTGGAAGAAAAGAAGCACTAAGAATTGCAAAGGAAAACGCTGAGAAAGCTAATGAAGGGAAATTGGGTGTAGAACAGGAATTGAGAAAGTGGAGGGCAGAACACGTGCAACGACGTAAGGCCTGTGAATCTGGTCAGGGAGTGGTTGATCCCACCAGAAGCCCAAGGGCTAGTTTTGAGGAGAGGAAAGAATCTGATGCTTGTATTTCTGCCAATGATGTTTCAAAGGGTTATGTGCATCTAAATGAAAGTGATTCATCTACAGAAACAAAGCCTGTAAAGAAAAAGAAGAAATCATTCTTTCCACGATTTTTCATGTTCTTGGGAAGAAGAAAGGCACATTCTGACAAGTCTACGTAAAAACCCTCAATAGAACAAATACATGTTTTCTTTATTTTCAAATTAAGTTTATTCTGTTAGTTTTCCCGATCATGTATTATAAATTTGGCCTTATGTTGTTTTACTATTATGTATATGTCAGGAAATCATAGTGTACATTTAGTTAAATGATTTTGCTGTAGCTCACTAAGAGGATCATAATGTGCATGGAAGTTGGATCAATAAGTTGTTCTTTAGAGGAATGAATACGAATTGTTCTCTTATGTAACATCCTATTCAAGTTTGCTGAAATGAAAAGTTAGGAATTTTGTTTCATGTGGATCATAATTTTTGTTTTTGCATTTTTTATCCACATTGTTGAATATCAAGAGAAAAAGGTTCTATTGTTGACGTTAAAGTGTTCTTTATTATTTGGTTGTTATAGAAGCTTTTATAATAACAACGGATGTTTTAGGACTTGAATGTGAGTCTTTTGTATTGCACAAAATACGTTGTGGATCTTGCGTTAGGAAAGTTCAGTACTGGTTTTACTTGGTCGGCCAAATGGATACGTGCTACGTCTCTTGGAAGAAAAGAAGCACTAAGATAAAATAAATTTGGTCTTTGATAAATAAATAAAACTTAGTCAAATGGAAGAAAGGGTAAAGAAATTTGCCCTTAGTAAATCCTGTAGTTTATCGTGGAAAACGAGACCAAAATTTATCCGATTTTGTCATTTAAAAATATTTAATTCTCTTTATTTATTGAGTTTTATTTTTAATTTTTAGAAAAAAATATCTGTTAATTTTCTTACTATATAAATAATACGTATTTTTTAATATAATAAAAAAATAAATATATGATTTTTTAGTAAGTGGTTTAAAGGGAAAACTAGTTAAACAATTTAATAATTTCGTTTAATAAAGTTTTGTAGGAATACGTAATCAAATCCGGCTTTAGCTCAGTTGGCAGAGCGGAGGACTGTAGTCTGTAATAGCAGATATCCTTAGGTCGCTGGTTCGAATCCGGCAAGCCGGAAGTTTTTTATATTTTTATTGGATGAGATTTTCAGATTTTTAACTATTTTAATTTTTAAGCATATCTTTGAGACTTGTACTACATACAACATACGTGGCTCTACGATTTTTTGCGTTTTATGTTTGATTTGATTCTTGCCATTAAGCCTAGTGTAGGGATGGGCAAAAAAACTGCGAATTCGGTTATCCGAATCGACGATTCGGTTTTTAACCGGTAAATTTTGGGGACGGGAACGGTTTTGGGGAAAAACCGAATATGAAACAACGGTTACGGTTATACTAAAAATCGTATCCGTCCGTACCCGAAATTAATTAGATTTAATTAATTAAATTATATATTAAATTATAAATAAAAAATTAATTATATATATTGAATAAATTAAATTATATATATATTTCGGTTTTTTTTTTGGGGTTTTTTTTTCAGAATCGTCTCCGAATCATACTCATGAGAAATCGGCCCCCGAACCGTAATTCGCTGCGGTTTCGGTTATAGGTTTTAAAATTCGGTTCGGAGACGGTTATATCAAAAACCGTCCCTGCCCATCACGTGCCCATTCCTAGCCTAGTGTAATGTAGTGCAGATTAGCAAAACTAAATTAATAAATAACACTATAACATATTTTATTTATTTATTTTAGTTCAAACATAAGGGTCATTTTGAATGTACAGTGTTAGATTAAGAATTGAATTATGGAACTTTGTTGGAAAGCCGTTTAACCTTACTAAATTAGACTATTAAAATATATAAATTACATAGATATAAGTTTCATAATATCATTATGGAATAATATTAGTTATTTTACTTATAAAAAAATATTTATTAATCTTTTTATTTATAAAAAATTAATTTTTAGTAGTATTAATAAAAATTATTAAAAAAATTTACAATAAAACGGTTAGAATATTTTTTTTATATTTTTTAAAACAAAAATGAACATATTTTTTAATTTAAGAGATTAAATGATATATTTTGTGTAAATAATGGTACCAAATTCACCGTATCAACCAATTACTTATTATTGAATTTGTTGAGCTTGATAGTCGAGAGCTTTGAGTTATGTTGGGAAATTACGCAAATTTTCGATAAATCAGATTTATGAGAAAGCAAGAATAAAAAAATAACACACAAATTTGATAACGGAGTTATTCGCTTAATACGTCTCCGGACTGTTGGCAGATCTTTTACCGAAAAGAAAGAAATTATACAAGGTGTTTACAACACTCACAACTCACAACCAAATTACACCTAAGAAAATTACTCTTAATTTTCTCTCACAAAGCCTTTTCTCTTTTAAGTTTTTCTCTCAATTAGAATGAGCACTTTTGGATGATTAATTCATTACAATTACACATCTATTTATAGGAAAATTCACTCCTTGAATTACTCCTTAAATTAATGGTTCCTTAAATTGCTCAATTAAGCCCTGTTTTCTCCACGTTACCCATATTTTGCTCCATATTTTGCTCCATATTTTGCTCCTTAAATTAAAGGAGCTTTATAACAATCTCCAACAATCTACAGACCGAAAGTGATTTCAATCTGTCTCACACTGATCAATGCAAAGAATTTTTCTAGTCTGTTCATATTTTAACTAACCGAAATTGAGCATAACTTCGCTATTAATAGTCACCACTCTTGTTAACATATCATGGATTTTGCTCTCAATCTTCTCCAAGATAACACATCATCTTCCAATAGAGATATTGCAAGTGATAACGAAGTCCACATATCGTGGCCCTTACAGGAATGTCAATTCTTCGCCAAGTGTATTGCACTTTGATTATCATTATGCAAAACATTCTTCTCCTTTTTGAATCCCAACTCAGCTTAACAAACCTCAAGCCATATCATCTCTTTACTAGCCTCGCCATCGCTACATACTCAGTAGATAGAGTGACAATTTTCGTATTTGTGACATCCAACTAACACAGTAGTTCTAACAAGAATATATAACCAGGTGCTTCTTCACGGTGATCAACTTCACCTCCAAAGTCATGCGTCACGCACTTTGTACTTTTAACTCTCCTTTACTAAAGTATAAGCACTTTTCTGGCTATGCCTCGCAGATACCTCAAAAATCCACTCGACTACTTCCCAACGAAGTTTTCCCTGGATTCGACATAAATCGCTAACAACTCCCATCGCATTGCCAATGTCCGGCGTCTTGTACGTACCATTGCATACATCAAACTTCCAATGGCCGAGGCATAAGGAACCTTAGCCATGAATTCTCTCTCTTCCTCCGTCTCGAGGGGATTGATCCTCGATAGGCGAAAATGACCTGGTGGTGTCTTAACCTGGCTCGCATCGCTTATGTTGAATCTTTGCAAAACACGATTGATGTCACCGCACTTTCGAGATAACCGCAAGGATCTTTTTCTTCTTATTTGTGATTTGCATTCCAAGAATCTTCTTTCTTGGACCCAAGTCTTTCATGTCAAATTCTTTAACAATCATTGGTTCAACCTTTTAATATCATCCATCTAAACCTCGCTACTAACATATCATCAACATAAAGTAGTAAAATGATATAACTATATCTCGTCAAGTAGAAACAAAGATCATCATCGCACTTCCGAAACCTTCATCAGGTACGGTCAAAATTTCAGACCTTTGTCTCGAGGCTTGTTTCAGCCATACAAACTCTTCTTAAGCGGGATTTATACGCGCTTCTTCCCCTTTCTCTCGAGAAACCTTCTGGGTACGTATATCTCTTCATCTAAATCTCCATGAAGGAATGCAGTCTTCACATCCAACTGTTCAAGATGAAGATCTTCAATGGCTACAATACTCAATACTGATCTAATGGTATTGAGCTTCATAACGGGAGCGGAAATGTCAGTGTAGTCAACTCCTTCCTTTTGTTGAAACCCTTTGACAACTAGGCGGGCTTTGTATCTCTTGGAACCATCATGCTCATCTTTCACCCCAGACACCCATTTGTTGTTGAAGTGCCTTCTTTCCCATAACTTCACCTAGTTCTCATGTCCGGTTGTAGATGAGATTTCATTTCTTCTTTCATACAGCCCCACTGTTGGAATCTCGAGTCCGAATAAGCTTCATCACAAGATCTCGTGCTCCCCCGTGATCGCCAACATATAGTTCATGTATCTCCTATTAGGCACATGAGGTGAGAAGACCTTCTCAATCTGAGAACCTGGAGTAAGAGGTTCAGGTATGTCGAATGTCAGGTAACGTCATTCAACAAGTTCCTCCGGGCCGAGGATTTGTTACAATTGGTTCTCAAGGTCATGGGAAGTATCCGGGACATCATCTCAGACCGCAAATATTGACTCATTCTACTACGAGTCATCATGGGCGTCATTTTATGCGTACGTCTCCTTATACATCACCCTTTCTCGCTGAAAATCACATCTCTGTACTCGGATAACTTTCTTCTTTTCGTCATCCCAAATGCGGTAGCCAAACTCATCCTCACCATACCAATGAATGTGCATTTCTTGATTGGGATGCCAGTATTCCGCCTTGATCACCGATACGCACAAATGCTACACAAATGAAAACTTTTAGATGTGATAGTTTCCACCTCTTTTCACCCATACCTCCTATGGTATTCTGACGCTCCACGATGGAACAAATGGGCCTCGGTTGATCAAGTAAGGCGCCGTGTTGACTACTTCGCCCGTAACCGCTTGGTGAGACCGTATACGAATGCTTCCGGCTCTTTCTCGTCAACGTTCGGTTCATACGCTTCAACTACACCATTGTGTCAGCTACGCCATCCGCGTTCTTTCCATTCTGATCCCGTGCTCATAGTAGAAATTTTTGAATCTCGTGTCTTCATATTCACCACCACATTATCGGCTCTAAGCTTTTTGATCTTTAAACCCGTCTCATTTTCCACCATAGCTTTCCATCTTCGAAAGCCTCAAATAATTCGTACTTATGCTTTAGAAAGTAAACTCATACCTTCCGAGTGATCATCAATGAAAGTCACGAGTAGTGTTTCCCACCAAGGATAGATGACTGGCTGTCCCCAAACATCGAGTGAATAAGCTCAATCTTTCCTTCTTTTGGATTCCCGCAACTCATGTCCGAAAGTTCGACTCTCTTTTTTGCTTTCCAAGTACGCAATCTTCGCACATGTCTATCTCCGTAGACACGGAAGTTTTCCTTCTGAGCCGCATAATCTTCATCCATTTCTCACTCATATGGCCTAGTCTCCTGTGCCACATATTTGGTGTTTCATTGCCTGCCGCAATCGTAATTAAACAACGTGCCTCTGTCATGTAAAGAAATGCCACTTTCTTCGCTCGAGCAACTGCTGTATCGCACTTTGAAATCTTCCAATCATCACCATGGAAGATCGTAGGTATCCTTCACTAGCCAACCGCCCGACCGAGATTAAGTTCCTTCGAGATGGGAATATGCTCGACATCCTTGCTCCCAAACAGATCCGTTCAACTTAATCTTCACTACACCTTTTCCAACAAGACAACGGTTGATCATCACCAAGATATACCTTTCCAAGGTTTCGGGATATATTTCTCGAAGAATTCTTTTTGTGAAGTAGCATGGAACGATGCTAACACCCAAGATTCTTCCTTGCTCTCCAAAAGAAAGCATATCAATGCATCGTCTCCTCCCGATGGGAAGTAACATTTGCCTCTTCCTTCACTTTTTGTCCTTCACAGACTCTTGTCGACCGATTTTGTAGTGCTGATTCTTCCACAATTCCAACACTCGATAGTCTTCGAGCCATGGGAATTATTAGGATTCCCTGGATTGGACCTCCCGTCATCGATCTACCTCGGTAGCTCTGTCACACGTTCTATTCCCTTTGGTTGAATTCTTCCTCTTCGACTACGTATGCAAACCGAAGTTGACGATTCACCCACTCTTTACGTCGGATCTCTTCATCGAGAACCAAATCACGAACATCGTCAAATTTTAACTTATTACTTCCTGACGAGCTACTCATTACCAGAATAAAGAAGATTCCAACTTTCTCGGTAAAGAAGACAAAAGTATTAATGCTCGTATTCTTCATCGAATTAATTTCCACCGAACTCAAGTTATGACCGTGTTGAGTTCATCGAAGATGTTACAGCTACCACGCGCTTCTTCATTCATCCGCAAATTGAATAAACGCCATCAAGTTGCACTTTGTTTGAGTGATGACTTACCACACATATCGAGAAATTTGTCGTAAAACCCGACAATGTGGTCTTTTAAACTCTTTGTTGAAGGCAACATTACGGATAGCGTCAATCGAATAACTGGAGGCATTACATCTAAGATTCCAATCTTCTTCCTTCATACTTTCGGTTCTTCCTCAGAGAGCTGATATAGATTTTTGATACGTATAATCCTCTATCTGCGTTTTTCAAAACCCAAAAATCGTGCCATCAAATTTCTCGAGTTTCACCCTTCCTTCATCTCAGCGCTTCAAGCTCCCACTAAAATACGACTTCCTCCGGATCGCTTTTTGACTATTTCTCAGAACCACCGTGTATTAGAACACCTCCAACGAACAAATATCGCCAACAAAATTTCACTATTCACATAATTCACTATTCACGTAAATAGTAACCTGCGAAAAATTGACGAAATCACCACCAAATGGCCTACCTGCTTGAAATTACGCTAAATTTCGGATATGCTAGATTCTGAGAAAAAAGAATAGAAAAATAACACACAAATTTTGATAACGGAGCCGCTAATCTGCTTTAACTGCCTCCGGACCTGCTGTAGATCTTTTTACTGAAATGAGAGAAATTACACAAGGTGTTTACAATACTTACAACTCACAACCCAATTACACCCAAGAAAATTACTCTTAATTTTCTCTCACAAAAGCTTTTCTCTCTAAGCTTTTCTCTCAATTAGAATAAACACTTTGGATGATTAATTCATTACAATTACACATCTATTTATAAGAAAGTTCACTCCTTGAATTAAGCTCCTTTTTTTGCTCCTTGAATTAAGCTCCTTGTTTTGCTCCTTGAATTAAGCTCCTTGTTTTGCTCCTTGAATTAAGCTCCTTGTTTTGCTCCATAAATTACTGCATGTTTTGCTCCTTAATTTAATGAGCTTTATAATAATCTCAAACAAGTTCTCATCCTATACAACGATAATAGTATTGAATCCTCCCCTTGCATTCCATTATCCCAATAAAATTATGAAAAATATTCATTCTAAGACGAAAACCAAATTGAGCAGCGACCAAATAATAAATAATATTCACGAATAAACTGAAGGTGCTTCTTCACCACAGAACTTCAAACAATGCTTGAACCCTTGCCTCAAGTAACTTTCATTTTTTTGCTATGAACCAAACTAAACAACTTTATCCCAAAAAAATAAAAAAAGACCAAATATATTTTGGGAGGTGTTTTTGTAGTAAAGAAGCAATAAATAATAAACAACAGCAAAGAGGATATTTTGAAATTAATTGGAAGAAGTTGAGTTGGCCAAGGTCTGAACAATAGTTCTGTGCCATGGATCAGAGAGATGTTCCACAAGGTTATCAACTGGTCCAACGTGTGTCACAGAAGCTTGCACAAAGATGCCTAGCATTGCTATCATTGCAAGACGCCCTGTAATATAATAATAACATCATGAAAAACAGTTCATAAATTTCAAGAAACTGAGAAAGATAAATTATATAAGATCAGAAATACTTAAGAATACCATTCTTAATCTCTTTAAGCTTCCAATCATGAGCGTTCTTGATGTCTTTTGCTAGCCCTAGAGGATTTAGCAAAGGTCCACCAGGGTATCTATTTATCATATAAGATCTGTTAACGTCTAGGCCTTTTAATTTTCTGGGATATTAAGATAACAAATGGCAAAAATTAATTACCCTGGTTCTAAACCTTCAAGGGCAGATTCCATTCCCAAAAAGGAACCTTTTTGGCCTTGAGATCCTGGACTTACAAAATCCATGTATCTTTTGGTTTCAACAAATCTACTTAGGTAAAGAAGAACATCAACATTAAAAGATTACAACTTAATTTTGATGCAAATGATTGATGCTATAGTTAAGTAAAATACCCAAATGGAGAACATCAACTTTTGTTTTGCAAGAACTGGCTCAAACATATGGAGAAGAAAATCAAGTATTGGGTAGACAGTTTACCCCATTAAGATGATTTGCACAAAGAAGAGAGCGTTAGTATTGGCAAATTCATATTTAACTGCACCTGCTTCATACCAAACAGGCAGATTTCTGATTCCTGTTACTCGCAGCAACTGCAATAAGTACTGAATAATCTATCAGGAAAACAGATTTCAAAAACATGACGTCATTGAAGACCAAATGCCTAGATATTATATTAGTACCACTTTCTTCGTTGTTATTTACGAGTTTCATGTCTTGCAGACAACCCTTTTATGCTTTATCTAAAACGTGTGGTCGGACTTTAACACAATTTGAACAAATTATCCTATGTGCTTGTGACAAAGAAATCAACAAAATGGACTATTTTGATCTTATATACTCAAAATCAGAGAAAGAGTACTGACATCTGTTAGAAGAATTCCTGCAACTCCAAGCATTGCAAAGCGAGAATGAACCAGCTCTGCCTGCACATACCACCTTAAGCTTTCTGGATCTTCACCAAGTCCAAGTGGGTCAAATCCATAATCTCCAGCCAGGCTATTTAGAATGTTACAACATGAATCAGCCTAAGTTAAGGAAACCCACTAAACAAATGTGATTGAATTTATACATAATATAGTGGAGCTGGAGGAAGAACCTTCCATTAAGATGGGGAGGAGGATCAAGGCCAGGCAGCCATGTAGGACGTAGCTGAGCTTGAGCCACAAGAAGAGTACAACCTTGAGTTCTTCCAGGTTTGGTAGGCCAGACAGTGTTCTTTGCTCCAAATAATGGCTTCGATAATTTGTCCGAATTGAAGGTTAAAGAGCATGGTTGAACGAGGAAGACTTTACCCAACCCTATGGACATTCTCTCTCTATCAACAACTCCCAACTCAAAGGCATGCACACCACAAAGCCCATAAATTTGACATATATAATAAAAATTCTATTCATTCAAGCAAAACGACATAAGAATATAGGACCACTTTCTTAAATCTTACTAGGCATAAATATTGAAGAGTTTATTAGTAATATTTGAAGAAATCAATATTTGAAGAAATAATCAGAAAAGAAATAAAAGTTTTCTTCGATATATTTTTTCTTAATTTATATCGGGTATATACATTGTTTATATAAACAAAAATTAATTATTATTTCAATAATCACCATGATTGAATTACATGGTTTACAGCTGCTTGGTAGGTACCGTGTATATTGAGAGACGTTTGACGTCGATGTAGTATTTGTTGAATTCAAAACTCCCGCTCAAGTTGATGCATAGATGTATTTCATGCCCAACTTAACTGAAACTTTTGTGAATACTCGATATGAGACTGTTTTAGTGAGGATGTCAGCCAATTGAATTTTTGACTTAATTTTTGGTAATTCCAGTGAATTTTTTTCTAATTTTTCCTTAATAAAGAATCTATTAACTTCAACATGTTTTATATGATCGTGTTGAACTGGATTATGAGCAATATCACATGTTGTTTTATTGTCAAAAAATAACTTAATTGATTTTTTAGCAGGATATCCCAAATCTTTCAAGAGAGATTGTAACCATAAGGCCTCACAAAGCCCAAGGGTCATGCCTCTGTATTCAGCATCTGCGCTTGAACGGGCAACAACATGTTATTTCTTACTTCTTCATGTTACAAGGTTTCCCCTTACAAAAGTAAAGTAGTCTGATGTAGATCGTCTATCATTTATTGATCCAGTCCAATCAACATCAATATATACTTCTATTCTTTGGAACTCTGAGTTTTTAGTGAACAATACTCATTTTCCAAGAACAAACTTTAAATACCTCAAAATACGAATAACTGCATTCATATGTTGTTCTCCAAGATTATGCATAAATTGGCTGACAATACTTAAAGCATAGGCAAGATATGGTCTTGTATATGTCAAATACATCAACCTTCCAACAAGTCTTTGGTATCTTTCTTT
Source organism: Hippophae rhamnoides (assembly GCA_033030585.1). NCBI lineage: Eukaryota > Viridiplantae > Streptophyta > Magnoliopsida > Rosales > Elaeagnaceae > Hippophae > Hippophae rhamnoides. The sequence goes on from CM065429.1 coordinate 75,399,540, forward strand.
ATTTGTTGGAACTTGATCAATCTTGATACATAACTTTAATTCTTCCTCTATTGGTGTATTAGTTGGTTGACATGCCGATATACCAGTTTTTTTAATAAATCTAAGGCATACTTTCTTTGAGATAAGAAGATTCCTTCTTTTGATCGAGAAACCTCAAACCTAAGAAAATATTTTAAGGAACCAAGGTCTTTTCTTTCAAATTCTTTGGATAAATAACTTTGTAGAGCTTTCTTTTCTTCAATATCATTTCTTGTTACTATCATATCATCAACATATACAATAAGTGTGGTAATCTTATCATACCCTTTTTTCAGAAATGAAGTATGGTTTGAATTGTTTTGCTTGTAGCCAAATGCCTTCATTGACTTTGTGAACCTGTCAAACTATGCTTTTGAGGATTGTTTCAATCCATACAATGATTTTTTTTAATTTACACACCTTTTCATCATGGATTTTGGATTTCTTGATTCCTGGTGGTAAATCCATGTAGACTTCTTCAATTAAATCTCCATGTAGAAAGAAATTTTTTACATCAAACTGATATAATGGTCAATCTAAATTTGATGCTAGAGATACCAAGACTCGAACAGTGTTAATTTTAGCTACATGCGTAAATGTTTCTATATAGTTGATCCCATATGTTTGAGTGTATCCTTTTGCCACCAATCTTGCTTTATAGCGTTCAACCATACCATCTACTTGATACTTTATTGAAAAAATCCATCGACATCCCACAATTTTATTTGTTGGTGGACGATCGACAAGTTCCCAAGTTTTATTTATTTCTAAGGATCTTAGTTCTTCATTCATATTATTTTTCCATTTTTGGTCAGCTAAAGCTTCATGCACATTATTAGGAATAAATACAGCAGATAATTGATTCATAAATGACATGTTTGATTTTGACAAATGATGTTTAGACATATAGTTACTCATGAGATATTTGACTTTACTATAAATCACAGGTTCATACATAGCTTTAGGAATACCTCTGTTAGGACGTGGTGGAAGTATTTTTCTGGTTGGTTCAATAGTTGGAGCAACCTCTACAAACGATTGGTTAGGTATATCAAGAACTTGTGGAGAAGGAAACTCGTACTCACTTAGTGGTAATAATGAACTTGCTTGATGATCTTGAAGTTAATGAGGACTTGATTCCATTTCCCTTGAGTCTTCTCTATATTGGGAGTTATTACCATCTAAATTGAAGTTATTTTTATTTTCCTCGCATATAATTTGTCTTTCTTCATAAGGGAAAAAATTATATGTAAGGGTTTGAATTTCAGCATGGTTGTACCCCCCCTGAAATTCAGGTGTAAAAGAGAAATACATTGTATCTTCATGAAAAATAACATACATGGTGGTAATCAATTTTTTTGTAGAAGGATGATAACAACGATACCCTTTTTGTTGTGTGGCATATCCCATAAAAACACAATGTATTGCTCGTGAATCCAACTTGCTACGTTGTTGTTTATGTAGGTGTACAAATGCCACACACCCAAAGACATGAGGAGCTAAGTTGGGTACACTTGGTGTAACAATTGCTTCAGTGATGGCTTGTAGTGGTGTTTGGAAGTTAATGGAACTAGAAGGTACCCGATTGATCAAATATGCAACAGAAGTAAGTGCTTCTCCCCAAGAAGATAATGTCATATGAGCTTCGATCAATAAAGCACGAACAACTTCCAACAAGTGTCAATTTTTTTTCTGCAACTTCATTTTGCTTAGGTGTATCAACACAATTAGTTTGATGACTAATCCCTTCTGATTTAAGACATTCTTGAAGCTAAAAACTTTTATATTCTCCTTCATTGTCACTACGTAGAACTTGAATCTGTGTTTTATATTAAGTACAAACCATTTTATGAAATTTTCTAAATAATACGTTTACCTTACTTTTAGATTTCATTAAATAAACCCAAGTCATTTTACTAAAATCATCAATAAATGTAACAAACCAACGTGATCCTCCCAAAGTAGAGACTTTGGAATGACCCTATACATCATAATGTATAACCATAAATAGAAATTGACTTTTATTTAAAGTTACAGGAAATGAGGAACGATGACTTTTTGCTAGTTCGCAGACATCACACTTTAAAGTAAAACGATCTAAGCTCAAAAATAAACTTAGAAATAATTTCTTTAAATATCCAAAAGAAGCATAACCCAATATCTTATGCCACAGTCATATATTTGATTCATCCTTTTTAGATCCAGTTGCTACCAGTGCATAATTTGTTGAATCCAAATCCAAATAATATAGGTTTTCTTGCCTAACACCACGACCAATCGTTTGCTTTGTTTGGATGTCCTTGAACACACAAAAGTCATGCCAAAAAATAACAAAACAAGATAAAGAAGTGGTTATTTGAGAAATAGATATAAGGTTATACTTTAAAGAGGGAACAACTAGTACTAAATCTAAATTCAAAGTACTAGTGAGAGACAAAGATCTTTTCCCAATAATTGAGGTTGTGTTACTATTGGCAGTGTAAACAGTTTTGTGTGAAGATGGTTTTGAGATTTGTCTAGAATCGAATGACATATGATCAGTTGCACCTGAATCAATTATCCATGTATTATTAAAAACAAGAGAAAAGGTTTTAAGCATCTTACCAACATTTTCTGAGGAGTTTGCAACATGATCCTTTGTTGTTTAAGCAATGGTGACAGTAGACATTTGTCGTGGATTTTTCTTTCGAGAGTCATGGTTGTGATCCCACCAGTCAGGATATCCCACAAGTTCAAAACATCATTCTTTTGTATAAGCTTTTTTATGACAATGGGTACATTTAAATATAATCTATCAACCACCCTTTATTCTTGTTGATTGAAAAAAGAATAATTTTTAGATATCATGGCAGAAGCATCAACATCTACAGATTTTTCCTTCAATTAGATTCGACGTACTACCTCTTGTCGAATCAAGGAATAACAATCTTCTAAATCTGGGATGGTTGTTTTCACAAAATTTCTCCGAACCTGCTCAAATTCATCATCTAATTCAGTAAGAAAAATATGTACCCTTAGTCTTTCAACAGACTCCTCATATGATATTAGATCATGAGGGCCTTTCATGACCACCTTATCACCATGGTCTAGCTCTTGAAAAATTTCAGTTAACTCCCCATAATATTCTGAAAATGATTTTCCATTTTGTCTGGAAGTAAATGCTTTTTGGTTTAAGACAAATACTTGTAATTCGTCACTCCCATCATAGAATGTTTTTTGCCAAAGCACCCCAAATTTCAAGAGCAGTAGGTATGTGTAAATAACGCTTCATGATTTATGGACTCATTGCATAAGCAACCATCTCTTCACATTTTGATTTTCTACATACCACTTATAATTTTCTGATGTTTTTTCTGGTTACAAATTTTTGTTATAAATATAAGAGAGTTTCTCTCTCTCTGCAATATGCATTTCTATTATTTGAGACCAAACATCATAATTAGTTTCAGTAAGAATAATTCCAACATTAAAAACACCTTCAGAATGGATAGATTGTACAATAACTGGATTTGATTACTCCACAGGTAATGAAATTGTGCCCTCTGTTATGATTTTATGATAAACTAACTAAAAAATGGTGTAATAATTTCATAACTGGAAATAAAACTGCAAGAACTGGTATGGAGAATATTGAACCGATGTTTTTTTAAAGAAGAATTGGACTAAACCGAATAAAAAACACAAAACCGGGAAAAAAATTGGTTTAAAAACCTTGAAAACTGGACCAAATCGGTTTTAAAAAGACAAAATCGAAAAAAAATCAAGTTCAGACCTTTAAAACGGACCGAATCGACCAAAATTGGGAAAATTGTCAAAAACTGAGAAAACCGGGTTCAGACCGAACCGTTGGTTGAACCGAACCGAACCTGAGCCGAACCGCTAGTTGAACCAAACCAAACTTGAGTCAAACTGAGATGCAGGTTGGCTACGTCCGTGAGCCGAACTGAGATGCGGACCGACTACGTCTGTGAGCCGAACTGAGGTGTGGGCCGGCTACGTCCTCGAGCTGAGTTGAGCAGAGCCGCATGCCACATCATCGTCTTCAAGCTCCAAATGGCACATGACGGAACGTGGAGGCGCATACAATGTTGTCTTTCCTTCATGCGGCGTGTGTGGGCGCGTGTAGTCCTTTTCTTCTACCCTATATTTACCAAAATGTTCATAATTGTGTTTAAAGTAATCTAGTAAAATTAGGTGGGATAAATATCCATGTAATATTTGTAAGGATGTTTGAATGAGATTTTTTTTATGAGAACAAATATTTTCAAGAGAAAGAAATCTATGTTTTAGAGAACAAGGGTTTCAAATTTGTATAAAGCAACGACTTGGCTATGATACTATGAAGAAACTCATGGCCTAATTCCCTCCAAAAGAGCTCTCAAAGAGGCAGGGTTGTCATAGACTTATAAGTACACCAGAAAACTAATGCTCAATCAATGTGAGACTTTAACACTCTCCCTCGCATCGATTTCCGACCGAGGATATAGAGCACCTCTCTCACACCAGCATAGGATCCATCCCCTACAACCGACCGAATACCGACCGAGTCACCTGGCTCTGATATCATGAAGAAATCAATATTTGAAGAAATAATCAGAAAAAGAAATAAACGTTTTCTTCGATATATTTTTTCTTAATTTGTATCGGACATATACATTATTTATATAGACAAATATTAATTATTATTTCAACAACCATCATGATTAAATTACATAGTTTATAGCTACTTGGTTGATACCGTGTATATTGAAAGGTATTTGGCATCGATCCAGTATTTGTTGAATTTGTTGAATTCAATGATATCTTTATTTTTTTTATTTTTGTTACAGAAGATTATCATAAGATACTTGAGTTATAATATATGTAACGGTTCTAAAAGGCCGAAGCACGTGATATTGCAGTCTAACATTAAAAATGTGATCTTCATCAATCTAAGTCTCACTACCCAGTGATAATGAGAAAATAATTTACAGCTTCTTAAGAAAAAAAATTTGATTTCATTGAAAATTAGAACTACAATAATTGCAGGTAGTCATTAGACCCTCAGCAAATATAACATTTGAAGATCTCTCAGGCAAATGAAATGAGTACAACTAAAAGTCATTGATTTACTAAAATCACTTTGGACATACGTAATGGAACATCAGCATAAAATACAAATAAGAAGTTCTAAACAAAGAATTTAAAACTTCATGGAGCAAAGCCAGTTAGCAAGCCATAAACAGCCACATCTTCAAGGTCATCGCCTGCTTGATATGCTAAAAGAACTAACTTTCATGGGTGTAGCAATAACAAGCGGGGCCTCAGGTGAGGCAGTGACTGCAAACTTATCATGCATGAACCGACTATCCACAATGGAATCATCCCTCGGGACTATCTTGTAGCAATAACAGCTCTTAAGGCCCTCCTGATTCCGGTAGCACTCATGCGAGCTATCCTTCACCTGTTGAAAGTTCCAGATTACACTAAACTTGCCCACAGTTGCAACCAAATGGCGCTCTTTTTTCCCGTTCTCTGTGACCTAGATAAATTTCAAAAGTACTTTCATATTTATAAACTCAAAACTAATATATAAGTAGCTCATTCACAACAGAAAACACAGAGGCTACCTTCCCTCCCCTCCCCCCCGTTTAAAACCAAAATAGAGAAGGTCACCATGTGATTCAAATCCAAATAACAGATTAACAAACAGATACTAAATGCTAGTTTCTTTAGTATCAAGAAAGTTAAATAATTTTTTTTTTAAAAGAAACCTATATGTTAGAAAATCCATCAATAGCAGAAGACACATGATGTCTTACGAAATTTGCAAGTAGGAAGCAGAAGATAGATGTACCTACCCAAGAAAACTGAGCATTATGGAACTTATTGTTAACTCCAGCTAAATGTGAATCCAAAGGATTAAGTTTCAACAGTCTTGGAGCTGAGATCCTGTTCCCCATCCTACCAGAAAAACCAGTCTTTGTATTTCCATCTTTATCAACAAAAAGGGTGCAGATAAGAATCAAATAGGTATCAGTCGTGCCCAAAATCCACTTCCCATCATAAGTAACATCCACATGAGTAATAGGTGAACCAAGGCCTGGAAAGGCTGTCTTTGCTTGTCTCATTGAATTGATTGAATACAACCTTATCTTTCCATCAAGTGACCCAACTCTTATGATTGATTAAAAATAATATTAGGTTTATTAGTCAAAATAGGAGGTGCTTAATTTAGAAGAAAATTCATGAAAGGTGGCTTACCATATTGTCAAAGATGGAGGTGACTAACCTTGTTTGAATAAAGAATAGGAAAATTAGATAGCCTAATTTTGTTGAATGAAGAAATGTTTGGAATATGAAATGAGAACTTGAAGGCTATAAATATGGCTTCATTTCTTCATTGATAATCATCCCAAAAATAGAGAAAAGCTTGTATGAGAAGTTTCGAGTGAGAGAATAATTTTGGGAAAATTCTCTTGGGCTTGTAATCGCTTTTGCCTTTTGGAAGTGTGAGAAAAATTACCATGAGAGTTGTAAGAATTTTCCACATAAAGCGAATTTTTCCCCTGTCTTTTGACAACGAAAGTGGTTTTTCTCTAATTTGTAGTTTTCACTATAATTCTCACACGTATTATCTTTAGAGTGAGAATTTGATTATACCATTTTATCCAAATTTCCTAACAACCTCGTATCGTGAGCCAATTTCAAAGAAAGAAGGAGAAATGTCAAGAGTCAAGATCGACATCGAGAAATTTGATCGGGAGAATCAATTTTGGCTTGCAGCAAGTACAAGTCAAAGATTATTGATCCAATGGGTTACACAAGGCGTTAAAGGGAAATCACATTGTTATTCGTATCGAGTCCAAAGAAACCAATATAAGTGATTTAAGATCGGGAAGATCTTGATCTAAGAAATTATGTTGCAATTATTTTATTCTGGCCAAAAATATTCTCTGCAAACGTGTATGGAATATCTATGGCCAAAGAACTCTGGGAAAAGTCAAGAATTGTATCGCAGTGTTTCAAATCGGGTGTATTTGAAAGAAGAGTTAGCCTATACTTTGCGATGAATGAAGGAACTATTATGTCCGACCATCTAGTTGTTCTCAATGAATTGTCTCCTAACCGAAAACCATCGAGTTAAACTTGATGATTTAAGATATACTTTAATACTATCCTCGCCTCTTCCATCTTCTTATGATCACAATGAAACCTATCTTGATTCATGAAAAGGAGAAAATAATTTTTTCGTAAGTTACTAGCAAAGTTGTTTTCTCAAGAAAAATAATCGAGCAGAGAAAGAAATGTTTATCAAAACTCAAAGATTGCAATGGCAACCGAAAGAAAAACAATTTCATGAAAAAAGTTAAGATAACATAGTGTCGCGTGGACAATACGGGCACCTCAAAAGAAATTGTCCAAAGGGTGGAGGCTGATCCTGGCAAGTTAAGCTCAAATACCGACGGTGACGCTAATAGTACGTCTGTCAAAGACTATAGTAATGCTCTTTAAAAAGAGCGTATACATCCTCACGGCATACCGCTAGTTCTAAATATTGCCATGAATAAAGTGTGTTAAATGGGTAATGGGTCTACAAGTTTGCACACCCGGCATTGGCTCGCATGTATGCAATGCAAGCGCAATTGGAAAAGATGTCACGGTCAATGAACTCTCGGGAAAATCGATGTAGTTGCACCATAAATTTCAAAGAAGTTTTTTTCTATACTTAGCGATGGTGAAATTCTTAGAATCGGGTGATTAATTCTAAGCCGTGGTGTACTTTACGCTTTACGTGAGTACGATAATTCTCGCAGTAGAATTATGACCATGAATGACAAAATAAGTAAGAAATTCATGTTTATTTTTAATCAAGGCTGCGAGATTGTTACGATTGATTAAAAATAATATTAGGCTTATTAAGTCAAAAATGTGAGGCGCCTAATTTGTAAGAAAATTTACGAAAGGCATGCGCTTACCATATCATTACAAAGCATTTTATGCCTAACCTTGTTTGAATAAAGAATAGGAAAATTAGATAGCCTAATTTTATTGAATGAAGAAATATTTGGCATACGAAACGAGAACTCAAGGCTATAAATACGCTTCATTTCTTCATTGATAATCATCCCAAAACATGAGAAAAGCTTGTACGGTAAGCTTTGAGCTGCAGAATTTAAGGGGAAAATTCTCTCAAGCTTGTAATTGCTCTTGTCTTTTCGGGTGTGTGAGAAAATTAATCAGTGTAGTTGTAACAATTTTCCACATAGTGAATTTTTCTCTGGTCGTCTTTTGACAACGAAAGTGGTTTTTCTCTAATTTAGAGTTTCCACTATAATTCTTGTGTTGTGTATTATCTATTTCTCTGTTATTTGATATTCTTCAAAGGAAGATCTTGAGAGAGAGAATTTATGATTATACCATTTTATCCAAATTTCCTAACACCAACAACAATTGAGCCATCACCAGCTTTAGCAAAGCACTGAAAATTGGTTCCTCTTGAGAACTGATGTCCCTGAGTCCAACTGAGAACAGAGGCATCACTAGAATTAGCAAGATTCTGAACCAACCCTTTCTTGTCACGCATATCCCACCTACAAAGTCTGTTATCATCCAATCCTAAGAATGTTGAACCCGAAGGATCCAACTGAGCTCCCTTATTGTCATTAGTAATATCTCTCATTGTAATATCAACCCCATCCTTCCCAAACTTCCACTCTGTAACAATCTTCCCAGTTTCAATATCAAGTTGATGGAGGCCCATGGAATGAAGCTTCCCTTCTTGGGTTGGACTCATAAGCAGCATATTAGTCTCAGCTCTCATAAGCAGAGCCTTTTTGGGTGTCGAGTGTACCATACTTGAACCACTCCTGTAATAAGCATGATTGAAATTAACACAAACACCTTTACCATGTACTCCATGACTAAAATTTTTCACAACTTGAATGCCAGAACCACCGACCAAGAAACTATTATCTAATGCACCTAACGCTAAGCTCTGTATGCCTCCGTTGGCTGCCTCCTCAAACTCTTCCCTCAAATCTGGATTCACTTTCAATGGTGTTGCTGCTGATTCAGGGCTTTTCACGAAACTATCCTCCGCATCTTCCCACATTGAATCATCTGCCTCTTCTGGCTTAGCCCATCCAATAAAATCTTTCCCATAAACCTTAAGCTTGTTAGCTTCATTTGCCTCAAACCCATAAGTATTTTCAAACAAACAGTTCTGGTAATTTGCAACGAAACTATTATAATCCTCATCATTAAAAAATTTCATCGCCCAAACACCTTTGACAACAAAATCAACACGACGCTGGTCGGCGAAAGTCTTCAATTGGACCTCTGCAGAGACCTTCAATCGAATCTTTGAGCTAACTCGTAAAACCCACCATGAGTCTTCCCCTTCCTCATTATCTTCCCCATCTTCATTACCATCAACATCTTCAATCCGTGACGTCTTAGTAAAGGAGTAACAAGTGAGTTTTTCAGAAATTACCCATTTGGCCTTGGGAGTATTTCCGCCGATGTGAAGATAAAGTTTAACTGCATTTTTAAGATTCGGGTTCTGGGTTGACGAAAAGTACTTAAGTTTAAGGGCTTTGAGCTTGACCTCCACTTCGTCTATAGAAGATGAGGTTTTGGGCTGACGCTCGGAAGACCTTTGGCGTTTCTCATCATCCTCTTTGACATCCTGATAATCCTCTTCCTCTTCGCTTTGCTCATCGTATTCCTCTTCCTCCGTATCTGAAATTTCGAGATTCTCGCGACTGTGAGAACCACCCATCTTCGTGTTTTTGTTGCAGAACGATCAACAGACAACTAGAACTTTGATTGGAACAGAAACTGGGATTCCAGAATCAGGAAATTGAGGAATGGGAGGAGCGAAGAGCGACAAGTTTCGAATTTTGAAAAGGTTTTTGTGCAGGATCATATTCCGTTTAAAAATAGGTTATTTGTTAATTTAGTTAAAAAAAAAGCTTTTTTTAACCTCATAATCAAGTAATAAGTTATTTTTTTTCTCTTTTTTATTTCAATTATATCTCAATTTTTTTCGTTTTTTTTCTCTCTCCTCCTTTAATTCCCAACCCATTTCTTTTTACTTCTTATTTTAAAAACAAGATAAAAAAATATTTTAATTACCCTTTGCAACTTTAAAATGCCGAATATAAAAATTATAAATTTTTAATAAATAAATTTTTGAGTGAATAAAAAATAATAAAAATAATAATTTATATTTATAAAATACAAAAATATATTTAATAATAAATATATAATTTGTTATAACAAATAACTTATCAAAATTTTATTGTAAATTAACTTAAAATAATAATAATAAATTATAAAATAATTACAAAATTAATAATTATTATTATTATAAAATAAATTATAAAAACTGGACTAATAATTATAATAATATTATATTAGATAATATTTTCACACAAATTTTACTATATAATGTGTTATGTTTGTATTGTATATTGTAAAAAGTTAGATATAGAGGTTTCATAATTTTTTTTATTAATTTAATTATTTTTATGAATATTATTTTTTATATCATAATTATAATTAAATATTATAATTATTTATTAAATATAATTATAATTAATAATAATAATATATTATATTATTTATGAATTATCAAAATATTTAGTATATGATTTTCAATATATGTATAAATTTATATTTATTTTATTGTAAAATAAATTATTTTTTATTTTTTAAAATAAATTTTTTAATATATAATATGATAAAAAATATTTATGTATTTAAAATTAATTATAAATTTATAAGATGTTAATATTTTTTTTATGTTTATAATAATTATTTTTTGTCAAATAGAGCTAATATATCTTTTTTTAAAATTAAATTGATTAAAAATTTTGCTTTCAAATTTAAAGTAAGATTTTGATTATTTTATAAAAAAATTCAACTTATGACCATTTTTAAACTATTGTACAAAATTAGCTCTTATAGACAAAACCCCTTTTGAAAATGAGTAGTTGGGTTTGGAATCTCAACTCACGTGCTTGTAAGTAAGAGAAATTATCCATGCTCTTTGATAATGTAGTAACACAATAAAATTTAATATGAATATAAATTTTAAAAAAAATAAATATAAAACAATCTAATTAATAATAAATATATTTTAAAAATGATATATAAAATTTTAAAAATTTAGTTGTATTTATTTAAGATTTTTTAAGAATTTATAAAATTTTAATTGTATTCAATTAAAATTTTGTAAGAATTTTTAAAAGTTCATAAAAATCTATATAAACTTAGATATATTTACTTACTAGTTTTTAAAAATTTATAAAAATATTAAAATATTTAAAATATCAATAATTTTAAAGACTATTTTTCGCTTTTTATTTTTTTCTTTTATATTTTGTTTTTTCTCACTTTCTTTTTCTATCAACTCCCTCTTCTTCTTATTATCTTTTTTATACTATAAAAAACCTTCATTCAAAGTAGAGTTTTTTTCAATAACACATATTATAAAATTATCAAAAACAATCTAATATCTATTAAATATCTATTAATTTACAATTAATTAATTTTTTTTATAATTTTCATATACTAACTTAAAGAAATAATTTTTTTAATATAATTATCTTTTAATAACTATTACAGATCAAAGATCTAATAATTTGTACCATAAATTAAGTAAAATATGTGTCTATTTTCAATAAGTGTAAACTTATTTTTTTTATAAAGATTCTCGATATTTTTATAATTTAAAAAAAATATAAATTTTATTAAAATTTTAAATAAAATATATAATAATGAGTATTTTTAATAATTAAAAAATAAATAAAATATAATAAAAATAGTGAAAATAATAAAAAATTTAAATATATTAAATGTTATAAAAATCTCTAAAAGAGATACTCCACTGTTAAAGTAAGTTTAGTAAAGTATATTTTTAAGTCATTAAAAATCTATTAAAATTTATAGATTTTTTAGAATTTAAAATCTATAAAAATCTCCATAAATCTTAATTGAATTTTTAAAAATTTAATAAAATATATATATAGAAGAATTTAAAAATCTATTAAAATTTATAAAAAAAAACTCTAAATCTTAATTGAATAGACCCATTTAAAAGAATGAATTGTTTCATCCAAAATACGAAAAGGGTATCCAAAAAATAAAAATACATAAAATAATATCATGGTACTGTTAATTCCATCCAAAATACGAAAGGGTTTCCAAAAATTTAAAATACATAAAAAAAATACCATGGTACTGTTAATAAATAATGTCATGACACTATTAATAAAAAAAATAAAAAACTTGTTGGATCCTGGACAAAAAATCAAAAAAAAAATTAGCAATAAATATTTTATCCATATTATCAATTTTAAAAAAATATACATTGATAAATTGTTATCTATTTTGTGTATTTATAAAAGTAAAATCCTACTAATCTTTTTAACTATTTCATGTTTCCGGTCTAAATTTGGTTATCTTATATGAAATATGATATTAGTATTATTTTGTGTATTTTTTTATTATATCAAAATTAATTTTTTAATAGTTAGTTTTAAATGTATTTCATATTAAGAGACAATAAATTTGTGAATTTTATTTTCAAATATATTGCTTATCGTTTGGAAAAAAATATTAAATCCTAATTTCGCTCCATTAGCTCCTTAAAATTAAAATCCTAATCGGTAGAGATTTTATTATATAAGAATCCATATATATTAGGTTTATTTTGTAAATATTTGTCTTCTTTTTATTAATTATTTTGAATAAAAATATATATTTGTGTTTTTTTTTAAATCTAACTCTAATATGATTTTTTTATTTAAGTATTTATTTATGATGGTTCATGTCTAGTTTTGTGCATAAATTTTATATTTTATTGTTTATTTAAATTTTTATCTAGATTTATAGTGTTAAATATTATAAAAATTATAATATAATATTAAGATTTTTTTTGAAACATTATCGATATATCAATTAAAATAATTAAATAGTTGATTAAATAACTTTTTAATAAAACAAAAAAAATTCAAGGTTTTTCGGTGTTTAAAAGGATTTTTAATTTTAACTTAATAATTTTAATTATTAATATATTTAGATGCATGATTTTTTGTTTAAATTATTTTTTAAATAAAATTTAATTTTAAAAAATCGTAGTTATTAAAAAAATTCGTAATAGATTATAAAATGCTGATACACATGTAAAATAATAATAATAATAATAATAATAATAATAATAATAATAATAATAATAATAATAATAATAATGTGGAACTTCACTTCTACAATTGTTACGTAGCAATCAATTTTTTTTTATAATATCAAGGAAATAAAAAATGATAATCAGCCTTTATATATTTTTAAGATACTCGTTCTAATATTGACATCACCGGTGGGATACCGAGTATTGATGTGTTATTTATTATTTTAGTATAGTTTTAATTGATTAAATTATTTATTTCTTTACTTTTATTAAATACTTTTTAAAATTTTATTAAAAATAACAATAAGTAATTGATCATCAAAAATTGATAAAGTACCAAAACTTAATCTGCTATTGGACAAGTTGGACGAATGAAATTTGTGTGAAGCCATTTGTGGTGAAAACTGAAAATTCGTTTTGGTCTATAAAGAGGATATTCAGTAGATGTTTGTGGTGAAAAGTAGCTTTGGTATAATAAGAGACGAGACTACTGTTTGAAAGGGTTCCTCATCCTTTCATAAACTTATTTTTATTAAATTAAAAATTTTAAATTATATATAATTATTTTTATCACATCTTCAAATTTTTAATATTTTTAATTAAGATTAATTTTTTTAAATAATAATTAACAAGCATAATAAATTAAAAACTAAAATTCTAAAATACTTTAATTATAATTATTTAAGCATCATTTTATAATTTTATTTTTCATAAAATTAAAAAATTTATATGATGTGTATAATTATTTTCGTCATAAATTTAAAAATTTATATGTTTTTAATTAAAATTAATTATTTACAAAATAATAAATAACATTTAATATAATTTAATTAAAAATTAAAAATTAGAATTCTAAAATATTTTAATTTTAATTATTTAATAGTAACTTTATTTTATATATAAATTAAAATTATTACATATTATATATAGTTATTTCGGTCAAAATTCTTTTAAACTTTAATATTCTTAATTAAAGTTAATTATTTATAAAATAATAAATAACAAACATAATGTATTGGTTAAAAATGAAAAACTTATAATTTTAAAAATCTTCTATTTTAATTATTTAATCACTTTTTTTTCTTTCTTACAAAAATTATACAAAAATTAAAATATTTAGAGATTACTTATAGCTATTTTGATACATCTTTATTGTTCTCAAACCAATACTAATTATTAGTATACATGTAGCTTACTAGATAATATGATCATAATTTTTTATTTTTTTCAAATTTTGTGCGAGATTGATGTATTTCAAACTTTGTGCGAGATTGATGTAGATAGTAACTTATTTTTCTTTTATTTCCTATTATAACAGAATAAGAAACCTTGGTGCCAAAAAGAACATAGATGCACACATGGTAGTCATTAGGTTGTGGGTAGCAAGTGGTACTTGATGCACATGAGAATCGATTGGGTCGTGTGTGTGTGAGTGTGTGAGGCTCTACGCACATGTAAACAGTTAGGCTTGATGTCTATAAAACCTATGCATGGCCATTATTAGGATTCATTCTTGTTTTTGTTAATTCCATTGTCTTCTTCACAAAGCCTTTTTATGAGTTTAGGGTTCCAACCCTAGAGTCGTTCTCTATAATTCAATACTACTACCATATTTGTTCTTGTTCTGATTTCTTCCTACATCAGTATTTGGTATCAGACCTTCGTTTGATCTGCAATTCAAATGGCAACGTTCGACAACCAAACCTTCAGCAATGGTAGTGATGACGTGAAGAACCTGTAGGTTGCAATGGTTAGCCTTGAAAGCAGATTCGAGTTGAGGATTAAGGAAGTGTTATGAAACCTTCAACAATCACTCTTACATACCACCACACAAATACAAGCCTAGTTGAGTGAGATTCAAAGTCAGTTGAGACCTCGAGGAAAAGAGGTTCTTTGCGATGCTTCATCCGTCTATATTGAACATTCATCACACCTATCACCTCAACCTCATCGCACACCTGCGTTTCATCACAACCACTTCAATTATGATACTTGTGTCCACTGAGACTTTGATGATGGCCTCGTGACTTCACCAAGATCAAACCACATAAACTTTAGGTTCGATGGAGGCACTTCGAGCTAGACCAATAACATGTTCGCAAATGAGAAAAGGTAACTCTTTTACATGACAATGTGAGAGGAAATCATATGAGAAGCAATGTGGACCTGCCCATCTTTACTGGTCACTTTCATATGGAAGAATTTCTCGATTGGATGGCTACTGTCGAGAATTTCTTCGATTACATGAAGATACAAAAAGAGAGAAAAGTTAAACTAATAGCTTATAAGCTCAAGAGTGGTCATCTGCTTAGTGGGAACATATAAATAATAAAAAGAGGTTCAGAGGTAAGACACCAATCACCTATTAGGAAAGAATGAAGAAACTAATGGTACAATAGTTTCTACCAGCTGATTACGAATAGCTCCTTTACCAGTAATGTCACTAGTGTCAACAAGGAAGAAAGAGTCACTGAATATACTAAGGAGTTCATGATGCTTGGCTTGCGAGCCAACATGTGAGAGCGAGAACCTCAGAAGGTTGCTAGATATGTATAGGGTTTGAATTCTCCTATTAGAGAAAGATTAGAATTGAGCAAAACCTTGTGATATGTCAACCAAGCCAACACCATGCTACTAAAGATGGAAAACCAACTAGCTAGATTCAAAAAATTCACACCATTTGGGTTTCATTTTAGTGACTCCTCTATCAGTAAAAACCCGAGTATTTTCACCCTAAAATTCACCTCATTAGTCACCACAAAAACCACACCAGTTCCAAAAACTTTCATCCCTAAACAACCAAACAACCCATATGCCAAAACACCACCTATCAAGTATTTTAGTTGCTATCAGCAATGGCAAAGATCTAATAAATGCCCACAGAGGCCTGCAACCAATTTGATTAATGAATTTGAACATTCAGATGATGAAATTGATCCCTTATCTCCTAAGGATCTGAAAGGAGCACACCCACTAAAAGTGATGATGATGACAGAGCTTTAAACTGTATAGTGTAGAAGGTGTTCCTATCACCAAAATAGTTAGTACCATCACATAGGCATGCCATTTTCAGAACAAGGTACACAGTTCAAGAGAAGGTATGCAATGTTATTGTTGGTAATGATAGTACTAAAAATATTGTCTCACACATACTAGTAAAGTCCTTAGGACTTTACACTCATCCCCACCCTTATCCCTACAAAATAGGATGGATTAAGAAAATGAATGAGGTTAAAGTGTAAGAGGTGTGTAGAGTACTATTTTCCTTTGGAAAATTTTACAAAGATGATGTGCATTGTGATGTGGTAGAAATGGATGCTTGTCAAATTATTTTGGGAAGGCCCTAGCAGTATGACATGGATGCAAAACATAAAGGCAGGCCAAACATTATCATTTTCACTTGGAAAGGTACCAAGATATCCCTACCCCTACAAAGGAAAGCTTTTCCAACCCTAACAAACCAAAAATGCTTCTTAATTGCAAACCCAACAAGTTTGACAAGGAACTTAGAAAAGGCTAAAACAGTGTTAGCATTAGTAGCTAAAGAACAACAACCCACCACTCATACCATCCTTGATGTTGTTAAAGAGTTAATATCTGCCTACAATGAATTTAAACCAATTGACTTACCTAATATCGTACCTCCATTAAGAGACATTCAATACCACATAGAGTTTATACCAGGTAACAATATACCCAATTTACCCCACTATAAAATGAATCCCAAATACCATGAGCTCCTGCAAGATATAGTGGAAGACCTCTTGGATAAGCACCTCATCCAAGAAAGCAAGAGTATATATGATGTGTTGGTACTACTTGTACTCAAGAAGGATGGTATGATGAGAATGTGTATTAACAACAGAGCTATCAACAAGATCACAATCAAGTACAGATTCCCTATTCCTAGGTGGGAAGACATGCTTGAAAAGTTACAAGGTTCCACTATCTTCTCTAAGCTTGATCTTCACAGTGGATATCACTAAATTAGAATCAGAAAATGAGATGAATGAAAGGAAGGCCTGCATGAATGGCTTGTCATGCCATTCAGGTTGTGCAATTCTCCCAACACCTTCATGAGGTTGATGCATCACATTTTAAAGCCTTTCAATGGTATTTGTGTGGTAGTATATTTCGATGACATCCTAATCTACCACAAGAATCCTGACAAACATATAGAGAATTTATAGGCTGTCTTAGAGTTATTGAGAAAATACAAGCTTTTTCTTAACCTTAAAAAATGAGAGTTCATGACCACCAGATTCCAATTCTTGAGGTATGTTATAAACATGGAGGGAATCTCATTAGACACTAAGAAGATTGATCCTATCCATTCATGACCTAACCTCATATCAATATATGAAGTCAAGAGCTTTCCTAGCCTGGAAACATTCTACAAAAGATTCATAAGGGATTTCAATTCAATTGCAAAGAACCTATGGGCTACAATGGTTAACCTTGAAAGCATATTCGAGCAAAGGATTGAGGAAGTGTCGTGAGACCTTCAGCAATCACTCTTACATATCACCATACAAATCCAAGCCTAGTTGAGCGAGATTCAAAGTCAGTTGAGACCTCGAGGAAAAGAGGTTCTTTGTGATGCTTCGTCCATCCATGTTGAACATTCATCACACCCACCACCTCCACCTCATCGCACACCTGCGTTTCATCGTAACCACTTCAATTCTTATACTCACGTCCACCCAGGCTCTGATATTGGCCTCGCGACTCCACCAAGATCGAACCCCAAAAACTTTGGGTTCGATGAAGGCACTTTAAGTTGGACCAGTAACAAGTTCGCCAACGAGAAAGGTAACTCTATTACCCGATAATATGAGAGGCAATCACATGAGAAGCAAAACTACCGACTTAATATGGACTTGCCCATCTTTACTGGTCACTCTCATATGGAAGAATTTTTCGATTGGATGGCTATTGTCGAGGATTTCTTCGACTATATGAAGATACAAAAAGAGAGAAAAGTTAAACTAGTAACTTATAAGCTCAAGAGTAGTCCTCTGTTTAATGGAAACACATGAAGAATAAAATAAGGTTGAAAGGTAAGGTACCAATCACCTATTAGGAAAGAATGAAGAAACTAACGGTACAATAGTTTCTACCAACCGATTACGAATAGCTCATTTACCAGTAATGTCACTAGTGCCAACAGGGAAGAAAGAGTGTTACTAAATATACTAAGGAATTCATGATGTTTGGCTTGCGAGCCAACATGTGGGAGCGATTGCTAAATATGTATAAGGTTTGAATTCTTCTATTAGAGAAAGACTAAAGTTGAGCTAAACCTTGTGATATGTCAACCAAGCCAACACCATGCTACTAAAGGTGGAAAACCAACTAGCTAGATCCAGAAAATCCACACCATTTGGGTTTTCATTTTAGTGACTCCTCTACCAGTAAAAACCCAAGTATTTTCACCCTAAAATTCATCTTACTAGTCACCATAGAAACCATTTCAATTCCAAAAACTTTTATCCCTAAACAACCAACCAACAATCCAAACAACCCATATGCCAAAACACAACCTATCAAGTATTTTAGTTGCTATCAACAAAGACAAAGATCTAATAAATGCCCATAGAGGCCTGCAACCAATTTGATTAATGAATTTGAACATTTAGATGATAAATTTGATCCCCTGTCTCCTGAGGATTTGGAAAGTGCACAACCCACTAAAAGTGATTATGGTGACAAAGCTTTAAAATGTTTAGTGTAGAAGGTGTTGCTATTACCAAAACAGTCAGCACCATCATAGAGGCATGCCATTTTCAAAACAAGGTGCACAATTCAGCAGAATGTATGCGACATTATTGTTGATAGTAGTAGTACTAAAAATATTGTCTCACACACTCTAGTAAAGTCCTTAGGATTGAGTACTCATCCCTAATACCCTTATCCTTACAAAATATGATGGATTAAGAAAATGAATGAGGTTAAAGTGCAAGAGGTGTGTAGAGTACCATTTTCCATTGGAAATATTTACAAAGATGATGTGCATTATGATATGGTAGAAATGGATGCCTGTCAAATTATTTTGGGAAGGCACTAGCAGTATGACATGGATGCAATACATAAAGGCAGGCCAAACATTATCATTTTCACTTGGAAAGGTACCAAGATATCCCTACCCTCTACAAAGGAAAGCTTCTCCAACCCTAACAAAACCAAAAATGTTTCTTAACTACAAACCCGACAAGTTTGACAATAAACTTAGAAAATGCTAAGGCGATGTTAGCATTAGTAGCTAAAGAACAATAACTCATCACTCATACCATCCTAGATGTTGTTAAAGAGTTAATATCTGCCTACAATGACTTTACACCAACTAACTTACCTAACACCTTATCTCCATTAAGAGACATTCAATACCACATAGATTTCATACCAGGTAACAATATGCCCGATTTACCCCACTATAAAATGAATCCCAAATACCATGAGCTCCTACAAGAGATAGTGGAAGACCTTCTGGATAAGCACCTCATCCAGGAAAGCAAGAGTCCATCAACAATATCACAATCAAGTATAGGTTATCTATTCCTAGGTTGGAGGACATGCTTGAAAAGTTACAAGGTTCCACTATCTTCTCTAAGCTTGATCTTCGCAATGGATGTCACTAAATTCGAATCAGAAAATGAGATGAATGAAAGGATGGCCTGTATGAATGGCTTATCATGCCATTCAGGTTGTGCAATTCTCTTAGCACCTTCATGAGGTTGATACATCGCGTTTTAAAGCCTATCAATTGTATTTGTGTGGTAGTATATTTCAATGACATCTTAATCTACAGCAAGAATCCTAATGAGCATCTAGATAATTTATAGGCTGTCTTGGAGTTATTGAGAAAACACAAGTTTTTTCTTAACCTCAAAAAGTGCGAGTTCATGACCACCAGACTCCAATTCTTGGGGTATGTTATCAACTTTGAGGGCATCTCAGTAGACATTAAGAAGATTGATGTCATCCATTCATAGCCTAACCCTACACCAATACATGAAGTCAAGAGCTTTCCTGGCTTGGCAATGTTCTACAGAAGATTCATAAGGGATTTCAGTTCAATTGTAGCACCCATAACAAACTACCTCAAGAAAGGATAGTTCATTTGGGGTAAGGAGTAGGAAGACAACTTACAAATCATCAAGGAAAATTATGCACAGCCCAAGTACTATCTTTGCTAGCAACATAACAATTATCTTCTTTGATACATTATCAAGCTGTATAGAATCCCTAAAACCATCATCTCTGATCGTGATATGATGTTCATGAGTCATTTTTGGAAAGAGTTATGGCATAGGTTTGATACCACCTTTAACTTCAGGAGTTCTAATCACCCTAAACTAATTGGCAAACATAAGTACTCACAGAACCATAGGCAGTATGCTTAGATACTTAACTCATGAAATACCTTGAGAGATGGATATATCTCTCAATAGTATCACAAACCGCACTATAAATCACTCACTTTTCTCGATTTTCTACACCAAAGTGACCAACTTTAGTGTCAATTTGAAAGTCATACCTAACCCATAGAGTAAAGTTGCTAGCATATGGGCTACTGATTATACTCAATTCCACCGAAAAATTCGAGAACACATCAAAAAATGAATGCAAACTACAAAACATAAACATATTAGCATCGTAGGCTTGCACATTTTCAAGTTGGTGATCTAGTCATGATACACCTCAACAAACACCGACTATCACAAGGCATATACCCAAAGCTTTAACTCAGGAACTATGCCTCTTTTAGAATTCTTAAGAAAATCAATGACAACGCTTATATCATTGATCTTCCTGAAGACTGAAACATTTCCAATACATTCAATTTAACATGTCTTCGTAAATACTACCCATAGATGTAGTTGATGTGATCAACTTGAATTTGAGGATGAATTTTGCTGAAGAGGATTATGATACAGATAGAAAGAATGCAGATAACAACTGATTTTTCTTGTATTTTTATTGTAATCGAATAAGCAACCTTGGCGCCAAAATACACATGGGTGTGCACATGGTAGCTGTTAGGTTTTGGGTAGAAAGTGGTGCTTGATGCACATGGTAATTGGTAGGGCCGTGTATGTGAGTGCGTGAGGCTCTGCACACATGGAACAGTTAGGCTCGATGCCCATAAAACCCGTGCATAGTCACTGCTAGGATTCCCTCTTGTTTTTGCTAATTTCATAATCTTCTTCATAAAGCCTATTCTGTGAGTTTAGAGTTCCAACCCTAGAGTTGTTCTCTACAACTCAATACTACCACCATTTTTGTTCTTGTTCTAATTTCTTGATGCATTAGAGATTATATGATCATTTTTTTGAATCAATCAATTATTGGTATGATTTAAAATGTAACTTTAAATGAACTAAGGATAGGTTATGCATTAATTTGAGGATACACGAAGGTGTAAAAAAACATAGGCATGTTTGAGTTAAACTTTTTTTATTTGTTTTAAAATGTATAATTTTTAATGCTATAAAAAGCAAAAAAGTTATCAAATCTATTATAAGTCCAACTAGCTTTCACTTTCTTCCTCTCCAAAGGTAGCAAGCTTGAAGTTAGAAGCTATGTTACTCGAACTCTTTTAAAACACCAAGAATTATAAAGTTTGGATACATATTCGAGTATCAAATACGTTAATTTTTTCAATTTTTTTTATAAATTTACACCAAATTGGGGTATCCAAGTACGCACACTAATGTTCATATCATATCACTTAGACACGATACTTCACGAAATATAAAGAAATCAAAGTTTGCAACACCCTCGTTGGGTCCAATCTTCGTAATAACCTTGTCATCATTTTGGCTACATAGACTATGGATCATTATGAGTTTCTAAAATCTCCTATCTGTTTTTCTAATTAATCCCATTTCTCTTCCTAATTGCGTTCACTTTCCTTATTTACACCTTTAGGTTCCATTCAAAGAAGAGATTGTAGAACTGCATGATCATCACCGTTAGTTTTGGTATTTTCAATGAAAGGTGTGAAGTGTGATGCCAATGTTTGGAGGGCACTATATCGGCCTATGAGGTGATCGGGCACCACATGTTGGACTGATCAAGAGTGGAGCAAGGACATGTCCAGTGATACTGTGCAAATTCTAGAAACGAGGTTTTGATCTGGCACTCAGGTGGACTAAAGGCGCTCAGGTGCCTGGTTAACTGGTTCTGGATAAAGAGAATTCTGGTTCTTGATTACTTTGTTATGGCTCCAAAAAATTTGAAGTTAAATGAGCTTTACTCCATAAATTTTCATACATGTGTGCTGAATAACCCACTTCAATAACACTAATACCTGAACAGCCAACACCTCCAATTTCTCTCATCATCTCCCTCACCCTTGCTACATCACTCCACCTCCCTTTAATTGCATAAAGATTTGACATCAAAATGTAAAACCCACCACCACAATTATCCAGGAAAAATAACTTCTTGGCCAAATATTCCCCCAGTTTGACCTCTTGGTGGATACAACAAGCATTTAGTAAAGCTCCCCATACGGCAAAATCAGGTTCTAACTCCATACTTTTTATGAATAACAATGCCTCCTCAAAGAAACCTGCACGACCAAGTAGACCAACCATGCAAGCACAGAGCTGCAAATCTGGTAGAATGTTGAACTCTTCTGTCATGATCTTGAAGTACTTTCTACCCTCCTGAACAAGGCCTCCATGGGTACAAGCAGCTAAGACTCCCAAAAAACTGATTTTATCAGGCTTTAGTCCTAGTTTCAGTATTTCAAAGAAGCAAGCAAAAGCTTTCTGCTCTAATCCGTAAAGACTATAACCTGAAATCATTGAGTTCCGTGTTGCCAAGCATGGCTCTTTGATTCTTTTAAAAACCCCTTCCGCTCGTTCTATGCTTCCACATTTGATGTACATGTCAACCAGTGCAGTTCCTACAAAGTCTTCCACTTCTAGATTGTTTCTTAGGACATAGTTATGAAGTTTCTCCCCAAATTGCAAGTTTCCAAGTTGGCAACACCCAGAAAGTAAACTAGCAATGGTGAAGGCATCAGGACAATGACCAATCATCTTCATATCACAAAACAAGCCAAAGGCATCGCCTGATCTTCCAGCTTGAATACATCCAGAAATCAACGAATTCCAGGTAATCAATGGCTTTTCACACATCTCAAAAAACAAAGAAAAAGCAGCTTCAAAGTCAATTAACCTTGAGTACATGCTTATTAACCCATTTGCAACCAAAATGTGATTGCTTAACCTAGTTTTCAATCCATAACCATGAAAAGCACATCCTATGCCAATGTATACAGGGTTTCTAATCCCTTGAAGGATGCTAACCAGAGCAACTGAATCTAGCTTCATCTCTAACTGCTGCATTTCAGCAAAATGCTTCATCACAGAGGCCAAGTCACCTTTCTCAGCATGGTTTGATATAAGTGCAGTCACAGAAACCAAGTTCTTCTCAGGCAATAAACTATAAAGCAGCTCTGCTGATATTGAGTTCCCCTGCCTTGCATATTCACAAACTAGTGATGTACTCACAGGAAAATTACTTACAAGACCAACTTTAATGGCATAACAGTGGGTTGATCCAGGATTGGAGTTTGCAGAGAGAACGCTAATAATAGTCACTGGGTTCACTTCTAAACTTTGTTCCCTCATTCTGTTAAAAACGAGAATTGCCTCATTAAAGAAACCACTTTGGCCGTATGCAGCAATCATTGTATTCCAAGAAACCACAGTCTTATCAACTACCTCTTCAAATAGGCACTCAGCTGCTTCCAAATCTGCACATTTGGCATACATAGAGGTGAGGGCATTCTTAACTTGAGAATCCAAGTCAAGGCCAGCCTTAAGTCCAAACGCATGAACAGATTTTCCTCGAAAAATTAATTCACGTCTCCCACATGATGGTATCAAGCTAACCAAACTAGTCTGATTGGGAGCGAACCCCTCTCTAAGCATTTGAACAAAGTGTTGTAACGCATAGAAATCATTCCCATTTCGTGAAAAGCCATAAATCATTGCATTCCAAGAGACAACATCCTTGTCATGCATATCATCGAACAGCTGACGCGCCACTTCCAAGCATCCTAATCTCGAATATAAATCAAGAAGAGCAGTACTTACATATACAAATTGATAAACGCCAGATTTTATCAAGTGGGTATGAACCTGATGCGCCTCAGTTTTTGCTTTCTCTGAGTTAGAGATTATGGAAGAGGAAGAGGAAGTCCAAGCTTTGACGAGTAGAGAGAAAGTGAAATCGTTTGGTTTCACATCCGACTCTAACAATTGGCGGAAAAGAAGTAGAGGTCGATCAAAATTTTGGCCTTCAGCGCAAGATTTAAGAAGAGAATGGAAATTAGTGAGATTAGACTTTGTCCAGAAACGAACTGAAGAAGCCAAGTTCATACTCAGTCGAACGTTTTACTTATCTTAGTGACTAACAACATTCGTTACTTTGTAATTTGAGAAATGATGTATATTACATTTTTTTTTGTCAATTTGAATTTTAACTTTTTTCCTAGAAACTTAAGCCGTTTTGTTCTTCTCCTGTTTTTTTTTCTAAGAATTTTTTAAGAAATTAATTTGATTTCTATATATTTTCTACAAAAATTCATATTTTCTTGTTATTACTTATGTTGAATAAAAACATATATTTGTGTTATTTATTCACCTAGATCTGTTTTCTAATCTAAGTATTTATCTATAATTATTTATGTTATGTTTATGCACGTAAAATTTATATTTTTTTTTCAATTTAGATATTTATTTAGATCTTTAGTATCAAAAATCATAAAAATTATAATATAATATCAATTTTTTTAATAACGATAAATATATCAATTTATAATAATGATTGAATAAACTTACAATAAAATAAAAACATAAAAATATAAAATTTTCTTTATGTATTTAAAGAAAATTATTTTAAATTTAATAATTTTGATTATTAATGTATTTAGATTAATGATTTCTTATCTAGTTTTTACTTTTTGATATTTAATAAAATTATATTTTCTATAAAAAAAATTAATGTGAGAATTTGTGATTGATTTGTCAATTATTTAATAATAATCATTAAAATTATGTGGCCAGGTAAATAAAATTTTATGGCATTATTTATAATTATACATAAACAACCTTTTTTTTCCCGTTAAATTACCTTTTATGCTAAAAACGAATGCAAGGAGTTACAAATTTTTTGAAAAAGGTTTGAAAAGTTACAATCATAACATAACTTTGCATTAAATGTTTTGCACAAGACTTCTAGAGTTATAATTTTGCGTTGTTTCTTATATTTATTTGTTTGTTCTACATTTGGTAAATGCATACTTTTCTGAGATTATTTTTTTGGGTCAATTTTTTTTCCATTAAATATCCATAATTGCTACATAGCCAAGTATTTGAATGAACATGAATAATGGAAACAAGTGGGGATGAAGTAGGGTTTTTTTTTTTAAAAAAAAAAAAACTCTTAATTATTATTATTATTATTTTCCTAGCATTTGCTACGGCAAGAATGAGGAAACATAGGCTAAAAGGAAACAATGATTTGAAGAAGACCTTAACAGCAAAAGCATTTCTATAATCTCTAGATAGATGGTCACTACTACTTCTTCTCCCACACAGCGTAATTGTTCCCAGATGAAGCAAGTTTGTAAGAGTTCCATGGAATTAGATTTCCCATATCCATCTTTGGTCCAATCTTCACCATTATTTTTCCCTCGTCTATTGAAGCCACATATATATCACCATCTGCTGCTAATACATTCACATTACTTCTCTCATTTATCCCATTTCTTGTTCTAACTGCCACCAATTTTGCTATCTCTTCCTTCAGCCCCCAGTTGAAGAAGTGGTCATAAAACTGCCAAAATTTATTAACAATAGTAATAAATACCATTCAATCAAATGTAACACAATATAATGAGTGTTTGAGACCAACAATTGTAGAGTTTTTCATTAATATTAAGTGTGCCTCTCGTACCCGTATAAATCATGTAAACATATAGCATTGTTGAATAAAGAAAATAAAGGGTGAAAATTGATCATACTATTGATGGGGTCCCAGGATGAGTGAGAATGTAAGCATAACCCTGCATGACTTTATCCGAAGGAAAAGGCCAAAGATTTTGAGTAGAACCAGTGTCATGGTTATCTATAAAAGTGACAGCATTTTCAGGCTTAATCCCAATAAATCCTGAAGGCTTTCCATTTGAATCTTTCAACCTCCACAACTCTCCTTGCACAGCAGCTTGAAGAATCCCTTTTGTTGTAAAATCAAATGCTTTAACAAAACCACCGGCAGATTGAACCCAATTAGCTAAAGCACCACGAGCACTATCCTGATTATAATTAGGCTTACCATCTCCACCATAAGAAAGAGAGTTCCAATACTCTCCAACTGCAAAATCAGGGGATGTTTGCTCCATATAAATCTTACTAACACTTGGAGAATACCCCTTTACAAAATCGAATCTCCAACCATCGAACCCAATTTCTATTTTCAACCAATTCATCCAATCTGATAACTCCTTTTGTACTTGTGGATTGAGGTGATCAATATCAGGTGCACCTCCAAAGTCCTCACCGCTATCTGGATTGCCCATGCCATTAGAATAAACAGTGTCATCTCTACAAATGAAGGAAGGTCCCCAATCAAGCCTACCATCTGGGGTTCCTCCTTCAAAAATGCACCATATTCCTCTACCATCCTTATGCTCAGCTGTTCTATGGTTTATCACAATGTCAGCTATGCTTTTTATTCCTTTTTCATGTAAAGCTGCTATTAGTGACTTTAGTTCATTCTTTGATCCAAATTTTGATGTGTCTAGATCATATAGCCTTCCTGGCATGTAACCTACAGAAAAGAACACATGGATTTTGTCAAAGTTCGTAGGGCGTTATAATTCCAAATTTATAGGATCTACCTTAACATTGAGACATTACATCTATCAGGTTTATGTAAGTTGGAAAATGAATAAAAGACGAAACATCTTTGACACAGTACTCTAGTGGATAAGACTATATCTCTTGTTTCAACTTATTATTCGAATCACATGTTTATTCTAAAAAAAAAAACAAAGTAAACAAATAAGTAGAGAGTTGTTGAATTCGTACCTTGAGGAGCAACAGACTGAGAAGGAGGAGGAAGCCAAACATGGGTTATTCCAGCACTAGCAAGATCAGGAATGGAGTTCTTTAGTGAATTATACCATCCTCCTTTGCTACTTGATTCCCAATTGAAACCCTAAGAAACACATGCTCATAAAAATCTTAATTAAGATAGATACATACTCCTGACTGTATGGTGTGCCATTTAAATTAGAAAAATATGTGATAACAGAAGAGAAAGGAAAAGTAATAAGCTAGCTATTTCTTACCTGAAATAAAACGGTAGAAGAAGCAAAGAGAGGAAGAGAAAACGAACAGAGGCATAAGAAACAGAGTGAAGCAAGAAAGTCCATTTTTTAAAAAAATTTGAGTTATAGAAATGGGGGTGCTTCTATGTATATCTTAACTTGACTTTATATAGTTGAAGACTCAGGTATGAAAAGGAAAGTATATAATAGTCAATTCATTATTGAGTTTAATATCAACTTCTCAATCAATTATACAAATTACTGTAATCGACTCTTTATAATATCGTATGCGTAATTAAAGTAATAGAAAACTATTATTTATAACAAATCAGTCTTTATATCTTTTTAGATGCTCGTTATTATACTGACATCACCACCAGTGGGATAACAAGGATTTCCAAAATAATAATAATAATAATAATAATAAGTTAATTGCTCATCTTGATAAAGCACCAAAACTTATTCTGCTCATGGACCAGTTGGATTAATGCCATTTATTTTTTTCAAACATAAGAAGATGCAACGGGTTTTCCTCTTGGTTTATAGGAGCCCAAATGAAACACATATGTCTTAAAAGCACATAAAGTAAGAAAGTCAATTGTGTCATTTTAGAATTGCAGCAACAAAGGCAGAAAAGAGAGCAGTTTTCCCTCTTTAGTAAGTCTTCATCAAGTGCTCCGATCGAAGGCCGTTTGTGGTCCGATTAAACTGAAAATTTGCAGGCAGGTTCACGACTCAAGACTCTTTAATCTGTGCAGTGAGATTTGGATTTGACTCACCGGTTTGAGAAATTATGAAAGCATGAAGTGACTGCGAATCGCGTTAGATTTCTCCATTCTTCAAACAATTGTTAGTTTTCAAGAAGTGGTATTCTCGATGATGTTGTCGATTGTTTGCCTCAGTTTTACCTGCAGAGAATTGTTGTACAATTGTTTTTCGATAAAGGGAAGTTTTGGAGCAGAAAGCATCGCGTGGTTGTTTCCTTCCTACACCTAAAAGTTTTTCCACGTAAATTACTTTGTGTTGATTTTGTACATGTTTCATTTTAAGCTCTATTTATTTGTTTCTAAAAGATTCACACAAAGTTAAGAGAATAAGTTTAATTATCATTGCTAGAGTGATTAAGTTCGAATTTGAAATTGTGATTCTCCTAACAAAGTGGTATTAGAGTCAGTGGTTATTATTCAGGAATTTCTTGTTAAATAATGGAAGCAAATTTGAGTAGAATGATTACTTGAATGGTTATAATTATCATACTTGGAAAGGAAAATGGAAGATCTCCTTTATGTCAAATAGTTTCATTTACCTGTTTGCCTCCTCGGTACGTAAAAGTTATACGTGAAGAATGGACTTTGCTACATTGACAAGTCTGTATATAAGGCAACGGGTAGACGATGATAGTGTTTTGAATCACATTAGTGGAGAAATACACGCATTCGTCACTATGGAATAAACTTCAAGAGTTGTATGCTCGAAAAACAGAAGTAATAAAATGTTTCTTATAAAGCAAATACGGTTTTAAGGTACCAAGATGGAACTGTTGACAGATCACTTGAATACATTCCAAGGAATAATCAATCGGCTTAGTCGAAAACGGCATCAAGTTCGATGATGAGATTCAGGGTCAGGTTTATCGGGTACGCTGTTTTGACTTCTTAAGAAACATTTAGAATGTCATTAAGTAACTCATTTCCAAATGGTGTAATCAATACGGATCTCTAAGAGTAGTGTTTTGAATGAAAATGAGAAGAAAATCACACGGGTCTTCTCAACAATGAGATTTTGATTACAGAAAGAATAGGGAGGAGTAAAAGCAGAGGTTTCAAGAACAAAGAAAAAGGAAGAAGCAAGTCTAGGTTTTCTAATATTGATTGTCATCACTGTGGCATGAAAGGGCACATCAAGAAATATTGTAGACAGCTGAAGCGAGATAACAAGAAGAAAGGCTTGGCAATATTGACTAAAAAGAATCTTCTTTCTGGAATGAATGATGTTTGTTTAAGAAGATGTACTCATTGTTTGGCAGGGAAGCAAAATAGAGTTTCTTTCAAGAGTTCCCTTCCTTCAAGAAAACAATACATACTTGATTTGGTACATTCAGATGTATGTGGTTCTATGAAGACAAAAACTTTTGCGCTATTTTGTGACCTTCATGGATGATTGTTCAAGAAAGTTATGTACACTTTGAAGAGAAAAGATCAAGTATTGGGATGTGTTTAAACAAGCTTCAAGCCTTAGTTCGAGACAAACCAAGCAAGAAATTATGCATCGTAACGTATAATTGGGAGAGTATTTAGGTCCTTTTGATGAGTATTGTAGGCACTGTGGCATTCGACATCAAAAGACACCTCCCAAGACTCCTTAGTTAAATGGGTGGGTTGACACAGAGAATGAACAGGACATTGGTTGAAAGAGTAAAGATGTCTTCTTTCAATGTGCTCACCAAGATCTTTCCTGGGGCGTAGGCTTTGAATACAAATACATGTTCTTAATCTCACACCACGTGTTCCTCTTCACATGTACCAAATAGAGTTTGACCGGCAGAGATATTTCTTATGATCATCTTCGTGTTTTTGGTTGCAGTAAGGCATTTCAGGCATATACCAAAAGACGGTAGATCTAAGCTCGATGTGAAGACATCGACAGTGTATCTTTATCGGGTTATGGTCTAGATGAATTTGGCTACATATTTTATGATCTAGTCGAGAAGAAACTCATGAGGAGTTACGACGTCAGTGGTTTATGTAAGATCAAACTATACAGATGTCGGTAAGATAGAAAAAGGAGTCCATCAAGATAGCCGATGATTTGATTGACCTAGATCCTGCCTTTATCAATACGTATGGAACAAAATGTTCAAGATGATCAAATGTGGTTTAGATGATGCGTATACGCAAGCCGAAATAGATCATCGACTACCGACCGCTACGTAACCGTAAATTCCACTCAAGAGGGTTCACTGCATCGACATCCTTCCACACCAGCATGACATGTATGAGTACGTGTTATCGAAAGCATTTGCGGAGAACCTCAATGTTACGCATGCGATGGAAGATGGAAACAGAGCACACCGTCGGTTGTGCTATGGAAGATGAGATGCAATCATCATGACAATCACATGTTCGGAATGGGTCGTCGGATTCAATGCGAGAAAAGGTATTGATTTTGATGATATTTTCTTTCCCCGTCATGGAAGATGTCTTCCATACGTGTTGTTTCAGTTCAAGAAGAAGCTTGGATTTAGAAATTGAGCAAATGGATGTGAAAACCGCTTTCTTCATGATGAAAGTTGCAGGAAGAGATTTATATGGAGAACCGTAGGGTTTGAGGTTAAAGGAAAAGAGGATTATATATGCTTGCTAAAGAAAAAACCTCTACTTGTCAGCAAGCACCTAGACAATGGTATAAGAAGTTTGAAATATTTATGGGAGTACGGGTTACAAGAAGACTACTTCTAATCATTGTGTTTTGTGCGAATTCTTCCGATGACGACTTTATCATTTTATTCGCTTCTACGTTGACGACATGTCGATTGTTGGCATCAATTCTTCAAGAATTGATAATTTGAAGAAGTAGTCGAGTAAGTCCTTTGCCATGAAGGACTCAAATAGAAAAAAATTCTTGGTATTCGAATTTCTCGAGACAAGAAAAGAAAGAAGTTGTACATGTCACAGGAACGGTACATCAACAAAGTACTTGAAAGGTTTCATATGGATAAAGCTAAAGTGGTTTCTTCTTCTTTATCTAATCACTTTAAGTTGAGATCGAGTCAAGGCCCTTAAACAGATAAAGAGAAGGAAGATATGGAAAAGGTTCCATATGCCTCAAAGAATAGGAAGCTTAATGTATGCAACGTGTACAAGGCCGTACATACCACGCATTGAGCTTGTTAGTCGTTTCTTTTCGAATCCAGGGAGAGAGTATCGGGATGCAATAAAGTGGATTACGAGATATCTTTCGAGGTACTTCTAAGTTAACACTTAGCTTTGGGAAGTGGAAAACCAAAGTTGTTAGTTGGATACACCGATTTAGATTTGGCAAGAGAGCAAAGCGTGTTTGTTGACTTTCTACAAGAGAGGCGCAGTTTATCAGAAGCAACTAAGCTTGTAAGGAGTTTTTGTGGGATGAAAAATTTCTTGAGAGAACTTGGTTTCAAGCCAGTAAATATGTGTTATTCTCGCGATAATCGTAGTTCCCATTCACCTAGCGAAGAACTCAAGATTTCACTCTAAGATCAAAGATATCGACGCGAGGTATCATCGATAAGGGATACTCTTAACAATAAGTTGCTTGAACTTGAAAAATCCATACCGATGAGAATGGATCCATATGCCGACAAAAGTAGTGTCAAGAGAAAAACTTGAAGTTTGTTGTTCAATTGTCGGATGACTGATCCCTCCATCTAATCGAAAAGAGTGGAGATTTGTCGGGTTTTTTCTCTCGTCTTATGAGCCCGGCTTAAGCCGCATGAGTAAGAAGGGAAATTGTGTCATTTCATTGCTTTTAATTAATAAACCCATTTAGTGGTTTGTCAGGTGAGTAGACTCCACAGAGAATTTGAATTGCAAAGGCGCGCAAAAGAGAAAGCGCTTTTTCCTTCTCCGCCCGCTTCATCGTTGCTTGATCGAAGGCGTCGAAGGATCCGATTAAGCGAATTTTGCGGTGCAGGTTCACGTCTCAAGACTCTTTAATCTACGCGGGGAGATTTGGATTTGGCTCACTGTTTTGCGGAAATATAAACAAAGGAATGTGACTACTAATTCAAGTTAGATTTCTCCATTCTTCTTGAAATAATTGTTAGTTTCCAAGAAGTGTATTCTTGATGATGATGTTGAATGTTTACCTTGAAACAATTGTACATGTTAATTTCCAACATGTACAATTGTTTCTTGATAGTGGAAGTTTTGGATAGGAGTGTCGTGGTTGTTTCCTTCCTACATCTAAAGGTTTTTCCAATGTAAATTATTTGTGATTTTCAGGTAAATGTTTCATTTTAAGCTCTATTTATTTGTTTCCTAAAAGATTCACACAAAGAATGAGAATAAGTTTAATTCCGATGTTTAGAGCTTGATTAAGTTCGAATTTGAAATTGTGATTCTCTTAACACCATTATTAATAAAAAGAATGAATGAGACATAGAAAAAGAATTAGGAGAATGCACGAATAATTTAAATGAATTAAAAATAAAACATGGAGATATATCAATAAAAAAACTAGGAAATATTATGTTTATCCAAAAAAAATTAAGAAAATAATATTAAAAATTGAAAATTTTTGCAATCAGAACGAGACTATTTAAGGAAAAAAAAATTGGTTTTGATGTTGCAAAACAAACTTTTTGCATGCTAGAAAATACATTCATATTTACGAAAATGAACTAAAATTGATAATTATGAACATTAGGAAAAATATTAAATAAATATTATTAATAAATATCTAATTTTTAGAAGATATATAAGTCATAAAAAATAACCCAGAAAATAGAAAGTAAAAAAAAAATGTTATTTTTGCGTTTATGGTGGATCATTGTGTGGTCAGTTGTGCGGACTCAAAAGAGTCATTTGCGGGAAAAACTGAAAAGTCATTTTGGTCTATGAAGAATATATTTGTGGTGAAAAGTCGTTTTGGTGAATGAAGAGGACGAGACTACAAGTAGCTTTTCTATTGAAATATGAAACAATAAGATACATAAATGACATAAATTTATATTTATTTTTAAATTTTTAAATTTTTAAATTTTAAAAATTTATGTTATGTTATGTTACGTTACTTGTATTATTTAAAAAAATGAATCTTTTTTTAAAATAATTTTAAAACATTATAGATATTGGTATAAAATTAAGTGATATTATAATTTTTTTTAAAAAAAGGAAACGAGTAATACATACAAAGAATGACATGTAAATCTATTCCAAAAAGAAAAATAGATAGGATGGAAGATGAACTGAAATGGGAAAATGAAAGAAAAAAAGAAAAAAAGAAAAAAATAATTATAAGTAACCAATTAAAATGTCCTTTAGTAATAATATTAATGATAAAAAACTTTACAAGTTGCTGAGAAGCGACGCAATCCAAGAGGTTTGTTCATATTGATAGGTATGTAAGGCTTGAACTTTATATAACAATTTTCATTATCATGTTATAGCCGCTACTAACAAACGAGATGTGTTTGCTAACAAACAGTGGTACTTGATGGATGTGACCCACGCAAATTAAGCAATACGTATTTAGCTTATTCCTTTTTCTACATATTTATAATATATAACATTTTTTTTTTCTTCTTGTCTCAAATGTGAATGGCATGAACTTTAACTTGTAAACTGGGGGAAGAAAATTTCCTTGTTTAAGGGGAGGTAATTTTATACTAATAACACGACATGATTGTAGTCCTTATTCTTCTTCTTCTTTTTTAAGTTTTTGAAGTATTGTTAAATTTGATTCTAGAAAGGTTATATTTACTGTTTTTTCTTAACACGTGGGGCAATTTGGTATTTAGTTAAAGTTTAGGGAGGTTTGGGGATATTTTCTCACCATAATTGCTAAAAAGTGGTTAAACAATTTGAATACATGCTAAACTCTTAACCAGCTTATTGTCTTGTATTTTTATTTTATTTTTGTAGCTAGAATGTTTGTCTTCTTATTTCCAACCATTGTTGATCGATAATAATATCATAATCTCCCCAAAACCCCGTTTCAATACAGCAGTTGGAGAATGAAGGCCTCATGGCTGGCCATTGGACAAGACTAGAGATACAATATAAGGCAGTAGAGTAGAGTAAAATATAGTCAGGTAAAGTACTTTAAGCATGTGCAGAGGAGGCAATGCTATTGATATCTCATTAATCGATCTGCAATTGCATGAAGTATCCATAAATACCACTTAGTGTGCATTTGTAATGTGAGGCAACTGACACTGAACGCAAAACATTCGGCTACATAAGAAACTTCCCTGTTCCAGCTACCAACATCAAATTTCAACCCATAAACTTCCAAATTTCTACGGCAAATATACGAGTAATAACTCTGTGCCACTATTTACATGACAAATAGTGATGGTATGTATGTTACTGAAATCTGTGCTGGTATATGACTCACATAGATTGACAAATCACAATAGTGCATTTTCTGACTACTCATTCATTACTCGCCAATAGAATAACAAAACAAAATTGGTGACAATAATGAAGCAAACAAGCAAGCAGAACAAAGTCATTCGACTAAATAGGCTTTCTCAGTAGGTATGCCCTGGAGATTGGAATTGAATATCACATAAATTAGCAAACATAATATTTAACTGTGGTACATCAACATATCAATGACAAAAGGGATCTAATTCATTACTACTTTCTCATAATAAAATTTTATTTTCAGCTCAAGATACTAGATCAGGAAAAGTTACATCTAAGTCAAATGCAACTGATTCTCCATGTTTATAATCATAGCTTTTTCTACATTAAGGTGGCTCAAAACAAGCTCAGAGCTTTGAAACTGGAGGCTTGGGGAAAATGTCTGGGGTAAATTTCTGTGCTGCACTCAGACTACCCTTGATCTTTAGTATCCCCCTACATTCATCAAAAAATCAGAATTTCAAGCTATAAGCATAAACAAAGATGATGATGAAAGTAAGTTATATTAAGACAAGGGAAGAGAACAATGTGAACAAGGAAAAACAAAATGAAGACTTGAATGCATCCTAGAGCAAACCTAATGAAAGCAATCTGTGGGTTCATCTTCCCCAGTGCAACCTTCACGAAATCCTCATCCTTGAAGGAAAAGGTGGCATCGGGTTTTCCTCCTTCATAGGGACCTGAAATTGAATATACTTGAATATGGGTGACTCAAAATTGAACAATAAAAACACATAAGTTGTTTGAATCTTAGGACCTTCCTTTGAGTCTCCAATGTTCATATAATCTGAACAAAGGAAAAAACCATTCCAAAGAATTGCAAATGATAAAACTGAATCAGGAGGATAAAAACAGGGAATAGACATTACCCGACAAAGATAATGGAGCAAAATGAATACTCAATAGTGCATTCAAATGCTTAATCAAGGTTACCTATAGGCAGGTAAAAGATGATGGATGAGCTAACAGTTGAAAAAATCAAGGAGAACACTAATTATTATTTACATGCCAGAATGTTCGAGCAAAAACATTAAAAAAGCAGTAGGAAATATTACATATTGAGATGATATCAAATCCCATATATAAAGGAGTTATTACCCATTATTATCAATAACTGTAAGATTTTAGAATCACGAACTACGGCAGAGAGAGAAAGTCAGCATCAATAATTTATGTTTCATTAATAGTAGAAGATCAGGTATTATTAATAAGAAAACCTTCGAGTTCAACAGAACTATAACTGACCAAATACCATTGCCCATTTCACAAAAAATGTTCTTTCTCACCATTTTATTTCGTCCATTTCAAAATAACAATCTAATTTACAAGTAATGAAATGTCTATTTCACTCGTAGCATCATTCATTACACATTAGTGCCATTATTATTAGATAAAATTATCATTAATGAGATATTCTCATGGCAATAACAATTTGCATTGTGATAATATGGCTAACAATTCAGTATATTTTAACATTCATTTTACATCATTGAGTAAATGTATTTCGCGAACAATTACTATTTTATATCATTGAGTAAATTATACAATTAAGAAATTCAAACAAAAATTCTGAAATCGACTAGATCAAAACGTAAAAATCAGGAACCCTAACCTTTGATGACCTCCCCTTTCTTGAGGTCGATGGTATAAATCGTCTCATTAACTCCAATTTTCTGCAATTACGGCATTCAACAAAAGGAAGAAAAAAATCAATAAATAAATAAAAAATGTGAAGAATTGGGGAAAAACAAAAAATATAAAAAAGTGAAAACCTTGGGGGCAATATTGATCTGATAAACGAGGCTGATCTTCTTACAAAGTTCTTTGCCTTCGTCAGTTTCTAAGTGTTGTTTCATGAGGTCCAACAACGCCTCGGACTTGAGCTGAGTAGTCGCCATTATTTCACTACCCTTTCTTGCTTTGCTCTGTATATTCGAACGATCAAAATATCATTTTATATTCAACCCCAATCTACCAGCTTTACAGTTAGTTACTCGATCGGTTAAGGTGAAATAGTTTATGAGTGTCTATTACTTCAACTGGCGAATTTACGCCTGAGAACAAGCCAACTTGTGATATATCCTTCAGATTAGGAATAACACGCAACTGGATAGTCCATATATTTTTTAAAGAAAAGTTAAAAGATTAAAAAAATAAAATTTTTAAAATTTTATAATAGATATAATTTAATAATATTTAATTTAATTTAATCAAATGTAATTTAGTATTAAATTTAATTTAAATAATATTTAATTAGATATTTTTTAATGTAAATTTACGAGTTAAATTTTTTTAATAATAAAAATATATAAATTATATATAAGATGTGATTTTTATAATTATAAATTTAAAATAATTAATTATTATTATTTTTTAAATAATTAATTTAATAATATCTAATTAAATAAAATATTACTGTAACAATTTCTTTTAAATACAAATATTTAATATATAATAAAAATGTAAAGCAGCGAGATTAACGTTAAAGCAATGGAGTTTTGTAATCATCTTATTTTTAAAAATATTATTAATTATGTAAAAATTAAAAAAAATATGAAATTATTATATTAAAAATTTATAATAATAAAAATAATATTTATAATAATAATTTATAGTTTTTATAATTTAATATATAATATTAATTTTAGTATTATTCACTTCACGAGTTTAAAATTTATTACATCCAATGATAAAAAAGTTACACATGCATCATGGAATGTCATTTAGAACTTCAAAGAAGATCAATAGTATATAATTAAAATTATGGTTATTTATAAAAAATTTAGTATAAGTTAAAAATTATTATTATAATATTAAAATTATGATTAATCGAAATAAAATATATATTAATATTATTATTTTATATATATATATAATTATATATAAAAAATATAATTTTAATAATAAAACACGTAATACTTTGTATAATTAGATTAAGTTTTTTTATTCTTACTTTATATTTTTTATCTTACTTAAAAGCATGTGATAAATAGTTAAAAAATAAAAATTAATGTTAATATTTTAAATAATATAATTAAGTAATAATTAAATTATTATTTAAATTTATTATATTAAATATATTTTTGAATAAATATTAAAAAAATAAACAAAAATGATTAAACTATATGAAAAATATTATCATAATCAATAGTTATGAAACGAATGTACCCAAAACTAACTAATAAAGAGAGATTATAATTATTAGTATAATTGTTCACACATCCCTCACCCATTCATAGTTATGACCTATTCTCTCACCTAACAAGTGCATCATACTCGCCATAAACAATTAAAAAAAGTTTTTCTGATTTGTTTAATTCATTCACTTAAATTAAAAATAACACAAGTTGGTTTTTTAGTAATGAAAATGAAAAAATTAAAAATAAATTATATTATTAATTTTATTTAAAATAATTAAAATAAAAATATTTAGTAAAAATAAAAATATAATTTAATATAATTTTTTTAAGAAATATAAAATAATAATATTTAAACATAAATTTATTTAAATATATATTTTAATGTCTAATAAAATTTAAAATTTTATAAAACATTAAAATAAAATAGAGACAATTAATAAGTATTAAAATAAATATTTTATAAATTTTTTACATTAATTGTTATTTTATTATTGTTAAATATTCACATTTTAATCATGTTCAATCACTTGATAGAAAATATTAATAATTTAATATAAAATTATAAAATAATTTTATTTTTTTAATTGACATTTTTTCTATAATTAAGAAATTAGAAAACACTATTTTTAATCTAAGGAGCTAAAATATACCAATAACATAATTTCAAAAATTAACACACAAAAATGGTGAGAGGAAAAAAAGAAAGAAAATATTTAATTTTGTGCTTTTAATTATTTTATTTATGTTTTATATTAATTGACCATGATTTAGTACTATTATCCACGCAAATTATCAAATGATTACAAACATGCATTTAATGCTAACTTGCATGAGTACCTTAACTTTAACTCCTACAGTATATAGGTATTTATACCTTTTTTTCGATGAAAGATATAAGGAAATGTTTTGAAAAAAAATTAAAAATATTGTAATTAATATAATATATTCTATTTGTGTACGATAAAAAAGTCAATTACCATAGATTGTAGATCATGTAATTGTTGACAAAGAATTAGAATTGATTGTAGTATTACATTAATATATAGCTTGTATCCTCATATTTTGTGATTATTATCAAATATTTAAACCAATATTGAGTCATTTACTATTTTTTCTGTATCGTTTTAAGTTGGCATCAGAGCCTCATTACGTGATCACTCTCACCTTTTAGGAACCTTTAAATATGATAAATGACTAATTACCACCACACAAACCATAACAATTCTATCAATTCTAACATGGATTCATACTACATCCATCCTTCATTTGACCTTCTCCATGTATGTGTTCCTAAAAAATTGAACAGCACAAAGTATTTGCCATGGAGTAAGGCTATGATTTATGCTCTATGAGCCAAAAACAAAATTGGCTTTATCAATGGATCTTTTAAACCTCTCTTGAAGATTGAAAAAGAAACTAAATATACTCAATGTAATAGCATGGTTTTATCATGGATTTCATATTCAGTGAAAACCTATCTCGATAAAAGGGTTATCCACGCCAATACTATACATCAAGTATGAGAGGATTTTAAATATCAATTTTCATAACAAAATGCACCAAGAATATATAAACTTCATAATAAAATTGCCTCTTTGTCATAAGGCACTAAGACTATTTCAATATATTTTATAGAACTCAATAACCTTTAGACTCAACTCAATGCATATGAAAACTCTTTCACTTGTAACCAAGTCAAGAAACATAATGATTAACAAGAAAAATATCATATGTTGCAATTTCTCATAGGCCTCAATGATATCCATAATAACATTCACACTAGCATCCTTATGATGCCAACATTATCAAACATTCATCAGGCATATTCTTTTGTTAGCAACCATGAACAATAGTATCAGTTGACATTAGAACATCTACAATAGTTACTATCAGAAAAAATTTCTCTTATTGTTGTCGCTCAAAATCAACTATATAAATCCTCGTATGATCCTAACAAAAATTATAATCATTATAAAAGAGATAGGCATAACATCAAAAAAATTCAAACTTTGAAATATTATTGCAATTTTTGTAATAAATGAGGTCATATTGTAGAAAGATGTAAAATAAAAAATGGCACATGGGTTCCTAATCAAAATAGAACTCACTGCAACAAACAAAGCCAAAGAGGCCCATCATAATGTGCCTACCAAAGTTCTTCACATTCCCATTCAGTTGCAAATGCAATATAGACAAATTCTCAGCCAACAAACTTATATGAATTGGCTTCATATGTTTCAACGAATCCCTTAAGTGCACTTTCTGTAGAATAAATTCAACAATCGACTCATGTTTTTTTCATGCTTCCTTCTGGTATTAGGAACACCTATGAAAATGCTGTAAGTTTGAATCTCTTTTTTGATGCTTCAATTCATTATGTATATATTAAGCCATGGATTTTGAATAGTAAAGCCACCCATTACATCTCATATGACTCCATTTCGTTTACTCAAACTAAACAATCATCTATACCCATGGTTAACTTGCCCACTGGTTCCTAGCCAAGATCACTTGCACTAGCACCATCCCTTTTAATTCCAATATTAACTTATAAGACGTTTTATGTGTCTCATCTTTTCATCTAAACCTTATGTAAGTTAGTAAAGTTACTAATTTCCTTAATTATTGTTCCATTTTGTTTCCCACATTTTGTGTTTTGCAAGACTTGGCCTCGGGAAAGGTAGTTCGGATAAACAACATGGTGGTCTTACTATATGTCACCTTCGTAACAGATAATTATCTTTCATCAAGTTTCTCACCCTTTCACCTTGTACCATTTACGACTTGGACATTCATCCCTTTCACGCCTTAAATTAGCATATTCATTATTATCTTCTAATGATGGTTCTTTTAATAGTCATTATAATGTCTCTTCCATAGATAAACAAACAAGGCTCTCATTTTCTTTAAGCTCTATCTTCACTCACGCACCTTTTGATCTATTACATTGTGATATTTGAAGACCTTATAAATTTTTCACACATTTTGGGACACATTTATTTCTTACTATTATAGATGACTTTACTATATGCACATGGGTGTTTTTTATGTATCATAAAAACATATTTTGAGACACGTTTCTTTCTTACTATTGTACATGACTTTGCTAGATGCACATGTGTGTTTTTAATGTGACATAAATCTAAAGCTCAAAATCTTTTAAAGTCTTTTATCACCTCTATTCATACTAAATTTCATGCCATTATCAAAACCATTAGAGTAAACGATAGGTCTGAATTTCTATCCATGAGGAATTTCTTGCAATCAAATGGCATTAAACTTCAACGCACTTGTGTTTACACTTCACATCAAAATAGAGTCATTGAACACAAACATCATTACGTTCTTTCAATAGTATGTGTCTTACGCTTCATTTCAATATATATATATATATATATATATATATATATATATATATATATATATATATATATATATATATATATTTCTTTATGAGGCAATTATGTCTTAACCGCTATTTACCTCGTCAATTGTTTACCTTTACCATTTCTTTCGAACAAAACCTATTTTGAATTATTGTACAAACGTCCACCATCCCTTGAACATTTAAGAGTTTTTAATTGTCTCAATTATGCCACTATTGTTCATCGTACACATAAATTTGAACCTAGCGTTTACCAGTGTGTGTTTATTAGTTAATCCACGAGTCAAAAAAGATACAAACATTACAATTTAGAGACCAATTTTTTTTAATCAATCGCGATGTCAAGTTCCATGAAACAATTTTTCCTATCCCTCCACCCACTACTAATGACATCACACCTCGACTAAACTCCATCCCAAATAATGGATCCCAATACTTTCTCACCTATCTCATCATCTATCACTTGTGATAATTCACACCTTCTATCTCACCACCCAATCCACTAACCACCCTTCTTTCTCATTCATCCATCCAACCTTCATCCCACACAGAGACCCCATATTCCATTTCTCTTTTTCATATTGAACCTAACAATAACCCCATATGTCTACATCTCGTATGTTAGCTAAAGAAATCTCTTTATGGACTTAAACATATATCTAAAACTTGGTTTTCTACCTTTTCAAACACCATTCAAAAAGCTAGCTACCACTAGTCCAAAGTTGACTATTCTTTATGCACTAAGGTCCAAGGTATTTTATTCACCATCATTCTTAACTACATTGATTAAATAATTCTCACAGGAAATGATATCCAAGTGATGGAATGTCTCAAAGCATTTCTCCCCAAACACTTTGGCATTAAAGAACTTGAAAATTTAAAATATTTTATGGGAATTGAGTTTGCACGTTCAAAGAAAGAGATCTTCATATTACAAAGAAAATATACACTCGATATTCTATAAAATTTAGGGTTTTTTGGATCATGATCATAAACTTTACAGATGGAGTATTGTTGAAAGATCCAATTAAATACAAGAGGTTAGTTAGTATATTGGTTTATCTCACCATCACTATACCAAACATTATTTATCCTATTCGTACTCTAAGTCAATTCATACCTGAGCCACATAAATCATATTGGGATACTGTTATATGAATTCTTAAATATATTAAAGATACTCCATGTCAAGGTCTATCGTTCACTACCAATAACAATCTTAACTTAAGACTCTTTTGTGATTCAAATTGGGGTAAATGTCATGCCACGATAAAATCAGTTACAAGATACTATATTTTTCTTGATAATTCATTAATCTCATGGAATTTTAGGAAATAACCTATTATATCCACCTCATTAGCTGAAGTAGAGTACCTTACTATAACACATGCTTTCTTACATAATACAAGATTTATGAGTTCCTCAAAAAACTCATGCTTCATTATTTCATGATAACCAAGCAGCCTTGTACATCGCAATAAATCTTATTTTCCACGAACATACTAATATTATCAAAATAGATTTTCATATAATTCGGGACAAATTACAGGCTGGTATGATTCATCCTTCTTATATGCCTATAGATTTTCAACTATCAAGTATTTTCACGAAGATTTTGGGAAAAGAGCAGTTTGAAAAGTTACGAGACAAATTGAACATTCATAATATTCACTTTCTAACTTGAGAATGAATATTAAGAATATTATAATTAATGTAATATATTTTGTGTTATATACAATATGAAAGTAATTTATCACATATTGTAGATAACATAATTATAAATGTAAGAATTATGATAGATTGTAATATTACATTAATATATAATTTGTATTTCTATAATTTATTAATATTATCAAATATTCAAATTAATATTGAATTATTTATTATTACCTTCTTATCTCTTTAAGTAAAACCAAAATCAATATTAAAATAAAAGGAATGTATAGGTAATAAGAATAGGACAATTATGGATACATCTAGAAAAATCCCAAAGCAAATATCTTCGAAACAGATACTCTTAATAATTTTACATATTGTCTAGGTTCTTCGAGGCTTTTTGGGATGTATGTAGAAATGGTCTAACATTGTATTTTTTTTTAATTGCTTAGTATCCACTTTGTCTTCCTTTCCCATGTTGGGCTTAAGAACTGGGCCTGGTCCAATATACAACAGTGAAATTAATACTACTGCTACAGTGAATAAGAAAAGACCTTTGATTACGAGTGATTGGTAATATACTAGTTTAGTAATGGGACTAAGCAATAAGCTAGCCGATATGGTAATGGATTCGTGTCCTTTTATCATTCGCGGAATTTCGAGTATTGAGATATGCGACGAACGTTCTTCTCTAACAGGCAACGACCACTCTGCGGTGAGTTCTCATTACCACTTCCATTTCACGATTCTGTTCGCCGAATTTCATTGCTGGTTGTCAAATTCATTCACCCATTCATTTCATTCATCTTTTGTTTGTTTCTTCCTATGCTATTACTACGATGCATATGATATAAGCACTTTTTGCATCAACATTGAGTAGTTATTTGCAATGTTAAATGGTGGGGATTTTGCAAGTTGTTAATGACGTAATAATTTGGATTAGATTAGATATTCTAGGGTTTAGGCCTTTAGCTTCTTTTATTTTTTGGTGAGTCCATAATGTCGTTTGTTGGTAAAAGATAGCATGTGACTTTCTATTACTAATTCGCTTGTCATTATTGTTTTATCTAAATTGTTTCTTTTTGGATCATGATGGCTCCTAAGTCCTAATTGATTGTGATTCATCATACTGTTTTTAATTCAGGTTTTTATGATTCTTATTTTAATGAATTAATCCCTTGAATAAGGATTATGCTTTTGATTATTACATGTCCTGTGGCTATTTATCTACAAATGCAGTATAGATCTTCTAACTAGGAAGTTGTTCAAGAAAACATGTGTTCTCATGCATATGCTAAATTTTGGGTAATCAACGAGCAGATTTCAGGGTCAGTACTCCTTGGCTTCATTTTTAGCTGAGAGCGTCTTCACTTTGAATTGTGCTGGACTATATATATATATATATACATAGTGGGAGTTTCTATTTGTGGTCATGCAAAGGCACAATATTAGTCAATCCAAGGCTCTTTTCAATATTGGAACAAAACCAAAGAGGCAACATAGTTCAAGAATTCCTTCTGTGGTTCCTATCTCTTTTACTGGTAGAATTTGTGTCAGGTTAAGACTTACCAGGGGAAACTTTGACAACACAATCCGACAACGTTTGAGGATTAGAGTGGATGGTCAAAGTCAAGGTGAATTGTTTGATGAAGACGAAGAAGATCTATGTCCTGTTGAGTGCGTTAGAGAATTTAAGACGGATGACGAGTTCAGGAGAATTCTTGAGACGGCTAAAGAAACTGGTTCTTTAGTTGTGGTGGATTTCTATCGCACTTCTTGTGGAAGTTGCAAATACATAGAGCAGGGATTTTCAAAGTTATGCAAGGGAGCTGGTGACCGGGATGCTGCAGTTATCTTCTTCAAGCATAATGTAAGTATTCAATGCCTTCAACCAGTATGTTTTCTGCTTCCTAGAAAGTAGATTCAGAAATAAAGGCCTAAATAGGTCCTTTCCTATAATT
Source organism: Hippophae rhamnoides (assembly GCA_033030585.1). Lineage (NCBI taxonomy): Eukaryota > Viridiplantae > Streptophyta > Magnoliopsida > Rosales > Elaeagnaceae > Hippophae > Hippophae rhamnoides. Next base: position 75,444,354 of record CM065429.1, read on the forward strand.
GTAGATATCTCATATTTCTAAAGGGTATCTTTCATTACGAGCACACAACTATGTGCTTTCTGTAATGTTGGGAACCAATCCGCTTCACAGGCTCACAGTGACATAATCTTGTCATCCAATTGAAGTCCAGACTAGAATTTTGCTGCTATAAACTCAACATTTTTCAAGATGTTAACCAAATACCAACCACATCGCTCCTTTCTCTTACATGGCCAATTTATTATGCATTGATGACAAATATTGTGTTTCTGATAATTATCATGTATTTTCCATATTATTTCTGTTCTCTCCTTTTCTGTACAAGAGTCACTTATGTATACTAAGAAAACGAATATAAACCCTAACCCTAACCCTAACCCTAACCCTAACAGCTGTTGCACCTCCATATTTTATGCTCCACTAAAACTGGTTATCTGTCATTTTCCTACTCCACTAACATTGTTGTCTACTACTTTTACTGCACACGCCAACACTCCCCCTCAAGTTGGTGCATATATATCTCTTATGCCCAACTTGTCAAGTGAGTTGTATAAGTTCTTTGCAGACACAGATTTTGTGAGTATATCAGTCAATTGATCTTCTGATTTAACGAATGAAAGCTGAATAATCTTTTCTTCAAGATTTTGTTTGATGAAGTTCCGATCCACTTCAACATGCTTCGTGCGATCATGTTGAAATGGATTGTGGGAGATGGCAATGGCTGCTTTGTTATCACAAAATAAGCTCATTTCAGAGTTAGAAGCAACACCAATCTCACTTAGAAGTTTTTTCAACCAAAGGAGCTCACATATTCCCTTGACCATTCCTCGAAATTCAGCTTCAGCACTAGATAAGGCAACTACCTTTTGCTTCTTGCTCCTCTATGTAATAAGATTACCCCCACAACAGTAAAGTACCCAGCAGTAGATTTTCTATCCTTGATATTCCCTGCCCAGTCTGAATCTGTATATCCAATGACTTCCAATTGACCATTTTTTGAAAATATAAGTCCTTTCCCAAGGGAGGATTTTAAATAACGAAGTATTCGCATGACGGCATCCATATACAACGACTTCCAATTGACCATTTTTTGAAAATATAAGTCCTTTCCCAAGGGAGGATTTTAAATAACGAAGTATTCGCATGACGGCATCCATATGGTCTTTACTTGGGTAGTGCATGAACTGACTCACGACACTCACAGCATAAGCAATATCAGGTCGAATATGAGATAAATATATATAGTTTACCCACTAACCGTTGATATCTCTGTTTATCTGCTGGTACTTGATCCACATATTCTCCAAGTTTGTGATTTTGAATTATTGGAATATCAATAGGTTTACAATCTAGTAGTCCTGCCTCTGCCAGTAGGTCTAGAGTATATTTCCTTTGGGAAAGACATATGCCTTGTTTCGATCGTGTTACCTCAATACCTAAGAAGTATTTGAGCCCTCCCAAGTTCTTCATTTCAAACTCATTTGACAGTTGTTCTTGAAGCTTAGAGATTTCTTCTTTATCATCCCCTGTAATGATCATGTCGTCTACATAGACTATAAGGATTGTTATCTTCCCCAATCGATGTTTTAGGAAAAGAGTATGGTCCGAGTTGCTTTGTTGAAACTCATATTTCTTCATTGCTGAACTCAACCTACCAAACCATGCTCGAGGTGATTGTTTTAGTCCATACAATACTCGTTGTAATCTACATGCAGTTTCTTTTCCTAATGTAACAGTATATCCTGGTGGAATATCCATGTATATCTCTTCTTCAAGATCACCATGAAAGAATGCATTTTTTACGTTAAGTTGGTGCAATGGCTAATCTAAATTTGCTGTAAGGGATAACAAAATTCTAACAGTTTTTAGTTTAACCACATGTGAGAAGATTTCTTGATAATCTATCCCATGTTTCTGTGTATATCCTTTTGCTACTAGCCTCGTCTTGTATCAATCAACTAACCCATCTGCTTTATACTTAATGGAGAAAATCCACTTGCATCCTACCATCTTCCTCCCTTGAGGCAACTTGCTTAACACCCATGTGTTATTCTTCTGCAATGCCTCAAATTCTTCTTTTATAGCTTGAGCCCATTTTGGATCAGATAAGGCTTCTTCAACGCTACTTGGAATTTGACATGAGGAAAGTGTTTGTGCAAATGCCCTGATAGGTTTTGAATTGTCATTCTTCTCTTTTTGGGGAGTATCGATTTAGAGGTTTGTCTCGATTGTGTCTGAAAGATAGAACATAACCAACAGATGTATCTATAGCGTTAGTTTGTAAAGGTGTAATAGGATAGTTTACCTCGGGAGTATTCTCAGTAATAGGATCATTGGGTACTAGAGAGTGGATGGGTGCAACCACTTCATCTTCTGGAGATTCAGTTACTACTTCAGCTTTAGTTATTGGAAGTTCAAATTCGGGTCTAAGTACTGGCTCCTCCATATTGTTGGCATGATTCGAGTATGCTGGATTGTTACTAGTATATAATATTTCAACATCAAGCCAATTTCGTTCTTCACCATATTTCTCCCCTTGAAGAGGGTAATTAGATACCAGTGATGGGAAAAACCATTCAGATTCTAGGAAAGTAACATCCATGGTAATATAGGTTCTTTTAGTAACCAGATCGTAGCATCGATAGCCCTTTTTTTGTACGCCATACCCCAAGAATACACATCGGACAGCACATGGATCCAACTTAGTTCATTAATTTTTGTGGAGGTGGACAAAAGCAACACATCCAAAAATTCGAGGTAGAAGCATCAAAATAGTAGGCAAGGGAACATGATCAGATAGCACCTTTAATGGAGCCTGAAATTGTAAGGTTTTTGTGGACATACGGTTCAATAGATACACAACTGTAGTAACAGCATCATTCCAGTATTTACTAGGCATATGTGCACCAATTAGTAAGGCCCGAGCAGTTTCTAAAATATGCCTATTCTTCCTCTCCGCAGTCCCATTCTGTTGTGGGTTTGTGAACACGAGGTTTCATGGAGAATACCATGGTTGTCCAAGTATGTCCGAAATTGTTGATTAATATACTCCCCTCCATTATTAGACCTAAGAATCTTAATTTTTTTAGAGAATTGTGTCTGAACCATGGTGTGAAACAAGTGAAATGTAGAAAATACTTCATCTTTATGTTTGAGAAGGTAAAGCCATGTCATTCGTGTACAATCATTAACAAAAATAACAAACAACGATGACTCGATGACGTAGTGACCGAGGAAGGTCCCCAAACATCAGAATGTACCAAAGCAAAAGGAATCATACTTTTATTCATGCTCATAGGATAAGACGCCGTATGACTTTTTGCTAGGATACAAGTATCACATTTGAAATCTGAGTGTGTGATATTTGAAAATAAATTGGGGAGTAGGTGCTTTAAATACCCGAATGATGGATGCCCAAATCGACGATGACATAACCAAATCTGGCATTCCTTGTTACCAACAGTGTGTTGCATGTGATTGGCTCTTCCTGAACTGAGGTCATCCATATAATATAACCCGCCCCTATTAGTACCACGCCCAATGATCTTCTTGGTGAGAATATCTTGTAGAAGACAAAAGGTAGAATACATCAATACTACACAGTTAAGATCTGAAGTGACCTGACTTACAGACATTAGTCTGTTTGAAAGAGAGGGTACAAGTAATGTATTAGATAATGATAATGAAGGAGATAAAATCATTGTTTCAGCCCCTGTAACTAGATAAGTGACCTCATTGGCATTGGCAACACGGCTCCGTCTCGGATGGGTTGTATTTGAGAGATCTTTTGGGTCAAATGTCATATGATCTGTAGCTCCAGAGTCTAGAATCCAATCCTTATTATCACTACGAGTAGAGATGTGAAATGCTTTACTTGAAATACCTGGATCCTGGGAAGATTCGGCCTGAGGAATAAGGGATAGTGATGTATTATTGGTAGCCACAGCGGCTCGCCCAGTGGTTTCCTGTTTCTTCTGTGCTTGAAGATCATTCCACCATTCTGGATACCCATGTAGTTTGAAGCAGTTTTCACGGATGTGTTTGGAGTTTCCACAATGGCCACATTTCATGTCAATAGACGGTGGATTTCCCGTGGATTTCTTGCTACCAAAAAAAGTTCCTGGTTTGGGTGGCAATGGATTATGGTGTCCCTTGATGAAAGCCATAACTGCTCCGGGTGTCGTATCTACACCCGTGATCATCACGGTCTTTCGGACTTCTTCCCTACGGATGAATCCATAGGCTTGTTCCACCGTAGGGAATGGTTTGATTTGAAGCACATCACTTCGAATTTTATCTGATCTGTCATCAAGTCTATCGAGGAAGGTATACACTCGATCTTCCTGTACGATGGAGTTGTATCTTTGTATGTCAGTCGCATACTCCATTGGATTAGGGCGACGGAAATCAATTTCTTGCCACAACCCTTGAAGGTCATTGTAGTATTTTTCAATGGATCCACCAGCCTGCTTCATACGAGTAACTCGACGGCGAAGATCATACACTTGAGACGTGTCTGTCCCATCATAATAGGTGGTAGTAGCAGAATCTCAAACCTGTTTCGCAGTTGGGAATCGAAAAAAATTTGCAATCAAAGAGGGGTCCATCGAATTGATCAACCATCCTTTGACAATGACATTTTCAGTGAGCCATCTCTTAAATAAGGGGTCGGCTTCAACAGGTTGAGGAAAATCCCCATTAATATATCCCAGTTTGTCTTTGTCATATACATCTTCACCACCTGGGACCACAAGGCATAGTTGGATCCTCTTAACTTGATACAAATGGGAGTAGTCGATGCTTCAGTTAGCGGAGGTTGTGATGTGAGTTAAGCTCTAGTTAGAACTTCCGTCATTTTTGTCGTCAAATCTTCCAATATGAAATTGGTGGTTAAATCTCTAGATTCTGTCATGAAATCTAAAATTTTTTTCCTTTTTTTTTTTACACTTCGTACACCGACTATAAATAGAATATTTCGTAACCCTAATTCATTTTTTTTCCATTTGCGCAGCCCTCTGTAGCCCTTTCTTCACGCAACCTCTGTGGCGCTTTCTTCGCGCAGCTCTCTGCAGTTCCTTCTCGTTCCAAGCTTGTCCGGGCTTAGAAGAACAATATGGTTTACCCACAACTGCAGATAGACTTACGGCTCCAACCGACCACACGCACAGAGACAAAACACAAAATATATGTTGATGAGGAGACAACGCTATATGTCGCTGCGTTTCAAGTTTCATCGAGGCAGGAAAATAGTGCGGTTGCCCACGGCTATGTAGAGAGATTGCGATAGTTCCATGACCAACGAGCAATCTATGACTCCAAACGCAGATACAAAGAACACGACCTCAGTGCCGTTTATTGTTGTGTTCTGTTTCTTTTTTAGAAAAGAAATTGATGGTGGAACCGGTCACACTTGGAGGCAACCAGCGTTGGACCCAACCAGTTAGACCGGTACGGTTTCAACAAGTAAGTCAGAACGACCACCTAGATCGAACCAGTGTCGAGAAAAATGTAAATCAGAATGGCCACACCAGAAAAAAAACAAAAAAAAACAGAGGGTAAGTGTAAACCAGAACGGCCACCCCAGAAATCAAATGCTACCAGAACAGAAAAACAACGTAGCGGGTAATTTCATTAATCAACAATAACTTATTCTGATACCATGACAAATATTGTGTTTCTAATAAGTATCATGTATTTTTCATATTATTTATGTTCTCTCCTTTTCTGTACAAGAGTCACTTATGTATATTAAGAAACGAATATAAACCTTAACCCTAACAGTTGATGCACCTCCATATTTTATGTTCCACTAAACCTGATTGTCTGTCATTTTCCTACTCTACTAACATTGTTGTTTGCTATTTTTACTACACACGCCAACAATTGAGAGTTTGTTTCTGTAACAACTTTCGGTTCTAAGGCAGGTTTGTTTTCCATGTTTACTTGTGCTCACAGATTGGGCGTCATTTTATTATTGAGCTTTGAGTAGGTTTTTCTGCTTTACTAGTTGAGTGGTTGGCTTATGGCTACAATTTTTCTTTTTTTCCCTTTTCATTTTGAATCAAGTGCATAGCTTATGCCGACTCCAAAGTTTTAGAAGCAAAAACAGAAAACCTTCTGATCTTTACAGTGTACTTTTTTCTGAGACTAGTCTTTCAACTGGTGGTTGTCAAAAGAATCATACCTACTTTTGTTACAGAAGTGTACAAAATAAAGACGCTGCTCATTGCTGCAGGTAATTGATGAGTATGATGAGCAATCTGAGTCTGCAGAACGTCTTAGAATTAAGGTATTTCTCTTCAAGACTGCCACCCACGTTTTTTCTTCTTTCTTAATAAGAGATTATGGAGGAAGACACTAATATAAACAGTTTATGACCAACAATAAGTAATACTATCCCTTCACTCACTTATTTAATTAGTTGGTTCAGATGACTTATTGATTAAGAAGGAAGCTTGAGCTTCAAGCTAATTTATTTCATTTCGTTATGACTAAATTTAATACAATGGTGACTTGTTGCAGACAGTGCCTCTTTTTCATTTCTACAAAAATGGAGACTTGTTGGAAGCATTCCCAACCAGAGACAAAGAGAGAATTGTTGCAGCAATTCGTAAATACATCTCAAGATCTATAGCCTGCTCACATCTGGCTTTCAAACTTATGTTGGATTGGAGGCTGCTATGAGCTGATCTGATTAATTTATACATCTTCACATAAATGAGAAAAGAGGTTTATGTGTATATCAATAAAGGTTTTGTCGAACATCTTAAAATGTCACATGCCATTGAGAATCAATTCCTATATGAAAACTTGTCGCTGAATAGCTTGTGAACTACTTTTTTAAATATATTGTGGGTGGGTAGTCAAACTAGTCCTTGAAAGAAATGTCAAGCCTTTACTAATTATATTAGGAGGTGGCTGAGGAGCTTCTGAACTTCTTTTATCGCAAATAGACCATCATAGTTTGTTATTTTAATTAATAACAAGTTCACATAAATCTGGAGTTTTGTTTTCAAGTTCATTTTTTTTATTTAAATTTTGGTTATATTAATTTTTAAACTGGTCGAATCGGACCAGACCAAACCAGTTTAATAATATATTAAAAAATTTATATTATTTTTTATTAAAGGTGTCCAAAAACTGTATCAAACAGATCGGATCGAACTCGAACAGACCGGATCGAACGATTAATTCTGATTAATTTTTTTTCCCTAAAATCAAACCAGATCGAATCGGTAGTCCATCCCTATTAGGAGGTGGCTAAGGAGCTTCTAAACTCCTTTGATCTTAAACAGACTATCATAGTTTGTTATTTCAATTAAGAATAGGTTTATATAAATCTCATTTTATAACGAGTTTTTTTTTCAAGTTGTGGTTTTTTTATTTAAAATTAGTTTTTTATTTTATAATTCATTTAGAAAAGGGAAAAAAGCTTTTGTTATTACCTAAGTAACAACAAAGAAGTAAAATTAACTAATAAAATAAAAAATAAATTTGGAATATGGTTTTTTTTTTAAGTTTTATTTAAAGATAGAACTGAGTTCTAATATGATTTTGAACTTGAAAAATGAAATTATTTATCAAACAATGCAAATTTTGAAAACTTGAGTTCAAAAACTATAACTTAAAAACAAAATTGGTTAGAAAATTAAATTTTTGGATGAAACAAGTCATTTACCTGAAGGAGAATGTAATGTTTATGTATATCATGTAGCTATAGCCCAAAATACAATTTGATATGAAATTTTAGAGTGCAATATTGACGTATATGTTGTATGACGGGTAAAACGCAAAATGAATTGACGAGTAGAATAATTACGAAAATTTAACGTGGTTACTTTAATTTGGGCTAAGTCATGAGGCAAACTCGAAAAAGTATTTCTTCCACTTAATAAAATTAATGGAGTGCAAAGTGAGAAGCGATACAATAATTGAGATAAACTGAAAAATAGTGTCATCTGAGTGTTTACATTTATTTTGTCCTTTAAAAACTTTTAGAAAAATATCACACATTTTTACAGATATTCTCATTTTCTTTACAACTATTTTTCTTCAGGAAATTGTTCCTTTGGCTTTTGCTTCTTATAACCTTGTTTGGTGTGTTGATGTTTCTAAGGCAAAGACATTGCCTTTTATTTATAGAGCAAAATTGCATATCAATGTTAGATATGGCACTGCCATTGTAGTTGCCTGCCATTTGTGGTTACCTGCTCAATTTGGTGGTTGCCCCTTACCATTGGTGGTTACACCATTTGTGGTTCTGTGACTACCATTGGTGGATTTACCACCTGATTTGTGTTTCTTCCTCTTAAATGTAGGAGGGACTTACAAATCTCCCATAAGCTACGTAGAGGCTCGCGATCCGGCTGACTAGCGGCGATTATTCAAAATTTTGTCTCGGGAGAATTTTTGTTAACATGTCTGATCCATTTTCTTACGTATGGATCTTACCAAGTTGTAATAGCTTTTCTCTATTACATCCCTAATCGATGATATCTCAGCGTCAATATGTTTTGATCTCGAATGAAATGAGGCATTCTTTCGAGATGGATAGCAACTCAGGCTATCACAAAATAAGCGATAGCTGTCTTGCTTGTAACCCGAGTTCTTTCAAGAACTTTTTCATCCATAACAACTCTTTACATATAGTTCTTTGCTATAAATTATGCTTCGGTAGTGGACAATGCAACACATTTTGTAACTTTGATTGCCGTGCCACGACTCACTGCCGAATGTAATCGAAGTAACTTTGAAGTGGATTTTCACGGAATCCACGTCTGACCATATCTGCGTCACTGTGTATCCAACTAACACCCAGGTTTATCATTTCAAAACATAGACATATTTTGGAAGAACCTCGAAGATACGAAAATCCATTTCCGCTTTTGACCCGATGTTCCTTTCCAGGATTTGAAAGGAATCTACTCCAATTCAAGCGCATGAGTGATATCGTAGTGTACAACCGTAGCATACATTAGACTTCATTCTTGAAGCATATGGAACCTCTTCCATCTCTTCCTTATCTTTTAATGCGTAGAAGGGATTTGCTTAGAACTTAGCTTAAAGTGATTAGCAAGAGGGACAACTAATCGCTTTAGCCTTATTCATATGAAATCTCTGCAGTACTTTCTCAATGTACTTCTCTGTGACAACCACGTAATTTCTTGGCGCTGCATGTCTCAATAATAGTCGTACGAGAATGTTTCTTTGGTCTAAGTCTTTCATGGAAAAAGACTTACTCAGCTAACGTTTTCAAGTTGTTGATTAAAATATTTACTGACGATCAACGTATCATCCCACGTAGAGCAAAGAATAATAAAATCATCGTTAGAGAATTTACGCACAAAACACAATGAAGTGCAGTAGTCTTTTTGTAGCCTTGCTCCCATATGATTCGAACTTCTTGTACCATTGTCTTGGTGCATTTTAAGCCGTAGAGACTTTTCTTCAATTTAGAGACATAATCTTCTTTTCCTTTTGATGAAAACCCTGCAATGCTCGTGTATATCTCTTCTTCCAAGTCGCATGTAGGAAGGCGGTTTGACATCCATTTGCTCGACCTCCAGTTAAGGCTTGATGCTAACCACAGCACGGTACGAATGGATGTCATTTTCTAGCGGAGAGAAAATCTCATCAAAGTCAACACCTTTTCTTTGGTGAATCCTTTGTGACCAATCGGCTTTGTATGCATTAATTTGGAACTATATCATTCATGCTTCGCCTGAACACCCGTTTATTTTTCAAGGCCTTCTTCCACTTTAGGCGGTTCATCGGCCTCCAAGGTTTTGTTCTACTAAATGCGAGGACTTCATCTCGTCTTGCGTGGCTTGATCCATTTTTGTTTGGATTAAGCCATCCAGTAGCCTCTTCGTAATTCTCGAGGTTCTCCCCATCGGTGGGAATTTACATACTCATCACGGAGGATATGAGATAGATCGTCTGCTCTATCACTTCTTCTGTGGAACGGGAGAAAGCGCGGTGTTGGTCTTGGATAATGAACATCATTATTTCCCTCATCTTGAGAACCAACATGGGGCATCGTCTTCATCGGGTGGATAAACTGGTCTTCGTCTCCAACTTGTCTTGGCATTGATGTTGGAGGAATTAATTCAGGATCGATGAGTCACCATTGGAATTAGGAACATTTTTCTTCATTTTGTTAATATCTTGATAGTGCTCATCTTGACAAATACGGCATCACGGCTCACGACAAGTCTCTTTGCAATTGGATCGCCAAAATCTATAGCCAAATTGATCTTGACCATAGCGATAAAAATACCTTGTCTTGTTTTGGCATCGAGTTTGGATCTCGTCCTTGGGGATATGAACAAATGCTTTGCAGACGAACAGTTTCTTCGCGGAATGATCATGGGAAACATCCTTTCACCGACCACTTTATTTGGAACATCCATCTTGAGAGGTACAGGTGAAAGATTCAACACGTGTGCAAGCGTGAGTATGGTTTCACCCCAAGTTTTGAGGCAACTTTGCATGTGAGAGTAGACATCTAACTGCTCCGTGAAAGTTCTATTCATCCTACCGGCTAAGCCATTCAAGCTGCGGTGTCTTTGGAGGTATCATCGATGCGAATACCGTACTTTTGCGATAGCGTGGAAAGGTCCGAGTGTATTCTCCATTGTCATTATGCAATGGATGCTTTAGCTTCTTTCGATCTGTCTCAGTGAGGCATGAAATTCTTTGAAGACATCTAGCACACGATCCTTTGTCTTTAGAAGATATACCAACGTCTTCCTTGAATGATCATCGATGAAAGTCACAAAGTATTGAGCACACGCTGAGTGACTTTGGCATTTGGTCCATGCGTAAATCTGAATGAATCGGATCTAAAATATTATTCGTCCTGGAAGGAGAGAAAGCTCTTGAAAGCAACCCTATTTTGCTTTCACTGCTAGCAATGAACACGCTTTCTCCAAATATACTTCATCCATTCCGGGCAATATATTATTTTTGGCTAGACTTGTCAAACCTTTTTCACCCATACGTGGTGAGTCTCTTATGCGTATTTCAGTACCTTTATCTTTCTCTATGGCATTCTTGTGTCGGTGAAGAGTTTAAACTTGCATTATATACTGAGTTGTATATGCTTCTTACCTCACGGCTACTACTAAGGAGCCTTTTGTAAGATTTCCATTTGTCATAAATGAAAGAATTTCTGATATCCTTCATTTGCAAGTCGGCGCCTGAGAGATCAAATTCAGTAGCGTATCTCCGGAATATGCGACATCCTTGAGAAATAATGCTGGTTCCATTCTACGTTTCCAAGCAAGCGTCTCCTTTACCTACTACGCTTTGTGAGACGCCGTTTCCCGTTCTAACAACACGAAAACTTCCAGGTGTGTATGATGAGAAAAAATTCTCTACGCGATGTAGCGTGAGCGTGCTACAACTTATCGATCCTGGCCCAGTCTCGTGTGATGCAAGATTGACAAAATCTTCATCATAGCGATATTGAACTTCGTCTATGGTATTTGTTTGCTCATCATCCTTCTTGTATCCTTAACCCGTTACTTTTCCTTTGTTTGTTTCTTGTTCCTTTTTGAACACTAGACAAAATTTCTTAATATGGCCACTAACTACGGTGATGGCATTGACATTGGCAAATTTGTTTGATTTGCCTCTGCTTTCTATACGGGTTTTTGTTAACATGCGGTCCTCGCCCCTTCCCTGACTACTGTGATAAGGGCGTGCTTGAATCTCTTTCCTTGTTTTGTTTCTCATATGAGAACAGAGAACTTCTAGCAACTTGAACTCCGTCTTGTCTTTTGCATAAGTCGAGTTGTTGTGATATGATTATATGATGAGGGTAGTGATGCGGCTTGACATCCATGACTTTCTCTTCATCCGCCAAAACTCACGTTAAATCTTACTAAGTGAGAAAGCTTCTTTACATTGAAATTGCTAACATCTTCTTGTCGTACTCGCGTTATCTTCCTTCCTCATCCGATATAGATCCTTCCTGAAATAAAATTTATTGGCTTAGGTTCTTTGGCATGTACACATTTTCTAGAGTCTCCGTGTTTCTTTAGCATTCTTGCAATTTTTTGATTCAATATTTTGCAAGACCTTTGTCTGAGAAGATTTAGGCGGATTGTACTTAGTATTTGCAATCTCATCTATTTCCTCCACGTTGTTCCTCGGTGATTCTTATCTTCTTTTCTTTTTCCAATGACGCCTTATGGACCTTGTTGAATGAGAATATCTTAACTCCTCATTTTGCCATAAGAGAAATTATTATTGCCGTAATTAAATTTCTCGATATCTACTGGCTTGACATTTTTTTCGTTGTGTTTCTTTTTACTACGTAAATAAATACTGGACCTAATAAAATCTTTTCGATGTGGAAGATCGATGCATGTTTACCGCGAGCGTATTAAAATTTTACTTAGACCAGGCTCGATACCGGGATTGTTGAAGCGCGGGTAAAAGGCAAAATGAATTCAACAAAGTAGAATAATAATAGAAAATTTAACGTGGTTGTATTTAATTTGAGCTAAGTCCCTGAAGGGCAAACTCGAAAAGTATTTCTTCCACTAATAAAATTAATGGAGTGCAAAGTGAGGAAGGCAATGACAAATTGAGATAAGCGAAAATAGTGTATTAAATACAGTGTTTCCCAAAACTCATTTATTTTGTCGCTACTTTGAAAAATATCCCGATATTTTTAAGATATCTAAAACATTTCTTTGTAATATTTTTCTTCAGGAAATTGTTCCTTTGGCTTCTTTCTAACCTGTAACTCTTGTTTGGTGTGTTGATGTTTTATACAAGCGAAAGGCATTTCTTTTGTTATAAAGCAAAATTAACGTATCGATGTTAGATCTTTCTGGTGTAATTAACGCTTTCTTTTGTAGTTGCTATCGTTTGTGGTTCTGCTTTCACAATTTAATTGGATTCTGGCTCTTTCAATTTTGTGTTTCTTCTCTTAAATGTAGGAGGGACTTACAGTATATGGCTAGAGATTAATGTGGTAAGAACTAGGCTAGACAATTTGAAAGGGGAGATTCAGATGAAGTCTGTGGTTCAGTGACATTGAGTATCTAAATTCTCTTTCCGGTTAGTCTACTTCGGATATTTCATAACGGGGAATAGATATGAATAACATTTTAACATCGTACGATAAAAAATGTAGTTATACTTAAAAATTTAACAATTTTTTTTTATAAAAATAAATATAATCGAGAAATCGTGGGATAAAAATTATTATTAGAATATCGAAACTATGATTAATGTATCCAAACACAAGTAATATTTTTTTTATATAAATATAATTAGATATAAAAATATACCTTAATATTAAAAACACAATAATTTGAATAATTAAATTAAATTATATTTATTATTACATTTATATTCTTTATTTTACTTAAAAACACGTAAAAAATAGCTAAAAAATAGTTAAAAGGTAAAAATTAATGTGAATATTTTAAATAATATAATAGAGTAAATATTATATTAAAATTTTAATTTTTTTAAACTAAATGTTAAAACATGATAAGTGTGATTAAGCTGTTTAAAAACTGTTATGTGTTCGTAATATCTTGAATTTATCCAAAATCTATGCAAACGGTTCTGATTATTAACATAATCGGTACGTCTCACCTATTATGCCATTCCTACGAAAGAATATGAATGAGGATTAAAGTTTGCAAAGAATAAATCTTTTTTTTTTTTTGTGATGAAGCTGAAGGTTTAAGACTCAAACCACACGGGCATGGGGTCTACAGATAGATATGAATCTGTTCTGAATCAACAGCTTGTTTTCTTGCTGATAAGAATCAGCAACTTGTTAGTTGTTCATTATTTTCTTTAATTGAAAGTTTCATAAATGACTCCAAAAAGGAAAGGGAACAAAAGAGAGTTCAAAATTACAAACGTGAGGTTGTTATAAAAGAACATGTAGGAAGAATCATATTCCTTTTATGTTTAGATAAGGAAATCAAATTAAATAAATAATTTTGTGATTTTTAATTTTTCCATAATAATATAATCATAAATGTTTTTAATAACAATCTTTATTTTATTGATTTAAAAGAAAAAGTAAAAAAAAAAAATTAAAAATCAAAAATCAGATTTAAAAATCTTTCTTTTAAATTTTTTGAAACTATATTTTAGTAACAATTTCTTAAAAATATAAAAATCAAAACCATAAATCATTATCAATCATTTCTCATTAAAAATAAGTTGAAAAAAATAATAATAAAAATAATTATTAAACATCCCTTAAAATACTCAAAGGTCTCTCTGGTGAAGGTACTGGACCATAGAAAATTAAATATGTCTTAGCGAAATAGATAAAAGAAGTGAGCTACCAGAGCCACATAAGGTCATTAAAAAAAAAAAAATAGCCATAACAGTTTAGAAACGAATACGACAACTTTTGCCAACTTTGTTATTTTACTTGTTTAACCAAAATTGCCGATACAGAGGGAGCCAGTACTCCTGACTCCACCTCATGTTGGCTATCTATTAAGCTCTGATGCAAAAATCATCACAAGAAGACATAAAGCCATAAGGGCACTCATGGTTTTGCAAAAGGACATTGAATTACAATGGCTGACTCGTCCTTGTCTGTCATTTGAATTGTGCGAGTGAAATTTCTTTCTTGTTTTGGTAATCAAGCTATAAAGAAACTGTGCAGTGGTTCGAGACTACGAGATATATATATATAGGTCTTTTTAATGTTTGGTTATGAACTATTACAAGCGCATTATCAAGTATTTGCTAACATTAATTTCAGGAATGTATCTGGATAAATTGTGAGGACAAGACCTAATAAGTAGTTAGGAAAAGTAGAAAGATAAATTTATAGAGTATAAAATTTGTTAAGAAAGTTTGGTTTTTTCAAGATTATATGTGTTGTAATATGTATTATCTTATCTCGTATTTTATTTAAAAAATTTAATAGGTAAGATATCATCTTATTTAATTTAAATCATTTTATATCATTTTAATTATAATCGAGATTAATTTTAAATATATGTTACATAATTTTTTTCTTATTATATTTATCTTTTAAATTATCATTTATCATATTTTTTTATTTTTATATTTTTACATATCTCATTTAAGCTCATCGATAATAAATGAACTATCTCAATTAGTATTATTTCATTAAAAATTAAATGAGATAAAATGAGATAAATTTTAAAAAATTAATATATTATTTTATGAATATCATTAACATTTTATCTCAATTTATATGTTTAGTTTAACTATAGAATTTGACTAAAATTGATTATTAAAATTTTTACTTTTTAAATTTTTCTTCAATTTCTCTTTATTAACCTACTTTTAATTTGTTCGTACATTTCCATGTCAAAAAACTTATCCTCTAAGTTGGGTGAGTTTGAGTTTTACTGTAGAAATAATGATTAAAAATAGTGACGATGAAGATGATAATTACGTATTAATAAGAGTATATTATATGCATGTAATAAAACTTTAAATGTATTAAAAAAGAATATTATTACATATTTAGACGTTTTCTTGTCGTGTTTTGAGATTTTATAGTTCATCTAATTTTATATTTAGTATCATTTTTTGCTTATAAGTTATTTTTCAAATTGTGTTGATTTTCTCTGATTTTTGTTGAGAGAGTTATTGAATTGATTTTGGCTTAATATCTAATGTTATATTTATACATTGAAAGGAAGAAACTAGTCGTTATTAAACTAACTGTTACTAAACTAGCCGTTATTAAACTAATTATTCTCAATATCCCCCTCAAGTTAGGTGTGTAGATATCGATCAACCCTAACTTGCTTAAATTTTCTTCAAATGATTTTACATCTAAACCTTTGGTGAAGATGTCCGCCAATTGTTTTTCACTTCTCACAAATGGAGTTTCAATTTCCTTTGCTTGAATTTTTTCTCGAATGAAGTGGCAATCTACTTCGATGTGTTTTGTTCTCTCGTGAAACACCGGATTCGATGCTTTATGTTGCACCTCTTGGTTATCACAAAACATCTTTATTGGTTCTTGAATTTTAATTCCGATATCCAAAAGAAGTTGTTTGATCCAAGTTAGCTCGCTTGAGGTTGATGTCATGGCTCGATATTCTGCCTCCGCACTTGATCGTGCCACAACATTTTGTTTCTTGCTTTTCCATGTGACTAAATTTCCGCCTACAAACATGCAAAAACTAGTGGTTGATTTTCTATCAAAGCTACCAGCCCAATCTGCATCGGAGTAGTCACACACTTTATTAGAATTATTACGTTTCATGATAATTACTTTACTAGGTGTCCCTTTTAAATATATTAAAATTCTATGTATGGCCTCTAAATGTGGTGTTCTAGGTGTATGCATAAATTTACTAATTTGGCTTACTGAAAAAGAAATGTCTGGTCGGGTTACCGTTAAATAAATTAATTTTTCTACAAATCTTTGAAATTGGCTTATGTCTTCTAAGGGTTCGCCATCCTCAATATTTAATTTGCATTTACTATCTATTGGTGTAGATGTTGGTTTACTCCATAATTTACCAGTTTCTTTCAATATGTCAAGTGTATATTTTCTTTGTGAAATAAAGAGTCTCTTGGGTGAATTTGCTATTTCTATTCCTAGAAAATATTTTAATAAACCTAAGTCTTTGATATCAAAATTCTCCTTTAATTTCATTTTCACTTTTTTAATTTCTTCCAAATTATTTCTGGTAATTATTATATCATCTACATATACTAGAATTATGGTTGTGAATGTACCATAATTTTTGGAAAATAATGAGTGATTGGCATTACTAATTTTAAAATCACAAGAAATTAAATAAGAGCTTAGTTTTCCATACCATGCTCGTGGAGATTGCTTTAGTCCCTAAATAGATTTTTTTAACCTACACACTAGACTAGAATTGTTTTCTTTTTTATGACCAGGTGGAAGTGTCATATATACCTCTTCTTCAAGTGTTCCTTGGAGAAAAGCATTCTTGACATCCATTTGATGTAAGGTCCAATTTTGGTTTACCACTATGGAAAGTAAAATCTTAACGGTATTCATTTTGGCCACGGGTGCAAATGTTTCTTGATAATCTACACCATAGGTTTGAGTGTAACATTTTGCCACTAATCGTGCTTTGTACCTTTCAATAGTACCATCACTATTAAACTTAATCTTATAGACCCATTTGCATCCTACGGGTTTCTTTCCTTCGGGTAGTTGTACGACTACCCATGTTTCATTTTTTTCAAGTGCTCGAAGTTCTTCTTCCATTGCTTTGCACCATACCAGTTGGCCTATTGCTTCCTCATAGTTATTTGGCTCATTTTCTTTGGAAATTGAGGTCAAATAAGTTATATATTGTGGTGTAACATTTTCATAAGATAAATAATTTTGGATAGGATATTTTACCTCATATGTTACAAAATCTAGTAATCTAGTTGTAGGTTGTGGAGTCCGATTAGACCTTCTCAATGGTATTATTTCGGTAGTACCATCTTCCCCCTCACTTTGAGAAGTTTCTTCCTCTTCATTCTCATTGATTATTTCATTTTCATTTTCTACTACTATATTTCCTTATTTAGAATAAAAAATGGAAATGTAAATTCATTTGGTTCCTCTTGGTTATTAGTCTCCTTTTATAGTGTTTTGTAATATGACTCATTTTCTTGGAATGTCACATCTCTTGAAATGTAATGTTTTTTGTTAATCGGATCATAGCATTTATAACCCTTTTTTTGAGATGAATACCCCAAGAAAATAGCTTTGATTGATGTATAATCTAACTTGTGTTGTTTATTTTTGTGCACATAACATGTCCATCCAAATACTCTTAAATGAGATATTGAGTTTTTCTTGGTAGAGGATTTCTAGTGGGCTTTGGAAATTCAAATTGGCACTTGGAAATCTATTAATTAAATATGTTGCGGTGAGAACAGCATCCGACCAAAAAATTATTGGAACATTATTTTGAAACAAAAGTACTCTTGTTACTTCAAGTAAATGTCGATTTTTTCTTTCTGACACACCATTTTTTTGGGGTGTGTAAATACAAGTTGTTTGATGTAAAATTCCTTTTTGCTTGAAAAAATTTGTAAGATTTTGATTTACAAATTCCGTTCCATTATCACTTCTAAAAGTTTTAATCTTTACATCATATTGATTTTCTACAAAATTATAAAATTCTTGAAACTGAGAAAAGACTTCACTTTTATTTCTTAACAAGTGTAACCATGTGGATCTTGAAAAATCATCTATAAATGTAACAAAGTATTTATAACCATTAAATGACTCAATTGGAGTAGGGCCCCAAACATCATAATGTATTATCTCAAAATGTTTTTTGCTTTTACAATTGGATAAACTAAATGGTAACCTTGTGTGCTTTCCTAATTTGCAAATTTCATAACTACTACAATCTAGTTATTTGAAATCAAAAATACATTTTAAAATCTTATCGGAAGGATGTCCAATTCTCTTATGCCAAAGAGTGCATAATTCTTCTTCTTTTTTAATATTGAAGTTGCATTTTTTTTCACTTAGAATATAAAGCCCATTTTTTAGAAAACCTTCACCAATGATATTCTTCATTATCAATTCCTGAAAAATCACATTTTTGGATGTAAATGTAATTTCACAATTTAAGTCTCGTGTGATTTTACTAATGGATAACAAGTTAGATGTACAATTATTCACATGCAAAACATTTGATTTTTTTTTGGAAGGAGACTAATTGAACCATTTCCTAAAATTTCCATTTTTCACCATTTGCAACGATTACAAATTGTTTAGTCTCAATTTTTTTTTGTAATTATTGAGTAAGTTTTTATTTCCAGTTATGTGATCAGTTGAACCTGGATCAAGAATCCATTTGGAATTTAAAGAAGTTTGAGTAAGGTTTGTAATCACACCAGAGGTTTTTTGAGATTTTCCTTGAAACATCACAGATAATTGTGTATACAACTGCCTCATTTGATCCATATCCACCTCACCTTTTATTTATTTTTCAGCCTCGTTTGTACTCATATCCTCTTTTCCCTTTTGTGCAGAGTAACCCATTTTCTCTCTGCTCTCTACCCGATTTTGTCGCTGATCTCCCCCTCTGACGAAGCCTCCACCTCGCCTTCCCTTTTGCCGGAGATGAGGGTTGAGACACCAGCATTCCTCGCGCTTGTGTCCTTCCTTCTTACAATAATCGCAGCGAGTGAGTGTTTGGTCTCCTCGACGTTCTGGCCTAGGGTTAGATCTGGTGATGAAAGCCTTGGCTTCAGGGTTGTCAGGTAGTTGAGTACCCATCACTATTCTTCTTGTCTCTTCTCTTTCAACCATCCCAACAACCTCATCAACAGATGGCAGCTCACCCATGAGAAGAATTTGTGAGCGTACCCCCTCATAGCTTGAATCGAGCTTGGAGAGGAAGGTGAAAATTCCATCCTGCTCCTCTCTTCTTTTGATTTCATCAAGATCGGTTGTGAGAGGTCAATACACTCTAATCTCATCATTCTTTTTTTGGATTTTGCTGAATAGTTCGGTGACAGATTGATTTTGTTGTTGTAATTGTTGAAGTTCTTGCTGAAGTTGATAAATAAGAGAGTAATTTTTCTTCTTTCCGAACATTGTCTCGGCTTTAACCCACATATCTCGAGCTATATCTAGATATGTCATGAGATCAGAGATATGGGATTCCATGGTTGCCAATAACCAACTCATGACTAGATTATCACTCTTTCTCCATTCTGAAATTTCCTTTCTTTCTTCAATTGTTGGGTGTGTTGGATCTTCGGCTTTTGGTTTTGATTTCTCACCAGTGACATGCTCAAATTTGTTTGTGTCGATTAGACCAAAAATCACTTGACGTGTCCAAAGATGGTAATTTTTACCATTTAACAGCACACCTGTAAGTCTCTCTATATGTTGTGACATTTTCTAGATTTCTTAAACTTATACAGTTCTTGTTTGTGGGATTGATTTGGATCAAGATCAAATATGCTTTGATACCATGTTGATTTTCTCTGATTTTTGCTGATAGAGTTATTGAATTGATTTTGGCTTAATGTCTAATATTATATTTATACATTGAAAGGAAGAAACTAACCGTTATTAAACAAACCGTTAATAACTGGCCGTTATTAAACTAATTATTCTCAACAAACTGTTGTAATTAGTTTTTTCTATTTTGTTTGCAAGAACCTATGGTAGGATTTATTTTTTTCTGCGTAAAGTTATTTTCTACTTGCATTTTCTTAAACATTTGTTAGAGTTTTGAATAAAAAAGATGAATATATGGAAAAAGAGCTTAGGGGCTCCGGTTTTCAAATAACATTAAATACCGTTTTGAACTTTAAAACTAAAACACTTAGTTTAAATTAGTATTAAGATGTAAATGCATGTAATCAACAAAAAAGGGAAGAAAAACCTTCGTTGCACTAACGTTCATGAGAGATTTTACATATCTCATTCTTGAAATACGAAGATTACATCATAAAAATCAGAAGGTGAAGATAGGCTTATAAATTGGTACCACCCCGGGATAATATTAAGGGAGATGACAGATTAAGTAAATAAAATTAAAATTAAAAAACTGCCCATTGAAAATTAGCCATTAAAATTTATAATAAAAATAAAGAAAGAAAAGAAGAGAAACAATTGGGCAAAAGTGGGGTATATCACAAAGGCTTATAGCCTAGCAAAGTAGATTCTCTCCAAAATCTGGCCGGGAGTCCATCTTGAGGTACTGGAAATGGGCCATACTGTATACCATTTTGAGATCCTACTATTTCCCACCTGAAAATAAAACCGAAATAGACATTCCTATCAATATCAATTATGCCCTTTAGATTTCATCTCTCTTATCCTTTTCTTTTGTTTTTCATCTATCTCTTTCTAGAATATTTCTTATACTTATCAATAAAATCTAAATTTCATATATAATTATCGTTGTTATTACGTTATGATATCACTAATAAGTATAATCTATTTTACGTAATTATATCTAATAAAAAGTTAATCAAAAAAATTATTAGTTAAGAAACCATAACATTGAATATCTTCAGTGAGTATGGATTGAGTGGCTCAATGTACCTGAAGTTGGTGACTAAATGATGGATCATGATAAGCATTTCTAGCTTGGCCAGCTCATTCCCTGGACAGGCATGAACTCCACTTCCGAATGGCATAAATGTATTGGGTTTTGGGGAAACCTATATAAATTTTCATAAGTATTTCAGCTTAATTTCTTTCTTCAGAACTCAAAATTTATTCTTAAAACAAAGTTTAATTAAATTTATCACCCAAACCTCGAATCTTGATGGATCAAATTTCTGAGGATCTACGAAATAATCGGGATTGTGATGAATGTTTCTGAATAAAGGCATCACTTTCCAGCCCTTGGGAATTAGGTACCCTGTCACAAAGATTCAACCTCGATCTGTTATTTCTCAAATAAAGGCTCCCCTTTCCATCTAAAAACTAATTAAACTAAAACATTTTGTACTTCTTAATTTAAACCATGGGATTTTCTGATAATTTATCACTCTACTAGCGGATTATGTAAAAATATTTTGTTTAATATCAAAGTAGGAAGTGTTTTTAATATTTATTTACCTTTGTACTCCACATCAGCAACTGCCTCCCTAAAAGTGAAGGAAATAATGGTAGCCATTCTCAAACATTCTAATACAACCTTGTAACTGAGTGGCATGTGTCTAGTTTGTTCCCAACTCAATGGTTGCTTATTTTCTTCATTCATTTTACCAATTTCCATCTGTTCCACCTATCAATTAAAAATTGACAAATTACCATTGTCTGTCTGTCATACATAGCTTTTCAATTTCTCTTGATAAAGACTAATAAGAGAACTATGCTAGTTTATTCTGCAACTATGATGATTATATGAACAATTACTACCAAAATTTGAAATTTGAAAAAAAAATACCTTTATAGCCTCAACAATTTTTGGGTTTTCATGAAGATACTTGACAATCCAAGTCAAGACACTAGCTGTGGTATCTTGAGCTGCAAACAGAACTCCAATTATGTTATCAGCAATCTGGTCATCACTTAAGACGAAACCCTTTTCATCTTTTGAGTTCAACAAAAAACCCAACAAATCTTTATCAACTATTCTCTTTTCTTTCCTCTCTGCAATTACTTCACTCAGTATATTACTTAATTTTTTTCTTGCCTGCACATATATGTTCAAACGTAAACTTAATTATTAGTATTGGATTAAAATTTAAAACAGTATAAATTAAAGTACACTTTAAAAATGATTCAATTAATTAATTATCAAAGATACCATGAGAGCTTTTTTGTATGATGTTCCTGGAATGTTTGTGGGAAAAGAATTGTAGCCTTTATCAACTATGCTATAATTCTTCTTGAGCTCTTCTACATAACGAGCCTCCAAATGACCAAAAATTGCCAGTATTCCCACTTCAAAAGAATACTGCGTTAATAATTAAAAAAAAAAAATCAGTCAGACACAAAATTAAAGCAATAAAAAAAAAATTATTAAAATAATTCAAAAAAGAAAGAGTTTGAATTAGTTTTATTATCAATTGAACACAACCTTTTTCATTTGAGGAAAGGTGTTAATGACATGCCCATTAAGCCAAGAGTCGGTAGTAGAGATAGCTAAGTTGTGTATATCAGGCACCAAATTACGAATGGCTTCAAGAGAAAGAGAAGCTTGAACCAATTTCCTTAATCGAATATGATAGTCTCCTTGGTGAAAAAACAGAGCAAATGGTCCAATCAAACCTTCTTTGCTTTTTGGGTACGTGGGTTTGAACAAGTGAGCTTGTGTTACCAATACAAACTTTGAAGCCTCTGGACTTGCTAACATAACACATGGGCACCCAAGAATGTGCGTTTTGAATATTTCTCCGTACCTAAATTACCATTTCCACCACATTTAGTCCCAACCTAAAATAACAATGAATTGCAGAGAGAGAGAGAGAGATTAAAAGAACAATTAACCTTTTCTGTTTGGCAAAAAAAAAAGTATTGGGGTCTTGAGAATAGAACTGAAGAGTTTCCCCAATGTAAGGCCAACCCAATGAACCAGGAGGGAGCTTAGCTCTCTTCTGTGATTTTTTATTGTTTGTTTTATTTATAAATACAATATAAGAAAACAGAAAAACAAGAAACAAGGAAACATAAACAACTGTTGCAATCATCTCCTTTAGTGGTTTGCTACAATCTCTTAACCGAATGAAAAGTGTGTTAGGTACGTAGATCTTTCATTTAGTATCTGGTTTTAAGTTGCGAAGAGAAAGGGAAGCCAAAGCCTTTTATATATAGGCAGCAAAATTTTGTATTCGGCAACGTTTATGTGCGTTATCTCTGCAAAACGATTACTTGGTAATAGTGCTATGCATTTACTAATATTAAAAATTATAATTTTAAAATAATATTATTTATATCCTTTTTATAATTATTACTTTTTTAAAAAATTCAATTATTCATTTTTTATTTAAATTAAATTATGATTATTAAAATAATTAAATATCATTTTATATTTGTGACTATTATTTTTATTATTATAAAATTTAAAACTATTATTTTATGTATTTTTTTTTTCAGTTTTGTACAAACTGCTACCACACCCGTATCTGTATATAACTAAATTTTTCTCATGTAAAAAACATTAAAATCGGTGATTTTATAATTAAAATTATTAATTTAATAAAATAATTATAAATTTATCTATATTTTTCAAAATAAAATAAATAATTTATATATTTTATAATATAATAATAATATCATTAACATAATTTATTTATAGACGTAAAATTATTACAAATGTTTTTTTACAATATATATATATATTTGGGAAACATATGCGTGCGCTATCTCCTGCTTGCAATGCATGGTAATAGTGTTATGTATTTTATTTTTAATTGTATAACATAATATTTTTTTAATGTGTTGTATATATTTTTTGTATGATAAAAAATATTGTACATATGTTTTTTTATGACTTAAAAAAAATTTAAATAAAAATAAATATAACATTATGTTAAAAACAGAGCAATATCAAAATGTGGTTTGTTTTAGTACTCGTATAACTTATATTAGGAATCAATATTTTAATAATATCTAAATTTTATTTTTTTTATTTGTATTTTTCAAGTGATACCTATATTTTAAAAATATATATCAATTTTAGACAATTTTTATATGTGACAAGTACATGCACTTTAAATGAATAAAATTTATGATATTTTTATCTCTTTCTAGGATTTATGGGATCTTTTTTTACCCTTAATTTTCACATGTATTTTTAATGAATAAAATTTATGGTATTTTTATTTCTTTTTAGATTTTATGGGACCTTTTTTTACCCTTAATTTTCACGTGCATTTTAACAAATTTTTCTCCCTCAATCTTTAAATACGAATTTTAATATTTTTAACTCATTTTACTTTTTTTTATTTTATTATATCTTATTCTTAGTTATTTTACACTATTTCTTGAATATCACTTATTCACTTTATTTCTTTTAAAAATGGAAACAAACTCTATCATGGTTATTTTCAGAAAGTATTGTTGTAGAATATAATCTATAAATTAATAATAATTTCTCTTAATAATAAAATAACTCAATAATAAAATTAAAGATATAAATCATTATTAATGATTTATTATGAAATTTAATGTTTTAACTTTTTAAGAAAGTTGTCCTACTTAGTAGAAATATCCACGTGGTTTAAAAAATTATGTACTCAGGACTCATTTGTATTTCTTTTGAAAGTAACTATTTTTTTATACGTAAAATTTTATAAATAATTGTTGATTAAAAGAGAGTGCATAACGACTAAAAATAAAAAATAATGAAAATGATGTAAAATTGGCCAATAAGGATTGAAAATCTATATTTAAGAAACTAAAAATTAAAGAATAACTTATTTATGTTATAAAGGTAAAAAAAAGATAAAAATTGTAAAATATCTTTCATTTAAAATATATATGTTAATCACGTGTAAAAATTATAATATATTGATATATTTTTTATTGCGAGTACTTCTGAAGTATTTCTTAAAAAATAAAAATAAAAAATATTAAAAATATAATCATGATTCTACTAAGATACTTAAATTCCTATTTGTATTTACAAAATATTTTCCTCTTTTATAGAAAACACTAAAATCATTAATTTAATGGTGACATATTTATAAATTGTAATATGAATAATTAGTTAGTAATGATAATTAATAAAAATAATTAAAACAATATCATCCTCAAAATAATTATAAAATTATAACTGCGCAGTGGCACACCTCCTCTTACAATCTCAAATGAAACAACCCACCCTATTTAAAGTTATGTGATTAAGTGGTGGTTTCAATATCTTAAATTAATTCACAATCAGAATCTAATACCCAATTAAGGGTATATAAATGTCAAATGGCTGATATCATATCATGTTATATGTAATATTCTTAATGGGTTTATTAATTAAAATTATCTCGTTAAATAATTTCATTATTTTTAATTTTATTAATTATTTATATCAATTTAAAATAAATAAAATATATTATTATAATATCATTTCAATTTATTAAAAAATAAGTGTTATAAGGTAAGAAGATTTTATAAATTATATCATATATTAAGTAGATATCATATCCTAATTTGACACCTCTAAAACATATAATGATACAAAGTAACACATTTGGTTTCAAAATTTCTCAAACAGTTCAAATAGTTCAAGGAGGAGTGAGCTACACTATTAGATAAAGGATTATATTGAATGGATAAATGGTTTCAAAGAGAAAAATATTTTCTCGTTTTGAAGGTTATTGATATAAAGAAATAAAAGATTTTTTTTTTGTTTACTCAGTATCATAGTATTATATCATTTACCTTTTATTTATTTATTCATTTTTTAAAAGTTAATAAGATAATATATTTTCACATTTCAATAAAATCGAAGTGTGATAATTTCATTAATATTAATATTATAATCCTTGTGTTTAACCTAGCTTTATGTTTCACCTTAGGTTATAGACCTTTTTCTAATACATACAGAATATTTTAGCTATTTCTTTCTCTCTCTTTTTTTTGGTTTTTTTTTCATTTAGGATGCATATGTCTATTTCTAGAAGAAACCAATTGCTTCCAATTGAAGTGAAAAAACATAAATTCAAAATACAAACATAAAATATCAAATAATTAGAAAAAATAATCAAAATAACACACATAAAATTTATAATTATAATTAAAATAATCAAAATATCATTCCATATTTTTTTAATTAAAATAATTAAGGGTTAAGATGTAGTTTCGTATGAATAAAATTAAACATTTAATTAACATAATATAGCTATCATAATTGGGATGGTAAAAATGTGTAATTCATGTACATATCCATGCTTAAGCTTTAGTATTTATAGAAATGCAACTTCTTGATTATACTAGAAGCGTTGACAATTGAAGAAGACAAATCAAATTAAGACTATTACATGTCATGTGTGATTTTATTTAAAAAATTGATGGATTTAACTATAAGTAATTGAATATATGGATATCAAATAAATGGATACTTTCTAGGATAATATTAATTTTTTAATATCACAAATACATTAACAATAACACAAGTATATAAATTTCAATAATTTTTTTGAGATAATATATGTTATTAAATCAATTTCTATATATTCAAAACTATCAAAGTTAACATATAATAACTCAAAAAAAACACATTTATATTCATGTGATTAATTTTTAACATTTTAAAATTTTAAAATTTTTGATATATTTTTTAATAATTAATTTTCATTTTAAAATTGATTCACCAGAAAGTTAATAGATTCAATCAGCTTTATTAATTTAATTTTGAACACCCTACTAATTCATTCATTAGTGAAGACCGAAGAGAAACAACCAGCATTTTCTATATAAGGGCTACTTTTGACTTTTGACTTTTGACATTAATGGAGCTTGTTACACTCAAAATTTATTGTTTTGAGTTTTGACATTAACGGAGTTTGTTACACTCAAAATTTATTGTCGTCTAGTAGAGATCTACGTATCATCCATCACTATGAATCATCAGTACTTAACACAATTAATTAGTTTATCTTAATAATTATCGAAGATTAATACATCTCAAAATAAGAGAATATATATATATTGTTATTTGTATAAAATAGTATAATTACAAATTCTCCCTCTCAAGATCTTTCTTAACAGAATATCAAATAATAGAGAAATAGATAATACACAACACAAGAATTATAGTGAAAACTCTAAATTAAAGAAAAATCACTTTCGTTGTCAAAAAACAACTAGAGAAAAATTCATTATGTAAAAAATTGTTACAACCACACTCTAAGTAATTTTCTCACACACCCAAAAGACAAGAACAATTACAAGCCCAAGAGAATTTTCCCACAAAATTCTCTCACTTAAGAACTTCTCATACAAACTTTCTCTATTTTTGGGATAATTATCAATGAAGAAATGAAGCCATATTTATAGCCTTCAAGTTCTCATTTCATATGCCAAACATTTCTTCATTCAACAAAATTAGGCTACCTAATTTTCCTATTCTTTATTCTAACAAGGTTAGGCACCTCCATCTTTAACAATATAGTAAGCCACCTTCCATGAATTTTCTTCTAAATTAAGCACCTCATATTTTGACTAACAAACCTAATATTATTTTTAATCAATCATAACAATCTCCACCTTGATTAAAAATAAACATGGTTACCACTACAACATTGTCTGTTCCAATAGTCATAATTCTCTACACCAAGAATTATCATACTCCACCATAAAGAGTACACCCACTTAGAATTAATCACCAATTCTAAGAATTTCACATCGACTCATGTCGAAAAAAAAACTTGCTGAAATTTATGGTGCAACTCTTACACTTGGTTTTCCCGAGAGTTCATCAGTCATCGATATCCTTTCCACCACACACCTTCCATCTATACCAAGCCAATGCCCGTGTGCAAACTTGTGGACCCGCTACCAGTAACACACCCTATTTCATGGCAATATTTAGAGACTAGTGGCATGCCATGAGGATGTACCCGCTCTTTTCAAAGAGCATCACTATATTCTTTGAAAACAGACATACTATTAGCATCACCGTCGGTATTTGAGCTTCTTGTAGGATCAGCTCCACCCTTTGGACAATTTCTTTTGAGCTGCCCAGATTGTCCACACCCCCAGCACACTATCTTCTTTTTCATGAAATTGTTTTTCTTTCGGTTGTCAGCTACCAATCTTTGAGTTTTCAGCGAAACATTTCTTTCACCACTCACCTTTTTCTTCGTAAAACAACTTGCTAGTAACTTCGAAAAAATTATTTTCTCCTTTCCATGAATCAAGATAGGTTTCATATGATCATAAGAAGATGGAAGAGACGGATGAGCCTTAAAGCTATATCTTCATCATCAAGTTTAACTCCAATGGTTTCGGTTGAGACAATACCATCGAGAACACTTAGATGGTCGACATAATAGTTCCTTCATTCATACGCAAAGTATGAAACGCTCTTTCAAATACACCCGATTTGAAACGCCTTTTGCCCGATACAATTCTTCAAGCTTTTCCCGAGTTCTTTGCCATAGATATTCCATGCATTTATAAGAATATTTTTGGCCAAACAAAGCCGAATTGCACTTGCGATCTTAGATCAAGATCTTCCCAATCTTCATCACTTATATTGGTTTTAATTGACTCAATACCAATAACAAGTATGGTTTCCCTTTAACACTTTGTGTAACCCATATTGGATCAACAAATCTTTGACTTGCCACAAGCCAAAATTGATTCTCCCATCAAATTTTTCAATGTCAATCTTGACTCTTGACATTTCTCCTTCTTTCTTTGAAATTGGCTTTGATACCAGGTTGTTAGGAAATTTGGATAAAATAGTATAATTAAAAATTCTCATTCCCAAGATCTTTCTTAACAGAATATCAAATAACAGAAAAATAGATAATAAACAACACAAAAATTATAGTGGAAAATCTAAATTAAAGAAAAACTACTTTCGTTGTCAAAATATAACTAGAGCAAAATTCATTACGTGGAAAATTATTACAACCACACTCTGAGTAATTTTCTCACACACTCAAAAGACAAGAGCAATTACAAGCCCAAGAGAATTTTCTCACAAAATTCTCTCACTTAAAAACTTCTCATACAAACTTTTCTTTATTTTTGGGATGATTATCAATGAAGAAATGAAGCCATATTTATAACATTCAAATTCTAATTTCATATGACAAACATTTTTTCATTTAACAAAATTAAGCTAAATAATTTTCATATTCTTTATTCAAACAAGGTTAATATCTTTACAATATGGTAAACACATGAAATTTTTCTAAATTAGGCAATTTCTTATTTTAACTAACAAACCTAATATTATTTTTAATCAATAATATATATTACAATTATTTTGTAAGTGTCAAAGAAAATGGAGAATCAAATATTTGAAGTGGGGCTCAGGCTTAGCTACAACTGCATCGAACTTAGCTAGGCCCTCACGTCCTTGGGATTTTCATTTAGATTCTTTTGGGCCCATATCATCATCATGCTGGAAACTGTACGGATCAAATAAAATTCAGTGTTGATTTGGAACTTTCCCGACTCTCAGACCTTGTTTCAATAAATAATTAAATGAAAGAAAAAGGATTATATTTATTATGGACGTAAATTTCTCTTATAATTAGATTCATCCGATCGAATTAAATTTAACATAAATTAAATCAAATTTAAATTAACTTAAATAATTTAAAAAATTACACTAAATTCAAATAAACCTCTTAATCTAAAAAAAACAAAACTATAATACGCTATAACTTACGCGTTTATATTAAAATGAAATAAACATATCTTTCTAATATCATGTTACAATTCTTACAAAAAAAATATTTTCTTTTAAAATAAAATAAAAAATTATTATCATAAAATTTATATGGGTTTTGAATAAATCAAAACTTGTTCATTTTTTTATGTTCATATTAACAAATTCAACCACACAAAAAAATTCAAAGTGAAAAAAATAATGTAAATACAACAGGTACATGAATTATGAGTGTTAATTATTTTCGTAGATAAAATATTTATCTATAAATTTATTTTTAGGTCTCTTATCAAGTATATCAAGAAAAGTCAAACAAATACTCGAGTTTCAGATAATTATACTTCAGATATATCTTTAATAACTATAACACATAAGATTACATTTATGCATTTAATAATACATACTTATAAATCTAAAATTATTTTTAGTGCTAAAATATTATATAAGATATATTCTATATTATAGCTAGAATTTTTAGCATAAAAGTTAGCATAAAATCTATTTGAAAAGATATACACTAAATTATAACTGAAATCTTTAGCATAAAATCTATTTTAAATAAGAGTCTTCTTAATTAGTGAGTATTACTAATTCTATTTGTAATAGAAAAGATATTTATCAATCATATAAGAATTATCTTAATCAATGAGTATTATTGATAATATTTGTAATAGAAAAAATATTTATCAATTATATAGAATTAAGGATTTTAATTTTCCCTATAAATAAAACTCATTACTCATTGTTTCAATCAACCACACAAGAGTAGTATTCTATTCTTTTTAATTTCTCTATCTTGTTTTACAAATATAAGATCATAATTCATTAGGTTTTTTTATTTAGTTAATCTATCAAATATTGGTGGTTATGTTTGATTGATTAATAAACCTAATTATTTTATGATATTTTGATAATATGTTCTTATGACTTCTTCTTTATTTTTGTTTTTAAACTGTTAGATCAAATAATTGTTTTTGACATATCATAGTTATTTGATTTGATTATTAATCATTAAAGAAGATATTTTTATTAAACTTGGGCTTAATAATTTTTACCTAAAATTTGCTAGTTGATTTAATTTAAGTGACATGTTTTGAATAATCTAGTTATGATTATTCATTATTAAATATATTCTATAACATACACGGGCACTTGTGTTTTTGTGCTAACTCTTTTTACGGTTGATTTGTGAACGATTTGATTGGCGAATAGCTTATTGGAATGTTGGTCTGGACACCGTTCACGTTAATATTGGAAACTGTGAAAACAAAGTAAAAGTTTGTAAGTAAAGTACATCGGGGTAGTATTCTAGGAAGGGTAACATAAGACCGAGTTTGTACTTAAATATTTGATTTTCATAGTGAAATGTTAGGTGGTTCGGTGGACCGGTGGTTTTCCTCTTAGGTCATGGTTGTAGCTTAGGTTGTTTTTACCTAAAAATATTGTGTGTTATTATTTTATTTTTGTATTTTATTTTTACACATGATTTCATGCCTGACCGTTTTGTTTAGGTTTTTAAATTATAAATTTAGAAAAATTATAAATAACTTACCTCAGGTTAATTAGGTCCATAATTTATAAACTTTCAATTAGTAATTATTATATTATATTTATAACTTGTGAGCTAATATCAATAAATTTGTATTCCATAAGAGAGTGTTAGTTGTTGTGTACCTAGAAAAAAATGTCTTATTATATATGGTGAATCTATATTGCGTGTTTTAGTTTTTGATTAATTAATTTATTTATGGTTTTAGCTTACTTGTAAATTTTAAATTTAATCAAAGAAACAATATTTAGGTTGACGAAGATGACATAGTTAATGTAATAGAAAACACAATATAAAGAAATGAAACAACTATTAATGTTCTAAGAAGTGAAAACCGATGTCAAAAATATCATGGATATAAGTATACTTTGAAACTCTTCCTTTGACTTTTGATAATAATCTACCAGATAAATACAAGTATTTTAGTCAACTCTATCAAAATAGATGTGAGAATAGAATATTTACTTTTACACATCATTATGATAAGTATACTATGAGGGACACACACAATGTAGGTAAGATGCTTATTAATTAGTTATTGTAACATAACTAGTGTGTGAGGAGTTGTATTATTTTCATAAATTTTATTATATGCATGAGTTGTTAATTCAATGTTAGTTTATAATTTGTTTAAAATCTAATGGTTGTAATACTTTTTTTTTTGTATTTCATATAATGTTAATTGAGAAAATGAACTTTAATAATTAAATATATTTTTGATTTATAAAACAATTACTTAACTATAAAAACATACTATTAATAATTTGAATTAATTTGAATCAACTTGTTTATTTTTGGTTGGATTTGAATTTTATTACTTATTTGAATTAAGTTTAAATTAAATTTAAATTAAATTTAAACTACATCTATTTAAATTTAATTAGTTCAAATTAGCTCGTAATATTTATTTTAATTTTTAACATCAATAATATTACAATTTAATTTTATTAAATAATAATAACATATTATTAGTAATAAAATTAAAATAAACATGTTATATAATTTTGTGGTGATATATTGATATTATTATCTTTAATTTTTACCTTCTTTGAAATTATCCTTAGATGAGCTATGATATTGTATATTTTATTCAACTAATTTAAATTTAATTCAATGAATTGATAAGTTAAAAAAAGTTCAAATCATCTGGTTCATTTGGCTTATATAAACTAACTTATCTAAATTAAATGAGCTGGTTTATGTCATAAACCATTTATGGATTTATTTAATAAAATATATAAATTTATGATTATAATCCCACCTTTAAAAAAAATATTTTTACTTTTCTTTATTTTACTATATATATTTAAAATATAAATATTTATATAATATATTTATTTTTAATTAAAATTATATATATATATATATGTATATATATATATATTAAAATTTAAATTAATCAAATCACAAACCGACCAAAATATTTGAAAGTGATATAGGTGAGAGTTAGACAACCTAAAAGAGGTTGTCACCTTTTATGCTTAGCTTAGCTGGATTGGCCATGCGTCAATTGTAACTATATTTCCAGAGTCTTCTATTAAAAGAAATAGTTACCTTCCCCGTGAGATGACTAATCCCAATTGGTGTTAATTAATGGTTGAAACTTTAACCATACAAATCTTCAATTAGTATATAGTGGAAAATTATTGTCCTAATTATTTTATATTTAATAACTTACAGGTAAGGTACAATTTTTGCCAAGCACACATATATATATATATATATATATATATATATAATAATATTCCTTTTATAAATCACTTTTATTTTGTGATTATCTACTATACCTCATTAAAATATCACTTTAAAAAATCAAAAATTAAAAATTAAAATTATAAACAAACATATTTAGAGGAGTTGAAGTATTTTAATTTATAAAAAAAAGGACTAAAGAGCGGATGCCCATATTGTTCAAAATAACCACGTAACTTTCGTTTAATTAAAAATATAATTTTACAATTGAATTATTAGATTTTATGAAAGTTATATCATATGTAACATATATTTTCTTATCTAAATTTAAATTTTAAGTATAAAATATGTTAAAATTGTAACAATCTCATAGTTAATTCTTAAAAAAAATTATTATTAAGTTTTTAACTCTTAACAGTTAATATATTTTTAAATTTGTAACTTTTTTATACTAAATTTTATATTATTAATTGTTATTGGGTGCCTCATCTAAGTTTAGGATATTCTATAATTTAATTGTATTCGGAAAACAAATAAAATCACTTACACTTGAATATAAATTAATAATTATCTCTTGCAAGTATATTTTTTCCTTTTTTTTTCTTTTCTTTACCTGGAAATTTTGTTAACATATATAAATATGCAAACTTGTAGTGAAATAAAAGAGAAGGATTGTTGAATTTTAGTCAAATATGAGAGTTTTTTTTTTTAAACATTTGTTTTAAATCTTTTGGCATTCATAGAAATAAATAAATGGTTTGATATTTTATATACAAATATTGTAAGTGATTTAATGAATTTAAAAATCTTATTTCCTTAACAAAAATTATATTTTTGATATACTATGTTATTTAATTTATTTAAATCAACCTAATATTTTTGTTTTTTCATGCTTCTGCCTTATTAATTGGTATCAAAGACACCATCCAATGATATCGATTGGTATTAGTTTGGGTTATATAAATTGATATCAAAACCATACCATCTTTTAAACTATATCAACGTTGGTCTTTCTCCATCTGAGTATCATTTCCAACTACTAATTCCCACTCCTCATAATAGGAAGAAAGTAAATATCAAAGATCATTGCAAAGGAAAGAAGTTAACACAAAGCATTCGGTGTGTTGGAGCTATAAATACTATAATTAAATATCTCATTTAATTTTAATAACTATTAATTAATTTAAATTTTTATATTTATTAATATTTATACTTTTAAATAATTTTATCTAAAGATATTAATATTATTTATTTATAATTAAAACATGCCAAAATATGTGTGTGTGGGATTGTCATACTGGTAGTACCGTGGTAGCAAATTTCAGAGCTACGTGTTAGTTTCAGAGGTTTTTACACTGGTACAGATGGTTAAAGAATGATGCTATAAATATATGTTTAAATACTTTGAAAATTAAAATAATAAAATTTTAATAAAATTTAATTATTTATTATTTTATAATAATATGATTATAAAGCAAAACACGAAGTTGTATTCTATAATTAAGAAAGAAAATATCTTTTAATATTTTAAAATTTATATTATATATTAGTTATTTGTATTCATCTATCAGTTAAGTTTCACACATATATATATATATATATGGACTTAGATATTATTGTATACGATAATATTATAATTTTTGTACAAAATATAGGAAAATATACGGTTTTATTTTTCTTTTCATAGTTTATCATAATATCATAACATTGAGAAAATCTTTTACATTTTAGTTTATATTTATTTTAGAATTTTTATTTTTTCATTCTTTGTGACTATCCTTTAGAGGATATGTTATAGCTTGAATTATTGTGATCATTCATCATGGATAAAAAAAAATCCAAAATGATATCTATCCAATTCAATGGCAAAAAATTTGCACTTTGAGAGTTTCATTTTCAAATTTTTGTTGAAAGAAAAGATTTATATGAAATTTTTGATAGCTCCGAAAAAGAAGAAAATGATGAAAAGGTGAAGAGCAATTAGAAAAACAAGAATGCATAGATTATCGCTTGGATACTCAACTTAGTTGAACCTAACATTGTTTTAAGTCTCCGATTTTTTAAAATCGTTACTACTAAAACCTTGTTCCTTAAATCAATTTGTCATTGCTACAAATGGTAGAAAATTACAAATTCAAGGAATTGGAACTGCTTGCTTGTCAAATGATTCTCCAAAATTCATTTTTCTTCCTAATACCTTTTATGTTCTTTGATTGATAGCCAATTTGATTTATGTTGGACAATTGATCAATCATAATTGTTCAATCAATTTTTCAC
Organism: Hippophae rhamnoides; assembly: GCA_033030585.1. NCBI lineage: Eukaryota > Viridiplantae > Streptophyta > Magnoliopsida > Rosales > Elaeagnaceae > Hippophae > Hippophae rhamnoides. The sequence goes on from CM065429.1 coordinate 75,479,643, forward strand.
CTAATGGTTCTGATGTGCAGGACCTTCAAACGAGGCAAGTGATCATGAAGAGGCATAAACGTGGGCGTTTGTTTCACCTTGATCTTGATCCGAAAAAGAATTCTTCATTTGGTTTTACTATCACCTTATATTCTTCCCTTGAGAAAAATACTTGAAATTTATGGCATCGTTATTTGGGTTATTCACATACAAGTAGATTAGAATATATGTTCACATCTCAGATTCTCCCAGATAGGGAGAATGATAAGAATCATATTTTTAGATGTTGTCAAACTTGTATTGTTAGCAAATTTGCTAAATTACTTTTTGTCTCTAGTACTATTAAAGTTGATGCATCCTTTGATCTTATTCATTGTGATTTATGGGAACCTTCACCTATTTTATTTAGACTTGGTTATAGATATTTTTTTCTATTTATTAATCAATTTACACGTTATACTTGGGTGTATTTCTTGCATGCTAATTATGAATTAGCCAATGTTGTCAAAATATTTGTCACTATTATAGAAACACAATTTGGGAAGACAATACAAAAAAATTGGTATGATCATGGTGGAGAGTTTTGTGCGTTTGAACTTGTTCAATTATTCACTGAAAAAGGTATTTTAACTCAACAATCTTGCCTTGGGATTCCTGAATAAAATGGGGTGATAGAGTGTAAAAATTGTTATACTGTAGAAATTGTTAAAACTCTTTTACTGGAGTCTTGTGTTCCATCTCAATTTTGGGTAGAGGCTATACATAATGTTGTTTATCTTATAAACAAGCGGACTACTCCTATACTTATTAATCAATCTCTATTCGTGTTTTTGGTTGTGTTTGTTTTGTTTTGCTTGCATCCCATGAATGATATAAATTATCTACTAAGGCTACTAAATGTGTTTTTATTGGGTATAGTGATAAACAAAAAAGTTACATTTGTTATAATCCTCAACATTATCGTCTACAGGTATCTCATAATGTCATTTTTATTTTAGAAATTGTATTTTTATGCCTCACTTTCAAGTGCATTGCTTCCAAATTCTACCATTTACATGTTGTACAATTTTTTGGATCCTTCATTTTTTGGTTCATCTAGTGTTGGTTTTGACATACTCGATGTGCTTCTTCATGATCACGAGCTTGAAGGTCCTTCCACTACTATCCCAAGTATTTCACTACCATTGAATTTGCCTCCTTTAAAATGATACGCTCGTATCAATTTTGGTAAACCTCCTAATCGTTTAACTCTTTTTACTAACCTTAATTCTCTCTAGATTCCTTCTACTTATAAACAATTTATGAGGCAAGCATGTTGGAAAAAGGTTATGGATGAGGAACTTGAGGCATTGACAAAGTATCATACTTGGGAATTAGTCTCACAATCATCTAATACTTTCGTCATATGGAGAAAATGGGTCTATGCTATTAAAGCTAAGTTTGATGGTACTCTAGACTGCTATAAAGCCTAGTTGGTAGCTCAAGATTACAAGTAAGAATATGAGATTAATTATAAAGAAACGTTTGCTCAAGTTGCAAAAATGACTATCATCATAACCCTTCTTGCAATAACATCTTGTCAACATTGGCCATTGTATTAAGTGGATGTCAAAAATTCTTTTCTTCATAGTCATTTGAAGAAAACTATTTATATGGAATGTCCCCATGGTTATTCTAATGTGGTTTGTAAACTTAACCAATCTCTTTACGGTCTCAAACAAGCACCTTGAGCATGGTTTGAAAAGTTTCACTATACTATTTGTTTAGTTGGTTTTCAGCAAAGTTCTAATGATCCATCTCTATTCACCCGTCGTTCTTCTCATGAAATTGTTATTTTCTTCTTTATGTGGAAGATATGGTCATCTTGGGTTATGGTAATCAAGGAATTATTTAGTTTAAATTTTTTCTTCATGATTCCTTTCATATGAAGAATCTTGGAACTCTCACCTATTTTCTAGGTTTGAAGGTGTTATCCTCATCTAATGGCCTCTTACTTACACAACGTAAGTACATTAAGGATCTCCTCAAATTTGCCAACTTAATTGATAATAAAATGTGATAATGGTGCACTTCTTTCTCATCCTACATTGTACTGATGCTTGGATGGTAGCCTTATTTATCTCACCAGTACACGTCTTGATATCTCTTTTGCTCTTCAGGTTGTTAGTTAATTTGTTTCTCAGCATCCTCATCTTTCAACCCTTCATTAAATCATTCGCTATCTTAAGGGAACTCGTGATCATGTTCTTCTCTTTCCTTCTAACTTACTCTTAAAGCATATTATGATGCTGACTACATTGTGTGTTGACATAAGCCGTTCCACAATAGCTTGGTGTGTTTTTCTAGATGCTTCACCCATTTCATGGAAGTGTAAGAAGGAAAAAAAAGGTATCCAAATCTTCTATTGAGGCTGAGTATCAGTCTATGTCTTTTATGAGTTCTGAACTTGTCTGAATTTGGCGTATTTTCCTTAACTTCAGTGTTACTGGTGATCATACATATATTCGTCTATTCGATGATAATATTAGCGTTATTAGCATTGCAACCAATCCAGTTCTTCAGAAGCAAACCAAACATATTGAAGTTGGTTGCCATTACATTTGTGAATTAGTTCAAGATAAATTTTTGTCTTGTTTATGTCTTTTTTATGATCAAATTGCATATTTTTTTATTAAATTTATGTCTTTTGCTCACCACAAGTGTTTTGTGAGCAAATTGATACTTGTTGACAACTACTAGGGATGTGAAAGAGAGATGATTTTGTCGATAATTAAAAAAATATCTATTAATATTTTGAGATTCATAATGTATATTATTTATTTATATTCTTTCATTAGTTAGGTTTATTATATATAAAATTAAATATTATTATATATAGTAGTGATGTAACTTTTGTACAAAATTCAGAAAAATATAAAGCTTTATTTTTCTGTTTTACAGTTTATCATATAAATTATCTTTAAGGCCTAAACTGATTTCGGTAGAGAAAGTTAAATTCTATTACACAACATTTATTAATCTTATAATGGCTATCCGTATGATTGTAGAGGTGATGTTTTGGTACGTGCATAAAAAAATTATATTATAATATTAATGATTTAAGATAACATCAATCACGAATGTATAGGGATGTGTATGAAATGTATTATGTACGTTCGATTTTAATATTTATTAAAAATAAATTTAAATAAAAATAAAAATATTAATTTTTATTTTTACTTATTTATCATATTTAAGTAAAATAAAAAATATATAAAATTTAATTTAATTATTTAAAACATTTATATTTTATTATTAAAAATATATTTTTATAATTATACGTACATAAAAGATAATATTAATATATTTTTTATTTTGATTGATTATATTTTCGATATCGTAGCAACCATCCTCATCCCATCTTTATTAATTATGATTATTTTTGAGAAATAATTATCAAATTTATATAAATAATCATAATTTAAATTATCTACGTTTAAAATACTAGATCTATATTTAAAAGTACTTAATTAAAATAAATTAAAATATATATTAGGTGTTGGATACAAAAAAGTTGATATTTATTTAATTTAAGTATTTTAATATCATAAATATTAGATTAAGTATTAAAGATGATATAATTTTTAAAATTAATAATATAATTTTGTAAATATTAAATATTATAATTCTTATTTTCGTGTTTTTATGAATAAGAAGGTTTATTTTAATAAATTATAAGATTAAAAATATTTATTTTTTATAATAATATAATTAATAATATTTAATTTATAAATTATATTATTAAAATATTTATATAAAAAAAATTTATAAGATATATAATATTTAATTCAATGATTATAAAATAAATATATTTATTTTATATATACAAAACACTAATATATGACGTATACTGAGCAAAAAATTATTGGGAATATGTACCTCTGTTGCCTAAAAAGTAACCATTTTGGGATATGTAAAGTGATACAGATGTTTCTGGTACATATGATTGGACTGCATGGCATGATATATCTAGTGAAAAAGATTTGTTCAGATATAACATAAATATATAATTGAAGAGTTTTTTTATTTTATTTTATATAATTTAATAAATTTAATTATATTTATTAGTAATAATATGACATGTTATTTATATTATATTTTTATTGAAGATATATATTATTTTAAAAAAAATAAGTGAGATGATAATTTCATTAATTATGTTAATTTTTTAATCAGTTACATATTTATATATTTTTTTAAAAAATAATTATATTAATATTGTATTTCATTATAATAGTATAATATATCATCACTTATAAGAATAAATAATCTTTATAGAGAATAGACCTCTGCAGACCTATGACAAGGAGAGCTGTTCGATTCCAGTAATTAAGAAAAGAATGGTATTATATGATATAAATATAAAATTTAATTATAAGATAAAAATAATTATAAAATTATTTATTAACATGTTCAATTAGTTATTACAATGTTCAATTATTTATGAAGAATGTGAATAAAAAAACATTATTATTATTAAGAAAATACAATTGGATTCAAAGTTTCTATCAGCTAAGTATGGTTCAAATATGAGTTATATATGGAGATTAAACGGATAAATTGGGGATATAAATGACAGAGCAAAAACAAATAAATATTTTGCTATGAAACTACTCTCTTTTTCCACTTTTCACAATGTGTATTGGTACAATAAAATATATAAATTATTTATTTTATTTTTATAATAAATTATAATTGATTATAAATCAAATCAAATCAAATCATTATTATTAATAATAATATAATAATATAATAATAATAATAATAATATTACCACCTCTCCTAATGATATATTTTATTTTGAATTTGTCTGTGGAAGTTGCCATCGTTATTAACCTATGGAGAAATATTATACACATAAATTTATGTAAATATTTATACTTAGTTTAATTGTAGTATGTCTAAAAAACAAAATTTGAAAAGCAAAAACTTTTTATAGAAAATTGATATTTTTAGAGAAAAAAACACTAATATGATATCAATTTAAATTATTATTTAATAATTTATTATTTTAAGATTTATAAAAATAAAAATATTATTATGATATTGGCAAAAGATGTTATGATATCTACATAGAATTGAAAATTGATCTGAACAAGTAATCAATTTAAATTAATTATAATTAAAATGTATAAAAAATTAACTTAAAATTTATATATGAATTATTTCATATATAAAACATAATATGTACATCATTTTGATTTTAAATTTTTTATATTTAGAGTAAAATATATTATTTAGAATCTAATCAGAAGATTAAGAAATATCTTCGAAGACTTATTAAATAATTATAAAGATTTTATTTTATTTTAAAATTAAAATTAAAATTTAATGTAATATAATATGTATAACATTTAAATATAATACACAATAAAATAAATGTATATTTATTTAAAATTTTAATAGTAACTTGTTTCGAAATCTTGAAAATAATAAAATCAAATAATTCAAATCTAAATTAAAATATTTTGAGAAATCAAATCCTTCGTATCATATCATTATAAGTTTTATATATTTTTACTTTGATATTGTTGAATAAAAATTATTTATAATTTCAAAATATAATTAATTATGTAAAATAATTTAAAAAATAAGATTTTTTATATAGTTAATATAAAATTTATATATTTTATTAATTAGAAAAAGTTGTATCTTCTCTTTATCATTCTCACTTTTTATTATTCTTTTTTCTATTTATCTCTCTTTTATCTTTAGTTATCTCATTCATTCACTCTCTCAATCATTTTTTATTTTTTTAATAGGATATTGAAGAGGGAGGAAGTATAGTGAGTATGGAAAAGAGATCAGAGGAGAGGGAGAAAAATGGAAAGAGAGAATAAGATAGATATTGACTTATTTTCCTATATTTTTTTTAATGCTCTCTTATCAATAAAATATATAGATTTTATTTTATTTAAAAAAAATTATCTTTAATTTTTTAATTATATAAACTTAATTTAAATAATTATAAAATAAAAATTATACATAGAAAATCTAAATATGTGTGCACTAAAAAATTGGCACACATTATTGCTTTCGTATTGGTTCCAGTTCCAGTCCCAGTAAAACCACATGTTTGTCTTCTTTGGGACATTATCATCAAGTTTTTAGCTAGGCATCTATGGTTTTTATAGGCAGACGATCAAAAAGTAAAACGTACATACGTACGAGCCATAAAACGAAAAAAAAAATAAAAATAAAATAAATTGTACGATCGAACACAATCATCTTGTCTACACACATACATAGCTAATATACAATCCACACATTTATAAGGTACAAATTAACAGTACATGTTGTAAATTAGTTTCAATGTAACTTGCATGTCTTAATTTGGGATCTTAATTTACCGTTTTTCGTACTATCGTAATTTATTTATTTATTATAAATAATATAATTAGATAATTTATTTAATTATTTTAAATATTTTAACTACTTATTATACAATATTTTATAAAAATATATATATTTTATTAGATAATATTTAATTGATTAATCAACTTTGTAATTAATATAAATATTTAAAAATATCTTTATTAAATAAAATATTAATTTAGAATATAATTAATTAATTATTTTGATATTTTATAAAATTTATAATTAAAATTTCATATTTTTTAAAAAGTTTTCATAATTTTCGTTATTTTTTTTTAAAAACAATTTATACTTTATTTTCATAAAATTTATATATAGATATTTTGTCCAATATCTAGATTTTAAAACTATGTAACAAGTCACATCGTTAAAAAATTGTTGAAAAAAAAATGAAATTTATTAAAAAATAGACAATGTTAAATTGTCTTGTCGCATTCCACATCGCTTTATAATATTTTTAAAGATGATAAATAGTGAAGAGTTTGTTATCGGGATTAGTAGACCCACTTTCTTTAATGGAAGGAGACCTGGCAAATGTGATACCACACATCGCCAAGGCTGTTGTCAGCCGTCTGTCCGTCTGTCATGGAAGCCGTCCGTCTGACCGTCCGTCCGGTCACCGTCGTCCGGCCGACGTCGTCGAAAGCCGTAGCCGAAGTCCGCAAAGGCGTGTCAAGGTGAAAGGTAGGTGGTATTTTATTTTTGGTAAAATATTCTTTTTAAGGAAATTTTTTCCACTTACAAAAATGGTTGTTACAAAATTTTTTCTCACAGTAGATTCTTGGGCTTCATCAAATAAGAAAAGTTCCTGATGCAGATTAAATTCTGGGGCTTTATCCCTGACGACGAGTGTGTTTGCTTGCACAATTCGAGGCGGAAACGCCTTAAAGATAGCGACCTAGTCCGCGACTCAACCCAAGCAGTTACTTTGAAGTTATCGGTAATATTGTTCCTACACTGTTTTTATAAATTTGCTTCAACAATTTTAAGACGTATTCAATCTGCCATGTCTACTGAAATGCTAAGTTATCGGTAATATTGTTCCTACACTGTTTTTATAAATTTGCTTCAACAATTTTAAGACGTATTCAATCTGCCGCTTCATCTTGAAATGCTAATCTTGATCTAAACAACCCATTCCGTTTTGAAGGATTACCCTTTAAAAGATGGAGACAAAAAATGTTGTTTTTCTTAACCATGAAAAAAGTTGTTTCTGCTCTTACTACTGAAAAACCAACACAGTCTAATCCTCCTACCGAAGTCAGAATCATAAGGATTTAGACACTGGGTGGAAAATGATTTTCTCTGCAAAAATTATATTCTTAATGGTTTAGGCGATGACTTGTATGATTATTATAACCGTGATAAGTCCTGCTAAGGAAATTGGGAAGCACTTCAAAAGAAATACGACATCGAGTAGTTTGGAACTAAAAAAGTATCTGTCATGGAGATACATGAAGTTTCGGATGATTGATGGAAAATCATGGAAGCTCAATCACATCGAACTCGGAAGATAGCACAGAAATAACTTCTCCGAAGGTATGACTTTAGATGAACAATTTCAAGTAGTCATATAATAGATAAATTACCCTCGCTTGGAAAGATTTTAAGAATACACTTAGGCATAAAACTAAGGAATTTTCTTTAGAAAGTCTTATAACACGTTTAAGAATAGAAGAAGAAAAAACAAGACCAAAGAGATGAAGTACTTGTAGTCTCAAATAATAGTACCAATAAGAAACCTTCCTCTACAATTAAACCTAAAGGTAGAAATATGGAAAACTTCATAATCGTAGTAATAATCAAAACCGCCACCACCAAAATAGAAATAAGCTATCCTCCCGAGAATCTGGACCTCAACCCCAGGAATAAACATTCATGTGTTATAGTTGTAATAGACCTCGGCCACTTGGCTAGAAGCTCTAACGAGAATCGTCGCCCACAAAGGACCTTACCGAAGATCAACTTATTGCCATGATATCTCGAAGTCAATTTTGTTGGTGGATCCGAAGTGGGTAGACACTGGTGCTTCGCCACGTTTCTTTATGATCGAGACATGTTCAAATCCTATTCTCGATTAGGATAAGAAAGTGTTCTTTGGTGACTCATTTCCACTAAAGTCATTCACTTGGTGAGGTGGTTTTGAAGTTTACCTGGAAAGACTGCATCTTGAAGGATGTCCCGTATACTCAGGAGATGAGAAAGAATTTAGTTTCGAGGATATCTTCTTAACAAAGCTGGGTTTACTCAAACTATGTGGCCGATTTATATTATAACTAAAAATAATATATTTGTTGGGAAAGTGGTACGCCACCGATGGCATGTTTAAATTAAATGTTGAAATCAATAAAACTTCTTCTTCTCGCTACATGTCGAGTTCTTTTAATATTTGGCATGCTAGACTATGTCATGTTAATAAACGCATAATCAAGAATATGAGTAGTTTAGAACTAATTCCTAAACTATCTTTAAATGATTTCGAAAAATGTGATTTTTGTAGTCTAAAATAACCAAAACTTCACATAACCGTAGTTAGAGAATCCGAACCTTTAGAATTAATTCATTCGATATATGTGAACTTGATGGAAATTTAACAAGAAATGGAAAACGCTATTTTATAACTTTTATAGATGACCTGCTCAGTTACACTTATGTATATCTAATGAAAAATAAAAGTGAAGCATTTGATATGTTTAAAATATTTATGGTAGAGATTGAAAATCAACTTACGTAGAAAAATAAAAAGGTTTCAAGTTGATAGAGACCGAATATGATTCCAATATCTTCAATGACTTTTATAAAACTCATGGAATCATTCATGAAAAAAGCGCACCTTATTCTCCCGAAATGAATGGCAAAATTTGCCGAAAGAAAAAATAGAACTTTACCTTGAATCAGTTGTTGCAATTTTTATTAAACTGTGCCGCTCTCCTATCAAGTGGGGAGAAATTTTATTAACCTGTTTGCTATGTGCTAAATAGAGTGCCTAAATCTACAAATAAAATTTCACCATATGAAATTTTGAAAAATAAGAAACCTAATTTAACTTATTTTAAAACTTGGGGTTGTTTAGCTTTATGTTAGGATCACTGATCCTAAAAGAAATAAACTACTTAGTAGAAGCGTATGAATGTGTATTCATAGGATACGCTTTGAATAGTAAAGCTTATAAATTCTATGACTTAAAAAATCAAGTAGTTATAGAATCAAATGATGCTTGAAACTTTTATGAACATAGGTTTCCTTTAAAATTAAGAATAAGTGGGGGCTCGTCTCTAGTAGTTTACCTATAACTAGAACTAGTGAACAAACCGAAGAATTAAACACCGAAATTAGAAGAAGTAAACGAGTTTCGAACCGCTTAAGGATTTTGGGTCTGATTTTTATGCTTATACCTTAGAGGAAGATCCCCAAACTATTAAAGCAAGCATTATCTTCTTTTATGCCAACTTATGGGAAGAAGCCATAAATGATGAAACGGACTCACTAGTATAATAAGACTTGGCATTTAGTTGACTTACCTCCCTGGTTGCAAAACCATTGGATGTAAATGGATACTAAAAGAAATTGAAACCCGATGGTACTATTGAAAAATATAAAGCTCGTCTTGTAGTTAAAGGATATGTGCAAAGGGAAAATGTAGATTTCTTTGATACCTTTTCACCGCTGATTACGAATAACTTCCATACGTGTACTTTTCTCTCGCCGCTATCCATGATTTAGTAGTACATCAAATGGATGTTAAAACCGCTTTCTTAAATGGTGATTTAGAAGAAATTTATATGGATCAACCCAAGGTTTTGTTATCCTGTGTCAAGAAAATAAAGTTTGTAAATTAGATAAATCAACTTTTATGGTCTAAAACAAGCACCTAAGCAATGGCATGAAAATTTGATAATCTAGTTATCTCACACATGGATTCAAAATAAATGAAAGTGACAAATGCATTTATTATAAATTAGAAGATAATATTTGCATACCTATTATATGTTTATACGTGGATGACATGCTTATTTTTGGATCAAATATTTATGTTGTGAATAATGTCAAAATGTTGTTAAGAGCCATTTTGATATGAAAGATCTTGAGAAGCGAGTGTAATCCTTGGTATAAAAATAACTAGGTCGAAAAGGGAATTTCTCTAGATCAATCTCACTACATTGAGAAGATCTTAAAGAAATATAATTACTTTTAATCAGTAAACCCGCATGTACTCCCATGATCCTAAAGTGTAAAGTTGTTCAAGAACACCGAGATGGTGTTAGACAAGCGAGTATGCGAGCATCATCGTAGCCTACGTTACGCTACTGATTGCACTAGACGCATAGCTTATGTTGTGGGACTACTATGTAGGTTTACCAAGAGACCTAGTATAGAGCATTGGAATGCTATTGAAAGGGTTATGAGATACCTTAAGAGAACTATGAACCTTGGATTACATTATAAAAGTTTCCATTGTTTTGGAAGGATCTGACGCAGTAGTTGGAACACTTTATCGGAAGACTCCAAAGCAACTAGTGGCTATATTTTTAACATACCGCGGAGTCAAGCTCGAAGTCTAAGAAACAAAACAATATTGGCTCAATCTACAACGAGTCTCGAATGATAGCACTAGCTACCCATAGTGAAGAAGCGGAAGCAAGAAGTTTGTTACCGAGATCACTTTATGGGAAAGACCGATACCGGTGTCTTGATCCACAATGCGATAAGTACCGCTGCTATTGCAAAGATTCGAACCGTTACTACAACAAGAGACGACAGTCGTCGTAGCGTAGTACCGTTAGAGAATTTCTCTCAACGGGAGCAAGAAGAGTGGATCATGTACGTTCGATGAAAATTTGGCGAGATCCTTTGACGAAAGGATTACCAAGAGATAAGGTTTTCAAAACCTCAAAAGGAACGTGGATTAATGCCCTTAGAATGAAGAAGTCAACTTAGATGGTAACCCAACTTATAGGCTGAGATCCCAAGAAATAAGTTCAAAGGGTAATAACAAGTCATGAAGTGATATGAGATGTATCACGCTATTAATCAAATCTCATTCTATATTGTTATAAGCATGAAGTCCTGGCGATAGTAAAAGGATGAGTTATTTGTTAAACTCTTAACCAGTTCTATACTCTACGTGGAGTGGAGTACATATAGCTGTCAGTACTCTTGATAGACTCACCCATGTGAATGTGGAAGTGTGGCGCTTCCTATGCAAATTTTTTGGGCAAAATTTACTGTAGAGCGTTCACTATCTTGGGATACACGTGTATGGCCGTAAAGCACGGGTTTTTTCGGAACTACACCTTGGAAAGGTCACAGGTGTGTGATGATTGTTAGAGATAGTAGTTCAAAACTATGAGTTACTCTAGTATATTCTAAAGCATCAACACTATACAAAGGTTCAAGTCGATAGACACCTTTTGCTTATGCACAATCTTATAATTTTTAATTGATGTTGCTCGATGAAAATTATTTTTTATATAAAATTCAAGTGGGGATTGTTGAAAAAAAATGAAATTTATTAAAAAATAGATGTTTGAATTGTGCCTTGTCCCACATTGCTCTTTTATAATATTTTAAAGAGGTATAAATAGTGAAGAGTTTGTTATTGGGATTACCGCCAAGGGCACCCACTTTGTGGAAGGGGAGCAGGACCTATAAGCAAATGTGATACCACACCTTGCTGGCCAGCGCCGCCAGCCGTCCGTCCGACCAGACCAGCCGGCCGTGCCGAGCCGAAAGTCCGAGTCCGAGTGTGCGTGTGCGTGTGCGTGTGTGAAAGTGAGTGGTATTTTATTTTTTGGTAAAATTTTCTTTTTAAGGAAATTTTTTCCCCTTACAAAATGGTTGTTATATATATATATATATATATATATATTTTTTTTTTTTTTTCAGAAAAAAAAATAACCGTTATGTTCCTTTATTAAGAATATGGCCGTTGTCTTCTTAATTAAGAAAAAGAAATGTTGCTTTCGTATTTATTCACAAAAATATCCGTTACTGCCTTTAATCCGAAAATGGCCGTTACTTTTCATTACTCGTAATGGCCGTTACATTCTTAATTCCTAGACATTACCGTTTTATTCATAATTGCTTCACGTTTTCTAAAGCCTATAAAAAGAAGGCTTCAAGTCTCATTTTAACACATCAATCAGCAATCTTATCTCCCTACGAAAACAATTCTCTCTACAATTTCTACAATTTTAAGTATTCTTTTAGTTTTCCGAGCAACAAATTTTCTCAGTGTAGTATTCCGGTCTTCATCATGATGAAGTTCAGACGAGATTACGACTGCTTTATCCTCGACGACGGCAATTTGTGTTTGCTTGCCAGAAGCGAAGGGCAACGTCTTAAAGATAGCGACCTAGTCCGCGACTCAACCCAAGCAGTTACTTTGAAGTTATCGGTAATATTGTTCCTACACTGTTTTTATAAATTTGCTTCAACAAAAATAATTAAAAAAAATCATAGTATTGAAGTTTTTTAATGATCTTGTACCTTTTTTTAGGAAAGAGTTTTTCATTCATCTTTCTTCTCAATTTTGTGAAAAACCTTTCTCCAAAAACAATAGAAGTAAAACCGACTTCTTTTTAAAACATCATGACAGTTTTTTAAAGGGGAAAAATATGAGAATAGTGGTTTTGATTAAGTTTTAACTATCATTTGATTTATTTATCTTTAATTGATATCATTTAATTTTATTTATAGTTTAAAATGTCATTAAATCCTTTTATTAAAATGTGTTTATAAAAGATAAATTTAAATATTTTATTATTAAAAGTTTAGTTCAATCATGTTAAAGAAATGTGAATTTCTTAATGATTAAAAGTCAAAATTTAAATTTAATTAAAAGAACAACAAAATATAGAGATGATTGAGTTTGTTGTGCTTAGATTAAAATGCATAAAATAACCAAAATATCTCTTTAATAAATTATAAAGTCTACTTAAATAATAAAAGTATTAAAATATAGATATTTAAGTAACTTTTGTTCCTCTATAACCCTTTTTTCATAACCAAAAAATATTAAAACGACATCTCATCCTATTTAAAATATAAGAAGATTAAAATATAAATTATAAAAAATAAATAAGTCTTTAATAATTCGTAATAATAAAAATAACATGTAATAACATCGAACGAAATTCAATTAAACGGTATTTAATATTAAATAAATTTAAATATCTATAGTTCAATTTCAACATTATCTAATTGGATAACGTTTAAAAATAAATAACGTGATAATTATTTTTAATAATAAAAATATATGGGATGTATATAAAATATATTATTTTTACTATTACAAATTTTAAAAATAACATTTTAAAAAATATAGGATTAAAATATACACTATAAGCCAAAATTAAAAGAATTTATCCTGAAACCATGAATCGTTGTTACTCTCTATCCTATTATTCATTTTTAAAATTATATAAATTAATTTTTTTAAAATTTATAATCATAATAATAATATTATTATGATTAATAATATTTAATTAGGATCACTGTATATAAGCAATGATTAAAATGTCGATGATAAAATCGATATTGTCGTAACAATATTTGTTTTACATATTTGGACATCGAAACGTGACATTCACATCTTTTAGTCAAATTAATGCGAAATTATCGTTAAACATCATTGTCACTTAAATATCATTTAAAAGTCTTTTTTCTTCTTCTAAAATATCTTGAATATTGTGGATATTATCGTTAAAATATCATAAAAAATTTGTTAAAATTTTGAAAAAAAATATCAATTCTTGATTTATTTTTCTTGTTCTTTCTGAGTAATTTTTTCAATTTAATTTTTTTTCTTACTTTTATAGAAGAGAATATATTTTATCTTTTTTTTTATTATTTGTAGCATATTTATTATCCATATGAATATTTTTAAAAACAAAAAATCAATAAAATTTTGTATAATGTTGCGATTTATCTATTTATAATAGTTATAATTAAACAATTTATTTAATTATTTCAAATTTTTAATTATTTATTCTACAACACTTTGAAAAAAAGAATATATATTTTATTATAAAATATTTTAATTAATTGAAAAACTTATTTATTAATATAAATATTTTATATATTTAAAAATATATTTATTAAATTAGTTTTAAATATAAGCGTCCATTGTTTTGATATTTTATAAATTTTTATAATTTTTTCATATTGTTAATAGAGTTTTCGTAATTTTGGTGACTTTTTTTTTTAGTTTTTTTTCAATAGTAATATTAAAAAGAGTGTTTTTCAATTAAGCAGTTTTGAAAGAAAACTTAAATCAGTTGATAACATTTATTTTTTATGTTTGACAATAATTTAATTTTGAAGTGTCAAAAGTATATTTACCAAGACCTTAATGTATTTTTGAAGTGCGAATAGGAGGATTTGAAGGTTCGAAACCCAAGGTCTGAATCTGCTACGTCACAAAAGTCCAGCTGTCAGAGAATCTCCTAAAGTTTGTGAATTATTGACTGTAAATTTGCAATGCTTTGTAATTTTTATCGGGAGATAGGGACGGGAAATTTACTCCATAATATTCTTATTTTAATCGAATAAAATTTAAAATTAATATAATTTTTTTAAAATAATTTAATTAATAAAAATACATTTCAAAAATAATAGATAATATCCTAATATTTAATATATATATATAACGAGAACTTATTTAGTTATAATTTTTTATGTATAATTATAATTGATACATAACGACGCAAATTATATAGAATTTTTAATATATAACAGAGTCAAAACTGATGTTCATGTACGAACCAAGACAATTCTCTCTAATTGTCCGCATTTCACTCACTCTTGAGTCTTAATTAGGATTAAACTACGGATCCTTTCTATTGTTTGGTCAAAAGTGGTCTAATTATCACCAAATCATTCTTCCTCTCTTTTACTTTTTTCTTGTCTTTTAATTTGTTTTTCTAGAGGTTTATAACGATTTGACCATTGTCGGTCACATGGTTTTAAAATTCAGGTTTTGTAGTATACCTTCCCAAAAAAAAATATTCATTTTAATTCCATATTTATTTTAATCATTTTAAATATTATCTTATTTTTATCTATCAAATAAATATATATCCTAATATGGTATACTCATGGAATCTGTAATTAGAGATGTTATAGTTGATTCATAGTAATGTGTGGGTTATATTTACGAGGTATATTGTTAAAGGTATTGTCTTGGAACACACACGAGATATTCATGGATGATAAAGCACGAGGATCTCGTTAACGAGGTATCACCTTGCAAGGTAATGTAGCTCCGATGTGCATACAATGATTAGAAATGATATCATTTTAGGATAATGGGTCTATCTGTGTCGATCAAATTCAAAAATGATTGCTTCATAAAGATGTCAACATTTGGTGAATACATTGCCTATATATGAACCTATTTTTCCCATTATAGAACCTCTTTTAAAAATCTCTGTAGAACCTTGTAGCAATTGCAATTCTACAAACAATTGACGATCACCATGGGATCTTACATTTTTTCAATTCGTTGCAAGAACTTGAGACCTTGCATTTAGAAAATCATAAGAATTACTCTGTGCCATAGGGAAATCTACTTTAGCCAACCTGACTACTCATCATACCAATTCTAAATCACAAAGAAACAATCCCAAAAACAACCCCTCGTCACATGTCCTTTAGTTTGATCTCAACAAACACTTACCCCATCATGCAAATCATACCACACTTCATCTAAGATTGAGGTATGATCCTACTTGGCTATCTGTTCAAATAAATAAGAAATATGAAGTTGCAAGAATGTAACCCGTACAATTAGCTTAGTGAGTTTTAGCTCTGAGGATGCGTCTCTAGAGAGAGTCACAAAGATGAAAAAGCTCTGATAACAAGTTGCGAAGTTAAAATGGGCTTTTATTAAATCAGAGAATGACAATAAGGAATTGCAAACATATTTCTCCAAGAAAGGTATTCAAAAGAAGTTGAAAGCTTCTTCTGAACTATAACGGCTATATCACTCCTAAGTGATCACACTCTGAGAGGGCTTATCAAGCTTCTTCTTTTGAACCAAGAAATTATCTCCATCAAGAACCCATGCCCAGATATAAACAACCAATACTTGCAAATCCATCATAAGGCCCCTTCTATGAATCCTATTACTCCAATCAAACCACCTTCTATTATCGATCTGAACTAAATGACCTAAACAATCTGCTACCTATCAAAGTTCAAGCAGATCATCTCGATAACAAGTGGGATAAAGAATTCAAGATAATGGAGGAAAAAATGAAAGAAAAAAAATGGTCTTTTAGCTAAAAAAGTAGCATAAAGGACACCTTTAAAATGACATTGAACCATATGTGATCTATTATCAATGTTACCTTTCTCAGATTATAAAGAGCTGATGGATCCACTACTCAAGTTCACGTTCCAAAATATAAACCCTTTAAAGGATTGAAGGATATTGTAGCTCATGTTATACACTTTAAAATGACCATGGCACGAGTATGTGTATCCAAAGAAAAAAAAAGATGTCATGTTTTTCAATATTTTTGCCTTTACATTCTAAGATACAATGCATAAATGGTTTATAGAGCTTCCTTCCATAAGCATTAATAGTTTTAATTAACTCGTTAAGATTTTCATCACCAATTATGCCTCTAACAAATCTATCTGCAATGAGTCACACCATTTGTTCTCCATTGTCTAAGAAAATGATAAGGCTACGGAAAGTTATATTAAGAGGTTTAAAATGAAAAAAATTAGAAACTTTTCAATGTCTCGACTTCATAACCATTGAAGCCATTAGGAAAGGGATCAAGGGGACCCAGGTCTATTTATGGAACTAACGAAGACTATCCTACATTCTCTTCATCACGTGGTTTATGAGGGGGCCTAAAAATTGTCAATGTAGAGAGGGAATTGAAACCTTTAAGAATCCCAATGTCAAACGCATCGAAAAAAATACATAATTAGCAACAAAGATAGTGGAGAAAGAAAATCATTTGTGGATAGACAAGCTAACCCATTTTGTTTCAAGCGAATAATAGTGCCCAAAGTGATACCAAGGACTTGGGGGAGGCATTTGTCCCATTTTTAAGGACCACCATTACGAGTGTCTTTGATTGCTATAGTACAAAAAAAGAAGGGATGGACCAAGGGAGATAACCAAAACCCATAAGAGCTCCTTAGAAAAACACTAATAAGTATTGTGCCTTCTATAAAGGCATAAGTCATTCGATCAAGGATTGTAAACACATCAAGTGAGAGATAGAACAAATTTTATCTAATAGACACTTGGGGTACCTAGTAGAAGGAAACATGGGTCAAAGACAAGAGAATGAAGGGGTAATCCTCGAAGGGAAGTGTCTCCTCACAACCCCTTTCGAGGGGAAGACAAAAGGCTTGGCTAACCATCTCATGGTGAAATTTTTGTGATCCATAATATTCATAATGGTTCAACCATGTTGGGATCCTACTACAATTCTTAGAATAGGTATGCTAAGGCGAGAGAAATGTACCTGCCATTTTACACATTGAGACGCGAAGGACTAGTCTTTCCCATTGTTTGTGAAACCTCATGATGACCCTTTGGTGGTCATAGTTAAAATCACACATTGTAAGATGCATATAGTATTGGTGAACAATAGGAATTCCTAAGATTTTCTATATTTTTCGGTGCTTCTCAATAAGGGAATACATCCAAAGAAAATAACACAATAACAAATTTCATTGGTAGGTTTTAATGGTAGCATTACTATGTTTGTAGGGATGATAGCAGCATTACCATGTTTATAGGGATGATACGACTCTCAATCTCTATAAAGGGAGCTATTGTACTTATAAATTTTGTTGTTTTGAGTACTCATACCTCTTATAATGCAATCTTAGGAAGATCGTGAATACATAAGATGAGGGCATTTCCTTCAACCCATTGCCAACTAATTAAATATCCAACAGTGTATGTGATAAAGAAGATTAAAGGTGATAAGTAAAGGGAAATAAGTTACTATAATTTTTCCATAAAGAATGCAAAACCTTCTTCCAACTCCAAATAGAAGTCAAAAGGTAGATAATCGAAGGGACCTACAGGTGCACACCTCATGTATGGATGGATATTAACGATGAATTTTTAAGACTATGAGGTCATCTCTGTTGCACATTAGAGGAAGAAATTTTTTTAAAGATCAGTTCTAAACTTCCTGTAGACACTGGGAAATGGCTACTGGAATTCTTGAAGAAGAGTGTAGACCATTTCTCATGGAAGCTAGAAGATATGTCTAGTATTAACCATGATATAATCACATATGAACTAAACATGGATCATATGAAAAAACCAATCCAACAACAAAAAATAAGGTTCGCAAGGGAAAAATGACATTATCAAAAACCAAGTTAATTCTCTCAAGAAAGTAGGGTGGGTATGAGAAGTGAACTACCCAACATAGCTCTAAAATGTTGTATTGGCTAATAAAGTAAGGGGTGAACATTTCATGTGTGTCGATTTCACCGATGTCAACATTGCAACCCCAAAGGATTGTTTCCCTCTACGAAGCATTGATTTGATAGTAGATGCCACTGTGGGATTTAAAGTGATGAGATTTATGGATGCATACTTAGGTTATCAACAAATTCGAATGCACTTGAGAGATAAGGAAAAGACATCATTCATCATAGAGGACGAGACTTATTGTTATACAAGAATTCCCTTTGGACTAAAGAGTGCAAGGGCAACTTATCAAAGGCTCGAAAACAGAATGTTCGAGAATCAAATTGAAAAAAAGAGGTGTATATGGATAACATGATGCTCAAGACCAAGACCACCAAGGGCCATGTCTCTGATTTAAAAAGAGTTATGTATATCATACAACACTATAGAATGCATCTTAACCCTAAAAAGTGCATCTTTGTGGTAACATCATAAAAATTCGTAGGGTATCTATTATCTTCTAAAGGAATTGACAAAAATCTAGATAAAATCATAGACCTTGTCAATATGCAATTTCCTAAGTGCATAAAAAAGGTACAATAGTTAAATGGATTGATAGCTGTATTAAGTCGTTTTATTTCCATATGTACATAAAAGTATCTCCCATTTTTTTAATTGTTAAAGAAAAATAAAGAGTATATGTAGAATGAAGATTGTGAGAATGCTTTTCAATCCATTAAAGAATACATGGGTAAGGTACTATTCTTAACAAATCCACAGGTGGGTAAATTATTATACTTATACCTGACCTTTATTGAAGAAGCAACTAGTGTTGTTCTGGTGGATAGGGAGGGAAGACAACAACTAGTCTACCGTGTGAGTCACTCTTTAAATGGAGTGCAACAAATGTATCCATTTTTTGATAAGGTGGTATTCACTATAAGGATGGCTGATAACTGTATTTTATATAGTTATTTACACCTATTTTATTAATTATAATTGCTATTTTCTCTCTATTTTTAGTTAATATTAGTTTAATAAATTAGTATTTACTGCTTTTAATGTTTTTTATGAAAAATAAATAATTTGTATCGAAAACGTAATTAAATTGCAAGTTTTCGTCCAAAAATATAATTTCAAAATAAATGATTATTTAATTGCAATTTAGAAATGTTGAAAATATAAATTAAATTAAATTTGGGCTTAATTTTAATTATTAAAAGTTTAAAATTTAATTTAAAATTACTAAAGGGTTGTATTGCAATTAAACAAAGTTTAAAATATAAATTGAAATATATTTATGGGTGAAAACATAATTAATAGAAGTTATTTGTCTTCGTAGGAGAGAAGTTCCACGTGTAAACATCCACGCGTACAACGTGGTCCGTCCGATCAAAGCATAAACGGTCAAGAATGGCGCGTGTAGTTCAAGCCCAACCAAAGCGAATGCGTATAGACTCTGCGCTTTCACGCGGCTCGGCGTCCGAGTGGGGCCCACCTACCGCGCAGGCCGGCGTGTAGGGTGGGACCCACGTGTCCGTTTCACGTCTGCCAAAGGGTGTTGTTCTGTGCGGCTGAACCACGTGCAATCGTTCTTCCAGCGAATTAAAGTCTTCCACGTGTCCCAATTTTCCCTTGAACGAATCATCAGAGGACACGTGGCACATATCGGTGAACGCAAAAGCGCAGAATCTCGCCCTCATTCCAACCATTGCCTCACGTTTCGCACGCCCCAATTCCGTGCGCAAGTTCTGCGTGCGCCCATTCCCTTAAACAAATGAGATGCTGCCACGTGTCCCACTAATTGTTTCCGCAAATCATAACGCGACACGTGGCAGCATAAAAAAAAAACAGAAACGTGCAGCATCTCCACTCACTTTTTCGATTCCATTTTGGATACAATTTTTGTCCCCTACGCGTGTGATTTATTATTTTGGCCATACTTCATTGTCCCCTGCATGTATTAATTTTAAATATTTTTGATGTATTTTTTTAGCTATAAATAGGTGATATTATGATAGAGTTAAAAGGTTTTTTTTGTGTAGAATTTCTGTAGTGTTTTGGGCTGGACGGTGGAACATGCAGAAGCCATTTTTGGCTTCTGTTGTGTTCTACATATGCCAAATATTTTCGTTACTTGATGTCTTAATTTCCTTCTAATTTTTCTGCATCTGTTGTAATTTTAATTTTTAATTTAATGAAGTAAATTAATTTTTCTAGGGTTGCATTTGATCTAAATTTATGAAGCTTTGATTTTAATTATATTTTTTGAAAGATTTATAAGACGTTCGATTTGTTCACTCTATCTTGTGCTTAATGCTTTTTGATTATTTACGAATTTTATCAAAACGATTTGTGGCATAAAAATAAACTTGAGAAAGGCATTTTTGTGTATATTGCTCGTAGATAGAATGACATGTATGATGAAGGATATGAATATACCCTAATTGTATGTGTGGCCATTTGAGAACTTAGAACTTAATGAATCTTATTAAATTTAATTCTCAAAGAGATATAGTGAATTAATTTAACGAGGTGTGTTTATACGGAGCTCGGAAGAGATGTATGAATAAAAAAAGAATTTTTCGGTTGACAAATTAAATATACTAAAAAATATAAATCAAAAGAAAATAACATGATTTGAGTGGATTAGTTTGGTGAAAAAATGCAATCCTAGAGTTCTCTTATTTTTTTGTTACCGTTTTCCATATCAACGATTATTTTGGATAAAATTAGAGAGATACAATTTTAGTACTCAACAAACTATAGTAACAAATCTCCGTGGGAACGATCTTTACTTACAAATCTTATTACTTGTGACCGTGTATACTTGCACGTTTTTATGTTCTCCAAAAGAGACAACAAGTTTTTGGCGCCGTTGCCGGGGATTTGTTTTACTATTTTCATTGTTGATATTAATACACACCAATCTGATTTTAATTCAAAAACAAAAAAAACAAAAAAAAAAATTTGTTACGTGTTTAATTTATTTTTCAATTTTCTCGTGGGTTGAGATTTTGTTTGACACACAAATCTTACCTCACAAAAAGAAAAATAAATATTGTTTTTGTTTGTTGTTGTTGTTTTTTATTTTATAATTTTCTCGTGGGTTGAGATTTTGTTTGACATGCAAATCTTAATTCACAAAAGAAAAAAAAATAAAAAAAATAAAAAATAATAATTTTTTTTATGGTTATTGTTTCTTAATTTATTTTTCAATTTTCTCGTAAGTTGAGATTTTGTTTGACACACAAATCTTAACTTATAAAAAGAAAAACAAATTGAGAAGTCAAGCTGAAGACTATAAATCAAGCGCTTCTTGGGAGGCAACCCATGTGTTTTATTTAATTTTTTTATTTTCGCATGTATTTGATTATTATTATTTTTTGTTATGTTGTTATTTTATTTCTTTCTTTTTCGTAGGTGCAAAGTGGAGGTAATGAAGCAATTTTGGCTTAACCAATCAAACAAACCAGGAAGTTTCTGTAAACCCATCTCATATGTTCTTTAACTTTCACACATTGAGGACAATGTGTATATTAAGTTTGGGGGTGGTAGATATATTGAACTTAATTGAAATACTTTCTGGATGTTCTTGCTCGTGAATTTTTTTTTTGTTTGGTTGATTGAAGATATTTTGCTATGAATAGTGATATATTTTTGTTTCTTCGAAAGGATTAAGAGTGCAGATATATGTAGATATGGATTGTAACTCAAAAGGATTAAGAGTGGAGATAGGCATATCCATGCCAACAAGGAGATTGATAAAACAATATATGTGTGTCATTTTCCTATCAATAAATAATGTAGCGGAGTGTGAAGCACTTTTACTAGTGGTCGATCAATTGCGATTATTTGAGGCAAAAAAGGTTTTGAAATATAGCGACTTACGCTTGATGGTAAATAATGTTAAAGATACCTTTGAAGAAAATGAGGAAAGAATTAAAATATATTTGGAAGAAATGAAAAAACAATTCTACTTTTGAAGAATTTGAGATTAAATAAGTACCAAGAGAAGGAAAACACACACACTGATTTGCTCACTTGTTTGACATTAATAGTGAATATTGAAGTGAAAAGAGTAATACCTATATCAAGTTTGTCAAGCACTAGCATCTCACCAAAAATAAAGACTTTGTTTATGCCCATGCTTACCAACACCTCAACCAATTCTTTATAGATGATCTTATACTTGGAGTACCTTGTTCAAGGAATCCTCCCTATAAATAAAGAAGAAGCATAAAAAGTTACAACCAACTCCCATAACTACATTATATTTTAATGAACCTTTTATCGAAAAAACTTTGGTAGACTATGGATAAAATATTTATCTGAATATGAAGTCCATCGCCTATCCTAGGAAAGAATCGCGAGTTTACAAATGTGAAACTTCCCTTCGGAGTAAACAAAAAAAGTGAAGAATTTCATTTTTAACTTGTATGCATCTCCAATCTCATGAATAAAATAACGTGATAACCCCAAGTAAGGAGTGGGGAGATCAAATGATCCCTCCCTCTTGGGATGTCGGTATAAGAGGTGCATCATTCATTTTGAGAAAGGATCATTAGTTCACAAACGGGAACCTCCCCTTTCAGATAAACAACACAAGTGAAGAATTTCATTTTTGACTTGTCTTTATCTCTTATTTCACGACTAAACTAATGTGATAGCCCATAAGTACAAAGTGAGAAGGCTAGATGGTCTGTGCACTTGGGATGCAAGTATAAGAAGTGCATTGTCCATTATAAAATGGAATCGTGAATTCATAAACGTGAAACTCCCCATTGGAATAAAAAATTAATTAAAACCACTAGAAATAAAGCTGAACAGATTGAAAACAATAATAAGAAAGAAACAACTTATTTATTAAAAGATATCCATAATACAAATACATCAAATAGCAGATTGATCATCTCTCTCGACATCCATAGAGGACTTTTGTGCCTTGAATTTTTTTTCTCCCAATGGTCAATATCTTGGTAAAATGTGAGATGTTCTTCTATGTCCTCACTAATCTTACGCTTCAAAGTGGTGACTTTATGGCATAATTCATCTCTTTCAATAGTTAATTTTTATGCTTTTGAAGGATTATATTGCATCCCTCAGAAAAGAGACAAACTTCATTGTGTAGACCTTGAATTTCATGTGATGCCTTAATGTAGGTGATATGTTTTGCTTCAAGATCTTTTTGGAGACAATTAACCACTTATTATAGTTGTCAAGTTGATCGCTCAAATTCATGAACAAATAATATCAATTGAAAAAATTGTATATTAAAAGAAAAGGATAGAGAATAAGTGAATAGTACTTACATCAAGCAAGCTCTATTCCACCACGTGCCAAAGTGAATCCTCCTTCTTTACTCAAGAAATAGCTAAACGATCTTCGAGAGTTCCAAAATGATGATGTAGGTCATCTAGGCATCTTGGGCCCTTTTGTCACCAAAATACCATTCGCGAATAACAAGGGAAGGCTTTTATTATTTCATACCATACAGGGCACGTCTTTAGTGTCATTGCCAACTTATGGACAAGAAATTTAGAGGGACGATGTTTGGAACCCCGTGGTGGCTTGATACAAGGATGACTCTCACTAGGTAACCTGATTGCTCTAGGCTACACTAAATCAATATGAGGACACAACCCAATAACTTTGGTCTCATTCTTCTCATTTATGGGGTGCTCAGTGGATACCCCATAACATAGTTATTATTCTCATCAATTAAAAATGGACTGATCACTATAAGTATTACATCCTTCTAAAGTATCGTGGAGTCAATTGAGGGTGTAATAAAAGGATCACCAATTTGCAAATTATAATGACCCTATTCAGGGAGACATTTTCCTAGATAATTAACCACACACAAGGTGTTCATAATAAAGTTGGACACGAGGTTATCCAAATAGACTTTATAAAACTCTATGTTAAATTAACAAGTACTACATATGAACAAAATTTCAAATTGGCTTGAAAAATAGATGCATAAGGCTAAATTTCTATCAATAAGTATTAAGAAAACATACAAATACGAATAAAATGAACTTTCAATTTATACTTGAACTACCCGCAATATTAATTACAAGTTTCAAAAATTAAATACATATGGTAATCCTAAAAAAGATATATTAAAATTCAAAGTCTCAAAATTTTATAGGGATTACATCCAAAAGTGAGCTACAAAAGAAAACCAAGAGACTTCATCTTTTTTCTTGCGGAACCACCTCTTTGTTTAGGTTTTATTTTCTTTTCCATCAGTAGGGGAACACGAGAAACATCTTCAAAGGGCTTGGTATGAAAATTTTAAAGACCTTGAGTATAACCAAGGAAGGTACCTAACCAGTTCATCTAGATTTCTTGAGCTCATAAGTTGGTAATGGCCCATAGAATCCCTTTATGGCACCTTTTCACACAATCTTCCTTGAAATGCCTCACGAGGTCTGAGAGCGAGGTCACCTCTTCCTTGAGGGAATCAACTAGTTCCTCAAAAATTTTAGCTCGTTTAATTTCCTCTTGTGCCAAGGTATCTTGTTCCCAAGCATAGGTAGAAGCTACCTTAAACTTTTGGGTATGATTTACCAGGCCGTCCCTATGTCCAAAATTTTGGCCTCTTGCACTTGAAGATGTTCATCATATTCCTCAAGTGCCTTGCTCAAACAAAGTCACTGAGGTCATATACACATGAGTATCATTCAAGTACACATCGCTTGTAAGATGTGTTTTAGTGTCCAACACTTGAATTAGAAAAGGTATCCCTGAGGGGATTTGAGTTCCCTCTTTTTCATTGAAGGTTCTCCTTATGGACTTAGAAAAGTAGTATCATCTTCGATACGAGGTCTTGAATGTTCACCTAATTTTGGTTGAGGACCTCCAGATACCTTTACCTTATTGGAAACATCTGTAAGGTATTGGTAGATTCAGAAGGTACTAACTTTTCCAAACCCAAGCTAGCCATCAGGTCGTGCACATCAATAAATAAAAAACCATATTTGAAAAAATCAAGGTAAATATTAAAGTACTTCGTGAATTCATCCCATCACAACGTGGTGCTCCTAAGTGGTAATCCTTCCAAACCATAGATGCCAAGAAAATGGTGTTGTAAGTATCCTTTTATAAGATTGGTGTTCAGTGTTTTCGAGCTTGAGATGACATATTTTTCCCTTCACATAGAGTGCTCATTGTGTACTTAACCCTCCCCCTAAATAAAAATACTTGTTCTTCCATCTACTTTGACTATTAGGTAATCCAAGAATGAGACCTTGGGTATATATGAAAGATAAGTATACTCGACCTGCATTCCGCATGTTTCTTTTATTATAATACATGGCCCTTATTTCATATTACTCTAATTCAATGCCAAGTTCACCAGATGCCACGACCAAGCTAAGGAAGGTCCTCCACCCATTTTGGTTAATCAATGCGAAACTTAGGTGTATGTGGGCTGGAAATAGGCTACAACCTAAGGAATAGGGAACCTTAGACCAATACTAACAGATGCTTTGTGTAGAACATACCAATTTTGTAGGGGATCGACATTTTTTGAAAGATATGAGGGGGATGGGGGTATGTGATCGCCACATAAATTGTGTGTACAATAAATATACAAGTATACGTATTATAACAAGTAATATATTGATATGTAAAAATCATTTCTACGGAGATTATTTTATTAGAAACTAATTTTTAAAACTAAAAATAATAAAAATAAATTTTTTTTCGTGTTTTTTTACTGTAAGAAAACAAAATTAAAATAACTCAAAGTAAATAGCAATAATTAATTAGATCAAATTTTATGGCTAAAAAGATATATGAGAAAATATATAGGAATACTTAATCTCCCAATTTTTTAAACATGTGAATCGCTAAAATCTCCCAATATAATTATCAATTAATTACATGATCAATTGAATATAATATAACATTTATTTCTCTCAAGTGAACTACACTCCATGTAGTAATAAATTTAATCACACTCTCATTCTAATTAAATTGCATACTACTGATTAAATTCATCAATTATGGATCACATACATAACAATCATACATCTCTACCTAGAAACTATGCATGTTATTTAGTCAAGATAAACAATTAAATAATTCTCTCAAATCTATTTAATTGCCTCTATAGATAAATTATTGGTTAAACAATTAATAGCATAAAAATCAGATTAAATAATATAATTAAATTAATTTTATAATTGGGAAAATATTTTTTATCATCACATGGTAAAAATTGGATTCATAAGATCCCTAGATTAATAAATTAATTACACATAGTTGTGTTCATAAAGCTCATATTTTTCATAAATAAAGACATAAAATAGATAAAGAAAAGAGTAGAAAAAGAAATACAATCAATCTCTTGAATTGTAGCATTAATTTCCTCTTGAATCTCCACCAAAATTGTGTAGTCTCTTGAAATTTTATGTACTTTTCTTTCTTTTTAGCTCTAAAAATTGGACCATCTGATCAGCTTCAAATCAAGGGCTACGGTCAAAAAAAGAAAAAACTCATAGTTTTAACCAATCACAATACGACACGTGGCACTAGAAATTCATTGGGTAAATTAGGGACGACGTGTGGCAAGTGAGACCAGTCAGAGTCAATGCTCACTGAGTCAGCACCACGTGGGGCGACGTGATTTGCGGGAAATGATGGCATGGCGCATAGGTGGAATGCACAATGCAATGGCGTGGTGACACATGGCATGATACATTGATCGATTTTCAAACTTGGATTGAGCATCGTGCTAACACGTGGTGCATGTTTCATCCTCCTCACACGGGGCACGACGTGATTTGCTCTCCTTGCTTGCGTGGCATCCGTGTGGCTTGCCAGTCAGCTCCTATACTTGCGTGGCATGCCACGTGGTAGCTTTTTATTGGTCTTGCGTTAAAAATTTATAAAAAATCCATTAAATCTAGAAACTTCTAAAAAAAATCCCAAAAATTATATTTTCATCCATTTTCACTAAAAAGTTTATATTTTAATTTTTTAGCCCTAAAAATACTATTTATTAAATAAAACAAGTAAATATTAAGTAAAAAAGTGCGCTAATGACTCTATTTTCATAGAGTCATTAGTATGAGCACTAAACCTACATCAGGAGGAACGGCATAGGTCCTCATGATTCCATACATGTCATTAACATCCAATTATCTTGGAATTTTCTGGATTTGGTGTTGATGGGCGAAAACCGGCATCGCCGATTCTCGCAAATACTTTGGTTTTAATATTTATAAAACTCTCGCAAGTGCACGAATCATTTCGTAGAAAATTATAAGTATACTCCCAAGGTCGATCTAAGGAAGGAATGTATGTGGTTCTTAATTTATTATTCAAACTTTTAAAAACGAAATTAAATCCTAAACATCCTGTCACGATAGTTTGGTTTTTGTGTTCCTAATCTAATAACATAAAATAAACATATATACAGATTAATTAAATATAATCTAAAAATAAACATAGATACAAATTCAATAAATATTTACCTAAAAATAAATATAAATACAGATTCAATAAATATTCATGCAAATTTTATCATTTATATTAGTGGAGTATTTATGGATATAATAACTAAATTAATTATGCTTGCTCATATTATCTAGGTTATTAAAGATATAAATTGATATTTTATTGATTCTCTCTTTTCGTATGAATACCACCTTTGGTGGGGTTAGATATTCTTTGTTAACTAAACAAATCAATTAACACCTATGGGTGGGGTTGATAACTAATTTGGTTAATTAAATTAATTCCTTTTTCTAAGAGATTTAAAATGAACCATTTAAATGCCACCTTTGGTGGGGTTAGACAGTTTAAACTTTATTCAAGGTGTCCAAATTAAACCTAAGAATTTAGTTATCCGAGTACTAACTTTCAAGTTTTAAAATCACTATTGAAAACATGTTGTCAATACATTTTCACATAATAATTCTTATAAAAACTTTTGAAATAGAGTTTCACTCTAACTACCGCGATTTGTACCAACAAATAAAAGAGCCACTACTCTAAATTAGACCGGATAACTAAACCTTAAAATCTAATCTTCGGATTTAAGTTTGTAATGAAAAATAATATATTTCTCTCTAACATCCTTAATATAAAATCTTGAATAAAAATAAAATCAATTCATTTTAGAAATTTTCACCTATTAATATTTCATGGCATAACAACGTTATTATTATATCATGATTATAATGCTAGTACGCTTAAATTTAATCACAAACAAATTAAATATAACATGTAAGAATAAAGCATAAAAATAACTGTAAAGAAAATATAATCCTTACAGAACTTCGACGCTATTCCCGTTGCTAGAAAACTCTGCGGAATTTGCACTTCCATTTATTGAATCAAAAACTAAAATATTACAAAAACATTACAAGTTCCTCTCAAAAAGAGAAGAACTCTAAAACTAAGAGAATTGAACTAAAACCTAAAAGAAAAACTAAGAAAAGCTTAGAAACTAAGAAAGAAACTAAGAAAAACTCAAAAACTAAGAAATGGAGAGAAAGAAAGAAGAGATAAGTGTGTTTTGAGGTGTGTTTTGAAGTGAATGGAAGGGGTATTTATAGGTGAGGGGATGGAGAGAGAAAATGAGTAAAAAAATGTTAAAAAATATTAAAAAATTAAAAAACGTGTAATGGACATACCGAGAAGTCATCAATGACGCCGATGACGTCAGGTCACGCCGCACGTGAAAAATGGGGTGAAAACGTTGGCGCGCTGCTGGCCAGGCGCCCACCTTTTCACGGCGTAGCGTGAACAGCGATGCTCCAGCGCGGAAAGGGTGTCAACGCGCGGTAGGCCGGGCGCCTGGTAAGGCTGGGGTGTAGTGAAATTCCGCGATTTTTCGTCTTTTTGACATTTTTGACCTTTTCGACCCATTTTGTCCAATTTTTCCATGTTTGTTGACCTTTTCCCACTTATTTATTAATATATTTGTGATGTATTGCTTAAAGTATTCTTCTTTGAGTCTTTAAATTGCGTTTTTAAGCCAAAATACCTGAAAAACAATAAAAATACCCGTGATTCCGAAAAAGACAAATTTATATAAATATATGATAAAACATATAAATATATATTTTTAATCAATTAATATGCATAAAATCATGGTTATTTTAGTGCTTTTTGAGCACTCATCAGGTGTTTATCCTTGGTGTTATCTGTAGGTTCCTCGGTTCCCTCAAAGTATACTTTATTTTTCCTTTGGACCTTTACCTTGAGTATGTAAACCAGAGTTGCTTTCTTTATTACATTGGATGCACAACTAGAACTAAAAACATTGAGTGCTAAGACTTGAGCTTATACAAGAGCATTATGTTTAGCTTGGATCTCCTTGCCACGAATATCGTAGTGCTTGATGGTTGGATATATAATGAAATCGACGTTTAAGGTATTACTAGTACGACCTCTAAGTTGTGAAGCAAGCTCTTTATCCCCAATATGATCCTAGGTCGTGAAGAATACTTATTTTCAACCATTGAACAAAATTAAAGGAAAATTGAAAAAAATGAATTATATATGTGAAGCAAACTTGAAATACAGACTAAGTAAAATAAAAATCCAAAAAAGAAATTTTGAATGTTGATGTTTTGTCCTGATTTTCACTTTAAAATGGATTGCTTTCCTTTAAATTGGACTGATTTTCTTCTTGTGTTATCTTGATTGCATTATAAAGAAGAGGGGAAAAGATTTAACAAATGATAAGTGAACTTATAGAATGTATTTGAGGTCTTAATATACTTGTTGTAGGGATCTATAATCCCATAAAATCACAAGAAGTTAAAAGGTTTATACCCCAAAAGAAGTCGAAAGGTTTTGTATCTAAGAAGTTGAAAAGTTTTTGTATCTCACAAGTTGAAGGGTTTGTACCTCAGATATCAATGTCCTTCATAACGAGATTCTTTCACTTTGCTTAAAAATGAAAGAATAGGGGATTTAATATTTGCATATGGTGTCTCCACGAGGTCCATTGTATAGGGTGTCATAATTGAGCCGTAGTACGAAATGCCATAGTTAATCAGTAGTACAAGGTGCCATAGTTGAGGTATCCATGAGGTACATTGTGTAGGGTATATCTACAAGGTATATTGTATGAGGTATGATAATTGTATTTTATATAGTTATTTTCATCAATTTTAGTAATGATAATTGCTATGTTCTTTTAATATTTAGTTAATTTTTGTTAAATAAATTAATATTTTCCTTTTATGTGCTAAAAATACATTTTTAGTAAAATCAAATAATCTGTATCGAAAATGTACTTAATTTCATATTTCTGTCCACAAATATAATTTCAGATAATATGGTTTCTTAATTACAATTTATAAAAATCGAAAATATAATTTAAATTAAATTTGGGCTTAATTATAATTATTAAAAGTTTAAAAATTTAATTTAAAATTAGCAAAGGGCTTAACTGTAATTTTAGAAAGTGCAAAATGTAATTTGGATTAAATTTGTAGGTCAAAATACAATTAATGAAAGTTTTAAATTCTGCGCAGGTGAGAAGAAGCCACGCGCTATTATTCAAGCGCGCAACCCGGACCGTCCGATCAGAAAATAAATGGCTAAGATGCGCGCATCCAGATCAAGCCCGACCAAATCGCGTGTGCGCAGATTCCTTTATGTGGTTCGGCGTGTCAGTGGGGCCCACCTGCCACGCAGGCCGGTGTGTAGAGTGGGACCCACGTGTCGACTGCGCAGATTTCCCCCGAGGCGCATCGCTGACCGTTGGATCTCTTGAACGGTCCAGATTGAAGCGCGTGGAACCAAGCTGTCACGCACTGAACCGTTCGTGTAACAATCTTGTGTGACGCGGGTTATGGAAGCAGCGTGCATCCTCAGTTTTTACAGAATAAGAATCTGCCACGTGTCCCACTAATATTTAAGCAAATAATATGCTGACACGTGGCATGTTATCATGAGCGCGAGAGCGCAGGATTATGCCCACGTTTTAGCGTTGTCTCCCGTGCGACAATCCTACGCATGCCCGTTTGCCGCAGCCAATGAAATTCTGCCACGTGTCCGCATTAAATCCTCGTAGCGAATCAGGCGCTGACACGTGGCATGCACTTTGAATTTTAAAAAAAAATCAGAACGGCAGCACTGTTTCACGCGTAAATTAAAATACGAAATTCTATTTTCGCATGGGCACCGATTTAAGGGAAATGTTGGGTTTTGTTTTCGATATAATTTTTTTTACGCGTTTAAAAAAATGTATTATTTTTGATGTATTTTTTAGCTATAAATAGGTGATATTATGATAGAGTTAAGGAGTTTTTTTTAGTTTAGAATTTTTGTGGTGTTTGGTTTTGGACTGCAGAACACGCAGAAGCCATTTTTTGGCTTTTGTTGTGTTCTGCGTGTGCCAAATATTTGTTCTATGTGATGTTTTAATTTTCCTTCTTGTTCTTCTAATTTTTCTGAATCTGTTGTAATTTTAATTTTTAATTAATGAAGTAATTTAATTTTTCTAGAGTTGCATTTAATCTAAATTTATGAAGCTTTAATTTTAATTATTTTTTTTAGATTTATAAGACGTTCGATTTGTTCGTTCTATTTTGGGCTTAATACTTTTTGATTATTTACGAATTTTATAAAAACGATTTGTGGCATAAAAATAAACTTGAGAAAGGCATTTTTGTGTATATTGCTCGTAAATAGAATGACATGTATGATGAAGGATAAGAATATATCCTAATTGTATGTGTGACCATTTGAGAACTTAGAACTTAATGAATCTTATTAAATTTAATTCTCATAGATATATAGTGAATTAATTTAACGAGGTGTGTTTATACGGAGCTCGGAAGAGATGTATGAATAAAAATAAAAGTTTTCGGTTGACAAATTAAATGTACTAAAAAAATATAAATCAAAAGAAAATAATATGATTAGAGTGGAAAAATTACAATCCTAGATTTCTTTTATTTTATTTTTAAACCTTTTTGCATATCAACGATTATTTTGGATAAAATTAGAGAGATACAATTTTAGTACTCAACAAACTATAGTAACAAATTCTCGTGAGAACGATACTCTA
This sequence comes from Hippophae rhamnoides, assembly GCA_033030585.1. Taxonomy (NCBI): domain Eukaryota; kingdom Viridiplantae; phylum Streptophyta; class Magnoliopsida; order Rosales; family Elaeagnaceae; genus Hippophae; species Hippophae rhamnoides. Next base: position 75,512,483 of record CM065429.1, read on the forward strand.
CTTACAAATCTTTATTACTTGTGACCGTATATACTTGCACGATTTCTGTGTACTGCAAAACACACAACAAGTTTTTGGCGCAATTTTTAGGCAATGTAAAAGCGTGATAAAAAATGATAATCATAATAGCTATAACTATAATATCAATTTTTTTCTTCCTTAAATTCTCATAATTTACTTATAAAATATTAAGTAGAATCCATTAGGCATATTTTGATTAAGAAACAAAAAAAATATATATTAATGATTAAATTAAAGTATTAAGATAAAAAAATTTAATAATATATAATATAAAGAAATTAATGCATTAATATGAGTAACTCTTTACCGATCACTCAGATTTCAATACAACGTACATTACTCATATATATTCTTTTATACCATTTTGCGGCTATCATTAGCTTTTATTATTATAAAGATGACAATGACTGGTTTCTTTTCACCTTGTTTTGCTTAGGCATTTCCCTAAGCTATCATTTAATTTAATTGTTTTGCTTTCGTTTTTGATAAATCCTTTAAACTAATTTAGAGTATACCAGTAGGCGTGACACTGGAAAATAAATTTGTATCGATTGAAAATATATTATGTGAATTATTTGCTTATTTTTAATTTTATTTTTGATTTAATATTATAAAATAAAATAATAATAAAATCGGGTATATAAAAAATAAAAATTTATTTATCATATATTTATAATTAATATAAAAATTATGTTGCTCACGTCATTATCTTAATATTGGGTACTTTAGATATCTTATCTGCAAAAAAAAAAAAAAAATTGATATTTTTTTAAAGAATCATAAGTGATAAGAAATAAGATAATAATGATTATTAAAATAATAATATATACTATTATCATTCATTTTATACACATTTAATTAAATTAAAAAATATCTTTTAATAACAAAATATGAAATAATTAAATTAAATTTTATTTAAAAATATGTAATAAATATTTAAAATTTAAAAATTTATGAAAATATTTTAAATAAGATAATAAAGTAAGAATAATGTATATAATTGGGTTAGATAAAAACTAAATGTATATAAAATAAATATAAAGTAATTATAATTATTAACCTAACCAATTCCGAGCATCCACAAAATTCCTACGTGTGAGACTTGCCGGATATTATGTATATAATGGAAGTACAAGTGTTCTCTCGAAGACAACAGTAAGTCGGTTTTGTAGAGCATCACTTGAGACGATTCTAACCCTCACCATGAGATTATTAGATATGAAGTTGCTTTAGGTCACTGTTAGTTTTATAAATTATTTAGCATCCCAAGGTCTCTCATTACTATCTCCACCGTCACCATCTTCGTCCCTTTTGTTTGATGCTACATTTTTTCATTTTTCTGCATTTTTTCTACGCCTGTCATCGATCCCCCATTATTTGGCTCCTAGCAACATTTTTGGACTGCTATATAATTTGATGAATAGCAGAAACGCATATTGTTGTCTACTTAACTCTTCTTTGACAATGTAGCCAAACATAATGACGTTTACATGATTTATACCTAAAGTGACATTTCAGTATTATATTACAAGCTAAATTAAATATATATATATATATATATAAAAGAAGATATTATTAAAGTAATTATAAATTCACTTACTATCAATTATATTATGATATAAAAATTAATAAGTTAACGTAACCCTTTTTTACTAACTTTTTTTTTTCTAATACAAGATAGATTAACTTAGAATAAGGATAAGGGATTAAATTAGCCTATTTTTCAAAAGCATTTTCTTTGGTTTTTTAGCATCTCAAAAGAACATCAGATACTACCATGGTCATCTTCTTTATGGGACGATATCGTAATACATCAGACTGTCTAATCCATTGAACATTTCAAGAACAGTCAGAGCAGGGACTATAGCTATAAGGAACCCCGAATAATCAAAGCATTTACAAATGTTAATGTATATCTAGTAACATATTAATGTATATATATATCTACTAATGTATATCTATTTACTTTAGTGATATCTACATTTAGTTAATTTAGATATATCTAGTTTACTTGTAATTACTATATAAAGGCACTATGTATATTCATTTGATTACAGAATAGAATACAATCATTAAGTATTTATAACATGGTATCAGAGCCATTATTCTTTTCTTTCTAGCAGTGTTTTCTTTTGGTGTTATTCAACCCTTATAGCTTCCATTTGTTACAATAGGCAGAATCATTCACCGATTTAACCTTCGATGTCTTTCTCGTCATGTCTTAGGTTCCTAATTACGATGGCCGCTTGTTAAGGAGTTCCGCACCATACAAACAAGCTGATCCTGCAATCACCGCATATTATTCTGAAAATTTTTCTGCATATACCACTGTGATCGGCTCGACCTGATCTACACAATCGTGGAAGTATCGCAACCATCGGACAACGCACGCTCCACCACGCTCCATACATCCGTGAATCTCAACCCGACAACCTATCTGCAGATACCATTGTGATCGCCGCGTCCCGATCTACATAACCGTGGATGTATCACAGTCATACGCCACCGCACGCGCCTCCAACATAATCACGCATGCATCTGACGTGCCAAGGACGCCGCAACTCTACTCGTGACGTCATCAGCAATTTCCCTAGGGTTGACGTCATCATCGCATTCAGTTGATGTCATCATCACCCGCGTACTGTTGACCGAGCTGACCGTACTGCCCGTTGATTGGTTGACCATTGACCGTGCTGACCGTTGACCGTTGACCGAGATTTCGCAATACAGGTCTACCCTACCCAATTTTTCGCGTAGATCTCATTTTTGCAATCCGTTTTTGCATATTGTGTTTAAAAATGGATAAAAATGATATTTTTATTAACGCCTATCAATACTATATTGGAAGGGACTAAGAATTATTTGTCGTGATCACCGAGCTATGCGTAGTTTTCTTAAAGGTCGTATGCTTCGGCATTATCAGATCTTGGTGTAGTTATCATTCATGTTAAAGAAGCGAAGTGAAGAAGATGCTACTTTCCTTCGTCGCGACCGAATGGGATAGTCACGACCGCATGATATTCACATGGATTAATACTTCTATTCCCTCCATCTCTAATACGTTGGCGCCTTTGATGATGCCCAAATCGGCGTGGATATGTTGGCCAAAAGGTACTCCACTACTCATGGATCCATGAAATATCAACTAATAGTTGAATTGCATCGACTTCAACAAGAACCAGGGCAATCTATCAATGACTACTTTGATAAGCTTCGCTTCCTTTGGGACCAAATTGACCTTTGTGATCCAATTTGGGCATGCTCAACAATATGCTACAATTAGGGATGAATTTCGTCTCTATGAGTTCTTGATGTCACTCCACAAGAACTTTGAGCCAATCCGAGTTCAGCTTCTTAATCGTAGTCCTCCTCCCTCTCGACGTCCGTAAATGAGTTGGTTAGAAAGAAGCTCGACTTGCAACCCTTCAAGCCCGAATAAGCTCAACATGTTTTGGCTATTACTCCTCTCCTACCCCGCCATTGAACAACCTCAACAATCGTGATTCCTCCGGCTTTTACAATCGTCGTAGGTGCGCAGCAATAAAAGGTTTTGCAATTATTTGCAAGCGTCACGGCTGCCACACCAGACTTGTTACCGTCGCAACAAATCTCTTTCTTTATTGTTGCGACACGAGCCTACTTCGCCGTTGATGCCTTCTAGTTCACAGAGTCCCGGTCTTGAATCCACTGTCAACCTCTCCTCCATCGAACTACGAAGATCATAATCAGTACGTTCAAATGGCCGCGGTAATGTATTTCTTTACACACTACTCTCTCGGCTGCCCTAAGAAGTCTCAAACTTGGCTTTTTGACTCTACGTGTTGCAATCACATGACACCTCACTCATCTTTATTCTCCCAAACTTGACCTCGCACCACATCCCCTTAATATTCATATAGCCGATGGTTCCGCCATTCATGAGAATAGTCTAGGTTTTGTTTCAACCTCTACCCTGTCTGTTCCTGGGTTTTCCATGTACCTGCACCTAACCTATAATTTATGCTCCGTGGGACAATTAGGCCGAACTAGGATATCGCCTTATTTTTGACTATTCTGGGTGTATTGTGCGGGATCCGAGATGGGCAAGATCTTGGGACCGGTCACAGGGTCGGTCGTGACGTTTCCCGTAAACAATCTTCATCTTCCACCGCTTGCTCGCCTCGCATTGCCTGCAATCGCTGCGCTTCTTCCTTACCTTCTCTCGCACTTTGGCATTCTCGTCTTGGTCGTACCCCATCCTCTCGCACAATAGTTAGCTTCTAAAGGTCTATTTGGGTTACGTGGTCCAAAAATAATTTTGATTGTACTTCGTATGGAGTTAGGAAAACAACTTGAACTTTACCTTTCAATAATAGTAAATCTATCTCTAATAGTATTTTTGAGTTAATTCATTCCGATGTTTGGGGACCTTCTACGTCATGTTACTAGTATTGGTGTATCTCGATATTTTGTTGTTTTTATTGATGATTATTCTCGTTTATAGTTGGATCTTTCCAATGAAATCTCTGGATTCAAATCTTATCAATATATAGTAACTTTGCAAAAATGGTTGAAACACAATTCTCCAAACATATCAAAACTTTTGGATCTCGATAATGCTCTTGAATATACTCAAAATGCTTTTCAAACTCTATTACACTCATACGGCACCGTACATCATCTAACCCACTTTGTCCGGGAACCTCTCAACAAAATGGTCGAGCCGAAAGAAAACTTCGTCATATTCTTGACAACATTCGTGCTCTTCTTTTCTCACAAAGTTCCCGCCCCATTTTGGCGAAGCTACTCTTCATGCCGTTTATGCCATTAATCGCATTCCAAGCACCTATTCATAATCAGACTCAGAGCGCACTTTTGGATCATCTCCTAACTATCATTACCTTCGCTCATTCGGATCTGTTTGTTTTAGATCTTCTACAGCCTCATAAACACAACAAACTTGAGCCTCGATCTAGACTTTGTTGTTTTTCTTGGTGTAATTGAAACTCAAAAGGGTATCGATGCTATGATCCCTGTCTCACATCGTCTTCGTGTTTCCCGTAATGTTGTCTTTTAGAACACCGCTTATTTGTTGAACTTTCTTATTTTCGTTCTTCCCTAACTAATTCAAATGTTTTAGAAATTTTTCCAAATGAGTCTCTTGTTCCTTCTACGGTATACTTCTAATCCATCTTTGGACTTCACTTATTCAATCTTCGGATATTTTTGATGATTCTCCCAGACAGTTGTAGAAAAAACGGGTTGATAATGAGCTACCTCACTCAACATAGGTCCTCGCTCCCGCTCCGCCCCGAAGATCCTCAACAAGACATTCCACCTCGCCACTCAACCCGGGTAAGATCCATTCCTACACATTTACTTGACTATCATTGTTACACGCCACTTTCGTTTCACTCCATGAGCCTCATACCATCGTGAGGCATCTACTAACCCTTCTTGCGGTGCGATGAAAGAAGAAATTGATGCGGACAACCAAAAACCATACTTGGGATCTTGTTACTCTCCCTCTGGTCAATCCGTGGTTGGTAGTAAGTGGATCTATAAGATCAAGACTCGCTCCGATGGTTCTATCGATCGCTACAAGGCTCGTCTTTGTAGCAAGAGGTTTTACACAAGAGTATGGGATTGATTATGAAGAGACTTTTGCTCTGGTGCCCGGTATTTCCTCCTGTTCGTACCCTCTTAGTTGTTGTTCTTTGCTAGTAAATGGGACCTTTTTCGGATGGATGTTAAAAATGCATTCCTTAATGGGGATCTCACGGTTAAGTCTATATGCGACCTCCTCTTGGTATTTTACCGTTGAAACAAATAAGATTTGTCGCCTTCGACGTGCAATTTATGGCCTTAAACAAGCTCCACGAGCATGGTTTGCCAAATTCAGCCTCCACCATCCTTCGCCGGGTTACACCTGCCAGTCTGATTCTCGCCTTATTTCTTCGTCGTAATGACAAAGGCACCATTTTGCTTCTTCTATACGTGGATGATATGATCATAACCGGTAACGACCTCGGTGGCATTCAAGAACTCAAGGATTTTCTTAGTCGGAGCCTTTGAGATGAAAGACCTTGGACATTTAAGCTATTTCTTGGGTCTTGAGATCACTCGTTCCCTGATGGTCTTTACATTACTCGAGCAAAGTATGCATCGACCTCGTATCTCAAGCCGACTACATGCCAGAGACTGGGCTGACAACTCTAGTTGAACTTAATGCGCATCCGACACCATCGGAGTGGCAACCATTGTCTAATCCCTCTCTTTATAGGCGATTGGTCATGGCGATCCCAGTTTATCTTACGATTACTCGTCCCGGACACTCTTATGCCGTTCATCGTGCGAGCCGGTATCTATCTGCTCCACGATCAACTCACTATGCTGCAGTTCTACGTATTCTATGATACTTGAAAGGAACTATATTCCATGGCCTTTTCTACTCAGTTGATTCTCCTTTAGTACTTTGTGCATTCTCTGATGCTGATTGGGCTGGAGATCCCACTGATCGCAGATCCACTACAGGTTATTGCTTTCTCCTTGGTTCTTCTTTGATTTCTTGGCGAAGTAAGAAACAAACCTTCGTGGCCCGCTCTAGTACTGAAGCAGAATATCGTGCTCTTTGCGTACCACATCTGAGCTTCTTTGGCTACGATGGCTTCTTAAGGATTTGGGTGTGTCCACATCCTCTGCTACTCCTCTTTATTGTGATAATTAGAGTGCAATTCATATTGCTCATAACGATGTCTTTCATGAACGGACTAAACACATCGAGATTGATTGTCACTTCATTCGCTCTCATCTTATCCATGGTACTCTCAAGCTTTTCTACATTTCCTCCAACGATCAACTTGCATATATCTTCACTAAGGCACTTCCCAAAGGACGCACTCATAATTTGGTTGACAACCTCAAGTTGGTCTCACATCCACCTTGAGTTTGAGGGAGGATGTTAATGTATATCTAGTAACATATTAATATATATATATATATCTACTAATGTATATCTATTTACTTTAGGAATATCTATATTTAGTTACTTTAGATATATCTAGTTTACTTGTAATTCCTATATAAAGGCACCATATATATTCATTTGATTACAGAATAGAATACAATCATTAAGTATTTATAACAGCAAAAAATGGACAATAAAAACAAATGTTATATAATAGTGGGCTTCAGCTGTACTATCCCAAAGTTGAAGTCCAAACAAGCAAGCCTGATTTAAAAATTTAGTATCACTGGTAACAAACTACATCAAATTTTAGCATATCCTCCAGCCTAATAGAAGTCAAACAACTGGATGCATGTCAGTTATTAAACTGGAACATGACCAGAAAAGTGGGGATCAATAGATGGCTCCTCCTCCAATGACGACTTCTAAAACGACATCATTTCGAATTTCTGATCATAAGGTATAAGTACTGCACTTGCACTTAAGTTCTACTAGGTAGTAGTAAGGTACTGTTCATGAATAAAGTTCTCTTAATATCATGAAAATATAAAGTTGATATCCCAAACTATAGCATGATTTAAAGAATATAAATAAAAGTAATCATTACCTGCCAATAAAGTGGTGAATTGAACTTAAAATCAACCAAGAAATAGAGATTGCATGTTCCTGGAGTTGGTCCTGGGTTGAACTCCCAGATGTTTATTAAGTGGTCAAAGAGGGTGCTATCCGACACAGTGCGTGGTCTGCATGTCAAAAGATAGAGATTATGATCAGAAGAAGAACAGTGGGGAAAAATAATAATAGAACAGATCAGAAAAAAAAACAAAGTAACTGGTAGCAAAGCCTATTGGAATGAACTTTAAAAAACATTTAACCATAATGTGAATATGTCATTATACAATTACAATCCCAAACATACAAGAGAACCAATGGGTATGCACTATGCAAGGAGAAAACAGATTAGTGATAACTAAATTTTTTTGAGTAGCAGATGAACTAGAAACTTTTGCTCGAGCACATCCATTACATGCAAAATTCCTTGGCAACATTACATGTTAAGTTTGTGTCAAGTGTCAACTCGTTGCATCTTTGAAATCAAAACTACACATAATAAAAGCGTATACAATGCCAAGCCTCCCTCAATACATACAAGTCTTAGTCTTCAGGTGTTACTTTCATGTTTAATCTAAATCATTTTAAAACAATATAAAGAGAGCTGAAATTTCCACAAACCAATCTACATTATCGATTCATTTAATACAGTACTCAGAAGCCATGCAATATGGAACGCACCGATAAGCACTAGTTAACTTGTCGCATTAACCAGGTAACTTTAAACCTCTGACACCAGGGAACAAAACCATGATACAAATCTACAGCAGCAACTACGTCAACCAACTGTTCTGGGGAATACCTAAAAGAAATATCATATCAAATCATGGAGCTTTTACAAGAACAACAATAGAGCAGGATAGCATCGTCGATGCAACCAAGGATATAACTGCTCACAGATTGTTGCAATCTCAAAACTTCCAACGTGACACAAAAATTGACCACATTCGTAGCATTCCAGACAAACCCAAAATCAAGGAGGGTTCTGCGGCTATTAATCAAAATGCCTTCGTAAAAATCCAATGCAAAATCAAACGAACATGAACAAATAAACAAGATAGGCATGTAAGCTCAAAAGAGAAGAGAGGCTAGCCAAAAACAAATGAAGCAAAAAACAGAACGAGGTTCAACCATTGAAGATGTTAAGTTATATTTATTATCGTACTTCACTTATATTAATCTTATATTTCATTTGTGAATAATAGACACGTGAAGAACAAAACAGGCACAACTAAACACTTTGAATAGTTCATAAAATGGAAAAGTATTATAAAGACGCACATAAAAGGATTGATTGTGAATAATAGGTATGAGTACACAATTGATGGTATAAACAGCCGTAAGAGCTAATTTACCTTAAAAGTGTTCAGGACAAGAACTAGAAATGAAGAGAGTGCGAACAATATTAAGAATATGTCTATGTTTTCGCTCAGCTTTTTTATTTTGTTGAGATGTGTCAGGACAAGAATATTGAGAAAGAGTGTCATTTTGTCGAAGAAAATTTTAAAAATTTGTTTCTTTATATTCCATAGCATTATCAACTAAGTATTTTAATAATTTGAGAAAATTGGGACAAAATCATAATAAATTTTGGATAATTCAAATCTATGTTTCATAAAAAAAAATCCATGTAAATCTTGAATAATCATCAATAAAAATGACAAAGTAAACACATCCCTCCATAGTAGGATGTAAGGATGGATCCTGAACATCAAAATGAATTAAATCAAAAGGGGAGACAAAAATATAATCACTTTTATTAAAACGTAAAAAATGTTGTTTTCCCAATTGACAAAACAAACAATTTACATTATCAGAAGTAGAAACAAATCCTAATTTACCAAAAGATGCTAAGGGACGAAGACGTCTTATAGATGTATGGCCTAGACGAGCATGCCAAAGGTTGATATGAGTAGTAGAAGCAACGACAAAAGTATAAGGAGAGTTTGGTAGATGAAGGTTGATAAGTTCAAATAATCGTCCAATCTTACGGCCTATCCCAAGGATCTGTCCTGTCTTTGGATCTTGCACATGGCAACTAGAAGAGGAAAAATTAATAGTAAGACCAAGTTCACATAATTGACCAACAGAGATAAGATTTAGGGTAAGGTTTGGAATATGAAAGGTGTCAGAAAGTGATATAGAAGATGTGGAAACTTGACCTATAGCATTAACATACATATGTGAACTATTAGCAGTTTGAATTAAAGGTTTGGAGATGGAAGATGTGAGTATCATGAGGCATATGGTTACACACAAGCAGAATCAAAATACCATAAAGATTTACCTGATGTGAGAGACAAGGTAATAGAAGAAGGATTACTAGATTTTGAGAGAACATGTTTAAGAAGACCTTCAAGTTCTTGAGTGGAAAAGGTAAATTTGTCATGATTATCCTCAGAAACATCAGTAGTGATAGATGAGGTACTAGTTTTATCTGAAGCATGTTGAGAGGGATTCCAAAAGCAATCTGTGTGAAAGTGTCATGGACCCTTCTTGTGACAATATACACATACTTGAATGGGACATGTAAGAAGCTCATGATTGAGGTTGTGGTAATAGGCGTAGGCTTGATGTTTAAAGCCCTCTTTAGAACCTCCTTTAAGGCGATAAGAGGGAGTGGTCAGAATAGAATATGTAGGATGAACTTTGAAAACCCTCATTCGAGTTTCTTTAGAGCGAAACTCGATCACAACAATATTTAAGGATGGAAAATGACTCTAATGGAGTAAGGAAGCTCGAACAGGTTCAAACTGATCATAGAGATCCATAAGAAAAATAATAAAACACTGGTGATTACGATAAGTTGCAAACATCTCAGCATTAATTTTGTTAATCCAAGTTGGTTTAGAGAGAGTGAGTTGATCCTAAATAGTATGCATTTCGGAGAGAAATTGGTTAATAGTTTGATCAAACCTTTGACATTTGGTATAAAGAGTTGTTAGAAGTTGATATTGGTTGTCCAAATCAGTTGTAGTGAAACAAGCCTCAAGAAAATCCCAAACTTCTTTGGTAGTGTCAAAATGCCCAAATTCACCATGGTGGATGGTAAAATGGTGTTGCGAAACTAGGTAATAATTTGATGATGTTTACTCTCCCAGTCTTCAAGACGATCAGCAAATAAGGAGTTGATTTCAGTGGTTTCTTGTATGGGTATAGAGATATCACTAGTTATGAAACTCCATAGCATGCGTCCTTTCAAGAAAAGTTTCATTGATTGTGCCCATGCTAGATAGTTAATATCATCAAGGGCAATAGAGATCGATTTTGGGACATCATTTCGGTCTATTTTAACAAAATAATGGAGGAAATATAAAGAAACAATATGAAGGAGTGTATATAGGTCAAAATATCCTTAAAAATGAAAAGATTAGTCAAAAACAAGTTTGGAACCGGTGGAGAACCAACTGGGATGGTGCTGAACCAGATCTGTGAAGAGATAAACAAAAAATTGGGTGAACTGGGTTAAATGAGCCGGGTTGGGTCTGAGAGTGGTTAGCACGTGGGTTCTGGGAACAGATTATTTTGGTGGCGTGCGAGATGTTATTTCGGGTTGATTTTGGTAGTTATGGAATTTTCTAGATTAGAAGAGTTCGATAATGGTATTTTCATTTTAATTGGATTAGTATAGGTGATAATGGTTTACTATGATGAAGAGAGGCAAAATTTTGATAAAAATTCTAGAGGTATATGAGAGGTTCTGATACCATATGAAGAGTATAGAGAAAATCAAAACAAGCATTTATAATTTGGATGAATAGTGAAACAAAAATATCAATAAAACAAAATGGATTAAATAGATACAAGAAAATTCTTTGAATCGAAAAGTCCTTATGACGCACCTCTTTACACAGACTTTGCAAAGAACACTAACCTCTTCACTGTCCCCACAGCCAAGGAACCAACGTCTCTTTTGAAGGCTATTATTTATATCCTCAAATATTTCGAACGAATAAAATCCCATATCTTGTTGCTTACCGCTTCAGATCAATTTCCGCATCGATGGGGTTTCAATGCCAACAATGCCATTAAATCACTGATACCTTGGCAACAATTTTCGCGATGACACCATTGGTAACGTAGCTGAGCAGATGGTTACTAATATTGCTTCTATGGGATATTAAGGTATCTACCACCTTTGATGTCGACAAGTAATCAAAGAATATCAGCTAATTAGAAAACCCTAATGAATTTGCAAAATGAACAATTAGAACCTGTTTTGATAATGTCAATTTTATTTATGACTTTTCTTTTATGAAGGTGAAGGTGAAGAGGAGTTTGCTGCTTAATGACTTAGTGATAATCCAACTATCTTAGTTAAAAGCATGTTTTCTTGATTTTTAGGATAATTTGTTTTTCACGTTATGTAATGGTTAGTTTTGTGACTTTACCCCCGTGAAATTCTATGTATAACAATCATTAATTAATGAATAAAGTAATTAATTTAACAATTCTTTTTATTTGTCTTTTTGTGTTTTAATTACTTTTGCTTTATAATAAAGGTTTTTTATTATCAGTGTTACGGGTTAAGAAAATAACAATTAAAGGCTATGGTTTTTAAAAATTTTGTGCAACCAATAATTCCATGCTTTTATGATCACTATAATCATTGGAACAATGTAATGGAGAAGTATTGGAATGTAGTATCTAAAGACATAACATAACCAATAGTTGGTGTGATAATAACGAATGCATAAAAAACAGAAATTGAAGGACATAGATTTAAAGACAAAGAATTATTTGTTACAAGTGATTGATCGCTCAATCTTGGACATCATCCTTTTCAAAGATACCTCCAAGATAATATAGGATTTCATGAAGAAAAAGTATCAAGGGTCAATAAGAACTAAGAGGTAGTAGCTTCAAGCACTTTGTATAGAGTTTGAATTACTTCGTATAAAGTCAGGAGAGTCAATCACGAAGCATTTTTCATGAACGATGGAAATCGTAAACAAGATGCAAATTCATGGCGAGAAGATGACATATGTTACAATAATTGAGAAAATTCTACAATCAATGACTCTAAAATTTAATTATGTTTTTTATTCTATTAAGGAATGAAAAGACCTTGATGAACTTTCAATTGATGAATTGTAGAGATCTTTGCTTGTTCATGAGTAGAAATTCATCCACAAAATTAAGGAGGATCAAGCTCTGAAGGCTTCAACTAACAAAAATACTTTGGCACTAAATAGATCAGCAAATCGGGGTAGAGGTAGAGGAAAATGAGGTCGACGAACTAGTGATTGAGGCAGAGGAAGATGAGGATGAGCCAATTTTAGAGATGATAAATATCAGTCAAATTTTCAAAATAGAGGTAAAGGTCGAAATCAATTTGATAAATAAAAGGTAGAGTGCTTTAGATGTCATAAATTCGATCACTATCATTCTGAATGCTATACTAAATTGCCCATTAACAAAGAAAAAGGAGAGAAATCAAATTTTACAGAAAAGAAAGAAGGAAAAACTGAAACTTTGTTGATAGCTATTCAAGTCAATGAGGAGCTTGAGTTAGATGTGTGGTATGTGGACACAGGCTACACCAACCATATATGTGGAAATAAGTCTTCTTTTTTTTCCTTAGATGAAGACTTTCTTTCTATAGTGAGCTTTGGTAATTGTTCTACTATGAAAATAATGGAAAATAGTAACATTAATATTATAACCAAGAATGGTCTTGTAGAAATAATTTTTAATGTTTTCTATGTTCCTTAATTGAAAAGCAATTTGTTAAATGTTGGTCAACTGAAGGAAAAGAGTTATATAATAACTATTCAAAAGGGTGCTTTTGCAATATATGATCTTTTAGAGGAGCTATTGTAATTGTTCAAATGAATTCAAACAAGTTGTTTCCTTTAAAGATTGAAAGTGTACAACCATGCTTAATGGTTTAAGTGAAAGATCCTTTATGGCTTTGGCATTTTCACTATGGCCACTTGCATTTTATTAGATTAAAAACTCTACAATAGAAGAATATGGTTACAGAATTTCCTTAAATTGATATTCCTTCTATATTTTGTGAAGAATGTGTTGTTAGCAAACAACATCGTTTTAAATTCCCTCAAACATCACCAACAATAGCATAAGCTACTGATGCAACAATTGAATCACGACTTCGTCGTGTTCAAAAAAGACCCATATGAATGCAAGATTACGAGGTTAGTGGTACTCAATCTAATATTGTTGATATAATTACCCATTATGTTTTCTTATCAGATTTGCGAACCTGTTACATTCAAAGAAGCTATTATCGATTCAAAGTGGAAAAAAGCCATGGATGAAGAGATATGTTCCATAGAGAAAAACAAAAGTTGGGAATTTGTTGAACTTCCAAAAGGAAAAAAATCTATGATGAATGAATTTGATATGATAGATTTGGGATTGATGCACTATTTTCTTGGCATTCAAGTAGTGCAATCATCTCTTGGTGTCTTTATTTCTCAAAAAAAAATGCTTTGCAAATTTTAGACAGATTCACAATGAAGGATTGCAATTCAGTTTCTATTCCACCTGAACTTGTTTTGAAGCTCTCAAAGAATGGTTCAGAAAAAAATGGTGGATGCTACCTTTTACGAACAAATTGTTGGCCGTCTAAGATACTTGGCATTAACAAGACCAAATATTATGCACACTATTAGTTTAATTAGCAGATACATGGAGAATTCAACTGAAGTCCATCTCTTAGTTGTAAGGAAAATTTATTGTTATATAAAAGGTATTGTAGATTTTGGAATTCTATACAAAAATGGAGGCAATTCAAACAATGATTATGCTGGAGATATTGGTGATAGAAAGAGCACATCTTAAGTAGTGTTTATGTTGAACTCTAGAGCTGCTAACATCTAAGAAGCAACAAATAGTTACTTTATTAACTACTAAAGCAGGGTTTGTTGTTGCCACATCAAGTTCATGTCAAGCTATTTGACTAAGAAGGTTACTTGAAATTCTACACAACCAACAGCAAGGACCAACAATGATTTATTGTATTAATCTCGTTGCAATAAAGCTCTCAAAAAATCTAGTATTCTATGATAGAAGCAAACATATAGATGTACAGTATAATTTCTTGTGTGATTTATGCAAAGATGGTGTGATTGATTTGGTGTATTGCAAAAGTGAAAATCAAATTATAGATATTTTGACCAAGCCCCTAAAGCCTGTTGTTTTTATGAAGCTTCGTGGTATGCTTGGAGTTTGTTCTTTGAAAGAAATTGAAACGGTGCAAGGGAAGGCGTTGCAATTGATGATTGATTCTTAAACTAATTTACGTAGATATCATTTTAAGAAAGGGTATTGAAACTATGATCACGTGCATTAGGTGAGATAACTAAATCTTTGATAATATCAATTTTATTTATGAGTTATCTTTTGTCCAAGCCAAGAGTTTATTGTACAGTGATTTAGTAGTAACGTAGTGTCATACTCAAAAGCATATTGTCTTATTTTTTAGGATAATTTGTTGAGTTTGTTGTACAATGATTTAGTAGTAATGTAAGTGTAATACTCAATTTCCTAATTTTTAGGATAATTTGTTTTGCATGTTATATAGTGGTTACTTTTGTAACTTTAATCATTGTATAATTGTCTCTATAAATTCCATTGATTAATAGGTAAAGTAATTAATTTAGTAATTTCTCTTCATTTGTTTTTTTTTTATCTTAATTACTTTGAGTTTATAACAAAGATTTTTTTTATTAATTTGTTGGAAATAGAAATGAATGAAGAAAAAAAGGAAGCCGAATGTAGTTAAAAGGAAATAATTTGAAAGAACTAAGGCAAAGATTTAAAGATTCGGAGACCCAGAATCCACATTTATATGGGGCTCCTACTTTTTTTTTGACAAGAGCAAGATGTTTTTCACAAGTCGCAACAAGTTTACAACAATTGACAATACTAAACTGATACGGTAAGGAGAGTTCATCATTTGAATAATTAAATCTAATAAAATAAAATCTGAGATTAGTGAAAATTAACACGGGTTTTATTTGAATTTAATTATGTATACATAAAGAGAAATAACTTGTGCACTTTTTAAAATTAAAGTAATTGGTAGTCATTGGTCAATTTGATCTGTTGAGTTTTGATCCAGAAATGAAACGCTTGCAAGACTGGAGCTCACGTTATGGTTGTTAACTGGTGGGCAAAGTTTATTACGTAAAAGAACAAAATTAACGATGTGAGCAAATGTTAATAATTGAAATTGAAAAAGGAATATATTCCAGCCCGTTGTGCATCTATCTATAATAAAAGAAAAAGCAGCTTTTTGCAGCAACAAACCCAGAAGGTGGAATTTTCATTAGGACCATATATTTTCAAAAATTAATCGGTAATTTTTAAATATTTTAAAATTAATATAATTTTTTTAATTAAAAATTAAATACCTAATAGAATACTTAAAAAAAATAATTAATAATATCTCTTATATAATATTTATTATTTTTGAAATTTACTAGATTGCTTCATCTCTTCCCTTTTTTATTAAATATTTATTTTTTTAAGAAAAAAATTACACTAATATTAAATTCTATTTATCAAAAATATTATATCATACACGTATTACAAAAATAATAAATATTTTTTTCTTTTTTTAAAGATATCAATTAAAAATATAATATAGAAAAAACTTAGTTACATACATAACTGTTTCAAACAATACTTAAAACAACACATAACTTCATCAACACGCAATTAATTATACCACTTGTCATACCAAGATGGGATTAAAGGATTACGTATCTAAATGTCAACTACTACCTTTGTTTTTTTTTTTATAAATAAATTACAATATCAACTAATCCAACAAAATAATTAAAAATACAATACAACAAAATAAACTTAAATCCTTAGTTGCACACATACAACCAATATAAGGCATTATCCGCACCAATACAACATAAATACGTAAATATTGCATTTAAAAGTTACATACATATTACAAATATATGGTAATCGTAAACATTATAATTTTTTATTAAATAATAATTAAATAACCCAATTATACTTTATATTTATTAATAATATTAAATTCATCTCAAATCAGACATATAGCTCTTTTATCTGTTCTTTTATCTTCTTTTTTTTATCCAACTTCTTAGTAGATAAGCAAAATGAATGAATGAAAAAAAAACAAAAAAAAAACAAAAACTAAATAAGATAAAATTTAGTTTTCATTGGAATTAGAGTATTATTTATGCCAATTAAATAGTAAATAGATTATAACTTAAATGGAAAATAACTAGCAAATATATCGTAAGGAAAATAATTCCTCAATCCTCTCCTCTACTTGACAATTCTAACTTCTGCAAAACCCCTAATTGATATTTACCATAATATTCCCATCAGAAACAGAAATAAAGGGGTAGTCTACGTAGGCTCCACCTTTTGATTCCCATTACAGAAATCAAGCAAACCATAATAAAATTTGAAATGTGGTCTTTTTATCTGACGGAAGAACTAGAGTTTTTGCTAACATCATTGTATGGAGGAGACTGTTGAAGTGGAACAACCTAATCAGCAAAAGAAATGCAAAAGATTTAAGACTCCATTATCCTTGTATTGATATTAAAAAAAAATTATATTTATAACAATAAGCTTAAATCTTACCTGATCGGTATATGAAGAATCAGATGAAAGAGTTTTCAACCTTTTTAAATTATAATGTTGGCCTTCTGTCTTTCCCCCATCGATATCTTCATCAATGAAATTCTGGTCTGAGACCTCTGCACAAATCAACATAGAGAAAAACTTTGTCATTTAAAAGATTTGAGCTTCTCAGATTCTCAGCAGCTGCAGCATTGTCTATAGAATCATGCTGAAACAACATATTCATAGTATCAACCAAATTTTGCATGACACTAACAAATAAAAACATTTAATCTGAAATGAAAAGTCCCATACCTTTATTTCAAACATATAAGAGAAGAATCAAAACAACAGTACCTCTAAACTAAACTGGCTTCAAATCAAAGCTTTGAAAGTATTGATAGTACTATACATACGAAGTCTTCTACTTAACTAACTTAAGCTAGACATACTTTGAACACATTCCTAAATATTCCCCATAACAAAAGAAATAAAAATAAAAAACGCCAAAATGGTAACCAGGCAAGAAAAATCTTCCTGCAATAAACACACCCAAAGCAAAGCTGGGAACTACCTGCTTTACTGTCAAGCCAACTCTGATGGCACAAATTAGAGCGGCCATTGGAAATAGAAGAACTCTTCTTCCCTTCTGAATCAATTGCTTCACTTATGTTCACATCATACTCCAATAAACTGCAATCCAAGCCTTGCTTCTTGGAAGTAGGTCTAAAGTGGCGGATCCATGGATTAGAAAGAATATCAGTAGAACTTTCATTTTCCTCAAGTAGTTGAGGTTTAGTCCTTTTAAAATTGATCTTCTGCCAGCAGCCACTATGAAGAACCTTAAACTTGAAAAACACAGTGAAAACAACAACAAAGTAAATTAAAACACAAATTTTTGATAGAGAAAAAAAATGTTCAACATATATTGCATACAAGAAATAACTACAGGTAGGCTAATCATTGAAGAAAAGAGATTAGAATGAGACCTGGCCAGAAGGGGTATGGGAGTTTAAATGGGTTTGCCTTGATGGATTTTCCAGTGACAAGTTGTTTTGTACAAGATCCATGGAATCATATAACTGGTTAACAAATGACGCTTCCATAGATTTGAGATACAAGCTATGCTTCTCATTTGTCCATTCCGTACAAAGAGATTCATTCCTCTCCTGATCATTAGTCTGATAGACAAATACCCCCATTGAGCATTAACCCTTCATTATCTTGAATGTTGTTTAATTAAAGGACCGGACTATCCTCTAAGAAAAATTCTAATGAAATTAAAATAGAATTACATTTATGACATCAATAGTCTAAACTTGACAATCTCAGCCCTAAACAAAGCCACTCTAGAAATCAAATCTACAGAACACTATAACAGTGCAATCCCTTCAATACACCAAAAAACAATCATCAAGAAAAGCTACAAAATACGGTATTTACGATTATTTTTTTTCAAAAACTCAAAAAAGAAAAATCACACAGATGCTAATAATGTTTCTGATGTACAAACCAATTTCGAATTGGAAAAAAAAAAAGGTATGGTAAACAAGTTACCATGGTTAATGAATGGAGAGCCGATCGTGGTTAAAATTCTGATCGACGAACCCAAAAATCTGTAAATCGCTTCTGAATTAACCGCAAAATCGAAAGAGAGAAAAATAAACGAATTATTTATAAAAGTTAAATGGACAGAGAAGATATATAATGTTGAAGAAAAATAGAGAAATTAGAATGAAATTGAATCGGAAACGATTTGGAGGCGGTGCTTCCTGGGGACAAAAGCTCATCATAGTTGTCACAGCTTTTACACGTGTCATGAATATCGTGGCATGCCATATCATCGATGGAGATGTTGATTAGTTCAAGCGAAGCAGATATTTATTGGAGGATGTGAAAATATCTGTTTCAGTTGAACCAAAAAAAAAAATCTGTTTTCTCTCTACATCACAAACAAAAATAAATATCTTCCACTGCTTATCTTTTGGTTTTTTACTCAAAAACTCTCGAAGGCTCGAGACCTTTTTACTTCTTTCTGGGACAATATTGTCTTTACAACAAAGTCAAAGCCGACTAGTTGAGTAATTTTCTTTCTTCAACTTATTTCTAATTGCCGAAAGCAGCTACGCATGAAAATATAATATTGGTTAAAATATTCACTTTATTTTTTACCACTATATTAATATACTATCGATATAAAAACTATATAGTTTTAAATTTTTTAAAATATTAAAATAAATAATAATATATTAATTTAATTTTGATATTTATTTAAACATTGTATTTATGACTCAAATGGAACATATAATGCTAATATATTATAATTAAATATATATATATATAAAGAAAAATACTTTTAGTTTTATAATATTTATATAAATTAAATTGAAATTAAAAAAACGTAAACAATATAATTACAAAATTATTTTTAAAAAAATTAAGAATTGCTCTTATTAGGAATAGAAAATAACATGAGAGAGAATGAGTTGAGATATATTGAAAAAATATTCATGTGATTAAGCATCTAGTAGACTACTAATGTATAACAATTCAATAAATTTTAATCAAACGTAAACTATTAATGTCTAAGTGTATTTTAATTTAATTTTTTTTAGAAAAGATTATAATATATTCGTATTAATATTTTCAATATTTTCAAAAAATTTATTAAAACTTTAAATTATTATAAAATATTTTACGAAAATATCAGAAAATTTCGATATGTTTCTATATTATACTGAAAGCCTCGAATTTTTTTTTAATATTGTGAAATATTTTTAAAAACTATATTTTCATATATTTCATGTGTGTAAATTTATTGGGTTCTCCTTTTTCTTCTCCCTATATTTGTTTATTTTTTAATAGTAGATATAAAAAAAAATTACAGTCAAACTAAATTTTAAAGAAATGAAAAGCTTATTTTATTTACTCTGAATTTTAAATAATGCACCTAACTAATTTACTTTCTCCAATTTCATCATTTTAAACTTTTCATAAAAAAAAAAGAGCATTTATATCGGATTCATATTGAACTGTCACTGTAAGGGGTTTGTTGTGTGATGCGATTGCTTTGTTCTTTTCCTCACCCATACTTAGTTTGATTAATGAAATTTCTATCTTATGAAAAAAAAAAACTAAAAGTTTTAATCTCAAAAAAATGTTAGTTATGTTATAAAAAGATATGATACATAATAATTTTTATATATTTTTTAAAGAATTAAAAATAAATTTTTATATGTAAAAAAGTTGTGTATGTAATTAAAGAAAAAAAAAGTAGTGAAATATAATTAAAAATTTTGACTTAAATCATGAGAAACTCCTCACTTGTCACTCCTACCAATACTATTAATGAGAGAGTTAACGCTCTCTCTTATACAGCCACGTCCACCAATTTCAAGCCATTTATCTGATGGGTCAGTTTTACAGAAAAGAATATGTGGGTCAGGCCATAATATATATGATGGAGCTTGATAAGTTTAAAAAAAGAGAGCATATGATTGAGAATTAAGAGAAAACGAACAACTTCAAGAGATATTACCATCAAAGTCGGAAGAAGTAATACTAGAACACTTGTTACAAACCAAAAAAAGAAAGATAAAAAATTGAAATCAGGTTAATAAAAGGGAAGACATATATCTACATTTTTTTTGTAATTTAAGTGGTATAACAGATAATAAAATTCTAAGGATATAACAAAACATCCCTATTTGATTATGTAACATAAAATATATGTAAAATAGGGATGTAAAAAAAAATTATATCAAAAAAATTTGATTGTTCGTAATATTTGTTTATGGAATAATAGATGAAATGAGATATCTAGTAACCAATATCAATTTATGATCTAAACATAGCTATAAGTATTCTTAGAATAAATAAATGTCGGTAAAAATTATCATTTAAAAATAACTTTAAAATATTCATGTTATATCATCTAAAATTAAAGATAAATATACAAAAACGCAACTTATTAGATATTGAAAGTTTATAAATTATGGACAAAATTAAAATAGAGAGGGTGAATAAGTTATTTTTAATTTTTATCAATTTATAATTTTATAACCTAAATAAAACGACAAAACATACAATTATGTGTAAGTTGCCAAAAATACAAGTTCTCATATGTATCATAGAATGGATTTAATAATGAATAATCTTAACTAGATACTTCAAAACTTATGTCACTTAAATCAAATCAATTAGTAAATCCTAAAACAAAAATATTAAGCATAAGTTCAATAAAAATAGTTTCTTTAAAGATTAATAATCAAATCAAATAATTATGATATAACAAACACAATTATTTAATCTATTAATTCAAAGACAAAAAGAAAAAATAAGTTATAAGAATATAGAATCAAAATATTATAAACTAATTATGATTATTAATCAATCAAACATAATCAACAATATTTGATAGATTAATTAAATAAAAAAGCTTAAAGAATTAAGATTTTATATTTGTAAAACAAGATAGAGAAATTAAGAAGAAGATAATAATGTTATTGTGTGGTTGATTGAAACAATGAGTAGTGAGTTTTATTTATAAAAAAAATTAAAACCATTAATCTTATATAATTAATAAATATTTTTTTATTACTAATAAGATCAATAATACTCAATAATTAAGAAGAATCTTATTTAAAAAATAGTTATTTTAAAACAAATTTATTAATCATGAAGACTCTTATTTAAATAAGAATTCTTTTAAAATAGATTTATTAATCATGAAAAATCTTATTTAAAAAAGAATTCTTTTAAAATATTTTATGGTATTTTTTAAGTTAAAGTTTATCCTATATTTTATATTATATAAAAATTACAAATCAAACTCTTATTATAATTATTGGTTGTTTATATTATTTTTGAGTTTTAAAAAATATATTATTGGGTTTTTAAAAAATATATAATAATCAAAACTCTAGTTAAACATTAAAAAAAACCCTAATTACAATAATAAAAAGAAACTATTATCAGAATCTGTCGCTGATGCAGCGTGAATACACGCTACTGCAGTTACCAGAGGAAAGGTGAACATAGATTAATTAAAGTATTAATTGATTTTCTTGGTTTTTTATAACTGAATGCAGCGTGAATACACGCTGCTGCTTCCTTTTTTAATTTTTTATCTTTTAAATTCAAAAAAAGCTGAATCTGAATACATGTTACTGTTTCTTTTTTCAATTTTTTTTCTTTCAAAAAGTTAAATATGATTTTAAAATCAAAAATAACTTTTTAACGTTTCTTTAATGCCAAAAAAAGTTAGTATATTAAATTTAAAATCAAATAGTTATAATAATAAAATATATTTTTATTTAAATTTTGGAATACAATAGCAATTTTAAATATTATAATAATAAAATCATTAGATTTGAAAACATTAAAATTATCATAAATCAAAAATAAATTCGATTAGTAATAATTTAATATGAAAAATATATGATATCACTTGTTATAGCAAATAACATTTGGTGAAAATATCACCTAAAATAATCTAACAATATTCATGTTATATCACCAAAAATTAAAGATAAATATTCGAAAACGTATCTTAATTCACAACCATGAATTAATTTTGTAACTGAGTGATTGATATTTTAGATTTATACATTTTCTTTATAAGATCATCTAGTTTTCTCTATTCTCTGACAACAAGATATTAGATCAAATTAGAATAATACGTTGTGATCTAGAGATCATAATCAGTATATCTATGATAATATTATCTCTATTTTATCTCATCATTAAAATAAATATAAAATTTAGACTTTTATATATTAAATATTCATATCCTATTAATATATTAAAACCTAAATTATTTAAACATTATTAAATCACTTTTAAATAAGTTTAATTTTATTTTATAGTCTATAACATACAGTTATTCCCCGATAAATTCATACAACACTTACATCCACTCTTTAAGGCCTAATATTTCTATCTAAAACAACCAAGATGTCTAGTCAAGGTATGAACACATTCTATGATTAAAAAAAGTTTTCTCTCTCTAGTTAAGGATTGGTGTTTGAATAGTGAGTCAAATTTCTATAACAGGTTGTGAAAAGCTAAAATACATAAATGGACAAAATCCTTTTATGAAAACTGTTTCATAAAGCTCCGCTATTAAGAGAGGCTATTGGTCGTTTTAAAACTCTAAATAACTATATGGCCCTTTTGCGACAGAGAGATTGAAGATATAAAGCACCTTTTCATAGGATGAAAAATTTCAATCATTTTAGTTTAATTAAAAATAAAATTTATTATAATATTCTTATATAAGCTCACTGCTATAATATATACATCTGTTTTCGATTTTTAATCATAATTTTATATCTATAAGAACCGAAAATTAAATAAGAAAAATCATAAAATGTTATCTATAATTTTAATCTTATAAAAAATCGATATCATAAATATACCATTTAATCTCATTTTTTAATATAAATTAAAATAAATTATTAAAATTAAAAGTTATTATATTATAATTAAGAGTAAAATTTTAAGAATTTTTATATTCGTTAAAATATAATAAAACTTTATTATAAATATCTAATTAAAATTTTACAAAATATGAAATACATGTAAAAAAAAATTATTAATATTAATATTAATCAAATTATTGGCTATACGTTTGAGAGTTTTTTCATATTCTCGTGTACCCTAGTATTGCACCAGTAAACTGTCTAAGGAATTCATTGCCAGTGAAACAGTAGTGGGCAAATGGCTTTCGGCCTGTTGATCTAATACATAATAACTAAATTGTGGAAGAAGTTGCAGCTCATACAAGAGGCCTATAGCAGCTGCAGCCGTACATGTTCGATCCCATGATGGTTGGGGACTGCCATTATTGTACCAGAAAAGAGTTGGAAATTGGAAATGTCGCTAGTAATAACTTATTGAAAATTCATAGTAAACAAAGAAAATATTAGTAGGTGATGATAATGAGAAAATAAAATATTAGTGCAACAAAAAACCTAAATATAAATCATATGTGACTTACTTATGAGTAAAGTTTATTTCCCATCAGAGGAGAAAAAGGTTTTTTGTTTGTACAAACTGAAAATACCAAAAATATGCAATCAAGGGTGAGATAATTACGTCTTTCAACTCAAGATCAAATCTAATATCCGGCTTGTCCGAGCCATATCGGTTCATTGCCTCTGCATAGGTTAGCCTTGGGAAAGGATTTGATAGATCTACACCTTTAATCTCCATAAAAACCTATATCACATTAAATAACTTTTAAGATAACACTCAAAGTAAGCAGTATTTGAGATATCAAGCATATCTGTATTTTCATCACCAACCAAAAATGTGCTTTATGCTTACAAAACCTTTTGAACATAGAAAATCATGGTATAAAGACACTAAAAAGTCCAAGCTAGTAACATAGCAGTTAAGATAATCAAATGGTAAAAAGTAATTAGATAAATCATGTTAATTTTATAATTTTGAAAACAAATACCGACCTTCTTGATCAACTCCTCATTAAGCCTCAACATTTCCTCCAAAGGAGTGAAGGCAAGTTTCGTATCGAGCTGTGTGAATTCAGGTTGTCTATCTGCTCTTAGATCTTCATCCCCAAAGCATCTGCAAGAAAAAAGTAACATAAAATTGGACATGATTCACAATTGTGGTAAAACAAAGAAAAACAAAGTATCTCTTTCTTTTGTCATTGACAGCAAGTTGGAGAAGCTTAACATTACCAATATCAGCAAAGACTTGAGAGGTAAAAAAGAAAAAGAAAAAAATACAAGGAAAGAATGAAAAGCAAAACACATTATAGCAACAGTTATTGAAAAGAAATAATAGCTCATAGAGATCTTTAATGATCGATCAAACCAGAAAAATCCTAGAATGTGAATGTAGTTTACCTTGCTATTTAGTAGTATTTATCAAATCCAAGCACCATTAGCATTTGCTTGAACAGTTGTGGACTTTGAGGCAGTACATAAAATGTTCCTGGCTTTAAATTAAACATGAGACCAAATCAGATTTGCAGGTAACTTGACCAAATAAATTCTCAAACCAAGAGTTATAATCATTTAGAAGAAAAACAAAATTCACATAATTTAATAATACCAAGAATGAAGAGCCTCGCATCAAAGTTAAGAACATAACTATGGATATAAGAAATAGTGTAAATATTTTATGGAATGATCTCAAGCAGTTTGGTTAGGAGTTATGCTAAGTAGAGAATCTTAAAGAATGACACGAGGAGTAAACTACAAATGCATAAAGATAAAGCACCTGAACCCTCGAGGGAACCAAATAATCTTTGGCCTCTTCTGTAGTAGATCTAGAGAGTATTGGAGTCTCGATCTACCTTATATAACCATGAAGAAAAATTGGGGTCAAAACACTAAAAAAAAAGTTTATTAAGGGTAATCGAATTGATAGTAAATGATTTAAACAGAAGTTAATAATTCACAACAAAGTATCAACAATGAAAGAATTTACAAGATGCATGGTACCTCCACGAAACCATGTATGTCCTCTAAATATCTCAAAACAATGTTTCCTAGTGGGATAGTAGAGAATAGCAAGGGAAGAGAAGAGAAACAAAGCTCGAAGCATAGAGCTTTAAGGAGTCAAATAATTGAAGAAATCCATGGCCTAACTCCCTCCAAAAGAGCTCTCAAAGAGTAAGGATTGTCATAGACTTATAAATGCAGCGAAAACCTAGTGATCAATCGATGTGGGACTTCAACACTCCCCCTCACATCGATTTCCGACCGGGGATATGGAGCGCCTCCCCCTCACACCGACGTAGGGTTCATCTCCTACAACCGGTCGGGTACCGACCGATCACTTGGCTCTGATACCATGAAGAAATCCATGGCCTAACTCCCTCCAAAAGAGCTCTTAAAGAGGAAGGATTGCCATAAACTTATAAGTGTAGCAGAAACCCAATGCTTAGTCGATGTGGGACTTCAACACTCCCCCTCACATCCATTTCCGACCCGGGATACGAGCGCCTCCCCTCACACCCCAGGGGTT
The DNA here is from genome assembly GCA_033030585.1 of Hippophae rhamnoides. NCBI lineage: Eukaryota > Viridiplantae > Streptophyta > Magnoliopsida > Rosales > Elaeagnaceae > Hippophae > Hippophae rhamnoides. Next base: position 75,538,644 of record CM065429.1, read on the forward strand.
CATCCTCTACAACCCACGGCACCGACCGAGTCACCTGGCTCTGATACCATGAAGAAATCAATGTTTGAAGAAATAATCAGAGGAAGAAATAAACGTTTCATTCATCTAATTTCTTGATTTGTATCGGATATTTACATTGTTTATATAGACAAATACTAATTACTATTTCACCAACCACCATGATTGAATTGTATGATTTACAGCTTGATTGGTAGGCGCCGTGTATATTAGAAAAAATGTTTGGCGTCGGTGCAGTGATTGTTGAATTGTGTTTGCAGTGTTTGTTTGAATTCAACAATAATGGCTTATGGAAAGAGATGATTTTGGCTGAAGATGAAGAAGATGAAACAGAGTAGACTGACCACAGAGAGAGTGCAGTTTCCATTGTTGCCATTGATACACACAGATATGAGAACGGCGACACACACAAAGAGGCAGAAAGTGAGGATGAATTCGATGAAAACCCTACAATGATATAGCGTAAGTGCAAGAAGGGAAGGAAAAAGAGAGAAAAAAGAAAAAAAAGCAGAGAGATTTTTTTTTATATTTGGTGTAAACGAGAGAAAATTGACAAGGTATGTCTATGGTCTCAATTTTTAAATAACCGAGATCATAGGATATGTCTATAATCTCGATTTTTATTAAATTGTCATCAATATCCTAAAAATTAAGGCTAAATTTTCGAGACCATATATATGTATTGTAACAGTGGCTCGATATCAAGACTTACATTTATTTTATTATCTTCCCTCCTCGCTTAAAAATCGAGGTTAAATTTTCAAGACCATGTGTATATATTATAATAGTGGCTCGACATCGAGACTTACATTTATATTATTATCTCCCCTTTTTTGCACTTATTTTCCACAGATGTTACAGTTGTAGGATTCACACTAATAGCAGTTGTGATACTCGAGACTATATGGTAACTTAAGAATTGTGTTGTCTTTCAAAATGGAGAAATAAATGAAGAAAGAATTCTCACAAAGATCTTCAATAGAATCAAAGAATTCTACAATATATTGGTTGATACAAATGCATGTCCTACAATTGGTAAGCATGAGGGACAACTTTATATCCCACTCAATTGGAAACCTCCCCCTTATTAAGCTTATAAGTTAAATTTTGATGCGTCGTGGATTAATGGCAAAGCTATATAGGGATCATAATGGGACTTTCTGTTATGGTTGATCCAAGCTAATGAGAGTCCAATCATTGAAAGTAGTAGAGACGTTTGCTTTCTTCTTTGCCTTTCAGGAAGCTCTAAATATGTGGAAAGAGATGCGAAAGTGATTATTAATGCATTGTATAGTCAATTGGCACGCACTTTACATCCTATATTTGTAGACATTATTCATTCAATGTTTCAAGAGCTTTATGTTGGGAAATTACACAAATTTATGATAAGTCAGATTTATGATAAAGCAAAATAGAAAAAAATGACACACAAATTTGATAATAGAGTTCGGCCAATCTTGCTTACGTCTTCGGACCTACTGCAGATCTTTTTACTAAAAGAGGAGAAATTATACAAAGTGTTTATAATACTAACAACTCATAACTCACAACCCAATTACACCCAAGAAAATTACTCTCACAAAAGCTTTTTTCTCTAAGCTTTTGTCTCAATTGGAATGAACACTTAGTTGATTAATTCATTATAATTATACATCTACTTATAGGAAAATTCACTCCTTGAATTACTCTTTAAATTAATGGTTCCTTGAATTGTTTCTTGAATTAAGCTCCATGTTTTGCTCCTTAAATTAAGGAGCTTTATAACAATCTCCAATAATCTCCAACAATCTCCCACTTGAAGACTGATTTTAATCTGTCTTCACACCTCGATCAATGCAGCATCTTTTCTAGTATTGTTACTCTAGCAGACCAACTGAAGTTGAGCACAACTTCAATTTGTCAATAGTCACCACCTTTGTTAACATATCCGTTGGATTTTTGCTTCCTTGAATCTTTTCCAATATTAACACATCATCTTCCAATAGGGATCTGATGAAGTGATAATGAAGTCCAATGTGCTTGGTTCTAGAATGAAATGTTGAATTCTTCGCCAAGTGTATTGCACTTTGACTATCACTGTGTAGAATATTCTTGTCCTGTTTGAATCCCAGCTCAGTTAACAAACCTTGAAGCCATATCATCTCTTTACTAACTTCAGTCATTGCTACATACTCAGCCATTGTAGTGGATAGAGTGATAATTTTTTGTATTTGTAACATCTAACTAACAACTGTAGTTTCAACAATAAATATATAACTGGTGGTGCTTCTTCGATGATCAACTTCACCTCCAAAGTTTGCATCTACGTAGCCTTGTACTTTTAATTCTCCTTTACTAAAATACAAGCACTTTTCTGTGGTACCTCACAGATACCTCAAAATCCACTTAATTTCTTCCCAATGAGTTTTTCCTAGGTTTGACATAAATATGCTAACAATTCTCACTGCATGGCCAATGTCTGGTCTCGTACACACCATTACGTACATCAAACCTCCAATGGCTGATTCATAAGGAACCTTAGCCATGAATTCTCTCTCTTCCTCTGTCTGAGGGGACTGATCCTTGGATAGGCAAAAATGGCTGGCCAAGGGTGTGCTAACCGGTTTAGCGTTGCCCATGTTGAATCTCTATAAAACACGATTGATGTACTCTACCTGAGATAACTACAAGGATCTTTTCTTCTTATTTCTTGTGATTTGCATTCCAAGAATCTTCTTTGTTGGACCCAAGTCTTTCATTTCAAACTCCTTTGACAATTGCTGCTTCAACCTTCTAATATTATCTATATCTAAACTTGCTACTAACATATCATCAACATAAAGTAGTAAAATGATATAACTAGACCTATATCTCTTGAAGTAGCAACAATGGTCAACATTTCACTTCTGGAAATCTTCCTTGTGCATGAAACTGTCGAACTTTTTGTACCATTATCTTGGGGCTTGTTTCCGGCCATACAAACTCTTCTTAATTTTGCACACCATGTTCTTCTTCCCTCTTTCTAAGAAACCTTCTGGTTGGTACATGTATATCTCTTCATCTAAATCTTCGTGAAGGAATGCAGTCTTCACATCCAACTGTTCAAGATGAAGATCTTCAATGGCTACAATACTCAACACTGATATGATAGTATTGAGCTTCACAATAAGAGTGAAAATGTTAGTGTAGTCAACTTCTTCCTTCTGTTGAAACCCTTTGACAACTAGGCGGACTTTGTATCTCTTGGAACCATCATGCTCTTCTTTCACCTGGTACACCTATTTGTTGTGAAGTTCCTTATTTCCCATAGGTAACTCAGTTAGTTCCCATGTGTGGTTAGAGATGAGAGATTTCATTTCTTCTTTCATGGAAAGCTCCCACTTGCTGGAATCTCAAGTCTGACAAGCTTCATCATAGCATTCAAGCTCCCTTTCATCAGTCAGCAACATATAGTTCATGTATCTCTTGTTGGGCACATGAGGTCGAGAAGACCTTCTCAATACAGGAGTTGTAGTAGGAGGTTGTGGTGTGTCGGATTGTTACGCATTGCTCTGTCCAACGAGTTCCTCTGGTTGAGGACTTACTATAATTGGTTCCTTCACGAAACTATCTGGGACATCATTTGTATCTACAAATACTTACTCATTCTGCTTTGAGTCGTTGGTGTCTGTTTTATGCATGTCCTTATACATCACTCTTTCATTGAAAATCACATCTCTACTACGGATCACTTTCTTGTTTTCATCATCCCAAATGTAGTATCAAAACTCATCCTCAACATAGCCGATGAATGTGCATTTCTTAGATTTAGGATCAAGTTTATTCCTGCCTTGATCACTAATATGCACAAATGTTACACAACCAAAAGCTTTTAGATGTGATAGTTTTACCTATTTTCTACTTCATACCTCCTTTGGCATTCTATGCTCCAATGGAACAGAGTGACCTCGATTGATCAAATAAGCTACCGTGTTGACTGTTTCTGCCCAGAATTGCTTTGGTAGACCTGATTGTGTACGAATACTTCTAGCTTTTTCTTTCAACATTCGGTTCATACGCTCAGCTACACCATTGTTTTGAGGCGTTCCTGACACAGTTCTTTCCATTCTGATCCCATGCTCATAGCAATTTTTTTTTTGAATCTGGTGTCTTCATATTCACCACCAGTATCGGTTCTGTGCTTTTTTTATCTTCAAACCTGTCTCATTTTCCACCATAGTTTTCCATCTTTTGAAAGCCTCAAATACTTTAGACTTATGCTTTAAAAAGTAAACCCATACCTTCGGAGAGTGATCATTAATGAAAGTCACAAAGTAGTGTTTCCCACCAATGGATGAGATGGTCGTTGGTCCCTAAACATCATAGTGAATGAGCTCTAGCCTTTCTTTCTTTTGGGTTCTTCCACTTGTCGGAAAGCTAACTCTCTTTTGCTTTCCAAGTATGCAATCTTCACACATGTCTATCTCTGTAGACTATAGGCCTGAAAGTTTTCCCTTTGAGTGCATAATAATCATCCTCTTCTCACTCATATGGCCTAGTTTCTAGTGCCACAGATTTGGTGTTTCATTATCTGATGCAACTGCAATTGAACAACGTGCCCCTACTGTCATGTAAAGAGTGCCACTCTTCTTGTCTCGAGCAACTGTCATTGCACCTTTTAAAATCTTCCAATCATCACCATGGAAGATCATAGTGTAGCCTTCACTAGCCAATTGCCCTACTGAGATTAAGTTCTTTCTTAGGTCAGGAATATGCTTGACATCCTTCAGTTCCCAAACAGACATGTTCAACTTAATCTTCACTAGACCATTGCCAATAATAGCACACGGTTGATCATCACCAAGAGTTACCTTTCCAAGATTTTTGGGGACATATTTCTCGAAGAATTCATTCTGTGAAGTAACATGGAATAATACTCTAGAGTCTAACACCCAAGATTCTTCGTTGCTCTCCAAAGAGCATATTAATGCATCATTTCCTCCATCTCCTCCTGAGGTGGAAGTAACATTTTCCTCTACCTTCACTTGTTTATCCTTCGGTGCATTTTTCATTGATTTTTGTATTGCTCGGTTCTCTCACAATTCCAATACTCGATAGTCTTTAAGTTATGGGAATTATTAGGATTCCTAGATTTGGACCTCCTATCATTTGATCTACCTTGGTAGTCTATTCTGTCACGTCCATTCCCTCTGGTTGAATCTCTTCCTCTTGACTCTGTATGCAAAATTGAAGAGATTGATGATTCACCCGACTCTCTATATCGGATCTCTTCATTGAGAACCAGATTACGAACATCGTCAAATTTTAACTTATTGCTTCCTGACGAGCTACTTACAGCCGTGACAGTAGCATTCCAGTTTTTTGGTAAAGAAAAAAAAAGTATCAATACTCGTACTTCTTCATCGAATTCAATTTCAACTGAACTCAACTAGGTTGTGACTGTGTTGAGTTCATTGAGATGTTTAGCTACCAATGCGCCTTCCGTCATCCACAAATTGAACAAATGCCTCATCAAGTGCACTTTGTTTGAGGTTGATAACTTCTCATACATATTGGAGAGAGCTGACATAAGACCCACCGTGGTCTTTTCCTTTACTATGTTGAAAGCAACATTGCATAATAGCATCAATCGAATAAATTTGAGAGCTTATCTGTCTAGAAGATTCCAATCTTCTTCCTTTATAGCCTCTGGCTTCTTCCCTGAGAGAGGTTTATACAGATTTCTTTGATACAAATAATCATCTATTTGCATTTTCCAAAACCTAAAATCTGTACCATCATATTTCTCTAGTTTCACCTTTCCTTCATCTACGGTCATTGCTTCCACTCAAATCTGACTTCCTCCGGATCATTTCTCACTATTTATGCAAACCACCATGTATTAGAACACCTCTGTCAATGAACAAATATCGTCGACAAAAATCACCACCAAAAGCTCTTATACTAGTTGTTGGAAAATTACTTAAATTCCCGATAAGCCAGATTTATGAGAAAGCAAAATAGACAAAAATAACACACAAATTTGATAATGGAGTTCGACCAATTTTATTTACGTCTCTGGACCTACTATAGATCTTTTTACTGAAATGGAAGAAATTACACAAGGTGTTTACAACACTCACAACTCATAACCCATAACCCATAACCCAATTACACCCAAGAAAATTACTCTCAATTTTCTCTCACAAAAGTTTTTCTCTCTAAGTTTTTCTCTCAATTGGAATGAACACTTGGTTGATTAATTCATTACAATTACATATCTATTTATAGGAAAATTCACTCCTTGAATTAGGCTCCTTGTTTTTCTCCTTAAATTAAGGAGCTTTATAGCAATCTCCAACACTTTGTAGTTTTTCCATGTTTTTGGCAAGATGGGGTTCTACATCCCATACTAGCTAAGTTAGTGAAGAAAGGAGGAATGTCATCAAAGACCCTCTCCAACCGACTTTGTTATTCACCTTTTAGGTAAGCACTAGATATCATGTTAATCTGGTTTTGTATATATAACAGCTTCTATTTGCATTAATGGAGCAAGAAGAATATAAGAATACATACTCCACTTAATTAATACTCAAGTGATCTCTTGCTTAGATTCGCTCTCTTATATTACATCTTCTTGTTAGAAAAAGAAAGAAAGATAAAAGATAGTGAACCACAATATTACTTAACAAAAATACTGTATGGTATCATCACATTTCTATCTACGATATTAGAGTTTGTAAGAATCATATCTAGTCATTGATTTAAGATTGTGTCAGTTCATTGTAACATATGTTAGTGTATAAAATTAATGTTATATTAATTAAAAAATATATTAATATAATATTTATAAATAATATTAAACTTATCTTACTTTGAGATTAACTTTTTAAGATTTGATATTTCATATTATTTATATACTATATAAAATTTACATGAAATATGAGCTTTAGTTGATCAATAGGTAAAGAAAAAAATTAATGAGTCTCTTATACAATATATATACACATATGAGTCTTACAAAAAGAAAGAAAGACGAGTGATTGAAAATAACTAATCTTTCGTCATTTTATTGTGCTTAATCATGGTAAATAGATTTGATTATGATATATTTTTATTATTATTTATGCAAATATGTATGTTCATTATCATGTATATGTGTTGTTGTATTTCAATTATTTTTAGTTTCAAAATATATAAATTTGTCAATACTTGAAATACTTAATTTGTATCATAAGAGCTTAAAAAAGTACGGTATGTAAGTCTTACATGACTAACCAATAAGTTTTTAAGGTGTATAATGTACAATTGAAGAAAAGTGAAGCATATTGTGGCAAGGATTATATTATGCTATAGTGTATTCTTTTCGGCAACTTACTCGACACATTGATTATCATATTCTATGACGTGGATCAAGTGGTGCTACAACGTGACCTGTACGAGATGACTTTAGGGAAGGATTATGTATCTTGTGTCGTGGTGTGAAAAAACATGTGTCGCAACTCATCTCCATTTAAAACACTTGAAGTTTTCTATACTCACATATTTTCTTATAAATTAGCACTTAGTCTTTAAGTTTTAAATAGCTTTCATATTTTACATTAGGAGCACCCGTATTTAGTTTTAGTTTTAGATATAGTTTTATAGTTGTTCCACCACCATATATAAATATAGAGAGAAAATTTCTCAATTGTAAAGATGATCCAATAATTTGAATAACGTAGTGACAATCTACTCAAAGATTTGAAACTGTTTTTGTCAAAAATGAATAATTTTATTATTTTATTTTTTATTTTTCTTTCTAATATGTTATATTTCGTAGTTGAATTAATTTTTATTAATTTAACCATGATTGATTAAATACATATATGTGATTTTAATAGTTTTTGGTTCTAATGATTATAAGAATATTTTTAGGATTTGAATAAATACGAGTTTTATTTATTTCTTGTTCATATCCTTAAAATCTTTAAGTATACATTAATGATGGACCAAATTTTTATTTATAACTAAATAAAATATTTTACAATTAAGAATTAGAAACACCGTCTATTCTTAATTATGCAAAAGTGAATATGAGTTTAATTTAATTTTATTTATCAATTTTAAACTTAATCTATGAAGTTATTGATTAAATGAGATTAAATTTGATGGTTGAAAACATCTTTAATTATAAATTAATAATGAATCAAATCTTGATTTATAATTAAAGAATATATTTAATTTATGTTTACCAATTAATTAAATTTAAGCCACAAATAAAAAAGTTATTAATTAATTGAGTACCTTGATTTATATAATTTCATAAGTTTGTTAATTAATTAATTTTAACCATGACATAAAAAGTTATTAATTAATTGAAGACCTTGATTTATATATTTTATTCATTTTGTCAATTATTCAATTTCAAGCTTAATACAAAAAGTTATTAATTAATTGAGAATTGTATAGATTTATTGTGACCATAAAAGTTCACTTATTTAAATAATAAAAAATTAGTAAAAATAACTTATTGTTTAAATAATTTAATTCTTTCTATCCATAAAAGATTATGAAAGTTAAAATCTCATATCCATTTATCATTCTAGGTTCATTTGTAATTTAGTAAACTATCTTTCACTTATCTACTTCATTTTATTTGCTTTCTTTATATATAATTTAATTTATAATTTATAGTTATTTTTTATTAATCAAACAAATTATTAGAATGTTTAAGATATATTTTTTCTTAACTAAATTAAAAAAATAAATTAATTTTTTTTAAAACCGTCGCAATTCTTTGATAGACGATCTCGGGAATTTTTTGATAGACAATCTCGGGAGTATACTTATCACTTATTACAAGTGATTTGTACAGTTGTGAATTTTTTTATAAATACAAAATTTTATTATCAAATTTTTGTAGATCAATGATCAAAATAGAATTAAAATATAACAAAAGAGGTTAAAAATACAAAATTTGGAATCAAACTACCTATACTTTGAATGAGATGTTATTGTATAAAATTAGTGTTTTATATTGATTAAAAAATATATTAATGTAATGTTTATACGTATTATAACACTTACTTTCATTTAAAATTAACATTTTAAAAGTGAATATCTCATATTTCTTATATACAATATAAAATTTACATATAATATAGAATATATAAAATTTATATAGTAAGACTCAAGGTATTTATAACATTACATTAATGATACTTATCAATAACACATTAATATATTTTTTAAATAATGTAAAATAATATCTTTTTTATGCTAACATTTCAATTATTTATAAATTTAATCTATTTTATTATATTCAAATTTTATTGAGTTATTTATCTTTTTAGAGTTCATGTATCTTTTTTTTTTCAAGAAATCTCATTAATTTTACTGTGTCCCATTAATTTTAAAATTATAATTATGTATTTTTTTAATAATTTCTTGAATGATACAAGCCTTAAAATTAAATTTTAAAAATGCATAATTCCATTTAGTTCATTCATATAAAATAAAATCTATTTAGCTCTTATAATTTTTTCTTTATTCATAAATATTACGTATATAATTTTTTTGTATTATGAGTTGGACGGAGTCTTCTGATAGAAAACACAACCACGTTAAATTATTTGGTTTTTTATAAAAAATATTTAAAAATAAGGTCCATTATAATTGTGATAAGCCATAACAAAAATAATAAAAATAAAATTTGAGATAAATTATTAATCTGATATAAAAAAACATTTAATCAATATGAAAATAATTACTTTAATATTCACCGTAATAAAATTTAATACGATAAAAAAATTGCCTTTCAACAACAAAAATAAAGTTTATCTTAGAATAATGTTGATAAAAATAAAATTCCTAAAAAACCATTAGTCAGATATGGAATGTCATTTGTCCGGTATGGAGCTTTGAGTTGAAGAATTGAGAGCCAATAAACAGTGGAACTTTAAGCTACAGAAAGTCATGGCTTCCCTTTCTAAACTTCCACCATTTGTTAGCCTTCATAGTCATTCTCCTTACCTGTGCCCTCCCGTGATTTTATCCTTTACCTTCTGCTTAACAACGCCGTTTGACTCCCGCTTATGTGCCATTAAGACTGGACCGGATGGTTGTAGTAGGATTCAGAACCCGGAAGGATTTAGGTCGGGTTTTCTTAGAAAGCCGATCGTGGTCTCGCCGGAGAAGGAATTGGGTGGAATTTCGGAGAGTTTTGGGAAGAGGGATTACGAGGATGTTGAAGAAGAAGAGGTAGAGGAATGGGTGGATTGGGAGGATAAGATTTTGGAGGTCACTGTGCCTCTAGTTGGTTTTGTAAGGATGATTCTTCATTCTGGAAAGTAAGTGTTCAAATTTTATTCCCATTAGATTTTTTTGTTGTTGCATAAAGGTGTTTTTTGTATGTATGCGTATCATACATCTCGTTTGAATTATTCAAGTTTCCTGTTAAGTCCCACCTGGGTTTCTAAGTTTTCCAATGACTGTTAAAGCTAGTTGGATGAGCTTCATAAGTGGTTTTAATGACAAGATTTTTATAACATTTGCCAGAAATACACAAATTAATGTATCTTTGGTAGAAACACATTAAAAAAGAAACTACTAGTCTTAAAGCACATATTACTTCAATTTCATAAATATGATGGCAGAGGTGCCTCAAACTTATGCATAAGGTGAAATGTTAAAAATGATAATAAAAATCCTCTCAATTAAGCGAAGAATAGTAAACTAGATCATCAAGCTGTTTAAAAGTTTTGTTGGTTCACTGGCATGGGAGAGTTGGTTTTCCAACAATTTTTAACATAATCAAATAAATCAGAATAGAGTCCATTAATGAAATAGGAAAAAAAATCCATAAATCACAAGAATAGGCTATAGCATCAAAATATTTAGATTTTTGAAAAAAAATTATTAAAATTGATTTTGGGTGAAAATTTAGTAATTATTGTAGATAGGAGCATACATTTGAACTATTTCTTTTAAAAGTAAGTATTATTCTACTAAACACCCCACTACCATGAATCTAAATTCAAATCCCATGTTTCTTTTATTTAATAAATAAAGATTACTTTAATGTTGTTGTTTTTTTAAATGAAGGTATTACTTTGCCAAACACCCTTGGAATTCTTTTATACATTTGAAATCATTTTCAAGTTTCAACCAAAAGTAGAAGTGCATCCAAATGGACCCTGAGTTACTTATTGCTAGTCTAAATATGGCGGAAGGAGTATGTTTTGACTTGGTTATTGGAAGTTTATATGTTCACCTTTACCCTGAGTGGAAATAAATTCATACCTCTGGCTTGGTGTTGTCTCTTAGGACAGAAGTCAATATGTGACTCTAACTTGTGGTATCTTTGTGCTCTTTTAGTTCTCATTTAAACTCGTCAAGAGTTTTAGCGCCCTATATCGTTGGTAGCTTTATGTTGCTTTATATGGTAAATTAAGCAATAATAATGTTATACAATAGAAGTCATTGTTTCTTACCCGTGATATTAATTATATTTTAGAAGAAAAAATATGAAGTAATAAAATCTAGGTTTTGTGCCAAGTTCGTCATATTTATGCTTAATTTTGTTTAGTTTCATTGGTGCGACAATTTTAGTTGTTCCTGAAATTATGTTGCAGATATGGAAGTGGAGATAGATTGAGTCCTGAGCACGAGAAAACCATTCTTGAGAGGTTACTTCCTTTTCATCCAGAGTTTGAAAAGAAGATTGGATGTGGAATTGATTATATCATGGTATGTATACCTCATTTTCCTTGGTACTTTTTATGCGCCTAGAATGATGTTTTATGATTTGTGTGTACTGTTGAACTTGAGTATCTGTATGTGAACAACTTGATTTTGTCCTATTTAATACGAAACAAGATTAGAAAAGAAAAAGTAGTTTAATTTGTTTAGAATTTTTGTTTAGATTTATACTAAAGTAGTAGCTTCTTTTATTTAGAGTTCTTTTTTTTTTGTCCCACGTGGAAATTTTATGAACCATTCAAGGACTTTTCAACTATAAATAACTAGGTCCTATGCTTGTATAAATCATCCTAGAAAATAAACAATTTAGCTATATTAAAGAAGTTCTCTTCTTTTCCTTTTTCCCTTATTCCTAATTTTTAAGAATAACTCTTATTTCTTCCATTTGGAAGTTGAAGTCCTCTTATTCGTGAGATAGAGGAACATCTTTAGGTTAATCCTACTCTAGAGTTGCTAGAGTACTCATCTAAAGATAGATAATATAACTAGATTTATCCTATTTTAGATTTGCTAGAGTGCTTACCTACATAATAGTTTTCTTGTGTTTGTTTCATAACACAAATATGAGGACTTCTTGCCAGAGAGTGAGTTTGGTTAGTATAAATTTTGCTCCTATCTTTCTTTTTTCCTAAGTGCCTTCATATTATTGGCGCATTCGCGCTTCCGTCTTGCATCAGGTGGTATTAGAGTGAGATTCAACTTAGAAGAATGGAGCATAATTTGGTAATGCGAGAAGAATATCAACAATTTCGTGAAGAGATTCAACACCAAATAGAGGAGCTTACTGCAATCGTTGCTCAACTGACTAATAATGAAAATAGACCTCAAGTCCAAGTCCAAGTCCAAGCCCAAGAAATAAGAGGTGCACATGGAGATAAAATCGAGCCAATACCACCCAGAATACAAGGTGAAGGATTACCTCTAAGGAGACTTATTGATCCAATACCCCCAAGAAGAGAAGTTGCCCTCACTGATAGTTCTAGTGATGAAGAATTAGAAGAATATTTCGGAGGTCGAGCCAGAGGAGGATGTTGTCAAAAAGACCAAGAACTACAAGACTATCGTCTCAAAATTGACTTTCCTGTTTTCTATGGAAATATGAATATGGAAGATTTTCTTGATTGGATTTGAGAAGTGGAACGGTTCTTTGATGTTATTGGTCTTCCAGAGAAAAAACAAGTCAAGTTGGTAGCCTAGCGACTCAAAGGAGAAACTTCAGCATGGTGGGACCAACTCCAAAAATACAGATTAAGACAAAGGAAAGCTCCGATCAAAATATGGCCTCGGATGAAGCGATACCTAATGCGTATGTTTCTTCTCTCTGATTATGAGCAAATATTATTTCAACAATATCAAAATTGCAAACAAGGGAATCATTCAGTTCAAGAGTATATTACAGAATTTCACTGTTTATTTGCTCGAAATAATTTGACGAAATTTAAAGCGCAACAAGTTGCATGCTATATTGGTGGACTCCGTCAACCAATACAAGATCAAGTATACTTGCATCCAGTATAGACAGTCACTGATGCCTACAACATGGCCCTCAAAGTGGAGATACAATTGGGCAAGACAATTCAAGTACAAGATCACAAGGCCCACTAAGGTCATCAGTTGAAACAACTAGGCCAATATATAACAAAGAAAAAGCACATGAGGATGACACGTCAAAAACAAAGCAAACTCAATTAGAGGAAAATGTTGTTCGTAATCCTCCATGGAACCCTTATGGATGCCTAGCACTAGAAAAATGTTATAGATGCGAACAAGTGGATCATCGTTCTAACCAATGCCCAAAGAGAGGAGCAATCAACCTGGTGGAGCAAGACTATGAAGATCATGAGGAAGAACCAAAATATGATGACTATGAAGGAGCCAAGTTTGCTGAAATGGATGAAGGAGAACGTGTTAATTGTGTTGTTGGTCGACTCCTCTTGTCACCAAAACAAGACACACAAAGGTACAATATCTTTCTCTCTCGCTGCTTAATCAATAATAAACTATGTGATGTAATTATCCATAGCGGAAGTAACAAAAATATTGTTTCTAAAGCTCTTGTAGAGGCACTCAAATTGAAAAATGAACAACACTCATCACCATTTCGAATTGGGTGGATCAAAAGAATGCATTGACTCCTTTACTGGAAAAAGAAGATGTCAAAGCTTCTAAAGTGGAGGGAAAATCATTTCTTGCAATATCTCGAGCATTATTCTTTGCAGAAGTGAAACAGGGTAAAGAGATATTTGTCTTGGTAGTCAAAAAAGAAGTCATGTCAACTTCAATCATTTATGTCCATATCTAAACAATCCTTGATGAATTTGAAGAAATCATGCCAGAAAAATTGCCAACTGGGCTACCACCAATGAGAAATATCCAACATCATATTGATCTTATTCCAGGAGCAAGTTTTCTCAACCTTCCTCATTATTGTTTAATTCCAAAAGAGAGTGAAATTCTCCAACAAAAAGTTAAGGAGTTAATTAGCAAATGGATGATTCAAGAAAGCATAAGTCCATGTGCAGTACTAGCCCTACTAGTTCCAAAGAAGAATTGGCGTATGTGTGTGGACAGTCGAGCTATCAACAAGATAACAATAAAATACAGGTTTTCAATACCACGTCTTGATGACATGCTTGATATGCCTTCTGGAGCAGCTATAATCTCAAAAATTGACCTACATAGCAGATATTACCAAATTCAAATAAGACTTGGAGATGAGTGGAAGACTGTGTTCAAAACAAAAGAAGGGTTATACGAGTGGTTAGTGATGCCTTTTGGATTATCAAATGCACGCAACACATTCATACGACTTATGAACCACGTCTTGAAGTCATACATTGGTAAGTTTGTACTTGTTTACTTTGATAACCCTAATTTATAATCGAACACAAGAACATTTGGAGCACTTGAAGAAGGTACTCACTGTTTTAAAGAAAAATAAGTTGTACCTTAATTTGAAGAAATGTAGCTTCTTGACCAATAAATTTGTATATTTGGGTTTTGTCATCACTGTCAATCGAATTGAAGCCGATGAGGAGAAAGTACGTGCAATTCAAGACTGGCCAACTCTTAAAACCATAATCAAAGTTCGAAGCTTCCATTTATTTAGAACTTCAACATTATTGCTACCCCAATAACCGAATGCCTAAAGAAAGGAAAGTTTAACCGGGGAGAGGAAGCTAAAAAAGGTTTCCAATTACTGAAAGAGAAGTTGACTTATGTACCAGCGTTTGCATTGCTAGACTTTTATAAGATCTTTCAAGTGAAGTGTGATGCCTTGACAGTAGGAATTAGAGCTATTCTATCTCAAGAAAGACGATCGATAACTTACTTTAATGAAAAGCTCAACAAAGCACGATAAAAGTGGATTACATATGAACTTGAGTTCTATGCAGTATTTCATACTTTGAAATATTGGGAACATTATCTCATCCAAAGGGAGTTTGTATTGTTCACTGATAATGAGGCATTGAAGTTTATCATTTTTCAAACTAAGCCCAGCAGAACACATGTCAGGTGGATTTTCTGTTTGCAAAAATTTCCTTTTGTTTTAAAACATAAGTTTGGTCAACATAACAAAGTGGTTGATGCATTGAGTCGTAAGACAACCCTATTGGTCACTTTAAGCACAGAAGTTATAGGATTTGAATATCTTAGGGATATTATGCTGAAGATGAAGATTTTAAGAACCATTGGAAAAAGTGTCATCATAAACAAGATGTAGGAGACATACACATACACGAGGGATTTTTGTTTCGAGGCACCCAACTTTATATCCCTAGGACTTCATTAAGGGAGAAAATCATTCGAGACTTACATGTTAAAGAATTAAGTGGACATCTTGGAAGAGACAAAACCATTGCACTTGTTGAAGAAAGGTACTTTTGGTCTCAGTTGAAAAGAGATGTTAACAGGTTTGTCCAAAGGTGTTATGTGTGCCAAACGTCTAAAGGGCGAGCTCAAAATACCGGATTATATACACCTTTACCCGTCCCTAAAACCATTTAGGAAGACTTATCCATGGATTTTGTGTTAGGACTTCCAAGAACCTAATGGGGTGTAGGCTCAATTTTTGTTGTTGTTGATAGGTTTTCCAAAATGACGCATTTTATCCCATGCCGCAAAACTACAAATGCGTCGAATATTGCAAGACTCTTTTTCAAAGAGATTGTTCGTCTATATGGAGTTTCACGATCAATTATTTCAAATCGAGACAGTTTATTTCCCATTTTTGGAAGGCATTATAGGCACGTTTTGATACGTCACTCAACTTCAGTAGCACCGTACATCCTCAAACAGATGGTCAAATAGAAGTAATGAGCCGAGCACTTGGTAACATGATTCGTTGTCTCTGGAGCAACAAACCAAAGTAGTGGGACCTCACTCTTGCACAAGTTGAGTTTGCCTTTAATAGTACTATGCATAGTTCAACTGGTAAGACCACATTCGAGGCTGTATATGTGAAAGCCTCAAAGCATACATTGGATTTGGTTAATCATCTAAGAATTCATGGGAGAAGCAAGGTTGTCGATGAAATAGAAAATAAGATTCAAACTATTCATTCAAAAGTAAAACAAAAGCTTGTAGAGTCCAATGACAAGTATAAAGCAACAACCGACAAGCATAGAGGGAAGGAAATTTATCAAATAGGAGATATAATGGTGGTATTTTTTCAAAAAGAATGTTTTTCTATTGGCACCTACAGCAAGCTAAAGGATAAGAAGTATGGACCATGTCAAATATTGAAAAAGATTAATAATAATGCATATATAATGGATTTATCCAAAGATATGGTCATCTCATTAACGTTCAATGTATCAGATATTTAATACTATCATTCACCAGAACCACTCTATCGAGAAGAAAACTCAAGGACGAGTTTTAAATACGTGGAGGGGATTAATACGGAACAAGATTAGAAAAGATAAAGTAATTTAATTTGTTTAGGGTTTTTGTTTAGATTTATACTAAAGTATTAGTTTCTTTTATTTAGAGTTCTTTTTGTTGTCCTACATGAAAACTTTATGAATCATTTTAGGGACTTTTCAACAATAAATAACAATGCCTTATGTTTGTATAAGTCATCCTAGAAAATAAATAATTTAGTTATATTAAAGAAGTTTTATTCTTTCTCTTTTTTCCCTTATTCCTAATTTTTAGGAATGGATTTTTTTTCTTCCGTTTGGAAGTTGAAGTTATTTTATTCGTAAGATAGAAGAATATCTTTAGACTAGTTTTATTCTAGAGTTCTTAGAGTATTCGTTCAAATACAGATAACATAACTAGGTTTGTCTTATTCTAGAGTGTTTGCCTAGATAATAATTTATTTGTGTTTCTTTCATAATACAAATATAATGACTTCTTGGCAGAGAGTGAGTCTAACTAGTGTAAATTTTGCTCTTATCTTTCTTATTTCCTAAATGCTTTTATATTATTAACGCATTCGCGCTTCCATCCTGCATCACTATTGGTCTAGTTGAATTAATCCTCCATTAAAAAGCAAACCAGGCTTCAAGTGATGGCAAATTTTGTATGAAATAAAATTAGAATTTTAAATTGGACATATTTGTATCCTTTTGTATTGACAGGTTGACTATCATCCTGACTTTGAAAGCTCCCGATGTTTGTTCATAGTTCAAAAGGATGGGAAGTGGGTTGATTTTTCATATTGGAAATGTATAAAAGGCCTGATCAGGAAGAACTATCCTCTTTATGCTGAAAGCTTCATTTTCAGACATTTCAGGCAACATAGACGTAGATTGTGAAATTGAAATTATTCTATGTTGTTATTTCATTAGAGTAAGCAATATTTTTCCTTTTCCTTTGGTGCTTGTAATAATCCTTCATATTTAAAGTACTGAATCGTAATACAATGAAGGATCAGAAAATCTTTAAAGATTCAACTTTTTTTTTCAGGTAGAAGACCAGGAAATTATATTACGATACAAAAAATCATAATTTATTGTTAATAGTAGTTCTATTATAACTAGCAAATTTGCTATATTTTGAAACACTTTAGTGATAAATTGTTAGGTAAACAGTAAATTATTGAATTGTTATGAAAATAGCAACTCCCTTTAAGAACATATCTATATGCTTAGATGGTATTCATTACTTAAGAAATTGGGAGTTGGTGAGGTGGTATTTGCTCTTTTAACAAGTGAACCAACAATACTTTTAAGCGAAGAATAGTAAACTAGATCATCAAAGCTGTTTTAAAAGTATCGTTGGTTCACTTGTGTCAAAATATTACATGTTATAAGTCATTAGAGTAAGCAATATTTATCCTGTTCCTTTGGTGCTTTGTACTAATTCTTAATGGGGCTAAGAGCGATGATAAGTCTTTAGGTTATGTCATTTTTAATGGTATCATTTTATATTTTAGAAATAACGTTTTTTATCTAGTTGATTTTAAAAAGGGGATTGAATTACGATAAAATTAATTTTTAAATAATTTTTAATTAAATTTATCATATAATTTATACACGATTTTATTAATAGCGGTTAGAGTTAGTCATTTAATCATTATTTTTATCATTAAATAATAATTCTAATAGTTTAATATATCATTTTTTTTATTTTTTTTAGTTTTAATCTTTATTTAAATAATATTTTAATCATATATATTAAATAATAATATTATATTATAAATTTTACTTAAAATTTAAATTTTTATTATTTTATAGTCACTTTTAAAATAAAAACTAGGCAAATAAACTAATTTTCTATTCTATAAAAAAAAAATTATGTTCAGTTGAGACGTGCTTATAGAACTTTTTATATCTAACTTATGGAACTTTATGACTGTTTTCCCTTCTCCGAATTTAAGGTGCTGAAACATAATCAGGATAGAAAATCAGAAAATCTTTGAAGATTCAATTTTTTTCAGGTAAAAAACCACGAAATTATGTCATAACTTTGTTTTGGGATGGCAGAGGTGTTAGTATATGACACAAAAGATTCATAATTTATTGTTAATTGTATTTTTATTTTTAAAATAGTAAAGATTATTACGAGAGCAATTAAAAAACTAATTCTTCACTGATAAATTGTTGGATATATTATTGAATTACTTTGACACTGTGATGTAACAATATCAATTTTTTTAAAATGTATTGAGATATGAAAATGATATTTATTATTTTTAAAGTATATAAGTTAATATTTTTATTTGTTCGAAGAATTACAATTACTATAAATTTTTTAGAAAAATTAAAGAAATAAGTTTGATCGATTTAATGAGTTACTGAGGTCAGTCCAGTTCATTGTCACTTGTTCTTCAACCAATAATACAGGAATTGCCTTACGAAGGGATGTATCTTGCATTGCTAGTATCTCATGAAATGGGGTATTTTGTTAGAAGGAGATATATAGTTGATAGAAGGTATCTAGTTGGAAGACGAGAGTTTATAAAATATGGATCTACTTAAACAGAGTGAATATATTATTTTTAATTTTTTTATCAATTTATAATTTGATAACATAAACAAAGCGAACACGCATGTAATCGTGTGTAAAAATAAAACGTGGAAATAAAAAAATAATATACAATATTTTTAGGTAGAAACAACCTAGGCCACAACCATGACTTAAGAGGAAAATCATTGGTCCATTAAACTATCTAACTTTTCAATATGAAAAAAAAAATGTTTAACTACAAACTCGTTCTTATGCTACATTCCTTAGTATATTATCCCAATGCACCTTATTTACAAGTCACTACTCTGTTTTCATAGTTTTCAATATTAGTGTGAGGGATTTCTAAGTCAACATTTCAATAAGCTCTCCGCCAATCAGATACATTCATGAATCAACTGCAAAAGGGTTAATACAAAAAATACAAGTATCTGTGTGTGTTCTAAAACAGATTTAATAATGAATAATCTGAACTAGATGATTCAAAACATATGTCACTTAAATTAAATTAACTAGTAAATCGTAAATTAAAAATATTAAGCACAAGTTCAATATAAATAGCTTGATGAAATATTAATAATCAAATAAAATAATTATGATGTGACAAACATAATTATTTGATCTAACAATTCAAGAACAAAAATAAAGAAGAAGCTATAAGAACATATTATCAAAATATCATAAACTAATTAGGCTTATTAATCAATCAAACACAACCACCAATATTTGATAGATTAACTAAATAAAAAAACCTAAATAATTATGATCTTATATTTGCAAAAAAAGATAGAGATTAAGAAGAAGAGAATAATGTTATTATATGGTTGATTGAAACAATGAGCAATGTGTTTTATTTATAGGAAAAATTAAAACTCTTAATCCTATGTAATTGATAAATATCTTTATATTACAAATAAGATTAGTAATACTCACTAATTAAAAAGATTCATATATAATTGATAAATATTTTTTCTATTACAAATAAAATTAGTAATACTCACTAATTAAGAAGACTTATATTTAAAGAATAATTTTTTTAAAGTAGACTCATTAATCATAAAAACTCTTATTTAAAAAAGATTTTTTTAAAAGTATATTTTATGTTATATTTTAAGTTAAAATTTAACCATAATTTAGGATATATCTTATATAATGTTTTAGCATATATCTTATTATAATTTAGGGTATATTTTATATAATATTTTAGCATATATCTTATTATATATTTTAGCATAAATATTTTAATAGCAAAATAATTTCATATTTATGTGCTATTAAATGCGTGAGTGTAATACTATGTGTTATAATTATAACAGATATATCTGAAATACAATTATTTGAAATTCTGACATTCTTTCGATTTTGCTTGATAAACTTGATATTGAGCTTAAAAATAAATTTACATGTAAATATTTTATACATTAAAATAACTAATACTTATAATTCTTACAGAAGAAAATATCTCGTTGGGAGGGAATACCTCTTTAGTAGGAGTTACCTTTGGTCCAATACCCCTTTCATGAATGTACCTAAGAGTTTTGGCTATCTCAATTCATAACATCTAAACATTACTAATTTTCTTGGTTGATCTTCTAACAAGTTAGTTGGAAATCATGTTTTAAAAAAATCCACCTTGCATGCCATTATAGTGAAATATCACATAAACAATATTAAAATAACAATGAGTAATTTGTTTAATATTCTATGCTATTATCAATAAATATATAAAACTATCAAAAGTGATAAGAATCTATGTAAGAACATAAAATAATGAACATGTATTATGCCAAAATAATTATAGGATGTAAATACGGTTGTCATGGTATGATTGCCAAAGATGATACCTTGAATGAAATCTTGTTTGAATAGTGTTATGAAATAGCTTATAAGATTGAAAAGTTGTTCCAATTTGAGGTCATTAGGTAGAGTTGTAATATTGTTTTCATTTTGTGCAAGTTTGAGTTGATTGTCCCTTTTCATATAGTTCGATGGGCATTCAGTCTCACAAGAACCAATAACATGCTAGAGATAAATGCCCTCTCATATGGTTAAAGTTAAAAAAGTTATACATACACACATACACTACTCATTTCAAAATCATAGAATATTTTGGTACTTTTCCTCTGGGGAATATTTCCTGACGCACTATTACTAGCTACTTAAAGAAAATACTGCTTTAAAACATAGCATATATTTATGATTTTCTTATCCATAAACAACAACAGATTTACAAAGTGCACTTTTTTCATTTTTTTAAAAGGATTTTTTCTTATTAGAAATAACCTCTCTTTTTTTTAAAATTAAATGGTACTTAGTGCGATTCAAACATTTAAATGAAAACAAGGGAGAAATGATTCTTATCACACAAGGTAGTTAGTGTTCTCATTATTTTTTAGGATTTTAAGCATTTTTTTAATCCATATAATTCATTTTAAGATACACATTCACTAACTATTTTAAATTATTTTAAAGGAATTCGAACTTATTTCACCTTTACACTACTAGAGTTATGCACATATCACCCATTTTGTAGAAGTTAATGCTCCTTTTATTCAAATAGTAACTATTAAATAAACCAACTTCTAAATCCAAACTTGCTTTGTATGAGTAAGTAGTTTTTTAATTAGCAATGAATATGGCAAAAACCTTGAATGAGATATGAAACAATCATGAATCATATGGGGTTGTCTACTATTGAGAGATAGGAATAATCTACCAATAACCTCATACCACGAAGCAAGATAACAACAATGTGTTAGGAAATATAGCAATGTGATACAAAAATGTAGTGCAATGTAATACAAGTGTAGGACATAAAGTTTGTTAGACGGTTATTATATAAGTGTGTTGAATCTATATGATTTAGCTAGTATTTGTAGCTAACCAATCAAGGCAAGTAAACATGTGTTTTCTTACTATAAATAGAGCAAGTGCTTATAATATAGTAGACTTCTTTTTCATAACAATTCACTAGTGTTTTTTTCTTCTTCCTGCTGCTATTAGTTCATTTTTCTTGCTATGTTTTACATGGTATCAGAGCTATCCATATCTCAAACCTCAAGCTTGATCAATTCTATTAGATATTTAAGCTTATACAACAATATTGATTAGTCCAAATTTCTCTGTAATTATCTGATCTAGAAGGAACATGTTTCCATTATAAATGAATTGCTATGATTCTTAAATAGATTAGAAACATCACCAAAACTTATCAAAAAACCTGCATTAGAGACAGATCCTAATCTAGTGCCCATTGAGATTCAAGAACAACTGGTGATGAATTCTGAGTTTGAAGCTTGGGAGAGGAAAGACAAAATAGTTATGAACTAGATTTATAATTAAGCTTTTTAAAGCTATCTTAGATACATATTTGGCAAAGATTCAACTAGTGGACACTTGAGTGCATTGGAGAGGAACTTTGTTGATTCATCATAGACAAATCTCATGTAGTTGTGTTGGCAATTACCAACAATGAGAAAAGATCAGCTACCTATAAATGATTACATCAGTAAAGCTAAAGACATTTTAACAATTTATTTGTAATTGGTGACTCCATCACCATTAGAGAATAGATTCTCTATCTATTAGGTTGATTGATCTTTGAGTATAGCTCTCTTGTGACTCAATTGATGTATAAAAATAAGATGCCATAACTTGAAATGGTTTTCGCAATGATGAGATTTCATGAACAACAGCTTCATCGTATGCATAGTATAGATCCATAGATAATATAAGCTAATTACATGAGAATAGCAATGATTGGGGGCAATTTTCTTGGTAATCAACAATTACCTTCTAATTTTTCTCTAATAGCTAATACAAATGTACAAATGTCATCGTCAAGTACACCTGGTAGATAGGTGAACTCTTAACCTTCATAAGGAAGTAATACTAGCAACTTACAGGTGTCTTAGAAAAATTATTATAATCATCAAGAGAATTCTTCACAAGATGATATATCCAAAGCATATAATATAGGAAATCAAAGAAAGTACTAAGGTACTTGTCAAATCTATAAAAAAGTTGGTCATAGTGTTGTAAGATGTTATTTTCATTATATGCAATCCAACAATAATGTCTTTAATACTTGTCCACCTAGACTAGATACATCTTCTCACAACAATCCAAACATTAACACTCAACCATCTCAAAATCAACAAACACCTCAAATGTATCTCTCACATATGTATTCCACAATTCCTCAGCAACATCCTAGGCCTAAGACACCTATTTTACCAATTCTTACTCCTTTTCCTCAATTCTCACCATCACCAATGAAAATTCCATATCTTATGACTCCTACACCACCTATTTTTCCAACCAATCATATAACACTATTTTCTAACATAATGAGTTCTCCTATTACTGGTCTATGTGTTTCTCATAATCAGTCTTAGGCTCCTCTACCTAGAGTCTTAACTGATCCAACCTGGTATATGGATAGTGGAGCTAACCATTATCTTATAAGTGAGAAAAGTAATATTTCTAATGCAGCACTTTATTTAGGCAATGAGAGAGTTATGCTAGGTAATGGTAAAATCTTACCTATTACTCCTTCTGGAAGCAGTATGATTACATTTGGTTGTTCACCTTTAAAGTTGAATAACTTGCTTTATGTTTTATGCCTAGTAAAGAACCTAATCTTTGTTCACCAACTATACACAGATAATCATATAATAGTCTATTTTATCCTTCACACCTTTATGTTAAGGACTTGTATAAGAAGGCATCTTAATGATACAAGGACTTGAACAAGGTTTGTACAAACTTTCTTTAAAAAAATGATTTCAATCACTCCAAGATAGGTTGTGATTGCCTCATATTGGAATGAATAATAGTTTCATTGTAATGCTTCTATTATAGTTGATGGTCATCCATGGCATGAAAGGTTATGTCATTTTCATTTCTTTGTTGTTCAAAAAGTTATTATTGATTATGAATTTTCATTAACATAGGAT
Organism: Hippophae rhamnoides; assembly: GCA_033030585.1. Taxonomy (NCBI): domain Eukaryota; kingdom Viridiplantae; phylum Streptophyta; class Magnoliopsida; order Rosales; family Elaeagnaceae; genus Hippophae; species Hippophae rhamnoides. Next base: position 75,562,736 of record CM065429.1, read on the forward strand.
TCCTTTAATAATATTTGTACAAGTCTCATAGGCTACCTTTTGTTCATTTGTATACTAGGATTTCTAGTTCTTTTGATATTGTGCACGTAGATGTATGAGGACCTTATCCCATGACAAGTATTAATGAAATGAGATAGTTTTTTTTATGGATGATTGCACATGCTTTAAATGGTTATATGTCATACATTTTAAGACTCAAGTAGCTAAAATCTTTCAACATTTTGGAAAAAAATGAGAGAAAGATAGCTCACCACTAGTGTAAAATGATTGCATAGTGTTGGAGACTCAAAGTTTAGAAGCTTGGAACCTTTATTATTTCAAGGAGGTTTTCTAAGAAGATTTTCTTGCCCTTATACCCCATATCAAAATGAGGTAATTGAGAAGAAAAATAAGCATATGGTAGAATCAGGGATTTCTATGATGGTTAAAGCAATGTACCACTTCAGTATTGAAAAAATGGCTTTAAAATTATAGTTTTTCTCATTAACGGACTACCATCAAGAACCTCAAATAATAAGAGTCCATATGAGTTGTTATTTAAGATTAAGCTAGATTACTCATTATTGAAAGTTTTTGGCTCTCTATGATATCTATACTTAAGACCATATTCTTAGAATAAGCTTGAGATGAAGTCTCAATCTTGTGTGCTTATTGGTTATGATAGTCATTACAAGGGTTACAATTGCCTAGAACCTGTAACTAGGAATTTTTTTATCACTCCATATGTTGTGTTTGATGAAACACAGTTTCCTATTACAAAAAACCCCACATCTAGTCATAATATCCAATTTCAGTTTGCTCTTGATATAGTTCATATTCCCACCACTTCAAATGTTCCTAAGACCATTTTGAATGTTTTCTCTACTCATACAAATCAAAATTTGCATGTACCTGTGTATCCTGTCACGACTCATATGCCTAGTGTTAACACATGGTCTTCTATTTCTGGCTCACAGTCTTTTTCATCTACCCAAGCTATGTAACACTCTGAATAGGTGGATGCTATATACAAAGAATATAAATCTTTGCTAGCTAATAATACATCGGAACTTATTCTACTTTCCAAGGGTAAGAAAGTCATTGGAACAAATGGGTGTTTGTAGTTAAGCTCAAACCATATAGGTCACTTGAGAAGTATAAATCTCGGCTTGTAACAAAGGGTTATGAATAAGTGGAAGTGCTGGATTACACTAAGACTTTTAATCCAATGGTTAAGCAAACTACAATCATAATTGTACTCACTTTGGCCTTGACTGAGAAGTGGATGGTGAGACAACTTGATGTCAGTAATGCATTTCTTAACGAGGATCAAGAAGAGGAAGTTTTCATAACACAACTACAAGGTTTTGTACATCCACAGTTCCCTAATCATATTTTTCGATTGAAGAAGGCCTTATATGGCATTAAATAGACTCTAGGGGCCTGGTTTAAAAGCCTCAGTACTTGTTTGATGAAATGGGGTTTTAAATGCTCACAGGCTGATTCCTGTATGATGGTGTGTGTTACTTCAATTACTATTCTAATATTACTCATTTATGTAGATGATATTGTTGTGACAGAAAACAATCCTCTTCTATTTCAAAAGACCATTTTGAAACTTAACTCGACTTTTTCCTTAAAAGATTTGGTGGATTTGAGTTATTTCCTTGAGATGGAAGTGACAAGAACTAGTGATTCCTTTTATCTGTCACAACAGAAATATGTTTAAGTGTTAATTGAGAAAGTTCAATTAGCTAAGGCCAGACCTATTAGTACTCCAATGAGCTCTGTAAGGTCTTGTCTCTTAAAGATGGTCATCCATTTGATGATCCAATTATGTACATATCAATGGTAAGAGCTCTACAATATTGTAAAATAATTAGACCTAACATAACTTACTCAATGAACAAGTTATGTCAATTCTCATGCACCAACTGATGTTCATTAAAGCTCAGTCAAGAGGCTACTCCAATATTTGAAAGGAATTATGGCACATGGACTTTTGTTTTAGAGATCAAACAACTTGACTTTAACTACACACATAGATGTAGATTGGGCTGCATGCATTGATGATCAAATGAGTACTAGAGGTGATGCATTTATCTTGATCTTACACTAATACCTCAGAAATTCGCCAAGCATAAAGTGGTTTTCAAGTCATCAATAGAGGCTCAATTCAGATTACTTGCACAAGCTATTGCATAAATTTCTTAGGTGAAACATATTTTTTCTGGTTTAAACATTGTTCTTCCTTCTATTCCCATTGTGTACTGTGATAATATTAGTGCATGTTATTTAGCAAGGAATCTAGTGTTGCATTTGAGAGTTAAACATTTAGATATTGATTTTTTCTTCATTAAAGAGAATATGTTGAACAAATAATTGACAATGGAGTATACTCCAGTTGAAGAACAAATTACAAATGGTAAGACCAAGCTATTATGCACCCAAAAGCTCCAACAAGTCAAAACTAAACTCTGTTATTCTTCGAGAATGAGCTTACAGAGAGTGTTAGACAATATAATAATGTAATACAAGAGTGTAGTGCAATGTAAAACATAAAGTTTGTTAGAAGGTTATGATGTTGGTGTATTGAACTGATGTGATTCATTTAATATTTGTAACCAACTCATCAAAGCAAGAAAATGTGTGTTCTCTTACTATTTAAAGCAATTGTTCAATAATATAATTGACTTTTTTTCATAATAATTCACTAATATTGTCTTCTCCTTCCTAATGCTATTAGTTCATTTTTCTTGTATTTTACACCATGCTTAAACAAAAGAAAACAATTAGATTCATTTTTCTTGTATTTTACACTATGCTTAAACAAAAGAAAACAATTAGTATGAAACGTACCAAGTATCATCGTCTTCTTGGTCATCAAGTTTTAATGCTTTAACTCACATCGTTTTTTTGTTGTACGACGAATAAGATAGATTGAAATTTTATAATTATTAAGTTCAATATTAAAACTTTTGTAATTTTTTTAAATAAATATTTTAGTGGTATAATTTATGAATTTAATATTATTAATTTTGTTATTATAAAAAATAATTACTTTATTCTTATAATTTATTAAAATGGATATTTTTATTCTATTAAAAATAAATACTTATAATGCATTACTTTAATGAATAACGGGATTATAAGTATTTAATTGAAAAACTATGGTAATAAAATTTTATTTATAAATAATATAAAAATACTGTAATATTTTTTGAAAAAATTTATGAATTTTTTTAACCTTATATATAATAATTATAAAATTAAATTATTTAAATTAAATAACTATAATAGTGACAGTGAATCAATGAAGAAGTATCAATTATGGTGGTTGTGGCGCACAATATCGTTGTCTCTGTTTTCGACGTGTCTTGTGTCTATTACTGGCAGTGATGGCAATTAAAGCACTACTACCTGTTCCTAACTAGTTTTTTGTTGTGTTTCCTGGGCCTAGCTTTACGTGTGTATGCCCTCAGAGTCTTTTGTCAAGCTTTGTCTATTAAAGTAAATGATATCATTATTTACATGTATATAACTATGAAAGACTAGTTTGCATCTAGGAATGGACCTATATAATTAATAAATATTTTTGATCCAAAAGAGAGAGATATAATTATTAATTTGATGTTTTTATAAACTTTAAAATACATGAGTTAGTAGACAATTTTGTTGTAAATTGGGGTTTACTCCTCCCTAAAAGCAATTAATTACAAAACTTTGATAACGAGGTTTATTCATTTGATAATGGGTGATAAAGGTTTTCTACTTTTATAATTTTAACTTTCGTTGGTAACTTGTATCATATTTCCAAAAATCTTCCTAAAAGTATTCGATCAATTTTGGAATTATATCTTTGATAACTTTATATTAATAAAAAAATAGATATAATTTCCTCTCATTTTACATTTTACACAAAGTAACAAAAATATTTTTGTTTTCAATATAAACGATTATAATTGAACGATTGTGTAATGTTGTGGGCGAAAGCAATAAAGAGCGATATATGAATATATCAAAACTGTAAAAGAACACACATAATTTACGTGGTTCGACAATTTGCCTAGATCCACGGGAGACAGCAGATATTATTTAAACTGAGTAGGAAATATACAGAATATAGATACAGATTTTCTCACTAATAATATCTCTCAAGTGTTTCCCCAAACTCACAAGTATTTTCTCTCTTTGAGTTTGCTTATACTCTCTCTGATTTTTATTTTATTTTTTGCCTTGTTCTTCAATGCATAAACTCTTACCTATTTATAGATGAAGCAAGGCTCCCTTTCCCTAAATTGTGCCATAATTTAAGCCTTAAATTAGGCCACCAATATCCTTAAATTATGTCACTAATTTTCTTAAATCATGCCACAAATTAGGCCACTAATTTTCCTAAATTATGCCACTAATTTGTTACTTTTAGAGCCAATATTCAACAATCTCCACCTTGTCGAAAAAGTTCATAACACTGCCTCCAAATGCGCCATAGGCGCTCTAAACTCGAGAGATGTTGATCAAGTTCAAGCAGTGTTGAAACTTGATCCCTGTAACCACCTTTGTAAGCATATCTATAGGGTTATATGCAGTTCTGACTTTCTAGAGTATAACATTCCCTTCATCGACGATTTCCCGAACAAAATGAAATCGAACATCGATGTGCTTGGTGCGACCATGATGAACTTGGTTCTTTGCCAAACAAATGGCACTCTAGCTGTCGTAGAAAACTTCCACGTTCTTCTGGAAAATACCCAAATCTTTGGTCAACCCGAGAAGCCAGATAGCTTCTTTGAATGCTTCTGTTACAGCCATATACTCTGCCTCTGTAGTAGACAAAGCTACAGTTGACTGCAATGTTGATCTCCAACAAACTGGTCCTCCTGCCATTGTGAACACATAACCAGTTGTAGATCGACGCTTATCCAGATCTCCAGCATAGTCAGAATCCACATATCCAACTAGGTGTTTACCTTCAGTCTTGTCTCTCTCAAACTTCAAACCAATATCCATAGTACCATAGATGTACCGTAGAATCCACTTCACTGCTTGCCAGTGTCCTTTACCCGGATTATGCATATACCGACTCACCATACTAACAGCGTGGGAAATATCAGGTATGGTGCAAACCATTGCATACATCAAGGCACCAACGGCATTTGCATATGGAACACGTTCCATTTTCTTCTTCTCATCGGTGGTGCTAGATGACATCAATGCACTCAACTGAAAGTGAGGAGCAAGCGGTGTACTTATTGGTTTGGTTTTTTCATCAATGTCAAACCTTTGTAGTACTTTCTTCAGATACTGAGTTTGTGTCAGACAGACTGTGCTTGCAACTCTATCTCTTGTGATTTTCATCCCAAGAATCTTCTTAACTTCTCCAAGATCTTTCATTTCAAATTATGAACTCAACAAAGCCTTGAATCTTTCGATCTCCACCTTGCTCTTAGATGCAATCAACATATCATCAACATATAAGAGCAAATAAATGAAGGTACCATCTTGGAGTTTCCGAAAGTATACACAGTGATCAAACTGACTGCGTGTGTACTTTTGCTCTCTGATGAAGCTATCAAAGCGCTTGTACCATTGTCGCGATGATTGCTTCAAACCGTAAATTGACTTGCTCAGCTTGCAAGTCCAATTCTCTCGTCCTGAAATTTTAAAGCCTTCCGGTTGAGACATGTAGATTTCTTCGTTCAAAGTACCATGGAGAAAAGTTGTTTTGACATCGAGTTGAGCTAACTCGAGATCAAACTGTGCTACCAAAGCCAATAGTATCCGAATAGATGAATGCTTAACAACATGTGAGAATACCTCATTGTAGTCTATTCCTTCTTTCTGAGCATAACCTTTTGCTACCAGTCTGGCTTTGTATCTGATGTTGTCTTTACCAGGAGCACCTTCCTTCTTGGCATAGACCCATTTGCAACCAATAGTTTTCTTTCCTTTGGGAAGTTGAACCAACTCCCAAGTTTGATTATGATGTAGAGACTTCATCTCTTCATCCATTGCCATCTTCCACTTCATACTATCAACTCTTTGCACGGCTTCTCTGTAAGTGCATGGGACATCATCATCAATTACTGGAAGTGTGAATGCTACCATGTCTGTGTATCTGGTAGGCTTCCTAATCTCCCTTCTTGGTCGAGTAGTGGCAATAGATTCTGGCTGCTGATTAATCGGTGGTGATGGTGAAAGAACTTCCACCTCAACTGAGATCTCTTCTTGATCATCAATTTCATCTTTACCACGATCGGTAATTGGTGCAATATTTTTTGAATCTTCTGGAGTCTCAAGCATCACCTTAGAAAGAGTATTTGGACTTTCATTCTCTTTCTCTGAATTTGTCTGTCTTAGCATAACAGACTCGTCGAATGTAACATCTCGGCTTAAGACGATCTTCTTGGATTCACCACACGAAAGTTGAAATCCTTTAACTCCTTCCTTAAAGCCCCAAGAAAACAGCTTTCTTTGCTCTGGGATCCAGTTTGGATTCACTAACATGAAAATATGGAAAACATCCAAATATTCGCAATGAATCATAATCAGTAGCAGGTTGTCTAGACCATATGTCTTTAGGAGTTTTTCCATCTAATGCAGTCGCAAGAAGTTTGTTGACTATATGAGTTGCATATGACAAAGCCTCAGCCCAAAATGCCTTGCTCAATTTGGAATGAGATAGCATACATCGAACTTTCTCAACCAAAGTGCGATTCATTCGTTCTGCAACTCCATTCTGCTGTGGTGTATGAGGAATAGAAAAATGTCTAATTATCCCTTCATCTTGACAAACTTTGAAGAAGGGATCTGATTTGTACTCGCCACCATTATCAGATCTAAGCCTCTTAATTTTCCTGCCTATCTGAGTCTCGATCATTTTCTTCCATTTAAGAAAGATATCTAGAACTTCGTCTTTGTGACTCATGGTGTATATCCAGACATATCTAGAGAAATCATCAATAAAAGTCACAAACCAACGTTTACCTCCAAGTGAAGCATTCTTGGAAGGTCCCCAAACATCCGTGTGTATATAATCAAGAGATCCCTTAGTACGATGAATGGTAGTGCCTAACTTGACTCTTGTTTGTTTTCCCATTACACAATGCTCGTAGAAATCAAACTTTCTAGTCTTGGCACCTTTCAAAAGACCTTGCTTCATTAAGCCTTGAAAAGCCTTTTCACCGACATGCCCTAAGCGCATGTGCCACAGGCGGGAAGAATCATTTTCCTTTTCTTCAGAACTACTTGAGACAGCTGCTCTTCTTGTAATTGTACTCCCATCTAGGAAATACAAGTTCGCCTTCCGAGTACCCTTCATTGCTACAAATAAACCTCGTACAACTTTCAAGACTCCATTTTCCAATGTTACCTTATAACCATTAGAATCTAGAACACCTAAAGAAATAAGGTTTTTCTTTAGGTCAGGAATACACCTTACATTTGTAAGTCGTCTAATTGTACCATCGTGCATCTTTAGTCGTACTGTTTTGATCCCTTTTGTTTGACAAGCATTGTCGTTGCCCATAAGCACAACTCCTCCATCGAGCTCCTCAAAACTCGAAAACCAATGTATGTTTGGACACATATGATAAGAACATCCAGAATCAATAATCCACTTATCTGAGTAGGTTTCTGATGATGAAACTGAAAAGGCTAATTCTTCATCTTCATTGACCTTTTGTGCAACATTTGCATTTGACTTGTCCTAGTTTGGACAATCTTTCTTCCAGTGCCCTTTCTGGTGACAATAGACACACTTTGCAAGACGTCTTCTAGATGAATCTCCTCTAGACTTTGATCTGGATTGCCCCCTATTATTTGATCCACTAGATTTTTTGTTGTTAGTCCTACCTCTGGCTGCCGTCAATGCTTCTGATATTGAGTCTCTGTGATCATGTTGATCCTTCTTCCGGTACTCATTATTTACCAAAGCATTTGAAACATCTACGAACTTAACCTCATCCTTTCCATATAACAAGGTTGTGGTTAAATGCTCATAGCTCTCAGATAATGAATTCAACAACAACGAAGCTTTATCTTCATCGATAATTTCAACATCTAAATTTTACAGATCGACCAAAATTTTATTGAAATTATCTAAGTGTTCAATCATAGGGGTACCTTTCTTGTACTGGAAACGGAAAAATTTCTTCTTTAAGTAGAGTCTGTTCTCAATACTTTTCGTCATGTATTTGTCCTCTAGTTTCTTCCAGAGAACTGCGACTACATTCTCTTTCATGACAAAGTACTTCTGATCTTTTCCTAAGCACAGTCAAATTGTGCCACAAGCTTGTCGGTTGACATAATTCCAATCTTCATTTGAATATCTGGCTTGGTCTCCAAGACTATATTAGATCCTTCTCGGAACAATAGATCTAATACTTCACATTGACACATGCCAAAGTTGTTGGTGCCGTCGAATTTCTCCACCTCAAACTTTGCGTTGGACAACATAGTTCTTCGAGTAGAACAACTTGGTTTGTCATAAATTTTATGGTCAACTTGTTCACCTTCTTCGATCTCTCTTTTATCAGCCATTAGTACAAACTGATAACAGAAATTTTGCACTTACAACTTAAAACAGTGTTTTTCCAAATTTTATACCTTATTTTAAAAAACAGAGTCCGTAGTTGAATCCGAAATGGTTCAATTAGCTAGGAATAGATCAAACTCAGCTAAAAATGGATGAAAAACGAACAAACTCGGTCCAAATATCACTAGTGACTGAGTTGACTCGGTTCAACTCGGTGAGTTGACTCAATTGCTGGCAGCAGGACTCCGGCAGCTTCTGGCGGTGATTCTGACTTCCAATTTGAGCGATTCTTTCACCGTTGTGTTCGTCTCGTCGAGAGCTTCGATTTGATATATAATACTGCTATATTTGGCTTTGATACCAATTTATTGTGGGCAGAAGCAATAAAGAGCGGTATATGAATATATCAAAATTTGTAAAAGAACACACAAAATTTACGTGGTTAAGTAATTTGCCTAGGTCCATGGGAGGCAGTAGATATTATTTGAACTGAGTAGGAAATATACAGAATACAGATACAGATTTCCTCACTAATAATATCTCTCAAGTGTTTTCCCAAACTCACAAGTATTTTCTCTCTTTGAGTTTGCTTATACTCTCTCTAATTTTTTCTGATTTTTTGCCTTGTTTTTCAATGCATGAACTCTTCCCTATTTATAGATGAAGCAATGCTCCTTTTTCCTAAATTGTGCCATAATTTAAGTCTTAAATTAGGTCACCAATTTCCTTAAATTATGCAACTAATTTCCTTAAATCATGCCACAAATTAGGCCACTAATTTCCCTAAATTATGTCACTAATTTGTTACTTTTAGAGCCAATATTCAACATGTAATTGAACGAAGATTGATGGACTATTGAACTCATTTATTAGAGTCAAGTTGGACACATGTCCAACTGAATTAGAGTTTGATCACCTCATGAGTTTATTTGTTGGAGCCGAGTTGGACACAATTGAACTGTTGAGTTATCCAATTGACAAGATTTTGATCAAAAAGTGATATCATTTGTCGAAATGAATTGAACAAATGTCAAATTAAATGGATAATCATTTAATTGTTCGGAATTTAATTAATCGATATCTTACTTGAGTTGAACATATGTCGAATTAAATTTAACATTTGTTCAACTGATTGATTGAATTTAATTAGAGAATAGCCCACTTATCAAAACTAAATTGAAAATATATCTAACCCAACTGATCGAAACTTAATCGGCAGATAATACTACTCATTGGAGTAAGAATTAAACACATTCCAATTTATATAAAATGAAAGCTTGTTTTTCGGGAAAAAGAAGAAGCAAAAGAAGCTAAAGAAAACATAAGGTGTTTATCAATACTTGGCTATCATATAAAATATGACTTCCTTATTCTCTTTTGGTTTGAATGTTAAATATGTCATTGAAAACTGTGTATATGCACTTATTTGCCTTCATAATTGTTGATTGCCTTTTCATTGATGCTCCAATCTATAGTAGCATACTATTGAGAACATTTAAGGACAATCACTAACTGTGAAGCATTTCATCGAACAACTCAAGTGTACTATAAAAGCACAGTTAATTTCAGATGGGAAAGTGAGATCTGACAATGGTGTCAATTTATTAGTGTTAATGTTAATAGTTTCTGTATTTCTGTATATTTTCTTGTACAAATAACTCTTACTATGTATACTAAGAAAACAGAATATAATTCTAACCCTACCAGCTGTTCCACTTCCCTAATTTATGGTTCACCAACAACATTGTCTGCCATTTCCTAACTCCACTAACTTTGTTGTCTTCCACTTTCACTGCACACGCCAACACTCCTCCTCAAGTTGGTGCATATATGTCTCTTATGCCCAACTTGTCAAGCGTGTGTCTTCGCGGTATTACTGCATTTTGTGAAAGTATATCACCCAATCGATCTTCTCGATTTAACAAATGGAAGCTTAATAATCTTTTCTTCAAGATTCCGTTTGATAAAGTTTCGATCCACTTCAACGTGCTTTGTGCGATCATGTTGAACTGATTATGAGAGATGGAAATGGCCGCTTTGTTATCACAAAATAAGTTCATTTCAAAGGTAGGGCTACACCAATCTCGCTTAGAAGTTTTTCAACCAAAGGAGCTCACATATTCCTCGACCATTCCTCGAAATTCACCAAGATTGGATAAGGCAACTACCTTTTTGCTTCGCTCCTCCATGTAACAAGATTTCCCCACAAAAGTAAAGTACCCAAAGAAGAGATTTCATATCCTTCACATTCCCCGCCATTTCGAATCAGATATCCAAGGACTTCCAATCGACCATTCTTTGAAAACATAAGTCCTTTCCCTGTGAGAGGATTTTAAGTAACGAAGTATTCGTACGACCGCATCCATATGGTCTTCACTTGGGCAAGGTGCATGAACCGACTTACGACACTCACAAAGACAAGCAATATCGGGTCGAGTATGAGATAAATATACGAGTTTACCTACTAACCGTTGATATCTCCTCGTTTATCTCGCCGGTACTCGTCCACATATTCCCCGAGTTTATGATTTTGAACCATTGGAATATCGACAGTTTACAATCTAGTAGTCCGCCTCTCCCACAAGAGTCCGCAGTGTATTTCCTTTGGGAAAGGCATATGCCTTGTTTTGATCTTGTTACCTCAATACCTAAGAAGTACTTGCGAGTCCCCCCCAAATCCTTCATTTCAAACTCCTTTGATAGTTTTTCTCAAGCTTAGAGATTTCTTCTTTATCATCCCCCTCGTAATGACATGTCGTCTACATAGACTATAAGTACGTTATCTTCCCCAATCGATGTTTTAGGAAAAGAGTACGATCGGAGCTTGCTTTGTTGGAACCCATATTTCTTCATTTGCCGAACTCAACCTACCAAACCACGCTTCTAGGTGATTGTTTTAAATTTCATACAACGCTCTCAGAATGTACATGCAGCTTTCTTTTCCCGATGTAACAAAGATATCCCAAAGGGATATCCATATAAATCTCTTCTTCAAGATTACCACGAAGGAACGCATTTTTTACGTCAAGTCATGCAATGGCCAATCTAAATTTTCCGCAAGAGATAACAAGACTCTAATGGTTTTTAGTTTAGCCACAGTGAGAAGGTTTCTTGATAATCTATCCCGTGTTTGTGTATATCCTTTTGCTACAAGTCTCGCCTCAGATCGATCAACTAACCCATCCGCTTTATACTTAATAAAGAAAATCCACTCGCATCCTACCACTTTCCTCCCTCGAGGCAACTCGCTTAACACCCTACGTGTTATTCTTCCTCGCAATGCCTCAAATTCTCTTTATAGCTTCGAGCCCATTTTTGGATCGTATAAGGTTTCTTCAATGCTACTCGGAATTTGACACTTGCGAGAAAGTGTTTCAGGCAAATACCTTGATAGGTTCTCGATAACCTTGAAAGAGATACACAATTTGCTATTGGATACTGCTGTCGTTCTTCTCCTTCCGTGAGTATCGATTCGAGGTTTACCTCGATTCAGACCGAAAGGTAAAACATAACCAACAGGTGTATCTATAGCATTAGTTTGTAAAGGTGTGATAGGATAGCTTACCTCGGAGTTGTTCTCTCGTATAGGATCACTGGGGTACTGTGCAGAGCTGGACGTGGTACATCAACCACTTCATCTTCCTCAAGGTTCAATCATTACTTCACTTCAGCTTCGAAGTTCAAGCTCTGGGTCTAGATACTATCTCCTCCATATTATTGGCACGATCCCGAGTATGTTGACTAGTATCTAATATTTCAACATCAAGCCAATTTCGTTTCTTCACCATAACTCTCCCGAAGAAGGAATCGGAGACCCGCGATGGGAAAAATATTTTTGATTCGAGGAAAGTGACATCCACGGTAATATAGGTTCTTTAGTAATTGGATCATAGCATCGATAACCCTTTTTGTACACCATACCCCAAGAACACACAAATGGACAACACATGGATCCAACTTAGTTCGTTGATTTTTAATGGAGGTGGACAAAAGCAACACATCCAAAAATTCGTAAGTGAAGCATCAAAATAAGAGGGGCATGGAAGATGATCGATAACACCTTTAATTGAGTCCGAAATTGTAAGGTTGCTTTTAAGGGCATACGATTCAAGATACACCGTTGCCGTAGTAATGGCATCACTCCAAAGATTTATTAGGCATACGTGCACCGATTAGTAAGGCCCGAGTCTGTTTCTAAAATATGCCGATTCTTCCTCTCCGTAGTCCCATTCTCGTCTGGGTTTCAGGAACACGAGGTTTCACGAGAATACCACGGTTGTCCAAGTACGTCCTAAATTGTCGATTAACATACTCCCCTCCATTATCGACCGAAGTATCTTAATTTTTTCTAAAATTGTGTCTCGAACCATGGTGCGTGAAACAAGTGAAATGTACCAAATACTTCATCTTTATGTTTTAGACAGGTAAAGCCATGTCATTCGTGTACAATCATCAACAAAAATAACAAACCAATGACCGATGACGTAATGATTTATGGGGCCCCCAAACATCGAATGTACTAAAGCAAAGTGAGTCACACTTTTATTCACGCTCACATGTGATAAGACGCCCTATGACTTTTTGCTAGGATACAAGTATCACATTTGAAATCGAACGTGTGATATTTGAAAATAACCGGGAAGTAGCGTGTTTTAAATACTCCGAAGGATTTGATGCCCAAATCTACGATGACATAGCCAACTGCCTGTTCCTTGTTACCAACAATGTTTTTCTAGATATGATCGCTCTTCCAGAGCCGAGGTCATCCACGTAATATAACCCTCCTCGCCAGTACCACGCCCAACGATCTCTCTTGGTGAGAATATCCCGTAGAAGGAAAAAGTAGAATACATCAAGACTACACGCTCAGACCGCAGCGTTGACATTCTTACGTACATTAGTCGGTTTGATAGAGTAGGTACAAGTAAGGTATTAGATAATGATAACGAGAGATAAGGTCACCGTTCCAGCCTCCCAGAATCGGGTAAAGGACCCCATTTGCATTGGCAACACGATTCGTCTCGTCGGGTTGTTTTGAGAGATCGTTTCGGGTCAAATGTCATACATGATCCGTAGCTCCAGAGTCTAAAATCCAATCCTCATTATCACTACGAGTATGAAATGCTTTACTTGAAATACCCGGATCTTCGGGAAGATTCTGGCTCCGAGGAATAAGGGATAATGATGTAGTATTGGTAGCCACAACAGCCTTTCCCAAGGGCTTCCTCTTTTTCTTTTTGAAGATCATTCCACCATTCTCGATACCCATGTAGTTCGGGGCGCTTTCACGGTGTGTTTAGAGTTTCCACAATGACCACATTTCACGTCACCGCACGATGTATTTCCCCGTGATTTCTCGCTACCCAAAAAGGTTCCTGGTTTTGGTAAGATCGGACACAAGTGTCCTCGATCCCTTTGTAAGCCATAATCAAGCCGGTGTAGTATCTCGCACTGCGTGATCATTACGGTCTGCTCGACTTCTTCCCTACGGATGAATCCATAAAGGCTTGTTCCACCGTAGGAATGGTTTGATTCAAGCACATCACTCGAGTTTTATCCAATCTATCAATGTTCCATCAAGAAAGGTATACACTCGATCTTCCGTATGATGGAGTTGTATTTTTGTATATCATTCGCACACTCCATTGATTAGGACGGCGGAAATAAATTTCACGCCATAACCCTTGAAGCGTCATTATAGTATTTTTCAATTGATCCACCCGCTGCTTTCGCATTTGTGCAACTCCGGCGAAGATCATATACTTCGAGACGTGTTCCGTCTCCATCATAAGTAGTTGGTAGTGCTATAATCCCAAACCTCGCTTTCTGCATTGGGAATCTGATAAAATTTGCAATCAAGGAGTGGGTCCATTGAATTGATTAACCATCCTTTGACAATGGAATTTTCAAAGGCGCCCATCTCCTAAAATGGTAGGGTCGGGTCAATAGGTCGAGGAAAATCTCCATTAATATATCCCGCTTTGTCTTTGCCGTAGATATACATCTCCACCACCGGGACCATAAGGCATAGTTGATCCTCCCAACTTGATACTAATAGGGAGCATTGGACGATTCCGTTAGCGGAGGTCAGGAAAGCCGATCTCGAGCTCGGTTAGAACTTCCGCCATTTTCGCCACAAATCTTCCAAAATGAAATCGTGGTTAAATCTCTTGATTCCACATAGATCTAAAATTTTTTTCTTCCGCTTTTTCCTTTTTTTACACTTCACACACCACTATATATACAACATTCAGTAACCCTAATTTTTTTTCAACTCAAGTACTTCACAGAACCCTAATTTTTTTCCTCTTTCTTCTTCACGCAGATTTTCAAGAGCTTCTCCGATTTCCTCAAGAAATTTTCCCTCTGCCTCAAGAACGCCCTTCAGTTCTCCGCAAGAAATGCTTCGAATCAAGGCTTTCTCAAGAAATTTTCTTCGATCAAGGCCAAGAAATTTTCTTCGATCAAGCTTCAAGAAATTTTCTTCATCAAGCGCTTCAAGAGGCTTTTTCTGATCAAGGCTTCTCAAGAGGCTTTTCTTGATCAAGCTTCTCAAATAGCCTTCTTCGACCGCATTTCTTAGCAAATTTTCTTCTGATCAGAGTTTCAACAAGCCAACCTCTTAAGAGCAACTTTCCTTCTTTCGATAGGATCAACGAACTTGTAATTTCTCAATCAACCAAAAAAGGTTCACGTAAAAGAAAAGGAACTCTGTTTTTTTTTTTTTTTTTGTTTACCGGAACTAACGCGTTAGCATTTTTCCTTCTATCACTTTCGGGCTTTTTCATCAATACTGGAACCATCTTTATCATCAACTGATCAACGCAAAAATTGTCTTTTTTGTTTTACGTAATCAGTGGTCAAGAACAATACGAATGCCCCACAAGAGCAACTCAAATGGAATGTAGGAATCAGTGATGACTCAACGAGCTTGAACGGCTACTCCCAACCTGGCCAAATAATCACCAAATACGCATTGATTAACACAATCATTGAGCATATGACAAATCAACTTAAGCAGTAACTTATTCTTTTCATTAGGACAACCAATAACTCGCTTCCGATACCATGTCAATTTATTGGTGTTAATGTTAATAGTTTCTGTATTTCTGTATATTTTCTTGTACAAATAACTCTTACTATGTATACTAAGAAAACAGAATATAATTCTAACCCTACTAGCTGTTCCACTTCCCTAATTTATGGTTCACCAACAACATTGTCTGCCATTTCCTAACTCCACTAACTTTGTTGTCTTCCACTTTCACTGCACACGCCAACAAATGGTGAAGATCATAATACAGACCCATCGCTATTTGACATTAATGGTGATGAGGAGTTGTTCTCCACCTTGCAAATAATCTCTGAACTAACCTTCGAACCAACTACTACCTCAAGTTGTTGAACCTTATGGGTAATTGTTGAAGTAGTTTGGGATTTAGAATGAGACTTTCAAGAAAAACAAGAGAGAGGAAGATAAATTCGATCGGGTCGTGATTCTTCTCGACATCGTCTCTGTAGTCATCCCAGTCGTTGGCCAACCACGAGCTCAACTTTGATTTGGAGAGAGATCGTCGGAGGATTCGTTATTTCCATAAAAAGAACAAATGTTAGAATGAGAGAAAAGGAGATGGATGGAGAATCGGAGATGAAGGGATGAAGGATGCGCCGAGTAACCATCATTAATAAGATAGAAAGGGTTCAATCTAGCTTATTTTCCTAATTTTTAATTATTTTATATAGTTTTCAAATCAAGGATTATTAAATTATGATTCTTAAAGAATATTACATTTAAGTATATTCAGTATAATTATATTAAAGTTGTATTATTAATTATAAAAGATTTTAAAAACCGAAGGCTTTTTAAAGACTCTGGATTTTGAGTTAAAAATACACCAATTATGGTCTCATCCCAAATATTTCCATAAATTTATAATGATTTTTGTTTTTTTCATCTTAACATTCTATTGATATTTCTATTAACGTGAATTCATAGGTGACGTTTTATTTACGAAATAGAATTGAAATCGAAATTTAAATGTAATATAAAAGAAACAGTTTTATTTAGTTTAACTATTGTAATTAAAAAATGAATCATTATTATAATATTTTGTTTACAATTTAAAAATCAAATGAAAGATATTGTATATTATCTTAATATATAAAGTTTAAATAATATCATTTAATTATTATTTTTTCGTCAAACAAATTACATTATTGAAATAATTATTTTTTTAAATAATTATTACTTAAAAATAAAATATATTATTAAAATTATTATTTTTTAAATAGGATTTAGAGTTTTGAGATTTAGATATTAGAGTTTAAGGTTATATTTGTGGGTTAAGGATTATGGTTAAACTTATTATTTTTCTAAATATGGTTTAAAATTTTGGGATTTAAGATTTGGGATTTGAGGTTTAGAGTTTAGTGTTTAGTATTATATTTATGGGTTAAGGTTTAAGATTAAAATTATTATTTTTCTAAATAATGTTTAGAGTCGTGGGATTTGGGATTTAGTGTTATATTTGTGGATTAAGGTTTAGGGTTAAAATTATTATTTTTTTAAATAGGGTTTTGGGTTTTGAGTTTTGTGATTTGAAATTTAAGATTAAAATTATTATTTTTCTAAATAGGATTTAGTGTTTAAGATTTATGACTTAGGATTTATGGTTTAGAATTTAAGATTGAGATAAAATTGATATGAGAATAAAATCATGATTCCTTAACGTATGAGAAGAATTTATGATTCATCTATTTTAAAAATCGATTACATTTTATTTCCACTTTTTAACCTAATCAAACATAAAATTGAAAATAATTAATTCTGATTTCATGACGTTAAAATTAATCCACTAAACTTTGTCAAAATCTATGTATTTTTTAAAAATCTATAAAAATACAAATACACATTTTTTTTAAAGATACATCTTTAGTGTCTCACTTTGCAACATTTTTTATTATTTGAAAAATACTAATTAAAAATACATTAAAGTAAAATTTTGCTAATTGCTTTTGCATAAATGGTATGATGCATTTGTCAAAATACTGTGTTTCTCTGATAAATCAGTATATTTCATTATTATTTCTATATATGTTTCTGTACAATAGTTGAGATATATGTATACAAAGAAAACGAAAATTAAACAATAACCATAATTCTTGCATATCCATGTTTTATGGATCCACTACCATTATTGTATGCTCCATGTTTTACTCCACTGAGTCATTGGTGTCTGCCACAACAACACACACCAACACTCCTCCTCAAGTTGGTGCATATATGTCTCTTATGCCCAACTTGTCAAGTGAGTTGTAGAAGTTCCTTGCAGACACAGATTTTGTGAGTATATCAGCCAATTGATCTTCTGATTTAACAAATGGAAGCTTAATAATCTTTTCTTCAAGATTATGTTTGATGAAGTTCCGATCCACTTCAACGTGCTTCGTGCGATCATGTTGAACTGGATTGTGAGAGATGGCAATGGCTGCTTTGTTATCACAAAATAAGTTCATTTCAGAGTTAGGAGCAACACCAATCTCAGTTAGAAGTTTTTTCAACCAAAGGAGCTCACATATTCCCTTGACCATTCCTCGAAATTCAGTTTCAGCACTGGATAAGGCAACTACCTTTTGCTTCTTGCTTCTCCATGTAACAAGATTGCCCCCCACGAAAGTAAAGTACCCAGCATTAGATTTCCTAACCTTCATATTCCCTGCCCAGTATGAATCTGTATATCCAAGGACTTCCAATTGACCATTCTTTGAAAACATAAGTCCTTTCCCAGGGGAGGATTTTAAGTAACGAAGTATTCGCATGACCGCATCCATATGGTCTTCACTTGGGCAGTGCATGAACTGACTCACGACACTCACAGCATAAGCAATATCAGGTCGAGTATGAGATAAATATATGAGTTTACCTACTAACCGTTGATATCTCTGTTTATCTGCTAGTACATGGTCCACATATTCTCCGAGTTTATGATTTTGAACCATTGGAATATCGACAGGTTTACAATCTAGTAGTCCTGCCTCTGTTAGTAGGTCCAGAGTATATTTCCTTTGGGAAAGACATATGCCTTGTTTTGATCTTGTTACCTCAATACCTAAGAAGTATTTGAGCCTTCCCAAGTTCTTCATTTCAAACTCATTTGACAGTTGTTCTTGAAGCTTAGAGATTTCTTCTTTATCATCCCCTATAATGATCATGTCTTCTACATAGACTATAAGGGCTGTTATCTTCCCTAATCGATGTTTTAGGAAAAGAGTATGATCAGAGTTGCTTTGTTGGAACCCATATTTCTCCATTGCTGAACTCAACCTACCAAACCACGCTCGAGGTGATTGTTTTAGTCCATACAATGCTTGTTGTAATCTACATGCAGTTTCATTTCCTAATGTAACAGTATATCCTGGTGGGATATCCATGTAAATCTCTTCTTCAAGGTCACCATGAAGGAAGGCATTCTTCACGTCAAGTTGGTGCAATGACCAATCTAAATTTGGTGCAAGAGATAACAAATCTCTCACAGTTTTTAGTTTAGCCATAGGTGAGAAGGTTTCTTGATAATCTATCCCATGTTTCTGTGTATATCCTTTTGCTACAAGCCTCGTCTTGTAACGATCAACTAACCCATCTGCTTTATACTTAATGGAGAAAATCCACTTGCATCCTACCATCTTCCTCCCTTGAGGCAACTTGCTTAACATCCATGTGTTATTCTTCTGCAATGCCTCAAATTCCTCTTTTATAGCTTGAGCCCATTTTGGATCAGATAAGGCTTCTTCAATGCTACTTGGAATTGGACACGAGGAGAGTGTTTGTGCAAATGCCCTGATAGGTTCTGATAACCTTTGAGTAGATACATAATTTGCTATTGGATACTTGGGTTGTCGTTCTTCTCTTTCTGGGGAGTATCGATTTGGAGGTTTACCTCGATTGTGTCTGAAAGGTAAAACATAACCAACAGGTGTATCTATAGCATTAGTTTGTAAAGGTGTGATAGGATAGCTTACCTCAGGAGTGTTCTCAGCAGGAGGATCATTGGGTACTAGAGAATGGAGGGGTACATCAACCAATTCATCTTCTGGAGATTCAATTACTACTTCAGCTTCAGTTCTTGGAAGTTCAAGCTTGGGTCTAGATACGGGCTCCTCCATATTATTGGCACGATCCGAGTATGTTGGACTAGTGTCTAATATTTCAACATCAAGCCAATTTCGTTCTTCACCATAACTCTCCTCCTGAAGAGTGTAATTGGATACCGGTGATGGGAAAAAACATTCTGATTCGAGGAAAGTGACATCCATGGTAGTATAGTTTCTTTTAGTAATTGGATCATAACATCGGTACCCCTTTTTTTGTACACCATACCCCAAGAATACACATCGGACAGCACATGGATCCAACTTAGTTCGTTGATTTTTATGGAGGTGGACAAAAGCAACACATCCAAAAATTCAGGATGGAAGCATTAAAATAGTAGGCAAGGGAAGATGATCAGATAACACCTTTAATGGAGTCTGAAATTGTAAGGTCTTTGTGGGCATTCGATTCAGTAGATACACAGCTGTAGTAACAGCATCACTCCAGTATTTATTAGGCATATGTGCACCGATTAGTAAGGCCCGAGCCGTTTCTAAAATATGCCTATTCTTCCTCTCCGCAGTCCCATTCTGTTGTGGGGTTTGTGAACATGAGGTTTCATGGAGAATACCATGGTTGTCAAAGTATGTCCGTAATTGTTGATTAACATACTCCCCTCCATTATCAGACCTAAGTATCTTAATTTTTTCAGAAAATTGTGTCTGAACCATGGTATGAAACATGTGAAATGTAGCAAATACTTCATCTTTATGTTTGAGAAGATAAAGCCATGTCATTCGTGTACAATCATCAACAAAAATAACAAACCAACGATGATCCGATGACGTAATGATCGGGGAAGGTCCCCAAACATCAGAATGTATCAAAGCAAAAAGAGCCACACTTTTATTCATGCTCATAGGATAAGACGCCCTATGAATTTTTGCTAGGATACAAGTATCACATTTGAAATCTGAATGTGTGATATTTGAAAATAAACTGGGGAGTAGGTACTTTAAATACCCAAATGATGGATGCCCAAATCTACGATGGCATAGCCAAATCTGTCGTTCCTTGTTACCAACAGTATGTTGCATGTGATTGGCTCTTCCTGAACTGAGGTCATCCACATAATATAGCCCTCCTCTCCTAGTACCACGCCCAATGATCTCCTTGGTGAGAATATCCTGTAGAAGGCAAAAAGTAGAATACATCAATACTACACAGTTAAGGTCTGAAGTGACCTGACTTACAGACATTAGTCGGTTTGACAAAGAGGGTACAAGCAAAGTATTAGATAATGATAATGAAGGAGATAAGGTCACTGTTCCAGCTCCTGTAACTGGATAAGTGACCCCATTTGCATTGGCAACACGGCTCCGTCTTGGCTGGGTTGTATTGGAGAGATCGTTTGGGTCAAATGTCATGTGATCTGTAGCTCCAGAGTCCAGAATCCACTCATCTTTCTCACTACGAGTAGAGATGTGAAATACTTTACTTGAAATACCTGGATCCTGGGAAGATTCGGCCTGAGGAGTAAGGGATAGTGAGGCATTATTGGTAGCCACCGCTGCTCGCCCAGTGGTGTCCCGTTTCTTCCGTGCTTGAAGATCATTCCACCATTCTGGATACCCATGTAGTTTGAAGCAGTTTTCACGGGTGTGTTTGGAGTTTCCGCAATGGCCACATTTCATGTCAAGAGATGGTGGATTTCCCGTGGATTTCTTGCTACCTAAGAAAGGTCCTGTTTTTGGTGGCATTAGATTATGGTGTCCCTTGACCCCTTTAAAAGCCATAACTGCTCTGGGTGTCGTATCTACACCTGTGATCATCACGGTCTGCCTGACCTCTTCCCTACGGACGAATCCATAGGCTTGTTCCACCGTAGGGAATGGTTTGATCTGAAGCATATCACTTCGAGTTTTATCCAATCTATCATCAAGGTAATCGAGGAAGGTATACACTCGATCTTCCTGTACGATGGAGTTGTATTTTTGTATATCAATCGCACACTCCATTGGATTAGGACGACGGAAATCAATTTCCCGCCACAACCCTTGAAGGTCATTGTAGTATTTTTCAATGGATCCTCCCGCTTGCTTCGTACGAGTAACTTGACGGCGAAGATCATACACTTGAGACGTGTCTGTCCCATCATAGTAAGTGGTAGCAACCAAATCCCAAACATGTTTCGCAGTCGGGAATCGGATAAAGTTTGCAATCAAGGAGGGGTCCATCGAATTGATCAACCATCCTTTGACAATGGCATTTTCAGTACGCCATCTCCTAAATGAGGGGTCAGTTTCAACAAGTTGAGGAAAATCCCCATTAATATATCCCAGTTTATCTTTGTCAGAGATATACATCCCCACCACCTGCGACCACAAGGCATAGTTGGATCCTCCCAACTTGGTACTAATGGGAGCAGTCGACGCTTCAGTTGGCGGAGGTTGTGAGCTGATCTGAGCTCTAGTTAGAACTTCCGTCATTTTCGTCGTAAAATCTTCCAACATGAAATTGGTAGTTAAATCTCTAGATTCGTAACCCTAAATCATTTCCTTCTCCATTTCGCGCAGCCCTCTTCGTAACCCTAAATCGTTTTCTTCTTCATTCGCGCAACCCTCTGCGCTTTCTTTACGCTGCCCTCTGCAGCGCCTCTTTTCTTCTGATGGAAGAACCCTAGCCGACTACAAGCATCCAGCCGGAGTCATCCCTCTACCTGGTCCTCCATCTCTGTGAAGTGGCGCCCTTCTTCTGCTTCGTTCCAAGTTTCTCTATGATGAGTGCTAGACTGATACGTAGAGAGATTGCACCAGCCCCAACGAGTAAGCGACGCTGGCCAACTGCAACGGCTTCAACGAGCAGATAGACCTGAACCGCAGGTAAGCTGCAATGGCTCCAACCGCAGGTTGCGACGACTGAACTGGAGCTGAGCAGAAATGGTGACTCTGAATACTAGATGGTCGCAGCACTGGTGAGGTTGCACTGTCTACCCATCCCCTCAGGTTTCAACCTCTGTTGTTTACGCCTTACAACAATGTTCTTTGTACTTATTCCCTTCTGAAGCACACTGATGTTGTTGTTTTGCTTGATTTTTTTTCCAGTTTGCAACTGATCGGTTTCAGAAATACGAAATCAGAAACCAGAAACAGCTTCGGGACCAATATAAACCAGAAATCAAAACTCAGCAAAAATGAAAACTCAGCCTACAATCAAGCCTACACCAATCGAAATTAGAAATCGAAATCGAAATCGAAATCAAGAATCGTAAATCAAGAATCATCAAATCAAAATTGGTAGTTCCATCAGAAATCAATAGGTAGTTCATTAGTTAGCAATATCCTACTCTGATACCATGTCAAAATACTGTGTTTCTCTGATAAATCAGTGTATTTCATTATTATTTTTATATATGTTTCTGTACAATAGTTGAGATATATGTATACAAATAAAACAAAAATTAAACAATAACCATAATTTCTGCATATCCATGTTTTATGGATCCACTACCATTATTGTATGCTCCATGTTTTACTCCACTGAGTCATTGGTGTCTGACACAACAACACACCAACAACATTCGTTGCATAAATTCCGATCTTAGATTTTCGTGCAAATAAACAGTAAATTTGCTTAAAGCTCTTTTCCTTTTGACTTTTTTCCTTTCTATTTTTTATTTTGACTATTTTATAAACTATTTTTTAGTTTTCATTCTTTTTAAAAAATTATTGAATTTGTTAATAGTAGATTTTCAAATTAAATCTGAAGTTTAAAAGATAATTTTATTTATACATAAGTCTTATAAGCATACTCAACATAAAAAATTTTAAAATTATATTTTGGTTTAAAAATGATGGATATTGTGGGAATATTTAAAAAAATTAGTTATAACATTTGGAAAAGTTATAATGATTTAGTATGTATATTTTAGTAAAAGATATATTAAAAAACTACAATTTTTAGAAACAAAATATTATAATTTATGTTGAAATGTTGTGACATTTTATAAAGAGAAATAATTTTTAAATGAAGTATAATAATTTATGAATAATTATATTAGTTTCAAAGACATAATTTTTCAAAAATTCGAAGAGTTGTAACTCAACTGTGGATGTCATTCTATAACTAATCTTTTTATTTAGCCATTTGTAAAAAAAAAAAAAGCACTGAGATAACACCGAGGAGAAAGATTAATAAATATTCTTGTGAATGCACAATACAAATATCAAGATGTTTCATTTTATTTTAAAAACATATTTATTAAACCTTGTTATATCATCGAATTAAGAAAGATAAATAATATTTTAAAGATAATGACTTTAAAGTCGTAGAGTTAAAGTCAAAAAATATATTATTTAATATGATTTTATAGTGTTATAATTAAAATTTTTAAAGAATTAACTTAAAAATTATGAATATAAAAAAATTTCTAACATTTTTTACCTTTAAAATTTTTCTTTTAATATATAATATAATTTGTTGGTATTATAACGATCATTATTGTTAAAATTAATATTAATTTTTATACTATGATTTTGGATATATATATATATAAATAGAAGATAAGTCATCCAATATATGCTAACATTCTTAATTATTTTTTTCATAATAAATTAACAATGATATTTGTCTGTCAATTTTGTGAAATAATAGTAAGACTTACCGAGATTGGATATATATATATATATATATATATATGTACATTGCCTTAATCGATCTCTTTAAATGGCAAATGATAATACTACGCACGATCTGTTTATATTTAAAAGCATCAATGATTCAACGGTATATAATTCTCGTAACATGGCGATAGTAAGGTTTTGTCGTTTGCATTGATGATCTTAATCCACAAGCAAGAACATCATGTCCACATCTTTATTTTAAAAGTCCGAGTTTTACATGTGAAGATTAAAAAAATCTCTCCACTTTTAGCAACAACGAAAAAGAGGAAAAAATAAATTATAAAATTAATATTTTTAAAATTTATAATAATAATTTTAATTTAAAATAAGATTTTATTTTTATTATTATAAATTTTAAAATATTATTTTTTATAATTTAAAATAAAAAATTCCACATTTTTTTTTGCTTTAGTAGGTCCCGATGAAAATGACTAGCTCAACCTCCAAGAGATATATACATAAGAATATTTTTCGCTTTGGTCATCTTCTTCATGTCTTGGTATAGATAGTGAGAGAGGAAATTTTTTTTTGAATAAAATATTTGATCGAAATGTAAGATATCTTTAATATAAATTTAAAATCCTTCTAATAACTATTACGAGTATTGATAGGATTATATGCAATATGTTTTAAGGAAAGGATACAGTGTAATCAAACTTTTCGTGATAATCTAATAATATTTATAAGTATTATAAAATTTTAAAACTTTACAATAAAGATGTCAGATAATGACTTAAAAAAAATTCTTGTGTTGAAATGTTCTTAGTATGTATTTTTGGCCATAAAATCAACTATTATTTATAAAGTTTCAATGGGTATGAATTGTACCATTTATTTGTGTTTTTTTTTAAGAGATGACTTTTAAAATATATGTAAATATTATTTCATTAAAATATATTTTTTATTTTTATCTTTAAAACTAAAAGATATTTATTTTTTTAAAAAAGTGTCTTTTGATTTGAAGAGTCATATATGAATTAAATGTTATGTTTTCTTATAAAAACATATTTCCATTTACATGTACAAAGCCAAAAGACACATATGCTTATAACATTGTATATTTACTAAAAAACATATTTTAAATAAACATATTTATTGGTCAAACAAAACAATTTTTATGAAACCCATTATAAATAAAATAAATAATTCTAATTTATTTTGAAATGTATAAAAATAAATATATTTTTTAACAAAACCTGCATAAAATGTTAAAAAAATTATAAAAATGATAGTGTAAAATTTATAATAATAAAAATAATACTTAATAATATTAAATGATTTTCAATTGAATGATGTCTAATTAGACGACGCTTAAAATAAAATAATATGTTAGATTTTGTTTTAACAATAAAAATATATAAATTAGATATAAAAGTATTATTTTTATAATTATAAGTTTTAAAAATAACATTTCTATTATTTTTTCTAAAATATTTGAACATTTTGTGTGTGTGCATAAAATAACTCTTTCATATGCTTAAGAGCATCTCTAACCTAATGCACATTTTCTCTCCTATCTATAATACAAAATATTATACTAAAAGATATATTCTTATATAAAATAGAATATTCCTTTTATTTTTTTTAATAATTATTATATTGAACTAATGAATTAATTATTTATTATCAATATTTAATTTATAATAATAAATTTAAAAGTTATATTCTTAAGGAAAAAAATTAAAATTACACTAGCTAAAATATTAATTTATTACATGAATTAAACATTACATTTAATTTTTAAAAAAAATTAAAAGTACATACTTATGTTGTATTTAGTAATTTTTTTACTAATTTTGTATCATATATTTAATTTTAATTTATTATATATAAAAAAATTTAAATAATTTATTAAATAAAAAATATAATTGTAAGAAATTTTAATTAAAAATATATAATTAGAGAGAAATATAAATTAAAATAATATTTTTAGATTTTATTATTTAAAAAATAAGTATCTCATCAAATAAAATATAACTTATTAAATTTGACAAATAAAATATAACTTATTAAATTTGACACAATGTGATATAATTAGTGTAATATTTGGTGTTAGTTTAAAATATTTTTTACACCAAAAATTACACTATTTTAATGCAATGATATTAGTCAAAGAAACCATAACTAGCTTCATTTTTATTCACTTGTGATACAAGAGAATTTTTCAACCCTATGTACTTTTAATGTTTTATTTGACGCTACCATCACCAATAAAGATGCAAGAAAACAACTATATATTTAGTTTTTTTTTAAATATTTTAGTCATATATTATTAGTTTTGTTACTGTAAGTATGAAATGTAAGTATTATATTTCTATAATTATAAAATGAACGAATTTAGTATATTAAATTATTAAAAATAATATTTTAATCCTATAAAAATGACTTATTTTTACATTATAAATTTATTAATTATTAAAAAGTATATAAAAATTTAAAATTTCTAAAAATCATAGAGAATATGTGACTACATTTATGTTTTTTTTTGGGTTCTTATATAGTTCTTAAATTATTATTATTATATATATATATATTTAAATTTATATAATTCACATCATGTATTTTTAATATTTTTTAAAATTTAAATTTTTAATCTATTTTTTAATTATTAATGATGGACTCAAAAATTAGAAAAATTTGTATAATTTAATGATAGTTAAGATGATATATTATTTGTTATTTTTAAAGTATAATTTTTATAAATTAGATTATTTTTTCTCAATTTTTTATTAAATAATTATTTTTAAAAAAATTATGTTAATATTAAATTTTATTAATTTAAAATAAAATATTATTATATATTTTAATAATAATAAATTATTTAACTAATGAATATATAGTTATAGAGTTAACGGTTTGATTTTGAGTAAAAAATAATAATCAATCGATTTAAATTATTTGTTTATTAAAAAAATATTGTAATTGAATAATACATATAAACATGATACATGTAGTGATATATCTTTAATTAAAATATGATAAATTTAATTAAAATTTGATGAAAAATGATATAAAAAATTTAATATATTATTAAAATAAATTAAATTGATTTAAAAATTAATATATTAGATTGAATTATTTAAAAAATAATTTTAATTAATATAAATTGATACAGTGTTGTTCGATGCTTATCCTAACTTGTCGGCACAATTTTTTCACGCGCCTAAGCCCAAATCTTGCAGAAAACATGTCGGCTATAGGACAAAATTTTCCTTCA
The DNA here is from genome assembly GCA_033030585.1 of Hippophae rhamnoides. NCBI lineage: Eukaryota > Viridiplantae > Streptophyta > Magnoliopsida > Rosales > Elaeagnaceae > Hippophae > Hippophae rhamnoides. The sequence continues at coordinate 75,590,239 of CM065429.1, forward strand.
CTTTTTTCTATTGTGGGAGCAATGCGTGCTATACATACCACCTTATCCAACTACTCTATGCCACCAAAATTCAGCGGTCAGCAACCTCATTAGCAAAAACAAAAACAAACAAAAAAAAATACACTCTTTTAATCCCAGCTCTTCTTTTTCAAGTTACGTGTAGGTCTAAGATACTGCCAGATTTCAGAACTCCGTTGGCAAAACATTAATCATAGCCACCATAGCATTCCAATTGGACCACGTATCGAATACCAACCCGTTCACATAAAATTAAATTAATATTTTTGATTTTAATAATTTTGTAGGTTGGTTTCTTTGCGATCCACCCACTAACCCTCTCTTTCATTTCCAAGTGTCTTCAAAGCTAAAAATTGGAAAATAATTGAGAAAATAGCAACAATACGTAGAAAATTATTAACAGTAAAATTAATATTTTTATTTTAAAAATTTTAAAAATTAAAATCTTTAACACTTATAATAATAAAAATAATATATAATAATATTAAATATATTTTAATTAAATAATATTTAATATTATATAAATTTAAATTTTTATTATTTAATTTAAACAATATTTAATTATATGATGTACAAAGTAAAATAACGTATCACATTTTTTTAACGTTAAAAAATAAGAGTCGAACATAATAGTTATTATTTTATGATTTCAAGTTTTGATGGTGTAATTTTTATTATTTTTTTTTCTTATTTTGAATTAAAAATATATCAATTAGTATTCGTATATTATTTTTATTATTATAAATTTTAAAAATATTATTTTTATGATTTTATAAAATATTATTGTTATGTATCCACTAAATATCATATTTTATATTTAATTTATATGTTTTTAATATAAAATTTTTTAATTTTTTTTATATTAAATGTTATTTAAATTAAATTATGATAATTTAAATATATTTAATATTTAATATTATTTTTATTATTATAAGTTTTATAAATATTATTTTACTTAATTTTATAAAATAATTTTGATATAATTACAGTAAAACTATCTTTAAGAGAGGTATAAAGTAGATCTAAGTAAGTGTAAAAAAGTTAAGGAAATAAAAAACAATGTAAAAAGTAAAAAAGTTAAGGAAATAAAAAAATGTAAAAAGTAAAAAAGTTAAGGGAAATAAAAAACAATGTAAAAAGTAAAAAAGTTAAGGAAAATAAAAAACAATGTAAAAAAAAAATAAGGATCGTGGATTATGGATCATTTTAATCTTTTACCCATTTCTTAAGATGTATACATACTTTACTACAGAAACAAATTTCAAAAATAGAAAGCGAAAAACAGAACTAATAAAAAAATTGTCATTTCTAAAACGTAAAAGACAAATATTTGAGAAATTTAATACTTTACTTAATAATTTAATAATCAAATATATATTAAAAAATAAAATTTTTGTTAAGAAACAAATAAAAATTACTCTTATTACATTATAATGAAACAATAATTTTATAATTATTCAATAAAAATTATAAATTTATAATTTATTATACTTTAATATCATTATTATTATCGATTACAACATTTAATAAAGGAGAGAAAAAAATCTATTTTGTAATAATAATTTATATGACATAAAAGTATAAATAAAAAATAAATAAATTATGTTAATTAATATATACTTGACACATTAATTGATCTTGAAAAGATTTTTTATAATAAAATATTATATAAATTGAGATAAAATATTAATAAAATTATAAAATAATTTATTAATTTTTTAACGATGATTTATAATATAAATTTAATAAAAAAATAATATAATATATATTTAAAGTTAAATTTATTAGAGATATAATTTAAATAAAATAAAATAATATTATATTATGAATTTAGTAAGATTAAATAAAACTTGTAATAATAACAATTTATACATCGAAAGGGTGAAAGAACAGCCGACACATGTCGCTTATAGAGGGAGCTGCTACTTCGAATAAAAGGATCGCAGTCAAATGAAACCCACAAGATCAGAATGAGAAATGATCTGAAAATCACCAAAATATCCCATTTATAGAAACTCCGCCCCCCAATTTATAGGAAAAAGGTAAAACAGCGTCTTTCACTCCTCTTCGTCTGTCTGATATTTGATATTTTTTTTCTTTTCATGAGTAGTTGTTTTTTCTCTTGATTCCCCCCCCCCAAAAAAAAAAAAAAAAACCTATTTTTCTTCTACTATTGACACCTGTTCTATGTTTATAATCGTTTGTGTCTCCGATCTGGACTACTTTTAGCCTTTGGGTCTTTTTCTAAACTGTAATTAAGGTCAGGTAGCTTTCGGTTTCTGATAATACTTGAGCTGTGCTGGTCTGGATTTTAATTGGGCCTCAAGATTTTTGAAATTTCCATATGGTTGGTGATTTGAGCTTTCTCTTTTGTACAGACCAGTGATTCTCTTTAGTCGAAGATAACATATGAACATTGTCAATTTCTTTTAACTGAGAGGGTATTGTTACTTTTGTTTATAAGCACAATAATATTCTTAGCTTGCATAGAGTTGTGATTCTGTTTTACTCAGATTTCAACAAAAAATGGGGTCAAATTTTAACTTCAAGAGTTTCGGAAACGATCCACCGGTCGACGGTAGTGGTAATAGGCTTCCAGGAAACGATCAACTAGCAAGACAACTATCGATCTACTCTCTGACTTTCGATGAGTTGCAGAGCACCATAGGTAGCTTAGGTAAGGACTATGGGTCTATGAACATGGATGAGCTTCTGAAGAATATTTGGAGCGCTGAAGAGAATCAGAGCATGGCTATGCCAAGTGGGACAACTGGTACTGGGCGCGATGTTGGTGGTGTACCGCTGCAGAAGCAAGGCTCGTTGACTCTGCCAAGGACCCTTAGTCAGAAGACTGTAGATGAAGTTTGGAAAGATATATCGAAAGATGAAAGTGGCTCTGGTAGGTCTAATATGCCTCAAACTCAAAGGCAACAGACTTTGGGTGAGATGACTTTGGAGGAGTTCTTGTTTAAAGCTGGCGTTGTTAGGGAAGATGCCCAATTGAATGTAAAGCCACCTAACGCTGGTGGTATGTTTGGAGGTATGTTTATGAATGAATCATCGCGTTCTAATAATCCTAATGGATTAGGATTGGGATTTCAGCAGATGGATACTGGTTTGATGGGAAATCAGAGAAACGATCAAATTCCTATTCAACCTGCGAAATTACCGCTGAATGTTAATGGAATTCGATCAAATCAGCCACAGCATCAGCAGAAAATTTTTCCCAAGCAACCTGCTGTGAGTTATGGATATCAGTTGCCTCTTCCAACGAGTACTCAACTGGTTGGTGCTGGATTGAAAGGTGGACTTATGGGAATTTCAACGGAACATGGCTTGAATAATAATGGTTTGGTTCAAGGTGGAGGGATGGGAATGCTTGGATTAGGAGCTGGGGGTGTTACTGTGGCAACTGGGTCACCTGCTAACTTTTCTTCTGATGGGATGAAGAGTAATGGTGATACCTTATCTGTTTCACCAGTTCCTTATCTCTTTAATGGTGGTTTGAGAGGAAGGAAACGTAGTGGTGCTGTAGAGAAGGTTGTTGAGAGGAGACAAAGAAGAATGATCAAAAATAGGGAGTCAGCTGCTCGGTCCCGAGCTCGCAAACAGGTGAATATTTTGTTTCTATAGCTTCAAAGTTTAGTGAATCAACTTCCTTTGAGTTATGGTTTGGTGCATGTTTAGATAGGTGGATCCTCTGTTTGTTTAAAGCTTGTACTTAAATTGAATTGGGAATTCTGTTGTGGCCGGAAGCAATAAATAACGGTATATGAATATATCAAAGCGATAAAATGAACACGTAATTTACGCGTCTCTAAGAATTCTTCAGGTCCATTTTAGGGAGGCGGCAGATATTATTTGGTAAAGAGAAATATACGTAATACGATACTGATTTTCTCACTAATAATATCTCTCAAGTTGTTTCCCAAAACTCACAAGATTTTCTCTCTTTGAGCTCGCTTATACTCTCTCGATTTTTTCTCGATTTTTTTGTTCTTCAACGCATGAACTCTTCCTTATTTATAGATGAAGAAAGGCTCACTTTTCCTAAAGTGTGCCATAATTTAAGCCTTAAATTAGCCACCAATTTCCTTAAATTACGCCTTAATTAATCAAATCATGCCACAAATCATGCCACAAATCATGCCACAAATTAGGCCACTAATTTCCCTAAATTATGCCACTAATTTGTTACTTTTAGAGCCAATATTCAACAATCTCCACCTTGGCGAAAAAGTTGATAACGCTGCCTCCAAATGCGCCCTAGGTGCCCTAAGCTCGAGAGATGTTGATCAAGTTCAAGCAGTGTTGAAACTTGATCCCTGTAACCACCTTTGTAAGCATATCTGCCACAAGTTCTTTGAATGCTTCTGTTATAGCCATATACTCTGCCTCTGTAGTAGACAAAGCTACAGTTGACTGCAATGTTGATCTCCAACAAACTGGTCCTCCTGCCATTGTGAACACATAACGAGTTGTAGATTGACGCTTATCTAGATCTCTAGCATAGTCAAAATCCACATATCCAACTAGGTGTTTACCTTCAGTCTTGTTTCTCTCAAACTTCAAACCAATATCCACAGTACCATAGATGTACCGTAGAATCCACTTCATCGTCATTGTCCTTTACCGGACATGCACGTACCGACTCACCATACTAACAATATGGGAAATATCGTGTCCGCAAACCATTGCATACATCAAGGCACCTAACAGATTTGCATATGGAACACGTTCCATTTGCTTCTTCTCCTACATCGCGGTGGTGCTAGGTGGACATTAATGCACTTGAAAGTGAGCAAAGCGTGTACTTTCTTGGTTTGGTTTTTTCATCAATGTCAAACCTTTGTAGTACTTTCTTCAGACATCGAGTCTCATGGGCTGATAGATCAGAACTCTATCTCAGGATTTCCATCCCAAGAATTTTCTTAAATTTTCCAAGATCTTTCATTTCAAGTCTGAACTCAACAGAGCCTTCAATCTATCGATCTCCACCTCGCTTCTTAGATGCAATCAACATATCATCAACATATAAGAGCAAATAAATGAAAGCGTACCGTCTTGGAGTTTCCGAAAGTATACACAATGATCAAACCGACTACGTGTGTGTACTTTTGCTCTCTGAAGCTATCAAAGCGCTTGTACCATTGTCGTGGTGATTGCCTAACCGTAAATTGACTTGCTCACCAAGCCCAATTCTCTCGTCCTGGAATTTTGAAGCCATCCATTGAGACATGTAGATTTCTTCGTTCAAAGTACCACTGAGAAAAGTCGTTTTTGACATCGAAATAGCTAACTCGAGATCAAAACCGTGCTACTAAAGCCAATAGTATCCGAATAGATGAATGCTTAACAACAAAGGTAGAATACCTCATCAGAAGTCTATTCCTTCTTTCCCGAGCATAGCCTTTTCTACCACCGCTTTGTATCCGATGTTGTCTTTACCAGAGCACCTTCCTTCTCGCATAGACCCATTTGCAACCAATAGTTTTCTTTCCTTTGGGAAGTCGAACCAACTCCCAAGTATGATCTCGATGTAGAGACTTCATCTCTTCATCCATTGCCATTTTCCACTTCATACTATCAACTCTTTTCGTACGCTTCTCGTAAGGTACGGGACATCATCATCACCATCGGAAGTGCGAATGCTACCATGCCTACGTATCTGGTAAAGCTTCCTAATCTCCCTTCTCGGCCGAGTAGGCAATAGATTCTCGTCATTAATCGGTAGTGATGGCGGTAGAACCTCCACCTCAACCGAGATCTCATCTTGATCATCAATTTCATCTTCACCACGATCGGTAATTGGTCAATCTTTTCTCGGATCTTTCGAAGTCTCAAGCATCACCTTAGAAAGAGTATTTGGACTTTCATTCTCTTTCTCTCGAATTTGTTTGTCTCAAAGATAACAGACTCGTCGAATGTAACATCTCTGGCTTAAGACGATCTTCTTGGATTCACCACACCAAAGTCGAAATCCTTTAACTCCTTCCTTAAAGCCCAAGAAAACAAATTATTTTCTTGCTCTCGGATCCGCTTGGATTCACTAACATGAAAATACGCAGGACATCCAAATATTCGCAATGAATCATAATCGCAATGTGAGTTGTCCGCACTATACCTCTTTAGGAGTTTTTCCATCTAATGCACGGCAGTGAAGTCTCACATTGACTATAGTTGCATATGACAGAGCCTCACCTCAAAAATGCCTTGCTCAATTTGGAATGAGATAGCATACATCGAACTTTCTCAACCAAAGTACGATCTCATTCGTTTCCGCAACTCCATTTTGTCAGTGGTGTACGAGGAACCGAAAAATGTCACGATTATCCCTTCATCTTGACAAACTTTAAAGAAAGGATCTGATTTATACTCGCCACCATTATCGTATCTCGAGCCTTTTAATCTTCGCCTCGTCACGAGTCTCGATCATTTTCTTCCATTTAAGAAAGATATCCGTAACTTCATCTTTGACTCATAGTATATATCCGCATATATCTAGAGAAATCATCAATAAAAGTCACAAACCAACGTTTACCTCCAAGTGAAGCATTCTTGGAAGGTCCCAAACATCCGTGTGAATATAATCGAGATCCTCACATTAGTACGATGAATGGAAGTGCCGAACTTGACTCTTGTTTGTTTTCCCATTACACAACGCCAGAAATCAAACTTTCCGGGCTTGGCACCTTTCAAAGACCTTGCTTCATTAACCCTTCGCAAAGCCTTTTCACCGACACGCTTCTAGCGTACGTGCCACAAAGTGAAGAATCATTTGCCTTTTTCTTAACTACTTGAGACAGCTTGCCGCTTCCCGTAATCGTACACCCATCTAGAAATACAAGTTCGCATTCCGAGTACCCTTCATTGCTACAAATGCACCGTACAACTTTCAAGACTCCATTTTCCAATGTTACCTTGTAACCATCGAGATCTAAAACACCTAAAGAAATAAGGTTTTTCTTTAGTCGAATATACCTTACATTTGTAAATCGTCTGACGTACCATCGTGCATCTTTAAGTCGTATTGTTCCGATCCTTTGCACGTAAGCCAGGCATTGCCGTTGCCGCCTCATAAAGCACAACTCCTCCATCGAGCTCTTCAAAACTCGAACCAACCAATGTCTGTTTGACACATATGATAAGAACATCCAGAATCAAGCGATCCACTTATCTCGAGTAGGTTTTCGACGATGAAACCGAAAAGGCGTTGATTCTTCATCTTCATCGACCTTCTGCGGCAACATTTGCATTTGACTTGTCCTTTGTTTGGACAATCTTTCTTCCGCCACTACGGTGACAATAGCACACTGCCCTTCGCAGACGCCTTCTGATGACTCTCACTGCGGACTTTGATCTAGATTTCCCCCCTATTATTTGATCCGCCTTGATTTTGTTGTTAGTCATACCTCTGGCCAATGCTTCCGATATTCGAGTCTACGTGATCATGTTGATCCTTTCTTCCCAGACTAAGTATTTACCAAAGCATTTTGAAACATCTACGAACTTAACCTCATCCTTTCCATATAACGTTGTGGTTAAACGCTCATGCTTCCTGTAATGAATTCAACAACAAAGTTTTATCTTCATCGATAATTTCAACATCTAAATTTTGCAGATCTACTAAAATTTTATTTAAATTATCTAAGTTGCAATCATGGGGTACCTTTCTTTCAGACCGAAACGGAAAAGTTTCTTCTTCAAGTAGTCTGCTCTCAATACTTTTCACATGTATTTGTCCTCTAGTTTCTTCCAGGAGAATACAGGCACATTCTCTTTCATGACAAAGTACTTCGATCCTTTCCTAAGCACAACCGAATTTGTACAAGCTTGTCGGTTGACATAATTTCAATCTTCATTTGAATAATCTCCTGGCCTAGTCTCCAAGGCTATATTAGATCCTTCTAACAATAGATCTAATACTCCACATTGCCACATGCCAAAGTTATTTGTGTCGAATTTCTCCACCTCAAACTTTGCGTTGACAACATAGTTCTTCGAGTAGAACTTGGTTTGCCATAAATTCTAGGTCAACTTGTTCACCTTCTTCGATCTCTCCTTTTATCGCCCATAAGTACAAACCGATAACAAATTTTGCACTTACAACTTAAAGAGTGTTTTCCAAATTTTATACCTTATTTGAAAAAACTGAGTCCGTAGTTGAATTTGGAATGGTCCAATTAGTTAGGAATAGATCCAACTCGGTGAAAACGGATGAAAAATAGACCAATTCGGTCCAAATATCACTAGTGACTCCAGTTGACTCGGCCCAACTCGACGAGTTGACTCATTCGGTAGCAGGACTCCGGCAGCCTTCTCATGCGGTGATTCTGACTTCCGATTTGAGCGATTCTTTCACCATGCTCGATCGTCGAGAGCTTCGATTTGATATATAATAATCGCTATATTTGACTCGATACCAATTTGTTGTGGTGAGCAATAAATAGCGGATATGAATATATCAAAGCGATAAAATGAACACACGTAATTTACGTGATTCTACAATTCGCCCAGTCCACGGAGCAGATATTATTTCGAATCCAAGTAGGAAATATACAGACACATATACAGTATTTCTCACTAATAATATCTCTCGATTGCTTTCCCAAAGTATTTTCTATAGATTTTCTCTTCAGCCATTTATACTCTCCCGATTTTTTCTGATTTTTTGCCTTGTTCTTCAATGCATGAACTCTTCCCTATTTATAGATGAAGAAAGGCTCACTTTCCCTAAAGTGTGCCATAATTTAAGCCTTAAATTAGGCCACCAATTTCCTTAAATTATGCCACTAATTTCCTCAAATCATGACACAAATCATGCCACAAATTAGGCCACTAATTTTCCTAAATTATGACACTAATTTGTTACTTTTAGAGCCAATATTCAACAAATTCATCATTACTCACTTCGACGTAGTTTGATCAAATTGTGCAGTGATGTCAGGTGGGAGAAAAATATTGTGGTGGTCAAGTTTAACTTTAACACAGCTACCTTCAGGGATTTGCAAAATTCCAAAACTGTAGATGCTTGTTTTATACGATTAGAACACTTTATCTCTCAAACTCTTGACAAAATTTCTTGAAAGAATTAAAGCCTCGTGAGTCATGACAGCATATATAGTATATTAAATAGATAATGAGTTTCATCTTGTTGTGTCTTTATAAGTTTTGCTGGTCATTGACCTTCTGCTTTATTTGATGTGCCCTAAATCTTCATGGAAGATTTTGTGGCGGGATCTTTATCTAATAGAAACATATTGTTGAAAAAATCAAATATATTTTCCCTATTCTAAGTAGTTACTATTCACTTATGATTTAAATGAATAGAACTCAAACTAACCCGACAAAATAATGATATTGGAAATATAATGTTAAAATAAACTAAAACAGATATTGAAACAGGAATATTAAAGCAGAAAAATAATAACACCAGAAATTTAACTAGGTTCGGTATAAATATTACCTAGGTCCTCGGGCATCGTTGACCACTTCCACTATCTCCAAATGAATGAACTTTAAATATTATAACTAATTGGGCAAAATTGAGCTAATCAATTACCCTTACAAAAGAGAAGAAGATTTACAAATTTTGGGATGTTTACAAATGGTGAAAGAGGGCTTTATTTATAGCCCAAAATCCAACACCCATCTTCAAGACCCTGATTGAACCATCTTGATTCTTCAAACGAATTGTACCGATTCCCAAAACTTTGCATGGATAATCATTACCCATGAAAACAACTTCACCGTCTAGTTCTTCAAAGTTAAAGAACCACTCCTTGTTAGGAGACATATGGAAAGTACATGTTGAATCAAAAATCCAATCACCAGGATGAGATGATGTTGACGAACCAACCAATGCAAAATCTGAATTTGAATTGCTTTCAGCTACACATGCACCAGATTGCACAGCTTTTCCTTTCTTTTGCAGCTTCAGACAATTTTTCTTCCAATGGTCTTTCTCATGACAAAAGGCACATTCATCTTTACCAAGTCTTCCTTTTGATAGAGATCTACCTCTCCTTCCTTTATGTTGTGTTTGCGGACGTCCTCTTACAGAAAATGCCTCTACTGCTTCTTTCCTGCTTTCTCTTTTATCTTTCTTTCTAATTTCATAACTATACAAAGCAGTACAAACTTCCTCAAAATATACTTTATCCTTCCCAATGAGTAAGCTCGTAATAAGATGATCAAACTCATCAGGAAGGGAGGCTAACAACATCAAGGCTAAATCTTCATCTTTAAAAGTTTCATCCATATTTAACAAATCTGCTACTAATTGATTAAAAGTATCAATTACCCTTATAAAAGAGAGGAAGATTTACAAATTTTGGGATGTTTACAAATGGTGAAAGAGGGCTTTATTTATAGCCCCAAGTCCAACACCCATCTTCATTCCTAACCAATGTGTGACTTTTCTAATTTTCTCACTAAGAAGCAATATATAACACATATCATGAGAGGAGATGAAAGATTTGAGAACTACAATGATGACATGTTATAAGGATCCAGTTTATTACAAGGTAATGGGATGTTGTTTTGGTGAGAATAGCATTAGGTTAAGTTGTATATATCCATCATAAGAAACAAAGACGTTGAAGATTATCACAGTTCTGTAACTGTGACCTTAAATCTATTCCATTCAACTTTTAGTTTGGGATGGAGCTAGGTTGTCTTTACTATTAAGATTATCATCTATAGTTCTACACACTAGTTTAACTTTTCCTTCTATATCCTCTTTTGGGTTTTTCTAGGCTTACACTACGGAGTTAGAAGCAGAGGTGCAGAAGTTGAAGGAGGAGAACCAAGATTTGCAGAAAAAACAGGTAAATATGTTGGGTTATACACAGTTCAATTTTTACGTAGTAATTTCAGTGTGCCCAATTAACCCTACGTTTAACTATTTTGAAATTGTCCTTTGGTTGCTGCAGGCACAAATGATGGAAATGCAGAAAACTCAGGTACTTTGAAATCGATTTCCACATTCTTTATACCATTTTTCTTATTATTTACAACTAATCAACCTACAACCTCTATATATTTAAGGTCATTGCGTCTTGCTTTTGATCATCCGAATCATATTATTTGCATGACATATATGTGAATGAAATAGGTAAGATTCTAAAAACTTCCATAACTATCCCACCATCCCCTACCTCCTCCTCCTTTTTGCATGATCAAAGATACCAGTGACGGCAAGTTTTAGTTTACAAGAAATAATAGATACCAAGAAACTGTCTTCATTTGTTTTTAGGGATTATAGTACTCCTGTCACCTGTATAGTTTGAGTTCTATCCATGCTCAGTTTGATGCTGATGTAAAAATAGTGATGCACCCTTCTCTCTCCTTTTTTTTTAATGATATCGGTGGATAAATAAGTTGAAACTTTGCTAGCGATGTTATTTGGGATTTCATGCTGAATACAAGTCTTTTGATGTACTGTAAATATAGTTAAGTAAATATTAAATAAATAGGCCTTTGGACATGTAGAAGGTCTGGGCTTGAGTCTTAGTTATATGTGTGAGAGTAGTATAGTAATTTAAAAGAAAATGACTTTCATAATCTGAGTGGTAGGATATTATGGAAGCCGTAATTGTATTCATCATTAAGAACATAAATTTGCACTAATGTAATGATGCCTTAAAATTACATGACCACATCCCCAAAATAATTTTTGTGACCTAAAGTCTTATTTAGTATATTGGAATATATTACCATGTCTCATCTAAGGGCTTATGCCTGGCCTTCTAAATTTTCTGGGTCATTGCACAAACTCTTATTCTGACCAATAATACCATACCAAAGGTGATGGAGATGATGGATCGGAAAGGGGGAGCTAAAAGACGGTGCTTAAGGCGGACGCAGACAGGACCATGGTAAAGTTGCTGGAGGAGAGATTGAGATTTTGAGGATGAAAGATATGGAGGCTAGGTTATATTGTACATAGAAATAGCGAATGTGTCTTCTGTTGTAGTTAGGGAAGAGGTTAGTAGTGTGCTGTAGATTAATACTTTATAATATTTATGATGCTCATTCGCTTCTCTTTCGAATATTATCAGTAGAGGTGTAGGGAAAGGAGAGGCAGACTACAATTCGTGACATATCATATGTTTCATAGCATCTTTACTTTGAAAGCAGCGTGCACACTTGTCACTTTGCAACATTTACGTTTTGTGGTGGCTTCATTTAATTTTTTTTTTTTTTTTGTGTTGGAATTTTACTTCTCACATCTCTTTAAAAGAAGGAAGGAAGGAAGGGGCCCAAAAAAAAAAAACAGAGATTTTGGCGAAACTTGAAATCTTTTGAGTGTTCGAAACAAAAATTATGGAGTGGTCGATTTTTTTCCATAAATTTTGTTTTTTTAATAATTTATAATGATATAAAACAAATACTTAATTTACAATAGATTGTTACAAAATTAATTTATTACAAATAATTTTATAAGATAGATATGACAAATCCGACTTGGTCGGAGAGTAACCACTTTAGGTAGAGTTTATTCATATAAAATTATTTTATCTTGGGAAATATGTTTAAGTAGCTATTAACTTACCAATTCATATATAATAGTAACGTGGGATTCAATTGTGTAATTATATTTTACTTATATTTTAGGATCGACATCCACGTCGGTTTATAAGAATTAGGTGATTTCGCCGACCTAATAATAACAGCCTTTCTTACGCTTGGATAACTTTATGGATCTGTTGTTAGCAGTTCTTCGTACTGTCTCTCCGTCTTTGATCTGTTGTTAGCAGTTCTCCATAGTCTCTTCGTCTTTGATAAGTCATCATCACGAAGGATGGTTACTCTGACACCAATTATAACTATTATTTTGGATAAAATTCATTCATGCATGGAGATTTAGAGTGAATAAATAATTCGATCAATTCGTTTAAATTCGTTTAAAGTAAAAAATTCGATGAGTTTTGTTGGATTCAGATTTTATTGAAAAATTTTATAGTCGAATTAGATTGAAAATTTTTAATCGAATTGAAAAGTATATAATCCGTTCGGATTCAGATCGATAGTTTTTATAATACATTGTATACTATATGGATTGAATTATTATTAAATTATAAATAAATGTATATTTTATTTAAATATTATACATAATCATAATTATATTAACTTAAAAATAAATATGAATATTTATAATAATTTAATAATTATATTTACATATTTTTTAAATTTGATTCTCTTAGTTATGATTATAAATAATAAATTTTATTATAAATACATAAATTTAAAATTAAAATAATATGTATGTTCTGTTTTATATATAATAAAATTTTATAAATAAATTTCAATATCAATCTAATCTTATTCGATTTGAATTTTTTTTATCAGTTTGGATTCAAATTGATTATATTCTCGGATCGAATATTGCTTGCAAATCTTCAAATTTGTTTCGAATAGACCAAAAATGGATAGTTTCGATCAGTTGTTTACTCCTACGAGGAGTTCTCTAAAACTATCTGAAATTGTCTTTACATCATTTGTATAGTGTAGCCCCTTTTGGTTTGGTTTGAACTGTGATCTATTCCTCTCTCCGTATATTTCATATCTTATTCTATTAAGATTGGGATGAAAAAGTTAAGAAAAAAATAATGATAAAAAACTAGGATAGAATCCAAGTTCTTGTTTTTGACGAATTATCAAAATGAAAAATTTGATGAATCGTATTGGTAACATTGATCCCACTTTAGGGGTTTGATTATCTTATCAGTCATAATTGCTCGTGCTATTTGGTTTATTTTTAAAAAGTCCGAATTTTGATGCACTTTTGGGAGATTATCAAAGATCTGGACCAAAAATGAAGGTTTGGATATGATGTAAGTTGTTGGCGAATATACGTATATTTTCCAATTCGAGAAAAATGTTGAAATGAAATCAGTTTTGAAGCGTGCTTTTGTTGAGCTTTGTTAATTGTCATTCTTGAAATGCAGAGGTTGTACCTAGTCATTTCTCTTTCTAACCTAATATTCAATTGTACTCTAATTTGAATCCAAATTCATGATATATCCATGGATTAGCATGCCTTATTCATGTTTCTACTGTGGGGGAAGCACTCTCAAATATCTGGATTTTATAGTGAGGCTAAGGACAAGTATGTTGGTTTTGGAAGAAAGTATGGCTTTGGTGATTGATTGCGTGTTGGTACGAACTTGAAGGTAGGGGCATGATCACATAAATTGGGTGTCCTTTAAAAGGATAACAAATGATGATGCTGGTACTCGGCTCCTCTTAATGATGGCTTTCAGTTCAATGTTGAAGATGATGCTACCAAGAAGCAGGTTTATGTGGAAGCTAGGAAGAACAAGACTGGTACTTCTTTCTTATGTATAAGCTAAGAGTACGGAAATTCTAAGGTTGGTGAAAAAAGGAACTTGAGTCAGGGTGTTTAGTTTGATAATTTGTCGTAGGAACTCTCACGTCAAATTCGCCACCCTACATCTGTGTTTGTGTAATTGAAATGTAGGCTATCCTACGTCAAATTCGCGGGCTAATATTTGTTCTTGCAATTTGATTGTTTAAGTAAGAATTTTTTTTTTGAAAATAATAAAAATAATAATTATAAAAAATAACATCTTCTATATTTACCAAGTATATTTTCATCACTAACAAATTATCTTATTTTGAATACCGTACAATTAAATGACCGTTGAATTAAACTTTCGAGTTCAAATTCACAGGCATATCTATCTTATTACGGGGCAAATAATTAACCGTCATCTTAAAAAGAAAAAAAAAGGGCCAGGAACACGTTAGTATGGTAAAGAGTAACTGTAAAAATTGATATCACTAAAATAGCAAATTGTGCTCGAGATTTCATACTAAGCAAGGGCAGCCTAGTCCAAATCACGAATCGTAATTGATCAATTGATCTAATAATTAAACGATTCCAAGTAAAATCTGCAAGCAGATGATCATGATTAAACTGAAAAGATACTAAACCACAGAACTTGATCACCAAAAAAGTATAACAAAAGTTCAAAGGTTTTGCAACTGGAAATTCAACGCAAATTAAAACGAAATGCAATGGAACTAATCGTATGAAAGATAAACAAAATTTAGAAAATCATGAAGTAATGGACAACAAAGAACCAAGGCCCCTTCAACGCAACCTCCTTGCTTCTCTTTCTGACTCAAGCAGGGTAAGAATATCCCCTTCCCTCACTGGTCCTTTCACATTCCTCATGATGTGCCGGTTCTGGTCATCAATAAACTTGACTCTCACTTGAGTCACCTGCCCTCTTGAGCCTGTCCTTCCCATAACTTTCACCACCACAGCGTGCTTGATCTGGGATTCCATTCTTCATAACAAGTGGAAAAGAAAATTCAGTAACATGATCCTCAAAAAGCATAAAAAAGAAAGTTATTGAAGCTCACTTCTAAAGCTTAAATCTTCATGATATAAATTGCATGAGTAACTAACATAAGAATTGTCAAAAATGAAGCCTAAAAATCTTAAATACATATCACTACGCTGCCTGTCGATAGGGAATAGGGGCTGAAAGACAAGGTGATTGCTAGTGGATGAAAATAAATAAGCCAAAATCAAAACAAAGGACCTATCAAAATATGGATATAGCTATAATTGGCAAGAATTTTCAGAAAAGATCTATCTATAAATTGGATATAATATTGTAAATTCTCTATGCCTAAATACTTTAATTTACATATGGAGGAATGGGCAATCTATTTGACTGGTATCGCCACAATGAATAAGCTATTGCAAGTACGCTTAAGCCTTTCGCATACAAAAAAACAAACATTCAAAACAAAATTCAATATTTTCATGTTTTCTACAAGAATCGAACGTTCCTTTTGGTTATTTCCTCGTACGAAGTTCATCAATTGGTGCTCAATTAAATCAAACACTAAACAACTGAATTCCACATATAAATTATAACTTTGTACCAAAAATTGTTAAAAGATGATATCTTTCTAGGGGATCATCGCTATCGTTATGTCTTCGTTACCTAAGTTGGCAAAATAACAATGAAATTACAAATTTTAGACGAAGGAACAGAAAAGAAGCAAGAACAATAAGGGGACCGAACCTGATCTAAACAAAGAGAAGGAGCGAAACGGCAACTGCACCGTAATTGAACGTTAAACAAGGCTCGGCGGCGATGAGACATGAGACCATAAACCCTAGCTATTTATATTCTTTAAGTAGCTTGAAAGAATAATGACCATTTTATCCTGTGTTTTGTTGGGCTTATACCATCTCCAAACTAAAATTGTGAATTTTTTGCATTAAAAATTATTTAAAAAGGATATTAAATATTACATTGAATATAATATCACGTTAAGTTTAATACAATATAATTAATATATTATTTTTTAATAAAAAATAAATCATTTAAAAATATTATTTTAATTAATATTACAACTTAATTATACATTTTTAATTATTTTTATTTTTTAAATTGTACGCTCTAAACCTATTAAAAATGCAAAATGGGATACAATTAGTTCAATTAACAAAATAAGTTGATACTCATAAGCAGTGTACACATTAAAACTAGTTACTTCTCTTAACACTTGATTTTAATTAAGAAATGTTTGGTTATTTTACTAAAAAAATATGTTTAAATTATTGAGTTAAAACCAAATATTTAAAATCCATGTAAAATACAATTTTATTTTAGCCACAGTGACTCTATTGGCTGCAATTGGTTCTATTTTCTAAGTTGCCCTTACATTACCTCAAGCGTTGCTTATCTTGGTTTCGAGTTTGCACTCGGCCCGGTTCAACAAGCCATTACCAATATGGCTCCCTGTATTCACTCTTTGGAGAGAGAGAAGATACAGCGGAAACAAGTCAGCTTTCCATCTAGCTTTCAGAGAATGAATTATCGTTCTTGTATCACATTGCTACATCTTGTTTTAATTTAACAAAAATAGAAGTATAAATTAGATTCCAATGGAGTTCCTAAAAATGACCAGTCTTTGTTCATTCCACAGATATATATGAATAGCTTCCAAGTTGCTCAACAGTCTTTGTTCATTCCACAGATATATATGAATAGCTTCCAAGTTGCTCAACAGTCTATTGTTGGTCTCATATCGTATTCTGTCTCAAGAATTTCAGTATCACATTTAAGAGAATGAAGCTACACCAAAAGGCTACTGTCATCTCTTGTTTAAACTTAATTGCAAGTAATATCAGAGTAAAATGCAATGGTTCTCCTTTGACAGTTTTGAATGCTGACAAGTTCTACGTCAAAAACTTCAAACTGTTTTGCGCTGAAAAAAGTGGAAGGTCCCACCTGTAGAAAAAATTATAGTAGTCCCTTAGCTATCAGTCTAATTCAACATTGTAAGAACAGAAATATAACAGCATAGGATGATCATCAAAAAAGGCTTCTGGTGTTAGTTCTGATGATAGAATTCAATACAACCTACATGTGGCTTTACAACTGCCAAAGGGGTTAAGAACAAAATAAATCTTGTAGAATGTGTGCTCATGTTGTTAATAATAATTTAATAATTAGAAAACATGGTGAGTTCGAGAACTGAATCCTCCCAATTCTAAAGCTCTGAAAAGATGAGTAGTAGAAGATAAATCACTCAAGCTGATCCACTTGAAAGATCATAGCACGTTAGCTGCATCCAGATTTTCGATTTCAGATTCATCCTTCAACATCGTACGAGACGGATAAGAATTTAACATGATTTTTACTTGAAAGTCAAGGCAGCCACAATTTCTACAAACGTAATTTCTTCCTAAGCCTACATCAAATTCATTTAAAGTGGGTTGTTTTACCTAGGTAGAAGCATGTAGATATGTTCTATGTGAATTTGGCAGCCAATTATGCTTGAGCAGGAGGACATGTCTAGCTAATCAAGATGAAACTATTGCTCTTATGTTAGATTCTGTAGTATGATTGCACACTCCACACTATGTCCTACCATTCTAGAAATTAAATCAAACCATGTCACATTAAGAAAAGTGCAAAGAAATAAACAAATAACACTAAAGAAAATGAGAAATTTAAAGATAAATAAAGTAAAGATGAGAATCTGACTGGTGGTCCAAGTTCAGGTGGAATGATTATTCTTCTTTTCCCCCCAGGTCTCATGTCTTGAATACCTTCCTCAAATCCTGCATTACTTTTCCATTTAGTGACTTTTAGTACCAAAAAAAAATTATTTTTCTTTTCTTTTAAAAACATCTATAACACAGTTATAGGCAACCTATCAAGAACTCCAAATTAGTCTCATTACCTGGTACCAACGAATTGGTGCCCATGCGAATTCTGGCAGGAGAACCCTGCAAATATGTGCTGTCTATACGACGGCCGGACTCATTGTAGCCAACATAATGGAAAGTCACCTATAAAGGCCATTAAATCATTGTCAGATAGTGGCTGGAGGAAAGATTTATTTAATCTGTCCTCTTGATTAAGGTGACCAGCATATTTATTGGTGCAATAATATTATTCACCCAGAAAATGAAGTAATTTGGATAAAAACACAAGTTCTTTTCTTCCATAAATAATTCATAGTTAACATCAAGAGAATGTCACATATTACTTCTTTAAATTCTATGAAGTTTTAATTTTAAAGTTAATGTTCTAAAGTCCTAGTATACACTCATGCCAAGATGTCACATACATTACATATTTAAGGAAAGGGAATAGTAGCTTTTATAGGAAATAAAAGAAAACCTGCTGACCAGCCTTTGGGCAATCACCGTTACCAACTTCAAAATCTCGGTATATAAGTCCCGAGTCAGCTTTGGTGTAATTTTCAGATGTTACCACCTTAACCTCAAAACCTGACAGATTTCTTTAACATCATTTTTTATTCAACATAATTAATTCGTTCAAGAAGAAAAAAGAAAAGAAAAAGAAGCCGTGGCTGTTAGGTGAGAAAGATGAGGAAAGGATTACAAATTTCAGTTCAAAATAGGACATTGATGGGTGTTTGAAAAATGAAATAAACCTACCTTCTCTTATAAAATTGGGGAATTCATCAGGCACATTATTCTCTTTCTGTCTTCGCTTATTTTGTTCCAGCAAGCGTCTCTCATCATATGGATTTTTACTTTTTGTCTTTCCAAATGAAGCTGAAGCAGGCAGCATGCCAATCGTGATTGAAGTCATAATAATGACGTTTCGTCTCGAGTTCTCATCATAAAGGAACTTATGATCACTCTCTGAGCTGGAAAAGAAAAACAGAGTCTGTCACATCCTAGGAGCAATCACCTTAGCTAATAGAAAACCATTTGAAACCTTTCAAACCATTTATGACTTTATACCTGTGATCTTTCAACTTGTTACTTAAGCAGCAGCATATTATTTGGCTACTCTGAGCAGAGCAAAGTCCAAGCATTGGAGACGCCAAAGAAGTGCAATCTGCCACGGAGTATAGAACAATATTGATAAAGGAAAGAATAACACAACCGGAGTTATGCTTTTGCTGATTAAAAAGAAGAAAGTGAAACCAAGTCATGTAAATTTACTGCAGGAGATTGAAAAAGTCTGTTAACATTTTAATTGCCTTCATTTGTCTTGAACCACATTGGTTTAGTGAGAGCATCATAAAACATATCATCATGGTAACTTGGAGACTGTGACAACTTGTAGTCTATTTTAATTTACACAAGCCAGGAAGAATTCCGAATCAAATTAAGCAAAGTGACTTCCATTCTTAACAATGTTGAGAAAGGCATTTTTGAGGCAAGCCTTAAAGGCAAGGCGCACAAAAGAAGTATCGAGGCTATAGCCTCTAATGATATTTGAGGCTTATGCCTTTTTCTTATGATGCGCAAGCCTTGGGATGGTTGAGGCTTAAGCCGAAATGTTTTCAAATTTTTAAGTTGATCGTGGATAATCCATTATAATCTCACTCGATTTTATTAAATAAATAAAAAAATCAAAAATTTAGAAAAAAAAAACTAAAAAAATTCAAATACTCTAGCCATACAAACCTTCTTTTTAATTCTTCCAACATTAGTCATGTTAATTTCAATGCATGCTCAATTTCTTGTGAATTAATATGTTCAAAATATGAAACACTTGTATCATAATTAGAATCCATTGAATAAAATTAATTTTTAGATATCTACTTATATCTTTTCTTTACATAGTTGTGAAATTTCATAGTATAATTTTTTTTTCAAGGAATAAATGTTTCCTATTTTAAGAACAGAAAAAAAAAATTCCCTAATTGGATTTTTTGCTCTTATAGATATATAGAAATAATGTATATTATTTAATTAGAGCATATTATGTCTCGAACTCCATGCTTCTCACATAAATAGCAAGTGCTTTATCATTTGAGTTACACCACCACGTAGAGAACAATCTAATTCCCTTGATTAATTTTTATTTTAAAACTTATTGGATTGATAATTGTCATTTGAGTTACATCTCCACATGTGTTTTGTATACTCATACACCATTTACAATTTCTTCTATACCAAGTACTAATTTTACTAGACAAGTGCTCAGACTCTAGAGACCCTTAAAGGTGTAAATGGTTACTGTTGTTCCTATCAAGACTAACTAAAGAGTAAAATAGTATGCAGAGGTTGGATGTTGCATTTAAAAAGTATTGATCCAAGGATGAATGTTAGATTATAAAGGTTTATACATGCTTATAATAAATTGGAGGAGTTTCTGAATTGTTACAGGTGTTAATTTGAGGGAGCATGTTAGAGAATGTGTAGTATTCTTAGTGTGCATCCACATGTAGCCTAGTATCACCTAGTTTTCTATTATTATATCAAAGTCTTTGTATTTCTATTATTTTAGTACTAGTTTATAAAAGTATCTTAATGTACTGAGTGATGTAACTTTACTATTCAATACTCAATACACACAGTTTTTCTTCTTCAATTTCCATGCTCTCTTTCTGGTTTTATCAGTATTGTTGGTCTTTTTCCCAATATTTTAAGTTTTGGGAAGAGTTGGTGACCAACTAACTTCTAACGAGAGTGATTAGAGAAATATCATGGGTTCTAGTTCAAAACTTAGCCTTTAAGCTTACAAAAGAAAATAAATAAGAAAATGATTGTCAGAATAGGGGCTTCATAAGACTAATATGATAATTGGAAACAGTGCAAGGTTACCATATAAATTATGCCAGCACAAAGCCACAAACAAACTCGGCATTTTTTACAATAGATATAATATGCGTTTGAAGTTTTGTTCAACAATTAAAACATCCTATTGCATAGAGCAGGGAAAAAAATTCATTTCCAGCTCTGAACTAGCAGAGAAAAAGGAGTCAAGTTGAAATTAGAGATACCCAGAACATGAAAACCAAAATTAGTAACTAATTCCGGGCAAACCAAGGTAATTATAGAGCACAATACATAAATAACATAGATAGATCCAAACAAACTGAAAGGGAGACAGATAGTTACCGGTCAAAGATGGCTTAGCGCTGTAATGGAGAGTTGGAGGAATCATAAACATGGCTTTAATTTATGGGGTTGAACCTTCCACAATAGACGTAGAGAATCCAAGTACAGAGACACACTGACAAATTCGAGCCACCACAGATAGTCGCTCAAGTCATATTTCCACCGTGCTGGCAATAGCAAAGTGTGTGTGTGATAGAGAGACAGACAGACAGACAGAAAGGAGCTGTAGAGGACGAGAAGAGATGGAGGGAGAGAATGAAGAGCAAGAGATAACTGATAAGGTCCTGATTTTTAATTTTTTGTAAATAAGCATAGTTACGCTTACACCTTCGGGTGGAATTTTAGAAGAATAACGTTTTAATTTTATAATTTCTAAATAAAATATTTTAATTTAAATATAGCTTAAATTTTAAAAATCTTTGAACATTTCTTTTAATATTAAAATTTCATTAATAACAAAAAAATATATAATTTAAAAAAATTACGAAAACTCAAACTCTTTATAATCACTTAAAACCATTGTCATCCAACTAATTGAAAAAATTATAAAAAATTTGATTTAAAAGTTAAAAATTTGATAATCTTAATCTTATTTTTTTCTTGATTAATCAATTTTTATTAATAAGTGGATCTCTTTTCGAGTTTTTTGTTTCTTAAACTAAAAGTTTAATGAGTTTTAAAATGTTTGAAAATGTGAAAAAAAAGGAAGATGATGTAATGTTTTTTTTAATAGTGTCCTATGAAATCTAACATGCCTTGTTCTTCCTTTATTTAATAATGAAATTACCTCTTAAAATTAATAATCAGACATATATGTTATAATTTTGTATTATGTTTTAGCTTTAAAGGGAGAAAAAGAAGATGAAGTAGAGCCATTTTAAATATGTTGTTGTTGAGAATGAAATATAAGAAATATCTCAACATTGTAATTCTTACAAAATTAATGTGTTAATGTAGTCTGTGGACGCAAGACGGTGAAATATGGTAGTAGTGGTTGCGGTGGCTGTGAATGGTTATGGTGGCTTTACATATATATATTTTTTCGACTTTGATTTGTTTAAACCATTTTTTGCATGGGTGAAATGGCAATTTTACCTTAAAAAATATGATCAAAACCCCCCAAATTCAAATCAATCGTCAACTTAGGAGTTAAGTGATATTTAAATTAAAGATACATAATTAAAATAACACCTTTTAAGGAAAAGACACCATCATGTAGAACAAAAGTTCAAGAAAAAAAAAACGTAATAATCCGTAGCCACCAACAAGAGTATTTTAGACTTTTAGTGATAAAACTTAAAAAAAAAAATACTTTAATTTTAAAAGAATAAACTTTTATCTTAAAAATTTATATATAAGCCAGATTAAAACGTATATTTTTTTTAAGTTAAGTTTAAAATCGTTTCATTTAAAAATAATAAAATTAAAATATTCATTTTATAAAAATTATATATCTTCTGTAACCTTTACCCACTATTTAAATAAGTAAAAAAGAAAAATATATTAAAATAATTAAATTAAATTTATAATTAATATGAGATGATTAGAAATGTTAAAAAAAAATTAATGGGAACTAGAAATAATTTCTTCAATTTTACCGAAAGGTTTTTATTAATTTTTAAACTATTAAAGTTTACTCTTATATATATTAATTAAAAATATATATAATTTTATAATAATTTCAAAATTAAGTGTAAAATATAGATATATAAAAAGTAAAAATTACTTTAAGATTTATATTCAATTATAAATTTAATATTATAAAATATTTTTAATAAATATAAACAACAAATATATAATATTATAATATTTTATTTAAAATTATTTTTTTAACACATAAACAACTTAATTCTTAAATTGATTTTATTTTTAATAATAAAAAATATAAATTTATTTATATTTTTATGATAATTAAAATTAAATTATTATAAGCCTCATTTAAACTTTTACGCGTCTAACACCAAACGCAACATTTGTAGCCCAGGAAAGCTGAGAAGTGAGAACTACTCGAACCACCCTGCCGAACGTGTTGTTAGCTAGTCACTACCGAGCCTACTTGTCTCAGCTTCAAGATGGTGGAGCCTGAACACCAAGGCCCTGCTATCGAAGCTCTCGGTTCTCTCTTTAAGCTCACCCAAGTCTTTCTCTGGTTTGTTTTCTTTTACTCCTCAAATTTTAAGTTCTTAATTATTATCCAACAATTTGAAAGTCCCCTCTGCCAATCATTTGCCAATTTTAGGTTAATATTGCTACTATTTTTGAAATTATTATGCTGTTAGATTTTTTTTATTTATTTCGATGTTCTTTTGTAATTGTAATTGTATGCTCGGCAGGGACGATGGGTTAACGCAGGAATCACGAAAAAGGTCATCTTTCAGGGATGTCACTGTAAGTCTTGGGTTTAGCTTTCTTTCTTTTTTCAGTTGAGTTCCATCATTACTTGATGTTTTGATTTTTATTTGGCATTTTCGTCTCTGTACATGCCTTCAATAATACTCCTTTTGCAGAAAGTATCTCAGGATGGGGACGCTGAAAATGATGGTAAGAGCTTGCTTTGTTAGTGCTTTTGCTACTTTGGTTTGATTTCTTCTTAGGCTACCCATTGTTTGAAAGTTGGTAACTATTTAGAATGATTACACATGAGATGGGTCTAGTTTATAGAGTGTTCTGAACATTGTAATGGGTTCTTCTCTTGGTTGTTCAGAGTACATTGCATTGCCAGAAGATGTGGAACTTGCTAGGAAGATGGATGCCCTAGGATTGCCTGTCTCGTTTCACACTAACAAAGAGGTAGAGTCTGCTTGATAATACATTTGCTTGTGCCCTAGTTTATGCAGAGTAAAGGTATACGTTTTCATGCTGCCAAAACATTTGTTCTTCTAGTTCAATGACAGTATCCTCTTGGACTGGTCGAATTTACATGATTATAGAAATGAAAATGAGCTGATAGTTTTTATTTTTTTGTCTGTTGATATTGTCTTAAAGATGCAATGTAGAGATGGAATGACTAAAAGCAAAAGAAAAGGTACCCAACGGAAGCCAAACTACGCAAGTCAAAACTCTGTGGGCGAAGCACTGGAATTCTCCCAAGTGAGTGTGGAGGAGAATGTTTCTCCTACTACATTTCATGGTAATATCAGTGTTTCTTTGTGCTCTATGTTGATGGTGGGCCAATGTGAATCACTTTCTGATATTTTTGCAGTTGATGACAATTGTTATCAATATTCCTTCCTTGAAAGAGACAACCCAGAAAGTTTCACTGCAATTTCTTGCAGTCCTGTTGAAGAAGAAAATGATGCTGGGATATTGGGTGTTGCCTGTGATGATGGCGAGGATTGTGACTCTAACACCAAGTTTGGCTTAGGAATTTCCCAAGGAAGTTGCCTCACAGATGCTGCTGTTGATGATTATCCTATAGAAGATGACGGACTACGAATGGATTCTAATTCCTTAGAAGGATCATCTTTAGCCAGTGAAGCAGAGCATGGAAATATTGGTGAAGATAGCAGAGAGGAGAAGACATGTAATTCTGAAACAATTGATGAATATGACATGTTTTCTGAAGTGCTTGGCTGTTATGAAACTAACAATAATGAACATGGAGGTGATTTTGAAGATTGGATGGTGTATTGGGATTCTTACTACTCGAGAAAGTACTTCTATAATATCAAGACACATACTTCTACTTGGTATGCACCCCCTGGAATGGAACATTCAGCAATATCTGACATCACTGATAAGTTGAATGAAATGGTTGCTGAGACAACTCAGATGGATGTTAGTTCTACGTTAGATGTGACAGATCTATTGAGATCCAAACACAAAAATGACTCATTTGAGAAGTCCCTGAATAATAATACATTAGCAAGTCAACCTTATAAGGAGCACTTTGATGGAATTGGATTCACTGATTGCAATTCAGTGTCTTCTGTAACCGCACCATGTATTACTGAAAGCAAAGTTGAAGATCCTAGTGAACTTGATCAAACCAACAATAGTTGTGAATATGAAACAGAACAGTGCTTTTTGTCAAATAGCCTGGAGCATATTGCAAGGTTTTTATTTTATTTTAAATTCTTCATTTTTCTTTTTCTATTAAAATTTCAATTTTATATTATCATGCCTGTTTTATTTTTTAATGACCTCAATAATTGAACTTAGATCATGTTTTGCTTGTGTTGACAGAGATGAAACAGGACAATTGGCTCCTGATGTATATGGAAATAGTGGTTTTCAGCTTACATTTGAAAATATTTATGAAGGGAAAGTTGCTGATGATATCCTTGAAGAAACTAATAGGAACAGCTTTTCTGGAGAGTCTCTCGTAAATTGTGAAGATGACATAGCTTTCCCAACTTTAGATAACAGCAGGTAACTATGGCCTTGACATGGACTGTTTGAACTATGCATTGCATGCTCTATTGACATATGACAAGTTTATTTGGTCATGGTGTTTTCAGGGTTTCTAGCTATTATAATGCAGTTTCTGGGAATACTGGTATCTTTTCAGGCAGTAACATTCATTCGTCAATGAAGGCTGACACTTTAAGCAACCTTGTACGAAAGAAACATAAAAAGAAAACAAAAAGAACAAAGAACAAGAGAAAACTATTTAATGGAAACGAAGGTTTGTGATTATTTTGGTGGTTCTTGATGGTAATTTTTGCTTGTTGCTACCAATGAATTTAGTAAGCCTCAATAAATTATTTTGTCTTTATTTCTTCATATTATTATGGGGAATTAGTATGAGCTTTCATATCTAAGTCTCGAATTTGCCTACCATTTCCTTCCTCTCTTGTTCTATTTGGTCTATAGCTTTTTCCCTATATCATGCGAACACGTACAGTTTTTAGTTAAGATTTAAGGTACCAATATAAATGGTTTTAAGGCCCAAAAATCATTTTTAACCACAATCAGACCTAATGCTCAAGTCTGATTTGAACATACAATCATTTGTTGTAGGGCTATTCTGATAGCAAAACAAAAATCGAATACATAATCATAATTGATAAAATCCTAACAATGTCTATGCTTTCATAATTGATAAAATCCCAATTATATCTAAACTATTATAAGTATCCTAGTTTATTTATTCTTTAATCCCATTATAATATTTCGTAAGTGAAGATTTAACTTTATGTTGATTCTTATTATACTCGAGGTAAATTTTACTGAAGGATGATTACTTCGGAATTGGGGCTCTTGGGGCATCTAGCTTTTTGTTAAATCTAGCAACATTGCCAACCGAGATAAAATTTCTAAATTTAATATATATTTTTGATACTCAGTTGGAATTTCCTAACATCCACGTCAATCATTTCACACATTTATCTGAATTTTATCTCTTAATAAGTCATGGATGTAAGCCCTTCTACCTAATTGCATGCGTCTCTTAAATTTCCAAATTACTCAGTTTGGATTAGGCACCATTTCTTTTGGTTTTACAAATTTAAGATATAGGATGTGAAAAAGGTATTCTTTGTTGTGTTTATGTATCTCTTGTTTTTCAGATGACTTGGAGTTCTTTTTTCTCTACAGGAGTTTTGGTAACATTGCAAAACATTTTAAAGGTGGTTTTGATTCCCTTTCAATTATGTACATATTTGCAGAGCATAAACTTAAAGAACTGGTAGAGTTTTCTGCTGATATTGGCAAATATTGGTGTCAAAGGTACTTGTTGTTTTCTAGATATGACGATGGTATAAAAATGGATGAGGAGGGTTGGTTTTCTGTGACGCCAGAATCTATAGCCAGGCATCATGCATGTCGGTGTGGCAGTGGCATTATTCTTGACTGTTTTACAGGCGTGGGTGGAAATGCCATCCAATTTGCACAGAGGTAGGTGGTGTCATGTGTTTTTTAAATTGTGAAGTTAAAATTCTCCTTAGTTAATGTGGTCAAAGGGTGTGCCCATATCCTCTTATATGTGGGTTTGAATCCCCTTTCAACAGTGTTTAATGTAGTCAGGGTCCTACTATGAAGGAAAAAAGTAGTAATTTGTAATGAGATTCTAAACGCTGGTCAGAGTTTATACTGAGTGATGAAGAAGCTTTGAGGTGCTTATTGGTTTTCTTAAATGATATATAAGCTTATGTAACGTTTAAATTTCATTTACTTTTGGAGAAGATACTAGTCCACACTATGCTTTAATTTCATTTTATGTTTTGCGTGTAGAAGTCTCCATGTTCTAACTTCTACCTTCTAATAAAGTGATATTTGGATCCTTTTATTTTAAATTTTGTTTTTTTTTTCCATGATATTTTAGGAGCAAACGTGTAATTGCTTTAGATATTGACCCCAAGAAGATTCATTATGCACTTCATAATGCTGCCATTTATGGGGTAGATGAAAGAATAGATTTTGTCAAGGGGGACTTTTTCGTTTTGGCAGCAAAGCTTAAGGTACTAAATGTTATCAGTTATTTGCCATCTTATTTATCAGTTATTCTCCATCTTATTTTCAGAACATATTCAGGTATATATGGAGTATAGAAATGAATAATGATGATGCCTTTCTACTTTTGAAAGCATTTCTATTTTCTTGTCCACAGGCAGACACTGTGTTCTTGTCTCCTCCGTGGGGGGGACCTGATTATGCTAAAGTGGATACATATGACATAATGACAATGCTGAAGCCATACGATGGGTATTTCATGCTTATAGTCTCTAACCTGGCATGAATATATTCTTCTCCTCTTCTCGATTTTACCCTATTTGTGTTTTTCTACCTGCTTGCACAGATATTTTCTCTTTAATACTGCAAGGAAAATTGCTTCCAAGATAGTCATGTTTCTCCCAAGAAATGTTGATCTCAACCAATTGGCAGAGTTGTCGCTAGCGGCCAATCCTCCATGGTCACTAGAGGTATTTTCTTTTTTAGTTAGAAGATCTGGATTTTATTTTTTAGCCTTGTTTTCTTATTCTGATTTAGTACCATATGAAGCTTCCATGCCTCTGTTACTTGCAGTCTCTGATCCTATTCTCAGTGACAGCTTGTAAAATAACCTTGCAAATAACTTGGTTCTTTTTTGTTGTTGATCTCTTGTCAACGATTTCTTGATTTTTCATGGTTATATCATATTATGATTTTTCCCTAACCACTGGATATATGTTATACTTGATTGCTGAGGATAAGACCCGTCATTGCAGGTTGAGAAGAACTATTTAAATGGAAGGTTAAAGGCAATAACAGCTTATTTTAGCGAAACAAAGTCAACCTAATAATCAAACACTGACTGACATGACATGCATTGCATCAAGTGCAAAAGATGGACGTTCCTTTCACTTTTTTATTTTGGATATTTAGCAGCTATCAAGGTGAGAAAAATATGAAATATAGATATGTTTGATTGGCTTCTATGAACCCGCATGTTGAATTTCTGTTTTTATATATCAATTGCATGCTTCTTGTTGATGTTGTTTTACCATGTGCGGCTATAAAGTTATGGGTTCTTGATTCTTGTTATTAAAATAGATCACAAAATGGTGGTTGTGGCTTGTGATTAGGGACATTGTATGACCAGTAGAAAAATTGAAAATAGTGCAAGATGACTGGTGTTAAATAAGCTGAGTTGACCTAGTTTGTTTAGGTTAAACTCACCTCAGGTCAACTGTCGCTAAACTCTGTTCACCTAAAATCATATGAGTTAAGTTTATCTCTCACTTTTAAATGAGTTTGGTTGAGTATTTTATGAACAGACTTATTTACATTTTTGAAAAATAAAAAATAAAATATTTATAATTTTTTTTAAAAAACCAAAAATGTTATAATGAATATTATATTTTGATTATATTTTTGTAAAACAAGAAAAAAAAAAATTGTAAAGGATACTTACAAAACTTTCTCAGTTTTTAGAACATCAATATCATTATTAGCTAATACAACTGTAATTGTATTGTATTGCTGTTTTGTAATTCTTTCAGTAAATAATTTAGGTATATTTATATTTCCTCCTCCTTTCATAAATCAAGATACATACTAACTTGACCCATCTCAGAGAACATAAGGAATCAATACTACTTACTTCCATAGATGAGCTCCGAGAGAGAGTTGAGGTTGTCAACGAAAACATTTTCCTTTGCGATTCCGACAGAAGCTTGTATATAACGATAACCTTGCCTGGGTTTGTTACTTAGTTATTGGATTGGTACACATTATCTCTCATGTTATTAAAAGATGTTAATTTAGTATCCTAATTTAAGTATTGGTAATCTTTTTGTTTAAATTGAAATTTTGATGTGAGATTTTATTTTATTTTATTTCATCTTCTCCTTTTCTTTTCCTTTCCACTGCTTCCTCACCAAACAACAATTTTTCTCCCTTATTTTTTGAAAATATTCCTAAAAATTCGTGTTAAAGGATTGGTGGTGACCATGGCCAATATTGCTTTTAAGGATTTTAAGTTTAAAGATGATTTAGGTAGTATATGTCAATTATACAAAGAATAATTATCATGTTATCATATAAAATCGATTGAGCCTAAATAATCTGAAGTTGTGAAAGGTGGCTTGTGCCATTTTTATATATTATATCCTAGGTTTACTTTTAAAAGGTTTGAACGAATTACAGTTTCATGATAATAAAAAAAATGATTCTTTTGGCAAAAAATTCTAAATAATGAAGAGAGAAAGATGATTGTTTGGTGAGGAAAGAATTCAGGGAGGAAAAAAGAAGAAATAGGAAATAAAATATATAAAAAATCTAAAAAAATATCAAATTATCCTTTATTTTTTGTCACTCTATTTTGTCAGGTGAGCACATTATCAAAATTTTAAATTTAGATAAAAGGGTACAAATTCTTGAATTAGGGTAAATACCAAACCCATCTGGCCTTGTCTGTACCACTTCTTGGGAAACCTTACATTCAACTTTTTCTTTATGAAATCTGATTAAACCAAACCCAAATTTGAACATGAATTTTTGCCCCGAGAAGACATATTAGCTACTAAAAAATGATGTGGATGTTATAAAAACACTTGTAGTCGCTGCTGTGAATGGATGACTCTCCAAATAAGCATGGCTTAGTTTATAAAAATAAAGTTTAAGAATGCACATATTATTTTAAGGGTCTATGATACTACACAATTATCTTAATTGTATAAATTATAACAATTTAGTCAATTGGTTATCTTTTGTGTCAATTTTCATTTTTCATCTGCTATTGACATTTTGGTTGTCTTTTACTGTTATACAAAAATTAATAAAAAAAATAAATTTTAAAAATTGATTAATGGTTATTGTGGGTTACTTTTTTCATAATAAACAGACTAACCTTCTTTAAAAAAAAATAACTAATGAATTATTATTCTAACTACATAACGCAAGTGCCCTGAGAGAATTTTTCTCACTTCAACTGTTTACGGATGCATTCTTTTGCAATTGAACTGTAAAGAGGAAAATTAAGGAATAATAATTATTGGGTTTACTTTTTTAATCAAAAGATAAATTATATGCATCTATATATTCTCAAAGTATTAGAGATAGTAATCTTTCTATTTATTTTAAGTTATTTATAAGTTAAAATTTATATCATTTAAAAAACTTGATACATTAACACCTCTATTTAACAAACAAAAGTTATGTAAGTTGATTTATATTTACATATTAATATATTAGTAATTTTTACATTTATTTTTAAATACACCCATGATTTAAAATTAAGATTTAAATAAAAATTTCATCGTGTGTCAAAAATATTAAGGATAAATTTATTTTTAAAATAATTAAAAAATAAAAAAAATTATTAAAACATTATTATTAAAAAAAATTAATTTAAAAAAATCACGAAAATTTAAAATAAAATCTCGAAAAACATATCTCAAAAAATAAAATAATGTTAAAATTATTGATTATTAATGCTTTTATATATTATCATTTTTATGGACAAAAATTTATAAAATTGGTTTGATAGTTATTTATTAATTAAGATAATTATATTTTTTTATTAATTTATTATAAAAGTAGACTTTTTTGTTTATACATTTATCACTATTTTTTAAAATTTTTTTTTTCTAGGTCTGAAGAAAAAGAACTTGACGTCGTGACGCGGTTGTCTTCGATTTCGGTGGGGGGAACAAGTAAGAACCAAAACAGACTGTCTGTTTAATGACCAAGTGTTGGCTGGTGAGTGGTTAGTGTACATGAAATTATGGATGTCCTTTCGAAAAATCCTACATTTTCTATTCAAACAAGGAAAATTACTTTTGCATATTAGAAACAAATTTTGTCTATTAACTGCTTATTTCACATTTGTCTTTTCATTAGCGCTTAATACAAAGACATAATTACCCAGTTTTTCAACTTTTATCCCTAAAAAAAAAATCATTGATTAATCACGTTATAAAAATAATACATATTTAATATCTAAGAAGAAATTTAAAAATGAAATTATATTTATGAATAACATTTTTTTAATAAAAATATTATTAAAATAAATTTTTGAAAAAAAATAAAAAATGTTAAACATTATTATCACTCCATTATATAACAACAAGTACGTGTTAAAATCTCATTGTACTTTCCTTTGTTCTCATCTTCTAATCAAACTCATATAAGTAGTAACCAAGAAGAAGAAAGGGGGAAAAAATAAAAATAAAAATAAAATAATAAATGATTTTAAGAATTAGATATAGAATAGTTTTCATCAATTATTGGGTTTACAAGAATACAAAAACCATATCCGCACCTTTAGATCTTGTCACAGATTAGAGCAGGCTACATTCATTGTTTTTTTTTAATCTTTTTTATTTTACATAGAAAAAAAAAACTTCTATTATTATTTTGCTCATATGAGGGTCCCCGTTGAGTTATTCGATGTTTATGAAATATACTAATTAAATTAGTTTAGTTGTTTTTATAATTAATTGTTGATTATTTGTTTTTTTTTAAATATTACATTAATATTATATTATATTATATTAATTTAAAATATCAATTATTTTAAAAATAATAAATAAATTATATATATATATATATATATTTTTGAATACTATTCTTCATTTGAGATACAAATTTGAAAAGAATTAAGTAATGTTAACACCAAAAGAGATGCACCAAGAAAAATTAATTTGCATAGGATGCGACGGTCACAATTCGACACTAATTTTAAGATCATATGTTAAATTGCATATCTTATTAAAATTAATATCAATATAATTATTTTAAAAAATATATAAATTTTTAATTTTTAATAAAAATAATAATTAATAAAAAATATATTATAAAAATAAAGAATAACCCCTCCTCCACAAACAAGCCCATTAATCCCGCCATTTTAACAGAGAAGATCCTTCTTAAAACAAAATAAACTAATCCCAAGTTCACCTTCTGCTTGCTCTTCTTCGGAGGTTTTTCTTTCCTTTTTGTGAAGGTCATGCCAGGACGCTATTAACGGAGAACAATGCCTGAATTAGGGCTCCGGAAGGGCACCTTGCCGTCGACGAGGTCCGGCTTCAGAGCTGCTCGCGATGCTAGCCCTGACTCCGTGATTTTCACACTCGACTCCAATATCAGCCTCTTCTCTTCCGCTTCTGCTAGTGCTGATCGTTGCTCGTTCGCTTCGGATGCTCACGAGCACGATTCTCTCTCCTCTGAGATCTCTTTGGTAATATCAGACCTCTTCTACTACATGCATTTGTGTCTAACTCTTTATTCATTTACCGGAGTCAATTCTTTTCTCTAGAATGCTTAAATGAGCTCTAGGAGCTGCTGTTTTCTTTCTAAAGAAAGAAAGTTCAAAATATGAAAGTGTTGTTGTGATAGTGTTTACATATACGCATAGTGTTTTATTTTGTATTTTTCTTCTTCTTTAGTGTCTTAATATCACTATTTGAGGTTTTTTTTTTTTTTTTTTGGGGGGGGGGGGGGGGGAACAAAAACCAGTTGATGAAATGAGACTGAATGACATGGTAATTTGAATTGTACAGCATTTGGCAGGACATGATGGAGAACCAATTGAGATTCCGGGTGGTTCAGATCCAGATCCAAATAAACCAACTTTATACCGCTTCAACAAGCACAGAAAAGGAGATAAAGCCAAAGGTACAGCTTCGTTTTTTAGCTTGATACCAAAAAGTAAAGAGAATGTGACTTTTTCTGCTAATTTTTTCAAATTAAAGTCCCGTACTCCCTCATTTCCATGCTTTATCTTCTCCTGGCCTCATTTCTCTGCTCTATCTTCACCTTTAAATTCGATGTTTTGCAGTACAAAAGGAAGACATCACTGATGACGATATAGCTCTTGATTCCGCCAGAAGTTCTTTTTCTCTGGCCCTCAAAGGTACCCACAGATATAACTCAAACCTTTTAGATTAAATTTCATCCCCAACCAACTAGTTTGACTTTTTTCTTTCCAGAGTGTCAGGACAGGAGATCTAGATCGGAGGCTTTAAAGAATCTTGAAAGGAGGCGACCTGCTTCCTTAGACTTAAACAATGCTACTGTCTCGCCTAGATTAGCATCCATCAAAAAATCTTCTTTAACTTCTCGCAACAGTGGTGCTTTTCCTAGCCCTGGAACTCCAAATTATAGACACGCAAGTGTAGGAATGCAGAAGGGTTGGAGCTCAGAGCGAGTACCATTGCATACCAATGCTGGCCGAAAAAATCCGGGTGCTTCATTGTTTCCTGTCAACAGTGGAAGGACGTTGCCTTCAAAATGGGAGGATGCTGAGAGGTGGATTTGCAGTCCTGTTTCTGGTGATGGTATGATGAGGCATTCAATTCAGCATCCCCACCGGAAGCCCAAGTCAAAGAGTGGTCCTCTTGGGCCACCTGGAGTTGCTTATTATTCATTGTACTCGCCTGTGATGCCAATGTTTGAAGGGGGCAAATATGGCAATTTCATGGCTGCTTCTCCATTCTCATCTGATGTTATAGCAGCTGATAGATTGGACATCCGACACGGTGGACATGCTGGTACCTTAATTGGGCAGGGAGAACCTAGCATTGTTCGATCAGCCAGTGTACATGGTTGCTCCGATGCTCTAAATCAGGAATCATCGCCTGCCCCTGAAGGTATTTGCTTATCTCTAGATTTCCCTTCATTCTTTTTCATGCATTAAATTCCCACGTCACTCCATAAATGAAATTCAACTACCTCATCATCTTGTGTTGCAATTGATGTAAAAAAAATAATTAAATATTTAGGTGAATTGGTTATTTATGTGGGCATAATTCCAACAAGTTGTGATTGTTGGGGTATGTTTGCACCACATTTCTCTTCATCCAACTCATGTGGACAGAAGCACTAGTGTAATTGACTTTATTGTTGTGGAAGCTCATAGTATATGAACTGAGAGCGAAAAATTTACATTATATTTTGAATTAGACCTATTTTGCAACGAAGATTTCCCAAATCATTTACACAACTTTATAACCAAGTTATACATATGTGTAATGTAGTTATACGGGTGTGTAATATATATATATATATATAAAATCTTCATTGTTAAATTGGTCTAACTCAAATTTCATTATGAATTTTTGCAAAACTAGATACTACATTAGATGATTACTGTTGATTTAACTTCCCACTACTTGGATTTTTAAGTATATGGCTTCCTGCAAATTTTACTTTTTTGTTGGTAAGTTCATTATTGATGCTCTTTTTCTTGAAGATGGGTTCTCGTTATGTTAATATTGATTCTTATAACCGATAAATGTTCAAGAGAATAAATAAAACATGGGTAAATTGAAATGTGATCAAGCTTAAATTAATTTCACTCTATGTTTTTCATAGTGTCGAGTGTTAAATCTAATATACTCGATATCTGACCTTTTCCACTTGTGCGAACTTATAGATGAAAAGCATGAAGAGCTCAAGGATGCAGCGACCAGTGTATCAGATGCAGTTTCAAGAAGGGACATGGCAACCCAGATGAATCCAGATGATAGCAGCCATTCATCTCCAAAAGCAGGACCTTCTTTCGCTGCCTTGACTCCAATTCTACCTATTGTGGAGTTGCAAACTGCCCCGTCTTCTAAACTGGAAGTGAGGGATGTGCAGGTAGATGAACGGGTCACTGTGACAAGATGGTCCAAAAAGCATAGAGCCCTAATCTCTGGGAAGAGGTCTGAAACTGTTGATAGCTGGAAAAAGAAGGATGCATCAGTTCAGTCTCCAGCGTGGGATCTCTCTGATACAACAAAGAGTATAGCAGAGTAAGTATCGTTACTATTTCAGTTTTTTACTTTGACCTTTATAATTAGCTAAAAACATTTCCTCGGCATAATGCTAAATAAATTAATTATTTTCTCTTTTTTCTGAGTAAGTTAAAGAATTGCACGATAGAACTATGGAAACAATCAGGGTCGTTAAAATTTAAGACTCTGCTAGTTAAAGGCAAACCATCCCCAGAGGCTTTAGTTCTTCTCCAACCTGATACTATTTCTTCCAAAGGGAAGAAAAATGCATAATTACAATCTAATTAAACATTGGCGTATGTTACATAACACCTAAAAAGGATGTTCTACACGTCATTTTGCATCATTTGGCTCTGTAAAATGTATTAACTACTATTTGAAAGACACTTAAAAATAGGAGGATATTTTTTTGTGGGCATTCTCAAAAAATTGTGGATACCTCAGATACCAGTTACCATTTCCTTATGGTTCCGGGTCTACTGGTTCCACTAAGCATGTTTTATATGCTAGTCATTATAGCATCCATTTATGTAGTAATGCCCTTCATGGCATTTGAAAATAGTGTTAGCCAAAAAAAGTATTTGAAAACAGTTTAACCTAAAATTGCATGCTCTATTCCTTTTTTTACTTTCAGGGTTACAAGAGAAGAAGCCAGAATCACCGCTTGGGAGAACCTGCAGAAGGCAAAAGCTGAGGCAGCTATAAGGAAACTGGAGGTATGTATGAGATTATCTATCTACCAAGGGGTGAAAATGAAAATAGTTCCTAGAAGTGGATTCACAAGTTCTTGGTACGATCTCTTTGTCGTTGTGTGTTAATGCTCAATAGCGTTCTTTCTTCATGGTTTTGGAATCTTTTTCCTTAGGAATTTTTATTCATCAAATAGAAATTGAATATTTTCACAAGCTAAATTGAGGATGTTCTTGTAAAGGGAAGTGACTGCTAAAATGAATATTTTACAGAGAGACATACCACATTCAGATTCTGCTGTTTTATTCAAAATAGCTAGTTGTGTTGAATATTGTGCCAACCCTGCTTATAATATGTTCACCTCTCTGCCTCAGATGAAGCTGGAAAAGAAGAGGTCATCATCAATGGATAAGATAATGAATAAGTTGAGATCTGCTCAGAAGAGAGCTCAAGGTATGAGGAGTTCAATGTTAGCCAACCAAGGCCAAGTTGCCAGGACTTCTCACAAAGCTGTTTCACTTAGTAGAATTCCCCAGATGGGTTATCTAAGTGGTTGCTTTACCTGCCATGCATTCTAATGCCTCGTACAGATATCAGTTGCTTAACTTGATCTACAATGAAAGGTCACCTTCTCTTTAAAATTATCACACTTGCGCCAAACTATATGACTATAATTTGACCATTTTGTTCAATAGTGTAAATTAACTGGATACTCATCTCCAGATCCTTGAAACCCCTTTTTGATTCTCAGTCTCGTGCTTCTTTTTTGTTTTTTTTTTTTTAAATCTGATGGAAAGTTAGCTACATAATTTTTTTCAGGTCAGATGAAAAGAATTACCCGTAATTAGCACAGGAATGATGGGTGTATAGCAGGAAGTAGCTAGGTTTTTGACACTATATCGGTGTCTACACAGTTTTTAGATGGCATGAAGAGCAGTAAGTCTAGTAGATTTCATTAAAGTTGTATGACCTTGGTAGGGGCTTCATTGAAAAATGAATATATGTACGTAAATCAAGAACTTAAGATTCTACAAGTTTGTTTATTTTTTCAGCATTGTAACAGTTTCTTGCTTGTACGTAGCTTGATACTCTCTTTTGCCTGTTGAGCTTTGTTCATCGTAGAGACTAGAACTAGCAAATTCTCACCAACAAAATTTCAACGAGAAAAATAAGTAGCAACATTTATGGCATTACCATTGATTAATTGAAACTTCTAGTTATAGAATTGTCACGAGCAATTATAAAGTTTAACAAATAGATAAGCCTTAACTTTTTATGCTCAATAAATCGGGTAAACATTCATTCAAATTTCAATTTCATACTTTTATTATTTATTGTTACAATTTATTACTTGAATTGTTGTAAAATGTTGTAAGTCAACTATTTTGGTTAGAAAACTGAACAAATTTATCTTACACGTGAAATTGTAAGGGTATTTTAGGGAATTTTATAATTTCACATTACTCAAAATTTCAGATTAATTTAGTCAGTTTTATGATTAGAATAATTGATTGAAATATTTTACAACAATTTATGTAGTAAATTGCAACATAAAATAATAAAAGTAGAAAATTGAAGATTTTAACTTTAATTCAGAAGAATGCTTGCCCCAATAAGACTGATTTCTTAGTAGAGTACTGAAGTATAGTACCCTTGTACATGTTAGACACGTAATCATTATAAAACTTGTAAAAGGTAATGTAGTGTAGTGTTCCATAAAAGTAACTTAACTATTTCATTTGACTTTAGAATCTGTTTCACTTTGAATTGGGTTTGAGGGTGTCAACAACGGTCCTAATCTCGTGAGATTGACATAATCCTGTGGACCATGAGCTGCTAATCCCGGAAGCACCAATCCAACCATCCTAAACATCTTCAAAAACCATCCTTCTTGATATTCCTTACCCTTTACATAAGGAATTATGAAGCCCCTAAACAACTCCCAAAATGCATTCAAATACTTTGGTATTAACCACATCAAAGAGGAATAGTTCTTGTTTGGTTCTTCCCCTAAAACCATACCTTTATACAAGCTATTGTAGTAAAGGCAAGGACCAAAGTGCTTAAACAAGAGAGTTTTATCATCATGAGGAATCCTTGGCACTAGATCATTACAATAAACATATCTCAAATACTTTACATTAAGCTTATCAAACTTGTCTTTCATGAAATTCCCAAACTTCTCATCTCCAACCCTGGGCTGTCCAAAAGTGTAAATTCCCTCCAACTTTTCCATCAAAAATGACTCTTCATGAATTGCTAGACCTGCCACAAATAACACTGCCAATGCCCCTCCCAAGCTGTGCCCTGTTACTATAAATTTGGCCTTATCGTTTTTTTGTAATTTGAGCTTCAGGGCTTCTTTGATTGAGAAGTAAGCATATTTTTTTGAGGGATTTTGTTGTATTTGGTTCGGCCAAGTGTTGTTGGGCTGGAGACCAAGGGCCTTGACAAACCCACTGTGAATTTTACCAACGTTGGGAAGCTCGAACCATGAGATGTCAAGGTCAGTCCTCCAAGCGTCGGCATTAAATGGATCGGTGCCTCTGAAAGCTACCACTATCAGCTCAGGGTCTGACCATGTGTCTATGAACATGAATGCTTGTGTTGAGGGTGTTTCTTGGTAGCCTGTTCATCATTATTCATATTCTCGACATTATTCTAAAGTGTAACTTACAATTATTTGGTGTATACTAATACTTTTATTATTTTAAATCAAAACGTTTTAGTCTAGTAATTTAAAATATATATATATACATTTTAATATTAAAAATTTAAAATTATAAGAGTTAATAATGTACACATTTTTTTTTAAATTATAAAGACTTTGGGATAAAAATAAAGGGTGTAAAAGCGGAAGGCAAAAAAACATTTTACGTTTTCACATAAAAAAATTACTAGAAATTCTCTGTTTTCGGACAAAATCATATTATCTTATTTTGTGAAAACCTTTTTTTTTTTTCCTTCTAAAAAATCTTGTAACAAAAACACATTTATCATGGCTTTCCTATATCTCACTTTACATCGATTTAAATAAATTTATAAAGTAAATAAAAAAGAATCGATTAAATTCATCATGGCTTTCCTTCAATTCTTCGTGCTTAAGACATGACCAATGATTAAAAAAA
This sequence comes from Hippophae rhamnoides, assembly GCA_033030585.1. Lineage (NCBI taxonomy): Eukaryota > Viridiplantae > Streptophyta > Magnoliopsida > Rosales > Elaeagnaceae > Hippophae > Hippophae rhamnoides. The sequence continues at coordinate 75,629,607 of CM065429.1, forward strand.
TGAGTCCTAATAATGCTTCCACTAAAATTAATTATTTCATACTCAACGTGCTTAGAGAGATTCTTGAATAACACATAAAAAGCCTTTAAGAAATCACTTTTATGTTGAAACTTAAAAAATATGCTCTACTAAATCATGGGTGTTTTAAGCTCATGTTTTATTAATTAATCTATTAATTAGCTTTAAAAATTGGAAAACTAGCTGGTTGATTTAAATATGAGATTTAGTTGATCTCATCCATTAATTTATCTTTTTAAAATAAAGAGAGCATGTGATCCAGATTTTCTTTTTCTATTACCATTCCAAAAGTTGTCAAACTCCAAGAATTGCATCTGCAAGCAGTAAAGTCAAATACTTTAAAATTTTAATCATTCATATAATCACCATGTCATTTATATATGAAATTAAATTTTCAAAATTAACGCCATCTATATCATCATTATCATAATCATCATAATAATAACAATGATATTTAAATTAATTAATAATAAAGATATATTAAAAAAATTAATAGTAAAAATATGAATTAAATCTAAATATATTATTTTATTATTGTTAATTTAATATTTTATAATAAATTAAAGGTGATAATATTAGTATAATTATAATTATTATTTTATTTGAATATAAATAGATTTATTTTTATGCTAATAATTAAATTTATTGTTGGTATGTCATTACCTAAATCAATGCAAAGTTCAGCCTATTTAAAATAACTAATAACTAATGTCGTAATTAATGCGTACCTTCCAATGGTTAAGGACAACGTTTTTAACGAAGGCTTGGTTCTCATAAGACAATTTAGCGGCCATAACAGCAAGTGAACTCTTGTATCTTTTGTCATCATCAGGTTTAATGTTGTTATCTAATTCTATTCTCGTATCAATATTCCCAATTAATGATGCATACTCTGAACATCTTTCATCTGGCTTCACCACCTTTCCTGCACATTATATTTATTTAATAAACAAAATTTTATCCTTTTTCTTTTTCAAGTACACCACCTAAAATATTTTTTGTTTTTTTGTTTTAATTAAATAAATAAAATATTACGAAGTGATATCAAACTAATTTCGTTAAAAAACATTTTATTTAATTTATAACACAACTATAATAAATACATATAGTCTTGATTTTTAACTATGATCTATAATCACAGTTATAATAAGATTCAAAACTTAAACGAGAAAACATAGACTATTATTTATTATTTATGATCTATAGTATCGATATTTATTTTGTTTTCTTTCGAAGGGATGAAAGTGAGGATTTAGGAGGAGCAAGAAAACTAAGTATATAAATTAAGTACCTGAGAAAAGCTCGATGAAGATGAAATTGAATAAGCCGCCATTGTAAGAGACAAGATTAAGCCACCAAATAAGTAGTTGACCAATTAAAGCCATGGGTTTTTTTAGACGTAGAAGTGACATTTGACACAAAACAGAAAAGAAGATTATCCATCTACGCTGAAAATCCAAGGCATGTTTTTCAGAGCAATCAATGAAGCTCCTATTTTCCAAATCAGAGCTACATAAGAGACGTATAAGCTCTATCAAGCTAGCTTCTTTTGGGTCTATCTCCAAATAATTCATCATAATTTCTTCAAAGCAACTAATTATTTGAATTCATCCTAACTTGCTTTTAATTAATTATAGCTACCTTATATATAACAGCAAGTTAGGATCCAGAACAAAGGTATATATATATATATATATAGGAGATTCATAATTAATGAAATAATGTACTGTTCTTTGTCAATGTTCGAGCATATATATATTAAAACTTCAAATAAAAGTTTAGTCTTATGGGTCATTGTTGATTGGCTTCACTCTACACTTTAATATTTTATCAATATTAATGAATAAATGGTTTGTCATCCCTTTGAAAACTAATAGACTTGACATGTAAGAAAGACAGATCATACAAGTTAGATAGATAGATAAATAAATAAATAAATTATAGTCTTAGTACATCCTTATTTTGTCACTTTTTATTATTTTATAGGTAATAGGGGGCTGTAGTGTTGCTTTATATTGGTTTATTAGATTGAAATTGAAAGTACACCTATTTATATTATTTAAATTATTTTTAAAAGTAATAATATAAAAACATAAAAACAAATATTTAGTAAATCCAATATTTATAATGTTTAGTAAATCCAATATTCTATCTAACGTAATCATTCAGTAACGACAACTGTTCTTCTTTTCTGTATTTGAATTAATGAATTTTATAAAGAAATTAACAATCACTTAATTAGGAAAATATTTATTATTAAGTATTACTTTACCAAACTAATATTTCACAAATGGGTAAAACGAGTGAGTACTCATTAGAAATTAATCCCCTACAGATAATTCAAATTGGTTGCGTGGTCAAATTATAAAAAAATATATATATAAGAGAGACATGGGATCTTCTTCTTGACTTATTTAATCCTATTTTGATATATATCAATATAAGTTATAATATTTTTAAATTTTATCATTTTAAAATCCTTTTTTTTTAATTTGTAAAGAGATTTCAAACTTGTGCACGTATGAATTTTTCTTTTCAAATTTTTCTAATTATTATAACTTGAAATTATCAAGTTAGTCTTAATTAATTAACCACTTATTTAATAAAAAAAAATTTATAAAAAACACTTAATTTCAATTATATTATCTTAATTAAATCAATTTAATTTTTTATTAAATTAAAAGACTTAATCAATTCAACTCAATAATTACATATTAAATTAATTAATGATATTTTTGTCAATTCAAATGTAAAATAAATTAGAGATAATTTTAGGAAAAAATATATCTTGCATCTATAAAATATATCCACTTTTTATGTAATGTTTGGTGATAATATTTTTAGAATTTAAATTATTATTAATTTTATTTAACAATAATGTTAGAAGTATAATTAATAATATAGATAAAAAGAATATTTTATATATTTTTATCGTTAAAAATAATTATAATAATATTATTGTGGTTATAAATATGTAATAAAGGTATAAAATTATTTTTTTGATGTATCTGGATTGAAATTGATTGGATTAAAGTATAAGAAAATCAAATGATGCTTATAAACAATGTCATAAAAGAAAGAAAAAAAATGAAAAGAAATTTAAAAAATATACGTCTCTATATACTACAATAGTTTTGAAAAATTATTTCATTATTCATTTCATATATTTGCAATAATCTGAAATTTAGGTTAAAATAAAATTAAAAAAAGAGCGTCGTATATATTAGTATAGTCATTTGGTAGGGTATTTTAGTAAATTAGATGCTGTGTGCTCTCAGTAAGCAAAAACCTTCAAAATAGTAGCAACAAGCAAATACCTTTTGAAGTTTATTTACTCTTCATCATCTTCCGAGGCATTGCCAACCCAACAATACTAATTATACAATGTTCATCAGATTTATTTCTTTTAATTAATTTACCAAGTTTCATTTATTAATTATAAATCGTCATCAACTCAACATGGCTTCTGTTTATTCGTCAACTTTATGTGTGTATTTCACGAAAAAAAGTATATATATATATAAAAAAAATTCAAACAAGAGTTTCGTATTAAAACAAATATAAAATCCAAATAAATTTACAAGAGTTAATCGTTTAAATAATATTAACTTTTTAGTTAAACCCCTTAGTAATTATAATTTTCTCATAGTTACACAAAGTATATTTTAGAAAAAAAATGTATATTTTAGATTCTATTTTATTTTATTTTAAAAGAAGAGTTATTTAAGTTCATCTTTTTATTAAATAAATAAAAATTAAACTTAATATTCGAATTTAGGTTTATGGTATTAGGAATAAGATTTAGAGGTTTCTTATAATAAATCATTGGTATCATTTGTTTGAGTAAGAGTAGTATTGTTTATTGGTTATTTAGATTAAAAGTATTTTTACTTAGTTTCATTATTTTAAAAAATATATCAATTTAAGATAAAATTATATTATTTTAATATAAAATATTTTATAATTTTTCCTTAATTAACTATTTTTTTCAAAAACAAAAAAAATAAATAAATGATACTACTTATAATCTAAAGAATTAAATAATATAAATGATCTAATTTAATAAACATTTATGATATTTTAATCGATATTTTAAAATATATATGAAAAACTCTTACTTATTCTTAAAATATATATAAGTTTATTTTAAATTAATTATTACCTGCCATTTGAATATTTACAAATATCATTGGTAAATTCTTCACAAATGAAAACAAGGAAGGGTGTTTTTTTTTTTTGAAAAAAATAAATACCTTTATATTGATAAATTTATTTCTTATTTATGGTGTTACATAATTTTTAAATATTTAAATAATAACTAAATTAAAATAATTATTTCAAAATAAACTTATATTTACTTACATTTAAAAACAAATAAATGTCAAACTTACACGTACCGTAACTTTTTAAAAGGTAAAGAACTCCATCATCGGATTTAAAATATTTAGTATTTTCCAATTAACGGTTATTTTCCCAACTTCTTTCTCCCTTCCCCCTTTGGAAACAACGGGGAAGAAACAAATAAGGATTATTTTACCGTTTAACTTAAAAAAGAGAGTCTATAATTCTTAAAAATAATGAAGTATTTGGCCTATATTTTAAAAAAATCTATTTCTAACAATAAAATAAAAAAAAAAACAAAAAATGAGTATATTATTATTTGACCAAATTATTTAAACATGACTATATTAAATATAAATATTTTAATAATATTATAAATTAACTTAGATTTTTTAAACTTTACATAGTTAATATAACTGAAAAAATAGAGAACAGATGTCAAATTTTATATACTATCATTTAAACAATTAACAATCATATTTTGGTTATATTAAGAACCAGAGCTTCAAATATATCGATTATTAATAGATAAAAGGTAAGTTTACAGACGAAGGAGGATTTTAATATAATTATTCTCGAATCGAATTATAAAATTTGTATTTAAAATTGTCTAAAAATAATTACAATTCGAGAAATGTTTTTATTCACGGGTAACAATTTGAGACGACTATTAAAAAATATCTGAAAAAAATGTTTTCTCTAAACACATTAGTTTAAACCCTAATTAATCCTAAATATATTAATTAATTAAATAAATAAAATTAATATTGGATATGTATTATCAATATAAATGTATATGAATTGTATTTGTTACTTAATATTCGATTAATACTTAAAATTGTATTCGTCTTTAAAATTTATCGAATAAAAATCGTACCGAAAACGTGGATAATCGTATCTATATTATTTTTTCCATTCCTAATTATTAAAGTTATATGTTAAAAACAATTTAAAAAATGCTTTATTATACGTAGTTTGTTTTAGGATAATGATGATTATTATTCATCCATAAATACAATATATATTTATTAAATTTAAATACTTGATACATGAATTTACGAGCGTATAAAACTAGTAATATAGCTAAAGATAAGATGAAAGAAAAAAAGAAAAACACAAGGGAAGACAATTTATCATAAAGAGAAAAAGAAGAAAAGAAGAAAAAGGCTGCATGAGTGCATATGATTGAGATTTTGAAAAATAATTGCGCAAGTTATGCTCCGTGTTCACCGTGTTTCCACATTTATCTAAAAATAATAAAAACATATCCTCGATTTTTTGGTTATTAAGATCATATTATTCTATTTTTTGTAAAAATAAATTTATTTCATTTTTAAATATAAAATATAACACTTAAAAATATTTCTTTCAAACATATCCAAATTATTTTATTTTTACAATTAATAATACTAATATTAATATATATGCAAAAAAAAAAAAGAAAAAAAAAGAAATGGTCTTATGATCTGTGTGTTTGTTTAGTATGAATTTCATTACTTTCTAAAGTTGGATCCTTTTCTGATTATTATTATTTATTTATTTTTCCAATTGCGAAAATAAGACAAAGTATCATTTGGGTATTATTGTTTGGTTCAATCTTTGGTCCGTCCATTTTCACTTGATGGAAATAAAAGAAAACGAGAGAGGTTTTGGGATGGAGAGGTAGGTAATCTTTTGCCCTCATAGCCAGCACATCATTGAATGCGTGATCATCTAGAAGATATATTAAATTATAACCCACCTAATTTTGTTTTAATTTGACTAATATTTTAACATTTTAAAATCACTTACCATATAAATTTGTATTAATTCTATCCCAAAAATCAATACCCACAAACATAAATCTTACACACTAATTCTTATAATTTATTTAATCAAACCAAAAAAACCATATAAGTAGAAAAAAAAAACTCACAATTTAAAAATAAAAAACTCACAAGAACTAATAGTAAAAACCTTACATTAAGTAACTTGCCTCATTTTGGTCCAAGTCGTATAAACACATTATATTAAACATATTTAACAACTTGTAGTAGGCTGACCTGACCTAAACATATTGAGGGCTAATTTAGTAGCGCTATCAAGAATTTTTGTATCATCGTTAGTCAGTTGAAATTTAGGACTAATATAGATATTATTTATCGTTAATAACAAACAAACATTAAAATTAGAGTCAATAATTAAAAGATAAATTTTTTTTTAAAAAAAAAAGAAAGAATAATATTTACGTACCAATAATATCTATTTATTAATCGTTAAATCTTAATATCTTTTTATCAATAACTAAACTCTAGTCTTATTAGAATTAATGTTATTTTAATCTTTCTATAATATTATTATTTATAATACATTCTAATTATTTTTATAAATATTTTATTTTTGTTATTTTTTTCTATTATCCGTAAATTCTTTGACGAAATGCCTACTCTCTCTGAATAAGTCTCTTAAGATGGTAAAGGGCCCAAAGAAGAAACAAAAATGATGACACAAGAGAGAGTATGAATATCATTAGGCCGCTTTACAGATTAAATAAAAACAAGGCCCAAGCCCACCTGAAATTACAAGTGGTGCATGAAAGGACAAAAAAAGTTACAAATTACTTTAATCCTTGCTTTTAAACATGGGCAAAAACAATCCTGAAATTATTTTTCTCTAAAAAGTAGTTTTTCATTGAAACTTCATCTTAAACTGGTTTTGTTTTTGAAGTTTTCAATTTCACTTTAATAATTATATAAGAATGATTTATTTCTCATAAAAGTATATATATATATATATATTCTAAAAATTACACCTTTAAAAAATTATCAAACACAATTAAAAAGATTTTGGCACACTTAAAATACTTTCAACACAAGTTGTAAGAATGAGATTCAAACATGCCATGCACACTGACATGCATTTTATAACATCTTTATTGATTTTGCTTTCCATGGGAAGTTTTAAAGTAGCTCTTTTCTTTTTACTACCCATTTATAACTTAAAATTTCTATTAAAAGACAAACAAACAAACAAACAAAAAATAAGTATGATTCGAAATCACAATCCAAAATCAAAAAGGTTATCATCATCACCCTTCCCTTATCATTAGAGTGGTGAGTAATGGATGATGGATTATTTCCAATACAAATACGCATGATCAAACGAAGTATGATTTTTAGAATTAGTATTTTAGGTTATGAAAAAAAGTGTGACAAAAAATAAAAATAAAAATAAAAAATGGGAGTGATTGTCAATAAAGTAAGTATATAAATAAGACTGACTTAAAACGAAGAATGAAACATTGTCTTTTGTGGGAAACCCAATATTTTTCATATTTCCTTTCTTTTAAAGCTTCCAAGAAACACTTTTTTTTGGGTCCAAAACGGCTTTAAGCAACAACACAAAGACGTAGTAGATATGGGCACTCTTAAAGCATCTTTTTACCACGATGATCCGTAATCAACTTTTGAAGCCCATTTTCACGCACTATTCGTTCATTCATTCATTCATCACCTTCTTTTAAGAACGAAGAATGATAGATTGTTTAAAAATAAATAATATAATTAAGTTTTTCGTATTACATAATTACTATAATAGTTAGATAGATTATAATTTCATTCTTTTATAACATAAATACAAACATACTTTTTGAGAAAATAAGTATGAGTAAATTAAATTTTATTAATATTTTTTTATATTATTGTTGCATTTTTTACTATATTAGTTCGTCATACGTATAGATCAGATATAATTAAAGTGGGAAAAGTCAGAGGTTTTCTGGGTCTCGATCGGTAGGAGAAGTATAGAAGCCTTTGATAGGAACGTTTCAAACCAAACATTTTCAGTCAGTTTCTCTTACATTTCGCTTTCATCGAAAAACCAACTCTTTTGGTGCTGAGTAATATAAATTTTAATATCATATAAATAATTATTTATTAATATAAATATTTATTTTTGAATGAAGAAAATTATACTTGATAATTATTATTAATTAAATATAAAATTAATAGATAAATAATAAAATAATCGTAAACAAAATGGTAGATAAATATGTAAACGTACATAACATATAAAATAAAACAGCGTTATTTTTAACTTTTTCTCTAAAATTTTAAAAAATAATGTTTCCTTTTTACGTACATATATGTAGTATTCATTTGTTTTTTACTTGCGTGAATGACGTCATTCATAGAAACCAGAAATATAGATTAGAACCTTGATCTGAACTCTGATATAGCAAACTTTTTTCACAATTATAATTATTATTATTATTATTATTCCACAAATAAATTATTATTATTATTATTATTTTGAAATAAACGAAGATGTCATTTTGGTGTCAGTTGTCTTTTTTTTCTTTCTATTTTCATTTTAAAGGCCATTAATGACTCTAATCAGAAAAAGCCTTTATATATATATATATTAAAGAGCCTGGGTGCCATGGTGTACGTTAACTACGATTAAATTTCATTAAAATTATTACATTTATGAAATATAAATAATACGAGTTTTGTAATAACATTGTAAAGTTTTCTATTAAATTTATAACATGTAAACTTCTATGTAATAGCTTTTAATTTCTTCTCTCTATTTATTTTTGTTTTTATTTCTCCATCTTTAGCATTAACGCAACTGGGAAAAAAAAATCAATCAAAAACTAAGGAAGAAAAATATAATTAATTAATTATAAAAATATAATAAAGATTTCATACCTTCTTAATATTTTGACAATAAGAGAATTTATTTTGCAACATATTCATTACCCTTTTAAAATTTATCAAAGCGAAAACCAGATCCTTATCTGAAAACCCAACGGCTATATTCTTTAGAACAAACATGATTAAATAAGAAAAAAAACTCTCTATTAATATTAACGATTAACCTCATCCTTATTTTTAAAACTTTTTTCATTAAAAAAAAAATCAAAATGATCATACTCTAACACGTGTTTATATTCCCCAGATTATTTGCTAAATAAGGTAATATTACACAGAGTCTGAATTTACATATCAGACTCAAATCACAAGCACCCATACACGCACCTACTCAAATACATATTTCTTCATGACCAACAATTAATATATATATATATATATATATATCATCATCTTACTCATCTCCCTGTCTCTTAGACTCAATTAAAGTAACTAAAAAAAACCCCAAAAAGGATTTAAAAAGCTTTGATAAAATTCTAACCAAAATGAGGAAATGATATTTAAATTAATAAGTAGAAGGAGGCATGAGATTGAGGCCAAGTTCATCGTTGTCAAGAACCAAACGAGCCTTGTTCGTTTCACTACTTATCTTATTAATACCATTCTCAGGATGCAATCTTTTCTTGGAAAGAAGAGACACACCAAACAGCTTAATTTTACACCCATTATTGTTAATGTTACTGGGTCGTCCTATCTCTTCAACAATAGTCACTGAGCTCTTGGAAGTAGTAGAAGGCGAGTTCAACGACCCATGAGTCTCAACATTTTGCTTAGTGTTTGCTGTTGATGAATAATTATTATACCCTATAAGCTGGTTCATAGGATTTTGACTTTCTGCCGCTGTCCAAGTATTATTCATATTATTACTCACAGCTGGCAGTAAACAAGATGGGTAAGAATCACTGGGAGTCACAGGCTTCACATGGTTTTGAACAAAATAAATAATATCGTTGTAGAGTTTTCTCATATGAGCTAGCTCAGATATTAACATGGAGTTACTTCGCCGTAGTCTTTGGTTATCTTCGGAAAGGGCTGTAACGGAGTTGTGGAATAAGTTATTGTTACCGACTACTGAAACAGCAGGTGGTTCTATTGGCGGTGAGTCGGACCAATTATGTTGCTCGTCCGAGTTAGTTGGCGAGATACTGAGTAGAGTCGGAGAGGGAAAGAAACTCGTACTGTTCATTCCGAGAGAAGATTGTTGATGGTAGTAAGCATTTTGATTGTGATGGTTGAAAGAGAGTTGAGGCTGAGAAGTTTTTCTTCGGTGGATTTCACAGAGCAAGTGTTTTTCACCTCTTTTGAAGAACTCGTTTGCGAACTCCCATCTATCTGGTACAATCTTTCTAAAACCCTAGTTACGAAGAAAATCAAGAAAAGCGTAATAAGAAGAGGATCAAATTTATAAAACTACTTTAAGTAAGGAATAGTCTGAGAGAGAGAAAGTTACATAGGTGTTGAGTTGGCGAACAAAGCTAGAGAAATTGTTGTGCTTGAAATAGTTAGGGAGAAGATCACGAGAGAACTCAGGAGGTCTCCAAACGACGAAAGTGGTGTCGTCTTCTCCCCAAGATACAATATGGTCGGTGTTGTAATCGTCTACGAGCTGGTATGTTTTGGTGAGAAATGGTGCTGGTACTGATTTGTGTGAATCTAGTGAAAGAATTATGCCTTCGTAATTATCAAGCATTAACGCCATGGAAGAAGAAATATCCCAAGTCTCCGAGTTCTTGGTAAAAAGAGATCTAGAAGAAGAAGAAGAAGAAGAGAGTAGGGAAGGTAGTGATTACTGAGTTATGATTGGTGAGTAAGAGTGTGAATGTTTATTGGTGAATTAAAATTGTTTCTCCACACAAAAAAAAAAAAAACAATTTCAAAATTTTTTATAGTAAATTTTTAAAATTTTATAACAATAAAAATTATAATTTAATATTAAAATATATATTTATAAATTAAAAATTGAATATATATATATATATATAAATTTAAATATTTAAATATTTATGTATGAAATTTTAAATTTTAAAATTTTAAAATTTAAATTAATTTAACTTTAAAATTATTAATTTGGTCTTCTTAAGTATTGTTTTTATTGAATTTTATTTTACTTAATTTTTTTTATAATATTTGAAAAATGATTAAAACATGTAAATTATCGTACAACATTAATTACAATAAAAAAATCTTCCATGAGGTAGGGTCATACACATATATTAGGTATTTATCATTTTAATAAACATAACATTAAAATAAATAGATATCTTTCACCCTACATAAATTAGATCTATGTAAAACTTGCTAAATTCTACTTACTTATTTTGGATTAAAATTAAGAATAAAAATATTATTATAGTTATTTTTATAATAATAATAATAATACAAAAAAATTAAAATTTCATTATTAATTTATATTATTAAATAAAATTATTATTAAGATAAGATAATGAATATAGGTTTGCGACCTCGATTATGTAGTGAGAGAGAATATGTGTCTGTCTGTCTGTCTGTCTGTCTGTCTAGGACTGTGAAATAAGGGCCTTTCAAGACAAACCCGTGACCTTTTTGGCTCTCTCTCTCTCTCTCTCTCTCTCTCTCTCTTTCTACTGACAAATGACAATTGATTTTTGATCCCCCGCACTCTCACTTAAAAATCTCGCTTGGCTTCTAATTGTCCAAATTCAATTTTTTCCTTTTATCTTTGTTTCTTTTCTTTTATGTCTCTGACAACTTTTATTAATAAATATTTTTATTTAAATAACTTTTAACATAGCCAAACGTACGAAACATTATGCATTTAGAGGAAAATAAATGGTAAGTTATTTTTTCTTTTAATAAAAGATAAAAATTTAAAAATATTATTGTAATATTATATTATAATTTTTTTCAACTTAATAATGTTATTTTAATATTATAGTTTTTATTTTTTTTATCAATTTTAGTTATTTAAATATATATATATATATAATGAATATACTATTTATCATTATTTAAATAAAATGAATAATAATATATCATTTTGTAATTATTTAAAATATATAATAAATGATATCTTTAATATGAGTTTTAATTTATTATATAAATTGTGATAAATAATTATTTATTTATTTTTATAAATTTTGATTTTTTATTTTTCCGATGAGCCTCCAACTTTGGCTTCTTCGTATCGACTCGGCTCTCTCTCTCTGATGACGTGTACCAGGTGATTGAATTATTGGCCTTAAAAGTTTCTATGAATATCTGAAAAGTGGATACAAAGTAAACAGTGGAGTTACAGCTTTCCTATTCTCTTCTTTGGAAAAGCCCAAGAAATATTCCTCTTTTTCGATCTCTTAAAAGATGGCTTCAATTTTTTTTTCAAATAATCGATTTTCTTTACTTTTCATTTACATTAAAAACAAATAAACCTGTTTTCCTTAAGTGTGACTGATATATGATGTTATAAATAAAAACATAAAACATCACGGATGTTTTTCACGGTAAAGAATAATTAGTAAAATTATTATTAAATTTGAAAGAATAGATAGATTTAAAGATTTTAAGTAAAATATTTTTAAATAAAAATATATATTATTATAGAATAATTAATAAATAAATGAACATTAATATTATAGATGCAAAAAAAAAACGTATAAAACACTATTAGTTTACAAAAAAATTATTATAGATAAACTATCTAAAATTCTCAAAAAAGATAAAAAGTGGATTTGATACATCTATTTATAAAGAATTTAAATATTAACAAAAACACATTTTAGAGAATAAATAAATAAACAATTAAAATTACCACTCATATATAATAAAATAATAAATATGACATATGTTTTATTATGAATTATCCATGAAAACTAGGATATCATAGATTAAAATTCATTTTATACTTTAGGTTTGTCATTAACATTAATGATAAAAACTTAAATCAAGTATTAAGTTAATTTATAAATTTAAAATAAGAGGTGCAAAATGAACGTATAACACACCATTAATTGACAAAGAAATCATTGTAAATAAACTATCTAAAATTTTCAAAAAGGATAAAAGGAGGATTTGATACATCCATTTATAATGAATCTAAATATTAATAAAAACACATTTTAGAGAATGAATAAATACATAATCAAAATTAGCACTCGTATATAATAGAATAATAAATATGAAATATGATTTACTATGAATTATTTATGAAAATTAGAATATCATAAATTAAAATTCATTGCATACTCTAAGTTTGTCATTAACATTAATAATAAAAATTTAAACCAAATATTAAGTTAGTTTATGAATTTAAAAGAAGAGATTTAATGAAAAAGGAGAAATCATACATTTTTAGTACACTACATAGTATGATATTCATTAACAAACAATCATAATAGTTTAATATATGTAGAAAATGAATTTATAAAAATAGATAAAACTTTTTAAGAAATTAAACAAATAATAAAATCAAGAATATTAATATATTTTGAAATACTAGATAAATGAAAATTAGATGTTAAAGAAAAATCTCAGATATAGAAAGAAAAAATAATATAGCAAAAAATACTAATGTATCAAGATTTACGTTTATAGATCATAAAGAAAAAACCTCTAACAAATAAAGATATTACATATCTAAAACAAGAAATTAAAATAATGAAATCTTTAGTCTATGACATAATATTATGAAAAAAATGATATTATTGTTATTCCGATAATATTCAAAAATAAATTACAGAACATAGAATTACATTGATACTTAATAATGAGAAAAGAAAAAAGGAAGAAAAACCCAAAGATAAATAAGAATCAATAATCACAGTTTAATGAAATATATAAAAGAATTAAAAAAATAGTTTATGGACCATGAAAATAGGAACATTGAAAAGATATTAAATTTGCTAGCCCTAACAAATGAAGAATTAATAAGACAATATGATAAAAACTTTGTACAAATAAAGAGAAAGATAATATGATAATAATTAATAAAACTTATTCTAAACCAAAAAATATGAACTTAAAAAATTATATAAAATCAATTTCATTATCAATTCTTTATCAAGAAAGAATATCTAACTCACATAGAGAAAAAAAGAAGAAGCAAAGGTCAAAAGAATCTGACATTCCTTATGGAAGAAAACTACTGAAAATGGAAGAAGAATTAAATCAGGGAACTAGAAGTAATATCATACTCGAATTCAAAATTCATGAAAATTATAGATATGATCTTTTAGATCTAGACTATATAAAAGATCAATAAAAAGTTTTAGATGAATAGTTTAGTGGTATGAGTGTAATCATCCAATCTCTCCAACCGCACAATCAAACCCTTCAACTTGTAAAGTTTTATTAGCTCACAAAATGACAATAAATGTTAAAATTTGATTTACAAATTTAACATAACAACAACATTTATAAATGAAGGGGAATGATTCCATATGTAGAAATTATTTAGATACTGTAGTAAATGAAATATACAAGGAACTTATCGAATGCGATAAAGGAAGACATATAACTAAATCTAGTAAAAATCAAATTGAGAAAGCAAAATGACATTTAATAGATATGAAAATATGCAACATGTGCATATAGATTAATTTATTCGTGAAAATTAAACGTATTATCATAAGGGTCTTATGAACCCAAATTTTTTTCATGTAATGATCTAATACTTTACCATAATTATGATTTTAATTTTAATTATTAATATTTTTTATGCTATTAATTGTTTAGTAAATAATTGATCTATAAAGACAATTAAATAGATTTTAGAGAATTATTTAATTGTCTATCTTGATTAAATAACATGCATAATTTTTAGAAAAAGATGTATGATTCATATGTATGTAATTCATAATTGATGAACTTAATGAGTAGAATGTAATTTAATTGATATGAGAATATGATTAAGTTAATTACTATACGGTGTGTAGTTTACTTGAGAGAAGAATATATATTAGATTAGATTAAATTGATTATGTAATTAATGAATAATTATTACTTGGAGAATTTCTAGTGATTCTAGAGAGAAGTATGAAATGATAATAATGAGAAAATCCTTTATTCTTTCCACTAAGGAGGTATATATAACACTTACTAGACAGAGTTAGAAGTTACATAGGTCAGATGTTCCTTCTTGGTAAGGATCTGATAATGAAATTAGTTTCATATGATTTTTTGGGATCATATTTTTTAATTCAGAATTAGTTTCACTGATTATTATCATATTGTTTTCCTCTTTGTTTGTAAAATAATGTTTTCCTAGTTCTTCATATGTAATGTTAACAAACTAACTAATTTTTCTACATCTCTATTTTCAGAGTTTATAAACTGTTATTTTAATTCTTTTATATATTCTATTAGATTGAGAGTATATCTTCTTCTTTATTTTATCTTGGTGTTTTTCCTCATTTTTCTTTTCTCATTCCTTGGTATAAATGCATCTAATATCTTAAGTGGTTCTTCCTTTAATCCTACAAATGAATCAAACTTATAATCTATAATTTCATTATTTCTAAGTATGTTATTTACATCCATTATTAATTATGTAATTTCTTTATGTATGTCTTGTTGTAGTTTTTAATTATAATTATGTTCTCTTATTTCTTTTATGAGTTTTTTTTTTTGTGTATTATAAGAACTTAATATTTGACTTTCATGCTATATCTTTTTCTTAAAAGAACATTGTTATTTGATTTTTTGATATGACTATTAAGTTTTTATCAAAATCTAATTATATATTTTATAGTTTATTTTTGAATATTATTAGGTAAAATAATATTATTTTCTTCATAATATTACATCATGAACTAATGCTAGTGTTATTTTAACGTTTTGTTTTATATCTGTAACATCTCTTTCTTTGTTAGATGTTTCTCCTTTAGTATCTATAAATATAATCTTGTTACATTATTATTTCTTGATACATTAATTCTTCTTCCTAGTATTAGAGATTTTTCTTTTACATCTAAGTTTCATTCTTTTGAGATTTTAAAATCAATTAGTATTTTTGGTTTTGATATTTTTACAATATTTTGTAAAGTTTTATTTAATTTTAAAAATTTATTTTTTTCATATATTGAATTATTATAATTGATTATTAACGAATATCCTACTATATAGTATACTAAAAATAAATAATTTACTTATTTCATTAAATCTTTTCTTTCAAATTTATAGGCTTTTAACACGTAATTTAAGTTCTTATCATTAATATTAATAGCAAACTTGGGTATGATATTAACTTTAATTTTTGGTATCCATGGTTTTACGTATCATTCCTAATAAATCATATTTTCTATTTATTAATATATTGTCTAACAATGTTAATTTTATTGGTGTATCAATTTATTTTCTAAAATGTGATTTTACTAATATTTAAATTCCTTTTTAATGGATGTATCCAAATTTTCTTTTGTCATTTTAAAGAATTTTTGATAGTTTATTTATAATAATTGTTTTTTCAATTAAGAGTATATTATACATTTATTTTACATTTATAATATTAATGTTCATTTCATTATTACTTATTATATAACAAACTATATATTTTCTTAGCAATATTTTTTATTTATTTTTGAGAATGATGAATCTTTTAATATATCTATTTTTTAAGATTTAATTTTACTTTTTGTATATTTTTAAAGTTTTTTTACTAATTATTATTTCCTGTGACAAGCACCGTGAGATGTATTCTGTTTTCATTTTCAATATTTCTTGGTTTCTTATTGTTTTAGTTTTTTTTATTATTTTTGTCAATTTTTTTAAATTTACTTCTTAATTTCATAAGTTTTAATTTTCTTAAAATTAAAAGATATTTATGATGTTTTTGAAACTTTAAGAATATTTAAGATATTAAGTTTTTTTTAAATCAATAATGTACCCTTATAAGATATTAAAAATATCTTTGTATTTAATTTTAATATTAATCTATATATTTATATAAAATTATATAGTTATATGTAACTTTTTTCAATCTATTGGACTCTCAATTTATATTAATATTTTTCATACGTTACTGTACATATCATCATTTAAGATAAAAAAAAATTTACACTTATTTTTCCATATTTTATTGTCTTGTGCTTATTTTTCTTAATACGTGTTTGATAATCATAGTTGCAATAATACACATTAATGAAGCATACAAATTGATTGAAATAGATAATTTATTTATCTGATTAGTAAATTAAGAAAATGATAATTATATAGTATGGATGAGTGTGGAACACATAGATACAAAATGGTTCCAAAGTGGGAAGAATGTGAAAATGATGAGTAATTATTTGAGTTTGATAAGCTCACGTGCTTATTTTGATCATTACTATGGTTATCATTATTAGGAAAAGAAAAAAAATTCAACTGTCACCCAGTTCACTAAGCTTCTCTTCCCACTTATATTATTTGTTACTTCATTCAACTCGAATCTGCAATATATCTTTAAATTTAGTATAATATTTGTTGCAAAATTATTATAATTTTATAGAAAATTTTATATTTAATTTAATGCGATGATATTACATTAAATTTAACTTTATGTTATTTATTCTCTGTTAATGTTCACAATGGATTATTTTTTAAGAAAATTATAAAAATATTATTTTAAATACAAAATAATTTACTATATGACATAACATGAGAAGTCTTAATTAATGATATGATTTACAAGTTACCCCAATCAAATGAATGTATCAATGAATGTGTAGATAAATTTAAACATCAATCAAATATCTAATACATAAACAGTTGATATTTAAATCCTTAATTATCTTATAATGAGATAATTAAGAAGATAAAATTCAAATGTTTAAAATATAAGTTTATTTTTACGGATAAGAATCATCAATAAATATATTATTTTTCTATAAATATTTACCATTATTTACCATTAAGCACCCAATCATAGACACTAAGATCTAATCTATTTTTTCTTAAATATCTGCATGCATATCACTACATCACAAGAAGAGACATTAGTTTCCTTTTTCTCTTCATTACTCGAACTTAATTAAGCATCGAAAGTTCAAAGACTACCACATCACGTGGTGGTCTAAAATGATAAAAGTGTGTTCTCCATTCTCAAGTACACAATAAGTGCAAAGTACATCAATCATTGACATTGATAAAAAAAACATCAAAATATTATTAAATTTTTTATTATATATAATAAATTAAAATTAAATATATAATATAAAATAACTAAAAAACTTAATAATACAACATAATGCAAAAAATTTAATATAAACTAAAATAATGATTTAAAAAAAATGAAAAATATTATTTTATTTTTTATTACATATAATAAATTTAAATTAAATACATGGTATAAAATAATAATAAAATTACTAATACAAAATAGAGCTAAAAATATAATTCAAATTAAAACAACGATTTAGTAATTGAGTAAATCATTTTCGGATTCTCCTATATTATTAAAATATATTGATCAAAATATTTGTGCAATTTTAAAATGCATTAATTAGAAATTTTAAGTTGAGTATAGTAATTTTTTGGATTAATATATATCCATATGCATTTTTAATTTTCTTTTTTTATTTAAATGTATTATATTTGTGCAATTTTAAAATGCATTAATTAGAAATTTTAAGTTGAGTATAGTAATTTTTTGGATTAATATATATCCATATGTATTTTTAATTTTTTTTTATTTAAATGTATTTTTAATTCATATAATAAATATAATATCTTATTTAGCCAATTTTTTTAATTAGTTATTATTAATTAATTCATAGTAATATATAATTGTTGAATTTGTTGAATATAATAATTAGTAAAATAAAAATAAAATAAATTATATTTTTCAAAAGAATATCCCTATTAGTGTATTATTCGGTATTATGAGTTAGATAATAGTAAAATTTAATGTAATTTTTAGTATAAAATAATACAAAATGTAAGGGTGGATGATGTAAATTGAATAGGTATATAATAGTATTAATCAATTTATAATAATAATAATTATTCTAAAATTCTTTATATTAGAGAATAAAAGAGAAGAAAAGTATTTAACTATTGATAAGATAAAAAATTAATGTTACAATAATTATTTGATTAGAATTTTTTTAATTAATTTATTACTTTAATAAAAATTATATATAGAATAATAATTATTTTATGAGTAATAGATATAACACTTTGCCACATTATACAATCTAAATACTTTATTTTAAAAATAAATCAAATATAATATGACAATATATATGAACTTAACACATGATTAATCATGAGTAATCTAAAATATAATAAGATCAATACATATGATTATCGATTTAACGATTACTTAGTAAAAATGTAATCGTTAACTTTATGAATTATTATCCTTAATATAATAAAAATAATTTTATTATAAAAAATAACTATTTATAAAAAATATATTTATTATATAGATATTTTGATATTTATTAATGTAAAAAATTAATAATAAATATAAATATGTATTTATTATATATATATTTTAATATTTATTAATATAATAAAAAATTAAAAGAGAGTTAAAATAAATTTAAAAAAGGTCGGATATTTAGCATCGAAAAGCCATCATTTAGATTTGAAAAAAAAAAAAAATTTTTGGGTAAAAAAATAATAAAAAAAGAGTTCTCCGATAATGATATTTCATCATTTAGATTATTAAGTTGTAAAAAATTATCAAATTTTAATTTAATAAAAAGTGTGATTGAGTTGATTAAAAATGAGAACTTATCTAATTTCAAATCAATGATCTTGGGGAGTAATTTTTTCTCTATTACATTGAATAACCTTAAAAGTAATACATTACACAAAACCAAAAGAATATTAATTATATGAAATGTAATTGTTTTTTTTTTATTTGAATTCGTGATTGGGGACTATATACTAAATTTTAGTGTTAAACTGCAAGTTAAACCATCAAACCAAACTAAATAATTCAATTAATAATTAATTTTGTTTGATCGAACTTTCAATTAACTGAATTAGGATAATATCATTTTAGTAATTAGAGATCGATGTTAATTAGTTATATACAAATTTGCATGAAATCAAACACTAATACATTTCACTAGCATTATTTTATTAAAATTTGAAAGTTAAAAAGTACACTATAGCATATATAGTGCTTGTTATAAGTAGAAATTTGAGTGATTATAATATTACTCTTTTATTGAGTCATGATGCTAATGCATGATGAAGATAACTAATCACGGTTAAATAATTAAGGCTTGTTTGACTGTATAATTCAAAAAAATATTTTCTCTATTTAAAAATAAAAAATTATGGTGATAATATTATTAAAAGTTAAATATTTTAACAAAAATTATGGTGATAGTATTATTACTTTAAATTTAATATTAAAAGCTATCAAAACTTTTTAAAAATAACTTGATCAAATGATATATTACATTTTTTTTAAATACATTTTAAAAATACTTACCGAACTCTTATTTATTTTTAAAAGTGATTGAAAATTATTTTTAAATTATGATTTCATAATAACATTTGAGAACCTACGGGAAGAAATAATATCTTAATTTTCTTGTGTAAAAGAATTAAATAATTACTCGGTTAGCTAATAGTATAAAGTTCGAATAACCAATTAAAAGGGGGAAGTGGAATAACAAGATGGAAGTGGTACCTATCTTTCACAAATAACAGGTTGCTTGCAAAATTATTTTGTAACTTATGGTATATGTAAAAATAAAATATGAATAATATTAATGATATATGGAAAAATATTATTTAATTTAATTCGCAGATTAAATCATTTTTTTAAAACATTTTAGGACTCTATTTAAATTTATGTATTATATAAGCTTGAAATTACCTTTACTATTAATAAACTTTGCCAGTTTCAATAAGCTCTTACTGACTAGCCTTAAAACATCAATTTATATGCTTGATAGGCACCATTTCTCATGGTTTATGCTTTACTCAATCCACCAATATCACTTTAACAGCATAGTGTGATGTTATTTGGGCTTTCTACGTTGATAATTGACATTCTATTGAAGCATATTGTATTTTTCTTGGAGACAATCTTGTTTCGTGGCATACATCTAAGCATAAAGTGGTTGCTCGATCAAGTATAGAATTTGAATATAGGACTATGGTGTCACCAGCTTTTAGAATTTCTCTTGTTGAGATCCTTATTTTCTGAATTTTACCTGCCTATTTCTTTTCCTCCCTTGCTTCTTTGCGACAGTTAAAGTGCTCAAAATCCTATACAACATGTGAGAACCAAGCATATCTAGCTTGTTAAACACTTTATTTGAGACTTAGTTCTTCAAAATCAGCTTGTTATTCAACATATATCATCTCAAGAACAGCTTATCGATGTGCTGACAAAATCTCTAGCATCCCCTAAGTTTCATTCCCTAAAAATCAAGCTTTTGGTCTTACCATGCCCTTTAGCTTGATAGGGGTTTGTTAGACTATGGTAGGATATGATCACAAGTGAAGCCAAACATCTATGATTGTATGTGCAGCAATTGGGTTGTTATCTTATAATCATATGTAGCTATATGTCTATATGTGTGTGTCTATGATTCTATAAGTGGGGGTAGCTTGTGTGTGCAGCTGATCAGCTGGCATAGGCGCTGTCATAAGGATTTCTCACGACAGTAAGCTTAGCAAACAGCTGTGATCGATCAAATGCAGTTACTTTATTAGCTATAAATGTAATCAATCCTCTAACAATAATTTTCAATATATCTTTGTACTATTCAGTTTTACATGATTTTCAGTATTCTGTCTTTCTACTTGTTCCATCCTGATTTTTCTTTGATTTATTGCATATTATGTGCTAAATATTTTCTTTATCTTGGCTAGTTGTCTATTTGTTAAAAAGAATAAAAACAACTGTGAACTTACCTTCTCTCATTTATTAAACGAACTAATATTATCTCATCTCTCAAAAATACAGTGTACATATATTTTTGTAAAGTAAAAAACTTATATTTTTTTAAACCAAAAATATTACTTAAACTAGGTTAATAAACGAAGCATGCATAAAATGAGAACAAAAATAAATATAACAATTAATACTGATGTTAAAGTAATTAAATTAAACTTTTACCTAATATTCAAGTTTTTTTAAAAATGAAAAAATTTACTCTTCTAATTTGTACGTATTAATGTTAGGTAAGATTTAATACTCAATTTACACCTCGATATAGATCTTTAAAAATTTTAAATACGTTATATAATGTTATTCAAGATGTATCAATTAAGTATCATTAATAGTTAAATAAATAATAATTTTATTTTAAATGAAAATGTTGAACTTGTCATCACTTACTCTATGTACGTTTATGCCTCATTATTATTTAACAAAATTATTCGATGTGTTTTTTTCCATAAAGTGTGATCAATAAACAATTTCTTATTTCCACTGAGCGTTGTGTTACCTACTTGGATCATGTCTCATTTTAAGAAAAACTTGTGTGAATGATTCTCAATTTCATTTCAACCATTACAGTATTCAGAACAAAACTCAATGGATTTTTCATTAATGTAATTGTGAATACTATACAAAATTTGTTCCACTATATATCATTCAGGATAATTTCTATTATTTACATATCCTTTAAAGATTTAAATGTATCTCTCAAAAGGATACATCCACCTTAAGTAAGTAGACCACGTAATTGAACCTCTTGAATTAAATGAACACACAAGTGAATTATTATATAAAAAAAGGAGGAAAATATTTTTCAAGTAGACACAAATTCTACACAACATCTTTCTGTAAAGAGTTTAACTCGCCAATTGATATATATTTCTTCCATATTATATTGAAGAATGAACAAAGATGAATTATTGATAATCAAAGATGTTTTGGAATAATTGACCTAATAGCAACTAGTAATAACTATTGCATTAAGATATGTAAGTCATGTGGTTTCAATACATAAAGTTTCTTATAGGTGATATACACAAAATTTATTAAGTTGGATGAGTAACCACCAGGAACTTTCACATTCACCAAACATTTACAAAACACATATTTCTCTTTTGTTGACATTGTATATGATGCTAGTGGCAAATATGTTTGATTCTTATTATTTTCCACCTTTGTTGCCAATTTAGGCCGTATGCCTATTTTCTTTAAATCTAGTCATGCTTTTATTTCATCCTTCATTTTTCTAACTATTTTAAATAATGTACTAATCAAGCTTTCACATACGTTAATAATTTATACTTGTTAATTCTCAAAGATACAAAACATTATATTTTTGTTAGTAGATTTAAACAATTAATAAGAAATTTGTGGGTAAATTTGTATGATTAATAATGAGTTTGGTATTAGATTTGTACTAATAATAAGAAGTTTGATGATAGATCACACTAATAGTAGATTTGTACAATAATTATACTTGAATGTTATTTTTGTTACTTAAAAAAAATAGATGACATGTTTACAATTTTAATAATTCGGTAGTATATTTATTAGTTTATCTATATTTATCTTGTTTATTTTAAATATGCATGTTCTAATTAACTCAAATTTTTAAATTAATTAATTAATTAATTTTTTATTGTATTATATAAATTTTAAACGAAACAATTTTTATGATTAATAGTGATGTTAAAGTAATTAAATTAAACTTTTACCTAATATTGAAGTGTTTTTAAAAATGAAAAATTTACTCTTCTAATTTGTACCTAGTACGGTTAGGTAAAATTTACTACTCAATTTACACCTCGATCTATATCATGGAGTGTAATATGCAAAGTGACAACTTTAATCCCAAAACAAAATCATTTTCCTCAGCAATACTTTTCTCGTAATTGCTACATATTATATTCAAATACTAGCTATTGAAAAGAAATTTCTGAAGAAAAAAAAAACTATGAAAATAAAGTTATCTTTACCGTTTTGTTATAGGTGAACGGGTAACTATATACTCCGTGGTTCACTTTCTTACAGGAAGGAACCAAAAATTATAATTTAGAGGAGTTGAAAAGGAAGCACGTGTGTGGCCGGTGGTGAAAAATAAGTATTTTATTATTGTTTTGTTAATTTAAATTTAATTTAATAAGTTAAAAAAAAGTCTAATTAACTTGGTTAATGAACTCAAATAAACTAAATTAAACTCTTTTAATAACATACATTTCTTTGTTACATCAATTTTATAATTATTATAATATCATTATAAAAAAATAATTAAAAGTTATGGTTCTTTTTTATTTATTTTATATAATTATAATAAAAATAATTTTTTTTGTTTTTAAACAATCTTATAAATATATTTTTTTTTTTTATTTTTTAAAGGGTAAATGAGTAGAGTCATAAGTTTGGCAACTAAACTCATTCAAAAATAAGTTAAGATGAATGGAATTAAACTATAACTCAATTAAAATTAACTCAACTCCTTTTATACTTATATAGGTTAATAACTAATTCACTTATAGCAAGTTATTAGTATTAATGAGATAGATTTTATTGATGAAGTATTTGGTTTATTTTCATTCCAAATTTACTTAATTTATTCCTTGAAAAATGACTTATAAAGCATGAATACCGTGTAGGATTTTATGTTCGCTTTATTTCTTATCAACAAATAAGAGGTTAATTTTAGTTCACTTTAGAATATTACATTAAAAGTAGAGATATCACAACAAGAGTTGTCTTTTCTCTCCATTCCATTATGCTTTATTCTCTTTTATTCTATCTAATTTCCCTACTTTTCTTTTCCCTCTTTGATAAAGTCATGAATTCAAACGTTAAAAAGATCTATATATCTTTCCATAATAAACGTAAGAATATATAGACTTTATTAGATACACTAACTAAAAGAATACATATAGAAGTATTAATTATTATAGATATTCTACACCACCTTACTTCTGCCTTTAATTTTTTGATTTTATCCCACAATTTATATAAAGAGAGGTTGAGACTAATAACCTGCTTTTGATCAGTGCAATTATCATGAGGCCATATAGGTAGCTAGTTAAATGGGAGGAGCATTTTCATGACAAATTCATGATTTTAAGTTAAGAGTTACTATATATATAAATAGTTACAAATATTCTCTTTATGCAAAATTATCATATCTATTTCATATTATGTGTTCTGTTTCTATACAAGAGTTAAGATATATGTATACAAGGAAAATAAAAATTAAACAATAACAATAATTTTTATACATCCATGTTTTATGGTTCCACTAATATTATTGTCTGCTCCATGTTTTGCTCCATTGAGCATTAATGTCTGCCACTGTTGCAGCATTCACCACAACACACACCAACACTCCCCCTAAAGTTGGTGCATATATATCTCTTATGCCCAACTTGTCAAGTGAGTTGTAGAAGTTCTTTGCAAACATAGATTTTGTGAGTATATCAGCCAATTGATCTTCTGATTTAACAAATAGAAGCTGAATAATCTTTTCTTCAAGATTCTGTTTGATGAAGTTCCGATCCACTTCAACGTGCTTCGTGCAATCATATTGAACTGGATTGTGAGAGATGACAATGGATGCTTTGTTATCACAAAACAAGCTCATTTCAGAGTTAAGAGCAATACCAATCTCAGTTAGAAGTTTTTTCAACCAAAGGAGCTCACATATTCCCTTGACCATTCCTTGAAATTCAGCTTCAACACTAGAGCAACTACCTTTTGCTTCTTGCTCCTCCATGTAACAAGATTTCCCCCTACAAAAGTAAAGTACCCAGTAGTAGATTTCATATCTTTCATATTCCCTACCTAGTCTGAATCTGTATATCGAACGACTTCCAATTGACCATTCTTTGAAAACATAAGTCCTTTCCCATGGGAGGATTTTAAATAACGGAGTATTCACATGACGGCATCCATATGGTCTTCATTTGGGCAGTGCATAAACTGACTCACGACACTCACAACATAAGCAATATCAGGTCGAGTATGAGATAAGTATATGAGTTTACCTACTAATCGTTGATATCTCTGTTTATCTGCTGGTACTTGGTCCATATATTCTCCAAGTTTATGATTTTGGACCATCGGAATATCGACAGGTTTACAATCTAGTAATCCTGCCTCTGCCAGTAGATATAGAGTATATTTCCTTTGGGAAAGACATATACCTTGTTTTGATCTTGTTACCTCAATGCCTAAGAAGTATTTGAGCCCTCCCAAGTCCTTCATTTCAAACTCATTTGATAGTTGTTCTTGAAGCCGAGAGATTTCTTCTTTATCATCCCCTGTAATGATCATGTCGTCTATATAAACTATAAGGGCTGTTATTTTTCCCAATCAATGTTTTAGGAAAAGAGTGTGGTCGTAGTTGCTTTGTTAAAACCTATATTTTATCATTGTTGAACTCAATCTGCCAAACCATGCTCGAGGTGATTGTTTTAGTCCATACAATGCTCGTTGTAATCTACATGCAGTTTCTTTTCCTAATGTAACAATATATCCTGGTGGGATGTCCATGTAAATCTCTTCTTCAAGGTCATCATGAAGGAAGGCATTCTTCACGTCAAGTTGGTGCAATGGCCAATCTAAATTTTCTGCAAGAGATAACAAAACTCTCATAGTTTTTAGTTTAGCCACATGTGAGAAGGTTTCTTGATAATCTATCCCATGTTTCTATGTATATCCTTTTGCTACTAGCCTCACCTTGTATCGATCAACTAACCCATCTACTTTATACTTAATGGAGAAAATCCACTTGCATCCTACCATCTTCCTCCCTTGAGGCAACTTGCTTAACACTTATGTGTTATTCTTCTACAATGCCTCAAATTCTTCTTTTATAGCTTGAGCCCATCTTGGATCAGATAAGGCTTCTTCAACGCTACTTGGGATTTGACATGAGGAGAGTGTTTATGCAAACGCCCTAATAGGTTCCGATAACCCTTGAGTAGATACATAATTGGCTATTGGATACTTGGATTGTCGTTCTTCTCTTTTTAGGGAGTATCGATTTGGAGGTTTGCCTCGATTGTGTCTAAACGGTAGAACATAACCAACAGATGTATCTATAGCGTTAGTTTGTAAAGGTGTGATATTATAGCTTACCTCAGGAGTATTCTTAGCAAGAGGATCATTGGGTACTAGAGAGTGGATGGGTGCATCAACCACTTCATCTTCTGGAGATTCAATTACTACTTCAACTTCAGTTCTTGGAAGTTCAAGGTCTCGTGTAAGTACTGGCTCCTCCGTATTGTTGGCATGATCCGAGTATGTTGGATTGTTACTAGTATCTAATATTTCAACATCAAGCCAATTTAGTTCTTCACCATAACTCTCCCCTTGAAGAGGGTAATTGGATACTAGTGATGGGAAAAACCATTCAGACTCTAGGAAAGTGACATCCATGGTAATATAGGATTTTTTTAGTAACCGGATCGTAGAATCGGTAGCCCTTTTTTTGTACGCCATATCTGATGAGTGCTCAAAAAGTACTAAAATAACCATGATTTTATGCAAATTAATTGATTAAAAATATATATATTTATATGTTTTATCATATATTTATATAAATTTGTCTTTTTCGGAATCACGGGTATTTTTATTGTTTTTCAGGTATTTTGGCTTAAAAATGCAACTTAAAGACTCAAAGAGGAATACTGGAAGCAATACATCACAAATATATTAATAAATAAATGCGTAAAGGTCGACAAATATGGAAAAATTGGACAAAATGGGTCAAAAAGGTCAAAAAGGAGAAAAACGCACCGCGCCGCCCCAAGACTCAGCCCAATCGCGCGGGTTATCGTTCATGCTACAAGAAGATCACAGCACGGGGTTACTGTTCATGCGCGCAACACTGCGCGCGCGGGTTTACTGTTCATGCGCGCAACACTGCGCACGGGTACTGTTCATCCGCGCGCCCAACGCGTTTTTGCCCCATTTTCCACGTGCAGCCGCCCCCATGACGTCATTCTGACGTCATTGATGACCTCAGCATCTCCATTACACGTTTTTTAATTTTTTAATATTTTTTTTACTCATTTTTTCTCTCCATCCTCACCTATAAATACCCCCTTCCCTTCACTTCAAAACACACCTTCAAAACCTCCAAATACATTCTTTTCTCTCTTTCTTTCTCTCTTTTCTTAGATTTTTAGTTTTTCTTATGTTTTCTTAGTTTTTAGTTTTTCTTAGTTAATTTCTCTTAGTTTTAGAGTTCTTCCCTTTTTAGGGAAGAACTAGTTATGTTTTTGTAATATTTTAGCTTTTTGATTCAATAAATGGGAGTGCAAATTCCGCTTGGAGTTTTTCTAGCAACGGGAAATGGCATCGAAGTACTGTAAGGATTTTATTTTCTTTGCAGTTATTTTTTATGCTTTATTCTTACATGTTATATTTAATTTGTCTGTGATTAAATTTAACTGTGCTAGCTGTTTGTAAAAATGATATAATAATAACGTTGTTATGCTTGCGAAATATTAAATAAGTAAAAATCTCTAAAAAGAATTGATTTTATTTTTATTCAAGATTTTATATTAAGAATATTAGAGAGAAATATATTATTTTTCATTACAAACTTAAATCTGAAAATTAGATTTTAAGGTTTAGTTATCCGGTCTGATTTAGAGTAGTGTTCTTTTATTTATTGGTACAATCGCCTTTTAGTTAGAGTGAAGCTCTATTTCAAAATTTTTTATAAGAATTATTATCTGAAAATGTATTGACAACATGTTTTCAGTAGTGGTTTTAAAACTTGAAAGTTAGTACTCGGATAACTAAATTCTTAGGTTTAATTTGGACACCTTGAATAAAGTTTAAACTGTCTAACCCCACCAAATGTGGCATTTAAATGATTCATTTTCAATCTCTTAGAAAAAGGAATTAATTTAATTAACCAAATTAGTTATCAACCCCACCCATAGGTGTTAATTGATTTGTTTAGTTAACAAAGAATATCTAACCCCACCAAAGGTGGTATTTATACAAAAAAGGGAGAATCAATAAATATCAATTCATATTTTTAATAACCTAAATAATACGAGCAAGCATAATTAACTTAGTTATTATATCCATAAATGCTCTACTATTTATAAAAGATAAAATTTGCATAAATGTTTATTGAATCTATGTTTATTTTTATGTAAGTAAATTAAAACACACAAAACCCCAAAATATCGTGACAGGATGTTTATGATTTAATTTCGTTTTTAAAAGTTTGAATAATAAATTAAAAACCAAATACATTCATTCCTTAGATCGACCTTGGGAGTATACCTATCATTTTCTACGAAATGATTCGTGCACTTGCGAGAGTTTTACAAATATTAAAACCAAAGTATTTGCGAGAATCGGCGATGCCGATTTTCACTCATCAATATCCCAAGAATACACATCGGACAATACATGGATCCAACTTAGTTCGTTGATTTTTGTGGAGGTGGACAAAAGCAACACATCCAAAAATTCTAGGCGGAAGCATCAAAATAGTAGGCAAGGGAACATGATCAGATAACACCTTTAATGGAGTCTAAAATTGTAAGGTTTTTGTGCGCATACGATTCAGCAGATACACAACTGTAGTAACAACATCACTCCAGTATTTATTAGGCATATGTGCACCGATTAATAAGGCCTGAGCAGTTTCTAAAATATGCCTATTCTTCCTCTCTGTAGTCCCATTCTGTTGTGGGGTTTGTGAACATGAGGTTTCATGGAGAATACCATAGTTGTCCAAGTATGTTCGGAATTGTTGATTAACATACTCCTCTCCATTATTAGACCTAAGAATCTTATTTTTTTTAGAAAAATTGTGTCTGAACCATGGTGTGAAACATGTGAAATGTAGAAAATACTTCATCTTTATGTTTGAGAAGGTAAATCCATGTCATTCGTGTACAATCATCAACAAAAATAACAAACCAACGATGACTCGATGACCTAGTGACTAGGGAAGGTCCCCAAACATCAGAATGTACCAAAGCAAAATGAGTCATACTTTTATTCATGCTTATAGGATAAGACACCCTATGACATTTTGCTAGGATACAAGTATCACACTTGAAATCTGAATGTGTGATATTTGAAAATAAAGTGGGGAGTAGGTGCTTTAAATACCCGAATGATGGATGCCCAAATTGACGATGACATACCCAAATCTGGTGTTTCTTGTTACCAATAATGTGTTACATGTGATTGGTTCTTCCTGAACTGAGGTCATCCACATAATATAACCCTCTCCTCTTAGTACCACGCCCAATGATCTCCTTGGTGAGAATATCCTGTAGAAGACAAAAGGTAGAATACATCAATACTACATAGTTAAGATCTGAAGTGACCTGACTAATAGACATTAGTCTGTTTGAAAGAGAGGGAACAAGTAATGTATTAGATAATGATAATGAAGGAGATAAAGTCACTGTTCTAGCCCCTGTAACTGGATAGGTAACCCCATTGGAATTGGCAACACGGCTCCGTCTCGGTTGGGTTGTATTGGAGAGATATTTTGGGTTAAATGTCATATGATCTGTAGCTCTAGAGTCTAGAATCCAATCGTTATTATCACTATGAGTAGAGATGTGAAATTCTTTACACGAAATACCTAGATCCTGGGAAGATTCAGCTTGAGGAATAAGGGATATTGATGCATTATTGGTAGCCACAGTGGCTCGCCCAGTGGTTTCCCGTTTCTTTCGTGCTTGAAGATCATTCCACCATTCTGGATACCCATGCAGTTTGAAGCAGTTTTCATGGGTGTGTTTGGTATTTCCACAATGGCCACATTTCATGTCAATAGACGGTGGATTTCCCGTGGATTTCTTTCTACCCAAAAAGGTTCCTGGTTTGGGTGGCAATGGATTATGGTGTCCCTTGATACTACTCCGGATGTCCTATCTGCACCCGTGATCATCATAGTCTGCCGATCCTCTTCCTTACGGATGAATCCATAAGCTTGTTCCACCATAGGAAATGGTTTGATTTGAAGCACATCACTTTGAGTTTTATCTAGTCTGTCATCAAGTCCATCGAGGAAGGTATACACTCGATCTTCCTGTACGGTGGAGTTGTATTTTTGAATGTCAATCGCACACTCCATTGGATTAGGACTACATAAATGAATTTCTCGCCACAACCCTTGGAGGTCATTATAGTATTTTTCAATAGATCCATCCGCTTTCTTTATACGAGTAACTCGACAGCGAAGATCATACACTTGAGACGTGTCTGTCCCATCATAGTAGGTGGTAGCAGAAAAATCCCAAACTTGTTTCATAGTTGGGAATCGAATAAAATTTGCAATCAAGGAGGGGTCCATCGAATTTATCAACCATCCTTTGACAATGGCATTTTCAATACGTCATCTCCTGAATGAGGGGTCAGTTTCAGTAGGTTGAGGAAAATCACCATTAATATATCCCATTTTGTCTTTGCTTGAGATATACATCTCCACCACCTGGGACCACAAGGCATAGTTGGATCCTCCCAACTTGATACTAATGGCAGTAGTCGATGCTTCAGTTAGCGGAGGTTGTGAGGTGATCTGAGCTCTAGTTAGAACTTTCGTCATTTTTGCTGTCAAATCTTCCAATATGAAATTGGTGGTTAAATCTCTAGATTCTGCCATGAAATCTAAAATTTTTTTTCTTCCTTTTTCCCTTTTTTTTACACACCAACAGCCACTATATAAATGTAAAAAAATGTAACCCTAATTTCCCATTCGCGCAGCGGCACCCTTCTTCTTCTGATCTTCCTGCACGAATTTAGAAAGATGGTCGAACACTTTCCTCTTCTCTTAGATCCACCAAAATGGTGCAACTGGAGGTTCAGACGGTTTCAGCCTTCCACCTGGTCCTTCGTCTCTGTCTCTGTGAGAGTTCGTACATCAGCCAATGGACACAGCTACAACTACAACCTTATTGTCATTTATCGTCGCGAGCTATGAGCTCACACGCAGCTACAAACTGCGACCTCAACATCGTTTTTTCCTGCGAGCTCTAACCGGAAAGTCTGAGTTGCATTCTATTTCTTTTCGAAATGATATTTTTTTTCCTTCTGGAAAACAAGTATTTTTGGATACTATATCGTCCTCTCTGTCTTTTCTTCTTCTTCTTCTTTGTTTGTTTCGATTTAGATTTCCAAAACACGAAAACTTTTTTTTCATTTTTTTTCAATATTGCAACTGATTTGTTTTTTTTCCTTAAAGCCGACTATACACACAAACAAGGTACACATTGACATCAAGGGGTCTCTCGCCTAAAAGGCGTTCATTTTGAATTTTTTCAGAACCACTTCTATGGCGTGGCACTGTTCATCTATACGATTCACGTTTCTTCGAGAAAATAGAATTGGTACAGTTTCACGAGTAAACCAGAATTTTCATACCAGAAATCAGAGATCAAAAAATAGAGTGTAAGTGTAAACCAAAATGGTCACACCAGAAATCAAAAACCAGAAATCAAGAATCAAATGGTATGAGAACAGAAATTAGCGTAGCAGGTAATTCCATAAGCAATAACTTGCTCTGATACCATGACAAATATTGTAGTTCTGATAATTATCATATTTATTTCATATTATCTGTTTTGTTTCTATACAAGAGTTAAGATATTTGTATACAAGGAAAACGAAAATTAAACAATAACCATAATTCCTGCACGTACATGTTTTATGGCGCCACTAATATTATCAGAGCGATGCTTTACTCTACCGAAGACGTTGGTGTCTGGCCACATCGTATCACGTACCACAACACACAACAAATAGTACGTCAACGTATATATCCAAGTTGATTTATTTATTGGGTTTGAGAAAATTTTGGTTGGATTAGAAGAAGAGAAGAGATGATAGAAAGTAAAGGCAATTGGAACATATCACATTAATCTTTTCTTCCCTAATCTTCTTATGATAGAATTGAGGTTGATCTATCAACGTACGTTTAAAAGAAAAAAGGGTGATCCCATTTGTGTTCAAGACAGATACTCGAATATATATATAATATGTTAAAATAATTATTAATTAAAATAATAAATTTTAATAAATTTGGGTCCAGCTTACTATTTCTCATTGTTATTTATTCCCCATCATTTCATGCATAATATAAAACAAGACCCATCTCTCACGTCCATATCTACAAAACTATCTTTTTGTTACTTTAGTTACCTTCCGAATTTCCTATTTAGAACTTTTAATACCATTTGATGCTATTTAATAAAATTAGTAATTTCTTTTTAAAAATAAAATTACATAACTTACACTTAATAGAATTAAATTCCAATAACATTAAGTTTTGGTGCCACAAAAGGAGGCTTTAGTGCCATCGCCTTACAATACGGCAATAGAATTGTAAATATCTTCTAATTCCTCCACCACTTGTTATCATTCGTTGGAAAATAATAATAATAAAACTGCCCTCGATAATAGAAATCGAATTCCATTTTTTTTTGGGAATGAATTGTGGCCATTCTTAGTTAGTAATCACAAAATCATTTGACCTTCCATATTATATATTTCTTTTTTATCAATTACATATATATTTTGGTAAAATAATAATAAATTTAATATTTTTACAATTTATAATAAATAAAATAATATTTTTACACGTACATATTATAATAAAAAAAGTAATATTATTAAAGCAATAGTTTTACTTATTATCATAATAAAAATATATAAAATATTTATATTACTATATTAAATGTTGACACAAAACTTAAGGTTCAAATTTATTCTTTTAAACCATCTGATTTCTATATATATATATATATTGTTTTGTGAGGAATAAAGAAGAGAAGAAGCTCCCGCTATAGCAGAGAAAAACAAAGTTGAGAGAATTTAGGACTAGAGGAGAAAAAGGAACCTGTCGATTGAGAAGAAATGGAAGCTACCGATTATGCCTCTTTCTCTCTCTCTCGCGCCTTTCACCTCACCACCTCACCGGTATCTCTTTTCGTCTCCTTCCATCTCCTTCCATCTGCATTAATTTTCCTTTATTAGTCATTCGTCTGCCTATCTTGTAGTCTTTGAGCTACCTTCTTCGTCTTCCTAGCAAGCCCCCAATCTTCCTCTTACAATCTGAAATAGAAGTTACCTATATTATTTGTATGATAATATTTGATTAAATATTAAATTTATTAATTTATCTTGTTATATATTATCAGTAATTTAGAGTGAGTTATTTTTTAGATTTATTTGGGTTTTTGGTATATTTTGTAAAGCTATTCAAAGATTGATGTTTGTAGTTCTATTTGATTATTAATGGATTTTTTTGGTGTGCCGTTATGAGTAGAGTAGACTTTTCACATTAAAAAGTTAACTCATTTAAATCATTATGTGTCATTTATTTTTCTCACTGTTAATTATTTTACTATTACCCATAATTATATATTTATGTAACCAAATTGGACCCAAACTTTGTTTTTACTAGTGCTAATTTATAGTAAATTGGTATCAAAGTATTCGGTTTTCTGTTATTTATTGAAATTGATCAATTTTGCTCTTTGGGATTTATTTTAAACTTCTGGTTATGTCATTAGTTTCATATTTTTTGGGTTATGTTTCTGTTTATTTAATATTGAGTTTTCTGTCATGGTGGTAAAATACCAAATTGAGAATTCAATGGTAAGAATGCTTTTAGTCTTTAGCAAATGAAGATGTATACCATATTAGTTAAATAATTGTATATTAAGACACTTGAAGGAAATGATAAATTGTTAGAAAAATTAATTAATGAAGAAAAAGATGCATTGATGGAAAATGCTCTTAGTTAAATTCAATTATTCTTGTCTAATGAGGTACTATGTGAGGTTGGTGATGGGATATCTCCTACTGAGTTATGGCTTAAAATAGAAAGTGTGCATATGACCAAGTCTTTGACAAGTCGGTAATTTTCGAAGTAGCGTTTGTATATATTTATAATGTCAGAAGATACACCTTTACACGATCACTTTAATGAATTTTCTAAAATTATTCGTGATCTAAAAAATGGTGGTGTTAATATTGATGATAAGGATCATGCCTTAGTTCTATTGTGTTATTTACCTCATTCATTTGAACATTTTGTAGATACCAAGTTATATGGGCAAGACATTATTTCTTTGGAGGATGTCAAAATAGCTTTGAATTTTAGAGAGTTGAAGAAAAATGTGTCTACTAGCAACAATGATAGTGGTTTATTTGTCAAAGGTAGAAATAAAGAAAAAAGGCTCAAGTAATAATAGAGGCAAGTGTAAATCCAAATCTAGAAAACAAAAAGATAAATGCAACTATTACTATCAGGAAGGGCCTGGAAAGTAAATTGTTTGAAACTCAAAGGTAAAGGAAAATCTACCAAGACGTCTTCTAATTCTAATGATGTTGGTGGTGTTGCATATAGTTTTGCTTTAGATGGTGAAAATGTTCTATCAGTAACTATTGATTTTCTTGGAGATGTTTGGATTCTTTATTCGGGTTGCACTTATCATATGTGCCTAGTAAGGACTGGTTTTCTTCTTATCAGTCTATTGATGAGGGTGTTTGTAATTAATATTTGTACGGGTGTTTGAGATTTTTTTTTCAGGAGAGTAAGGATTTTCAGAGAAAGAAATCTCTGTTTTAGAGAACAAGAGTTTTAAATTTGTATAAAGCAACGACTTGGCTCTGATACCATGAAGAAATCAATATTTGAAGAAATAATCAGAAGAGAAAATAAATGTTTTCTCAGTATATTTTCTTAATTTGTATCGGATATTTACATTGTTTATATAGACAAATATCAATTACTATTTCACCAACCACCATGATTGAATTGCATGGTTTACAGCATGCTTGGTAGGCGCCGTGTATATTGGAAGAAATGTTTGGCGTCGGTGCAGTGTTTGTTGAATTGTGTTGCAGTGTTTGTTGAATTGTGTTGCAGTGTTTGTTGAATTGTGTTGCAGTGATTGTTGAATTGTGTTGCAGTGTTTGTTGAATTCAACACTTTCTTCTCTTCAAACTTTATGTCAAATAAGTTTTTGGAGTCCTTTTTCTCCTTGAATCTGACTCCACAATGATATAATTGTGTAATGCTTGGAATATTTTCAATTTTTTCTTCCTCATTTCGTTTATCTTTACTCTCAACTTGGGAAAGTAATTGTTTTTGCTCTGGTGTAGCATTTGAAATACTCAACTTCCGTACAAAAACAAGTAAATGTTTATCATGATCATCTTCCAATTTAGTATTTTTCATACCCGATAGAGAAAATTTCAAAAAACCATGAACTAGGGTTTGGACTGAAATAACCCTCTGCGTGGTGATTGTGGGGATTATGGTATTTAATTAGATAATGGAGATTCTTAAGGATAAAAAAGGGAATTTGATTCTCAAGTAGCAACATGTCAGATAAAAGATCTAGTAATAACCATGATAGGGTTGAGGAGTTGAATATGTAATCAATGTGATGGGTAGTAGGGAATAAGCGTCGATAACAATATCTCGACAAGAACTCAATAATAAAAGTAGCATAAATTAAAATGATCTTCAACAACTCCTCACTGTTTAAACTTAGTAGTGTTTTGAATCTGAATAACAGCTACACAATTTCTCTTCCCTATCTTTCATTTTATTAGCATAATTGTTGGTTTGTAAACTTGTTTACAAGTTCAAAGAAATCAAAAACAAACTTTGAAATATTCTAGCCCATTTGAAGTCCAGCTCATGGAAGCTTCTATGGTGATGATCTGGATTGATAAAGACATACCTCATGGTTAGTAGGAAGAAGAAAATAAATGGGTTAGTTAAGGAGATAGATGTATGGTTTAAATTGTTTTGGTAGGTTTATGTTGTATGGCTTAGATTTATTAGTTATTTCTATAAATACTTCTCAGTAGCAATGTAATAATCAAGTTAAAGAAATCAAAAACAAAAATTTTAGAGTTTCTGGAAAATTGTTCTTGAGTTTTGATCCATAATATTCCAATAAATTGGTATCAGAGCTATAGTTGGAAATATAAATATACACTATTGTATATCAAATCGAAGTTCTCGAAGAGACAAATCCGACGATGTGAGAATCATCCCAATTGGAGTTCGGACACGCCACCACGATCCTCTGAAAGGTTTTGCTAGAAAGTGAGCTAACTCATCGAGTCAACCGAGTTGACCGAGCCGTGAAACCTGTTGATCGAGTTGCTGACTGAGCCGTAGAGCCATTTGAACGATCCACCAAACCGTTTGACCGAGCCTCCAAACCGTTCCCTGAAGTTCCTCATAAGGCCTTTTGATGTTCTGAATCCATCTATGCGATCAAAATTTGCAAATTCTTACTATATTGAGAGTTATGTCAAGTAGAGGTATGACATCGTTTCAAGTCCCGACACACAACAACGACAACTATGATAATTGGAGTATCAAGATGAAGGCTCTTTTGGGTGCACATGATGTATGTGAAGTTGTAGAGAAAGACTTAAGTGAGCCAGACGATGAAGCTACTCTAACGCAAGTGTAAAAAGAATTTTTGATGGATTTGAGAAAGAGAGACAAGAAAGCCCTTTTTCTTATCTATCAAGCCATAAATGATGATGAGTTTGAGAAAATTTTAGATGCAACAACTTCCAAAGTAGTGTGGAATAAGCTTTAAATTTCTTTCAAAAGAGTTGAGAAAGTGAAGAAGGTTCGTCTCCAAACACTAAGAGGTGAGTTTGAATCTCTATATATGAAATCTTCTGAATCTATTTCCAACTATTTCTCGAGAGTCATAGTTGTTTCTAATCAATTGAAAAGAAACGGTGGGATGTTGGAAGAAGTCAGAATAATGGAAAAGATACTTTGTTTATTAGATTCCAAATTTGAACATATCTTCGTGACGATTGAGGAAATAAAATATTTGGAAGAAATGACCATTGATGAACTCAATGGGTCATTACAAGCATATGAATAAAAGCATAAGAAGAAGCAAGGGATCATCGAGCAACTCTTCAAGATGTAATTCAAGGATAAGCATGAAAGCCAAGACAATGACAGAAACCAAAGTGGCCGAGGTAGAGGCCGTGGACGAGGTTGGAATTACAACAATTCCAACAACTTCGAGAGAGAGGAAAGCTCAATAGGAAGTTGTGGAAGAAGCAATATGAACTCAAGGCATGGTAAATCTCAAGTTCAATGTTATAATTTTCAAAAATTTGGACACTAGGCTTCAGAATGTAGAGCTCCTAATAATAGAGTAGATGAGAAAATCAACTACATAGAGGAGAAGACAGATGAGAAAGAAATTCTTTTTCTAGCATAGAATAAGGGTGATAGTATTCAACCAAATGCTTGGTATCTTGACAACAGTGCAAGCAACCATATGTGTGGAAGGAAAAACATGTTCGTGGAACTAGATGAGTCAGTAAGTGGAAAAGTCTCATTTGGAGATGATTCAAACGTAGTAGTGAAAGGAAGAGGTAACATTCTTATTCGATTAAAAGATGGGCAACATCAATTTATTTCTAATGTTTACTATGTCCCAAATATGAAAAGTAACATCTTAAGTTTAGGACAATTTTTAGAGAAAGGTTATGATATTCATATGAAGGATTGTAATCTTTCTATAAAAGATGATAAGAATAACCTCATTACTAACGTGCCGATGTCAAAGAATAGAATGTTCTTAATCAACATACAAAATGGCATTGCAAAGTGTCTGAAAGCCTGCTATGAAGATGCATCGTGGCTATGGCATCTTCGATTCGGGAATCTCAATTTTGGAGGATTGGAGATGTTGTCTAAGAAGGAGATGGTGAAGGAACTACCTTGCATTAACTATCCTGATCAACTTTGTGAAGGGTGCCTACTCGGGAAGCAATTCCAAAAAAGATTTCCAAAGGAGTCAAACTCAAGAGCCAAGAAGCCACTAGAGCTAATCCATACTGATGTGTGCGGACCGATCAAGCCTAACTCTCTCGATAATAGTAACTATTTTCTTCTTTTATTGATGATTTTTCAAGAAAAACTTGGGTATATTTCTTGAAACAAAAATCAGAAGTTTTTGAAGTATTCAAAAGGTTTAAATCTAAATTGGAGAGAGAAAGTGGTAGAAAAATCAAAGCCATGAGATCAGACCGAGGTGGAGAATTTACATCCAAAGAGTTTCAAGAGTTCTATGAAGTAAATGGAATTCATAGATCTTTAATAGTACCAAGATCCCACCAACAAAATGATGTAGCTGAAAGAAAGAACTAAACAATCCCCAACATGGCACGAAGCATGCTCAAAAGCAAGAAACTACCCAAAGAGTTTTGGGTAGAAGCAGTAGCATGTGCACTTTACTTGTCAAACCGATCTCCAACAAGAAGTGTGTGGGGAAAGACACCGCAAGAGGCATGGAGTGGAAGAAAGCATGGTATTTCCCACTTAAGAGTCTTTGGAAGTATATCCCATGTTCATGTACCAGATGAGAGAAGAAAGAAGCTTGATGATAAAAGCGAGAGTTTTATTTTCATCGGCTATGATGCTAATTCAAAGGGCTATAAGTTATACAACCCACATAATAAGAAGATTGTGATAAGTCAAGATGTGGTATTCGACGAAGAAGAAGAATGTGATTTTAACTCTCATGCAAATAACCTCAATTTCTTTCCTCAGTTTAAAGAAGATGAGTAGACAATGAGGGAGCAACCTATAGAAATTCAACAAAGAGCCAACAACTCCACCTACTTCACCAATGCCAACCACTCATGAAGACCCATCACCTTCATCATCTTCGAGTGGAAGTGAAAGAGCCATGACACGTACAAGAAATCTCCAAGATCTTTATGAGGTAACAAAACGACAAGATAATCTTACCTTATTCTATCTCTTTGTTGATTGTGAACTAGAGAGCTTTCAAGAAGCTATACAAGAGAAGAAGTGGAGAGATGCGATGGACGAAGAAATCAATGCAATTGAGAAGAACGACACATGGGATCTTGTTCCACTTCCCAAAGGGCATAAGGCAATAGGTGTAAAATGGGTGTACAAGACAAAGAGGAATGCTAAGGGAGATATTGAAAGGCATAAGGTGAGACTAGTAGCAAAAGGATATAGTCAAAAGGCTGGAATTGACTATGATGAGGTATTTGCTCCTGTTGCTCGATTAGAAACTATAAGACTAATCGTTTCTTTGACAACTCAAAATAAGCGGAAGATACATCAAATGGATGTAAAATCTTCTTTTCTAAACAGAGTCCTTGAAGAAGAACTCCACATTAAGCAACCACCAGGATATAAAGGAAAAGGTCACAAAGACAAGGTGTTAAAGTTGAAAAACACTCTTGATGGGTTAAAGCAAGCACCAAGAGCATGGAATAATCGCATTGATAAGTACTTTATGGAGAACAACTTCACCAAGTGTCCCTATGAACATTCACTCTACGCCAAGATTGAAGATGATGATATTCTAATCATTTGTATATACGTAGATGATCTCATCTTCACTGGAAGTAATCCGAAGCTATTTGAAGATTTTAAGAAGGTGATGACCCGAGAGTTTGAAATAAAAGATATCGGGTTAATGGCATACTACCTTGGAATTGAAGTGAAGCAAAAGGAAGAAGACATCTTCATCTCTCAAGAAAGCTATGCAAGGGAGATACTAAAGAAGTTCAAGATGAACGATTGCAAATCGATCAACACACCAATGGAATATGGAATCAAACTATCCAAGCATGAAGATGGTGAAAGCGTGGATCCAACATTTTTCAAAAGTTTAGTTGGAATTTTGCGTTATCTCACGTGCACAAGGCCTTATATCTTGTATGCCGTTGGATTGATTAGTCGCTATATGGAGAAACCGATAATCACCCATTTCAAAGATGCAAAAAGAATCCTACGCTATCTAAAAGGTACAATTAATTTTAGCTTGTTCTATTCAGCTTCTAATGATTACAAGCTTGTTGGATATAGTGATAGCGATTTTGGTGGAGATATAGATGATCAAAAAAGTACTTTTGAATTTGTGTTTTTCATGGGAGATACTACTTTTACATGGATGTCGAAAAAATAACCTATTGTCACCTAGTCTAGATATGAAGCAGAATATGTAGCAGCTACCTCATGTGTTTTCCATGCAATTTGGCTGAGAAACTTGTTAAAGAAGCTAAGTATGACACAAGAAGAGCCAACCAAAATTTGTGTCGATAACAAGTCAACCATTGCCTTACCCAAAAATCCTATTTTCCATGATCGAAGCAAACATATAGATACTCGATATCATTACATCAGGGAGTGCATCACAAGAAAGGATGTATAACTCGAGTATGTAAAATCATAAGATCAAATTGCCGACATCTTTACTAAACCGCTCAAGCAAGAAGACTTTTTCAGATTGAGAAATTTGCTCGGTATCATAAAACAAGTTTAAGGGGGAGTGTTGGTTTGTAAACTTGTTTACAAGCCCAAAGAAATAAAAAAAACTTTAAAATATTCTAGCCCATTTGAAGTCTAGCTCATGGAAGCTTCTATGGTAATGATTTGGGTTGATAAGGATATACCTCATGTTGGTGGGAAGAAGAAAATAAATGAGTTAGGTAAGGAGATAAGTGTATGGTTTAGACTGTTTTGGTAGGTTTATATCGTATGACTTAGATTTATTAGTTGTTTCTATAAATACTTCTCAGTAGCAATGTAATAATCAAGTTAAAGAAATCAGAAACAAAAATTTGAGAGTTTCTGAATGTTTTTGGAAAATTGTTCTTGAGTGTTCTTGAGTTTTGAGAGTTTTAATCCATAATATTCCAACAATAATATGTCAGGGTTATGTGTTTAGTTCTTTTAAGAAACCCCTTGAAGTAAATCAATTTCAACTCTTCCATTTTGGTAAGACACATTTACTTGTTCCATAATGAATTGGACCAATGGAGATTTACTTTAGGAGTATATGCCTTAGCTGCTTCTTTGGAACTTCTAAGACGTTTAGGAAATCTATAGATACTGTGTTTAAATGTTGAGCTTAGCAAGCTATTCAACTCCTTATTCATCAAAGTTACAAATGGATTGATTACATCCTCCTCTATTCGGATTATGGAATTACTATTGTTGATTTTTTCCAAATAACTTAAGTTTTTTGAATAATTGGTTTCCAACTGACAAGTTTTCAAGAACATACATATAAATATGGATCATTGATGCTTGCTAATATTAACTAGTTTCAGTGTTATTATTGATTTACGTAACAATTACACTAAAAACTTGATATGCCAAAATTAGGCGTACGAATTTTGTATAATTTATAAAATAGTTTGCAAGTGCACAATTTACTTATAAAAATGACAAGTATACTTTCAAGATTGATATAAAGATGAATCATGTG
This sequence comes from Hippophae rhamnoides, assembly GCA_033030585.1. Taxonomy (NCBI): domain Eukaryota; kingdom Viridiplantae; phylum Streptophyta; class Magnoliopsida; order Rosales; family Elaeagnaceae; genus Hippophae; species Hippophae rhamnoides. The sequence goes on from CM065429.1 coordinate 75,671,816, forward strand.
GTTTTAAATCATTCAACAAATTCTTTAAAAATAAAATTAAATAACCTAAACATCCTGTCACAATTAATTTGGGTTAAGTTTCTAAATTAATAACATAAAAATAAAGATAGATTTAACAAATATTTAAACAAACAATTAAACATTTATCTTACAATGAAGAATTTATAGGATAGATTAGTTAGTTGTTAACTTGCTTCTACATTCTACTAGTATATTAATTGGCTTACAATCCTCAATCTTAAACATCTTAAGGATCTTCTTTACGTAGCCTTCTTGTGAGTTGGAAATTCCATCTTCTTGTTATTTAACTTGGATGCCAGGATAATAAGCCATAAGCCCAATGTCAGTCATCTTGAAATCTCTTGTCATTGAACTCTTCAAACTTGTTTGGATTATTTCCTGGGAATATTAAGTCATTGACATACAAGCACACGATCAAGACATCTCTTTCTTTGATCTTGACATAAAGTGCATGCTTATATGAGAATTTCGTGAATTTCTTCTCTTGGAAGTACTTTTGATTTTGTTATATCATGCCCTTGGTGCTTGCTTGAACACATACAAAGCCTTTTTCAGCCTTAAGACTTTTTCTTCTTGTCCCTTGTTCTTGTAATCCATCAGTTGTTTGATGTAAACTTATTCTTCAAGAACTCCATTAAGGAATGCAAACTTTTCATCCATTTGATGTATTCTCCACTTGTTCTGGTCTACCAAAGAAATAATAAGTCTAATAGTTTTCAGTCGAGTAATGGAAGCACATACCTTATCATATTAGATACTAGCTCTTTGACTGTAGCCTTTTGCAACTAGTCTTTCCTTATATCTTTCGACTTCTCCATTAGCATTCTTCTTTGTTTTGTACACATACTAGAAACATGTAACTTCATGACATTATAGAAGTGAAATAAGCTCCTATGTATTGTTCTTCCTAATTGCTTTCATCTCCTCATCCATAACATCTCTCCATAAATTCATAGTGGGAAAATAGACAGAAGTCTGCGGGATCTTATATCCTTTCAGTGTCCTCATAATTATTTTCAAGATACTTTATACGTGGGATGCACCTTTCATTTAGAAATGATGGTAGTGATTCCCCAACTTATATTTTTGGTGAAGTAGGTGGAGTGGTTAGCTCTCATTAGACTTCTTTTTCTTGCTTTGTTATTCTATGTTCATTTTGTTCTTTGAAATGAGAAAATAAGTTGAAATTGTCAAAATAAGAACCAAAATCCCATTTTTCTTCTTCGTTAAACTGTACATCTCAACTTATCATGGTCTTCTTAGTATTTGGATTGTATAACTTATAGGCTTTATAGATTGAGTCATATTTGATGAAGATGAATGCCTCACTTTTTTCATCAAGCTTGCTTCTTATCTCATCCGGTACATGAGCATAGGCTAAGCTTCCAATTACACTAAGATGGGAAATGCATGGCTTTCTTTCACTCAATTACTCTTATGGTGTCTTTTCCCAGATATTTCTTGTTGGAGATCGATTGCATAATAGATTTCACATTCCACTGCTTCAACCCAAAACTCCTTTGGCAATTTCTTGCTCTTGAGCATGCTTTGTGCCATGTCAAGGATTGTTCTATTCTTTCTTTCTGCCACTCCATTTATTTGGGGGGATCTTGGAATAGTAAGAAGATGTATAATTCCATTTGCTTTACAATATTCATGGAACTTCTTGGACTTAAATTCTCTTCCTCAGTCTGATCTTATGGCCGTAATCTCTCGTCCACTTTCTTTCTCCACTGTAGCTTTGAACTTCTTGAATACTCTAATTACTTTGGATTTTTTTTTCTTTAAAACTCATATATGAAAAGAAGGAAGTAATTACTATGATCAAGAGAGCTTGGCTTGATCAGTCCATACATATTGGTATGAAGGAGTTCTAATGGCTTTTGAGCTCTTGCGTTTGACTATTTCATTTTTTCTGAAGTTCTTCACAAGAAAAGATTATTCACAAAGTTGGTTTGGATGATTGTATAGTAACCCTCTCACCATTTTCTTTTTGGATAATATCTCTATTCCTTCAAAATTGAGATGTCCAAATCGAAGATGCTATAGTCACCGTGCATTTTGTAGCAAGTTTTAAGAAACTTTGCTACATCGTTTCGAATGTTCAATAAGAACATCTTATTTCTTGATATTGGTACCTTGGTGATCAAATTATTTCTATCATATTGTATTGAAACACTATCATCTTTCATATGAATATCATAGCCTTTCTCTAAGATTTTACGCAAAATCAAAATATTATTTTTCATATTGGGAACATAGTAGACATTTGAAATAAGTTGATGTCTACCATTGTTCAACCAGATTGGGATTTTACATTTACCTTTCATCGGTATCTTAGACTCATCACCAGAGAAAACACTACCAATCATCAATTCATTTAGCTCTTCAAACATGCTTCTTTTACACACATATGGTTGCTTGTACAAGTGTTAAGATAACAAGTGTTATCTTGTCTTTCATTCTCACCTTTATATGCTAGTAATAAAGTTTACTCGTATTGGCTTTTATATTCTACATAATTGATTGTGATTCCCACATTCTGAAGAGTAATGTCCAAATCTTTGATAATTATAACATTAAACTTGAGATTTAACACACCTTGAGTTTGAATTTCCTCATCCACGGCCTTGTGTTAAGATTTCTCCTTTCTCAAAGTTTTTGTTATAATTGCTAGTGTTGTAATTCCAACCCTGTCTATGATGGTGACCTATACCTCTTCCTCGGCCTTGGCCTTTTCCACGACCACAATTGTATCTATCATAGCCTTGAATTTCTTCTTTCTCCTTGACTTGCATCTTGAAGTGAGGAATTGTTCGATGATCCCTTACTTCTTCTTATGCTTTTCTTCATAAACATACAATGACCCCAATAATTGGTCGATGATCATCCTTTTCAAATATCTTATTTCCTCAATCGTCACCACAATTTTCTCAAACTTTGAATCTAGTGAGAGGTGTATCTTTCCTATGATCCTCATGTATTCTAGTTTATCATTGTTTCCTTTCATTTGATTAGAAATATTCAAAACTCTAGAGAAGTAATCGAAAATGGGTTCTGATTTTTTCATATATAAAGCTTCAAACTCACCTCTTATTGTTTAGAGACACACCTTCTTGACTTACTCGGCGCCTTTACATGACATTTCAAGTTTATCCTATGCTTCCTTAGAGAAAATTATACTTGAAATATTTTCAAAACCATTGTCATTTAAAGCTTGATAGATGAGATAAAGAGCTTTCTTGTCTCTCTTTCTTGAGTCTTTTAAATATCATTTTGAACTTGAGATAATTTATCCTTCCTTTATAATCTCTCAAACATAATGTGCACCTAATACAACCTTCATCTTGATACTCCAACTATCAAAATTGTTTTTGTTGGGCATAGGGACTTGAAATGATGTCATATTGTTAGTTATATCTCTTAATACAGTTAGAATTCTAAAACTTTTGAACGTATGGATGGATTCAAAACATCGAAAGACTTTTGGGGGATGTCTAACTTGGTTCAAAATTGGACTTACTTAGCTCGAGTTGATTCTAACTTGGTTCCAATTAGGTCTATTTTGATTCAACCCGATTTAAGTTGGTGGTTTCTAGTAACAAGCTTCTGGCACCTCAATTGGGGTTTGGATGCCTAATGGTGCATCCAAACTCCGATTGTGATGATTTATGTGGCGTTGTATTCCTCTTATCGAGAGCTTTGATTTGATATATTATAGTGATATGTTGGAAACCAATTTACTAACTCTAATGACATTTTGTTGAAAAATGAAAGTTATAGAGGGTTTTAGATAATTTTGAAAGATAATAGAAAAAAAAATTTAATGGAAAAAATACTTATTATTAAATCTTAGATTTTAGCTTGATGCAAAATGAAAAAGAGCATTTCTACTTATACTAAGAGCCCTCCGCTAGGATCATGAAAACACAGTTTCAATCTAATGATCATAATTAATCCATTAGAAATATTAATCAAAATATATTCTTTCTTGAATTTTATAGTATTCTCTTCTCTTAAAATCTTTTTTTATTTATACATTATATAATTTCATATAATCATCTTTCATTATAAATAAATAAATATATATATATATATAAATAATAATTATGCACATGAATACCATGTATATAATTATGCGTTACACAGATTGTTTTTTTAATTATTATTATATATATTGAATGTAACAATTTTAGTGATGGTTGTACTAAGTACTATGTATGCATATATCATTGTCTTTTTAAATATTAGAAAGGACTTTGATTAGATGAAATAGAAGGTACATGTGAATTCTGGCTAGATTTCACTTCAATGGAACAAATTAATGCGAAGGGCAAGGGCAAAAAGATATCCGGATAACGGAGACTATAATAGATATTACAATCATTGTTGTAAGATATCACAAAGTTTCAAAAAATGTATGTATGGCCTTAGAAGTGGTAAATCAATTCTGAAAATTTCCTAATAACTTATTTAAGTAACGTTATCTATAAATAAATTATTTATTAATATCAATAAAACTTATACAATAAACGCAACAATCTGATTCTTACATAAAGTATCAAATACTGCTTCAACAACCTACAAATGATTTTGGTGTGTAATATTTAAAAACAAATAATTGAATAAAAATGAAAAGACTCCGAACTTATTGATACGATTGTATAATAGTATAAACAGTTTGTAAAATAGTGATAGCAAGTAGAAAAGTACTTGCAATAAAAGCAATAATAGCCCAAGGTGTGTTGAAATACTTCTGCTTCAAGTTTGCCTTGGCTTTATGCCAAGAACTTCTGTAATACTTATTCAATTGTACCCCAACTTTAGTAAAATAGCTAACATCATTAATTATAACACCTGCACATAGTTTGTTAATCAATGAAGCCACATCATTGTCATCACCAAGCCAATTCTCAAAAATACCTCTCTTAACCAACAAATGCACATCATCTGGAGTATTGACAAGGTTGTCTACAAACCCTAGATAATTACTCAACAATTTTCCTTCACAAATACATTGCTCATAAGCAATTAGATTCCTGAATATCACATCTGTATAATCATCTATTCTCAATCTTGGCATGAACAAAATACCTTTCTTATCATCAAATGTTATATCAAACAAGTTCTTCGTCTCCTTATTCTCCTTGAAGACCACTCCACAATCATTTAATTGCATAATGCTAGGGATATTTTCGAAATTTTCTTTCTCATTTTCTTGGTGTTTACTCTGATTTTCATGATCATCAACTTTTGAAATTAAATTCTTTTGCTCATCAGCTTCTGAAATTAAATTCTTTTGCTTATCAGCTTCTGAAATTAAATTATTTTGTTGTGGTGTAGCAACTGAAATGTATGACTTCCATACAAAATCAAGTAAATGCTGAATGTCATTAATGTCTTCCAATTTAATGTTTTCTATTCCCCAAAGAGTAGGTTTCCAAAATTCATGAATAAGTTTTTTGATTGAAATAACCTCATTGGTGTTTTGGAATATGGTACATTTGATTAGATCATAGAGATCATCAAGTACAAAAAATGGAATTTGATTCTCAAGCAACAACAAATCAGATTGAAGATCTGGTAATAACCATGTTGTTGAGATTGAGGGTTTAAATATGTAATCAAAGGTAGTACTTGCTTCGGATGAGTTATAATTAAAATATCTCAACAAGAACTCAATAATGAAAGTAGCATCAATTAAAATGATCTTCAAAAACTTTTCACTGTTTAAATGTTGTAGCGTTTCTGAATAAAAGCTACGCAATTGTACTTCCTTCTCTTTCATAATCTTATCATAATATGTTAGTGGTTGACTTATTCTTTTTAAAAACTCATTGAAGAAGAACAATTTGTAGTCTTCCATTTTTGATAAGACGTCTTTATTTGTTCCATAGTGAATTGGACCAATGGAGACTACTTTAGGAGTATATGCTTTAGATTCTTCTTTAGAATTTCTAAGACGTTCAGGAACTCTATAGATACTGTGTTTCGATTTTGAAAGGCCTGACAATCTGTTCAAGTCTTCTTGTATCAAACTTACAAATGGATTGTTTTGAGTTTGATCCTCCATATTTTCCATCCACACTTAATCTGCTCTCTCTTTCTGATAATAATTATAATAATCGCTGTTACCACCAAAATTAAGAAGAAAATAGGAGTTAAAATGATGAATAAATAGTATTTTTCTTTTAAGATCAAACTGTGAAATATTATCCCTATATAAGCAAGTATCTATAATTATATTTTTAATATTTGTATATAACATTTAGGTACTTCCAAATTTTCCATGAACACTTCACTTTCTTTCATATTTTCACTTAATCCACCCTCTTTTTGATATAATAATTTCTGTTACCACCAAAATTAAGAAGAAAATAGGAGTTAAAATCATGAATAAATAGTATTTTTCTTTTAAGATCAAACGGTGAAATATTATCCCTATATATGCAAGTACCTATAATTATATTTTTAAGATTTATAAAAGACATTTTAGTATATACATGAAAACCAAGAAACATTATTAAGATCAACAAGGTGAGTACATGTTGTACAACTCTCGTTCAAATTAAGGAAAAAAATTAAAAAATACATAAAATAAAAATATTAATGAAACCATCGTTACCAAATTAATATAATAATAACAATAGTAATAATAGTACTTGAGAGTGAATTAACGTACGTATTAAGTGAAGCATACCTGTAAAATATGCTTCAACTTTCAGCTAGCTCTGTGCTCTTAATTACTTTGTTTCAGAGTTTGAGTTCCATAGTAAATAATTTCTCTATTTTTATAAGAAGCCAGCACATACCATAAAATATTCTTTAACCTTGTTTCAAGCGTACTATCAAGTCATAGTAAAACAAAAGCTGATTTGCTATTGCTTGTTAACTCAATAAAGGTAACATATATTCCAACTGTGAGCCTCATGAAGTACTCTAATACTCTCTCTCTCTCTCTCTCTCTCTCTCTCTCTCTCTCTCTCTATCTAAGCAGTTAAGCTGCTTAAAACACAAGTGAAGCATGTAATTCTACACATTTATCTTTTTCTTTTTTCTGCCTTTTCCCCCTCTTTCGTGTAAAATACCTTATTTCAGCTTCTTTTTTTAAAAAATATTCATGAAGCTATACTACGTGAATCATGCCAAGTCCTATAGACAAACATAATATGTACCTAGTAAATAATAGAGATGTGAGAACAAGTTCGTTTAGATTAAGTTTTAGTATAATGTTATTATTTTATATTTAAAAAGATGTTATATAATCTCTCATAAATAAGTTAATTAAGGATACATGATATTTTTTTTAATGATATTTTATTAAAATATTATTATTTTATTTCACTAATAAATAATAGAGAAAAATGTTATCCAAGTTTTTTTAGATTAAATTTTAATATGAATTTAATCTCTAATATTCAAAATGATATTTTATATTTCATCTATTTGGAAAAAATATACTAATTAATAACAAATAATATTTATTCTTTCTTCCTTCCTTCCTTCTCTTTTATTTTTGTTTTCTTCTCGTGTCATTAAGGCTTAGTTGGTGTTGTTAGTATGCTCAAAGCTCCTCGGCTCTGTGGGTTGTATTGGTTTTATTGCTTTCTAACACTCGGTTTTTACTAATGGTTTTCATCGGTGGTTCTGGCTGTGATGTGGGGTAGGTTCGGTGAGAGTTTTTCGTATTATCTGTTTTCAATCACATAATTTTTTTTAAAATATTACATTGAAAAATTAAATATTATATAATTACTTAAAAACTAAATTTATAACAAAAAAATAATTTATATATAATATACATATATATTTAATTTAATTACAAATAAATAATGACGTTTCTTTTATCATAGATTTTGTGACATTCCCACTTTATTTTAGGGAGAAAAAGTTTGGTTTGTTACTTAGAATCACCAATAATGTCTTATTCACAATTCAAAATAAGAATGTAATATCATGGATTTATAAAAAATAACTCATATATGTTAAAAGAGTATATTCATAAAAGATATTACCACATCTTTAATTGATATGTTGATATTTGAGATGATTTTGCTCATAAATTTTATGACAAAGTAACCACTTATGACTCCATCATTTTGTTGTGAAACCTACAAAAAATAATTATACATGGTTTAGCAATTCGAACGTCTTTATTATTCAATAATAAAATACATTAAATTATTAGTATTCGCTTGTAGATACTATAATTTTGTCCCATATAAAATTTTTTAAGGGCAATGTTTTTACTCTTTTTTCATAGCTTTCATACCCCATCAAAGTTTAAAACAGTTAGTTCTTTATTAAACGTTACAAAGAAAAATAGAAGAAAAATAGCTAGCTGTAACTCTTACATTTCAACAACTGCTTTTGTGTCTTTACTCAATTCATGGCTTCTTCTTGAATGACTTAGTGTGCAATGATTGTCCACTAGACATATATTTGACACAAGATATTTTCTTTATATCTCTTAAATGTGTTGCACTTACTAATTATGGTAAAATAGACTAAATAACAGGTATTATATATTTTAGTAACAATAAAATAATAATAATATAATATAAGTAGTATATTTTTTTATCTTAAGGAAAAAAATACTACCCTATCAAAATTTCTCACAACTTGATTCGCAACTAAGGTACATATTCTCCAACAAATTCTTGGACTATAGTAGCATCAAAAGGCACACGTAGTGGACAATGATAGAGTAATGATTGATCAATTACTATTCATCAATAATTTGGAAATATTGATTATGAATTATTCGATCATCGCTCAATTGTTTTACCATTCTAATAGCAACATAGTTAATAAATGATTGATGTTTCAACAAACATTTCATATTCTATAAAAAAATTTAAGCATTATATATAATAAAAAACAATAGACTATCTACATAAGCTTTAAATCTTATCACAAATGATTCATCAAATGAAGGTGAACTCTCATGTATGGTAGCTATTGGAAGTAAATTCTCATCAAAATATTCGTCATGTGATGGATGGTTAGAATGCATAGATTGTATTGAAGATATTGAACCACTACTTGATTACATCGACATTCCTGGCATAAATGCAGGACGAATAGGATGACTATATCTTATAGAGGATATAGGTTAAGCAACATGAGATTGCATGGATGGTATGCTTGGCATGGATGGTGACATGCTTGGCTAATAGAGCATGCCTTGATTTTAGTATGGTACCATGTTTGACATGTGTTGTGATTAATATTGCTTTAAAGTGGAAATCTCACTTAACACTGAGACCTTAAAAGAGTGTAATTATTTTTCAATTTTGTAGTACTTCTCCATACTAACCATATAAGACCTTTGTTTAGGAATATTAAAAAACTCCATATAACTATAATATTAGTTTCCTCCTCTAACACGACTAGGGTGATTGCGTCCAAATGCATGATATATCGCATATTGCCTTAGTTCTTTGATTATTTCACCCCTATTAATTTATTCTTAAACTACTATATACAAATAATAAAGCAAAAATAATATCATACATAATTACATCAATATGTCAAAATTATAAGGACTTTGTATCAAGTTAAATTACTAATTAACTTATTGAGTTTTCTTCTCCTCGTTTATTCATTAGTCTTGACTTCTTTGTTTTGGAGGTCTTTGTTTCTATATACAATTCAGCTTGGATAATTGGTCTACCCAATTCATCTTTCTACATAAATTAAATAAATTTATTTACCATTTTATTAACTTAAATTTAAGGAAAATAAATATAAAAATAATTATGAATTAACAACTTAATATTACAATTTTTTGTCTTACTTCATGATTTGATGACTTAACAATATGGTTAAGAAGAATATTCTACATTTGTATGTTTTGATGTTCGTCCCTAATGTTTTGAAATTCAACAATACGTCTATAATCTACAAAGTATTTCCATATTTAGGGTTCAATCTAGGGTTGATCTTTAGGGATTTTGTATAGTTCTTGTTCATTAAGTGGTTCAAAGTATGGAAACACATAATTTCTAGAAATTTGGAAGTTTAGTATTCCTTACATGCCTTATTTGCAATCTTATAACACTTGTTCATCCAATTATCAGGGACTTCAAAATGATTCTGTAAAAAAATACTTTAGATGAGATTTAATACAAAAAAGATATAATATATGCAATTAATTATAAAATAAAAGAGATTTACATAAATGGTTTTTCATATCTTATAATTTTCAACATATTTAACTTGAGTCCAATCATTTATATTGATTTGTATACTTGATCTCACAAGTCAACCAATATAAGATTTGAATTGTTGGTCATTTTCTCCTAATGGATTACCAGTTGCTTCGAATTGAATGGGTATGCTATCATCTGTATTAAGTGGAGCATCAGGTATATTAGCTTAATCCCTTCTTTTCAAATGTCTTAATGGATCATTTGGATTTACAATCTCTCGCACCCTAGGATCCATGAAATATTTGCAAATAATGATGAAATAAAAATTAATTGACAATTTTTAGTATAAACATATAAAAAATAGTTATTAGAATAATAAAGTACATTATGTTTAATTAGGTTATTTATCGTGTATATATATATATATATATATATATATATATATATATATTCCTTCACAATCACTTTGAGTCCATGACGAAGAACCATCGTTATCAACTAGATCATCACATACATTAGGCAATTTGTTTATCAAATGACTAATATTGGATAATGTATCAAGCATGTCATCATCTTCTAAAGCATCACAATGGTATAAGTCTTTTTGTGGAGGCGTTAACACAACATATCATCTTGTGTCAATTTGATCGCTCACGTAAAATACTTGTTTTGCATGAAGTGTTAACGTGAAAAAATCATCAGTCTGACTTATCTTGGATAAGTTTGTAAGAGTAAATCCAAAATCATCTATTTTATATCCAACATTGATAGCATCTTCGACCCAATCACACAAGAAAACTATTTTATGGAATACCTTATAACCAAGTTCCCAAATTTCTTGAATTATACCATAATATGTTTTATCAGAAAGTACAGGATTACCATATTTTGAACTGACAAATTGCATAGTTTATGCAACAATCTTCACACCACTATTTTGATTTACTCGAGCTTTGTCCCCTTGCTTGAGTCGTAAACCTTAAACCATTAATTGTGAAATTTAAATATGATTTGACATCGAATTTTGGACCATGTGCAAGCCATTCTAAAGTTTATGCTATCTTATGATTGTGTTATTGAGTTCAACTCGAATCTATGCATATAAAAACATGAAATGTGTTTAAAACAAAGTTTTAAAACATTATATAGAAGTATTAATGAATTCTTGTATGTGACACTTACGTGATTACAAAATCAATTAATAAGCTCTTGCTTATTTTCATCATACAATCATTTTTCTTCTTTTTTTATAACAAGGATCGATCTTCAATAAATTTAAATACATTATATAATGTTATTCAAGATATATCAATTAAGTATCATTAATAGTTAAATAAATAATAATTTTATTTTAAATGAAAAGGTTGATTTTGTTATCACTTACTCTATGTATGGTTGTACCTCATTATTATTTAACAAAATTATTCGGTGTGCTTTTTTCCATAAATTGTGATCAATAAACAATTTCTTTTTTCCACTCAGCATTGGGTTACCTACTTAGATCATGTTGCATTTTAAGAAAAACCTATGCGAAGGATTCCCAATTTCATTGCAACAACTAAAATATCAGAACAAAATTCAATGGCCTTTTTAGTAATGTAATTGGGAATCCTATACAAAATTTGTTCCATTATGCATCTTTCAGGATAATTTCTATTATTTACATATCCTTTAAGGACTTCAATGTATTTCTCAAAAGGATACATTCACCTTAAGTAAGTAGGACCACGTAATTGAACCTCTTTTATATGAACATACAAGTGAATCATTATATCAAAAAAAAATATTTTTTAAGTAGACACAAATTCTACACGACATCTTTCTGTAAAGAATTTAACTCGCTAATTGATATATATTTCTGGCATATTATATTGAAGAATGAACCAAGACGAATTATTGATAAGTCTTCAATTATATTTATTTTTCTTGGTTGTAACTATAAATATCATTTTAAAAATAAAATATTATATAAATTGTGTTATTTTTTCAATATTATACAATTAATTTCTAAACTTAATTCGATCTTATCTAATTTAACGTTCGAATTCAAATTAGTTCGAGTTAATTATTTTATTGGATTGATTTCATATTAAAAATATTTAAATTCAAAAGTTTAGTTGGATTAAAATAATCAGTTTCATCCACTTATCAGACCTATCATTAGCAATTAATAAGAAAAATATATTTTAGTATGTTATTTGATGCCATGTCCATCTTTTCGCATTAATAAAGAATATATTTGACAACTATTAAGAAGGATTCTGCTTTTGTTTTTGGTTGTTTATGCGCTCGTTTTATTTTTATTTTTTTTCTGCTAATGGTTGTTTTGTTTTCTTGTTATTTATAGATTTTTTTAATCACTTAATATAATTTAATTTTGCGAAAATTCAATTTTTTTTGTTTGCTAATGTTGTTGTTTTTTTAACCTCCTTCTCCTTCGCCGTATATGTTAAATTTTGTGTATGAAATTTGTTTGAGGATATTAATACAAAAATATTTTCTCAATTATCTGTGTAAGTTCACTTATTAAATGGAAATACATGGCTTGAAATTCTAATAATGAAATCATACTTCAAATTTAAAACAATAATATATAAGGAAATTAAATGTATTCGTATTTATTTGAATGTTATATTACTTTATTTAACCCGTCGAATACTAATATTTAAACACTAGTAAAAATATAATGATTTTTTTATCAAACTTTTTTATTGTAATAGTAAATAATATTAACACCTTTTAAAAACATAAAATAATTGGTCATGAATTCTTATTATAAAATTTTTCTTATAATATTTGTTTTACGTCATGTTAACGACTTGTATCAATATTCTCATTATTATTAATTTTGTAATAATTCTAATAAATATAACTCAACTATTTCTTAAATTTTAAACCCTAAAAATTTTTATTTTTCTCTTTTTCTTTGAATCCTTCAAAAATTCAAATTACTTTCTAACAGAACGGATTAATTTACTTTGTTAGAACGGATTAATTTACTTTTTAACAAAGTGGATCTTTTTCTTACGAGAGCTAATCTTTGATAGATTTATTTTGTTTATATTTCTCTCATTTTTATTAGTTATTTTATATAATATATATAAACAATATATATATATATATATATATATATATTGTTTCGATTGTAAACCTAGAACTAATTCAACATAAGCTTAACAACCCTCTCCACCTGATAGACATAGGTAAACATAAGTGTCATGGTGACATTAATTCCATCAAAACTACAACTATATCATTAATAATATCGCTCCAATAAATTTATTGTCAAAACATGCATAATATATATAAATATATATATAATTAAATCTTATTATAATTAAAAAAAATTTATCCAAGTATTAGCACAGATAAAAGACAAAAAAGATTATCTATAAATAAATTATTTATTAATATCAATAAAACTTATACAATAAATGCAACAATCTGATTCTTACATAAAGTATCAAATACTGCTTCAACAACCTACAAGTGATTTTGGTGTGTAATATTTAAAAACAAATGATTGAATAAAAATGAAAAGACTCCGAAATTATTGATAAGATTGTATAATAGTATAAACAGTTTGTAAAACAGTGATAGCAAGTATAAAAGTACTTGCAATAAAAGCAATAATTGCCCAAGGTGTGTTGAAATACTTCTGCTTCAAGTTTGCCTTGGCTTTATGCCAACAACTTCTGCAATATGTATTCAATTGTGCCCCAACTTTAGTAAAATAGCTAACATCATTAATTATAACACCAGCACATAGTTTGTTAATCAATGAAGCCACATCATTGTCATCACCAAGCAAATTCTCAAAAATACCTCTCTTAACCAACAAATGTACATCATCTGGAGTATCGATGAGGTTGTCCACAAACTTTAGATAATTACTCAACAATTTTTCTTCACAATTACATTGCTCATAAGCAATTAGATTCCTGAATATAACATCTGTAGAATCATCTATTCTCAATTTTGGCATGTACAAAATACCTTTCTTCTCTTCAAATGTTATATCAAACAAGTTCTTCGTCTCCTTATTCTCCTTGAAGACCACTCCACAATCATTTAATTGCATAATGCTAGGGATATTTTCGAAATTTTCTTTCTCATTTTCTTGGTGTTTACTCTGATTTTCATGATCATCAACTTTTGAAATTAAATTCTTTTGCTCATCAGCTTCTGAAATTAAATTCTTTTGCTTATCAGCTTCTGAAATTAAATTCTTTTGTTGTGGTGTAGCAACTGAAATGTATGACTTCCATACAAAATCAAGTAAATGTTGAATGTCATTAATGTCTTCCAATCTAACGTTTTCTATTCCCCAAAGAGTAGGTTTCCAAAATTCACGAACAAGTGTTTTGAATGAAATACGGTTCGCCTTGATTAGATCATAGAGATCATCAAGTACAAAAAAAGGAATTTGATTCTCAAGCAACAACAAATCAAATTTAAGATCCGGTAATAACCATGTTGAGATTGAGGAGTTAAATATGTAATCAAAGGGAGTACTTGCTGACCCATATTTAAAATATCTCAACAAGAACTCAATAATGAAAGTAGCATCAATTAAAATGATCTTCAAAAAGTTTTCACTGTTTAAATGCTGTAGCGTTTCTGAATAAAAGCTACGCAATTTCACTTCCTTCTCTTTCATAATCTTATCATAATGTGTTAATGTGTGACTTGTTCTTTTTAAAAACTCATTAAAGAAGAACAATTTGTAGTCTTCCATTTTTGATAAGACATCTTTATTTGTTCCATAGTGAATTGGACCAATGGAGACTACTTTAGGAGTATATGCTTTAGCTTCTTCTTTGACACTTCTAAGACGTTCAGGAACTCTATAGATACTGTGTTTCAATTTTAAAAGGCCTGGCAATCTGTTCAAGTTCTCTTGTATCAAACTTACAAATGAATTGTTTTGAGTTTGATCTTCCGATTTTGAAGGGTTTGGTACTTTGTGCAAGTCCTCTTGATTATAATTTATAAATACTTTTTTTTTAATTTGATCTGAGTTCTCTTGTATATAACCTTTAAGTACTTCCAAATTTTCCATGGACACTTCACTTTCTTTCATATTTTCACTTAATCCACCCTCTTTTCGATATAATAATTTCTGTTACCACCAAAATTAAGAAGAAAATAGGAGTTAAAATCATGAATAAATAGTATTTTTCTTTTAAGATCAAACGGTGAAATATTATCCCGCAAGTACTTATAATTATATTTTTAAGATTTATAAAAGACATTTTAGTATATATACGAAAAGATCAACAAGGTGAGTACATGTTGTACAACTCACGTTCAAATTAAGGAAAAAAATTAAAAAATACATAAAATAAAAATATTAATGAAACCATCGTTACTAAATTAATATAATAATAATAACAATAGTAATAACAGTACTTGAGAGTGAATTAACGTACTTATTAAGTGAAGCATACCTGTAAAATATGCTTCAACTTTCAGCTAGCTATGTGCTCATAATTATTTTGTTTCAGAGTTTGAGTTCCATAGTAAATAATTTCTCTATTTTTATAAGAAGCCAGCAGCACATACCATAAAATATTCTTTAACCTTGTTTCAAGCGTACTATCAAGTAAATAGTAAAACAAAAGCTGATTTTGCTATTGCTTGTTAACTCAATAAAGCTAACATATATTCCAATTGTGAGCCTTATGAAGTACTCTAATACTCTCTCTCTCTCAGTGTGCCAGGTGTGCTAATAAGATGAGTGTGTCTTTCTATTTAAAGTCAGTTCAAAGTCCCCTCCAGTAATACTCTCTCTCTCTCTCAGAAGTTAAGCTGCTTAAAACACAAGTGAAGCATGTAATTCTACACATTCTCTTTTTCTTTTTTCTGCTTTTTCCCCCTCTTTCGTGTAAAATACCTTATTTCAGCTTCTTTTTTTAAAAAATATTCATGAAGCTATACTACGTGAATCATGCCAAGTCCTATAGACAAACATAATATGTACCTAATAAATAATAGAGATGTGAGAACAAGTTCGTTTAGATTAAGTTTTAGTATAATGTTATTATTTTATATTTTAAAAGATGTTTTATAATCTCTGATTGTAAACAAGTTAATTAAGGATACATGATATTTTTTTAATAATTTTTTATTAAAATATTATTATTTTATTTCACTGATAAATAATAGAGAGAAATATTGATCAAGTTTTTTAGATTAAATTTTAATATGCATTTAATCTCTAATATTCAAAATGATATTTTATATTTCATCTATTTGGAAAAAATATACTAATTAATAACAAATAATATTTATTCTTTCTTCCTTCTCTTTTATTTTTGTTTTCTTCTCGTGTCATTAAGGCTTAGTTGGTGTTGTTAGTATGCTCAAAGCTTCTCGGCTCTATGGGTTGTATGGGTTTTATTGCTTTCTAACACTCGGTATTTACTACTGGTTTTCATCGGTGGTTCTCGCTGTGATGTCGGGTAGGTTCGGTGAGAGTTTTTGATATTATCTGTTTTCGATCACATAATTTTTTTTTAAATATTACAAATAATTGAAAAATTAAATATTATATAATTACTAAAGAACTAAATTTATAACAAAAAAAATAATTTATATATAATATACATATCTATTTAATTTAATTACAAATAAATGATGACGTTTCTTTTATCAAAGATTTTGTGACATTCTCACTTTATTTTAGGGAGAGAAAGTTTGGTTTGTTACTTAGAATCACCAATCATGTCTCATTCACAATTCAAAATAAGAATGTAATATCATGTATTTATAAAAAATAACTCATATATGTTAAAAGAGTATATTCATAAAAGATATTACCACATCTTTAATTGATATGTTGATATTTGAGATGATTTCGCTCATAAATTTTATGACAAAGTAACCACTTATGACTCCATCATTTTGTTGTGAAACCTACAAAAAATAATTATACATGGTTTAGCAATTCGAACGTCTTTATTATTTAATAGTAAAATACATTAAATTATTAATATTCGGTTGTACATACTTTAACTTTGTCCCATATAAGCTTATATAATTTTTTAAGGGCAATGTTTTTACTCTTTTTTCATAGCTTTCATGCCCCATCAAAGTTTAAAACAGTTAGTTCTTTATTAAACGTTACAAAGAAAAATAGAAGAAAAATAGCTAGCTGTAACTCTTACATTTCAACAACTGCTTTTGTGTCTTTACTCAATTCATGGCTTCTTCTTGAATGACTTAGTGTGCAATGATTGTCCACTAGACATATATTTGACACAAGATATTTTCTTTATATCTCTTAAATGTGTTGCACTTACTAATTCTGATAAAATAGACTAAATAACAGGTATTATATATTTTAGTAACAATAAAATAATAATAATATAATATAAGTAGTATATTTTTTTATCTTAAGGAAAAAAATACTACCCTATCAAAATTTCTCACAACTTGATTCGCAACTAAGGTACATATTCTCCAACAAATTCTTGGACTATAGTAGCATCAAAAGGCACACGTAGTGGACAATGATAGAGTAATGATTGATCAATTACTATTCATCAATAATTTGGAAATATTGATTATGAATTATTCGATCATCGCTCAATTGTTTTACCATTCCAATAGCAACATAGTTAATAAATGATTGATGTTTCAACAAACATTTCATATTCTATAAAAACATTTAAGCATTATATATAATAAAAAACAATAGACTATCTACATAAGCTTTAAATCTTATCACAAATGATTCATCAAATGAAGGTGAACTCTCATGTATGGTAGCTATTGGAAGTAAATTCTCATCAAAATATTCATCATGTGATGGATGGTTAGAATGCATAGATTGTATTGAAGATATTGAACCACTACCTGATTACATCGACATTCCTGGCATAAATGCAGGACGAATAGGATGACTATATCTTATAGAGGATATAGGTTAAGCAACATGAGATTGCATGGATGGTATGCTTGGCATGGATGGTGACATGCTTGGCTAATAGAGCATGCCTTGATTTTAGTATGGTACCATGTTTGACATGTGTTGTGATTAATATTACTTTAAAGTGGGAATCTCACTTAACACTGAGGCCTTAAAGGAGTGTAATTATTTTTCAATTTTGTAGTACTTCTCCTTACTAACCATATAAGACCTTTGTTTTGGAATATTAAAAAACTCCATATAACTATAATATTAGTTTCCTCCTCTAACAGGACTAGGATGATTGCGTCCAAATGCATGATATATCGCATATTGCCTTAGTTCTTTGATTATTTCACCCCTATTAATTTGTTCTTGAACTACTATATACAAATAATAAAGCAAAAATAATATCATACATAATTACATCAATATGTCAAAATTATAAGGACTTTGTATCAAGTTAAATTACTAATTAACTTATTGAGTTTTCTTCTCCTCGTTTATTCATTAGTCTTGACTTCTTTGTTTTGGAGGTCTTTGTTTCTATATACAATTCAGCTTGGATAATTGGTCTACCCAATTCATCTTTCTACATAAATTAAATAAATTTATTTACCATTTTATTAACTTAAATTTAAGGAAAATAAATATAAAAATAATTATGAATTAACAACTTAATATTACAATTTTTTGTCTTACTTCATGATTTGATGACTTAACAATATGGTTAAGAAGAATATTCTACATTTGTATGTTTTGATGTTCGTCCCTAATGTTTTGAAATTCAACAATACGTCTATAATCTACAAAGTATTTCCATATTTAGGGTTCAATCTAGGGTTGATCTTTAGGGATTTTGTATAGTTCTTGTTCATTAAGTGGTTCAAAGTATGGAAACACATAATTTCTAGAAATTTGGAAGTTTAGTATTCCTTACATGCCTTATTTGCAATCTTATAACACTTGTTCATCCAATTATCAGGGACTTCAAAATGATTCTGTAAAAAAATACTTTAGATGAGATTTAATACAAAAAAGATATAATATATGCAATTAATTATAAAATAAAAGAGATTTACATAAATGATTTTTCATATCTTATAATTTTCAACATATTTAACTTGAGTCCAATCATTTATATTGATTTGTATACTTGATCTCACAAGTCAACCAATATAAGATTTGAATTGTTGGTCATTTTCTCCTAATGGATTACCAGTTGCATCGAATTGAATGGGTATGCTATCATCTGTATTAAGTGGAGCATGAGGTATATTAGCCTAACCCCTGCTTTTAAAATGCCCCAATGGATCATTTAGATTTACAATCTCTGGCACCCTAGGATCCATGAAATATTTGCAAACAATGATGAAATAAATATTAATTGACAATTTTTAGTATAAACATATAAAAAATAGTTATTAGAATAATAAAGTACATTATGTTTAATTAGGTTGTTGGTCATCAACTAGATCATCACATACATTAGGCAATTTGTTTGTCAAATGACTAATATTAGATAATGTATTAAGCATGTTATCATCTTCTAAAGCATCACAATGGTAGAACTCTTTTTGTGGAGGGAGTTAACACAACATACCATCTTGTGTCAATTTGATCGCTCACGTAAAATACTTGTTTTGCATGAAGTGCAAAAGTGAAAAGATCATCAGTCTGACTTATCTTTGATAAGTTTATAAGAGTAAATCCAAAATCATCTATTTTATATCCAACATTGATAGCATCTTCGACCCAATCACACAAGAAAACTATTTCATGGAATACATCATAATCAAGTTCCCAAATTTCTTGAATTATACCATAATATGTTCTATGAGAAAGTACAAGATTACCATCTTTTGAACTGAAAAATAGCCTAGTTTATGCAACCATCTTCACACCACTATTTTGATTTACTCGGGCTTTGTCCCTTGCTTGAGTCGTAAACCTTGAACCTTTAATTGTGAAATTAAAATATGATTTGACATCGAATTTTGGACCATGTACAAGCCATTCTAAAGTTTATGTTATTTTATGATTGGGTTATTGAGTTCAACTCGAATCTATGCATATAAAAATAAGAAATCTATTTAAAACAAAGTTTTAAAACATTATATAGAAGTACTAATGAATTCTTATATGTGACACTTATGAGGTTACAAAATTAATTAATAAGCTCTCGCTTATGTTCATCATACAACTATTTTTCTTCCTTTTTTATAACAAGGATCGATCTTCAATAAGTTTAAATACATTATATAATGTTATTCAAGATATATCAATTAAGTATAATTAATAGTTAAATAAATAATAATTTTATTTTTAAATGAAAAGATTGAACTTGTCTTCATTTACTCTATGCACGGTTGTGTCTCATTATTATTTAACAAAATTATTCGGTGTGCTTTTTTTCATAAAGTGTGATCAATAAACAATTTCTTATTTCCACTGAGCATTGGGTTACCTACTTGGATCATGTCGCATTTTAAGAAAAACTTGTGTGAATGATTCTCAATTTCATTCCAACCATTAAAGTATTCAGAACAAAACTCAATGGCCTTTTCAGTAATGTAATTGGGAATCCTATACAAAATTTGTTTCGCTATGCATCTTTCAGGATGATTTCTATTATTTACATATCCTTTAAAGATTTAAATGTATCTCTCAAAAGGATATATCCATCTTAAGTAAGTAGGACCACATAATTGAACCTCTTGAATTAAATGAACACAATGCATCTTTCAGGATGATTTCTATTATTTACATATCCTTTAAAGATTTAAATGTATCTCTCAAAAGGATACATCCATTTTAAGTAAGTAGGACCACGTAATTGAACCTCTTGAATTAAATGAACACACAAGTGAATCATTATATCAAAAAAGGAGGAAAATATTTTTCAAGTAGACACAAATTCTACAAGACATCTTTCTATAAAGAGTTTAACTCGCGAGTTGATATATATTTCTTGCATATTATATTAAAGAATGAACAAAGATGAATTATTGATAATCAAAGATGTTTTGGAATAATTGACCTAATAGAAATTAGTAATAACTATTGCATTAAGATATGTAAGTCATGTGGTTTCAATACATAAAGTTCTTATAGGTGATATACACAAAATTTATTAAGTTAGATGAGTAACCATCAGGAACTTTCACATCCACCAAACATTTACAAAACACATTGTTGTATGTTTTGCAACACAAAACACATTGTTGTATGTTTTGCAACACACAGAAAAACGTGCAAGTATACACGGTCACAAGTAATAATATGATAAGTAAAATATCGTTCCCACATAGATTTGTTACTAGTATTCGTTAATTATTAAAATTATTTCAACCTAATTTTATCCAAACATTCGATAATTTGATGCAGTTTGACTAACTAACTTTTATAACAGATTGCAAGAAAATTCTAGGATTGCAGTTTCACCCAATTAATCCACTTGAATCATTATATTTTATCTTGATTTATGTTATCGTGTTTTAAGTTGTTAACCAAGAACTCCTAATTTATCCATATATCTCTCCCGAGCTCCATACAGAAACATCTAGTTAAAATGATTCACTATATTCCTATGCGAATTAAATTCAACCAGATTTATTAAGTTCTGAGTTCTCTAACAGTTACACATACAATAAAAGTATATTTCTATCTCTTATGTATATACGTTATTTCATCACGAGCAGCACACAAAAATGTCTTTTTCAAGTTTATTTAAATGTCACATATCAGTTAATTAATCTTCCGATAATTAAAAGCATTAAACACAGATAAACTAAAAAACTTAAAACACTCCTATAAATCATTCAAAAATATTTAATTCAAATTTCATAATTTACGCTACACTGCAATCCTAGAACAAATGTATTAGTTCATCGCAGAATTTAAAATTACAACACAACAAAAATAAAACATTGCAGAGAAAGAAAATTAAAAGAAAATAGATAAGAAAAAAACTCTTTCACGATTCCTCAATGAAAAATAAATTTCATCCCTTTTCTTCTTCTTTGTTGTCTTCTTTCTCTGTAATTTCCCTAAGAAAATACAACATAAAATGTTAAATCAATACTCTGCGTGTTTTGTGTAACACGCAAACAAGAAAAAAGAAAAATTAAAATGTTACAAGGAAGAAAAACTTGCAAGAACTGCTAGTTTTCTCCCAAAATTTCGAGAGAAAAAAGAAGAAAAGAAAAAAATGCTCGAACTGAAAAAATGAACTGAAAAAAGAAAAAGCCCGATTGCCTCCACGCGTATCCCCCCAAAAACATATATCCCCTTTTTTTCTTTTCTTTTATTTTTATTTTTTATATTTTTTTATCATCAGTGGGGAACAAGATTGTATGGGAGTAGCACGCGTAAACACACTCTGCAAATTTTTTGAATTTTTTTTCTTTTTCCGCATGCCACGTGTCACCATGTGATTCGCTGAGAGAACTGTAGTGACACGTGGCAGCTTTTCATTGGGCGGTAAGCCGGGCGCATGAAGAACGCGTCGCACACGATTTCTCCGGATTTGGAAATGGTTAACGGCTGGAA
Organism: Hippophae rhamnoides; assembly: GCA_033030585.1. Taxonomy (NCBI): domain Eukaryota; kingdom Viridiplantae; phylum Streptophyta; class Magnoliopsida; order Rosales; family Elaeagnaceae; genus Hippophae; species Hippophae rhamnoides. Next base: position 75,694,454 of record CM065429.1, read on the forward strand.
GTGGGCGCTGGTTCTGCGTTTTTATTTCACCAAATACATGCCACGTGTCACCATTTTATTCGCTGGAATATTTATGAGACACGTGGCTGGTCATTTTCCGTTTGAAGAGTGAGGGTGCACGCCGCTTGGATGGACCGCGTCACACAGGATTTTTACACGGGCGGCTCGGTGCGCGACAGCTTGGATGGACGCGCTTCAATCTGGACCGTTCAAGAGATCCAACGGTCAGCGATGGCCTCGGGGGAATCTGCGCAGCCGACATGTGGGTCCCACTCAGACGCCGGCCTGTGCGACACGTGGGGCCTACTGGCACGCCAGCCTGCGCAAAGGAATATTTTTGTACTCACTCTCCTTGGTCGGGCTTGATGAACACGCGCGAATCTGAGCCGTTGATCCTTTGATCGGACGGTCCATGTTTGGCGAGTGTGATCTTGCGCGTGGCCTTCTTCTCCCCTGCGCAGAAAAATAACTTCTTTTAATTATGTTTTCACCCACAAATATATTTCAAATTACATTTTAAACTTTGTTTAATTGAAATACAGCCCTTTACTAATTTTAAATTAAATTTTAAACTTTTAATAACTAAAATTAAGCCCAAATTTAATTTAATTTATATTTTCAACATTGATAAATTGCAATTAAATACTTATTTATTGTGAAATTATATTTGTGGACAGAAATTTGAAATTAAGTACATTTTCGATACAAATTATTGAATTTTATTAAAAATGTATTTTTAGCAAATAAAAAGAAAATATTAATTTATTTAAAAAAAATTAATAAATATTAAACGAACATAGCAATTATCATTACTAAAATTGATGAAAATAACTATATAAAATACAGTTATCACACATATTTCTCTTTTGTTGACATTGTATATGATGCTAGTGGCAAATATGTTTGATTCTTATTATTTTCCACCATTGGTGCCAATTCAGACGATATGCCTATTTTCTTTAAATCTAGTCATGCTTTAATTTCATCCTTCATTTTTCTAACTATTTTAAGTAATGTACTAATCAAGCTTTCACATACGTTAATAATTTATACTTGTTAATTCTCAAAGATACAAAACATTGTATTTTTGTTAGTAGATTTAAATAATTAATAAGAAATTTGAGGGTAAATTTGTATGATTAATTATGAGTTTGGTATTAGATTTGTACTAATAATAAGAAGTTTGATGATAGATCACACTAATAGTAGATTTGTACAATAATTATACTTGAATGTTATTTTTGTTACTTAAAAAAATAGATGACATGTTTACAATTTTAATAATTCGGTAGTATATTTATTAGTTTATCTATATTTATCTTGTTTATTTTAAATATGCATGTTTTAATTAACTCAAATTTTTAAATTAATTAATTAATTAATTTTTTTATTGTATTATATAAATTTTAAACGAAACAATTTTTATGATTAATAGTGATGTTAAAGTAATTAAATTAAACTTTTACCTAATATTAAGTGTTTTTAAAAATGAAAAATTTACTCTTCTAATTTGTACCTAGTACGGTTAGGTAAAATTTACTACTCAATTTACACCTCTATCTATATCATGGAGTGTAATATGCAAAGTGACAACTTTAATCCCAAAACAAAATCATTTTCCTCAGCAATACTTTTCTCGTAATTGCTACATATTATATTCAAATACTAGCTATTGAAAAGAAATTTCTGAAGAAAAAAAAAACTATGAAAATAAAGTTATCTTTACCGTTTTGTTATAATAGGTGAACGGGTAACTATATACTCCGTGTGGTTCACTTTTTTACAGGCGGAAGGAACCAAAAATTATAATTTAGGGGAGTTGAAAAGGAAGTACGTGTGTGGCCGGTGGTGAAAAATAAGTATTTTATTCTTGTTAGGTTAATTTAAATTTAATTTAATAAGTTGAAAAAAATTAACTTAAATTCGTGAACTCTATTAATAATATACATTATAAATTTTATAATTATTATAATGTTATTATAAAAAAAAATAAAAGATATGGTTTTTTTTAATTATTTTATAAAAATATAATAAAAATAATATTTATGTTTTTAAAAGAAAAGGAGTGACCATTTGTGATCAAGGCAGATACTCAAACATATATATATAATGCTAAAAGTTATTTTAGGATAAATCTATCGATAATTATTAATTAAAATAATATATTTTTATTTTAATTAATTTATTTCTGTTTTTTATTGGTAATGCTTGACTCAACTTAAATAATAACTTTGATAATTTAGTTTTTGGACAACCATGTAAGGTAAACATGATAAATAGATGATTTAATTAAACATTATTAATAATAATAAAAAGTTATCGATGTAAGTACAAAAAGAATTGAATGAGAATAGTAATAAAGTAGAAATGTGTTTGGGTTTGGGAAAATTTTGGTTGGATTAGAAGAAGAGAAGAGAGAATTAATGGAAAATAAAGGCAATTGAAACACATGCATATCACATTAATCTTTTCTTCTCTACTCTTCTTTTGATAGAATTGAGGTTGATCCTATCAACGTACGTTTAAAAGGAAAAGGGTCATCCCATTTGTGTTCAAGACAGATGCTCGAACATATATATTTATATATTTTATGCTAAAAGTTATTCTAAGATCGATTAATATTATAAATAATTATTAATTAATTAAAACAATAAATTTTTATTTTAATTAATTTGGGTCCCGTTTCCTATTTCTCATTATCATTTATTCCCCATCATTTCATGCATAATATATAACAAGATACATCTCTCACGTCCATATCTACAAAACCATCTTTTTGTTACTTTAGTTACCTTCCGAATTTGCTATTTATAACTTTTAATACCATTTGATGCTATTTAATAAAATTAGTAATTTTTAAAAAAATAAAATTACATAACTTACACTTAATAGAATTAAATTCCAATAAGATTAAGTTTTGGTGCCACAAAAGGAGGCTTTAGTGCCATCGCCTTACAACACGGCAATATAATTGTAAATATCTTATTATTTGAATCCTCCACCATATGTTATCATTCGTTGGAAAATAATAATAATAAAACTGCCATAGATAATTGAAATCAAATTCCATTTCTTTTTTTATTTTTTTTTTCTTGAATGAATTGTGGCCATTCTAAGTTAGTAATCACAAAATCATTTGCCCTTCCATATTATATATTTCTTTTTTATCAATTGCACATATATTTTGATAAAATAAAAATAAATTTATTATCTTTACAATTTATCATAATTAAAATAAAATTTTTACACGTACATATTATAGTAAAAAAAGTAATATTATTAAAGTATTAATTTTACCTATTATCATAATAAAAATATATAAAATATTTATTATATTATCTTAAGTGTTGACATAAAACTTAGGTCTAAATTTAATCTTTTAAACCCTCTGTTTATATATATGTGTTATATATGTTATTTCGTGAGTAACATAGAAGAGAAGAAGCTCCCGTTAGAGTAGAGAAAACAGAGAGTGATAAAGTTGAGAGAATTTAGGGCAAGAGAAGAAAAGGGAAGCTACCGACTGAGAAGAAGAGGAAACTATCGATTGTGCCTCTCTCTCTCTCACGCGTCTTTCACCTCACCACCTCATCGGCATCTCTCTTCGTCTCCCTCCATTTGCTTTTATCTGCATTCATTTGCCTTTATTAGCCGTTCGTTTGCCTATCTTGTAGTCTTCGAGCTGCCTTGTTAGTCTTCTTGCCTTGTTATCGCCCCCAATCTCCCTCTTGCAATATGAAGCAAAAGTTACTGATATAATTTGTATGATAATATTTGATTAAATAACAAGTTTGTTAATTTATCTTACTGTATATTATCAGTAAATTAGAGGGAGTTATTTTTTGGGTGTATTTGGATTTTTGGTATATTTTGTGAAGCTCTCCAAAGATTGGTGTTTGTAGCTCCATTTGATTATTAGTGGATTTTCTTTACTATTACCCATAATTATATATTTATGCAACTAAATTGGACCCAAACTTTGCTTCCGCTAGTGCTAATTTATAGCAAATTGGTATCAGAGTATTGGGTTTTTTGTTATTTATTGGAACTGATCAAGTTTGCTCTTTGAGATTTATTTTGAACTTTTGGTTATGTGATTAGTTTCATATTTTTTGAGTTGTGCTTCTGTTTATTTAATATTAAGTTTTCTGTCATGGTGGTAAAATACCAAATTGAGAAATTAAATGGTAGGAATGATTTTAGTCTCTAGCAAATGATGATGCAGACGATATTAGTTAAAGAATGACATATTAAGATACTTGAAGGAAATGATAAATTGTTAGAAAAATTAATTAATGAAGAAAAGGATGCATTGATGGAAAATGCTCTGAGTTAAATTCAATTATTCTTGTCTAATGAGGTACTATGCGAGGTTGGTGATGAGAAATCTCCTACTGAGTTATAGCTTAAATTAGAGAATGTGTATATGACCAAGTCTTTGACAAGTTGGTTATATTCGAAGTAGCGTTTATATATATTCAGAATGACAGAAGATACCCATTTACACGATCACTTTGATGAATTTTCTAAAATTATTCGTGATCTAAAAAATGGTGGTGTTAATATTGATGATAAGGATCAAGCCTTAGTTCTATTATGTTATTTACATCATTCATTTGAACATTTTGTAGATATCAAGTTATATGGGCAAGACACTATTTCTTTGAAGGATGTCAAAATAGCTTTAATTCTAGAGAGTTGAAGAAAAATGTGTCTACTAGCAACAATGATAATAGCAGTGGTTTATTTGTGAGAGGTAGAAATAAAAAAAAGATCAAGCAACAATAGAGGCAAGTGTAAATCCAAATCTAGAAAACAAAAAAAAAATGCAACTATTACCATTAGGAAGGGAGCTGGAAAGTAAATTGTTTGAAACTCAAAGGTAAAGGAAAATCTACCACAACATGATCTAATTCTAATGATGTTGATGGTGTTGCATATAGTTTTGGTTTCGATGGTGAAAATGTTTTATCAGTATCTATTGATTTTCTTGGAGATGTTTGGATTCTTTATTCGGGTTGCACTTATCATATGTGCCCAGTAGGGACTGTTTTTCTTCTTATCGGTCTATTCATAGGGGTGTTGTCTTGATGAAAAACAATGTGTCCTACATGGTTATTAGTATTGGTATTGTCTGAATTAAGATGCATGATGGTATTGTTAGGATTTTGAAAGATGTTTGCCATGTTCCATATTTAAAAAAACAAGGGTACACGTATATAGTTGAAGGTGGAGTTTTAAGAGTTAGTAAGGGTGCTTTCGTTGTTATTAAAGGGCAATTATCGTGAAGCCTCTATATACTTCACCGTAGCACTGTTTTTGGCAATATTTCAGTTTTTTCCTCATTATATCAAGATTCAGATACTACTCGATTATGACATATGCGATTAAGGCATATGAGTGAGGTAGGGATGTCTACTTTTAGCAAGCGAGATTTGGTTAGTGGTTAGAAAACTGGGAAGCTTGACTTTGTGAGCACTGTGTCTATAGAAAGCATCGCAAGGTCACGTTCAGTACAACCATCCATAAAATAAAAAAGTACTGTTAATTATATTCATTCAGATCTTTGGGATCCTTCTTGTGTTGTGTCTAAGGGTAGTGCTCGGTATATGTTGACTTTTATTGATGACTTTTCCCATCATGTTTGGATGTATTTTCTGAAGAACAAGAATGACGTGTTCTTAAAATTTGTAAAATTTAAGGCTTGTATAGAATATCAAACAGATAAGAAAATTAGCATTTGAGGACTGACCATGGTTTGAAATTTTATGAAAGTTAGTTTAATGAGCTATGTGAAAGAAATGGCATAGTGAGACATCATATTATGCGTTATACACCGTAGGAAAATGGAATTGTAAAACATATGAGTATGACTCTTTTAGAAAGAGCTCGTTGTATGCTTTTTCAAACTGATTTGGATAAATCTTTTTAGGTTGAAGCTTGTAACCATACATGTTATTTGATGAATCTGTCTCCATCAATTGAAATGAGTTGAAGACTCCATCAATTGCAATTATTCTGATTTGAAATTTTTTGCTTTTCCTACTTATGCTCATGTTAATGATGGTAAACTTGAGCCCAGGGAATTAAAATGTATATTTTTGGGTATCATTCTAGAAGGGTTATAGATTATGGTGCGTCTGTCTGTCTTATAGTCTTTGAGTTGCCTTCACCGTCGTCGAGTTGCCTTATCCGTCTTCCTGCCCCATAATCTTCCCCTTACAATCTGAAGCAGAAGCTACCGATATCATTTGTATGGTAATATTTAATTAAATAGCAAGTTTGTTAATTTATCTTGCTATATATTATCAGTAAATTAAAGAGAGTTATTTTTTGGGTGTATTTGGGTTTTTGGTATATTTTATGAAGCTCTCCGAAAATTGGTGTTTGTATCTCCTTTTGATTATTAGTGGATTTTCTTTGGAAAAGTCTATTCGTTAGTAGAATAGACTTTTCACATTGAAAAGTTGAAACACTTAAATCATTATGTGTCATTTATTTTTCTCACTGATAATTATTTTACAGTTACCCATAATTATATATTTGTGCAACCAAATTGGACCCGAACTTTTCTTTCGCTAGTGCTAGTTTATAGCAAATTGGTATGAGAGCATTGGGTTTTCTGTTATTTATTGGAATTGATCAAGTTTGCTCTTTTAGATTTATTTTGAGCTTTTAGTTGTGTGATTTGTTTCATATTTTCTAAGTTATGCTTCTGTTTATTTAATATTGAGTTTTTTGTCATGGTGCTAAAATACTAAATTGAGAAATTCAAAGGTAAGAATGATTTTAGTCTCTAGAAAATGAAGATACATACCATATTAGTTAAAGAATGGCTTATTAAGACACTTGAAGGAAACTATAAATTTTTAGAAAAATTGATTGATGAAGAAAAAGATGCATTGATGGAAAATGCTCTTAGTTCAATTATATTATTCTTGTCTAATGAGGTACTGCACGAGGTTGGTGATAATAAATCTCTTATTGAGTTATGACTTAAATTAGAGAGTATGTATATGACCAAGTCTTTGACAAGTCGGTTATATTTGAAGTAGCGTTTGTATACATTCAGAATGTCATAAGATCACACCTTTACACAATCGCTTTGATGAATTTACTAAAATTATTCGTGATCTAAAAGATAGTGGTGTTAAAATTGATGATGAAGATCAGGCCTTAGTTATATTATGTTCTTTACCTCATTCATTTGAACATTTTGTTGATACCATGCTATATGGGCACTGGAAAGAAAATTGTTTAAAACTCAAAGGTAATGAAAAATCTACCACAACATCTTTTGGTTTTAATGATTTTGTTGGTGTTGCAGATATTTTGGTTTCGATGGTGAAAATATTCTATTAGTATCTATTGGTTTTGTTGGAGATGTTTGGATTCTTTATTCGGGTTACACTTACCATATATGCTCTAGTAGAGATTGGTTTTCTTTTTATCAGTCTATTGATGAGTGTGTTGTCTTAATGGAAAACAATGTGTCTTGTAAGATTATTAGTATTGGTATTGTCCGATATAAGATACATGATGGTTTTGTTAGGATTTTGAAAGATGTTTTCCATATTCCAGATTTAAAAAAGAACTTGTTACCTTTGGGTACTCTTGATTCACAAGGCTATATGTATATAGTTGAAGGTGGAGTTTTAAGAGTTAGTAAGGGTGTTTTCGTTGTTATTAAAGGGAAATTGTGGGGTAGCTTTTATATGCTTCAGGGTAGCACTGTTATTGGTAGTGTTTCAGTTTTGTCCTTGTTAGATCAAGATTCAGATACTACTCGATTATGGTATATGCGATTAAGGCATATGAGTGAGGCGTATATATCTATTTTGAGCAAGCGAGATTTGCTTAGTGGTTAAAAAACTAGGAAGCTTGATTTTTATGAGCACTGTGTCTATAGAAAGTATCATAAGGTCACGTTTAGTACAACCATCCATAAAATGAAAAGTACTATTGATTATATTGATTCAGATCTTTGGGGTCCTTCTCCTTTTGTGTCTAAGGATGGTTCTCGGTATATGTTGACTTTTATTGATAACTTTTCCCATCATGTTTGGGTGTATTTTCTAAAGAACAAAAATGATGTGTTCTCAAAATTTGTAAAATTCAAGGCTTGTATAGAAAAATGGAATTGTAGAACTTATGAATATGACTCTTTTAAAAGGAGCTTGTTGTATGATTTTTCAAGTTGATTTGGATAAATATTTTTAGGCTGAAGCTTGTAACCATACCTGCTATTTGGTGAATCTATCTCCATCAACTGCAATTGAGTTGAAGACTCCATTTGAGGTATTCTCTGGTACTCATGCTAATTATTATGATTTGAAAGTTTTTGGTTTTCTTGCTTACGCTCATTCTAATGATGGTAAACTTGAGCCTAGGGTATTGAATTACATATTTTTGGGTATCCTTCTAGGGTGAAGGGTTATAGATTATGGTGCGTTGAACCCAAGTCACCTAAATTTTTGATTAGTAGAGATGTTAAGTTTGATGAGTTTTCCATGCTGGAAGAGTAAAAGAAGTATATTATCATAGGTAAAGACCACGGTATTAGTGAGTTGGTTGAGCTTGAGAGTAGAGCTCCTAGTCAAGTGTAAGAGGGCACTTTAGATCAGCAATCAGTGGATGAGATAGATGATTATACTCATGATGTAGGAGAAGATAAATATGAGCAGCCATATAGTATTACTAAGGGTAAAGGAATAAGATATATTTGATGCCCTCAAAGGTATGCAGATGCATAATTAGTTTCTTTTGCATTGTCTGTGGCAGAGTTTATTGAGGTATATAAACCTTCTATTTATCATGAAGTTGTCACTTATGATGAGTCTGTTTAGTGGCTGGTTGCTATGAATGAAGAGATTGAATCATTTCATAAGAATCATACTTAGGAATTGGTGAAACTTCTTAAGGGCCAGACAATTGTTGGAAACAAAATGAGTCTTCAAGAAAAATGAAGGTATACTTGAGGTTGAAGTAGCTAGGTTCAAGGTACGTGTTATTGTTAGAAGAAGGGTATTAACTTCAATGAAGTATTTTCACTTGTTGTGAAACATAGCTCTATTCGTGTGTTGCTTGTTATGGTTGCATTGTTTGACATGGAATTAGAACAACTTGATGTAAATATAGCCTTCTTACATGGTGAGCTTGAGGAACAAATATATATACATCAACCATAAGGGTTTGTTGTTCCAGATAAGGAAGATCATGTTTGTTTATTGAAAAAGTCTTTTATATGGGTTGAAGTAATCCCCTAGGTAGTGGTATAAGCGGTTTGATTCCTTTATGATTGATCATGGTTACTCTAGGAATGATTATGATAGTTTTGTTTATCATAAAGGATCATGTGATGGTTCATCAATATATTTATTGCTTTATGTTGATGATATGCTTATTACTTTTAAGAATAAATTTAAGATTCAGAAATTAAAGTCTCAACCTAGTAGTCAGTTTGAGATAAAAGATATAGGTTCAGCGAAGAAAATTTTCTGCATCGAAATTTACAAGGATAGATAAACCGGCAAGATTTATTTAACTCAGGAAAGTTATATTGAAAATGTTATTAAATACTTTGGTATGAAAGTGTTTAAACCTGTGAGTATGCTGTTAGTTATGTATTGCATGCTTTCTTCATATTTGGCACCAGTGTCAGAAGAAGAGTAGTACATGTTTGAGGTTCCATATACTAGTGAAATTGGTAGTTTGATGTATGTTATGATTTATACTCATCCAGAGATTTCACATATAGTTAGTGTTGTTAGTAGATATATGGATAATCCTGGCAAGGGCCATTGGCAAGAAGTGAAATGGATGCTTCGATATTTGAGAGGCACATCTAATTTTGGTTTAGTATATAATGAAAGTTCTAACACTTGTTACAATGTTATTAGTTATGTGGACTCTGATTAAGTTAGTGATTTGGATTGAAGAAGATCTCTAACAGGTTATGTCTTCACTCTTTCTCATTGTGCCATTAGTTGGAAGGCTACTTTACAGTTTGTAGTTGTTTTGTCTACCACAGAGGTAGAATATATGGCAGTAGCAAAAGTAGTGAAAGAAGCCATTTGGCTTAAAGGTTTTGTTTGTGATATGGGTTTATAGTAGAATACTTCTATTGTATTTTTTGATAGTCAGAGTGCGATACACTTGATAAAGAATACTATGTATCATGAAAGAACCAAACATGTTGATGTCAGATATCACTTCGTTTGTGACATTGTGTCTCAGGGTACTATTGTTGTCAATAAGATAGTCACTATAGAAAATACAACTGATATGTTAACCAAACCAGTTTCATTTAAAAAGTTCAAGCATTTCTTGGACTTAATTGGTGTTTGCAGTAAATGATCACCCTTTAGGGCTTTGGATGACGGTTATTTGGTCATCCGAGGAATTTCATATTTGAAGAACATGCTTCCGTTTATAGCCAAGGTGGAGATTTGTTAAATGTTGGCCCAAAAATTAAGGCTCAAATTTATTCTTTTAAACTCTCTCTGTATATATATAGTGTGTGTGGGTGTGTGTGTGTGTGTGTGTGTGTGACAAAGTTAAGAGAATTTAGGGCAAGAGAAGAAAAGGGAAGCTACCGATTGTGCCTCTCTATCTCTCCCGCCTTTCACCTCACCACCTCACTGGCATCTCTCTTCGTCTCCCACCATCAGCTTCTGTCTACATTCGCTTGCCTCCATCAGTAGTTTGTTTCCTGTCTTGTAGTCTTTGAGCTGCCTTCATTGTCGTCGAGCATCCTTGTCTGTCTGCCTACCTTGCTATCTCTTCCTAGTCTTCCTCATGCAACCTGAAGTAGAAGCTGATGATATCATTTGTATGGTAATATTTGATTAAATAGTGAGTTTGTTAATTTATCTTGTTATATATTAGGAGTAAATTAGGAGTGTTTTCTGGGTGTATTTGGGTTTTTCGTATATTTTGTAAAGCTCTCCGAAGATTGGTGTTTGTATCTCTATATAATTATTAATGGATTTTCTTCGGTGTGCCATCATTAGTAGAGTAGACTTTTCAAATTAAAAAGTTAAACCACTTAAATCATTATGTACCATTTATTTTTCTCATTGTGTGCCATTTATTTTAGTTATTTATTTTCTTCTTTCTTCTTTGTTGATACACATGTAGAGAAGATGAGGTGGCCGAAGGTAAAGGATTCCTTCTAATCCTTTCTGTTTTTGTAATTTTTTTTAACAATATTATTGCAACTGTTTATTTTATTACTTCAATAAAAATATATAAAAAAATTTAATTTATCTTGATTATTAATTATATTTTATAATAATTTTATAATTAATAATATGATCGAGAAATTAACAAAACAAACAAGACCATAACTATTAATAGGTTTGATCCACTCAAGCCCAAAGTTTATGTGAGCCTACACATGAACTTAAGGCCTATCTTTATTGAACATTCTAAAAATAATGTCTCATATTAATTAAATACAATGTTATGGTAAAGTTTATAAAGATTATGTGTGTCTTCACCTATTAGTTGAGCTTTTTGAGTTGGAAGGCGCATTAGTCTTATAGATTTTAATATGATATCAGAGTTTCAGTTTATAGGGTTAAAAAATTTAGACTTCATCTCATATAATTTTTTTTAATGCGCATTGTAAAAATAAAAATAAAAAAGATAAATAACCCATATAAAATATAGTATAATAAAATAGGTTAAAAATTCAAAGTGATGGGCTTTGTAAGAGACCAAGACCCACACTTTAAGGAGATGTTAAGAATAATGTCTCGCATTGACTAAGCACAATATTATGATAAATAAAGCTTATAAAGATTGTGGTTGTCTTTACTTATTGGGTTAACTTTTTAAGATTAAAAGACTCTTAATTCTTAGAGCCTCTGACAGTTATGATCTTGCGTAACATATCATTTAAGGATTTTTTTTTAAAAAAATCCACTTCTTATATTTTTAAAACTATTTGGGAATTCTATAACAAAGGAAAATTGAAATTTATTAAAAAATATATGAAAATACAGTTCCAATTTTTGGATCATATTCTTATGGTTGAACACACATGCTAGAATAGACATACAATCATTTTTACACGGTATCATAAAGTTCCAAAGAATGTATATCAGACTATACAATAGCTTGAAATTTCTCCATACTTTACAAAACCAAAGTTAGGCCTTACTCACATGCATTGACAATCGAAGCTCCAAAGAGTTTGCTAGAGATCAACAAGATCACTAGCAATGGCCATCGAACAATCGAATTATCGTGGTCTTCTTATTATTTGGATTGTATAACTTATAGCCTTTATAGATTGATTCATACCTAATGAAGATGAACACCTTACTTTTGTAATCACGCTGGCTCCTTATCTCCTTCGGTACATGAGCATAGGCTAAGTTTCCAATTACACTAAAGTGATAGATGCTTGGCTTTCTTTCACTCCATTCATCTTGTGGTGTCTTTTCCCATATAATTTTTGATGGATATTGATTTGATAATAGATTTCATATGTCACTACTTCAACCCAAAACTCCTTTACCAATTTCTTACTCTTGAGCATGCTTTGTGTCATGTCAAGGATTGTTCTATTCTTTCTTTCTATCACTCCATTTTTTTGGGGAGATCTTGGAATAGTTAGAGGACATCTAATTTCATTTGCTTCATAGAATTCATGGAACTTCTTGGAAGTAAATTCTCTTTCTCAATCTGATCTCATGGCCTTAATCTCTCATCCACTTTCTTTCTCCACTACAGCTTTGAACTTCTTGAATACTCCAAATACTTTGAATTTTTTTATTGAAAAATCATATGTGAAGAGAAGGAAGTAATTACTATGATTAAGAGAGATTGGCTTTATTAGGCTGCACACAATGGTATGAAAGAGTTCCAATGGCTTTTATGCTCTTGAGTTTGACTATTTTGGAGATTTTTTTCTACTCTGCTTCACAAGAAAAAAATATTCAAAAAGTTGGTCTGGATGATTGATGCATAATAACCCTCTCACCATTTCCTTTTTGGATAATAGCTCTAGTCCTTCAAAATTGAGATGTCCAAATCAAAGATGTTATAACCACCATGCATTTTTGTAGCAAGTTTTAAGAAACTTTGCTACATTGTTTTGAATGTTCAATAAGAACATCCTATTTCTTGATATTGGTACCTTAGTGATCAAATTATTTCTATCATATCGTATTAAAAGATAGTCATCTTTCATATGAATATGATAGCCTTTCTCTAAGAGTTGATACAAAATCAAAATATGATTTTTCATATTGGGAACATAGTAGACATTTGAAATAAGTTGATGTCTACCATTCTTCAACTAGATTAGGATTTTGCCTTTACCTTTCATTGGGATCTTCGACTCATCTCCAAAAAAAACACTACTGATCATCGATTCATTTAGCTCTACAAACATGCTTCTTTTACACACATATACTTACTCGTACAAGTGTTAAGATATCAAGTGTTATCTTGTCTTTCATCCTCACCTTATATGCTTGTAATAAAGTTTCCACGTATTGGATTTTATCTTCAACATAATTAATTGTGATTCCCACATTCTGAAGAGTAGTGTCCAAATCTTTGACATTTATAACATTAAAATTGAGATTTAACACACCTTGAGTTTGAATTTCCTCTTCCACTGCTTCTTGTTGAGGTTTCTCTTTTCTCATAGTTGTTGTTAAAATTGCTAGTATTGTAATTTCAACCTTTTCTATTATCATGACTTCTACCTCTTCCTCGGCCATGGCCTCTTCCACGATCACGATTGTATCTATCGTAGCCTTGAATTTCTTCTTTCTCCTTAACTTGCATCTTGAAGTGAAGAGTTGTTTGATGATCCCTTGCTTGTTCTTATGATTTTCTTCATAAACATACAATGACCCTAATAATTGGTTGATGTTCATCTCTTTCAAATATCTTGTTTCCTCGATCGTCACCACAATTTTCTCAAACTTTGAATATAGTGAGAGGAGTATCTTCCCCATGATCCTCATGTATTCTAGTTTCTCACAGTTTCCTTTCATTTGATTAGAAATGGCCAAAACTCTAGAGAAGTAATTGAAAATGGGTTCATACTTTTTCATATATAAAGCTTCAAACTCACATCTTATTGTTTGTTGACACACCTTCTTGACTTGTTATGCTCCTTTACACAACATTTCATGCTTCCCCCATAATTCCTTAGAGAAAATTACACTTGACATCTTTTCAAACCATTATCATTTAAATCTTGATAGATGAGATAGAGAGCTTTCTTGGAGAGCTTTCTTGGCTCTCTTTCTTGAGTCTTGGCTCATCTTGTGGCTCATTATATCCTTCCTTTATAATCCCTCAAATATAATGTGCACCTAATACAGCCTTCATCTTGATACTACAACTATCAAAATTGTTTTTGTTGAGCATAGGGATTTGAAATGATGTCATACTGTTAGTTATATACCTTAATGCAGTCAGAATTCTAAAATTTCTGACCAAATAGATGTATTCAAAACATCGAAATACTTTTGGGGGATGTCTGACTTGGTTCAAACTTGGACTTACTCAACTCAAGTCGATTCTAACTTGGTTCCAATTATGTCTAACTCGATTTAACTTGGTGGTTTCTAGCAGCAAGCTTCTGACATCCCAATTGGAGTTTGGATGCCTAGTGGTGCATCCAAAGTCTAATCAGGATGATTTTTGTGGTGTTATATTTCACTAATCGAAAGCTTCGATTTAATATACTGTAGTGATATGTTTGAAACCACTTTATTAACTCTGATACCACTTTGTTGAAAAATGAAAGTTTTAGAAGGCTTTAAAAAAATTTGATTGAGAATAGGAAAAAAAATATTTTAGTGGAAGAAAATACTTATTATTAAATCTTAGATTTTAGCTTGATACAAAATGAGAAATAACATCTCTATTTATACTAAAAACCGTCCTAACCAATGGTTATGATCATGCCAACACACTTTCAATCTAATGGTCATAATTGACCAATTAAAAATATCAATCAAAATATATAATTCTGTATAATCATCTTCCATTATATATATATATATTATACATGCATACCCATTTATATAATTATAGGTTAAACGGATTATTTTATTTATTTATTATTATATATAATGAATGTAACTATTTTTAGTGATGGTTGTACTAAATACTATGTATACATATATCATTGTCTTTTTAAATATTTGAAAGGAATTTGATTAGATGAAAGAGAAGGTACATGTGAATTTCGACTAGATTTTACTTTCTTTAATGGAGCAAATTAATGTGAAGGATGAGGGCAAAAATATATCAGGATAACGGACACTAGATATTGCAATCATTTTTGTAAAGTATCACAAAGTTTCAGAAAATGAATGTATGACCTTAGAAGTGGTAAATCAATTCTAGACTTATTGAAGTAAGGTTAATTCTATCAGGTGTCGTTTGGTTCACAAAATGGAATCGGAATCAAAATCAAAATCGAAATGGGAATGAAATGGAATGGAAAAGAAACAATATTGTTTGATTTGAGCATTGAAATCAAAAAAGAAATGAGTGTTATAGTGTTTGATTTGCCACTGGAATGTAATGAAAAAAACTATAAATTACCTTAATACCTCTATATTCAATAAAATTTAAATAATATCATTTAATTATTATTTTTTCGTCACACAAAATACATTTTTCAAATCATTATTTTTCTAAATAATTATTACTTAAAAAAATATATTATTAAAATTATTTTTTTAAATAGGATTTAGGGTTTTGAGGTTTGGGATTTGGGATTTAGGGTTTAGGGATTTGGGGTTTAGGGTTATATTTGTGGGTTAAGGCTTATGGTTAAAATTATTATTTTTCTAAATATGGTTTAGGGTTTTAGGATTTGGGATTTTAGATTTAGGATTTGGGATTTGGGATTTAGGGATTTAGGATTTGGGATTTGGGATTTGGGATTTAGGGATTTGGGATTTGGGATTTGGAATTTGGGATTTAGGGATTTAGGATTTAGGGTTTTTGGTTTTAGGATTTAGGGTTTAGGGTTTTGAGATTTGAGATTTAAGGTTTATGTTTTAGGGTCTAGGGTTTTGAGATTTAAGGTTTTGGGTTTTGAGTTTTGGGTTTTGAGATTTAAGATTTAGGGTTTTGGGATTTAGGATTAAGGGTTTTGGGATTTGAGTTTAAGGTTATGGGATTTGAATTTAGGGTTATATTTGGGGTGTGGTAAAATTGAAAAATAAATTGAGATGGAATGAAATCATGATTTCTAAAGAGAAAGAAAGAATTGCGATTCCTTCTCCTTTAGGAATCGATTTCATTCCTAACTCTTTTTTCAACTCAACCAAGCATAGCCTCAAAGATCCAACGATATCATTAGTAATATCGATCTAATAAATTTATTGTCAAAACATGGAAAAATATATATATAATTAAATATTATTATAATTAAAAAAATGTAATCCAAGTATTAGCAAAAATAAAATGACCAAAAAACACTATCTATAAATGAATTATTTATTAATATCAATAAAACTTATACAATAAATGTAACAATCTTATTCTTCCATAAAGTATCAAATACCGCTTAAACAATGTACAAATAATTGTGGTGTGTAATATTTAAAAACAAATGATTGAATAAAAATGATAAGACTCAGAACTTATTGATACGATTGTATAATAGTATAAACAGTTTGTAAAACCGTGATAACAAGTAGAAAAGTACTTGCAACTAAAGCAATAATTGCCCAAGGTGTGTTGAAATACTTCTGCTTCAAGTTTGCCTTGGCTTTATGCGAAGAACTTCTGTAATACTTATTCAATTGTGCCCCAACTTTAGTAAAATAGCTAACATCATTAATTATAACACCTTCACATAGTTATTTAATCAATGAAGCCACTTCATTTTCATCACCAAGCCATTTCTCAAAAATACCTTTCTTAACCAACAAATGTCCATCATCTGGAGTATTGACAAGGTGGTCTACAAGCCCTAGATAATTTCTCAACAATTTTTCTTTACAATTAGATTCCTGAATATCACATATGTATAATCATCTATTCTCAATCTTGGCATGAACAAAATACCTTTCTTATCATCAAATATTATATCAAACAAGTTCTTCTCCTTATTCTCCATGAAGACCACTCCACAATCATTTAATTGCATAATGCTAGGGATATTTTCGAAATTTTCTTGGTGTTTACTCAGATTTTCATGATCATCAACTTTTAAAATTAAATTATTTTGCCCATCGGCTTTTGAAAATGTATTCCTTTGTTATGGTGTAGGAGCTGAAATGTATGACTTCCATACAAAATCAAGTAAATGTTGAATGTCATTAATGTCTTCCAATTTAGTGTTTTCTATTCCCCAAAGAGTAGGTTTCCAAAAATCATGAACAAATTCTTTGATTGAAATAACCTCCTTAGTGTTTTGGAATATGGTATATTTGATTACATCATAGAGATCATCAAGTACAAAAAAGGGAATTGGATTCTCAAGCAACAACAAATCAGATTGAAGATCTGGTAATAACCATGTTGTTGAAGTTGAGGGGTTAAATATGTAATCAAAGGGAGTACTTGTTGTGGATGAGCCATATTTAAAATATCTCAACAAGAACTCAATAATGAAAGTAGCATCAATTAAAATGATCTTCAAAAAGTTTTCACTGTTTAAATGTTGTAGTGTTTCTGAATAAAAGCTACACAATTTCACTTCCTTCTCTTTCATAATCTTATCATAATATGTTAGTGGGTGACTTGTTCTTTTTAAAAACTCATTGAAGAAGAACAATTTGTAGTCTTCCATTTTTTATAAGACATCTTTATTTGTTCCATAGTGAATTGGACCAATGGAGACTACTTTAGGAGTATATGCTTTAGCGAACTCTATTGATACTGTATTTCGATTTTGAAAGGCCTGGTACACTATCCAAGTTCTCTTGTATCAAACTTACAAATGAATTGTTTTGAGTTTGAACCTCCTCTGTTTGGATTACGAACTTACTTTCTTCCATATTTTCCATTGGATTAGTTCTCTTTTTGATAATAATTATAATAATTTCTCTTACCACCAAAATTAAAAAGAAAATAGGAGATTAAAATCATGAATAAATATTTTTTTGATCAAACGGCCAAATATTATCCCTATGCAAGTACATATAATTATATTTTTAAGATTTAGTAAAAAATTGAATACCAAGAAACATTATTAAGATCAACATGGTGAACACATGTTGTACAACTCATTTCAAATAAAGGAGAAAATTAAATAATACATAAAAATATTAATCGAACTATCATTACCAAAATTAATATAATAATAATAATAATAAGATAATATTGAGATTTTCAATGTTTTTATTTTTAATAACTATTTGGTATTAAATATGTAACGAACATACGACCTAATAAGTACAGGTAACCCTTTAAGGTATAACGAAGATATATGGCTGTCTTAAATGGTCTGGGCCCAACGAGCTTGATAGAGCATACAACCCAGTTGACAAAAGTACTTCGTTATCAAACAGCGACGTCTTGGATGAAAATACCTGGTGAAACTATGATATCCTAACGTGATCACAGTCTTCCCTCTCCGTGAGCGACCTGCATATAATGACCTATTTTTATTTATGTGTAACACTTGTAGCGATCTGCTTTCTGTTTTTTACTACATATGTAACCATGTATATAGGTCGCTTATACATCATAGCCTTAGCAAAAATAAATTAGTTCATAATGGAAATAAGAACAAACATTGTCTCAATTGAATCCATGAATAACAAATCAGAATAAAATGTAGAAAATGAAAGCTAAGGAGAAGAGATGAAAAACTCTTGAAGATGAACACTTGGTAGCAACAATGGTGATAATCCTTCAAGCTTCTCAAACTTTCTCTCCAAAATTGCCTTCTCTCCTCCAAAAATGTCTCAGACCTCCTCCTCTCTATCGTCCCCTCTTTCTCTATCTTATGGTATATATAGATCTAGGTTTTTGGGGCAATTTTGGAACAAAACAACATAAAAAATGTGTTTTCGGACGAAACTCGCCGCTGGCGACATTATTCTCGCTGCGACGAGATTTCTAGAAAAATTAAAATTTTGGTTCCTCTGATTCTCGACGATGACGAGATGAATTTGGCCGGCGACGAAAGGTGTCTTGCCAGCGACGAGATTTACATCTACCAAAACCCGTGCTCTCTGTAAGATTTTCACCGTTGATGCGTATTTTCGCAAGTGTACGAATCGTTCAAGTAATAAAGTGTACAAAAGCACGGATATCGAACCTACAAGGAATGGCGTTACTAAGTACCGAAATTGACTAATCCTAATTTTATTTGAAAACCCAATTGTTGAAATTGTTTAAGAAGCAAATTAACTATAAAATAAACTCAAATAACACAATTGAATATTGTTCACAAATGATTAAAAAAGCTAAGGCATTTGATTTTGCTAAATCAATTCAATCCGATTTCAAGTCATGTTATATGAAAATAAAAGATAAAAGTGATGGTTGAAAAACCTAAATTTACCTAATACTCTCTCTCGAGTAATATTAGAATTACTTATCTATGAAAACCAACTATATTTCTATGAAGATTTAATCACAAACAAGCACATTACGATTTATGGAATTTCTAGAATAACCACATACATCATGCATTAGGTCTCACACTCGCATTCAACATACGGTATTTATCACAAGAAGCATTCATTACACATCTCCTCTCGGTCTCAATATAATGCAACAAATCATCTAAATCTTGGCCAGAAATTTAAAAGCATTAAGCATGGAAATAAATACTCAACTTGAAAACAATGAACTCATATAACAATAACAAAAGAAATCAGATTTTCTTGATTCAACTACATCATAGCCTTAGCAAATGAGAATAAAATGCAAATGAGAATAAGAACAAACATTATCTTAATTGAATCCATGAATAACAAATGAGAATAAAATGCAGAAAATGAAAGCTAAGGAGACGAGATGAAAAACTTTTGAAGATGAAGACTTAGTAGCAACAATGGTGATAATCCTTCAAGCTTCTCTAAACTTTCTCTCCAAAATTTTCTTCTCCTCCAAAAATGTCTCAAATTGCCTCCTCTATGTCATCCCCTCTTTGTCTATCTTATGGTATATATAGATCTAGGGTTTTGGGGGAAATTTTGGAAAAAAAACAACATAAAAAATGTGTTTTCGGATAAAACTCTCCACCGGCGACATTATTCTCGCCGCGGCAAGATTTCTGGAAAAATTAAAATTTTGGTTCCTCTGATTCTCGCCGGCGGCGAGATGAATATGGCCGGCAGCGAAAAGTGTCTTGCTGGTGGCGAAATAATCTTGCTGGGGGCGAGAGTTGCATCTGCCAAAACCCGTGCTCTCTGTAAGATTTTCACCGTTGATGCGTATTTTCACAAGTGTACAAATCGTTCAAGTAATAAAGTGTACAAAAGTACAGATATCGAACCCACAAGGAATGGCGTTACTACATACCGAAATTGACTAACCCTAATTTTATTTGAAAACCCAATTGTTGAAATTGTTTAAGAAGCAAATTTACTTAAAAATAAATGCAAATAACACAATTGAATGTTGTTCACAAATGATTAAAAATGCTAAGGAATTTGATTTCGCTAAATCAATTCAATTCGATTTCAAGTCATGTTATATAAGAGTCAAAGCTAAAAGTGATGGTTGAAAAACCAAAATTTACCTAATACTCTCTCTCGAGTTATATTAGAATTAATTTCCATGAAATCCAACTATATTTCTATGAAGATTTAATCACAAACCAGTAAAAAGAATGACATGGGATTTACAGGTCGTGAAGCTGGAAGCTATTTAAAGATTTCCAAGCAAGAAATGGAAAATGTGGAAGAATATTGCTCTGATTCTTGAATTCTTTGTTGATTCAATCCCTTATGGGCTGGGTTTAGCTCAACTCGAGTGAAAAGCTAACTCTGATACCCATTGTTTGACACCTTTTCTCTATAGTCTCGCTTGCACTCCTACGAGGTGACATCAAACTGATGGGATTGGTCTAATAAGATGGTATGTAGCGTGCTATTTTTCACCCTGGTAGAGTTTAGTTATAAACAGGAGCACGATGATTTTCACCAGGACAAAGAGATGTTGGAATTGAATTAAGATAATGAGAAGGAAAGTAACTTAAAGAATTATGTTTTTGAATTGGAATTGAGAATGGAGCTCTGGGATGGATATAAGCGCAGCTAGGGTTTTGTGATTGCCGAATTTGTGGATGTTCTAAACATGTTGTCCACTGGAAATGGTGGCACCATTGAACTTTCTTACATACAGTTATATATGCTTACTACTTTAGCAATAGCTCGAGATTTCTACTGAGCTACACGTCTATTATGGAAAACGACAATCTTGAGACTAGGAAAGAAATAAATAATGCTCAACATGGTCCAAGTATACCACGAGTATAGACATAATAACTATCACCATAACTATGAGAATGGGGTTTCCAACAAATTAAAGAAAGCTCATGAGGTGATTTTATATTATGCACGAGTTGATCATTACATGCCCTTCTTTATATGATGTAGAGGCTGATATTTGATACTAAGGTAAAGCTTGATGCACCTCAAGATCTGTGTGATTTATGCATCTCTAAAAGCACTTATAAGAGACGCACACTTAAAATTTCTTCAAAGTGGTAAAGATGAAGTCCCTTCACTCTAAAGGTGACTATATTGCCATAATTATGAGGATGGAGTTTCCAAAAAATTAAGGGAAGCTTATCCGTATCAAGCGAAGTGAGTTTATATTATGTGTGAGTTTATCATTACATGCCCTTCTTTATATGATGTAGGGGTTGATCTTGGCGACTGAGGTAAAGCTTGGTGCACCTTAAGATCCATGTGATCCATACGTCTCTAAAAGGAATTATAAGAGATTCAACACTTGTTGAAATATGACAATATTTTGGTCTTTGAAGATTATTTAATGAGGGCCATTAACAAGGTATGACATGTAAACTTTACTTGTGTTGTCCTAATTGTATTGTGTCAAGTATAGACAATTGGTGCATATACTTGGGTCTTTCATAGCGAATCGGTATTCATTGTATTTTGTAAGGCATGATCGATATGGATCCATTCACGTTGAACCCTTTGATCACCAAACACACTTTATTTCTTACAAAGATGAGTCCTCACTACTCTCCCAACATTATATAAAAAATATATTGATAACTCATTCCCATGTTGATGAATTCATCTAGTCATATTATTTATCCCATTATTACAAGAAACATTGTTGAGGAAATTATTATAAAGTGGGACTAGTCATGCCACATATGGCTTATACCACCAATTCATTATCCAAATATTGATGAAGTTATTATGAAGTTCGCACCGTGTTTTCTTTAGGCGCGTAAGGTTAATACATGAACTCCCGTGTTTCGAGTATTTAACTATAAGTTTATCAAAGTATTGACTTTCTTCTTGCAAGGAAAATTTGGAGCACATGTGGGGTATGTTTTTCACCCTTGCATGTCGCGTATTTTGCAAAATATTAAAGCGATCAATTCCTCAAAGCTTGGAGCACATGTAGGGTAAGGTTTTCACCCTCGCATGTCGCATATCTCACAAATATTAAAGTGATCAATTCCTCAAAGTTTGGAGCTCATGAAAGGTAAGGTTTTCACCCTCGCATGTCACCTATCCCATGAAATTTATGACCCCCCAAGATGGAAGGAGGAGTCGACTGATCCCCCAATTCGACACGCGGCTTGTCTTATGCCCCATTATTGGAGGAGGAGTCCCTTGACCCCCCCTTCCCACCCACTCAATATGCGGCTTGTCTTATGCCCCGTGATTGGAGGAGGAGTCTCCTGACCCCCCACTCAGGATGCAAGATACGTCCTATGCCTCGTTATTAGAGATGGAGTCCCCTGACCCCCTACTCGAGATGCAAAATATGGTCTCCATTATGTTTTGGGCATCTTATTTCGTGCCCTACGTGGGGACAAGTCATTTGACCTTCTCACTTGAGATGCAAGTCACCCTATTGCCTCGTGATTGGAGGAGGAGTCCCCTAACCTCCCTACTCGGGATGCGTGATAAGTCTTATGCCTCATGATTGGAGGAGGAGTCCCCTGACCCCTCCACTCGAGATGCGAAATATGCTCACAATCATACTTTAGGGGTCTTATTTCATGCCCCCAAGTTGGGAAAAGTCATTTGACCTTCTCGCTTGGTATGTGGGACACATCTTATGCCTCATGATTGGAGGTGGAGTTCCCTGACCCCCCCACTCGAGATGTGGGGTACATCATATGCCTCATGATTGGAGGTGGCGTCCTCTAACCCCCCCACTTAAGATGACAGATGTGTTTCAACATGGTAAAAATGCAGGTATTATTAAATGATCCGCTCATAATCCGAAATATGTCTTAAGAAAGAGACTTGAGTTCCAGGGCAAACTACTACTCTTATGGAAACGCATGTGAAGGGTTGGATATTTCACCATCGCATGTCACATCTAAATGTGGGTCAATATTTCACCATGGCATGTTGTATCTAAATATGGGCTATTAATCTCTTCTGACAAGTTCCACCACTTCCTTCGAAAAGGACCTCAGTTCACCCCACTACTGTGGTATTAGAAGAAATATAGACATAGAAATTTGCATAATTTTCATTGAGGTAGAGAATTTAGGTCCCTGGTTCATTGGGGTAGTTAGGGTATATGAGCCATTTTTTCGCTATAAGGCGATGTTTTACTCCTAGTTTGAAAATACCATACCATAGTGTAGTGCGATGCAATAAAAGCCCTACTTCTCAAGAAACGTGACAAATAAGGGCTTAGATATATGGCTTCTAATAGCAAGGCCATCCACCTTCCTTATTCGTAAGGATTACTTAATTGTTCCTCTGTAACAATGGAGTGGAATAGTAGCATTCGCCTAGCGACCTAAGAGTCGAGACCTGAAGACCAAGATCTTCAGGTCAAAGTAAACGACCTGGGTCACCTATGCATATAAGACCTAATCAAGTAACTCATATGACGGCTTGATTTGGAAATGTTTAAATGATGATCAGGTAGCACTTAAATAACAACCTAATTTTAGAGTTAATAACGAGACCCGAGGAGAGCCTGAAGGGTTTACCCCTTCAAACTCGGATTAATAATAAAAATACTCTTAACAACTTGATAACCTCACAAATAGAGGATTTAATATAACATTTGGTATTATATAAGTATCAGGTGCTCTACCTAACGACCTGTATCACATCGTCATAGGATAAACCACCTCTTTTCTCTTTTGAGACATGTTAAAAAAATTATTAAGAGCAAGAAATTACTTAATGTGAATACTGGTCATTTGAATCTCGACCTAAAAATATTGAATAGACTGGTTCTCCCTTTGATGTCGTTTAACAAATGAACTAAAAAATAGACGAAGTATTTTTCTAACGAGCAGACAGAGCCAATTAATAGGAAAAAACTTAACGGGTCAAAATTCTCTAAAAATAAATTTAAGTAAAAACGTATGGTAAAAGTAAATCTCTTCACTATTTATAAAGTGAGGAGTAAGCTGAAAGGTTTAACTAAAAAATAAAATTAATTAAAGCAATATTGTTTGTAGTTAAATAAATTCGCGACCGAAAATTGTTTCGTTTGAGTGGTCGTTATTTACTTAGATACATTGAATCGATTAATGTGGATTATTTAAATTAAAATAGATGACCATATATTGCTCCCTTAACTTCTCAAAATCAAGAGAATAGGGAAGTTAATGTTTGGTATTAAATATGTAACGGACATACGACCTAATAAGTATAGGTACCCCGCTAGAGTATAGTGAAGATATAGGAATGTCTTAAATGGTCTGGGCTCAACGAGTTTGGTAGAGCGTATAACCCAGTCAGCAAAAATACCTCGTTATCAAACAGCGAGGTCTTGGATGACATCCCGACGTGAGCACGGTCCTCCCTTTCCTTGAGCGACCTACATATAACGACCTCACTTTATTTGTGTGTAATACTTGTAGCGATCTGCTTTCTGTTTTTTACTACATATGTAATCATGTATACATGTCGCTTATACATACTTTGCCACGTGCATAGGATGGAGAATACATGATTTATTCATTTGTTCATATTTTCACTCCTCTACGAATTACTAAAATCCCTAACAAGAGAATTCTCTTCAAACAATAACAATATTACATTATAAAGTAAAATAATTAATTATTATAATATTAATAATTTCTGCATTCCGAAATAATAATCAAAATCAAAATCAAAATCAAAATATCTAAAGCTATACTTGAGAATGAGTTAACGTATTAAGTGAAGCGTACCTTAGGGTTAGGGCAACTATAAAATATGCTTCAACTTTCAGCTAGCTCTGTGCTCTTAATTATTTTGTTTCAGAGTTTGAGTTCCATGGTCAATAATTTCGCTATTTTTATAAGAAGCCAGCACATACCATAAAATATTCTTTAACCTTGTTTCAAGCGTACTATCAAGTCATAGTAAAACAAAAGCTGATTTGCTATTGCTTGTTAACTCAATAAAGCTAACATATATTCCAATTGTGAGCCCTATGAAGTACTGTAATACTCTCTCTCTGTGCCAGGTGCTAAAATGAGTGTGCCTTTCTATTCAGCTGCTTGAAACACGAGTGAAGCATGTCATTCCCACCCCACCCCACCCCATTTCGTGTAAAATACCTTATTTCAGCTTCTTCTTTTTTTAAATAAATTAACGAGGCTATACTACGTGAATCATGCCAAGTCCTTTAGACAAACATAATATGTGACTACTAAATAATAGAGATGTGTCAAAGTAGAACATATAAAATACCTCAACGAAATTATATGTCTCTTTTCATCTGCAATTATCAGTTTTAATTGTGAGTTATAAATCTTTATATGCGAACGGGCCTTCTCCTTAATACTTGATTGATAATCTCAAAATAGCATATGACGTGAAAAATTCAGAAAAATATATCTTTAAAAAAAAATTGTATGCATTCACCTACAATTGTTACAATGCACCTAATAACTTTGTTTGATTCTACTGTCCAACACAAGGTCTTTAGAAGTAATTATATGAGGGTGCAAGCCTGCTGGGTAATTCATGACTTGGGCTAACGAGGGTGCAAGCCTGCTGGATAAGATGTTTTGTGTGTTTGTTATCTTTCAATTTTTGGCTTATTTAAAAATTTATAGGTATTTTGGTTTTTCATGGTTAAAAATAAGTTATTTATTATTTTGTTTGTTGTTTGTGGTTAAGATGCTTGTTGAAATACTTCTAAAAGAGTTTTTTATTTATCTGATGAATCATTACAATCAAGTTTTAATGTTCATTACTTTCGAAGAATTACTATTGCAATTACTACAATCAAGCATTAGGGTAGGTTATTATAAGGTTTATGAGTGTTGGTAAAATTTGTGAACAAAAAATATAAATGTAATTTTAATTTTTAGTCGAGTCTTTTAAGAATACTTTTTCAAACCGGAGAAACAATCGAACTCCAAAAGAACATTTAAGGTATATCTATATTGTTATATACATTAGATTTTATATTAGACACATAGAGACATTTTGCATTGAGATTATTTGATCGATCGAGTACTAGAGCGATAGAGAATCGATCTACCTATCTCTAGATTTATTTTTTAATACCATAAATCGATCGAGGATTTGTTAAATCGATCGACCTTTTTAGATCGATTGATCGAGCTTGACCAAAATCAATCGAGCGGTCAAAATTTTAACTTTAACTTAATTTTTTACTCAAGTTAAAAATTTTAATTATCGTTTATTATTTAGTGTTCTATGCATTGTTTAGTGAACATAATTGTAATTGGATTTTAATCTATCAATAAGGCTTCAATTTTTTCTATATAAAGAACCTAATGTTTTGTATTTTAATTAACCACAAGAGCATCAATATTTTTATCTTAAGTTTTTTTCTTTCAAATTGCTTCACACAAAAAAAAAAGATCATATTTCTTTAGCCTTCGTTCTTTAATTAACCTGTCAAGTATTGATGGTTGTTTTTGATTTGTTAATAAACATAATTAGTTTATGATATTTTAATTAAATGTTCATATAGCTTCTTTTTTATTTTGTTCTTGAATTATTGGATAATTATTTGGTTTAATTATTTATCTTTAAATAAGCTATCTTTATTAAACTTGTACTTAATCTACTTGTTTTAAGATTGCTATATAGTTTAATACAGAAAGTTTTATGCAACGGATCTAATTAACTAAGGGATAAATAAATAATTAATTAACTAATGCCAAATTAAAATTTCACAAATTGTTATGCAATTGCTTGTAAATAAAATAAAGTGAAAACAAACAAATATTGATACACGATATTTTTAGGTGAAAATAACTTAAACCACAATAATAATTGAGGAGAAAAATTGTCAGTACATTGGACAACCAAACTATTTACTATCAAAATAAGGTCCAATTATAAAGCTAGGACTCAAACTACCCTCAATGATCCCCCAAGTAATCTATTTACAAGTCGTTGTTTTCCTTCACATTTTTCACAAGAAAAGTGTTCGGATCCGGACCAATGTTTCGATGAACTCGAGTCACACGTATTATAGAACTCGTTTAGCACCTAAAAAGTTAGCACAATACCACAAGTGCAAGATTTTTTATAGAGCGGATTAAATAATGAACAATCATAACTAAATAATTTAATAAATTTATAAATAAAAACAAAATTATTAACAAATCCTAGAACAATCAGATTAGGCACAAGTTCAATACAGATAGCTTCTTTAAAAATAAATAAACAAAACAAATAATTATGATATTACACCCAATTATTTGATCCAATAATTCAAGAACAAAATAAAGAAAAAGGTTTATGAACATTTAATCAAAATATCATAAACTAATTAGGTTTATTAATCAATCAAACACAATCACTAATACTTGACAGATTAATTAAAGAAATAAGCCTAAAGAAATATGATCTTATTTTTTCCACAAAAATTTGAAAGAGAAAGTTTAAGATGAAAAGATTGATGCTCTTGTAGTTAATTAAAATATGAAATATTAAGTTCTTTATATAGAAAAGATTGAAGCCTTAATGATAGGTTAAAATTCAATTACAACTATGTTCATTAAACAATTTATAGAACATTAAATAATATGGATAAAATAATAATTGAAATGTTTGGCTCGAGTAAACAATTAAGTTAAAGTTGAAATCCTGACAGCTCGATCGATCTAGGTCGAGCTCGATCGATTTAAGGTATTACAAAATAAATCTAGAGATAGGTAGATTAATTCTCAATCGATCTAGTACTTGATGAGCATAATCGTGATCGCCAAATACTTTGATGAACGAAAACTTGATGAACGAAAACCGGCATCGCCGATCTTGCCAATACTTTCGTTTTATACTTATAAAACTCTCGCAAGTGCACGAATCATTTCGTAGAAAATGATAAGTATACTCCCAAGGTCGATCTAAGGAAGGAATGTATGTGGTTTTTAATTTATTATTCAAACTTTTAAAAACGAAATTAAATCCTAAACATCCTGTCACGATATTTTGGGTTTTTTGTGTTTTTAATCTACTTACATAAAAATAAACATAGATTCAATAAACATTCATGCAAATTTTATCTTTTATAAATAGTGGAGTATTTATGGATATAATAACTAAGTTAATTATGCTTGCTCGTATTATTTAGGTTATTAAAGATATGAATTGATATTTATTGATTCTCCCTTTTTTGTATGAATACCACCTTTGGTGGGGTTAGATATTCTTTGTTAACTAAACAAATCAATTAACACCTATGGGTGGGGTTGATAACTAATTTGGTTAATTAAATTAATTCATTTTTCTAAGAGATTGAAAATGAACCATTTAAATGCCACCTTTGGTGGGGTTAGACAATTTAAACTTTATTCAAGGTGTCCAAATTAAACCTAAGAATTTAGTTATCCGAGTACTAACTTTCAAGTTTTAAAACCACTACCGAAAACATGTCGTCAATACATTTTCAGATAATAATTCTTATAAAAACTTTTGAAATAGAGCTTCACTCTAACTAGGCGATTGTACCATCAAATAAAAGAAAGCACTACTCTAAATCGGACAGTATAACTAAACCTTAAAATCTAATTTTCAGATTTAAGTTTGTAATGAAAAATAATATATTTCTCTCTAACATTCTTAATATAAAATCTTGAATAAAAATAAAATCAATTCATTTTAGAGATTTTTACCTATTTAATATTTCGCAAGCATAACAACGTTATTATTATATCATGTTTATAAACAGATAGCACAATTAAATTTAATCACAGACAAATTAAATATAACATGTAAGAATAAAGCATAAAAATAACTGTAAAGAAAATAAAATCCTTACAGAACTTCGACGCTATTCCCGTTGCTAGAAAAACTCCAAGCGGAATTTGCACTCCCATTTATTGAATCAAAAAGCTAAAATATTACAAAAACATAACTAGTTCTTCCCTAAAAAGGGAAGAACTCTAAAGCTAAGAGAAATTAACTAAAACATAAGAAAAACTAGCTAAAACATAAGAAAAACTAAAAAAAAACTAAAAACTAAGAAATTGAGAGAAAGAAAGAAGAGAGAAGGGAGTTTTGAAGGTGTGAAGGGAAGGAGGTATTTATAGGTGAGGATGGAGAGAAAAAATGAGTAAAAAAAATTAAAAAACGTGTAGTTGGGGCGGCTGCACGTGAAAAATGGGGTGAAAACGTTAGTAGGCGCGCGCGAGCGGCTGGCGCTATGGCGCGCATAATCTTCTGTGGCGTGAACAGTAACCTCGCGCGCTTTGCGCCGTATGAACGATAACCAGCGTCGATCTTGTATGATTTAAGCGGGTCTTTGGCGCGTTTTTCTCCTTTTTGACATTTTTGACCTTTTTGACCCATTTTGTCCAATTTTTCAATATTTGTCGACCTTTACGCATTTATTTATTAATATATTTGTGATGTATTGCTTCCAGTATTCCTCTTTGAGTCTTTAAGTTGCATTTTTAAGCCAAAATACCCGAAAAACAATAAAAATACCCGTGATTCCGAAAAATACAAATTTATATAAATATATGATAAAACATATAAATATATATATATATATATTTAATCAATTAATTTGCATAAAATCATGGTTATTTTAGTGCTTTTTGAGCACTCATCAGTACTCAATCAATCTAACACTCAATCGATTGAACATTAAACCTTGATCGATCTACTTCAATTAAAAATTAAATCAATGGCTTTTTAAACAAGGTAGATCAATTATCGATCGATCGACTCACCTCGATTGATCTAGATATATCCCGTTCGATTGAGTAACCTCAATGTAAAATATTCTTATGTGTTTAATATGAAATCTAATGTGCATAAGAACAGAAATATACCTGAAAAGTGTTCGTTTGTAGCTCAATAGTTTCTTTGGTATTCTTGAACGACTCACCTAGAAACTAAATTACATTTAAATATTTTGTTCACTAATATCCCTAACACTCATAAAACTTACAAATATTAAGTGTTATATTCTTAAATCTTCTAGGTAGGGTTATTCATTGTTGAATCTTCTTTAGGACACACTTTGTACTTGTATTATTGTGATAACCTTTCAAGTGGTAGCTGAACAGGTTCGATAACTCTTGTGACTCGAGTTTATCAAAACATTGGTACGGATCTGAATACCTTTCTTGTGAAGACTATGAAGAAGAGTATCGGCTTGTAAGTATATTACTTGGGGATATTATCTTGGAGGGTAGTTTAAGTTCTAATCTTGTAATTAGACCTTATTTTGTAGTGAATAATTAGGTAGCTCGGTGGACTGGTAATTTTTTTTCTCAAGTCATTGGTGTGACCTAAGTTGTTTCTGCCTATAATACCGTGTGTCAATCTTTATTTATTTTTGCATTATTTTAATTACATGCAATTGTACGTCTAGTTGTCTGGAAAAATTTAATTTGACACAATTTGATTAATTACCTATTTATTTCCTCTAGTTTAATTATATCTGTAACTTTAAAAAAAATCAATTGATATCAAAATGGGTCACTAGATACATTTAATATTACCTAGAACCTTATTATGAATCATTTGAAATAGGGTTCTTCTACAACCTATGATCCATTTTTTGATGGGTTTAACTATTCATATTGGAAGGCTTATATGAGAGCTTTTTTATGTTGTATTGATAAGAATGTTTGGAACTCAGTTATTTATGGTTAGGAAGTACCTTTGGTTATCAAAGATAATATAATCACTCTTAAAACTAGGAAAGATTAGATTACAAAAAATTAAACTGTAAGCAATTGGAACCAAAAAAGTATTAATGTTATATTTAATATTGTGTTTGTTAATGAGTTCCATTGCATCTCTAATGGTTATACTCCTAAGCATGCTTAGGATATTTTAAAGATTATATATGAGTGAGGTATACAAGTTAACCAAACTAAATTTGTTAGTCAATTTAAAAATCTTAGGACGAAATCATAGTTCTCGTATCAATTGTTATAAAATAAGTATTTTTAATAAAAAAATTAGTTGAAGATTAATAAAATTTATATGAAAATATCGAGAAAATAATATATGATTATATATAGTGAAATAATCAATATTAAAATGGTAAAATCTTTTCTTTTTATCTCTTTCTTTCTAATTATCTATCTCTCCGTTCTTTCTTTCTAATTCTCTGTCTATAGTATGGCATACAAAGATGCAATTTATAATATTATACATACTAATATTATAATATTATATCTTAAATTATTTAAGAGAGAGAAATTTTCCTTCGTTTATCTTTAAGTCATTAATGTATATTTTATTTTCATTGCCTAAAACTAATAAATGACCGATTCAAGTTATTTATTACAGTTTTTGGAATACTTTTTATCAAACTTAAAATTTAATTTAAAAAGAATATTATATGTAAAATATAATCTAATTTAAAAAAAAATATTAAATTTTATGTGTAATATTGTATCTTTCATCAAATGTATAATGTGCCGCTAAATATCATATACATCCACCTCAGCATAACAATAATTTAATCTATTAAAAACAATTTCAAGAAATAATCATAATTATACAATAATCTGATATCTGATAAACAAAAAACATTAATGAAAGAAAGGAAATTAATAAATTCCCATTAAAATTAAAAATATAAGAGAAAAAATAATAATCATTTTGTTTAGATAATATAAATTTTATATATTTTTAAATTACTCGGGTGAAATATCTCTAACTTAGTTTTCAGTTTTCTCCTTCTCTCATCCAAGTCTCTCTTACCTTTTCAGCTCTTTGCTTATTTCTTTTTTCTTCGTATTTCATCGATAAGGGACCTTTCTTAAGGAAAGTTCTCTTATTTTTCTTTATTTCTTGTTTGGTTATCTTTAGTTATGAATTTTGTTTCATAAATAATTCATTATCATTTTATAATGATTTTATTTATTAAATCTATAAATAATTCATAATCCTTCTTATAATAGTTTACTTCGTAGAATCTAATTTTTTGAAAATAAGATATAATATTTTTTTACATTTTAGTTTCGTTAATTATGGTATCTTTTTTTAAAAATATGTTTATATAGCTTCTTTAACTCTCTAATCAACAAAAAATGTAATAAATTATAAATATTTAATTTAATTTAAAATTTTAATAATGTATTTATTCAAACAATCATAATTAATAAAAAAGATAATTAAAAATAAATCAGATAAAAATACTCATAATTTATAAAAATATCATTTTTACTTTATTGTTTTATTATTTAGCTTATATGTATATATATTAGTGAAAACAAATAGTACTCTTATTATATTTTTAAATCTAAATTTTAATAAATATCTCTTATTTTATATATATATTACAATCCATATTGCTCGGTGAATAAATAATAATCAAAATAGCAAGTCATCAGCCAGGAAAATCCAACGGCGTCATTCATTTTTGTGCAAACCACGTTAATTAATTTAACAAATAATTATTTATTAAAATAATAAGATTTATTTTTCTATAATGATTTATTTTACATCAATTTATATTTTTTTTCCTGCGAATACAGATCTTTCAGTATCAGTCTGAGATGTCTCTCACTTATTCTCTCTCGAGTCTTCGACGAATAAAAAAAGAGAATTAATTACAAGCTAAAAGAAAAAAAAAATTCTCTTGTGTTCTGGGTAAATGATACAGTAACTCCAATAATATGTGTAAGAGTTCTTGAGCGATATGGCCTTATTGTGATTCTTTGAATCATAACAGATGCATAGGTGTTGAAGTCACGTAAAATTCGAATAAAGTGAAGAAATATATAACTAAGTTCTTCTAAAAGAGTTCTCAAAGAAGCGAAAACTTAGTAGTTAATGGGATTTCAACGTTCTTTTTAAATCGATTTTCGATCGAGAATATAAAATGCATTTCTCTCACACATTGGTGTAGGGTCTATCCTTACAACCGGTGAATATCGATCGAATTAACTGACTCTGATATCATGAAAAAATCTATGACTTAACTTACTACAAAACAACTCTAAAAAAGAAAAAATTATCATAGATTTAGAATTACAATAAAAAATTAATGCTCACTTGATATAAGAATTTAACATAGATTTATAATTACAACAAAAAATCAATGCTAACTTGATATAGGAATTCAACACAAAGTACCTGTGTCGCGATATGTTAGTTTCAGCGTGGAGTTCACAGAGAGCATATCAGTAGCTACTCCTGTGAAATCTGAATACACTTGAACCTTCAAATGCTCAAATGCAATACTGTTGGGAAAATCGGGTATATTTTCCCTATTCTAAGTAGTTACTATTAACTTATGATTTAAATGAATAGAACTCAAACTAACTCGACAAAATAATGCTATTGGAAATATAATGCTAAAATAAACTAAAACAAATATTGAAACAGAAATATTAAAGAAGAAAAATAATAACACCAGAAATTTAACGTAGCTTCGGTATAAATGTTACCTGTGTCCTCGGCGTCGCTGACCACTTCCACTATCTCCAAACGAATGAACTTCAAAATTACAACTAATCGCAAAATCGAGCTAATCAATTACCCTTACAAAGAGAGGAAGATTTACAAATTTTTGGGATGTTTACAAATGGTGAAGGAGCGCTTTATTATATACCTAAATCCAACATCCATCTTCATTCCTAACCAATGCGAGATTTTTCTAATTTTCTCACTCGAGCAATATATAACAAATCTCCACCTTAGCTGACTTAGTGGTTTTAAATGATTTCTTCAATTGCTAGATCAACGACGCCTTACGCCAATTCGTATTTAGTGATGTTAATCAAGTCAGACAATGTTTGAACTTGATTCAGCACCACCTCGTCATCATATCTCAAGGGATTCTCGTCGTACTAATCTTCCGAACTAGTACTCCACCTTCTTCAATAATCTCTCGCACGAAATGATAACGAACGCCAACGTGGCCATGCGGCATGGTAGACTTGGTTCTTTGCTAAATGAATAACCTGACTATCACAAAACACCTTGATATGTTTTCGACCAACTCCCAAGTCTTCAAGCAAACTCGTAACCAATAGCTTCCTTCACACTGCAGTAATCGCCATATACTCGCCTCGTAGTAGACAAAGCAACCGTGGACTGCAAGGTAGACTTCCAACCGATCGGTGCTCTAACAAGAGTAAACACATAACCTAGGTAGCTGACCGACGCTTATCTAAATCTCCCGCATAGTCGTAATCACAATATCCGACTCGCCACATGACCAATGGTATTATCCTCACGGGAAATACTAAACCAATATTTACAATATTTATAATATACCGTGTAATCCATTTCACAGACCAATCAATGTCCTTTACCAGTGATCATGCATGTACTTGCTTACAAAGACCAACCGCATGTGAAATGTCGTCTCAGACACACCATCGCATACATCAAGCTACCAATCGCATTTCGCATATGGTACTTTTGCCATATATTCTCGTTCTCGCATCATTCTCGAGGAGATAATCGAGCACTAAGCTTGAATTGAGGAACTAACGGAGTACTTGCTGTGTTTGTCTATTCATTCATACCAAAAACGCGTTGTAGCATCCGCTCAAATATTGACTGGGTCAAACTAAGCTTCCCTTCTTCCTCGTCTCTACTTATCTCCATACCGAGAATCTTCGCTTCTCCCAAATCTTTCATCTCGAACTCCGACTTAGTCGAGCCTTCAACTTTTCAATTTCTATTTGACTCTTCGATGCAATCAACATATCATCGACGTACAATAGGAGATAGACGAAAGACTCATTTTCAGAGCTTATAAAAATACACACAATGATCGTGCGTGTGTGCTTCGGTATACTTTTGTTGCAACATAAACCGATCAAATCGTTTGTACCATCAAGCTGGGAGATTGCTTCAATCCATACAATGATTTGTTCAGCTTATAAACCCAATTCTTTTTACCAGCAACAATAAACCCTTCTGGCTGAGACATATAGATTTCCTCTTCTAAGTCACCGTGTAGAAACGCGGTTTTCACATCAAGTTGAACTAGTTTCAAATCGAATCGTGCTACCAAGGCCAACAAAATTCTAATGGAAGAATGTTTTACAACCTGGAGAAAATACCTCATTATAATCGATTCTCCTTCCGAGCGTAGGCCCTAGCCACCAACCTTGCCTTGTAGTGAATACCATCTTTGTTAGAAATCCATCTTCTTCGCATACACCCATTTGCATCCAATTGCCTTCGCTTTTAGGTAGTCAGTGTCAATCCCATGTTTTATTCTTCTCGAAGGGACAAAAGTTCTTCATCCATGGCTTCCTTCCATTTTTCAACTTCGTGGCTTCGATTGCTTCTTTATATATGGAAGGAACATCATCATGCACAACCGAAAGTTGCAATGTGCCACCGTATTCTTAAACCGAGCGCGTAGGTCTTCAAAATCCTTGTATCGAAAGCAGTACCTTGACATTTTGTCGTCGTGGCCTATCAACTCATGAGCTTTCTTCTTGTTGCTGGAGGTTCTCGTTAAAACCTCTTCATATCCGATTCATCTTCACAACGTGGAGGATCAACTTCCTCTTATCTTCACTAAATGGATTAACAATTTTGCTTTCAAACTCCACTTGTTTCGGAGTTTGCTCCACCTGCTCTAAAGTGCCATCAATCTTCTTAGTTACCTTTCTCAACAATGCAGATTCATCAAAGGTAACATCTCTGCTAAAGATTAACTTTTTCGTTTCAAGGCACCATAGTCGATATCCCTTAGAACCAGAAGGGATCCCAAAAAAAATGGCTTTCTTGGTTCTTGGGTCCAACTTTGATTCTGTTACGTGGTAGTATGCAATTGAACCAAACACATGTAAAAAATCGTAATCTCTAGCAGGTTTTCTACACCATTACCTCCATAGGCGTTTGCCTTTAAGAAAGGACGATGGTAGATTCGCTGACGAGACGACGTACGTGATATTGCATGTACTTTCACTTAATACTGTAAACCAAAGATTTGACAACATACACCGAACCTTTTCCAAAGAAAGTCCGTTCATGGCAGTTCGCAACTCCGCTTTGTCAGTGGTGTTTTTCGAATGGTGGTCGTACTATCCCTTCTTCTTCACAAACTTTCATAAATGGATCATTTCAGGTACTGCCATTATCGACCTCGTACGCTGATCTTTTACCACCGAGTATCGATCATCTTCTTCCACTTGAGAAAAATACCTAACGCTCATCCTTTTCTTCATAGATACACCCAAACTCTTCTCGAGAAGTCATCAACTAAAGTGACATAA
The DNA here is from genome assembly GCA_033030585.1 of Hippophae rhamnoides. Taxonomy (NCBI): domain Eukaryota; kingdom Viridiplantae; phylum Streptophyta; class Magnoliopsida; order Rosales; family Elaeagnaceae; genus Hippophae; species Hippophae rhamnoides. Next base: position 75,731,229 of record CM065429.1, read on the forward strand.
TAATGTTTGCCACCATGGATGGAGTTCTTGGCCCCCATACATCGGTATGGATGTAATCCAAAATGCTCATTATGAAGAGCAAAGTACAAAGCTTACTCTTTTTGCTTCCCCAATACACAATGCTCACAGAATTCCAACTCACGGCTCGTGCACCTTTAACAGCCTCGCTTTTAGAATTTGTAAAGCTTTTCACCAAAGACGTCCCAAACGCATACGCCACAACTTGGTAGTTTCTAAATCTCTTTCTTCATCTAAAATCACTGGCGATTGCCCCAATAACCGTACTACCAAGGTAGTAGTAGTTATTCTTCCGAACACCTTTCATCGCCACAAGGTCTAAGTAACCTTCAATGCCCCATTTCAGTATGGTCACAAATAAGCCTTTTGATCTAAGACTCCCACAAAGAATTCCAGATTCTTCTTCATATCTGGAACATAATGAACATATGTCAAGACCTGGTTGAACCATCTGATTCTTCAAACGAATTTGCACTAATTCTCAAACTTTGCATGGATAATCATTACCCATGAAAACAACTCCACCGTCTAGTTCCTCAAAGTTAAAGAACCACTTCTTGTTAGGAGACATATGGAAAGTACATGTTGAATCAAAAATCCAATCACCAGGATTTGAGATGATGTTGACGAACCAACCAATGCAAAATCCGAATCAATTGCTTTCATACACATGCATCGATTGCACAGACTTTTCCTTTCTTTTCGATTCTGACAATTTTTCTTCCAATGGCCTTTCTCATGACAAAAGGCACATTCATCTTTACCAAGTCTTCCTTTTGATGTAGAATCTACCTCTCCTTCCTTTATGTTGTGTTCATGACGCCTTCTTACGCAGACAATGCCTCCGCTTCATTCCTCGCTTTTATCTTTCTTTCTAATTTCATAACTATACAAAGCAAGACAAACTTCCTCAAAAGACACTTTATCCTTCCCAACGAGTAAGCTCGTAATAAGATGATCAAACTCATCGTAGCGGAGGCTAACAACATCAAGGCTAAATCTTCATCTTTAAAAGTTTCATCCATATTTAACAAATCTACTAATTGATTAAGCAAGAATGTGGTCGTTTATTAGACTCCGAAGGTATTCAAACCGAACAACTTCTTTTTCAAATAGAGCCGATTTTGTCCACTCTTCTTCATGAACTTGTTCTCCAACGCCTTCCACAACTTACTTGCATGTCTCCTTCAGCGAACGTGTACTTTTGTTCTCGAGAGACACGAACGATTGTACCACATCACCTGCTGATATTTTTCCACTCTACTTCATCCTGTTCCATCCGGTTTCTCTCTTCAACGGCGATGTCTAGACCTTGTTGAAACAGAAAGCATCTAGAACTCGCCTTTGCCACATGCCGAAATGATCAGTTCCATCAAATTTCTCCACCTCGAACCTTGCGTTCATCACCATAGTTCTCGCTTGACGTGGATAGTGACCGGCCTTTGTTTGAAAGAAATTTTTCTTCCGCCATTTCTTCAAATTACAACAACTAGCAACTATATTCCAATAAAGAAACAAACGGAATACAAACAAATGCCTAGTAGAAACCTTCTGGCCTCGATACCAATTGTCAGGGGAAAATCGTATATTTTCCCTATTCTAGTAGCTACTATTCACTTATGATTTAAACGAATAGAACTCAAATTAGTCGAAAAAATAATATTATTGGAAATATAATGCTAAAAAAACTAAAACGTATTGAAACGTAAATATTAAAGTTAAAAATAATAACACCCGTAAATTTAACGGCGTTTAGTATAAACGTTACTTTCAGGCCCCTGTCATTGACCACTTAACTATCTCCAAACGAACGAACTTCAAAATTATAATTAATTCGACAAAATCGAGCCTAATCAATTAACCTTACAAAAGAGTAGAAAGATTTACAAATTTTGGGATGACAAGCATAAATGGTGAAAAAGAGCACTTTATTTATAAATTTTCAAATCTAACACCCATCTTCATTCCTAACCAATGTGTGACTTTTCTAATTTTCTCACTAAGGAGCAATATATAACAAATACTCTGTTCGACGGAAAAACAAAGTATTTAAATTCACAACCCATCTCACAATTCACATAAATAATGCAGTAAAGAGAACATGTTTTCCAAAATAGAAGCATACCTTGATAGTGATCTTGGGTTTCATTGGCTTACTAACACCCCATAAAATCAGCGAGAAAAGAGAACAAAGAATCCAAGAACAAACAATGGGAAATAGCAGCGACGAGGAATGCCACGTTCTCGCTCTTCAGAGTCAAGAAGGCCTTATTCTTCAATTATATCACAATCCTTCCATGGATTTTGGCCTTTTCTGTGACAACCACGAGCGGCATCGTTTGGGAAGATCTTCCGCGACCCGGGTTTAAGAGATCCGGAGAATCTGCTTGAAGAAGACTCACGGGGAATGTCGGCCAACGGAGGAGTGATAGTGAGAGTGAGGTGAAGATCCCATGGGACAGAGAACGGGAGTGGAATGAAACGACGTCGCTGTCTTCTCTCCATCGTGAGAGCCCCTCGATGGGCTAAACCGCATACCCTTACATCATTATTTGTATCAGATCTAATTAATTTATTTAATTAATGTGATTGGTATATGTATTAAAGTTATATCTACCGTACCGTTAGGTAATGCAGTTTTATAAAATATGGTAAATGCCCCAATCAGCGATCAGTATTATATTTTAATCTTGTTTGATTGGGCCTTCTAATCCCAATAGTCACGTCAGAAGTTATGTTTAAATAAAAATGATTATGAAAAATTAAAATAACTTATTTACATACCTATCATATATTTTAATTATTAAAAAAATATCTTATATATAATTTAAACAGATTTCAATTAATTATTATTAAAATTATATAATTATTATATTAAATCGGTCTTTCATTCATTTTTTTTTAATTCTTAATAAACAATTGGAGTACTTCAAATTGGGAAGTGAGATACGGTAATTGAGATATCCACATCCAGCTACCTGATATTTCGTTGTCGTAAAGGAAAATTCGATTAATTTGAGTATTTGAATTTGATTAAGCTGTTTGAGTAATTTTGCAAACCGGAGAGACCGGGAATCGGAAGGCTTATACATCGGTGGATGTTATCTTGTATGATTAAAAATAATATTATATTTATAAAAAGTATCTTTATTTATTTTCAAAAGATGAATTTATTTAATCTTATTTGACTGAAAAATTTAAAAATTAGATATCTTAATTTTAATAAATAAATAAATATTTAGTATATAAAATAAAAACTTAAAAGTTATAAATATATCTTCGTTTCTTCGTTGTTAATTATCCCAAAAATAAAAAGAAAAAAAATTTGTATGAAAAGTTTTCGAACGAGAGTATAATTGTAACAATATTTTACATAATGTATTTTTTTCTTTGATTTTTTTTTGTCAATAAAAATGATTTTTTTTTTCAATTTAGAATTTTCGTTATAATTTTTATATTGTGTATTTTTTATTTTTATATTCTTTGATATTTTGTTAAGAAATATTTTAGAAAAAATAATTTATGGTTATATCATTTTATTTAAATTTCTTTAATAGTTTCACTTACTATTAGAATATTAGACCTTGTCGAGCAAGCTGCCAATTACAAACAGCTTAAGAAAGGCACTAATGAAGGTTTGGTTCTAGACCCTTCCACATATTCGCAAATAGTCATATATTCTTTCAAAGTTGTTCTTTTTATCTATCCAATTTCTTTCAGCTGTGTCATTTTTTAGCATTTATTTCTTTAAAGGTTATGCATAATATTTTTTTGAATGGGATTTCTGGACTACGACCCTGAATAAGGGGAATCTTTGAGTTCGTTGTTATGGCAGCAGCATTTCATTAGACTCTGAAATTATGATTTTTATGATCCGATCAATCTCATTAGAATTGGTTTTTTTTTTAATAATATTTATCGTGAATCATATTCGAATAAAATAATTCATAATTTACTTTAAATTAGATTTAGATTGTCATAAGATTGATGATTTCGAACCGATACACAATCGTACCTCTAATTTAAAATTTTATTGAAAAATTATAAAAATATAATTTTATTTTTAATTCTTTTAAAAACATTATATATTTATACTGTATAGTTATTTTTTAAAAGTTAAAATAAAATTTAATATATAAATTATTTTTATATAATGTAATTGAATTTAAAAATTTTAATAATAAAAATAATATATTAATAATATTTAATTAAATATTATTTAATTTTGAACGAATTAAAATCATCATATTTTAATTTAAATATTGTTTAAAGTGAAATAATATATCTAATATTTTTTAATAGAAAAAATATATGAGTTAAATATAAAAAGATTATTTTTATAATTATAACACTTAAATTTCTGGATAATCTATTATTCATGTAGTTCCATGTTTAACTCTTTAAATAAAAATATTGTTCAAATAAATATGAGGAATAATTTCTTTTAATAAAAGTATATATTTTTTATGGTTTTGAAAAATGTTTTTTCTATCGTGTTAAATTTAAAATTTATATATAAAAAATTATTTCATATAATTATAACTTATAAATTTTAAAAATGTTATAAAACTACTTAATTTAAGGAGAAAATTAAGGAACAAAACATAGAGCAAAAGAATAAGTAAAACAAGGAGTAAAACAATGAACTTAATTCAAGAAACAATTCAATGAACTATTAATTTAAGGAGTAATTCAAGAAATTAATTTTCCTATAAATAGATGTGTAATTGTAATGAATTAATCAACCAAGTGTTCATTCCAATTGAGAGAAAAGCTTTTGTGAGAGAAAATTGAGAGTAATTTTCTTGGGTGTAATTGGGTTGTGAGTTGTGAGTGTTGTAAACACCTTGTGTAATTTCTCTCCTTTCAATAAAAAGATCTACAGTAGGTCCAGAAACGTAAGCAAGATTGGCTGAACTCTGTTATCAAATTTGTATGTTATTTTATCTATCTTGCTTTCTCATAAATCTAGCTTATCGGGAATTTGCATAATTTCCCAATAACTGGTATCAAAGCTTTTGGTGGTGATTTATGTCATTTTCTTGCACGGTGGTTTGCAGAAATAGGCAGAAACGATCCATAGGAAGTCAGATTTGAGTGGGAGCAATAGCCGTAGATGAAGGAAAGGTGAAACTCGAGAAATTTGATGGGACAAATTTTAGATTTTGAAAAATACAGATAAAGGATTATCTGTATCAAAGAAATATGTATTAACTTCTCTCAAGGAAGAAGCGATAGGCTATGAAGAAAGAAGATTGAAATCTTCTAGAAAGATAAGTCCTTGGAGTTATTCGATTGACGTTATCCCGTAATGTTGCTTTCAACATAGCAAAGAAAAAGACCACGATGGATCTTATGACAGCTCTCTCCAATATGTATGAGAAGCCATCAGCCTCAAACAAAGTGCACTTGATGAGGAATTTGTTCAATTTATGGATGATAGAAGGCGCATCGGTAACTCAACATCTCAATGAACTCAACACAGTCACAACCCAATTGAGTTCAGTTGAAATTGAATTCGATGAAGAAGTACAAGCATTAATACTTTTTTCTTCTTTACCAAAAAGTTGGAATGCTACTGTCACGGTTGTGAGTAGCTCGTCAGGAAGTAATAAGTTAAAATTTGACGATGTTCGTGATCTTATTCTTAGTGAAGAGATATGACATAAAAAGTCGAGTGAATCGTCAATCTCTTCAGTTTTGCATACAGAGTCAAGAGGAATAAATTAAACCAGAGGAAATGAGCATGGTAGAACAAACTACCAAGGTAGATCAAATGATAGTAGATCCAAATCCAGGAATCTCACTAATTCCTATAGCTTGAAGACTGTCGAGTGTTGGAATTGTGGGAGAATCGGGCATTATAAAAATCAATGCAAAAGTGCACCGAAAGACCAACAAGTGAAGGAAGAGGCAAATGTTACTTCCACCTTAGGAGGATATGATGCATTGATATACTCTTCGGAGAGCAACGAAAAATCTTGGGTGTTAGACTTTGGAGTATCGTTCCATGTTACTTCACATAAAGAATTCTTCGAGAAATATGTCCCCGAAAACCTTGGAAAGGTGTATCTTGGTGATGATCAATCGTGTACTATTATTGGCAAAGGTGTAGTAAAGATTAAGTCAAACGGGTCCCTTTGGGAGTTGAAGGATGTCAGGTATATTCTTGACCTAAGAAAGAACTTAATCTCAGTAGGGCAGTTGGCTAGTGAAGGCTACACTGCGATCTTCCATAGTGATAATGCGAAGATTTCAAAGGGTGCAATGATAGTTGCTCAAGGCAAGAAGAGTGTCACTCTTTACATGACAGTAGGGGCATGTTGTTCAATCGTAGTTGTAGTAGGCAATGAAACACCAAATATGTGGCACCAAAGACTAGGCCACATAAGTGAGAAGGGGGTGAAGATTATGCACTCAAAGGGAAAATTTCCAAGCCTATAGTCTGCAGAACATGTGGAAAGATTGCATACTTGGAAAGCAAAAGAGAGCCAACTTTCAGACAAGTGGCATAACCCCAAAGAAGGAAAGGCTAGAGCTTATTCACTCTGATGTTTGGGGACCAACGACCGTCTCATCCATTGGTGGGAAACATTACTTCGTGACTTTCATCGATGATCACTCTTGAAAGGTATGGGTTTACTTTCTAAAGCATAAGTCTGAAGTATTTGAGGCTTTCAGAAGATAGAAAGCTATGGTGGAAAATGAGACAGGTTTGAAGATCAAAAAGCTCAGAACCAATAATGGTGGTGAATATGAAGACACCAGATTCAAAAATTTCTATTATAAGCGTGGGATCAGAATGGAAAGAATTGTACTAGGCATGCCTCAACACAATGGTGTAGTTGAGTGTATGAACCAAACGTTGACAGAAAGAGCCAGAAGCATTCGTATACTATCAGGTCTATCGAAGCATTTATAGGCAGAAGCAATTAACACGATAGCTTACTTGATCAACCGAGGTCCATCTGTTCCATTAGAGCACAGAATACCATAGAAGGTATGGAGCAAAAAAGAGGTAAAACTATCACATCTAAAAGTTTTCGACTGTGTAGTATTTGTGCATAGTAGTGATCAAGGCAGGAATAAGCTTGATCCTAAATCTAAGAAATGCACCTTCATTGGCTATGGTGAGGATGAGTTTGGCTACCTCATTTGGGATGACGAAAACAAGAAAGTGATCTGTAGTAGAGATGTGATTTTTAATGAAAGAGTGATATATAAGGACATGCATAAAACAGACACTAACGACTCAAAGCAGAATGAGTCAATATTTGTATATGCAGATGATGTCCTAGATAGTTCTGTGAAGGAACCAATTGTAGCAATTCCTCAGCCAGAGGAACTCATTGGACAAAGTAGTGCGCAGTAGTCTGACACACCACAACCTCCTACTACAGCTCATGTATTGAGAAGGTCTTCTTGACCTCATGTACCTAACAGAAGATACATGAACTATATGTTGCTGACTGATGAAGGAGAGCCTAAATGCTATGATGAAGCTTGTCAGACTCAAGATGCCAGCAAGTGAGAGCTTTCCATGAAATTGAAGTTGTGTTTAACTTCAGTTGGTCTGCTAGAGTAACAAGACTAGAAAAGTTGTTGCATTGATCGAGGTGTGAAGACAGATTGAAATCAGTCTTCAAGTGAGAGATTGTTGAAGATTGTTATAAAACTCATTAATTTAAGGAGCAAAACATGGATTAATCAACCAAGTGTTCGTTCCAATTGAGATAAAAACTTTTGTAAGAGAAAATTGAGAGTAATTTTCTTGGGTGTAATTGGGTTGTGAGTTGTGAGTGTTGTAAACACCTTTTGTAATTCTCCCCTTTTAGTAAAAAGATCTACACCAGATTCGGAGACGTAAACAAGATTGGTCGAACTCCGTTATCAAATTTGTATGTTATTTTGTCTATCTTGCTTTCTCATAAATGTAACTTATCGAAAATTTACATAATTTCTACAGAATCGTGATCAATTAAGATCTTTGGCATGAACATTGAATCCATATTAATCAAATAACTTTTTGATTCGGATGAAACAAGTTGAGATATGGTGGCAAAAGAAAGCCACACAACAAGGCCACAGAGGAAAAGAAAAAAGAAGGAAGAGGATAATGTGCAAGTTGTTAAGCTATATATTTATATATATGATATTTAGATTTAGCCTTTTTAATTAACTTGTCCTAGATTATTTTTTTATATATAACATAACACAACTCACATCCTTTGGTTTGTACATTTTTGGAATAAGTTTTGGTGTCATTGCATTGCAACGAAGTGAACAAAAATATTTTATCGAATAGTATAAGAATTTTAATGAGCGCAAACATGTACCTCTAATCAATTTAAAGAAATTAATTTGTTTTGTTTAATTTTTTCTTTTTAAAAAATATCATTGCAATATACAATCAATTATATAATTCTAAATTGTTGAATCGACAGATTACGTCGATACCATAACGATTCATTATAATTAGTGTGAAAATCAGATATGAAAATTTTTGACATTATTCATCAAGATTTGAATTTATAACATTGTATGTATCAATTAAAGTGTAACTTTAACTTAACTAACTCGTAATATATGTTTTTAACCTCTTTAGAATTTGTTGGGTAGTGCTATGGTGTTCTAGTATTCTAGAAGATCAAACTTGCGAGGTGAAATAGTGATCATGGTTTATAAGTGACCTTTATTTTTTCGATCAGCAAAAAATTGGTACTACAACATATTTTTTCCAATAATAGAACCCCCTTATATGTCTCTTTTTCCTTTTGTTGTATATATGGTGATACTTGTCAAATGTCAATGATGCATCTGAAATGCTTATAGCAGTAGATCCAATTCTAATTAGCTCGTTCAAGCTGGTTTTTAATTGAGATGTTTTCTAATTAATTATTACATGTAAAAGGCTTTGTTCTTTCACTCTCCTTCAGCAGTTTAACACAAAATATCACATTTTAATAGTTAAAAAAAAATTAATTTTCTCAAAATAATCACATAATGATAGATGAAGTTAATTTCCTCAATTGCAATATTAATATGTTTACGGACAAATATTAACTACTCGTGATCGAAATTAAACTATTATTGACCGTAATTGACCCATGCATCATTGACTGATGTTGGCCAAATATTGATCGGAATTTGTAAAGTGTTAATTTTCCCTTAATGAATGCTAGATGAGTTTAACTTTATGTATATATATAAACTCATTTCATATAATTTAATATAAATGAAGTTGAATTAATAAAGATGAATTGAATTTTTTTTAATTAAATATAAATAAAATTGATTTTATTTAATTGATTATAGATAAAGTTACTTTCATCTAAGGAATTGTACATAAAGGGCATAGTATTTTGGGAAAAAATGTAATTTTGTTGTAGTATTTTGAAAAAATTTCCTTTATATGTTATGTTTCTTTCACATTTTATAACATTTAAATTTTTTTGATAGTGCCATGTTACATACTAGTTAAAAATATTTGCATTTCACGTGAATAGTTATGTTTTTTTATATTATTGTTTTTGTTAATTTTTACAACATATTTGAAATAAAAAAAATTAAATTAAATTTATTAAATTTTTAAATTAATTATGAAAGTAAATTATTTTAAATTACGTTTTTTTTTAGTAAAATAGAATCTATTATTATAAAAACTCTTTCAATAAAAATATACGTACATATTTATTAGGAAATACATTACTTAATATTATAGAAATCCTTTTATTTAAGGTTTTTAGTTTAATTTTTTTATAAATTTAAAATAAAATATGAAATATAATGTATCTCGCTTTTGTAAATTAAGAAAATACAATTCTTAATATTATAAAAATTTAAATCACGTTTATTACTTAAAAATAATGACATATTATATATATATATATATATATATATATATACAAAGAAAAACAAGAATAACTCTACACAAAAGAGTTATCTAGTTTGTATTATTTTTTTCATGTTTTCGTTACAATTGTATGGTTATATATAAGAAAATTTTACTCCTTTAATTACTCTTTAAATTAAACATTTCTTGATTTACTCCTTGAATTAAGGATTCTTTGTTTTATTCTTTGAATTAAACTCCTTGTTTTATTCTTTGAATTAATCTCCTTGTTTTATTCCTTGAATTAAGTTCCTTGTGTTTATTCTTTGAATTAAGAACTAATATCCAATACTCCATCTCAAGCTGGATCTAGAAGGTTTATGGATCCAAGCTTGGACAAAAGTCGTTGAAACTGATGAGAAGCCAAGGGCTTGGTGAAGATGTCAGCCAGTTGGTCAAAACTTCTTGTATAATGTGTCTGAATCACTTGTGATTGAACTTGTTCACGAACGTAATGAAAATCAACTTCAATGTGTTTCGTCCTCTTGTGAAACATTGGGTTTGATGCTATATGCATGGTTACCTGATTGTCACAAAATAAGGACATAGGAAGAGTTATAGGAACACCTAAATCACACAGAAGACCTTTAATCCATATCAACTCACACACAGTTGAAGCCATTGCACGATACTTAGCTTCGACACTTGATCTGGCAATGACAATTTGCTTCTTACTCTTCCATGTGACCAAGTTTCCACCGAAAAATGTACAGTAGCCAATGGTGGACTTATTATCGATTGCATTCCTTGCCCAATCAGCATCACAATACCCCATGATTTGTGTGTTGTCATTCTTCTTCATGATGATACCACGACCCACCGATCCTTTTAAGTAGTGTAAGATCCTTTTAACAAGGGTCAAATGCTCAAGTATCGGGGAGTGCATGAATTGGATCACAATACGTATAGAATATGTGATGTCAGGTCTAGTGATTGTTAGGTAGATCAACTTACCAATCAGTCATTGGTAATAACTTATATCCATGAGTAGCATGCCTTTCAAGGTAGGTTTGAGCTTGCTATCAAGAGGAGTAGGGTCAAATGCTACCAAGAAAGTACTTCAATATCCCAAGGTCTTTAATTGCAAACCTTTGTCTGAGGGATTGTTTGAGGTTGAAAATCTCGTCAGCATTATCACATATAATTATCAAATCATCTACATAAATTAACACAACCAATTTTCCTATAGCTCCTGTGCGAACAAATAGTGAGGAATCGGCATTACTGCTTTTGAAACCAACACTAGTGATAACTGAGCTTAGCTTGGTATACCAAGCTCGTATGGACTATTTCATACCATAAATGGATTTTTTCAATTTGCACACTAAATCTAGTTTATTGCTTTGAGGATGCACGGGTGGCAATTTCATATAGACTTCTTCTTTGAGATTACTATGCAAGAATGCATTCTTCACATCCATTTGGTACATGGACCACCCCTTGTTTACAGCCACATGCAGTAGCACTCTTACTATGTTCATTTTTGCAACAGGTGCAAATGTTTCTTTGTAATCCACCTCGAATGTTTAAGTGAATCCCCAAGCCACCAATCTTGCTTTATACCTCTCAATTGATCCATCTGACTTGAAAATAGATCCATTTTCAACCCACAACTTTCTTTCCTTTTGGAAGTTTGGTGATAATCCATATGTTGTGTTGATCTAGGGCGTTAAGCTCTTCTTGTATGGCTTCCTTCCACACCTCTTGGTTGTTGGCCTCATGAAAGTTTTAAGGCTCACTGTAACTCGATATAGTGTTGAGGAATGCGGCATAGGCTGGTGTCACTCTCTTATATGACACATAATTTGAGATGGGATGTGTGGGTTTGTAGGCGACAAAGTCTTGACATCTTGTGGGAGGTTGCCTAACACGCATTGGATTACGTCGTGGAGCAGGAGGAGTTATATCACACTCGTTCACATCTTGTACCATATTGTGAGGATCATTTTGATTGTCACCATCTTCATGCAGTGTACCATCAAGATGAGACCTTTCATTGTTACTTTCGGTCAGAGATGCATCAATGTTGACATGGCTGGGATCTTGTTGTTGTGGAGCCTCAAGTTCAATTCTTTGTAATGGAAACACATCCAAGATGCCATCCTCTTGACTTGTGATTTCACGTGATTTGCTGAAAAAAGGGTTAGTTTCATAAAATCAAAAATCTTTAGACACAATTAATCTTCTAAATTGGGGATCATAACACTTATATCCTTTTGTGTATATGAATAACCAAAAAAAATACATTTAACAACTCTAGGATCCAATTTATCTCGATTATGATATTCAATATGTACAAAACAGATGTAGCCAAAGACTCTAAGGTATGAGAGGTTAATTTTCCTTCCTTTCATAACCTATAGGGGAGACTTGAAATCCAAGACTCGGCTGGGTAAGCAGCTGCCATAACCCCTTGAGACCAAAATCTCTTTGGTACATTCATTTGTAGCATTAATGCTCTAGTTTTTTCAAGTAAGCCCCGATTTTTGCGTTCAGCTACACCATTTTTTTAGGTATATCAACACAACTTGTTTGATGCATAATGCCATGAATGCTCAAATATTGTTTCATGATATAAGACATGTATTCAGTGTCATTGTCAGACCTTAAGGTTTGAATTTTAGAGGAGAAGTGATTTTTAACAAGGTTATGAAAGTCCTTAAATACTTCCATAACTTCATTCATAGACTTTAAAAGATATAACCATGTGACTCAAGAAAAATCATCAACAAAAATCACAAAATACTTATAACCATCAAAAGATTCATTAGTTGGCCCCCATACATCTAAATGAACTAGTTCAAAACACTTACTAGCCCTAGACAATGAAGAATTAAAAGGCAATCTAGTGGCCTTAGACAAGTGGCAAGTTTCCCATGCAATTGCATCATTTCCTAAGTTTGGAAATAATGTTGACAAAATTGGTGGAGAAGGGTGAGCTAAACGTTGATGCCATAATTGATTATCTTGGATGGGATTAAACTTGGCTTGAAACCCTTTAAGATTGCTCTTGGATATGTAATAGAGACCATCTAAGTAAAACCCTTCACCAATCGTCTTTTTTGTGACACAATCCTGAAAAATGACATTGTGAGGAGAAAAAATGGCTAAGAAATTCAAGGTATTTGTGATTTTTCCTACAGATAGAAGTTGGAAGAGAAAGGAAGGTACATATAAAACCACTGACTCGATTTCATCTTACATTAATTTTATTTTTTTCTTTCCTAAAACCTTTACATTCTCAACATTTGCAATTGAAACTTGAGAAGGATTTGCTAATTTTTCAAACTTATAAGACTTTGATACATGATTGGTCATATGATCTATGGCACCTGAATCTACAACCCAAAAATCATGCAACATATTTATTTTAAGAGCAATTTTAAAGGCTTTTATGATACCTTGCATGTCTTTTTATGGTATGAGTTTTGTATCTACCAAGAAACCTACAAACTTGCCTAGCAATGCTGTCGAGTTTCCTTCTTCTATGCTATCCACATAATCAATTCTAGCTCCTTCTGTCTTCCTTTGAAGATACAACATAAACTCATTCATGAGTTCAGTTGGATTCGTTGTGAAGTTCTTGAATGGATCAGACCCATTAGAGGTAGACGCAAAAGCATGATTTGCACGGTGTGTAGTACAATTCACTTTCTATAAACCCTTGTCCTTTATAAAATCAGGCTTTAATTCTGGTTGTAGAATCCAAGATGGTCTCAATACGTTCGTATAGTCATAGCGATGGTTGACACTTCAAGTTTGGATGCTTCTATTTGTACTTCCTCTCATTGGTTAGATAAGCTCTTACCTCAAGTGCACTAGTCATTGTACCCTTGTTCATGACTTTCCTTCTTACTTCTTCACATTGAATTGTCGCACATACATTGGTGAAGGAAGAAAGTTCAGTATTTATGAGTATATGGCATCATATATCTTCATATGTTGAATCGAGACTGGACAGAAGTTGAAATATCTTATCTTTTTCTACTCTCTTTCGTAGCATAGCTACATCGATTGTATGAGGATGATATATTTTCAACTCATTCCACATGCTTTTCATGCTTCCTAAGAGTTGTACAAAAGGCTTGCCATCTTGTCATAGACCGAGATGCCCTTCTTTAATTGAAAACTCGTGCAAAGATTGTTTTGACCGCTATACATTTCCTTTATCGTCTCCCATACATGCATGCATTCGTAATCGAATATTTAAGCTAATTTACGTTCCATGGAATTTAGGAACCATGACATAACAAGTTGATCCTTGCTAAGCCAGGATTCATAGGTTGGTGAGAAAACATCATGTACTTCAATGCTTCTATTTATAAACCCCAACTCGACCTTCCACTCTAGAACTGCAGACACCTATTTTGATCAAGGCAGGGGTAATTAAACTCAGTCAACAAGACTGAGCTTAATCTTTGATTTGGGTTGACATCCACCTCATGTATATTCATGAAGGAAAGCACCGATGAACTTTCAGCTTCTGATCCTAGCAGCGTGTCTTTAGCCATTTCGAAGATTGAAGATGCTAAGATAATAATAATAAAGCAGAAGTAAGTTAATTTTCCTGTTTTGATACCATGAAGAAAAAAGTTAATTTTCCTGTTTTGATACCATGAAGAAAAACAAGAATAACTCTACACAAAAGAGTTCTCTAATTTGTATTATTTTCTTCATATTTTCATTACAATTGTATAGCTATATATAAGGAAATTTTTCTCCTTCAATTACTCTTTAAATTAAGCATTTATTGATTTACTCTTTCAATTAAAGATTCTTTATTTTATTTTTTGTTTTATTCTTTGAATTAAGTTCTTTGTTTTATTCCTTAAATTAAACTCCTTATTTTATTCCTTAAATTAATCTCCTTTTTTTATTCCTTGAATTAAGTTCATTATGTTTATTACTTTAATTAAATTCCTTATGTTTATTATTTTAATTAAGAACTAATATCCAATAATATATATATATATATGAAGCAAGTGTTAAAAGAGAAAAACGTTTTTAATATTTTAAAAAATGTATTTGACAAATATATATATATATATATATATATATATATATATATATGAAGCAAGTGTTAAAAGAGAAAAACGCTACTAATATTTTAAAAAATGCTTTTGTTTTTGTCAAATGTTTTAGAGATTTCATTGTTCTTCACAAAGTGCAATAAATTTTATACGGTTGATGTCATCACAAATTTTGCCTATCATTGCATGTATCAAATATATAAAAAGTACATGCACACACGTATTAAATTTATTTCCACGCTTTGAAAAGCTAAGAAACTTTTTAATCCAGGTTAAAAAAAAAGGTATATATATAAAGGGACCCACCTTGCTTAAATCAGTATTAAAAATAGTTTAATTAGTGATGATTTCTCATGCCTCGTTATATTATCAAAATCAATCGACCATGTAAAAAGACTGCAGCAGTTGACAACTCGTAGACTTATAAGTTATAAGAATCTTTCTTGGTGATTGTTTTGGAACCAATTGTTTAATTTTTAAACCCTCTCGTGTATTATGTATAATTTTTTTATAATGTATATTCCCAGCGTACTCATTTCCACTTCTAGGGGGATTTTGGTTAAATACTACGCCGAGGGGATTAGTAAACAAACAAAATTAAGAAACA
Organism: Hippophae rhamnoides; assembly: GCA_033030585.1. Classification (NCBI taxonomy): domain Eukaryota; kingdom Viridiplantae; phylum Streptophyta; class Magnoliopsida; order Rosales; family Elaeagnaceae; genus Hippophae; species Hippophae rhamnoides. Next base: position 75,746,776 of record CM065429.1, read on the forward strand.
TGAGAATTGAGTTGACAAGTATATATAGGAACACAACCAGCTCCTCAAGTATCCTCTAAATAGTCAAGAGGTTCAGACTCTATAAATCCATGTATTCTCAAATCAGATATTATTGCTCCTGAGACTGAAGTGATTGCGGCATATGTAACCAGCAGGCCTGTCTATAAAATAAATGGCCACAATTTAGTGACAGAGTATGCAATATTATCTGGTACGTCAATGGCAACACCACTCTACTTAAGGTTGCAAATCCATATTGGAGTACTGCAGCCATCCAATCAGCTATCATGACCACAGTATACATCATTAACAATACCGAGACAACCTTGAAAGATCAACCGACAAGTCTTGAGTTTGTGTGCAGGTCAGATTAACCCAAACACTTAAAAACTTATGTTTAATTCTGAACTTAAAAACCAGCTTGTAAGTTAGAAGATTATCCAGATTTATAAACAGTACTGTTATCTTACTCTTAATCAATGTGAGACTTAACATCTCCTCTCCATATCAGCTAAAGTTCGAATTTACGGCACGATCCAGATTTACGACACGAGGATCGATGGGAGTACAAAGAATCCAAGAACCTAGCTCTGATACTAACTTAGAAACCCAGACCTAACTCTGAACCCAAAAGTCAACTTGTAAGTTAGAGGGTTGTCCAAACTTATAAGCAGCAATGTTACCTTACTCTTAACCAATGTGGAACTTAACACAAACAAAAATATGAAACCTTGATTAATTTATGCATGCACGTAGATTTCCAAGATTATATTCAATTTTTATGACAAGGAAATGAAAGCTGTTACAAGGTGAAGTAAATGGAGATGTAACCAAACGACACAGGACGGAAGCAAGAATGCATCAATAATATGAAATTATTTAAAAAATAAGAAAAATATGAGTAAATTTTAGACTAATTAGACTTATTATCTCATAAGAGACCCTCGTATTTGTGTTATGAAACAAACACAAAGAAACTATTATCTAAGCAAGTATTTTAGTAAATATAGAATAGAACAAACTTAGTTATGTTATCTATCCTTAGACGAACACTCTAACAATTTTAGAGAATGACTAGTCTAAAAATATTCCTATCTCACGAATAAGATGGCTTCAACTTTCAAACGAAAGAAAGAAGAGGTATTCCTAAAAATTAAAAATGGGAGAAAAAAAAAGAGAACTTCTTTTAATATTATTAAGTTGATTATTTTGTAGGAATACCTTATGAAAACATCGAGCTTAGCTATTCATAGTTGAAAAGTCACTAGAATAATTCAAAAAAAATTTACTTAGGACTTAGTAGTACAAACAAAAAAAACTCTATATAAAGGTTTCTATGTAGAAATCTAGTAGTATATAACAAATAGAACTCTAAACAAAATAAGATATTACTTTAGTAGAACTCTAAATAAAATAAACTACTTTCTTTTTTTTCTTTTTTTTTTCTCTTTTCTAATCTTGTCCCGTATTATTCCCCTCCATTTATTTAAAACTCATCTTCGAGTTTTCTTCAAATGAGGACGATAATACTTATAGCATTCATAGATCTTCAAAATTAATTTTTCTTATTCCGCTTACTTGAATAATATTAACCAATATAGTCTATATGCTCACCTTTAAAATTAATATTTTCAACAAGTTTTGAAATAATAAAATATGACTTGTTATCTTGAAAAAGATTTAACAACTCTTGTTGCTTTAAAAAATAATTTGTTGTAATGTTAAATAATTGATACATTTGAAAGTAGTGAAGACACTTGATTTTTTAACTTCAATAACATCTACAAGTACTATGATATTTGAATCTTTTTTATGAAGATAATTTTGAGATCTTGGACTAACTCACCTTGTAAAGATATTTCTTCTTCAAATTCTTCCTTTTGAATTTGTATGATCCCTAACATACGTTTGTTGGCCTCAATAATACGATTATTTTTCTCTTCGACCAAAATTATCTCATAATATTTTTCAAAATATTGCTCTCCTACTTTTAAGGCTTTAGGTGAGTTTTTCTTTTTTTGATGGCTCATATTTAATGCTATGTTTGATGAAATTTTTTACTCAAGTAAGATCTTGATTTTGAACTTTTCATAATAACACAAATGATGCAAACAATTTATTAAAAGCTTAATTAACCTCTTGATGAACTTCTTCAAATTCTTTTTGTGAAATACCTTTATTATGTTATTTGAACCCACATGAACCTCGCTTTGATACCATATGTCGTAAGATGAAAGCACTAATACACCAATAATATAAAAGCACTTAAAAAATAAGAAAAATATGAGCAAAGTGTAGACTAACCAGACTCACTCTCTAGTAAGAGACCCTCGTATTTGTGCCATGAAACAAACACAAAGAAACTATTATCTAGGCAAGCAATTTAACAAATCTAGAATAGGACAAACCTAATTATGTTATTTTTCTTTAAACAAACACTCTAAGTACTCGAGAGTATGACTAGCCTAAAAATATTCTTATATCTTGAATAAGAAGACTTCAACTTCCAAACGGAAGAAAGAATAATCATTCCTAAAATTTAGGAATAAGAGAAAGAAAAAAAAAACTTCTTTAATATTACTAAGTTGATTATTTTCTTGAACGCCTTATACAAACACAGAGCGTAACTATTTATAGTTGAAAAGTAATTATAATAGTTTATAAAGTTTTTAGTTAGGACTTTAATAATACAAACAAAAAAAAGAAATTTAAATAAAGGTTTCTACGTAGTACTCTATTAGTATATAAAAAATAGAACTCTAAACAAAATAAGTTATTATTTTAATAAAACTTTAAACAAAATAAATTATTTTCTCTTTTCTATTATTGTCCCTTATTACCAATAAGCTAAAGATATAAATTACCCTTCATTTAATGCCATCTTTAACACTAAAACAGACTCTTCAAAAGTCAAGAACTTCAGCAGGGTTGTCACAAATATGGATAATGGTACCGCAATTCATCATGCTGTTTTGGAAGCACATGCAGGAATGAAAATTGTAGTTGAACCTAGCTAGTAATCTAACATTTAAACACAAGCATGAAAAACATGGTATCATGTTGTTTCAAGTTTCGTTGTAGCTGTTAATTAATGGTTAATTTTATTTTTGTTTAAATATGTCGTTGCTTTATTATGTATCTAAATAACAAATGTATTACAAATCTCTCTCAGAACAATAATAAATAAAAAGTACATGAAGAAACTTATTACTAATTTATGATAGTTCAAAAATCTTTACTTCAATTTTTATACCAATATAACCACCTTCATGGCTTCATCAAAAATACAACACTATTCATAGACTATTCTAAAGTAAGAGCCAACCCATCCATAAAAACCAAAAACCATCAAAAACAATTACAAGTAGTGCTTGATATTTGACGCAGCAAAACGACATGGATATGTAACCAAACACTTACTAAGTTTGTAGCAACTCTCACACTTCTAAGTCAATATATGGGTTACCTTTTTTTATTCATAAAGCAGACAAAACTGCAAAAGCATCATACAGAAAGATTTTCGGTTGAAAAACGAAACAATGTTCACAAATAAATAAAAACAACAATCAACAGAACTGCAAATAGAGATCCAAAGATTGAAGCTTCTGTAAATTTCATACTGTTAATGTTTTTAACGTCATAAACAAGCCTCTACACTTTCAAAGAAAGCTCAAGAACTAAACAGGCCCAACAGAAAGGTTTAAATTATAGAAAGAGTAGAGTACTACCACCAATCTCGGTGGTGAATCCCAAATTAGCGTATGGTTTTATTTGAGACGAAGAGATGAGTAAACAATCCAGTCAGTCTATTACTTTATTATAAAGATTGTGTGATTGCGGTTTTACTCACGATAGTTATTCTATTTACCACAAGCATGCTTTTATATCTTTATCTTTATTGAAAATCAATTTTGTAATTTTATTTATCCAAAAGATATCATTTAATAACTTTATTTATAAAAATAATATTAAAAAGAGAAAGTTAATAATTTTAATTTTTTTTAAAAAATAAAATTATTAAAGATATTTCAATTATTACCAAAATACCCCCTATAGTGTGTTTGTAATTTCTTTTGTTTTGATAGGATAAGAGTAAATGGTGAAAAATGCACTCATTAATATCCATTTAAAAAAATTTATCAAGAAAAAATTGTGATGACAATTCATGTTATTTATGTTTACACATTTAATGAATGAGTTGGGTGTAATTAATTCATTTATAAACAAATATTATTTGTATTGAACTTATCATTTTTTATATCAATAACTAAAAAATTAGTTAACTATATGTATATTGTTACACGACACAAACATTTATATATATTGTTTCATTTATATTTTTTTATTTTTTTGACAACTTAACATTTATACATTTGCAAACACAATTTATATATATATAATTCTAACCAAAATAAACAAGAGTTCTATTTAAAATAATTTATAATGTTATTTGGAATTTTATAATTATATAATTGTATTATTTTATAAATAATTATCTAAATACATATAATTTTAGCAAGTTGTACTATGTTACTTTAAATAAGCTTACAGACTATTAAGTTAGGTTTTTGCTCAGATTTTAAGAATTGTATCCTTAAGTAAGTTTGATTATTTTCTTTTCTCTTATGGAATGATTTTGAGATAATTTTATTTTTTTTCTTTTAACTAAATTATTATTTGTAAACAATTGTAACCCTTCAATAATACTCAATAAATTATTTGATTATAATTTTAATCAAAGTTTAAAAATAATACTACAAGTACGCTTAAAATACAAATTGCAAACCATATTATAAATACTAGATGTCTTCATGTTTTCATGTCCATCAAAATATAGATCAAACTATACAAAGCTAGGATAATGCATTGCATCTGCCAACAAAACTATTTTATTACAAATCTAAGTATCACAAATACTTTCTTTTCTTCTTTTCTTCCCTAAAGCACTCAATTGGCTGATATGAACTAACAAAATTTACAAATGAAAATGGCAAACTTGAACCACGCTCACTCACTGGTGACATAGGACAAAGTCGATGTATCAAGTGATGCAACCCTTTGGATGATAGTAAACACAAATAAAAATGAAATAATTTATTTCCTGATGGTATCAAGTTGATACATGTAAGAGAAAACATTACTACCATATATCAGCTGCTAACGCAAAGAAAAAATGAAACAAATGTAGCAGAATCTACAAAAGCACCAATACAATATCAGCATATTTTACATGTATCACATTTACACAACCAAATAGTATACCCATAACATCTCTGCATAGAAGCAAAAAGGCAAAACAAAATGCATTGGTTCACCTCATTCTCTAATTGGCATTTCTTCCATTTCTCTTCCTTAGCTCGTTATTTTCTCTACAAAAGATGCATTAGTTTGAGCACTGCTTTCATTCCCACTACTATCATCCGATTCACCTACTTGCCTCTCTGATCTCAGACGCCCATCTTCTCGTCCAATTCTGCAGTCCTGAAATTTTTTGCAACAAGACAATGCTGATGAGAAAGGCAGACAGAAACAGGCTTATCACATATAACTAACATGCTTCACAATATACAAACATGCTCTTTCTATATTCTCATAGTGGAACTTAAACTTTTATGGTATCAGATTTCCTTTGAAAAATGTTTTTTTTCTTCTTCTTTTTACTTGTGAAGGACTGAGAGTGAGATGTAGAGCTTTTTCATTTTTCACTGTTCTATCAGAACTTTTTGAAGGAATATAAGTTTCTATGAATGCATTTCTTGCTTAAAACACAATAGATTGAGCAAACAATTTATCAATCAGAATCAACTAAGCACTGTCTTATAACCAGACATTTGATCAAATTAGCAAGATGAAATAAGACACAGTTCAGATATGAAGTATCTTGGCACGTTCCAACTATGAAGAAATGTTTGCATTGAATTTGGATTTTTCAAAGAACTGATACACCTAATTAATTGTTGTCATATGCAATGCCAAACACAAAATTCAAAAGCGGCAAAAAAAAAAGAAAAAAAAAACAAAACAAAACTAAGAAGGTCCAGTTTCAGCAGCATGGCCACTGCACAGCTGGTAAGAAATTAGGTGTAAAATAATATTGATATATACCTCCCGGAAGGGAAACTCATCAGCTTCAAGCATATGTATTACATGACCCATTTTTGGTCTATTCTGAGCATTGGGATCCACACAGCGCAAAGCTACTAGAAGAGCACGCTTCAATGCCCTTGAAGAAGGCTTCGCCTTCAACCTTGGATCAAACATTCCCTCTGTATTTCTATTTGTGACCATTCTTTTTAGCCACTCAACTAGGTTGACCTGAAACTTTTGAGTCGCCAATCAGTATTAAGAAAAACCACAATGAACTATTCGTAGGAACTGGCATGCAACTGATCGAAATTAATGAAAACAAACCTCCCCTGGTGGGCGGCTGTAGTCCACTGGGTTTCTCCCAGATATTATCTCCATCAGGAGAATCCCAAAACTATAAACATCACTTCTTTCGTTCAACATGCCAGTACTTGCATATTCTGGAGCTACATATCTACAAAAGTAAAAACAAATACACAATTTCATTTTTGTTTAGAAACAATGACAAAAAGTCAATATAAGAAAAGAGTAATTTGCATTAGTAATGGTTTGACATTGACAGCAAACTAACCCAAAGGTTCCCATCACGCGAGTCGTCACATAACTCCTCTCCGATCCCAGGAGCTTTGCAAGGCCAAAGTCTGAAACTTTCGGGTTCCATTGCTTATCAAGTAAGATATTGCTAGACTTAATATCACGATGAACAACCTTAGGCTCAAGCCCCTCATGCAAGTATGTCAACCTAGAATTTCAGCCAAGTTATGGTGAAAATCAAACAAAACTAAGATACATAATGAATTTAAACAAAACATGTAAAAATACCCTTTTGCCATTCCCAGTACTATATTCATACGAATATCCCATGTAAGAGGACTGTAAGGTCCAACATCTCCATGCAGCCACTGTTCTAAGTTTCCATTGTCCACATACTCATACACAAGCATCCTATAACAACAAAAGCATATCACTTCAGATTAAAAAACATATTCTGAGCAAATAAGAAAAATACCAGCAAATTCTCTTTCGTAAACAATGCATTAAAAACATAAAAATAAATGACCAATGCAATAAAAATACGTATATAAAGAAAAGCTAATAACCTATGAGCTCCTTCAACACAGTAGCCCAGCAACCTCACAAGATTCTTATGCCGAACTCTGCCAATTGCTTCAACTTCAACCTTAAACTCCTTTTCAGCTTGTCCCCTAAAGAGGAAGGGGGAAAAACAGATTAACATTCTTTGTTCTAATTCCAAGCAAAAAAAACAAAAAAGTACATCCGACACAATATGTTCTAGAGAGCTTCTTGCTTCACACAATCAGGCTATCCCATCAAATTGGAAAATTTAACAATTTAATTTGTCAAAGACCCATCTGGGTTCACAATGAAGAAGACCATGGTCTCAAATCACAAAAGGACAAACCCAAGTACATATCAAATGAGGATAGGGGACTTCTCAACTTTTTAGAAAGCTTAAAACTCCTCATTTACCTGTTATTAAGTAAATTCTTGACAGCAACCACAGTGTTATCTTCCATAACACCACGGTATACGATTCCATACCCACCTTCACCGATCACATTCTCATCCGCAAAACCATTAGTAGACACTTCAAGCTCCCGAAGAGTATACCTATGTCCCCAGCCCAAATGCGAAACCTCCGGTCCAACTGTCAGAGCCTGGTCACCAGACGGAGCCTCACCACTGGTATGTGAAACCCCAGCAACCCTTTCCGGGTACGAAATCCTATGGTCCTTCCCAATTTCAATGTGAATCCTATGGCGGCCATCAGCTGGGCTCTCCTCTTCTGGTCGACAAAGCACAGGTTGAACTCTAGCTAACTGCTCCGATTCAAGAAACGGGTCTGGGTTCTGAATATGGCGAAATTTTGAGTCGGGCTGAGAATGGTTCGGATTTAGAGAAGAATCGGTTCGGATTTCCTGAATCTCCTTGGAGACATTTGGGATAGTGGGATTCTGAGAATAAGATTTGGCTTTCGAAGACCTATTGCGCCTGGAAGTGAACCAGAGTGAAACGAGAAACAGAACCAGAACAATGGCTGCTCCAACACATATCCCAAGCACAACCCACAACCTCAAACCAAAAATTGAGGTCCGCTTAGAGAGTTGATTGTTCAAAAACGCATAGTCGGACATTGCGGACATTGAGGTCCGCTTAGAGAGTTGATTATTTATTTTTTTCATTGTTTCTAGTCATCTAAAAATATATCTGAATGATTTCACTACGAAAAAATATGAGTGTGATAATTATTAAAATATCGAAATTTAATGTATATTAATATTGTTATTTTATATACATATAATTACATAAAAAAATATAATTTAATAATTAAATATATAATATTTTAAATAATTAAATTAAATTTTATTTGTATTTTTTATTTTACTTCTTAAAATATATCTTAAATAATTAAAAATAAAAATTAATGTAAATATTTTTAAATAATATAACAAAGTAAGAATTAAATTAATATTTAATTTTTTTAAAATTAAATATAATTTTAACAAATCTTAAAAAATAAAAAATATATATAACTTAATTGTAGTAAAAATTGTTATCAATTTATTACGTATATGGTTATTAATTAACCAAATATAATTAAAATTGAAATCATTAACTTAATAAAACATGATTTTTTATTTGTACCGCGATCATTCATAATTGTATCGCAATAAGTGTTGCGTTGGCATTATTTTACAAAGCATTTAAGTTTGTGTTTTGTTTTATTTCGGAGAGTTGATGTTTGTTTGACCCTGAATTTTTGGCTGCTTCAATTTTAATCAAAAGAAAGATACAAGTTAAAGAAAGAGAAGATGTGTTATTTTAGGTATGTAATAGGGTGAAGTTTTTGGTTTTTGATTTGGAGTCCTTTCATTTTATGGAAGACAGTCGCACCAGTTTTAGACAAAGAGGGGTTAACGTCATTATTTATGGGCTGTCTGTATTTGAAGTACTGACCAGCTGGTCCTCCACAGTTTACACTCTAAAAATAAATGGTCCCACGGCCTGCAATGGTCTGTACTCGGTATGACAGCCCATTGCCACTTAAACTGGCCATCGAGCCTATGTGTGCTACTACGCAGCACTTATATTCGAGGATAGTCAAAAATAAAAAATTGTGATAGAATTTGATAGATCATGCTATTTTTATCGTTTAATATTTTTAATTATTTAATTATTTAATTATTTAATTTTAAAAAATAATTAATTAAAAATAAATTATATTATTTTTATAATAAAATAATATTTTAAAATTATTATTTATATAAAAAATATTAAAATAACATATTTTATTATTAATCATTCTTTTGAAAATAATAAGATTAATTGAAATCACTTTTAATTTAATTGATAAAAGGATAATAATAATAACTTATTATAAAGGATTTTTAATTCTCTAAAAATAAAAATATATATATCATATTTTTTTATTTAACTAAATTATTCAAAGAATATATATATATATATATATATATATATATAATACAATGTAATGTAATATAACCATGGATTAAAAATAAAATTTTATTCATTAAAATTATTCTATATAATTGAGTAAAAAATTTATTTATCTTAAAATCTAAAATTTCAAATAGCATGACTTAATATTTGTAATTGAAATTACATTGTTGATCTATTTGGATGCGAAGAGATATATGTATCTTAATAGATAAAAGAAATTAAACGTTGTTAAAAAATCAGACCTAATTTAATTTAACAATTCTCATCGAGTTAAGGGTTGTCAAAACTTATAATCAAACTCCTTATCGATATGAAACCGAAAAAAACTTAATAATCTCTCTCCACATGTACAAAATTGGTCTCACAAAGCCACCGTAAGACTTTTTAAAACAAAACGCAAATCACTTATCAAACTATGTTTAACTCTGATATCATGTTAGAAACTCAATCTTAAATCAATTCAATAAGATTTCATTGAATTATGGGTTATTCAAACTTATAAACAGCACTGTTATAGAACTTTTGGTCGACGTGAAACTAAAAAAAAACTTAACAGATTTAATATTTATAAAAATAGATAAATTATATGAATAAAATATAATTGTGTCTCATATGAATTTTAAATTTTTAACTTTTAATACTCAATACTCATAAAATTAATAATTTAAATGTATTTTTATTAAAATAAATATATATAACATATTTTTTAATTAAAATAAATAATAACTAAAAAATGATTAATATTATTTTTTTGTTACTTATAATGTTTACGGTGGATATAAATCTTATCCGCTACCGAAGTCACATACTATGTTAATTAAAAATTATGGATGGCTATATTTTTATAACCTCACTTGTTATTGCTATAATTTATTTTTAATTGTTAGTGCCACAGTTAGTTTTTATTATACAATTTTATCTTACTGTACTGCTACTGAGTTTTAATTAACTATAAAGTTAAAAGAGTTATTTTATATGGTAGATGTACTTTATACAATATTATTATTGAAAATTACTATGACAATTCAAATTATTAAAATAGAGATTATTATCTCTCTCTTTTTATGTCAATTTAGGTTTTTATGCTTGTTAATATGTTCATTTTTATAATCATTCTTACTACTACACTTATTATTATTAAAATTATTATCATTACCAAATTATTATAATCATCACTATTATTTACAAATAGTATTGTTATCAGTATTATTTTATGTTATTGATAATTTTATCTACTCCGATTAATATCTTTATTCTTATTAGCATTATCACTGTTCCTATTAGTATTATTCTAGCTATTATTACTATTATATATCTTATAATTATTATCACTTTTAATATATATTACCTACTATTCAAAAAAAACTATTTACAACAACAACAACTTGTATATATATATATATATTTAAAAGAGTTATTTTTTTTTTTGGTATATATATAATATTAAAGATTTTTCACTTGCATGCATACACTATATGCAGCAATTACAGTAGTTCAACTTCAACGTAAGAGCCACAAGTTCACTTCACCTGCAGCTAATTTGAATATATCTTCCACCGATAATGCTTCTGTGATCAACTCCTCATCATCTGTAACTCCACGAGCCTGATTTATCAAGAATAAAATTTAAACCAAAATTAATTTATCATATATTGTACATAATAAATAAAGTTAATAAAGCAAAATCATTAATTAATTGTGTAATTATTAATTAACTTACAAAGAAAAAAGAAAAAAGTCAATAGTTAGTGAGTTACCGATGGAATTAATATATTAGGAAGTAACCGGACACAGTCTAATCAATGAGACACCTAAACTAGGCTCCAAATTATTAAGTCCAAATATTTAAAAAGAAATGTGCTTACCTACTGATTTCAAAATAAAACTCACATTTTCTCGATTAATATATTGAATCACACCAATTAACGTTAATTTGCTCAAAACATAACCACAAGTCAAAAATGTTAATAATAGAATAATAACTATCCGAATTTTAGATTTACTTCATAAATTGAATAATTCAAGCAAATTAGAAGGTTGAGCCAAAAATTTTTGATAAGAATACATACAAGATACGTAGGCCATGTGTGTGGATATATTCAGAACGGGAGGGATGTTGTGTGTTCTATAATTTTGTATCGGAAATTATGAGTATATATTGGATCGGCATATACCACTATGAATGGGCACAGATACAAATAGTAAAGGTTTTTGTTATAATTGTTATTAAATTGAATTATAAAAACCTTACCCAAAAACTGTTATTAAATTGAATTATAAAAACCTTACCCAAAAACTGTTACTGTTTGGGAACGATTTTTTAACGTGGATAACGGTTTAGAACGGTTATTAAAAAATATTTAAAAAATTGTTTTTTAAAATATTTTAAAAAAATTTCTTAATAAATTCTAATTTTTAATTAAATATATATAATTAATTTCGGATACGAACAAACATAATTATACTAATAACTGTTGTTTTACATTCAATTTTTACTCAAATCTGTACTTGTTTTCAAAATTTATCAAATAAAAATTGAAATAACTGTATGAATAATCGAACCCGCGATTTTTTTTACCTATCAGTATATAGTGCACACCTAGGAGTACTATAAGACTATCAAGATATGATTTCCCTCTTGCACTTTTGGAAACCTTCCTTGTGCATGAAGCTATCCAACTTTCTGTACTATTGTCTCGGGGCTTGTTTCAGGCCATACAAATTCTTCTTAAGTCTGCACACCATGTTCTTTTTCTCTCTTTCCGAGAAACCTTCTGGCTGCTATATGTATATCTCTTCATCTAAATCTCCATGAAGGAATGCAATCTTCACATACAAATGTTCAAGATGAAGATCTTCGATGGCTACAATACTCAATATTGATCTGATAGTATTGAGCTTCACAACGGGAGCGAAAATGTCAGTGTAGTCAACTCCTTCCTTCTGTTGAAACCCTTTGACAACTAGGCGTGCTTTGTATCTCTTGGAACCATCATGCTCCTCTTTCACCCGGTACACCCATTTGTTGTGAAGTGCCTTCTTTCCCATAGGTAACTCAGCTAGTTCCCATGTCTGGTTGGAGATGAGAGATTTCATTTCTTCTTTCATAGCAAGCTCCCACTTGTTGGAATCTCGAGTCTGACAACCTTCATTATAGCATTCAGGCTCCCCTCCATCAGTCAGTAACATATAGTTCATGTATCTCCTATTAGGCACATGAGGTCGAGAAGACCTTCTCAATACAGGAGCTGAAGTAAGAGGTTGTGATGTGTCAGAATGATGTGTACTGCTCTATCCAACAAGTTCCTCTAGCCGAGGACTTGTTACAATTGGTTCTGTTGCGGAACTATCTGGGACATCATCTGCATCTGCAAATACTAACTCATTCTGCTCTCAGTCATTGGCGTCTATTTTATGCATGTCCTTATACATCACCCTTTCATTGAAAATCACATCTCTGCTACGGATAACTTTCTTCTTTTCGTCATCCCAAATGCGGTAGCCAAACTCATCTTCACCATTTCCAATGAATGTGCATTTCTTGGATTTGGGATCAAGCTTATTCTTGCCTTGATCACTGATATACACAAATGCTACACAGCCGAAAACTTTTAGATGTGATAGTTTCACCTCTTTTCTGCTCCATACCTCCTCTGGTATTCTATGCTCCAATGGTAGTTTCACCTCTTTTCCGCTCCATACCTCCTCTGGTATTGTATGCTCCAATGGACAGATGGGCCTCGGTTGATCAAGTAAGCTGCCGTGTTGACTGCTTCTGCCTAAAACTTCTTCGGTAGACCTGACTGTATACGAATGCTTCTGGCTCTTTCTGTCAACGTTCGGTTCATACGCGCAACTACACCATTGTGTTGAGGCGTGCCTGGAACAGTTCTTTCCATTCTGATCTCGTGCCCATAGCAGAAATTTTTGAATCTGGTGTCTTCATATTCACCACCAATATCGGTTCTCAGCTTTTTTATCTTTAAACCTGTCTCATTTTCTACCATAGCTTTCCATCTTCTGAAAGCCTCAAATACTTCAGACTTATGCTTTAGAAAGTAAACCCATACCTTCCGAGAGTGATCATCGATGAAAGTCACGAAGTAGTGTTTCCCACCAATAGATGAGACGGTCGTTGGTCCCCAAACATCAGAGTGAATAAGCTCTAACCTTTCCTTCTTTGGGATTCTGCAACTTGTCTGAAAGCTGACTCTCTTTTGCTTTCCAAGTATGCAATCTTCGCACATATCTATCTCCGTAGACTGTAGACCTAGAAGTTTTCCCTTTGAGTGCATAATCTTCATCCCCTTCTCACTCATATAGCCTAGTCTCTGGTGCCACAGATTTGGTGTTTCATTTCCTGCTATAACTATAATTGAACAACGTGCATCTGTTGTCATGTAAAGAGTGCCACTTTTCTTGCCTCGAGCAACTGTCATTGCACACTTTGAAATCTTCCAATCATCACCATGGAAGATCGTAGTGTAGCCTTCACTGGCCAACTGCCCCACTGAGATTAAGTTCCTTCTGAGATCGGGAATATGCCTGACATCCTTCAGCTCCCAAACAGATCCGTTCAACTTAATCTTCACTACACCTTTGCCAATAATAGCACATGGTTGATCATCACCAAGATATACCTTTCCAAGGTTTCCGGGGACATATTTCTCGAAGAATTCTTTTTGTGAAGTAGCATGGAACGATGCTCCAGAGTCTAACACCCAAGATTCTTCCTTGCTCTCCAAAGAGCATATCAATGCATCGTCTCCTCCTGAGGTGGAAGTAACATTTGCCTCTGCCTTCACTTGTTTGTCCTTCGGTGCACTCTTGCACTGATTTTTGTAGTGCCCGATTCTTCCACAATTCCAACACTCGATAGTCTTCGAGCTATGGGAATTATTAGGATTCCTGGATTTGGACCTCCTGTCATTTGATCTACCTCGGTAGTCTGTTCTGCCACGTCCATTCCCTTTGGTTGAATTTCTTCCTCTTGACTCTGTATGCAAAACTGAAGAAGTTGACGATTCACCTACCTCTCTACGTCGGATCTCTTCACTGAGAACCAGATCACGAACATCGTCAAATTTCAACTTATTGCTTCCTAACGAGCTACTCACAACTGTGACAGTAGCATTCTAACTTTCTAGTAAAGAAGACAAAAGTATCAATGCTCGTACTTCTTCATCGAATTCAATTTCCACTAAACCCAGCTGGGTTGTGACTGTGTTGAGTTCATTGAGATGTTGAGCTACCGATTCGCCTTCATTCATCCGCAAATTGAACAAATGCCTCATCAAGTGCACTTTGTTTGAGACTGATGGCTTCTCATACATATTGGAGAGAGCTGTCATAAGACCCGCCGTAGTCTTTTCCTTTGCAATGTTGAAAGCAACATTATGGATAGTGTCAATCGAATAACTCCGAGGGCTTGCCTGTCTAGAATATTCCAATCTTCCTCCTTCATAGCCTTTGGCTTCTTCCCTGAGAGAGGTTGATATAGATTTCTTTGATACAGATAATCCTCTATCTGCATTTTCCAAAACCCGAAATCTGTACCATCAAATTTCTCGAGTTTCACCCTTCCTTCATCTACGGCCATTGCTCTCACTCAAATCTGACTTCCTCCGGATCGTTTTTGACTATTTTTATAAACCACCGTGTATTAGAACACCTCCGTCAACGAACAATTATCGTCGACAAAATGTCACTATTCACGTAATTCATTATTCACATAAATAGTAATCTTGCAGAAAATTGACAGAAATTACCACCAATAGCTCTGATACAAGTTGTTGGGAAATTACGCAAATTCCCGATAAGCCAGATTTATGAGAAAGCAAGAATAGAAAAATAACACACAAAATTTGATAACGGATTTCGGTCAATCTTGCTTACGTCTCCGGACCTGGTGCAGATCTTCTTACTGAAAGGGGAGAAATTACACAAGGTGTTTACAACACTCACAACACTCACAACTCACAACACAATTACAACCAAGAAAATTACTCTCAATTTTCTCTCACAAAAGCTTTTCTCTCTAAGTTTTTCTCTCAATTGGAATGAACACTTTGGATGATTAATTCATTACAATTACACATCTATTTATAGGAAAATTCACTCCTTCAATTACTCCTTAAATTAATGGTTTCTTAAATTGCTCCTTGAATTAAGATCCTTGTTTTGCTACATGAATTGCTCCATGTTTTTCTCTTTAAGTTAAGGAGCTTAATGACAATCCCCAACAAATATTTGATGTAATTTATATTATCATAGTTTTATTTGATGTAAAATAATATCAATTTTTTTTAATAATAAAAATATATAAATTAATCGCGTTATTCTTATAGTTATAATTTTTAAAAGTATATTTTTTGTTATTCTTAGAAAGAAAAATAGGAGAGGCATTAGACTTACACGAACATGGATCATGTACATGGCACGGAAATTTTCGGAGGAAATGTGAGCAGAAAGAACATCAAGCTTGTGCTTTTGAAGGATGTAGAATATGGTAGCTGAGAGACCAACCCTTTTTTGTGAACAAATACTTATTTGAGCCTCATCCCCACACACATTGATCACTACGTTTGGTGATAACCATGTCTGGAAGTTGGCCGCTGGTGTACTAAACGACAGTGGTAGCTTTGAATTATTAGTTGTCGTTTTAGGTCCTAGCTGGTGCTGATGATCAGCCAAAAATGCTTCCCTTGTAATTGGTTCTTGCTCGGTTAATATTTCTCTAGTATTCGAGGATGTTACCATTTTGCCACCTTGAGCGAGCTTTCCAGGCTTTTGCTTTTGTAATGTCTGAAGATTGTCTTCAAGGGTCTTTATGTATTTTACCGCTTCATCGACTATGGTGGACTTATCTGCCTGCACATATAAACAAGGAGCCATAATTAGTGACGTACATTTCCTAGTTACCGCATTATTTAAAATCAATTAATTACTCGGCTCTACCGTGAAGCAACACGTTTGGGAAATTATCCGTATATTAATTAAGCTAGGTGCATATCAATGAGACATAATAATTAATAAGAGACTAATCAAGTCCTAGAACAAGAGACATCAAGTTTATATATACATATTTATTGGTAAATAGAAATCAAGTTTATATATTTGCACCAAATAGACACCAAATTAATATGTATTATAAGTTTGTGTCTCATGTATTGTAAAACAATGTATGAGTCTATCGGTTGTTAATTATTATTATTTGTTAAGACTGATCATTTATTTTTGTTTTGCAAATATGGTCGTTTGTTCATATGTATTAGATCGTTTTATTATAAGAGAAAAGAGTTAATGATCTCGTTGTTTTAGACAAATGAACGTTTTATTATCGTAGCTTTAAATTGTAAACTTTTAGTTCCATGATAAAAATGTATACTTTAGTTTCGAAAATATGCACACAAGTCATGTAGTTTTTTACTTTTAAAACTAAAATGCATATTTTTGTTTTAAATTTATGAGATTAAATCATTTCACTTGTATTATAAAATATTATTATAATTAATGTAATATATTTACTTTCCTTACTTGCCTAAGGTAAATCCCACCTAAGTTGGATCTCGTCTTCCAAGCCTTAGAAAAAGACATAATTGAATATTGTACATGTATATATATTTTGGTCCGTTAAAGTTGAAAGATATAAAAAATTATTTCCAACAAATTTTCTATTCTTCATTCTCTAATCTAACCTATTTTTGATTTCTTAAGATGGTATTAGAACATGTTCTATCAATTCTTTCGTTTTTTAAGAAGGATGAATAGTTTCATTGATAGAGTCAATTTTGTTCTTAGTTGTAAAAGCATGAATCATGGATTTACTCCAAGATGGATAATTGGCACCATTCAATTTTGTTGGAATGAGTGTGTGTCTAGGGCTTTCTAGCTAACATTATAGGACACATCGAGCACACATCTTATGCTCAAGCTATCTTTGATCCAAATTCAAAACTAACCATGAATGTAGAATTAAAGGCATTGCAACAAAATAACAATTAGAATATGGTTCCTCTACTTGTTGGTCATATATTGATTAGATGCAAATGGGTATATAAAATCAAATGCAAGCCAGATGTCACCAATGAATGCTACAAAGCTCACGTTGATGTTAAAGGCTACACTCAGGTTTAGAGAATTGATTATCAGGAGATTTTTTTCCTACAACTAAACTCACTACTCTTTGGTGCTTTCTTACTGTTGTTACCTTCCGCAATTGGTTCATCTATCAATTGGATGTTCAGAATGCTTTCTTTTATGGTGATTTTCATGAAGTGATTAACATGACACCAACTCACAGTCTTTACTAACAAAGGGAGAACATTGTATGTTGGCTCAATAAGTTTGTATATGGGATTACACATGCATTTATTAATTGATTTCTCACATTTTTTAGATACCATTCAAAAAGCTGGTTATCAACAATCAAAAGTTGATTATTCTCTTTTCACTAAGGACCAAGGTACTTCATTTATTATAGTCCTTATCTACATTGATGACATACTTCTCATAGGTAAATGATCTTTAAGAAATGGAACTTCTAAAAAATTTCCTCCTCAATTGCTTCTACATCAAAGATCTTAAAAATTTGAAGTATTTTATGGGCATTGATTTCTATTATTTTAGGAAAGGTATTTATATGTCCCAAAGAAAATATGCTCTAGATATTTTGTAAGACTTGGCCTTCTAAGAGCATGCCCAGACAAATTTCCAATGTAATAGAATTTGAAACTCACTTCCCATATATGATGCATTGCTAAATGATCCACAAGTATAGAAGACTTGTTGGCAGATTGATTTATCTTACCATCATTAAGCCTGACATAGCCTATTATATTTGAACATTGAACCAGTTCATCCATCAACCTCGAAAACCTCATTGAGTTACTACCACAAGAATTTTCAAATCAAAGTTATTCCTAGTCAATGTTTGTTGTTTCTAGCTTATAATAATATTGACTTGAAAGCGTTTTTGGATTCAAATTAGGGAAGTTGTGGTGCCATTAGAAGATTAATTACATGATTTTGTGTTTTTCTTGGGAATTCTCTCATCTTATGGAAATCAAAGAAACAAACCAATGTTTTAAGATCATCAACATACGTCGAATATTGAGCTATAGTTAACTCTCGTGTTTAGAGTTATCATGACTTCATTATATATTACAAGTTTTAAAAGTCTCATAGATTGCTCCTACACCATTGTATTGTAATAATCAAGCATCAAAGAAACCTATTTTTTACAAGTATATGAAGCTTATTAAAATAGACGGTAACATAATTAAGGAGAAACTACAAGCTAGAGTGATTAGTCCTTCATATATACCTACATGCTTCCAGCTAGTATATGTGCTTACAAAAGCCTTGGGGAAAGATCAAGTTGTGATACTAGGCGACAAGTTGAGACTTCATGATATTCACTGTCCAACTTGAAAGGGAGTATTACGAAATATTATTATAAATACTATATTTTATTTACTTTCGTTGCTTATATAAAAATACATCCTACATGATTGAATATTGTACATGTGTATATGTTTTAGTCTATTAAAGTGGGAAGATATAAGAAATCATTCCCAAAAAAATTCATATTCTTTAATGAAACTATTTTGATTTCTTAAGAACTTGAAAGCACGAGAACTAAAACTCTCATCCTATAAAAGTAATAGGATCTTCTGCTCCCCTCTCCCTCTACTTATCAAGTATGTTTTATGACTGTCAAATTTTAATTTCCCTTGCTGATGATAAATTATTGATTCTTATTGTATACTATATATGGATTTACTCTCCTGTTAAAAAAATACAATTATATTATTGAATCTCACTTAGATGTTATTAATTCAGTTATTCTTTATGTTTTAATTAAATTTAATTAATGTTTAAAAACCTATCCACATAATTAGTTTTGTTATCCCTACCTCCTAATTAATAACATCTTAATTAATTGTCATATGTGCATACCCTTTATATATTAAATTAATAATAAATGAATGCAACTGTAATTGATGCTAACTTTAAGAATTAAATCAGACCACAACTTCAATATTATCTAGGTTAGGTTGTTACAAACCTTAATTGCATGTGTTGCTAATTTAACAATTAAATCAATATTGTTAGCCAGATCAGACTCATTAAATGTATACATAGAACACACAGATAATTAAAAGGAAGGACATTAATTACAATATAAATTAAGCTATACACGTTGAATGAAATCTCTAACAGCATTGATTATTAAAAAACAAAATCCCTAACAACATTGTTTGAAATTGACCACACAAAAAATAATAATAATAATAATAATACGATCAATATTAGCCATCCGTTGGGGTGAATATATGTAATTCCTTTTAATACAACAAAACTAATACATTCTTAACTGCAATCAAATCCAGTACCTTCGATATATATGTTCAATTGAACTTGATGTCTTTTAAGTAATAATTTTAAAAATAATCTCCGAACTGGCAATTATTTTGCAGTATAATATATAGAGTGCATTTTTTATTGCGTAAGCGTTAATTTAAAAATAATATTCATTACTTTTAGTTTGGAAACCCATAGAATTGAGAAAGAACGAATTCATTTCTCTAGCAGCAAATCAAATTAATCACATGCATGCGATGAAAAATGATATACATGAAAAAGAAGAAGAAGAAGAAGAAGAAGAAGAAGAAGTGAAATTAATAATAAAGAAGATCACTAGCTAGTACCTTAGGGGGAAGCTGAGGAAGCAAAGAGTGAAGAGTAGAGAACATATTTCTCATCTTCTTCCTTCTTTCTCTCTCAGTCCAAATGTGTATCTCATGCTGATCTGATTCACCTTGTTCCTTTTCATTACTTGAGAGTACTACATCCTTCTTTCTTCTTGCAGTACTACTGCTTTTATTATTTGATCTCTTTTGACCTTCAACTGGATTTATCGACACCGCCTCTTTCTCCATTGTGGTAGTTACAGTAGGGCTATTAGAGCTTGATTTATTATTATTATTATTATTATTATCATCATTAATATTAAATTCTTTATTAACAATTGAAATATCAGAAAAACAAGGGTTTTTGACGCCCATGGTATCAAAAAGACAACTTGTATCAGAATCAGAAAAGTCCCAGCTGAAAGAGCTTATATCATCTAAGCAAGACATTAGATTTTTGGATTTCGACATCTCTATTGATGATTTAATGTTCATATATATATATATATATATATATATATATATATATATATATATATATATATGTACTTAGCTTTTAGATGAAGAGTAGTACTGGAAATAATAAAGAGAGGCTTAATTTGGGTTTTATATAAATGTGTGGGATCGATCAAGAAAAGTTGTATATTGATTAGAGAGAGAGAGAGAGAGAGAGAGAGAGAGAGAAGAAGAAGAAGAAGAAGAAGATATGATTCGTAATTGGAAGAAGACGCCAAATTGTAATGATGAGACAATGCCGTTATCTGCCTTGCAAAACTAAAACGGACGCCTAACCGCGTCTTCTTACCAAAATTTCACTCTACTTTTTTTTGTTCTTTTGCCCTTTTTCTACTACATCCTTGATATTATTACCACTCTTACCATATATATATATATATATTCCTGAAATTTAAAAATTAAGATTTACATATCATAATAACAATTAGTTATTATTTTAAAATCATATCTTTATCAATTTAATATTCAATTCAAAACTAATAATGCATATAACAAATACAAATTAAATTAATATTATAAAATATATCTGTGTAACAAAGGTTTTAATAACGAGTAAAGGAGGAATTGCATGTGGATGGAATAAAAAGGCAGGCAAAGTAAGAAAAGTAGGTAACTAACTAATGATGAAGTGACAGAGCAAGATGAAAATGACGGTTATTTCATTAGTACAAAATACAAAACCTGGCAGTGCTGGCACTGAAACAGCGGCCTAAGGCCTGAGCTGAACTTCCTACTCCGTCCTTTTCATTTCACTTTGGCTTTCCTGCCTGAAGAAGCTCTATATATGAGCTTTAATTTCTCCTTTAAATCCCTTAGCGTTTGCGTGCCTTTCTAGTTCTAATCTGCCTTCTCTATGAAAATGCAGTATATTTTGATAATTTTAATATATAATATATTATTGATAATTACTGCACATAAATACAACCAAATATATTTATTTTAACATAAAAATCTCACGTAAAAGTCCCTCCTTTATTTCATGTAAAAAGTTTTTCTTTTCTTTTTCATATATTATAATTCTCTCTCTTAAAACCAAAAGTTACGGTTTTTGGAATATTATATAGATTGCTATCACAATCTTGATCTTTTCTGTGTATTATTCACCATTGCACTCCTTAAAGCAGTCATAAAATAAATATTTTAAAAAAATCAAAATAAAAATTTTAAAAATATAAAAGTTTTAACGATAAGTGTGCATGTAAAATTATTTATTATTTTTACATATAATTTAATTAATAAAAAATATATTTTAAAAATAATAAATTATTATTATCTTTGCATGCATAAGGAAAATCATTTTACTTAATACTCAACTTATTTAAATATAATGGATCCATTTTGATTAAAATACATATACTTAATCACTTATTATAAAATATTATATTTTTATATATTAACAACGGTAAATTAAAAGAAAAATTTACTTGGTAGAGAAATTATTAACTAAAAAGTCAAGGTTATTATCCCCTCATAAAACATAAATAATACTATCTCAGCAAGATACACTATTTATGTGCAGTTGACTTATATATATATATATTAATTATTATTATTTTTCCTAAACAATTTTTAAGTTTTAATTGATGCTTAATAATCTTTATCCTATGGATGGTATGGTATAAACAACGGCAATAATTTTTAAGTGTTTTATAATGTCACTGTAGTCGGTATTAATATTTGCGTGTTTTAATTGCGAACACTAGTGGTTATAGTAGAAACAAGATTCTAACTGTGATTCTATTTATTCAAATAGTATTTTGTTTATAGCATAAATTAGGATACAATTGTTTAACTAAAAAATACAACTTATTTTTTTAATATATGATTAATTATTATATCAATTTTTTTAACATCCTAACTTATAATAAATAAACCTTTAAATATTCTAATTATTGCCGTAAATATTTTGTATTTCTTCCTAAAATATCCTACGTCAAAATTCTTAGTTCTTCAAATATCTTTTGATTAAAAAATATAACTATAACATTATTTATAATCGTGGGGTAAAAAAATTTCCAAACAGATATAAAATTATAAAAAAATATATATGTATTAAGAAATAACTAAAAGTCTAAAATTATATATCTTAAATATAAAAAATATTGTGTTAAATGAAAAATAAAAAAATAAACTTATTATATGAATAAGAGTCGTGTAAGATTTAATGTAAAAAAAACAAGAAAAATTATAAAAAAAAATAACAATCTTAAAATATATAATAATATAAAATAGCATCCAAATAACATTAAACAATATCTAATTTAATGGTATTCAATATTGAATATGTCTAAATAGTCGTAGTTTAATTAGACGTCATTTTAAAATAAAATGATGTGTCATATTTTATTCTAAAAGTGAAGATTCACATACGTAGAAATAATTACGTGAAGACCAATTGTCCATTCTACTCAAGTAGATAATCAGGACTTAGACGAGGTAAGAAAACGCTAACCTATGAAATCTTTTCACAAACTTTATATCAATTCAAACAAAGAGGCCTCACAAAGTAAATTAAGCAATAAATATATGTACAAAACAAAATTCTCGATTCAACACACAATAAAAATAACAAGTAGATACAACAATAACAATCTGCATAATACACTAATAAGGGTGTGCCTCACGAACTCCTATCCAGACTAACAACATTCATACATGGTAAACAATACACAACTTATGATATAGTTATACGTATTAAAAAGTTAATAGGATTTTTAATCACTTGATCAAAACCTCATATGTAAAAAACATATTATATAAATGATGATTTTACTTTCACAGCATGCAATCAAACACACATAACAAATCCTAATAAAGAGTATGACATTTGGTACAATTTCATGTTAAGGAGATACGAATTTATTAGAGACTCACACCAAGTTTGTATGTATATAAAAGACATATTATATTAACACACAATCTAAACATGCATATATACTAAGAAGAAGTGCAAGAAACGATATATAATTAGGTTAAGGAGATGTTGACTCCTTAAAGACTCAACACAACCATGCAAACAACAACAAAAAAAAACCTGATAGAAAATCACAGTTGTAATATAAATAAACACAGACAAACAGTATAATAAAGCAGCTGGTATAGAATTCAATAAACACAAAGCAGATAATAAATATTAAAATTTCTCTAATCAGAGTTTAAATTTCAGTATATAGAGATATACATCATTTAAGCTCTGACTATACCAGTCATATATTTGAGCATGTACTACACTAAATATAACAAGGCAAATCCACATAAAAACTCTATCTATGTGGTAACATATTGTGATTTCTTAAGATAACCACTCAGCAACAAACAATCCACTAATCAATTATAAAATAATTACAAATTTAATAGAAAATAAAACATCTAATACCTCTATCAGTTAAGATCTCTATTTGAATTACCTATTACTGCTCTTGCTTACAGCTTTCGAAACGACCTGATTCGATACACGAACCAAACTCACCTCTAAAGCCAACACCACCTAATATGGTGTGATCAGAATCCAAGAATCAGTAATAAGTAACATGCATAATCAATAGAACCATCCTTAAACATGAACATTTAATAAACAATCAAGGACACATAGTCTACCACAAACCACCAAGGAACACACAGTCTAAAATGTGAGAACTCAAAAAATTTAAAATTGTCTACTCTCACAAAGAGGTTCTTATATATAAAAAATTGCACGAAATAAACTACCAATTGACACACAATTCACCTCACATAAACTACTTCCAAACACCCACTCAAGTACTCACCACCCACAAACATGGTTTTCGTCACACAATCACGAATCACTAATACCGAATAACACTCAATATATTAGTAATCTATAACTAAAAAGAACGATATGTCAATTTGACGGAGTTCAACTACATTTTTTTATACAAAATAAGAAAACTGAGGGTATTTATAGAACCTAAAACGGCCATCTCTCCAGCCACCTCGTAAAGCACCTCACCAATGGTGGTGGCGAGGTGCTAAAAAAGATTTTTTTTTATTTCCACAAATACCTATATCCAAAACAAAATTAAACAAAAACACAAGCGACAATGTTGACTAACGAGCATGGCAACACTCCACGTAGCATGAACATTAAAAATCAACTTCATGGTGTGTATAAACATGCTCACATTCAAAGTGTATATAACTATGTATGTGTGTGAATTACTTATCCGTAATAACAAATCTTATATAGAGGAAGATAAATACACTGAGTAAAATAAGCATACATCACTTTTGTACACTAAAAGATAACACATAGATACGAGTACAACGAGACTTACAAAAAATAAAAATGTATGAGATTGATATAAGAAGTGTTATTGTTAAGTTATAAATTTAATGGTGTTATTTTTGTTGTTCTAAAAAAATGCTAGAAGTCGATTCCAATATTTTGAAATAAAGGATTTTTTTCAAAAATAAAAATACATTTAGTTCATTAGTTATTTGGTGTAACAATACAAGTTCGTTATCTTTTTTGAAAAGCTTAATAAAATTCGCCTTGAAAATTAAGGTCAAATTTTCATTGGTAAAATTGTACTTAAATTATATCGAAACAAAAATAATGTTAAAAATTTATTTATTTTATTCACAATTATACCATAGTCTATCTTCTTATAATGAATAGCCTCAATGATATTTTTTATTTACTTATTATTTTAAACCATTAATTATTTATCTTTGAAAAAATAACTTTTTAAGTTTTATTTCGTTATTTTTGGTAAAACAAAATAAAGTATTTCTAGAATGTTAATTTTATCCAAAAAAAAAAACTTGGTCAAAATATTTTAAATGAATTTAAGTGGCATTTTTAAAAAAGATAACAAATTTTTACTATCTCATGTAATAACTTACAAACTAAAATACATTTTTATCAAAGATAATAAATTTATAATATCTTTTATCTTAAAAATAATAAAAGTAATTTCAAAAGAGATAAAAAAATTTAATATCTTACTTAATAATTAAAGAATTAAAATATATATTTATCAAATATATTAAACTTGTGATATCCTTTATCGTAAAACCAAAAATTACTTATACACATTTACATGACATATTTACTTGTTAAATCTCACATTTTCCTTGAGCATCCGAGTTCATTGTCAATATATTATAAAGAGGCAGACGCATTTGGTTCAAAAACTAATACTATTTTATATAAAATAACAAATTTTACATACCATAAATTCATGATTCATTAACAAGTTTTGTTAGATATTGTTAGTGAAATATTCACGAACATGTAGCATAAATAAAATTTTAATTTATTAATAACAATGATATTGGAAGTTGAATAACAAGGATATATTTATATATATAACTTAAAATATATTAGTTTAAAAGAAAAATTATTAATACTTTTAAGGAATATACTCCTCAATAATTACATGTATATTTCAAATTGGTTTGTGATTAAGGTGTCATGATTTCTCACTATTTAAATTTAAATTTTATTATATAATATTTTTTTATTTAATAAAAAAAATTAGTTTTTTTTAAAAGTGTACACGTCCATTTTTAATCATCATGATTTATTAATCTAAAAATAACAATATTGATTACAAGTGGAGGATTTAAGATTATATATATCTTATTTCAGTGAAAATATTTTCAAATTATTTTTACTATAAATACTAAAAACTTAATATTTAAAATTTTAAAAATACAGTTAAATTTTATGTATCATTTTTCTATAATTTTATTAATATTATAACTAAAATTTTATTTATAGAAATTGAAGGAGAGCTTCTCGTCGGCACATATGTCTGCACCCGTCGAGTATTTTTTAAGAGTGAACACAGAACTAATCACTTCTCTCTAAATTTCTCAGCATTTTATATTTTGGTTCTTAATTTTTTTTCCTTATAATTTAATTCATTTAGTTTTTAATTCTTAATTTTTCTATAATTTGAAACTTAATTTCAATTTAGTCTAAATATTTAAACTAAATGTGTGAAAATAAAAAAAGAAAGATCAAAATATAAGAAAAAAATAAAAAAATTTAAAAATTTAAAAATTTAAAAGTAAAATAACCAAATCTTAAGAAAAATAATGAATGAACCAAAATGTAAAACTTAAAAAAATTTAGAAACCATTTACATAATTTACCTTTTTTTAAAGATATTTTTTTTTAATAAAAACAAAGCTTCGTTCTTCACTACGGAACTATTCCCAGTACATAACACACAAGATAAGATCTAACACAACACAGGCTTTTATAGCCCATGTACAACATTACTCTCAAATACAGAATTTCATTTAAACACAACAGCACAATAGCAATGTCCATGCATGCATCAATCTCTACAAATCAATCTTAGTTGACACATTACCAGTTTATTTGACAAATTTTATAAAAGAGCCATCACTTCGTATCTTTCATTAAAACTATAAAAACTAAAAAAATATGGTTTTTCAAGAAAATTATGGTTTTAGGTCACTAACCCTTTCAACTAGTATTCCAAAAATATAATTCATTTTCATTACTTTTATTGATAATCAATCGCTTGCTTAAATATTAAAAAAACAGATATTGAGATATTTACTCATAAATTATCTCCTAAATATTATCTTAAATAATCATTTAACATAAAAATAAAATGAGATAAAAGATAATAATTATAATTATAAGATATTTTTCACCTAAATTTAAACTTGAAATTGAAATATAAAATAATAATTTAATATCTAATAGTAACATGTCAGTAACTATGCGTATAACACAGATCATCTACGGTGTTTGGGCAAAAAACAACTTTTTAACACTGGGGTAAGTACTACTGTACGTCCGGACTCTTTGAAGATAAGATATTAACATCTGATGATGAACATTTTTTAGTCTGAGTGGCATCTGATAGCAGTTGTAATCTTCCATCATTGTGAAGATCCTTCCCGTATCAAAAACATATGGCTCAAATAAGTCCCAGAAGTTAAGGCAATTAAATTACTTCAGAAATTCATGAGAATGAGTTACCTTAGAAGAAGTTGCAAGATTCAATGATCTGTAGTGAGGCCAAACAAATTGTTCGAAACCAATTGAATCTTCTAAATTTGTGGTATTTGCATCTGAAGGTATGACAATTGGCAGTTTTAAGTTGGTGCATGGGTTGGAAGCATGGTATGTAGATAGTAGTGAGCTCTCTTCTCCCATTGGAAACTTGCATATTCCGCTATTGGCATTCTGAAATTCATGACCATCCTCGTTCTTGCTGAATAATGTCTCTGGCAAAGGCAATTGCATGGGCGGCACTACTTCAGGTAAGCTCATTGGATGCAGACTTAATCCGTTTCTCAATGCTAACATCTGAGAATCAAGTTGCAAGAAGAACACATACTTATTCTTTCCTACTCTATGTTGTGGAAGCAGAAGGAAAAGTTCAAAGAATAACACTCTTAGCAAAACCAAACGGCTATTGATTATATAAGATTACACCAATAAGTAACAGGAACTACTTCAAACAACAGCATAAATATTTGAACTAGAATATTGTTTTAATATCAATACCAAACTTCATAAATAAGCATGATTTAAATGCTCGATAATACTCCAATCAAATTCAAACACATAATGAATTTTAGCAAACTCGCACTCTAATAATTTCAAACTGTGTAAGCTACTTGTCAATAGGACTTGAGTTTTTCTGCAAGTAACTACAATACATAAGATCTGAAACCATTCAATAACCACTGCCAAAATATTTCATACTCAATATATATGTGATTTCTGAGCCTGCAATGGACTTCCCTTTCAAATTTAATCATTCCTAACCAATTTTTTCATAATCAAACCGTCAAAGCCTCAAAAGTCGACAATCTATATCATTTTCTGTCTCAAAAGTTCACTAAAATTTTAAGACTTTGTTTGCCTTATCACCTCAAATTAAACCCGAGGCAAGACAGCTTTGATGACGTTATAAAATCACAGGAATTATGTCTGCAGTAAATATTTGGGCAAGCAATTAAAGCAATTAGGTGTCAGAATGCTTAAAGGACGAGCTAAAATCTACTAATGCAAAAGTTATAGATGACTTTTATGGGTAAGAAAATGTGGATTGCATGCGTAGGTTCAATTCTAGAATCCCATGCAATTGTAGAAAAAGACCCCCACATGCTAATAGAGGTTTTATTCACAACGCCAGTGGATCAGCACTTTGATTGGCAATGACACTTGATTTTGATGATGAAAGTAGAAGGAATTAGTAGAGGCAACAAAAAGGCAAAACATTGCCCGGAAGATGTTCAATTTAAAACTAATCATTTGGTTTTAGCCAAGCAGACAATTGATGCAGTTATGGGATGGTAGATCCATTGTACTTTTAGTAGTCACTAGATTTGAGAAATCCAAATAGGTTATACACTTTGTGGTTTTCATGTTTCCTTCATTTATTTTTAATGACCAACCCATAAAAGTCCATATTGGAGATAAAATTAAGGAGTAAATTAAGGAGTGCCAACTCTTTAATTTAAGGAGTAAATCAAGAACCTTAATTCAAGGAGTAAATTAAGGAATTGTGATCCTTAATTTAAGGATTAATTCAAGGAGTAAAACAAGGAATCCTTAATTCAAGGAGTAAAACAAGGAATCTTTAATTCAATGAGTAAAACAAGGAATCCTTAATTCAATGAGTAAAACAAGGAATACTTAATTCAATGAGTAAAACAAGGAATCATTAATTCAATGAGTAAATCAAGGAATGTTTAATTCAAAGAGTAATTCAAGGAGTAAATCTCCTTATATATAGCTATAGAATTGTAATGAAAATATGAAAGAAATAATATAACTTTGAGAGAGCTTGTTTTATTTGGTTAGGCCTAGGCCTTAGCCTTTGGCCTTGGCGTTCTCAACACTAATTTTCAACATGGTATCAGAGCAAGTCGATCTTCTTGGACAAAAATTGTTATTCCTCTACTCAAAGTGCGTTTGACACTCTATCAGAGCGATTTCTTATTCTATTTGTTTTTTCAAACCAAATTCTCTTGGTGATGATGGATTAAATCTCTCCTGCAGCTTCTACCGACTTGATGTGGAGGAGAAGTATTGTGATAAAAGGAAAGGTCTCACATTGAAACCAAGCTCTTGGCGATGATGGATTAAATCTCTCCTATAGCTTCTACCGACTTGATGTGGAGGAGGAGTATTATGGTAAAAGGAAAGGTCCCACATTGAAACCAAGCTCTTGGCGATGATGGATTAAATCTCTCCTGCAGCTTCTACCTACCTGATGTGGAGGAGGAGTATTGTGGTAAAAGGAAAGGTCCCACATTGAAACCAAGCTCTTGGCGATGATGGATTAAATCTCTCTTACAGCTCCTACCTGCCCGATGTGAAGGGGAAGTATTGTGGTAAAAGGAAAGGTCCCACATCGACAACAATATTTTTTTTTTTTTGCTATCGTAATCAGCATTTTTGTTAGTTTTACCTTTGATGCCTTGGCTTCTCATCAGTTTCAACGATTGCAGAAGCTTAGATCCATAAACCTTATGGATCCAGCTTGAGGTGGAGTATTGGAGATAAAATTAAGGAGTAAATTAAGGAGTGCCAACTCTTTAATTTAAGGAGTAAATAAAGAACCTTAATTCAAGGAATAAATTAAGGAGTTGTGATCCTTAATTTAAGGATTAATTTAAGGATTAATTCAAGGAGTAAAACAAGGAATCCTTAATTCAAGGAGTAAAACAAAGAATCCTTAATTCAAGGAGTAAAACAATGAATCCTTAATTCAAGGAGTAAATCAAGGAATGTTTAATTCAAAGAGTAATTCAAGGAGTAAATCTCCTTATATATAGCTATAGAATTGTAATGAAAATATGAAAGAAATAATACAACTTTGAGAGAGCTTGTTTTATTTGGTTAGGCCTAGGCCTTAGCCTTTGGCCTTGGCGTTCTCAACGCTAATTTTCAACAGTCCACCAAGATCACATGATGAAAGTTGTTAGAAATTGTTAGAAAACTAACTCTACAAGAGCATAAATTAATGAGAGAAGAGCCAACAATACATTTATATATTTATCACTTCCCTACAAGTATTGGCTCTAGGTATCGAGCAAACCAAACACTTACAATTCAACAATTAAGGTTATTGGACCTTGAACATAGTCTCTCCAACTCTGACATCATATTAGAAATTATTGGGAAACCAACTCTCCCTCCTAAAAGCTTAAACATTTGGTAGAGTTAGTTTCTTAATAATTTTTAATAAAAACATTTGTCGTTTTCAGTGATTAATTTCTAGTAGGTTTAACAACAGTGAAATTCAGCGAGATGATATTGTAAATTTTATATAATATATAAGTAATATGGGTCATCAAATCTTAAAAGATTAATCTAAAAAAAAATAAGTTTCATACTACTTATAAACATTATAGTAATATATTTCTTGATTAATGTGGGACATTCCTTTTAATATATATTTATTATATTATAATTCTATTTAGATGAATTGTCTTTCTTTCTTTTCGCAAAGTCAATGTATTTTTTTTTTTGGTAGGCCTATAAGTTTTTATTTTCTTGGTCTATTGATCGACTGAAGTTCTGATATTATGTAATTTTGTATATTATATTCATCTAATCTTAAAAGGTTAACTCTAAAAGAAGATAAATCTCATACTATTTATAAACACTACGTTACTATATTTATTAATCAATATAGGATATTATTTTTATACACTAACAATACTATATACTTCAACCTCAAGTCCATGGTCAAACTCAAATAACACCGTAACTATTTCTCTTGAAAAGCAAGACTACGTATTTTTATTATGACATGCTATTAACGTAGCAAGTAATGCCGTAGTTAAAAGAACCTAATTTTAGGAATGAAACGAAAGCTAATTACAAGCTGAGTACCTAAGTTTTCAAATTATAAGGATATGTTTCCTCTTTTTTATCCGATATAATTATTTACATGGTTTTATTTTTAACCTCCAACTAAAAACATATGTTTTTTTAGGTTATTAAACAAAACATGTGTGCACCGAGTGAAGTACCCCTAAAAATGATTATGCTTTCCAATTAAACATTTTTTTGTAACACTCTCCACATTATAGCCAAGAATCTCTCTCTTTCAGAGTATAGTTGAGTAACTATAATTGACAAGAAGTAAAATCATACCTGAACTTGAAGCTGAAGCTGCTGCAGATATTCAATTACTTCATCTAGCATTGACGCTTTGTCCGTCTAAAATACAATAAACATATTCAAAAGTGCGTTAAACAAATAGAATAATAATTAAAATGAATGTGAAAAATTTAAGTTCATTACCGTACAATTTACATTATACCTTGTTAGAGTTTGGAATCAAACTCTGCAACGCTTTCATTTTTTCATTAATTCTGCTCCTCCTTCTCTGTTCACCAATTGTTAACCACATTAAAAAAAATCTTGAAGGCTCAAACCACAACTCTAAACACAAACGCAAACACACATCCTCGAAATCCAACCTTTTCAGATAAGTTATGAACTTCTGCAGCTCTGCTCCTCTTGGACGAACTCCTAGGCCGGATTGGGTTGGATGGAAGCTCTGATCCGTCCTTCTCAGTCTCAACAAAATTTTACACAAACATTAAACACCCACGTAAGTTTGATCACCTCAGCAATTGGTAACCAGAAAATAAAATAAAGCCTCCATGATCAGACTGAGTGAAACAATCTCTTTCTAAAAACCCAAGAGCAACAATAGACGAAGAAATTCAAAAAAAAAATCAAAGCCTTCACTTTCCCAACTAAATTTATCAAAAACACAAAAATAATTATACTAGGGGAAAGAAAAACATAAAAAGAACTAATACCTCACTATCGCAACTGAAATCGCCGAGATCATCAAAGTGAGATGAAATATAACTGCCCTTAACTAAGGGGTTATGAGCATCAGAATCCGCAATATCAAGATCAACACCACTTGAAGAGAAGGTGTTATCATCACCATCTTTGATCTCGGGCCCAAAACAAGAACCAGGATCTGAAAGAACCGGGAATTTCGAGTCGGACCGGTTGTCCACAGGCCGAGAAAAGGGGAGACAATCGGGATGCCCCAGCCGGGAAGGAAATAGAGCTGATGCTAACAAAGAATCAGAAAACGACGTCGTAGGCTGCGTTGGTGAAGAAGAAAGGGAATGCAAGGTGTTGGTGGTTGTGGGGAAGGGCATGCAAGAAGAAGAAGAAGAGGAGTTGTAAAGAAGTTGATTGAGAATGTGTGAGATTTCTTCGGAATCAGAAGGAGCCAAACCACCACTACCACGAGTGTTAACAGAAGATGGGGATGTGGTTCCGTACAGATCCGCCATACAAATTATAAAAAGATGGAATTTTGAATTTTGATGAAAAGGGCAAAGTAGAATCATTGAATTTTGATGAAAAGGATTTTATATCTTTGGATATTTACATTTTTCTTCTCTTGCTTGTGAGTTTTTCTTCATTTGGTAAATTGATTTGTAGTTAAAACATAAAGAGATGCTTTTTGAAGTTTTATAGACAGACATGTTGGACTCCTTCTATAGATTGTGTGAAGGTAGTTTTTCCCGTGCTAATCATAAAATCAAATTCCCCTCCCGCGCTAATTAATAATTATCCTCTGACACAATAATAATTAGAATTTAATTTTTCAGATTATTTTTTTTGTGTGTGATTTATGTTTCACCGATATACATAAAATTTATAAAAAAAATAATTAAAAATATATCACTTGTTGCATGTAAAATATAAAAAATTATACACTGTTATTGGATTATTAATGATTTTATCCTTGAAATCAATGAAAGTATAATTACAATTTATAATTATAAAATATCATATTATATAACTATTTATATATTTAAACCCATTTAATTAAATCTTTTTTAATATTATTAAGTGTTATTTTTATTTCATTTATGTTTCACCAATATACATAAAATTTATAATCAAAAAATAATTAAAAATATATAACTTGTTTTATGTATAATATAAAAAATTATATATTGCTATTGGATTATTAATGATTTGATATTTAAAATCAAATAAACCAAGTATTATTACAATAGTAAAATATCATATTATATATTCATTTGTATATTTAAACACATTTAATATTAAAATTCATTCAATTAGATCTCTTTTAATATTATTAAGTATTATTTTTATTATTATAAGTTTTAAATATATTATTTTTTATAATTTCTTAAATAATTTTAAAAAACATAATTATCTGCTACTTTTTAAAACAATCTATAAATTTACTATGAAATGCTATATTACTTACTCTTATAATAATGAATAATTTCTCAATAACATGTATGTATAATTTACAAATATTTGTAGCACATAAAATGATACATTAAAAATAAAATATGTAAAATACTTTCTAGTAATTATTATTTTTTACTTGTTTGTAATTGTTTTTAAATTTCAACTATTAATTTTGAGCTATTAATAAAAATTAATATTTTAACTATTAGATTAATCATATATTTTTTTAAATTTAATAATTAAAAACAAGGTATTATTCTACCTTATTTCATACGTGTTATTATATTACCATACTATTTATTCTTTTACCAAGTATTAAATGCTTACATTTATAAAATAAATAATTACATTAATATTATATTTTATTAAATTTAAATATAATATAATATTATCACATATTTTAATATTAATAAATAATTTATTTATTTCTGAATGAATAAGTTAATTGATGGTACGCCTATTTTTCTCTCGAAAGTTTCTATATTACACGATTTTATGCATCCACGTCAATTAAAAAAAACAAAATTAAAAATAAATAATAACATAATTAGACAGCACAAGAACCGGAGATGAAAATCATAATTGAAAATCCTGGTGTATAAGATTATCATTCATTCCTCTGCTATTGGTCACTCTTTATATTATTTACTCCTTTTTTATCTTAATTTGTTTCATTATATTTTATTATAATGCGGGCGGCTTCAGATAAGATTTAAGAAGCATTTTTTTTTTCGGGGCAAGAACATAAGAAGCAATTTGTTTCTTAAAAAAAATTACAATAACGTCCTTATTGTTAGAACAATACATATTATTTTTAGAAATATATATATATATATATATATTAATACAATTTTTGATATTAAGTTTTTTATTGTTTCGTACATGGTATTTATTACTTTGAGAATAACAATTAAAAAATAAATTTTCCCATTTATGTGTTAATTACATAAAAAAAAACTATGTCCTATTATTATTTTTTAAAAAAAGTTTAGCAAAAAGATTAAACTTATAAAGTATGATTATAATATAATTAAGTTTATTTGTATTACAATTTAATGTAAGATTGACGAATTTATTATAATTTAAATGCTTGGTATATTTAATAGAGACTTATAATATAGAAATAATATAGAAATGCTACAAAATGAATCGTCTCAATCATCCAACCAACGTCACCTTTGTCCTTTGTCTAACAAATGTGCGTATATATTTCAAAAGCACCAAATTTGTAATTCCCGAGATGACTTTTTTGTTTACAGTGGAGTGTTTCCAACAGCTAGCAAAAGTATTATGTACTTATAAATTAACCCTTCCAATAAGAATAGGTTTTATTTATTACATATACCCTTAACTAAGATTTGAAACGTTCAACGTTGCTAAAAATATTAAGAAATATTTCTATAAAAATATTAAAGATATTATTATTATTAAAAAAATTTATAAAATTTATAAAAATATAAAAAAATTAATTTTTTATATTTTAAATTATTTTTTATTTAATACATGTGTTTTAAAATATTAAAAATATTTATATTAATAAATTAATTAAAATATTTTATAACAAAGTATATATTTTTTTCCTAAATTTTATAAAATAAGAAGTTTAAAAGTTTAAAATAATAAAGTAGAATATTTAATTGTATTAACTATAATAGTATTAAAATAAATTTAATTATTTATTTATTTTTAAAATAACTCAAAATTAGGAGATATAATGAATCTTATATTTCAATGCAATAAAATATGTTATAATATTAATATAAAATAGTAAAAAATAAAATATATATGCTTACTTTGTACTTAATAATTTGATTTGATGTTACTATTATAGTGAGTGCTCATTATTCTTTTCTTACCTTATATTTAATATGTTTGAGTGATAGGGGCAAGGTGATTACTTATTAAGTTTATATCTTATAATTTTAAATAAATATAAAATTATAATTATAATATATATTATATAATATAAAATATATAGAGTAATAATTTTCTCTTTCTTTTTTTTACCTTACATGTCATGTATAGCAAGTTTACTACAACACAAGAAAAAAAGAATATGTTATATTGTATAAAAGTTAAAAACTTTTTTAATTAAAATGATTGTCTAGAAAAAAGAAAAAAGAGAAAAATAAATTAATAATTAATATTTTTCATATTTTACTCAACATGTTAACTATATTTTAACGATATTATCCACAATCTAGTAGATTGCAGTAAAAATAAACATTTGGATAATATTTAAGTAACAATAATATTTTAACGATATTATCAACAATTTCATGATAATTTAATTAAAATATATGAATATCATGATTTGAAGTCGAGATACATAAAAAAAAATATTATCGCGATTAATGATGGACGTAAGTTGGTTAGGTTGATTTTTGAACTATTTTTTAAACTGGCTTAATCTTTATGGTTTTAGAAAATCAAAAACTTTAAGTGACATATAACCTCAAAAAAAACATATTATATAATTTAACTTGAAAGTTATTATCATTACATATTATATTTATTTAATTTTTTATCACTGAAAAGAGGTATAGTAAGTATTACACAAATATAAAATTGTGGTTGTTTTTAAAATTAATCATTAAAATTTTCTACAAAAAAAAATAAAAATAAAATTAGAGGATGTTTAACTGTTTAATGACATTAGATGGAGATGTAGATGAAGATAAAATCTCATATTGTCAATCAAGATTTTATGGTCGTAATCTATATAGTAATATAGAAATATATATATATATTAATTTGAAGATTTTAAACCAAATTCGATATATCAATTGGTAAGAAAATATAATGATAAATACGCAAAAGATAAAATGATCAAGTTGACCATTTAATATGTTATACTATTTAAATAATTCTTTTGTCACGAAAGTGATGTTTAAAATTTATAATAAATTTATGAATATTCATTTTTTGTCATTTTTAATTTTTAAAACATTATAAATATAGAAATTTCACTACATATATCAACAAAACTTTTAGGTGCTTGAGTGAAGGTGATTACTAATTAGATTTAGATCATTATAATTATAATATATATATAAAGTAATAATTAAAAAATCAATATATATCAATATTATTGTTTTGGTTTGATTCCATCAATTTTCATAACTTTTGAACCTCTAATTGAATTGATAAGGTTAGTTTTGACATTTTTTGGACTTGTTTAGATCAATTAACCTAAAAAAATATAGATTCAATTTAAACTTGAAATCATATTAAGTAATTGATTTTTGAAAAAAAAAATAACACTCCTTAGTTTTAATAAGTTTGTGAACATTATCATCCTTGCTCTTAAGTAAATAAATTGTTTTTTTTCTTTTTATTAAATATAAATATTTATTTTTTAAAATAAAATTATTTAATTATTTAATTTTTTTAATTTAAATTAATACGTTATTATATATTTTAAAATTAATAAATAATTTCTCCTAATAATATATGATGATGTGATATTCTATTAAAAAAATTAGTAACATGTTAGTATAGGTAAATAAAATATAAAATTAATTATATAAGTTTTTAAAATAAATATTTTAAATTAATAAATATTTTTTTCTAAATATAGGATGATATAATAGTTTATAAAAAAATTAGTACCATGTTAGTATAAATGAATAAAATATAAAATTTGTCCTATGAGCTTTTTTTAATACATATTTTATAATTATTAATAAAAATAAACAATTTATTTGATATAAAATATACTTTAAAACTAATAGATAGCTAATTGTATATAATAATAAAAATTACGAAGATATAGCTGATTAGTATTTTATATTGTATTACCTTTTTTAAATTAAACAATATTGTTACTGGGTTAATTATTTCATATTTAACCTACGGGTATTATGGAGTTCAACGATGACTACCTCCGCCTAAACTCGGTATTAGACTACTAGTAAAAGGTGTGAGATGTGATATATTTATATTAATAGGGATAATTATTAAATATTAATTTAAAATATTTTTGATAATAATTACTGATTATAGATTGATAATATTTTTTTTAAGATTTTATAAAATATCTTATTTTTAATATTTATTTAAAAACATATATGTTTTTAAAAAATTAAATCTTAACACAATTCTTAACCAATTATATTATTTAAAATATTAATATTTATTTTTATTTTTTAATTATTTAACACATTAGATATAAAAATAAAAATAAATAAAATTTAATCTAATTATTTTAAATATTAAATATTTTATTATTAAAAATATATTTTTTCGTATAATTATATACTTATAAAAAAATAATATTAATATATATTCAATTTTAATTAACCAAAATTTTAATATTTTAATAATCAACTATATCTACCATTACCATTGATGTTATAATTACTTTTAATTAAAATCATCAAATTTTTACTATTAATCACAATTTAATTACACAATTAAAACTCGAAAGAGAATATTGTTTAAATTGAACAGTCCATTCACCACCCCAATTAAATCTATAAATTTAGATAAAATATTAATAAAATTTATAATATAATCTATTAATTGTAAAATCTTATAACTTACTTTTTAATAAAATAAAATAATAATAAAACAATACAAATTAAAATATTTTATTTATCTTTAATAAATTTAAGTAAGACGAATATTTATAATATAAATTTAAAAAAATGATACAATAAAATAATACAATATTTAAACAAAATTATATAATATAACATAAGGAACCCATAAAAAACATTAAATAAAATAAACTCTACTTCACCAAATCAGCCATCAGAAAAAAGGCAGTGTATGGTGTTTGTCCTAATATATGTTTCGACTCACAGCAACATCGAATCTAAGACACATCAGACCGAATAATCTTTTTTTTTTTTAAAAGAAAAAAAATCAATCAAACATCAGAAACTACAACTTCAATTAAAAAACTAAAAATAACCTGTAACATTACCAAAATCTCAAACATTACTTATATAAAAAACCAATCCATTAAATAAATTAAATTTTCGATACCTCCAGCTAGATTTTACCTTCCTCAATTGTGATTTTACCTCCAGCTAGATTTTACTCAATAAAAAAAATAAAAATAAAAATAACTCTTCTTTCACTAGGCCACATAGAGGCTATTGAGTTTGTTCAACAAGAAGAATATGATGAATCAAAGGCACTAGGTAATTTAAAAAAAAAAAAAAAAAGTTCACAATCTTTGTAGCCTATTATATCATTTTTATCCGATACAAGGAAAAAACTGGCTGAAAAAGCCTATCACGTTGCTAGGCCAGTTGTTTTACAAATGGGGCACAAATTCTTGTGCATCAACCATTGTTTAATACATTTGCCATGAAAACCATGCCCACATTGAAGCGTTCCAAGAACTTCTCCTTCATTATATTCCTCCTACGCAAATTGGCAGAAAAACAATTCAAGCTATGAAAAAATAAAGGTACAATTAACATGCAATTCAGATATCTTCAAAGGGCTGTTACCTGACATATACAGCACGGTTCTGCTTCGCATTGTAAACCTACCGGAACCAAGAACTTCTTGTGTTTCAAACCACTTGATATAGTTTCTTCACTCAGTCCTGTGCTCACACTTCCAATACGCTCTTCTAAAGCCAACAACTCCTACAATTTCAGATAGAGGTTTTGATCTAACAGAAGCTTGTGAGCACTAAAAAGGAATTAACATCGTTAAGTTACTCATTCTTTACCTCATAAGACATATTATCAACATCGAGTCGCATATCCCTATGTCGATCATGCATATCAGCGATCCCGAAAAACATCGACTGGTCTAGAATCATAACATCCTGAAAGGAAAAAAATTAAATAACAAATAAAATATCTGATCATAAAAAATAATTGATATTTGATACTAGTGAAATGTTCTCCATGAACCATTTTCTGATGGCAGTGAAATAAGAAAGAAAAAGATGTGACAAAGATCAATGAGTTTGAATAAGACAAGTGTAGTTGTCATAAAATGAGGATTGCAGATCTATCCCAAAAACAGAGACGGGGTCCAGGTTACCTTGGAGAATCCAAGGGAACTACTCATCTTATTATGGGAGCTGCTTTTATTAAGTCTAGGGTTTTGAAAAGGGCCACCTATATTAGCCCCTCATATAGATATCTAAAACTACGTGTTCAAATACATAAAGTGAACCATTAAAGTCACAAATTACTACTAAGAATTACATGAACATGACCCGAGAAATATTAGCAGCTTGCTCCATACATAAAATGGAAAATAATATATTGACACAAGAATAACAAATTGAGAAATAGTTACTAAATTAATTTGTAAAGAAAATAAAAATTGTATTTCAGAATAAACAAATATATTCTCAGTTCTTAACTCCTGTTATGTACCATGTTTAAACAACAGCAATTCCTAAAGCCCTAATAAACAAATATATTCTCAGTTCTTAACTCCTGTTATGTACCATGTTTAAACAACAGCAATTCCTAAAGCCCCTTCCTGACACATTCAATCAATAGCTCTTCAGGAATCAAAGATATCTAAACTCATGTTTTATGATAAGTGGGTATCAGATTTTAACTCGTTTTTTTTCCAAAAGCACAACAAAATCCCAAATGCACCCATAATCATAACCAATAATCATAGCTTAGATGGTAAATAAACCTAACATTATGTCGCATTCTGGATCCCAACTATGGCCCTGGACCAAATATAGCCAATCTAAGCCATTACATTGGATAAAAAAAAGTGTTTCCATTCCAGTTCTTCATCATTAAGAATGTGTGTACAGAACTCTAACCTCAAATCTCAAGTTTTCACCCCTACGCATGAGTCCCAAGACATTGCGAATCTGCACATCGTTAAAAAAAATTGCTAGTAAAAGCTCTATCAAGATGCTTCTTTGATATATCATAAACATTTCAAAATAAAGTACAATGAGATGACAGAAAATCTTTAAGCACAAAATAATTATAAATAAACCAACAAAAACACAGCTAATTAATTTCACATGAATATGAGAATTCTGTGCATAGATTTTTTTATGATAAAAACTTCTTTGAAAGCAATAAATAAAAATATTGCACATTAAAAGTGAAGACGAAATGGCTAAATTTTCAAAGTTTTTTTTATGGACTTTATTATCAGAAGTTCAACCATGATATTATATAAAATGAATGTATGATATTGATAGCACATATAATCAAGAATGAAAATGTCGACAACATCGTCACAATAATGTAATGTCTCTTTATTACACATTCGGACATCGAAACATGATATCCATATCTTTTGGTCAAATTGTTACAAAATTATCAACGATGCTATTAAAATGTTGTTTAAATATCTTCTTTTTTTTCGCTAAAATATCATGAATATTGTAAATATTGTAGCTAAAATGTCGCAAAAATATCTAACAAAATATCAATTATTAATTCATTTTTCTTTTTTTTTCTTTATTCTGAACAATCATTTCAATTTAATTTTTTTCTTATTTTTGAAGAAGACATATATTATATTTTTTTTTGTAGCATATTTTCTATTTTCTATACATATGAGTATTTTTAAAAACAAATAATCCATGAAATTTATTTTCATACTATCGCAATTTATCTATTTATAATAATTAATACATTTGATAGACTACTTAATTATTTCAAACCTTTAACTACTTATTCTACAATATTTAACAAAAAATATATATTTATTATACAATATTTTAATCAATTGATCAACTTATTGATTAATATAAATATTTTAAGTATTTAAAAATACATGTATTCAATAAAAAATTAGTTTAAAATATAAATAATTGATTGTTTTTATGTTTTATAAAAAAAAGTTTCCATATTTTTGATTGAGTTCCAATAACTTTCATAATTTCTTTCAAAGTTTCGGCCGACAATGATAATAACTTTGACATTTCCATAAAAATCATATCTCGAGATCTTCACCGACATCAACATTTCCAACTTTACATATAATAACTTGATAATTAACCATAATAATTTGAAATAAAGTAGACAAAAATTAGGGGGTCAGAAAACATGAGGATGCTGTTTGACAATCATCAAGGATTTATGCATGACTTTCATGAGAAAAAAGGACTTGGCAAGAGAAGAGGGTTCAAAAACACACCTCAGAAACAAGTCTGTTATTTCCTTCACTGGCTGCAGCCAGTCCACGAATTGAATAGCGCCCGACATCATTCTGTCTCTCCAACCAAGATGCTGACCTTGGATGAGACCGATGATGACCTTGGTTACCAGCTCCAGATGCAAAAACCATCTCCTGTGAGGAAGGATGACCAACACGCAGTGGCAGATAATTACTGCTTGGACCACCAGAATCAATTCCAGTAGAAGAGAGCAATGATCGACGAACAATTTCTGATAATCTCCGCTGATGCTGTTGAGGAGAATTGTGATGAGAAAGCCAGGTTGGAGCAGTAGGTGGATGGACAGCGGAACCTGATCCAGTTTGAGATGTAGAAGCAACATTTCCAGCAACATTATAGTTTCTACCATTTGAGCTTCTACTCGGTGGATGTGCAACTGCATTTCCAATTTCAGTTGCAGGTATAAATATGGGATGATCTAACGTGTTCCTTGCCAGACCTCTCGAGCCTAACTCCTCACTCAGGGCATCTCTATCTCCATAAACTCCAGAGGTTGATGAACTACCTGCTCTTGAGATAGAACCTCCACTCCATCTCAGTGATTGCACATTTTGAGGCAAGTTCGGATCATGAATCACAACAGGCTGGCTTTGAAAATTCATATTATTGACTACTGTTGTTGGTCTTAAATCAAAAGCAGGATCAACTGGAAGAGGCGACAATTGGGAAGACAAAACACTAGTATCTCTAATAGTTCTCACTGATGGGAATGCAGGAGGGGGAATAGAATTATGTTGATTTAAGGTATTTATCCTCACACGGAAGTTTCTGTGAGAGCGTTGAGAGCTTCCTGCAACACTTGAATCCAGAAGGCAGTCAGAAATTACTTCCCTCCCACCTAGTCCCAGTCTAGGGTTTGCCTCTTCTGATGAAGCATATGTACCCATGCTGCTACCTGCATTGCAGCGAGAAGAAAATCCAGGCCTTGCGCTGCTTACAGCATGCCGAGGATAGCTGGAACTTCCACCTGCAGAAGACTGTCCAGCATTTCCCTCTGTACGCTTTCTTTTACGAGATAACCTATGACTCTCCAATGAACCAGGTCTACCATCATTTTCACCCACTGAAGGTCCAGTACTTCCTTCTGGGAGTAGAAAAGAATCAGAAGCAGTAACAGGGCGAATCTGCTCATTGCCAATGACCTTATAAGTACTAGGATATTCTATTGCTTGACTAGTGTTACCACTATGGCCCACAATACCAGCATCTAAATTGAGATTCTGCGGAATAGCGTCAGAATTGGAATCATGTGTAAACATGGGACTCACATTATTGTCCACTGAAAGGTTACTATTAAGTTCATAACGCCTATCTTCAAACCTTGGACCAGGCATAGCACAAGTACTTACTGAAGATGACCAACCAAATTCTGCTTTTCGCTCATCACCACAAACTTCGCCTTGCGTGTTGCTAGAGCTGGGTTCACCTAAGCACCATCTATTCAAATTTGGCAGTTCATGGCTTGTAGAATTCATAACTGCAATATTCATATCACTCTGTGATAGCATATAGTCTGGCATCCGATTCTCTGCAGGATTCCGCATATGATTCCAGTAGCTGTGTTGATCTACAGAAGTGTTGTTTGATGTAGTTCCATGGTCAAAATCAAGGGTTTCAGCAAATGAACCAATAGCACCCCTTTTCCCTTGCATTAGGGCTAATATAACTTTCCTTAGCAAAATATAGCTATAAAGGCTTGAAGTTATCTTCAGCACAAGCAGCAATTCAGGCAAAAATTAAATGCATCTAGAAAAAAAAAGGCAACATAGAATATGATTAAATATAGCAACCAAAGGTCAAAATGATTAGGGGTAAAACTTAATATTTGACAAAAATAAGTACTAAAAAGTTTACATGGTTTCCATAATAATAAAAGTAAACATTGCATAGGGCATAGCAGAAGGAGAAGGTTAGTATAAATGCTTTAACACAAGTTAATTTGTTATAGATCTCAAATGACGTGGTAGATTTTGACCGGATAGTCCAGTTGAGCCAAAAAAATGTATCAAATAAGATTGTGCCAAATCAGCTGTGTTTGTGATATTTTTGTAATATATAATAATGCTATATTAATTTTGGTTCATAATTTCCAGTCACGTCCTATTGTTCAGTAAATGAGTTTGGTATTTACAACCGCAAAAAGCTCACTTAAGCTAACTAAAAGGAACAAATGCTGTGATGGAGTGATGGAGTGATGGATAAGAAAGTTGCTACATGGACCACATTTCAGCATCATAGAAGAAGTAGTGTCCTAAATGTGCAACTAGAAATTAGGTGAAACAAAAATCTTCATCTTCAATTACAAATACGAATCAACATATTTCACCTCCAGAAAAATGCAATGGAGAACCACAAGCAGCTAAAAACAACAATAAAGAACGACG
The DNA here is from genome assembly GCA_033030585.1 of Hippophae rhamnoides. Taxonomy (NCBI): domain Eukaryota; kingdom Viridiplantae; phylum Streptophyta; class Magnoliopsida; order Rosales; family Elaeagnaceae; genus Hippophae; species Hippophae rhamnoides. Next base: position 75,791,320 of record CM065429.1, read on the forward strand.
AATAGAACTTTGAACCCTAGTATTCAAAAGTTGTAGAAATTAAATTGATACAATGTATAAGGCATCAAACGCAGACCATGTTAAACAGCTGGAAAAAAATGAAAGCGTCCAAACAGATAACATCACTAATAAAAAGGAAGCAACATAAAGAAAAGGAAGGAAACTAAGAAAACAAGAGGTGGGTTTCAGCAGAATAGAACCATTATTTAAAAGTTAGTCAAGTAATAAATATATATTTTTTCCATTATTTTCAATCCTTTATCAAAATCACTTCATCTCCTGCAAGGTCAAAAAATGGCAGACAAATGCCACCATCCAAAAATCTCAAATGGAAATCTAAAATCTGACCATACCGAAAACTGTTTCAGCGAATCAAAAGCACAAAGTACGACCGATCAACAAAAGGCATAATTTTTAAGACAAAAACTAAGAACCCGTGAACATACACTGAGACAGAAAACATTAGATGTTTCTAACAGATTTATCCATAGATTACGCGTAAAAAAAGCCGAATAAGAATATTTCAGTACTCAAATCAAAGAATAAATCTCAAAACAACAACCGATCAACCAAAAAATATTAATAATAGAATAAATCTAAGAAACTGACATACCCAGATGAAGGTACCGACCTATCTACAAAATATGAAGCATAAAACAAGGAACTGGCCGGAGATTCCAGTAAAATTAGGAGTAAAAAGAAAAAAAAATAAGCCTCTCTTTTCTCAGAAGAGATGATTTATACAAAAAATTAAATTTCAAACTTCTTTCTCCTTATAGAAAAGAAAGAGGTTAGGAAACAGAACCCAGTATGAGGCATCAAGGAAGGAGGGAGAGAAAAGGAGAGACTTTGGGCTTATGGGTGGACGATACGAGAAGGAAAATGCAAATGTGGAGAGAAAGGGAAAGAGAGAGAGAGATTAAAGAGCTGTAATAATCTGTATTTTTTACAAAATAAACCAAAAATAAAATACAAAATAATATATTCAAAAGTAGATACCAATATAAATAAAACAATTAAAGAAAACAGAAACAATCAATCAAATACCTTGTTGGAGTTTTGAAGGTTAGGCCGCTTACCAATTTTTCAAATTGGCAGTACCCCCTCTTATTGCAGAAATACTCTGCTTTTTTGCTGCAGATTTTTGCATTTATTTTTCTGTTTCTAATAAATATTTTTTTGGTTCTGAATTATATTGTATTATAGAAAGAAAGTACCACAAAGTTTTAATGTTCACGCCAAGCAGACCAACCGCTGTCTCAGCCCCTCGCCATCTCTCTTCAATTCAAATGTCTCTACCCTCTTTAGTGGTATTATAAAGTTTTATTTATTTTAAATGTTTTAATTTTAATTTTATTTTAAAATTATAATATGTTATTTAAAATAGTATGATAAATATAAAATAAAAAAATTCATGAAAAATTAACTTTTCTTTTTTTGCTTTTAATTAGGGGCCTATGATGATGATTTGGGACCCAAATAATGACCATAAAGATTTTTTATGTCTATGAAAATCTTGAATTAGAGTAGGATGTTTTTTTTATTAATACATTTATAATTGGAAGGAGTATTTATTAGATATCTATATCTAGAATTTGACAAAATCAAAATCTACCGAACAGTAAGCATAAATAATAACCCAAAAGAATGAAATATCTAATCTACAGCTTACTTTAATTGTCTTGCGGTATATTTTTAGTGTCAAAATCTTTTTTTTTTAATATTTAGCATCAAAGTCTTAGAGTTGGATTTGGTGGGTTTTCTTTTGTTATTGATTTTTATTATATTTTATGTGACATATCAAAATGATATTTGAAAACGGAGAGATTTTAATTATGATTTTTCCTATGGAAATTTCATTTTTAATTTTTTAGAAATATTATCTCTTTTTGTATTTTTTATAATTTTTTAAATTATAAAAAAATAATATTTTTAAAATTTATAATATCAAAATAATATTTTAATTACATTAAATATATATGATATTTATAAACGATCCGTGAAAGAAATTTTTTTTTAATCACAAATCATAAATGATATACTATAGTATTATATTTATTAATATATGTATCTATAAATATTTAAATATTTGAATATTTTTATTATATATATAACTATTATCTAATTTACTTATTTACTTATATTAATATGATAGTTATCTTATATTAGTTTATTATATAATTTTATTTAAATATTTAAAAATAATCAATTTAAATAATATAGTAATATATTAAGAATATAATAATATACACATATTCAAATTAATTACATAACATTAAATAAATTTTAATAAAAATAAATAATATTTGAAAAAATATCAAAATCTAAAGTAAAGAATATTAAAATAAAAAATATTAAATAAAACTAACAATAAAATAGAGAAACTAAACGAGAAACCGGATACACTAACCTATGAACTAAGCCGGCTTGTCTAGTATAAATTGTATGCATATAAGAATTTAGTAAATTATCATGATATTGACAATTAATTATGAAGAATGAATATGAGTATAGGAAAAATATAAAATTTTAAATAAATAAACAATATTGGATATTTTAATGCTATATAATAATACAACATAAAAAGAAATTAATAAATTAAAGAAATAAATCATGGTTAATCTAACAAATAATAGAATTAAATAATCTATTTTTTGGTTCTTTTTTCTTATTAAAAGGTATGCTTTAAAGAATGATAAGAATAAAATGAAATGTGAAAAAAATTACAATTCATATAAATGCAATCCAAATCATAATTAAATATCACTATGTTTTCATTTAGAAGACGTAAAAAAAGAATTAATCGTTAGAATATTCAAAACATCACACTAAACATAATAGAAAAATAATATATATAAAGTAAGAGGTATGTATAATAATATCTATATATCCATATATATATATATATATATATATATATATAGATTCATATTTTATATATATAATATATTAATTAATGTAGATTAATATATCTTTATCTATATTGAATTTTAGATACGGAAATGATAGAATCTTTTTTGATTTGACAAAATAGAAATTTTCAATAGAAAAAAAGAAGATAAACAAGAAATCAAAATAGGAAAGAACATTTTTCAATAGGAAATAATTAGTCGTTTCCAACATAACATAAGTATATATAATAAGAAGGAAAGAAAAATGAAAACGTCATTATAACGTAAAAAAATTGGTAGATGTTACAGAATTAATTGGATTGAGTTTTGGTATGTAAACCTATCAAGTGAAAACTTTCATATTTAGAAAAACCATGGAATTAAAAATATACAATCTTGAGCTAAATTCAATTTTTTGATTTTGAAAACAAAAGAGTTTAGAAAGCAATACAAAGGATATGTGCAAAGACTAAATGGAAGTTGTTCTAACAAATGGAGTTGGTTGCGTTGCGTTAGTAAATTAATCTTTCTATCAAAACTTTCGAAAGGGTGAAGAATATCCTATATATAAAATATACGTACTGAAATACTATCTCAAAATGATTAATGATGGCATGAATCTTTTTTTTTACGAATTGATATAAAAAAGAATCGAATATTCATTTATCACAATGATCAAATCATTCACTCCATCATAATTTGATAGATCTTTTAAAAAAGTGATTAATCGAACGAGAATAAAGATAAAGTCTCATTTTACATGTCAATATCGACAATAATGAAATTTATAGTAAGAGAAAAAAATATGTCGACTCTAGAAATAGTTAGTGTTCAATTCCCTATATCCCAAAAAGGCCTATTTGATTCCCTAATTATTTATTCCCTCATTTTTTTTGTTAGCGGTTCAAAATTTGTTGCGTTTCACATTCATTCTAACTATAATCTTTTGCATTCACAAATATATTTTATCAAAAATATTTTTCTTATCATAAGCCCTATGATACATATGATATGCTGACAAATGAATATCCTTGAGCAAAAGTAATTCCAACTTCAAATTTGAATGATTTACAATACATATCATTACTCATACGTTAATGAAACTTTCAAAGTTTCATTTTGGAAGATTCAAAGAAATTCCATAAGGCTTGGATAAAACTTTGGAATTCATTTTTATCTTTTTAATTGATATAGACCTCAACTATATATTAGAATAAGGATAGCGCGTTGTGAATGGTCAGGATAGCTTAGTTGGTTGAAGAGAGGAATGAAAATCCTCGTGTCACCAGTTCAAATCTGATTCATGGCACATGAGTCATTCATATGAATATATATTAAACAAATTCATTAATATGGGTCAACATACATATTCATTAAGAGTATGAAATCATAATAGTATAAATCACTATACATATATACCCACTTCAGGGTATGGATATATACTTCTTAGATTTTTAGAACATTTATAGATGAGTCAGAGTATATGTATAGAAAATATATAAAAGATTTTGATTTTGTTTCCTTTTCTTTTTTAATTGTTCATACCATTTTTCTCTCTTTCAAAAAAAACGTCAATACTTCATACATATTCAAAATGATCAATTTTTTGGTTGAAAGTATTAGTTTAGCAGGGTTGAAGGATGTGAATAGCCAAGAGGTATCTCATATAGAGTACAAATAGAATATGGCCCCATTCATCCTTCTATTTCCTTTTTTATGTTCTATTTCTTGATTTTATCCCATGCAACTTTCTAGAACCTATCTAAATGATGTGTATAGTACATAGTATTGCATCCTAAATTCTTTTAGTTTCATCTTATATAACATTGACTCGGCTCATATGAAAAAAGTTTATTTCAAAATTTAAAATCTTAATGAACCCTTTAAATTTTCTTTTTTTAGCCTATCCATAATATGTGAACGAGACTTTATCTTTTTGATCTATAAGAAAATGTACAAATATTCCTTAAATATGTGGAATTGTAGTTAGTTTTTGATTATTCAATGAGCATCTTGTATTCCATAAAAATTAGGCAAAATATGATTCTTATGTAAAGGCCATCCTATCCAACTTTCAAGCATTAAGATACGTTTAAGACGGGGATGATTATCATAAAAGATTCTCAACATATCATAAGGTTCATTTTTGTTAAAAATTTGCACTTTTTCAAACCCAAAAATGGATGGAATTCTTGGATTGTTTCTTGGAGCAAATAATTTTATGCATACTTCATCCGTTTGATCTATACCATACTTTATTCTTATAAGATGGTATACACTGGCTAACAGTCCACTTGGTGCTACATCATAGGCACATTGGAATGTAAATAATTGTAACCGTATACATATAAAATGACAACAATGGAATGTCAATCCTATGTTTTTATTTGTAAAGTCTCTATTCCTTGATAATTGAAGCCCAAAGATCTATGAACTAACCCATGTTTGACTAACCATGCAAACAAATGACTTAGCATGTATTTTTTTTATATCTTCCCTATTTTGATTTGTATAAGCGTTAAAAGTATTTCACATTTATAATGAAATTTATGAAGATTGACTCACCATTTGTTATTCTGTACCTATACAACTAAATGATTTCACCTAATTTAACAGTTCATAGGAAAATACTAAATTTTTGTATTTGAAAAATGTTTTAGGAGGGATTTATGAAGTAGATGGTCATTAAGAAAGTAATCATTGATCAAAATTTCTAGTATAAGTATTGCGTACAAGACGAAACTTATGGTTGGTAGTAAAACAATGATTCTCTTTCAGACATGCATAAATTAAACCAACAATTAGGATAAGCATGAAAATGAAAGTTTCTATAAATGCAGATACCCCAAATACATCAAAACTCATTGCCCATAGATAAATAAACATTATTTCAACATCAAAAACAACAAAAATTAAAGCAACCATATAATAACATATTTGAAATTGTAACCAAGCATCCCTGATTAGTTATATTCTTGATTCATAACTAGAAATTTTTTTAGGTCCTTTTTCTAATTGGGGCTAAAATTTCAGAAATTAAAAATACCAAAATTGGAATAACACTTGATATTATTATAAATGTCCAAAAAATATCATATTCATAAAGTAGAAACATAGAGTACTCCTATTAATGTGGAAAATATACCATATTGATATTAGTATATTAAAATTGTAATTAATTGTCAAGTCATCTATAACATAATCATTTAGTCAAAACATTTGTTTTGATCAAATTGTCCAATTTTGTTTGTTTGATGTGGTATATGTCTTGATTCAAGATTATCCACTATAATTCCTTTTTTTCTATTCTATTATTACACTGAATTCTATTTTATTTCGTAATAGATAGAATATCAGTTAGTCTATATTATTCTTATACAAATAAGACTCTTATTTCACACTTTGAAGTTTCTATAAAGAATTAAAGAAAGGAAATTACAAATAGAATTCAAATTTTTTGTTTAGTTTAGAATTGGATATTCTTTTTCTATCTAAATTATTTTGAATTTTAGAAAGAAATTTTTAATAAATATAAAAATAGAATAAGAATATAGAATCTATATTCTATATATATTTATAATATATATAGAAATAGAATTCTAAAAGAAATCTTTTATTTTATTTTATTTAGGGCTATAAGGACTCGAATCGTAGACCTTCTTGGTAAAACAAATCAAACTAATTAATATCAAAATGATTTGAACTATTTCAAAGACCTAACATGCATTTTTTTGCATTGGGACCTTTTGTTAATCGATAAAAATATATGTTAGTCTACCATCTTTTTCTTTACAAAAAACTTTTTTCCACGTACTCTCATTCATTATATGAATTCGAATCCAGGAGTATTACTAATGTTTTTCAAAGAAGGAATATCCTTACTTATGTCTTTTTTTAGCCTAGATCAACTTAAATTAAATGGAATCTTCATCGTTCCGATTGAATCATTTATGAAACTTCATACACCTTAAAGCTCATAAGATAGAATGAAAATATAATTTTTATGAGGTCCTTATACTCATTATGCTTGGAATTGAATAAATAGAGTATTCACCTTATCAATATCTCATATTAATAGTGGGTTCTATATTTATGTCTAAATAGGTACCTGAATCAAACCAAATCGCTTGTCAAGCTATTTTTCTCTTGTTTTGTTCCCTAAAAATCATAGAGTAGGACATCAATTTCTCAATAAGATCAAATCTTTTAATTACATGATCGACTCCTTTGAAAACATTGGTACTCGTGTTAATGATATGCTCTATCTAATTGAGTTATAGCTCTTATTTTGATACATATTTTATTATGCAGCTAATTTCTTGTCAAGATGAATATTCCATGACCAAATATTCTATCTCTTTAATCCATTTGATTGGTATTTCTTACAAGCAATATTTCATTTAGAATCCATCGATGTGATAGACCACATTTGTTTATCTTTGTGATGGTAAATAACCTACTTAACTCAGTGGTTAGAGTATTGCTTTCATACGGTGGGAGTCATTGGTTCAAATCCAATAGTAGATAGAACTTATTAGATACCATCTTCAACAATATCTAATAAGTTTTTATACTCACCCTCTTTTATTGATTTTGTATCTTTTTTATCTTCATCCTACTTTTTTTCATTTTAAAATGTAATTTTTTTTCTGCATTAGAATTGGCGGAAGCAAAATAAGGCATATAAACAAAAATTATGTTTATACACCTAATTTTTCTTTGCTTATTCGACACACCAACTGATTACAATATTACATTGATAGCCTCTACTCACGTCCTAGCTTGTTTTAGAACTAGATTTGCCTCAATTGTTTGTCTCTTGCCTTAAGCTTTACTCAAGTTAACTTCCATTATTTCAAGAGTTTGTTGAACTTTTTGTGGATCAATGTCACTACCCTTCTTCACATCATTTATTAATACAGTGACCTTATTATTGCCTATTCTAGCAAAACCACCCATCAAAGCCATTGTTAACCTTTAATCATTAAGGTATATTCTCAAAATATTAATATCTATAGCTATAGTAATAGGCATATGATTGGGTAATACACCAATTTGTCCACTAATAGTAGATAAAACAATTTCTTTCACTTTTGAATCCCAAAAAATTCAATTTGGAGTCAATACATAAAGATTTAAGGTCATTTCTTCAATTTACTCTCCATTTTTTAGTTGGTATCCTTCGCGGTAGCTTCATCGATATTCCCTACCAACTAAAAATCTTGTTTAGGAAGACCATCTAATTCTCCAAAAAGGATCAATTCAAAACCTCCAATTGTTTCTACTAGACCAACATATATTTTGGGGAATCGTTAAAGACTTTTGCTATAAAAATTCTTCTTATGAATAGGAAAGAACGATTATTCCTTTTTTCAACATGAATTTGACACAACATAAGGGCCCGTTATTAAAAAAAAGTCTTTATATTCTAATTTCTAATCGAAAAGTGATTGAAAATGGGGTTTCATCCTATTTTAGAATATGTAACGAGGTGATACTCCAGATTTTCGCAAAAGATAATTGTTTTGCTTTCAACACCTACTTGTTCTTAATTAATAACCTTAGCAATTGGATTTGGATTTATATGTTTATTCTGATTCTAATCAGAATATTCAAATGATTGTTATCAAATGACTATTCGTCTATTGTTTTTTCATGTAAATAGGGGTAAGAAAGCTCTATGAAAAAATGGCGACTCGATTTGATGTTGTTTAAGGGGAGATTAGAATACAAATATTGGCTAAGTAAATCAATGGATAGTCTTGGTGGTCCTATTGATGAAAATGATAGTGTAAATTCTAATTCAATTAGAAATGAAAAGAGACATTCCTAATAGGATTGAGAATAATCATTTTCATTATAGTAATGTTGATCATTTAGTTGGTGCTAAGGACATTTATAATTTTATATATGATGACATTATTTTAGTTAGGGATAATAATAGGGACACTTATTCTATTTATTTTGATATCAAAAATGAAATTTTTGAGATCGACAATGATCATTCTTTTTTAAGTGAAAAAGAGAGTTTTTTTTTTATAATTATTAAAATTCTAGTAATCTAGATAATGTATCTAAGAATAAAAGCCTCATTATGATGGTTACTTGTATGATACTAAATCTAATTAGAATAATCACATTAATAGTTGTATTTACGATTATCTTCGCTTCTAAATCTGTATTGACAGTTATATTTTTTATAGTGGTGAAAATTACAATGACAATGAAAGCAAGAGTTATATTATAAAAACTAGTACGGATAATAGTGATTTAACTATAAGAGAAAGTTCTAATAAGTTAGATGTAACTCAAAAATACAGATATTTTTGGATTCAATGTGAAAATTATTATGAATTAAATTATAAGAAATTTTTTAAATTAAAAAAATACTAAGTTAATTATAAATATAACATAATTAAGTTAGATGAGACTATTTTTTCTCAAATTAAACGAACCATAATACCCTAAAAAGTAGAGTATTACTTTAAATATAATAGTTTAAAAAATTAATATATAAGTATTTAAATTAGTATTGTTTTTAAATAGATATTTAAATTTAAAATTGAATTAACTCGAACATTTAAAATAAAATTTGATGTATAAATAATACAATTATTTAATTAATTTTATTTTTAATAGTTTGTTATAAAATTATGAAATACAATTAAATAATAATAATTTTTGCAAAACAAAAACGGGCCATGCATATTTATTCTTTCAACTTAAAGGACAATAGAAAGAAGCAAGTGGCAGGTCTTTATATGTGAATGCCGAAGCAGCCAAGTTCAAAGGTCTTGAAAATTCCCCATTAAAACTTACAAAAGACGTCCCTCGACGGTGCACATCTAAATCGTGTCCCAGATGACCCTTTTATTCATTATTAACGTTTTTGGTCCAATTTGTACATCTCTCTCTCTCTATCTATCTTTCCTTTCAAAAGTTGATTACTTCATTTTATTTTTATTTATATTTTTCATTCTAATATACTTTGTATTTGTAACCAACTTCAAAACGTCCATTATGAGATGGTTGCTTACATAACCATCTCTCTAAAGAACCCATCAGCAATTATATTATATTATACAAATAATATGAGAGTGACGATTCCCCCACCGATGACAATATAGACATTCAATAAATCCTTCTTTTTGACCATGGAGAAAGCTTTGACAAACATATCAAAAATACATCCTCTTGCTAGGAGACAAATTAAACAGAGAAGCTTTGTTACTTATTAGCACATGATTCTCTATTCACTGCAACAAAAGTCGCAATTTGGGACGGTTCACCGTCTCAAAAAATCTTTTAAAATGGTTGTTTTTCAATCATAATTACCCCTTATATATGTATTTATATATATATATATATATATATATATGATTTTTTTTTGTTATTAACTTAACCAAAAGTTTATATAATAATTGTATCTAAATATTAATAAAAATTCGTCCCTAAAAACTTTTCAAAATAGTTGTTGAAATATCTTCCGTTTCAAAAGGTAAAATAACAACCGTTTTAAAAATATTTTAGGTAAACTTATTTTTTAGAATCTTAAAAGACATTTCAATAACCATCTCAAAAAATTTTTAGGAACTATTTTTTTCTAATATTTTAGGACATTAAAACAAAAAAAAATAAATCTTATAATTATAATGTATATAGAATATATTACATTATATTGTTATTTAAATAATATTGATAATTATATTTGAATAAAATTACGTGTAATTAACCAATATAAAATTACTCTTCAAATATAGTCTACTTAATAGCTTATATTTGAGCTGAAATACTCACGTCACAATGATAAAATGAAGATCAATAAGAATGGAAATAGCAATGAAATAATTAGGTTATTCAGCTAGCATCAAATTTTGAAATAAGAAAGTACATATTTTAGTGCAAAGTGAGTTTTATAAATAGTGAATTTCGTTTAGTTTCACAGCTTTTAGCTTTTAAATAAAAAGTTAATTATTATAGGATAATTTATAAAGATGTTCAAAATATTTATTTTGTTATAATTATATAAAATATGTTTAATTTTAAACATAATCGAATTGTTATTCATGTTGTGTACGTGATTATAATTTTAAAAATAAATGTTATTAAGTATATTTTTATTGTTACGTATATATATATATATTTTATTATGAGTATAATTATAACAAAATAAACATCTTATATAATTTTATAAATTATATCATTCAGTCATCTATATAAAACTTAATTAAATTAATGCTTACAAGAATGAGTACTCAACCTATCAGATTAAAGGTACCAAGCTTGCGTTTTATCATAAAAAGAATTAAAGCACTGGTAGTTTTAAAAAGGGTGATAGGCATCTACCATTTTGAGCCGATATTGCCTTAGGAAGTAAAGGAAGATTGTTAGGTGTAGGTCAATTAAATGCATAAAAAAGTCAAAACAGAACCACCTTAAAAATTGAGGGATGTACACAACTTAGCAGACAAAAACATAATACAAAGCATAATTAAATATATAACACTTAGTAAAATCACTTACTTTTATTACAGCATGGTAACTTCATATCTATTATACTCTCCAAGCATGTTAATATTTTCTTATGAACCATTTTGATGTAAGATTTGAAAGTACATTTTACCCTTTCTCTAGATGGAAGCACAATTTATAAAAAAAAAAAAAATGATTTGTCTGCTAAAATTCTAATCTAACTTTGAATCAAATATCATATTTTATAATTAAAAAAATGATTTTTTTTTATATTTTTTAATAGTTATCTCGAACCGTTACTCGCGAAAAAAAAATCATACCAAATCATAACATTTTTCAAACGTTTTGAAATACATATTTTATAATTTAATTTAAGAATAATTATATCTACGAAAAGAAATTCATTATAAATTGTTAGAGATGGTTAATAGTTTTCTAAAAAAAAGAACTTTTAATTAATCATTACTAAATTTTTTGTCATGAATTTTCGTCTGCAAACATCCTTAAATAAACTTTTTATGGATGGTTTAGCCTTTTTTTATATATATTTATGGATGGTTTAGAAATCTGTTTATTATTATAGCAATTTAAATAATAATAACAATAAAACTATATGTATAGATGTAAATGGGTGTTGGCACTACCACTTTGACAATTTGCAATAAAGAAAAGGAGGAGGCTGTGGTTAGTGGATGCAAAGAGGTGTGACATATAGGAGAAGGAGGTTTTGAAAAGTACTCTATTAAATCTTTTTTTTGTGAAAGGTAGGAGGTGTAGTTACTGTGTCAACTTATTTCAAGGGAATAAAACTCATTATCTCTCTCTATCTCTCTTATTTATTATGAAATACTAAATGCAATTTATTTATGTTAGTTATATTACCATAATTATTTTACTAATGTTAAAGATTAAATTATCAAAAAAAACAAAATATTTAAATTATTTAAACATTATTATTATAGAAATATTGATTTCTTAAATTTATATAATATCATTTTGTATTTTTTTTTGGAAAATTAAATAACTTTTTCATATTTAAATGTATTTCGTCACGTGATGTAATATAAATATAATTTTTTTTTGTAAGATTGATGTTTATTTTATTACCAAAATACCAATATGGATTGGGGGAGGAAACCAGCTGGTAATACACATGCATGAGTTATTTATACACACACACTATATTGTTTCTCAATTTGATTATTAAGCATAACCCACCCACGTGAAAGAGAAACAAATCCACATATAAGACAAAAAAAAAATTGTTGATGTGACCAAGTCTTGGTCTCCAAAGGAAGCAAAAGATTGCCTTGCAGCTACTACCATTATATTGGGGGAATTCATTCACAACTTTTGTTATTATCATCAAATTAGCTAGGGCTTTTTGTAAATCATGACATCAAAGAAAATGACCTTCAATTTTTCCAGAGCTTAAGGCAAAACTGACGGATCTCAAAATTGTTTATACATTAAAGGAATTATACACGTAGGGAACCTCAAACCTAGGGCAGTCCACTTGGAGGGCAAGCACTTATTTTTTTTTTCTTTCTTTTGGGCCCCTTTTAATTGCGAGATTAAATATCTGTAGCCAAATATGACTGACTCTTCGGTACCATGCGTATATGTGTCAGCCTTTATAGCGTCAATGACTATTTAAAACGAAGCTAGTTCATACTTATCACCACATGCTATAAGTCCTTTTGCACGATATCACTTACTCTTCTTAGGGTGGTATTTAAATGTAAAATTAAATATTTAATTGTTTGTGGATTTAAATTGTATAAAATCATTTTAAAAAAAATTATCAAGGTTATATTTTTAATTTTATTAATTATAATATATCACATATTATTAGAAAAAAAATCACGTATTTTAAAAATATAATAATAATTTCTTTTAATAATTTTTTTTTAAAAAAATATATATATATTTTTATAATTAATATGGGCTCAAATAAATTTGTACATATTTAATGTTTTTATTTAAATATAAATTCAATTATAATTAGTATTACTATGTTTTATACCACCGTTAAATCTGAATCTTTAAAATAAAAATTAGATAAAATAACTAAATCAAATGTCATAGTATTTTTTCTTTTCTTTTCTTTCTATTCGATTCGAGTATATAATAATGATATAAAACACTGCTTTAAAAGTTGTTTACAATTAACTACACTACAGCTAGCATGTCACGAGTTAATAACGTGATGTGATATTCAATATTCATTATATTATTTCTTCTTTTAATAAAGTATTATTCATTTATTTTTTAAATAAAATAATTATTAATTTTATTATTATTATTATTATTATTATTATGATAATAAAGACTTGTTTTCTACCGTAACAAATTTTTCTTATTTATTTATTTATTAATGGAAGACTTTTTTTTGTTTAAAACTTCGTTGTTAATTGTTATTTCGCAAAATATAAAATTCAAAAATACACTTATTCTATTATCTTTCACATGGATCACCAGCAGACACCACAAATAAGGTGATAGTTTTGTTGATAATTTGTGACATGTTCTTGTCAAAGTCGTACCATCTTATTAATTTGATGATGATAGACTATTTGGCTATTTCAAAATTTAAAATAGAAAATGTTATAAATAAATATAACAAACAAAATCATTAAAATAACTTGTGATTTAAATAAAAATAATAATAATGAAAACACACAAAGTAAAGCAATTATACAGCGTCGGATGTAAATGATATGTTCCGGTTGTCAATTTACAAGGTTTGGGTTAATTTATTTCAAGATAATATTAAGAATTAATATAATTTAAATTTAAATTTAATTTAATTTATGTTCTGAGTTATCAATCTTAACACAAATTAAAAAATCCAAATAGAACCAAACCATTTTAAATTGAATCAAATTTTTATTTATATATATATATCAATGCGATCATTTTTACCTTATAAATTTTTTATAATTTTTAATTTAATTAAAATAATAAAACTTTTTAACTAAATTCAATGTATTCTAATAAAATTAAATATACAATTAAAATTTTTATTAGACTTAAATTTTATGTAATTATAATTAATAATAACATAATATATTTATAAAAATAAGTGAGAATAATAAATGACTTGGTTAGTGTGGATTTAAAAATTATATAGCTAGTACATAGTACTAGACAGTTATTGAAACTATTTTTTTTGTAATAAATTATTCTATCCATATTTATATTATATTATATAATATTATATATATTTTTTATTTTAATATAATGATTTATTTAATAAAAAGTAAAAAAAAAAAAACTAATAGCTTTTTCTCTATTCACTTTACATTTAATATATAACAAAATTAATATTATAATACATTTATTCTTTTCAAATTTCAATTAATATTTTTTTCCATACTTCCTTACTCTAATTTAATAACCCTCCTACTTAATTTATAAGTCCAAAGTTCCCATCGTATAAGAGAGTAGGATACCACAAACATAGCATCAAGCCAATGATCCTAAAGTTTTTACATTTTTATCGTTTTTATGTATGTAATTAATATATTTAAATTGATAAAAAAAATTAAATAATAAATACTTGCGTTATTTAAAATAAAAAAAATGAATATTTATTAATTGAAAAAAGATAAAATAATTTAAAGTTTAAATTTCGAGGTATTTTTTTTCTTCCAAAAAAGATAATAGTATTTGTGTGACCCACGATGTCTAATGAAAGTTTTGTATAGCCATTGGGCTGAAAACTTGTTTGAATTAGAGGTTAGGGCACACATAGTTACGTACAGCTTAAAATTATTAGTTAAATTTTAATTATATCCCCGAAAGCTTATAAATAAATACCCAAATAATAATGTGTGCTTTGAAGTTTGAAGGTACCTACTTGCAGAATTTATTAAATTATTAATATTTGAAGATTTTAATAAATGTACTTAGAATTGACCGATCCAAAAGAATATGAATCATGGGCCTGATTCTAACCCTGTAAACCATATGGGTCAACCGAAAACGAGGCCCAATAGTCAGCTACGCCTTTATCCTAATATTTGTAGCAATTTGAGCATCTCTATGTCTCTTTAAATGAGCATTATATATAAGATCTTAGTTTATCTTCAATCTTTTCTTTTTTATTTTATTTTATTTATTCTGGGACCTACAATTTTTTCTGTGCTGATGCTTAATTCATCTCTTCAGTTCATGCCCATGGCTAAATTTATATTCGACATACACTACAAACGGTGTGCAAAGGAATTGTAGTAATGTGTACATAAAGCAAGTTACATAATTAGGATATTTTAAAAAATAAAATATAATATTAATTTAATTTAATTACACTTAAATAAAATTTTATTATTAACATTATTTCATGCTGTAAATGTATATTACTTTTCATATAATGTAAAATGTATATTACTTTTCATATAATGTAAAATATATATATATATGTTTTCATATTAAAAAGTGCAAAGCACATATGATTTCATATATAATGTAGTAAAAATATGTTTTCTTAGAGTGAATAGGAAAAAATAAATCACATAAATAATTAAGTTATATAAAAATTAAAGGTATTAATTTTTTTTTGTGATCCATATTTTTCAAAACTTTCGTTTCAAGTAAAATTGTTAATTTTTTCTTAACAAGATAAATTTAATTTTTGTAAAAATTATCGAATTAGAAACAAACATGGAAATGTTAAAATGAAGAATGAAAAACAGGGAATAATAATTCATATTTTACAATACAAAACGGGGTAAAGATGTGACATGCATTCACGTTCTGTTATCCGAAATTATATACCTTATTTTAATAAATATATAAATTTATTTAATTTTTTTTATAGATTTAGATATATTAAAGGTCAAATTAATCTCAAGTATATTTTATATTTTATCTTTAAATTATATTTTTATTTTTTTAAAATATCAATAATTTTTATTTTATAAGAATTATTTAAATTATTTACTTAAGTTATAAAAATATAAAGTATTATAATTATTTTATAACAATATTCTATTAAATTTGTTTAATACAAAAATAAATATTTCTTCTTATTATATAAATATTATTTATTGGTTCAAATTTTTCTTATTATTTTTATTATAAAATATTTATTATTATCTTAATTTTTAATAATAAAAATAAAAAATTACTAAAACATATATTAAAAAATTAATATTTAAAATATTCTATCCCCGTTCTTAATTGGAAATCTAGATATTTAAAAAATTAATATTTAACTAATTATCAATACTTTCTCTCTTTAATTCATGTTCGAGAATTTTACTTGTTAACCTGTGAGAGTAGAGTTTTCATAAGTTTGAATCATGGTAACTTTTAGAGTTTTAAGGGATTGGGTTACGGTACTTAGGTTAGACTAAAATTGATTCTCTTTTTCAATGAAAAGTGATTTTAAATAACTTAAAGAACTTTTAAAATTGTTTTATAATTTTCACGATAAGTGTTTTAAAAATTTGAAAAATATTATATGTGTTTTTAAGAAAAGTAATCCTCACAAAGTAATTTAGAAATCATGATAGCACTCCAATATTAATTGTCGGAGTATCACTTTAAATTATTTTTAGTAACTTTATGTCAAACATATTAATGATTCCCTTTAAATTGCTTTTAACAAAATCACTTTTAAGTTGATAAGAAAGTTACTTTTAACAAAACAACTTCATTTCAAACAACTTCTCTTCAAATCATCACTTTTAAAAAAACCATACCAAAATGAATAATTAATATTAACTACCTTATGAAAGCAATTTGAAGTCCTTATAAGTGGCATTAAACCCTGTTCACAAACCTAGCAGTTGTATGCATCAATGTGAATATTTCAAGGTATGTTCATCTTGAGCTTCATGCTCTGAACACGAAACTCAATATGTGTTTTGTATGTGTTAACTAAATGCTCAATCTCATTAGCACAAGCATGAAGATGAAATTTCTTTATCTAATGTTCGGGTTGAATAACAACATTAACATGAAAATAATATATATTTTGTTAAATTTGGGTAATTTCATCTTAAAACCCAGGTTGTGAGATGAAAGATTGCCCTTGTTTATATGCGCAGCGTGGGCGTGATCCTTAGTCGATGTGGGACTTTAACACTCCCTCTCACATCGGCAAGGGTCTGTCCCCTTGAGACCGACGGAGATGTTGAGCTTATGGAGCCCAAGTGGCGGAATGCATCACTCACCAGTGACGAAACAACTGCACCAACCGGGTAACCTACTTTGATACCATGTTAAATTTGGGCCTAACTCCATCTCAAAACCCAGGTTGTGAGACGGAGGATTGCCCTTATTTATATGCGCAGCATGGGCGCGATCCCCAGTCGATATGAAACTTTAACATATTTCATTTGGTGTGGAGTTTAGTTAAGCACAAACATAATTTGCAAGAACTATGAAGATTGGTTATTTTGACAGATAAAATATTTACATATAATTTTATTTTTAAGCTCGTTATCAAGTTTTTCAAGAATATCAAATCTCTCAATGAAAATCGAAAAAACTCTCAAATTTTAGATAATCGTAATTCAGGTATATCTTTCATAACTATCACACATAAGATTACATATATATTTAAGTGCATTTCATATAAACTATTGATTTGATCAATTATAATATTATATGATAAAGATATTAGATTTTTAAGCAAGAAGGATCGATCTCACCATTAATCGATTTGTAATTGATCACATTTTGATCATTCTTTTTTTCACAAAAAATTGAGCACACCATTATATCAATCCCTCTTATAAAAAAATTGATCCCTCGTTGTCATGTTCATATAACTTATTCTTGATTAGTGTCTTGTATATTTAAACCAAATAATTTTATAAGTGAACATGATTATTCGAATTTAATTATTAAATTAAAAAAAACTATTTTTATTGAGCTTGTGTTTAATCTTCTTACTCTAGTATTTGCTACTTAATTTGATTTAATTGATACATGCTTTGAATTATCTAATTATGATTATTAATTATTAAATCTATTTTATAACACACACTAGGGGTGTCCATAAATCGATACGGACTGGACCAAACTGAAAAATTAGACCGAACGGTTTTATAAATCAAACGGTCTGATCTGGTTAATTTTTTCCCCCAAATTGGACCGGACTAGACCGATGGACATTCCTAACACACACGAACACTTGTATTTTTTGTTCAATAAATATGTATGATTGGAAATGAGCTTATTAAAATATTGATCTGGATGTCGCTCACGTTAATTTTGAAAACTGTAAAAAAAGAGGAGAGAGTCGTAAATTATATACATTAAGATAATATCATAAATTATAAATTAAAAAAATTAAAAATAACTTATTTATTTCCTTTATATTAATTAGATTTGTATTATTAACTTTCATCCTTCTATATATATATATATTCACTTAAGAATAAGTTAAAATATGAGCACAAAATAATACATATGTAAGAGTTAAACCATATAATATGGATAAAGATTATTGAGTATGTGCAGCAAAAATCACACGTTAATTAATTAAAAATTATAATTAATATTTGCGTTGATGGTATGATTGTCACATCTTTTAGAATTTTTTTAAGCAAACATAATTGAAGCTCCAGAGGATCAAACTATATATCCCAGGGGTAAAAATAAAAAAGAAAAGAAAATACCAAAGCATTTACACTATTCATAAGAGAAAACTTAATTAGTACATGTTTTAGAAGTTAATGAGTGTTAGTTAATAGTATAGGCCGGTTTATGGTTCACCGAACTTGATGCATGTTTTTCTCCGTAGCTGAATTAATTAATTATTTTTGACTTCATAGTGTCAATAAGGCAAAAGCATCAAACGAATAAAGACATTAGTGGAAAAGTAAGGTTTAAATTGGAGGTGATAGTTGTTATGAACCGACCTTTGCAGGCGCTTTAAATTGATTATAGGTATTTGATGGTGAGTATACATAAATTTATAATTATTTTTACTATTAAAATTGTATGTCATTAGTGGAAAAGTAATAGTATCTAAATTTAACTAATAATTAAATTCTGAAAAATTATAAAAAATATTTAAATATATGACACATTAAATACTCTAAAGTATTTTTTTTACTGGTAACACTTAAATTTTATTATATATTAATATTAATTAAAGAATTAAAATTTTTTTTTTCAAATTTTAAAACAATTAACAAATTTCAATAGATAAAGAATATGGATATAAAATTGCATGGTATGTGGTGAAGTGTGTATCAAAATCTGGATTAATAATGAATATATATAAAAAAAAATCAGAAATGGTGCAAATAAAAAATAAAAATATAAACATGATTAATTTTGTAGTAAGGTTTCATTCTATACATCCTCTCCACTCTTATTTATTTCCACCATTTGTATTATATTTTTCATATAACAGTTAGAGTACTAGTGTGTAACTTAAACACAATTAAGGATTTATAATTCTTGTAATTACAATTTTTTTTAGTACAATGCAGCTAATTAACACACCTATTAATACGATTTGAATCATTGTAATTACAATATTAAGTTTTATGTTCACGTAATTAAGTTATTTCGAACATTCTTTTGTAATTCTTAAATTCATCAAAATTTGATTAATAACTTAAAAATCTTATATAGATTTTAATTTGGATAAAAGGATGTAATTATTTTAGATTTTAATAGGCTTTAATGGAGTTAAAAGATGTTTTATGGAATATTAATTTTCATAGATTTTTAGAGACTTCACGTACAATTATAAATTTAAATGTATTTTAAAAATTGTGATTTATAAAAACTTTTAAAGGGTTATAAGATTATTTTTCTAAAAAAAAATTGCTTTATTTGAATTTTTAAAGACATATTTTTTTAAGATGTAGTCGAAAGTAATGTTGTACAATATCTTGTTCAATATCATCTTAAGAGGGTAAGAGTAAAAAAAATGTTGGATGTACAAAGCAATCGATGATGAAGACCAAACATACATATTTCAATTTAAAATGAATTAGTTTGGCTAAAACAATAGCTTCTTTGTTCTTCAAATATATATATAGTTTTTTTTTTATGAAAAGGAAAAAAAATTGGATAAGGGGAGAGAAAAAATAACTTGGTTATTTTCTTTAATTTTCTATACAAATAACAAAACTTCTACTTGTAAATTAGAAGTTTCCCGAGATTTAAATTTAAATTGATAATCAATTTTTATGGGGCAAATTTCATATTATTTACTTCAAAATTATAAGATTTTCATGTTTTGAGAATTTAAGGGATGATGCAGTTGACCAAAATGGAAAAAAAAATCACGAGTAAAATAGCACAGGGTTAATAAAATAAGAGAATGAGAGCAACATAGAGAGGGAAAGCAATGCCCACGTGCTTAGCAAAATAGTGTAAAAGAACAAAAATATATAATAAAAAAATGTTATATAGTTAATTTTCGATTTTATATTTTAATCGTATTTTTATTAAATAAAATATATATATTTGAATTTATATTATCAAATTAATATACAAATAATTATTTCATTTAATAAAAAATATAATAATAATTTAATTTTGAAAAAGAAACATGTTTTATAGAAAAAAATTATTTTTATAAAAGTATTTATTATTTTATATATACACTCTTATATTTTAATATAAAAATAATTAAATTCATAGTATTAACTATGTACACCTCTACCGTACTTTTAATCGTACCATTGCAACAAATTATCTTTTTGTCCATTAATTATTCTTCATTGTTTATTGTTAAACAATTTAAAAATATAATTTTTATTAAAATTAAATTTAGACAACTATTAATATTTATTTAAAGCATCATCTTTAACATAACCACGAATACTGTCATTTTATTTAATTTGATATTCTTTATCATTTTTTGATCATCTTATCTTTTTCTAATCAACTTATATTCAATTAAAACTATTTTTACCTTGAATTTGATTAAATATAAGGTGATCGAAAATAATAAAAAGATCAATAAGATAAGAAAGAATAAGTTATGATAATAGCAATTGAAAACACAGACTACAAATAAGTTGGTGGTGAAACAATTATAAATTTGGTAAAAATTTATAATTTTAAATTATATGATATAATAAATTTTTGTATTAAAATATATAAAAATAATAAATATTTTCATAAAAATAATTTATTTATCTATTAATTAATTTTTGTTAATAATTAGATAATTATCATATTTTTTATAAAATAAAAGAATTATTAACTATTATTTATTAATTTGAGTTGGTTATTTCTCAATCAATAAATAATTATTACATATATTCTTTTGAGATAACAAATTGATATGAATCGGTGAGGACGCAGATAAAGCACCTATCTTTTATCACCTGATAAAAAGTATAATTTATACATTAAATTTTATAAGTTTTAAAATTAAATCATATTTAATATATAATATCTCATCTTAATTAAAATTTTAAGATCCTATTCTAAAGGTAAATTATTTTAAGTTCAAATTTTACGTGTAGATTTAATTATTTTTTAATAAAAATCCAATAAAATTATAACAAACCTCTAATAATTTATTTATTCTTTCCTTTATAAGTTTTTTGTGAAACTATTTTATCATTAATTATTTATCGATGTCTATTTTGAATTGAAATCCTATATACAGTATTAGATATAAATAGATTTTTTTTTCCAAAATAATTGATAAATTAAAATTTCATATTTCTTGTATGAATAATTGTTCGAAAAATATCTCTTTAATATATTTGCTAAACAATTAATATTACATTATTTACAACTCGTTTGTTAACGTACACTTCTAAACACAACAAGGATTATAAATATTGTTTGATTACGAATTGTCGTTTTAAGAGTCATTTGAGAGTTATCGTTAGGATTTCACCATTTTTCCTCATCCTCATTTCTAATTCTACCGTATGTCATCTGTCTCTTTCTTCTCTTTCAGTTTCTCAAGCGTCCCCTTCTCTTTCTTCTCTTTCATTCCCTCTAGCCTTCTCTAAAACCCATGTTTTCAACCATCTTCAGTTTTTGTATTTCGATAATTAGACTTTAGTCGGTTTGCACTCATTGGTTCATCATTTGTCTCGCACCATCACTCAGTGGTTCAAGTGGGAGAATTGGGTTGGTTGTTTAGTTTGTCCTCGACGCTAATTTTACTCTAATTGCTCTGATTTGTCTACTCAACGATGCTCAAATGTTGTTTTTTCCTCCAATGCTGGTAAGGTTGACTGTTTTCGACTGAAGGATGGTGTTTTCAATTGTTGTGGGTGTCTTTAGCCTATTTGCATTGTGTTCTCTTTCGATTAGTTTCCTGTTTTGTAATTGTGTATTTTATCTTGCAATATCTACATACATAATCTGTTTGTGTAGATATCTGTCGATAGTTTAGTTATCCTTTATCTACTTTTAAATTTGTGATGGATATTTGTAGATAGTCTACTTTTAAATTTGTGGTTATTTGAGGTTTAAATTTTTGGTTATTTGAGATGAATAGTCTACTTTTGTTTTGTTAATCAGTACTCTTTAATAATGTAATCTACTTTTAAATATATAATCATTATATAAATTATTATTTTTAATATAATTAAAATCATTATATAATCATTATATAAATTATCACCTTAATATAATTAAAATAATTATATTATATAAAATAAATATTTATTATATATACAGACATAATTATATTATATAAAATAAATATTTATTATATATATAGAAATCCAACAAAAACATGATACTTATAAGTTAATTTATTGAATATTTATTAAATATAAATAAATTTTTATCCTTAATGTAATAAAAATAATTATATTATACAAAATAATTATTCATAAAAATACATCTATTATATATATGGACATTCAATAAAAATATGATATGTTAACAAACAAATTAGTTAAATATTCATTAAATATATAATCATGAATTTTTCAACCTTAATATAATAAAAATGTTTATATTATACAAAATAATTATTCATAAAAAATATATTTATTATATACATACACATTTAACAAAAATATGATATATTCATAAATGAATTAATCTAACACTCATTAAATATATAATTATTAATTATGTAAAAATTATCACCCCTTAATACAATAAAAATAATTATATTATACAAAATAATTATTATTAAAAATGTATATATGATATTAACATTCAACAAACAAACAAATAAATGTTAAAAATTAATAATTAATCATATTATTGTTGACTTGTACAACTCAATTGCGTAAAACCACTTATTTTACTAATTGATAGTTATTGGTCAGTGACTTTAGCCACCTTCAGGTTTTGTTTCCTGATTGTGATCGATAATAATTAAAAGCAGTTCATAAATCACTTTGATGGTCTATATAATATATTGACAATATAATTGGCTCAAAGTCTGAAATGGATATTGGGTTTATACCGGTCCATTCATCAGTTTTCTTTTACCAATAGTGTACCGTGTATAGGTGGGAAATAGTCTTTTATGTCCCTATCCCTCTGTTAAAAAAAAAAAAGTTTGTAACGGTAATGTCTCTCCATTGTATTTATAAAAATACCAACAAAATTCTCATATATGCACGCGACATATCCATTTATGGAATCTACTTATATAAAATAAAACTAAAAATTTATATTTTCAAAAATTTTTAAAAGTTTAAAAAGGTTAACTGATATCATAATTTTTTTCTTTTCTTTTTATACATCTTGAATATTTTCGATATTAAAATTTCCATTAATAAATATCGAAATTTTGATCATTATAACATTGTGAACAAATATCCTTAAGATTTAAATATGTTATATGATAATAAAAGGTTATTAGTTATTTTTTTTCAAAAAATACATCAAATATTTTAATTCCGTTAACATTTATGTTTTTTTTTTCAAAAACTAACTATTAAAGTACATGGTATTTTAAAAGATAATTATATTAATAAAAATTATCAAAATAACATAAATTTTAATGAAACTAAAGATTCGAAGTATCTTTACATTAAATTAAATACTTATGATATTTTTACAATAAATCAAATGTTGTGATATTTTTGTTATTTATCCAAAAAATATTAGTTACATAATACATGTTTAAACATATCTATAATCTAACTAATCATAATTGACGGGTAGTTCCATGTATTTATTATAAAAGGACGATTCATATAGTTTCTAGTCACAGTTGGATCTAAGAAAATAGTATTGGATCATAATTCGATCCAAAAACGTTTAGGAAATCATATAAATGCAAATGTAAACACAACGGATGCAAAAATAGATTGAAAATATACCTCCAACCATTGATCAAGTTTCACCACTTACACGCGAATTCTATTGGGTTTTTTGTTTAATGCTTTTAAATCTTTCTCTGTTATCACAAGGGTACAGAAAACAATTCACTAAAAATTAATTGAATTTTCTGTCAATTTTCAACACAGAATAAGCTTAAGGATCAAACCATGTATTTATAGGCAAGTCTCAAATGCTCTATCCATCAAAGATCAATCAAACGTGCATTAAGGGGTTACAAAATGTGGGTAATGGAGTGATAGAAGTTATGGACCAATTGTTCGGTTAGTTTCTTGTTTGAAGAGAAAAGACAACATTCTCCCACTTGGTCTATATATTCTATCATTCAATTTTATAAGAAACATAACACATGAATTATGATGATAGATCCTCTTATAACAAGTATTATCTTTCATGTATCATGATGCATTATGCATCTCAAGCCCATAGAACTCAATGAATAAACCCAATGTTTATTCGAGTTCCATTACTTAAATATGTTTTTTCAAAATATACGAATAAACAAAATATGTACGTAAAATTAATGAGAAAACATCAATTGAATATGAGTTTCATTAATATTAACAAATGTACGTACTATGAATATTTACATTATGGAACCAAGTTCCATTCTTACTATATGATCCTTGAAATTCTTTAGTGGCATGCCTTTAGTCAAAAAGATCAACAATTATCAACTCAGTATTGATGTGCTCAATTACCACTTTCTTTTCCTTAACATGTTCTCATATGGCCAAGTATTTGATGTCGTTATGCTTACTACGACTACCACTTTTGTTGTTCTTGACCATAAACACAGTAGCTGAGTTGTCACAAGTACAATCTCAATGGTCTAGAAATAGAGTCAACTACTTTAAACCCACAAATGACACAAACTCAGCCTCTATAGTGGAAGTAGTAGTCAAGATTTTCTTTGTACTCCTCCAAGACACTGCTCTACTAACAAGCATAAAAATATAACCAGATGTTGATTTCTATGAATCAACACAATCAGTGAATTTCACATCGGAGTAGCCAATCACTTCCAGATAGTCGGTTCATCTATATATGAGCATGTAATCCTTTGTCCCTTGAATGTACCTTTTGAATTTCTTTACAAATCTGCAACGATCAACACCAGGGTTACTCTGATAGATCCCTAGCATCCCAACAAAAAATGCAATGTCAGGTTTGGTGTAGACCTGAGCATACATCAGGCTTTCAACAGCTGAAGCATATGGAATGGGTTTCATATGTTCCTACTTGAGCTCATTTTTAGGGCATTAGTTTAGTCTAAATTTGTCACCCTTTGCAATGGGTGCCATTCTCGATGAACAATCCTTCATCCAAAATGTCTCTAAAAATTTATTGATATAGGTATCTTGAGACAAACCCAAAATGCCTCGAGATCTATCCCTATGGATCTTAATACCAATGACATAAGTTGCCTCACCCATTTCCTTCATATCAAAGTTCTTCGAGAGGAATTGCTTCACCTCATATAGAAAATCCTTATTATTGGTTGCAAGAAAAATATCATCCACATATAGCCCCAAACAACAAATCTTGCTCCCACTGACCTTTTGGTATATACATTGATCCATAACGTTATCTTCAAAACCAAATGAAAGTGATGACGTTATGGAATTTTAAATACCATTAAGGGGAAGCTTGTTTTAATCCATATATGAATTTATTAAGCTTACAAACCAAGTACTCACCATTACTAGAAGAGAATCATTCAGGTTGTTTCATGTAAACCTCTTCCTCTAGGTTACTATTAAGAAAAATTGTTTTTACATCCATTTGATGCAAATCCAAGCCAAAATGGGCAACCAATGCCATGATTACACAAAGTGAATCTTTCTTAGATACATGAGAGAATGTCTTTGTATAGTTGATTCCCTCCCTTTGAGTGAATCATTTGGCACTGAGTCTTACCTTATGTCTCTCAATATTACCTTGTAAGTCTTTCTTTCTCTTGAATACCCATTTACATCCAATGGCTTTAACACCATCAGAAAACTTGATGAGATCCCATACTCGGTTAGATGCCATAGAATCCATCTCTTCTTTCACGACATTGTACCATAAGTTCGAAACCTCATAACTCGTGGCCTTTGAAAATGTCTTAGGATCATTTTCAGCTTATGTAGTCATACTCTTCTAGATACACAACATAGTCACTAGGAATTGTTGATTTCCTTAGTCTAGGAGATCTTTTAAATATTGTATAAACATTCTCCTTAGGAGTAAGATCATATTGTTCAACTGGTTGTTCCACAGCTTCAAACATTTGTTGAACTTCAGCATCTATTGGATCAAGATCAACAACTTGTGGTACTTTTAAGACTGGTTCTTCAACACATATTTGTACTTGAGGCGCATTGTTAACAATAATGACCAGTCCATTACTTGAAGTGGCACACTGAGCATCTGAATGATCTTTCTCAAGACCAATTCCTTGGGATCGATCGCTCCCACTAATCAAGTCATTCTCAAGAAATTTTGCATTTCTTGATTCCATAAAATTTGTCTCCCGCCAACACTCAGTGGTTCAAGTTGGAGAATTGGGTTGGTTGTTTGGTTTGTCCTCAACGCTAATTTTAGTCTAATTGCTCTGATTTGTCTCCTTAACGATGCTCAAATGTTGTTTTTGCCTCCAATGTTAGTGAGGTTAACTGTTTTCGACTGAAGAATGGTGTTTTTAGTCACTTTGGGTGTCTTTAGTCTATTTGCATTATGTTTTCTTTCGATCAGTTTCTTGTTTTGTATTTAACTTGTTTGTTTGTCTACCATTAGTTTATAGGTGTGTATTTTATCTTACAATATCTACTTACATAATTTATTTGTGTAGATATACGTGGATAATTTAGTTATTGTTTATCTACTACTTTAAATTTGTGGTAGATATTTATGGATAGTTCATTTATTATTTATCTGCTTTTAAATTTGTGGTTATTTGGGATAGATAGTGTACTCTTTTGTAGTTATAAGTCTTTAATAATGTTTATCTACTTTTAAATATATAATTATTAATTATATATAAATTATCATATTTAATGTAATTAAAATAATTATATTATATAAAATAAATATTCATAAAAAATATATTTATTATATATATATATATATATATATATATATATATAAACATACAACAAAAACATGATACTTACAAGTTAATTGATCGAACACTCATTAAATATATAATTATTAAATTTTCACTCTTAATGTAATAAAAATAATTATATTATACAAAATAATTATTCATAAAAATACATCTATTATATATATAGACATTCAATAAAAATATGATATGCTCATAAGAAAATTGGTTAAATATTTATTAAATATATAATCATGAATTTTCAACCTTAATATAATAAAAATATTTATATTATAAAACATAATTATTCATAAAAAATATATTTATTATATATATAGAAATTTAATAAAAATGTGATATACTAATAAGTGAATTGATCGAACACTCATTAAATATATAATTGTTAATTATACAAGAATTGTCACCCCTTAATTTAATAAAAATAATTACATTATACAATATAACTATTTATAAAAAATATATTTAATATATATACATTCAACAAATATATGATATACTCACAATTAAATTGAAAAAAAAACATTTATTAAATAGATAATAATTAAGTGTACATAAATTATCACTGTTAATATAATAAAAATAATTGTTCATAAAAATATATTTATTACATGACTATTTTAATACTTGTTGATATAAAAAAATAATAAATATAAAAATATATTTATTATACAAATATTTACATATTTATTATTATAAAAAATAATAATAGAAAATCACTAATCATCAACCAAATATTTACTATTTATTTAGATAAAGATGTAGGATAATCATCAAAATATAAGTTTCATTTAAAAAAAAAATTATACAGCTGATATTAAAAAATATTTTTTATCTTTAATGAATCCTTGAATAATTATTATATTGATATTGAAATAATTTATTAATTATATATTACTATTAGTTGATTAATAATAATAAATTTAAAAATGTATTATTAAGAAAAAATTAAAATTACACTAATTAAAATATTACATTTATTAGGATGAGGTATGATAGAAATGAATTAGATTATATCATTTATATCGTTTAATCACTTACATTAGAAGTGATATCATTTAATCTATTTAGTTTTGTAAAAGAGTTAATTAAAGACAATTATATTATTTTAATGATTTTTTTATTTAAAATATTATTATTTTTATCAATTAATTAAAATACGAGTCTTTAATATTAAAAGTGAAATTTAATATGAAATAATTTTTTTTAAAAATAAATAATAATAAAATTCAAACAAAAATTAGTTAAATATATTTTAATTTTTAATAAAAATAAAAATAAAAATAGAGTATAAATAATATCCTTTTAAATTTAATATGATATTATTAATCGTGTTATATTTAATGGTTAAATTAGAGTAACTTTTATATCAAAAATTACATCATTTTAACTGAATGATGTTGGGTTGAAGAGTTTCTTAGTAATTTCGAACTTTAGGAGCTTTGACTGTAAGTCCAATGGCTTATATTTATTTTCAATGAAAATGAATATGATAAAATAAGTATAAGAAGATGTCAATAATGTATATAACAACTTTTTGACAAATGCGTACGATCTCTTTTTAAAAACACGCGTGACAATTGGCAAATAAGAAATATATACATATAAAATAAAATAAAAAACATTTTCACAATCTCAAACCTCACCAAACTAATTATAATTAATTTGAAGATTAGGCTTGCTTACTTTGACTATAATATTTTGCACTCGTCGATCACTCACTCCTTCAGAGATTAAGCCAGCCATTTGAGACTCTCTCTGCAGTCTACATTCCATATTCCTTAACAACAATTCTATAAATAGCTTTATTGATCACTAGTCTCAAACCATTCATTCCACACTACTAAACACTTAAAAACATGGAGCATTTCTATCTCTCTCTCCTCCTCCTCTTTGTCTCCTTCGTAACCCTATCTCTCTTCATTCTCTTCTACCGTCACCGTTCTCACTTCACCGCCCAAAATCTCCCGCCTGGTAAAATCGGTTACCCTATAATCGGCGAAACCATCGAGTTCTTATCCACCGGATGGAAAGGTCACCCTCAAAAGTTCATATTTGATCGTATGATCAAATTCAATAATGATATCTTCAAAACCTCCCTCCTTGGAGAACCCGCAGCGGTTTTCTGCGGCGCTGCTTGTAATAAGTTTCTTTTCTCCAACGAAAACAAACTTGTTAGTGCTTGGTGGCCTAGCTCTGTTAACAAAGTGTTCCCTACGTCTCAACAAACTTCTTCTCAACATGAAGCTAAGAAGATGAGAAAACTACTCCCTAATTTCACGAAACCTGAAGCCCTTCAACGTTATATTGGTACTATGGATACTGTTTGTCAAAAACACTTTGAAACTGATTGGGATAACAACAAAGAGATCGTTACTTTCCCTCTTGCCAAACGGTAGTTAATTATTTTAATTAAATTAAAAAATTAGTTATTTTAATTAATTTTTAATGATGTTTAATTAATTGTACGTACGTATATTTTATTAATTTTCAGATACACGTTCGCATTAGCAGCAAGGTTGTTTGTTAGTCTTGAAGATCCAGAGGAATTAAGGAAATTTGAGGAGCCATTTCAGTGTTTGGCATCTGGAATAATTTCAATGCCAATTGATTTACCAGGAACACCATTTCACAAAGCGATTAAGGCTTCAAAATTTATTAGAATGGAATTATTGAAGATAATTAAGCAGAGGAAGATAGAATTAGCTGAGGGTAAAGCTCAACCTACACAGGATATTTTATCACACATGCTTTTAACTTGCGACGAGAATGGACAATACATGGCTGAGTTGGATATCGCCGATAAGATTCTTGGACTCTTGATCGGTGGTCACGATACGGCTAGTGCTGCTTGCACTTTCATTGTCAAATATCTCGCTGAGCTTCCTCATGTTTACCAAGGTGTTTACAACGGTACGTTTTTTTTTTTTTAATTCTTTCATTGACTTGTTCTGTTCAAGTATTATCAATCACATGGTGGCTTTTTTAAATTTAAAAAATTATTATTTAATATAAATAGTATGGATCTGTTTTAATTCTTGACGACTTAATGTCAAGTTTTAATATATGTTTAATGCTAAATTAATGCAATCAATTGACATATGTACATAATATATTATAATAATAATAATAATAATAATAATAATAATAATAATAATAATAATAATAATAATAATAATAATAATAATAATAATATTTGGTGCAATCATACGATTCATGATATATGGCTTTTTCCATAGCCGGCAAATAAGAATACATGTTTAGCCAAACGAAAATTAGGTAATAAAAACACTAATTTTTTTTTTTATCTAATAATTGTTGCTTTTGGACCTAACAGAACAAATAGAGATTGCAAAGTCAAAAGCCTCAGGAGAGTTGTTGAACTGGGATGATCTTCAAAAGATGAAGTTCTCATGGAACGTTGCTTGTGAAGTATTGAGACTAGCACCTCCTCTCCAAGGAGCTTTCAGAGAAGCCATCACTGACTTTGTGTTCAATGGCTTTACCATTCCAAAGGGCTGGAAGGTAATTTTACATTTTATAATTTTTTTATTTAGATTATATAAATTTGAACACGTAACTTTTGAAATAATTAAATCTAAGTCTTATTACTAAATATTAATATAATAACTTGTTTAATGGTTCCAGTTGTACTGGAGTGCACACTCTACCCACAGAAATGAGGCTTACTTCCCCGAGCCTGAGAAATTTGACCCGAGTAGATTCGAAGGAAATGGACCAGCTCCATACACATTTGTCCCTTTTGGTGGAGGACCAAGAATGTGCCCAGGCAAAGAGTATGCCCGATTGGAAATATTAGTATTCATGTACCACTTGGTCAAGAGGTACAAATGGGAGAAAATACTTCCTCATGAGAATATCATAGTTGATCCAATGCCTATTCCAGCTAAAGGACTCCCTATTCGCCTATATCCTCACCAGGCTTAAATGGTTTGTGGAGTACTACGTACAGATAGATCTTCATATAGCATATACAGTAGTTATTTAAATTGATTGTAATGGTAATGCCTCTCCATTGTATTTATAAAAATACCAACAAAATTCTCATATATGCACGCGACATATCCATTTATGGAATCTACTTATATAAAATAAAACTAAAAATTTATATTTTCAACAATTTTTAAAAGTTTAAAAAGGTTCACTGATATCATAATTTTTTTTATATATCTTTGATATTTTCGATATTAAAGTTTCCATTAATAAATATAGAAATTTTGATCTTTATAAGATTGTGAACAAATATCCTTAAGATTTAAATATGTTATATGTTCAGGATGGTTTGTACCAATAGTAAAATGTTCTTAATTTTTAATTTACTGTAAAAATGCTCAATTTTTTTTCTTCAAAAATGCATCAAAATTTTTAGTCAAGTTAACACTTATGTCTTTTTCCAAAAACTAACTATTAAACATATATGGTATTTTAAAAGCTAATTCTATTAATGAAAATTACCAAAATAACATAAATTTTAACGAAACTAAAGATTTGAAGTATTTTTACAATAAATTGAATGTTGTGATATTTTTGTTATCCAAAAAATATTAGTTACATAATACATGTTTAAACATATCTGTAATCTAACTAATCATAATTGGTGAATAGTTTCATATATTTATTATAAAAAGACAACTCATTCTGTTTCTAGTCACAGTTGGATCTAAGAAAATAGTGTTAGATTATAATTTGATCTAGAAACGTTAAAAAAATCATATGAACGCAAATGTAAACACAACGGAAGCAAAAAATGGATTGAAAACATACCTTCAACCATTGATCAAGTTTCACCACTTACGCGTGAATTCTATTGGGTTTTTGGTTTGATGTTTCTAAACCTTTCTATGTTATCACGATGGTGCAGAGAACAATTCACTGAAGATTAATTGAATTTTCTTTCAGTTTTCAACACAGAGTAGGCTTAGGGACCAAACCATTTATTTATAGGCAAGTCTCAAATGCTCTGTCCATCAAAGAGCAATCAGATCTGTAAAACATGGGTGATGGAGTGATGGAAGTTATGGGCCAACTTCTGCCAACTGCAACTGCTTGGTTGGTTGGGAGCAGTTTAAAGAGAAAAAACCAACATTGTTCCACTTGGTCCATATATTCCATCATTCAACTTTATAATAAAAATAACACATGAATCATGCAATAGGTCCTCTAATAACAAGTATTATCTTCCATGTATCACAATGCATTATGCATCTAAAGCCCATATAACTTAATGATTTAACCTGATGTTTATTTGAGGTCCATTACTTAAATATGTTTTCTCAAAATATGCACATAAAATTAATGAGACAATATCAATTGAATAAGAGTTTCATTAATATTAACAAATGTATGTACAATGAATATTTACATTATGAAACCAAGTCTCATTCTTACTACATGATCATTGAAATTATTTATTGGCATACCTTTAATGAAAGGATCAGCAATTATCAACTCAGTGTTAACATGCTCAGTGACCATTTTCTTTTCCTTAACACGTTCTATTATGGCCAAGTATTTGATGTTGATGTGCTTACTATGACTACCACTTTTGTTTTTTTTTTTTGCCATAAACACAGTAGCTGAGTTGTCACAAGTACAATCTCAATGGCCTATAAATAGAGTCAACTATTCTAAGCCCATAAATGAAACTATTCAACCATACACCATGTGATGTAGCCTCAAAACATGATACGAACTTGGCTTCCATAGTGGAAGTAGTAGTCAAGGTTTGCTTCGAACTCCTCCAAGACACTGCTCTACTAACAAGCATGAAAATATAACCAGATGTTGATTTCTATGAATCAACACAACTAGCGAATTTCACATCGGAGTAGCCAATCACTTCCAGATCATCGGTTTGTCTATATATGAATATGTAATCCTTTGTCCCTTGAATGTACCTTATGAATTTCTTTATAACTCTCCAACGATCAACACCGGGGTTACTCTGATAGATCCCTAGCATCCTAACAAAAAATGCAATGTTAGGTTTGGTGTAGACCTGAGCATACATCAAGCTTTCAACAGCTTAAGCACATGGAATGAGTTTCATCTATTCTTGCTTGAGCTCATTTTTAAGGCATTGGTTTAGTTTAAATTTGTCACCCTTTGCAATGGGTGCTACACTCGATGAACAATTCTTCATTTGGAATGTCTCTAAAACTTTATTGATATAGGTCTCTTGAGACAAACCCAAAATGCCTCGAGATTTATCCCTATGGATCTTAATGCCAATGACATAATATGCCTCACCCATTTCCTTCATATCAAAGTTCTTCGAGAGGAATTGCTTCACCTCATATAGAAAATCCTTATTATTGGTTGCAAGAAAAATATCATCCACATATAGCACCAAACAACAAATCTTGCCCCCACTTACCTTTTGGTATATCCATTGATCCATAACGTTCTCTTCAAAACCAAATGAAAGTGATGACGTTATGGAATTTCAAATACCATTAAGGGGAAGCTTGTTTTAATCCATATATGAATTTATTAAGCTTACAAACCAAGTACTCACCATTACTAGAGGAGAATCATTCAGGTTGTTTCATGTAAACCTCTTCCTTTAGGTTACTATTAAGAAAAACTGTTTTCACATCCATTTGATGCAAATCCAAGTCAAAATGGGCAACCAATGCCATGATTACACAAAGTGAATCTTTCTTAGATACAAGAGAGAATGTCTTGGTGTAGTCAATTCCCTCCCTTTGAGTGAATCCTTTGGCAATGAGTCTTGCCTTATGTCTCTCAATGTTTCCTTGTGAGTCTTTCTTTCTCTTGAAGACCCATTTACATCCAATGGCTTTAACACCATTAGGAAAATTAATGAGATCCCAGACTCGGTTAGAGGCTATTGTGTGTTTTACAACACAAAGAAAATCATGCAAGTATACACGGTCACAAGTAATAATATGATAAGTAAAATATCGTTCCCACAGAGATTTATTACTAGTATTCGTTAATTATTAAAATTATTTCAACCTAATTTTATCCAAACAGTCGATAATTTGATGTAGTTTGACTAACTAACTTTTATAACAGATTGCAAGAAAATTCTAGGATTGCAGTTTCACCAAATTAATCCACTTGAATCATTATATTTTATCTTGATTTATGTTATCGTATTTTAAGTTGTTAACCAAGAACTCCTAATTTATCCATATATCTCTTTCGAGCTCTATACAGACACATCTAGTTAAAATGATTCACTATATTCCTATGCGAATTAAATTCAACCAGATTTATTAAGTTCTGAGTTCTCAAACAGTTACACATACAATAAAAATATATTTCTATCTCTTATGTATATACGTTATTTCATCACGAGCAGCACACAAAAATGTCTTTTTCAAGTTTATTTAAGTATCACATATCAGTTAATTAATCTTCCGATAATTAAAAGCATTAAACACATATCAAATAAACAACTTAAAACAGTTCCATAAATCATTCAAAAATACTTAATTCAAGTTTCATAATTTACGCTACACTGCAATCCTAGAACAAATGTATTAGTTCATAGCAGAATTTAAAATTACAACACAACAAAAATAAAACATTGCAGAGAAACAAAAATTAAAAAAAAATAGATAAGGAAAAAAAACTCTTTCACGATTCCTCAATGAAAAAAAAAATTTCTTCCCTTTTCTTCTTCTTTGTTGTCTTTTTTCTCTGTAATTTCCCAGAAAGAAAATTCGTAAGAACGGCGAATACACCCCCAATTATCAGAGAGGAAAAAAAACTAAACTCCAAGCTCCTCCTCTTAAAAACCAAAAACGTGTACAAAAATATTTCCCCTTTTCCATTCTTATTTTTTTATCTTTTTTTTATATATTTTTATATATTTTTTATTAAAAGTGGGGGACAAAAATGTATGGGGAGCAACACGCGTGAAAACATTCTGCGCGTTTTTGATTTTTTTCTTTTTCCACATACCACGTTTCACCATGTGATTTGCTGAGAGAAATACAGCGACACGTGGCCGATTTTCATTGGATGGTAAGGCCGGGCGCATGAAGAACGCGTCGCACAAGATTTCCTCGCTTTGGAAGTGATTAACGGCTGGAAGTGGGCGTGGTTTATGTGTTTTTATTTCACCGAATACATGCTACGTGTCATCATGTTATTCACTGGAATATTTATGAGACACGTGGCTGCTCATTTTCCGTTGAAACCCAAAGGTGCATGCTGCTTGGATGTACCGCGTCACACTGGATTTGTAGACGAGCGGCTTGGAGCGCGACAACTTGGTTCAACGCGCTTCAATCTGGACCGTTCATCTCATCCAACGGCGATCGATGCGCATTGAGGGAATCTGCGCAGCCGACATGTGGGTCCCACTCTGCACGCCAGTCTGCGCGGTAGGTGGACCCCACTGGCACGCCGAGCCGTGCGAACGAAGAACTCTGTACCCACTCTCCTTGGTCGGTTTTGATCTACACGCGCGAATCCCAACCGTTACTTCTTTGATCGGACGGTCCACGTTGCGCGTTTGGAATAGGGCGCGTGGCCTCATCTCACCTGCGCAGAAATTAAGTTTTATTAATTGCATTTTCACCTCACAAATATATTTCAAATTATATTTTAAACTTTGCTTAATTACAATATAGCCCTTTTTCTAATTTAAATTAAATTTCTAAACTTTTAATAATTAAAATTAAGCACGATTTAAATTTAAATTATATTTTTGACTTTTATAAATTGTAATTAAACACTCTTTTATTTGAAATTATATTTTTGGACACAAATTTGCAATTACGTACGTTTTCGATACAAAGTATTTAATTTTCATAAAAAAATATAAAAAATAGTAAATACTAATTTATTCATCGAAAATTAACTAAAAACATTAAGAACATAGCAATTATAATTAACAAAATAGGTGAAAATAACTATATAAAATACAGTTATCAGAAGCCATAGAATCAATCTCTTCTTTCATGACATTGTACCATAAGTTTGAAACCTCATAACTCATAGCCTTTGAAAATGTCTCATGATCATTTTCAACTCCTGTAGTCACACTCTTGTCGATACACAACATAGTCACTAGGAATTGTCAATTTCCTTAGTCTAGTAGATCTTCTAAATGTTGTATCAACATTCTCCTTAGGAGCAGGATCGTGTTGTTCAACAACTTCAGGCATCTGTTGAACTTCAGCATCTACTGGATCAAGATCAACAGCTTGTGGTAGTTTTAAGACTGGTTCTTCAACACATATTTGTACTCAAGGTGCATTGTTAACAATAACAATCAGTCCATTACTTGAAGTGACACACTGAGCATCTGAATGATCTTTCTCAAGACCAATTCTCTAGGATCGATCGCTCCTACTAATCAAGTCATTCTCAAGAATTTTGCATTTCTTGATTCCACAAACCTAGTTCTATGAGATGGACAATAAAACCTATATCCCTTAGGCCTTTCAACATATCCAACAAAATACCCATTTATGGTCCTTGGGTCCAACTTATTTTCTTGAGGATTGTAGACTCTTACTTCAGATAAGTAACCCCAAAAGGGTACATGTCACAAACTCGGTTCAATATATACGCAACCATCTTAAAGGCTTGAGTCCACAAGGACTGAGGAAGTTTGGTGCTAGCAAGCATGCTTCGTTTCATGTCCAATAATGTTCGGTTTCTCCTTTCAGCTACTCCATTATAGTCCGAAGAGCCTGGACAATTGTATTGGGAAACAATCCCATTCTCTTGAAGAAACCTCGCAAATAGACCACTTGCTTATCCACTCTCAATGTATCTACTGTAGTACTCTCCACCTCTATTCGATCTCATAATCTTAATTTGCTTACCGCATTATTTCTCTACTTCAACTTTAAACACCTTAAAAGAATTTAGTGCTTCATTCTTACTATTAAGCAAGTAGAGACACATATATTGTAAGTAATCATCTATAAAAGAGATGAAGTATTTATCACGGTATGCATCCATGTCTGAATTACAAATATATATATGTATGATTTCCAATAATTCAGAGCTCCTCTTGGCACCCTTCTTTGACTTGTTAGTTTGCTTGCCCTTGATGCAGTCTATACAAGTCTTAAAGTCACTAAAATCTAGAGTACTAAGTATCCCATAATTTACCAACCTTTTAATTCTCTCAATGAAGATATGTCCCAATCTCCGATTCCATAACATAAAAGAGTCTTTGTTCACAAAACATCGTTTAATACCAATATTTTCATGAACGTGCATAGTTGTATGGTTGTCATCATTTTGCACATTAAGGAGAAAAAGATTATAAGACAAGGTACCAAATCCAATAACATCAGATTTATAAAATAAATTAAAACCATAGTTTGAAAAGTTAAAGGAATAACCATCAAATACAAGTCTGGATACTGAAACTAAATTCCTAGAAAAACTGGGAATATAAAATCTTTTTTAAATTTAAAACAAAACCACTACTTAAAAAAAATTGCACGTGCCAATAGCCTCCACATGTGAGGGCATCTTATTTCCTGAGTAGACACTACACTCATTTTCCACGGGTTTTGGTAGGTCCCACAAGTCTTGCAATGAATTGGTAACATGGATTGTAGAACCAGAATCAATCGACCATGTGTTATAATTAACATCAATCATATTGGATTCATAACAAACAAATGAAAGTTGATTACCTTTCTTATCAAGCCACTTCATGAACTTGAAGCATTGTGTCTTAACAAGGCCCTTCTTCTTGTAAAAGAAGCACACAATCTCCTTCTTAATGTCCTTAAGAGGGAGATTTTTCCCTTCCCCTTGTCCCAAGCTTGATCCTTTTTGTTGTTGTTCTCAGAGGTAGTCAAGTTCACATTTTCCTTTTCCTTCATAAGCAGCATGTCCTCTTCTTGAACACACATGGTCAACAACTCATTGATTGACCATTTGTCCTTATATGTGTTCCAAGATATCTTAAAAAGGACATACTGTTAAGGTAAGGAACAAAGGATGTAGTAAACCAAGAAGGCCTCTAACATCTCAACCTCCAATGTTTTCAATTGAGCTGTAATATCCATCATGCACATGATATGATCATGCACACCCCTAATGCTGGTGAGACTTAGGGAGAAAAATTGTATGATGAGGGTGTTCGACAATGCTTTTTCTGAAGTGACAAACTGCTCATCTATAGCCTCTAGTAAGTCTTGTACCTTGTTATACTGCTCGACGGAGCCCCTAATACCAATAGATGTTTTCGTCTTTATGAACATAAAGGAGAGACGATTAGATCGCTCCCACTTATCATAAAGAACAACTGTATCTGGAGAGTTTATTTCAGTTAATATAGGGGGCTTCTCCTTCATAATAGCGTAATCTATGTCCATCCATCTCAAGTGAAGGAGAACTCTCTCCTTCCAGACTTTGTAGTTTTCCCCTTTGAGCTCGGGAACATCGCATTTCATATTAGAGTAATTAACAGATTGAACTGCTACAATAAATTAAATATTCATGCTCATGTTCCTAAATTTGAAGCTAAAATGTGACATGTTCTACCAATGTAAAACGATGGAAAAATATGAATCTAATGACATAAAACTTGTCTGTGGGTTAAAGTTATAATTCAATTAAATTCATCGTAACTTTATGATAAAACTATCAAATTATGTTCATTTTCTTAATCTATGTGGGTAAATTAGAAAATATAATTTGATGTTCTATCATAATTAATCACACAAAAATATAATAAAAATTCATATGGGATAAGATTTATAATATCACATATGATTAATTATAATTAATATTTATTTTCTAAATGTGATCCTAAATAAACTTTATTATAGTTTTAATTTATTAAAGATGTCATGACTACTCCCTAATTAATTAACCTATATGAATCATTTAAACATTAACTAAATCATTAGGCTCAATTATTGCATAAAATCATAAGCAATATTAATTTAATTTTAAATGTGCAAATATTATCTATCTTAAGATTGCACGTATGACAATAATTTATACAAATAAAAAATAAATAATATTAGCACTAATTAAATTCATAAAGAGTCATTAATAATTAATTTCATTATGCATGAATTATTTAACCAAATTTTATATGATAATAAATTACAAAATTTATATATACAAATACCAAAACAAATAATTTAAGTATAATGTATTTAAATAAATTTTAATGTGTCCAAAAATTATTTAAATAAAAGTCACATGTATAATAAATATTCTACACATGACAAACCTAAGTTCAATAATTAATCACATTAAAATTATATAAGGATTTTTTTTAATAATAAAAAAATTAAATTTCGAATGTATATAAAAATAAGCTTGGTACATATCCTAACACAAAGAGCGTCGTGGGCCAGTGGATAGGACACTTCATTATTAACCACAAGATCTGCATTTAATTCTCGGCAAAACCAATGTTTTTTTAAACTTAGAAACGACATGTCATTTTTCCCAAAATGAGTCATTTTCAACCTCTAGCCAAGTCACGCGATCAATTTTAACCCGAACAGAGGCTCGTTGGTTTCTCTATATTTCGACGACTAAATACGACGTTCTTTTTATTAAAATTCTCAGAATTTGATTTCCAAATGATTTTATGGTATTATTTTGAATCAAAAATGCCAAAATAAAAATAAATAAATTAAAAAATTACAATGAATGTGCACGGAAAATTGAAATTATTTTCTACATGTTTTTTCAAGTTTTAATTCACATGATCATTCAAATATTAATACTAAAATAATTTATAATTTTCATATGCATAAAAAATGAGTCAAATAAAAAACCCAAATTTTCAATTTCTCGATGAAATAGAGCAAAACATTGGAATTTTCAAAACTGCTATGATACTAAATATTAGATCATAATTTGATCCAGAAACGTTCAAAAAACCATATGAATACAAATGTAAACACAATATAAGCAAAACAGGATTGAAAACATACATCCCGTTATTGATTAAGTTTCACCATTTACAAGTGAATTCTATTGGGTTTTTGGTTTGATGTTTCTAAACCTTTCTATGTTATCACGATAATGTACAGAACAATTTATTGAAAATTAATTGAATTCTCTCGGTTTTTAATACATAGTAGACTTAGGGACCAAACCATATATTTATAGGCAAGTCTCAAATGCTCTATCCATCAAAGAGCAATTAGACGTGCATTGAGAAACCGCAAAACATGGGTAATAAAATGATGGAAGTTATGAATTAATTTCTGCCAAATGCTCAACAGCTCGGTTAGTTGACGAGTAGTTTGAAAAGAGAAAACAACAAATAGAACATGAGTACAAGGAGCCCATATTTGAATTCGTGCAGATAATGAGATTGGGCATAGTAATCCAATTAGAACATGGCTCACCGTGGACACAAACATTCATGGATAAGCCCATAGCTCATATAAGACCCAACGAGGTTTCGCCCACGAAGTTTGGCAAAGCTTGCTGATCTCAAAACCATGACCGAGAAATTTGGCAAAATAAAAAAAAATGCTTTTTGATTCACAATATTTTCACGATTTGGATATATTTATCTATTGCTTTAAATAATCACTAATTTGCCTAACAATTTATTACTCGATAACGAATTATGTTGTCTATAACAGTGACTTAGTTATAGAAGTTATGCTTAATTGTCTTAACTGAATCTTGCGTTCAAAATCAAAGATCTCATCAAAGAACAACATTAATATGTGGAGCGGGTGTTGGACATTGATCATATCTCCATTGCTAATGGTTTGGCGGGATTGGTTAGGGTTAAACTCAATTTTGGTTTGAAGAAAGCATTTGTGTCTGGATAAGATT
This sequence comes from Hippophae rhamnoides, assembly GCA_033030585.1. NCBI lineage: Eukaryota > Viridiplantae > Streptophyta > Magnoliopsida > Rosales > Elaeagnaceae > Hippophae > Hippophae rhamnoides. Next base: position 75,832,843 of record CM065429.1, read on the forward strand.
TCCTTTTACTGATGAATTCTTTGTTAAAAAGTAGTTTTGATTATTATGAGATATGAGATATTACCTAGGTTTTACTATTATTGTGCCTTGATAAAGCATGAATACAGGATGTCTGAAGATCCATGTGAAATGATCTTTGATTTTGGAAATGTATTTCAAAATGAGCTAAAGCCTACGGTTAGTGGTGGTCCTTGCTGACCTGCAGCGAGTTCCCTCCCAAAACCATGGTGTATCAATGTGGAAGGGTTTGTGGGGACAAAGAGTAGCTCCGTGCATCAGATTTTGACTCTAGTTTGTGTGGGTTTTGCTATGGCCAATATGGAAGAGTTGAATGTGAACATGGAAGAGCTTGTTAAATCTAAAATAGCTACTTCATGTGAGGGTAAGAAAGATATAGGGCACGAAGTTATGTTTACCAAGAAACACTTTATTTGTGGTGGTAAAAGGGTGCATAGGGAGGATGTATTCAACCTCGACCTTCACACTATCACTAATGATGTGGCTATTCTAAAGAGATCAAATTATGGGAGTAATGTGTTACCTCTGGCCTCTGCTTGAGGATTGAAGTGCTAATGATTCAAAAAATTAAAAAAGTTAAATAAAAGTACAAAAAGAAAAAAATAGTTCCAAAACCTGTATCATTCTTCAATTTTTTGGAATTGGGAAGCTAGCCTTCTTTGATGAGTTGCTCTTGAGTTTGCTGCGTCTAGCTTTTTTTTTATGGTTTTTAATTTTGTACTAGTGTTTAAAGTATTTTTGTTTGAGTGGATTGCTAATCTACCTTTTTTTGTTTATGTTTTCCCGTTTTAATAAAATTTGTTTTCATGTTTAAAAAAAGTACAAAAAGTTTCAATTGATTGACAAAATAGAAAATTTTATATTAAGATATGAAACCAAAGTAGTCATTTCCTAATAGGATATTTCATTGTATTAAACAAAGTTTATGCATTGCTGTGATATGTTGTATTAAATTAGGAAATTAATCTAAGTTATGAATTGTTAATTGCCCTTAATATAGTTATATGGTTAAGTGGTCTGCTTGTGCATCCGTTTTGGGCATTGAGACGCAAGTTTGTCGAAAGGGCTCCTTTTTCTTGCCTTCTTTTAAATGTTTGCTCTGCCATATTTTTTTTAAATGATCAAGTGCTCATTAAACTCTGCATGGATAGACATCATAATCTGTATTCTAGTTCATAATACTGCGTATTGACTTGTTGCAAATACTATCCACATAATTTTATAAGTATTATGTTAAGTTTAGTAGAGGCCATCACTTTTTGAGCAAAAGGCTTATATCACCTTTTCTTCTGTATTAGGTAAACGAGTTTCTTGCTGGAGCTGGGAACTGATGCTCCCGATGTTGATGATGAGAATATCATCTCTAGACCTTCAGTTACTGTTGGAAAAATCGGGTATATTTTCCCTATTCTAAGTAGTTAGTATTCACTTATGATTTAAATGAATAGAACTCAAACTAACCCGACAAAATAATGCTATTGGAAATATAATGCTAAAATAAACTAAAACAGATATTGAAACAGAAATATTAAAGCAGAAAAATAATAACACCAGAAATTTAACGAGGTTCGGTATAAATGTTACCTAGGTCCTCGGGCGTCGTTGACCACTTCCACTATCTCCAAATGAATAAACTTCAAAATTACAACTAATTGGGCAAAATTGAGCTAATCAATTACCCTTACAAAAGAGAAGAAGATTTACAAATTTTGGGATGGATACAAATGGTGAAGGAGGGTTTTATTTATAGCACCAAAACCAAAACCCATCTTCATTCCTAATTAATGTGGGACTTTTCTAATTTTCTCACTAAGGAGCAATATATAAAAAATCTCCACCTTAGCGACTTAGTGGTTTTAAATGATTTCTTCAATTACTAGATCAACGACGCCAGTGCCAATTCAGATCTGTAGGATGTTAATTAAGTCCAGACAATGTTTGAACTTGATTGTTATTACCACCTTGGTCATCATATCTACGGGATTCTCTGTCGTACTAATCTTCTGAACTAGTACTCCACCTTCTTCAATAATCTCTCGCACGAAATGATAATGAACGTCAATGTGCTTTGTACGTGCATGGTAGACTTGGTTCTTTGCTAAATGAATAGTACTCTGACTATCACAAAACACCTTAATATGTTTTTGACCAACTCCCAAGTCTTCAAGCAAACCTCGTAACCAAATAGCTTCCTTCACAGCTTCTGTAACTGCCATAAACTCTACCTCTGTAGTAGACAAAGCAACTGTGGACTGCAAGGTAGACTTCCAACTGACTGGTGCTCTAGCAAGAGTAAACACATAACCAGTAGTTGACGGACGCTTATCTAAATCTCCTGCATAGTCAGAATCACAATATCCGAATGCACATTGACCAATGGTATTATCTTGCTGAAATACTAAACCAACATCTACAGTATTTATAATATACCGTAGAATCCATTTCACAGCCAACCAATGTCCTTTACCAGGATTATGCATGTACCTGCTTACAGCACCAACCGCATGTGAAATTTCAGGTCTTGTACACACCATTGCATACATCAAGCTACCAACTGCATTTGCATATGGTACCTTTGCCATATATTCTCGTTCTGCATCATTCTTAGGAGATAATTGAGCACTAAGCTTGAATTGAGGAACTAGCGGAGTACTTATAGGTTTTGTCTGTTCATTCATACCAAAATGTTGTAGTATCCACTTCAAATATTGATTCTGGGTCAAACTAAGCTTCCCCTTCTTCCTGTCTCTTCTTATCTCTATACCGAGAATCTTCTTGGCTTCTCCCAAATCTTTCATCTCGAACTCCTGACTTAGTTGAGCCTTCAACTTTTTAATTTCTACTTGGCTCTTCGATGCAATCAACATATCATCGACGTACAATAGGAGATAGACGAAAGACTCATTTTGTAGCTTGCGAAAATACACATAATGATCATGTGTGCTTCTGGTATACTTTTATTGCAACATAAACTGATCAAATCATTTGTATCAATGCCTTGGAGATTGCTTCAATTCATACAATGATTTGTTCAGCTTACAAACCCAATTCTCTTTACCAGCAACAATAAACCCTTCTGGTTGAGACATATAGATCTCCTCTCCTAAGTCACCGTGTAGAAACACGGTTTTCACATCAAGTTGAACTAGTTCCAAATTGAACTGTGCTACCAAGGCCAACAAAATTCTAATGGAAGAATGTTTTACAACTGGAGAAAATACCTCATTATAATAGATTCCCTCCTTCTGAGCGTAGCCCTTAGCCACCAACCTTTCCTTGTAGCGAATACCATCTTTGTTAGGAAATCCATATTTCTTTGCATACACCCATTTGCATCCAATTGCCTTCTTGCCCTTAAGTAGTTGTGTCAACTTCCATGTTTTATTCTTCTGAAGGGACATAAGTTCTTCATCCATGTCTTCCTTCCATCTTTCAACTTCAGGGCTTCTGATTGCCTCTTTATATATGGAAGGAACATCATCATGCACAACTGAAAGTGCACAGGCTGCCGTATTCTTAAATTGAGCAGGTAGGTCTTCAAAATCCTTGTATCGAGTAGGTACTTTACATTTTGTCGTCGTGGTCTATCAACTGCAGTTTCTTCTTGTTGCTGTGGAGGTTCTTTGGTTAAAACCTCTTCATCTGATTCATCTTCTGTCAATAGAGGATCAGATCATGTCTTATCTTCACTACCTGGATTAACAATTTTTCTTTCAAACTCCACTTGTTTCGGAGTTTGCTCCACCTACTCTAAAGTGCCATCAATCTTCTTAGTTATCTTTCTCAACAATGTAGATTCATCAAAGGTAACATCTCTGCTAAAGATGGTCTTTTTTGTTTCAAGGCACCATAGTCAATATCCCTTAGAACCAGAAGGGATCCCCAAAAAAATGGCTTTCTTAGCTCTTGGGTCTAACTTTGATTCTGTTACATGGTAGTATGCAATTGAACCAAACACATGTAAGAAATCGTAATCTCTAGCAGGTTTTCCAGACCATACCTCCATAGGCGTTTTGCCTTCAAGAGTAGTCGATGGTAGACGGTTGACGAAATGGCATGCATATGTCACAGCCGCAGCCCAATACTGCTTGCCTAAACCAGCATTTGACAACATACACCGAACCTTCTCCAACAAAGTCTGGTTCATACATTCTACAACTCCGTTTTGTTGTGGTGTTTTTCGAATAGTGAAGTGTCACACTATCCCTTCTTCTTCACAAACTTTCATAAATGGATCGTTTGTGTACTCAGTGCCATTATCAGACCTCAGACGTTTGATCTTTTTACCAGTCTGAGTCTCGATCATCTTCTTCCACTTGAGAAAAATCCCCAACACTTCATCCTTTTTCTTCATGAGATACACCCAAACTCTTCTGGAAAAGTCATCAACGAAAGTGACATAATAATGTTAGCCACTCATGGATGGAGTTCTTGTTGCCCTCCATACATCAGTATGGATGTAATCCAAAATGCCCTTTGTATTATGAAGAGCAGTGCCAAAGCTTACTCTTTTCTGCTTCCCCAATACAGAATGCTCACAGAATTCCAACTTGCCGGTTCTCGCCCCTTTTAACAGGCCTTGCTTTACTAGAATCTGTAAAGTTTTTTCACCAGCATGTCCCAAACGCATATGCCACAACTTGGTAGTTTCTAAATCTCTTTCTTCATCTGAAACTGCTGCTGATGCTATCCCAATAACCGTACTACCAAGGTAGTAGTACAAGTTATTCTTCCGAACACCTTCCATCGCCACCAGTGCTCCAGAAGTAACCTTCAATGCCCCATTTTGTATGGTCACAGTGAAGCCTTTTGATTCTAAGACTCACACAGCAATGAGATTCTTCTTCATATCTGGAACATAGTGAACATATGTCAAGACCCTGGTTGAACCATCTTGATTCTTCAAACGAATTGTACCGATTCCCAAAACTTTGTATGGATAATCATTACCCATGAAAATAACTTCACCGTCTAGTTCTTCAAAGTTAAAGAACCACTCCTTGTTAGGAGACATATGGAAAGTACATGCTGAATCAAAAATCCAATCACCAAGATGAGATGCTGTTGACGAACCAACCAATGCAAAATTTGAATTTGAATTGCTTTCAGCTACACATGCATCAGATTGCACAGCTTTTCCTTTCTTTTGCAGCTTCGGATGATTTTTCTTCCAATGGCCTTTCTCATGACAAAAGGCACATTCATCTTTACCAAGTCTTCCTTTTGATAGAGATCTACCTCTCATTCCTTTATGTTATGTTTGCGGACGTCCTCTTACAGACAATGCCTCTGCTGCTTCATTCCTGCTTTCTCTTTTATCTTTCTTTCTAATTTCATAACTATACAAAGCAGTACAAACTTCCTCAAAAGACACTTTATCTTTCCCAATGAGTAGGCTCGTAAAAAGATGATCAAACTCATCAGGAAGGGAGGCTAACAACATCAAGGCTAAATCTTTATCTTTAAAAGTTTCATCCATATTTAACAAATATGCTACTAATTGATTAAAAGTAGTAATGTGGTCGTTTATTGTAGTACCTGGAAGGTATTCAAACCGGAACAAATTCTTCTTCAAATAGAGCCGATTTTGTCCATTCTTCTTCATGAACTTGTTCTCCAACGCCTTCCACAACTTACTTGCGGATGTCTCCTTCATGAACTTGTACTTTTGTTCTCTTGAGAAACACGAACAGATTGTATCATATGCCAATCGGTTGATATTTTTCCACTCTACTTCATCTGTTCCATCTGGTTTCTCTTCTTCAATGGAGATGTCTAAACCTTGTTGAAACAGAGCATCTAGAACTTTGCCTTACCACATGCCGAAATGACCAGTTCCATCAAACTTCTCCACCCCGAACCTTGCATTCATCACCATAGTTCTACTTGACGTGGATGACTGGCCTTTGTTTGAAAGAAATTTTCCTTCCGCCATTTCTTCAAATTACAAAAACTAGCAACTATATTCCAATAGCAAATAAACGGAATACAAACAAATGCCTAGGTAAAAAACCTTCAGCTCTGAAACCAATTGTTGGGAAAATCGGGTATATTTTCCCTATTCTAAGTAGTTACTATTCACTTATGATTTAAATGAATAGAACTCAAACTAACCCGATAAAATAATGCTATTAGAAATATAATGCTAAAATAAACTAAAACAGATATTGAAACAGAAATATTAAAGCAGAAAAATAATAACACCAGAAATTTAACGAGGTTCGGTATAAATGTTACCTAGGTCCTCGGGCGTCGTTGACCACTTCCACTATTTCCAAATGAATGAACTTCAAAATTACAACTAATTGGGCAAAATTGAGCTAATCAATTACCCTTACAAAAGAGAGGAAGATTTACAAATTTTGGGATGGATACAAATGGTGAATGAGGGCTTTATTTATAGCCCCAAAACCAACACCCATCTTCATTCCTAATCAATGTTGGATTTTTTTTTAATTTTCTCACTAAGGAGCAATATATAACAGTTACTTATGATGATCTTTGGGCAAAGATGCTTTTAGAGACATCCAAACTAGATGTATGTTTCTCCAAAGCTCTCAAGTTAGTACACCATCATATATTGTTTTTTTGTGTCCTCGTTTGCAGAATGATGGTGGAAGGTCATCAGGGTCATCATCTCCAGATTCAATTGGATCAGTTGAAACTTCCATATCATCACATTTTGTTGGAATGGACTATCCTTCATTGTTCAGTTCACAACTGGTAAAGCTAATTATGTTGATTTATCACCAATCTTTTGTTATATATTACATTCATATAGCTTGAAGGTCTGTCTCTATTTATTATTCTAGCTGGTGAAGATTCTACTTACCAGCTCTTATTTTAAAAAAACCTAGTATTCCTGACTCCCTTTCTATTGCAAGTGGATTCATTAGAATGGACAAAAGCTCCATTGGCATTTTTCTCTAAAATTGTTTATAAAGCTAGTTTTTGCTTTGTAAATTTATTTTTAATGAGTCTGGTATCTTACAAGACCCCATCTTTGTCAATAATTTTCTTTTACCCCTCGTTTCTATTGTTTGGATAGGTATCTTCTTTTCCACTTGAAGGGGGTGTTGGGTTAAATCAGTAATTTGTTTATTGCTCCCTATTCAAGACACATATTTATGTATACGTGCTGGGTTTTTATGCTATTAGAGTTACGTTCATTTTCTAACTGGATGCCTTTGGTTTAGTTAGTGGCATATAGATTGAGTTAACACTTGAAACCAGTTTTCATTCTAGAAGAAGTTTACTGAAGCCAATTTTGTTGATACAAGTTTGTTAATAACAATAATGAAACAATATTACCGGAAAAACCTAGTATGAATTACTTGGGTTGAGTCGCGGACTAGGTCGCTCTCGTTAAAACGTTTTGCGACTCTGCTCAATTTGTGCAAGCAAACACAGCCCCGTCGTCCCCAGGATAAAACAGCCCAGAATCTTTTTTCTCTGTCTCAGAACTTCACTGCACTGATGAAGACCGGAATGCTACACCTGAAAAATTTGATGCTCGGAAAACTAAAAAATAACTTAGAGTTGCAGAGAGAATTGTTTGCTGAGATTGTTATGTTGTAAATGAGAGCTGAAGCCTTCTTTTTGTGAATAAATTACGAGCAACGGCTCTTTTTCTGAATAAAGAAGACAAACGGCCATATTGCCATATTCTTAATAAAAGAAAATAACGGTCATTATTTTTCTAAAGAAAAAAAATATATATATAACAACCATTTTTATAAGTGGAAAAGTTTTCCTTGGACTCTGGTTCGTCACGACCGGTCGGACGGTCGGACGGACGGACGGTGGCGGCCCGTGTGTGGTATCACATTTGCATAGGTCCTCTCCCCTTCTACAAAAGTGGGGGCCACTTGGAGCCCAATCCCAATAACTAACTCTTCATTATTTATATCTCTTTAAAATAATGTAAAAAATCAATGTAGAACAAGACACATTTCCTAACAATCATTTTTTTTATTAAATTTTATCTTTTTTTTCCAACAAATTTTCTTGTGAAGGACTCTCTGCATGTTATAATAAGATGACGAATTTCATTTCCTCTCGCTGGCTATGGATCACAAGATGAGGAACATGGTTCTTTTGCTAATCCACAACATGGAAAAGCACTTTATGACTTTACTGCAGGCGGAGATGTTGAATCAAGTTTATAAAAACAGTGTAGGAACAATATTACCGATAACTCGAAGTAATCGTTGGTTGAAGTCATGGATTGTGTCGCCTCTTTAAGACGTTTACGGCTCGCCCAATTTGTGCAAGCAAACACAAATTGCCCTGTGGATAAACAAATTAATCTTAATCTCTGCCTCGAACTTCACCGCACCGGGAAGACCGAATGCTAACCCCGAAAATTTTGTTCGTAAAACTAAAAAAAAAAAAAACTTAAAAAATCGTAGAGAGAATTTTTTCGCAGGAGATGATCAGTTGATTGTTGTATCAAACGAGAGTCGAAGCCCTCCTTTTTATAGATTTTAGAAACCGTGTAGCAATTATGAATAAAACGGTAATGTCCTGGATTTAAGAACAGAATCTACCTCGAAAATGTAAGAGTAACGGATAAACGGATATATTTTTATGCTTAATAAATACGAGCAATCCATTTTTTCTCAATAAATAAAACAAACGGCCATATTCTTAATAAAAGAAAATAACGGTCATTTTTTTCTCGAAAAATATATATATATATATATAACAACCATTTTGTAAGTGAAAAAATTTTCCTTAAAAAAATATTATACCAAAAAGAAAATACCACCTCACCTCACACACGCACACGCACTCTGACTCTGACTGACTCGACTGACTCAATGCTGCACAAGACGGCCGGTCGGTCGACGGCGGCGGCGATGCTGCGTGCAGCGTGGTATCACATTTGCTCTAGGTCCTCTCCCCTTCCACAAAGGCGCCCCGGCCCAATCCCAATAGCCAACTCTTCACTATTTAAACCTCTTTAAAATAATGTAAAAAAACAATGTGGGACAAGGCACATTTTCCAACAAAATTTTTTATTTAAATTTCATCTTTTCCAACAATCCCCCACTTGAATTTTATATAAAAATAATTTTTTCATCGAGCAACCGATCAATTAAAATTAAAAGATCGTGCATGTTTGAAAAGGTGTCTATCGACTTGAACCTTTGCATAGTGTTGATGCTTTAGAATATACTAGAGTAACTCATAGTTTTGAACTCTATCTCTAACAATCATCACACACACAACCTTCCCAAGGTGTAGTTCGAAAAAACCCGTGCTTTACGGCCATACACGTATCCCAAGATAAATAACGCTCTAGTAAATTTTGCCCAAAATTTTCATAGCTTCTACCATACTTCCACATTCACATAGGTGAGTCTATCAAGAGTACTCCCGTAGCGCACTCCACTCCACATGTAGAGTATAGAACTCATTAAGAGTTTAACAAATAACTCATCCTCTTCTATCGTCTTCAGACTTCATGCTTTTAACAATATGTAACGAGATTTGACCGATAAACATGATACATCTCATATCACTTCACGACTTGTTATTACCCTTTGAACTTATTTTTGGGATCTCCAATCTATAAGTTGGGTTACCATCATAAGTGACTCTTCATTCTAAGTGGCATTAATCCCATTCCTTTCGAGGTTTTGAAAACCTTTCTCTTAGTAATCCTTTCACAAAGGATCCGCCAAATTTTCATCGAACGCATACGATCCACTCTTACCGCTCCCGTCGAGAGAAATTCTCTAACAAGATTTCATGCTTACGACGATTCTGCTGCCTCTTACCGTTGTAGTAATCGGTTCAATCTTTGCACATAGTCACAGACTATCGCCGTGGATCAAGACAACAGACGGCCTTTTCCCATAGTGGATCTCACCAACAAACTTCTTAGCTGTGGGTTCTTCACTAGCAAGTTAGTGCTATCATTTCAGACTCCATTGTAGATTGAGCCAATATTGTTTGTTTCTTAGACTTCCAGAAATGTTCTCCACCAAATATGTTAAAAATATAGCCAATAGTCGCTTTGGAGTCTTCTCGATAAAGTTGTTCCATTCGCATCGCCGTATCCTTCTAAACAAATGGAAACTTTTTATAATGTAATCCAAGGTTCATAGCTTCTCTTAAGGTATCTCATAACCCTTTCAATAGCATTCCAATGTTTCATACTAGGCTCTACTAGTAAACCTACATAAGAGTCCCACAACATAAGCTACGTCTGTCTCAATCAAGGCAGATAACGTAAGCTACCAATGATGCTCGCATACTCGCTTGTCTAACACCGCTCCGGTGTTCTTGAACAACTTTACACTAGGATCATAAGGAGCATGCAGGTTTATAGTTAAAGTAATTATATTTCTTTAAGATCTTCTCAACGTAGTGAGATTGATCTAGAAAATTCCATTTTCGTACCTAGTTATTTTTATACCAAGGATTACACTCGCTTCTCCAAGATCTTTTCATATCAAAATTAGCTCTTAACAACATTTTGACATTATTCTCAACATAAATATTTGATCCAAAAATAAGCATGTCATCCACATATAAACATATAATAGTGCAAATATTATCTTCTTAATTTATAATAAATGCATTTGTCACTTTCATTTATTTTGAATCCACGTGAGATAACTAGATTATCAAATTTTTTCATGCCATTTGCTAGGTGCTTGTTTTAGACCATAAAGAGATTTATCTAATTTACAAACTTTATTTTCGACTGGGATAACAAAACCTTCAAAGTTGATCCATATAAATTTCTTCTTCTAAATCACCATTTAAGAAAGCGCTTTAACATCCATTTGATGTACTACTAAATCATGGATAGCACAGAGAGAAAAGTACACGCATGGAAGTTATTCGTAATTGGTGAAAAGGTATCAAAGAAATCTACATTTTCCCTTTGCCTATATCCTTTAACTACAAGACGAGCTTTATATTTTTCAATAGTACCATCAAGCCAATTTCTTTTTTTAGTATCCATTTACATCCAATAGTTTTACAACCAGGAGGTAAGTCAACTAAATGCCAAGTCTTATTATACCAAGTGAGTCCATTTCATCATTAATGGCTTCTTCCCATAAGTCAGTTGGCATCTAAAGAAGATAATGCTTCTTTAATAGTTCGGGGATCTTCCTCTAAGGTATAAGCATAAAAATCAGACTCCAAAATCCTTGGTTCGAGTCGTTTACTTCTTCTAATTTCAAGTGTTTAATTCTTCATTGTTCACTAGTTCTAGTTATAGGTAAACTACTGTAAGACGACTAGCCCCCACTATTCTTAAATTTAAAGGGAAACCTATATTCATGTAAGTCAAGATCATTTGATTCTATAACCACCGATCTTTTAAGTCATAGAATTTATAAGCTTTACTATTCACAGCGTATCCTATGAATACACATTCATATGCTCTACTAGCAAGTTTATTTCTTTTAGGACGAGATTCTAACATAGGCTAAAACAACCCCAAGTTTTAAAATAAGTTAAATTAGGTTTTTATTTTTCAAAATTTCATAGAGAAATTTTATTTGTAGATTTAGGCACTCTATTTAGCACATACAGACAGTTAATAAAATTTCTCCCCACCAATGAGGAGACTTAGTTTAATAAAATTGCAACAACCGATTCAAGAAAAGTTCTATTTTTTCTTTCACTTTGCCATTCATTTCTGTGAGAATAGGTGCGCTTTTTTCATGAATGATTCCATGAGTTTTATAAAAGTCATCAAGATATTGGAATCATATTCTATGCGCTCTATCACTGAAACCTTTTTATTTTTCTCTAAGTTGATTTTCAATCTCACCATAAATATTTTAAACATATCAAATGCTTCACTTTTATTTTTTCATTAGATATACATAAGTGTAATCCGAATGTCATCTATAAAAGTTATAAAATAGCGTTTTCCATTTCTTGTTAAATTTCCATCAAGTTCACATATATCGTAATTAATTAATTCTAAAGGTTCGATTCTCTAATCTATCGATTTACGCTAAGTTTTGGTTATTTTAGCTACAAAATTCACATTTTTCAAAATTATTTAAAGATAGTTTAGGAATTAGTTCTAAGCTACTCATGTTCTTTATTACGCGCGTTTATTAACATACAAAGTCTAGCATGCCAAATATTAAAGGAACTCAACATATAAGGTAAGAAGAGGTTTTATTAATTTCAACATTTAATTTAACATGCCATCAAGTATGCATCTTTCCCAACAAATATATTATTTTAGTTATAAGATATAATCAAATTTCTCTATAGTTCGAGTAAACCCAAATTTTGTTAAGAAGATATCCCGAAACTAAATTCTTTCTCATCTCTCGGAGCATAGGACATCCTTCAAGATGACAAATTTTTCCAGAGGGTAAATTTCAAAACCACCTCACCAAGATCAAGAATCCTTTAGTGAGCCGGGGAGTCACCCAAATAACACTTTCTTATCCTTAGAATCGAATAGGATTTCAACATGTCTCGATCATAGCAAACACGGCGCAGGTTAAGAAACTATCCACCACCTCTGATCCACCAACAAAATCGACTTATATCATAGCAATAAGTTGATCTTCTGTGAAGGTTCGCCCACGGGCGGTGACGATTCCTCGTTCTGTAGTTCCTAGCCGTGGCCAGGTCTTCATTACAACTATAACACATGAACGTGTTATTCCCAAAGCGGGTCGAGGTCCATTCTCGGGAGGATAGTTTCTATTTCTATTTCGTGGTCAGCGGGTTTTGATTATTACTACGACAGAGTTTTCATATTTCTACCTTTAGGTTTTAACTGTGTAGACGAGGGTTTCTTATTGGTACTATTATTTGAGACTACGAAAGTACTTCATCTCTTCGTCTTGCTTTCGAGCTTCTTCTTCATTCTTAAACGGTTATAAGACTTTCTAAAGAAAATTCCTTAGTTTTACGCCTCAAAGTGTATTCTTAAAATCTTTCCAAGCAAGTGGGTAATTTATCATTATAACAAATACTGAAATTGTTCATCTAAAGCCATACCTTCCGTGGGTTATTTCGTGCGCTATCTTCCATAGCTCACGTGATCGAAGCTTCCACCGATTTGCCATCAATCATTTGAAACTTCACGTATCTACTAACAAAGATACTCTTAGTACCAAATTTTCCTCAAAGTGTCGTATTTCTTTCGTTGCTTCCCAAATTTCCTTAGCGACTTATCACAATTATAATAATCATACAAGTCATCACCAAACCATTAAGAATATAGTTTTTGCATAGAAAATCATTTTCAATCCAAAGCGCCTAAATCTTTAGTTTCAATTCAGAGAGGATTGGACATGGTTTCTTTTAAAGTGTAATCCCTCAAAACGAAATGGTTTGCTTAGATCAGCTATCATTTCAAGAGACACTTTACATTGAATTGCCTTAAAATTGTTGAATCAAGTTTATAAAACACAGGAACAATATTACCGATAACTTGAAAGTAATCGGCGGGTCAGTCATGACTAGTCGCTTCTCTTTAAGACGTTTCGCGGCCGCCCCATTTTCAGTTAGCAAAACACTCGTCAGTCCCCTGGTGATAAAACAAATTAGAATCTTTTTTCTGCCTCTAACTTCACCGCATCGATGAAGTCCTAATACTACACCTCTCAAATATGAAGTTCGTGTAGCAATTATGAATAAAACTAGAATGTCCGGGATTTAAGAGCGTAATCAGAATTTCCGAAGAATGAAGAAAGAATCTGGATAAAAATATATATATATATATAACAACCATTTTGTAGCGAAAAAAATTTTCCTTAAAAAATATTATATCAAAAAGAAAAATACCACCTCACACCTGACTCTGGACGACGGCGGCAAGGCCATACAGATCACATTCGCCTGTGCCCTTCTCCCCTTCCATTAAAGCCTTCTGTACCAATCCCACAAATTTAACTCTTCACTATTTAAACCTCTTTAAAATAATGTAAAAAAGTAATGTGGGACAAGACACATTTCACAACAAATTTTTTTATTTAAATTTCATCTTTTCCAACAGGAGATGATGAGGTAATTTAACTCAGATGCTGAAATCCTCTTATACTATATATGATGATATTTTATCATGTTCTTATATATTGAACTTGCAGACATGAACTAGAATGGGTTTGTGTAATTTTTCATGACTAAACGTTTGATTTATCTCATCAATTATGTTATGCTGGTCAATTTATGTTTGAGGATGAGAAGGACTAACTATGTGTTCCTTTACTGCAGCTAAATTTAACCGCAGGACAAGAGGTTGACGTTGAGTATGAAGTAGATGGTTGGTACTACGTAAGTATACTTGTGGCAGGGTCCCCCTTTTCCTTTCCTTTGCTAGTTTCCTCTTTCTTTTTGGTGTTTTCTTTTTCTTCGTTTCTCCCTCCTTGAGATCAAGTATACGGTGGCATAAAAAGGGGGTGACATCTTTTTTGTGTGGTCCTTACCTAGATAACAGCTGCCAATTTTTAAAATGCTTGGCTATTATATATTTGTTTATTAATTCTCATAGGGTTTTCAACTTGGGGCCAAGACCAGGAATGTTTGATTCGTGATGCTAGTATGTGTTGCAAAGTTTTGTACTTATCATCTATTCAGATATCTAATCGCTAACCTACCAGTATTAGTAATAGATGTCGAGGATTTTTGTGCTCTTACAAATTTCTGTTTTTTTTCCCTTTCATTTGTTGTTTTCTGCTCTGATCTTAAAAGAGATGCTGCTGTGGAAAGGCAACATTTTTTCTCTCTCGTCAGCATCATCAGTGTAGCAAACTATCACCAGCTTTTAAAATCCTTCCCTTTATACATTTGTTTATGTTTTGGTTATCTTAGAGTTTTCCAAAGATAAGAGGGTGTTGAATTTGGGACCAACACCAATAAAGGGAGCAATTCAGCTACAACACCCAGCCGGACTCGAATTATGTTTTAGTTATAATTAACTATTAAATTTTTTTGTGTGTTTATAATGATATTGATTTTTCTTATCATTATAAATAAATAAATTTATTAAAAATAATTTAATTTTTATAATATTAAAAAATATGTGAATTTGGATTGGAATACATGAACATGAACACACACAACATGACATGATTTACGCTCTTTTCTTTTCTTTTTCCCTGCTGATACTAGTATGTTGTACAAATTTTCTTCGGATAATCTGCTTTGATGTTCTCTTTCCTTGCCTACTTGCCCTAACCCTTGAAGTAATCTTATTTCGGTGCAATGCAGCAATTGATGTTATGTTAATAATTAGTACACCACTTATTACTCTATTCTTGCAGGTGAAGAAGAAACGCCCGGGAAGAGATGGCAAGATGGCTGGGCTAGTTCCAGTTCTCTATGTTAATCAATCTTGAGAAAAGAACGATTTTTTAAACTTTAAACTATAATTAGTACACCACTTTTTAAACTCTATTAGCTTGAGTTTTGATTTTTGAAATCATTTCCGAAATTACTCTTCTAGTAGGGGCCTGCCTCATCCACGTGTTGTAAGTGCAGTGAAAGCTACATGACGAATGAACCAATATCTTTTTTTCTTTTGTTTATAATTCTTCTTTGTAATATAATGTTTTCCAATGTCATTTTTTGGGCCTAGTTTTGTGGTTTAGTAAATTAGAGGCTGTATTAACGATCATGTATAGAAGAATCCTGATTTCTTAGGAGGGATACAGCTTTAGAACATTCGGGTGAAATTAATGGCTTTATTAGTCTGCTCGGCCATTTCATTGTGAAGCTTTATCTCTTTTTAAGAAAAATTAAAAACCCATATACCATACCAAGTAATCCACCGTATTGTCGGTTTTTAGAAAAAAATTAATAAAGTTAAACTGTTCATATGTTCAAATTGGATCAGATTTAACTGTTTGTTTATTAAAAATATTATAACGATTTTCAACGATCTAATTAATCATAGATTTATAATTTAAATTTTTTTATATATCATAATATAATTATTATTATTAAATATTTACATTAAAAAACAATCAAAATGTATTCTAATCAGACCCCAAATCTCATCTGATTCAAGCCTCCATTGTCATTAATAAAAAGACAATAATTGATATTTGCATCTAGCTATGCCAAGGGGAAAAAATGTAAGAATTCAATATAAAAAAAATAAGAAAGATAGGAATTGCATTGCATATGTCCCATAGTTTTCTAATTCTTTGAATGAATAATGCATTGAGTGAAATTCACACTTTGGACTAGATGCCTAGTATTGAACCACAATAAGCATAAGATTAAACAAAAAACATACTTCAAAACAACATTACATCCTCTGTTTGGTTATCAAAATATGCTAATATTAGCATTTTCATTCTATTTTGAGATCTAAAAGAAAAAAAGATTAGGTGAAAAATTCAAAATGTAGAATTAAACTTACTTCATGTTGGCTATCATAGTCACTAATTACGCAGATGTCACCATCATTAAGTTTCATTCAACATCAGTTTCTTCACCTCTATATCTAAAATCATAAGAGGTTTCTTCCATAAGATTTAGATGAGTGGTAGAGTTAGATGATACCTAATCAAAGAACAATAGATGTTCATAGATAAAAAAAAACTAGAAAATCCATGTACTAAACAATTGTTTTTTTTTATTTTTAAAGATTAAATTGTATTTGGTGTGGTACACATTAATAATGAGAATTGAATGATAAACAATTGATACATAGCATTATACATCTCCGTTGAAGAATGAAAAGTAAGCTTAATATACTAGGACATCTTCTCATATACAAAGTTTCGTACAAAATTCAGTTGCTAGTAATCATGAATTCGTTAAATACATTGGTTACGAATTTTGTACTTTAAATCATAATCTTTATAAATCATATTGTATTCTTAGTTGTCTTTAAAACATCTCATGTGAATTAACATTAAATGAATTAATTGGAAAAACGTGTGATTTTAGAGTTAGAGTGGGCTTAAACCTACTCTAAATTTTGAACAATTATTTTGAGAAATTATACAAAATGATATTACTAAAATTTATAACAACAAAAATAGTATCAAATAATATTAAATAGGGTTAAATTAGACGAAATCAATATTAAATTTGACTAAATGACACCTCTAATTGAATGACGTTCAATGTAAAATGATGAGCTGGATTTTTATTACACTATAAAAATACATTTATTCGATATAAGAGATACTATTTTTATGATTTTAAGTTTTAAAATGTATTATTTTTAGTATTTTTTCATATATATATTTTTGTTTAATTAATACAATTCATTTTAAGATATATATTCACTTATTAACAATTTTAAATTAACAAGAAACTCAAAAACATATCAAAACATTATGGGATATTATCTTTATTATCATGCTAACTCGATAATTATTTAAAAGATAAAATCGAAAAGTTAAAAAAATATTAAATTATATTAAAAATAAATTATAGAAAAATATAAATAAAAAATTTAATTCTAAATAAATAACAAATATTTAAACAATATCTCGTATTATATATTTTCTCGGTGTCAACTTTTATATTTTTTTATTCTTTATTTAATTAATTATTTTTATTCTTAATATATTTAAGTAAAAAATAAAATAAAAAATTACTCTCGTTCTCCTATTTTATTACAATTCTTATATTCAAAGTTTTTACTATTATACATAACATTTATATTTACAATTGATTGATACTTAATTCTTATTAATATTATTTCATAATAAATAAATTTTATATTTTGAATAATATATAAAGTATTTTTATAATATTTTATTGAACTAAAACTATTCTTATAATTTTAATAAACATATTATATTTTGTATAAATTTTTAAATTTAATATTAAATTTTTTTACGCGTGCAATCACATCTTTACACAAAATGATAGTTCAACCTATCAAGGAGCCTCCCTACACCACTACTAAAACTAAAGGCTGAGACTTGCAGACGCAGAGTAAGAGACAAAGCAAAACATATAAGGGTATTTACGGAATTTATATAAAGAATCGAATTTTCTATTTGGGGTTTATCTGTTAGGCGCGAGTCCAAAAACTGTTATCCATTCCTTTTATTATTCCATCACAATGCTCGGACAGAACGCAAGAAAGTAAAGCAGAGATTTTTTCTATTTTTTATTTTCATTTACAGAGAGACGAACTTCAAGAAGATTTATTTCCCTCAGGTATCATCCTTTTCGACTATCTCTCCACATCATTCTTAGCTGTTTTATAGAAGCTTCCATTTGCAGCATCAATCTTCATTGTAAGAAGACCTAGTAAAAGTAGTTTTTTTTTTCAATACGTTTTTGGGAATACATATTTTGGGTGTTAAAATTTTTGTAATTTGATTGTATTTTTTGTTGACGACGTCGGTTAAGTTGGTTGCTTCTGCCTTATAAGACATTTCGAAGATAAATCGGTTCTGGGTTTGATTGAATTACGGCAAATGATCCGTTTTCTTGGTTTTCTTGAGCAGAATTTGGGCTGTTATATTGCACTGAGAAGTTGAAGATGTGGAGTTACATTCATGTTATTAATGAGCTCTTCATTGGTCTTATGCGAGAACTTTAGCTTTATTAGCTGCCAAGCCTGTTGGAAGCCATTTTCTTTGCATAATTCATCAAGTTTGAAGCTTCAATTTGGTAGTTCCCGAAGGAGGCTTCGTGGATTCATTCTTAATGCAAAAAAGAAGAGTCATTCAAGAAAAAGGAGTTGGTGGCAAAAGTTCTTTTTCGACGAGGATGGGAATTGGCTTGGTTTGAAGGATGATGACATGTTTGAGAATGAATTGGACACCTCAGAGGATGAGGACTTGTCTGAAGCTGAAAAGTTTGAGGCATGGAAGAGGAGGGCTGAAGCAATTGTAGAACTGAGGGAAGCACAAGAAGATATGAGGAACGAGGATACTCGAAGGTGGGAGGATTGGCTTGCTGATGGTAACAATTCTGCCAATAATTCTACTTGGGGTCAAGATTGGGACAATGGGACTCATGAATCCACTGAAAGTGTGAGGTCAGATCCTGGTGAGCTGGTTCCTGAAAAGGGCTTTGTTGAATCCGTGAGAAATCTGGTTCTTGGGACAGAAGATGATGATTTGCTGTACGAAGATCGTGTTTTTCGCTATGCCTCGATCAATTCGGTGAGTACCTAGTCTGGTGTGCATTTTTGTTTCACAATTACTTCAACACAAACACAGGGTCTGGCTTGTATTACTGAAACTCTGAAAGATATATCTATTGGTGCCAGACATCACACTAGAAATTTGAAGGTCATGTTTGAAAACGGAAACAGTAGTGGCGTTTGGCCATTTTGCATTAGTGTTTTTCTCGTGGCCCTGGATTTTTAATTGAAGGCAATTTATTGGGAAGGGAATTGCAACCTATCCAGAATTCTCATCTGGCAGTTCTATTATAAGTTCTAATGTTAATCTCATGTTGTGCTGGAATTCTTTCTTTAACTTTCCTACAATATGCAAAACTTGAGACAAGAATTTTGTTTAGTGATTTTATAACTTGTACGTGCTCGGTTCCTTAAGCCAAATTCCACCTTGTTACAGGCTACATTTTTGGCTGTATTGATAATTGTGCCATGGGCCTTGGATTTCGTGGTTCATGACTATGTTCTCATGCCTTTTTTAGACAGGTATGATGCTTTCTCTTTAAGGATTATGATTGAGGTAGTTCCTGCTTTTTTCCTGAATAAAATGCTTCTATCCATAAATACCATAATCATTCCATGGAATTGGGTGGTATCTGTGGTGATAAGAAAGAGATGGGAAGTGAAAGAGTCAATGTATGGTATCGATTAATCACATAAATACCATCCTGTAATGAATGGAAATTATTTGGTTACTGTCTCCTTTGGTCCTTTGTGACTGCAAAGACAAAATTGGAGTGCGATGTTTTTGTACAAAGAAATTTACTTCAAAAAATATTAATGTTTTAGGAAAAAAATCATCTACTTAGAAATGAAAATGGGACGGGGTGGTTGCATTACTAAGGTCTATCCATGCTACCTCAAACTTTGAAATGACTTAATTTTGTTATTTGCATGTGCAACTCCCGGATTCCAACTGTTTTATCAACTAACCATTATGCTTGAACAGATATGTGAAGAAAGTGCCTCTTGCAGCACAGTTGCTTGATGTTAGAAGAAATCAAAAGCTTGAAATGGTTAAGGAAATAAATAACGAGAGAGCAAAATTTCGGCTCGAGGTGGAGATTGGTAAATCTCCACCTCTGACTGATGAAGAAGTTTGGTGGGAGTTGCACAGTAAAGCGTAAGATTTTTATTGTGACTCTTTCTTATAATATTTAGTTTGCCTTCTTTTTGGAGTCTTGAGCTATGAAGTTACAAATAAGATGAGTGAAGTGTGTATTCTCTCTTGGTGTTTGTGAAAGTGAAACATAGGTGGTTAGAAGCTAAACACATTTGTTGAAAGCAAATAAATAGAGTGGAAAATGAGAAAATTAAAGAGATTGATTTCATGATTTGAATAGAAACTACTTCTTATATTTATGGATAAACTACAACACCAAACCCTAATAGACTAGTTAAGAAACTAAATATAATGCTTATTTCCCAGCAACATTGTTAGTTCTAAATTCTAATAGCATTTCTATCAGAAGATAATACCAATCTTTTTCTTCCAAAAATATCGATTAGAAATTTATGAAACTTAGATTCTCATCTTCTTCTTTTTCTTTCCATAATACTATTGCATAGGTTAAAATATCTTTTTCTGGAAGGAAGATGTCTAAAAGTAAAATTGATGTACACTGCATTATATTAAGGAAGGTTGTTAGGAGTGATGCCAATATATTTCCTGCTAGGTACATGGGCTATGTTAATGACCAAAAGAACTGTGTTAAGCGTAAAAAGTTTAAATGGAATAAAAACTGACAATTTTTTCTAGATTAACTTCTTATTATTACATGTTCTCACGAGTCATATTTTGTGATTTTTTATATGATATAGTCATTGCTTTCACCTTAAACAAAAAGAAATCATTACCGTCACTTTTGTTTGTTTTGTTTGTTATGTATAAATCATAGTTTCATCTTTTTCGTGTACCTTACTCAAACTTGCTTTCATTAGAAAATTCGGTATGAATCCTATATAAATTTTCTTTACAAGTTCTGAATACAGCTGTTAAGATCCTAAAGCTCCTCTGATTTAGTGGAGCTATAATTGCTGTTTCTTGTTCTCATTCGTTGGTATAACGAGTTAATCAGGTTAATGCAGTCCTTTATGAGCCTGGACTTAGCCATGCTACTTTGTCATTCTTACAATGTTCTGCCTCTTCAGTCATTCTAACTGGAATGATAAATCTGTACGTGGATGCAAAAGTAGTTAGGACTCAACTTTCAAAGATCTAGAGAATTGAATCAATGCCCTACACTTCGTGTGATATTTTCACGAATGCATTGGTTCTATGCAATCACTACTTTTATATGTTGTCGAATAAAATCTAAACAGGTAAAAAGAAAAATAAAAGGTAGATTTTTATTTTTATTCTGTGTTTAATCCACAGGAAATGAAAAACCACATTCCTGGTCAAAAATTTCCTGTAGTTGATGCTAGGATATAATGTTATGACAAGATATCCTTTCAATGTAATCCTTGAAAATAGTAACACACTTAGACATGTGAAACTTCTAAAGTTTATATGATATTGATCTAGAATTTCTATCAATTAAAGTTTCTCGTGCGATATATTGAAAGTTTAGTTACAGATCTAATTAAACTAGAGGGGGTGAATAGTTAATAAATCGAATTATGTCAAATTAAAATTTCACAAACAATCAAACATATAATCATATGTAAATAAAATAATGCGGAAATGAATAAATAAACAACTTCTCAACTGGGTGAGAATAATGTTTAATTATAAGGCTAGAACTTAAAATACCCTACAAGATAATACCCCCAAGTAATCTACTTGTAAGTAGTTACTTCTTTCATAGTCTCCACAAAAAAGGTGTACGGATCTGAATCAACGTTTCGTTAAACTCGAATCACACGAGTAATTGAACCTGTTCAGTGAACACTTGAAAAGTTAGCACAATAATATAGGTACAAAATAAGTCATAAATCAAATTTAATAATGAAAACCCTATCTAGATGATTTAAGAATATATAGTTAATTTTAAATTATCTAGCAACTTTAGAACAAGCAAATTAAGTATAAGCTTAAAAAATATAACTTTTTTAAAGTTAAACAATCAAATCAAATAACTATGATCACGTACATAATTATTTGATGTAACTCTTCAAGAACATAATCAATAAGAAGTTATATGAACAAGTAATCAATATATCATAAATTAAATAAGCTTATTAATCAATCAAACACAACCATACAATGTCTGATAGATTAATTAAAGAAAGAAGCCTAAATTGTTTTTGCAAAACGTTTTGAGAGAGAAAGAGCACAAAAGCAATTAGAAAATTATAATGAATGTGATTAAAAAAAAAAGAGGCATTAGTTTGTTTAAATAGAAAATATTAAAGTCTTAATGTTAGGTTAAAGTCAAATTACAAATCTATCCATTAAACAATTCATAGACCAGTAAATAACAGAAACAATATGATAATTGAAATATTTGGCTCGAGTAAATAATTAGGTTAAAATTGAAGCTCTTGTTGCTCGATCGATCTAAACCAAGCTCGATTGATCGAACCAATAAGGTTGATCGATCGATCTAGTCCCGTAATCGATCCCAACTTTGATTAATCTACCCTAGTTTTAAATTCAACCCAAGAGGACTTAGAATGTACATGATCAATACTCGATCGATCTATCTCCCCAATCGATTAATCGATCTAGTCATTACTCGATCGATCGAGCAACATATATACTAAATGTTCTATGTGTCTAATATGAAATCTAATGTGTTTAAGAACAAATATATACCTGAAACATATGGACTTGAAGCTCAGTAGTTTCTTCGACTTGAATAGTAATATTGAAAAAACGGCTAGGAACTAATCTACATTTAAAGCTTTTGTTCATGAATATCGCTAACATTCATAAATCTTTTAATCTCCCTCTTTGACATATCCGTGTGACAAAATCTTTCATTATATCATGCTCATAGAAAAAATAATTTTACACAGTGAAAATATTCTATGATCTAGTGGAATCATCTTCACTTGAGTCTTGAACGCTCATATGTACACTGAAAAATAAAAAAAAACACAAATAAGCACACAACTTTTTTTAGAAAGACTCATTGTTTATTAGTTCAGTGTATATAATCAGGGATGAAAATATTGACGACACCATCGACATTGTTGCGACAATGTCTCTTATTTTTACACATTCCGACAAAAAAACGTAATATCTATATATTTTGGTTAAATTGTTGCAAAATTGTCGAGAATGTAGTTAAAATGTTGCTTAAATGTCTTTTTTGGCCAAAATGTCCTAGATATTGTCGCTAAAATGTCCAAAATATCAATTCTTGATTTGTTTTTTTCTTCTTCTTTTTGAGCAATCATTTCAATTCAATTTTTCTTATTTTTATAGAAAATATATTATTATTTTTCTTATTTGTAGTATGTTTGTTATACATATGAAATGAATAGGTAAAAATAAAAAGTGAAAATTATATCATATATTACTATGTTTATTGAGCAGTCGAGTAAAACATTAGCATCCAATCCAATTCTCAAGTATAAAGTCAGCAAGTATGTTTTATTTTCTATTGTTTTATATTAATGCTATAACATATAGATTGCATTGAAGAGTAAAACTCATTATGTCTCCCCTAATTATGAGTACTTTTAAAAACAAATAATCAATGAAATTTATTTTCATACTGTTGAAATTTTTCTATTTATAATAGTTAATACAATTAGATAGTCTACTTAATTATTTTAATTTTTTAACTATTTATTCTATAATATTTTGTAAAAAATGATATATATTTTATTATACAATATTTTAATTAATTTTTCAACTTATTGATTAATATAAATATTTTGAATATTTAAAAATATATGTATTAAATAAAAAATTAGTTTAAAATATAAGGAATTGATTGTTTTTATGTTTTATAAAGGTTTATAAAAAAATTCTATATTTTTGATAGAGTTTTCATAGTTTTCTTATTTTTTTTAAATTTTGGTCGACAACAATAATATTTTTGACATTTTTGTAAAATTATATCCCGACATCTTTACCAACATCGACATTTTAAACCTTGTATATAATAACAAAAAAGTGAAGAAACAAACATAAGCATTAAGTAACAATAGATAAATCATTTAAATATGAAGATTACTCCCCTTACGTGACATAATGAATAGAACGTTTAATGTGTTTTCTCTTTATGTGCAATCTCTCACATTCTCTCCCATTTTAAATATTTCTCCCATAAACTCTCCATTTTTGTCATACGAATAAGGTTAAAGTTGAAGCTTTTGTCGCTCGATCAATGTAGATGAAGCTTGATCAATTGAACCCATAAGGTTGATCGATCGAAAAGGGTTTCAAACTATCCAGGCAACAATTAATAAAAACCCAAGATTAGGTAGATCAAATACAATCATTTCTTGATTGATTCAATCCCTTGATCGATCGAACCCAACTTTGATTGATCTATCCCAATTTTAAATTCAATCGAGAGGACTTTGATCGTACATGATCGATCAAGTAACATATATACTATATGTTTTTATATGTCTAATATGAAATCTAACGTAATTAAGAACAAGCATATACCTAAAACATATGGACTTGAAGTTTTGTAGTTTCTTCGGCTTGAATAGTGATCTTGAAAACGTTCCTAGAAACTAAAAACTAATTTACATTTAAATGTTTTATTCACAAATATCACTAATACTCATAAACCTTACACACTTACGAAGAATGTACTTCTATTGTGGGAATTTATGAACGACAGGTTAATTCATGATAATACATAACTGCAATTTAATGTTATTAGAACTTAGAAGTGTCATTCATGATACAACATAACTGCAATTTAATGTTATTAGAACTTAGAAGTGTCGGGCTTGTTTGCAGCATCCTTGGTCTTCACGAAGTATGTTCTGTTTCTGGCTTTTTGCAAACCTGAATTTCTATACTTTGATTTTGATGACGAGTTCTGTTTACCAGCTTCATTATTGCTCCAACAGATTAGAGTTAAGAGATGAGTGGAGGCTTGAGAATCGTAGAGCATTTGCCAACATATGGTCGGATATGGTGTTTGGAATATCATTGTTCATTCTTTTGTATTGCAATCAGAATAAAGTGAGTTATCATTATCTTTTACTGTCTCACAACAAGATGTTTTTGAGAACTTTATTATCAATAATTCATTAATTTGAGAACATCATCTATCAAATTTGGTGAGCTTATGTTGCTATTTACATACATGGTCATCATTATTATCATCCCGTTGCCCAAATTATTTATACGTGCATTAATTGCAGCATTGAATATTGTTGTTTATGTTGTTAAATTAAATTATTCTGTTTTCAATTTCACACCTTTTACCGGTTCTAATCGCCTTGTTTATATGTGCTAAAAACTGTATGGCAAAAGCTATTTGAAATCTTCTTCCAAATATCATAGTACTAACCATACTTTCATTTTATGCAGGTAGCTTTGCTGAAATTTACAGGCTATAAAATAATAAATAATATTTCAGATACTGGGAAGGCATTTTTAATCATTCTTCTTACAGATATTTTTCTAGGGTAATCATTTTCTCTTTTGCTAAAGAGTACTCTTTAGTTCTTGTTAACATTATTTATTGAATCATTTTAATTAAAAACAAATTTGCTTACAACGTAAAGTACACTAGTGAAACCCACCATCCATTAGTCAGACGCAGCCACCATGTTGGGTTCTTTTTTTCTTTCTATTTTTGGGAAGGGTTACGTATTTTCCTCCAGAGTCAACTTCGTCCATTTTCTACCGGATATATTTTGTTGTAATTCATGTAGCCTTGAGGCTTGAGGTACAATTATGGGACAAACTGGTTTAGATACTATCTATTATTACCCACCTGCTGCTGTCTTTTCCTGGTACCTCTTCATTTATCCTCTGTTATTAAATGATTATCAGATTGGGATTGAGCATAAGTCTTTGAACTGTTTATTCATATTTTATGTGACTGAAATTTGTGCTTGTCAAATCCTTTTAACATCCAACATTGAACATCTTCAGGTATCACTCTGAATCTGGTTGGCAGACATTGTTAGAGATTTTTGTTGACCATTATGGCTTTGAAGTCGATCAGTCTTCAATAACCATTTTTGTCTGCTTGGTCCCTGTCGTCATTGATGCATGCGTGAAACTTTGGGTAAGCTATGCATGTTAATGACCTCCTCTGTAGTCCATTACAATACTGAATGAACTGTATTATTCTTAAGATGAAAAATATATGTCTTTGTCTTTCATGTCAAGATTATGTCCATGGTTAAATCATTTCAAATGCTTGATGCACAAATATCATACAAAATTCTTCGTTATTTCCGACATAAGGTTATCTGATTTCCTGTTCTTAAAAAAAATGTTTCTTTCTTATAATTATGAATAAACCAATGCATTAATTGATTGCTGTTAACTTGTTATCAAAGGTGTAATTTATGTTATGAGATATGGGAGGGTAGACTGAGCATTTAACTTGAAAACATGATTGAATAATACGGAGATATCTCTCTTATCTGTTGACATATGCCATTATTATAACACTTGTTTTGTTAATCTATATTTTGCTCTACAGATGTTCAAATTTTTTCCAAGATTATCTCCCAAGGTGACAAACATATTCCGGGAAATGAAGCGTCATTAGGAAAATTCTTTTCTGAAATTTTCCTTTTGAATCTTCGAAGATATCAACCAAGCAAGGTTGCATGTATGATGTACCCATCAATACTACATTTTTCTACCATGGTTCTTTCTTTGATTTTTCAAAGACAAACTCCACTGTAGCTGCCAAGTTTTATAGAATTATTATTGTTTTTAAGCAAGTATATAACAGGAATGGATAATTATTTTTCACTTGACCGAGTTAGTTACTCGAATTTTAAATAAATTTATTGTCTCCTTTTCAAAGAAGTACCAATTATGTCTCAATTTTCTCTCTTTTAAATGATTGATGAAAATCATCAATCCAATAAAGAAAATGGAACAAATTAGTAATTTGCCTTTTATTGATAATCCCCAAAGTCAAAGCTTGGAATTTTCCATTTTCAGCCACAATTAATAAGGATGAAATGGAAGAAAAAAAGGAAAAAAAGAAAAGAAAGAAAAATCAATAGAAGACAAAAGGGAATTTAAAAAAAAATACACACAAAAAGAAATTTATGAATACTTATATTAAAATATTATTTTAATATCAATTTAATTATAATTTAATTAATTATTATATAGTTATAAATCTTTTTAAGATGTGAAGATTTAAAACACATATATTTTTTTTTTATAAACATTAACACAAGACAAACAAAAGAATAAGGTAATAGTAAAAGTTAGGCAATTACACCGTACATTTCAAAAACTCCAAAAACAATCTAACACATATATGTGGTGCGCTGTTGGTACGATCAATTATTAATTTATTTTAAAAATTATTGACAACTTTTGGGTAGATTTATAAATTTTCAAAAAATCAACCTTCAAATTGATTTTATCTACTACTTCGGTTTGAAGTCGCTTTGAGATCAGTTAATTTAGTAATTTTAGAACTAATTTTTTATATTTTTTTTTTACAAAAATATAATTTAAAATTAATAATAATTATTAACATCTTTTTTTAGAAATGTTTCTTTATTAAAAATTAAAACTATCTAATAAAGATTTTAAAATATATAATATATCCCGATTTAATATTAAGTAAAATATGAAAATAAAAATTATCAAATTTGATTGAAGTTGAAAAACAAATAAGAAATAAAACTAATACACTGTTATCAAGAAAATTTTGTTAAAATATATTTATCTCTATCAAATTTATTTTGTATATATATACAATTTATAAAAAATAATAAATATATATTAATTAACATATAATATTATAATTAAAATAAAATAAAAATATCTAACGGTTAGATTTTTTAAATTTTAAATTTATATAAAACAATAAATCATTTTACCAATTTTTAAAAGAGTGTAATTTACTTGTTTTATTTTCAATATTTATTATATGTGTCGTAGATATATAATAAACATGTAAATAAAAATAATTAATTTTAAATAAATGATTATTATTTATAAACCACTTTCGTTCATGTAATTTTTAAAAAGAAAAAAAATTATTATAAGTTGTATAATTAAAATTAATATAAAAAAATTAATTAAAAATTAAAAATAAATTATATTATTTTAATTAATAATTATCAATTATATTAACAATATCATAATTTAAATTTAAAAAGTTACTATTTTAAAAATATATGTAAATACGTCATATTAAAAATCATGATTAGCAGCCTACTTGTTAAAATGCCAATCAAGTGCTATAATGAAAATAATTTCTTTTCTCATAAAAAAATCTTACCTGCTTTTATTAGGTCGGAACTTTTACTTTCCTTTCAGTTATATTCATTATTTTTACTCTCTTTTTTTTTTAACTACCAGTGAAAGAGAAAAAAAAAAATTATATAGCAGACCATTGAATCTAAAACCCCCTTTTCATTTTCTGTCTTTCTTTCAAAGCCAAAAACCCCCGATTCAAGAATTCTCCATTTTTTTTATTTCGATTCAACTACTACTTCTAGATTCCTTAATTATTTTCCTGTGTTGTATCTAGTACTTACAGATCGTTGAATCATGGAGAAGGTTCAGAACGAGCGAGATCGAATCGGCAGCACTGGTAAAATATATATTTATTCTTCATTTTATATTGAGTAATGGAACTTATAATATTTAAGTTATAATTTTGTTATTAATATGAATTCGTTGTTTAGGCTGCTTAAAAAAAAAGGAAATCCTTTGTAGTACTCCTAGATAGTTTTCCTTTAGATTTGATAGCAGTGCTTTATTCGTTCACTGTCAAACGGTGAATGTACAGATTTTAGCTCTATGCTTTTGCTGATAACTTTTGTAAAACCCAACGGAAAATATTGGTTTCTAGGGTTTCCGTCAGTGTTGAAGTTATTTTTTTACTCACCTTCTGATTTCCAATTAGGCTTTGAGTATTTGGCATTTTTGTTTTGATCCCAAGAGAAGATTGCAAAATACATGGAAAATTGGTTTATTTTCGTTCATTGTTTGAATCAATGACTTGGTCTTTTCCTAGGTTTAATCTATAATTGTTTCAAGAATGTATTTTTCCTACATTATTCACTTGAGTGAATGATGACATTGTTTCAAGATTGCATAACACTGATCCCCCCTCTTCTCTATCTATCTCTCACACACACGGTCTTACGAATTTGCGGAGATTACATGTGATTTTGGTAAACAGTCAACCAGTGGCCTCCTTTATGAGGAGCCGCCCCTTCTCCTGTAAAGTTACAAGGTTATTTTGCCGAGTTCCTTAGGGAGAGTTATCTCATGCCTCTAGGTTTCGGGTACAGGTGGCCTTTTGTTGAAAGTGGTTTGAGCTTTTCCTGGGAGAATGCATTTGCTTGATTAACTTCATAGTGAAAAAAAGATTTATTTGATTTGTAAGTTCTTATTAGGAACATCAGAATTTTAATGAACAATTTTATTCTAGGCTGTGTTTTGATTTGTTGGGCCTTGGTGCTTGATTCATATATGATGACAAACTCATTTCTTACTTTCTTTTTTTCTATTGTATTTTTCTTTAATTAATTTGTTATTTTCTTCAGGAAATTTGTTTTCCTGTGTATAGTCTTAGTCCCTTTTCTTTGTGCACGTGAAGGAAAAACCCCAGAGCTTGCTTTAGATATGATAAATCATTTTACATCTGTTTGCTGGGGAATTAAAATCCCTTCTATTTATCTCATGCATTCATCTTTGTTCTCTAAATTACTTAGCACCAAAATTACCATTTTCTGATGCAGGAGAGAGGCCTATTAGAGCAGATATCTTGAATGAGCAGGTACTGAATGTGAACTCCCTTAAAAGTACTTTTACACTTTTTCTTGAATTTATTTGTTGGCATGGGTAGTTTGTCACAATAGCCATTTTATTTTTCAAATATATTATCAGCCTGTTTCGCCCAACGATGAAGGGATTGTTTCAGTGACTCCTTCATCAGATGCAGTCATCATAGGGCCTTCAAGTAATGTCACAGAACAAACAAAGTCTTCAGATACTGGCCAGGGCCCTGGCTCTGGCCCTCCTATCGCTGATTTTGCATTGCAAGAGCAGAGTGCTACACAGACTGGTAATATTATTTATCCTCTGCTGCCCTTATTAAATCGAAAGGATTTTAAGCATTTCCACTCCTACTCTCCCATTACCCTTATTCTAGACTGCTGAATTTTTTCGTGTTATTATTTATTACACCTTTTGGTGGGGCTATTAATCTAAAACTTTTGCATGACTTTAGCATATGGCAGTTTCACCGGTACTTGGGATGGATATCCTCAATATCTTAATATTGATGGTTCACATGTTATATCACCGGTGAGGAATCAAGTCTTTCATTTACGAAAAATATGAGATCTATATTCAGGTTTAGATTAAACTTTCTCCAACATTTTTTCTCAATTTTCTTTCCTTTCCATTTTTGACGTCTGAACAGGTCATGTATGATGATCGGTCACTTGTGTTTCATTCTGGTTATGGCTTCAATCCTGAATTTGCATATGGACAGTATTCTCCGGTTGCTACGCCTATGCCTTCTGTAATGGTAGATGGCCAACTATACTCTCCTCAGCAGGTTCCATTCTCTCCATCTTATTATCCTCAGCCAGCTCCTCCAAATTTGTCTCAAAGATCTTCAGCAGTTCCAGTCCAACCAACTGAGTTGATACGGCCAGAAATTGGTAATACTGAGAACATGCTTTTTGGGCCAGGATCGGGTTACTTGGTAAACTATGGGTCATTAAGTGGAGCAAATTTTTCTGGAAATCTGAACTCTAGTCCTGTAACATCTCATGCACTGTATCCACAACCGATCGGTATACTTGGGTCGTATGAGCACAGTGCTGGCCAGGTTTGTTTGTATTCGGTTTTGTGTCAGCTGTCCATGATGCTCTACAGTGTAATAAAAATTGTTTATACAATTATAACCACAAAGCACAATGGTTTTGCACTAGCTTGATGCCTTGCTCTGAATTGTTTTATATACCTTCTGTATATTTAAATGTTGTTCTGCTATATATTGAATGAGCTTTTTTCTTCGTAAAAAAATCTGCATTTACTTAAAAAGGAGTAGTTTGATTTACAACTTAAGGGAATTGTGTTTTTCTTTCTTTTTGGCAATGTTACCCTTTAGATAACTGTCTTTTCTGTTAGGAGTATTTTAGATATTTCTTTTTTTTTTAAATTTTTTTGGGCCCCTTTAGTTGCCTTTTATCTTCCTAAACATTAAGGTTGCTTTCTCTGGGTGATTATGAAAATCGGCATAACATGTTGATTAAATCTGAAGCAATATATGATTCATTCGAACAGTCATTTCTTATTGAACACAGGATAATGAGCTCTGAAATTTAGAGTCTAAAACATACCATTATGCACTAAATAAGTGGTTAGTTGTCCTTTTGCTACCTAGGTATGTAATGGATGCAGCGACTTATAAATAACAATAATAATAGTAAATAGTTGCGTTAACTAGGAAGTATAGCATCTTTGGGATCACTGAGAATGTCATATTGGTTTTAAGAATTTTTCCTTATCTTCCCCAGGTAGTGGCTGATTTACATATTTATCATTTTTGTACTGTTTCTCTGCTGTTAGAAATTTTTTGTACTTGTCATTGATCTCTTGTCACTTTTCAGATATCTCAACAGCAAAGAGAATCACATGGATATGGATTGGTGCCAAATTCTCACTATCCTTCTGGTACTTCTTATCAGAGATTTAGTTCCAGAGGTGCTTCAATTCCTTATCCAGTTGCTAATAGTCAAAATCAATTCACTCTTGACAAAGGCAGAAGAAGAGACAGAGACAGGGACTCCAATAGTATGTCTAATGATGTGCGCGATGTTATGAGTGAACATAATCGAGGACCAAGAGCTTCTAGACTGAAGCAAAAGAGTGCATCTGAGCAGGGTCATTCATCTAGCTCTAGCAAAAATGGTTCATCTATTGAAATTTCTCTTGATTTGTACAACAGGCCAGATTTTGTGACAGATTATGAGTGCGCAAAGTTCTTTGTTATTAAGTCCTTTAGTGAAGACAACATTCACAGAAGTATTAAGTATAATGTGTGGGCTAGCACACCACATGGAAACAAGAAACTTGATGCTGCTTATCACGAGGCCAAGGGGACAAAAGGGAGCTGCCCAGTTTTTCTATTTTTTTCAGTATGTTAACTTTCCTTTGTTTCATAATTCATCCTTAAGTTTATGTTATTTTGATTCATGTGAGGTCTGAAGTCTCACTTGGAGGCTTCTTAATGTTTATGCCTAAGAACCTGCACCAGTTGCTCACATCCTGGAGGGATTTTCTATTTTCATTCGTTTAGTGTACTTTTATTTGTGTTAAATTAGATGAATAATGCATTTTGAATTAACTTTAGGTAACTTTGTTAAAAATGCATGAATTACTGTTCACAGTAGTCAGTGAATCTGCATTGCGTAATTTAAACTGTTGGCTATTCAAGTAAGAAATATGTTGCACTGTATTACTTGTTAGTCTTATATCTTGACATATTTATAGGTTAATGGAAGTGGACAGTTTTGTGGCATAGCTGAAATGGTCGGACCTGTAGACTTTGAAAAGGATGCAGAGTACTGGCAGCAAGATAGATGGAGCGGACAGTTCCCAGTTCGGTGGCATATTATTAAAGATGTTCCTAATATTCGTCTCCGTCACATTCTACTTGGGAATAACGATAACAAGCCTGTTACTCACAGCAGAGATTCCCAAGAGGTTGCATTCCTTTTTTTCTTTAGTTTACTCAAATTAAGCCATGCTTTGTTATTGTCTTGCTTTGACCTAGGTTGGACTCAGAAAAATTTTTATTTGATAAACTCATAAATGATCTTTTAGTTGGCCTGAGGCTATGACTCAAAGATGAACTCATGTCTTAGTTCCAGCATGATGATTCATGTGGCTCACATATTTACTTGGCTAAGAGACTCCAGGTCTAAATTTACAGGATATGGCTTAAGGATATGTAACCCAGGTCAGGCACAATAAACAAGAAAATGGTAATAGTAGTCTCATAATTATGTGAAAATGAGCACTTTAGTGGTCATTTTCATTCAATGCACTTCTAGTCCCTTAATTATTGAAAATGAGGCATTTCTAATCTTGTAATTATGAAACGGGTACCTAAGTTCCTATTCCTATCCAAAAAGCAAGAGTAAAGTTTCATTTCCATAATTATGCGACTCAAATGCCCTAGATAACAATAGCTCGACCAAAGGGCTCATTTTTCAATAATTACGGACTTGTACTGCACATCACCCGCTAGATAACGTACTCAACGTCAGGTGTGAAGATCTGGAATATATATGTGTGTGTCTCCTTCGTGTCCTAAACACCAGAAAAGTCTATAAGAGATCAAAATATGCTGATTTCCATAGATGTCCTAATCTCCATCAGTTAAGCATGTTTCTAATTCATCCTTCAAGTCCATCCTTCAAGTCCTATTTAAGTCCTTAGACAAGCATACAAATGTATTCTCACAAATACAAGTCTTATTTGGAACTTTTTATTTTGTTATATCTTGTTGGTACTTCTCTATAGCATTAGCAAAAAGCAATTACTTATTTGTGTTTTTGGCTCATTGCTAATGATAGCATGTCTTTTCTTGCTCAAATGTAAACAGGTAAGCTTGAAACAGGGTATTGAGGTGTTGAGAATCTGTAAGGACTATGATGCTAGCACATCTCTTCTAGATGATTTTGACTTCTATAACGAGCGGGAAAAAACATGGAAGGAAAGGAAAGCCAAACAGCAAGCTTCCTCAACTGCAGGTGTTACTCATTCACTTGCTGATTCCATTCATGAAGTGTCTAACAGTTTTGCTCAAGGACTCAAGTTGGCAGAGAGTCGGGACTTGGAATGAGTTAATTGTGAGTGTTGTTCCTTTTTCTTATGACAACTCACCCCACCAGTTGGGCAACTTGTCGAAGGCTTGAGATTTGTTAGAGAGGAGGTATTATTAACAAAAACATGTGGTTCACACCAGAACGAATCTACTGACAAGAATGTAACAATTTTATCAGCTACAAGTTGCGTTACACTTGAGTGTAATTGGTAAGACATCGCGGACAACACCACCCTATTATTTCGTTCTTCTTTTCTCTTCTCTCTTCTCAAAATTTCAGAATTCTACACTTGCTAACAATCGAGTGGTACTTTGGCCTCTCGGGCAGTGAAGGCTGCACCTGTCTTGTTCTTCTTCCCTTCATTTAACATTTCAGAGCAGTTATGGTATTCCAGATTCATGCTGAGCAGGTAGAAAGGTTGTTTGATATTTCGTACTGATTTATTTTGTTACCTATTTTGAGTTTTCTTAAAGTCAGATGATTTTTAGGCGTAAGTACATGAATGCACTGCAATGTTGTAGAGGAAATTCTGTTTACCATGTCAGATTAGATATTGCCAGTTTCTTTTCTACCTTTCCTGTGGGCTTGAAGAATTTGTAAAGCCTGCCCTTTGCTGGAGTCAAATTAATAATAAATTTATTTTTTTGTTGAAGTTGCATTAATACAAAACTGAACTACCTCTATTTCTGTAACTTGCAAGAGCTGTTCGTTTATGTTTGAAGTATTTTGGCTTTTTAACCTATCAAGTTGTTTACATTGTTTCACGCTTTTACTGTTATTGCACTACAATTTTACCGAGACTTCCAATTAGTAGAGCAAATGGTAACCATAGTGGTCAAAATGCTTCACAGTTCTGCTAGTACTCAGAGTAGTGTAGTAAACCTTGATTCAAAGAGGCAATTTCATTAAAATGTTGTAGGAAAATGATTAAAAAATTGAAGTCAATATACCACCTCTATTCTGAAACCCAAAAAACTAGAAATTAAGCGCTTACGAACTTTTCCTTGGAAGATTCCTAATTTTTCACATCAAGATGTTTTGTGGGATGATCACCAAGTCCAAACTCTGTTTTGTGGGATAATCACTAAATCAAAGCTCTTCCTTTTGGTTATTCATTTGTCCACGTGATAAAAGAATAATAACTGACATAAAAGCATGGGTCATTGGTCACCCATCTACTATTATACCGGTTTAAGAAAAACAAAACATAATGATTTCAGCAGTCACATTACAATATGGAGGTGAAATCAAAACAAAGGGAGTTCTTGATAGTTGGCAATTATTGTATAATTTTTTCTAATATTCTTAAAACTTGGAACCATAAAAATAGTACCTATTAATTCATATCATACATTTTAATTATTAAATAAAAGTCTAACACATCATTTTATTTTAAAGGACATCTAATTTGATGCCGTTAAAATTAAATTACAGTCATTTAGATTTATTCAATATTAAATGTTGTCTAATTAGAACTCGTTTAATATTATTTGAAATTACTTTTGTTATTATAAGTTTTATGAGTGTTATTTTTTAAATATCGTCCAATTACGAGTAGGTTTAATGTTTCTTATACCTTAAGTTGTTGCTCGATTCTTGTCTACTTATGACCTGAGTTTGGTACAAATCAACCCCAATGGATAGATAGATGACGTTTTTGAGTTTAGATGTAGTTAACGAGGAGCTTGGTTACAAGTTGGAAGAAGGTGAGATATATACCATGTACTATATAAAACGAAACGGGATTGATGAGGATAAGGCATACATTTTGGCTATTAATCTTCGAGGTCTCATCTTGAATCTATCCAATAGCCAACCTAAATGGAAGGACAAGTACTTTTACGTGGGTGGCGATATATGGGGTGGAGATCCCATAGCCCCAGTACGTGTTATATGGAAACATAATTTTGACACCTCGATGCTACAAGATCACGATATGCTACTCCATCTTGGGCATGATGGCAAGGAAAAAGTATGTCATCTTGAGTTGGAAAACTCCTTACATATGACCTATAAGGAGATTCTAATCAAACCCCATTTTGAGGCCTTTTTGGGATGAAGGAACTACCTTACTAAACCTTAAGGTTTATACATGTGGTACTTACATTTTTTGTTCTTTTATTAATTTCAATTCTCATTTCTATCATGCATGTATGGATTTCACTAGCATTGGAATCAATGACTTGGTGGTAAATTTGGGGGTCGATGAGCTGATTGAGATAGACTTCCTTGAGTAGCTCAAAAAAGCAAACTGTGAAGTGGAGATCTCAACCGACCAGGAAGGCACCTCGTCTGATATGACCTTCCTCCTTAAAAAAATTCATGAGGGGCCACACCTTGTGAAGAATCCTCGACCTCCAAGAAAAGAAAAATGGATTCTCCTTCTCGTGAAGTGGATACTTTCCCTATTCATGTACTTCAATTTGATACATGTCACATGGACAATGTACATGTCAAAAATATTTGAGTGGAGATTACCCCAGTGGCCATATTTGAAGAGGAGGTTTTTTGGAAGCCTGGGGTACTTTTGGATAACACAAGATAACACATGAGGAGATGACTTCTAGTTGTATGTTGGAGATATATATTTGCATACTTCTATTTATTTTCTCATATCTGTATAATTCTAACCTTGTTTTCTTTGCAAACTTTGTCCCTAATAAAGGAGGGGAAATTTCCAATATTGCATGCCATACCCATGCAGGTTGAAGCCTTGGTTGCCCAATTCCAAGATGCTCTTGATGAAAAAGAAAAGGCCTAGAAAAAAAGTAAGAGAGCCTTAGAATTTATGAGGCCAAAATCATAGATATAGGAAATGACTTAATGGATTGTACCCAAAAGTTGAAGGTCACTTCCAACTTCACCTTAGAGAGGGATACTTTGGCTAAAGAGATCGAAGAATAGGCTAAGCTAATTAAGAAATGGGTTGGGTTGGTTGAAAAACGTGCTAAATTGGCCGAGGACATCACAGGGTCCATTAAGAACGAGGTTTCTACTTGAACAGAAGAATTGACCTCATTAAACGACCTAGTGACTAGGTTCAAAGAAGATTTTATCTGTGAGTATCGTGAGGGAGTATCTTGAGTGACAAACTTTCGAGCTTAACCTGTGAAGTCCAACGCTCTCCCCACTTTCTTAGGCTATGCATGGGGCATACAAAGTTCACTGAAAACCCTCTCAAGGACTTTTATTTTATTTTATACTTATATCTTTTCTGTTCTTTTTTTCTTTTTTTTAATGCACTTAATGCTTAACTTTTAGAAGTGTATTTATAGCCATTTAACATCATGTGTCATGGAATTCACAAATATTATCCTCGTTGATCTCATTACAAACTTTATTATGGACAAAACCAATATGGTAGAGCCACATATGCCCGTGGTTAAACAAGGTGATTCATATTCTCACCACATGGGGTGGAATGCAAACCTTAAATGAAAACAATGGGGTTGTTTTGAAACAAAACATGATATCCATTGTGATTGATCCCTTGTTAAGTGATATTGATATAGGTTTTATGAGAGATGGCAAAAAGTGCCTCGTTCCACATGTTCATAAGGTAACAATTTCACCTATTCGTGATAGGTGAGGCTTAATGGATAATGTTATAAGATTACACAACGAAATCCCACCTTGAGCTGCACTGAAAAAATCTAAACGACACTCTCATAAAACCCTAACGACCCTTGTAGATGAGAATGATGTACCTTGTGTGGTATGTCTTGATAAGTACCTTCCTTCACTTTTTGAGAATGGAATTTTAGACAATAAAGTGTCACAAGATGACCTATATCATCCTTATGGAACCCTAGAAGATCGTTCATCTATCTCTCGAGTAAGAAAAGATAAAGGTTCAATTTGGCACATGGCTAAGCATTGTTTGCTTGAGGTATTTGTCAATAACTTCCTCTCTTTATGGCTACTTCATTTTTAACACTTTTGTTTTATAATTGGTGTCTATTGTTCATGATTTTGAGAGAACTACTCGACAATTATATGAAGTAGGTCTTCGTGTTGAGAAATACATTGAAGCGAGACATGCAAGAACTTCAGGGTCTTCAGGATAATGCTTGTCTCATTATGAAGGATGTGATGCAATTCTTCGTGAGAATCAAAACTTGACTCTCAAATGAGACGAATTATGACAAGATGTTGACACCTTGAGATGTAAACTAAGAAAAACGACCGAAGAACATTCCCTATACTCCAAGAGGTTGATCATTAGAAGATGAGTTATTTTAAGATGCAAAGATTTTTGCCTGTCGTTAGAGATGAGAATTAATTGATGTATTTGTACTTTTGATGTAATCTTTTAATGAAATAAGACTTTGTTTCTCAATTTGTTTTGCTTTATTGTTAAGAGGAGGTCTAGAATTGTTAACTCAAGACTCTTACTCAGAATGAATCATATGCCTCATCCTACATACTTGGGGATTATCACTTTGTTTTATTCGTGAGACAAGTGACAAAAATAAGTCAAAAAATATATTCTTCACTTATTCTATTCATCTTAAAAAGGAGGTTCACTTTTGTAAACTTAAGTCTCTTTTTTTAAGATAGGTCATATGCCTCTTATATTCACATCCCAAGTAGGAGGGATCGTTTGGTCTCTTTCTTCATACTTAGGGGTTATCGCGTTATTTTATTGGCAAGATTGGTGACTGGAATAAGTTGGAAAGTATATTCATCACTTATCTTGCAAAATCTAATTTGGTACTCTTTCACGAATTATTGTTACAATGCTTCATATAATAATGTTTTCTGTTGTAGTTTGCTCACAATGCCATGGTGATTAATTATTTTACATGATTGAAGAGAGAACTCAATAACTAAATAAAATAAAACCAAAAAGATGAAATTAAAACATTGAATTTTGAGTAAAAACATACTTATAGTACAACAGATCCTTTTGTTCATTAAGGTGAAAAGTATAAAGGTAATAATAGCTTTAGAAACTCTCGATTGTAATTTTTGTTCTTTATCCGATTCTAACCTGAACATAAAACTTATGTTTAGATAAAAGAAAATTTTTATTATTTTATAAGTTGTGACATTATCATAATTGATATGATAGTTAATTATATGTTAAAAATAATAAGTTTTAATGTTTTAGTTAATAATTATTTATCACGTAAGTAAATTTTACTATTTTAATTAATAATTATCTATCAAATCAGTTATAATTATACTTAATAATTATCTATCACATCAATTATAATATACTCACATTAATTTTGATTGTATTACCACTTGTGACATAAATAAGAAAGAGATTAAAATATACAACTACCAAACTACATAATCTAGTATTTCATGGTCAACCAAGGCTCCAATGTAGTTAGTATTTGTGTTTGGTCTAAATCTAGTATTTCAAGGTCAACCAAGGCTCCAATGTAGTTAGTATTTGTGTTTGGTCTAATAGTAAGACTACCTCTTTTATGTTTCAATTCACAAATTCGAATCACCTTTCAAAAAAAAATTAGCTAGTATTTCATCTTTTTGATCTTTTAGTAACGATTCTATTTTCACTCTAATTCCAAACCTATCCTTCTTCTCATAAGAAATGAAACCTTTTAACTCTATTTGACACAGCAAAATCTTCTCATAAGAAATGACACCTTTTAACTCTATTTGACAAAGCAAAATCTAATGTGCTGTTTGGAATTAATGCCAATCGAACATGTCTGCACAAAAGAGAGGATCGACAAAGAGCAGCCGTACTATTGAACTTTCTAGGGAGACATCCATCCAATGCACTACACAAGAATGAGCTATTAGGCACAACTCCACTCTCCCCGTTGTAGCGTCCAACAATTGCCAGTCATGTTCTAAGGTCCGGGGATGGTTCGGATAGGACCGACCAAAACAGCTGCCTAATTGGAATCTTCTTCTCCCCATTACTTCTCTAATATATCAGTGGCTACAAGATAGATTTCCTAAGTCATGGTATGATTTTCTCTTCTAATCAAGCAAGCTGCAATGAAGCATGTCACATCCCTTGTCGAGGAGATAATGATAAAAGTCATAATACTGTACGTGCAAAAAAAAACTTCAGAGTCAAATGATAACGAAGCAACATCCTAATACCCATTAGGCACTTTACCACAGTAGCTCCCAAAAATTACTAGACTTAGTGACATTTTCTGTTATCTTTATCTTGGTTCTAAAAGGACCGTGCATTATCCTCTACTCCTTGTTTTTTCACAACTCTGACCCTGAGAAAACAGTTATCTGTAGCACATGATATGTAAAATTTAAAGAAAAGTGAAAAAAACATTCGATTTGTGTTTTCTACAAAAAGCCCCGTACAAGTTGTACATTCTTCTTGTGTACACAGTTCCTGTCAAATACTGACTTTCAACGTTTGGCGGATTAAAGCAACAAAAAGCTTGACCATTTGTTATGTCCCACCCATTTGAGGGGAAAAATGAAGTGAGACTTGTAAAGTAAATAGAACAGATCTAAAAACAGGAAGGTAAGGGATTTTGTATAGATACAAAATACAAAGGAAGTCTCTGTCTTCCATCCAGAATCTATTAAAATAGAAACCAAAACCAAATTATCTTATCACAACTTTTCCTTTTTCTATCTTAAGAAAGAAAATTAACCTGATAAATACACGAGGCTACAACATAATCACCTTCTCTTACCTCTTTTTTCCTTTTTAGTCTTTCTTTTCTTGCAACTTTCTTTTTCAACTTTTCAGGGGATCAATCTTTTGTCATTGGTTGGGCCATGCAACACCTAAAACGAGCCTTACGAACAGTTGTCATGATCTCTGTTTCTGCATCCTCAAGCAATCTCACAACTTCAGGGAAGGTTGGCCTGACGTCGGGGTTGGGATCCCAGCAGCAGGTCATTATCCCACCAAGAACAGGTAAGCAATCATGGGGGATGGTTGGACGGACACTCTTATTGACAACTGCAAATGCTGCCTGCACTGCTGTCATGTTCTGAAAGGGAAGCATTCCTGTTATGAGCTCCCAAAGAACAATACCAAAGCTGTAAACATCCACTTTATGTGTGTATGGCCTGTGCTGAATCATTTCCCTGCAAAGCCAGATATAAAAAATACAATCAACACCATCACGGAAAAAGGGGAGGTTTCGTGCAAAAAGTAATCAACTTTGTCCTTCTTGTGTGCATAACCATGGAAGACGTTCATAGGAAATATCGAGATGATAAAACAAGTTCTCACAAGCAAGTTGATAGATTTGCGTATCATAAAAGATCTAATTTAAATATAAATACTGATTCATACAGGCATAATTTAAATTTCTTTATGAGGAAAATTTGCATTAAATGCCCTTGAGATTAAGTTTCAGAGGATAAATGCCACGCGTAACCCGATGTGCATGAACTTTCAAAGTTGTTACAGCCTAAACAAAATACCTACTTTACCAATATGTTGTGCAAGATGGTTACTAATAATACATCATATTCTTGACAAAGTACAAAAAATGATGATAACATACAAAGGAAGAAAAATGTAAAGCCATGTCTCCGTGATAATTGTAATATCCTGTCTGTGCAAAAATGCATCATCAAATTTTGTCACACGAACGGCATTAAATACCAACATATGGCACAGATTATAATTTTTAGCAACTTGCAAGAGAACAGACATGGAAACAAAATACCACCACTAGAAAGTAAAAAGTAGAGGACTTATAAAGAATGTGAAAATAGGTTAAGACCTTAAGAACATAATTTATGCATTTAATACTTGATTTTCAAGTTACAAGACAAACAAATTGAATAAAGAGCAATATAATCCGCTGTTAGTCATACAGGACCAAGAAATAAATAGCCCAAGTCAACCTAGAAATTTAACCAGATTAAATGCAAAACTTTGTATTGCTACAATTTTGTAAATTATGTTATGGATAATGTGTATTAATGAAACTTTCCAACCAGATAAGTCTTGAAAGTGTGTTTAACTCATTCTCGAAATTGACAACTTTATGAAGGTATAAGTTCTATGAATTATTCAGTTGATTGCACAAATTAATCTTTGTAGTAGTTTTTCATCAATTTTTATTTTTTGATCTCACTAAGAAAGAAGATGCATACATATCAAGGAAACTAATAATTTGAACAAGTTTATCATGTTTAAAGGC
Source organism: Hippophae rhamnoides (assembly GCA_033030585.1). NCBI lineage: Eukaryota > Viridiplantae > Streptophyta > Magnoliopsida > Rosales > Elaeagnaceae > Hippophae > Hippophae rhamnoides. The sequence continues at coordinate 75,875,023 of CM065429.1, forward strand.
TGAAATTTTATGTTGTTATATCTTCTTATTGAACTTATTCTGACATCCATCTCACAACCAACCCACATACTTAGCAGTTAGCACAAGCTCTGGCCTCCTCGTTCGTCTCCTTAATCTATATAATCTGAATAGGATTTCAACAATGTTTTACCCCAAGTGAACTAATCTTGACTTTGATTTTAAATTAAGATACTAATGATTGAAGATTTCTCCAAAAGTCTTAAAAATGACTATTAAAAAACCATCTTACTCTATTTTATAATTGATGTATATTTATAGATATTATTAGAGATTAACCTTTCTTACAACTGATGAATTATTCTTTTGTTAATGTAAGTGATCCATTCTTAAACTCTAATCAATATCCCGTGAAAAGAAGTAAAATTATGTTCATTGACAATAAAAATAGAAATAATCTTTTTATGATGAAATATTAATAAATAAAGAATTTAATATATTTCACCAACTGACATCTATAAACATACAAGATATATCTATGTAGAGTAGTATCTGAAACAGTTGGCTCTAGTATCATTTAATAAATCACCTCAAATTACATTCAAACTGTTACAAGATGGATCCAAAACCCAATCTCCAATACATCCTAAGAACCAAGTTCCTCGCTTAGAACCTAAAACTGGAAGTAATGGTTAATTGACACTACTGGTTGCCATCAAGTCCTATCTCTTTGTGCACATCCACAACAAAACCACATCACCATACAATGAAGAGAGAATAAAAGAAGACAAGAACTTTACAAGTTTTCTCATCACTCCTATTCACCACGCAGCAAACATACGCAAGAAGAAAGCTACAGCCTCAAACATCATGGATTTACAAGTGCAGTGAAGAAATAATATCTTCCTCCTAGGTGAAGCATTCTTGGTAATTTTATAGCATACAGAGGTATAAATTTAACAGTTTTTTGCAACAAAAACAGACTAAGGAGCTAGTACTGATTGTTTTATTAAGTTTATAACACACATCATGAACCAAAATGCATGCCATACAGGGAAAAATAAAGAACTTCCTTGAGAGGGAAGCAGAGCTATCTGCTTCATACCGACACCATCTGAAGAATTCTTAGGGTACCACTAGAAACACATCAACATTATTTCCAGAAAACACAACTTTCGACAAAGAGAACTCACCAAACAGCAAGAGTATATATATACATATATATGTATGAATGTATATGTATATACTTCAAACATGTTAAAATCATCTAAGTGCTTCAGGACACCATTATTGACAGGGTGAAAGAGATACCTAGTACATGTTTGACTTTCTAGTTATGAATGAAGATCTTTGTCACATTTATTTACAGTTTACATTTAATGCATTATTTGTGATTACGTTTTGGATATTTTGACAATGGAGTTTTACATAATTAAAACAGGAAACTAACAAAAAGGATAAGCTAAACTTAATAAATACTAGATGATTGAAAAGTTTAACTCCAAAAAATGATAAGAACTATCTTCTTTTTTTCATTTCAACAGAAGACATGTGATATCAGCAAAAAGAAAAATACTAGCACCCTACCTCAAAAGCAAAATAAAGACAAGTGAAATAAGACAAGTTTCTCTGCCAACCCATGGAGAAAAACCCACATGTTTTCCTTTTCTTCATATATGAAATGGGAAATTCATAAAAAGGAGGGGGGACTATATAGAATACGTGAACAAATGGTCCAGTTAAAGCAAAAGCTATAAATATGAAATAAAAATGGAGAGAAACACGTTATGCCAATATGCCAATGAAAGGATTCTTCTATAAATTCCATCAAACAAAGCATGAATTAGATCACCAATGAAGCACTGCAGGTTGCCCTTCTCCACAATTCCTCGAAATCCTCATAATTAAACATTCTTTAAATCCTCTTCCTCCACATAATCAAAATTAAAGAAAAAGTAAATATTCTCCAAGACCCTTTCTTGGTTCTTCCAAATACAATAAAATTCAACATGGCAACAGTTTCCTAGATGAAGAAATCGATCACCAAGTTTTTAGAAGAAAAATGAGGGAACATTTTCACTCTAATGAACCAAATATATTTAAATTCCATGGTAAAAAGCAAGTGCCACTAAGAAAACTGGAAAATATGCCACCAATCTAAGCAAACAGCTCATATGTAATGATAATCAAGAATCAACACCACAAATCAAAAACATAAATCCAGCAGCATGATACAAATATCTTAGCAAGAAGGACTACAGATCAAGAGGACAATATCTATAATTTTTTTAGGTTTCAAAAGGTAGCATGCACTTCCGCCTGCAAATGAAACAATAATGTATCTGTACAAAATTTAAATGATTAAAATAAACTGAAATCGATGTGCAAAGAGAGTCTAAAACGTGGTAACTGAGTGCTGCATATAGAAACATATATCTAAGTATAACGCATCAAAAGCCAAAGCCTTACGGAGCCATCCAGCGATATGTCCCAGTTTCTGGTGTCATTCCTTCAGTCTGCACCTCAATCCGAGCAACCCCAAAATCAGCAATTTTTATTGATTTGTCTGCAAAAATCAAGAGATTGTCAGATTTTAGGTCCCGATGAATCAACCCTAGCCCGTGGACATATGCCATTCCTCTTGCAACATCCAAAGCTTGTTTGACTGCCAATTTCAAAGGAACTGAACGATTTTGGCGCTTTGTCAAGAATTGGCGAACTGAACCTCCCTTAGCATACTCAGTTACTATGCACCAGACCATGGGCTTACGGCAGGCCCCTATAAAACGAACTATGTTAGGATGCTTTAGTGTAGCCAGCATCTTGACTTCCTGTTGGAACTGTTGTTCCATCAGTTGAGCTCTTTCTGGGTCGTTTTCTGGCCTTTCCAAGAGCTTGATAGCAACATCCTCGCTATTGTAAGTACCTCTGTAGAGCTTTCCAAAAGCACCTTGGGCAAAAGCTTCCCCCATATTCAGCTTGTTTAAGTCGATTGTCCATCTCTCATGATTCTCAAGCCCTTCTGTTGTGGTATTGCTGTCCATAAGAGCTCGAGCAAGTGCATCATCACTCAGAGCATGTGTGACCCTTCCTCGGCGGTTGACACTTTGTTGCATAGAGTAGTTGTCATTGGCATGTCGTCGCAGTCCTTGATGGTTCAAGATGCGAGTGTGTGAATCATTGGTATTTGAACCAACACTGCTGTTATCAACAGACATCGCAACAGACCCTCCATCGATAAGTGTTTGCAAGCTAGCATAACTATCAATAGACATGTTGGTACCTTCCCCAAGCTTATGGTAGAAGCCTTGAGACAAATCATAGTAATTGTTATCATGGTTATTCAGGCCTATAATTCCAGTGAATTTTGCACCACCCTCCAACATTTTCTTCACTGACCAAAAAGTAGGACTCGTCAAGATTCCTTACTTCTTCAGCATCACAAACTTCAAAGTCAGACGAACCCCCTCAAAAAATCTGTAAGAAAATCAAACCAGAAAAAGTTTTGATTTTTAAACATGAATTGAAAAAAGAAAAAAAAATCTAACAAAGAATATAAGTTCCAAGAAAACCCTCAGTTTGCCTGTTCAACTAAATAATATGATATCCAGTCCAGTGAACCAAAAACAAGGCTAGAATCAAGCATAATTATATAAACCCAATGGGCAATATTGCGTGCAAAATCAACCGGCAATTTTTTTTTTTTTGGAAAATAAATAAATCCTCTACCTTTGAAGTTTTGAAATGAATCAAAATCGGATATCTTGAAGTTATTTTCTCCAGCTAATCACTTGATTTATTACCATCAAAGAAAGAACACCAATTTCAGAAACATCATGATCAAATTCCAGATTTGACCCAAAAGAGAACCCAAACTAATCTCAACAATAAACAAACACGGGATGAAATATTGACTAGAAAATCATTAAAACAACACTTAAGAAAAAGAATAAACTATACGATTTATCTGTCACGTTTACCGTATCATATAAAGTTGGGGCACATGGATTTCAATTAGGACTAAGCAAAGAAGAAAACGACAAGAAAATCGAGCAGATGAAAAGCAAAACGCACCTCGATGAAGACGTATTGACCGCGTGATTCCGATTGCAAAGGCCTTCAACCTATCGAAGAGAGAAATGAGAGATCGAACTCGAAACAAATCGAAACTGATGCGGAAAATTAATGACACAATATCTTCTTTTTCCTCCTAAAGCTAGAAGTCGTCTAGTCTAGTCTTCTTTACTAATTTTTCACCGTCTTTATTTCCATTTTTTTTTATTACATTTTTTCCGACTTTAAGTATTTTTTTTTAAATAATACACTTAAATGACAAAGTAGCTGATTTTATATTCATTAGAACAAATTTAACCTATTTCATATTAATTATCATTGTTTACGTTTAAATTAAATTATAATTAATTAAATAAAATATTGAATGGTATTTTCTTATAAGTGATATTAGTCTACATAATTTTTCAGTTTTTCTATATTTAATTTAGAGAGAAAATAAAAGTATTCGGTGGTTGCCACTTGACAACTAACTTCAGATATGTCCATTGTGAAACATCCACGTGACCCAAAATCCTTTGAATAAAAATAAATAAAACCGCGTGTGAAGACCAATGATTTTTATATCCAATAAACTCAGGACACGTCTGCTTTTGATAAAGCATGAAACTGTTGCACACTTGCACCTTTGCCTTGCATCACCATGACAACAAGAATAGGAAGTAGGAACACTCTTCAGCAGACTCGGACTCTCTAAGTCGGGCAATGACTGGGACAACGGTATTCCAGGCTTCAGCGTTAACAAATGTGTGAAAAAAATAATTGATAATTCGTGGTTTATATTAATTAGTGTATTAGTGTTAGATTAGGTATTAAATAAAAAAATTAAGATATTAAAGTATGTATTAATAAGGGTAATTATATTGTAAAATGTGATTTAATGTATTTATTAAATAAATTGTAATAAAAAATATTAAAAAAATAAAATTATTATATCTAAAATTTATAATTACAAAAATAATATTATTTACTTCGTATTCATATTTTTCGTTATTATAAAAAGTTTAATAAATCATTACACATTAAATATCATGTATTTGATGACGTTTAAATTAAATTATAATATTTTTGATCTGTTTAATATTAAATTATTACATTAAATATTATTTCTATTATTATAAATTTTGTGCATGTAATTTCTCAAAAATATTTACCTAAAAAAAGTAGCTAATAAAATTTTAGGTAAATAAAAATATAATTATCAATTAAAATAATAAATTCTTATAATAATCATAATTACTATAATTATTTAGCTAAAATTCTACCATTTAGAGATCAAGAAATAGGAAGTTTCAGAGGTGCACAACTAATTATAAAAAAAAGTTTTTTGTTTTTGAAAGGAAAAAAGAAATTATGCTTTGTATATTAAAAACACAATTACTATTTATTTTAATTTTAATTAATTATAATTTTAAATTATAGTAATCATTTTCCACATGGGTAAACATTTATCCAACTATTTATATAAGGTGAGTTTTTAAATTTGATATTTTTATTATTTTATTAATACTCAAATTGTTATAAAAGTATTTTAATAAAAAATTGGTTAAATTGATTAAAAAATTAAGTCATTTGAATTAAAATTTCATATCAAATTAACATATATTTTTTACTATAACAATTAATTAAAATATTTTGTAACAATATTAATGTACCAACAAGATGTTATATTAATGTATATTTTAAAGTTTGAGCGGATTGGGTTTTTAAATTAATGAAATTCCGACTCTAAAACATGGGCATAACTTTTTGAACTTTAAGTTGGCTAAGTCAGTGTCGGAATTTATATATATATATATATAATCTAAATTCAATTTCGGGTTGAATTTGGGACAATCGTAAATCAAATATACTTGTTATTAAAATTATTCAATTGGATTTAATTAAACTTTTAATTAGATGATATCAAGTTAGATTATTATCTAACTAATCAAATTATAAATTATCATATTTTTTAAATAAATAGAATTTAGATTATTCACCTATAAAATCTATATTTTAAATATAAAAAAATTCTAAAGTAAAGAGGGTATATTACTATATTTCACCTTCTATTATTATTACTTAAGGTGGATGATCTAGCGTTTATTAAAATTTGTTTTTTTATTAATTAAATTATAAAAAATTAAAGATTTTTTAAAGATATTATAACTTATATTAGTTACTTTCTATGGCTAATAATTTTATTAAAAAATAATATTGATAGATTATAGTGATATTTGAATAAAATTATTTAAATATATAAATGTTAATAAATATAAAAATTTAAACTATTGAATTATTTTTAAAATAAAAAAATATATAATTATAATAATAAATATATATAGTTAGATTATGTTTATTTAAATATAAAATTATTTAATAAAGATTATTTATATTTAAAACGGTGACAACTAATATTATTGGGACCGGTTGCCCAAGACAATTTCATGCCATAAAAGATTAAAGGTCGAAAATGAATTAATGTTTTTTAGCTTAACTATTTTTTTGTCCAAGGTACTAGATTGTGCAATAATAATCATAAATTAAAAGAAGATTAATTTAAAATTTAAAATAATAAATATTTTTATTTTTTAATACTGATTTTTTAAAAAAATAATATTATATAATTTTTATATATCGAGAATCAAACTCCAAAAGTTTTGTACCTTTTTGATATTACTATGTTACAACAACGTATGAGTAATAAAATTACATAGAAATTACATTTGTGTACATCCTTTTAAGAAATATGTAGTAGAATCATCTTTTAAAATCAAAACTTCGAGCTTTTAAATAAAAAGAATTAATTGGAGCCACTACACATAATATACATATTTATACATTATATTATATGTGATTTTTCAAAATCTTTTGTTATAGCATAATAATTTATCAAAATATTCTGCATAATAATTTAAAACTTGTGTACGAAAATACCTGAGTTGAAAGTATATGTAAATCAAGTAACACTAATATGTGAATAGGAATCATTTATATTACGTACCTATAAATAAAAAATTAATAAAAGAAAAAAACACATCTTATCCGATAAATGAAGTCATAAGTAAAATTAACAAGAAAAAATTGGAATAAGTAGGGATAAATTGATATGGTATTTTACTTCATCCATTTATATAATTTTTTGGACCAAAATATATTTTTAAGATCAACTAAAATAAATATAAAAAAATTAGGAGATAAAAACAAAACCAAACAAATGATGAACATAAAATAAAATAAAATAAAATAAGAAAGAATTTTTGTTTTCCACTTATGAATTATGACAAGGAGATTGATATTTTTGTAATATACATATTTTAATAAAAAAAAATTAAAATTGATCATATTTTAAAATTGTTACAATACAATAAATATAATGTTTATAAAGTTATGAGTTTAGTACTTTTTAAATATTATTATAAAAAAATCATTTTTAATAATAAACTGATACTAAATTTGATAATATTAATACTAGAAGGAAATTAAACTTTTAAAAGTAAAATTTTTAAAGTACTATGAGTAGTAAATAAAAACCATTCTAAAATATGATTAATTTTTAAAATTTGTACGAAAATATAGACAGTACCAAAAAAATAAAATAAAGGTAAGACCTTTTCCTTTATTCATGCTCTCTCAACTCTAAGTTCTCAACCCTGCTTAACGCATTTTTTATTATGTTTATTGTTTTTTTTTATAATTGTAGAAAAATAAAAGAAACAATCCGACAAAATTATTATTAATGTGGATAAGAAAATAGTATCACAGAGGTCCTACAACTCTTTGATGAGAATATTTTATTTTTAAAAAAATTATATCGGTTGAATTCAGTAATTTTTTTTTAGATAAAGTGAATATAATCTTATTTTTTAAAATAATGATTGTTTTTAAAGGCTAAAATCAATTTATTCTTAAAATTAATATATTTTTTATATTATTTTTAAAAATAATACTAAAAACTTAAAAAATATTCAGTTATATTTTTCTCAAATAAAAATAATTTATCTTTTATTTGAATTTGTCATTGTATCTCTATTATAATTCACTTTATTTTTTTCATTAAAAATATTATTTTTTATCTAAATTTATAAATTAAAATAATTTTATAGTTAAAAATAAATTTCTATAATACTTATATAAATAAAATAAAAATATACAAAATATAATGAGATGAGATAAAATAAAATAAAATATTATAAATAGATTAAAAGAAAATAGAGATATTAAAAGTAAGAAGAAAGACCAAAATATATTAAGATGAGATAAAAAAGAATTGTATTTTTTTAAGGAATAGATGGAATTTTTTTGTTTTTATTTTAAATTTTATTATAAATTTAATTTCATCTTTCAATTATATTATTTTTTTTAAAAAATCATATAATTGTCTCTATTTTAAAGTTAATGGACTAAGTCCAACTTAAAGAAATAGATATAAAATACCCGTATAAATCATCATTGATCTAAAAATTCAATGGTTTATGGACATCTAGTGTCTGTTTTAATTTAATTTAAATATAAAAAATAGTAGAATTTTGCCACCTACATCTTGTGTGCACTTTAAGGTTATTGAAATCTATTTAATGATTTTAAGTTAAATTTAAATATATTTATTTAAAAATAATAATAATAACAATAAACATTTAAATAATTATTATTTTTATTGTAATTATAGTGTAGTTCATTTTCATACAACTAATATATTAATAGTAATTTTTTAATATCTAATTATGTTATTTACTTATTTTATTAAATTATAAACTATTTATGATTAATTTTGAAATCTACGGTGATTATTTTGTTGGACGATTTCTTTATCAATACTGAATATGATTTTTTAATGTTTAATTTGATGAATAATTTTAATTTTACTTTCTCTTTGTTTTTTATACCTTCAATGATAGTTTATGGTGAATTTGATTTCAATTATAAATATAGTATAAATTTATTTATTTTACATTTAATATTTAAAAGAGTTATCAATACTTTGATAGTAAAATATATTATATCATTTATTCATATTGTCAAGACACTACTAATATATAGGTGGTGTTCATAATTATTTGTTATATATTTTAATTATGTTGTTGATTGGTATATTTAATTTGATTTTATGTGATATTTTCTAAGGAATTTTAATTGAAAAAATAAATAATGAATATGATAATATAATTCATCAGGTAAATAAAATAATAATTTATAATTATATTATTTTATGTAATTTTTTTATCATAATATAATAAAATATTGAATATTTTTATAAAAAATAAATAATTTATAAATAAGAAGTTAATATTAGATATTTCTTAATAGCCTTGAGATAAATTATTACAATATAAACGTAAATAAAAATAATTATTTAAATATTATTGTATTATTTTTAATAAAAATAATAAATTTATATCGTTTTATCAAATAAAAATGGATTTAAAATACATTTTAACCGGACTTGTTCTTTTTATCCTTAATTTAATTACTATTTAAAGTTTGCCGATCTACCAGAACCTTCTCGAGGCGCCCAAAGGAAAGAAAACGGAGGGAGAGAGGGAGGGAAGAAAACAATATTAGGGATTAAGAAGTTTATCCATTTTTTTGGGGTCGCTTGCCTCGGACTAGCGGATTGGTAATAAGCTTAATAGAAGAGAAGAGGAAAGCTTAAGCTTGAAGATCAATGGAGGGAGATACGGCGTCGTCTGTGAACAATACGTTGCAAGAGCCAGCGACGGCGTCGTATACGTATTGGGTTAGGGAAACAACGTCCGATGCGGCTCCTTTACCTCTTCCTAAGAAGCTCTCTCAGGATGATATTAACAAATCCCATTCTCAGCCACCAACCTTGGGCTCTGCTTGGAATAAGGTACGTTTTTTATTTTATTTTAAATGAATTTCTCATTGACATTGTCCCACCTTTTCTTTTCTTTTTTTGATTTGATTTTTTTTTAAATTTTTAACTCAATTTCGAATGGTAGTCGTTAATTGCATTGTTGTTATTTGATGGTAGGCGGGGACTTGGGAGGAGAAGAACCTTAACAAATGGGCAACAGATAGGATAAAGGTGAGTACTTCATATTTCTGTTAATTCAAACGATGTTTCTTCCTTCTGTGTGTTTGATTTATCATTCTCTGCAAATTATTGTTAAGTTTCAAGGAGGAACATAGAAAATGATGAGAATGACCAGATGATCGTTGTTATGTTGTTGATGGCTATTTATTTCAACTACAACTTAAACAAAAGCTGTTTCTTATAGACCAATCAATGGATTGCACATGTCTATTTATATTCTAATCGTGTAACTAACTCAGTTCATTGTATAACAAACTTATACGACTCGTCTAGTGGTTAACTAACTATTCTCAATAATAACGGTTTTGCTAAAAAAATTAATATCGTAATGCAGGAGTTGCTGAAATCTGTTGGTTCGTTGGAGTTCTCGGGTGGCAAAGCAGAGATATCTGAAGTATCAAATTGCACAGGCGATGTGAGTTTCCTTTAGCCGATACAGATGGCTGTGAGACTAACCCCATCCCCTTTTATGATGCACACTTCATGTTTTTTATATCACGTGTGTTTCTGTCATCTAAACTTACTCTCTTTGTTTGTGTATGTGTAGAAAGCTCCTTGCCGTATACTATGTATTCGACCTAATATGTGAAATAGTTGAAAGATTGAGTAATGGCTATAATAGTCTTAAATTTATGCACTCTCTTAGAGAATAGCTCTGATATTCAGCAAAACTTCTTAGTCATTCATGGTATTATTCAATGTTTTAGCCTTTTTGGACCTGACGTTACATACTCCATACGATAGGAACTTAAAATGTCATTTTGGGGGGTCCTTAGTTTATTATGACTGCTGAACTTTGGTATTGTTTAGAGGTGCATGATTGATTCCCAATTTGCCAGTATTTTTATTGCTGTTATTATATTTCTCCTTTTATTTTCTTTGTCTGGGTTTACTTGCATATTGCTTACTATTATGTTTCATGCATAGTCTGACTTTGTTAATCTTGCGTGGCCAGGCATTTTTGGTTACAGTTCGAAACAAGAAACGTTTTGGCTACAACTATGAGCTGACATTGAGTGTCAAAGGTAAGTTGCTGCAATTGAAAATGATTTTTGCATCATACATTGATTGGTCCATCAAATTCTGTTAACTGAAGTGAAATTTCATGTGTATGGAATCAGGGGAGTGGATGATCAAAGATGAGAAAAAGAATGTCAATGGCCATATAGATATTCCTGAGTTTTCATATGGTGAACTAGATGACTTGCAGGTACGTTCTACATTTGCATATGTAGTTCATGGGTGTGGAGGAGAGAAAAGCTATACAATACATCATTGTGATTGTAATTTTAAGGAGCTTAAGATTTGCCATTAAGAGCTTTGGCATATAATGGATGTATAATTTTTTTGTGTAATCCTATAAAGCTGCACCATCAAACATGAAAATGTATGTGGGTGTAAGATGGGTCTAAGGTATAAAGCCTCAAACATTAGCTTGGCTGAGTTGTATGACCAGGTTGTGGGGTTGGGCATATTTATATTAAACCTGGATTAGTTTAAGTTTAGCGACTGTCAAATAACCAAAGCTTTTTGGTAGTTAAGGATCTTGTACTTCTTGTCCTCTCTGGTTGGAACCTTTCATTCCATTTAGAGTATGTGGTCTTCTTTGTTCGATTACAAAAAAAGGTCTTCTTTAGTTCTAATCAGAACAATGGGAAACTTAAGGCGAACAATAGAAGCTGTCTAAAACTTCGCCTTCAGATTCCTGGATTATGTTTCTAGAGACTTAAAGGGTCATATCATCATTTTATGGCTGTCTAGAATATCTTTTAGGCTTGACTCCCATTCGTTAGGAAAGAATTATGATAGATCTTACCTTACACGATTGGAATGACATTATTTCCACATTTCATCTATACCTAACAATATACTTATTTTCTCAACCCCACCTTATTAATATTGTCTTTTTGATTAAAATTTGTAGATGAAGGTCAGGTTGAGTGAAGATAAGGATCTTCTGCATCAGGATAAGTTGCAAATCAGTGAAGATCTAAAGCAATTTCTGCAACCTGTTCGTGAGAAACTGCATCAATTTGAGCAGGAGCTAAAAGATAGGTGAAAGGGAGCTGCATCATTTACTTTTTTCCAGGTTGATTATTGGCTACTTGCGATTAATGGACTGTAATTGTAATTCTGTTTTCAATTAGCATCTAGTCTTTCAATTCTTGCAATGAAAATTAAGACTGGTTGGCAACAGAGGTTCAAAACTTAGTAACTTACTGTGTTCCAACTGAGACTAATGTTACAACGTTAGTCATGCTTTTTTCATGTTCTGCATGTCCATGGATTGCACTTTGATGATTGTGCTGTATTTTATTTTTTTCCCTGTCACTGGATTATGTCGAAACTGTGTTTTCATCGTCCATTTGAAGGCACTTTTCTTGCAAAAACTTGTCTGCCCTGTTAGCTTTCATTTTCTTCGTACATTTTTCTTTCATCAGTTCGATGGTTATTTATTATTTTTGGAATGTATTATTCATTAATCACATTGTTTTTTTCTTTATCAAGCATTGTACCTATACGTGTTTTTTAAAAAATTGGTTGTGCTAGTTTTGTATTTTATTGATCTAGATCATTATATCATCACTTTGTGAAATTGGGTGGCTTCTGTGAACCATGAGTCCATGACATGACGTTGAAACGATCTTTTTACGAACTTAAAGCATGCTATTTTTAGTTATGGTTCTAGACACCAAACTAAGCACATGCAGAATGATGTACATGATTAAAAAACATAAAAAAAGATTCATGTTCATGAACTGAATAATATAACATTATTGGCTACTGGACCTGTATATGCAAGACAAATGTAGATTGAAAATACGTTAATAATTTATTCCTTTTAAGCACATCTTTGTCTCTTTAACTTAATGAAAAAAAAATAGTAGTCTTTTTGACCATAATTACTTTTATTATTTAATATCCATAAAAGTATAAATTATCCATTTTATTTTTTAATTTTTTAGTTCAATTAATAAACACTTCTTAGTGTCACCGTGTGGAAAGTTTCAGATGTTGTAATAGGGTTGAGCAAAATATCTGATGAATCCGAAAAAAATAAATGGTTTCGATTAGATATATTTAATATATTATTTAAAAATATATATACAATAATAATTAATAATATATTATAATATTATATTTAAACCTATCTCGGTCGATAGGCTCGAAAACCTTAAGTCACTATTAAGATATTCCTTAATCTTAAACTCTCAATAATTTAGAGGTGAAAACCCATTGATCATCTCTATCTTTGTCTCTCATACTCGACGAAGTTGACTTCACGGTTGACACATTCTCTGTCGTTGTTCTCTCTTTCCATCGATGTTTTTTGTCCGTTCTAATCGTTGTTTGGCCGTTCCAATTGCTGTTCGGCCATTTCGAGTTGTCGTTCGACCGTTCCAATTGTTGTTAGCCTATTCCTATCGCTGTTCTTCAATGAAAGGTTAGATTTGTTTAAATTTTTTCTTTTCCTGATTTTTGATTTCAAATCCAATGTTCAAATGCTATGTTTCGTGATGTGCTATTGATATTGGTTCATAATGTTTTGGTTGTTCTATTTTTGGATTCTTATGAGTGACCGAGTCGATTGTTTATACTTGCGACCATTCTGCAACCATTCACCAACGTGCTATTGCTGAGAAGAAGCGGTTGGAATTTATTGAACAAGAGAAAAAGAAGGCATGTGTAAGGATTTTGCAAATGCGTCCAATGACAAGGTCTATTTCTCACCATCGTGAGATTGAGAGAAGGAGAATTAGGGTCCGATTGGAAGATCAGATACAAAGGGTATGATAAAGTTTGCTTGTCTTTGTGTACTCAAATCCATACTTACCATTTATCTATTAATAATTTGTAACGTCAATGATTGATGAAATTTTTATTCTTACAACGTTTTTTCACATAATTTGTAGAATGCATAGGTAGGTTGATCATCTTGCTAGAAAGCTGGCAAGGTAATTGGGACCATGCACTTTCCATTGGTTGTTGATTGAACCTAACTTTCCCATATTGGAATGGGTGACTGATTGCTATGTTTCTGATGTTGGGCTCTATTGTATGATAAAGTTTGCATTACAGAGTGATCAACTAAAATTGTATTGTTTTGTCAAGTGCTAGAAGCAGTTCCTTAAGCATAGAAGATCTACCTTATCCTTGGCAATGGCTTATGATGCATTGAAAATCAATGAAAAATGTGTCAAATTAATGCCTTTTGATGAGTTTGCTCGTTGTATTGAATCAATTGATATCATTGAGACTCGACAAGCTTTACTTGATCGATTTGAGTATCTAATAAAGGTCTCTAAGGCTGTTACTGCCACTAATCATCCATCCAATATGGACAATATCGATGACCTTCTTAAGCGAGTTGTTACTCCTAAGAGGACTACATCAAGGATGTCTGCGAGGAGCAGAGATGGAAAGAAAACAACTCCATCAAGGAAGACTGTTAAAGAGTATGATTTTGCATCGCCCAAACATTGTACCTTTAGGTCTCAGTTTTCTATATAAACATTGTACCTTTAGGTTTTAGCTTTCAGTTAAATCATGTAATTTATGTTAAAAAAAATTATTTTTTATCATTTTTGTTGAACTATTTTTAATTATGTTGTTATTTATTGTTGAATTTATATGAAAAATATTTTAATTTTTAATTTTTCTTTGAATTTATGTAATTTTTCATTTTATAGGTTGAAATTATATCGATTCGGATTCGAATTTATTTGGATTGACATTTACAGCGGATCAGATCGGATTGAATAATTTATAATTTACTTCTTTATGTAATTTTTTATTTTTTAGGTTTAAATTAAAATTTTAACCCTATCCGATCCTATCAATCCGATCAAAATTGGATTCAGATTTATTCGGATTGGTATTTATAGCAGATCGGATTCGGACTGAATAATTCATAATTTGTTTCGGATCGGATCAGATTCAGATTTACTTAAAACTGTACGTTTCAAACCGATGCTCAGTCTTACATTAAGTATTCTAGCTTGAGGCTATTCGCGAGGGAGGAAATCCCTAACTTAATGTTATATGTCGGGAGGAAAAAAAAATTCTAACTCGATGATTTTTTTAATAAAAATTCGAGCTTGGTAGCTGGTAAAAAGGATTGTTAACATTATTAAAGTAACTTGATACGAACATATGAATCATGTCTCAAGAAAAAACGAACAAATGAACAATTTTTTTCTAGTTTTATAAAAATTGAACAATTTTTAATATTTTTTAAAGTTCTAACGAGTTTTTATTTTTAAAAAATGTAAACAATTTTTTATTTTTAAAAAATTTGAATAATTTTTTATTTTTAAGAAGTACAATAATTTTTTTGAAGAAAGTTTAGCAATTTATGTATGAAATCAAATAATGTTATGTTTTATAGTTGTTTGGTTGAGAATATCTGTTGAATAGAAAATAAAACTTTTTCTTTCCGACACCACTTTCTCCATTATGTTCTTTTTAACTATTTTTTAATATATTTGATGAATCATTAATAGGTGAATGTTGTGTAGTATGTAGTGCACTATAATCACCCTAACAATCATTGGACATCAAACAATTACAAAGCCTACAATTAATGTCAAACACTAAGGTCAAATAAAAACCATCCTTACTCACCAAATCAATCTTTTAAGGCAACTTTAGAGGATAACTTGAATGCTTTTATTCATATTAGTCATGACAATTAATTGATGAATAATCAAAGGTTAAGCACCATAGAAACTTCGATTAAAAGGATAAGGATTGTAGTTAAAGTTGGACAACCCGAACAAGCTAAGGATGTAAGAACCTTTTGAAATGGTAAAGTAGTTAATACTAGTTTACCTGAAACCTCTAAAGATTTACCTTATAATTCAGGTAATAAATAAGGTGAAATTTTAATCTTGCAAAAAAGAGAGACAAATGTTAAACCTGAAAAACCTTCAGAAAAACTCATTGGAGGAGTGAACTGACATCCCCAAAATTCAAAAAGACAACAAAACCACACCAACTGCAATTACCTTTTCCACATAGATTGAAAGAATCCAAACAAGATAAGCAATTTTATGATCTTTTTAATATGCTTTCTAAAGTAAATATCAATTTATCATTATTAGAAGTGATCATGAATGTGCCCTCCTATGTTAAGTTTTCCAAAGAATTGAACACTAAGAAAAAGTGGTATGAAATTAATGTGTGAGTAGTAGTATAAAAAAATTATAGTGTTGTACTTCGTCACCAAATTCCCCCTAAGTTGAAAAACCCTGGAAGTTTTATTATAAATATAACTATAGGGGATAAGAAGGTCGCTAAAGCAATGCTTGATTTAGGTGCTAGTATAAACTTAATGCTTTACTCTATATTCTTACAACTCGATTTAGGATATTTAAAACCCACAACTATGTTCCTTCAACTTGTAGATAAATCTCTTAAGTATCCAAAGAGAATAGTTGAGGATGTGTTAGTGTAGGTAGACAAGTTGATAATACCTATTGACTTTGTGGTTCTAGATATGCAAGAAAATCAAATCTTGGATGGAAAACACATAATACTACTTGGTAGAGCATTTATGGCAACTACCAAGACTATTATTGATGTCTAAGATGAAAATTTGACAATGACAATCTCAGGAAAGACGACTCATTTTAAAGTTTTTGATTCTTCATCTTTTCCTTCTATTTTTACCATCGATGAAATATTTGATGTTGATCATTTGGATAATCTTGTCGAAAGCACCTGTTCTCAAACTAGAATTGAAGACAAGCTTGAAACTGTTCTTACATTTAAAGAGGTTGGAAAAGATTTAGATGAGGAAACTAAGGGGTACCTTGAACAACTAGATAATGATGAACGAATGACAAAATCTATTACACTTTTAAATCTACCCAGTTTCCCATCTAGAAAAGAGGTCAATCCACTTGAACATGAACTCAAAGACTTACCTAAACACTTAAAATATATATTTCTGGAAGAAAGAGAAACTTATCCAATGATAATTTCTTCAACCTTGACCCAAGAAAAAAAAACTTATAAAAGTTCTTAAGAAGTTTTAAGAAAGCTATAGGTTGGAGTATCGGGGATATAAGAGGCATTAGTCCTACCATGTGTATGCATAAGATCAACTTGAAGGATGGTACTAAACACGTACGAGAGGCCCAAAGAAGACTAAACCCAAACATGCAAAAGGTAGTTAAGAAAGAAATTCTTAAACTATTAGAAGAAATTATCTACTATATTGTCGATAGTAAGTGAGTTAGTCCAGTACATGTGATACCTAAAAAATTTGAGATAACGGTTGTTAAAAATAATATAAATGAATTAGTGTCTACTAGAATAATCATTGGATGAAGGATGTATATAGAACCTTATTTTCATAATGGATAGTTGGGTGGTCTGATGAACTGGTGGTTTTTTTTCTGAAGGCATTGGTGTGGCCTAAGTCGTTTTCATCTCAAATATTGTGTATCAAGTTTTATGTATTTTTCATTTTATTTTATTTGCACACGATTGCATGTATGATCGCTTGTGATGCTTTAATTAATCATAATTCGATTAATTACATATTCATCAATCTAGTTAATTAAATTCATAACTATAAACTTTCATATTGAAACGTTGATGTTAATCAAGATGTCAAAATATATTTTTTATGAAAATATCAAAGATATTGTTGTTGTCACTAATTTTTTTGAAACAAATCATGAAAATTATGTAAACTATCAAAAATACCAAAAAAATTATGAAACTTTATAAAATATTAAAACAACCAATTACTTATATTTTAAAGTAATTTTTATTTAATGCATATATTTTTAAATACTTATTATATTTATATAAATGAATAAGTTGATCAATTAATTAAAATATTATATAATAAAATATATATTATTTTTTGTAAAATATTATAAATAAGTAATTAAAAGGTTTAAAATAATTAAGTATCTTATCTAATTGTATTAACTATTATAAATATATAAATTTTGAAAGTATAAAAAGAAATTTTATTGATTATTTTTGATATTTTGTTGATTTTGTTCGATATTTTAATGATATTTTAGTAATATTATCCACAATATCTAGGATATTTTAGCAAAAAAAGAATATAAATAATAATTTAACGATAATGATATTTAACTGATAATTTAATCAAAAGTTATGGATATCCCGTTTCAATATCTTGATATACAAAATAAAGATATTATTACAATTCGTAACAATATGAACAATGTTATTGATATTTTCATCCTTGGTTATTTATATTATTACTCTAATCAATTAGTTTCGACACATGTTGGATAAGTAGGCTTATATGTCAAGCTAGCTATATCACTACTATATGACTTTATTTTTTATATTTCTTTTACTTATATGTTTTAGATGAAATCATAGTGATACTTTATTTAAAAAATTATACCAATTTAATATGATTTTTACATATGACTAACACATGTGCTTCTAATGAGGGACATTTTTGAAATATTTGCCTTTTCTAGCCCATGGAATGCTAATAACTATTTTTTTGTCCATGTCAGTATCCTCAAATGCACATAAGAGAGATTGTTTACTCAATTTTTATATTATTTAATATTATACAAGTTATTACTTATTATGAAAATAAAACAAACTCTCTTTTAATTTCTTTTATATTGTACGATTTACGTTTAAACCGGTTAAATTTAATAAATTGTTAAACTTAAAGAATTATAAAACTTAAAACTTAAAAAACTGCTTTAAAAAACTAATTAAATTATTTGAAAACATATTTTTAAAATTAGTACATATTAATTTATGCTTAAATCGTTTAAGTTTAAAAGACCATTTAAATTGTTTAAAAAATAGAAAATACATAATGAAATATAAAATAAAATAAAAAAAATCAAAACATAACCGTTTAAACATGTATTTGCATAGATACTCGTATGTGTAACACTAAATATGCAAAAAAAAAATTAATTAAATAAAAAATTATATTAAATTGGTATGTTTTTTTGTTAAAATAGAGGTATCACTAAGTATCATCTTAAAAATATAAATAAAAAAATATTAAAAATAAAATCATATTATTACTTAGATAACTAATTCTTATAAGCCCATGTTTAGTGTACAAATCGAAAGTGGTTTTTAATTTAATTAAAAAAGGTTAAAAGTAGTTTGGTACTTAATTATTTATGCATAGGAGATAAGTTAGCAGTTGATTATTTATTCCAAGGAGTTAAGTTGGTAGTTCCTCGGATATCTTTATTGCCTACGATAAAAGCATATATATATATAGTTCAGTTATCGCATTGGAGATACTTAATCTAAGTCTAATCAATGCGATAATGTTAATTTTAAAACACAGAATATTATTTATTAAAAAAATAAATTGAGCGATGTTCAGTTATCGCATTGGAGATATCACTCATCAATCAATTCACACCTATGCAGATACTTAACAAAACTTTACGAACTAATCATGCATGTTTAATTTTGCTTGAGAACTAAAATCTTCTTGAAATTAGAAATATCATTATTACAAATTAATGGGAAAGTATGTTTTATGTCAAAACTGTTTAGTGGTTGCAAATTTGGCCTCACCATGTGGTTTGTTAAATTCATAAACTTTTATCCATTTTGCCGAAAATGATCCATAACATTCAATTTTCACGTGACATATCACTTTCTGTTATTAAACAAAAATTAGAAGAAAACCTTAAAGCTACGTTTAATTTACAGAATAAAAAAAAATGAATGAGAATGTAATTTAATAAAAAAGAATTAATATTATTATTATATTATTTAATTTAATTATTTAAATTAAATAAAAAATAAGTATTACATTAAGTGGTTTACAGTTGAAATAGAATAAGAAACATTATATATTACATTAATATCTTTATATTCAATAAAGTTTAAATAATATCATTTAATTGTTATTTTTTCATCAGATAAAATAAATTATAAAAATCATTATTTTTTTTAAATAACTATTACTTAAAAATAAAATATCTTATTAAAATTATTATTTTTCTAAATAAGATTAAGGTTTAAGGTTTTGGGATTCAAGTTTAGGGTTTAAGATATAAGATTTAGGGTTTAGTGTTTTGAGGTTTAGGATTTAGGATTTAAGGTTTAAAGTTTAGAATTTAGGGTTCAAGATTTTTGGGTTTTAGGTATAGGGTTTATGATTTAAGATTTAGGTTTATATTTGTAGGTTATGGTAAAATTGAAAAAAAAATTGTATAAAAATGGAATCATGATTCATTAGAGGAAGATGGAATATTTATTTCTTATCTTTTATGAATTGATTTCATTATATTCCCAATTTATAGCATAATCAAATAAAATTGGAATTAATAAAATTGTAAGAAATCAATTCCAATTTTGTTTCATTTCTACCAACCAAATATGACATTAAGATGTCGTTTGGTTCACAGAATGAAATTAAAATGTGGATGGAAAGAAGATCACTATAATCATAGAAGAAATCAGTATTATAGTATTTGGTTTACAATTGAAATGGAATAGAAAATACTATATATTACCTTAATATCCATATATTCAATAAAATTTAAATAATGTCATTTAATTGTTATTTTTTCGTCAAAAAAAAAACATTATAAAAATTATTATTTTTCTAAATAACTATTACTTAAAAATAAAATATATTATTAAAATTATTATTTTTCTAAATAATATTTAGGGTTTAAGGTTTTAGGATTTAAAGTTTAGGACTTAAGGTTTAGGGTTTAGGTTTAAAGTTTTGGAGTTTAAGGTTGAAATTATTATTTTTCTAAATAGAGTTTAGGATTTAAGGTTTTAGATTTTGGGATTCAAAGTATAGGGTATAAAATATAGAGTTTTAGGTTTTAGAATTTAAGATTTAGGGTATAAAGTTTAAGATATAGGACTTAATGTTATATTTGTGGGTTAATGTTCAAGGTTAAAATTATTATTTTTTAAATAGAGTTTAGGGTTTTAGGGTTTAAAATTTTGGATTTAAGATTTTGAATTTATGACTTAGAGTTTATAGTTATATTTAGGTTAGTGTGAAATTAGAACAAAAAATTAAGATAGAATAAAATCATGATTCTTTAAAAAGAGAAAATGAATTCTCATTCCTTCTCTTTTAAAAATCAATTTTATTCTATTCTTATTTTTTAACTTAATCAAACATAAAATTTGAAAAAATCAATTGTAAATTCATTATATTCTAGCAAACCAAATACCACCTAAATATAACATAGATTATTAGATTAAAGGTATTTTATTAATAAATCAAAAATTGTGAACAAATTTACATAAATTGTGTACATAAAACATAATTTACCCTAAATTAATATATAAAAAATAACACTTAATTTCATCGTGCTAGCGGATAATTAATTTTTATTACTGATCCGTTTCAATAAAAATGCTACAGAAATCGACATTTTACTAATAATTGCAAAAAAGGCCTCTATGAAAAAAGTACCTCGTTAGTAAAAGATACTAACAATCAAATATTATTAAAAACGTATTAGGTTTGAAGTTTGAACCGTCAAATATTATTGGCCGAACAATTACATCAACTCTAAAACAAATTTAAAAGAATAACAATTATAACATGTTATTTCTCCTTTTTTTTTTACCTAATGTGACAATCTCAAGAATAAAATCATTACAGAGCTATGCTTAGTACCGCAAATGCTCCAACACCACCTCGCTGGTTATCAAGCTCCAATTCTGTATCGAATAAACGCACACTTCCACAATTAAAGGACAGCAACCACTTCAGTAGGCGTTAAGGTTACTAGTGGTGACCTGCAGATTCATTCATTCAGGGCATGTAATGAATATTGAGTCTTAGTAATGTGCACAATATTAAATTAATGCCCAATTGAATAGACATTTTGATACATCCAAAAACAACAATGTAAGAGGCTCCCAATCCTGTCCTAGCTTTGATACTACCAACTTATTTTCAAAGGAGTTGCCAGTCATCTTCATTTGAGCAATCTCCTGTGTCACTTTTCAGTGCTACAATTGATGAATCGTCATCTATAGTTTCACTATCATCAGCTGGAACATCATTATGGCCAGCTGGCTTTGGCAAATTCTGTGTCACAGTAAACAACGGAGCACCTTTTGCCTCATCTGCCAGTTTTGATGCCCGAGAACAAAAGTCATCAAAATCATCTGCAAGCCGCAAAAGTAAATGAGAAGAGATAGAACTTGTTTGGAGCTATGATTCGATACATGGATTCCACCACTTGAGAAGAGCATACCTCTGTCTCGACAATAAAATCCAATTGCCAAGGATGGATCAATAGAGTCTAAGGGAATGTGACGCACAAGACTGTTAAAGCAAAACAGAATTAAAAACAAAGCTAAGTGAAAATTTTGTTAACGACAAAATTTTAAAGCAATCGTCTAAGAAGTTTACCTGCAGTGGTAAGATGAAGTATCAGCATCTAAATCATTCCTACCAACCACCTGGAATTACAACATCGGGCACTTTTTCAGTGAGGAACATGAGGCAAATTTCAAAGCGCAGTCTCATCCATTACCATATATATCAAGTGTAAGTAAGAAAGCTTTAATAGAAAACACATTCAGGAATAATTGTTACTTATTATGTGATCCTAACTTGATAGTTAGTTTTCTAATAAGCACATTTCGCAGCTCTAGCAAAACAATTAAGAAAAGGAAATTGTGCAAGTTCCAGGACAAACATCATATTCAGGTTTGACAACGATATTCAAATAGATAGTAGTCAAATTTGAAAAGATAGGGAGACAGAATATACCGGCTGAACCTCATGTGGATCAAGGTAGAAAGCTTTTTCATCTTGCGCACCAACAATGTAAGTAGATGCACCAGGCTTCCCACCCATTATGCCAAGGCTTTGAGGAAAAGTAAACGTTGCCCATAATGATGGGATATACCTGATAAAATTAGGTAGGAATAAAGTAATTAAAGAACATGAAATACAAGTATCAGATTAGAAATTGTTCATTGACTAAAAACATAAACTACATTGCTTATTCCAACTGCAATTAGCTTTCAGGCAGCAAAAGGAACACTAGAAAGATTTCAATGGAATATGGTATTAACACAGATGTGCGGAAGTGTTAAATAGCAGTTAATTCCAACCTTAAATTAATTAAAGAACATGAAATACAAGTATCAGATTACTAATTGTTCATTGACTAACAACATAAACTACATTGCTTATCCAAACTCCAAGTTGCTTTCAGGCAGCAAAAGGAACACTAGAAAGATTTCCATGGAATATGGTTAGATATGCGGAAGTGTTAAATAGCAGTTAATTTCAACCTTAAAAGGGTTGAAATTTTACAGTTTAGTAGAAGTTCAAAGAAGTTAATAAAGAACTCCAAGGCAAAGAATAACCAAGAGAAAAACGAGGATATGTACAGTAATCTTGATGCAATTGTGGAACCTTAATATCTTGCCTACTAAATACTCTCAGCAAAAACAAAAACGTCATTACCAGAAAATAATATACCCAACTATAATTTTAGCCCAAAATATAAGACATAACTATATCTAGTCTAGATAAATGTCAATTTACAAACCTGGGATTGACTTTATCCAGTCCAAGAACCAAAGGAACCAATAAAAGAAGAGGTGTCCATGGAGCTTGGCCTCCAGAAAGCTCAAGACAATGTCTAGAGGCCTCTTCCACACATACAACTGGAGCTCCGCCTCGCTCCCCATCTTCATCTCCAGAAACGATGTAAACAGCCATGGGAAGTGGCTGGCTCTCAAAGTCTCTGGCCTCCCTCATTGACCGGATTAGAGTTTCCCATGTGCGACACATAGCATATGGGCCTACCCATGATCCTACAGTGAGGCCATAAGCCTTTCCAGCCTTAAGAAGATTGTGGAGAGAAAACACTGATGCTTCAGAATCACCGAATAGTTGCAATATCTCGACGTATGATTGATCCAGAGGCTGCACACATATAAAGCATTTTATGCACCAACACAATTACCAGCTTATGGCTGCTAAAATTGGATAAAAGCTTTCAAGGTCAGGGCATTTATGGGATCAAAAATGCTTTCTGAACCAGATAGTAGAAATTTTAGATTTACAGATCTCAGCAGATAGTTACACATCCAAAGCTCCAAATAACATGACATGAATGAGTGAAGTAAGAAAGATATAGCTTCTATTAACAAATCAGGAGCTAAAATTGCCCTTTTTTCTTCTTTTGGTGTAAGGAGCCATTACACTGAGCCGGTCACTACTCATTCCAGAACTAATTGAAAATTGAAACTCAATCCAAATGTCGATTAGGAATATGATATGCCTGCATTTGAGTTGATCTTCAGTCATTCCAAAAGTATACTTTGAAACCAAGATAACAAAGGTTAAAAAACCAGATAGAGGACAGGATTGTTGGAACATTTTCAAAAATAAATGGTTATAGCATTTAGATCAAAAGTTGCAATGGTTTTATATGTCTTTCATTAAAACACACGTTAAAGAGTTCGTAACTTTTGGAAGTTAAATGTTATGATTTATGTTGAAAGATTATAACTTCTTTTAAAGAGCCATGTCTTTTAGATGGATTGTTATTGTTTAAGAGCAATTGCATTGGTTCTAAAGAGACGTGACTTTTGGAAAAGCCACAAATTATGAAAGTATTGTAACCCTTCATGAATGGTTACATAACAATATATAAATAGGCCTTTCATTTAAGCCATTTGTAAGTGAGGGTGGAGAGCACAACAATGCAATATTGAAGAAAGAACAATGAATTATTCTCTAACATTTCCCACCACCATTTATATATAAATAAAATGAGTGTTCTAAATACTGCAGATTTAGAATATTAATTATCTCAAGTGTTCTTCCAAGTAAAAGGTGTTCATGGGTTGTCTTCGTGAAAGCACACCGCAGATAACAAGAGGTTCTATTGTATCTTAGAGGTGTATTTGCTAAACCTTAGTACATCTCCAAATTGATGGGGACAAATAACGTCTTAAAGGCAGCAACTTAAAGTCGTGACTTGAAGCCAAAATCAAAAACTATATTATTTAATATGATTTTGTAGTATCACAATTCAAGACTTTGAAGACTTGACTTGACCTCAAGATAATGTAGATCAACAATCAACAACAATTCAAGAATTTTCACTTACAATCTTAAGACGCTAATATCAAGTAAATTTGTTGTAGGCTTCACGAATAGTAAGAAATTTCTAAGTCACATGAAAATTGATCAAAATTATAAAGCAATTAATTTATATTACAAATGGTGCATCGTATACATGTAACATATATGTAAATAAAATATCATGAAAATTAATGAAATATGTTAAAGAGTCTTGACCTTTGATGAAAAGTCACGACTTGGTGAAATGTTGTGACTTTTTATGAAGACTCATGATGTTTGGTGTAAAGTTGTGACTTTTGGTGAAGGGTCGTGACTGTTAGTAAATGGTCATGACTCGGTGAGTGATTGTGACTCTTGGAAAGTTGTTCACTATTGATGAGAGCATTGACTATTGATGAAAAGATCGTGACTCTTTGTAAAGGATTGTAGCTCTTGGTGAAAACTATTGACTGTTGGTGAAGGGTCGTAACTCCTACTGGAATGTCACGACTTTTGGTGAAAAATTATAACTCTTGGTGAAAAATTGTGACTCTTAATAAAAGTATTCATATGAAAGTGAATTCCAATAACTTGACATAATATAGAAGAAGTATATGAAGTTCTTAAAGTTGATGGATTATTAAAGACAATACTTAAGTTAATATGATGAGTAAACAATCTATGTTGTGGGATCTCAATAAAAGCATGCTTGCATATGCATATGTTGCACCAATAAAATATATGTTTATCCTAGTTTCATGTAACATAAAAATTAGATGATTGAGAATCATGTTTGTAAGTATTTTTCTATGATCCAAATAAATACATCTTGTATAGTTGTACGTGTATACTAACAAGAGAAGTTCTTCTAAATAATGTATGTATCTGGATGTAAAGTGATGAATCGGTACATAGATTTAACGTGACAAGTCCCTTATGATAAAAAGACTTGCAAGGGACATAATTAATAATCATGAAAAAGGATAGGACAAAAACAACCTCATACAAATCACCAATGATGAAAACTCAATCCAACACTTGAAAACTCAATAACCCGAAGTACATCATATGTTTGTGATTGCAAGCACAATAATTAACATACAACTGTTCTAAAGGAATATGTACTTGGTACACGTAATGGAACAAGAAGGATAAATTATTTAGTTTTTAATGAACTTATAAATATCCTTGATAAGTTCACATGTATGGGTGTAAGAGATGGTGTTGTCTCCTACGTAACTTGGTAGGCCACTAGAGCACTCATGAAAAACCAATATATAAAACACAAGACCAATTCGCATGTCAACGAATAAAAGAACACGAGAGATAAAGGTTTATGTGTGAGACATATCCAGTTAACTGAATAAAGTCGTTGGTTCAAAGGCTTGCTTACCATACCACCGTGGTTAACTTCGATGTGTTTTCACTAAGTAAACGTTCAAGTCCAAAAGACATTTATTTATGCATAAGTCTTCGAAACATATTCAAGATAAAAGTTTTCAAAATTGTATTTCGTTTTGAAAATGGTGAGAGATTGTTGGAACATTTAAAAAAATGGTTATAGCATTTAAATCAAAAGTAACAATAGTTTCGTATGTATCGTTTGATAAAAGACATGCTAAATAGTTGTAACTTTTGGAATTTAAATTATATGATTTATGTTGAAAGGTTGTGACCTTTTATAAAGGGACATGTCTTTTGGATTGATTGTAATTGTTTACGAATAATTGCATTGGTTCTAAAGAGACATGACTTTTGGGAAAGTCACGACTTATCAAAGTGTTGTAACCCTTCATGAATCTATAAATAGGCTTTCATTTAAGTCATTTGTAAATAGAGTTAGAGAAAAACAATGAATTGTTCTCTAACATTTCCCACCACCATTTATATATAAATAAAATTAGTGTTATAAATATTACAAATTTAGAACATTAATTATCTTGAGTGTTCTTTAAAGTAAAAGGTGTTCTTGGGTTGTCTTCATGAATGCACACCGCATAGAAAAATAGGCTTCATTGTATCCTAGAGATGTATTTACTGAACTCTAGTGCATTTCCAAATTAGTAGAGGCAAATAATGTCTCAAGAACGATGAATTAAAGTCGTGCCTTGAAGTCAAAACCAAAAACTATATTATTTAATATGATTTTGAAGTATCATAACTGAAGGCTTTAAAGATTTGAATTGAAGATCATTCATTGAGATCAATAAACAACAAGTTCAAGAATTTTCACTAACAAGGATGACAAAGATATAGATAAATAGATTGACTAAGCAAGGGTCTACATGCAATTTTATAACCATTAAAGAACACTGGAGTGGCCAATTTCTCCCCTTTAGCCACATCTCACAAGGCAACATAAAGGACAAGGTGACAAACATAAGACAAGATTGTTACAGAGTTTATTGTATTGTCCCTTTAATCTCTATAACATTTTTTCCGAGAATAATAGCAGAGACTAATCCATTTACTACAACAAAAAAAAACACTCACCTACTATTATTATACTGAAGTACTAATCCAGTAATCCTTAAAGGATTATAAAAAATTTAATAATTCAAATCCAAACAAGTAAAGGTGTAAATTGGAATGGAATATCCCAATTAACCCATGTTACAGCCCTTAATTTTAAAAAACCATCCCATCTTGTCCCACTTATTTTTTGATGGAATGAGATGGTACTAGTTGAGATATTTCATTTGTGTCAAATGGATCTATATGAGACAAGTAAAAATATATAGACAATGAAAAATATGAAACATAATTATTTATAACATGAAAGTTTTAAAAGAAAAATGGTGGAACATTATATTTAAAATGATGCACATTAGGACTATAATCTAAATAGGATGGAATGAAATGAGACAAATTTAAACCATGAGCCCATTAAGAACACTAAATGGGACATAACATTAGATAGTATAGCCCACTTTACATATCTTCAGACAAGCATAGGAGCTTGAGCAAATTCAATCCCTCAATCCAAAAGACATACTCCCGTGTATATCAGAACACAAGATATAAACTCTGTTTAGAGATTTGAAAATGAATAATTAAAAATTAATAAGCTATCATATCCTACAAAATCCACCTCACCTTGCTCTTTGGTCTTCTCCAAGATCTTCCTAATTTATGAAAAAGCAATGCCTACAAAAGATGAAATAACAGAATAATGCATCAAAGCATATCTTTCACTAACTAAATAAGAGTCAAGGAGAAGAGCTCCATACCTGAGCAACAAGCATTTGACTACTCCGAAGCATGCAGCCCCAATTTACATCACTAGTACACTTTGAATCTCCAATTGCATTGAAACCTGAAGATATAGATGCAGGTTTAATTCCACCAACACATGTTAAGAGTACGCTATAAGGATCCAGCAAGAAAAATAATAGTATATCATATATTACGAACCTTTACGGTATGTTGTTAGAATTCTTGATGAGAAGTCCTCTTCAAATGCAACTAATCCATTGTTAGTAGTGCATTCTACGGAAGAGTCATCCTGTGATATCTGATAACAAACACCTAGAAGCCAAATGTCACTTGTTGAGCCAGAGATGCCAGTCCTACTAGATCCTAGTATACGTTCTTGAAATCTCCTCATATAGCCACCACTTAAAGCCTTCCTCACAGCTGCTTTCCAACCATTGTGTCTATGACTAATGGCTTTCTTTTCACAAGTCGATGACTCACTATGTGATTCAAAGATTGAAAAGGCAGATGAAAAAAGGTTGACCATATGGAAGGCTGAGAGTACTTACTGTCTCCAGATCCAGACCCCACAGAAAACACGATGACAAGATTATATCTGCAGCATTGATCTAGAAGAATGAAGGTCCTGGCTCCACCTCAAAGCAATTGGTTTTTTCTAACAGCAAACAGTTGTACAACAGTCAAACAAAAAAATGTACAATTATGCCCCCATAATTAGAGAGAATCTTGCATGCAACAGGAGAATAGACACTTGGTGAAACGAAATTATCTTAACCTTCGTTTTTATAAAAAAAAAAAGCATAAGTAAGGACGAGATCAAAGACTAATATTAACAGCAGTCATACAACATGTTGTATCTATGATTTTCTCCAATATTTAAGTACTCAAATGAAAACAAATCAAAGTTCAATTAATAATAAAATACTATCATGTTATGTACGTCCATTGGTCTAAGCTTGTAACAAACTCGAGCTATCTATAAACCCAGGATAAAAATAATGAAACTATGATCATTGACTTTGGACGTAGCAAAGCCTTGTCTATTTAAGGGCAAATCTAGAGGGATTTTGACGCCAGGCATCAAAATATATCATTACGCTCTTATAGGAACCAAGACATTATATTAACATTAATATGACATAGTTCAAAATGCTAAACTTAGATCAACTGTCACCTTCCTGTAGTCTGTAGATTAGGTTAATTATAGAAACAGGTCTCCAGCCTATGGCCTTTCCAGACTAAATAATACGATCCAAAATGTTCCAATAAGGGCTACTCTTGTGCTAATGAAGGCACCAGGGATCCTTATCATATAAGTTCAAAACCCTGAACAAATATGCATGTCAACGAAATTAAGCATCATAAAAAGAACTATTTATTTATATCAATTGATCACATCCATTAACCTTCATATAGAGTTTGTTGGGAAATCAACTCTCCCAAAAACTTAAGCTACTAAGAAGCTAACCTTCATGACAGAATAGTAAACAATATTTTTATACATCTATCCATCTATCTCTTATGTGGAGGCTATATGCACCATACTGACTAAACTCAGCAATTGTGGTTTCTGGTTTGAACTCAAACTCTAATAAACATGTTAGAAGTGGATGAAAACTAATGCTCTCAAAAGCCTTTGAGATATTGGGATAAAATACTTTTATACATATATCACTTCAATAAAAATCAAAATTCATATAATATCATAACAAACCATAAGGGAAGCTAAACATTTGACACCATTTCATAAGCTATCTATAATCTCTCTATAGATATATATATAAAAAAAAGAGCTAACCGTATGAATATGGAGCTTCGACCTTTAACGGAAGAAATTTACCATTCGATCCAACTCCCATGTGGCTCACCGAGAATACAACTGGGTCTCGTAATCAGCAAGTTCAGCGAACGATTACCCAAATGTCATTATCCTTCGAACAAAGTGAATCTGACCAAAGGAAAAATTGAATGGACAAAGATATAAGTTATTGCTCGATTTTTAAACATATTGAGACGTATTACCGATTCAAATATTTGTACCTGAAGAATTCAATGTAGATGAGCAGTTCCATTAGAAAAACCTCAAGTGAGTATGTTGAATCAAATTGACAGAATCATGGAATTCTTCATTCTCGTAAAACCAACAAAGAAATTTTAAGGAGGAGATGAGAAAATCTGCAATTTGCTAATTTTAAGAGTTGATCGCCAATTAGTTTCTACGAATTATACGGAATAATCGACGATTTTAGGGGACGGCTAGACAAACGAGCTAGGTAATCGAATTTACTTTTTTGCTTTTATTTTTCAATTATTATTTTATGGGCCGAAAGCCGAGCAATGGTAACAGTTGAGACATGGGATGTAATACGGCCAATTCTACGTGCATAACTTAAAACCTTAAGTATATAATTATTATTTTTTTTTATATTTAGCAACATATTAAATATAATTATATTAAATTATAATTATAATTATTTTATATATTATTTAATTTGTATGATATAGTTAAGAAAAATTAATAATAAAATAATTTATATTTAAAATATTATTCAAGTTGTTTTATGTAGTTTTTTTATCTATTAAAATAATTTCATTATAAAAATTTATTTAAATAAATATTTAATTTTTTTATATTTTAAAATAAAAATAATAAAGACATGATTTCATTGATATTAAATTTTTATAAAATTGTATAATTTTTATTCTATATAATATAATTTTATTTTAAGTTAAATACATAATTATATAATCAATAAAAATAAATTCTCTTAGCTATCATTGCTAATTGGTCATGGGGAATTTGGCGTGCTCGAAATGTTCGTGTTCTAACGCATTCCATTTGATGTGAGGTGATGTTACTCGATTAACCTAGAAGATGAAAAAAAAAATAGCATGAATCCTAAATAACTTACATAATTGATTAATTTTAAAATAAAATATAAGATGCACTATATATATATATATAAATTAAATATAGATATAGATATATATAAATATTATATATAACTAGTACGTTATTTTATTTTAATTCAATTACTTAGAACGTCTACGTATTATTTTTGAGCTCCCGATCAATTTTTACGTGTTAGTGGCTATGTTACTTTGTTGAAAAAAAAAATGAAATTTATTAAAAAATAGATGTTGAGACCATTGTCTACATTCGCTTTTTTTATAATATTTTAAAGAGTATAAATAGTGAAGAGCCATATTCGGGATTACGCCAAACTCACTCTCGCTTAATGAAGTGAAGAGCACAAGCCAAGGATTAACGCTGTGCCATCGCCACAATACATGCAGTCGAAAGCCACGAGTTGATGCGTGTGTGAGTGGTATTTTATTTTTGGTAAAATATTCTTTTTAAGTAAATTTTTTTTCACTTACAAAATGGTTGTTATATATATATATATATATATATTTTTCAAAAAAAAAATATGTTCTTTATTAAGAATACGTCAGTTGCTCTTAATTCAAAAAAGAGCTATTGTCGTATTTATTCACAAAAATATCCATTACTCGCCTTTAATCCGAAAATGTCCGTTACATTTTCATTACTCGTGAACGTCACATGATTCTTAATTCCTAGACATTAACGTTTTATTCATAATTGCTACACGTTTTCTAAAGCCTATAAAAAGAAGGTTTCAAATCTCATTTTAATATATCAATCAAAGAATCTCATCTCCCTACGTAAAACAATTCTCTCTACAATTTCTACAATTTTAAGTATTCTTTAGTTTTCCAGCAACAAATTTTTCCTGTAGCATTCCGTGCTTCATCGGTTATGAAAGTTCGAGACGGATATTACGATTCGGGTCATTTTATCCTCGAGACGACGAGTGTGTTATTACATAAATTAGGCAGAGTCACAACGTCTTAAAGAGGCGCACCTAGTCCGCGACTCAACCCAAGCAATTACTTTGAAGTTATCGGTAATATTGCTCCTACACTATTTTTATAAATCGCTTCAACAATTTTAAGACGAATTCAATCTGCATGTCTCAAAATGCTAATCGATGATCTAAACAAACCATTCCGTTTTGAAGGATTACACTTTAAAAGATGGAGACAAAAAATGTTGTTTTTCTTAACTATGAAAAAAGTTGTTTCGTCTTACTATTGAAAAACCAACACATTAATCCTCCTAATGTAACTAAGGATTTAGACACCTGGATGGAAAATGATTTTCTCTGCAAAAATTATATTCTTAATGGTTTACAATGACGAGATGATTATTATAACCGTGATAAGTCCGCTAAGGAAATTGGGAAGCACTTCAAAAGAAATACGACACCGGGAAGTTTGGAACTAAAAAGTACGTATGTCGGTAGATACATGAAGTTTCGGATGATTGATGGAAAATCAAATAAGCTCAATCATGAACTGCAGAAGATAGCACACTAAATAACTTCGGAAGGTATGACTTTTAGATGAACAATTTCAAGTAGTCATATAATAGATAAATTACCCCCTGCTTGGAAAGATTTTAAGAATACACTTAGGCATAAAACTAAGGAATTTTCTTTAGAAAGTCTTATAACACGTTTAAGAATAGAGAAGAAGAAGCTAGAAAACAAGACCAAAGAGATGAAGTACTTGTAGTCTCGAATAATAGTACCAATAAGAAACCTTCTCTACAATTAAACCTAAAAGTAGAAATATGAAAACTCATAATCGTAGTAATAATCAAAACCGCCACCACCAAAATAGAAATAGAAGCTATCCTCCCCGTAACGACCTCAACCCCAGCTTAAGGAATAACACATTCACGTGTTATAGTTGTAATAGACACGACGCCACTTGGCTAGAACCTACGAACAGAATCGTCCCCGCCTACCGGTAACCTTTACCGAAGATCAACTTATTGCTATGATATCTCAAGTCAATTTCATGTTGGTGGATCCAGGGTGGTGGGTAGACATCGCGCTTCTCGCCATGTATTTGCTATGATCGAGACATGTTCAAATCCTATTCGACTCGAGGATAAGAAAGTGTTTGGGTGACTCACACTCCACTAAAGTTCTTTGGCGGTGAGGTGGTTTGAAGTTTACCTCGAGCATCATCTTCATGATGTCCTGCGTACTGCATTTAGAGATGAGAAAGAACTTAGTTTCAGCTATCTTTCTTAACAAAGCCGGGATTTACTCAAACCATGTGGCCGATTTATATACTATAACTAAAAATAATATATTTGTTGGGAAAGCGGTACGCATCGATGGCATGTTTAAATTAAATGTTGAAATCAATAAAACTTCCTCTTCCGCTACATGTCGAAGTTCTTTAATATTTGGCATGCTAGACTATGTCATGTTAATAAACGCATAATCAAGAATATGAGTAGTTTAGAACTAATTCCTAAACTATCTTTAAATGATTTCGAAAAATGTGATTTTTGTAGTCAAGCTAAAATAACCAAAACTTCACATAAATCAGCCAGTTGTTGGAGAATCCGAACCTTTAGAATTAATTCATTCGATATATGTGAACTTGATGGAAATTTAACAAGAAATGGAAAACGTTATTTTATAACTTTTATAGATGACTTCGTATTACACTTATGTATATCTAATGAAAAATAAAAGTGAAGCGTTTGACATGTTTAAAATATTTATGACCGAGATTGAAAATCAACTTAATAGAAAAATAAAGAGGTTTCAAGTGATAGACCGAATATGATTCCAATATCTTCAATGATTTTTATAAAATCTATGGAATCATTCATGAAAAAAAATGTACCTTATTCTCCTAAAATGAATGGAAAAGCCGAAAGAAAAAATAGAACTTTTATCAATCAACACGCAATTTTATTAAATTTTCAGTCGCTTCCTATCGCAAGGGAGAAATTTTATTAATCATGCTATGTCTTCAACATAGAGTGCCTAATCTACAAATAAAATTTCACCATATGAAATTTTGAAAAATAAGAAACCTAATTTAACTTATTTTAAAACTTGGGGTTGTTTAGCTTATGTTAGGATCCCTGATCCTAAAAGAAATAAACTTGCAAGTAGAGCATATGAATGTGTATTCAAAGGATACGCTTTGAATAGTAAAGCTTATAAATTCTATGACTTAAAAAATCAAGTTGTTATAGAATCAAATGATGCTGACTTTTATGAACATAGGTTTCCCTTTAAAATTAAGAATAGTGGGGGCTCATCTTCTAGTAGTTTACCTATAACTAGAACTAGTGAACAAACTGAAGAATTAAACACTGAAATTAGAAGAAGTAAATGAGCTCGAACCCTTAAAGATTTTGGGTCTGATTTTTATGCTTATACCTTAGAGGAAGATCCCCAAACTATTAAAGAAGCATTATCTTCTTTAGATGCCAACTTATGGGAATAAGCCATAAATGATGAAATGGACTCACTTGAGTATAATAAGACTTGGCATTTAGTTGACTTACCTCACTGGTTGCAAAACCATTGGATGTAAATGGATACTAAAAAGAAATTGAAACCCTGATGGTACTATTGAAAAATATAAAGCCTCGTCTTCAGAAGTTAAAGGATATAGGCAAAGGGAAAATGTAGATTTCTTTGATACTTTTTCACCAACACGAATAACTTCTATACGTGTACTTTTCTCTCTCACATTCTATGATTTAGTAGTACATCAAATGGATGTTAAAAGCACTTTCTTAAATGGTGATTTAGAAGAAGAAATTTATATGGATCAACCGAAGGTTTTGTTATCCTAGGTCAATAAAATAAAGTTTGTAAATTAGATAAATCTCTTTATGGTCTAAAATAATCATCTAATCAATGGTATGAAAAATTTGATAATCTAGTTATCTTACATGTATTCAAAATAAATTAAAGTGACAAATGCATTTATTATAAATTAGAACATAATATTTGCACTATTATATGTTTATAAGTGGATGACATGTTTATTTTTGGATCAAATATTTATGTTGTGAATAATGTCAAAAGCTAATTTTGATATGAAAGATCTTGGAGAAGCGAGTGTAATCCTTGGTATAAAAATAACTAGGTACGAAAAGGGAATTTCTCAGATCAATCTCACTACGTTCGGTAAGATCTTAAAGAAATATAATTACTTTAATCAGTAAACCTGCATGTACTCCTTATGATCCTAGTGTAAAGTTGTTCAAGAACACCTGGACGGTGTTAGACAAACAAGCGAGTATGCGAGCATCATGGTAGCTTACGTTACGCCACTGCGGTGACCTTAGACCGTGACATAGCTTATGTCATGGGACTACCATGTAGGTTTACCGAAGAGATTCCAGTGTAGAGCATTGGAATGCTATTGAAAGTGGTTATGAGATACCTTAAGAGAACTATGAACCTTGGATTACATTATAATAAGTTTCCTTGCTGTTTTAGAAGGATACATCGATGCAGATTGGAACACTTTATCAAGACTCAACGAAACGACTAGTGGCTATATTTTTAACATACCGCGGAGTCAGTTTCCTGGAAGTCTAAGAAACAAACAATATTGGCTCAATCATAAATGGAGTACGAAATGATAGCACTAGCCACCGCTAGTGAAGAAATGGTAGCTAAGAAGTTTGTTAGCCGAGATCTCTTTATGGGAAAGACCGATACCATTTGCCTTGATCCACAGCGATAATACGCTGCCTATTGCAGATTCAGAATCACATTACTACAACGGGCAAAGAGACGCAGACACGTCACATAGCATACATCTTGTTAGAGAATTTCTCTCAACGGGAGCGATAGTGGATCATGTACGTTCGATGAAAATTTGGCGTATCCTTCTGACGAAAGGATTACCAAGAGAGAAGGTTTTCAAAACTTCAAAAGGAATGGGATTAATGCCCTTTAGAATGAAGAGTCACTTATGATGGTAACCCAACTTATAGATCGAGATCCCAAGAAATAAGTTCAAAGCGGTAATAACAAGTCACGGTTGATATGAGATGTATCATGCTATTAATCAAATATCATTCTATATTGTTATAAGTAAGTTCAAGCGATAGAAAAGGATGAGTTATTTGTTAAACTCTTAATGAGTTCTATACTCTAAGGTGAGTGGAGTACATAGCTACGGAGTACTTTGATAGACTCACCATGTGAATGTGGAAGTGTGGCCGCTTCCCTATGAAAATTTTTCGGGGCAAAATTTACTAGAGCGTTCACTATACCGGGATACACGTGTACGGCCGTAAAGCACGGGCTTTTTCGAACTACACCTTGGAGTGTTATGTGTGTGATGATTGTTAGAGATAGAGTTCAAAACTACGAGTTACTCTAGTATATTCTAAAGCATCAACACTATGCAAAGGTTCAAGTCGATAGACACCTTTTTTGCTTATGACAATCTTATAATTTTTAATTGATCGGTTGCTCGATGAAAATTATTTTTTATATAAAATTCAAGTGATTGTTGAAAAAAAAATGAAATTTATTAAAAAATAGATGCTGGAATCGTGCCTTGTCCCACATTGCTTTTTTATAATATTTTAAAGAGGTATAAATAGTGAAGAGTTTGTTATCGGATCGCCTGCCGGCACCCACTTTTGCGGGCGAGAGGGCACCAGGCAAATGTGATACCACACGCACTGCTGCGTCTCGTCCGACTGTAGGTTGCCGGAAGCCGAGCGAAATGAGCCCGAGCAAAGGTGTGTGAGGTGGTAGTATTTTATTTTTGGTAAAATATTCTTTTAAGGAAATTTTTTTCACTTACAAAATGGTTGTTATATATATATATATATATATTTTCGTAAAAAACCGTTATGTTCCTTTATTAAGAATATGGCCGTTGTCTTCTTAATTCAGAAAAAGAGTCATTGCTGATTTATTCACAAAAATATCCATTACTCGCTTTAATCCTGAAAATGTCCGTTACTTTTCATTACTCGAATAACGTTACATTCTTAATTCCTAGACATTACCTTTTATTTATAATTGCTACATCGTTTCTAAAGCCTATAAAAAGAAGGTTTCAAATTTCTCTCATTTTAATATATCAATCGACAATCTCATCTCCCTACGAAAACAATTCTCTCTACAATTTCTACAATTTTAAGTATTTTTTAGTTTTCCGAGCAACAAATTTTCTCTTGTAGCATTCCACTTTCATCTTGAGGAAGTTTTTGAGAATGAGTATTACGATTAAGAATTTGCTTTTATCCTGGGACGACGCGATGTTTGTTACGCAAATTAAAGCGAGCCGCTAAACGCCTTAAAGAGAAATGATCTAGTCCGGCGACTCAACCCAAGCGCGATTACTTTGAAGTTATTCTGCACATTGTTCCTACACTATTTTTATAAACTTGCTTCAACATACTTTATTTGTGTTAATTTGTTTTGTTTAGTTGATATTTTATATATTTATTAAATAAAAAACAATATCTTATTATATGCTTTGAGCAAAAATATTTTTTCTTTTATTAACTTGTTATTATTATTTAGGATGAAAGATCACTTTGTTTTATTTATTTATAAAAATTGTGTCATTTAGTCTACTAAATTAAAAAATGTATCATTTAATAATTTTTATTTCAAAAGAGATGCTAAAAAAATATTTAATAATTTCAAAATTATTTTACAACGAAAAAAGTATCATTAATATCTTTGTTATTTCATTATTTATTATGCAAATTTTTTTTAAAAATTTTTACCAATAAAATATTATTAATACTATTAAAAGTCTTTATGTCATTTTTTTATAAGTAAAATGATTAATAAGCATTTTTTATAAGTAAAATAACTAATGAATATATTTATTAATTTAAATGTGTTATTTAGCCTATTAAATTAAAGAATGTGTCGTTTAATAATTTTTATTTCAAAAAAAGTTCTAAAAAAGTATTTAATAATTTTAAAATTATTTTATAAAGAAAAAATTATCATTGATATCTTCGTTATTTCATTATTCTTTATGCAATTTTCCTATAAAATATTATTAATATTATTGAAAGTCTTTATATTTTTATTTTTACAATTAAAATGATTAATAAGTATCTTTTTATAAATAAAAGAACTAATGAATATATTTATTAATTTAAATAATTAAATAACACTTTTAATAATAAAAAATTCTCAAAACATTTATCCCTTTTATTTATGTGATATCATTTAAGATTTTATAGCAATTAAAAACATGTAATTGGTATTATTATATTACATGTGAAAGACATGCATCTCAGATCTTTTATAAGAGAGATACTCTAACCCAAATAAGTTTCAACTAAATTATTCAGTCACAAATTTATAAAATATGCATTTTAATATTATACATTTTGTGTGAAAAGTGCATTTTAGCTCAATTTTTATTTATTTATTTTTTTAACTTAAATGCACTTTCTATGAGAAATATTTTGCATCATGCATTCAATTACTCCCACCGTATGTTTGGCAATTATTATCGAATTTAAATTTTGCTTTTTAAATAAAATATAATAATAAGGTTGATATAAAAATATATTATTTTATCTATAATTTTGTTAAAATTATCCAATTTTAGAGAAAAAAAAGTAAAGATATAATAAATATTATACATTATGTTTGGTTCAAGATCATTATTATATATATATATATATATATGTTATTTATAATTACGTGTATTGATTACAAATGAAATACACAATAATAAATGTTAAAAGTTTATCCTTTAAAAAATTATAAGTAAATTAGGGACGATAATAAAGTTTGTTTTAACTTGTTGTAGTACCAAGGGAGACATTGAATTAGGGGTTCTAGCATGAGCAATGATCAAGACTCGAACACTAATAACACCATATAACAAATCTTACTTTATCTAGTGGTAAATGAATAACACCCTATCAATGTCGGTTAGCACTCAAACATAATTTAACAATTAATCAACTCCGATAACAGTTATCAATATTAATTAATAACCACTCATTTCAACATGTTAGGTTGAAAGATTTTAAAGAACTTGATATACCTTTTTGTCCTTATAATTAGAACTTTAAAACCATTAAAATATATATTTTTTAAAAAGATTATTTCATACAATTTTTAAATATTAAATATATATTAGTTGTATATAAATCACAATATTTTAGCAACATTTAGCAATCACACAATATTAGCCTATACACTATTGACACTAATGCTTTTAGGATGAAAGGTATTCGAAAATTAAATATCCTTTTCTCGTTTCAAACCAAGGTCATCGATTAACGTTCGAGTAATATCTAAAATTATAAGGAATTAGTCTGGTGCCCACATCTGACTCCACATACCCATTTTTTTTATTTTGACAAATTCAAATCATTGCAATTTCTTTTGGTCATGATATAGCATTGCATCGACTTATAGAAAACACGTTTTCATAGTTCTAAGCCACTCCAAACAGGGATCAAAGTTATTACAAAAAGTATTATTAAAATATTTAAGAATTATTTAATATCTCGAATAAAAAATATACAGTTCAGATTTGACAAAAACATATATTCTAATTCTTCAAGCAGACTGAACTTAAGACAATAAGGGCATTAAAGTGCAACACTTGATTTATTTGTTAAGAGGAAAAATCATTGCCCTCCATACTATTGATATCCAGAGAAATAATATAAAATATTGAGAGAGAAAGAAGCAATCCAAAATTTGATTTTCAATTCAAAAAAATAGTAGAAATCTATCAGAGAAGATGTAAAGATCCTAGAAGTCATAAACTAGAGAATATATCAGCACAAGAAAGAAGAATTTTGCAGCGCCATATCATTTAGGAAAGAAAATCAATCAAGAAAACGATTCAGAGTTCAGACCAAGAAACAAGACATATGACTAACAACTAGTAGCCAATAAATACACTACCAACGAGAAAACCAGTTGAAATATTCAATAGTCAATATCATCATCTCAGTGACAACATCACGCCAGAAGACTAAAACAGAAAACCGTTTAACTCCAATCAGTGGACTGGAAGTCTCAACATCTATTGTAACAGTTAAACAAATAAGTAAAAATCACCAGACTGCAATATCTATTAATTATAATGACTTCACACACCAATAAATATATATATATATATATATATATATGCTAACTCATCTCTTAGATTGCCAACTAGTACCACCAGAGATAAATGGGCAACAGGAATCAGTATGATTGCAATGCATTGCGCCCTTTATTCCTGCACACGCAATTATAAAGAAAACAAAAGTAGCATCACAGTCCCTATATGCGTGGGAGGTTGATAAGTTAGAAACTAATATAACTTAAGCAATTGAAGAAATGTGTGCACTAAATGCAAATATTAAGGTAAATGAAACTTAAGAGAGTTCGAACGTGTTCATTATATGTATATAAGATGGATGAAAATATAGTCCTTAATTACGTCAAGAAGAACAATTGTCCATTTATTTATTTATTTTATAACAATTTAGTTCTTTTGTTTTAAAAAATAACAATACAAAGATAAATGACCGATTTTTTATTTTATTTTTACTTTTCTCATATTTTTTAACTGTTATTGAGATACTAATTTCATAAATCGTCTTTAACAATAAACAACAATGACTACAAAATTAATTAAAAAAAAGTTATAAAATTTAATCATTTGTCTTTATTATCATTTTTGCGTAACAAAAAGATTAAAATGTTACAAAAATAACAAAAATACTAATGTTTTAACAAACATAACTAAGGAACCTTGGATGCATTTGTCTCATATTATATTATTGAGGTCTGTAGTCTTTTAAGCCAAAAAGAAAACATAAAAAGTTGTCATTTCACTATTATGCATGAAAAGAAACGTAATTGTTCCTGCCATGAAAGCAAAGAAAAGAAGAAATGCATTTTAAATTGATGAATTAGTATTCTTATAAAAATAAAAAAAAATCAGTAAAGATATGCAGACGTGAATTATAAGAAAGCTAGGAATGCAAGGAGATCCTCTCCCATGAGATAGAGCAGGAAAAAAAGATTGAACAAAAAAATATGGCCGGAGAAGACAGCAGAATACACATACCTCCTCATCGTCGTCGTCACCACCATCTTCTTTATTCTTCTTAAGACGAGTGGTACCACCCTCTTTGCTGATGGGCAACTTCATTGCTCCAAAGGGTGTGTCAACATTAATATGTCCTTTCATGGAGTAACCAGTACCCTTTCCTCTAATCATGTCCCAAAGTGCGGAGCCAAAGTCCTTCGGTCTAAATGTGATAGGAACATCAATATAACTGATACCATTTTTTTCAAGTTTTGTAGACTTGGAAAGTTCTGCACCTCCAATGCTCACTTCAGATAACCAAACCTCATAGTCTAGTCCATTAAGGCCCAAGTCAAAGTCGTTTTTGTTTTCCAATTTTAAATGGAGAATTGCAACAGTTTCTTCAAAGGAGAATCTCTCAAAGTTTATTTTGTCAATATCAATATCAGGCTTGTAAGGTATGGGGATCTCTCCAGTTTTCTCAAGTGGCAATGTCAGTCTCCCAAAAACTGGGACATCCACAATGAGGTCCACCTTGATCCTGTAAGGAATAATGCTTCCAGGTTTAATATCACTGTATGTGTTCTTTATGTCATCATAGATTAACGTGATGGGAATTTTGACAGTCTCCTCGCCACGTGCATGGACCGTACCAGCATCTGGGATCAATCCTGAAACTAGTTTCCTTCCATCACTCTCAATCAGGTAGTTGATGTCACACA
This sequence comes from Hippophae rhamnoides, assembly GCA_033030585.1. Classification (NCBI taxonomy): domain Eukaryota; kingdom Viridiplantae; phylum Streptophyta; class Magnoliopsida; order Rosales; family Elaeagnaceae; genus Hippophae; species Hippophae rhamnoides. Next base: position 75,916,997 of record CM065429.1, read on the forward strand.
AAGGGATAGGAACAGGATTAGGGTTTTTAATCAGCACATCAACAATGATATCTGCCTTCTCTAGATTAATTGAAGGAATGTGAATCCCAGAAACATCTGCTGTTGGCTTCCCAAACCCAACAGCCTCCTCAATCTTTTCACCAATGTCATGAATGAAATCCTTCACCTTATCCATAAATCCACCCTCCCCATCATCCTTCTTATCTTCCTTTTTGTCTTTTTCCTTAACATCCCTATCAACTGATTCTGGCTTGTCAGAAGATGCCATATCTACACAACAATATTCCGAAAGTTGTAAATTAAAACTTTAGAAGCATACAAATAAGAAAACATTAAAATGCTCCGTTCATACCAAGTAAGGATGCATGATACTGCTCACAGTAAGGAGATAAAAACTACTACTGTTCTGATTCGACCATGTGCAAGATTATATGCACATTCCAAGGAATAAGTAAAATACTTGTCAACAGAATATAAAGGGCTATTTTCTACTACTTACATAGCTAGATAAGGCCAGAATCTTGCAGATGTAGCTTTCCAGAAATGTATCTCGATTTTTCCCATAATTATTTTAAACGTCACTCTTAGAAATATATGATCAACAAACGTAGTGTTGTACAGTATCAATGAGCCATGCATATTAATGTGCTATGCACAAGTGGTTGGCTATTAGATGCTTGTGCACTTGAGTTAGTCACCCAACATAACATAAACTAAATCACTATTTTGATTACTTACAACTTGTTTTGTAACCAATTATGATTTTAAGTTCCAGTTTTTGAACCCAAGTTTTCAAAATGTTGTTATTTGGTAATTAATTCCATTTTTAAGTTCAAAATTTATTTAGACTTCAGTTTAATTTTTACACATTTTTTATTATTTTTGAAACTTAAAAGAAAATAATTTAAAAAACACATTTTAAGTTCACTTTTTCTTTCATTAGTTAACTTTACATTTATTTAAAAGGGAATGAAACAAGAAAACAAAACTTTTTCCCAAACAAGTTTTTATTTTTATTTTTCTAAATGAATTATAAAGCATAAAACTAGTTTCAAATACAAAAAAAAATAAAACTTAAAAACAGAACTCGCTATAAAGCGAGCCTTTTAATTTACTAATCTGTAATGAAGGATCAATTTTACCTTATGTAGTCTAATATGCCCAAAGCAAAGCATGTAAGGGAAATAGAGAACAAGAAAAAGAAATAATAAAGCACAAGACCATCCATTGAAGACCAAGGTTTAAAATAATATCGATGTCAGGAAAGATCTCGAGATATAATTTTTACGAAAATGTCGAAAATATTATCATTGTCGACAAAAACTTTGGAAAAAATCATGAAAACTATAGAAAGTCTATCAAAAATATAAAATAAATTATAAAGCTTTATAAAACAGCTACACAATCAATTACTTATATTTTATTTTTTATTTAATACATATATTTTTAAACATATAAAATATTTATATTAATCAATAAGTTTATTAATTAATTAAAACATTTATAATAAAATAGATATTCTTTTTTGTTGAATATTGTAGAATAAATAATTTAAAAGTTTGAAATAATTAAGTAAATTATTTAATTGTAATTATTATAAAGTATGAAAATAAATTTCACTAATTATTAATTTTTAAAAGTACTCGTATGTATAACAAAAATGTTACAAATAAGAAAAAAAAAACATATTATCTTTGGCAAAAGTAAGAAAAAATTGAATTAAAATAATTGCTTATAAAGAAAAATAAAAAAATAAATCAAGAATTGATATTATTGACATTTTTCTCGACATTTAACGACATTTTAATAAAATTTTAACGATATTTTAGCTAAAAAAAGACATTTAAACGATATTTAAGCGACAATGACACTTAAGTGACATTTTAACGATATTCTCGACAATTTCGTAACAATTTGACTAAAAGATATGGATATCATATTTCGATATCAGAAAAAGTATGATAATGTCAACAATGTCGTTGACATTTTCATCCTTATTAAAGACCAACATAAACAATTTTCACTCTGACTTTTTAACTCACCAAATACTTAGTTACACACAATACAAAAGCTAATGATATCATATGGAATATAATGTATTTGACAGTTCTATTGTATACAAAGGAGATGTGAGCCACATAATACATTTTTAGAAAAATATCCGCCAAATTTTTCAGATTAAGTCATAGCGTGCATTTAGTCCATCAAATTCAAAAAAATGTTTTCTAATCCCTCACCTTTGAAAAAATAGTGATTAAAACACGATAAAAACTCAATCTTTTAACAAGGGTACAATGATAGCTAATACGAAATTTGTTTTAATATTTGATCATTATCACTATTTTTCTATTTAATATTTCATTGGTATTTTTAAATAAAAAATATGCATTTAAATAATTTTATGTTAGAATATTATTATTATTCTTGATTTTTTTCTTAAATAATGTCATGTTAAATTTGAATTTTATCCTCTTTAATTGCTCATATTTTATCACATTCTAATCACTTATAGTAAAAAGTATTATTTCAATATAGAAATCATTAAAATAGTATTGTTTTTTCTTAATTTGTCTCTCTCTTCAAAATTGGTGGACTAGAAAACACTTTTTAAAATCTGAGTAACTAAATCACACCAACTTCATAATATGGTAGACTTCTACGACTCCTCCACCTACTTTTTTTCTTTAGATTTGTTTCATATTTGTCACACTGATTCAGATATTAATGAGTTGTATGACGTCACCAAATCAGGTTAATCCACCAACTAGTTACAAGGGCTATTATTTTCTACCCCTACACTTCATTCCCCATCCCGTTCCCAGATGACTTGTGTAACAGGTAAAAGAATCAACAATGTGAAGAAGAAACAAAAAGTAAAAATTAGGGGGCTTTAATATCAAAAAATGGCCTTCATCCAATTGCAAGCACTCCTAATCCTAACAAATAAGCCTAAAGATATCAGCTATGATTTACAAAATTTTAGATCTAATTCACGTTTTCCTAGAGATGTAAATTGAAATGAGATGTCTCATTAACTCATGTTACAACCCATTAACTTTAAGAACCTATCCTATATTGTCATTCTTATTTTTTGTAATAGGTTGGTATAGTATTAGTTGAGATATCTCATTTATTACAAATGAGTTTAAATAGATAAAGAAAAATACAAAAATAATATAAAAAATTATAACATAATTATTCATAATATAAAAATTTATAAAAAAAAATTAAAAATGATAATACACTATGAGTAAAGTAAGACATATTAGAGTAATTTAATGAGTAAATTAAGGAGTGCTAACTTCTTAATTTAAGGAGTAAATCAAAAACCTTAATTTAAGGAATAAATTAAGGAGTAAATCAAGAAGTTATCATCCTTAATTTAAGGATTAATTCAAGGAGAAAAACAAGGAATCCTTAATTCAAGGAGTAAAACAAGGAATCCTTAATTCAAGGAGTAAATCAAGGATTCCTTAATTCAAGGAGTAAATCAAGGAATGTTTAATTCAAGGAGTAAATCAAGGAATGTTTAATTCAAATAGTAATTCAAAGAATGTTTAATTCAAATAGTAATTCAAGGAGTAAATCTCCTTATATATAGCTATAGAATTGTAATGAAAATATGAAAGAAAGAATACAACTTTAAGAGAGCTTGTTTTATTTAGAAAGGCCTTTAGGCCTTGGCCTTTGGCCTTGACGTTTCCACACTAATTTTTCAACATGGTATCAGAGCAAGTCGATCTTCTTAAAAAAATTGTTATTCCTTTGCTCAAAGTGCGTTTGACACTCTATCAGAGCGATTTCTTATTCTTTTTGTTTTTTCAAACCAAAGCTCTTGGCGATGATGGATTAAATCTCTCCTATAGCTTCTACCGACTTGATATGGAGGAGGAGTATTATGGTAAAAGGAAAGGTCCCACATTGAAACCAAGCTCTTGGCGATGATGGATTAAATCTCTCCTATAGCTTCTACCGACTTGATGTGGAGGAGGAGTATTGTGGTAAAAGGAAAGGTCCCACATTGAAACCAAGCTCTTGGCGATGATGGATTAAATCTCTCCTGCAGCTTCTACCTACCTGATGTGGAGGAGTATTATGGTAAAAGGAAAGGTCCCACATTGAAACTAAGCTCTTGGCGATGATGGATTAAATCTCTCCTGCAACTCCTACCTGCCCGATGTGGAGGGGAAGTATTGTGGTAAAAGGAAAAGTCACATATCGACAACAATAATATTTTTTTTTTGCTATCGTAATCAGCATTTTTTTTGTTAGTTTTACATTTGCTGCCTTGGCTTCTCATCAGTTTCAACGACTTCTGTGCAAGTTTAGATCCATAAACCTTATGGATCCAGCTTGAGGGGGAGTATTGGAGATAAAATTAAGGAGTAATTTAATGAGTAATTTAAGGAGTGCTAACTTCTTAATTTAAGGAGTAAATCAAGAACCTTAATTTAAAGAATAAATTAAGGAGTAAATCAAGGAGTTATCATCCTTAATTTAAGGATTAATTCAAGGAGAAAAACAATGAATCCTTAATTCAAGGAGTAAAACAAGGATTCCTTAATTCAAGGAGTAAATCAAAGAATGTTTAATTCAAATAGTAATTCAAGGAGTAAATCTCCTTATATATAGCTATAGAATTGTAATGAAAATATGAAAGAAAGAATACAACTTTGAGAGAGCTTTTTTTTTATTTGGCAAGGCCTTTAGGCCTTTGGCCTTTGGCCTTGGCGTTTTCAACACTAATTTTCAACAATATATGAGATGCAAATCTAGAATATATATGAGATGCAATGGGATTTTAATGAGATATGACAACTTTGCCTAATAGATATCAAATGGGTACAAATCTCTGCAGAGCCCCCAATAAATGTTGCTATGTACTTGATAAAAGTAACTTTAGGATAAAAAACAAAATCAAATTACAATATAGAAGTACTCAATGAATAGCAGCAACAGCAATGCTAACTACTCGTATCTTTTATCTTATACCACGTATTAATAAAATTTATAAAAATAAATCATTTATTATATTTTCAAAATAATTTTAACACGAAACACAATATAAGATGCGTGAGTACAAAATTGACTGCTGTAAATTTGTATAATATTAGCATTGTGTTATAGCTGCAAAAGAATTTCAATTTTAAATTTTTACAGTACTCAACATTGAGGGATCATATCATAGGAATCCGAAGTTTGCAATATAGAAAAATACTTGGGTAAATTATATATGACAGCTGGCTCCAGGATCAAACAATTAGTGATTTATATAAAAAGATCGAAAAATTGACTAAAGAAAAACAGATCAGAAAACAAAAATAAATAACGATCTAAAGCAATATGATTTCGATCCGGAAAAGGTACAAGTAATTGTGATGTATGGATGATAGCACAAAATACGCCCGATAAAGATTCATACTTAACCCAGTAATAGAGAATGGGAACCAAATTTAGATGATGAATCAAATAAAATGGAGAGAATTACACGTAACTAGATCGTATACACACCTGTGCTGTGAATTGAAACGAGATGCAAAGAAAGACAGGCTAATAGAAGCACAGAAGAAAATACCTGGAGCAGGCTTGTTTGTGGAGTGAGATCGATTTCAGTGGCAAGTACAGCCCCAGTGATTTCAACCTCTATTTATATTTATCGAGCGCGTTTTGGTGAATAACTACTAATTTGACTTATTTGACATTTTAAAATGATAATATTAAATAATTTTGGTATTTTAATTTAACTATTAATTTGAAATATAATTAAAAATATTCCCTAAGAAATATTATTTTTCTCATACCTTTTAAAAATATATTAAAAATTAAAATATGTATTTTAATAACATATTTATATTATCATATTATTTTTAATTATTTTTAAAAAAATTAAAACATTATTTTAGCTTCTTTTCATTTTATTTTTTGTATTTTTACACTGAGCAGGCTTTCATATTATTAATTTTTTGCCTTCGAGATCTAGTGTCTTCATTTTCTTTCTTCGGACCTAAGAGGCTTTACAAGTTCTGTAAGATGAGTGCCATTTGACATGATTGAGGGGGAAGACCAATCAACAGGTTCATGGGTGAATTTCTCCCGAAGAGGATGAAATTCAATAAAAACAATATCACTGTTGTCTCGTTTAAATATTGAAATCAAAATTATTATAACATTGAAATAAAATATATAAAATTATAAATAAAATAAAATTAAAAAATTAATTTTTTCATATCTAAATAATAAAAAATAATAAATAATAAATTATTATATAAATATGTAAAGAAAATATTCTAACATACTTTTAAATGATAGAAGAATGAACATTTATGTTAGAATGATTTACACTTTATTATAAATTAATACTCAAATTAAACATAAAAATATATAAAATTATTTATTATCATTGATATTATCATCAACTAAATATTAATTAAGTACAAACATTAGATAGATCCATATGATCATATAGATGTAAAATAGGCTAAAAATTAACATTGATATTTGATCGAAAATTTCAAACTCTCATCGTAACAATTATTTTTCTTTCTTTTTCTATTTTTAAACAAAATCAAGTCTAAGAGAAAATTAATAAGTTAATGCAACCAACCAGAAGTTTTTTTTTTAAAACAAAATTTCGCCAAGAATTCTTCGAATCATGCTTCGTCAACCAAAGGGTTCCCTGGCGGAAAACGTTTTGCAGTCACTTAATTTCAGGACGATGTATGACTGCCCCTGCAAAATAAATAAGAAACTTTCATAAACCTATGTGAAATAGACGTTTAGGACGCAGGGTCTCTTAAATACTTTGATTGATATCCTTCCTAGTCGAACATGACTATTTCTTTCAATTCTCAATAAATTTTGACCAATTTGGGACGTCCATCACCCAAAACCATACCCATATAGTATATTTTAGAACCAGATAATTTATTAAAAATGAACAATCTATGTAACAAAGCATAAAACTGTAAATGAAATGCTGCTTCATCTTCACTACATCAAATAATCTTTTGTTCCAGTATCTACAAGGTGATAGCAATTACAATTCTCTCAAGGTTAAGCAAAACAAATATGCGATCATCATTGCTCTTCAGGATACCTCAACAGTCAACATCAACATATTGAGGAGATGACAAATTTGGAGAACACAAAAAAAAAAGTGCACGAGTCACAATCCACACAAGGGAATAGCAGGCACATTTGAGGCTCGATCTCTGCCTCTCCCGAAGTACCATGATTACTTGAGATGATTCTCAAACAATGATGCCATCTCGATCTGCAGTAGTCACAATTTCAAACTTGAAGTTAACCCTCAAAGGATAAATGAGCACATGAGAAAAAAATAGGCCTAGATAAAATCCACATTTTACATGTTTCATTTTCATATACTTACTATAATATTCTACCTTCAGACATTTTTGTGCATGAACATTCCTATACAGTTCACAGGTAAAATGCTATTTATACCCAAAAAATATGCACTTTTTCATAAGTTAATCAGAATATCATAGTATTATAATTGGTTCATTAACTCACAGTAAAACAAAACATCAAGGAGGTGCCTGTCAAAAAGCAACCCTCGATATTAAAGAGAGTCATAAAATTTGTCGGGATCAAGAACTGCATCCAGAACTTATGATGCATGCTATTGAAATAAGCATACTGATTTATAATATGAAACACAAGGTATGTCTCTAAACAATCACAAACAGACTCATTGCATCGAACCAGCATGAGCATTACTAATGTTCTAACAACATGATTGTCTTTAGTATCTCCATTATTAGATTATTATTCTTATCATAAAAGTGAACCCAATATGGTGAGAGGAGCAAAAAGACCGCCCACTATTCAGAGAAAATTTCTCTTTAGAGCAAAAGAAGTGAAATGCACAGTGAAGTTTCCTGGTTATCATTGCTATTCTTATCACAGACAGCCAGACAGGTCAGCTTTCATTTAATATAAAATGCTCAACTGCTAGTCAAGAGTGATATGACCATTAAGTAGGGAAAATCCAAGAGAAGAAAAGCCATTTTGAAGGAGAATTCACAATTAATTTGGTCCCATTATTAACTATTAGGCATAGTGACTAGTACTTATGAGGTTTACAAATAAGTTGACTAATTTTAAATGTAAAAGATGAAATATAATCTAAGTGAAAGGTTAAGGACCTATAAGGGGTCCACCCAAATATAAAATTCTGAACTAGAACCCCTTTTAAAAGTTGGTATGCCTCTTTGTTATTGATAATATATTAGGTAGTATGATCGCTTCCATCTGCTTATAGTACAGAGGATAAAGTCATTTAGGTGAATAGCTGAGTTAACTTAATCGTAGATCAGCACATTTAGTCATTTGGATGAGGACTGTATTGGTAACTTACAATGGAGCTATCTTACAAGGCATTTGTAAAGTTCCTTTGCAGATGTATTGATAGTTTGATACAATTGTGAAGTAATTGGTTATACAGATGGTCTATATTTTACTACTAACACTACTTGTGAAGTAATTGGTTATACAGATGTCGATTAAGCAAGCAACCAAGATGATAGGAAGAGTATATTAGGTAGTTAATTCTACATTGGGAACAACTTAGGGTCTTGGCACAGTAAAAGGTAGAATTCTATCTCACTCTCTGCAGTTGAGATGAAATACATTGTTGTAGAAAGCTCTTGCACACAAATGCTTTGGATCAAAAACATGCTCAAGGATTATGGTCAATCACAAGGTATGATGCCCTTATATTGTGATAACTCTAGTGCTATATGTATTTCTAAGAACACAATTCAACATTCTAGAACTAAGCATATTGACATTAGGCATCACTTTATTTGAGAATCAGTTGAAGAGAAAGTAGTAACACTTGAGTTTGTATCTACTGATAAACAATTAGCTAATATATTCACCAAAGCCATAAACACTCAAAGATTTGAGTATCTTAAGAGTGCCTTGGGAATTTCTCCCTTAAATTAAATTCCAAATTTTATTACCAAAAAAATGGAGAAAGAAGTAGAATACTTATGTGGCCAATATGGTATTGGACTTATTTAATACTTACATATATATAACTTCATTTTTAGTAACTTAACTAATTTTTATATTTATTGTATAAATTATTCTACAATTTTGACTTATGCACACACATATTCTTATATATGTGATGATCGATGTTGACATAAACTTATTCACACACTCACGAACACACATATATGCTATGCTTGAAATTTATGAATTCTCTTGAAAGACTGTAGGACTTAAGCTAATATTGACTATAAAAATGTGTTGAGTTCTATTTATTACTTTCTAAAATTTTACTATATAGAGTCACCTAGTATTGAGAGGGCTACCTACTGTGATGTATGAAGCTACCAGAGTGAGTAGAAATGATTATCTCAAAACTAATGTGAAAGTCATCATGTTAGATTTATGGCTCGTGCAAAAAAAAATATTGTGTAAAAAAGCAACTGCTTATTAAACTTGTACTTGGAATGCACAAAAAGAAAGAGCCAATAGAGCTTTAAAAAATCATATGCCTCAATTGTAAAATAAAAAAATTAAGTTCTATTTCGATAAATATATTTTATTTTGTGAGATTAAAGACTCAATTATAATTTTATATAATAGGTGATATTCTTTCTTGTGAGTATTTCTTGATTGGTCATAAATGAATTAATTTATATATTTATGGAGTTTAAATATATACACTATTTTTTAAGTAAATATCAATATGTCAATATATGTGCTTGTATTCTTGTGTCTCTTCTACTCTACTTGTTTATTTATATAATAAATAATCAAAATTTGAGTTAAAAAAATGACGAGTTCTCAATTGGTTATGTACTCGTTTGTGATTAAATGAGTTTAATACCTTATGTGGCTATTTATGAAAAATTAAAAAAAAATCATATTTTTATTCATTTTTATTTTTTTATTTATCACCTTTTTAATTGATTTTTAAGTTAGAGAGTCATATATCTTAGGGAGAGTTTAAATCACATTGCACTTCTCTATTGATCTTTTTTTACATTATTCCATCTTTAAGGAAAGTTTAGCTTCATTGCTTTGTCCAATGCTTTATCATTCTCATACGTCAAGAGGGGAGAGAGAATATTGTATTTCACTTTAATGTTTTATTTTCTTATGCATATAAGGGGAGAACATATTTAGTTAAGCTTATGTTAAGCTTGATTGGTATGAATACATCCTATATGATTATTCTTTACAATTAGCTTATTTCTAAGTAAATTAAACTAATGTACAATGAGTTTTTCAAGCCAATTTTTTGTATGCCTTGTTTATGTCATTTATTTACTTACAAGTTTATCAAGTTGCAGTGAAGATGGATTCATCAGACCATATAATAGTTACACTATGGAGTCTGAGACATCATTGTATTTTTATCTTATTTTTATAAGTGTTGTGTAATAAGTGAGAGGTTTTTGCCACACGAAAATGCCAAAGGGAAAATTTGTAAGGACTACGAGTGTTGGTTTATTTTGTGGATAAAATATTTACATGTAAACTTGTTTTTAGGCTTGTTATCAAGTCTATCAAGAAAAGTCGAACAAATGTTCGAGTTCTAAATAATTGTACTTTAGGTATAACTTTTATAACTACGACACATAAGATTGTATTTATGTATTTAATAGCACATGTTCATAAATCTAAAATTATTTTCGGTGCTAAAATATTTATTTAAACTTGAATCAATTTATGAAATTATTAATTAAATATTTTTAGACATATTTTAATATTTTTAATATGTGTTTTAAAAAAATAATTTTTTATAATATTAAGATTTTTAATGTGTTCTGAAAAATTAAGCACAAAATACATGCAATCATAATACTACTAGTTAAGAATGAATGGCCGAATGTAAAAGAAGATATACGCATGCTCATTGACAGAGGCCATACATATAATTGAAAAGTAATATATATAAGTTGATATAGACCGGATAGTAAATCAGTTGCTAAACAGTTTCACTTTTCAAAGATAAGGTAATATATGTTGATGGAGATGGCTATAACCAGGGAAAAATTAATTAATATATTATAATAGATTTTGATTTATTTTTTTATTTTAATTCTATATATTTTCAATCTATTTGTTTTTATATATATTTTTATGATCAAATAGTTTCTTTTTAATTAAAATCTTGCATATTTAAATTCAATAGTTGTACGAATAATTATGCTTATTTAGATTTAATTATTAAATATTAAATAAGTTATTTTTATTGAATTTATGCTTAATCTTTTTCTTTTAGATTTGCTAGTTGATTTTATTTAAATGACATATATTTTGAATTATCTAGTTAAGATTATTCACTATTAAATCCGTTATAAAACATACACGTGCACTTGTACTTTTGTGCTAACCATTTTACATTTAATCTGTAAACGTATATGATTGACAAGAAACTTATTGAAATATTGATCTGAAAACTGAACACGCTAATATTAGAAATGTGAAAACAGAACAGGAGCTCGTAAGCAAAGTACATTGTGATAGTATCTTAAGGATGGTAGCATAAAACCGAATTTGCATTTGAACATTTGGTTTTCATAATAAAAAGTTAAAATGGTTCGATAGACGGTTGGTTTTTCTCTTAAGCAATGGTTGAGACTTAGGTTGTTTTTACCTAAAAATATCATGTGTTATTTTTTCGTTTCCGTATTTTATTTTTACACGCGATTATATATCTAACTGTTAAGTTATTAACTTTCATATTGTATATTGTGAATTTTAATTTTTGGTATCCTAAATTTATATTATTTATTTATTATTTTACCATCTAAGAGTGTTAATTTTATTGATGTATCTATTTTCTATTTTATCGTTTTTGGAGATTTTAGTTAATTTATCCATAATAGTTTCTTTATCAATTAATGATACGTTATATATTTATTTTGTTTCTATAATATTAATATTAATATTTATTTATTATTTATTATTCATTATATAATAAATTATATATTTGTTGAAAAATATTTTTCTTATTTTTAAAAATAATAAATATTTGAATTTATATTTATATATTTTCAAGTTTCTTTTTTTCTAATTATCATTTATTTTGTAAAATATTCTGAGATGTACTATTATTTTTTGATATTATCCCACTCAATTTTATTAAATGTGTGCATAGAAATCGAAAGGAAATTTTTTTAATAACATTTATTAATTTTTTAAAATATATTATCAGAAATGTTAATTATATCATTTTAAATTTGTATTTTGCAGTTAAAGGGGAGGAATTGGTTTTCTTTAATTAAAAAGGATTTAGAAAAACATAAAACCTTATCTTGTCATAGTTTTTGGGAAGCCGAAAACCCCTACTCTCTTTTCTCTCTTCCACTGTATCCTTCTGATTAAAAATGTTGGAGACCCACTGCCTGAGACTCCATTTCGTTATTACATGAGAAGTCAGATACCCAGGCCAAAAGTCCCCTTCTCTGTGCGTAGGCCATCGCTAAAAAAACAGCTTTAATCTCATTGGGCATCCTTCCTTTGGGTTGATTACACTTGACATGTTTTAAGCACAGGTGAGGTGACTGACATAAATCTCCCCGCTTTTTTTCGTTTATTATTTTGTTATCATCTAGAAATTAGAATTGTGTATAATCATATGTGAGTATTGCTCGATGGTTAAATGAAAAAATTCCATCTAAAATGCGGTTACTTAATAAAACTAACAGTGCCATGTTAATATTTGACAAATTGTCTTTTCCCTTTAATCTAAAATTCAATTTTTGTTATACTATTTGTGTATTTTACTGTATTTATCTTGAAAAAAGATGGATATTTTTGTGATAGTTTGGATTCTTTAGAAGCTTTACATATTAATACTTAATCTCTAGCTTAAGAACTGCACAAGTTTCACACATTAATTTTCCCAAAAGATCAAACTTGTGGGAGGTGAACCTAATAATCAATTGCACTCTTTTAAGACTCCTCTCAAGTATGGTAATTTTGTCTTTGTAAATGCCTCTCACTTATACTTTTCTAAGTATGAGTTGCTTGTGTTTTTACAATGCCCAATAACTTGGGAATTTTAATTGATTTCGGGGTTGTTATAGGGATTCGATCCCATAATCTTACTGCTTTGATACCATACAGAAGTGTCACATAGCAATTATTTATACTCTCTAACAGGAACTACAAATATTATCTTTCCCTTGCATAAAGTTGAGAACTTTAAGGTACAAGCACAAAATTTATTTACATTCACTGATGTACTATTTCTTATTCTTTAGAAATTTGGGTGCATATAGAGATGGCTCTGCGGCATACCATAAGGTTGCCTCGTTCGTTCCCACCAGTTAAGAGGAACAAGCACATGGTAGCAAATTTATTTGTACGTGGAAATCTATTACCTGAAAAATATGTGTACGATGAAATTAGGAGGAGGATTGGTTGTGTCTGTTTAAAGGATGGTAGCTTTGGGAGATGCAGATTAAATGCCTGTAGTAGAGTGGATGATGTCAGGTCTGATGAAGGAAAGAGCAAGCGAGTTGAAGGGCCCAATGACTCTTATGAGGAGGAAAAGGATGATCCATACACGATGGACGATGAAGAGAGAAGTGAGTGGAGGAGGAAGATTAGAGAAGTGATGGATATGAACCCTAGTGTTGAGGAGGAGGAGGAGGAAGTTGACCCCAATGAAAAGAGGAAGAAGATGCAACAGCTTCTGGCTGAATACCCTCTTGTTGTGGAGGAGGAGGATCCCGATTGGCCTGAAGATGCTGACGGCAGGGGATTTAACTTGGGTCAGTTCTTTGACAAGATTACCATCAAGAACACCCCAAAGAAGGACGATGACGAAGATAACTATGACAGTGACAAAGAAATTGTGTGGCAAGATGATAATTATATCCAGCCTATCAAAGACATTACCACAAAGGAGTGGGAAGAGACTGTTTTTAAAGATATCAGCCCTCTTATTATTCTTGTACATAATCGCTACAAAAGGTTAGTTTATAAATTTTATTTTCTCAGCTACTTTGAGTCTATGTGCTGGTCACTATAAATTGTAATATAACTACTTTGTCCAAGTTTTACGTTTCTGAGACCCAGCCTTGATAGACATGATTGAAGCAGAATATTAAGTCTAAATGAATTAAACATAGCAATGAATTGGCTAAAGAACAAATCTTTGTTGTTAAGAAGGAATATATTGTTTGGTTAACATATCATAACCCCATTGTTTTGTTATTTATAATCATATCTGACGCTTGTGCAAGCTGTTATGATGAATTTTACTTTTATGAGTATTCTTGATTATCTTTAGGCTAAAGGAAAATGAAAAGATAAGAGAAGAGCTTGAGAAGGCTGTGCAAATCATATGGAGCTGTGGGCTTCCTTCACCAAGAGTGAGTGAAACTAACATTCCACATCTTTTCTGATATCTTCCACCTCTGTGAACTGCAAATTGATTATTACCTTCAACAACTATTGTTATGTCAAACAGTGTGTCGCAATTGATGCTGTTGTTGAACTTGAATTGACCTCTGCTCTTCAAGTTTCTGTCTTCCCCGAGATCATCTTCACCAAGGCTGGGAAGATATTATATCGCCAAAAATGTGGGTTTTACATTTTTATCTTTATTCTTGGTTTTATGGTAGTGTATAATATTGATTGTTTTTTTTTTTTACCATCAGCAATTCGATCCGCGGATGAGTTTTCAAAGATAATGGCTTTCTTCTACTATGGAGCAGCAAAACCACCTTGTTTGAAAATCAGTGGAGAGAGTCAAGAGGCAATTCCATCTGTTCCCTTATGACATAAATAGTTACACTTCTAATTCATTGTCTTTGATATCATATTTACTGATAATGTCCAAAATTGAATTACATCAACCTATTTCTTATCTTTGTGTTTGTTGGCCAAAAGTCCAAAATGATTGAATATGTGTAGCTCTGTAAATAGTCTAAAACAACGTAAAGTTCAATAGTATATGATAAACTACTATCAATATAACCGCATAAACACGAACTTGCCATAATAAAATAATAGAACAGTATACAAGCACGATGATCACGAAAAAAATACTCAATCCATATGAAAGACTTCTTATGCTTCATTTCTATAATGCACAATTATGTTCATAATTGTCGACATTTGAAATCCTGAGTCGTATAATGGTTTGATCTTTAACCGTTGAGAAAATAAGTTGAGTTGTTTTTAACTGTATTATTATACCAAACTGAGTAACATTGAAGCTCACATGGTGCCATCTGTACAAGCTCTAATAGCGGTGATTCAGGATATTTTATTTTTTTTGAGGAACTGTTTATATAGTATAAAATAGTATTAATTACTTCTTAATTACTACTTGTTTTTATTAAAAAATATTATCTTATTTATATATATATCTTATTCTAAGTTTAAATTATTTTTTATAACGAGTTATCCAATAGCAAAAATTAAATTAAATTCAAGAAGACATAACTTCGCTTGTAATTTATTTACTATTTTTTAAATATTGCACCCAAGTTTTGTTTATCAATAGATGATAAAAGGGTTTCCTTCTAGCTCATATGTAGATCCACATATTAAATTTGTATTATATGTCAATTTTTTTATTTTTGTAAAATCCAACTGATTGTTTAGCTTCAAGTCGTGCAAGGTATCATTGTTCACTTCGAATATGACTTGGATTAACAGAGCATAGGAAAGGATATTAAATATACGAAGATATTATTATAATATAAATTGATATTTAATTAATGATAATTTTATTAGATAATAATAGTATTAAATTATAATTAATATTAAGGATAAAATAAACATTTTATACATTATTTTATTGTGATAATAACAAAAGTTATTTTAAGAATATCATTAACCCAAATTAATGGGGAGCAAATTGAATTTTCTTAAATCACTTTTACCTTGGAGTTCCAGCAAGTAAGTTGAATTTCATGAAACGAGAGCTTTATGGATGTAGTTAGAATTAGCATTTAGAAGCAAAGAAAAAATAAGGCCCAATAATTTAAAGAAGCCCAAAGACACAGATGATCAAAACGGCCCAGGAAAGCTGGTACCCCCAGCGTCCAAGTCCAAGCCATGGTTCGTGAAAACAGTGTTTTTATTATTATTAAGGAAAATAGAATAATTCAAGCAAACAGGAAAGAGAAAAACATCGAGAAACATTGAGACTAAAAAGCCGAAGCAAAAAAGAAAAGGGTGGTGTTTTCGTTAGATATGGCGGAGAACAAAGGAAGTATACCACCTCAATACGACGTGAACGCCAAATGGGACGCCTGTATTGATCTCACCCTCCGCCGTTTCGTCTACTCCTCCTTGGCCGGTGCCTTTGGCGGTCTCCTTTTTTTCAGTCAGTAGCTTCTTTTTTCAAATACATATAAAATAGTCTAAGCCATTGTTATTGTTCATAATTGCGTTTTGGTCGCTGTTTGAGTTTCAAAAGTCAATGATTATAGTTTATCCCCCTTGTTGGAAAATGGGATTCAACAGTTTTAGGGATGATGGTTGACATTGTATGACTCAGTTATGGTTCTATTTCTAACACCTGGGCTAAAGAGTATTTTAGTCTATTTCAAATTATTTTGGTTGCTTTTTGGGTTGGTGACCTTGATTAAATTGAATTCCTAGAAAATTAATTTCATGTATCGGTCAATAATGTTCTGCATCCTGTTTTGTCACAACTTGATATCCCCAATTTGCTTGGGTTTTTTTTTCATTTTGGTAGGGACGTTATTTAGGGATCAAAATGGTGCTTGAAGGGTTGTGTTTTTTAGTGGTTGCTACTAAAAGTTGCTGGAGTTGATATTTCCTTCTTCTTTCCACTAAACGAATCCCCGTGCTTGAGTAGAAGTAGCTTTCTACCACTTCTACTCAAGCACTCAATCTCCACTTTCATTTTCGCGGGATTTTAGGCTGCAAGTCCATTTCCGCTCGTAAATGGGATCTCAAATCGGCCTTCTTGCGTTTTACCTGGAAAATTGCCTGTTTTCGGATTTCTTTTCCTAAGGCAGCATCTCAATGTGATAAAAATCCCCAACCCCTGTGTTTTGGGCTTGTTTTTTATCGGACTGCTTGCCTTCAGAAACAATTAGCAAACCTTTTCTAATTAAATTTTTTAGATAATACCAACGTACATTTTTTAGGTGAATTATTTAGGCTCTGTAAATATCCTTATAATCACCATAATGCTGTATCTCCAATTCATCTATGGATGCAGGAAGTTTGAGAAGATTTCCAGTAATCTGGCCAGGCAGTATTGGACTTTAGATTCTAGTATCATCAAAGTCCCAACACAGCTGTAGTTTTAGCAAGAGGGCTGGTAAATTATGAAGTTCAATGCACATTTTCATAATTTAGGGCCCTCGGGTTTCACTGTATGTTATTATGTATGGTTACTTTAGGTGGTTGGGTTAAGGGGCAGTGGGTTTGAGTTACGACTGGCTGGAGAAAAGAATGAATGTTGAGATAAGATGTGAAACTAGGATTAAAAGGCTACTGGAGGAAAGAAAAGCAGGAATTAGGGTTAAGAGAGCTGCACAGAAGAAGAACCAGGGTTAGAATGAGTGAGGAAGAGAAGAGGGGCTGGGGTAACTGAGTACGTAGAGGAAGATGTTACTCAATTAATAATTCATTCATTAATTTTGAAAGCGATAGTTATAGGAGACCTTTACATGTAGGCACTCAAAGATAAACCTGAAGCAATCTGGAAAATCAAATATGAAACTAAATAATTAAACCCCATTGTGAAAAAGAAATTCTAAACCTTCTTAAAAAGTTGTAATTTGATTATTTTTATTATTATTTTGTTATGCATCATTCTCAATACCTGGCAAGTTAAATTCCTTAAGTTTAGTTGCTTGGTAGAACAACAGTGAGTATCTGAAAAACAAAACCTGTCCCATCCATTGGCACGTGGTGAAGAGGTAGGCAACAAGTCCTAGGATGGAACGAGGATAGAAATTTTTGCCAGCTTAGTTGCAGTGTCATGACATTTCTCACCCAAAGATAATTAACCTTGCATGGATAATAAATGCGAGCATAGCCAGACTTGGTAATTTTCATTAGGTGTTAATCAATTTGTCATTTATGCATCTGAATAAAGTGATTGAAGTAGTGATTTGCTGTTCCAAAAATTTGGGCAATGCTAATGTGACAAGATGTGTTCAGGCTTTGCCTTTTTGTTTCCTTTCTATTTTTGGTTGCGAGGCCCCTAAAAGGTATGGGAATGCTTTGCCTATTGCTGCTTGGTGCTTTCCATGTGTTGCTATGTGTCATTTTCCCCTTGTTTTTTCTATTACTTTTGTCTTCTTGAGATTGAACTTGGAAGACTTCTATTCAATGAGTAAATGACAAACTTATCGTTTTCAATTACTAGCACTTTTGTTATCGTTGAAGTCAGATATATGCTCTTGCACTTTGTGAATTTTACCCCCATAATCTTTTTATGTCATAATAGGGAGTCCTGTGACTCGCTGGGCATCTGTAGCTTTTGGTGCTGGAGTGGGCATAGGGTCTGCATACACAGATTGCTCTCGGTTATTTGATGGATCTCCTGCTAAGTTTACTGCACCTAAGATTACCGAGACTCCTGTGCCACAGCCTCAGGTACGTCTATATTCTTTTGTTATGGATGGGGAAAAAATGGACTTATTTGATAAATACTCTTCTTCATAATGGAAATATAAGATTTTCCTTGGAAAAAGAAAAAGGTTTTTCGAAGTTGTCTAATGTAATGTTCACTATAATCCCAGGATGGCCAGGAGTGAGAGTATGATGATATTCAAGTTAACCTGAAATTTTGGGTTCCAAATATAACTTTCTTGAAATTGTTAGTTTCTGTTTTCACTTCATTGCCTTCGAGTGTGTATGAAAAATATTGTTCTCGATGGCTAAACATTTAGATCAAATACTATGTTCTTGATATGAATTTTATTACCTCTTGCTCTGTAAGCTTAGTGTTGGGTTTCGAGTATGGAGCAAGAAAAGGAAAGAATAATCCCTTGTGTTGCATCTTTGGATTTTCTTTTTAAATTGGATTTAAAGCTTAAAAAAAGTATATAACAATGAGCTGTTTCTGGTAGGCTTTGGTTCAAAAACACAAAATCAAAAGTCGTTCCTCGAGTACTAGACCGACGTCATACTTGCTAATGAAATTCAAGATTAATGTATTTTTTTTTAAACAACAAATTCCCCTTGATAAAGAGATAAAAACAATATGATTGATAAAGAGTAATGAATTTACACCTCCTTACTCGGTATCTTATTCTTTCAAGAATTTAAATAATCATAAGAATTATCGACGGGAAACACATAAATGGTTCTACTTACAGCTGGGTTGTTTAATGCCTTAATCGCGATTCTTGTTTGTCCATCCATAAACCATTTGTCCGCTAGCTCCTACACCTACGCAGTTCTGGATGGTATTTGTTTAAGCATGTGGCATATACCCACTACCCAATTGCCGAGAGCCTCATTAGCTTCGTGAGTATAGTTGTTATTTTATTGTTGTGGTAAAACAATAAAATGAAGGAAGCATGGCCGCCGTATAGATATCGTAAAAATAAATAAATAATAATTATATTAAATATAAAATTATTCAAATATATATTTGAATTTTTTAGAAAAACCTAAAAATTAAAACAAAATAGTAACATTTATTAAATACTAAAGTAAATAGTTTGTAAAAGATATTTATTTATTACGTTATCATTGTTAAAGATTTGTGATTTGATTAAAAATAAAATAAAAAAAATTATAATGTTATTAAAATAGTGTAATTTGTTTTTTATTAAGTTATTTTTTAAAAAAATTTAATAATTAAATGATACAATCTATAATCTAAAAAAACAAAAATAATACTAGTAGACTAATCTTTAACATTTTTGTCTAAAATAAAATAAAAATCACATTCATTATAAATTCAATACCTTAAGAAATGAAAGGCACAAATTTCATGTCTTTTAATTTTTTTTTCCAAGGCACCTATTCCATTCCATGTCTTTATATTTTATATTTTAGTAATGTATTAATTTAATCAATGGACAATTGACCAAATCATGCCCTGATTCAGCGCTTTTCTCCTCCTGTTCACGCAAGGATTTCCCTTCCCCTTTATTAATTGGTAAAGAGAACTGCAAGATCTTAGGCTTTGATATCTCACATTATTATTGCTTTAAAAAAAAAACAAAAGTTTCATTTTCTTATTAAATGAAAGAAAGAAATATTACAAGTTTGTATTTAAACTTGATTCATAGCTATGGATATGAAATTGTACAACTTAGATCACAAGTTAATCACTTATATTTCACATTATGATTTCAAAGAAAATAAATAATTATTTATATTTTTTTTCAAAATAAAATACAAATTGATTTGCATATTCAGCATTTTTTTCTTTCAAATTAACTTGTGAATATACAAAGTTAATTTTATTTGGTTCTAGATGAAGCAAACTTCTTCACGAGCCATATGGACCGAGCTTCCTTGTATGGAGTTAAATCTGGCTTGAAATATATTAAAAATGAAATAAACTTCATCCAGTGTTCATCTAGCAGTCACCACCAACCTGATGAAAATTGATGAAGATGCTTGGTTTTTTGTTTGGCTAATTTACATATCATGATAATCTGTCTTGTTTTGATAATAATAAAAATGCAATTTTTTACAAAACCACATTATTATTTTTAAAACAATGAAAATATAAACTATTTATGTATTATATAATTATTTTTAGTCTAATATAAGGACATGTATGACATTTATAATACGTGAAAATCGTATCATAATTATTATTATATTTATCAGATGTAAAGTTAAGATTTTAAATGATAAAATAATTTTATTATAAATTAATATAATAAAGGTAAAATACAAATTGTTTTATACATCTATTTTTCACTTATAATCACGTAATGCATACATTTGAGGGATTTTTAATCTAAAAGATTACGAGTTATTTGATTATAATTTATACATTGACTTTTATATGCAATGGACGTTGTATTGTACGTGGAATTATCTTACATCACGTATCATGTACATTCAGTTCAAATCAGTATGCTTGAGTGAGAATGTCTTTGTCTTATCACAATTTGAGTTTTATAATACAAATTATTAGCATTATTTGGAAACTAGGCTTTATCAAAATAAATAAATAACGTGAGGCCACATGATAAGAGCACTCACATCCCAAATGTAATTTTTTTTTCATTATTTATTGATTATATCAATAAATTAAAGAATGTTTGAAATTGGTCATTTAAAAAAAAATGCTAAAATATTATAATTTTGGATTAATTAGTTGTCAGCAAGCAATTAACCCGGTATGTGTGAGGTCCTCAGCATAAGAATAGCATGAAAAATGAGAATTAATTAATATTATTTACTTGTTATATATCTAACGATTTTGTGTAATTTCTTTTAATCTAATTAATAGTTATAACTAAGCCATATCAACCGATATGTCAATAACCTCCGATGTCTTGCCACATAGAAGTCTCAACTCGTATACATAGCATAGCTTTACTGATTTGTTTACGTTTCATATTTAATTTGTGTGACTAATAAATAAATAAATTTGTTAATGTTTATAGTTTAATTTAATTTGGATTTTATCTTTTTAATTGTTCTTTGAAAAATTGATAGGTACTGAGAAATATTGGACGCAAGGGTATTCCTATAATACCTATACAGTTATTTTTTAATAATAATATTACTAAATGTATTCAATTTGAATTTTTAATGAAATTTTATAATTCAGATTTATTCATTTAAAAATTTTTTTTTTATAAAATTTAAGTGTATTTAAAAATCATTGATCCAAAAAGATTTTAAATATTACGAATTTTGATATATTTTTAGTTAAAATTATGCTTATAAAAATTTCAATTAATTCTTTGGAATTTCCAAAAATTTATTAGTATTTATAAGATTTTTATTTTATTTTTCTCTAGCATTCACTGTTATTAATTCCACTATTTTGGGGTGTGTCCTTATAGTGCAATGGCATCAGATCTTTTTTTTTTTTTTAAAGTAGACACCAAAATGATACATAAAAACTAGAGGTTAAAAATTCGATCTGCAGTGTATGAGGGTTATATAATATATATTTTCAAAAAAAAAATTATACAAATCCATAAATTTGAGTGAAATAAAATCAATTAATTACAAAATCTACAATTTTCAGTTCATAAAAATATTTAAAATTTATCAAAATTATAATTATTTATACACGAGAATCCAAACAAATGCAATAACTATCGAAACATGGAGATATTTTTTCTATTAAAAAAAATTAAAGAACTTGTATATTGTACAAGGAAGTCTTATTAGCATTTCTCAAATAATAATTAGTTGAGGCCATGGCGGACCAAACCAGAATATTATTGAAAAAGTTGCAAGTTTTTAATGGAGTAATTCTAAATACATCTATTAAAAGCTTTAAATATATATCCTCAAGACACGTAGCTCTTACGTATAAAATGGGAGTAGAATTGGCCTTAATTTTAATGGCGACTGATTAAAAAATGAATAGATGTAGATATATTGATCGCAACTCGAAAGCCGATGATAAATGTAAAGGAAAGCTGGCTTTAGGCTTTAGGTCAGTAGAATATGCAATATCAGATCAGACACAGACACTACTTCAGAAACTATGTCGTTTTCCCAATAAATCGATCTTGGTCGTGTCTTTTCAGCGGCTGCTCTGGTTAACTCGATGGAATTGGCTGGGCTCTCCAGGTCACAGTGATAATTTTCCTTTTTTTTTATTTTTGGCTAACTAATCCCTCCCTTTTTTTTTTACTTAGTATATGATTTAGGATTTATAAGCAAAATGTTAACTTATTATTTATTTTATAATTATAAAAAATTATTATATATATTTTATTTTAATAAATATATATACAAATTATTAAAATTTTAATTATATTTTATGTATATAATTTTATAAATATTATATTTAAAAAATTTATTTGTAATAAATCACATAATATATGTATGTGTGTTGATATACAAAAAATATATAAAAAATTATTAATTTTTTTAGGCAGTAATACAAATATACTAACTATTAAAAAGTATAAAAAAAAGTTCAAAAAAATGTCAAAGCACATGAATACACATGAGTATTTTGAGTTGTTAATTGTTACTAAATCAATTTACATGTGTTAAAATATATTCAAGTTTATATTTTTTGAGTTATAATTAATTTAAAAAATATATAACTCAAAACAATATGCATGTATATATTTACATGCTTTATTTTTAATTTTAAAATTTTGATATATTTTTTAATAATTAATATATTTATATTTTTCATCTAAATTCAATAAACTTTTATATATTTTATTCACGACGGATGTTCTGCTTAATGATGTTTTATAAATACGTACCCACATACAAGATAAGAGTAGAAAAATAATTTTATCAATTTATTTAAATTAAAAAATTTGATCTAATCTATCAGATTTTGATCGAATTAGATTGATAAATTTTATTATCGGATTAAAAAATATACAATCTTTTTGAATTTAAATCGATATATTTTATAATCTGGTGTATCGACGTAGCATAATTACATTATATTATTGTTGTTGCTTAAAAAATAAATATAAATATTTATAATAATTATAATTGTAAATATATATATTTTTTATTTTTTAATTATGATTATAAATAATAAATTTTATTATAAATATATTAATTTAAAATTTAATTATTATATATATATATATATCAAATTTTATATATGTAAATAATTTATAAATAAATGTTAATATCCAAAAATTTGGTTTGTTATGATTCATATTAGTTTAAATTAATTATATTATTGTATTAGATTTGAATTTAAAATTTTATTTAGATTGAATATGGTTTATATTAATAAAAAATAAATAGTTTTGATTAGATATACACTCCTACGGTAAAGATATCAACATCTCTTTCTATCCAAGAGAGAGAGTGGGATTTGCATGTTGATAATTTGTATTGTTGATTGATGTGTAATAGTTAGCTGGTGGCAGGTAACATTACTTAAAGGAGTTTAACATGGACGATTTTACTAACGTAAAAATCTATAATTAGTTAAAATATGTGTATTAATTGCAATAAATTAGGAAAAAAAATACAATTTTTTATTCATTATTCACCCTGCATTGTTAGGTGATTATTAAATTTAACTGTTTTTTTTCCAAATTTTGATTTTTACTACTATATTAACTTGAGAAAAAAATAAGTTTATAAAAAATATATCTTACATTTAAATGGCACACCCAATTATTTTTTTCACTATAAGTTCTAACAAAGTTACTATTATCAGGTTTAGTATTTTATAGGTGAATTATTAGCTGTTCTATTTAAAAATAATAATATAAATTTAATTTTTTTAAAATAATTTATATTTATAAAAATATTTACTACTTACTATTTTTTATATCTTTGTATCTATTTCATTATGCATATAACCCATGTCATATTAATAGGCATGTTTACTTCTAGTATCATCCTTGTTATATCTTTGATATACTTACAAAGTATCTTTCAATATTTAATACTAAACAATTCAAAAGTGTAATTTTATTAAAACTTAATTTATATCACCATCAACTTATATAAAACACCATATATGTTCATATCTATTATTATCGTAAACTCATTATTTTCAAAAAAAAATTCAACTAACTTGTAATCAATCAAAATCACTTTCACTTAAAGTTTGTTCAAATATTAAGTGGTTGAAAATCATGAAATGATCATTGATATAAAAAAAATAAGTTAATAGTATTAGTGATCATCAATAGAAATAGATGCTTTAAATAAATTGGTAGTGATCAAATTACATATAAAGTAAAAAATGTAGCTTGAATTATTATAAAATAAATAGTAGTTGGTTGATAGAAAAATAAAATGGTATTAGAGAAAAGGATGAAGATATTGGTGGAGTTTGACGTCAATTGTTAAGAAGGTTAAGATGTTTTTAGAATGTAACGGATAAAAAAATATGAAAGTATAAATAATAATATTTTTATAAACATAAAATTACCTTTTTATAAATTATATTTTTTCAAATTTAAATCATTGTTGAACTTTTATTAAATAAAAAGACTAATAATTTACTAATTTGATAATGTAAATACAAATGGATAACTTTTGTTTAATAAAAATGCTATATTTAACCTATTTGTTATCTCTTTGATAACATAATTTTATTTTATATATTTTTTTATTTATATTTCTCTGGTATTGTCTTAATGATACATACATATATTTAATAAAAATGTATCAATTTGATGCAATTTTTTATTTTATTGTGAATTTTTCACACATGTATACTACATATGCATTTAATGGAGAACATTTATTGTATTTTTACTATTTACTCTAACATAAATTAATACCTTAATTTTTTTGTCATTTTGAGTCCTTATATACATTTTTAAATATTTTTGATTCATTTTACACTTTTTTCAAATTCTTTATCACTTAGGATCTCAACAACTTTCTTTATAACGTAAGAATTTCATACATAAGAATAATAACACGAAGATTAATTGTTCTTCCAACTTAAATAGATAATTGGAGCCTAGATGAAAGTTGGAGACGTCAACCCATGGAATCTTTTTACGAGCTTTATATCGATTCAGTAAAGCTGGTCTCACAAACATGAATAAAGAAAATAACAAATCAAAAATAAAAAACAACATGTTTAATTCAACACATAGCAAAAATGACCAATAGTAAGGAAAAACAAACTTCTGTAAACACACTATTGATGATATGTCTCATAGGCTCTTGTCTAGGTTAGTAGTATGCATAAACATAGAAAACATTACACACCATACAAAAACAAGAATATATGCTAAAAAACTATAAAAGATTTTCAATTACTTAAAGACTTCATATGTGTGAATATATTCGCTAAATAATGAGTACAATATCATAGTATGTAATCAAACAAAATACAAATTATTAAGAGAAAGAGTCTGACATCTAGTACATAATCAGAGTAAGTAGATGTTGATTCCTTAAAAACTCACACGAAACTCACATGCAGATAAAAGACAAAGGCATTGTAAATTAATCAAGAAGCACACAGATTATTTTAATAGGGAAAAAGTAATGAATAGAAAGCTATAAACATACAATACATAAATGATAAAAAAAACATGTGATAACATATAACAAATAAGCTTTCCAATCATAATCTACATCTACTATGTTAGTACATACACGATAAAAATTCAAATTATACTAATACATAATTTGATCAAACATAACTACAATGAAGCAGTCCAAGACTCGATACACAATCAGGTTAAGGAGATTATGACTCATTAATGACTTATCCCAAACACTCAAACAAAAAGAAAAGGAAAAACTCTTAATAAAAAACAATGAATGCATTAATCACAGACAATCAGAAATAAGTAGCATATAAATTATATGGGATGTAGAAAGCAAGCAATAGACAATAAAAACTTTATAACCATAACACAATTTATATTTTGATTATACTAGCCAAACATTACACCATATATTACACCAAATATAGCAAGATAAACCCATATAAAATATCTACCTATGTGGAACATCCTCGTGTTACTTATGACAACTATTCGGCATTAAATAAATTCACTAAGCAATAAAATAATTACAACTTCGACAGAAATAAAACCACAAATACCTCTATTACTCGAAATCTTTGTCTAAAATGCCTAATGTTGCTCTTACTTACTATATGTGCAATAACTTGGTCTAACACACGAAATGACTAACCTCTAAAGCTAATACCACTCGATATGATGTGATCAATAATGTGAAGTGAACAATTAAACATGATAACTACCATTAATCACAAATACCTAACAACCATCGTGGGAACCACTTTCATTCACGAATCACAAATCATCTACATGGGGCACACAATCAACCACGTACCATATACATCCAATGATTTGAGAACATTGATATTAGAACTCAATCAATTCAGCCCAACTTACTCCCATAATGTAGTTCTCATACATAAAAAAGTTTCATCCTAGCAAATGTCATCTGACATACGGCTCATAGCCACACAGGCTTAAAGCCAATACAACTACTAGCCAATACATGGCTTAAAGCCATATAAGTTCCTCATATAAGGAAAATTTGCATGATGGTAACAACCGACCGACACACGGATCACAATCATACAAGCTACTCACATAAAACCATTTGTAAATATTACCTCAAGTACTCACCACTCAAGGGCACAATTTTGCCCACATAGTCACAAATCACTAGTATTGAATAACACTTAAGGTAATAGTGATCTGGAAATAAAAGATGAGATGTCCATTACATTTGACAAAAAAATGAGATATCAATTTGACAGAGTTTTCTACATTTTTCTAGATTAAAAAACACAAAGAGATGGGGTATTTATAAACATCACACAATCTTAATAGCTAACCTCATTGTGGCCTTTGCGACCGCCTCATTGGGGGTCTGACAAGGCCTTTGTCAAGGTGCCAAAACTTTCATTGTTCAATTCAAAAATTACCAAGTATTTTCATAAATACCCTTACCATAAACAAAACAAAAACACTAATGACAACGTCGGTGAGGGAGTGTGACATTCATACTATAAAAATCAACCCTGTGGTATATATAAAACATGATTTCAATCATAATGTACCTAACTATGTGCGTGTGTGTATTATTGATTTGTAGTAACCAACTTTACACAATTAAAGACAAAACACTAAGTAAAATAAACATACTTATTATTTTACACATGAAAAGTCAACACACAAACACAAAGTACAACAAGAGTTACTTAATGTTTTTCTCCTATTGATCAAAAGATTTTTTCCCTATTTTTTTCTTTAAGACATCTTTGATGAATCTAAGAATGGTAATATTGTTTGTATTAGTGAGACTACATGTATGATATGTTTAAATAACGCGAAGAGTCATCTTAGTGTGTTATATTTAATGAAAGTGCACTTTAGACCCGTATCTATTAAGTAAGGTAGTACAAGTTCGCTACCTTTATAGAAAGATTACATAAATTCATTTTGTAAAGGTATCGAACTTATGATGCCCCACTCAATAGGTAGGGAACTAAAATGTACTTTCGTTAAAAGAAGTATGCTTGGACTATCCCTTTCTTGTATGAATATATATTGAGTTGTATATACAAACATTTTTTTATTAACTCAATCTATATTTTTCATACACATTATATATTATTTTTCTATTTTTTTTATACAAAATCAAAAATTATATATTATACTCATTAAAATAAAACATGCATAAATTGCATAAAATTTGAATAAACATTAGTAAAAAGTATACAATTATAAATTATTTTGTTAAGATTATAGATGAAATACGAAGAAGAGATATTGAAGATAGTGTAAAGAAGTAGTTAATGTTTTAGTAGCAAAAATACTAAAAAAAATCTCACAAATTACATTCACTAAATACACATATGCCTTACATATGTGAAAAATCTGAAAAATCTTTAATAAAAAATAAAATTTCATTAAATTGACACTTATATTAAGATTGTCAAATTTTCTTGACGTGCCAAATCACTTTATGGATTATTCAGTTAGACGCAAAGATGATGTCAAAATAAAAAACATGGATATGTATTTTATAATATAAGGCATGAAGATATAGATTGCATTCTTCAAAATTATATTCTACATTTTAATAAATATATAATTTTTTTTATAAATTTAATTATATTTAAACTTAAATTAATCATATATATATATATATATATATTATCTTTTATCTTTAATTTATATTTTAATTCTATTAAAATGTTAATAATTTTTCTTTTATTAATTATTTAAAATTTAAAAATCTAAAATTTTATAATTTTTTATTATTTCAAACTAGTTTATAACAAGATTTTATTAATAATATTTAGCATAAATAAGTATGTATTTATTTTTCTATTATTTGTTAAAAAAATTATATTATAAAATATTTATTATGAATTTAATTTTTTACAATTTTTAATAATAAAAATAAGAAATAATAGTTAAACTATAGAGATTTCCAATACATCTACATAATATATAATTTCAAATGAAATTATGAATAATTTTTAAACTAAAAATGGGAAATGAGGGGGGATTTTGGTTGCGCGCCGTCCCATTTACAATCTTCATTTTTATTAAATATGTGTATTACCTTGTATGAATTGTAAAATAAAATAAAAATATATTTATAATTAAATTATGGTAGCAACCCATACGTCATACCTACCCTTGTTATCTGTTTTCCAAAACTCTCTCCTCTATAAATATAAGCTGTTGTCGTAACGTTCTCTTTTTTTCCCTTCCCTCTTCATTTTTCTCAACGGCACATCGACGACTTTTTCCCTGCAAAGCTGCCGGCAACTGTTGGATTCAACCACCGGAGTACCTCCCTCCCTTCTTCATTTTCTCTCTCTGTGAAGCATCAACACTCCGTGGTTTCTTTCTTTCTC
Source organism: Hippophae rhamnoides (assembly GCA_033030585.1). Lineage (NCBI taxonomy): Eukaryota > Viridiplantae > Streptophyta > Magnoliopsida > Rosales > Elaeagnaceae > Hippophae > Hippophae rhamnoides. The sequence continues at coordinate 75,946,470 of CM065429.1, forward strand.
GTGGTTTTTATTAATCTGATCTTTCGTTTTTGTTTATTGTCAGATGTCATTTTAGATCTTGTTTCTACCGATTTAACCTTGACTTAGTTCTTGGAGTTTTAGCTAATCTTGATCTACTAACGAGTGCTGCTTAATTATTTCTGCATTTTATGGAGAGTGATTATCTTCTCTTTAGATCAATGTCTTTTTGTTTCATAATGCATTGATTATGTCAGAAAAGTTATATATATATTGGATTTTCTTTGTTTATTAGTTTTCAACAAAACCGGTCAATTAATTAATACAAACTTTAATCAGTTTTTCTCAGTAATATTTAATCATACACTTTCTTCAACTATTCTTTTTCTTATTGCTAAATTAATATTTTTTTCCTATTTATTTTATATCCCAACATTATTGTAATGCAATAGTTTGATGATTGACTTCTCAATTACTCAAAAATGTCGTGAAGATTTATTTATAGATAATTAGGAAATTGTTTATTACGTTTGGAGAGAGAAAAAAAAAGAGCTCGTGCTTGTAAATGAATCTCTGTAAAATTATTTTAAAATTAAAATAGTAACTTACTGAAATGTCAATTTTTTTTTAATAGAAGAAGCCGTGTGAGTTTGATATAAACTCCTGTTCCTCTTTGGAGTAAACGTAAGCTCCCGGTTTGATACAACTATTGCAATCTCTGAATTGAGGAAGTGATAGAATGGATGGGACTAAAGTGATGGGTCTTAGAAATGTGAGCTCGCATTGTTCAATCTCCGACATGGATGACAATGATCTGTTAAAGCTTCTTGACAAACCCAAACTCAATATTGAGAGGCAGAGATCTTTCGACGAGAGGTCTTTGAGCGAGGTCTCTATTGGTATCACCAGAGGCTTGGACAATTATGATAGCACTTACTCGCCTGATGGAAAGTCGGGTTTGGACACTCCAACTTCGTCTGCTCGCAACTCATTTGAACCTCATCCAATGGTTGCTGAAGCATGGGAAGCTCTCCGCCGTTCTTTGGTATATTTCCGGAGCCAACCTGTAGGTACTATTGCTGCGTATGATCACGCATCGGAGGAAGTCTTAAACTATGATCACGTAAAGTTTTCATCCTGGCCTTTTCACGTTTCAACTTAGTGAAAAATATTACGATTTGATTTTGCCATTGCTTTTATACATATTGTGGTCGTTTCATCAGTATTTGAGATGGAGGATCTGAAAACACAGAGGAACATGTAAAAGAAACCCATTCAAATCTGTGACAGGCTAATGCTTGAGATTTTGATTTTTAGGCCGATCTTTATTTCCAGTTGAACTTGATTTTTGCATTGGCTTCATAATGTTTTGCCTTTTGCTCGAAGGATACATAAGTTTTCAGTGTGATGACTAAGAAATTTCTAATATGCAATTGTTTTACCCTAAAATATGAGTGAAGGTGCTGTCTGTACTTTGTACAATAAATGATGTCTGTATTTATTCTTTCAGGTCTTTGTGCGTGATTTTGTACCAAGTGCTATGGCTTTTCTGATGAATGGTGAACCTGATATAGTGAAGAACTTTCTGTTGAAGACACTGCAGCTCCAAGGGTGGGAAAAAAGAATAGACCGATTTAAGCTTGGAGAAGGTGCAATGCCAGCTAGCTTTAAAGTTCTTCATGATCCTATTAGGAAATCAGATACCATAGTTGCAGATTTTGGTGAGAGTGCAATTGGAAGAGTTGCTCCTGTGGACTCTGGTTTCTGGTGGATTATTCTTCTCCGTGCATATACAAAGTCTACAGGAGATTTATCTTTGGCAGAGACTCCAGAATGCCAGAAGGGAATGAGGCTTATATTGTCTCTTTGTTTATCGGAGGGTTTCGACACATTCCCAACTTTGCTTTGTGCTGATGGATGCTCTATGATTGATCGAAGAATGGTGAGTAATTCTAACAATATGACTGTTCTATGGTTACTCTCTATTAACCTACACATACACTTTTCATGACATGTTGCCGATTTGTCATGGTGGTGAAATGACTAATTTTACAGAGCTTGTATTTACTAACCTCTGAAGAGCCATTCTTATTGTAATAGTACTCTGGTTTAATTTGATACATACGAAAACATGAGTTGCTCTAAGTTCATGAAGCTCCCATTTGCACGTTCCTTGGCTTGAGTGCATGTAAACTTTAGGCTGAAGTTTGCACATAGGCATTTTTTTTTACAACCGATAATGTTGTGATTCAAATCTACCAGACTACAAATTGAACCACACTGGCATTGGATTTAGTTGTAGAAGTCAAACTGGTTCATTGTGGATGGAAAGCTACAAGAAAACCCTCTAGATATTCATATATAGCAAAATAATAAATCATCAGGCTCTAACTAAATAGAGGCATACTAACATTACTTCAATTCTTGTGGAAGAAGTTTTCTTGGTTTAAAAAAGTTAGAGTTTAACTTTCTTGAATACTTCCATGCCTTATGCAAGGAATGCAAATGAAATTCTGGCAAGGAGCCAAGATAATTGTTTTATCTGGATTCATTTGACCCTTTGTTCCCCTCCATCCTGTGCTTATAAGAAATATTCTCCAAGAAATGATACGAGCAACAATCAGTCTTGTCCATTACTCACTAGACTAGTGGTAAAGGTGGTACCCTATATCCTTGAAGTTATGGGTTCAAGCCTCACTTGAGGCATTGTTTGTGATTTGCTCCACTAGTAGTGGTAGCTTTAAAAGTCCCCTTCCATTCCCCTTGGGAGGGGGAGTGAAAATCTTTGGATGTGATATTTTCTCTGACATATCTAAATAGTTCACCTTTTTCTGCACTTTTATTGCAAATTACTTCATTATACATATGTAGCATGCCTTTGATTAAATTCCTTGGTTATTACATAAAACTTTGGAGATGGTTTACAGCCTCTTGTGGAGTGTTGTAAAAAAATGCACTGTGGAAAAAAAAGAAGGAACTCTAGTTGTATTTAATTTTGTTGATTTTATGCAATTTAATTGTAGACATAAATTGAGCAAAATAATTCATCAACAATGGGATTTCCATCTGCTACCTTCAGTATACAGTCGATGCTCAGATGGTAAATTGAAAGGGAAACTACTTTCAAGTTTGTTATGGAATTCTGTGTTTTGTCCCTACCTAGTATTGTTGTAACGTACTCATCTTCAGTTTCATTTTGTGAATACTTTTCACCTTAATAATTTCTCCAGCAATTATATTCAATGGTTTTTCTGTGCATTTTTTCACACTATTGTGAGCTATTCGTATGGAAAACTTTGAATTTCTACCATCTGTATGAGTGTTTCTGTTGACAAACCTTTGAACTTTATAGGAGCTAAGTTAGGCTATCCCAGTTTCTTCACTGGTTAAAACTTTCCACTTTTGGTTTTACTTTAAGATATAGGCAAGATCAAAATGGTACGAAAATGTTGTATATGGTCTTTGCCCTCTCCTGTCCGCGTTTCTCCTCTTAATAAATAGGTTGAGGAAAAGTGGCAAACAAAAGAGCCATTTGCCCTATAGCTAAGGTTGTTATTCTGTTTGTGTAAAGTTTTGAGTAAGTTTGTTACAATCTATATTCTGGTTCTTAGTTTATTATGAGCTCAGAGATTTGATGATCATTATCTTCCAGTTTTTGTGATGACATGAACTCTTCTCATTCTACAGGGTATTTATGGTTATCCTATAGAGATTCAAGCCCTATTTTTTATGGCATTGAGATGTGCTTCAGCAATGTTAAAACATGACGAAGAAGGTAAAGAATTTATTGAACGAATTATGAAGCGTTTGCATGCATTGAGCTATCATATGAGAAGTTACTTCTGGCTTGACTTTCAACAATTAAACGATATATACCGATACAAGACAGAGGAGTACTCACACACAGCAGTAAATAAGTTTAATGTTATTCCTGACTCAATCCCTGAATGGGTATTTGATTTCATGCCAACTCGTGGTGGCTACTTTATTGGTAATGTAAGTCCTGCAAGGATGGATTTCCGGTGGTTTGCCATAGGTAATTGTATTGCTATTCTATCTTCTCTTGCTACTCCAGAGCAATCAATGGCCATCATGGATCTTATTGAATCTCGCTGGGAAGAGTTGGTTGGAGAAATGCCCTTAAAAATATGCTATCCAGCCATAGAAAGTCATGAGTGGAGAATTACAACTGGTTGTGATCCCAAGAATACCAGATGGAGTTACCATAATGGAGGGTCTTGGCCAGGTCTCTTTCTCTCTTACCAAGTTTTACTCCATTTAACAGTCTCTTACTGAGATGAACCTTAACAACTGATTGAATTTTACAAAGTACATCTCATGGTTTTCATCCTAGTAACATCTGAGTCTCTTATTCTAGCTAATGGAGAATCATGTTAGAAGTACTCTAGTTTGCTAAAAATCTTAACGAAGATTAAATCACTCAACTTTTACTCAGTTACTAAAACCCACATTTCAACCTTGAGAGAAAATAATAAATTTAGAAGTTAAATTAGGTGGCATAAACAACTTCGGAGAGAAACTATGAGAAGGGTTTTATGAATTGGTGGAAGATTCCTCCTTTCTGATGTCAAAAAGATTTGTATTTCATTCACAACCATAAGAATGATGTCATCTTATTTTCTTAAATGAAATGCAGTGCTGTTGTGGCTTCTAACTGGCGCTTGCATTAAAACGGGACGACCCCAAATTGCAAGACGAGCAATTGAGCTTGCAGAGAGTCGTCTGCTCAAAGACAGTTGGCCAGAATATTATGATGGTAAACTAGGAAGATATATTGGGAAACAGGCAAGAAAATATCAGACGTGGTCCATTGCAGGATATTTGGTCGCAAAGATGATGCTAGAGGATCCTTCACATTTGGGAATGATTTCCTTAGAAGAGGACAAGCAGAAGAAGCCAGTCCTTAGAAGATCATCATCTTGGACTTGCTGACAAACTTGAGCAAGTCAAAATAGCAGGTAAAAATTAGAAAAAGAAATAAAAAAAATAGAAAGGTGAGAGAGCTTTTGTTACGCAAAATACTACACTATTCTTTGGCAATTTGACTTTTTAGGTTTGAGAGAGAGGCATACCATATGCTTGAGACTATTTTGCTTCTTAAATAAATAAATAAAAACACTTTTAAAATTGTGATGATTAGTTTAGTTTGAAGTTATCTTGAAATTAATTATAGCTCTTTTTTTTATATTTTTATATATCATAACTAGGTCCCAATCGTAAGTGTTGTAGCAGTTTTTTATTGGATATATATGGACTTGATTGTAACTATCAATAATAATACACCATTTATAAAAAAAAATTATATACTGTTTATTGTAGCTCTTGATAGGGGGAAATTTGAAGAGAGTTCTTTGGTAAAGAATAGATTGTTTCTATATATAATAACGGACACTTTGGCTAAATAAGTGCCTCTTTGAGTATTTAAGAGTTTACTCTTCTTTTTTCCTCTTTTTTTAATTGTTGTTTAGTCACTCTAACTTGACTACTACATTTTATTTTTTTGATTGAAGCTTGACTACTACATAAGTTTATTAATCGTTTATAGTGTAGCACTTCCATAAATTGCTTGAAGATATATGAAACGGAAACATATTGTACTTACAAATTTGTACAATAGCTTCATAAATCAGTTAAAGTAAAATCAATACAAATTTGTACAAAACAATATATAATTTCTTAATATATTGTAACAATTTTTTATTACTTAATGGATGATTCAGACATCCCTAATTTTAAAATGACATGAAAAAACTCTAACTCAGCCATTTTAAGTTCGGAAAAGTCTATCTATATAAATATATGACAGATTATATAGGAAAAATAACTGGAAGAATTATCAGGATAAGAGAAACAAATGTATTTATTCTTTGATAACGAAATGATAAAGGGTATAATAGTTTACTAATTATAATCAAAGTGTATAAAAATCACTAATTTTTGGAAAAAATATTAAACTTCAATATTAAAAACTTGATCAGAAGTCCAAAACATAAAAAATTGTCATAAATTGAACATGAGAATACATATGTATGTATTTTTTGAGTTACTATATGTTCAAGCATACCTCACTTCTTATTTTTTGAGTTAGATTTGATCTAGAGAACACATAATTACATAACAATTCAAAAAAATATGCATGTATGTGTTTACGACTACATGTGTTCTATTTCTAACATTTTTTTTAAAATTTTTAAATTCTAATCTAATAGACTTTAGTTATAATACTTTATGACTTGTATAATTCGACATAATTTATCACTTTTCAATTTAAATTGTAATATAATTTTATTTAATTTTTATTAATTTTGAACTTTATTATTATTATTATTTAAATTTTGTTACATATTTGAAAAAAAATGAAAGTTCAAAATTTTAAAAACATTTCGTTTAAGGACAATTAAATTTAAATAAAAATTTATTGATATCAAATGTAAATTAAGATGAGTAAAAAAAAGAGAGACAAAATCTTACAGTTGTATGTATATATATACACATATGATAACGCTTAAGGTATATATATATAATAATAATAATAATAATAATAATAATAATAATAATAATAATAATAATAAACAGAGAAAGCTAGGGATAGGGTTTGAAAAAAGAGAAGAAGAAAACACGAAAAAAACAGAAAAAATCTAAAATAATCAATCGCGAAAGCATATTATTTTTAGGATTCAATTTTCTTTCAATTATTCTTATAAAATTATTTTGAATTTGTTTATGTTAAATTTAATTTTTAGCATTGTTAGAAATACTTAATAATTGTACTATATTCCATATTTTAAGGAATATATATGGTGTTTTTATATATGAGTAACAAGTAAACTAGATATACCTAAAATACATAACATGATATACATTAATTGTTATACATTAACAAGCATGAACTAATTTTTTTTTATTCTACAAAAAATGTGTAATTTAATTTTTAACTATACTTGAATTTCTATGTTAATTTTAATTATTTTTGTTCATGTTTATCTGATTTATTCTAAGTTTATTGCTTCTAATTAACTTGTCATTAATTAGATGATTTCGACAGAAAGAATTATACGATAAATCTAAAATATTTCGACATAGTTAAATATAGAGATTGAAAAACTTATATGAACCTGTATAATTTTAAAATCATTGGTCTTAATGCTTTCTTATTTTATTAAATTGCATACTCTTATGTAAATTAATGAAAAAGAATATTTTCAATTCATTGTCAAAAGATGTTTTTTGAAAAATGTTGACAAATAGACATTAAATTCTATTAGTTAGAAGAGTAAAACACATTGATGGATTATGTGAAATCGAATTCTTATAAGTTTTCTTCCCATTAATTTGATCTTAAAACATCTTTTTTTTTGTATTTTCTTTAAATTAATTTTATTTTAAATTTCAATTATAACAATCTTAATGACTTCTTTAGATAAAATTGAAATTGGTATAATTTTAGTATTTGTAAAAATTTTCTTTATGCACTTTTTTAAATTGATTTTATTTTAAATTCTAATTATAACAAACTCAATGACTTCTATAAATAAAATTAAAATTAATATAATTTTGATATTTGTCAAAAATAAATTATCAAGAAAACGCTAATCTTTTTATTATTTTATTATAAAAATATAATATTATGCATTTGTAATTTTACACCTATTAATACTTCACCCAAAAGTTGGTGAATTCGTACATTTTATCAATAGTTAATGAAAATATGCTACTCTTTGTCCATGAAAGGAACATAGTTTAATTTGAAAGTGTCAGAGTGCAAATTGCAATGCAATATAGTTGTCCCAAGTGAAGTGAATGAGATTTGCATGAACCTAATTCTTAGACGGGGACCATCCAGGGTAGCACTTTCTCTCGTCCATTAGCCAAAGAATCAAACAGCTGTATGTTCACAGACGACAAATAAAAGCAATTTTTTGGCCGTCAAGTATTATGGAAGTTTCTTAGTTCAAATCCCACCCAAAATGCATTAAAAAATGTTCAGTATCACTCAACTCAATGCCTGTGAAATTTGGTTCCAAACTTTTGCATGTGAATCATAAAAGGATAAAAATGTAATTAATAATAAGCAGCCGAGAAAATACAAAAGTTGTCTATATATAACCCCAAAACATACCTTCTAATTCTCTCATCCCTGCAACCAATAATTCACAAACCATAAGAAGATGAAGTTCTTTTTCTTTTTAGCTTTGACTATTCTTATGCTGCAGGTATATTTCAGTCTACTGCACAAAAAAGAAAAAAGAAAAAAATTATTTGAATTAATGTTTATTTTTAATTTGTTTGCTGACATATATCTCTTGTATATATTATATAGGTGTTTGCCAAGGCTTCATCAATCAGCAATGTCAATGTTTCATCTACCCCTTCAGATAGTACTACTGTAAGTCTCATGTCAAATGACAAAATAAAAAAAAACCAGTTTAGTTAAAGATCTAATTCAAACGTTAAATAGTTGAAATCCAAAATACATAGTTCCTCATATTTTTATGTTTCCACAGTTCGCTCTTAGTGAGATGAAGCACCTTCCAAAAATCAGTAAGTTTTGCTCACAACTGTTCTAGAAAATTAATTGTTTTATCATTGGCAAATACAGCTCCTTTAAATTAGTACAAATCACATGTGTCATTTTTATTGTATCAATATATGTCACTAAAATGCAGCATACATGTGGGCAAATATGGTCAAAAATATAGAACTTTGTTGTATAAAAACAAAAAGAAAATATTTATTAGTCCATGATCAATAGTTCCAACTAATAACATGCCGTTATCATAGAGGGAATAGCTAAAGGTCGCAGTCATTTTTTTTACCATTGAAATTTGCAATACTGATTTTTAAACTACCACATCAGATTAATCCAGACCAATGAATAATTTCTTTGAAAACATATCATTTTTATCCACATGTTGATTGCACACCTTAAGTAGCAGATGTGATTTGAAATCCCTTTCAAATTACGCAACCCATTCCAAGTTAGGGTAAATTTACCATAAAATTTACTAGTTATAATTGGAAAAAATAAAGCAAATTATTGTTACAGATTGCGATCATGCATGTTCAACAAGATGCAGTAAGGCATTAAAAAGGAAGAGATGCAATAGAGCTTGCAAAGCATGTTGTTTTAGATGCCATTGTGTTCCCCCAGGTACCTATGGTAACAAACAAGCATGCCCCTGCTATGCTAGCCTTAAAACTCATGGCAATAGACTCAAATGCCCTTGAGTTGAGACTCTTCATCTTGAGCTCCTTTGCAGGAATTTAAATATTTAATAAGGGTGTATCTTATAATATTATTGGTTGTTATGTGATGAGAGGAATAAAGTATGATGTACAATGACTACTATTCAATAATATTTGGTTAACTTAAGCAGGAGTTTCAAATTAGTATTATGGAATATTACTTTCGTTCTTTTATTTGGTTGCAAATAGAATATTCTTTTAATAATCCAAGTGACAATTCAGTATTTTTAATATATGGTGAGAGAACAAGCAAAACAAAAGAAACACTTTCGGTTCACAATATTGCACAAACCAAACAACACATACTTGATGGTATAACCGTATATGTATTCTTTGCCCACCCATATTTAGATCTTGGATCTCAAATCCTTATACATACCCACATGGCACATGGGTTTTATATCGTTGAGTCACAGACACATTTAGCACATATTATTTGGAGTAAATTTTAAGATATTGAATTAAGGCTGTATTGGTATCATATTATTGAACTCAATCTTGCAACCTTTTGTAGATAGTAGGGTTAAACTTACCTTGCTCAATTCAATGTGCCTATATAAAATCCGTGCATACTCAATTATAAAACAAATTCATCAAGCCCAAATTGCACTTAATATGATCATGGACAAGCAACTAAACATGGAGAGACGAACAAAACCTGTGCAAAGTTTACACAACTATTGAGCCAGTTATAAATTTGTTTTAATAATTTAATACCATTCTGTATGTCCAACAATTCTACACCACTAAACACAAAACAAATCAAACAAATCACGGTTTAACAAAGAAAGAGTGAATAAAGATATCACACTTGCATATTCATGCTTTCTATACATAGAGAAAATCCCCAACTAGAATAATAATGCTGAAGACAAACCCAACAAGAACGTGAGAATAATAAGGTTCAACACACTTGATGTAGAGTAATTACTCGACCTCAACCTCCGTCAAGAGGATCTCCACTGTGGAAGCATCCTGCAACAGATTAGGAGTTAAAGAAACTGTCAACAGAAACCCAGAAGCATGGACCAATTTTGGTATCAAAGAGAATGCGACAAAAAGATATCTACTTGTACCATATTTTCTTTGTTCTCTTGAAGTGCCTTCTCTGCATTTGAGGAGCTAACTGGACCTGTCATGACCACAAATTATAAGTACTCACATATACGCTGCTAGTATGTAAATTAAAATTGATGAACGAGCTGGATTATGCAAAACTTGCCTTGTTCACCGGGAGATTTCTTTCCCTGTCTCTTTACCATATCCTTTCCCTTGTTAGATTCTTGCTTTACTGGCTTCTGGGGTTTGTTAAGAGACTTGCTAGTTCTAGCTTCAGAAAAAGATCTAGAATTTGCAGAACTCTTTGTCCAAGATCCTTTAGTCCTAGATGGAGGGTTAGGTCCGTGAGTAGTATTAACCTTCTTGGTTGAACCACTGACCCTAGAAACTTGAGGAGTGTCATTGTACAATGGGTTAGGTTTTGGTTTCCTTTCAGAATTTGTTGAAGAAAAGCTTTGAACATCATCATCAGAAGATCGAGTTCCCCCTTCAGGTGCCTGAGAAAAGGATTCAGAGACTTGCAACTGCTCTGTGTTCTCTGCAATATTGTAGCTCTCAAATAATTCTTTCACAAGTTCTCCAAATTCCCCAAGGTCATAACGGCGAGTATAGGATTTAAGCTCATCGCGCATTCGCTGAAGGGACTGGATTCGAGATGTGTTTGATGCAACCAAGGAAAATAAAAGGATCAAGATATAACCATTTAAAACAAAATGAAGCTGGAAATGAAATGTTATATATGTCAATTTTGTAGAGTATAGTATATAATAACGATGCACAAAAAATTAACCAAAATAACATAAGGCTCATGTTCGTTATAAATAATACACTAGTATCAGTTTTATACAACGTGAACTCTTTCTTTCGTACATTAACAATATATTCAAGGAAAAAAAATGCGTGCATAAAACATTTAACTAAGAGGAAAGAGATTTTGGAACAACGAAAATAAAATTGTTGCAAAGAATAGAAAAAAGACATACAATCATGCAGGGATATAAAATAGAGGGATCTATCAAATAATTAAATCAACAAAGTGATATATAATAGTGTCATGTATAAAACTGGAGAAATGTATAAACATTTATATACCGTAGACCCAGCTTCTAAGGCCAGCTTGAAAAACCCAAGTGAAATTGAGTGCTTATTAACAGCTTCAGAGAGCTTAATCTGTGATAACCAGTATGATGCAGATGACAGAGCACTGAATTTCTTTCGGTTTGCTGATCTAGTAACATCTGGAATGGGTGTGTCACTTCTCCCTGGACTGCTTCCGGACTTCTTCATTCTAGCCTCAGAAATTGGTGCTATGTAGCCCACCAATCTTGGATCTGGACTTGCTGCTGATTTGGATGGAATAGAAAGCCTTCTGGGTGGCTTAGCAGACTTGTCCTTGGCAGAGAGATCAAGTACATTAACACTTTTACTGACACTCGATGTAATTCTCCCCCTAAATTTTACGCATATATTGAACATTTTTATACTTTCTCCCAAAGAATTAACAAGAAATAATATTCCACCAAGAATACTTTTATGCCCAAATCAAAGATGTGCTAGATTAACAAAAATACAACACAAGGTACTCTTGAGTATCATGTGGAGTTGCACATTGACTCATATTAGTTAGACTAGTACATTGATGAATTATTATGAACAGCAGCAAACACAAAACATTAGGAAATTTTTTTAAGAAGAAAATACATGATATATGGTGCATGATCTTAATAATTTTAAGAAGGCAACAATAGTCCGAGCAATGCTATTTGTCTCAACTTATGTGGCACTTTATTATTTATTGAATTATATGAGTCATAACTTCTACACTGTCCCCAATTTTTCAACCAATGATTTGATTTTCTGACACATGCATACATCAAGTTTGTGACCTTCCACCGACAATTTCAACATTCATTTACAGATGTTCGTAGAACTAAACATGCACGAAGAACATACATAGGTTATGATTGTGTTCTGACGTGAAGTAACAAATTATCTTCGTACTTCTATACAAAATTCTTTGTAATTGCATTTTTTCGTTACCAGGTTCGGAAAGTTGCAACATAAACCTTACATAGAATTATACAAATTTAACTTTATTTCCTACAACTTGACAAAATCCAATTTTAGTAGCGACTGAAGACAAATGCTTCTAGAAGATAAATCTAAACTTAAAAGACATTTTTTTTCCTTTCAATTTTTAACTCCATAAGATAGCGAAAAACAAAATCAGGGGCAGTCAAATTATCATCAAAAACAAAGTTCACAGAATAAGAAAATTTCTCCCGATTTAGAAAACCATAGAATCATCATCCGATACATAATAATAATAATAATAAAGACAACGTTGATTAACATATTAGAAAAGTAAGTAATAACGACCTCCTTGACGAAGAGGAATTGGAAAGGTCTGGAACCGGAGGCTTCTCTTTAGTGGCCGATCGAAGCGCGTACTTTAGCAGTGCTGATTTCCCTGGTTTGCCTGCTGCGTCAAACACAACCCAAAACAGAAATGGTAAAGGAAAAATAAAATAAAACAAAATTTACCAAAGCAAAAAACACAAGTAGTGAGAGAAATTGAAAAAGAGTTCCAACTAGATTGAACAGACTGAGACTCCTCCATGGTTGAGTCTTCTTCTTCCGCAAAAATTCCCAATGGAAATGGAATCGGTAGTGTGCTTTGAATAAAACTGAATGTGTGAACTGTGAAGAGTTAAGTGAGAGAGAGAGCGGAATTTATAGAAAGGCCGTTTGAAATATGGAATTTCTGCCTTTTTCTTTTTTCCTTTTTTATTTTGAAATTATTTTGACAGAAAATTGCGACTTGAGCGGGAAGTTTGAATGTGTCTATCCCACAACAACAATATTTGTCTCAGCGATTTTAAAAATATGAGAAAGAAAAAAAAAGTCTTTGTGATAACATATCAAGATTTTCAGTGAAAAAGAAATTTAAATATTAAAAAAATATATAATTAATATTTTAAATATTTTTATTTTTGAGTAAAATAATAAAAAATAAATAATATTTTATGAAATAAATAGTGATAAAATATATTTAAAAATAAATGCATGATATTTTTATATTAAAGAATACTAATGAATCTTCTTACAAACTAGTTTTTTATATTAAGAATAAATTATAAAATAATTATAAGTTTTAAAAATTATTGATGTTTTAATATAACCAAATGAGATGTAAAATATATAATATATAATATATAATTATTTTAAATTTAAATATAATTAAATCTATACAAAAGTTAAAAAATATATTTTTATATATTTATTAAATAATGTATATAATTTCAAAAAACGTGTATAAAATGCAATCTATATCCTTATTCTATCTCATTTTATAAAATATGGATCCTTATTTCTTCTTTTTCATTTTTCATTTTGTTATCCAAATTCTTTGTGTAGTAAAAAAAATTGACAATCTTAATTAATTACTCTATTATTTTCATAGTTGATTACTTATAATTTAACACACATTTTTACAAAATTATTTATATTATGTCACGTGATATAATTATTTAATTGTTTTTCAAAATAATTCTAATACATAGCATGATATAAGTGATTTTGTTACAAAAAAATGTATAAATTTATATGTTATTAATATCTCATATTTTATTGTTGGAACAAATATGTGAAAAACTATGTAAGAACAATATTACCGATAATCTGAAACGAACTGCTTGGGTTGAGTCGCGGACTAGGTCGCTCTCTTTAAGACGTTTCGCAGCTCTGTCCAAATTTGTGCAAGCAATAGCGGCCCGTCGTCCAAGATAAAAAAGCGGTAGAATCTTTTTTGTCTCGGATCTTCATCAGACCTTGATGAAGTCCGAATACTACACCTCTTAAATATTTATGTTGCTTCTAAATCGAGAAAATAATTGAATTTTCTTTTCTTTGATTTTGCTATGAAAATAGAATTGGTTTTGAGTTGTTAAGTTATGTTCTAAACCGGGACTATTGCCTCTTTATAGTGGAAAAATTATGTGTAACGATCATATAATTATGAAAATAACGGACACGTAATTATGAAAATAACGGTCATAAAAGTAACATCGCGTAATTATGAGAATAACGGTCGTAAAATTAGCACGTAATTATGAATATAGCGATTAATAAAAGTAACGATGGCGTAATTATAAGAATAGCGGACCACGTAATTATGAAAATAAATTAAGTAAAAGTAACGATCGCATAATTATGAAAATACTTGTCGTAAAAGTAATGAACGTATAATTATGAAAATGACAACATAATTTATGAAATAATGGTCATAAAATAAAAAAATACTTTTTATTTAAGTTCATTTCCAACAATCCCAGCTTGAATTTTAAATAAAAATAGTTTCGTGACAGCCGAATCAATTAAAAGTATAAGATTGTGCATGTAAGCGAAAATGTCTATCGACTTGAACCTTTGCGTAGTATTGATGCTTTAGAATATACTAGAGTAACTCGTAATTTTGAACTCATCTCTAACAACATCACCACCATGACCTTCCAAGGTGTAGTTGAAAGCAGTGCTTACCGGGCCGTACACGTGTATCCCAAAGATAGTGAATGCTACAGTAAATTTTGCCCAAAATTTTCATAGGAAGCGACCGTACTTCCACGTTCACATAAAGGTGAGTCTATCGAAGATACTTAGCTACCAATGCTCGCTCCACATCGTGAATTAACTCATTAAGAGTTTAATAATTAACTGCATCCTTTCTATAAATCGCCCAGGACTTCACGCTTCTTAACAATATAGATTGTGACTTCGCCAAATAGCATGATTCATCTCATATAACTTCAGTGACTTGTTATTACCCGTTGAACTTATTTCTTGGGATCTCCGATCCTATAAGTTGGGTTACCATCATGGTGACTCTTCATTCTAAGGGCATCGAGTTACATTCCTTTCGAGTTTTTGAAAACCTTCTCTCTTGTTAATCCTTTCGTCAAAGGATCAGCCAAATTTTCATCAAGATGCGTATATGATCCATTCTTACGACTCGCGTAGAGAGAAATTCTCTAACGACTGTGTATCTGTCGTCTCTTGCCGTTGTAATAACGGTTCTAAATCTTTGCGAATAGCCGTAATACTTATCATGATGGATCAAGACGACCTAGTATCGATCTTTCCATAAAGTGATCTCGGACCACTTCTTAACTAGCACAACTGTTCTTGTGAGGTAGCTAGTCTTATCATTTCAAACTCCATCGTAGATTAAGCCAATATTATTTATTTCTTAGACTTCCAGAAACTTAACTATGTTAAATATATAGCCACTAGTTGCTTTGGAGTCTTCTGATAAAGTGTTCCAATCTGCATCGATGTATCCATCTAGAACAATGGGAAATTTTGTATAATGTAATCCAAGGTATATAATTCTCTTAAGGTATCTCATAACCTTTTCAATAGCATTCCAATGCTCTACACTGGTCTCTTGGTAAACCTACATAGTAGTCCCATGACATAAGCTATATGCAGGTCTAAGTGCGATCGCAGCATAACGTAAGCTACGGCGATGCTCGCGTACTCGATTTGTCTAACACCGTATACCGTGTTCTTGAACAACTTTACCAGGATAAATGCAGTCTTGCAGGTTTACTGAGTTCAAAGCAATTATATTTCTTTAAGATCTTACCAATGTAATGAGATTGATCTAAAGAAATTCCCTTCTCGGTTTAGTAATCTTTATACCAAGGATTACACTCGCCTACCGAGATCTTTCATATCAAAGTTAACACTTAATAAAGTTTTCACATTATTCCACCAACATGAATATTTGATCCAAAAATAAGCATGTCATCAACATATAAATATATAATAGTGCAAATGTTATCTTCTAAATTATAATAAATGCATTTGTCACATTCATTCATTTTGAATTCATGTGGGATAACTATATTATCAAATTTTTCATGCCATTGCTTAGGTGCTTATTTTAGACCATATAGATATTTATCTAGTTTACAAACTTTATTTTTCTTGACCTGGGATAACAAAACCTTGAGGTTGATCCATATAAATTTCTTCTTCTAAATCACCATTTAAGAAAGCGTTTAACATCCATTTGATGTACTACTAAATCATGGATGGTAGTAAGAGGAAAAAGTATTACGCATTATGGAAGTTATTAGGTGGCGGTAGTGAAAAAGGTATCAAATAAATTTACATTTTCCCTGCATATACCATTTAACTACAATACAAGCTTTGTACTTTTCAATAGTACCATCGATTTTTAATTTCTTCTTTTGTATCCATTTACATCCTGTGGTTTTACAACCGTAAGGTAAGTCAACTAAATGCCAAGTTTTATTATACTCATAAGAGTCCATTTCATCGATTATGGTTTCTTCCCATAAGTTGGCATCTAAAGAGAGAATGATTCTTTACTGAGTTTGGGGATCTTCCTCTAAGGTATAAGCGTAAAAAAATCGACCCAAAATCCTTAAGGGGTTCGAGCTTCGTTTACCTCTTCTAATTTCGGTGTTTAATTCTTCGTTTTGTTCAATAGTTCTAGTTATGGGTAAACAAGTAAGAAGACGAGCTCCCACTATTCTTCAATTTAAATGAAAACCTATGTTCGTAGTAGTCAACATCATTTGATTATAACTATGATCATTTAAGTAAATAGAATTTATAAGCTTTACTATTCACAACATATCCTATGAATACACATTCGTATGTTCTACTAGTAAGTTTATTTCTTTTAAGGATCAATGATCCTAACATAGACTAAACAATCTCAAGTTTTAAAAAAAGTTAAGTTTCTTATTTTTTTCAAAATTTCAGGTGATGAAATTGTACTACTAGTAGATTTAGGCACTACTATTTAACACATATAGCAAATGTTAATAAAATTTCTCCCCACCAACGGGAAACGACCTAGGAGTTTAATAAAATTGTAACAAGCTGATTCATCGGTAAAAAGTTCTATTTTTTCTTTGACTTTTGCCATTCATTTTCAGGAGAATAAGGTGCAATTTTTTCATGAATGATTCCATGAGTTTTATATAAAAATCATTGAAGATATTGGAATCATATTTAGTGCCTCTATCACTTCGAAACCTTTTTATTTTTCTATTAAGTTGATTCTTAATTTCAGTCATAAATATTTTAAACATGTCAAATGCTTCACTTTTATTTTTCATTAGATATACATAAGTGTAATCTGAACAGTCATCTATAAAAGTTATAAAATAGCGTTTTTCATTTCTTGTTAAATTTTCATCAAGTTCACACATGTCATAATGTATTAATTCTAAAGGTTCAGATTTTCTAACTACTTAATTATGTGAAGTTTTTGTTATTTTAGCTTGACTATAAAAGTCACATTTTTTCAAAATCATTCAAAGATAGTTTAGGAATTAGTTCTAAGCTACTCATGTTTTTGATTATGCGTTTATTAACATGACAAAGTCTAGCATGCCAAATATTAAAGGAACTCAACATTCAATTTAAACATGCCATTCGTGGCGTACCCTTTCCCAACAAAAAATATTATTTTTAGTTATTGTATATAAATCAGCCCCTATAGTTTGAGTAAACCCAGCTTTGTAATGAAGATATCCACGAAACTAAGTTCTTCTCATCTACGGAGTATGCAAGACATCTTTCAAGATGATAGTGCTTTCCAAAGGTAAACTTTAATTCCACTCACCGATTAACATGACACTTTCTTATCCTCGGACTCGGAGTAGGACTTGAGCATGTCTCGATTATAGCGAGCATGGCAAGAAGTACCCGATGTCCGCCAACGCCCTTGGCAGATCCATCAACAAAATTGACTTGAAATCATAGCAATAAGTTGATCTTCGGTAAGGTTCGCCTACGTGGCGGGGCGATTCCTATTTCGCGGTTCTGGCCGTGGCCAGTGTCTCAGTATAACTTTAACACATGAATGTGTTATTCCTTAAGAGGGGTTAAGGTCCATTCTAGAGAGGATAGTTTTTGTTTCTATTTTCTTGGTTGCAATTTTGGTTATTATTGTGATTTTGAGTTTTCATATTTCTACCTTTAGGTTTCAAAATTGTAGATGAGGGTTTCTTATTGGTATTGTTGTTTGAGACAATGAGCACTTCATCTCTTTGGTCTTATTTTCGAACTTCTTCTTCTATTCTTAAACTGGTTATAAGACTTTCTAAAGAAAATTTCTTAGTTTTATGTCTAAGTGTATTCTTAAAATCTTTCTAAGCATGGGGTAATTTATCTATAATAACAACTACTTGAAGTTGTTCATCTAAAGTCATACCTTCAGAAGTTATTTTGTGTGATATCTTCTTCAGTTCGTGTGATTGAGCTTCCACAGATTTGTCATCAATCATTTGATACTTTATGTATCTACTAACATCATACTTCTTAGTTCCAGCTTCCTCGGTATCATACTTCTTTTGAAGTGCTTCCCAAATTTCCTTAACAGACGATATCAGTGTTATAATAATCATACAAGTCATCAGCTAATCCATTAAGAATAAAAAAAAATTGCGTAGAAATAATTTTCTATCCAGGTGTTTAAATCCTTTATTGTAGCTTCAGTATGAGAATTAGGCAGTTTTGGTTTTTCAATAATAAAAACAAAAGCGACATTTTACATGGTTAAGAAGAATAACATTTTTTTTGTCTCCATTTTTAAAGTGTAGTTCTTCAAAACGAAATGGTTTGTTAAGATCGGCGATTAACATTTCGATGAAACGTGGCGGATAGAATACGTCTTAAAATTGTTGGAACAAATATTTGAAAAACTATGTAAGAACAATATTCTGGATAACCTAAAAACGAATCTTGGGTTGAGTCGCGGAACTAGGTCCTCTCTTTAAGAGCGTTTACGCTGCCCTTGAAATTTGTCTGTGCAAGCAAACCATTTTGCCGTCGTCCCAGGATAAAACAACATTGAGAATCTTTTTGTCTCGGATCTTCGTTCATTTGATGAAGTCGGGAATACTACTTTCTTAAATATTTATGTTGCTCGGAAATCCGAGAAAATAATTCAAATTTCTTTTCTTTGATTTTGCTATGGCAAGTAAATTGGTTTTGAGTTATTAAGTTATGTTATAGCGAAATTTATTGCCCCTTTTTATAGTGGAAAAATTATGTGTAACGGTCATATAATTATGAAAATAACGGACACATAATTATGAAAATAACGGTCATAAAAGTAACAGTCGCATAATTATGAGAATAACGGTCATAAAATTAACGGCCACATAATTATGAATATAACGGTCATAAAAGTAACGGTCACATAATTATAAGAATAACAGACACATAATTATGAAAATAATGGTCATAAAAGTAATGACCATATAATTATGAAAATGACAGTTACATAATTTATGAAATAATGGTCATAAAATAATAAAAAATATTTTTTTATTTAAATTCATTTCCAACATTTATTTATTATTTCTAATGAGATTATGGTGCAATATTATCTCATCTTATTTAAATATCATTTTATTTTATTGGTATTGTACCCTTAATAAGCTTAACTTTAAACATATGTTGTATCATTTATTTTGTTAAATTTACATTTTAATTATCATTTATCATATCTTTTATTATTTTTGTATTATTAATTATCTTATTTAGGCTCATTAGAAACAAAATAAATATTTCAATTAGTATTATTTCATTATCATTTCATCTTATTAAAAATTAAGTGAAAGAAGATGAGATAAATTTTAAAAATTAATATATTGTCTCATAAATCTAGTTAATATTTAATCTCAATTTGCACAAGTTCTCGATTGATGTAGATATTATTTACGGCTAAGAACAAATAGACAAAAATAAGAAAATTAGTAATTAAAAATAACTTTTTAAACAAGATGAAAACACATTAACTTAGTATTAATATCCCTTTATTAGTTGTTAAATCTTAAATTTTAAATCATAAATTATAAACTCTTAACCCTAAATCATAAATTCTAAATTCTAAATCGATTAGGCTTAGAGTTATTTTGTTCTTTCTAACATATATATTTTTTTTAAAATGACAATTTAATTATATTATTTTTATCATTATTATTTATCAAATATGTTACTTTTGTTTTTTTATTCATTATATTGGATCTTATTTTCCAATTGACACTAGGCAGTTCACACTTCAAAAGACAAATTCAATCAAATAGAATAGTAGAAGAAGACGGGATCTCAATCTCTCATATGTTCCCTTATTAAAGCTAAAAAGGATCTCCATTCTCCAACATAACTCGATATAAACATACCTTAAAAGTGAAAATACGAAGAATTGTCTCCTACAAACATACTACCGAAAAAAAGCCCAACAAAATACCATATAAACAAGGAAAATGCTGTGTCTCAAGTTGTGTCACATTTTGATTGGCCCTCTATTACAAGAGCTCCCATCTTCTACTAGGTGAAACCCATAATGTAATACTTTATCATTCATAAAATGACAGATAAATTGGAATGACACCACAAATAGACCAACATATTATACTCTAAACAAACTAAAATTATTCCAAACATACTATTGTCTACCCATAATTAATTCTCAAAGATTGCGAATAAAATCTTTCTTTCTGTTCGTAGGCATGAGCAAGAAAAGTTTTCTCCATGTAGCATCAGCTCGCATCAACTTCAATGCGTTTGAATATGTCACACCATCAATGTCATGCATACTGTTCAAAATTTCAAAACACCTCATCAAATCTTCATCAATTGTTTGAGCTCCATCTTTTCCATTTGATGATGCAGATGCAGAACCAATAACTTTTTGTCTCAATATCTTATTTTTTTCTTTTCCATTTGTACCATTCACAATCAAAGATGATATACTGTCACTCTTTCTCTTTTTAGGAGTTTTCCTTGAAGAACTGGAGTGACTTTGGCTTTCATCTTTGTCGTCATCAGGATCATCATTGCTTAATTTTGTATTGCTCTCTTGATCGTTATCATCCTTCCAGAATGATGGAAGCATTGCCAATGGAGAGGCATGATCTGCTGTTGTCACTGCATCCCCATAAAGTCTCTTCAATTTGTCATAATGTGGACAACCTTTCTTTTTGAACCTTTTGACACTCTTGTCTGCCTACAATGATTGGACATTTCAAAGTAACTACAAAACCTTTGATTAAAATAAGAAGTAATCAGAAAATCAAAATAATTTAAGGTTAAGTTGACTGTATACCTTGATCAGAGCATCCCATACATTGTTTTGTAGGGTGATTGTCCCAGAAACTGGATCCCAGCCAGCACCATTAGTATAATTTAATAATTTTCTAAGCTTCCTATAACTTTGTCTGAGACTATTGTATTTGTTTTTCAGTTGACTATGATTATAAATCAATCCAGTCCTAGCATGAAGTTGCCCCTTGATATAATCCCAACTACCCTTGGTAAATGTTGTTGTTGGTCGATTTCCCTTTGCATCCTCGGATATCATCAAGTCTAAAAAAATACCTTCATTCTTCTCAGGCCATGGTCCATCAACTGTTATAACATTAGTCTCAGCATCATCGTCGTCACAACCCTTCTCAGATTGTCGTCGGGACATCTAGAAAATCAATGACACATAGCACGTTATTTTGCATATATGGTATATCCTTTTACACCAAATATTGATAATGGCACAACAAACTATACGAATTAGAACAAATAGATAACTTACAAGTAAAAAAATTTCTTTTCCAGTAAGGGTAAAGAGTAGAACTACTTGTCCTATAAGATGTGTAGATAAAAATAGTCTACCTGTGCCACCATGACTTGCACTCAAATCTTGTATCATGTATAAGCTAAAATGAGATGATACCGACATAGAATAAGAAAGATATCTAATGCACTCTAAAGTGCAAGTAGAAGGCTTAGGAAAACACCCTATACCTATACTCTGAGGCTCATGATTTACGAGAATGGTTTAAATACAAAATTCAACGCTAATGCAGCACGCGACTCAAAACATTAAGGATATATGTGGCTGATTAAACCTAATTATTATCTAGAGTACAGAAGACAATTCCCCATTAAGTTGGACTGATGTAAGTTGGTTCGTGTCTATAAGATATAAAAGGTTTTCTGATGAGCTCTTGAAAAACCTCTTCTCACATATAGGTCCGGCACATTGGGATATTTAAGATGGGATACTATGAAAAAGAACCACAAAGTAAGAAGTCATATCATAATAGAGTATGCATTAGTTGCCAATGCCACATGAGAACCCCACAAATTGTCAAAATAAGATGGATAGCGCAAAACATTAGGAAGTTGAGGACACAGCTAATTATTTGTATTAGGAATGATGGCAAGTTGGCCTAGTGTATAGATCCATTAAACTTGATTAATGATCAACACAAATGAACAAATACTTTTCTTTGACCTATCATTGTTTGCTTTGTTAACACAGCAGACTTTGGCTTGGGAAAACAACAGTGCAAAAGCCATATGACACGGCAGCACCGAATTGGTGCGTATCATTATCATGTGGGTCACATGGTGGTGTCAGTAACAATCAAGTGTTGGCACGTGTCTAAGGAACGAGAGTTTTAGATGGGAATTTTAAGAAATGGGCAAAATAGACTCCAGATATTAGTATAGAACCCAGACGGTTGTTCCGGAGACAATACACGAAAGCTCAAGATGTGTTTTCCACAAAGTTTCTAAATACATTTAAAGTGGACTATATCTTAAGTCTTAACGCGATATAATGCGTCCGTCTAATGTCGATAACAAAGCTAACTCATCTGAGAAACTGACAATAATCTAGGGTTTTGTGTTTCTTTTTCATGATTTTTTTTCTCTTTTATTTGACCCCCGATGGAAATGTAGGTTGAATTAATGTCATGAAAAGTCAGATTCCGTATTTCGCAGGAAAAAAAAGTACAGCTATAACAACCAAAGAAATCATAGAAGAATCAACATATTGTAACCAAATGATTCAAAATCCTCTCTTAACTACGAGAAGAGAATTACCTTGCAGCAAATATGAAGAACTCTGGAGAAGAAGGTGCGACAAAAGAGCACTTGAAAATGAAACTATGAGCTTCTGGTAATCAATTCCGTCTGAAAACCTGGGTCTTGGATTTCCTGAAAACAGAATCTAATATCGAAAATTCGAAATAAAATGAAAACAGCATAACTAGAAAATAACTCCTGGTCGTTTTTGAAATCGGAATAAAATTAAAATATTTTGAATAAACCGAAAAATAGAAATAGATAATAGCTATCACGCTACGTCATCTCGGTCAGTGGAAG
This sequence comes from Hippophae rhamnoides, assembly GCA_033030585.1. Classification (NCBI taxonomy): domain Eukaryota; kingdom Viridiplantae; phylum Streptophyta; class Magnoliopsida; order Rosales; family Elaeagnaceae; genus Hippophae; species Hippophae rhamnoides. The sequence continues at coordinate 75,969,969 of CM065429.1, forward strand.
GTTGGGATATGTGCGGTTCGGATTTGATTTTTTTTTTTCTTTTTTTTAAAATGTCAACCAAAAGTTTGTTAGAATAAAAATTGAAATTGATATATAAAATGTTGGGTTTAGAATATTAAAATAATATATCATATCGATTTAATATGATTATTATGTGATTTAGATTAATTTATCTTTAGATAAATTTAAATTATTTTAATTTTATTTTAATGTTAAATTAATAAATAATATTAATAATCTAATATGAAAATTATATATTAATATTTAAATTATATTTTACATAAATTTTCAAATAAAGAATAACTATTTAAATGGATTTAAATGGAGTAGAATATTGAGAATTTAAAAATAAAAAAATAATTTAATTTTTTTATTAATAATAATAAAGTTTTTTTTAAATAAATATAAGGTGTTTTGTTTTTTCAATTGATATAAAAATTAAATGATTATAAATATATAGGTGATATATATAATTAAAAAATAAATATGTATTAATAATATATAATTTCATTAAATTTTGATTTATTGATTTTAAAATCTTAATTAATCAGATACCAACATATCTTTACTTCCAAAACATAAAATTCAATACAACATGGTCAATTTTAATAAATTAAGTTAATTTATTGATTATTATAATAAAATATGCATGTAAATGGGCAAGATCGGTTCTTCCGACTATAATTTAGACAAACCTGTTTTTTTAAGAAAATTAGGATTGATTTAGATAGATTAAAGTGAAAAAAAGTTGGATGGATTGACTTTTTAATCATATTTTTACCTTTTCTTCTTATAAATGCAATATAAATTTTTGGAATAAGAATAATGAAAGTTCATTAAGTATCATAAAATATATAAAATATTCTATTAATTTTAGTGTGATATATTATAAATTTATTAATTATAAAAATATAAATTTAAAATTTAAAAATAACAAGTATACTTATAATACATCACCTAAAACTTAATAAATTTTTATAAACTTTAATCATAATTAATTAGTATAAACTTTTTTTAAATGGGTAAGTCTCGAAAGGATTATCTAATTGGAGTTAAAAACGAGAATAATAAAATAAATAATGAAAAACAAGAAAGAGATGTTCATATTTTATAATACGAGACGCGTAAGTATAGAGATTGTATTCATTCTTTTATTTTCCAAAAATATACACTTTATTTCAAAAAGTATATAAAAATAATAATATTTTAATTTTTTTATAGATTTAATTACATTTAAACAAAAACTAATCATAATAAGTAATGATTATATATTTTATATTTTATTTTAAGTTATATTTTTATTCTATTAAAATATCAATTATTTTTCTTTTATAAAAATTATTTTAATTATTCATTTAAAATTTTAAAGTCTAAAATCTTATAATTATTTTATATTTTATTGTTATTATTTTAACTAGTTTTGTAACAATATTTTATTGATATTATTTAATATAAAATGATTATGCATTTATTATTAAATATATTTTATTTTTCTGCTTTTCACATAAATCTTATTTATTTTTTATTTTTTATTGACTCAAAATTTTATTTTTTCTACTACAAAATATTTATTATTTGTTTTCTTCTATTATAATTTTTCTTGTATAATAAATATAAAAAATTATTAAAAAACAAAAAATATATTTAAAACATTACTTTGATTCTACTTCTCTGTCTCATTTTTCATTGAAAACACCTGATATACCTTTGCAATAATTTTAAATAAAAATAATAAATAAATTGTAAATCGTGAAAGAAAAAAATAATAAATAAGTTATAAATCGTGAACCAACAATAGGAAAGCGTACTATTACATCCCATGACAATCTTAGACAATCTTATAACTAGTAGATCATTACAATCCTTTATCCATCTTCATAATTAATACATATAAGAAAAAAGAAAAAAAAAGTAAATATTGTAGATGAGTAATTTTGTTTTTTAAATAAAAGTAAGGCGTGAATAATGAAACCAAGATATATATATATAATTTTGATTTAATATCGATTAATATTTTGATATTTTATAACTAAATCAACTCAAAATAATAATCATATAATATCAAAGTTAATTATTAATTTAAATAGCTTGGAATGAGTTATGTAAATTTCAAAAATATTTAATTATATGGTATAATTTTTATATATATAAATTTTTATTTTAAATATTTTTTAAAAAATATGTTAATTTTTAACATAAATTCACCTATATTTTTATTAGTAAGATGATTAAAAATAAATCTAATTAAATAATAAAGAAATTTGTATATCATAAGAAAAAAATGATTTTTAAAGTGAATTAAGTTACTAAAAATCTTATAATTATTTAATTTTAACGGTTTATCTCATAATTATTAAATTTAGCACTATAAATTCTATAACTTTTGAAAAAAATCTCAAAATAGTATTACTATTAAGTATAAATTAATATTTTAATTATGTAATTTTTGAATCATATACTTATATTTTATTATTTATAAAATTTAAACACTATAGTGTAAAAATTATGAGATTATGAGTGGTTGGATGGATTAGAAGTATTTATTTTGATAATTTTATGCAACTTAATATAATTAATTGAGACTAATATAATTATTTTAATAAAAATTACAAGAATTCTGTAATCTTTTGCCATTTTAAAATTTGAGGTTTTTATTAAATCCTAAGGAGATGCGAGATTGTTGCACCAAATCAAGTTATGGGAGAAAAATAATTTAATTGGAAAAAAGAAAATAATATAATTGGTATAAAATATATTATAAAAATAATAAATAACATCATGATATTAAAAATAAATACTCGGATTTGCCTTCAAATAAATGATAATATTAATTATTTTTTTATAATATTTAATATGTTTATTATTTATATGATATAAATGATTCAATTATTTAATATAATTTTATTTTTAATCATGATAATTAAAAAAATCATTTTTTAGAATATTATAAATATATATTTATTTAAATTATAAGAATAAAAAATGGTTAAAAAGGAATTCTTTTTATACCGATAGGAATAATATGGTACAATCAAACCTTAATCATTTTATACTAATCATTCGTACTAATAGTTGTATATCGCTTTATACTTTGTGAAGAGTATAGAGAGATAAGAAGAAAGAATGATTTAACGTCAGACGTACAGATTTAGAACGCATGTAAAACCCTATTTATGTGATCAGAATGTGCAGTACAAGGAAATAAGAGACGCTATAGACAAGTGAAATAATGTACATGCTAGTACAAGTTGAAATAAGGTTTGTATGCCAATAGCCAAGTTGGTCAATTACAATATCAAATATAACTTAACATCCCCCTCAAACTCAAGGAGGAAGAGAAACAATCAACTCGAGTTTGGAAACTAATTCTTGAAATCAGCCTGCATTTAGATTCGCGAAGATGTCGCTTGTTCGATCCAGGCGAGGATATCGATTGAGACAAACAATGTCTCAAGAACATGTCGACGAACAAAACGACAATCAATCTCGACATATGTTTTCGTTTCGCTCATAAATACATTATTGTGAGTAATTAATAAGACTGATTGTCACAATATAGGATAGCTGCACGATCGGGATAACACCCATATCGCCAGCAACCAACGAGCCAAAGAAGTTCTCGAAAGGGTGTCAAGAAGAGCACGATATTCAGCCAAAGGCTGGGATCGAGAAGTTGAGAGATTGCTTTCGCTTCGCCAAGATATAAGAGAAGTTTCCAAGAAAGAAATAATATCCCGTGCAGTAGCGACGATCGGGCCGTCACCCGCCCAATCAAGATCGTAAAGAGGCTAAAGAAGAAGATTAGACTTATTTGGATAAGCCGAGACCGTGAAACATAAGGCCTTCGATGTAGCGAAGAATGTGTGAAGAACCCGTTAAAGATAACGGCAGACTGTTGCACATGAATCGACTAACTGTATGAACAAAGATACGCAATGTCGTGACGAGCCGACTACAGATAAAACAAGGCCGCCACTACTTCGTATAACGTGGGCATCCGAGAATAGTACCATCTAACGGAGTAAGTTTGACATTGGTTTCTGTGTTGATGCGCTTTTGCAATCAAGCAGTGCCAGCCCGACAAGAATATCGAAGAGTACTTTGGCTTGGTAGAGATAATATCCTCGAGAATCGATGAGATTTCTGTGCCCAATAAGCAGCTGAGACGACAAGGTCTTTCATTTCAAATCGATGACTCGTAAATCTGCCTGAGATCAATAATTCCATTAGAATCATTCCTGCCATGATCATATCATATACATAAAGGAAAGTGTGTTACACCAATGTAGCCTTCTCGAATAAAGAGACCGGAGTCATAAGAACCGGAAGTGAAACCAAAGTCAGAAAGTCGTAGAGTTGAATTTGGCAAACCAAGCTCGGCGAGTTTGTTGAGGCCATGCAGAAAGACGACGAAGTCGCATACTTGATGCAGGTGAACGAAGTTGTATCCAGTGAGGAGGTTTCATATAAACTTCCTGCCATGCCTCCATCGAGAAAAGCATTTTTGACATCCATTTGAAACATGTTCCAATTTCGGGCAAAGAACAACAAAGAATGATACTTTGAACAGTAGGCGTAGTCGTAGCCACAGTGCAAAAAGTTTCTTCATAACGATTCCATATTCCCCTGTAAAACCCTTTGCAACCAAACGAAGCTTTATATCGTTCCAATGGACCCATCCGAACGAAGTTTTGATTTTCAAGATCCATTTACAACCAATCAAAGATTTATTAGATTTAAGATCAACAAGATCCTAATGACGTGTTTCTTGTTAACGCCTCGTAATTCATCCGTCATACCACGCTAACGAGGGTTGTAACTAAACTTCTATAGTTTTGGGGTTCAAGACGAGACAAAATAGTGTAGAAAGATTGGTAATCACGAAGATGAAAAGGAAGACTACTTACACGAGTGTAATGACGGTTGATGACTCGACAATCGCAGGTTAGTCTTCGAAGATGTTACATGGCAGATCGCCAGGCTTAGCAGTACACATCGCAGGCTTACAGAGACGATTTCACATGGTGGTAAATGAAAGCAATGTCGAGGAAATAAATCAATAGTCGGGTCATTAAAAACGATGAGGCAGAGATGACAGACATTAAATGAAGAAATAGAGGAAAACATTTTACGTTCCCAAAAGATGACACGATTTAAGAGATGCGCAATCGTTTCTGAGACAGGTCCCAACAACGATAGCCAGTGGTTCTATTCCATACCCTAAGAAACAACAAAGACGAGAACTTATGTTCTAATTTATTGTGTTCAGAGGGTGAAGTTAAGAACAAAACAAGCACAACCAAACACTTTGAGTAGTTCATAAGATGGATAAGTACTATAGAAACGCTCATGCGGGTGATTGATCAGAATAATAGGTACGGGAACACGATTGATGGTATAAACAAACAGAAGAGCTGCTTCACCCCAAAAGCGTCGAGGACAAGAACTAGAAATGAGGAGAGTACGAACAAAGATTAAGAATATGTCTCAGAGGCCGCCTCTTCCATTTTGTCGAGATGTGCCAGACAAGAATATCGAGAAAGAGTCCATTTTGTCGAAGAAAATTTAAAAAAATTTGTTTCTTTATATTCCATAAAGCATTATCGCCTCTAAGACTTTGATATTTTGAGAAAATTGGGTTTTAACCATTTGGGCAAAATCATAATAAATTTTGGGTAATTCAGATCTATGTTTCACGAGAAAATCCATGTGAATCTTGAATAATCATCAATAAAAATAACAAAATAAACACATCCCCCATAAGTAGACGTGGATTGACCCCAAACATCGAATGAATTAAGTCGCGGGAGACAAAAGTAGAATCACTTTTATTAAAACACAAAGCAGTGTTGTTTTCCCAATTGACAAGGCAAACAATTTACATTATCGTAAATAGAAACAGATCTTAATTTACCGTAAGATGCTATGACGAAGACGTCCTATGTACGTACGGCCTGGGACGAGCATGCCATAGTCGACAGAGTGGCGTGTAAGCAAGAACAAAGAAGTGCGAGGAGAACGGGTAGATTTGGGCTGATAAGTTCAAATAATCGTCCAACCTTACTGCCTATCCCAAGGACTGATCCTTGTCTCATGATCCCGCATACATGACAAACCGTAAGAGGAAAAAGTAATAAGTAAGACCAAGTTCACATAATCGACCAACAGAGATAAGATTTCAGAGTAAGGTCGGGAATAATGAAAGGTGTCGAAAGTGACATGTAAGACGTGGAAACTTGTCCTACAAAGATTAACACGCATACGCGAACCATGACAATGAATTAAAGGTCAAGATGGAAGATCGATTGGAGAGTATGAGATGCGAGTATCATATATGGTTACAACAAGCTAATCAAAATACCATAAAGATTTACCACGATGTGAGACAAGGCAAGAGGAGAAGCATTACTGGGATCAGAGAGAACATGTTTAAGACCTTCAAGTTCTTTAGTGCAGAAAGTAAATTTGTCATGATTATCCTCAAGAAGAATGTGATAGATGAGTTACTATTTTTACCCGAATGCTGGTAGGATTCCGCGAGGAATGCCGAGAGGATTCCGAGAATGTCGGTCAGGATTCCGTGAGGAATGTCGAGTAGGATTCCGTGAGGAATGCCGAGAGGATTCCAAAAGCAATCTCTATTAAAGTTGTCCCTGACCCTTCAGACAATATATACATACCCGAACGGGACATGTAAAGGTTCTCATGACGTGGTCAGACAAGAGGCAGCTCGATGTTCGAGTCCTCTTTGAACCTCCTTGGCGCATAAAAGGGAGCTGGCAAGAAATCAGATGATGAACTTTGAAAACCCCCATCCGAAGTTTCTTCAGAAGCTCTGGCCACAAAGAAGATCTAAGGACGGGAAAGGACTACGGGAGTAAGGAAGTCCGAACAAACAAATCGATCACGAGAGCTACGAGAAAAATAACAAGACGTCAGGTGATTACTAGTTGCAAACATCTCAAAGATCAATCTTGCTCATTCCAAGTGGTCTGAGAGAGCGAAGCCGATCCCAATAGTATGATTTTAGAGAATTGGTTAACGGTTCGACCATCACCTTCGCGTTTGGTATGAAAAGTCATAAAAGTTGATATTGGTCACAACTCATTGTAAGAAAGTCGAGCCTCAAGAAATTCCCAAACTTCTCTCACAGTTGTCAAACGCCAAATTCACCATGAATTAGTGGTGTGGTGTTACGGAACCAGGTAATAATTGACGATGTTTACTCTCCCGCCTTCAAGTGCAATCGAACAAGAGTTGTTTTCAATGGTTTCTGATTTGGCATGTAGATATCACCAAGCTATGAAACACCATAGTCATACCCTTTCAAGAAACTTTTCATCGTCAGGCTCGTGCTAGGTAGTTAGTATCATCAAGGTGGTAGATTGGTTTTGGGATATCATTTCTGGCCCATTTTAACGAAATAACGAGGAAATATAAAGCAAATATATAGAAAATGAAGATAAAGGAGATATCCTTAAAATGAAAAGTTATGAGTTGAAAACAAGCCTGGAATCGGGGTCAAGCGAAATGGGTCGAGTGAGCCGAGGCCGGAGAGCCGAGGCCGAGCGAGCGCTGGCGGAGTCGAGCCCGGCTTAGCTGAATGTAGCCGAGTCGGCGAGCTGCCTGATGAGCTGGCCCGCCGATGAGCTTCTGCTCGGGAACAAGAAGCAGAGGTAGTTTTGATAGAAATTTTAGAGGTATACGCAGGCCCGATACCACAAGAGTATGTAGAGAGCTAAGAAAGAATGATTTAACGTCAGACGGCCAGTGTATTTAACGAATGTACAGTAATCCTATTTATGTGATCAGTAACAAGTATGCTTAAATAAATTGATGCGTAGATACAAGCAGTTGAATTACAATATCAAATATAACTTAACACACTTAAAAAAATATATTGTTTTAATGTTATTAAATGATATCATTGACTAAAAAAATACTTGTTCATATAACATATAGATAGATACGACAATACAAGTAAATGAAATACATATTATTGTGAAATTACAATACTTTTCTTTAACTTTGATGTAATTGTACCCACATTTTTCAAGGGTATGATACTTTATTTATTGGTATATGTGTATTAATCTTTCCATACACTTAAATTTTTAAGTGATTTTTTAAAAATAGTTAAATTATTTAAAAATATTTATTAATATTTTTTAATTAAAACTATTTAAAGATACTTATTAATTTTTTATCAAATAATACTTTTATATAATTAAATACTGTAATTGAAAATAAAAAAATGATACATTTTATCATCAAATTACTCAATGAATCACAAAATTACCTATTAATCCAAAAATAAACCTATAAAAAATGTATTTTATTTTTATGAAATTATTATTTTTTCATTATCATCATCATCTTAGTCTTCTTTTTTTCTTTTCCATTCTCTTAACTTAGATTTAGTATTTAATGTTTAAAATTTAAAATTTAATAAAAAATAAAAGAGAAAGAATTTTATGTAAATAAATAAATACGTGAGAAAGAGAATAAATAGAAAGAAAAAAGAGAAAACAACGTAAGAAAAAGGAAATAAACAAAAGATTAAAAGAAAATAATAATAATATTAAAATGATTAAATTGTCTAAAAAAATAATAAAAAATTAAAATATTATATTGTCTTTTACTTTGTTTTTGGCATATAAATCATTTTTACTATTATTTACAAATGATACAATTATTTAACATGATTTTATTTTTAACACCCTTATTAAAAAGAATATGTTTATTTTCATATAACATTAAAAAATATATATTCATTTACGTTGTAAAAAAAAGAACATATATTTTTTTCTTAACGTAGGTTAACAATAAAATTTCATATATAAAAAACTTATACCATGTTATTAAACTAATATCTTTGATTAAATTGATACTTTTTAATAATATGAATAATTTTAAAATTCTACTAAAAAATTAATAATAATCATCACCAAATAAATAAGAAGAAGATTGTGTCGTCTTATTCTAATTGAAGATAAGCTTTTATGACAATTCATTCACAAAATAATATCACAAGCAAAATGTGTTTGTTAATTAAGAATAAAAATATCAAAGATATTATTGATATTGTCGTAATAAAGTTACAATTTTATATATTTTGATATTTAAATATAATATCCATATATTTTGATTAAGTTGTTATTATAAAATTTTCGTTTAAATATATTTTTTAAGTTAAAATATCATAAATATTGTAGATAATGTCGACAAAAATAGACAAAATATCAATGAAATATATTTTTATATCGTCAAGATTTGTCTATTTATAACAATTAATACAATTATATAATATATTTAATTATTTTGAATATTTTAATTACTTATCCTAAAATATTTTTTCAAAAAAAAAAAAATTATTATACAATATTTTAGTTACTAGGTTACCTTATTAATTAACATAAATATTTTAAGTATTTAAAAATATATATATTAAATAAAAAATTGGTTTAAAATATAATTAATTGATTATTTTGTTATTTTATAAAAAAAATCATATTTTTTTTATAGATTTTTGCTTAATTTTTGTGATTTTATTCAAAAAAAAAAAAATTGTTAACAGTAACAATATATTTGATATTTTTCATAAGAATTATATTTCAGTATATTTTTATAAAATTTATATCTCGACATTTTAAACATTTTTGCTAACATGATAGGTAACGAATAATATATCATTTTTTTTAGAATAAGAAAATAACAATTTTATTTAACAGGCATTTAATTTGTTTTGTACATTTTTTTTAATTTATCGCAGTGAACTCACGTAGTCACGTTACATGTTTATATAAAATCTAAACCTTAGGTGAGTAAGAATATCTTATGCCAATGCTATGTTTCAAAGGAGCGGTGCTAAATAGCATGGTTCAATTTTAATAAGTAATATTATTCGGCATGGTTCAAGTAAAATAGTACATGAAGTCATTTTTCTGCCGACCAAAAAAGAATTTTTTCTATTAGTTAGATTTGTTGTTTCTATTTTTTCTTTTTATATAATAATGTTGGGGAAATTTAAATTTACACGAAACCCATATTAATTATTATGTATTAGATTAGATAATAATTTTAAAAAATAAAAATTATTACGTAATAAATATAATTTAAATATAAATTTTTATACATTTAATATTTTTTCAAATATATTTAGTTATAATTAGAAGAAAAAACTTTAATGAACGAGTCATTATTTTTTGTTCACTGCTTATTTCAATATACAATTTTTCGCTCTTTAAGTCACATACTTAATAATTTAATATTTTTAATTATTCATATAAATTCACATTTTCGCACTACTACGAACTTGTAAGTTAAAAATTTAAATTTAATTATTATCATTATTTATTAAATAAAGTGATACTGGATTTGACGATAATATTGCTAAGATAGCTCAACGCTACAAATATTATCTAACTTTAATATGAGCTGCATCTGTTAAATATATTAAATATTGTCGGTGATTTCCGAAGAAATAAAGAAGCCATTTTGTTGGTTTGTGTCGAACCACCCTCTCCATTCGATATCATAGTTCCCAAGTACTTGTGCTCTCAACAACAGTCAACAGGGAAACCCCAAGCTCAGGTAGAACCCAACCATGGCTTACTCGAGCTTCCCTACTATAGCTTCTCTGCGAACTATGGGTAATTCTGTAATAGGCTATTTCTTCCATTCTCTCACTTCTTGACCAGACCTTTGCTCATCAGACTTCATTCTGTATTCAATTTTTTTTTCTCATTGTTTTTGTTTTTAATGCTGTCTTGTTTATATATATAATATGAAAAATAGGAATTTGAATGTACTGTGAAAACTGCCATCTTCGAAACGGATCGAATCGCCTGGTTTATGTGTATGTTTGCATGTATGCGTAAGTTTGTGTCAATGCTGTTTTCTTCTCTGTCATCTATTTTTGGGGAAATGAATCAGTTTTAGACTTGGTTTGCTACTTGATTGAGTGAGAAAATTTATTCGGGGCGATTTTTGGGAGTAGAAGAATTGAATATGCTTGTCCAAGTTTGTTTAATATGTTTTTCGATGTTTCTATGGGCGAGTTTTCGCGATCATTTTATGTTCAATTTCATTTTTAGATAGTAGTTGTTTCCTATAGCGTGGGTGTGCTTTCAAGCTTTAACGGTCAGATCGAATTGTATTTCTCCTTTATCTTTCTATGAGTATGTTTTCATTTTTTGGGTGGTATTAGCGAGTAATGATTGGGGTTTTCTATTCGGTATTTAATGGCTTCTCGTTTTTTTTTTAACAAAAGCTTTTCAATGTGCTTGTTATTGGGTTTTATACTAATATATGTTGTGTTCCAAGGCACGTGAAGGGGTGGACACCATCTAGAGTAGCTCAATTTTGATCATCATGGAGTCTTGCGACTGCGTTGAGCCACAATGGCCTGCTGATGAATTGTTGATGAAATATCAGTATATCTCAGATTTCTTTATAGCAGTTGCATATTTCTCTATCCCTTTAGAGCTCATATACTTTGTCAAGAAGTCTGCAGTGTTTCCATATAGATGGGTCCTTGTTCAGTTTGGTGCTTTCATAATATTATGTGGAGCAACCCATCTTATTAATTTATGGACTTTTAGAGTGCACTCAAGAACCGTTGCAATTGTAATGACCACTTCAAAGGTTTTGACTGCTGCGGTATCTTGTGCAACTGCCCTTATGCTTGTACATATCATTCCTGATTTGTTGAGTGTTAAAACTAGAGAACTTTTCTTGAAAAACAAGGCTGCAGAACTTGATAGAGAAATGGGATTGATTCGTACACAAGAGGAAACAGGCCGTCATGTTAGGATGTTAACCCATGAGATTCGGAGTACTCTTGATAGACATACTATACTCCAAACTACACTTATTGAACTGGGTAGAACTTTGGCACTTGAAGAATGTGCCTTGTGGATGCCAACCCGGACTGGTTTGGAGCTTCAACTCTCATACACACTTCATCAGCAGAACCCAGTAGGATATACTGTGCCTATTAATCTTCCCGTGATCAGTCAAATCTTTAGTACTAAACGTGCAGTGAAAATATCGCCGAATACCCCAGTGGCTAGACTTCGGCCTCTTGCAGGGAAGTACATGCCTGGGGATGTTGTTGCTGTTCGTGTTCCTCTTTTACATATCTCTAACTTCCAAATCAATGACTGGCCAGACTTTTCAACAAAACGCTATGCTTTGATGGTGTTGATGCTACCCTCCAATAGTGCAAGGCAATGGCATGCTCATGAGTTAGAGCTAGTTGAAGTGGTTGCTGATCAGGTAATAATTGTTTTATCTAATATACTCTAGAAAGTTTATTTGTCCAAGGTCAGGTAATTTCTTGGTCCTCCTCTGTTACTTGTGGATTCAAGGGTACATATAAAAAGCTTAATATACTCTAGAATGCTGTAATAGTTTACATATTGTTATTTTCATTAAAGTTGCCCTACAGTTCCTCAAACATGCATCGAGTTGGCAATATAGTCATGGATTCATTAATCTAAATACTTAGCCTTCGGTCTCTAACCTTTGTAGATATGAATAATTTGTTCCAAATTCCAAGTTGATGACAATTGCTAAATCTCTAATTGAAGATCCTAAAAATGACCTGTAGGTTTGCATTGCACTATTAATTAAGGAGTTTAAGTTTCTACCTTTTTTTGTCTTTGAAAATTTTATTCCCACAACAAATGGTACCTCATAAAAAAATTGCCAAGTTCTTAAGTTCCTGACCTGTTATGTTAGAAATATAACGGCCTTTCAACTTTGTACTATTTTGTCCATATTTATAAAGGTTGAGAGTTGGGACCTAAGTTTTCAAAAGAATAAATTTGGAAATAAAGTGTTTCACTTTGGGAAAGGCTAGGGGCTTTGGTGCCATTCACCTTTGTAATTATTTATACTTGCTTTAGAAGACTAATTTTTTAGGGATTTGAGCTTTAAACCCCAAAGAAGTTCTTTATTTATGAAAAACTTTATTCCTATGTAGTTATTTGAGATTTTATGAATAATGCATTTAGATGGATAGCATAGCTCTTGTCTCCTCCCCCATTGTGTTAGGGTCTTTGAAATTTAAAGTTCCATTGACACAGAAGTTGGCTTGATGTGTCAGTTGTTAATAGTTTACTATTATTATAAATCTTTATAAACCATAAAACAAATTTTAGGAAATTACACTACAAAGATTGGGGTAACTGTACTAGACATTAAAATAAAACCTGAAAGTAATTGTTGTAAATTAGTGTTGAAAATGTCAAGGCCTTCCTAAAGAAAGCAAGCTCTTTTAAAGTTGTATTATTCTTATTCCCTTTCTTCTTAGTTTTCTTGATACAGAACATATATTTATACAATTGTTATGACTAATATACAACTGTAATACATTAAGATACAACTGAGATATACTAATACAAAGTTGAAAATAAAGCTGAAAGTCCCCTGAAAATCAGGAAAATTTCTCTTGAAAATAAGGGACTGCTTAGGAATCAATCATATGTCTAGATTGATTTCCTACACTCCCTCTCAAACTAGGCGATATATGTTTTCCAAACCAAGTGTTACACTTAGCTCTCAGAAACAAAGCTTTGGTTAAGATATCTGCTACTTGTTGTCTAGATGGAACATAGTTGAGGGAGATCATCTTGCCTTTAATTTCCACATGTTTAGTTCGATCATAGTGGACTAGAACCCTTTACTCATTGAATTAAGGGTTATCATTTAACACTCTCCCGCAAGCTGGATCCAGAAGGTTTATGGATCTAAGCTTGGTATGTGATGACATCCCAAAAAGGATTACTAGGATGATGAGGAAGTATATGATAACATCCCAAAAAGAATTACTGATCCTGTTGCTAAGTAGCCTGAAGATTATGATGATGAAATAGATTTAACCACCAAATATGAGTGGAGCAATGCAGTTGAATCTCTTGCAGCTCGGAGGGTGGTGGTTGAATTTGAGTGGAGAGCAATACAATTGAATTTCCTACAGCTCGGAGGGTGGCCATTGAAACTGAGTGGAACTTGCAGTTAGATTTCCTGAGAGTGGCCATTGAAACTGAGTAGAGCTTGTAGTTGAGTTTCCTACAGCTTGGAGAGTGACTATATCCAGTTGAATTTGATATAGACCAAACAAGTAACATTGAGACAAATGGATGTCATAAAAGCCAATTAGATTCAGGGACATCTTCTAGTCATAGAACTTCATCTTTAGAATGAGAAGTTTATTAGAAGAAACTGAACGGTCCCTTCAGACGAAATCATTCTTATGGATTATTTTCTTGAAATGAAAAAACTTGTTGTTTTACCAAATACAGAAAACGAAAGTTACTGCGTTGACATTTGATATTTTTATGGCCAGTCTGATGAGGAAGTAACATTATTATCCGTAGAAGCAGAACCAAAATTGAACGCAGGACTGAACAGGGCTGCTGAATGGTTACTGGGCCTATTGGGCTGAAACTTTTTGAATAGCTGCGACGATCAGATGGAGGTGATATCACCCTATGAACTGGACATAAACGTTTCTTCACTGTTTTCAATCTTTCTTGTTTGAGTTTGAATCTGGTGCGTAGACTGGAGAGCAACGCCGACTGGGTGCTTGGGTTTTGCGAGATTGATGATTGAAGTCTTGCGATAATGAGATTGAAGTCGCGCGACACTGAGGTTGAAGTCGCCCGAGTCTGATGGTTGAAAGTCGTACGAGTCTGGTGGTTGGTCTGAGCAGAGACGAACATAGATGCACGATAGTCGGTCGTTTCTTAGATGAACGACGACTTCGGCTACAAACAGAAAGAGCAACTGGAGATGTAGAATTAAATGTTGAACTAAATTCAGAGGAAGAGTAAAGGTCAACAAAGTCATTTTCGGTTGGTGATTCCTTCTGAAAAAAAAGAGAACACTCTTCTTGGCAGCAATGCCATTCTGGTGTGGAAGCTGATTTACTGCTCTTCTGAGATAATATCTAATGATGACTGTTTGAAGATGATTCCTCATGTGGTCTAAAGGCAAAGACAGGACCCCCCAAACATGGGATTCATCTTATAGAAAGGAAAGTGTGAGGGTCGACCACCAGGGAAGTGTGAATGCATTTGACCTGAAGAATTCTGTGGATTTGGCAAAGGTGGCCATAAGGAAATTGCTGGTGTTTCAATAGATAAGTCCGCAGGAAGAGAAACACTCAAAGACTTTTCAGACATTGATTGACTAGAAAATTGCTGATCACAAAGAGAAGGAAATTGCTTCAGTTTTGTTTTCAGCATTATAAGCTGATATGATCAACCCTTCCCAGATTAGGGATGTATTTTTCATGCTTCTTGAATATGTTGATGACCTTGCAGTAAACATACTGGATGTTGTAGATGTTTTGGCCTTGTTTCTTGCTCGTGCAGTGGTGGATGACATTCTGCCTCCAGCTTTGCTCTTCAGAGCAAAGAAAGCACTCTCAAAAACTTCCGAGGGATTTCAGGCAATCCAGACAGATTACAGTCGAAGAACTGAAGAAAAAAGATTGCTGATTCATTGAGGGAATATGTGGAAAGTGGAGACGCTGTTGAGGCCTGTCGATGCATGAGCAGGAATAGATTTGTTGTGAGCATGAGCAAATGACAAGATGACTGTGAAGCTTCCTGAAAAGTTTGGGAATGCCAAAGCAAATATACCCAACAAGGATCCAGCTCCACAGATGAAAAATCAGTAGGTTATTTCAGGAAAGAGAAGAAACTGATGTACCAATAGTTGAAGTAGGGACAAATTTAAATAGAGAAGCAGCTGGAGTAGACATAAAAATACTTCCACTATTGGAATTAACCACTACTCTTGAATATCGAGCTAGTGGTAATATTTTCAGAGGAGGGTGACAACTTTACAAGGTGAGAGCAATCAGCTGAAGGTAGAACTTACTGAAAGAAGAGAACATTTGGAACCTCTAAGTAGAGATTTTGACAGTTTTAAACTAAAATATGCCTTGCATATAACTGAGAAAGATGAGATGAGTGTTAATGCTCATATGTTTAGTGAATAATGGCAAGAAAGGAAGGCCATTGATGATGAGTATAAGAGGAGGTTAAGAGCAGCAGTTTATGAGCCTAATGCTCTGATACCATGTTGAAATTGGTGTTGAAAAATGCCAAGGCCAAAGGCCAAGGCATAAAGGCCTTCCCACACAAAATAAGCTCTCTTAAAGTTGTATTATTCTTATTCCCTTTCTTCTCAGTTTTCTTGATACAGAATATATATTTATACAACTGTAATACACTAAGTTATAGCTAGGATACACTAATACAAAGCTGGAAATAAAGTTGAAAGTCCTCCCGAAAATCAGGAAACTTCTTGAAAATAAGGGACTGCTTAGGAATCAATCATATGCCTAGATTGATTTCCTACAGTAATGAATAGCGATACTAAGTGACCAATCTAAGTTTAATGTTGACTTATGAACTAAATGATAAAAGTTAGTCGGCTAGTGTGCTAGTATCGTAGTAAGGTTTTGGATGGGGATTATAGATATTATTTGGTATAGTTTGGTTTCTCTTTTTGTAACTGGATTATTGATCCACTTTATACCTTTGTAATTATTATTTAATTAATATAAAACATTATTTCTTATAAAAATATTGATTTGCTGAATAGGTAATAAGATGAACAAACGAGTTCTAGGGAAAGCATGCTAAATAAGGTGACAAACAAACATGCTTCAACGTGAAATTTATCTAAATTATAAATTAAATCAAATTATTTGCTGAAACCTAATTTGAAGAGAAATCATAAAATAAAATTTAGAAAAGTGGGTTACAAAGCTTGGAGTGACAAAGCTAGACATTAAAATATAACCTGAAAGTAGTTTTTAGTGATACCAAGTAAACTCCAAGTGGAAGTGAACAGTCTAAATTTATTGTTGTAATGCTGTTTCACGAATTAAATGAGAAAAGAAATCAACTTGTGTGTGATAATCTGGAAATAAATCAATACGAACCTAATCAAACTTTAGTGGAATTTCTTTGTATTGCTTTGCCAAATAGGTAATAATCGGAGCTGAATCAATGAATTCTAGTGCGAGCTTTCTAAATAAGATAACAAGCTAACCTGCTTGAGCAAGAAATTTAGCTAAATTAAATCATACTATTTCCCGAAAGCTAAACTAAGTAAAACTGAGCCAGGAAATAATTTTGAATTGGAATTGTAGAAGCTTTCTTGTAAAGTCAAAATTGGGTCCTCTATCAATTTGGGTTGTATTTTTGGTGCCACTATCAAGTGGCTAAGAGGAGACCATCTCTAACTGGCTTCTTTGTTTGATAAGGTTCCGTTTCCTTGACCTAATCTGTTGGAGCCCAGGACATTTCTGCCTATTGAGCAAGAACTCTTTTATGTCTGGAAAAGTCTTTTGGCCCCTAACATGCAAAGTTGGAACATTGTTTTGCCCTATCAGTAACTTTTAATACCTATTTTCTTATATTCTTTCAAAAGTAATTAATATTTTAATAAAAACTAAAAGAGGCCGATTAATCCGTGCTAGAAAAGCAGTTGGGTTAAATAGTAGCACTCTTTTTGTCTAAAGGCATGGTTAGCTTTTTATTTCTCTCTTTTTAAATGATAAAACTCCCAGACTCATTTTTACATTTTTGGGATTGAGATACACATGAAGAGTCTCCAGCATGTGGACTTCTACATAGTCATTGGGCTCCAAGCCTCCTGCATTCCATGGGCTTTGCTTGAACCTGTGAGCTCTTTCCTGAAAACAGGGTTCTTGGCTCTCCATTATTATCTTTTACCTATTAGCTTTCCATGTATGGTAAATGGGCTTGGCTTTTATGACTGGTGACCTGTGAATCATGCTCTTTCTGTGCATTTATTTTCTTAATTACTCAAAATAGCTCGTTTCCTTGATCTTCACGGTAATATTTGATGGCCTACTACTCCAGAGTTATGACTTTAGATAAACTTGGGTTTTTTGGACATTCCTTTGTAAGTTGTGGTTCTCCCTTGGTGCGATACATAATTAAAATCATGTTTGATTTTATCAGTTTATTGGGAAAGTGCAAACTTTCAAATTACACGATTTTTTTGTCCCCCCAAAAAGGTAAGCACCAGCTTCTAGTACAAGTAGAAAACATGTAGGGGTTGTTTAGAAAGAAGATGGAGCAGGAAAGAAAGAGGGAGGTGGGGGCAAAAAGAGAGGGAAAGAGGAGAGGTGGTAGAGAAAAATTATAAATTTGACTAATAGATGAAATGTGCGGGGGATGTTCCTTTGTGAAATCTAATAAAATTGGGATTAGGGGAGGATTATCATAGTCTTTGGCAAGGATGGTCCACACAAATTAAGTTTAATGAAAGAGGTATGAGACTGGAAATCAAAATGATTGATGATAATCAATAATCAGTCCCGAAATATAGATCATTAGTTAAAAAAATGACAATCTCACGGCATTTGGAAAATTCCAGTTTCCTACAAATGCCAATGTGTAACAAAACAGGGACTTTGTTTCTTAGTATACCATGAAGCAATGTGTAATTCACCAAAGGAATCATGGATTCTGACGTCTATACTCTATAGTTAGCAACCTTCATCAGTAAGTTGTGCAACATGCATTTATAATTTATAGGAGGAAGTTGTGACCATTCTGTCCAAGCTTCATGCTGTATCTGTGAAATGGAGGTTCTTGAATGTGTAAATAAATGTAAATTTTGTGAACTACAAAACTATTAAGAAGTCTGTAATATGGGCATCACATAGATGAGCAGTTTCACATGGAAATCTATGACTTTTTCCGTCCTTTTGTGAGGAAACTTATGCAACTTCATATTTGATATGAAATTTAGATATGTATATTGACAACATCAGAGGACTATTTTCTGAAGGTTACAACAGTTGTACGGAAGTTCTTTTTCTTTACTAGAAGGATGCATAATCCTACTCGGGTAGTTCTGTGATTCAGAGTTTTACTAAGGGAGAAATCATTGGCCACTACCTTTTCTTCTACCGATTCTTTTGTTATATTTTAGGAACGGTGCTTACTCAGAAAATGAGACTTTTTAAGAATTTTGAAAGTCACTACAAATGTACAACAGCTTAGTAAATGAAAACAGAAAAGAAAGGAACAAAGTGGATTGAAAAGAAAAAAAGAGATGAGGAAATAGCAACAACAGCAACAATAATAAAACAGATGGCTATCCAAAGGATGTGTTTACCCTAGCTATAGCTATATCTATTGTTCACGCAATTTGACATAATATATATTTTTATCTTGGATTCAGGTGGCAGTGGCTCTTTCACATGCTGCTATATTAGAAGAATCAATGAGGGCAAGAGATCTTCTAATGGACCAGAATGTTGCTCTTGATCTTGCCAGGAGGGAGGCAGAAACAGCAATTTGTGCTCGCAATGATTTCCTTGCTGTAATGAACCATGAGATGAGAACCCCCATGCATGCTATTATTGCGCTGTCTTCCTTGCTGCAGGAAACTCAGCTGACTCCTGAGCAGCGCCTGATGGTTGAAACAATATCGAAGAGTTGTAATCTTTTGGCTACTCTTATAAATGATGTATTAGATCTTTCAAGGCTAGAAGATGGAAGCCTTCAACTTGACATACAAACTTTTAACCTTCACTCTGTATTCAAAGAGGTAGGATTACATGCTGCCTGTTCATATTGCACTTGGCTTGATGAATTGGTTTAAACACACTCTGTTTCTAATCACAGGTCCTTAACTCGATCAAACCTGTTGCATCTGTCAAAAAATTGTCGGTCTCATTAAATTTAGCTCCAGATTTGCCAGCATATGCCACTGGAGATGAAAAACGCCTCCTGCAAACTGTTCTAAATCTTATTGGCAATGCTGTAAAGTTCTCAAAAGAGGGCACCATTTCTGTAACTGTGTTCGTTGCAAAAGCAGATACTTTGAGAGATATTCGGGTTCCTAATTTTTATCCTGTGCTAAGTGATAATCATTTTTATTTGCATGTACAGGTTTGTTTCATCAAATCTAACAGTACTTTCCTTTTGATATGTTTTGCTTTTGTGGTTGAATTTTTTGTTGAGATTTTCAGTAACATTTCCTTTTCCGAGGTTAGGTAAAAGATTCAGGATCAGGAATCAAACCTCAGGATATCCCTAAGCTGTTCACCAAATTCACACAAACTCAACTATTAGCAACTGGAAATTCTGGTGGCAGTGGACTTGGTCTTGCAATTTGTAAGAGGTACTTTACAACTGTTTTATAATGAATTTAGTATGAGTGACAAATTTTTAATGAGTCATTCTCTCATCTACTGGCACCGAAATTTATATTTTGTTAAGTGTTAAATTTTCTAAGCTCATTCCATGAAGATGCAGAATTGATGTATTTTTCATGTAATCTGACCAGGTTTGTAAATCTCATGGAGGGACATATATGGATAGAAAGTGAAGGTCTTGGCAAGGGGTGCACTGCCAGTTTCATTGCGAAATTGGGTTTGCCAGAGCAATCAATTGAATCTAAGCTAGCTTTTGTGCCTAAGGTGCAAGCCAATCTTCAAACAAACTTTATGGGGCTCAAAGTTCTTGTTATGGATGAAAACGGGTAAGCAATCATCTCTTTGTATATGGAAATGTATTTTACTTTAATTAATCATATACCTCTTTTGTCCTCCTTTCACTTGACGTGGCATATAACAATTCCATGGTTCAATTTTTATCTGGGGAAAAGTTTACATTAGAAGTATTCTAGTATGACCGTGAAGTGAAAGCCTAGAAAGTAAGCTTGACAACTTTGGAGCATGCTTTGTCCATATTTGCATAGTTTCTTGAGACAACTGAAATTCTTTGCAATGAAGTTTTATTAGTTTCGTGCCCTTTATGATTTGAGACGCAAAGTGGGTTGTCCCATCCCATTTCATCTCAAGTCCTATTTAATATCCATGGACTCATGATAAAGTTGTTTCATCTTATCCTATTCCATTCTACTCAAAATTGTCCTTAATAGACTTATGGTTATTATAGATAATCATGTTTAATTTTTCATTGTTTTTGTATTTTTTCTTGTCTAATTTAGGTCCCAACATTTAGGATAGATGAGATATCTTAACATGTGTCATCCCTATTACCATCCCAACATGTATCATCCCAATCATCTAAAAATTACATGAGACAAGATGAGACAAATTTATAAAATTAATAGGTTGTAGTATGGGTTAATGGGACATCAAAACCCATTAATCCATTCTTCTTTTACCAATCGTACATTTTAATTGGGGAATAGGGGCAAAGGCCCAAAATCCCCTTATTTGCTGGTAAGGGCCTCATCAATATTTGTGCTGGGAAGGACCCATGCTTCTTTCACCAATCGTACATTTTAATTGTGCTGGGAAGGAGCCCAATTTAAGGTTTTGGAATGATTTCTGTGGTAAATATCTTTCAAACTGATCACTCCCTTTCCTTTTCTTTAGAGCAAGGAGGTCAGTTTTTATGGATTAGATACTGATGGTGTCAGGAGACAGATTATCCCCTTTTCTAAAATTGAAGACATTCCTCCCTCAAAAACTACTAGGCCATAAGATTGCTAAAATTTGAATCCAGGGTCTGAGTTGCCCCTTTCAGTCTTCAATCATTGGCCAAGTTCAGTGAAATTTTAACTTAAGAGCTATATGCCGTTGAAATGTGATGTAACAATGAAATAGCAAAAGCTTATAAAACTTCAGAATGTCCGTTCAACATAGGGCTAACCGGATAATCCTGATTCAATTTTTTTTTTTGGCTAAAACCCCGATTCATTTGCTAAACGAATTGTTTGGAATAACTGTCTAGTAGCAACTCAGCAGGAAAACAAAAAAATTCCTATAATAAACTTGGAATAAAAATAATCGATAATAAATATGGAAAACAACGCCTAATAGATTGAAATGACAAATCAATTCTTGTTAATATGCTCCTGCGACTCTTTGCAGTGAAATCTTTTTTCAAACTTAAAAGAAGGTTTGTTTAGCTACTAAAGAGTACACATTTTCCCTCATTTGTGTACGTCATAAGTTGATAACCACGATATCAAATTACATGGAACTATATTGTACTTATAGTTGTTTCACGTAGAATAAATTTTTTCATCTGACACAGGATTAGCAGGACAGCAACGAAAGAACTTCTTATGCACCTGGGATGTGATGTAACAGCTGTAAGCTCAAGCGATGAATGCTTACATTTTGTTTCTCAGGAGCACAAGGTAGTGATTTTAGATAGCATGAATGGTTATGAAATTGCAGTCCGTATACATGAGAAATTTTCAAAACGTCATGAAAGACCACTCTTAGTGGCGCTTACAGCATGTACAGACAAGATGACTAAGGATAGTTGCATGAGGGTTGGTATGGATGGAGTTATACTCAAACCTGTTTCTGTTGATAAAATGAGGAGCATTTTGTCACAACTATTGGAACATCTGGGTCCATACGAAGCCGTGTAGGCCTGTAGAAATTTAACCACACCATGGAAAGATGAAGTCTTCAAGAGAAGTGATCAAAGCCACAGGTAATAATCCTTAATGTGTACATAGTATATGCCATTGGCATTAAAGCATTGCATTGAAGATGGATCCTTGTGCAAATAAATTGGGTATTGAGCAACCAAGTTGTGTAATCCTTGTGCATCTCCTCAGAGAGTACGGGCAGAACATAACAGTGAGATTTGTAGTAAGCAAATTCTCTTAAAGAAATAGTTTTTTTTTTCCCGTAAAAACTGTAAAACTAATCCAAAAAGTGGTCTCTTTCAATGAGATGCAAGTCAAGTGAAACTGTCTAGAAAGTTTGTTTCTCTTTGACAATTTATCTTGATATTGCTTGTTAGTTTTTCCGATAAGAACTTAATGCAGGACTAAGACGTTATGTTACATTTCATAATAGGCTCTGCATGTGAGTATTTACCATAGTAGGTTTGAAAATGTCAATAACAACATGCAATATGCTGTAGGAAAATGAGGTGGAAGGGACAATATTTTGGTAAATGAGTCGATTGTCAGAAAAACATTTTTTTTTTACCCTTTGCATTTGTGTTGTATGGTTTTGCATGGGAGAGAATTTGGGGATTATACTAGAATTTGGCAAAGTTTGGACATCTTCATGATTTAAATTTGAGAATGGGCAAATATCTTCGTTCTCATTTTAATATTCTGGTCTTGTTTTATCACATTATACACTATACTCTTATGGGACATGTAGGGTATGATGTGTGCAGAAATGAATTATATCTTAAAAACAATCATACGTGGTGAAATTTACTCATCTCAACCGAGATTGTGACTGAGTTTTCTGTTTTTATTTATCTATTACTCATAACCTTGTGATAGAAGAGACTCTTTCATATTGCATTATATCATTTTGATTTATTACAAACTTAATGGTAAAATGACACATAAATATTCTTCGGCCAGACCTACATATCAATTCGGTAACATGCAGGAATGGGCAGCCTTGATCAACCACGTGCTACTTATTAATTACTATTTCAATTCTGGATGTACAGAGACACCATACTATAAGAAAATAAATTTTGTAGAAAAATGCTTTCAGGAAATCAATGGCTGAAAAGCTGGAGCCTGCAGTATGCTTATGATAACATCGGCACGCTAAAACTCAATGGGATTATAAAGCAATATAGAAGTTATATAAGATAAATATTTATTTGAACGGGGGACTCACTAGTAAGATTTATTATTAGTTTGAATTACATTATATACAGTTTGATAAAAAGAAAAATTATATAAAATAACACAACTAAATAGTCGTTGTTTAATGTGAAATAATAGATTAAATGTTTTTTAAATGATAAAAAATATGAAATGGATATTAAAGATAGAAAAAAGAACACTAATGGACCATTAACTATTACCGAAATGTACAAGAGTTTATTAACTCTTAGGTAGTGTACTGCTATATAAAAGTGCATTCCAAAACTTCAAAAATATCATAAATGAAACACAAAATATATGTATGTATTTTTTTGAAGATTATTATGTTCTCTAAATTAATTGTAACTTAAAAAAATATAAATTTGACTAAATTCAAATGCATAAAATTTGATTTAAAAACACATTAATTAAAAAAGTACATAATATTTATTCTATTTTTTTTGAAGTTTTGTATTTTTAATATAAATTAGTGAATTTATAATACTCAATTTAAGAAATAATGAATTTTTTTATATCTTAATCGTAATCATAATTAATGTATTATTATTAGCCCTCTTCTTAGAATATATTATCTAGGTAAAAGTTTTAAATAATTTTTTATTGTTTAAAAAAAATACTAGGGTTTGTATTAATATTTTGATTTGATAAAGATCACTTTTTTATTTCTCCCCTACCAAGTGGATAGCTAAATTCCAAAGGATGCCGATCTAACAGCTCTCCCACACTGTTAAATTTTGAGTGAATTATTACTTGCGTCTCACTCACACCATGAAAAAAAAACATTTAATCCTTAAAAACAGCAGCAAACAGTGAAGAGTGTAAAATTCAAAAGAAAAGTCCCATTACTTTAAACACTTATTAACTCATCACGACTCACTTCCTACCTTTTTCTGTGACTCAAATAACGCATCATCGTTCGAATAATATAATATTAGCATTATCATTCTATTTTGTCATTTTTTTTCATGTTGCTATCATCGACTTGACTAAATTTCAAAGCTCTTTCTTTTTTTTTTCTTTCTAGAATTATCTGTTATTTTTTGGGTTTGGCACAGAGATATTTTCTGGCCTTTTGATCTCTGTAATAATTGGCTGAGTCTTTCATTCGGACACATGTGGATGTGGTTCTTACAAGTAACTTTCACATAAACATACAAAACTTGAACATTGAGCCAAAAGCAGCCAAGATATGAAGTAAAGGTTCTTTCTCGTGAACTTAAAACGGTTTCTGCTTCCATTTCATGGTATTTTCCTATTTTTTCATTAATGGGTAATTAAAGTTTTTCTTCATGTTCCATGTGGGTTATTTGCTTACTTTCAAGACTTGGCTTATCTTTTTGCGAATATTATTAATGGGATATTGCTGTTTTGTTTGAGTAATTAGCTTGTTCGCATGGAAAGTGTATCAAGTTCAACTTCAGATAGTCATCCCAACTAGTTTCAGTTTTCAGGTAAGGTAATAAATAACTTGATCATTAAATTTCTCAGTACTTTGTTTCCTTTTGTTTGAGGTCTTACTTTATTTGATATTTTTGATTATTTTGTGGTTAAGATCATTGAAGAAAAGATAAGTTCAAATCTGGGTTTGAATTTTCCAAAACATTCCTCTTCTCAAAAGCTACTTTTGCTGGAAGTACTTTGGTGTTTTTTTTTTTTTAATTTTGGGTAAGGGTTCTCTTATTTTTGCTTTTCTTAATGATCAAACTAATCCCAAATGCAAAAGAAGATACTATGAGTGACTTGAAAGGCTTATCTACTTTGTTCACTGTAATAACAATAACATCACTATTACCACTGCAATAATAACAATCATAATAGTAACAATCTGAAGCTACAAACAAGATTGACATTTCAACTTTCTATTTTCTCCGTTTCTCTTGTTTTCTTTTACTATTCTAAAATATACTTTATTATAAAACTTATTTAATAATATTTGTGACCTAAAGAAGCCTAACAATTTGTAAATGTTCTCTCCTCTTCTGTTTTCAGAATGGTAAACAAGGGGCACACATTGGCATTGTTAATACTACCCTTTTGACCCTGCTCGTTTTTTTCCCCTTACTTCCCTTTTTCTCAATGGCTAAAATCCGAACTCTGACCAGTTTGTGTCTTTTTTACCTCTCAACCTGGTTTTTGATCTTCCCTCCATGTTTGACTCTAACGGTTGAAACTCGGGCACTTCTTGAATTCAAAAACCAGTTGAAAGACCCTTTTGGTTATCTTGATTCATGGAGAGACGCTGATTCCCCATGTGATTTCTCAGGCATTAGATGTGACCCAATTACCAGAAAAGTCATTGAAATCTCTCTTGAAAACAAGTCTCTATCTGGTGAAATATCACCATCTATTTCTGTTCTTGAGAGCTTGACAAAGCTTTCACTATCTTCAAACCACATTTCAGAAAAGCTCCCTACCCAACTCACAAATTGTAGCAATCTTAGAGTGTTGAATGTAACTGAAAATGTTATGGTTGGGACAATTCCTGACCTTTCAATGCTTGAACATTTGGAGGTTCTTGATCTTTCCATAAACTATTTTTCTGGAAGTTTTCCAACTTGGGTTGGAAATTTAACTCGTTTGGTTGGTTTGGGACTAGGCAAAAATGAGTTCGATGCAGGAGAAATTCCTCGGAGTCTTGGAAACTTGAAGAGATTGACTTGGCTATATCTAGCAGATTCCCATTTAATAGGGGATATACCTGAAGCTATTTTTGAGCTTGAGACATTGGAAACATTGGATATTTCAACAAACAAGATCTCTGGACAATTACCCAAATTGATTTCTAAGTTGAGAAGCCTAAAAAGGATTGAGCTTTATGCAAATAACTTGACTGGAGAAATCCCACCAGAGCTAGCCAACCTCACCCTTTTGCAGGAGTTTGATATATCTGTCAACAAGATGTTTGGGAAATTGCCTCAACAGATTGGAAATCTGAAAAACTTGTCTGTTTTTCAGTTACACAAGAACAACTTTTCAGGGGAGCTTCCTGCAGGTTTTGGAGATATGCAACATCTTACTGGTTTCTCAATCTATGGAAATAGTTTCTCTGGTGATTTTCCAGCAAACTTTGGCCGGTTTTCGCCATTGGACAGCATTGACATATCAGAAAATCAGTTTTCTGGTCCTTTCCCCAAGTTTTTGTGTGACAAGAAAAGGTTGAAGTTTTTGCTTGCTTTGGAAAACAAATTTTCTGCAGAGTTGCCTGTTTCTTATGCTAATTGTAAATCTCTGGAGAGGTTTAGAATTAGTAAGAATCAGTTGTCTGGGAAGATTCCAGATGGGTTTTGGGAGCTTCCACATGCAAAAATGATTGATTTGGCTGATAATAAATTCAGTGGAAATATATCTCCCAAAATAGGATATTCTACCCTCTTGAATCAGTTGTTATTGTTGAACAATAGCTTTTCAGGTAATCTTCCGTCAGAACTTGGCAAGCTAGTGAATTTAGAGAGACTCTACTTGAATCAAAACAATTTTTCCGGTACAATACCTTCAGAAATTGGTACTCTAAAGCAGCTTTCATCAATGCATATTGAAGAGAATTCATTAATAGGATCAATACCAATTGGTCTATGTAATTGTGAGAGGATGGTGGACTTAAATCTTGCTTGGAATTCTTTGACGGGTGCTATCCCGAACGCATTTTCCATTATGGGTTCGTTGAACTCTCTCAATCTTTCGCGAAATACACTTTCAGGTTTGATTCCACAAGGTTTAGAAAAATTGAAATTAAGTTCTATTGACTTGTCTAACAATCAGTTGTCTGGCAGAGTCCCTTTTAGTATTCTGGAAATGGGAGGAGAGAAATCTTTTATTGGAAATAAGGAACTATGCGTTGATAAGAGTTTGAGATCTCGTGCAAATCCTGAGATGACACTGTGTTCTACTGAGCCTATTAGGAAAAGGGTGTTTCAAGATAAACTCATAATATTCAGCTTAATAGCATTTGCAATGGTTGCTGTTTTAGCAGGGTTACTATTAGTGAATTACAAGAACTTCAAACTTGGTCAAGCTGAAATAAACAAGGACTTGGAAGAGGGAAAGGAAACAGGACCAAAGTGGAAACTAGCATCTTTCTACCACATGCAACTTGATGCAGATGAAATAGGCAACTTGGAAGAAGATAATGTCATTGGAAGTGGAAGTACCGGGAAAGTTTACCGCTTAGAGTTAAAGAAAACTGGCAATACTGTGGCTGTGAAGAAACTTTGGAAAGGCGAAAGTGCAAAAGTTGTGGCTGCAGAAATGGAGATTTTGGGAAAGATCAGGCATAGAAATATACTGAAACTCTATGCCTGTTTAACGAAAGGCAGTTCTAGTTTTTTGGTGTTTGAGTATATGGCAAAAGGTAATCTCTTTCAAGCACTTCACAGAGAGATCAAAGGTGGGAAGACAGAACTGGACTGGTTTCCAAGATATAGAATTGCTCTAGGGGCAGCAAGAGGAATTTCTTATTTGCATCATGATTGTTCACCACCTATTATTCATAGAGACATAAAATCAACTAACATTCTTCTCAATGAGGATTATGAGCCAAAAGTTGCTGATTTTGGTGATGCAAAGATAATAGAAAGATGTCAAAAAGATTCCTATTATAGCTCCATTGCTGGGACTCATGGTTATATTGCTCCTGGTGAGTTTCAAAACTTGTTTTAATTCTAATGTCTCCTTAATCATATTCATATTCCTTGTTTTCCTAGAAGTTGCTTTCTTTTCTTAGATGTTCACGTACTACTTGAAATTACTCCTAACCTCTAAATAAACCTCTCTTTGTAGAATTGGCATATACAGTCAAAGTCACTGAGAAATGTGACGTGTATAGTTTTGGTGTGGTGCTGCTTGAATTAGTAACCGGAAGAAGACCGATTGGAAATGAGTATGAAGAAGGTAAAGACATTGTTTACTGGGTTTCAACTCATCTCGGTGATTGCGAAAAAGTATTTAATGTTTTGGATGACAAAGTAGCATCCAAATCAGTTCAAGAGAACATGATTAAGGTCTTGAAAATTGCTATTCTATGCACTACCAAGCTTCCATCTATACGCCCTTCTATGAGAGAAGTTGTCAAGATGCTCACTGATGCTGAACCTTTCAGTTTCAAGCCTGCAGATAGCAACACTTCAGAGAAAAAATTCAAGATCATTTTCTAGTCATTTTTTGACGTTAGCAATAGTAAATCTCTGTCATGTTTTGAATTTCATTTAGTGTGATAAATTTCATAGATTATAAATGAAAGTTTCATTCAGAAGTTTTAAGCATTCCTTCTGAGGGTACAAGAGTTGTACCTTGTATATTAATCTTGTAGAAAGCTCTTTACTCTATTTAGTACATTAGCTCCTTTTTTTTGGGCATATAGACATAGTTGTGGATACAAACTAATCCATCCTTTTTTTGGGCATATAAACATAGTTGTGGATACAAACTAATCCATCTATTTTTCATTTTCTTGGCGGGTGTGAATACATAAATAGGTCTTATCTGTTTGTTTATTTGCAATTTTTCTGTACTGCAGTAAATCCACTTGCCTAATCTGCAGTTTTGAGAGAGAATTTATTGTCACAATTTTGAATTGTTTTTAACGTCATAATTATTTATTTAATAATATCTTTATTCCATAATGACACTAAAAGTTTATGATATTATAATGTAAAATAAACTATTCACACAATGTTACTATAGAAGCAACTATTAAGGGTGCCTAAAACCCCTTTAGCATATCTTTAACTCCATCCATAGTTTATAAAGTGGTAGATACTCTTTGACTTAGTGAACAGTATAACGTGGACTAAACTCTACATACCATTCAGTTCTTGACCAATCTTCTTCTCAAAATATTAAACCATTAAAAAAAAAAGACTTGGTCTTGGTCCTCACAAATCACAACTCTCTCAACCGCGTTTTGCTCTATTTGGTCCCTAGTTCTTACTCGCTGCCTTTTAAGAGTTAGTGAAATTTTCCAACACACATCATAAAACAAATAACAAAGCTTTCTCACCTGTTCTAGTTTTCCTCAAGGAATTCAAATACCCATTAACCCAAATGCTTTATTGGTTTCTGCTACAGTTGCTGGAAATGGGTTTCTTTTTGCAATATGGTACCCATATTTCTCACCAATCTCTGTTCTTATTCGTTGGAGATTTTCTACAAATGGTACTAATATGTACTATAATATCGTAGGTTTGAGTAAAACAATTGGTAACTAGGCATGCTTTGTAACATTCAACTATCCCATCAGTTTTATACTTTACAATAAGCATCTATTTGCATTCAAAAGGTTTTTTTTCTCACGATAAATTCACCACTTTTCAAGTCCTATTTTTCTCTAAAGCTCTTAATTCTTTCATTATAGCTTTCCTCCACTCAAAAATTTCCTAAAACTCATCAACATTCTTTGGGATTGTTATCCTATCAAGGTTAGTAGTAAAAACATAAAATCTAGGAGATAATGTGTTGCATGACAAAAACTTTGATATAGGATGAAAAGTATAAGATCGACTCTGTTTTCTGAGAGCAACGGGTAAAGCATTAGTAGGAGATTCATAAGCACTTGGATGAAATGAGGACTTACAATTACTTGGATCCATCACCAGTTCAGACTCATTTAGTGCGTCGAATGTGAATTTTCCCATGCCTCCTATGTCTCAATTTTCTCCTGTAGATGGCACATTAGATTGATGCGATGGTGTACCAAGCTCAGGGGTAGTGTTTGGGCTAGTAGTTTTAGGAAAGGAAAGGTCTACAGGAACAAACCGATCTTCATCAGGTTCTGTCCCTAAAGAGAAGATTGATTATAAAACGATATATTTTCAAAGAATGTGATATCAATGTTGGTAAATTTTTTTCTTATACATGGATTATAATATTTGTATCCCTTTTGGGTAAGCAAATAGCCAAGAAAGATATATTTGAGTGTTCAGGATCGAGTTTACTCCAATTTGGGGAATGATTATGAAAAAACGTTGTACAACCAAATACTTTGAGAGAGATGTTAGAGATGAGATGAGAGGTATGAAAGTATGTTTTCAGTTTGTTTAGGGGTCTTTTTAAAGAATCAATGCAACCAAGTATTCGATTTATAAGATAGGTATATGTCAATACAACATCTCCCTAAAACATTTTTGACATATTTATGGTGAATATTAGGGCATGTGTGACTTTCAAAAGATGTCCATTTTTTCGTTCAGAGACCTCATTCTGTTGAGGTATGTAAACACAAGATGTTTGGTAGATAATCCCATTTTTTCTAAGATAATCCCCTAGGGAAGTATTAAAATATTTAGTACCGTTATCCGAGCATAAAATTTAAATGTGATTTTGAATTTATGTTTGGATTATAAAGTGAAAATTAACATAGTATGGATATTGGTTTTATCTTTTAATAAAAAAAAACCTAACAGACACTAGTGTGATCATCAATAAATGTGATAAACTATTTTGTATGTCAAGATTCAGGATCCGAGATGGTCCCTATAAATCACTATGAATTAGAGTAAATGGTTTGGATGGTATATATGTGGATTTTGGAAATGATGCTCGATGGTGTTCGGTAAGTTCACATATTTCAATTGAGATACTTTTTTATTTAGAATAAAAGACAAAAAACAATTGTTTTAAATATTGAAAATTATGGTGACATATTCTAAAGTGTTATAACAAGATTTCAATATTCCTAGGTACAAAAGAAGAACCATAGTTTGTAATTTGATACTATTCATTCATATTAGTTGTTTCAAAGTAATAGCATCATTCACACTTTAGCATTGCCAATTGTCTTCCTTGATTATAGATCTTGATACACAATGAAGGAAAAATTTAGCAGAACAATCTGAATGTGTTGTTAATTTATTGATATACAATAAATTACAAGATAATTTGGGAACATGAATAACTGAATCGACAGTTATGGAGTCAAAAAATTTAACACTATTTTTCAGGGATGGATGAGAGTGTGTCATCTGTAATTTTTACTTTGAGATTACTAGCACAACGAATATATGAAGAGAATAAATAAAAATCATTAGTCATAATCCAATGCACCAGAGTCAATAATCCATGATTTTTTATATTGGGATGTATTTAATGCTTAGAAAGGTACCTTTCTGGGCAAGTGAACCAGAAGGAACATAAGCGGAAGACTGTCCCGAGGTTTGAAATCGAGAGATCATTTTGTAGATCTATTCCATCTGCTCGGGTTGAAATTTTGAGGTTTTTCATTTTGGTGATTTGAGATGACTTATAACCACAATTTTTGAAGGTTTGTCTCGATTTTCAATTCATAGGTTTTTATGTAATTCTCAACATATCCTTTGTGTGTCTATTTTTTTTTACAGTGGTCACAACAATGATGTCTTTTTTGTTGATTCAGTCCATTAGTCATTTGAGGCTCACAAGATAACATTTTACTGAAATCTGGCCCAATAGGCCCACAAGAAATTGGTTCGTTGAAATTATTTGACCCATTCTAATTAAAACTAGGCCCATTCTACCCATTCTGATTATTATTCCCAGCTTGAGGTCCAATTTGTCCAATGGGTCTATTTCCTCCACGAGCCAATGATCCAATTTCTTGCTTCGGCCCAAGGTTAAGTGTATTAAGGCCTGAGCTCACTCTAACATCTTCCCCATCTTCGCGAAGCATCATGCCTAGCCTTTGTTCGTCGCACCTCACATTGACAAACACCTCTCGTGTCGACGACAACGGCTGTCGGCCGAGAATCCAACCCCAAACATTATACAATTCCTTATTCAGACCGGCCAAAAATTTGAAAACCTTTTGGGCTTCAATTTTCTTTCTGTATCGATCGAACATTGTCCCTCACTGATTTCCATTCCTCTTCGCTATTCAAATCAGTTCCTACTATAAGCCCACCATTTCCATATAATAATTCGTGACCTCGCGAGCCCCTTGCTTTATTCGCCAGGGTCTTGTTTTGATTTTATAAATCTGGGAATGGTTTTCAACGTCTGAGTATGTCTCACGAACAGTTGTCCACACATCTCTCTCAATGGAAAGAAACAGCTATGTTTTTCCAAAGATAGAAATCATCGAATGCACAAGCTAGCAAACAATCATGGAATTCTTGGACTTCCATTTCTTAAGTTTGGTTGAGTTATTAGTCAACGGCTTCTCAATATCATCGATAAGGTAGCCAAGCTTCCCTTTTCCTTCAATTATCAGCTTTATTGCTTGTACCAACTCACGGTAGTTCTTCCCGTTGAGTCTTTCAATGGTGAGTTGTATTGATGAGTTGTCTCCTCCTCTAGGACTGATATTCGTCTCCTTTTAGTCCTTACTAGTTTGATCCAAGAGACTAGATTATGTACTTATTGTTTCGACCATAGTTAGAATTATCAGGCTCTAATACCATGTAGATTATAGTGAATAATTAAACTAATGATTGTAATTAAATGATTGAAATGTTACATAGTTTGTCTACTTTTATAATACATGAAAACAAAATAAAAAATTAAATCTAAATATCCTAATTGAAAGAATATTTACAGTTAGTTGTTTTGAATTTCAAACTAATCCCAAGGATTTCTACATTATACTAGTCTGAAACTAAAACATGAGTCCCACGTTATTCATACCTATCTTTAAATGAGTATCAATTCCATTTACAGGGTTCCTCATATTTGAAAAGCTGATTTACATATTATTATTGGAAAATTCTTGGACTAAACAAAATACATGGTTTTCTAATCCATGCCTCTTTTTCCCCTTATATTTTTCAGATTTCTAAAAAAACATATCAAAATTTATAGAAGCACAGTTCTCTAAATTGAAATCATTTACTAAGATGCAGCAAAATCAACATATTGAAAAAAATTGCTCACCCATGCCTTTCTTTGTAAATGGGGGATCCAATCATTCTATCTTCATGTATACTCTACACAGCCAAAAGGTCCTGAAGTTGCTTTTTTTTTTGCTCAAGAAGTTTCTTAAGTGCAACATCAATTTGCACAAATACCTCTTCCTTGGAGACATTTCCCTTAACCTATAAGCACAAATGACTTTCCAAGTTAGATTCATGACTTATATTGAACCAAAGTAATGAAATGAAAAGACAAGTTAACTGACAGAAGTACAATAAAACCCCAACCTACGCAAGTTATAGGCATACCACCAAGGCTATAGTTAGTCTATCTTAGAAACGATAGGCCCTTCTTTATTTGTATTACAAGATGAGAATCGTGCTAAAAGTCACATTTATAATCAAACGTGTAATGCAAATTCATTATTAGAGCAATTACAGGGGGGGGGAATGCAAACTTATGAGCTTCTTTATAATTTTTCTATATTCAAAACTCAGGGTCTAAGTTTAATTACATATCTTCTTACATTATGAGAAATATTTCTAACAATAGAGCAAAAACACCTGTACAGTCTTAATAACAATAATAAAAATAAGTCCGATTGCCCATTCAAGAGGAATAACATCAAATTGTATGCTTCCTTATAATTAGAACTCACAAATCTAAACAAAGCTTATCTGACTTGTTCCTATGCTAATGTTCCCGTAAATTAATGCATGCATTTTCATATGTTAAGAATGTGCATGTGATTGGGTTATAAAGAGAAGGGTCTGGTGTACCTTAACTGTAATGTCTTTGTACATGGAAAGTACAGCCTCCACATTTTGATTATGTGTGAGCAACCTCAACTTCACCTGAACCGAACAAACAATAGACTATGAACATTGCTATAAAATGTTCTTAACTTGACTGGATGCCTACAAAAAATAACTGCAATAACACTTTCGAAAAATGAAAAAGAAGAGGAAGCTATATAGAGGTGTCAGAATGTATGACAGAATTGTTATCCCATCTCCCATCAGCTTAATTTTTTGAGAGAGTTGGTGACCAACACACTCTAACACAAAGATAACAGGTTATTCTACAGATTCGTTTCTATCTTTTGTGATAGAGAACGACCAAACTAAATGATTAAAGAAAGACAACAAAGAGGACCCAAAATCCTTTCAAAAATACAATAGGATTATTCTATGGAATCCCAAGTCTAAACCATTTATTTAAAATTGAATGGAGTATACCTTCTCTTCGGTATCATCAAAACGTTGAGTGAGCCTCAAAGCAATTTCTTTGGTCTCAGGAGGAGAATATGTTGAGTGGTATATTTTTCCAGTTACTGGATCTAACCTTCGCCCCACAACTCTCTCAACAAGAATGTCTTCGGGAACCTGAAAAAGAAACTCTAAATGATCAATAAAGTTATGGGAAAATAGACCCAATTACATTACTCAACTGTAAAATAAGAAAAAAAAGTATTAATTAATATTTTAGATGTTTGGCACTACAGGCAACATACGCAGTAATAATGCCATGTATGAAACTAGCTACCTTAACATATCCAAAACTCAGGAAAAACTGGCTACTAAAGTTCAAGGTCACCATCTAGTTCCAGAATAACATAAACAATGGGACGCAACAGAAGCAAATAAATCCTTACTTCTAAAAGAATAAAAAGATCAGGCTCAAATCCAAATTCCTTGAGAGCAATGGCTTGCGATGAACTCCTGGGGTATCCATCCAAAAGCCAACCTTTTTCAAGAGAATCTTGCTGAGAAAGGCGATCCTTCACCATCTACAGAAAGAAACCAAGGAATTCAACAATAACTTCATACTATGTTAAGTTGACATGTTTTCCTCACCATAACCACTATTTCATCAGGAACCAGTTGTCCTTTGTCCATGTATTCTCTTGCCCGCTTCCCATTTTCAGTTCCAGCTGCAACTTCTGCCCTAAGTAAGTCTCCAGCAGCAATATGCACCAAATCATACTGCATGTAGTCATGGGCGATTATGAAATAAGAATCATGATCTAAATCAGTAAAGTTCTACTCTAGATGATGCAATACAATAATTTCGATATAAAAAGTAAATCAAAACCAAAGTCTCTAGACTCTGGACAAATTAAGAGAACTTGCAAAAACTGCAAACACATGAATTTTCACAATAGTTACAATCAGTACATTGAATCTTTTGAGACCAACAATCTCGATTGTATATGGGTGTTGTTGGAAAATGAATGAGAAAACAAAAATGCTTAATATGTTTTAAACGTTTCTTTCAATTTGTTTCAATAGCTTTCAATTTGTTTTGAAAAGTCATTTCTTTACTCATCTCCTTATTTAAAATAGACGAGAAGTCCGAAAAGTGAGGATGAAAAAGGAAAAAAGAAAGAAAAGAGAGGAAAAATTATTATAAGTTTTTTTAAAATCTAAAGTTAGGTTACTTTTGGTAGAGTTCAAGCATTTGAAAGTTCACCGGAGTAACAAATAGTAGTGTATATTTGTTACTAGTTGATCATTGTATCTTAGGAAATAAGTTAATAGAATTGTCAAATACCTACTATGAGTAAAAAAATTATCTTAACGATACCGTGTGATACACGGACCTCGATTATTTATATACTCTTTCTATTTCATATTATTTAAATTTTATATTTATAATTGATATATATTTTATATTTATGTAATTTTAATTTGTAACGATGCAATATTTATTCTAAATTTATTTGTCCTTATTATAATGGCTACAATCTTAAGATAATTTTTCTTTTTCTGCAACTTTTTCTGGAGAAACAGTTTTCTAATTCTGTTGAACTAAATATCTTTTTCTTGGTTTTTACCTTCTTATTTTAATGGCTCTTTGCACTTTTTTTGTTTAATTTGGTATTCTTGATATTCAGTACTGCAATTTTTTTTCTCTCAAATACTGTTTTTGGTATTATCACTTTTTCCTGATATTGTTTACAAGATTTTATATGTTATATCTTCTCATTCCTAGTTTTCATCCTTTTACTAGTAAAGCTTTATTTTATAGCTTTGCTTTCAATTCTGTTTCTTTGCTTTTCGGTATTTATTAAAACCTGTTGCATTTCTCGTTCTGTTTGTTTAAATTTCTTACTTGCGTTAGTTTATGTTGATTATTAATTTTTTTTGCTAAACCGTTAATTAGTGATACATTTACTTATGTTGAGATTGGGTCAGTTACGATTTCTCTTTGGGTCAGTTACGATTTCTCTTTGGGTCAGTTACGATTTTAGTTTAATACTGATTTATTTACTTGTTTATTTTGTTAAGCATGCTTTAGTCAGTGGACCTCAATCGGGATTCGTGATCAATGTTTATTTGCTAATTGTAACTGTTTTCAGAGTTTTTTTTGCTGCTGTTTAGCAGTTTTGGAATTGCAGATTAAATAATATAGTGGTTGATTTGGGGTTTATTGTTATTATTATTATTTTGTACTGATGATGATTATGCAGCCAGGAGTTATGGTTTATCAGAAATAATAATTTTACAATAAACTGTGTTTAACCAGTTTACCATTGACAAATACATCTTAGTATTTGTTTGGTTTATTCATCTGCAAGAGCAATTTTCCATTTACTTTGTAAGTATTTATCATTCTTCTTTCACTATATACTAAAGCTTTATAATTTGTTTATTTGCACCGTTGTTATATTTGTAAAGCTCTTACCTTAGTGTTACGTTTACATTTAGAAACTTCTGCTTTTATTCGCCCATTTCAGGGAGTTTGGTTTTATTTGTTATGTATATGTGTATCAAGTTTTTTTTGATTACTAACATACTTTAAATGTGAGCAGAAGTTTGAGATAATACTAGTATATTGATATATGTACGTATGATTCTATATGATTAAAGATCTTAGCTTGGTTTTAGACCCAATATAAGATTTATATGTTTATGGCTGCCCATTAATTGTAATATTTTTTCATTTAATTATTATTATTACAATTTATTTGTAAAATGCCAACATAACAGTAAATTATGCTTTGAAGAATAAATGGTTGAAATATTAAAGAGATTAAACGTATGACAAGTGAATTTTGGCATTAAGATATAGAAATTTCAGGAATCTGTTTTCTGGAAGTCCAATTCACATTTCACAAATTGTAGATTTGCAATAGATAAAAAATTAGAATTTCGTAATCGAGTGAAATAACGTGAATTTGTATGTGCAAAATAATGAATATCCTAAGATTTCATTTCGTTATATGAAATAAATAAATTTGTGTTTGTGAAATGACGAGACTTCGTAAATAAAGATGATATTTTTGTACTTGTGAAAATTATTTAACTTTTTTGTTTATGGATATTTCGTTTTCAAGAAATAGAAAATTTAAAATAAATTTTGCATGGTTTTCAAAATAATAAAAGTGGTGAATTTTGTATTCATAAAAGAAATAACTTTTATATTTGCAAAATAGTGAATTTTGTACTCATTTTGAAGTACTTAATTTTATAATCTATTAATATGAATTATTAGGTTTTGTATACGTTGAAATACGAATTTGAATTGGGTTCAAAGAAAATTATGTTTTGTTTGTTGAGAAAATTAATTAATTATATAAAATTAAATTCTCAAAATTATTTTTAAAATTTAATTTTGACTCATTTTAGATATTAATGTAAAAAAAATAAAATAATGTATTTTTTGAGATGATAACGAATGTAATAGATGATATTGTAATGTTGATTATGATATGAACATGTTAGTAATTGTTTTTTGATGTGAATTTGGTTAGTTTAACTCAAAAGAGTGACAGATTGACATTGGTGTTATTAGGTAAATATGTTCAAATAATGAGTTATTCACTTCCTTAAAACCATTAAAGATTTGAAAGGAGTTGTGAATAAGAAACTTTGAAACCTTTACGAGTGAGGGTAGTCAAAATGATCCTAAAGATGACCTCTAGAAGAGAGATACTCTAAACAATATATTGTATGTTCTAGACATCTAGAAGAACCTCGATAGATTTATTGCTTGAGAAACATGGATTCTAAAATGATGTTTAGTCTCGTAAGGTCATATTGACTAAAAATAAAATGTTTGTATTAAAAGGCTATGTAATTGAGAAGTTGTCTAAACTCAATGTAATGACTTTTAAGTTAGATTTAATTATGTTATTTCAAATTATGTAATGGAAGACTAGATCACATGGGTAGCTTAAATAACATAGATTATATTCCATTTTTACAAATTTGTTCCATATATAAGTGTGAGACTTGTATAGAGGTAAAATAATTATATCATCTTTTCAATCAACCGAGAGAAATATGAAACTTCTTGATTTGACCCATAGTGTTCTATGTGATTGGAAATTTGTTTAAACTAAGGGTGATAATAGGTATTTCATTACTTTTGTCGATGATAACATGAAATATTGTTATGTATATTTACATAAAAATAAAGATGAAGTTATAGATAAGTTTATTTTTATAAAGATGAAGTTATATATAAATTTATTTTTATAAAGCTGAAGTTGAGAATAAATTCAATAAGAAAATAAAAGTTTTACAAAGTGATCGTGAAAGTAAGTATGAAGCATTGTTTGATAAACTTCATACACAACATATATGAAATCACAGTATTTTTATTGAACGGTAAAGATCGCGCTTTGATATAAGTGATGAATGCAATACTATTAATTCTAGATTATCTTAGAATTTGTTGCGAAGTCATGTATTGATTAATTATCTTTTAATAAGGTATCTTGAAAGAAGACACATGAGACATTGTATGAGTTATTTAAATAAATGGTGAATTCCTACGAATACTTACAAGTGTAGGGGTGTCTCACAAAGTGATTGTATCTACACCTAAGAAATTGCAATAGATCTTGAAACAATAAATTGCATTCTATTGGATATGTATATCATATCAGTGCTTATCAATTTCTGGTGCATGTTGTTCTTTGAACATGTAGTTTCTTGTCTGTCATAAGTGAATGACGTACACTTAAACGAACTTATAAGACTATAAATGAAGATAATCATGATCATAATGGTTATGCCAAAGACTCTGAAGATAATTATATCATTTTGTGTCTTTACATTGATGACATGCTAATTATGGGTAATAATGATATAATGATCAAATCCATTGAGAATATGTTAAATTAAAGGTTTGACATAAAAGACATGAGATCTGTTGATATAATTCTAGGAATTGAGATATTGATGATATTGAGCAGTCTTATTCCATATCAATGTTATTAAGTTGACAAATACTTAAGAAATTTAATAATGATGATTTTGGAATTTTAAGAATGTCAATAGATGTAAATCTACACTTATCTAAGAGTAGAGGTGAGAGTATGTCTCACCTGGAATATTCTAGAGTGATAAAAAATGTTATGTACTTAATAAGTTATACAAGACCTAACATAACTTATGTTGTAAGTAAACTAAGTAAATATATCAGCAATACAAGATCTAATCATTGGAAATGTATTACAAGATTACTTAGATGCTTAAGACACACATAGTTATGGACTGTACTACACGAGATATCCAGCTATATGAGAAGGATACAATGATGCAAACTAGATATCTAACATAAAAGACTCAAAGTTTACCAGTGAATATGTGTTTACATTGGATGGTTTAGTTGTTTTATGAAAGTCCTCTAAAGAGACGTGTATTGCTAAATCCACAATGGAATCTAAGTTCATTGCTTTGGACAAATGTGACGAAGAAGGCAAAGGCTACACAATTTCTTAGAAGATATTCCTAAATGGGTGAGCTTATGCCTATAATATGCATCCATTGTAATAGTCAATCGATTATTGACAAAACATATAACAATATGTATAATAGTAAGTTTCTGACATATACTCTTATATGAGGTTATCTCTTTTGATTATGTAAAGTCAAAAGACAACATAATAGACCTGTTAACCAAAGGGTTAAATTGAGAGTTAGTTGATAAATAATAGGGGGAATGGGAGTAAAGCTCATAAAAGAATAAAGATTTGCAAAAGAAACCCAACCTAATTGATTGGAGATCCCAAGATATAAGATCAAAGGGACAAGCTAGTTGTAAAAATTTAGTGAGATTATTGTGAGGTTTACCCTCAAGTCCATTCCTATGATGAAACAGTGACATCCGTAGGATACATGATAAGTTAAGGCTTTTAATGATTCTTACGAAGAGAATACTGAACGAGGTATTGCGGGTTACTCTTTCCGAATCACTATTATAGATAAGAGTTCACCTATAATAGAGAGAATTGTAGGGCTCAATTCTTTAAAAACTCACAGAACCAAGCGTATATTCATAACCAAAATGAACATAACAGTGAGAACTGAATTGTATCAGTAAATAATCATTTCTGAAGTATGTCATCGCTCACATAAACAATAAAGCAATTCAAAGATAACACCTACTTATCCTACGCAAGTTTTGAACCATTGAATCGTATCAAATGTTGTTTGAGTCGTTCCTTTTGAAAACTCCACATTTTTCATTTATGTAGAGGATTGTTGGAAAATGAATGGAAAAACAAAAACATCTAAAATGTTTCTTTCAATTTGTTTTAAGAGCTTTCAATTGTATAAAAAAGTTAAAACGTTTTCTTTCAATTTGTTTTAAGAGCTTTCAGCTTTGAAGAGCTGTTTCTTTACTCATCTCCTTATTTAGATAGATGAGAAGTTTAAAAAGAAAGAGGACGAAAGAGGAAGAAAAAAAAAAGAAAATAGAGGAAAAATTATTATCAATTTTTTATTTTAAATATAGAGTTAAGTCACTTCTTATAGAGTTTAGACATCTAAAAATTTGTTGGATTTATATTTGTTATTGTTACTAGTTGATCGTTATTTCTTGGGAGAAAAGTTTCCAAAGTTCATAAGTACTCACAATAAGCAAAATATATATATATATATATCTTAAGAACAAAGTATGATATATGGATCTCAATCATTTTTATATTCTATTTCTATTTTATATTATTTAAATTTTGTATTTATAATTTATATTTATACAATTTTAATTTAAAACGATTCAATATTTATTTTTAATTTGCTTATACTTATTATATTTCCTAAGTATGTTTTATTCTTAAAGATATAAAAAAAGACATGGAGGGTGTTTCTAATTTGGTTCTTTTAACTAGTTTTAATAAATTTGCATATAGTAGTCCTTGATAGACCTAACTTATATCATAATTTTAATTTAGAGAAAATAAACGAACTTAATCATCTAAAAAGATTAAGTTTTTTTTTAAATAATCATAATCGATTAGGTGTGAAACGGTGATGATTATTATAATACCAAAACTATGATCAATTGAAATTCAACATGTGTTAA
This sequence comes from Hippophae rhamnoides, assembly GCA_033030585.1. NCBI lineage: Eukaryota > Viridiplantae > Streptophyta > Magnoliopsida > Rosales > Elaeagnaceae > Hippophae > Hippophae rhamnoides. The sequence goes on from CM065429.1 coordinate 76,011,750, forward strand.
TATTATATTTCTATATTCATATAATTATATAAAAAAACACTATTAATATTATAACATACAACAATTTGAATAATTACATTGTATTATGTTTATTCTTATATATATATATTATTTTGCTTAAAATTATGTAATAAATAATTAAAAATTGAAAATGAAATTAATACATTTGACGGCTCATATCCTTGTTTCGGTATCATTTTTAACTTTTATTCTAAGATGTGACACATGTAATATTCATATTTAAATTATTAATATGTTTTTTTTATCAAAATTCAACAATAATTTTCATAATTAAGAAATACTAATTATTATGTTGAAATTTTAATTTTTTTAAATTAAATATATTTTTAAATAAATGTTTAAAAATAAGAAATATGATTAAATCTGGTAGAAATTATTACCTGCATATACCCAAATTCAGTGCAGGGGCAGTTAAGATAATCCGAAGACCATTAAAACAACCATTAGAATTTCTGAGAGCACGAAGCAGTATCATACTCAAAACAGAAAGAGGGTGGAAAAGTAAATACACCTAAATGTAAACAGGAAAGCAAAGAATAAAACAGCATACTTTGTGAGTGATGAGCTGACATTGTGTTCCCTTACCAGAAGCTGGAGCCCCTGATATCATTATCCTCGGTGGCTCAACCTTGGCACTACCCACAGCCTATTCGTTCATTCGTCAATAAAACAATTCCCCCCCAAAAAAAAATCAAACCCTATAAAGTAGTCAATGATTATTCAAAATTAGGGGAAAAAATGAGGCTAATGCTCACCTGAAATTTAGAAGCATTTGGCGGTAGTAATCTGCTGGAAGGATGCAAGAGAAGGGATTCACCGAGACAAAGAAAGAAGGTGGAATTGAATGAAGATTGTGAGGAGAGAATCAGCTTAGGGCACTTCGTTATAGAATTGGAATTGAGATTGGAACTAAAGAGCAATGAAGATGAGCATGGTTGGGGATTTGGCTGAAGAGAAGATCCCAAAGCTAGGTTAATGGAATTCACATTGCAAGCCATTTTCGGTGGCTCGCTTGCTATTTCAGCTGCTCTCTCGCTCTGCTTTTCACCGAAAAGTGAAAACCACTCACCCAAGCAAAGGAGATAGATAGATAACGAAAGAAATAGATCTCTCAAGTCTGTAACTCTGTTTATTGAATATTCTGATTTGCCTTGGGAAAATGAAAAACTAACTCTAGATATTTGCAACTTACAAACTTCCAATCAGCACCAATCACATGTAGTCCCGCATATTAATGTGGAAAGAGAATTCAAACTTAGGTAGTGGCAAATATTTTTTTTTTTAAATATATATTTGTCCGAGCAAACAATATTAACCAAAAAAAATATATATATATATTTTGAGTCTCTTCGCCCAATCCTAGTTAAAGATGCAGTGGCTTGAATTTAAATAAAATATACTTTTATTTTTTTAAAAAATATATTTTCTTTTTGGTGTAAAATTTTTTAAGTAAATATTTTTTCTGTTTTACCTTATTTTTCATGAAAGCTCTAACTCATCACATTATTGGAATCTAAAAGAAAAAAAGTTTTTTTTTTAATCTCGTTTTCAGTTTTTCTTAAGAAAAGACAGTATGATTACGTTCATTTTTGTTAAAAATTATTAATTTTTTAATCGAATTATTATAAAATAACAAAAAAATTATAATTGATGTTTCAAAAATTTATAAATTTTAATATTTTTGAATATTATATCACAAATGTTATATATTAAATGTGTATTTTTTTTATCCAATTAAAATAAAAACTTAAAACTATATAAATTAAGTTATAACTAGATTAAATAAGATAGCATAATATCAATTCAGACAAAACAATTAAACAACATAAATTATAATAAATATAAAAAAAATTCAAGTATATGAAAGAAAAATAGATAAGATTAGTATTATATAGTATGAATAACGATAAATATTTATATAATTATATATGTTATAACACATAATAATTAAAATGTATGAGAGATAAAATACATTATTATTTTAAGAAAATATAAGGAAAATTAAAATAATAAAATCATTACTTCAAAACTTGTAACCACAAAATAAAACCTCTTATATTTAGTTTTTATTTTTATCATTAAAAAAAATCTGATTTATCATTTTACATTGAACATCTTTCAACTTGATGTGTTATAATTGAATTACGATCATTTAAATATTTTAATATTAAATTTTATTCAATTAAATCAGTTTAATATTATTATGATACTATTTTTGTTATTATGTATAAATTTTAGGTATTACTCGATGTAATTTTCTTAAAATTTATCATTTTATTAGAGTTCAATTAGTAAAAATTATATAATAATAGAATAAAAATGAAAAATAAACAAAGAATGTAAATAAATATGTAGTATAATAAAAGAAAAGAAAAAAATAATATTTAAATAATAAATTTTAAAGGTATCATTATCACGTAATTTTTGTAAATTAATAATAAATTATAAATACAATAAAGTAAAAAAATTAAAAGAGATACGTAATTCCTCTCACTTAAGTGTGACTTTCTCCCTGCTATTGCCAACTTATTATTAAAATGAAGGATTTATAAGACGGGTTAATTTTTCTTTTGGATTAATTAATTGGGTTAATTTAGTAGAGTTAAATAATGATATGTTTATGTTATATTTACTAATATAATTAGGGCATGTGATTAGAAAAAAAGTGCATGTAATTAACACTACTACTAAAAATAAAAATAGCTGGACTTCGTGAATGGTGAATCCTTCATAAACCATGAAACCTTTGAGCATATAAAGTGAGTTTATGCTTCATATATATTAAAAAAACAAAAAGGAAAAAAAAAGTTGATTTGGAATTTAAAATTTCAGAGCACGTAAGGAAGATTTGGTCTGCCCCTGTAAATCCCCGTAAAAACTAATAATTGAAAACACATTTTAATTTGAATGGTAAGATATGCAACGCAAGGGTGTTAAGGAAAATGTGCGGAGGAAATTGACATTTTAATAAAGAAAGTTGAACTATAGATTACTTTTAAGATTTTTCAGTGCTGTTGATAAGAGTATGTGATAATTACATGAATCAAATCAATTTAATCTATTTAAATTAATTTTATTTTATCAATTTTAAATAATTTTTGGATTAATTTTATTATAAATTTTAAAAAATCTACAAAATAACTCGATTCTGTTATTAAATTTCAAAAATCAATCAAAATTGAACCAATTTATGTGTATATATATATATTCATTTTATTATATTATATTATATTTTTTTTATTGTTCATCTTTTATTTAATTTAAAAATTTAAAATCTTAATATATGTATTAGTCATTTATAATCTTTTCTTATAATTATATTTGTGCAGATATAAATATTTAAATTAATATATCTTCGTATGTTATATTGAAATTTTAGAACTATTTAATCTATACATTAATAATTATGATATATATATATATATATATAATTTATTTAGATAGGTTTTTAATTTTTAATAACTAGTTAGATTAGGTTGTTATAACTTTAACTTTTGCATACATGGTTGATACGTGGGAGACATGGGTGTCAATTATATTATATTTGTCCTTTACTCGTAATTGTGTAGTATTTGTGTTTATATGCTAATATAATATAAATTTTTTTTTTTACTTATAAATGATTCAATAATTTAATATAATTTTATTTTTAATTTTTTAGTTAAAAATATATATATTTATTTACGTAGTAAAAAAAAATAAATATAGAATTTTTTTTTTATATTTTTTTTATTGATAACATGAAATGAATGATTTATGCATGTAATCTTGTATAATAATAATAATAATAATAATATTATAATGAAATTTAAATTTATATAACAACTTTACCCAATGGTTTTTTGGTTTCGGGTGAAAAACCAAAACCAGCGCTAAAAACCAAAGAGGCGTTTACAGGCTTCAAATAACTTGGTTCTTTTTTTGTTGGCTCTCCCGAAAGGTGTAGATGCTTCAACTCCCATTAATCTCACAGCTTCATCGTCACATCTAACCAAACTTTCTTCATCCGACACTAAATCTCCAAAATGATCAATCCTGTGATACCTTTTCTGAAACCGAAGACGCTGATGCTCTCATTGAAAATGCCCTTCTGACTATACTCTCATCATGAAATTCCAAGTTCTATTTCTGAGCTCTCAAACCTTGAAAATAAGAAGATAAACTTGAATAACTTCTACCCACCTGACATAACTCAAATACCACTTCCTCATTGTCATTCTTATGTTTTTCCTTTAAAATCGAGTGACAGGTTTTGGACTGCATGGTACTGTAAGTGTTTTCTTGAGTCTATTTGGTTGCTTGGCTTTGAGAATTGGAGTTTGGGTTGGACATAGCCAGCCATTGATGGATCAAGATAAAAAAGTTCAATCAGTCTTTTCTTTTGGTGCCTATAGTTTTGTTGTTGGAGTCATTCATGTTTATTAGTATATATGTGCTTGGCGGTGTCAATCATTATACGGAAGTTATAAAGAGGAGCTTGGTTTCCTTTTTAGATGGCAATACAACGCTCGTTTTTGTTGAGAATAATTAGTTTAGTAACGGCTAGTTTAATAACGTTTAGTTTAGTAACGGCTAGTTTTTTCCTTTTAATGTATAAATATAACATTAGACATTAAGCCAAAATCAATTCAATAACTCTCTCAACAAAAATCAGAGAAAATCAACATGGTATCAGAGCAGATTTGATCTTGCTCCAAATCAATCCCACAAACAAAAACTGTATAAGTTCAAGAAATCTAGAAAATGTCACAACATATAGAGAGACTTACAAGTGTGCTGTTAAATGGTAAAAATTACCATCTTTGGGCACGTCAAGTGACTTTTGGTCTAATCGGTAGAGACAAATTTGAGCATGTCACTGGTGAGAAATCAAAACCAAAAGCCGAAGATCCAACACACCCAACAGTTGAAGAAAGAAAGGAAATTTCATAATGGAGAAAGAGTGACAATCTCGTCATGACTTAGTTATTAGCAACCATGGAACCCCATATCTCTGATCTCATGACATATCTAGATACAACTCGAGATATGTGGGTTAAAGCCGAGACAATGTTCGGAAAGAAGAAAAATTACTCTCTTATTTATCAACTTCAGCAAGAACTTCAACAGTTACAACAACAAAATCAATCCGTCACCGAACTATTCAGCAAAATCCAAAAAAAGAATGATGAGATTAGAATGTATCGACCTTTCACAGCCGATCTTGATGAAATCAAAAGAAGAGAAGAGCAGGATGGAATTTTCACCTTCCTTTCCAAGCTCGATTCAAGCTATGAGGGGGTACGCTCACAAATTCTTCTCATGGGTGAGCTGCCATCTGTTGATGAGGTTGTTGGGATGGTTGAAAGAGAAGAGACAAGAAGAATAGTGATGGGTACTCAACTACCTAACAACACTGAAGCCAAGGCTTTCATCACCAGATCTAACACTAGGCCAGAACGTCGGGGAGACCAAACACTCACTCACTGCGATTATTGTAAGAAGGAAGGACATAAGCGCGAGGAATGCTGGTCACTCACTCGTTGCGATTATTGTAAGAAGGAAGGACACAAGCGCTAGGAATGTTGGTGTCTCAACCCTTATCTCCGACAAAAGGGAAGGCGAGGTGGAGGCTTCGTCAGAGGGGGAGATCAGCGACAAAATCGAGTAGAGAGCAGAGAGAAAATTGGTTACTCTGCACAAAAGGAAAAAGAGGATATGAGTACAAATGGAGCTGAAAAAGAAATAAAAGGTGAGGTGGATATGGATCAAATGAGGTAGTTGTATACACAATTATCCGTGATGTTTCAAGGAAAATCTCAAAAAACCTCTGGTATGATTACAAACCTTACTCAAAATTCTTTAAATTCCAAATGGATTCTTGATTCAAGTTCAACTGATCACATAACTGGAAATAAAAACTTACTCAATAATTACAAAAAAATTGAGACTAAACAATTTGTAATCGTTGCAAATGGTGAAAAAATGGAAATTTTAGAAAATGGTTCAATTAGTCTCCTTTCAAGAAAAATTTCAAATGTTTTGCATGTGAATAATTGTACATCTAACTTGTTATCCATTAGTAAAATCACACGAGACTTAAATTGTGAAATTACATTTACATCAAAAAATATGATTTTTCAAGAATTGATAACGAAGAATATCATTGGTGAAGGTTTTCTAGAAAATGGGTTTTATATTCTAAGTGAAGAAAAGTGCAACTTTAATATTAAAAAAGAAGAAGAATTAGGCACTCTTTGGCATAAGAGAATTGGACATCCTTCCGATAAGATTTTAAAATGTATTTTTGATTTCAAACAACTAGATTGTAGTAGTTGTGAAATTTGCAAATTACGAAAGCACACAAGGTTACCATTTAGTTTATCCAATTATAAAAGCAAAAAACTTTTGAGATAATACATTCTGATATTTGGGGCGCCCTGCTCCAATTGAGTCATTTAATAGTTATAAATACTTTGTTATATTTATAGATGATTTTTCAAGAACTACATGGTTACACTTGTTAAAAAATAAAAGTGAAGTGTTTTCCTAATTTCAAGAATTTTATAATTTTGTAGAAAATCAATATGATGCAAAGATTAAAACTTTTAGAAGTGATAATGGAAAGGAATTTGTAAATCAAAATTTTACAAATTTTTTCAAGCAAAAAGGAATTTTACATCAAACAACTTGTATATACACACCCCAACAAAATGGTGTGTCAGAAAGAAAAAATCGACATTTACTTGAAGTAACAAGAGTACTTTTGTTTCAAAATAATGTTCTAATAATTTTTTGGTCGGATGCTGTTCTCACCGTAACATATTTAATTAATAGATTGCCAAGTGTCAATTTGAATTTCAAAAGCCCACTAGAAATCCTCTACCAAGAAAAACTCAATATCTATCATTTAAGAGTATTTGGATGTACATGTTATGTGCACAAATATAAAAAACACAAGTTAGATTATACATCAATCAAAGCTATTTTCTTGGGGTATTCATCTCAAAAAAAGGGTTATAAATGCTATGATCCGATTAACAAAAAACATTACATTTCAAAAGATGTGACATTCCAAGAAAATGAGCCATATTACAAAACACTAGAAAAGGAGACTAATAACCAAGAGGAACCAAATGAATTTACATTTCCATTTTTTTATTCTGAAGAAGGAAATATAGTAGTAGAAAATAAAAATGAAATAATCAACGAGAATGAAGATGATGAAACTTCTCAAAGTGAGGGGGAAGATGGTACTACCGAAATAATATCATTGAGAAGGTCTAATCGGACTCCACAACCTACAACTAGATTACGGGATTTTGTAACATATGAGGTAAAATATCCTATCCAAAATTATTTATCTTATGAAAATGTTACACCACAATATAGGACTTGTTTGACCTCAATTTCCAAAGAAAATGAGCCAAATAACTATAAGAAAGCAATAGGCCAACTGATATAGTGCAAAGCAATGGAAGAAGAACTTTGAGCACTTGAAAAAAATGAAACATGGGTAGTCGTACAACTACCCGAAGGAAAGAAACCCGTGGGATGCAAATGGGTCTATAAGATTAAGTTTAATAGTGATGGTACTATTGAAAGGTACAAAGCACGATTAGTGGCAAAAGGTTACACTCAAACCTATGGTGTAGATTATTAAGAAACATTTGCACCCGTGGCCAAAATGAATACTGTTAGGATTTTACTTTCCATAGCGGTAAACCAAAATTGGACCTTACATCAAATGGATGTCAAGAATACTTTTCTCCAAGGAACACTTGAAGAAGAGGTATATATGACACTTCCACCTGGTCATAAAAAAGAAAACAATTCTAGTCTAGTGTGTAGGTTAAAAAAATCTATTTACGGACTAAAGCAATATCCACGAGCATGGTATGGAAAACTAAGCTCTTATTTAATTTCTTGTGATTTTAAAATTAGTAATGCCGATCACTCATTATTTTCCAAAAATTATGGTACATTCACAACCATAATTCTAGTATATGTAGATGATATAATAATTACCGAAAGTAATTTGGAAGAAATTAAAAAAGTGAAAATGAAATTAAAGGAGAATTTTGATATCAAAGACTTAGGTGGCGTTTGGTTCGTGGAATGGAATCGGAATCGAAATGGGAATCGGAATGGAATGGAAACAATTTTGTTTGGTTTGACCACTGGAATCAAGCTCGGAATCAGGATTACAGTGTTTGGTTTGCCACTGGAATGGAATGAAAGCTGTAAATGACCTTAATACCCCTACATGCTGTAAAGTTTAAATAATGTCATTTAATTACTATTTTTTCGTCACACAAAATATATTATTGAAATCATTATTTTTCTATATAATTATTACTTAATTAAAAAGAAATATATTATTAAAATTATTATTTTTCTAAATAGGGTTTAGGGTTTTGAGGTTTGGGATGTGGGATTTAGGGTTTAGGGATTTAGGATTTGGGGTTATATTTGTAGGTTAAGGTTTAGGGTTAAAATTATTATTTTTCTAAAAATGGTTTAGGGTTTTAGAATTTTGGATTTGGGGTTTAGAGTTTTAGGATTTAGAATTTGGGGTTTAGGGTTTTGGGATTTATGTTTTAGGGATTTATGTTTTAAGGTTTAGGGTTTAGGGTTTAAGGATTTGTGGATTTGGGGTTTAGGGTTTAGGGTTTAGGGTTTTAGTGTTTGGAATTTGGGGTTTAGGGTTTAAGGTTTTGGGATTTATGTTTTAAGTTTTAGGGTTTAGGGTTTAGGGATTTGGCGTTTAGGGTTTTGGGATTTATGTTTTAAGGTTTAAGATTTAGGGTTTAGGGATTTAGGGTTTAGGGTTTTAAAATTTTAGGTTTAGGGTTTAGGGTTTTGGAATTTTGGGTTTGAGAAATTAGGATTTGAGTTTAAGGTTATATTTTAAGTGAGGGTAAAATTGGAAAAAAAAAAGTTTAGATGGGAATGGAATTATGATTACCAAGGGGAGGAGAAGGAATTGTGATTCCTTCTATTTTAGTAATCTGATTCCATTCCGTCCAACCAAACACACAAAATGGAAGCAATCAATTCTGATTCCATTCCATTCCCTCCAACCAAACATGGGGTTAGGTTTATTAAAATATTTTCTAGGAATAAAAATAGCACATTCACCCAAGGTACTCTTTATTTCACAAAGAAAATATACACTTGACCTATTGAAAGAAACTGGTAAATTAGGGAGTAAACCAACATCTACACCAATAGATAGTAAATGAAAATTAAATATTGAGTATGGCGAACCCTTAGAAGACATAAACCAATTTCATAGACTTGTAGGAAAATTAATTTATTTAACGGTAACCCGACCAAACATTTTTTTTTCAGTAAGCCAAATTAGTAAATTTATGCATACACTTAGAACACCACATTTAGAGGCTATACATAGAATTTTAAAATATTTAAAAGGGACACCTAGTAAAGGAATTCTTATGAAACGTAATAATTCTAATAAAATGTGTGGCTACTCCGATGCGGATTGGGCTGGTAGCTTTGATAGAAAATCAACCACTGGTTTTTGCACGTTTGTAGGCGAAAATTTAATCACGTGGAAAAGCAAGAAACAAAATGTTGTGGCACGATCAAGTGCAGAGGCAGAATATCGAGCCATGGCATCAACCTCAAGCGAGCTAACTTGGATCAAACAACTTCTTTTGGATATCAGAATTAAAATTCAAGAACCAATGAAGATGTTTTGTGATAACCAAGCGGCGTGACATATAGCATCAAATCCGGTGTTTCACGAAAGAACAAAACACATCGAAGTGGATTGCCACTTCATTCGAGAAAAAATTCAAGCAAAGGAAATTGAAACTCCATTTGTGAGAAGTGAAAAACAATTGGCGGACATCTTCGCCAAAGGTTTAGTTTAAAATCATTTGAAGAAAATTTAAGCAAATTAGGGTTGACCGATATCTACACACCTAACTTGAGGGGGAGTGTTGAGAATAATTAGTTTAATAACGGCTAATTTAACGACTAGTTTCTTCCTTTCAATATATAAATATAACATTAGACATTAAGCCAAAATCAATTCACTAACTCTCTCAATAAAAATAAGATAAAATCAACAGTTTTTCATAATAATATCCTGAAAAGAGCTTTTAATTATGTCAAACTGGTGGCAGTAATTGCTGACGCTGATACCAAAACATAATAAATTTTGAAGGATACTTTTTGTCCCAAGTGGGAAAAGAACACGGCCTGATGTAGTTGATTTTCAGTGGTTGGAATTTTAACTCTCTTCATTAATGAGTTGTTGGTAATTGTGTGTAAAATAATCGGTTGATTTAAAAGTAGTCGGGATAAATAGTTGTACTTTAAATTTTGAATACAAGCATTTTTGGAGGTACCATCCTATTTTATACAGACTGTTTTTACATATTTGGAAGAACCATGCTTTTTATTCCGATTAAATACAGTATCGAATGTACCAGCTCTTTCTAATTTTAATGGACATGGTCGGGACAACAAGTATCTTTCTATTTGGAAAAAAAAATTAAAAATAAACATCAAATGATAAACAGGGAGGTGACCTGATTGGTGCCTGACCGTTCACGATCGAGACTCGGGACAAGTATTATTGTTGAACTTTGCTATTCCTCCCGATTGCTTTACATACATGGTGTTCTTGTTATACTCACACAATTACAAAATCCAACAAATAATAGAATGACATAATATGGGGACTATTCCCGGTCAGTGTAATTAGAATTTTTCATTATTGTTTATCAAAAGAAGGAAAACAGCTCCCTGTTGTGTGATTACTTCTTTCATGTGTCTCAGGGGCATGTCACTATAGGAAAGAGGGATTTTGAAAGTTACAATGAACATGTCTGAGTGAAAACATTATTAGGAGAAACCCAAAAAAACAAAAACAAAATTCCATGCGTAATTCAAAACCAAAATCCATTTTCTTTCAGAAGATGCATGTAAGCAAAACTGATTACATAACAGCTGCATACGAATCGATCCGTTAAAGCAGCTTATTGCATCACAAATGAATGATTTCGCTGCCTTATTCAGTTCACAAACTCTATACCTGTCAAAGTAGTGCCTTTATGAATTTGAATTGCTACATCCCCAACAACCTGAAATTGTTATATTAACATACACCATTACAATCTGGCCAAAAGAGCAGATCAAATGACATTCAACCAAGATGTACGGTGTTGTTATTATGACCTGTAACTAGAAAAATTCTTCATTTTGATTTTGATTTTGATTTTTTCAAGGGTAAAAGTCTTCATTGTATAGATTATCCACAGTTTTAAGAAATGAAAGAGTGCTAATGGTAGGTAGTTTCTTGAAAATAATTTAAGTCCATTATCAGCCATAACATACAGATTTCATATAAACAAAATCAGCATTGTTTAAAAGCGTAACACAATTTGATATGCTCAATTTATACCTTAGCCATAGACCTGTATGAGTGTTCTGTCACTCCTGCCACATGAGGTGTGATTATAACATTATCGTATGATAGAATTGGATCATCAGGATCAAATGGTTCAGTCCAAGCAACATCAATGCCCAAACCTCCTAAGTGGCCAGATTCGAGGTTATAAGAAACAGCCTCATAGTCAAGTAGTCCTCCCCGGGCAATGTTTACCAAAAGGGCACCCTGAGATATTAAATTAGAAGATATACGAGTATAAAGGAAAATAACCAAATAAATACTTGGCTGTCATTTTCCCCTGGCAGTAGCAACCATTGCAAAAGTTGTAATCAATATTTTCATAACATGTCATCATATTTTCATAAGTTCAAATCATTTCAGCAAACTCTAGCAAAAATCACTAAGTTCTAATATTGACATGCTGATTGGCTCACTACCACATGCATGTCAATGGCTTGAAAATGATTCAGAGGCTAAAAATCAATATCAGGAAGAAGGTGAGGGTTCTTATTGAAAATTTCATTGATTTCCTTCATGAAATGAGTTCAATAATTATGTTGCATCTTCAAAGAGAAATAATCTATCCTCACAGTTTACTATGGCTTTTTTTATGCCTTTCATAGGAATAGTAGCATAACATCATTCATAAATCTTTAATGCCCGTGAAATTTCTAGTCAAGAAACCAAACCTTTTTCATTGTGGAGATAAATGACGTGTTTACGATGCCAACCTGAAAGATTTATGAGTAGTATAAGTATCAAAGAATTAAATAAATAAGAATCAGAAACAAAACATGCTTTTGAAAAGAACCTATGCTTAAGAAAGGAAAATAAAAATTATATTGCACTGGAAGAAAGTTCATCTTGATTTCTAATTATGAAACAAAATCGCCCACATTCAGTAATTTGATTACATCATCATATTGGTAAAATAGTTCATGGTATTGACCATTATAGCACAAGACTTGAATAGCACAGGCAAAGAGGAAATGACATGACCCTTCTTTCTCTCTAACCGGTTGAAAGAATCATATAAAAAAACACAGCCAAGTACATGCTAAGAAGATTTATACCCAGCTAGGATTTGATCAACATAAATGATGACTGTTGTTTTTAAGGAATAATATAGAAGTATAGGAATAAAACAGCATATCCCTTGTTATATAGTTTTCTTCAATGTTCTATTTTTTCTACCCTTTTTCCCATTATATATGTCTGTTGCTGAAGCAAGTAAAACTCCAAGTTACATTCACTTCAGAAGAATCACAGATAATGTTTTTAAAAAGTCTTACTGTTTCTTTATTTAATGATAAGCAACAGACAACAACGTCTGCCTTGCTTCCGAACTTGTAAATATCTTCAAGAGTACCTTTTTCATCAACCAAATCATTGTTAGCACCATTTGGACCTGGATATAAACACAAGTAAAAATGATTAAGGCCTCGTTAACATAAAAATCTACAGAATAGCTCATGTATCATTGCATACCATTTGGTTGGCATTCATATTCTGAATGTGCGGTCCATCTCCTTTTAATAGCAATAATTTTCACGCCAAATGGTCTCAGGCGCTTAGCCAAGTCAATTCCAATATTTCCAAATCCCAAAATAAAGACCTGCACTAGTAAAGAAATCTCGAGATCTTCAAAGTTCATTTTGCAATCAAGAAATATAATTATAATCCCCAGGGTAGTTTAATATGATTATGATTGGGCGGATAGATTGTGGTAAAAGCCATGGTTGGGGTGATGGGATAAAGACACCTAATTAGTCTAAAACAGTGTTGAATATTTATACAGTTTGTGAGAATAGAATAATAGAAGTTGTAACAAACACAGACTATATCTCAAAGAAAGTAGCTCAGTTACCATAAATGTATCATAAGATGAAAAACACTTTTTTGACATAAAAGTTTTGAGAAAGAAGTACGAGTGGTTTTATATAAAAAGCATGTTTGACACAAGACAAGAAAAATATATAACTCCAATGCTGCACTTGTTGAATATCTTTAAAAAGTATTACTCACTGTCTTCCCAAGTAGTGTTTCTCCTATTGGGTCTCCTAGCTTCCTCTGCTTTATTGACATTTGCATTTGATTCTGCAAAAAGTGACAATTTCAAAGAAAGAATGAGTAAACAAACGATACACCAAGTGGAAAGATATATGTTTAATCTAAGGCTTTTAAGATGACTCAAACCCTGTAAGAGAGCAAATTTTTACTAGCTGGAAGCCAGGAAATTAATGAAGTCCTATAAACCTTAAGCTATAAACAGGAATCTGGTAAATTAAACATAAAATTTCATTAAATAAGAATATATTTTCATATAAAATTTCGAACAATTTACATCGTTACCCTCAAGATATCTATAAACCTAAAGACAACAAGATCTTTCCCTTTCTTAATTATTATCATTCCCAGTTCCTCTTGTCAAGTTCTTCCTTCCCCTTTCTAGCACCAAACATGAAAATTGCAAGATTATTTCTATATTTTGTTTTAGTCTTATTTTAATTTCCATTAGGATGAAATAACATATGCAAATTTTAACTAAGAAATTAGAAAGATAAAACATTAGAGGAAAAAGGATAACCCAAATCCGCTACCTTTAACAAAAGTGCACTTAGTTATGTACGTATTAGGTGGGGCATTAGAAGTCCAAAAAGACTAATAGAAATCCATTACCTTTATAAAAAATGGGGACAACACAAGTCTATTACTTTATAAAATAGATTTCAGCGACCTTTCTTGTAAAGGTAGTGGATTTGTGTTACCTCACCTAATAGATATAGGTCTAAAGTACACTATCGTTAAAGATATTGGACTTGGATGACCCTTCGTTCAAACATTGGATGTATAAATCCATATATAATGAATCCATTTTTACAGTAAACAAAATTCACTAGTGTCTCGAAAATAAGGATAGTACAAGCTTTAAAAAAATTAGTAAAAAGGAAACGAGGATTTTTAGGAAATTGAATTACTTGTTTCCGAAGAAGACCTAACATCAAATAAATAGCCATTTCTGCACATGAAGCTGCATTTCCAGTTACATCACCTGGAATTTTGGCTACTTTGATCCCATTCTCAGTTGCAGCATCATTATCAATTCCTTCAAGACAAAACCAATAACGAAAACATAAGCACATATAAAATATTTAAAAGAAACTGAGCTATAACAAAATCAGATTCATTTCAAGACAAAACCAATAACGAAAGCATAAGCACATATAAAATACTCGAAAGAAACTGAGCTATAACAAAATCAGATTCATAAGTGAAAGAAAGAGATTGACCTTCCACACCAACCCCAAATTGCATGAGTAGCTTCATCTGTTTTGCACGAGAGATGAGATCGGAATCAAACTTCTTGTTTTTCACAACACATACATGATAATTCCCTATTACCCCAGCTATCTCTTCAAGGGATACATCATCCACCTACAATAGATGATTGGAAAATCTCATGAAAAGTTTTATATTAAAGAAAACACCCAACATTAACAAGAAAAAATTATTAAATTTTTGGTACTTAGTTGAATTGTTAAAGTAAATTAGGGAATAAATTATGGTGATTATATCACTCAATCATCCCCTTTTGGTGATTCTGTTTGTGTTCTGTTGATAAGACTCCTCTCCCTGACTTAAGGGTTCAAACCACACCACAATATTATGATCTAAGGAAAGAAAAAAAAAATCCCCTTTTTAATTTTTCCTTGGTGGGCTCTTTGTAAACTCCATATATCATATATACTCCTCTCTAAATTTTGTTATATTTTTTAATATTTAACTGAAACACAAATAAAGAACCCAACTGAAACCAAGAAGCAAATGATAATCATTGATTCATTGCCCCGATAAAGTTCAAATTCTTGCAAGCAACGCACCAATGCAATAATAAACCAAATATGACCCCAAATTTTTTATCACGGTCATTTTAGCCTTATAATTCTTTAATAAGAGTATTTAAGTCCAATTTTTTTAATTTGTGCATGTTTAGTCCATAATTATTAAATATAGCCATTTCAATCTAATTTTTTAAAATGATAGCTATTGAAGGATAAAATTAGATTTTTCTTAAAAATCAAAATCAAAAAATTTATCTCTTAAAAAAAATACAATTTTTACCTCTCCGTAATCCAGGATGCCATAGTTGAGGTACTCACAAGGTATATTGTGTGGGGTGTATTTATAAGGTATACTATGTGGGGTGCGTATATTGAACTAGGTACATTGTCCAAGGTGTCTTGGAGCATCCACGAGATATTTATGGATGGTAAAGCACAATGATCTCTTTAATGAGATATCCCCTGGTAAGATAATGTAACTTTGAGGTGCCTATATTGACTAAAAATGACCTCATTTTGAAACATAGGGTCTATCCCCCTTTGGCTTTCCATGTTAAAACATTACACAACTAAATACGTATTCACATCTATCATGAGATGATTATAAAGATGACCTAAAGATGTTTATTCTCATGAACAAAACATCGAAGCACACCCAAACTCAAAAAACATATATAAACAAAGTGCATCTAACTTGTGTATTCCATCCATCATTATGTAACAACTCGTCCACCCTATCACTCTGAAACACAAAAGTCTTAACACTACTGCACACAACACATATGAAGCTCATAAACTTCAATATGTACCTGTAACATGCAAACACGAAATAAATACATATCCTATTAATATATCATGCAAAAACAAGGTGTAGTTTATTAGATACTATCATTTTACCCCTACACTGGTACACACCAATAGTCTAAGCATAGTCAATATGTAGTACAAACAAACATAATCTACATGCAACACAGGTATGCAGACTCCTCCTAAACATATGCAACATTCTCTCTAAGTGTATGCATATCAGATAACCATGATGCATTGCAAACTATACTCACTATTCCATGCAACAACTAGCATGTTAACAAGAAAATATAATGCATAGACAAGCGCAAGTTATGCACATGAACAATAATAGCCCACACCACTGATAACAAAGGGCACGAACATACACCTCTCATCTCAAACTTTATCTTCTTAATCTCTCTCTGTTGTTGTCTCAGTTTGTTTCATCTAATTTTTTCCATTCTAATTTATTTATATAAATTTTATTTTTAACAATGAAGTTGTTTAAATTTATAAATTAGAACAAAATATAGTATTCTTTTAATTAAAAGAAGTAGAGACATTTATAAGAGAGGGATCGAGATATGAGAAAAAATATTTTTATTCAAAAAAAATGTTAAAAGGGTATATTTTTTGAATTTTAATGTTATTTTTTATAAAAAATGAAATGTTGTTGTTATTAAGAAAAATCTTATTTTAGGGATGAGTAAATAATATCAATCTATTTAAATTAAGAAATCTATTCTGATTTGTCGGATTCGGATCGGATTATATTGATAAATTTTATAGTCAGATCGAATTCAAATTGATAGATTTTACAATCCGATGTATCCACCAGGATCAAATTACTATTAAATTATAAATAAATACATATTTTTATTTTATATTATGTTATATTTTAATATTATATATTCCATAATTATATTAGATCATTATTTTAACTTAAAAAATAAATACAAATATTTATAATAATTTAATAATTGTACAGACATATTTTTTATTCTTTTGATTTTTTTTTAATTATGACAATAAATAATGAAATTTGTTATAAAAATATAAATTTATATACGTCGTCTTTTTATATACGACAATAATTTATAAATAAATTTAAATATCAATATATCCTCATAAAAAATAATTCAATCTTTTCGGATTTGGATTGATTATATCATCGGATCAGATTCGAATTTAAAAATTCTTTAAATTTGTTCGAATAGGATTGAGATTAATCATAAGTAAAAAAATTTGATTTGCTACTCACCCCTATCTTATTTTAATCTTAAAAGATATTATTTTTCTAAAAACTATAACTAAATTGATTCGAGCTAAAAATTATTAAACTAGAACTTAAGCCTTTTTACTTGAATTAAGACATGGGTATCCAAATATTGAATTGGAATAGTATTGATATATATTGATACCTGGATAAAGGGATAATCTTTGACATATTCTCTGGTGTAAAGGTGAGAAGCAGGAAAATGAGGGCCACAGAAGAGAACTCTGGTAATTTGGTCCTCGCCGTCATTTTCAGCCATTTGTCGAAGTTAAGCGAATGGAAGCTTAAGCTGATTGAAGCAGGTTCTCGATCTCGATAGCTTCCAACTTCCGATGCTCCTCACACCTGCCAACAGCACAAAGTAGCGAAACCGCTAACTACTGAATGTTTGAATGAACAGAGTAGCTTAGTTTTGGGCTATACGAGACTCTGCTGACGTCAGACACGAACTTCTTATAGGCAAAACATCGGTGGTTGTGGGAAGGACATACCGTGCCATCGATAAATTCATCAATTTTAATAAAAATAATTTAATCAACGGATGCTTCAAATAAAATACTAAATATTTCTAAAATTTCTCAAATCAAAATTGATGATTTTAGCTATAAAAAAAGGGACAAAAATGTCAAATCTGTATTTATAAAACGGTAAAAGATTTTAGTGTCCATAGTTTTAGTTTTGATTTTTTGAAAAAAAAATGTGTGATAATTTTTATATATATATAATTTTAATTATTAAATTTTACCTATTTATGTTTATTTTATTATTTTCACATGTTATAAATAATTTATTCTATATTTTATGAAAAAATATAATTTTTTTTTATGTTTCAATTTTTTTAAATTTATATATATATTATTTTTAATTATTAAATTATATATATTTACGTTTACTTTATATTTTCACTTGTTATAAATGATTTATTCTATATTTTATGAAAAAAATATAAATTTTTTGTATGTTTAAACTTTTTTAAATTTTTATTAATTTTATTTGACATGAAGATGTATTTTGAATTAGAGGTGAATATACATACATAAACATGAATGCCTTTGACAAATAGAGCGCCATAATGGTATCGTTTTGAAGTAATGTTAGTCGCATGATGCTAGCCAATGCGTCGTTCCTTTCTGATGCGTTCCCAATACAATATCACTTTGAAATAACACTAGTCACATAATGCCAACCAATGCTTCATTTTCTTCTACGACGTTCAAAAAGATATGTTGTTTGGACAAATCCTCAATCCCAATCGAACAACACATCATTTGGTCATCAACTATCTTCATCCAACGTCACGTCGTTGGTATTGACATGATATCTGACACATATATGTATTAGATTATAGAATTTTTTTCGATACTCTATTACAATCAAATTTATCATATTATGATATATTCAGTTTTTAAATCTTAAATTTATTATATAATTTTAAGTTCTCTTTTAGTTTTTCTCAATTTTAATTTTAAGAATTTAAGTTTGTATAAAATTTCTTACTCATTCTCGCCTTGTAGTTAACTAACAACTCAATTATTAATTAATTTAACTCTTAAATAATTACAATAACTAAATTCAACTCATTTCTTGTATTATAATTTTAAAAAGTAATAATTAAATTAAATAAATTGATATCATTAACAATTTTTAACCTAAATATTTAATTTCAATTATAGCAAAAATTATAACTTATTATTTCAATTATAAAAATTAACGTCATAATCTAATAATAAAAAAACTAAATATCCAACTAAGTGTACACACAATTCAAGAATTAAGATACTTTGACATTTAAATATAAAATTAAACATATCAAAAAATTTATAATTAAAACGTTATTAAAATCATAACATAATTTATATTAAATCATAAGTTAAGACTTAAAATTATCAATAATCATAATGATTTGTTTAATGATATTTGTATATGTGTTAAGTTTTATGATTATTCAAATATTTTAATTCAATTTTTTTTAATCAAGAAAACAATAATTTCTTTGAAAGAAGGCATTAGTACATACATAGCATATAAAAGGCGAATCCATTACAAAGTATTTAGATGTTGAATCTCTATTGATGGGATTGCAATTTTATCCAATGAGATAGATCTTTGTAGATACGGAGTCAAAAGTGGAGGGATCAATTTGAGGATCGAAGGCTCCCCATTTAATTTGACGGATCTAACATGGTAACAATATTGTTAATCCACACCCCGTTTCTTATAACATATATTCATTAAATTAAATATTATTTAATTATATATGTATTTATTTAAAAAAAAATATATTATGTGTAATATTTGAGATTTGAACCCATAACTCTAATTTAAATTAAAACCCACGTACCATCATGTTATTGTCTATTTTGTGTTATTTTTATCTTAGTTTTCATTTGTAATTATTAAAACATAACTTTTATTAAAATAAATTTTAAAAAATAATAATGATACAAGTAATTAATTAATTAATTAATTAGATGGAACTCCAAAATCTTTTTATTTGTTCGTATTCTTTCTATAAATACGAAGTCAGAAAGCCCAAAAGTTTTTTTTTTTTCTTTTTTATTGTGAAAAATTCTCTACTCATATTTTCATTTTCATTCTTAATTGTTTAAGGTTTGCCCATTTTAGCTTTTTTCTTCCTTTTCCTTTTGAACCAAAAGAACTCTATTACCATCTAGTTGTTACCATCGCAGTTCTTCACCAATCTATATTTTTCTTTTAATAAGTTTTAATAAGTAAGATATTATTAATCTCAGTTTATAATTGTAAAAAATTCATTATTTGAAGTTATATATCAAATCACCAATGTATTAAACATGAATTATTATTTTTCTGTGTAATAAATTTCCATTATCTATTTTTTATTATTAATAATGTAACATCTTAAAATAAAAGAAACAACCAATATTATATATAGTTATAAAGTGCAACCAACAATCAACAATCAAATCAACTGCAGGAGAGACGTGACTTAAATTTACACAACACAAAACGGTATCAAATCACAGACCAGTTATAAAGAAAATAAAGGCTGACACACAAGCATTACAGAACATATAAAAGCTAGAGGAAGTCTATGCTTACATTGCCAACTCCTGCCTACGAGAAAATAGAAGAATTATTCATTGGTCCTGGACGGTCCAAACCAATAACACGATGAGAGAGAATATGTTAAGAGGTAAAAATATACCATTGTTCTCTCTCTTAAACCATTATTATTTCTTTTAACTAGTCTGTCTGAAGCAACGATACAACTTATAGTTCAGGATTAATGGATAAAATACTATTGAGTTCCTTCCTCGCCACACAATGAGGTGAGACCATTAACATGAGGTAGAAACGAATAACTTAATGGAAAACATTTGGTTACCATCTCAATCTTGCTCATCTCTAGAAGCTGGAAGTTGTAAACATACAAAGAACCATCTTCTTCCCTCATAAAAATCATGTCGCCTTTGATTCTTAAAGTGAGAAGTGGAACCATGTCTAGTATGCAACCAATAGTTATACTATGATGCTTCGTCCAAACTTTCCCAAATAAATCCCTCAAAATCCACACATCTATTTGATTGAACTCTTCATGAACTACAAATCCCAAAAAGCCACCAACGTCAAGTACTCTATCATGAGTTCTACAACTCCTTGGCAGAGGTATTTGATGGAACTTCTCGTTGTCAACCTCCATGGACACAATGTAATCGCTGCGATCAATTTCGGGAATCCAATGTAAAGCATCAATTGAAAATACAGGATTGTACCCAAACCAATGAATAAGTCCAGAAGAAGGACCATCTATCTCTCTCCATATTCTTGTCCTAAAGTTCAGAATCTCACAGTTGACGTAGCTTAAGGCATCTTGAAACAAGTGTACTAGCTTATATTCACAAGTAACACTACTTATTGCAAAACCATAAGATTCACAGTGATCAGAACACATAGTACCAACTGGAAGGGAAATTAACTTCCTCGTCACAGGATTCATGACTACTAGTCCTCCTTTTTTAATTTTGTTGTCAAGTAAAATTAGACCATTGCAGCTAGCTCTGAGATTGCCTAAGCAGCTTATGTTGTAGTCTCTTATTTCCACTATGTTGTCTTTATTTTCTAAGAATTTAATAGAGATCTTTGAAGAACGTTTACTGATTGGATAGTCAAAAACATTAAGTGGTTTTGATTGAAGAAGTTTTCCTTCTACTGAGAACGTATTTGGTTTCTCAAGAAAGGGTCTATACCTTCTTTCTAGAAATATCAGAACAGATTCACTGCGACTGAGATAAGCATCAATAAATTTGGAATTGTTTATCATGTTACACCAAAGCTTACAAACAAGCATTGATCTTTGAAGGGCATCAAGTGGAAGTCGTATGAGGATGTTTGAGACACAATCACTAGGGAGATAAGGAATTGGTGTCTCTTCTTGCTTTCTCTTCTCTTCATCCATCTTCTTCATCAAAGCTTTCTTTTCAATTAATCGCAATAAGCTTGTAATCTTGCTCTCTTTTGAATTCATCATCATGCCTTCTTATAATATGTTTTTTAAAACAAATAGACAAAATGATGATGTTCAGAACATTCTAGATTTGAATGTAGTTTTACCATAAGCAAAGAAATATAAGGTGGTCAACTTAAACATTAACAAGCCAATTCATGGAACCTAGATTATATGTTAAGAAGTTACATATTATCCGATATAAATTTCAATACATATTTTCATGAAAAAAAAAACTAAAATAGCAAGACCAATTCCACCTCACTCAGGCAGCTAATAAGTCCATATGATGCCATAAGAACACATATGTGTTTCCCTCTTGATCATAACAGGTGAGAAAGTTATACTTGTATAATTATTCTTCTGATACAGTACATATCATCACCAAAAAAAAAAAATTCACATAATTCTCACTCAAAGTTAATTAAGGAAAAATCTATAGCAAAGGCCTATGTTAGATGAACTCTTCAATTTTCATGAAGGATCAATGTCCAAGCAACATATGGATATGGATGTGGATACTCGATACTCCAATTTGGTTTCATATTTACAGAAAATTGAGAAAAAATGGGCGTATCAAACATCAGATAAGTATACAAATATTTAAGAAATAGGTGAAGACCCACAAGAGGAAGCCATTCCCAGAGAAGCTTGAAGGTTGCTCTAGTGCTAGTTTTTGCATTATATGGACATCAGTGAGCAGATCAATTCAGGTGGTACTTACACAACATTCTTCTAATTTCAAAAACTTCAAAACTTCAGAATAATGATTTAATGTTGTATTGATGTATTTAGAATGTACATAGAAAACCCTATTTATAGGATCGTAACAAGTGTAGTACAAGTGAAATAGTGGAAGTGTAGTACAAGTATAGTACAAGTGTAGTACAAGTGAAATAGTGGAAGTGTAGTACAAGTGAGAAATAAATGGAAGTGTAGTAGCAGTGAAATAATACGAGTGTAGTAAGACAAGTAAAATGAATTATAATATCAAATATAACTTAACATCCCCTAAACTCAAGGAGGAAGAGAAACAATCAACTTGAGTTTGAAACTAATTCTTGAAATCAGCTTAGATGAGATTTGGTGAAGATATCGTTATTTGATCCGCAGAGATATCGATTTGAGACAAACAAAGGTCTTGAAGAACATATTGACGAACAAAATGACAATCAATTTCGATATGTTTTTGTTCGTTCACGAATACATTATTGTGAGTAACTGGTCGAATAGCACTACGATTGTCACAATATAGGATAGTTGCGATTGATTGAGAACACCCACACGAAGTAACCAACTGAGCCAAAGAAGTTCTTGAGTCAAAGAAGAGCACGATATTCGGCTTGATCTTTGGATCGAGAAGTGAGAGATTGTTTCTTGCTTCGCCAAGATATAAGAGAAGTTTCCAAGAAAGAAACAATATCCAAGGTGTTGACGATCATTGGTCGCTGTCAATCAACATCGAAAGAGGCGGAAAGAAGAAGATTAGACTTGTTGGAGAAGTGGAAGGCGGAACACGGTGCCTTTGATGTAGCGAAGAATGCGAAGAACCGCGGATATAATGGGTGAATCGCGTGAGCCGCAGACATGAATTGACTAACTGGGGATGAACATCATGGGCAATGTCAGACGAGCGACCGTGAGATAAACAAGGCCGCCCTACTAGTCACCGTATAATGTGGCATCCGGAGAATAGTACCATCTAATGGAGTAAGTTTGACATTGGTTTCTAGAGGTATTGATGCGATTTGCGATCAAGTAAGTGCCACCGATTAAGAATATCCGGAAGAGTACTTTGTTTGAGAGAGATAATATCCCGAGAATCGGATGAGATTTCTAGGCCAGTAGTGGAGACGACGAAAGTCTTTCATTTCAAATTGATGACTCGAGAACCGCTTCGAGATCAATAATTCCATTAGAGTCATTCCGGTTATAATCATATCTATCGTAAAGGAGTAGAAGTGTTACACCACGTGGGAGTCTTCCGAATAAAGAGGCAGAGTCATAAGAATCGGAAGTGAAACCAAAGTCAAGTAAGTGTAGAGCTGATTTGGCAAACCAAGCTCGAGGAGCTTGTTTGGAGGCCACAAGACACGAGTCTGCGTACTTGATGAGGTGAATGAGTGTATCCAGGAGGAGGTTTCATATAAACTTCCTCGATATGTCTCCGTTACAGAAAAGCATTTTTGACATCCATTTGAAACATGTTCCAATTTCCCGGCAGCAAAGACAAAGAATGATACTTCGAACGAGAGGTGAGTCGAGCTACAGTGCAAAAAGTTTCTTCATAGTCGATTCCATATTCTCATGTAAAAACCCTTTACAAGCAGGGACGAGCTTTATATCGTTCCACGTCATCTATCCGAACGAGTTTTGATTTTGAAGATCCACTTACAACCAATCAAAGATTTATTAGATGGAAGATCAACAAGATCCCATTATGTGTGCTTTTGTTAATGCTGTAATTCATATCATAGCTTACGCTAACGATGCAGGGTTAGAACTAGCTTCTATAGTTTTGGGGTTCAGCTGATGAGACAAAATAGTAGAGAAAGATTGGTAATCACGAAGATGAAAAGGAAGACTACTTTACACGAGTAGACAACGGTGATGACTCTCGACAATCAGTTGGTCTTAAGATGTTGTTATGGTAGAATCGCCGGAAAGGAGCGGACACGTCGGGAGAATCAGTAGTAGACGATGGTGAGGTAATGGAGCAATGTCGGGAGGAAATAAATCAATAGTTGGGTCATTACAAAAATGAGAGTGAGGTAGGAGATGAGACATGAAATGAAGAAATAGAGGAAAACCTTTTTATGTTCCCAAAAGATGACATGACGAGAGATGCGATCGTTGTAGAGATAGGTTCCTTAACAACGATAGCCTTTGTGTTCTATTCCATACCCTAAGAAACAACAAAGACGACGAGAACGGCGTTACTAATTTATTGTGTTCGTGAGGGTGAAGAAGAACAAAGCAGCACAACCAAACACTTTGAGTAGTTATAAGATGGAGGAAAGTACTATGAGACGCTCATGGGGAATCGATCAGAATAATAGGCATGGGAACACGATTGATGGTATAAATTGTTAAGAACTTCACCCCAAAAGTGTTTAGGACAAGAACTAGAAACGAGTGAGAGTACTGAACAGTATTAAGAATATGTCTGTGTTTTTAGATTGACTCTTCCATTTTGTTGAGATGTGCCAGACAATGATAATATTGAGAAAGAGTCCATTTTGTTAAAGAAAAATTTAAAAAAATTTGTTTCTTTATATTCCATAGCATTATCACTCTAAGCACTTTGATATTTTGAGAAAAATTGGGTTTTAACCATTTGGGCAAAATCATAATAAATTTTTGGGTAATTCAGATCTATGTTTCATGAGAAAAATCCATTTGAATCTTAAATAATCATCAATAAAAATGACAAAATAAACACATCCCTCCATAGTAGGATGTGGGGATGGACCCCAAACATCAGAATGAATTAAGTCAAAAGGGGAGACAGAAATAGAATCACTTTTATTAAAACATAAAGCAGGTTGTTTTCCCAATTGACAAGGCAAACAATTTACACTATCAGAAATAGAAAACAAATCATAATTTACCGAAGAAGATGCTGAGATCTAAGACGTCCCATGGGCGTATGGCTTGACGAGCGTGCCATAGGTTGATAGGAGTGGTAGAAGCGAAGAACTAAGTGTGAGAGAATTGGGTAGATGAAGGTTGATAAGTTCAAATAATCGTCGCCCAACCTTACGGCCTTTATCCCAAGGATCTCATGTCGTGGATCCTGTGAACGCAAACCGTAAGAGGAAAAAGTAATAGTAGAAGACCAAGTTCACATAATTGACCAACGAGATAAGATTTAGAGTAAGGTTGGGAATATGAAAGGTGTCGAGAAAGTGATATAGAAGACGTGGAAACTTGTCCTACAAAGACAATACGCACGTATGTGAACCATTGGCCGAGTTTGAATTAAAGGTTTGGAGATGGAAGATTGTGTATAGAAGATGTAGTACTCGTAGTCATATGGTTACAAATGACGAGATCAAAATACCATAAAGATTTACCCGATGAGAGACAAGGCGGTGGGAGAAGCATTACTAGATTGTGAGAGAACATGTTTAAGAAGACCTTCAAGTTCTTGAAAGTAGAAAGTAAATTTGTCATGATTATCTTCGAAGCGAAGCGGCGATAGATGAGTTACTATTTTTACCCGAAGCATGTTGGCAGGATTCCGAGAGGAATCTTTGAGAGGATTCCGTGAGGAATCTTTGAGAGGATTCCGAAAGTAATCTCTATTAAAGTGTCTGGACCCTTCTTGACAATATATACATACCCGAACGGGACATGTAAAGCTCATGATTGGGGTTGTGACAAGAGGCAGCCTTGATGTTTGAAGTCCTGCTAACCTCGCTTGAGGCGATAAAAGGGGGTGGCAAGAACAGTAATCTGTATGATGAACTTTGAAAACCCTCATCCGAAGTTTCTTCAGAGCGAAGCTCTGGCCACGGCGATATCTAAGGATGGAAAAGGACTCAGGTGGAGTAAGGAAGCCCGAAGGTTCAAATCGATCATGGAGAGCCATGAGAAAAATAACAAGAGCTGGCCCGGTGATTACGGTAAGTTGCAAACATCGCAGACATCAATCTTGTTCGTCCAAGTTGGTTCAGAGAGAGCGAGTTGATCCCCGAATAGTATGCATTTCGGAGAGAAATTGGTTAATGGTTTGATCAGCCGCCTGGCGTTTGGTATGAAGAGTTGTTAAAAGTTGATATTGGTTGGCCAAATCTGTTGTAGTAAAACAAGCCTCAAGAAATTCCCCAAACTTCTGGCGTGTCAAACGCCCAAATTCACCTGTGAATGGAGGGTAAAGTGATGTTACGGAACCAGGTAATAATTTGATGATGTTTACTCTCCCAGTCTTCAAGGCGATCAGAAAATAAGGAGTTGTTTTCAGTGGTTTCTTGGATGGGTATAGAGATATCACCAGTTATGAAAGCGCAACGTACCAAGGCCCTTTCAAGAAACTTTTCATTGCTTGTGCCCAGGCTAGGTAGTTAGTATAATCAAGGGTGTTAGAGATTGATTTTTGGATATCTTTTCGGTCCATTTTAACGAAATAATGGAGGAAATATAAAGCAAATATATAGAAACAGTATAAAGGAGATATCCTTAAAAATGAAAAGAGGAGTTGAAAACAAGCCTAGAACCGGGTTGAGGTGAGCCAGGTTGGAGTGAGCCGAGAAGGTGGAAGTGGCCGGGGAGCGATTTGAGCCGTGGAGTCGGGTTAAGCTGGGAGCCGAGTCGAGCGGGTTTAAGCTGGAGGTTGAGGTGAGTCGGGTTTGGAGCTGAGCAGTTTAGAAGCGAGGAAGAGAGGGCAGAATTTTGATAGAAATTTTAGAGGTATATGAGGCTCGATACCACGTGAAGAAAGATGTAGAGATAAGGTTGTAAAGAATGATTTAATGTTATATTGGTGTATTTAGAATGTACATAGAAAACCCTATTTATAGGATTGTAACAAGTGTAGTACAAGTGAAATAGTGGAAGTGTAGTATAAATAAAGTGAATTACAATATCAAATATAACTTAACACTCATGATCAAACAATCAGTTAATTGTACTAATGAAATTCCAAAAAGAAATATCTGAAAATATGGACTCAATTAATTTTCGACTAAGCTCCTAATGCCCAAACAAAATTTGTTTTCTTGAGCAACTTTAGATATTTATATTTGTTTCCTCTTCTCTCTCTCTATATATGTACATAATTTACAAATGGTTTTTCTTTGTTCTCATATCTTTTCTACTACAACAAATTTTGGCCTCAGGAGACTCAATATTGATAATCTAAATATAACAAACCAAATAAACAGCAAGCAAAAGAAAGATCAATAAGATCATACCCAGGAACGAATTCGTCATGCTAATCACATAACAGTGCTGCTTTTGCGATTAAAAGAAAAAAAAATAGAAGAAAGTGAAAAAAAATTAAAGGATTAAACAAAAATAAATGAGTCTTCAAAGGATTGGAGAGGAAGTTGTACCTGATCACAAAGACTAGAATGTTGAAGGAAAAACAAGTCAAGGCTTCCAAGAGCTGGAAATGGAATACGATAATATACCCAATTGCCTACTGAATGTTCGATGAAACTCCCCCTTTGTTTTCTCCAAAGTGGGTGAGTTTATTAGAGTTGACTTCTATGTCCGTTTACTAAGAAGTAATAGACAGTAAACTTCAATCAATAGTGTATATATATGTATGACCTACTTATTTAAATTATTTTATTTTTAATTTTTTTAAAATAAAAAATATTTTTTTATAACATAAAAATATATACATCTTTTAAAAAACATATTTTACTTTTTTTATAATATAAAATAAAATATATTTTTTCAAAGAATTAAAAAAAATTATATATATAAAATAATTATATCATACCATCAAATCTAAAATTAATCATTACCGACAAGAAATATGATGTCTTTTTTAGAGGAGTTTTATATGCGATTTACACTTATATATTTATTTTTTATTAATTATTATAAATAATATTTATTATTAAATTAAATAATATCTGTATTAATTAATAAAAAAATTAAATTTATCTTTTTAATATAAATGAAGCAATAATTAAGGCATTTAAAAATTATCTTTTTTTTAATTTAAGAAAACTTGTTAAGTGAGTCAAATATTTTCATTAAAACAATCTAGGTTATATATATGAAATTAAATATATTATATTAATTTTATTTTTTATGAAAAATTTGGAGGTTTAATTGAATAACAAAAGGTTTTATTTTTATTCACAGTCTATATGTGGTATTTTTTTTTTGTTTGGTTTGGGATAGATCTAATCCGGTAACTATAGATTTGATATACTTTGATATTGGATTTATTGAAGTAAGTTTTATTAATCTTATAATTAAAAAAATGGGTCAAAAAAGAAAATTTTACATCAAATTTTGAATGTTAAATGTTTTTAGGGCATTTTTGAGTTTACATTAATGGAAAAAAGAAGAAGTAAATGCTAAATGATATATAGCTGTAACATTAATTGAAAAAAAAAAGAAAAGAAAAGCAAATCCTAAGAACAATGATCTGTGTTTCCATTCTAATATCTCCTTTTCCTAAACCCCTAATTTTGTTCCTATTCTAATTTTTTCTCAACCATAAAATTGGCTAGAACATCATATACTTGTGTTAATTTTTCGTATTTTATTAAGATTTCTCGATTTGCAAGAGGATTTCCATCTTCCATTTTTTATGTTCTATAAACTATGATTTTTGGTTTTGTTTGGTCTATGAAATGAACAAATTGATGTGTGTGTGGGATAGAAGCAACAGAGAAGACACCATGGACTAAAAGAAATCCTAAGAGGGAACTTTCATAGTTGTGATAAGGTTAGAAAAATAATAATTCTAATAAAATCATTATTTATACTTATTTTTTTTGGGTATTTCAAACTTTGGTTCTAAAATTTAATAACATATGTAGTGGATAAAAAACAATATAATTATTGTAATTTTGTTTTCGAAAGGATTTATGAATCCATTTTTTGAAAAAGTTTAAAAATAATTATTTACGTGTTTAATTGCGTAAATGATTTGAAAGGCACAAATTGAAGAAATTTGTTTTTAATTGTTTTTTTGATTGTATTTTGGTTAATATTTTGGATTTTTAAGTACCATGATGGAAAGAAACTATTTTGATTAGGTTTATATATGTAATACTGGTAGGAAGATGCCATGTTTTGATAAAAAAAAAATGTGTATTATAGCTAGGAATTGTGATATACCCTATTTTGTACGTAAAAATGATTAGGAGTAAACCAATCTTGCCGTATCATGTTCACCATAGCTTTTTACCAAAAGATTGGCTATAATTCTTAATGCATTTTCTGTTTCCATTTGTTTGATTCTATTGATTACAATTATTATAGGCTTTGAAAAAGCTATCACTTATATAATCCTAATATTGCAAAAACATATTGATTATTAAACATTTTGCAATCCAGCTTAAAATCTCAAAGAATAACAAAATTAAATTCTACATTACTGGATAATTATAGGTAACTAAAGGTAAAGAGTAGCATAACACAACCTATAAAGGAGTGATGTTAAAAATTTCTTGCTCTAAGAAGGTTGAGGTATCTGATAAATATTGTGTTTCTATGATAATTATCATGTATATTTCCTTATTCTTTCTATTCTTATTTCTATACAAGTGTTTTAACTATATGTATACAATGAAAACAAAAATTAAACAATAACCATAATTCATGCACATCCATGTTTTATGGCTTCACTAATGCACATCCATGTTTTATGGCTTCACTAATAATTGTTTGCTCCATGTTTTGCTCCACTGAGCATTGGTGTATGCCACTATTGCAGCATACACCACAACACACACCAACACTCCTCCTCAAGTTGGTGCATATATGTCTCTTATGCCCAACTTGTCAAGTGAGTTGTAAAAGTTCCTTGCAGACACAAATTTTATGAGTATATCAGCCAATTGATCTTCTGATTTAACAAATAGAAGCTTAATAATCTTTTCTTCAAGATTATGTTTGATGAAGTTCCGATCCACTTCAACGTGCTTTGTGCGATCATGTTGAACTGGATTGTGAGAGATGGCAATGGCTGCTTTGTTATCATAAAATAAGTTCATTTCAGAGTTAGGAGCAACATCAATCTCAGTTAGAAGTTTTTTCAACCAAAGGAGCTCACATATTCCTTTGACCATTCCTCGAAATTCAGCTTCAGCACTAGATAAGGCAACTACCTTTTGCTTCTTGCTCCTCCATGTAACAAGATTGCCCTCCACAAACGTAAAGTACCCAGCAATAGATTTCATATCCTTCATATTCCCTACCTAATCTGAATCTGTATATCCAAGGACTCCCAATTGACCATTCTTTGAAAACATAAGTCCTTTCCCAGGGGAGGATTTTAAATAACGAAGTATTCGCATGACCGCATCCATATGGTCTTCACTGGGCAAAGGTCATGAACTGACTCACGACACTCACAGCATAAGCAATATCAGGTCGAGTATGAGATAAATATATGAGTTTACCTACTAACCGTTGATATCTCTATTTATCTGCTGGTACTTGGTCCACATATTCTTCGAGTTTATGATTTTGAACCATTGGAATATCGACCGGTTTACAATCTAGTAGTCATGCCTCTACTAGTAGGTCCAGAGTATATTTCCTTTGGGAAAGACATATGCCTTGTTTTGATCTTGTTACCTCAATACCTAAGAAGTATTTGAGCCCTCCCAAATTCTTCATTTCAAACTCATTTGACAGTTGTTCTTGAAGCTTAGAGATTTCTTCTTTATCATCCCCTGTAATGATCATGTCGTCTACATAGACTATAAGGGTTGTTATCTTCCCTAATCGATGTTTTAGGAAA
This sequence comes from Hippophae rhamnoides, assembly GCA_033030585.1. Taxonomy (NCBI): domain Eukaryota; kingdom Viridiplantae; phylum Streptophyta; class Magnoliopsida; order Rosales; family Elaeagnaceae; genus Hippophae; species Hippophae rhamnoides. The sequence continues at coordinate 76,043,007 of CM065429.1, forward strand.
AGAGTATGATCAGAGTTGCTTTGTTGGAACCCATATTTCTTCATTGCTGAACTCAACCTACCAAACCATGCTCGAGGTGATTGTTTTAGTCCATACAATGCTCGTTGTAATCTACATGCAGTTTCTTTTCCTGATGTAACAGTATATCCTGGTGGGATATCCATGTAAATCTCTTCTTCAAGATCACCATGAAGGAAGGCATTTTTTACATCAAGTTGGTGCAATGGCCAATCTAAATTTGCCGCAAGAGATAACAAGACTCTAACGGTTTTCAGTTTAGCCACAGGTGAGAAGGTTTCTTGATAATCTATCCCGTGTTTCTGTGTATATCCTTTCGCTACAAGCCTCGCCTTGTATCGATCAACTAACCCATCTGCTTTATACTTAATGGAGAAAATCCACTTGCATCCTACCATCTTCCTCCCTTGAGGTAACTCGCTTAACACCCATGTGTTATTCTTCTGCAATGCCTCAAATTCCTCTTTTATAGCTTGAGCCCATTTTGGATCAGATAAGGCTTCTTCAATGCTACTTGGAATTTGACACGAGGAGAGTGTTTGTGCAAATGCCCTTATAGGTTCTGATAACCTTTGAGTAGATACATAATTTGCTATTGGATACTTGGATTGTCGTTCTTCTCTTTCTGGAGAGTATCGATTTGGGGGTTTGCCTCGATTGTGTCTGAAAGGTAAAACATAACCAACAGATGTATCTATAGCATTAGTTTGTAAAGGTGTGATAGGATAGCTTACCTCAGGAGTATTCTCAGCAGGAGGATCACTGGGTACTAGAGAGTGGAGGGGTGCATCAACCACTTCATCTTCTGGAGATTCAATTACTACTTCAGCTTCAGTTCTTGGAAGTTCAAGCTCGGGTCTAGATATTGGCTCCTCCATATTTTTGGCACGATCCGAGTATGTTAGACTAGTGTCTAATATGTCAATATCAAGCCAATTTCATTCTTCACAATAACTCTCCTCCTGAAGAGTGTAATTGGATACCGGGGATGGGAAAAATATTCGGATTCGAGGAAAGTGACATCCATGGTAATATAGGTTCTTTTAGCAATTGGATCATAGCATCGATAATCCTTTTTTTGTACGCCATATCCCAAGAATACACATCGGACAGCACATAGATCCAACTTAGTTCGTTGATTTGTATGGAGGTGGACAAAAGCAACACATCCAAAAATTCGGGGAAGATGATCAGATAGCACCTTTAATTGAGTCTGAAATTGTAAGGTTTTTGTGGGCATACGATTCAGTAGATACACAGCTGTAGTAACCGCATCACTCCAATATTTATTAGGCATATATGCACCGATTAGTAAGGCCGAGCCGTTTCCAAAATATGCCGATTCTTCCTCTCCACAGTCCCATTCTGTTGTGGGGTTTGTGAACACGGGGTTTCATGGAGAATACCATGGGTGTTCAAGTATGTCTGAAATTATTGATTAACATACTCCCTCTATTATCAGACCTAAGTATCTTAATTTTTTCAAAAAATTGTGTCTGAACCATGGTGTGAAACAGGTGAAATGTAGAAAATACTTCATCTTTATGTTTGAGAAGGTAAAGCCATGTCATTCGTGTACAATCATCAACAAAAATAACAAACCAACGATGACCCGATGACGTAATGACCGAGGAAGGTCCCCAAACATCAGAATGTACCAAAGCAAAAGGAGTCAAACTTTTATTCATGCTCATAGGGTACGACGCCCTATGACTTTTTGCTAGGATACAAGTATCACATTTGAAATCTGAATGTGTGATATTTGAAAATAAACTGGGGAGTAGGTGCTTTAAATACCTGAATGATGGATGCCCAAATCTACGATGAGATAGCCAAATCTATCGTTCCTTGTTACCAACAGTGTTTTGCATGTGATTGGCTTTCCCTGAACTGAGGTCATCCACATAATATAGTTCTCCTCTCCTAGTACCACGCCCAATGATCTCCTTGGTAAGAATATCCTGTAGAAGGCAAAAAGTAGAATACATCAATACTACACAGTTAAGATCTGAAGTGACCTGACTTACAGACATTAGTCGGTTTGACAGAGATGGTACAAGTAAAGTATTAGATAATGATAATGAAGGAGATAAGGTCACTGTTCTAGCTCCTGTAACTGGATAAGGGACTCCATTGGCATTGGCAACACGGCTCTGTCTTGGCTGGGTTGTATTGGAGAGATCTTTTGGGTCGAATGTCATGTGATCTGTAGCTCCAGAGTCCAAAATCCAATCCTCATTATCATTACGAGTAGAGATGTGAAATGCTTTACTTGAAATACCTGGATCCTGGGATGATTCGGCCTGATGAGTAAGGGATAGTGAGCCATTATTGGTAGCCACAGCAGCTCGCCCAGTGGTGTCTCGTTTCTTCATTGCTTGAAGATCATTCCACCATTCTGGATACCCGTGGAGTTTGAAGCAGTTTTCATGGGTGTGTTTAGAGTTTCCGCAATGGCCACATTTCATGTCAAGACATGGTGTATTTCCCGTGAATTTCTTGCTACCCAATGAGGGTCCTGTTTTGGTGGCATCAGATTATGGTGTCCTTTGACCCCTTTAAAAGCCATAACTGCTCCGGGTGTCGTATCTATACCCGTGATCATCACGTTCTGCCGTAATTCTTCCCTACGAATGAATCCATAGGCTTGTTCTACCGTAGGGAATGGTTTTGATTTGAAGCACATCACTTTGAGTTTTGTCGAGTCTGTCATCAAGTCCATCAAGAAAGGTATACACTCGATCTTCTTGTACGATGGAGTTGTATCTTTGTATGTCATTCACACACTCCATTGGATTAGGACGACGAAAATCAATTTCTCACCATAACCCTTGAAGGTCATTGTAGTATTTTTCAATAGATCTACCCGCCTACTTCATACGAGTAACTCGACGGCGAAGATCATATACTTGAGACGTATTTGTCCCATCATAGAAGGTGGTAGCAGCAGAGTCCCAAACTTGTTTCGCAGTTGGGAATCGAATAAAATTTGCAATCAAGGAGGGGTCCATTGAATTGATCAACCATCCTTTCACAATGGCATTTTCAGTGCGCCATCTCCTGAAGGAGGGGTCGGTTTCAGCAGGTTGAGGAAATTCCCCATTAATATATCCCAGTTTGTCTTTGCCAGAGATATACATCTCCACCACCTGTGACCACAAGGCATAGTTGGATCCTCCCAACTTGATACTAATGGGGGCAGTCGACGCTTCAGTTAGCGGAGGTTGTGAGACGGTCTGAGCTCTAGTTAGAACTTCCGTCATTTTCGTCGTCAAATCTTCTAATATGAAATTGGTGGTTAAATCTCTAGATTCCGCCATGAATTCTAAATTTTTTTCCTTCCGTTTTTACACTTTGTTTGTACACTATATAAAGAAAAATACGTAACCCTAAAAAAAATTTTACAAATTAGCGTAGCTTCTTCTGCGCGTTTCTAACCCTAAACCAGTTCCAAGTTCGTGCAGCTTCTTCTCAGCCAAGATTCGCGCAGCTTCTTCTCAGCCAGATTCACGCAGCTTCTTCTGCGTTCCTCAGCCAACTTCTTCTTCGTTCCTCAGCGCAGCTTCTTCTTCTGCGTGGTTTCACAGCAACTCTTCCTTCATGCAACCTCTGTGTTTCTTCTCAGCTAGATTCACGCAGCTTCTTCTACGTTCCTCAGCCAACTTCTTTTGCGTTCCTCATCGCAACTTCTTCTTCTGCGTGGTTTCACAACAACTTTTCCTTCATGCAACCTCTGTGCAGTTTCATCTGGTTCCAAGCTTGTCCGAGCTTAGAAGAACAGTATGGTTACCCACAACTGCAGATAGACCTACCAGCTACACGTACATAGACAAACCACAAATTATATGTTGTTTTTTTTCAAGTTTCACAGAGTTAGGAAACCAGTGCAGTTTGCCCACGGCTACGTAGATAGACTGCGAACAATCTGTGACTCCAATTGCAGTTCCTTCTCGTTGTGTTCTGTTTTTTTTTTCAGTAAAGAAACTGATGGTGGAAAGTGTCGAGAGATCAGAAATGGCCACTCTAGAAATCAAAATGGCCACCCCAGAAACAGATTCAGAGATCAGCAACCATAATTAGCAAAAAAATAGAATCCAACAGCCACAATCAAAGAAAAGCAATCAGCCCACAATCAAGAAACCGTAAATCACAGCCCACAATCAACAAAAATGTAAATCAACCCACAATCAGAATCAGAAATCAGTAGGTAATTCCATTAATCAGCAATAACTTGCTCTGATACCATGATAAATATTGTGTTTCTCTGATAATTATCATGTATATTTCCTTATTCTTTCTGTTCTGATTTCTATACAAGTGTTTTAACTATATGTATACAATGAAAACAAAAATTAAACAATAACCATAATTCCTGCACATCCATGTTTTATGGCTCCACTAATAATTGTCTGCTCCATGTTTTGCTCCACTGAGCATTGGTGTATGCCACTATTGCAGCATACACCACAACACACACCAACAGTATCAACTAATAACTTATCGGATATGAATTGTGTTCAATGAATACATAAATATACGTATCGTAACAAGTAATATAAAAATAAGCAAATATCGTTCTTACATAAATATGTTATTAGAAACTAATTTTTTTAAACTAAAAAAATAAGTCAGATTTGACAGTAGAGAAGATATATGAGAAAATATTTAAGAATGTTTAATCTCCCAATTTTCTAAACATGTGAATCATTAAAATCCTCTCAATATAATTATTAATTAATTACATGATCAATTGAATCTAACCTAACATGTATTCTTCTCTCAAGTAAATTAATTACACACCATGTAGTGATTAACTCAATCACGCTCTCATATCAATTAAATTGTATACTAATCATTAAGTTAATTAATTATGTATCAAATACATAAGAATCATACATATCAGCCTAGATTAATTTGAATCAATCTAATTAAAACTAGCAAGCATATCATTTTATTAATGTAAGTATTTAACGAGCATGTTATATTCCTTATCCTAGTCATGACAACCAATTTTTATAATTGAGCCCATATGTTTCATATCAAGAATACATACATTTAGTTTCTATATATTTATCAATTTATACTCAAATCATGATTAAAAACATCCAAAAACAAAAAAATTCCTAAAAAATTAAAATGCATACTAAATACTTAAGTAGAGGATGAAGTTTTTTCCACCAAACTTAAATTACATATTGTCCCTAATATGCACATATAAATATGAAAAAGTAAAAGGAAAGAAAACTCTCTTAATCTTAGTACACCACATCTCTAATTAAAATGCTCAATATTGTTACGTCATTGTTCTCCACATTTATTCATCTACAAAACAAAAATAATGAAAATATAATTAAAATAACGTTGGATTGTCTCCCAAACAGCATCATGTTTAATGTTCTTAACTAGATGATCATATCAAGTCCTAAGGTACATCATTTTATGTCCATCTACTTTTGAGTTTACATATAAACAACTTGTCTTGATTTGTTCAATGATACTTTATGTTCTAGATTGCAAACATGGTGCTCAATTCTCTTTTCATGACATGTTTTTGTACATTTTGGCATTTTTATATTTACTCCACTATAGCTCACCCAATTTATGTATTTCTAACATCTTCTTCATCTATTTATTGGACTCTTTCACTTGCCTACTTGATTGGGGATGACAGGATAAAAGTGTGAGGTATAAACTTGATGGCTCTTCAATTGATGCTTTAAGCTTAGATATTATCTCAAAAAAATTCATAAACACCTTTGATACACATATGAGAGGCATGTCCTCCAAAATTTTCACACAATTCATAATATCAACCTTTCATTCCATACTTTTAAAGTTAAAACAGGTTGAGTTATTTTCTGGTAAGTTTATTTCTTTGTTCATAGTATCATTTGAAACAATCTTATGTGTGGACAACTCAATAGATTTTTTTAAGTTTTCATCACAATTAGTAACATTTATCTTAAAGTATTCATTAGCATTATCAATATTAGGGGGTTCAAATGCTTTAAAAACTTTAAAAATTACTTGTTCATCTTGCACTCTTATTGTAAGCTCACTCTTTTGTACATCTATGAGTGTTTCTTTGGTTATTGAGAATGGACGACCAAGTATGATTAAAATGTTGCGGTTATATTCTATATCTAGTATAACGAAATCTGTTGGAAAGATAAACTTGTCCACTTTTACTAGCACATCTTCTCTCACACTTTGAGGTATCTTAATTAATTTATTTGTTATTTGCAACGCTACTGAAATAGGTTTGACTTTACCAACCCCCAATCTTTTTAAAATCGATAATGACATATCGATAATGACATAAGGTTAATGTTAAAACATAAGTCACACAGTGCCTTGTCAAAGTGGATGTTCCCAATAGTGTAATGGATATTAAAACTACATAGATCTTTTAGTTTTCAAGATAGTTTTCTAGCAAGGATGGCACTACAACCTCTAATCAAGATTATGGTTTCATTATCTCTAAGTCTCTATTTCATAGACAATATGTCCTTCAAAAATTTGGTATAAGAAGGTGTTTTTTCAAGTGTATTTGTAAAAGGTATATTTATCTACAACTTCTTGAAGACATCTAGAAATTTTAAAAACTACATGTCTAACCTTTTCTTTTGTATTCTTTGAGGGAAAGGAATAATGAGTTCATAAATGTTGTTTTTTTTGCTGAATTATTTTCTTTCTATTACTCTTTTTATCTACTCATCCTTATTAGTTTATGGTTCCTCCTTATCCTTTTTAGTCTCATGGTCCTCCTCATCTTTTTGAGTTTTATCTTCCTCCTCTAGAGTTTTACCACTCCTCAAGACTATGCTATTGCAATGCTCATTACCTTCTCTTCTTGGATTTATAATTATGTCACTTTGAAGGGTACCTTGAGGCCTTTGGCTTATAGCCATTTGAGTGTCTAAATTTTGAATTAAAGCCTCTTAAGTGGACACTTTTGTATTTGCTGATTGGATGAAGTTTGTCATCATACCCAATAAAGCATTTGGATTGTCCTTAGTGGGTGGCTTCTTCTCTTGAGCTTGTGATTGTGGTTGTTGAAAACCAAGTGGTGGAAATGATTGACGGTTGAATTGATTACCACTTTCATTATTGTTATTATTCTAAAATAAATTTAGTTGTTGTCTTTATCCTGGGTTATATGTGTTCGAGTATGGATTATTGTTTCAGTTCACATTACCCACGTAGAATATTGATTGAGGATTATTTGGATAATTATCAAACAAATTAGCTCTCCCAAAAAATACAAAGATACACTTAAATCTAAGACATAGTTTATACTCGCTGGTGAGTTTTAAGCCTTCAAAAGATTCACCAAAGATAACACTTGAGTTATAAGTACTATGATACATTTACCTCTTGCACTCCGACTACTCTTCTTATAGCTTTCGTTCTATCCATTGGCCATTGATAATTATTGCTAACCATTTTTTCAAGTAAATCATAAGCTTGATTGTAAGATTTGGCTAGCATAGCTCTATTAGTATATGCATCAATAATGATTCTTGTTTGAGTATTGTGACTATTGTAAAAAGTCTCCATTTGAATCCAAAAAGGGATACCATGGTGACAATACTTCCTTAACAACTCTTTGAATCTTTCTCATGCTTCATATAAATATTCTCCTTCATATTATTGATAGGAGATAATGTCATTCTTAAGCTTTGCATTCTTTGTTGGTGTGAAATGTTTCATCAAGAATTTCTTCTTCAAATCATTCCAAGTTGTAATAGAATCAGGTAGCAAAAATTTTAGCCAAGCTAAAGCATGGTCTCACAAAAAGTAATGAAATAATCTAAGCTTGAATGCCTCATCAATCACACTATTGAATTTAAATTAATCTATAACTTCAATAAACAATCTAAGATGCAGATGAGGATCTTCTGTTGATAATCCACTGAATTTTTCAAATGTTTGTAGCATTTGAAACTTCATTGGCTTTATTTCAAATTGATTAGCTTGAATATTTGGTCTTGTAATAATTGGATTCAGTCATTCCAGTGTAGGTATTATATATGCATTCATAGTTATATCCCTATCATTCATTAAAGTTATCTCGTTATTAAAATTTAACTCATTATTCTTTATTTCTAATGGATTAGCCATTTCTTCCACTTGGATGACAACTATTTATTTACTTATTAATCTTAAAGTACGCTTAATTTCATAATCTAAAGATAAGATTTCTCCTTCACGGATTTTACTTATAGATTAGCCTCAAATGTGTTTTTAATACACAAAATGAGATGTCAAAATAAAAATTAAAAATAAATAATTAAATTAATTAATTAAAATGTAAAAAAAATAAAGAAAATTAACAAAAATAAATAAATAACTAAATAACTAAATAATAAATTAAATTAAAATTATGAAAAATAAATAAAATAAAATAAAATAATAAATTAATTTTTAATATTTATAATTCCTAGCAATGGCACCAAAAACTTGATCGAATATAATTATATTCAGTAAATATGTAAACATACATATCACAACAAGTAATATAATGATAAGAAGATTTCATTCTTACGGAAATTATTACAGAAATTATGTTATTAGAAACTAATTTTTTTTAAACTAAAAAATAAAAATCATTTTTTTGTATTTTTATATTTTAAACAAATTTAAAAGAATGAAAAATAAATAAAAATAGTTAATTAAATCAGATTTAATAGCTAATGAGAAAATATTTAGGAATACTTAATCATACAATTTTCTAAACATGTGATTCACTAAAATCCGTTCAATATAAATATCAATCAATTACATGATTAATGAAATCTATTTCTCTCTCAAGTAAACTACATATTATGTAGCAATTAATCTAATCACACTATCATATTAATTAAATTGTATACTACTCATTAAGTTCATCAATTATGAATCACATATATAAGAATCACACATCTTTTCTTAAAAACAAAACATGCTATTTAATCAAGACAAACAATTAAATAATTCTTTTAAATTTGTTTAGTTGACTCTTTAGATTAATTATTGGTCAAACAATTAATAAAATAAAAATAAAATTAAATAATATGATTAAATTAAAATCGTAATTGGGGTAAAATATTAAATCATCACATGGTAAGAATTGAGTTCATAAGACCCAAAGATTAATAAATTAACTAGACATAATTTTGTTCATTAAACTCATATTTTTCATAAAAAAACATAAAAATTAACAACGTTGGTGAATAAAAAGAAGACGTGTCACGAAAAATTTAGTGGGCGAATTAGATAACGACGCGTGGCATAAGGAGTGGTGTTGTTCAATGCATGATGATTCAGCACCGCACAACAGTCTATGATTCACAGTTATAGATTGTGTGACATATAATTGGAAGGAATGGACGAGTAGCATAATGACACGTGGCATGAGGATTGACCAAGCGATGAACTAGGAATGAATGTGGTGCTACCACGTAGTGAGGCAACATCACTCTGTACACGCAATTATGCGTGATTCGCTTGCTCCAATTGTGTGTCGTCCACATGGTTTGCTTTGTCAACTCCCTTACTTACGTAGCATCCACGTGAAAGCTTTTGATTGGTCATGCATTATAAATTCATAAAATATTCATAAAAATTTAAAATTATATTTTCCTTCATTTTTCACTAAAAAGTTTATATTTTAATATTTTTAACCCTAAAAATACTACTTATTAAATAAAATGAATAAATATTAAGTAAAAAATTATATCGATAACTTTACTTTTATATAGTCATCAATAACCTGAAAAAATGGTATACATTAGAGCCATAACACTTTCAAAGCAAAAATAAACATATTTCCAAATTTGGGATAAACTTATAAAATTGAATAAAGTGTTTTTTTTCATAATGTGAACATGTTTAAAAGGAAATTTATATCAAAAATTTATTAAACCCATATATTGAAAAAAGTGTTTCCACCATCGTCTATAAGATACTTGATAGATATCATTGTTGGCATACATCTCGACTGTAAATAGTAATTTGCCTTTGTTAGGATCTAATAGGAAACAATCATCAAAACCTATTACTTAATAACACTCTATCAAAAAACCTTCTTTAATAGCCTTAATACAATTAGTCTCAAACCTATTTGCACGAAAGAAAAGATAACAATTACAATGTATATATAAAACTAAAAATTATTATAAAACTAATTAAATGTAATTTTGTACCTCTCTTGTCCATTGATTGGTGTAGTAATAATTTCAAATGTAGTTCCTAGATTTGTATTTTTTTAACTTCTTTATATAATATCTCCACAAGGTATATTGTTATTACTTCCATTCAATAATTTATTTGCTAATTTCTTAACCTTTCTCTCACTTGATACTCGTTGTATCCAAATGTGATTCTCTTTAACATGGCATGCAGCTTTTCTTTAATTGCATCTTTAGTTATCCTTAAAATATGTTAGGTTTTCATTTGTTACAAATGAACTACTAGTAGCTTTAGTTTTGTAGCTGCTATTGCACGACCGTTGATTTTCTTTATGACATTCTTTTACAATGAAAGTATTAGTACCTTTCATTTACAAAGTTGTTATTCTTCATTGTAAACAACCATCATTGATGCACTTCACTTGAAATCTACACTTAATATTTTTTATTATCTTCAATTGTCACACATTTCTAACTTCATATATCTTTAGTGTGTATCCTAACACATCTATACTTACAAATATCATACTTACTTCAAACTCAATATTATGTAAATTAATATCCTTCTTAAAATAAATTTTCTTTGATTTGGATAAGTTTTTCATGTCAAGTGAACTATCTGAATCATAATTAAGAATATCAACATCTTCTCTATTATTGTTGGCAACATGATCAACATGTGTAGGAAATTGTGTACATTCCATGTCAAGTATCACCTTAGATTTATAATCCATCAAAGTCAAATAATATCATCTTACTTCTTTATTATCTTAATCTACTAATAACACATTTGAAAATAACTTTAATACAAAAAGTAATAAAAATAATTATTTCTTCTAATCATCATATAATATACATTTCAGGATAAAAAAAAAGAGACCATGTTGCATAGTAAACACCCACATACCCAATATTTTTTTAAAAAAAAAAATTCATTTTATACGACACTTTATACTTGAAACAAGCAAAAGTTCATAAAAATGTTGGTAAGGTAGTTCAAAAGGGACAAAAAAGTATAGAGAATATTACCGTATGTTTTATTTAGCAAACTCAAATAGAATTCCTCTGTTACATTATACTCATTCTCACTTAAAGAAGACACCATCGTGAAAGACCCCACCACACAATGTTACCCTAGTTTTGGCTCTCTTTAAAACATAACCTTTAGTATTTAATTTCAAATTTCAATTCTAAAACTTGAAAATTGCAAGAAATTTGAGTTTTTTTATATATTATCTTCACAAAGTGAGATGACTAACTAGGGTTTAAGAAAAGAAAATATTAGAAGAGAATCAGAGTATTTCTTAAGATTTTCTTTTCTATTTTTTTTTTGTTTCAATTAATTTTACAGCTATATATTAGTTAGCATTATCTCTTTTTTTTTAATTAATGTAAACCCAAAAATACTCCTTAAAAATGAACATTCAAAATCTGATGTAAATATTACGTGAGTAGTTCTATATTTCACTAACAAAAAAAGCTTGACGATGTCAAAACATATAGAGATCAAATTCTTGATTGTTAAGGAAAGAGTTCAAGGTGTACAGGTGCCTATAGAAAAAATTGGTACAAACTCTATAATTGTGGATCCCGATTACTAAAGAATTGTCACCCAAAATGTTTCCTTGATAGACATACTTTCAGTTATTTCAGTTTATGAATATTTTAATATTATTTCCTAAATAAATAAAAATTTAGTTTATATACACCTTTATTTTGGTATGGTTTGATCTAACTAAGGTTTAATGTTGGACCAATTAAAAATAGGTATGTTAATATCACATTGCATGAAATTTTCATCCTATACATCCACATCATGATTCATATCATTCAATTATATCGATATGCGTGATCATTGATGGGTCAAGTTACAACAAATGTAACGAAAGCTACTTTGATCGTACGTTGGTATAATTGATGGACTCAATTGAATAAAGATATATTTTAATAATAACAGTATATTTAAACTCATATAAGATTTTTTTTTTACAATGCATAACTATATGGTTATACATAATGCCCAAGTTAGAGATTTTTGGATCATTAATCCAACATTGGCTTATATAAACATTGGGTTTATATGTGAATAATTATGTGTTTAGATTGTCATATAAAATGAAACCCATTTAAAAGTGATATTCTAATATTTACGTAATTTGAATTTTAATGTATCTAATAAGATGTAAGTTTTTAATTTATAAAAACCTAAGAATGATGTCTACTTTAATAATAGGCTAATATAGAGATAATATTATTAATTATATATATAGTGTTTATGGTCCTATATCACACTTATTATTCTATTTTTATCTGATATCTCATATTCAGAGAGAATGGAGAAAAAAACTAAAAGATTCTTAAAAAAAACATATAGATTTAGTTCGTTTTTGTATATTTTTTTTAATCCTTAATGACAGAACATAAATATTCTTAAGTTATTTTAAATAATTTTTTTCATCAAAAATTATTTTATTCTAACATTAATTAGTTTTATAATTGATCAATAGAAATAAATATCATAAATATTATAAATAAAAATATTATACATTATTTGCTCAACTCAAATTTCGATCTGAATTTAATAAAAGGATTTAAGTTTTAATTATAAAGGAAAATAAAACTTCAAAGATAACAAACACCACGAGATTAAGCACCAATAAAAAATGGTATGAAAATCAAAGAAGAAAGCTATTTTATTTTTTGAAAATGAAAATGAATAATATAATTTGATAAAACTATAAAAATTAAGCATGAGTTAATAGTCATAATCCCCATAACCTCTTGCCTGATAGCATAATAAGTCAAATGAAGTTGGCGAAGATATCTCTTAGCTAAAGACTTTGAAAAGTCTATTTACCTGTTATAACATATTTCGTCGAAAAAAACTAAATTATATTATTTGAATCGATAATTATATATCAATCAATTTTAATTGTAAAATTTTAGGCATAACACCAAAATACAGTCAATCGGATCCTCAAATTTGAACTTGATTTGGACCAGGATGACATCAGGCCCAGGCATGGTCCGCAAAACATTACAGTATGACCTCTTTTTTTTGTTTTTTTAATAATTGTTTTTTGTCCATTGATCATGAAGAAAATGTTAAGTCAGGGATAAATCTGTCAATTTAAACTTTTTAATTTTATGTTGAATTTGATCCATTAATATTTTGGACATAAATATGCTTGTCGGGTGGTAATTCGGGATATTACTTTTTATTTAGAATTATTTGTAATTATTTCTTTTGTATTTATAAAGATATTATATTTTTTTTATCATTAAAAATAAATATATTGATAATAAATAATTTAATTTTTTTATATTATTAAAAAATATGTTAATCTAAACTGAAAAATAAGAACACCTACAAATTGTCACTCCTTACTTTATCTCTGCTAAACATATGAAAACAAGTATATATATTTAAAATCCTTTTATTCACTTATATGCTTAAATGTTAACTATATTACAAATTCTTTCACGTACTTCAATTCTGTATACATTGTAAATCTTTACAACTGGTAATCAAAATAGTATGATGTTATATCCTAATTTCTTTTGATCAAAGATTGCTACATGTATTATTTTTTAGGTCAAAGACTTTGTTTCTTATCCAGGTGAACTTGTTATACATTTTTTTTATCTCGAATATCTATTAATTATATTGAAAAAATATATGAAAGTGTTAAGTCGATGGAAATGAACATCTAAATTTGTATTTTTTATATAATTTTTTTGTTTTACTTAATAAATATTTGAGGTTAAAACAAGATGTAATGGATTGATGAAATATTTGACATAAAAAAAACTATGCATGTGACAATATTTTATTGAAGAAAAAAAGTTGTGACATGCAATTTGAGACAAAATATATGACCTCTAATTTAAATGGGTAAAAGTGTGTATATAAGAAAGAGTGAATAGGTGACATAATCATTTAGGTGTTATTTGGTTCGTAGAATGAAATCAGAATCGAAATAAAATGTAATGGAAAGGAAATAATGTTGTTTGGTTTGATCATTGGAATCAAACTCGGAATCATGATTACCTTAATACCCCTACATTCAGTAAAGTTCAAAAAATGTCATTTAATTACTATTTTTTCGTCAGACAAAATACATTATTAAAATTATTTTTTAAAAAATAATTATTACTTAATTAAAAAGAAAATATATTATTAAAATTATTATTTTTCTAAATAGGGTTTAGGGTTTTGAGGTTTGGAATTTGAGATTTGGGATTTAGGGTTAAAATTATTACTTTTTTAAAAAGGGTTTAGGGTTTTAGAATTTGGGATTTTGGATTTAGAGTTTAGGTTTTAGTGTTTAGGGTTTAGGGTTTCAAGATTTAGGGTTTTGGGATTTGGGGTTTAAGGTTTAGGGTTTCAGGATTTAGGTTTTAGGGTTTAGTATTTGGGACTTGAAATTTAGGTTTTAAGTTTTTGGATTTAAGATTTAAGGTTTAGGGATTTGGGGTTTAAAGTTTTAGGATTTGAATTTAGGGTTTTGGGTTTTAGGTTTTAGGTTTTGTGTTATATTTGAGGTGAGAGTAAAATTAGAAAAAAAAAATTGAGATGAGAATGGAATCACCTGCATTCAGCCCAACCAAACATCACCTTAGTTTAGGTAATTTGGATTGTTTAATCTTATAGTTTATAAATAATATTTTTTTAATTCTTTCGCTTTTAAAAAGGGTTAAAGCAATGGCAAAATGTACTTTGACCAATTTTTTTAATTAAAAAACATGTATTGTACTTGTTTGAGAATAAGGTATAACATGTTATTTGATCTTTATAATGTCTAGATTATGAGACACATTACCCGAATCTTCATGCTTATGTCTTAAAGTTGGATATTTCAAACAACCTCATAATTTTGAAGCATAAGAGATTCGACCACTAACTTCTTGTTACAATGTGGTCATGCTAAGAGTAGTTTATGTATTTTCTATTGTATTCCTTTCATGCATGGTGAAATATATTTTTTATGTAATTAATATGTATACATATAATGATATATTAATATGTATACATATAATGATATATATATATATATATATATATATATATGGTATCAAATCAAACAGAACTTAGCATCAAACAAGACATGTTTATTCTCATTTTATTTCTTTAAATTTTCTATCTAAATCGAATAATTATAATATTATTCATTAATATGACAAAATAATTTTACATTACCGAGATATCACTCAATAGCATGTAACTCATATAGAAAGTTTTGGAATATGAATCTAGTTATAAGTAAGTGAACAATGGTGTAGTTATATAAAAAAAAACATTGGTGACTAAAACTAAAACATTGTCGGAACTCTTATAAATTTTATAAGAAAAATATGGACTACTACTTAAAAAGTAGTCAAGTATGGTTTTAAGAAAGATCACTTCCTTGTTAATTTGTTTGTTTTTTTTTCCTTAATTGTAGATTACTTCTTTGTTTTATTTATCTATATTTGTTTCTTATTTTATTAGATGAAAGATGGTCACATACACATTACAAAAATAGATCAAGAGTCCCATATATTTCAGGACAAAAAGGAGAAAGTTTGTCCCTAGCTAGCAGCTTATAATATCAACTTAAAATATATATTATTATTAGGGTACATATAACAAGATAAAATATATGAAATACAACAAGAACAGACAAATTTAATTTAACCTACAAAAGTAAACATCAAGACTAGTATGTCCCACATAATATAACACATACATGTATCCCATTCCATAAAGAACTTAAAAAGCAAAATTATTGAGCCGTGTGAGGAGACATGTCATTATCAATCATTCTTCTACAAGCCTACACAAAAACCTTCCCTTCTCTATCTTTTTGTTCTTGAAGTCACTTTTAAGGTTTGGTTAACCCTTCTCTTTCTATGCCTTGTTATTGCATCTAGAAGGGTTTGTTGCATAGTAAATATAATAGATATGGATTAATGAAATAAAAAAATATAGAGTTATATATATATATATATATATATATATATTAGAATGTGTCAATGTAATGTTATTACATCTCCAAACAATTTAATTTTTTTAGCAGCTTTAATTTTAGTTATATGTACATATAATTTAACTTCACACTCTTTTTTTTTTACCTCTTTTTAGTTATATATGTAACCATATAGTTATTAGACTACAAAATGTATAAAATGTTGAAGATTTAGAATTTATTAATATAAGGTTGATTAATTTTCGAATAATATAAGCTTGAAGAAGAATTCGTGAGTATCATATATACTTTAATAAAACATTAATGTATGTGGGACAATTGACAAAGGAGTCCACAAACCGCCCCAAGAGAGTATATATATATATATATATATATATATATATATATATATATATATATATATATATATATATATATATATATATATATATATATATATAAACTCTTCTACTCCACTTGCTTAGGTCACACTATTTGTTATTGTAATATGCTGAAGCAAACCCCACCACCCAATTTTAGAAGGCCATTGCTTTTGCACCTCCGACTCCACCTCACTCTCATTTCAAATACCAGAAAATAGTACACTACTGTTCATATGTTTATTATTATTATTTTTTTTTAAATTTATTAGGTTTAATTAGTTAAGATGTATATATTACTATTATATAAAACAAGATGTGTATATTATTATTATTAGTTTTTTTATTATCAAAATGAGAAATGAAGAAGAAAATGTAAATTAACTACGTTTTTTAATTAAAAAAAAAACTAATATTTGTATGTGAGTTCTAGTTTAGAGGATTATTTATATTAGATAAGATAAAATATAATTTAATATATTTGTATGGACCTTTACATCTCAAATATATGAAAGTAAAACATGTATTTACGTTACAGTAGTATTACATAATTTTATAAAATTTTCTGGCAGATTAAGAAATATAATTAAGTTATAATAAGAGTTGGTGTGCAAATCATGCATTTTCATGAGGTAATGAAAATAAAAAACAAAAAAAAAATTGTTTGATAACATTCTATCTGATAGGTTATGATTGAATGTTTAATAAATCATTAATAAGTATTGATTTTATGATTAAATATTTATAAATAATTAATATTATTAAATACTAATAATTTTATTAAATTATTAACTCTCTCTTAATAACTTAAATTATTAAAAAAAAATTAACTATATTTTTACATATTTATCACATTTTTCTTTAATTTTATCAAAGTATTTTATTTTCTAGGAATATGTTTTATAATTACCAAAAAAAAAAAATCTTCTTTATGAAAGATTAGAAAAAAGGTCGCTTTCTTATTGTCAGTTAAAGATCAGAATCTAGCACGAAATCCTATGTTTAACACGCCACCCCCATCATAAAGACTATATTTATTTACCAACCTTCAAAACACCATTTTGTTAACTTAACTAGGGAAGAAGAAAAAACACGCACACACAGACAATTAAACACCATTTGTTTTCATTCTCTTAATGGTCATAATTACTTCTTGTTCTGTTACATGTAAATTGCCTCAACCTTTTATTTTATTTTTGAAACAAATAATTAATGAATTAATGAGCCATTTGTTATATTGTTAATGAAAAATAATAATTCTATCATCACGAATTATATATGAATTTTTTTAATTAAATATATCTCATTAAAATTCATATTATATCATGTTATTACTTATTTAATTAATGATATATAACATTACATTTTTTGCTAATGTTATAATCAAGACTGAAAGATACATTTAACCAATAAGATAGAATAGGATAATCATAATTAAAATCACTACTATGTATATAATTTGCAGTAAAATATATTTAATAAGGGAAAGTCGGTAGAACAAATCGAATTATGATGATTTCATGAGATTAGGTTCATGATCTATCTTTGTATTGATTAAATTGGGACCCATGTAATTAAAAGAACTTGTTAATTAATTTCATTTATATATTAAAGAAATAAATATTTGAAGAAAAAATAAATGATTTTTTTAATATATATTTTTTAATTTATATAAATATATATATATATATATATTGTTTATATAAATAAATATTAATTATTATTTTAATAATTATAATGATTGAATTATATAATTTTACATGTGATTGATAAACATAATGTATATTGATATGCGTAAATATCATATCGATGTAACATTTGTTAAATATATTGTTACAATTGAATTTAACGTATAACTTTAATTATGATCCTTAATGGATCACAAATGATAGATTAAAAAAATGAAAAATTGGTAATTATTTTTTAGTCCCATAATAATTTAATTGATTAAACTCAATTACAATTGTTAAAATAGAAAAATTAACAACGAATATCATCAATTTCATTCTCTTTAATCCTCACAAAGGAAAAGTAGAAGAGTTGACTTCAAAATATTTGCATATATATATAGTTTGTGGTATTAATTAATTGAACCCAAATTGAGCAATTTTACTGGGCATTAATTATATCCACCGGCCTGCAAAAGGCATTTTGAAATTTAAATGGGAAAAGTTAAGTTGAAAATGCCATGAGCTCACTGTGTAGTGATAGTGATGGTAGTACAGTAGACACCCCAGTACTAAATTAATTAATTAATTAATTCTGAATTATGTAGCACTCATCCACTGTATTATTAGTTATTAGTTATTACATTGTCTTAATTGACAAAGTAACAACGAAAAGTCTTTTTATATCAAACACAAGAATTATTATAATAACTATAGGTTATGATTGAATGTTTCAAATATATAATATTTTATGATATATAATTTGAAATGTGTTTTGTTATCTTGTAACAACTTTTGAAGAACTATTTTCAGCAATATAAAACTGCATTTTTATAATTTTAAACTTTAAATATATATTATTCCACTATAAGATACAATAAGATTTTCGTATATCAACATTAATATTAAACAAAAACTTAATACTGATTATAAAATTAGAAGAAGAAAAAAAATCAATTGTTTAGGAATATAATATAGGATGACACACTTCCAATATTTAATTAATTTTGATGCTTAACTATGAGCCTATGACATCAGCGAACAATATCATGAATACAAATATATGTCTAAAATATATTCTGGGCACACTTGAAACAACTGCAGCCGCTATCATCAGTTGATTGTCTCATGTTATATAGTCGACGGCAAGCAAACCTATTCAAATAATACAGCAGAATCTGCAACGCTAGAAGAGTACACCTACAGTTTAGCAATTAATTAATTATTATAAACTTATAAGTCATCGAATTCATTATTAAAAGGATGTGTTATTCGTTGTGAATAAAAAGGATGAGTTATTCGTTATTCATTATTCATATAATATAATTTATATAAATTAATTGTTTTTTTTTTAAAAAGAATTTTTATGAAATAAATATAACACCCGATTAACCTTCTTAATAAAAGTAGTTGATGGTGAGTTTGTCCTTTACACAGCAAATCTCAAGGTAAAACTCCAAACATGTAGAATTCTCTTATGAGACACTAAGGAGTTATTTGGAATTGAGTTATGACAAGATTGGCTTGTTTAGATGTGTAAGGGAAGGAATTATTAGGTTGATAAAATGATCGATGGCTAAAATTATTATAATCACAAAAAAATTAAGCATTGAATTGAGGATAATTATACTGAGAATACAAAGACTTACTATATTGATTTTGGTTGATAGGTTGAAACCGAGATATGATTGATTAAACTTGAACTAACAAGATCCTACAAAATATCTTAGTTTACCACAAATTTGACACTGAGTTTTTATTTTATTATTGAAACCACGACCTCTATTATTGTTTTTATATGGATCATATAATTGATTTGATGAAAAAAGTGAGTTAAAAGATTGTTTGGGTGTTAAAGATTGACTGATTTGTTGGTCAGGGTTAGAGTTAATTATAAAAAGTATTGTGTTATCTTATTGGTTCAATGACTAATTCTCATTTTAGTTAGGCATCAAGAAACCTTTGGTATTTGTTTGTGTAAGATTCAAGCTATTGTTTTCAAGATTTAGGTTTGTTGATGTCACGTTGGTTAAAGGTAACAATCTTAAAGTAAAAACCCTTCATTCAAGCATTCCTTCTTACCCTAACAATCTATGAGTCAATTCTTAAATTAAAATATAACCTTCTTGAACATTAGCAACTACTGATTCATAACTCCCATCAAGTCCATTGCATAAAGCAAAGACTTGATCCTACTCACCTATTGCACAACCAACCGATGTTAGCAAAGATGTTGGTGTTTGTAATTTCTTAACAAATTCAGATATTAATAAGCCATATTTTCTTGATAGAATTGAACTCAGCCTCATATTGTATTATTTTTACTCTAGACTGTGATATGAATATACCTTCTAGGATGGATCATATCTAAAATTTTATCTCATAATCACCCTTTTTTTTTATGTATTCTTGATTCATGGAGCTAATGAGCTATGATGAATGGTTTCATTTGCATTAGTGTTTCTTGGACATTCAATTGCTCCACTCATGAATCCATCTAATTCAAAACTCTTGAGAACCCTTAACATTTGTTTCCTTCGATCATTGTAATCATCTTTATCAAGTTTGATTGTTGTGATTTGATTATGAAAAGATATTATTTATATTTATTGTTCTAACATCATATTTCTTGATAGTCTTTCTTATTGATTCATATGATTGTTCTTCATTTGTTTACCTTCCTTATTAATGTTTTTATTAGACTTGAGTCTAACTTCATCTTAAAACCCAATTCGTGAGATGTAGGATTGTCCAAGTTTATATATGTAGCAAAGGACTAGTACTTGGTCGATATGGGACTTAACATCGCCCCTCCACATCAGTTAGTGGTCTTGGTCGACACTGGATGGGCAAAACCCGAGGGTGAGTGCACCGCCAGGCTCTTGGGTTTCGATGGGGGGAAGAAGCCAGGAAACTAACTCTTATACTATGTTAAATTTAAACCTAATTTCATCTCAAAATTCAAGTCGTGAGATGAAAGATTATCCAAGTTTATGTATACAACGAAAGACTAGTATCTAACTGATGTAGAACTTAACAGTTTTGATACTATAAAAAAAACTATCTAATATTAAAATTAATTCTATTTTAACAAAAAAGAAGAAGAAGAGGATGAATTGTACATTAAAATTTTATTGAATTATTTGTATATTTTGCGTGTGAATTAAATGTCTTATTATATATTTAATTGAGTTTTTACGCATTTGTAAAATTTTTTTTCTTCTTAAATTTATAATATAAGTTTATAAATTTAGATAATGAATAGTACTAGAAGGTATATTTATAATATAAGTTTTTTTTTTTCTTCATAAATTTAGTACTTTTAATGTTTGCGAGCCACGTGTAAAACATTAGTAAGGTTTTTTTTTTCATAAGTCCGTCCACCTTACTTTTTAAGAAAGCAATATTTTTTAACTATTTTTTATCAAAAACGTATATATATATATATATAACACATTCTCTGTGATATATGTAGCTCGCTAGCAAAGGGAATGGATATAGGATATATAAAAATTGGATCTAGCTAGTTTCTAAATCAATACAATAGATATCATTGAATTAAGTGGTCCCGGGTTATAATTAAAGACATTATTTTTATGTTATACTTTGAATATGTATACAACAATTAATAACTTTTTGGAAATATATATATATATATATCTACTAACACATATATAATATACGTATGTCTAGGTAGGTTCTCATTTAAATTAAAAAAAAATGGAAAAAGTAATATTAATTTAGAAAAAGATAATATATAAAAAGTTTTTGTATTAATTTAAAGTACTATATATACCTTCCGTTACACGGTTTGGTACCTGTATAAATGTATTAAAAAAACATATAAATTAAATTAATGCAAACCCTGGAAAAGAATGTAATATTATTTAAATTTTATATGAATTCAGTTATATTATTTTTAAATAAGTTGTGTTTACCAATCTCACGAGTTATCTTATTTATATTTTTAAAAAATAAAGATAATAAATAAAAAGGATATGTATAATTTTTAAAGAACAAAAATTTTAATAAAAATATTATTCTTAATTATATTTTGTAAAATAAAAATACTATCTTTTATATTATGTTTTTTTATAAAGATATTATAGTAATTATGTTTTGACAAAGGTATTTTACTAAATGAACTCATGTGTTACTCATTTTTTAACTCATTTGAGTACATGTTATTTTTTATTTTTGAAATATACTTTGCATTAATTATATTACTTTCTCCTTCTATCAAATATTAAGTATTTATTTTAAAAAAAAATTAAAATAATTTTAAATTTTATTAACTCGTAATATAACATAATCACATCCTATTAAGTAATGAATAATTTTTCATCATTTTACATTAGTAACTATATAATAATAATAATATTGGTAGTCAAAAACATAATATAGAATTCAATCAATCCGATGTTTATTATGTTAAATTATCTTCTTCTTCGTTCTTTTCTTTTATAACTGGTTTTTATGCTAAGTTATCATTACCTTTGCACTACTGACCCTGCAGGCATGTACAGAGACGGAAATTCTTAGGGCCTGCACCGTTTGGTAGTCCTTGTTAAAATTTATATAAAAATTAATTATTTATATATTTTTTTAGTGTTAAATAAATATATTTTATTTACATTAATATTGTTGTGTCTGATTTTCTATCTATTTTTCACGTAACATTGTATATAACATCAATATTTAGCAAACATGTTAGTAAAAATGATAACAATTGTGAGTAATGTGACAATGAGTATTTTTGTAATTGTTTTAGTGACATATATATTATATAAAAATAATTCTTAAATCTTAATTTAAGATATCTTATAATTCAAAAATATTTTTAAATATTTAACTTTTGTTGAATTAACGAAAATAAAATATCATTATAAAACATTAAAAAACTAAAAATAAGAGCATAACTTATTGAAAAGCTTCGAACATAAGCTTTTGTAATTCAAAATATGAAATATTATAATATTTTATTTTATTTTAAATTTTAAATTATCTAATATTATATTATTTGATATTTTTATTTTAGTAATATTTATAATTTATTCAAAGTTTTCTTTAATTTTTTTAATCTTATATTGTTTATAAGATGTGTTTTAAATATTATCTCAAGTTTAAAATCTTAAATCATATTTTATTATCTCAAATTTAAAATCTTAAATGATATCTTACACTTGATGTGTTTGATTCAACTTATACATTTTTTATATTAACTTCTAGTTTCTTAATTTAGTGTTCTTTTGTTTTTTTTATTTATGTTATGTAATTTTTGTTATAAATATAATATATTAAATCATAGCTCTAGGTTTATGTTCTAATATGACATAAAAAAATTATGCTTTAATAAAAAGAGTTCACTGTAATTCTTATTAATTTTACCTCAAGATCATGGGTTTTAATCTCTTAATATTTTAATAAAATTATTTACTTTTTATTAAAAATAATTAAATTTTACCTCCTTAAAAAAATTTCTAACTTCGTCCTTGTTCATATATGTATTTTCAATTAGTACGACAAGCATAAATGTATGTAGCTTATTATAATGACACATATATAATAATCTCATTATAGCTAGTTGAAAGAAATTAAATTAAAGTAGCTAGTTATATTTATTAATACAGTATTATACTATATAAGAATGGTACAATAACGGAGTTGGAATAATTAAGCCGTATAAATATATATATATATATATATATATAAGTAAAATTAGGTGGTGGAACTTGGAAGTGATATTGGTTATATGAATTAATAATGGATGTTTGGTGGAATTGATCATAACATAATATAAGGAAAACATTGGAGATAGATCGATGTGAGAGATAAGCATATATGAATTGCCAAAAGAGAAACGTTGGAGATTAAATCTATAAAGTAAGAATGAAATAAGTGTGGGATTAGTTTCTAATATGACATCAATTGGTTTGCGATATGTTTATTATTATATACATAATTGATATGTATTAAATTGTGTTAAAAGCATATGCTTTCTTAAAAAAAATCATAAGTTTACAGTCCTATCTTATGTAATAACTTCTTATTAAAACATATCTATTAATAAAAAGTATTATTATATATCATAAATATATTATTTTAATTAATTTAATAATTTTTTATTTAATAAAGTATAATATGTCCAAATAATTAGAAATTTTGTACCAGCTAAATTTAGATTGAACTAACCAACTTAAATTGATTAACATAAGTTCATTTTAAAATTAATTCGAGTCAATAAAAGGTTATTAATTCGAGCACATAAAGGTAATCTTCAATTCAAATCAAACACAAACAAGTTGGTTCAAACTATTACAAGTTAACTCGAATTGTTAATTGTATTTTTTTAGTTAATTGAATTTTTTTTATAAACAAAAAAAATATGTTTATTATTAACTCATTAACTCAAACAACATTAAATAAAACATTAAAATTAATCTTTTAAATAAATAGTAAATTAATATTAAATAAACAAATCACGCACACAATAAAGTTCATTGAGATAATACAACTTTTTATACGTAATTTTTATGTTATAATAACTATTGAATAAGCATCTAATACACATTGCGTATATTCCTCATAGCATACTTACTATAATGATGTGTGAAAGTATCTGTTCCATTCTCAGATCTATTTTGATAGATTTAACTATAATATTTGCATTTATATAGTAAAATCTTATGAGAAATCAAAGAAAGAGTCTTAAAATGTGCTCATATTTATGATCTTTTTGACATCGTTTTTTATTTTTTTGAATTTAGAAGAACGTTAATGCTTGATTTATCTTCATATACTATGATTTTAATTACATTAATTATTTTATCTCTGTTCACCTCTATATTGATTATTTGATTAAAATTGAACAGTGTTTGTAAGTTAATAATCAAAAATTAAAACGCAATATAAATTTAACATGTATAACAAGAGCTTTTGTTTTAAGTGCATCTCTTTTTTTAAATACAAATCTAATAATATCAATTCATAAATTATGAATATAATATAATAATTATTAATATACTCACTTTCAAACCATAACCTACATATTTCTTATTTTTTGAAATTTTATTTGTAAATGAGTTTATTAATATAAATATAAAAAAATAAATAAGTTATAATTTATTTAGAATATGTATAAATTTTGAGATAATAATTTTTTATTCTATTTTAAAAGAAAATATATTCATGAATATAATATTATATTAAAATAAATATATTTATTTATTTGTAAGTTTTTAAAATAAGTTATAAGTTGTAATATGTTATAATTTTTTTAATTTCGTACTAATAAATTAATTCGAACTAAACTTTAACCAAACTCACTTTTTTTTTAAGTTATTTAATTTAATTCTATCAATAACTATAGCATAAATTAATATTCTTGTGTACGAGTGTTATTATTTTATAACTCGTTTATAAAATATGTTAAATTTAATATACATATCATTAAAAAAAGTAAAAAAAAAAAAAACCAAAACCAAAACCAAAATGATTAGCTAGTGATACAGACAGATTGGAGGCCGTGACATGGAAAACAAGTGTCATAAAATAATTGGATCCAAATGTTAAAGGACGGCGCACCAAGCAGACAAAGAAGAGCTGGATTGTGGGAAGGGAGAATGTGATGTGATGTTTAAGTTTTGTTAGAGAGAAGTTAATTTTGTCTAAGTGTGTTCGTCAAATAATTGGATAGTAAATTTAAATTTTTTAAAATATATACAATCACAAAATTAATATCTTTTACATTAATTTAAATAATTTTTATTAAAATACCAACACAACCCAAACATATATTGCTTATTAAAAGTCGACTAGTTATATATCCTTTGGAATTAACTCCAACGTATTACTCAAATCATTTGTATTTTTTTAAAGTAATTTTTCAATAAATATATTTAAATAATAATATAAATTAAAAAAAAATAGAAGACACTCTTAAATTAGTTAATAAAAATTATTGATAATTGAGTTTAATATGAATAAAAACACTTATAATAAAATAGATAACTAACGGTGAAAAGATTGAAAAAGACGTGGTGTGACGCCGTCCAAAGAAACAAAAAAAGCTTTAAAACATAACATCCAATCTCTCTGCCACCCCACGCGCAATCAATATCAACTTCCACTTCTCTTCATAAGTCTCTCTATATATAAATATATTTCTTCTCTCCCTCTTTCTCAATCTGTAATTCACATAATATTTAAAGCTCATTCTAGCTGATCATTAACAGTATTCTCAAATCCCATCTCTTCTGATCCCAGCATTTTTCCTGTGAGTATTCATTTTGGATCGTCATATTTATGATAAAATGTTACATATATGTTATATAAGGATCAAATATATATATATATATATGGCAATTTTTTTTAGCAGATTCTTGGTCATGCATGTTTAACTTATGAGATTATTAATTTAAATATCATGTATATGTTTTTTTAGTCAATATATACCTTATTAATTATTTATATATTTTAGCCCTGTTTCACTCATTGTTATTCATATGAATTCAAATGATAATTAGAAATATACATATTATGATACATCCGATTTTTTTTTAATATATATATATATACGTATGTATGAATTCAACTAAGAAGATATATCTGTATGGAAATAAAGACAGAGTAGATCGAATTAAGGTTGGGTGTGAAAGCATTTTCGAGATGCATGCTACATACAGAAAGAGAGGAACAGGGAGTAAAATGCACTCAAAGTAATAATGAAACATGCTTGTCACACAGCAATTAAAGTCAAGCTTTTCGGCTAGTTAGCTAGCTAGCTAGATCTTCAACTTTATTTTTCTGATCTTGATCTTTATTTATTTTTATTTACTTTAATTATTAATATATAATTCGTATTTGAATAAGCATATTTCAATCCATATAATAACATCCCATAAAAAATTTACATATTAATTATAATGTGTGGTATTAGATTGAAAAGTAAATTTCTACTATATTTTTTTTTATAAAATTAATAAATTTATAATATTTAAGTTAATAGATAATGGATTAAAGTAATATCTCGATGATAACAGATTTAAAATATTCTATTTTCAACTTTAAATAAATATGAGCTAACATAGCTTCAATATATGTCTTATAAGATTTTATGATGAATTTCATGTATTAATAACTTGTTGAGTTTCTTTTTTCTTTTTAATTATTAAGGCTATAATTACCTGATGAAGAGGTCAAAAATAAAATGATGATCTTCTTGAAATAAAATCTCCTATAAATATATAACTCTCTCTAGTCTCTTTCTTTTACCAATATATATATATATATATATATTAATTTAGTTTTTTCCAATATTGAATTATGACCAGGAAAAAGATTGAATAAAATGGAAATGGAATCAAGTGTACCACCAGGATTTAGGTTTCATCCCACTGAAGAAGAGCTTGTGGGTTACTACCTTCAGAGAAAGATCAACTCCTTGAAAATTGATCTAGATGTCATTATTGACATTGATCTCTACAAAATCGAGCCCTGGGACATCCAAGGTACCTATTTAATTACTTTAATTAATTTCTATAAATCATTATTTTTTCAATATTTATTTTATAATATGAATATTTTTATATTTAAATTTAAATTTATATTTTTAATATAAATTTTAAAATATATATATGCTGAATTTATTATTTGATTTCTGGCCAAAAATATATATATTATGTTTCTAATTACTTGTATGATAAAAGTATGTATATGATGTTTCACACAAATGTAGATTTAATTAATTCGAAATTTATAATAAACTTTCATGAGAATTTTTTTTTTTTATAGAAGTCTCATGAGAATTATTGTAACAAATAATTAATTTAAATTTAAATATGTGTATATATTAAACTGCAGGAAGATGCAACCTAGGGTATGATGAACAAAAAGAATGGTATTTTTTTAGTCATAAAGATAAGAAGTATCCAACTGGAACTCGGACCAATAGAGCCACAATTGCTGGGTTTTGGAAAGCAACAGGACGAGACAAAGCTGTGCTTGCAAAAAATGGAATTATTGGTATGAGAAAGACCCTTGTTTTCTACCAGGGACGTGCCCCCAATGGTCGTAAAACTGATTGGATTATGCATGAATATCGTCTTCAAACTTCTGAACTTGCACCACCACATGTATGTTTTCTTTCTTGTTCTTCTTTTTTTTTTATTTAATTTATATTACTAGTGATAAAATCTTCGTTATCATTATCAATTTTTTTTTGTCCCATGTAAGTCGTTTAACTATTTGAATATAACGCATAAATCACATAATTTTTTTGCGAATAAGTTCATATTGTTTTATAGTTTTATTATGATTTTTGATCGAAAATTTAAGATAAAATATATCATTTGTAACTGATCATGTGATTAAATTTATATTTTATTGAGAATATTAAGAAATTATATATAATTTTAAACATGAAAAATAAATGATTAAAAATATCATTATATAAAATTTGACCTAATTAATTTTAATGTTAAGTTTTTGAAAGAATTAATTGATCCACTAAAAAATTATGAAATTTATATGATGTAAGATACAGGATCATGTCACCTTTAATTACCAATTTTTATATTTGGTTGCTTATATTTAAATTTGAAGTAACGATGATATATATATATGCAGGAAGAAGGGTGGGTTGTATGTAGAGCATTCAAGAAGCCAACTCCAAATCAAAGGCAAGGTTTTGAAGCTAATTGGAATTATCAATACCAACCTAAGTATAGTTATAATACTACATTAGATAACACCAACATTAACATTAGGCCTCCACCTGCAAATAATTTTCAACAACAGTATTTTGGTTCAATGCAAGACCTTCTCTCTAATAATCACATCATCTTTTCCGATGTTCAATCTACTGATGATGATCAGCTTCCACAGCTGGTCAGTCCTAATTCTATTTCCACAAATTTGGCTGATAATACTACTGTTGAAGCTAATTTTCAGGACAACATGACTATTACTTCATTAGTTTCTCAAGATTTTGATGATCATGATGAATTAAGATTAAGCAGCAGCAATAACAGAAATAGTCGATGCAGTATTGACTGGAAAAATTTGGACAATTTATTTGTTCATCCTCAGATTGCTGATACGACATCGTTTATGCACTCGAGCTTATCAAAAAGTGTACATCTTCCACAAAATTACGATCAGGATAATCGTAGTAACCTTCTTGGATGTACTTTTCCTGATTTGTAACAAAACAGGACAAATTAAGTTTTTTTTTTATGGGTCAGAAATTTGTACGGAAGATGATGAATAGTACGATAAGTATGAAAAAGGTAAAAAAAAAAGAATTAATTAGTAATATTTTATCATGAAAGCTAGTTAGCTGACGAAATTTGTCAAAATAATAATAATAATTGAAAATGTATTAATGTCTATTTTATTTTATTTTTTTTTTTGTAAAAAAATGTATTAGTGTCTGTTACCGACAGTATTTGGTCGTGAGTGTTTAATTGTTTTTTTTTTCTTCTTAATTATAAAGTGACAATGTGATAGTGGGTGGTTTCATTTTAAGTCGCCACATCAATTATCATTTTATTTAAAAAAAAAATTATTATAGTATGACGTGATCAGAGACCATACAAAATTCCAAAACTGTTACACGAACGGAATGGAATGTTCAATCCATTTTTGTTGTTAGTTTATTTAAAAGAATCTAAGATTCTATACACAATAAGATAATACTAATTCTTTAAACGCTAGTACATAATTCGCAAGTATTAAATAATAATTACAAGCAGTTAAATAATTGTAATAAATAGATGTATTATTTATAAACAAAAAAAATAGATAATAAATATAAAAAGTTTTTTATTTAGATTTTAATTTTTTTTTGAATTAGAGTTTAAACTTTAATAAGTAAAACATATATAATTTAAACGTAGATTGTAATGACCAACTAATTAAGCATGCACAACACAATATATAACGAGTTAAACTTATATAAAACCTTATATATGTGATAAACTCTTAAATTGTTTATGACAAAAATCAGTTAACAAATAAATCCACTAAATAATAAGATATAAGTTAATAAAAATAAAAATAAAAATATCTTTATTAATTTAGACCTTATTTTAACTGTTTAATGTTACTCTCGTTTATTTCCTCCGCAACAATTTGATTTGACACATAAACTAAGCTTTTTTCCATAACCAACACTACTCGATGTAGTACAATCAGTAACCAAAGATAAATAAAGTGAACAAAAAGTCACAAACTAACCTTGAAAACTATACTTAACCATGAACCACCAACACCCGTTGAATTGATTTAAAAATCAATACTATCCAATTTCACAGTGTTTTTCTCACAAGATTTGTAAAATAGTCAAAAGCTCTCAACATTATAATACGTTATTTTATCTCACAATAATGTATCACAAATATTGAAATATACTCAAAATAATTTGTGATGCATAAGCAATTTTTAGATAAATTTTGGTAGACAGTTAAAAGATGTGTATTTATATAACAACAACGCACCACCAACCACCCTCGTCGCGGCCTCTTTAAGGTGCCAAAAACTTCAATTTTTTCGTTTGTAAAACACTCGAAATAAAACAAAACTAACACTCACAACCTAGTATCTATTTTAAGAAACCATCACTGTGATGTGTGTATAACATGTTTTCAATCACAATATACTGAACTATATGTGTATATGCATTACTAGTTAACAGTAACCAATCTTACATAAAGAAAGACAAAAACACTAACTAAAATTTGTACACGAAAAGCAAACAGAGACACAAAGGACGATAATACTTACATTATTTATTGTCAAAACTTTAATAGAGTACTGCTATATATTACAATCATAATTGACATGAGAGTTTTTTATTAAATATAATTATATGAATTCAATTATATTTATCGATAATATTATACCGCATCAGTTATGATTTATTACAAACTTGTGATAAAAAGATCTTTTTATTGTAATATTACAAATTTATCAAATAATCTTATATTAAAATATAATATTTTTTCTTGATAGTTGATATATGTGCAAAGATTGAAATGTCAACGATGTCGTTTACATTGTCGCGATATTATAGATTTTTTTATACATCTTGATATCGAAATATGATATTCATATTTTAACTAAAATAATGAGAAAATGTCGAGAATATCACGAAATTATCAACAAAATGTAGTTGTAAAAAAAATATTATTTTTTGATCAAAATATCGTGAATACTATAGATATTATCACAAAAATATCAACAAATATCGATTAAATATCTTTTCATATTAATTTTTTATTTTTTTTAAATAATTTACCTTTAAATTTATTTATTTATAGTTTTTTATCTTCAATCAAAATATTATTTATTTAGCATAATATTTTATACTTCTTTTCACATATATATATATATATATATATATATATATATATATTTAGTTATTTATATATTTATACCCCATTTTTCATTTAATTTACTAGTTTTGTTTATATAGTTTTTTTTCATAATTTAAATTTTATTATATACCATCAAAGTTTATCCATTTATAATAATATTAAAAATTATAGGATCTAAATAATTATTTTATATTGTAATTAGTTATTTTATAATATTCTAACTAATTAGTTTACTTATTAATCAAATTAAATACCATATCTTTTATAAATATATAAATTAAATAAAAAATTAGATTATAAATATAAATAATTGATTGTTTTGATATTTTATAAATAAAATTTATTATTTTAATAGAGTTTCTATATGTTTTTAAGAATTTTTAAAATTTTCGTTAACAACAATAATATCTTTGATATTTTTGTAAAATTGAAGTCTTAATATTAAAATCGATATCGACATTTTATACCTTATATATGTGTACTATTTTCATATTTGGCAATGTATTGATAAATGAATTTTTTTTCATTAATTTTAATAATAATTTAAATTATTATGTTGTATAAAAATTCCATCAATATTGTAGATTTTGTTGATATTTTTATAAAATTAAATTGTTGATATTTTAATTAGATATAATTTATATGATGTAATAGAGTGCGATTAAATATAACAGTTGACTAATTTACAACGAATAAAATTTTCGTTATGTCTGTTGTGTTGTGA
Organism: Hippophae rhamnoides; assembly: GCA_033030585.1. Classification (NCBI taxonomy): domain Eukaryota; kingdom Viridiplantae; phylum Streptophyta; class Magnoliopsida; order Rosales; family Elaeagnaceae; genus Hippophae; species Hippophae rhamnoides. The sequence continues at coordinate 76,075,292 of CM065429.1, forward strand.
TATATATCAAATTAATCAAGGTAATATTTATTCTCCTCCACTCAAACTTATATACTTAATATGTTTAATATATAATATTTGATATAATTTAATAATCGATATTACAGTAGTAAACAATATTAATAGGAGAAAAAAAGATGAGTTTTATTTTATGTGTTGATTTAAATATATGATTTAAAATAAATATAAATAAAAATTAAAAGGAAGAATCTCATTCTCAAATTAATTGAAAAAAAAGTAAACTCCCAAGAAGTACTGAAATGAGTAACATCTAAGAGTGTTATATTGGGGTTAACATTTCTTATTTTAATAATATTATGATTTTATTTTTTTAAGGTAATATTTTAATTGTATCTCTATTTAAAAAAATTAATTGAAAAAAAAATAAACTCCCAATAAGTAATAAAATGAGTAACATCTAAGAGTGTTATATTGGGGTTAACATTCCTTATTTTAATAATATTATGATTTTATTTTTTTAAGGTGATATTTTAATTGTATCTCTATTTAAAAAAATTAATTGAAAAAAAAATAAACTCCCAATAAGTACTAAAATGAGTAACATCTAAGAGTGTTATATTGGGGTTAACATTCTTTATTTTAATAATATCATGATTTTATTTTTTTAAGGTGATATTTTAATTGTATCTCTATTTAAAAAAATATCAATTTAATATAATTTTTTATTTAATTGAAAATTTTTACATTTACAATAATAAACTTGTCATATTTAAAAGATATTTTTAAATAACTAATTAATTTATTATTATAAAATATCTTCTTAATATCGTTTAATTAATTTATTATTCGAAAACATCTTTCAAATATCACATATATATTATTATACATATAAAAAATTTTCAATTAAATCATAAATTATATTAAATAATACTTTCTTTTAATAAGGGTAACACTGAAATAACATTTCAAAAATCTAGTAAAAAAAAAGATAACAAAAATAAAATCTTAATATTACAAAAGTAACAAATCCCTGATATTGCCTTCTTTTTCAACGGTAACGTACCAAAAAACTTACAGAAATAAGATAAAATAAGCTTTGGTTTATAAACTTTAATATATCTTCACATATTTACATGAATTTTATGAAAATAACTTCAATGTAATTTATTTTTAGAGTTAATATCACTAATTTTTTTAAATTATTAATTATGTTAATTTTTTATTTAATCTATTCAATAATGTATTTTTCTTTCATATGACTTTAATATCAAATTATGATTAGTTATTTTACAATATTAGTTGTTATTTTTTATGTATTATTTAAAATCAAATCTTTAAATTTCTTATTAAAATATTGTTTTAACTTTATAATTTTCTTAGTTTTACTTTTATATAGATTTGTTGCTAATTTTGTTGTCTTTTGTCTTTTTATTTATTAGTTTTATAAATGATATAAATAAATATTTAATTATTTAATATCTTTAATTGATTTAAAATTATAATTATTATATCTAAATTTAATAGTTATACCATTTTATTACTTTTTATTATTTTTTTTATTATATTTGATATATTTAACTTATTCGATTTTTAATATCTTCGTGAAAATAATAAAACTATTGTATCCATACATGATACGTTATCTAAATTAGGTTTATTAGAAAATAGAAAATTAATAACTATTTTTTATTTTATTTATAATATTAATAATTATTATAATTTTAAAAGTAAAATAATAACTTTCAAGAAATTCTTAAAATATTCTATTATCAACCTCTTTGAAATATCTTCGTTTTTAAACAAACCAAAAAAAAAAAAAAGTCATCTTGATTTTGATCTGGAACTCCCTGCTATGCCATAAAAAAAAATTAGTTTCTCAAAAAATGCAGAGAAGAAGCTAAAAAAAAAAAATTATTTTTTCATCTAGTACTACTCCCTGTTTTCTTTTTCTTTTTCTTTTTTCTTCTATGATTCTAATTCTGATTGCGTATGAATCATTTAGGAGTTATAGCAATGTCGAACCTCAAGTTAGATCCTCAGGGGCTAACAAGAAGGCCGTCACGAAGCACCGCCAAGGAGGTCATCCCGTCCTCTCTCGCCTCCATCTTTCGCGTCACCAAGGAGATCGAGCATGAGCCTCCTCGGGTTACTTTTTTTTTTCTAATTTGAATTTTTAAAAATAACCCGCAAGAAGTTATTTAGGTTTAAATTTATATTATTTAAATATAAAATATTTATATCATTTACATATTTAAAATAATTAAATAATAATTTTTTAAAATAAATAGATTGGATGAAACTTAAATAATAAATAGAGGGACTGTTTTTGCCTTTTTTTTAACAAGATTGTTAACCAGAATGTAATCAACAACAAAAAAAATATTGTGTAGCTAGAAGTAGAAAATAGAAGCAACAAAATTATGCAGAAACAAAATTGGAACTAGGAAGTTTATACCTTTGCAGTAGAAATAGAGAGCTACCCCGTATTTGTCATTCAAGTAGCTGATTTAAAAGATAGAGACTTACTCTTAAAGATGAACACATTATAATATAAGATGGTTTTTGATATAATTATTATCAAATCTAGTTATAAAATTATACTTAAAATCACCTAAAATTCGTTATGAATTTAGTACGATTTTTTACTTACATTAATGTTAAATTCGGAAAAAATATTAAAAAATATTTGAAAAAAAAATATTTTTACAAATTTTTAAATTTTTTTTAATAAATATTAATTATTAATTAATATATAATATAATTTAATAAATATAAATATATATATTAGTATAATCATATCCATTATTTTTTGTTTTGTTTTTATTTAAAATTATATTTATTTTTAAAATTTATCTAATAAAAAATAAATCACCTCCAATGTCTGCTGCGTGTAACTAATTTTATGTTTTTTTTTTAAATATGATAACTTATTGATTGTAATATTAATTTGAGTGATATTTAAATATTTAAAAGTAAAGTTAAAAATATTATTTTGCTAGAGGAATAAGTTAAAAAGTAAAGTAATAAAGTTATAAAACAAAATAATATAGACAATTCATAAATTTTATTCTTTCAAACGTAATAAAAATGCTTCTTTGTAGAGAAATAGGTTCGAGTACTTCAATTCTATTTCATTACATGTTGTTCTCGGTGGTTGAGTACACACTCATCTACAAATAAAGATTATTATTATTTTTTATTTTATATATATATATTTTTTATCTTAAAAATACTCAATTTTAAAAAATTAAACTTAATAAATGATTTTATTAAATTATATAACTAATAAAAGTCGCATAAATCTTTACTGTTACAGTTACCAAAATGTATTACTAACAATTTTCGGTATTGGTTAATAATAGAAAATATACAAAAAAAAAAAAACATAAATAAATAAGACAAATATATTTCTCTTGAATTTCAGTTTCATATTAATTTCACCGCCGATCCACAAATTTTCTTTGGCCAGATCGATTTGATGTGTTCGTTCCCATACCTTCACAAGTCTTCTCATTCCCGCTGTTAGCATTGAGCTCCATAAGCAAAAAAGCAAACCCTAATGATCATTGACTAAGTCTTCTTCTTCTTCTCATTGTTGTTGAAGAAGCTTCGTGTGGTTGGGGTGGGTCGTTGAATCGGTGGTGGTGGGGTATTCCCATGGCGGCTCCGAGGAATCTGACGGTCGAAGTTGGTGGTAGGGTGATAGGGGACGTAGAGAATGGGAAGGAAGACGATCCAACAACCAAGAAGCCTAAATTCGATGGGTTTTATCTGAGCCGGTGGGAATCTGCTGGTGCTTTGACCGTGTTTTTGGTGTTCTCTACGGGTCTCTTCTACATCTACTTGACTATGCCTCCTGCTGAGTATGGTAAAATCAAGCTGCCTCGTACCCTCTCCGATCTTCGAATGCTCAAGTGGGTATTACCTTCTTCTTCTTCTTTTTCCCTTTTTTTGCCCTCTCATTGTTCTTTGTTTGATAAACTGATAAGTTGCAGCTCGGAATTTTGTAAAACTACTCTTGCTTGCTTTTATGCTATTTTTTATTGCAGTGTGTTTTCATTTTTCATGTTAAAATCTTATTAGAATTATGCAAGACTTGTGGGATTTTTTGTGGGTGCTTCTTTGTTTGATCAGTATTGTAACAAGTATGCTTGTTTTTTCCTTGGACAGTTGAAGTTAAGTTTTGTTGGAATTGGGAATGGGTATAGAATATTTTGTTGATTTTGATGGCACACGATGTTACATGGCTGGTCTTTACACTAGTGGTTATGATGAAAAACAGGATTACAACGTTTTCCGCAAGTTTTACTTTTTGCTACACACTACTACACTAGGTCCACTATTCTTGGATTTTTTTTTAATATAATAGTCTACAGACGGTATTGGATGAAAATGTGCATTAGTATAATTATTTCAGTGTATATAAATAATAAAACTTGATGTCAAAAGTTGTGTTAATTAACTACAGGAGTTGTCATTAGTTGTCAGTGAGCAGTATTACCATATAGGCATATACTATGTGTTGTCATTGTACTACTACCATATTGGTGTGTTTCTTCTTGAGTATTTCCATACAATTCTGATATATATAGAGAGGAAACTTCATATGTAATTTGAATCTTCATTACACTATTTTTGGTTGTTTTGTGAGTCCCCCCCCCCCAAAAAAAAAAAACAAAAAAGAAGAAGATAAAAGAGTATATTTGTCCGCTGTGGAAAGTAAGTTTTTTCCACCATGCTTCATAGAGCATATTTGCATTTAAGCATCTTGATGGTAGAACTTTTTATTAACCATAATGAATAGATATGGTAATATTATGGGGTATAGCCCGTGAATTTTACGTAGGAAACCAACATGTCTTAAGTACCTTGTTCTTTCATTATTTTCACTTACTAAGTGGAGAAAGTCTGTACTCTGGCTAGATATGTCTGATTTTAATTTCTCTTTAGTTCTAGGTACATATTATTGTTCTAGTTCAATACTCTGCGATTAATTCTTCAAGTTTGGTGTTGTCTTGTATTTCCTCTTAAAAGTTTGGTGCTTCTTGTTTACCTATTTGGTGTTTTCTCCCTTTCATATTCCAACTCAGAGATCATGTCGTAAGTTACTCAAAAGATTACCCAGCGAAATTCATTCTCGGTTACTGCTCCACTTACATCTTCATGCAGACATTTATGATTCCTGGGACACTTTTTATGTCCTTACTAGCTGGATCTCTATTTGGTGTTATCAGAGGTCTTATCCTTGTTATCTTCAATGCTACTGCTGGAGCGTGCTCCTGCTTTTTTTTGTCCAAGTTAATTGGCAGGCCTTTAGTTACTCGGTTCTGGCCAGAAAAATTGAGTTTTTTCCAGGCAGAGGTATTTTGTTTTCTTATCATTTTGTCCAGAGCAGTTATTCTGACCTATTTATTGAGGCTTAACCACTTTTTGTGTGTATTCAGATAGCAAAGCGTAGGGATAAGCTGCTGAACTATATGCTCTTCCTGAGAATAACTCCAACATTACCAAACCTTTTCATTAATTTGGCATCCCCCATTGTTGATGTACCCTTCCATATTTTCTTTATGGCAACTTTTACTGGTCTTATTCCAGCATCTTATATCACAGTGAGGGTAAGATTTTCTATCAGCACTAGCATTGTGTTTGTTAGGTTTCCGTTATATTTCTCATTTCTAGACATGGGTGTATGTTGTTATTTATTTTATTAAAACGAATGGCACTTTATTATCTTCCAGAATGATATAGTCACTATTGACTAGTAGTCTCTTGCTCCTTTACGTTTCTTCCTCTTCTTTAAGGCCTATTATCACTTTGTGTCAAAATAGGAATGCTTGAGAAAAGTGACTGCTCCATTTCTTAATTATCACCTTGTATATTGGTTGAGGTTCCAGTTAATATAAATCGTTATATTTTGAGGTTACAGGACTTGAGCCCTAGTGTAGTTGACTGAGGGAGAAAACAGAATTAAGATGTGCAGGGTGTTTATATCATAATATGACTAGTATCTACCATTTAAGGTCCGGATGCAAATATGACTAGTAACAAGTGTGTCATTTTCACACTTGTTACTTAAAACATCTAGAACCTTTTTTAGAGCAAGAAGTAGTTGAAGGGGGTAACATGCATGGTATTATTTCAAGCAGGGCAAGAGTCACCACTTCATTTTTTAGAACTTGGCTCTAGAACTAATCGTTTTTAAATCCTGTTTTGTTAGGCCATGCTACTTCTCCATGGTTATGAGCTGATATCAGTGACAGCTCGATAATTAGTCAAATACCTTCCTAGTTTCTGTGTAGCATGTTCTCTTACACTTGTTGCTATTGAATGTTGCTTTTTTACATGTGAATTATAAAGCTTGGTAACCAAAATCAACTTGCTTAAAAAAGATACCATCTGATATTCCTTTCTTTTTTTTGTAATACATATTATCATGCTCTCCTCTGACAAAGAAATTTCTTATTTTCTTCTACTCACTATTAAGTATTAATCTTTTCCATTTGTCTGATTTTTAATTTAACCGTACCTGCAATAGAAAGATTACTTGTTTATTTTTCTGTATATATTTTGATGTCCTTGTATGATAGATGCTGTTTTCTTTTTACTCAGGCTGGTCTTGCTCTTGGGGATCTCAAATCAGTGAAGGATCTGTATGATTATAAAACGCTATTTGTTCTTTTCCTTATTGGTTCTCTCATCATACTTCCCACTCTATTGAAAAGGAAGCGGATGTATGATTGAACACTCTTGTGGTCGCGGTCTGAAGAGACCCTTTATTTAGGGTGGCTTATATGGTTTTGGATTATACTCACAACAAATTAAAGAGAAATGCTAAATGCATACATTTACACTCAGTACCAATATTGGGGTGCCATGTGCCCGAATTTTTTTAAAAAGTGAATAACTTCTCCATTTTCAAAGTTATTTTTGCCAACACGCTATAATTGGTATGAATGTAAATGTCTGCAATTTGTGTGCCCTTACCATTCCTCTTAGACAGATTAATTTTGTTGGACACAAGAAAGAAAATCTTGAAGTATATATTAATTGTGCTCCTCAAAGTCGGTTCTTAAATAGAAATACTTGTGCTTGGGGCAACAATGTTTAGTAAGAGGTTGTGCAGAAAGTTTATGAATTTGTAATGCTTTGCTCTCTGTAACATATCATGGTTTTACAACGAAATATCTGGCTATAAGTTGAACAGGAACAGCTCGGAGTTGATTGCTAGGATGAACTTTAATTCGTATAAAATTGCTGACTATTTATTATTTATTCTTTTAAGCTTTTTCTTTTACTTTGACGTACTGAATACATAATTTAGAATCTCTCCCTCTCTTGAAACTCTCCAATTCCAATTAGAGAACATGTATATATGCAATACAAGCCTGGACGACTAGTGATTACCCCTTTCACTCTTGTCAATGTGTACATACAATTTTGCCAAGTTACTTCGAGTTCAGAAACTTGATTGGTTTAAGACTTAATTGATGAGAAACCACATGTTAAGAGAGAATGACGAAAACGCAAAGAAATGTTGGCTTCTTCAAAAGTCGTCAACTGAATTATTAATTTTGCCAGGTTAATAGCTGCATTCATTCAATGAATTTTCTCGACAGATCATGCTACTCTCTACATACAGAAAATTGAAAAAGAAAATTTGCTACACAATATATTCAAATTTAAATCTTCATCACACAAAGTTCCTTAATTAAGCTTATGATTCAAGTGTCGTCGCTGGATAGTCTTGATAGCCTCTAATGCCAGTGATTCTTATCCTGGTACGTGGCTGTATGATTGGATCATAATCATAACCAAACCAAATTATAAAGAGTAGGATTAGACAACATATGTCGAGATATTTAAAGCTAAAACCTCAAACCTCCGATACTAATTAACTATAAATCACAACTTTTCATGTTTTATGTGAAAGGTCATAAGTTTTGTTTCGTAAAATATGCATTCTGTAAAATAAGTACTCCATAAAAAAAGATGAACCAAGTTTTATCCTCTTTTTAGACAAATTTTTGAATGACAAGACAAAAGGGAGGCATGCTCCGCATTTGAATTTAGGGCTCACCGCTCAAAGAAACTATGAAGCAACTAATGGTGGTAAGAGGAAAATGCCCTTCTTGCGAGACAACATATTATGCATATAACTAGATACTATTTCTTAAGCTCCTTTCCAATCGGTGAAACGTTTGAAAGGTATAAATTGATACTTGAGCTATATCAGAAATTAGGGGTTTAGGCTATGTCAAATTCTATAAGAATCATGAGCTTTTCAATATCAAAAAATTAACTCAGTGAACAGTGACACCCTTATCAATATAAAACTTTCATTTTCTCCAACATATTCCCTCAAATTATAAGTCGTTTAACCCAATATTTTATATTTTCAATCCATTTTATTTTTGGGTCACTTATCTTTTTTTCTTTTTGCAATGCCCATACAACTTTTTTTTTGTGCGGAGGTCTATTTGTTTTTTTTCTTCACCCATTGATTAATGGAAGTTATGATATTATGTCCAAGACCATAAGTAACATGAGGTAAGACACCCTTATTTTTTATAAACTCCATCGTAATATTGTTTTTGATCAACATAATTTTCTATTTTTTTCTAACATAGGGCACAAATAGATTAAATTGTATAGTTGTAATACCTGTCTGTGGCCAATATTTCTCCTATAGTTTTTCTTCTTCTTGTACTTGAAGACAATAACCTTTTGATCTAATCCCTACAGGAAAGCACAAAGGTAACAAAGAAATAAATAAAGATGACAGACTATGCAGACACATCTTTTATGAGTTGTAAAGTGATGAATTACTTGCTCTTCAACTATGGCATCCACAGCAGCATTTGTCACCACTGGTTTGCCAATATATGTACTATTTTTTGTTCCAACTAACAAAACCTTATTCAGAGTAATCTGCACAAGATTTCAATCTTAAAATCATAGGTAAAAGCATCAAAAATCAATGAACCAGAATAAGGTCAACAACATAGTTACCGAGAAGCGCTAATCACAATACCAAATAGCGTGACACCGTTTTTACAAACTATGAAAATGGCAACGAAATTATAGCTCAATACTATTTTCAAGTACCTTTTATTGCTAGCCAATAAGCTAACCCACCCCACAGATAGTAAAAGATTATGCAGGAAACTACATATTGTTAAGACTTGAAAACCTATTACTCGTGAAGACTTTATTACACTAGTTTTCACTTTCCAACATGTTTAACAAATGACAAAGTCATGGGGATTTTCTTTCCAAGTAGTTCTTTTTTCAGTAAGATGGATGCACATAATAATGGTTCAATAAATACAAGCACCATAGTTACAATGTTCAAGGTTTCATAAATGAAGTAACCCAATATAAAGGCAAAAGAAATATAAAGGCTTGCATACTCAATTACTCACTCACAAAAACATGCATGAAATATTAAGAAAGAATTGTAATTTTTGTGCAAGTTGTGACAGGCTTAGAGCATCGAATAACAAAATAATTAGAGTGAAGAAAAGTATCATACTTTATCGTTGATATTGGCATCCTTGAGCCTCTGAGTATAAATAAATCGTCCTGGAAAGACAATGTACTGGCGCGATCCAACCTATGCAAATTATAAACAGACTCAAATTAACTCTAAAAAATATTGACTTGGGTTGTTTAAAAAAGGGTGAACCTTAGTGATAGTTTTATTATTTTTGAAAATTAACAGTTTAATTGCAATAAATACTATAATTTATAAAAATTAATCAATTTAATCTAATTTATATTAATACATTAAAACTTAACAAATTCATTCATAGGTATCATCTAATTGATACAATAATAATAAATGTATGAAAATGTTATTGTCTCAATTGCTTACTACAACTCATATCACAACCACATGTTAATTTTAACGTATAATTTCAAAGCTTTAATAATAATTAAGCTAAATTGAATTTCTTAAATTAAATTACCTAATATAACCTAATAATTATAAGAGTAACTTGTATTTTGTAAGGATTTGTAGCACATATTTTCTGTTTAAAAACAATACAAATACAGTCATGTAAAAAAAACTGGAAAAAGGTTTAAAATATAAAAAAGAGAAAGCAAAAAAAAAAAAAAAACAATTACAATTACAATTACAAATGCCATTTACTAGGAAACCAATATTACAGGTAAATAATAAGTTCAAAAACAAGAGAAAAGATTCCAATTGGGTAGCTACAAAATAACTCCAAGAACTCACCATAACCACAGCAAACACTTCTTCACGTTTGCGTGCTGGTTCGGCAGAGGCTTCGACAACGGCCGTCGTGACTTGAAGCTCGGGAGCATCAGTTGTAGATTCAGGTTCTGGAGCATCAATCTCGGCCTCGACCACTGCTGCCTCAGACACGGAGGATTTGAGAAGGAGAGGGAACGTGGGTCTCGCAGCAAAAGACAAATGGGGCTTGTGGGAAGTAACAGAAAGAAAGCTGATATTAGGATTAAAAAGTCCTGGGTTTTGCGATTTTAATGAAATTCTGCACTGGGAAGTGAGAGAAGAGCAGAGAGAAAGTGAAATGGAAGCCATTGATTGATAAGAGTGGAGCTATGAGCTCCCACTAATTTGTAGTCGATGTTCCTTTGGAGTTGGGGGGGACTGCGTTAGCGTTCTGCTTAACTAGTGAACTTATCCTATATTCCTATCCGTTTTCTAACCGAATAAAAAATTAAAATCTTACGAAAACAAACAAAATAGCAACTTAAAAGTCTTGTAACCGTATAAAAGTATATTTTTATGTTAATTTTAAAGATTTTTATTATTAAAAAAATATAATATATTATATTATTTAAAATGCTAAAAGTAACTTGTAAACTGATGAAAATTACAGTCACTCCTAATCTAAGATTTTGTCTGTAAAATATTGTTTAATTATATATCATTTAAATTAAATGATTATTTAAATTTATTTAATGTTTGAATACTTTCAATTAACTCATTTGATTTTATTAAATGTTATTGATCATATTCTTGTCAACATCATGCATCCTATGTATCTAAAAATAAAAAATATATTGTTAAGACCTTGGATCAACACAGAGTGTAGTATCTTTTGATCCTCCGGTGTTTAAATAAGTATAAAAAATAAGAAAAATAAGGAAATTAATATATATTCTTATGATGATAGATATATATTTATAAAGAAAAAAATATAAATCTTAATGTCCGTAGTTATAAGAATAAGTTATTAAAAAGTTGTTTAGTTGTGTTTAATGGTGAATAATGATGAATATTTATAGGAAAAAATATATTTACTTATTATCATTAATGTTGTAACTTTTTCTATGTCATTATGTATTTGTAATAAAGTTAAGAGTTTGAATATATTATATTAAATATTTGATTAATATTGATGGTTCAAGTCTAATTGAACGGAAGATTATTTATTGATTATATTTTTATATTGATAATTTGATTTACAATTGAAATTATTTTACATTTAATAAATATTATTTTTTATAAATTTTTAAAAAATATATTTATATAAATAAAACTGTATGTAATATACTTCATAATTTTTTTAAAAAAATATTACTAATATATATATATATATATATATATATATATACACACAAACATATAATGTAATCTTTGCAAGTAAATTCTTAACCACCATAAACATATACCTTTCCTTCGTAAACGGTTAATTTGTTGAAAAATAAAAGACAATTAAAAAACAAATCGTACATAAAATAAAATAAAAATTATCAATTAATGAAATTTTAACTTATTATTTAAAAGTTTTTTTTTTCAAACCATACTAAAAGTTTAAGAGCTTGAAGTAAAAAATGTGACGAATGGAGAATTCATTTCTTAATTTGTTAAATCTTCTCCTGTTGTGCTTCGTCTTAAAACGATTCCTCCAATATTTCAATGTGAAAATCAAGAAAATCGATCAATATATATATATTAAAAACTAATTTTCAAAAATTATTTCATTCAATTCTAAAATTAATAACAAATAGTTGCCAAAAAAGTAACAGTAAAGGCTATCTTATCCATAACAAATAACAAATTTACAATCGTTTCAAATAAAAGAAGAAAAATCATAGCTATGGAACATATAAGAGATGTTGCCACAAAGACAATATAGCTAGATGGATTTGCCACCAAGTCACAATAATCTATTTAAACTTAACAGGATCTTATAAACTTCTTTCTGAACAAAAATAACATAATATCATGAGAATCTTTAGGAGTATAGTTAACCTTTCAAATTCAGACTGTAAATTAAATTATAACTGTACAAAAGAATGCTTCTTAGTTTAACTTAATATTTTTTTAGCTTAATTAGATTATGATTCTTTCACTCCAAAAGCATCAGCAATGTTGAAGTTCAAATTGCTTCTCATGGTTCTGCTCCTTCCAACGCCTCCATCACCCTTCCTCATCATTGCTGCAAACTCCCCATAATCTATACGTCCATCCTTAAAAAGAAAAAGGGAAAAAAATCTTGTTAGATCACAAAGTTTAATCTAGCATACAGATCAATTTATCACCATAAAAACAAAAGATGACCACAATAAGCTAGGGCATGCATAAAGCAAAAAATGTCATACGGTGCATTCGTCTTTGTTTTACTAACGGAATGCTAGCATATCTTGGGACGTGTTCATTTTGACTTTTGGGGCGTGTTATCTACACAACATATGTGGATGATAGAGGGATGCTAGATACAGTATTATAGAAAATTCCTGACTTTAGAGGATGGAACAAACCATATAATTATGAAGGTTTAAAAATGGAATGAATACCAGAAGTTTCGATCGGTTTATCAAGTTTTGTCTAAGATAATTTTACTTTACCCCTGAAATATCATCCTTTCATGACTACATAATGAAGTGTGAAAAACGTTGGTAACAATAATGAACAAAGGAAAATCACAATGCCAATTATGACAGAGTAACTTAATTGAAAGAAAACTAAGGGAAATCTAAAGTGTATAACCATAGACACTTACATTGTCTTGATCAATTTCTTTGATCACATCGTGAAGATGTACATCACCTAGGCCAAACTCTTTGCAAGCCTGTTGGAGCTCATCGATGGTGATATAACCACTACCATCTTTGTCAAAATACGAAAAGGCTGCAACCAAATTCTCCTCTTTCTCCATCTTATTTAAGTGCATAGTTGCAGCAAGAAATTCACCGTAATCTATTGTTCCGCTGTTGTCTATATCAGCCTGTGAAATTTCACCATGAAAGATTTTGTGATCAAAAGTTGTATTTCAACCATTTTGTACAAAAATACACAAATAAAAACTAACTTGACTAAAAAGATAATGAAATCACATCACATTTAATTTTTTCAGCTTATGATTACATCTATTTACCGATTCCAAAAGGGACTTGATTTCAGATTCCATGAGTTCAGAACCAACTCTCTTCAGCCCCGCTTTAAGTTCCTCAAATGTAATTGTCCCACTACCATCCGTGTCAATCATTTTGAACAACTCTCTCAAGCCACCAATTTCTTCCTCTGAAAGTCTTTCGGCAATAACCTGCAAATCAATTCTTAAGAATTAGATTAGTACAGAATAAACTGAAACAAAAAAGGAAAGAGATATTAACTGCTTTTCACATTTACATCATTGGAAATAGCAGAACAAGTTATTCATACATGGTAATCACCAGTTTTCTGTTAGAATAGGAATGACACCAAGGTGAAGGATCAATGTGGATAAGGTTTTATCCATCACTTATGAGGCCCTTGACATCCTATACTTCCTTGGAAACAGATGGAGCCTCTCCACTTTACAAAATCCGTGCATTATCGATATTTCTTCATTCATCCAAAATCCGGTTATTTTTTTATCCAATTAGCATAAATTCAAGTTAGATTTTAAAAGGTTAAAGACGGCCTCATAAAACAGTCCAATTTGATTACAGTGAAAGTCTATCTAGAAAGTTGCACACATGGGAAAATATCAATATAACATACACGCAATGCCATCTTTTTTAGTTTATTCATTGCAGAGAACTGCTTGAGTCGAGACAAAACCGCAGAATCCAGAGGTTTGTCTGGTGCAATTCTGTCATCTACAATCCAAGGGTGGCCTAAAACAAAAAAGTAGTCTACAAGTTTAGAGCAGCTAAAACATACATATAACCTAGCACATTAGAATTATTCCATAATAATAATAATAGGTTTTAAATAACCTACATAGGACTTCATGTGCAGAGATTCTCCTCCTTGGATCCCTATCCAGCATCTTCTGTATCAAATCTTTTGCACTTTCTGAGATACTAGGCCATGGATCTGATTCGAAATCAATTCTGGACTTTAAAATCTGTCTGAAGATTCCTGGTTCAGTTTCTGTAAAAAATGAAAAAGTTATTTTTTAGACTTCATAATATATTTAAAAAAAGAAGAAAAAGAAGGGCAACACATGTATAAATATGGTGATCCCGATGGCAAAACTTGAGAGATTTTGAATTTTGGAGAGAGTTACCTGCCCAAAAGGGAGGAACCCCACTTAATAGGATGTAGAGTATCACGCCAGCACTCCATACATCTACTTCAGGTCCGTATTTCTTGTACAAAACTTCAGGTGCAACATAATAAGGACTTCCAACTACATCGTAAAACTTTTGTCCTGAACAAAGAAAAAAATGCACACATTATATTATCAGTCACTGTCTCATTGTCATTTTGCTTTTTATCATATTGAAGGAAGTCATTCGTAAAAGTTAGAATACTCATGGGTATGTTCCTATTGAGAATATACAATTCAAGAACTAAGGAAACAGAAAAACATTAAACAAAGTAAAGAACTAGCAAAAACATATGCCATCAAACAATAGAAAAAGAAAGCTGTACCTCTTCCCAAAGGAAATGCATTTCGACATTCTAAACCAAAACTAGGCTGCATTAGTTTTGAAATCAAACAGAAAACCATTACAAAACTGTTCCCAATTTCAAGCATGCAGCTTAGTTTTGAAATAGAAGCTGTACATGTCAAGCATGCAGCTTCAAAAGACTAAGCACTAACCGACTACTTCCTAAACAAATCAAAATCTGAAGATGGGCATTAACTTCATTTATAACCAAATAAAAAAAGGAAAGAAAACAAACTACCCCATTAATCAATAGCAAAAAAAGAGAAGAAAGTTACATTACAGAAAACGCAAAATAGGTATAAAGGCCATGCATATCAAACCAGCATTTCCAAATATCAAAAATCAGTTCAAGCATTTCAAAAGAAAATTCCAACCAAAATAAAACAGAACACACCTATTCATGGATATTAGAGAAAATATCAGAAATTGATTACATACCATCCAATATCGTTAAATAAAACCAATAAAGAACGAAGATAGCTAGAAACCCATAAACTAACCAGGCTTGTAGAAAACAGACAGACCAAAATCGGTCGCTTTAAGCTTAGCATCCTCATCAGTGGTATCAAACAAGAAATTCTCAGGCTTGAGATCTCTATGCATAACACCAAGAGAATGACAAGCCTCAACTACCGCAACAATCGTCTTGATGACCTTCGCAGCCTCTTTCTCACTGTAGTGCCCTTTTTGCAAAATCCTATCAAACAATTCACCACCAGCACAAAGCTCCATAACTAAATGCACAAATACGTTGTCTTCATAAGTAGCCTCGATCCGTACCACATTGGGTTGTTCGGATAAATGGTGCATTATCTGAATCTCTCTCCAAACATCTTCATAATCTTCCCTACAAACCAGTTTTCTCTTGGGAATTGATTTACAGGCGTAAGGGTTACTACTTGATTTCTGGGTACAGAGATATGTAGTACCAAATTGGCCTTGCCCAAGTTTCTTCCCCATTAGGTAATGGTCTCTTAATTTTGGCGTTTGATATGGCAAAACCATTTTGCCTGAAGATGATTGTGAGGATGTGCTATGTTTCTTCATGGTTGTTCTCTCTTTTCTTTTCTTTTCTTTCTCTGAATTCTCGGCGAAATTCTCCGGGATATTTCTAACCCCTCTTCTTGCTCTGATCTCGTTTTATTTGTCACTGTAGAAATGATTCAATGAATGAGTTTATTACTTTGTTATTTATTTTTCTGTTCGGGTTTTCTGTTGGGGAGTTTTTATTTTATTTTATTTGTTCAGTTTATTTATTATTAGTATATAAACTTTTGTATGAACATGATATGTACTGTAATTTATTAGTTTTTTTTATGTACAAATAATAATGAATCTTCATCGGTATCATACAAGGGGAAAGAAATTTACAGTATTTTAATAATTATAAGAAAATATTATTAACATATATGTGCATATATATATATATATATATATATATATATATATATATATATTCATGTTTTTGTGCATAAGTTATTTATGAATAAAAAATAACATTTCTTTTAAATTTATAAAATAAATTACATATAAACGTTAATAATTTTTTTAGTTCCCACTAATAAGTCCAGGAATAGGCATATTCCGCATGTCGAAGCTTTTCATCATCAAACATGGAGGGAGTGCATAAACTAGTTTATAGTTGAACTTTCTTTAATAGAGTGTCGATCTCTTCCACACGTTTTCCTTAACACCCTCATTTTCCACATCTTACAACATTTCAAATTAAATGTTGTTTCAATCAACCTCAATTATTAGTTTTTTACGGGGATTTATTGGGCAGATAAAGAAAAAAAATTATATGCCATTTATTTTATGCTCTCTATTAATATCAATCAATGGTTAAAATTCCGTCACATCTTTTAACATCTATTTTTTTATAAAAATTAAAAATTAAGATAATATTGTTCTACCACATGTCCATACTCTTCTTATGTAAAATTTTCTCATAATTAATACACCAAAAATTTAACTTAAATGAAAAATGAATATTTATTATTAATAGATATGATTATTTAAAATAAATTTTCTGAATTATAGTATTTTATTAATTTATTTTTCACAAAAATACTTTATGTAAATTTCAAGACAAAAAAGTTACTTAATTGTAATCACATATTTGATCAAAAACTTTAAATGATATGTTAATGTTCCTTTATATTTAATTTATTAAGAAAAATAAGAATAATGGTAACCTTTCTAATTAATAAAAATTTGGATGAATGTACTTAATCTTTTACAGAATGTCAGTGGTCCTGATTGATTATCATACCGATTCTTAAAAGGAAATATTTTTAATAGCGTTGTACGAAAATAACAAAAATAATATAAATAAAACTTTTACCTATAAAAATATCATCATTTACGTCTGTTTCACATTTTTACTAATAAAACAAACTAAAACATCATTTTATTTAAATATCATCGAATTGACACTATTTAAACACGTTGTTAGAATGTTATTTTTTTTTTATTTTTCAATGAATTTCTATAACAAATTATGGATTTGCTTTGTTCTAACATGCTTTGGCACGGACCACGTTAGAAACGTACCTAGATTAACTTTCTTGGAGGCAGATGCACCATTATCTAAACACAGCATATTTACACATAACATATTTGAACTATGTTGACATTGAGGCCGATATATCAGTTCATATTTTCTTTAAGCTCGAACCATCATCGCCCATACATGCCAAGACTGATGCAAGATAAAAATTTGTCACATGATTTAGTTTGAAAGCATTATTTTATTAAAAGCAGGCCAAGCTAAATGGTAAAGCATGTCAGGAAGAGTTTGTACACAGGGAAACAATCTTCTAGCAAAAGATCTCGATAGAGCACTAGTTCATTTCCCCTAGAGTAACTTTGCTTGTCCTGAATGCAGTTCAAGCGTCCTGCTTGGGACAACTTGCAAAACACCTGGTTGTTCTGCAAAAGAAAAATTAACAAATAAATCATTTTCGTCAATCCCAGTATGCGAATTATATAACTACATGATTTTATTTTTCATTGTTGTCCTTGGAAAGATACTTTTGTTAAAACATAACAGAACAAAATTGTCATAACATGAAATGGGGGAAATAGCAATGAACAGAAGTAGAAAGAACCACCATAACCTTATAATACAATAATACCTAGTGTCACGTCCCGTTCAGAATGTCCCTAAAAATCCAAAATAAATGGTGATTGCCTAAAGGATCTAGACTATTCTACATAGAAAGTTCTAGAGTTGCCTAGAGAAGTCTAGAAAGGGCTAGAGTTGGACGGACTCAACTCAAGCTTAAAGACCCTAGAATGTTCTGGAGCACGCTGGAGGGTGCTAGAATGGGTTGGAATGTTCTAGAACGTGCCGGATGGTTCGGGAAGGATGTAGAAGCCGCTGAAAGCTTACGGAACATCCCAGAACGTGCATGAAGGAGCTAGACAAACCTAGAAGACTCTAGAGTTGGCTAGAAGGTCCTAGAGCCTTGTGGCACATTGTACATAAACCTAGAACACTCTTGTATATTCTAGGCTTAGAATTATCTAGAAATTGGTGTCATATTCTTAAGCTTAGAAGCCACACTATAAATAGACCAATTGGTCTTCATTTGCATTCATCCTTGGAAATCCTTGGGAATTCTTAGCATTTGTAATATAAACTCTCTCTAAAACAATACAAAGCATTCTTTGCAAACTCTTTTTCTATTCTCTTTAGAGTTACATTCGGGTTGAAAGGCAGGCTTAGTGCAACAGACCGTGCTAAGTGCCGCACGATCGATACTTGAAAAATTAAGGTCGTGACAGTTGGTATCAGAGCTTTCGGTTGAATCATTTCTACTCTTGGCATAATGAAGAACGTTGCTCCATCTACACCAAGCGTTGATGTTCCACCTATGGAACGTGGACGTGAGAAAACCCAAAAACCATCAAAAGAATCTCAAACCAAGTCGAAAGACATACTTTCTAGCCTAGAAGCACGAGTGGGAGTACGCGGAGACCAGGGAGTCGTCTTGACCGAGTGGACAACTTAAAGAAGCGCTAAATGGCTCGAGGCCGAAGACGCGAGATCCGTACGCAAATGTTAAGATGTCACCAAATGAAGCCGTGATGGTAGGCTAAGGCAAGAAATTGATGGATTGGTGAACTTACCAAGATAAGAGATCTCGTCTAAAAGAGAACTCGCAAATATCTTCTTAGAGTTGAGGATATGGGTGGTGATCTAGTTTCTATAAATGCGGGCTATGTCGCTGAACTAGCACAACCATCACATCGAGGCCAAGAGGGTGGATGTTCCTAAGCCTAAGACTTTCAATGGTGTTAGGAATGCTGCTGGGTGGAGAACTTCCCATGGGGGCTAGAACAAGATGCTTTGAGGTTACGCATAACAAACCATGCCAAAGAAGATCCAAACCGGCCGTGTACTTGATCGACATCGCCGTGATGTGGTGGAGTGAGGTACGTGGAGACGTGCGACGAGGGGTTTGCACAATTGAAACCTTTGAAGATTTCAAAAAGGAGTTCAAAATACGCTCTTCCCGTAAATGCCGAGGGAGGAGGCAAGGGGCCGATTGCGATGATTGATCAAGCAAACGGGTAGCATAAGCGGACTATGTGAAGCGAGTTCACAACCTTGTTCTCAGAAGTCCCCGACACATCTGACAAGGATGCCCTATTCTTATTCATGGATGGTCTCCAATCATGGGCTAATCTGGAGCTCAAACGACATGGTGTCCAAGACTTGTCTTCGGCCATTGCGATTGCAGAAAGCTTTATTGACTACTCCACAAACAAGGAGAGCCCAAAATCCTCAGATAAAAAGTTTGGTGGAGGCCATGCCAAAAATCAAGGTTCCAAAAATCCTAAAGATAGCTCCTCGTTCAAGCCACGGGATAAGGGGAAGGAAAAGGAGGATCGTGGTACCTCGAAGTCCTGCGTGACATGCTTCATATGCGACGGACCGCATTGGGCACGCAAATGTCCGAAAAGAAAGGCCTTAAGTGCCTTAGTTGCTTCCACTCATGACCAGGATGGAGGCGAGTCGGACGGAGGTGCAAAGATGGGTTCTTTGCGCCACTGCGTGCACATACGAACCGCCCCGAGAGACCCCTAAAGGTTTGACGTACGTGATGCCACCATCAACGTGGAAGATCGCCAAAGCATTGGTCGACACAGTGCATCTCACAACTTTGTTTCGGTGGAAGAAGCAAAGAGACTCTGGCCCTGAAGGTCGTCTACGAGTGGTTCTCTCAAAGCAGTTAACTCGCAGTTGACCGCCATTACATACGTGAGTCGCTCGAGGAGTTAAGGCTCAGGCCTTGGTGCACGTGGGATCGGCCAAGTGGACTTATCGGCGCCGATAGACGATTACGACATTACTGGTATTCGTGGACGAGCTTGGACCAGGTTAGAGCTTTCTCGGTGCCATACTCAAACTCCATGCGTATCAGCGATGGTTCGAAGGCTTGCGTAGGTACCGACGGACGGACCACCAAACGTACAACCCAGTTCTCTCGACTTCAATTCAAGAAGGGACCGAAGAGAGAAAAGTGAGTCACCCGACCATCTCAAAAGAGTACGATGATAAGTGAGTCACCAGCCGAACTCCTGCCGGCCGACGTGCGTTGTCTCAAATAAGTCCCACGAGGTGATGTTTGAGGCGTCACCAAAGCCAAGCTTGCCAAGTGTAAGCTATCTGCAGACAAGTCCCGAGGCGGTGATGGCGAGGCCTTGCCCAAACGGTTCTCCAGCGAGTGGAGGCGGGACCACGAAGTCGAGTCGGGAGCCTCGACACAAGACCACCAACAACGAGCCCCCGATCGGTGGAAAAATCGAGGCGCGCAACCAAGCCAGGGTGGTTGACCCACCAAGCGGAAAGCGAGTTAAGTAGACCTCGCAGCCTTTGTTGGAAAAAGATCAAAGAAGAGGTTGAACGATGCCGCACTCGTCAAAACCTCCTCGCTCTCATCACGAAGGAAAGACGAGACGATTTTGGATGAGTGACTCGACTACTCTACGCTGCGTAATCGTATCTTCGTGCCAAAACTGGGGAGCTTTGGAAAGAGCTTATCAAGGAGCTGCCTTGTGATTCCTTGCTGGCCGGGACACCCAGAATAAGGCACACCTCGCTGATCAAATCCATCTACTATTGGCCTCACCACGGATGATGTGTGCTTTACGTGAAGACTTGTCTTGTATGCCAACAAGACAAGATAGAGCAAACACGCACCCTGTGAGATGATGCTAATCGCTACCCATTCCAGAGAGACCGTGGGAGCAGTTGTCTCCCTATGGATTTCATCACTGTGCCAAAATCGAGGCTTTCGGGCAAGATTATTACGGTGATCGGGACGCTTCAGCAGGCATGCAACATTCATACCGCTCAACTATTCACGGCAGATGAGACGCACGTTTGCTCCTTAAACACGTATTTGTGGAAGCACGGGGGATTCCATCCAATATTGAGTGATCGAGATCCAAGATTCACAGGAAATTTTGGACTAATTGTTCAAGTTGTTGGGATCGACTTGAACTTCTCTACAAACTTTCATCCTCAAAGTGATGGACAAACAGAAGCGCGCAACGCATTGCTTTGAGTTGTATCTTAAGCACTTTGTTAGCTGATAATCACTGATTGCGAAGGCTTTGGATGTAACCCAATTTTCATATAATTTGCAAAGGAGCGAGTCCACCGAAAAGAGTCCGCTGAGATTGTCGTGGCAAAGAACCCACGACTCTCTCACGCTCGCCACGAAGCTATGAAGCGGAAAGCAGCCCTGGGCCGCCTTCAAGTTTGCCAAGGCGTGGCATGAACAATGAGTCGTGAGCCTACATGAATAAGGCGTCCCTAAAAAGATGAAGAAACGGGTCGACAAGAAGAGGAGGATGGTAGAATTCCGTAGGAGATTTAGTCCTTGTCAAACTATTGCCCCACGGTTTAAGTCCTCCTGCGAAAGGTTCATGCGGATTGGTACGGAAATATGAGTGGACCATTTCACGTCTCAAGAAAGTCGAAAAGTGTCATACAAACCGCAACTCCTCCAAAGCTTAAAATCTATCCCATCTTTCATAAGTATGCTAAAACCTTTCATGGAGACAAGACATAAGTAGGGGAGAATCCAAGCAGGGCACCTTACCGCGGTGGTGTAACCTCCTTTGACAAAGAAGTGGACTCAATTTTGACGGACCGTTTGATCCTGGCTGAAGGGCGTACTCAAGTTATAACGAATACTTGGTCAAATGGAAAACACCTAAGATGTGCAGACAAGCTGGAACCCGAGAGTCTTTATGGCAATTCAAAAATGCCATGTGGAAAGTGCCCAACGAGGGCGTCGCGAACTTGAGTGGGGGAGGGTGTCACGTCCCGCTCAGAATGTCCCTAAAAATTCAAAATAAATGGTGGTTGCCTAAAGGATCTAGACTATTCTACATGGAAAGTTCTAGAGTTTCCTAAATAAGTCTAGAAAAGGCTAGAGTTGGACGGACTCAACTCAAGCTTAAAGACCCTAGAATGTTCCTTGAGTCGAGGGGTACTAGAACGGGCCGGAATGTTCTTAACGTGCCGGGATGGTTTGGGAATGATGTAGAAGCCATTTGGAAGCTTACGGAACATCCTGTAACGTGCACGGCTGAGCTAGACAAACCTAGAAGACTCTAGAGTTGGCTAGAAGGTCCTGTGAAAGCCTCAGGCACATTGTACATAAACCTAGAACACTCTTGTATATTCTAGGCTTAGAATTATCTAGAAAGTGGTGGCATATTCTTAAGCTTAGAAGCCACACTATAAATAGACCAATTGGTCTTCATTTGCATTCATCCTTGGAAATCCTTGGGAATTCTTAGCATTTGTAATATAAACTCTCTCTAGAGCAATACAAAGCATTCTTTGCAAACTCTCTTTCTATTCTCTTTGGAGTTACATTCGGGTTGAAAGGCAGGCTTAGTGCAACGGACCGTACTAAGTGCCGCACGATCAATACTTGAAAAATTAAGGTCGTGACACTAGGCTAAATGTACTTCAAAAGCAGGAATAAAGCCCTTCTTATTACTTCTCCAATCCCAAGTATCAAGATGATGGACAAGCACATGTATAAAAACAAAGTCCCATCTTTTCTAGTTTTGAGCAAACAAATTGAGGAGGAAAAGAAAAGAAAAGAACTAAAACAAAAATCATGACTAGACTATGATTTCTACAGATGAGCTGCATGGAGATATAAACTTAGTGGAGTTTAAGATGAGAAAACCTAGATATACTTTCTTTCCCAAATAATTACACACGTTCTAATTAATAAATACACACACATATGCATGTTCTATAAAGATGAATAATTTAATCAACCTAACAGTCTTATAAAAAAACTTGGTCTAACAAATAGATTATAAACTCTTAATGATCCTTCTAAATGGGAGCATGAGATACAGTAATATGAAACAACTTTTTGATAAATGACATAACATCAACCTTTTTTCCTTTTGTTTTGTTGTTGTGTTCATGAGAAACATCTAAGGTCAATTAAAAACCAGTTAAAACAAGGTGGATAAGCAGTCCACTAGAACAATATAAATCCATTAGCCTTTAAAACCCAACACCAAACATTTGATGAGGTGTTACAAGTTTCTGAGCTAAAATATAAGAGATATAGATCAATATTCTGCTTATAAGATGTGGGGCTAGGGAAAAAGGTTGACACTTTATGGAAATGGGGTAAAGGGGCTGTGCTTTGTGTGTGAATTTGTATGGACACCATTTCCAAACATAAACTTCCCTTCAATTATCTTATATAAAGCAGCCAAAACAAAGGGTAATCAGGAGAAACTAAAAGCGAAATGCATTAATCATGGCCAGAGAAAAAATATTCATCAACTGATATATCAAAACGTCCGAAAACGTGAAAAAAAAAGGAAATAAGAACTGAAAGCGGTCTTACTCGACATCTGTTCCACCTGCTCAGGAGTTAGCTTAGCGGAGAATCCACTGGCAGCCGTTTTGTAGCTATAAACCAGAGCCTCTTTCGCCGCATCCTCACTACACACAAAAGTTGACAGTGCAAAATTCGACAATTTTTTTTTACATGAATTGAAAGAAAACCCCAATTAAGAAACAAAGAGATCAAATAATCTTGACAAAAAAGAAAAAGAAAAGAGAGATCAAACAAGAGAAAACCTTCCAACAACAGAAGCTAGGGTTCGTATGTGAAAGGCCTCGGCTTCCTCATCATTTTTAGGCTGTTCGGTATAGACAATATGAACCGTAGCTTTATCAGCGGATGAATCGCCGGGTTTGGGAGAAGAGGTATCCGCCATTGTTGTGAAGCAAAATACAGAAATCAAAAGCAAAAGAGATGACAACATGTAAAATACAGGGTTCGTCGTGAATGACTAATGATAATTGTGACTAATGTGTTCCAAACGTACTAAACCGAATTAAACAAAAAAAATTGAATATATTGTTTCGAATATTTTTATAAACAATATGATACATTCTATTAATATTAGTTAAAATTATTTTTTAAACAACTTGATAAAGTTATATTAATTTTAAAACCTTTAAAATCTAATTAAACCGTTATTAATAATATATTAAAAACTTATTTTAAAATATATATTATATAATATAATTTTGCTATATCCAAATATTTCTCGGTTAGTAATCCTCGTCTCGTCTCTAACACCAATTGGTCTCATTTCTATGATATCTTTTTTTTAATTATAATGCATGAATAAAGATATTAAGATAATTTATAATTTTTTACATTTTATTTTAGTTGTAAACCAAAAACTATAATACTGATTTATTTTTTGATTTAAATAGTCAAATCAAAAAATATTATTTCTTTTTCATTTTATTTTAATTTACATTCTAATTTTGATTTCGATTCTATTTTATAAACCAAATATCACCTTAATACATTGAAAAATTTAAAATTATCAGATTAAAACTCGTTGTGTTTCTATTCGTTTCGATTCTAATTCTTACATGTATATATATATATAACATTTCACTCTTTCACTTTTGCTCTTATACCTTTGGATAAAAAGTAAGTTTAATACTTTTATTACACCTTCTCTTTATATGTGTTTTTATATATTTATTTGCATGTAATATATTTACATGTAAATGATAAATGTATAAACATATTTTTAAGTATTACTTTAAACTTTTGTTACTGTTGTTTTTGGAATAACTTCTAATGTGATTCCATAACAGTACCTTGTACCACGTGACGCAAATTTAAAGTTAGTAAACATAACATCTGAAGGTAGATCTCAAGCTCTCATCCATGGTATCTGATTAACATAATTGTTTGAACATTGTAGAGGAAGTTTCAAGAAAATGTAATGCCGTAGAAATATTTAACTATTATTTCCCTAACTTCTAATTTTTCCGCCCAATATTCTCATAATAGAAAAAAAAATTAATAAAAAATAGTTTAAATATATACTTTACGATATAAAAAATAAATTAATAAATAAAATAATATAGTGATAATTAATAGATGTTTAAATAAATAGTGTAAAAATATATCAAATTAATTATTATTTTATTATTGTTAAAGAATGACATTTAGGAAAAAAAATTAAAAAAAATTATATTTTAATCATTTAATTAAAAAATAAAATTATAATTTTATTGACCAATTTTTCAAAATAAATATAATAAATGACATTACTTCTTATTAATGTTCAAAAAGGAACCGTACTTTTATACTAAATTTTTCTAGTAATTACAAATTATATAAAATAATATTTTTTTTAAACTTACAACAATAAAATAATATTTTAATAATGATTAATAATGATTAGCGTTTAATATTAAAGGTGACAAATTATTTTAAATTTAATTGAAACAATGTTTAACATTAAAAATAAAATTTTGAGTTAAAATTTTCTTTATTAAAATAAAAATATGTGAATTAGATATACTATTTTTTGTGTGGTTAAAAATAGGGGTAGATGCGTTTACTTTTGTCAATTATTTACTTATTTTATAATTTAAATTTATCTTAACAGTTGTGAATAGTTAAAGCATTACAATACAAATGATTCTATTAAAGTAAAGTCATTAGTATATTTTTTTATTTAATAAATAGTATTTTAGAACTAAAAATATTAAAATATAAATTTATTAGTGAAAATAGAAGAAAATATAATTTTTGAAACTTTTATTAATTTTTAACCCAAGACCAATCAGAACCTACCACGCGATGTCATGCAAGCAAGGATAATGAATTGTAAATCGCTGCATGTAAAAAATGATGCAATGCATGACAAGTGTTAACACGGCGTTCAATCCGAGTTCAGAGCATGGTCAAACAACACTACCACATGTCGTCACGCGATTTCTCCTCGCGATCCACCAATGCAACATGTCATCTACATTCGCGAATAACATTGTGCCGTGTGACGCTGACATAATCATGCGTTGACTCGGATCGGTCTCCCTTGCCACGCATTGCGCTCTAATTCATCCAATGAATTATGTGTTCCACGTGTCACGTTATGATTAGCTGGCGTAATTGATTTTGATATCAGTTTTTAATGTGAAGTTGATTTGATGGTCTAGATTTTACCTAAGATATATTTAAGCCTATAATCACCCCCATAAACTCTAATGAGCTACTATTAGCATAATTTTGTTCAATTTTTGGAGTTAAAAAGAGAGAAAAATATAGAAAAAATTAAAAGTAAATACAATTTTATTGGAGATTCAAGAGAAATTTAGTATTACAATTAAAGAGATTGATTGTATTTCTTCTACTACTATTTTCTTTATTAATTTTATGTTTTTTTTATGAAAAATATGAGTTTTATGAAAAAAAATTATGTCTCCTTAATTTGTTAATCTAAGGATCTTATAAACCAAATTTCACCATGTGATGATATAATATTTTATCTCAATTATGAATTTAATTTAATTATATTGTTTAATCTGATTTTTATATTATTAATTGTTTGACCAACAATTTATTTATAGAGACAATTAAATATATTCGAGAGAATTATTTAATTATTTGCCTTTATTAAATAACATGCATAGTTTTTAGGTAAAGATGTATGATTTTTATGTATGTAATCTATAATTGATGAACTTAATGAATAATATGTAATTTAATTAATATGAATGTGTGAATAAATTAATTATTATATGATGTGTAGTTTACTTGAGAGAGAAATACATGATAAGTTAGATTCAATCGATCATATAATTAATTCATAATTATATTATGGAGATTTTAGTGATTTACATGTTTAGAAAATTAGGGGATTAAGTATTATTATGTATTTTTTCATATATCTTCTTAGTTACTAAATCTAATTAAATTAATTATTATTATTATTTACTTTTAATTATTTTAATTTTGTTTCATTAAAATATAAAAACATAAAAAAATTGATTTTTTGTTTTAAAAATTAGTTTCTAATAAAATAATATATGTGAGAATGATATTTTATTATCATTATAAGACTTATTGTGATACATATACTTGCATATTTATTGTACATATATTGTGTGTGGTCGATCACATACTTATAAACTCCCAAAATCGACGTTTAAGCCGCCTACAAAGTGTGTTTAGTTGAGCATTTTTGAGCATATTATTTTTTAAGGTGAGGTATCATAAATGTTCTTTACGATAAAAGATTTATGGCAATTAGTCTCACATATTATAAAATGTGTTATTTATCTCTTTAAATTTTATATAAAGTATTAAAGAATAATAAATTTTACTATTTATTTAATATTTTAATAATTTTATTATAAATTTTTACTATTCATTCAAATATTTTAATAATTTTACGTAAAAAAAACATTAAAAAAATAATATTTACAAATAAAATAAAATATTTAAAAAATAATATTATTTTATTTAAGATATGAATAAAAAAATAATTTTTATCTTTCTTCAACCTATTTTATCAAAGTAAAGTATCAAATGATATCCTATTTTTTCTAAACTACTAAACGATCGTTTTTACTTAATATAATGGAAATTTACAATATTTTTTCCTATTTTGTATCAAACATTTATTTATAAAAAAATAACCTAAAAAAAATTAGCATGTTATTTATTTACTATATGAATTTTAAAATATTTAACTTTGTTAAAAATTAAAGTTACTATTTTAAAATATGCAACATATTCTAAGTTAATATGGAGTAAAACATAATAATAAAATATAAAAACACATATAGAGAGAAAGTGTACTAAAAGTATTAAATTTACGTTTAATCCAAAGTTATCACACCAGGAGTGAAAGAGTGAAATGTTATATATATATATATATATATATATATATATGTAAGAATTGGAATCGAAACGAATAGAAACACAATGAGTTTTAGTCTCGTAATTTCTAATTTTTTAATGTATTAAGGTGATATTTGATTCATAAAATAGAATCGAAATAATAATGAGAATGTGAATTAAAATAAAATGGAAAAGAAATAATATTTTTTTGGTTTGACTATTGAGATCAAAGAAGAAAATCAGTATTACAGTTTTTGGTTTACCACTAGAATAAAATGTAAAAAACTATAAATTATCTTAATACACTTATATTCAGTAAAGTTTAAATAATATTATTTAATTATTATTTTTTCGTCAAATAAAATATATTATTGAAATCATTATTTTCTAAATAATTATTACTTAAAAAGAAAATATATTATTAAAATTATTATTTTTCTAAATAGGGTTTAGGGTTTTGAGGTTTGAGATTTAAGATTTAGAGTTTAAGAATTTGGGATTTTAGGTTTAAGGTTTAGGGTTAAGATTATTATTTTTTTAAATAGGATTTAAGGTTTAAGGTTTTGAGATTTAAAATTTGGGATTTAGGGTTTAAGGTTTAGGGATTTGAGATTTTGGGTTTAGAGTTTAAGATTTAGGGTTTAAGGTTTTGTGATTTGGGATTTGAGTTTAGAGTTATATTTAGAATAGAGTAAAAAAAAAAAAAATTGAGACGAGTAAAGTAATGACACAACATAAAGCTCGTGAGTCCCCTTTGATGATCTCTCCGTTGATTTTCTCTTATTTTGTTCCTCCAATACTTACTTTCTCTTATATATCCCAACTTGATTATCAACTTTTCTCGTAAATATTGACCCCGATGAAAATAATGAGAAAAATGAGATGTTCTATTATGAACATTACGAAATTTCAACGTAGATTCACTTGAATTGGAAACAGCCACCAGATAAAAGGTTTAGCATATTATTGTTTTTTTTCCTTATGATTTTTCTTCATTTTTTAACTGCTAGTCAAGCATGTTGATATTTTATTATTTGATAAAAAATAAAATTTAAAATAATTAATTCAAAAAATATTATTTATATTATTTAAAATAAATAACATCATATAAATAAAAAATAAAAAAAATTATATATATCAATATTGTATGTACTAATAATTCGATTATTTAATCGATAAAAATAAAATTTAAAATTATTAACAAAAAAATGATAATTATTTATGTTACTTAATATAAATAAACTTGTATAAAATATAAATAATTATAATCTATATAATTCTTAATATTTTATATAATAATAATTTACTATTTAACTCATAAAAAACAATTTTTTTAAATAAATTATACTATAATTAAAAATAATAATAATATAGGTGAACAATTTTATTTAAAAAATTTATATGATATAACTTAAACTTTTATATTTAATATAGATTAAAATAGTTGCAAGTATTTTTGAAACTTTAAATCGTTAAAAATATTTGTTGTTAACAAAATTAGGAAAATATGTGAAATTTAATTTAATTTTGTTAAAATTTAAAATGTTAATATTTGCGAAATATTTTAAATTATCAAAATGTTGGTATAATGTATGTATATTTTTAAGGGATTATAATAATTCAAGTTTTTTATTCATATTAAGAAGATTAATTTAATATATTTATTATTTTATAGCTATTTATTATGTTTATTTAAAAAAAGTGTCAATATACTATTACAAATATAAATAATTAAATTTTTATTTTTTGATTTTTTAACTATTATTGAGATATTATTTTTATAAATTATCTTTAACAATAGACAATAATAAATATAAAAATAAAAATAAAAGATTTTAAAAGTTGATTATTTGTTATGGTGATATAAAATTTTCATGATAAAAAAAAATAAAACCATTAAAATACTTTATATGATATAACTAAAAATTAAGGTTAATTGTCTCTTTAAAAATAAAATAAAAAACTCTATCTAGGATATAAAAAAATGCATCATCTGAACGTGTTGTTCATGTACTCTCATCGTAGTGAAGATTTTTTCTAAGGATTGAAATTGATAATGGGATTAGCCAAATTAATTATGGGATTAGTTTAGTGGTATGAGTCTTTATTTTATTATTTTGTATCTAAATTCAAATTCAATCGATATAATTTTTACTTATTTTTTAACAAGGTGATATGAGTCTTTATTTTATTATTTTGTATCTAAATTCAAATTCAATCGATATAATTTTTACTTATTTAATAAAAAATAAGTATTTTAGTTTTTTAGATAAAATAAAAATAAAATGAAACTATTTGATTAAATATATTCTATAAAAATTAGAGAATATTAATGCTTTAATTTTTATATGAACGGAAAAAAAGGAACCAAAGGTGTAAAGGGAAATTTATATTTTTATAATATTTATTAATAATAATTTTATTTAAAAATAATGAAATTAAATTATAATTAATATTAAAGATAAAATAAATATTTTATTTATTTTTATGTCAAGTACATAATCGTTTTATTGGGTAGAAGTATTTTGGGTTTTTGTTTAAAATGATCGTATCAATTATAATAGTTTAAAAAGATGTATATTGATAATTTAATTTAAAAAAAGACAAAAGAAAACTTATGGTACATACTTAATAATTATGTCAATTTTTCTCTCTCTACTTTCACTTTCATGTTCACCATTCTATTCTTTTCTCTCTCTTTTTTTATTTTTTATTCTTCCTTTCCACGTACAAAAACCCATTTTTCTTTCTCTTTTTCCATTTTTGTCTTCTTCTCTTTTTATACTTTTTCTTCTATTTCTTCACGCTCTCACCTTTCTTTCTTTTTTCATTTTTCCATTTTCTTCTTCTTTCTCCTTCTCCACCCTCAAAACCCCGTTTTCTCTTCTATTTTCCCATTTTCTTTTTCTTCTCTTTCTCTATACTCCTTTCATTTATGTTTTTTGATTTTTTATCTATTTCTTCATTACAAACGGAATATTTTTAAAATAAGGTTAGTGGTATTAATTATATGAATTATGTAAATTATTATTAGTTTTATTAGCATGTAAATATTGATTTTTTTTTCACATTTATAAATCTTTGTGGAGTTGTTAGGTTGAGAAATATTTGAAAAATTTTCAATTATTTGAATGATTGTTTTTCTCAAAAACTGATTTGGGTTATTTAATGAGATTTTTAATTGAAAAATTGTATTATCTATTATCCTAATTAATCAAAAATATAATTAAAAAATTGTATTATCTATGAACATGTTTTAAACAGGTGCTTAAAGATTAATATGATAATAATAAAATATTAGATTTTGCGTTTTGGGTTCAAAGGAAGAAATTGAGAAATATACTAGTTGTGGCTTGTGAGAAGAAAAAGAGTTAATAGTCATTTGTTTCTTTCGTTCATTCCATGTAGTGTAGATTATACACATTTTTATATTTATATATCTTATTATTAAATTATCAAAATTAGACACTTTATAAATTTAACAGTAAAAATATTATTATACAAAATTTCTCTATGTATTAGGCCTTAATATTTTACAAAGTGTTAATTAATAAACTAATTTAATTTTAAGTATTTGTGTATTATTATTTGATAATTTTTCTTATAACTTCTAGAGAATAGATGATCTTAGTATTCTAATAATTCGCGGTGGTAAGTGGTCAAAGAAAGATGACAAAGAAGTATATCGAGGAGGTGAATGTTCGGTGATAAGGATCAAAAAGGAATTTATGTATAGTGACCTTAAAGATAAATTGTTTCAAAAGTTGAAGATTGATAAATATAAGCATGAAATTTCAGTGAAATACTTCTATAAGAATGATTTGACACTACCTACTATTTTAGTAGGCGATGACGAAGATCTGGATGAGTTTTTTAACCTTCATGTTCAAGATAATCAAAGCAAGGCTGTTGTATATGTTACCAAAAATGAGATAAGATCTGTAGATACACATCATTCTATTTGTTGTGAAGAACTTGTTAATTTTGAAAATGGTCATGTAAGTTGCGACAATATTTTTGAGAGTATAGGCGATGCACGAAGTGTTGATCATTCTTCAAATCCTAATGAATTTATTGGTAATGCTCTTAGGAACAAGAGTGATGTAAACAAAAATTGTACAACTACATTAGTGTATCCTTGTAACAATGTTATTTCATCGATCACTTCTAAGCTCATTGTAGGAGTTGATTCTGAAAATGGTTTATCACAATCTCAAGGAACAACTTTAGTTCGATGTAGTAATAAAGTATTGTCTAATGGACCATGTACACCCACAAATATTTTTTCAAATGGTGATGTTGGTTCTTTAGTACCACATGTAGAGTTTGATTTGAAGGTTGATCAAGTATTTGACAATAAGATAGATTTCACTACACATGTCAGGCTTCATACCATAAGAAATAGATTTGAGACGAGGACATTGACATGTAAGAAAGACCGTGTAGTGATAAAATGCATTCAAGCTAATTGTACTTGGATAATTAGATGTAATAAGATCACTGGATCAAATCGATTCAGGGTAAAACAGTTTGAATTAAGACATACTTGTGATCCTAATAAGTACATGAGAAAAAATAGGACCGTGATCTAAAGAGTGATAGCAAATGTTATTAAGATGAAACCGGTGCGACCTATAAGAGTTTATAAGCCAAAAGATATTATTGATGATTGTCAAAATGAGTTTGGGATTGATATTGGTTACACCACAGCATACAAGTCTAAAGAAAAAGCTCTCAGATTGCTACGGGGTACTGAAGAGGAGTCTTTCCTCAAACTCCCTTGCTACTATCATGTTCTAAAGGAAAGAAATATTGGAAGTATCACACATATTGAAGTTGACTAGTCAGAAAGATTTAAGTATTTTTTCATGCCATTAGATCCATGTATTAGAGGATTCTTATCCTGCATAAGACATGTGATTACAGTTGATGGTGCATTTCTTACCGGTAGATATGCTGGGACATTATTTGTAGCAAATGGTTCTTATAGAAATAACAATATATATCCAATCTCCATTGGGGTTGGAGATTCAAAGAATAATGATGCTTGGGAATGGTTTTTGTTAAAACTATCATTTGTAGTTGGGCACGTTGACAACCTTGTTATTATTTTAGATAGACATCAAAGTATTATTCAAGCTATTTCGAAAGCATTTCCTAA
The DNA here is from genome assembly GCA_033030585.1 of Hippophae rhamnoides. Classification (NCBI taxonomy): domain Eukaryota; kingdom Viridiplantae; phylum Streptophyta; class Magnoliopsida; order Rosales; family Elaeagnaceae; genus Hippophae; species Hippophae rhamnoides. Next base: position 76,108,529 of record CM065429.1, read on the forward strand.
TGCAGTGCATGATTATTGTGCATTTCACATGGAGATGAATTTAAATCACAAATTTAAGAACTGTAACATTATACCTTTGTTCAGATGCTGCTCAAGAGCTTATACAAAGGGTGAATTTGACAAGTAAATGGGGAATTTGAGAGAGATTAATCCTTTGATAGAGAAATACTTATTGAAAGCATGTAAAGAAAAGTGGTCAAGATATCATTTCCCAGGAAATAGATACGGGATAATGACCACTAATGGTTCTGAATCTTTTAATAATGTAATAAAATCGGCACGTGAATTACCTATAACTATGCTTGTTGAGTATTATCGCAGCAAAATACAACAATGGTTTGTGGAACGTAGGGAGGTTGGAATAAGATGGGGAACTCGATTCCTTACAGATGAAGTTTAATCAATCATGCGTGCAAATCACTTTAAGTCGTTGAGGTACAGGGTTTTCAAAATTAATGCACATGTGTTTTCAGGTAAATGATTCATTATTTTTGTTAAATATCTATATAATCTTACTTTTTATTACATATATTATGTATTGACGTTAATACTTTAAACCCTCTTAGGTTATACACGGTGACAACAATGATGATGTGGATCTACTTAATAAAATTTGTAGTTGTAGGGAGTTTGATGTTCACAAGATCCCATATTGTCATGCCATTGTAGCTGCTCGGTTTCAAGATGTTGATGTGCATTCTCTTCGTTCATAATAAGTACACTGTAAATTGTTATATTACAGCATATGTTGAGTCCATTTTTCCGGGAAATGATAATGGTGAGTGGACCATTCCACCAGAGATAATGGAACCACTTGAACTTCCTCCTAATACTAAGAGGAAGTGTGGAAGACAACGAAAGCGACACATACATTCACATGAGGAGGTAATTAGGAAAGTCATATTGTGTAGTAGGTGTGGAATGGGTGGTCATAACACAATGGCTTGTTGTCAATTTCTTCATATGATTGTAGAACCTTCTATGTCTTCTCATCCTTAAACATTATTAAGATATATGCAAGATATTCTTATTTTTTTATTAGTCGTTTTTTTGTAAACATTATTATATGATAATATAATAAATATTATATTATTTATTTATCAAAATATATCATGTTATTTGTATATTCTCAAATAGAATCGATATTATCGGACATACATTGTAGGTGAATAAAAGATAAATATTTAAATATAATTTTTTAGATTGTTTTTATTATATTAAGATAAAAAATTAATGTTTATAAAATTTTACAAAATAGTTATGTAAGATATAATTTATTAAAAAAATTATAGTTTTTATCTTTTATGTAATTTAGTTATTCTTTATTATATCATGTATAAATATATAAATATTCATTATTATATATACTATATACTTAATATTGTTATAATCAATTTTTTATGTATTTATTAATTTATATTGTTTAATTTTTAAATTATTTTATCAATTTATATAGATATAAAATTATATTATTTAAGGTAGTAAATAAATTTAAAAATACTAAAAATTAAAAATTTATACAAAAATTAATTCTCAAATTATAAGTTAAATTTGATCTCTTCCTAACTATAACATGAATATTTTTTTTTTAAGTATTACATGGCATATGTTAATTTTGGGAACCAAAGGTGTAAAGGCAAATTTAGTTAGTGAGAAAAAAGAAAAAGAAAGTAAAAATTATTATTTTATAAATAAATTTATATTTTTATAATATTTATTAATAATAATTTTATTTAAAAATAATGAAATTAAATTATAACTAATATTAAAGATAAAATAAATATTTTATTTATTTTTACGCCAAGTACATAAACGCCTTATTGGGTAGAAGTATTTTTTGGCCGGTAGCTACATCCGATTTTACACACCTTCAAAGCGTCTAGCGAACACAGAAATTGATTATCAGATCAAACAAGGCATGTCGGGATCTGTAGCCATGGGCGATGCGAGCTCGTGGGCACGAGCGCTTGTGAGGATCTCTCCCTACACCTTCTCAGCCGTCGGAATTGCCATATCCATTGGCGTTTCTGTTCTTGGCGCTGCCTGGTGCCCCACTCAATCATTTATCTTTGATATTATTTAAATTTTCTGATTTAAATTTACAATCCTGAAAAGAATTTGTCTTCTTGTGTGCATTTCACAGGGGAATTTACATTACTGGAAGCAGCTTGATTGGGGCTGCAGTTAAAGCTCCTCGGATTACGTCCAAAAATCTGATTAGGTAATCCATCCCCTAATTTATTTATAAGTTTTGACTAGGATAGTGGTTTTGATCTGAATTGATTTAATTGGAGTTTCTTTTGCTAATGTTTGCGCCATTTGACTTTGATAGTATTAGGAGTGAAAATTTACTAAATTGTCGCGGTGGTTTGTTCATTGTGTGACATCTTTGTTTATATATTTATTTTGTGATTGGAAGAAATCTTGTTGTGATTTTTTTTACCATTGCATACCTTTTAGTCCTTTAACGATATTATAAGAATTTTACCTAATAGATGGATTGATACTTCCGTTAAGTTGTATATCGTTGAGACTAAGGGTGGGTGGTCCGGTAGGGACCGGAATGTGTTGCATGAATAGTGTTTTTTGTTCAGGGTATTGCAGATGTGCATATTGTAGCCAAATAGAGCTACTGGTGTGTTCAATGAGATTGAACCTGTGCACCAAACGGGAATCTGGTTGGTTTTAAACTCAAATAATAGTCGGCTTTCCATATGATATCAGCACAAGTTTCATGATTTATTCTTTTAGTTGAAATCCTTTAAACTGAAATGGTATTAGGTTCCTTCTTTGTTGTCTTCTTTAACCCTATGTAAAGTAGCCTTGAATTGAGATTTACTTTTGCCCTTGATTCGATCACCATAACTAAATAGACTTGTCATAAGGAATGTGGTTTCATTAAAATTTTAGTCAGAATGAACTTAAATGGGAAAAAAAGTTGAAGTTGATCAAAACTTGTGCTTTTGCAGTGTAATATTCTGTGAAGCTGTTGCTATATACGGAGTCATTGTAGCTATTATCCTACAAACAAAATTAGAAAACGTTCCAGCATCACAGATCTATGCTTCGGAATCTCTCCGAGCAGGATATTCAATCTTTGCCTCTGGAATAATTGTTGGTTTTGCAAACCTGGTCTGTGGGTGCGTTACTTCCCTTATATATATTCTTAGATTTATGTTGAATACTCTTTAAACACACATTGTATAACTTGTTTATGTCAACAGGCTATGCGTTGGTGTAATTGGAAGTAGTTGTGCTTTGTCTGATGCCCAAAATTCCTCACTTTTTGTGAAGATCCTTGTGATTGAGATTTTTGGAAGTGCACTGGGGTTGTTTGGAGTGATTGTTGGAATAATCATGTCAGCCCAAGCAACATGGCCTGCAAAGACAGCTTAATTTACCATCTTATGATCTTTGGTACATCTAGCTCGTATTCATTGCTTATTTATATATTATGTACTCCATTTGTACTTTTGTATCGTGCTTCTTAGGATTACTTGAGTAAGTCATATCATAAATATGTTGCCTATAAATGAAGTTGTTAATGTGGAGCTTTTTGCAACAGTGGTGCGTTTTCAGTCTATGACATAACCTGTTTACTGAATATATAGTGTGTAATGTAAATCTTCTCCAATTTCTAGTTTTGATTAATATGGTAGAGTAACTTTAGAGTCAAATAAATTTATACTTACATTAATTATAACGTGACACGTTACTAAATAACCTTAGAAATAAAAAAAAGGTTCATTTTTTTAAAAAATTAATCACGTGTCACATCATGATATGGTAAATTGACCTTTTTCGCATTTATAGTGTTGGAAATTAGTTGACTTTATGAATATGTTATAACATTGAAAGATAGTTCTCCTTCTTGATGCATAAGATCAAACCACAATATTTTCTATTTTGGAAGGGTATTGACTAAGCAAAAAATATTACATATTTTGTTAAATGTAAGCTTAGTCAATATTTATATAATGATTATTTTTAATTTTCATTTTTGCAAAATTTATCATGATATTGTAAATATCTTTTGTTCATATTTTAATAAACTTGCAGTTTCAATATTCTTATAAGAGATAAATACTAGATAGATTCATTAGTTATTATAGTTAAAATATTTATATCCCGTAATTTTTTTGTGATAATTTAAAATTATTTTTTAAAAAGTGATAGTTTGGTCCCCAAGTTTTAAAAAGTAATAGTTTGGTATACTAGTTTTAAAAAGTGATATTTTAATTTACATTGATAAATTTTAAGCTTAAAAAAATTAAGAAAATTTAAATTTAAAATAATTTTTTTTAAAAAATAAGAAAAATGAAGAAAAATACAAAATTAGTCTTCAATAAAGGTGGACATCTTTAGTAAAAAACTTGTCAAATCGATTGTTTTGAACCGAATCGAACCTCATTTAAAAAGAATTTTTTTGGTCATAAGTGGTTTTAAAAAATTATAAATCAAAACTAGTTAGTTTGTTTTGGTTTAATTATAAAAAAATCATTTATAATTGAATATCGGTTTGCTAATTATTAAATTAATATAAATTTAAAATTATATATTATATTTAAAATTTTGTTGTTATTTATTTAAATTTTTTGTTCAAGACTCGTATGTTATTTAGAGATTTAAAATTTAGATAATATGTATTTAGATGATTTAAGATTTGATAATTATATATAATTTATGTTTATGTTCTCACTAGTCACTGTGTATGACGCATGACTTATTGTTTGATTAAAGAGTTTTATACGAATACATACCTCCATAATTTTTGTGTGTAATACTACTAACTAGTAAAAAATGTTTTTATTATTTTTTTATAAATAAAACCTACCGATTGAACCGACTTCTTAGTAGGTTGGCAGTTTGGTTAATTTAATAACTTTGGTTGGTTTTGGTTTAATATTTTAAAAAATTGTATATTAATTCGATTTTTATTTTGTGATAAAATTGATGGAAAATTAGTTGATTTAAGAGATATATTTTAATAAAATTGATAGATCTATCGAACTATTTGTGTTTTTTTGTAAATAACACTATGGTAAATGGTTTTTAATCGTTAATACCTATTTATTTATGATCTTCTAATTGAGAGAAAGAATATAAACTTATATATATTTAAATGTTAAAATTTAAATTAATAAATATAGATTATATTTATATAATGGTTGAAATTATTTAATAAAATTATTTATTTAAATAATTTATACGGAGAAAGATATAATTCTTATAACGTTATTGCTTGCCATGAGAGGGAAAATAATAAAAAGTTAGTCAATGTCAGAGTGTCTATCGAAGAAGGCGGCATTATTATGGGCAACAAAGCATGTAACTTGTATTGCAAATGAATCTATGCTTTGCAAATAAGACTCATTGAGACAAAGATGATAGGGTGGTTACTTCCGCAAGGAATGTTTAGGTTATGGTTGACATATTTGTTCATTCCTAAATTAAAGGAGCCTAAGTTAATTATTTTATAAAATAAAATATTAAGATGTTTTTATAAATATAACGGATTTATAATTTCATGATTAATAAATATAAAATTAAAATACATTTTTATAATAATTAATTGACTTAACTACCATTTTTTTTATGCATAAAGTATAAAATGTCCCTTGCATTTAAATCTTTTGTCATTTAAACATTTAATAACTTATTATCAATTCAATAATTTAAATATATTTATACATAAATAGTATTTTTTTTATTAAATAAAAAATATTGGTGAAATATATAAGAACCCCCAAGCGAAAAAAGAAAAATAAGAACAAGCGAAAATGGATAAAAACTATAAATGCTATGATAAATTGAGGAAAATATCACAAAACTAGAGAAAGGTAAAAAGGGTGCAAAACTTTGCTAAGGGAAGTAGCTCTATGGATGAGTTTCTATTTCCAGTGAAATTATTGTTGTGTTTTTATCTTCTTTTTCGATCGAAGCAAACTTAGATAGACTTATAAAATTAAAGCTAATTGGCTTAAAGTATATATATTTTGGGTGAATAATGAAAATAAATAAGATGGTGATAGAATTAAATGTAAAGAAAATAATAATATTATTATAATATTTGTGTTGATTATTGGAATAAAAAAAGAATATAAAATAATTTATATTATTTTAATATATTCATTGAAGTATATTATTAAAAAATATTATTATTTTTAAATAATATTAAAATATTAATATATGTTACTAAAAGTTTATTTTCAGTGTAACATATAAGTAACTAATATCATATAATTAAAATTGAAAAAATAGTTTAGTATTTAAGTTTTATCTTTTAGTACTTGCTTTAGATTTTAAAGATTTAAGTGTTTAAGTATTTTAAATTTTTAAATTTCAAGATTTAAAAATAATATTATAATAATATATTTTTTATATAATAAGAAAAAAATAGAACAGGATGATAGAATAAAAATTTCATATATTTAATAAATTATTTTTATTTCATTTCATATCTATATAATACAAATATATGAAAATAATTTTGTTCCTAACCAACCACGTTCATTTCAAACAAATATGAACTCCATGTAAAGTGTGATGGATAAATTAAAAAAAAAAAACAAAAAAGAAAATGGGTTGGACCTGGCTCAGTTTTGAGCCTTTTGGTATCTGTCATTTGTCCAGTTCCGACTTTTCCAGCCCACTTCGTTATCCGAAAGCGCGTCGTCGTCTTTCACTTCCATCCTGACTATTCACCGTTTTCCCCCCAACACAAACAGAAAATTTCCGATTAAATGATAATCAAATCAACCCAATTATTAGTAGATGGTCGCTCATCAAATTGCCTCTTCCTACTCGATCTATTAATTTTTTTTGACCATTAACATACATCAAATTAAATCAGCCAAAAAGGAAAGAAAATGTCGAGCGATAGTGATTTTGATGAGGACGAGCTTCTTCAAATGGCTCTCAAGGAGCAATCTGGTCGAGATGTTAATTACCAGAAGCCATCTTCTAATAAATCGAGAAAACCCGTAGAGAATTATGTTCAACCTCCGTCTCAAAACCAGCCGAAGAAATCCGCCAATAACAACAAAGGGGCTCGGGGGCGAAGAGACCAAGACGATGATTCGGACGTTGAAATGCTCAGCATTTCTAGTGGTGATGACGAGCCAACCGGTCGAGATCAACACCGTGCTGCCGGTTCCAGAGGCCGTGCTGGACGAGCTAGTTCTGGTGGTAGGGATGATGATGATGCTTGGGATGGTGGTGAACCTGATTGCTGGAAACGCGTTGATGAAACCGAGGTACAATGCCTTTCACAATTTCCTATTTTTTGTCCTTTTAGTTTAGGTATTATACGTTGTGGATTTTCCTGGAAAATAATTGTGGAATTCCTGATTCTCCTGTCATGTGCTGACTGCTGAGGATGGGATTATTATTGTTTTTGGCTTGCTTGAAACGGGGGTTGAGATAGTATTGTGGTAGTCAGCACTGGCAGCAGTGAGTTGGGAGAAGACTTAAGCTGTTTGAAGAAGTTTGGGGTTTTGAGATTCAGTGAGGGAACAATTGGGTTTACCAGTTATTGTAAGCTATCGTTCCCTTCAATGGCTACTCATGTTTCTCAATTAAAGTAGAAACGGGTTAAAGATCAAGAAGAAGTCAATTACTGACATAAGCAATGTAGGACTAAAAGAGAGAAACGTTTTGGTTTGAGTTTTATGTTAGAGACCAAATCGATTGATCAATTTTACTCATGCTATTCCAATGGTTGGAAGAAGTCTCCTTCTCGAAGCATATGATTAAGCAAAATCATCTATCCAGCAACTAATTTTTTGTTTATATTTTCTTGGGAACATAGGTTCATGGGGTTGTGGTCCTAGGTTACAGAAGGGAGGAAGACCCAATTGGGGAGGGTGTACTTACCATTAGACTGCAGAGAAAATCCCATATATCCAACATTTTTTGCTATTTTATTGAAAAAGAGTTAAGAAATAGAACTCAGGGGTTATTATGTTCAAGATGAAGGATGTCTCTGGTTGGTGTTGCGAGCATATGGAGAGAACCTGTACTGTGTTTTGTGGAGTACTAGTAAAGGACTTCGTGAGGTTTAATGTTGACATACTCATGGATCACTCCATCGCTTTTCTTTATTCTTCACTCTTGTCTTTGTCTTTGCCATAACTGAACTTATCAAAGCTAGGGAGGAATGGGGCAAGATAATTTGTTGTTATGTTGCACTTTGCAATCAGTGGATGGAGTTTCCGTCTGTTTGTTCTAGCTTTTTATGTATTGATTCTCATTTCACAAGGGCAGACTGTGCGGAAGTTTCGTATCTTATCTTATTAATGGCTTTCAAAAAGAGAAATATTATATGCATTGTTGTGAATCTTCTACCACTCACTCCTCACAGTATTAACCGTCCCTTTCTCATATTTTTAAGTTTCGGATTATATTTGGGCAAATAAGCTATCAATATGCATTTATGTTTCTCTATCAGCTTGCTCGTAGAGTTCGTGAAATGCGGGAGACAAGAACTGCACCAGCGGCACAAAAGTATGAGAAGAAAGTGTCTGTTATTGGAAGAAAAGGACTTAACAATTTATTATCTATCCCTCGTGGAATGGAATGTATTGACCCTCTTGGTTTGGGGTAAATTCTTTTTTATTGATTTTTAATTTCTAAAAAGGGTATTTTCAGATTGCTGAGTAGCTGCTTGTGAATCTATGTTTAAAAGAAGTTTTTCATTCTTGAAATTTCCTATTTTTTGTTTCACTTCAAAGATAAAGGAATTCATGATTAGATGCTTTAGCAATGATTTAAATTAATTGTTAATATTTGATCTATTATGCCTTAATAGCTAGGTCAGTGTATTCCCGAATAGTATCCCCATGCATTCTTCTGAACCGCCTTTCTGCTGTGCTGACAGGATAATAGACAACAAAACACTGAGGTTGATAACTGAGGCATCGGTAAGCTCTCCATCAAAGCATGACAGAGAGCAACTGGATAACAATCTCCGTGGTAATGTGATGTGCTTGGTGTTCATTATGGAACTTCTACTTTTTTGGTATGACTATGAGTACATTATGGAACCTAATGTTGAGTTCTTTAGTTAAATTTAAATTTAATTAATGAACTTTTCTTTGTTTGGCCTTGCATTTTTTCAGTTATGTAGTAAACCAGAACGATCGGTCCTTTTTAGACCCATTCGGTTAGCTACCTCATCTACACGAGAATATAGTTTGAGTCCATCTAAGTGGGTGCAATGCTTTATTACCTGTCACCATCCATCACATGGGTGGGCATGCAACCCCTTTGTGGTTAAAAAGCAATTTTTTTAAAATGTCATAGAATTCCAAACTAGTACTTTTGATACTGTTTTCATTGCATAATTGGGTTGATCATTTGATTAATATTGTTTCGGAAGGGCCTGGGAGTTTTTGGAGAGCCATAGAGATATATATTTTTCCTACATTACAGTTCTTGTTGGTTTTCTTGAGTTGATGGTTGTCTAAAAGGCTATAATGGTATCCTCAATTTTTTTACATGACACTTTTTTGGAGATAATAAGGTTCACGTACTCTTGAGAAGGATTTGTGCCTTTCTGATATTTTTCACTTTAATTGTCATATACACTAGCAGTCTAGTATGTTACAAGAATCATGTGTGTTGTGAGAAAGTGGGTTTCCCAAAGCAAAATGAGTCCTTTAGCTGTAGACCATCTACAGTAGATGGGAGATGATTAAATCGTGACAGCATCACAAAATATACATGTTACTCAAATTAAATCTATAAAATCAACTTTTCAATATGGCTTGTAGATTGTGGTAATACGATGTCTGTCACAGCTCATTCTTCTAGTTACTTATGCATCAGCTGCTTAATGTTTGCCTGTGATTCAAAGATATTCTCATGAGATGTGTAGCATTATGAAGGCTTGTTTTGGGCTTTAGCAACAAATAAATTTCACCATAGAGGGACTATATTCTGCAGAACTAATCCGAAGTTGTCATTATGAGATCTCATTGTTGATCATGTACACCTTTGAAGATTAAGCACTAGCTGACATTTTTTTGTGAATTCTTACAGAAAAGTTGTTGTATTTCTCTGATAAGTTTGATGCAAAGCTGTTTCTGGCCCGGATACACCAGCGTACTAGTGCAGCGGATTTGGAGGGGGGTGCTCTTGCTTTAAAAAGTGATCTGAAAGGACGAACTCAACAGAGAAAGCAATTGGTCAAAGACAACTTTGACTGTTTTGTCTCTTGCAAAACTACAATTGATGGTATGTAACCATATCATGTCATGTCAAGGCTTCTTGTGCTCTTCGTAATTAGGGGAGCCTTGGAGCATTATGATTTTCATATTTCTTAACAAGCTGTTCAAGTTAAGAGTCTAAGAAGCTTTTTCATCAGTTAGAGCCATAATTTTCGAACATTTGAACAAAAACTTGAGCTATATATGATGTAATTTTCAGAAGACTAAATTATCTTTCTAGAAAATCATGTCTTTGGGAAGTCAAGCATTTATGGAGGAAAATACTTTGGACTGCCATTAACATGTTTGGATCAATTGTTAAATTGCTACTCCTTTTGCTCTTCTTCGCACTGTTTCCCAAGTCCATCATATTTTTTTCTCATAGTCATCATTGAACTCTTTTGGAATACTCATTTACCAAAATCATCCAGCAAGAACCTAGCATCTTTTGAGATCTTTATCATTAATTTATGATTCTTGTTTGCATGTACCAAAACCAGATGCTTCACCACCATAACAGTGCTGCATTTCTGTTTACTGATAAGCCGATCAAACTTTTGCCAACTTCCTCTTATTCTGTTTAGTAACTTGTGCATTCTCAACCTTTGATTAATACTTATTTGTTTGGTCTAATGGTCTAGAAAAGGTGGTGTCTTGTTACTTGTGATAATTTCTCTAGTTGATTAGGAATTTTGACTGATCCAACTTAAACGCTGTAATTTCTATTTTGATGTTTATTTATTATTAAAAGAGAATTTGTCACTCCTTTTTCCTTAAGCTCATGATTAAATTTTCTTTCTCTAAGATAGTGCTGTAACTTGTGATAATTTTCTTTTTCCTGTCAACAATCTGTGAGAACCATGTTGTGCTTCTGACCTTCATTTTTGGGAGCTAATGGATACAATATTGGTTATTGAATAGACATTGAGTCAAAGTTACGTCGGATCGAAGACGACCCTGAAGGTTCAGGGACTTTACATTTGTCTAAATGCATTCAAGGAGTAAATTCATTAGCCAATCGTGCTTTTCAGTCTTTATTTGAGAGGCAGGTTTGTACTTCACATTTGGACTGGTTTGGGGTTTTATTTTTATCGGCAACTTTAACATTGAGCACAATATTATAGGCTCAAGCGGAGAAGATCAGGTCAGTCCAGGGAATGCTACAAAGGTTCCGTACTCTTTTCAACTTGCCTAGTACCATCCGTGGCAGCATTAGTAAGGGGGAGTTTGACTTGGCAGTGAGGGAGTACAAGAAGGCTAAATCCATCAATTTGCCCGCTCATGTTAGCATATTACTCTTATTTGATTGGTTAAGACTTTAAGACAAATAACGTTTAGTGCCATGTTTGAGCATTACTTAATCATATGTGCTTGGCTGTTGGTATACTAATAAAGAAGAATGAATTTGAATGCTCTACTAATTCATTGAAAAGCATGACCGGAGACAACCACTTCTTTTGCACGTTTGGTCCCATAACTAAAACCACTTTTAAGGTTTGCAGGGCCCATTTCCGCAACACTCCTATTGCAGTTTTAAGAAGTCCCCTTCTCTTAAAACCAGTGGGACCCTGATGATATTTTGTGATAGCAAAGATCACCCTCATATTTTCTATAAAAATACAAGCCCTGCTTCTTTTATCAAACTCATGTTCACAACTTAAGAGTCCTTTAGAAATTAGATTATTAAAAATTACTTCTTCAGATCTTCTATTCCTTAATAAAATTGACCATTTCGTGGGGAGAACAAGTGACAACTCTAAAGTTGTTCCAACTGTTAAAAGTGCTTCTGGGACACCAAAATCACTTTCCATATTATTTTCCAAACTTGTAATTATTTCTCCATTCTTATTGAAAAGCACTTTTAATTAGTCCACGTTTACTAAGATCACCTCCTGATAGAGGGGATTCATAGAGGCATAAAATACATTATTTTGATGGTTCCTGGTTACTTTTTGATAGTGTGAATTATTTGCAAGTTTGAGTTAGGAACTGTATCATTAGCAAAATCTGGCCAAATAATGTGGATTGTTGAGATTGATTTACAATGCTTAGTGCATATGACCCATGTTTTATTGATATGGAAGTTTGATGTCTGTATAACTTACTAAATGGCTAGCAACTTTTGTTTTAGAAGAAATGCCACATTGAAGGAAAACACATGCACATATGATGTATTTGTATATATATATATATATATATGTTTTTTTGCAATTTGTGTTAGTTGTATTGATCATTAAAATTCAATTCATTAAAGATTAATTACAAAGTGGGGAAAAAAACCAAATCAACTATCAAGCCAAAAAAATGCTATTTCGATCAATTTTATTGCTCCATGCTCATATATGTTAGTTTATAAGTTTTCTAATGTTTTTGCTTAAATGTGTTTATTATCATCATTGAAGGATCTGCTTTGAAGCTCCTGATTCTGCCCTAGCATAATAAATTCATTTCTGGTTATTGTTGATTTGCAGGTGGGAATACTAAAACGTGTTCTGGAAGAGGTTGAAAAACAGATGCATGAGTTCAAAGGCACGCTTTACAAGTCTATGGAAAATCCACACATAGACTTGACAACTGTAAGTTTATGAAGAAAATATTGAGAGATAGTGGAGAGAAACTTAATTCTTGTTTTATTTTCTCTAATTAATTCAAATGTATATACAACACTATAAATAAGACTAAAAGGTAGACAAATTCCACTAACTTAGGAATAATACAGTTGGCATCAATAACTAAAATCCAGTTTGTTCTACATTAAATTCACAGCATGTACAACACTATTTCAGCCTAATATTCTCAGAAAATCTACACTCTCCCTCAAGTTGGGTAATAGATATTAATCATTCCCAACCGCTTATGTTCTTGAAATTTGTTCGAGATAATGCTTTGGTAAGGATATCGTAATTTGATGATGGGTATATATGTATATAGTAGATTACAATTTTTCCATCTAACTTCTCTTTAATGAAATGACGATCAATTTCTACATGTTTGGTTGATGCACGATGAACTGGTTTTTTGCAATTTATCTGCAACTGATTATCACGATGCGTCGATGGGTTCAGGAGTTGTGAGAAGTCTAGTTCATTAAGTAGTCTTCTTAACCACATTCCTTCACAAATCCCACGAGCCATAGCTCTAAAATTTCCTCTGACCGTTTGCGACCATACTTGACCGTTTCTTACTTCGCTCGATTACAAGATTTCCCACACGAAGGTACAATATTCAAGTAGATCTGGTCCATTATAGGCCCGGTCGGCGATACGCAAAGACTTCAATTTTTATGGTGGGATTCTTCTTGAAGTATAATCCTTTCCTGGTGTCATCTTAAGATACGTAGTATCGATAACGTCTACGTGTTCTTCGATGGGGTACTGCTCATAAATTGACTTACAACACTTACCGAAAAACCAATATTTGGTCTAGGCGTGGGATAGGTAAATGAGTTTTCCCACAATCGCCGGGTAATCACCTTTGTCCACAGTGTATTATTTTCTTTGATTCGAAGTTTCTTCGAGAGTCCATCGGAGTTTGTCGGTTTACACCCGATCATTCAGCTTTCCTTGAAGATCAAGACATATTTCCTTTGAGATATAGATATGCCCTTTTTGTTCGTCTTCACTTCCATTCCTAGGAAATATTTGAGATTGCCTAGGTCTTTGATCTCAAATTTCTTTGAGAATTCTTTGAGTTTATTCATCTCAATTGTAGAATTACCGTTAAAACAATATCATCTACGTACACAATTAGGATAACTATTTTGTCATTGGAGAAGTGTTTCGACGAATAGTGTGTGATCTGATTGGCGATTGTACCCATATCTCTTGGAACTTTAGAGAACCTATCGAACCAGGCACATCATTTCAATCCATATAAGGATTTCTTAAGTTTGCAAACTCTATTGGTTGAAGGAGATTCAATTCGGAGGAACGTCCATGAACTTCTTCTTCGAGATCACCATTGAGGAATGCATTCTTGACATCTAATTGGTAGAGGCCAATCCAAGTTAGATCTTGTGGAGAGAAGAACACGAATAGTGTTGAGCTTTCTTCTGGTCACGAAAGTCTCCTGATAGTCAATCCCATATGTCCGAGTGAATCCCGCCAGCCACAATGAGCTTTGAATCTTTCTACACTACTGCCTCGCTTTGTGTTTGATTGTAAAGATCCATTTAATGACTTTTTTCTCCCGGTGAGCGGTAGTTAAGCGATCTCCCAAGTCTTGTTTTTCTCTAAGGCATTGAGTTCTTCAAGAATAGTTGTCTTCCATTCAGGTACCTGAAAGGCTTTTTGAACGGAATTTGGAACCTGTATCTGATCAAGGTTGTTGATAAATGCTTTATAACCCGGTGAGAGATTTTTATAGGAAACAAAGTTGTAGATGGGGTGGTTTGTGCAAGATCTTACACCTTTCCTTATAGCAATTGGCAAATTCAAATCATTAGGAGGTAACTCAATAATAGGAGATTCAGTGATGTTACCTTGTGAATTGTCAAAGTGATCTGTACTCGGGTTGGACTCTTGAACTGGCTCAAGATATGTTTGGTTCTCTGTTCCCTCTTGAGTTCTTCTCCTAGAGTAGACAAAAAGATCATTGTTTGGGACATAGAAGTTTGGATCTATTGGTAGAGGAGTTGAGAGTTCATTGGGAGTATTAGGAGCATTTGTTTGAGATACTGATTCACTTTCTGGAATTTGTGGGAGGCTGAGTGGTAATGCTATTCCAAAGCTGGTATTCATTGCCTATGTTCTCCCCCTGAATAACAGGTTTGAAATAGTATGGATTTTGTTCAAAGAATGTGACATTCATTGTATTGTAAAATCGCCTTGTGATAGGAGAGAAGCATTTGTACCCTTTTTGGTTTGATGAATACCCTAAGAATATGCATTTGATAGCTCTGGGATCATGTTTATCTCTATGATTTACATGGACATAAGCAGAACATCCAAATATTTTAAAAGAATGTTGGACACGATTCTTGTGTGTGGGTATGACTCAAGAAGAGTACTGATGGGTGTTTTAAAAGTTAGGACACGAGAGGGCATCCTATTGATAAGATAGGTAGCCGTAAGGACAGCTTCCTCCCACAAATTTCAGTCCACGTATAATCTACAATTAAAATAAATGACCACGGAAAACAGTCTTATGCCCATCACCAGTTACAAATTAAATGGGTATAATTATCTTCAATGGTCCCAATCTGTCACTGTCGGTCAATCAGGTAACACCACCAACGTTTTTAGTGTGAAACAGGTTAAGAGACAATAGATTATAGATTCAGGTGTTTCAGATCACATGACGGGTGATGCGTCTCTTCTTGTAAATCTTAAAATTTCCCAAGAAAGATACACTGTCAGAATTGCCGATGGATCAATATTCAAAGTAGGACTTCAGACTGATGGATCAAAATGACAGCGATGATGATCGCGGCAATGATGTTGAGATGGTTACGGCTTGATGATGGTAGTGCGAGATGGTCAAATCGCGATTGAGTCCATTGGGTTAAAACTGGGCAGATTGGACTGATTTGGTTACAAAATCTCGATGCTGAAATAGAATGCAGAGATGAATCAGATGGCAACGACGATGAACAGAGATGAACGACGATGCACAGTTGAAACAGAGAACTACCAGGATTGATGCCGGAGAACAGCGACCGAGTAATTGGATTTCAAAAATGCTCTGATACCATGAAGAAAATACTGAGAGATAGTGGAGAGAAACTGAATTCTTGTTTTATTTTCTCTAATTAATTCAAATGTATATACAACACTATAAATAGGATTAAAAGGTAGACAAATTCCCACTAACTTAGGAATAATACAGTTGGTATCAAAAACTAAAATCCAGCTTGTTCTATACTAAATTCACAGCCTATACAACATTATTCCAGCCTAATATTCTCAGAAAATCTACAGTTTACTATGCAGCTTTTGAAGGATTTTACATGGATTTTTTTAAAAAATAATATTGGGTTTAATGTTCCCACTTATCCTTGAGTTCTTTCTTGTGGACTCTAATACTTCTCCCAATTTTCTTCTGCTTCATCAGTTTTAATGCAGACCTGAATGAAGTGGGAGATAGATTTACTTTTATAAAATAAATATACCAAAATACCACAAAAATTGTATAAAAGGTCCTTTTCTAAAAATCACACATTTTAATAGTTTTTTAGTTTCATTTTCCCATAAGTATTACAAAATGGTAGATGAAGTTTATTTCTTCTCTTCTAACCTTAATGTGTTAGTGGTCATTGACTAATGTTGACTAGCTTTGACCGGAGTTGATTATACATTGACTGGCATTGACTGATGACTGATTTGCCATCGACAGTCTTTTGTTGGGGTTAGTCAACCATTTACCCCCATTCACCACTAGCTGAAGGTAAGATGAAGTGAACTTTATCTAATTGAAATATAGATGAAGTGAGCTTTATCTAGTTGAAATAGATGAAGTGGACTTCATCTAGTTTAAGTCCAGATGAGATCGACTTCATCTGTGTTGATTCCAGATGGGGTCAACTTTATCATGTTGATTCCCTTAATCTGTTGAGTCCGGATGAAAGCAACTTCATCTTTGTTGAGATTCCCATGAAGTCAACTTCCATTTGGAAGTTGCATTCATCCGAATGAACTGCGGTATTTTGGGAAAAAGGACGATTTTGTCAATTTTGGTGGTATTTTGGGAGAAGTGTCTACTTTTATTCACCTTCTCCCTCTAGAGTCCTTTGTATTCATCTACTCTCTAGAAAAGCTCTAGGTTCTTGGAAGAATCTGAGAGTCTCAGTTTCTGTGACCTCTATTTACAATAGTATTTAAATCTACAGCCATTAGTAACAACTCTTACATAACTACTAGCTATAAATATTGAAGATACAACTAAAGTAACCTAAAATAAAATAGGTTGTATGAATACCTGTGGACTGAACCTGCATAAATTTTGCCTGTACAAATAGCACTCCTAAGAAAGTAATTTTTTCAGTATCATGTTTCTTCCAAAAATGAAGATACTTTGGAGGGAAGTAACCCTGAGTTATAATTGTCTTTGTCTTTCTTAAATATTGCACCGAGTTATAACTTATAACTATGCGAACCTTTCAAAAAGATAGTGCTTTTTCAAATTGCAATTCTTCACCCCCTACTGTCTAGTTGACAGGGGTAAATGATGTAGAGTGGTTTACGAATGCCATCGCTGAACAATAGACCTGCATGGGATCCATATTTTTTTTTCTTTTTTCAATTTTTATCCTTTTCATTCTCCGTAATCCTATCTTTTGGTTATGTTTATCAATTTAGCTTGAAAACAATGTGAGGCTGTTGCTGGAGTTGGATTCTGAGTCAGACCCTGTATGGCACTACTTAAACATACAGGTCAGCGCAATCTATTTCTTACTAAAGTCTGATTAATGTGACTCGATAGTTGCAGCTATATATATATATATATTTTAAATCAAGTTTAATGGGTTTGAAATGGTTGTGTTTGAGTTTTACTAACCAATAGGTGAGCCAAAAGGTCATCTAACTAAATTATTTAGGTTTGTTTCTTTGGCAGAACCAAAGGATTCGAGGTTTGCTGGAGAAGTGCACTAATGATCATGAAAATAGGATGGAAACTTTGCATTATGAGATGCGCGAAAGAGCTTTATCTGATGCAAGTTGGAGGCAGATTCAGCAGGATTTAAATCAATCTGTAAAACCATCAATCAAACTTGTCATCTGACATTTGTATAGGAGAAACTTAAAACAGATGGGTTAACAATGATTTTTGCTTTTTGTTCTTTTTTATCAGTCAGACCTTAGTCTTGGGAACAACCAGCTTCCAGTAGATTCTCAGCCAATAAATTTAATGGGTGAAGAAGTTGATGCCCTTAGAGGGAGGTATATTAGAAGATTAACATCTGTACTTGGCCATCATATACCGGCCTTCTGGAAAGTAGCACTTTCTGTTTTCAGTGGGAAATTTGCGAAGGTATTCTACATAATTTCTTTATCTTGAAGCTTTGGCTCGTAAGTAGATTTTAAAAGGCATCTAACTGTTAAAAGTGGAAGTGAGATTTGATAGTTTTTTGGATTCATCTCTTTATTATGTATCTTAACTCCACTTTTTGATTGTATGTATACACAATACCTATATCTTTTCCATTGCATTGGATGCTATTGGAAGCACAATTTCTTGAGTTTTTCGTTATATTAGGAGTATTTACAATGGTTTCTGTATTCTTATAGTTTGCCTCTATACAGCTGAAAGTCTACATATCACTCATGCACCCTATGCATTGGTTCTTGTTTTAATGCATATCCAAATCATGAAGACAACTAATCATTTTTCCATGACCAGAAAGTGCATGTTATTGTCAAAATGAATTTGAAGCTTGGAGTAAAAGCACAGGGATTGAAAGTATTTGAATTCTTACCTGGAATGCTAAAAAGTTATGGAGCTTAGTATTTTATGATTAAACCTTCTTATAGTTACCCGAAGTTCCTGAGATCATATTTTATGTAAAATGTGAACTACACATTAAGAAGGGGAGCTGCAAAAACCAAACATCATTTCACCCAATTTTGAGGTAGACTAGGTTAATTTTAGTATGTTGTTATCATACCCTTTAAAGCATTTTGTCTTTTGTAATTAAAAGGTAAAAATGTCATAGAAATTGGTGCCATGTAGATAGGGTGTGAAAATTGAATTTTAATATCAGCCAGATGAAAGCAACTGGCAGCATGGTTTTCACTATTAAAGGGTTGAACTTATAAATACGAGGAGTAAAATTTGAAGTGGATTGTATCTTATCTTGGGTTATCATCTAATCATGCACTTGCACTGTTGATAATTGTTTATATGCAACATTTGGTTTGTATAATCCTTTAACATGTTAGCATTTGTTTTGGGTTTTCAAAATGTCTCAAATAAAACATTTTTCCGTTTGAGCTTTAAAAAATGCTATCAGAAGCTTGTTCTCATGTTCTTTCATGGAATAAGCTCAATCGATTCTAAGTTGTTTTACCAACATTTTCATGAATTTTTTTTTCTTTCGGTATATAAAGCAAAGATCTGACTATTTTTTGTTCATGGGATGGTTTTTGCCTTCATTTTGTTTGTGGATCTTTCTACCAGTCATCTCAAATTTCTACTGAAACCAATGCTCACACTTCAGCAAATAAAGTTGGTGAGACGAGGTACTCATCTCATTCTCTTGAGGAAGTTGCTTTAATGATACGCAATACCATATCTGTGTATGAAGTCAAGGTGAGTCTGCCGACTGAGCTTTATTTCCATCACGCAATTGTAAAGTGTTTGTTGAATCAGCTACTTTGATGGTTGTGTTTTTTGTAAAATAACTTGAGATGGTTGTTCTTTGATGAAAATTACTGATTTTTATTGTCATTTTAGTTGTAAGCTGAAACTTGATTCTTGCTTTGCCATGGTGTAAAATCAGTGAATTATTTCTGTGTTAATTTTTTCACCCACATGTATTATTTATTCCATTGGAATTCTTAGCATTACATTTTATTATGCCTATTTTATGACAAGCGAAGAGAAAACCAGAAATATGTTTGTCATTATTTTGGTTCTCGACTATCTATGGGTCAGATGATCGACAAAGAATATAACCTAGCATGTGAAGTTGTATTTTACCATTTGATGCAATTAAGCTAAAGGAGTGTGGAGATAAAAATGAAAGTGTTTGTTTTCACGAGTGACATGAGATATATCCTTAATGAATGTGGTAGTTTGTGTAGATGGAGCTTCACACGTTGCAGATGACATTTTTCTTTTCATCAATAACTTTGTAAACAAAATATATTGTTTTTTCCTTCAATTTTTATGTACCTATCTAATCAATTATGTTTAGGGTATAAAATTTGCATCAATTAATGCGATCTTATAATTTATTGCTCGACCTATGCCTGATATGCAACCCTAGGCTCTTAGCAGATGGGTAAATATGAGTTTATGTGGATGTAGGTTCACAATACATTTCGTGATTTTGAAGAATCAAGCATTCTCAGTTCATATATGAATGATGCCATAAAGGATATAGCTAAAGCATGCCATGCCTTCGAAGTCAAAGAATCAGCTCCTCCTATTGCCGGTTTGTAAGTTTCCTTTAGAGCTCCAATTTGTTGTATCCAGCTATTCTGAACTGTTTGACTTCTTCATGGAACAGCTACTGCACTCCGTGCCCTTGAATTGGAATTGACAAAGATATACATCCTAAGAATTTGCTCGTGGATGCGTGTAGCAACTGAAGAGATATCTAAAGATGAAACATGGGTTCCAGTCTCAATTATCGAAAGGAATAAATCTCCATACACAATCTCATTCTTGCCTTTGGCATTTCGCTCCGTTATGGTCTCTGCAATGAATCAGATCACTGTGTAAGTTTCTTAAGCTTATTGTCATGCAAATATAAGTTTTTATAGTAAATAAGTTTATAATTTTAAATTTGTCTCCGATCCTCTAGTTGCAAAATTTACATGCATCATATGTTGTTTTTTCATGTAAAGCAGAGCAGGTTTTGGACTTATATGAATGTGGTAAAGTGGAGAGCTGAGCTCTTTCAAAAATCGAGTTTAGGGCCTTCTGAATTTTGTTGTTTTACCACTTTCTTATGAGTTTTGAGCTTGTAGGAGGTCTGCCAATATTAGTTTTAATACTGATTTTGAGAATTTATATAGCATTTCCTTCATTTACGACTAGACAAGAGTACAATGGCCCAAGAAGGAATGTTATCATAATGGGGAAGAAAGAAAATTGCAGGAGTTGAACTAAGGTTCTCCTCCTCAAAAACCACTTTAAATTTTGTTAGGTGATACTTTACCTAAAAGTTGTGGACTGCTTGTCCTTGTTATTAAAGGAAAATTTTATGTTCCTTGTACTGTGTACAAAACAGGGGAAAAAATAAAAAAATAAAAGAGCAAGAAAGAAAAAGAGCTCGTAGAAGTTGCACAACATTGACTTTCACATTGATCTAATAACATAAAGAAGAATATGTATAAACACAATGAACTCTGAAGCAACTGTTAGTAATACATGTATGTGTTTGCAGTATCAACAAGTTTGAACAACATTCAAAATGCAAGGATATCCAAGACCACATTACTGAACTAGAATTACTCAAAACGTTGTGTTTGGTGAAAACACATTGATCTTTTCTTTTTGTTTTTGTAGTTTGAAGGATTTGGTATTGGAATTATTTTATTATAAAATCTTAGGGTTAGCTTAGATTCAAATGCATTTTAGAAATGTTGAGTGAATTGTTTTTCTGGTTTCGCTGTGCCTCAACCATGAAATTTATGTGATTTTCAGGCTGATTCATTCTCTTAAAAGTGAGGCTCCAAAGTCAGAAGATATGTTGGGACTACTCCAAGAGACTCAAGAGGCTGTGAGACTCGCAGTTTTAAACTGTTACTTGGACTTTGCTGGTATATTTGATTGATAAGTTGCCAACTTAAAGCTTATGTGAAGCTTCCCAAAATTTCCAGCTATGATCATTTTTCTTTGTCCCTACTTATCAGGTCATCTGGAGCGTATTGGTAGTGAACTTGTTCAAAACAAATCAACTACAAGTTTGGATTTTCAAAATGGATATTCCCATGATGAAGATGAAAATTCATTGGCCAGTCTTCCTGGAAGCATTGTGGATCCACACCAACGGTTGTTGATGGTCTTAAGTAATGTTGGCTATTGCAAAGATGAACTTTCTTATGAGCTGTATAACAAATACAAACACGTCTGGCTGCTGCAGTCAGGGTATGTAGTTATCTAGCTAGTTCTTTTTCTCATGTAATGTTCAGAGTGTAGTTAATACATTTTGAATCCGCCTTTCATTTCTGTGACACGTGGGTAATACACGCACTGTGGTTTTTTTAAGTGACTGCAAAATGTTCTTGGTTCTGGTCTGTTATGCATCCATTGAAATCATTTTACAATAATTTTTGCTTGCTCAATCAGTCTGTTGATAATTTAATAACACATGTTGGATTGTTGTTACTTTAAACAAGGTTATCTGGTGGTAGGTCTTACTAAACGTATGGATAGTTTAGTTTGAATCATGTATCAAAATGTGTTTTCAACTGATTATGTTCAATGCGTCTTGGATTTCCTGTGTAATTATATATGCTTAAACGATATACTAGTTTTTATTTTCTGGTACACACTCTAATAACATTGATCCGTTTGTTTTAATTTATTTTGATGGAAAGGGATGAAGAGAACAGTGACATACAAGATCTAATCATGTCTTTCTCTGGGCTTGAAGAAAAGATCCTTGAACAGTATACTTTTGCTAAGGTATAACTGAAAGGCTTTAAAAAATTTCTATTTTGATTTGCTTTTTGCACAGGTGTGTACTTTATTGTTATATTAGATAGAAAGGTTTCACAATATGAGCCATGTAATTAAATTCACATGTTTTTTTTTCCTTTTGTTGTTTGAGTAGTACACATCCTTTATACTATTGCCTGCTACAGTTCTTAGGAAAATTGTAAAGGCAAAGAGGGTGTTCATGTTCTTAACTTAAACAATCTTTGTGGAGCGAAAAAGTTTGGGTCATAATGGTGACTGAAATTCCAAAAGCTGATGAAATAATAATAATAATAATAGTAATGGTGATGTTAAATTGATAAATCATCAGCACTTCTAGTGTTTCTTGTAGTGCTTCACATATTGATGATAACATTGATAGAACAGAATGCCCAAATGATTTACACGACACCCTAGAAGATACAAGCTGATTACTGCTTATATCTCTTTACAGAAAACTAGTTTTTTTAGTTCTTTTTTCCCCTAATCGGCGGAGGGAAACTGATATTTTACATGTATCCTTGTGAACTTATTTTCAATAAACATTTTTTATTCCACCAGGCAAATCTAATCAGAACTGCTGCTGCAAACTATATGCTGGATGCCAGTGTTCGATGGGGATCTGCACCTGCAATAAAAGTGAGATAATAATTAAATTGGTATTAGGAACAGTAGTTCTTTCCTTTTTTTTCCTCCCGAAACTTCAAAGCTGTACTTCTGCAGGGCGTGCGTGATGCTGCTGTGGAGTTGCTACATACTTTGGTAGCAGTGCATGCAGAGGTACTAATGTGCATGCCTTTCTTTCATGAACGCTATTGTGCATGCCTTTTGTTCACTATATTTAATCTTTAAACATGTCTTTTAACTGGAATAGCAACTCCGGTTTTCAAGCAGAAAACACCTTTCTTTCTGGAAATTCATTACCTTCAAAGAACCATGAGATTGTGATCAAGCTTGAATGAAGCTTACTAAGTTGTCTCGTTTGATTTTCAATTGAATCTATAGCTTCTGTGTGCAATGACATTTCCCCTATATGTGTGTTATAAAATACTTTGACTTAGAAGAGAGATCTCAGGTTTTTGCTGGAGCTAAGCCCCTCTTGGATAAGACACTTGGCATTCTCGTAGAAGGCCTGATTGATACTTTTCTCAGCCTTTTTCATGAAAGCAAGACTAAAGAACTAAGGTTGCTCGATGCAAATGGTTTTTGTCAGCTAATGCTTGAGGTACTTTGCTTGGATGTCAGAATTCTCATCATGATAAAAAAGTGTTATTGACTTTTATATTAACTTGTCTTTTTTTCCCTTCCATGTATGCCTACTTGATACTCAATTGTACAACTTTACAATTAGTTGTACAATTGTATGGTTAGGCAAAAAGTGCATAAGGAAAAAATGGAGGTCATACAGGGTAATTTTCGAAAAAAAAAAAATATATATATATAATATATATATATATATATATATATATGAATTCTCATATGGTTGTTTGCAAGGCACATAGTGAGTGAAAATTGCTTCAGTATTCCGTGGGTCATAACTTCAGAATTGTCAACATTGAAATTAGATAATAACTTTGTAACCATAATATTTTGGAGATGTATGTATGTGGATGAACGGTTGGACCCTACCCCTTCTGCTTCTTTGTAAAAGAAATTGGGCAGGAAGGGAAAAGGTTATTGATGGAGACGTGAAGTACTATTAAGATTTACATAGTTGAAAGCAAAAGATACATATATGATGCTGAAGATTCTTGTTTAAGTGATAACTGCATGATTGAGATGTCAAATGGTATTCTAGGATCATGCCAATATTTATAGAAACCTTCTACATGACTACAAGTATGGGAGGAGTAATAAGGCTTTGAAGGCATGGGAGTCGTGGAATTGTGGGCCTGGAGCAATTTTTTAATTCTTGTAAATGGGGACGATGATAGTGAGAATGATGGCAATTTTTAAAGGGAGAAAGTTTACTTTTTGGGTATCATGGTTATTAGTTTTAAAGAATTAATTATTTTCACATTTTCACAAGTTATTGATGGATAGCTTGTATATTCAAGTGTTGGAGTTATGTAAGGGATAGGGTATATATAGCTTGGTACTTCCTTTTGTTAGTGGATTACACTTTGTGCATTTGTAATCATTATTTATAATAATAATAATACGATGTTTCTTATAAAAAAATGTCTAATACTGATTTTGGTTTGCAAAATCTGCAGCTTGAATATTTTGAGACCATATTGAATCCGTATTTTACACCTGATGCAAGGGAGTCTTTGAAGTCCTTACAAGGAGTGCTTTTGGAAAAAGCAACAGAGAGCATGACTGAAGCTGTAGACAATTCTGGTCATCAACGACGTTCAACTCGTGGAAGTGAAGATGCAGATGATAGACAGACAGGGATGGCTGTGTCACCAGATGACTTGATTGTAAGAACAGTTTTCCTCTAGTTGATCTCTGCTTGAACAATTTCGGGGAATTAGAAGAAAAAAAAAAGAATTAAGTAGTTTTTTATTGCTCTTTAATACTGCTTTGCTCATTACAACATGTTGAAAGTAGTTGTTTTCCAAGGATTGCTACAGTTCTCTTACTATATGTTACCTCTTTCATAACATAGGCTCTTGCTCAGAATTATAGCTCGGAGCTGCTTCAAGGAGAGCTTGAACGGACTCGCATCAACACAGCATGCTTTGTTGAGTCAATTCCATTAGATTCAGTGCCCGAACCGGCTAAGAAAGCCTATTCTTCTTTCAGGGGTTCCATAGATTCTCCCAGCATAAACTACAGAGGAGCACCAGGATCTGGATCCTTGAGCTTCTCTCGTAACAGGCGGTTATAAAATTCATTTGTATCTTATATTCCTCTTTATATCACTTTTATTTTATCTCTGTTGTGCTGCAGTAATTTGAGTCGTTCTTATTCTTATCCTTTGACATTTGTTTGTATGTTTTGAATGTGCCGTAGTTCTGTCATTTTAGCTAATGTTCATAGAAGTGTACGAGGTATTTCTTTTCTTTGTTTTTATCTAGTATCCTCTTGGTTTCATTTTAGCATATGATTTGTAAAAATTAAGTTACTGCCATGTTTCTCATGCAATTAAGATTGGCTTACCATCTTTGGTTATGGGTCAATTGTCTGTCCAGATATTGTAGTTACGCATGCTTATATAATTCGATTGAGTCTTCCAGATAAATTAGTACATAATATTGAACAATTTGATTAAGCAAGAATGTCTCGTGTATGAGCAATTGAGGATTTTTGCCTCGGTTTATTTATTGGTTCAACAGATAGCCATGTTGGGGGAACTTACCTGATGAAAAATTACTATGGTCAAAATCTGATGCACAGATCAAATTCCTATTCTAAAGGGTAAGACCACTGATTTGTATGTCAATTGACATTGTTGTCTCTTAGGTCAATTGTAGTTACATCTCTTCAAACCCCAAAGTAAACTCATTATAGTATGTGACACGCTTGAGGTATGTACGATGTTTTTAGAATTACACTATCCCTTAGTGATTAATGGGCCCCCAAGAATAGCAAACTGAGTCATACCATAGTTGTTCATTAGTGGGCTTTGATTCGCAGTTCAGTCTCTTCGGTTGGTTGAATTTGGAGGGAAAAACGATGAACTTTTGGCTTAAATAGCCACGTATTTGTTTTTATTTTACTTATTATCAATTTTTCGGCAAAAATAAATCCCAAAACTCAGCCTTTATACACAATGATTAAATATTAAGATCAGAACACCCTTTATATAATTTCAATAAATTGAGAATAGGATTAAACATAGCCACCATTAGCAACTGTCACTCTCAGAGTTACGATGATTGACATTGACGAATAAGTGTTTTCCCTTGAGAAGATTTTCGTTTTATAAAATAAAAATTAAATATAACAATTAAAAATTAATAACATATAAATATAATAATAAAAGTTCGAATAAAAGAATGTTGTTAAATCATTCTCTATCAGTATGTATTGTAAATTAATAAAAATATACCTTATTCTCCTATTATTTGATTTTAACAACTTATAGAAATTTACAAACGTAAAACTTTTTACATCTTTTTATCTACTTGTTGAATTAAATATGTTTTTAATCCAATCTTCTTTTAATAGATAACCTAGAATAAGTTTTTTTTAAATTTAATCTATCAAAAACATTAAATTTTAAAGAAGCAAAATGGATCAAGATTAAACATACAAACTTGGTTTAATTATTATGAGTATTAATTCTCATTGCAAGTAATTTTTTACTAAAAAATTAAATTAATTAAATTATTATGTACATAATCAATTAATATGATTGTTGATAAATTAATTTGATTATTTAATTATACATTTAAATAATCTAATCAAACAAATTCATACAAAAATTAAAATTGAAAATTAATACATAATAAAAAAAACAAATGAATAAAATATTTTTGATTTTATTAAATATTACAATTCATGTATAGTGTTTTGAAATCACATACAATCAATTATAAAATTAACTATTCATGAAAAACAATAAATTTAAAAAATTATTCATGAATATAATAAAAAAAAGAGAAGAAATCTTAGAATTTTTATTCTGGAATCCACTTCTTCTTTTAATTTTTGTGCAATTTTGATACTTTTTTTTTATTTTGTAGGATATTGTTTTGTATTTATATTGAAAAAAACTAATCTATTTTAGAGTTAAATATGATTGTTATGATGAAAATCATAGTGAAGATCAATTAAGATGACCAAAATTCACGTGCGTGAAGCGTGTAAAAAGTAAGATAGTTGGTAATATATTTAATTGACACATGACTATATTTGAGATATATATCATAGGCCCAAGGAATGTGTGGAATTTTTGGATTTTCTTGCTAACTAAATTCATTTATGTGTAAAATAAAAATCATAAAAAAATTATAAAAATATTTGAAAAGAAATTCAAAAAATTTAAAAGATCAGTATTTTTTCTAAATAAGTTTAGTTTGTCGTAATAACAAAATATATAAAAATATAAAATAATTGATATCTAAAAATGTGATCAAAATAAAACTTATCATTTTATATTATTGATATATTTTTTTATAAAACATTAACTTTATATCTAAGCAATACATTAACAGCCACCATTTTTATAGGCATATAAGCAAACCTTTTATCATTTATTATTTTCTTTTACTCTATAATATAAGACATAAAAAGAAAATGTTGATAAGTGATTAGTTATTTAAAAGAGAAAACCACGTAAGTCAAAGTAGAATCACCAAACTTTTACTATCAAAATTTGGGCATAGATAAGGATGACAATTGAGTCGTGCAAAGGAAACCGGTTGTATTTCTTTTGTACAATTTGTAACCGATAATCCATTTAAATCTTCTAATTTTTATTTTCTTTTTTTAACAAATCATTTAATGATCTAAATGTTTATGTCATTGAAGAGCTCGTCGGTTATAACTGAAAGTTAATAACGGTGTCGATGCTTTGATCGGAAGCATGACTATAAAAGGGGTGTTGTGGTCGTTAATCTCAACGCACAATTCCAGTACAATATATCATCTATTTGAGTGCTGGTAAGAGCTTAGAAGTTTTTAATAGAGAGAGCAAATTAGTTTTGATCAATTTGGAGTTTTAAGAACAATTTCAATGACAAAAGGTAAGATCCTTGCGTTACTTATGTTCGATCCCTTTAATTTTTTTATCTCACATTTGGGTCGATTAATTTATGCTTACATATGATATCAGAGCACATATTATCTGTCTTGGTTAGTTTAGAATAATTTCTATTTTGCTTTGTTTCACCGAACAGCTTGAAATTGAGTTTTTTGAAAAGGTCATTTTTGATGCATAAGGAAATCATAAATGATTTCATTATTGATTTTTTAATGATTTTATGAATTGAAACATGAAAAATCATGAAGAAAATCATTCCAATTTGACGTTCGTATTTATTGGAATGTATTAATTAACTTTTTATTTAAAATGACGTTTTTGATTTAAACTGAGACCATGAATCACTTGAAAATTCAATTTTGAGAAAATAATGTTGATTTTTGTCATCTTAATTGCGAGATAAGGTTGGGTATCCATTCGGATTGGGTTGACCTAGTTGGAGGTTGAAGATGAAAACAAGAGAAAAAAATAATTATGCTATTTGTGTGACTCAAAACTGGATATCCTAAAAGAATTACAGTACCCAACACACTAGACCACAACATATTTTATGTTATTATGTAAACATGGCTTATTATTATATGTATCCAGAATTTAGTTTTTATAAAAAAATTTTGTTTTTTCAAGAATCAAAATCGAGTCTCACGATAGATTATCAACTCTCCTTCCTATTAAATTAAACACATTTTGTGTACAAGATTTATTATTATATATATTTAGTATTTAATTGTTAATAAAAAAAATATAATCTAATGTGATTAATTATTTAACTTAAGTTGGTCATATGTAAAATATTTATTATATATATGACATCTATTTAAATAATTTTTGGCACAATAAAATTTATGTTTAAATTATTCATTTTGATATTTGTATGTATAATTTTTTTAATTTATTGTACATATGAAATTTGGTTAAATAATTTATGCATAATAGAATTAATTGTTAATGACTCTTTATGAATTTAATTAGTACTTATATTATTTATTTTTCTTGTATAATTTATTGTTATTTATTTATACATGCAATCTTAAGATAGATAATATTTGTATATTTAGAATTAAATTAATATTGCTAGTGGTTTTATGCAATAATTGAGCCTAAAGATTTAATTAATGTTTAACTGATTCATATAATTTAATTAATTAAAGAATAACCACAAATTTTTTAATTAATTATCTTTAATTAATTAAAATTATAATAAAATTTATTTAAGATTATATTTAGAAAATAAACATTAATTGAGATTAATAATATATGATATAATAAAGTTTATTAATCGTGAATTTTTATCATATTTTTTTACGATTAATTAAGATAGAATATCAAATTATATTTTTTAATTTATTTACGTAGATTAAAAAAATGACAATAATTTGATATTCCAAACGATGATTTAGTTTTGCTTTCTAACCCACAAATTTTCTTTTCTTGGTTGAAACAGAGGCTATAAGTCTCAATAGCATCGGTGCTTAGTATTAATGCTTGAAAAAAGGCTTAAGCCTCCAAGGTAAAATGTGTATGAAATTTTCAGAACTCAATAAGTTATCCTCGAGGTTGCTCAGGTGAAAAAAACGCACTGATGTTAGCCTCAGTACGTTTTTTGAAACCATGGATTTTGTTGAATTTTCTGAACATTTAATTGATTAATTTTTTTTTGTGTACCTAGATAAAGAAGAACTTGAAAAATGGGAAGCTTGTCTCTATGGTTTATGGCTACTAGTACAGATTTACAGGTAACGGGCCTAAAGCACATTCATGTATAGTAGTGAGTTTATGTACCAAAAAAATTGTTGGATTAAGCATCTATTACTCATGATCCATTATCTTGTTGAGTTCCAACCAGATATCTGTGCTTTGCCTTTTCCAATCTTATGTTGATGACAATTTAACATAATTTTTAAATATTTAACCAAGTTAAATATAATACACAATAAAGTAAGGATTTGGGACCCTGGTAAATTTCTATTGTTGGATAACTTTCAAATTAAATAGTGTATTTTAACCTTTAAGAACCTGAGGTACTTAGGGACTAGGTTCCAGGTTCGAGATTTGGGAAAGGCGAAAAGAACTTGACGTAGTTCAATTTAGAGGAGGAGTTTAAAGACACTCCATTGTATAAAAACTACGGATCTACGAATATATCCTAACAACAATAATATTATTGTAAAAAAGTTAGATAATTAAGTATGTTAAAAATTATTAATTTTTAACAGAATTAACGATAATAATACTTATATAATAACTAGTAAAGTTTGATAATAATTTTATAATAGTTTAAAGTTTAACGATATTTTTGATTTTGGAAACAATCATTATAATTTGATGATATAAAATTATATTTACTATAAATGTAAGGTAGAATTCTCACGAGGGAAGTAGAAAATTAATTAGGATACTTCGTCTATTTTTTAACAAAAAAATATTGCAAGAAATATTGATCAACCTCGTCAATAGATAGTTTGATTACTACAAAGAACTTAATTATTACTCACACATAGAATTTAAGAAAAATATATTTATCATTAATTTATGATAAGTTATACTTGATTTGATACAATATTATTAATAAGTATAATTAAATCTATATAACGATAATTAATAAAAACTATCACATTAATTATAATTATGATATATGAAAATATTGTAGAATTTATATTAATAATATCTGCATCATAATTTTTATATTTGTAAGAAGGGCTATAGAGGTAGATAATATATTTTGTGATTACTTTCAAGCAAAATAAGTAGGTGAACACAATAAAAATAATAATCTAAGAGTTTGTTTTATAACAATTTTAATCTTTAATTTTTTCGAGTGATTTTTCAATTAAATATGTTTGGTCATAGTTTTTGGTTTTTCTTTTTTTTTTTAAGAATTATTAACAAAATATGATATGATTCATAAATCCTTAAAGTAAAAGACTTTTGAATTAGATTTTTTTTTTCATTTTCAGCGAACATTTTTTTAGATAATAAATTAAATCTTATTATTTTTATATTTATAAGTAAGGATAATATCAATAATACATCTCAAGTTTTGAAGAAATATCACAAAATACCACTAAGGTTTCAAAAGTATCACAAATACTCCCTCGATTTAACGAAAATTAAAGTTGATAGAAATGAATGATAATTTTTATACATAAAAATGAAAAAATAATAGAAATAAAAATAGAAGACATCTTAGAATGTTTTTCACAAAAAATAATAATTAAAAAAATAATTTAAATAAATACAAAATGTAAGATTAAATCATAAAGAATGAGATGGATTTAATAATTCACCATTCTCAAAATAAGAAAATATAACCAATGAAAAATATAGTTTATTACATATACAAATGAAAGGTATGATGTATAACATAACGTTAATTGAGAAATTAATTATTATGGATAAACCATTTAAAATTCTCCAAAATGATAAAATAAAAATTGGATACTTTCATTTTGAAAGAATCCAAATATAAATAAAAACATATTTTAGAGAAGGAATAGATGCATTAATAAAAAAAAATGGAATAAATTGAAAGAAAAAAAGTAAGTAAAAGCAAAGTGTGAAATAGACAAAATTTAGGGACTATTTATATAGTTTATCTTAAAAAAAAGAGAGGTTAAGATTTGAATATTTAAATTATTTTCACTATTCATTATTAACTTTTAGTTCTTTGTTTAATTTCACAAAAATATCATTAAATTTTAAATTGTGATAAAAGCATGACCATGTTCTCCAATTGTTCTACGTGTATATTATATTTGTAATAAAAATATTATATAATATTAAATTTTTTGTTTTAAAATTAGGTAGAAAATAACACGTGATATTTAATGCTTTTTTAATATAGATCGTAAATATTCAAAATTTGATATTATTTTATAACAATATGTAAACTATATGATAAAAGTGATTTTTTTAGCAATCGAATTGAAGGTGAACTTTCTAGAAAAAAACCAAAATATGGACTAAAAAGTGTGTAATCTTTTTAGAACGATACCAATACTTCGTAATTTAGTAACTTTAATTCCATTAACAATCACTCATTTTTTTATTTTCTTAGATTACATTTATTATCTCAAGTTTTGGATTGAAATAATATATTGAGATAAATAGTTCATGAGATAAAATTTAGTTATTTAAGTATGATAGGATTTATGAAAAGAATTGCTAGTTTTTAGATACTAGATATCCATCCTATTACGTTAGACACATTTTTTCTATTTACACGTCCAATGTATCAATGTTACGTATAGGATCTTTAGAAATTTATGCGGTCATTTGGGTTTTTAGAAAGCTTGATTTATGATAGTGATATGATATTCTCTACGTTGAATCGAGTTACTTACGAAGAGCATTTGTTTCAGCTAGAGTCTATTGGTCATCTAAAATGTGTATTATCTACACAAGAATGAATCTTTCAATTGAGATTATTTGGTCAACGTGTTTGTTGATACAATACAATATGTTCGATAATATTTAGTCAAATGTTTTCCCTTTCTCTCATATCTGAAACCAGCATTAGGTTTTCTTGTTGAAATCACCATTTTGAATTTTGAGAGTCCCCTGTGAAATGGCCGTTAAAAGTTTCACCCTTTCCCTCATCCTCATCTTTCTACTTCCACCTCCCCTTCCCCTTTCTTCGATTTCACTTCCCCAACCGCCGGCCTAAACTAGGGCACCAATTCAGGTTCAGCAATAGCCACTGCCCACTACCGACAACTGATTAGTGACCATGTCTCGTATCTCTCCTCTAATGGCCGAGAAAGCGGCTCTTCCTCTGCTCCTCCCGAATCCTCCACCCTCAAGACCCATCTTTCCAAACCACCACGACCACAGGAAGCCCACCATACCCACCAAATCTCCGCGTCCCATAACACCTCTTCTCCATGACGTTATCCTCCGTCAAAGCTCCAATCCCGACACCAACAAACCTCACTCCCC
The DNA here is from genome assembly GCA_033030585.1 of Hippophae rhamnoides. NCBI lineage: Eukaryota > Viridiplantae > Streptophyta > Magnoliopsida > Rosales > Elaeagnaceae > Hippophae > Hippophae rhamnoides. The sequence goes on from CM065429.1 coordinate 76,141,637, forward strand.
ACTTGAACCTCACCTGCCCAAAAAGCCTACTCGCATCGGCAAGTCCCACGACCCTAACCGTGGTAGACCTTGGTCTAATAACCGTATCACTCCTCAAGGTCAGCTTATCCTCCAATCTTTAATCGACCCAGATTTTGATTCCTCTAATTTAAATCAACTTTTGCTTCAGTTAGTTGAATCACATAAGTTTGATGTTGGTTTTAATACAGAGTCCTTGTCTTTTGATATACTGGGTATTGTCAAATGTTTAAGCTTTCATAAGAAATTTGAGCTGGCTTTGAGTGTTTTTGATTGGGTGAGAAATTCTGAAGGTTTTCAATGTGTTATCAGTAGTTCTGTTATTGCTGTTGTTATCAGTATGCTTGGTAAAGCTGGCCAGGTTTCAGCTGCGACTTCTTTGCTTCAAAATCTTCATAAAGCTGGGTTTGAGCTTGATGTTTATGCTTATACTTCTTTGATAACTACTTGTGCTAGTAATGGAAGGTATAGAGAGGCTGTCATGGTTTTTAACAAAATGGAAGAAGAGGGTTGTAAGCCTATTTTGATAACTTACAACGTGATGTTGAATGTGTATAGGAAAATGGGCATGCCTTGGAATAAAATTATAGGGCTTGTTGAGGGTTTGAAGAGTGCCGGGATTGCTCCTAGTTCTTATATATATTCTACACTTATAAGTTGTTGTAAGTGCGGTTCCCTGCATGAAGAAGCTACCGTGATATTTGAGGAGATGAAATCAGCAGGGTTTGGACCTGATGAAGTCACTTATAATGCATTATTGGATGTCTATAGTAAGTCTAGGAGGCCCAAGGAAGTTATGGAGGTATTAAAAGAGATGGAGTTTAATGGGATATCACCTAGCATTGTGACTTATAATTCTTTAATATCTGCTTGTGCTAGAGACGGTTTATTGGATAAAGCAATGGTTCTCAAAACACAAATGGTGGGAAAAGGGATTAAACCCGATGTTTTTACCTTCACTACCCTTTTGTCTGGATTTGTGAAAGCTCAAAAAGATGAGTCAGCAATGAAGGTTATTGAGGAGATGAGAAGTGCAGGCTGCAAACCAAACATATGTACTTTTACTGTTCTAATCAAGATGTATGGTGATAGGGGGAAATTTTCAGAAATGATGAAAGTGTTTGAAGAGATCAATGCATGTCATTGTCTACCGAATATTGTTACGTGGAACACACTTTTGAATGTGTTTGGTCAAAATGGGATGGATTCTGAAGTCTCAAGAGTTTTCAAGGAAATGAAACGGGTAGGATTTGTACCAGAGAAAGATACTTTCAACACCCTAATCAGTGCATACAGTCGGTGTGGTTCTTTTGATCAAGCCATATCAATTTACAGGAGGATGCTGGAAGCTGGAATTACACCTGATCTTTCTACCTATAATGTTGTTTTGGTAGCACTAGCACGGGGAGGCCTGTGGGAACAGTCTGAGAAAATACTTATTGAAATGAAAGATGGTTGTTGCAAACCTAATGAACTTACATATAGTTCTCTTCTTCATGCTTATGCAAATGGAAAGCAAATCGAGCGGATGTTGGCTCTTGCTGAACAAATATACTCTGGTGTAATTGAATCTCATGCTGTGCTCTTGAAGACACTTATTCTAGTTTGTAGTAAATGTGACCTTCTTATGGAAACAGAACGCGCTTTCTTAGAGTTGAAGAAAAAGGGGTTTTCACCTGACATAGTTGCTCTAAATTCCATGCTTTCAATATATGGAAGGAGACAACTAGTTTCAAAAACTAATGAGATTTTGAACTTCATGATTGTTAGTGGATTCACTCCTAACTTCTTTACTTACAATATTTTGATGTATATAGTCAGTCGTTCTAAAAATTTTGAGAGATCAGAAAGAATTTTAAGGGATATTATAGAAGAAGGGATGAAACCTGATATCATTTCGTATAGTACTGTTATATCTGCCTATTGTCGAAATGGTCGGATGAAAGATGCTTTACGGATATTCTCAAAAATGAGGCATTCTGGGATTGTTCCCGACGTAATAACTTATAATATCTTTGTTGCAAGTTATGCTGCTTGTTCAATGTTCGTTGAAGCTGTATATGTAATTCAGTATATGATCAAGAATGGATGTAGACCAGATCAATATACATACAATTTGATTGTGGATCGGTATTGTAAGCTCAATCGGTGGGATGAAGCAAAAATGTTTGTTGGAAACCTTAACAATCTTGATCCACATGTATCTAGGGATGAAGCAAGCAGACTATTGGAACGAATAACAAAGAAATGATCGTAGTCACCTCTATATCAAACTGTCAAATTCATACATTAGCTTATAATAGTTTACTATTGGTACAATACCTCTTTAGTATTAAAAGATAAACATGACGTTTGCATGATTGTGCTTGAGTATATTTTCTTCCTTCAGATCATGTTTGTGTCATGTTCTCATGTTGAGTTCTTGTTCACATGTTGGTTAACACGATAACAAATTAAGACAACTTTTTATCAAGTAAATTATTTACAATAGTAATTTAGTAAAAAATAATAATTTATAATAGTAAATAATAATGGTATTTTTAAATTTGTAAAACAATTAATGATAAAGTTTTAATCAATTGTGCTTGGTGTTGTCATTTATCATATTCGTGTTGCTATTTTGTTAGCGTGTATTGCGAGGATTGCCACCCTTGGATGTACTCATGTATCGATTTTTGATCTATTATTCTATTACATCGGCATAAGTTTTTAGGAATATTAACTATCAATTTCAACATAGAATTCCCTATTTGTTATATTTTTTTAGTTTGTCGGTATGTTTCTGTTAGTTGCATGTATTAATTCTTAGCTTATTTTAACACACAACTCATGGCCTTTGTTTACTACTATAAACCATGTTTTCGGCTTCCATTACTGTGATAGCATTAAAGTATACAATCGTAGTTGGTTGAGTTGCGTCGACGATTTCCTTCTAGAAGCTACATCAGGGTTTTATGCCGTGGATTTTGAACACAAAAATGTAAGCTAACTTTTGTCAGAAGTGATTTTTAGTTCTTAACACTGCCTATTTTTGTCACTTAGAACGTGTAAAATATCTCTCTTTTTACAAATCCATAAATATGTTTTTTGAACTTGCAAATATAAATTTTTACCACTAATACATGTTTTAGGGTAACTTTGTAATAAATGAAACGTCAATGGTATTTTTATTAGGCACAATAGAAGTTAAGGACAACGAATTAGATTTTAATCATAAGTATAAATTTCTTAATGAATTCATCCATTGGATCAATCTAACATATTAGTCTTAAGATAAATAACTTGTATTAAGAACTAAGTTGTTTATCTGATGATACAAATGCTTCTAAAAGATAATCCCATTTATTAGAAACTTCTTATGTGCACGAATCAAATTCATCAATAATTTTGCTCTATCTTGTTTATAGGTGTGAGGAAAAAAAATTAAAATTAAAATAATGGTTGCTAGTAACTGCGGGTAGCAATCAGGTTGTATCTGTTCTTATTGTGTCAGAAATTGCCACTTTATCACAATCATTTCCTTTCATGTCAAAGAGTTTACTATAATCAATTCTCACCACAAGATGGAATGCCACTCTTGACCTCAAAATTTATATTACCTAAAATTGTGAAAGCAATATAAATTTTGTTAAATTCTTATTAACTATTTCTCTTAACCAAAAGCTTTGTAGGGTATGGATATAGTGATTGTGACTTAGGAAGCATCAGATGATCCCTCAGTGGGCTCTTCTGGGTTTAAGTAATCAATCATTTGTTCTAGCAAATCCACGTCTCCTGCTTTAGATAGCATGTGTAAGTGTAGTTTGTCTATATCATCAATGAAAATTAGAGAACAATAAAACGTTAGTAGTTTAGCAAATGATCATTGAGCGTGATCCTTTTGAGCAGAATGTCTATGTTAATTCACCCAATGATAGTGAGAAAACTTTTAACATAAGCATTGCCCATATTGCAAGCACTTTCAACTTATTCTATTAAATTCTTACGTGCATCAGTAGTATAACTTACTTGTGATTTAGTCTTACTGGTGTAGTGCCTTCTTGTTTGACTCTTTTTTATTGAACTTAGGGTGGAAAGTTTCTCTTGTAATTGTTAAGTAATTTCAAAATGTCATAGTATAGGTATTTTTATACGGGTGCTCGTATCTATCTAGCTTTTAAAGATCCCCATGTCTCTTTATTTCAAGTGAGAAAAGTTTTTGCAATAATAGCCCCAAGGGCTATTTGTTGATCTAGTAGTTGGTTAATCTTCAATAGCTAATGAGATTTCTACTTTAATAAAAAAACTATAGAATTTGATATGTTGAATTGTATTTTATTGATTTATTCAAAAGGATTTATATGTAATTTATAAAGAAACTAAAAAACTAGAATAAGAAATAAAATCATCTAATTAAGCCAAAATAATACACAAAAAGAAATAAGTCAACCAATTAATTTCAAATAATTACAAAATATTTTCTGGCCTAGTTCATTTTCTATCCCAGCCGTGAATCCCTATGATTTTGGAATTTTAACACGTCTCTTCAAGTTAGATCATAAATGTTGATCATTTTTAACTTGGAAGTGAAATCATCGAAGTCCTATCGAGGAGCTCTTTTAGTAAATATATCTACAACTTTATCTTTTGTTGGAAAATAAATAATATAAATAGTCTCACTCTCAATTTTTCCTTTAATGAAATGTCTATCAATTTTCACATGTTTTGTCCTATCATGTTGTACAGAATTAAGGGAGATGTTGATGGCTAAGTTTTTATCACAGTAGAGTTTCATCTGTACTCTTATTGATATATGGAATTCCATCATTAGTTTTCTCAGTCACAACGCTTAATATTCCCTATGCAACTACCCTAAACTTGGCTTTAACAATACTTTTATCGACCACATTTTGTATTTTTACTTATCCAAATCACTAAGTTACTAAAGATAGTGGTCGGAGGTGGATCTCCTATCCTCGACAAAATCAACCCAATCTGCATCATTAAAAACTTATACATCCTTTAATTCATTTTTTTTTGAAGAATAAGCCTTTGCTTGGCGACTCTTCGAGATATCTAAGGATTTTGTATGCTATCTCAAGGTGAGGTTCACTTGGGAGATGCATGTGTTGGCTTACCACACTGATTGTAAAGGCAATGTTAGGCTTGGTATGGGATAGATATATCAGTTTGCTTACTAGTCTCTGGTACATTTCTTTGTCAACTAGTTTTCCCAAATCTTTTGATTTCTTTCTCACTTCTATTGGAGTATCAGTTAGTTTACATCCCAATATATCAGTTTTAGCAAGGAGATCTAGGACATACATACGTTGAGAAACCCTAATTCCCTTGTTTGATTTTGCAACTTCAATTTCTAAGAAATATCTTATTGGCCCCAAATCTTTAATTTCAAACTCCATGGCCAAGTTTATTTTCAGTTTTTCAATTTCTTCCTAATAATCAGAATCGTCTTCTTTCCATCTATCCTTTGTTTGAAAAACAATGTGTGATATGACTATGCCTATTGATACCCTATTTTTTGTATTATTTTTACAAACCTATCGAATCATGCTCTTGGTGATTGTTTGAGATCATATAGTGATTTTTTTAATTCACACTATGTTTGGATTGCCTTTGTCTAATCCAAGTGGTATGGTCGTAAAGACTTCTTCTTCTTCTAGTACTCCATTTAGAAAGATATTTTTGATATCCATTAGTTGGAGGGGCCAATCAAGATTTGTTGCTAATAATAGAAGTATCCTTACAGTGTTTAGTTTTGTAGTAGGTGCAAAGCTTTCTATATAATCGATACCATAAGTTTAAGTAAATCATTTTGCAACTAACCAAGCTTGGTACCTCTTAAATGTTCCATTTACCTTGTATTTAATGGTAAATAACCATTTTTAGTCATTTGGTATCTTACATTTTGATAACTCGTTACATCTTAAGTATCATTCTTTTTTAGGGCTTTTATTTCTTTCATAACATGATATTTCCACTCTTGAGATTTTAAGAGTTTTATGGATATTTTTAAAATTTTTGTCCAAGTACAAAGGTAAAAGTATGTAATCTAGTGAATAAATAATTATAAGTAATGAATTTGAAGATTGTACGACGTGTACAAGATCAAGTTGATTTTTTTAAGGCAATGGATAAATCACAGGTAATAAGAAAATTAGAATTACATAATGTTAATTTTTTTTCCTAGATATTTGATTCTCTTAGTACTTAAGTGTGAGTTGTTTTTCTTTTAAATTTAAACCTCCATTCATAAATAAGCACTTTTTTGTTTTTTGTGTTCTCTGCGTTTCTTTCTTGATTTAAGTTGCCTTGTTGTTGCGGTATACTAGGAGGGATAGAGGTTGGTTCACTGTTTATGGTGAGAGGTTGGTGAGGCTATGGTCTCCAGCGCCTATATGTAAGAAGGTACTTCTGGGATTTATTCAATTACCATGGACATGTGTGAGTTGCATGTGAAATTGTTACTATCGACTAGCTGCATTTTGAAACCACATATTACTTGCTAAATTTAGTCAAATGTTCTGCATAAAACATTTTCTTTTAGCTGCCCCTATATGGGTCTATACAGATGTTTATTTTTTGAACATAAGTTTGAACCAAGTGAATCTGTAAATGCAAGCCGTAAGCTTGTATCTTTCGAGGTCTCTGAGGCCGCCATTGACGGCCAAAGTCAAAGTATGAGTATTTGAAGGTAGAGAGATAGAGGGTGAGCGGAGGGATTTTGGTAAGGGGGCTAACGATGGACTTATGACCAGAGGAGACCGAGAAAGTGAAGAATACTTTTACGCAGAGAAGCCGATTTACGAGAACTACAAAACTGCCACCGATTTGAAATTACAGTAGTGGGTCTCTGGTGAATCGTAAATGTCAGAAACATCCTTTCTTTGGTTGCCTAACATAGTCCATGATTGGTCGATTGGTCTAAATCTAACTTATTGCCACGTAGTGTGCTTTGATACGATAATGATGAATTTGTGCATACTACATATGCATAATAAAAAAACTTGATTTAGTTTTAGATTCTTCTTTTTTTTTTTTCGTTTTCTTAGCTTTTCTTGTTATGTTGATTATAAAGTACATAACTTGTCCAGAATTGGAGGAAAAAAATAGAAAAATATAATATGAGAATATGCATTGCAGTAAAACATTAAAAAGATTTTGGAAAGGAGAGATCCAAGTACTTGTTTCCTCTTATCTCTTGGAATGGATGTTGAATGGGTCAAAAATTTTATTAACTATGACATGCCTGTGTACATAAAGACATATTCATTGAGCAGGTCAAAATGTAAGAGCAGGGTAGGTTGGAAGATGTTTCACTTTGTTACATCAATAAGAGGTATTTTTATTTTGTATTGGCTCATGTTTGTAAGGAGAAATTGTAAGCTAGGTGTTATTAGAAATTTTAGTAACATATTTCTTTCTTACTGCTTGAAAGGGGCTGGAAATGTTTTAGAGTTAACTTCTTCTTGGGTTCATCAATTTGAAAAGATTTTATTTAATTAAAAAGAGTTATCAGGCAAATCTTGGACTAGAGAAGATTCTTATTTTAGAGACTATAACATGCTCTCAATATAAAACTCTCGTTTCAATCCATTGTTCTGCCCAATCTATTATGGAGCTTTCAAACCAATACGCCTCTATAACGTTTTTCTATACTTTTTTGTGTTCCCTAAAAATTCTGTTTATTAAGACACTCATCTTATCTTTGACTTAACAATTTTGTTATTGAAACAGTCCACAGTAGGGTTTATCACTAGGGTAAGAAGATACATACATCTTTATAATTCATCCCTAACTTGCAACAAACAAACAGAAATAAACACAAAACAAACGTTAAAACAACAAATATATTATTTAAAGTGTAAAAGCAAGTAATAATTAAAAAAATTTCTAATTAGTTTAAACACAAGTATGTTATAACATTTACGACTTAAATTCAGACTGTATTAGATAAACAAGTAAGCACATACAACAAATCATATAATGAGGTAAATTCACATAAACTTTCTGTCTATGTGGTAACATCTTTGGATTGCTTGTGGCAGACACTCGGCACCAAATAATTCACTAAGCAATAAAACAATTACAATCTTGACAAATATAAAACCAATAATATCTTTATTAGTCGAAACTTCTGTCTGAATTGCCTATTTCTACCGTTGCTTTCCTCCTTATAACAACCTGTTCTATACATGAACCTAATTCTCCTCCAAAGCTAATACCATCCAATGTGGTGTGACTAGAAACTATAGATTAGTAGTATAAAGTAAAAATAACAATAATGCTTGAGGATCATCCTCAAACACAAACCTCCAATGATCATCGTGGGGACACATAGTCAATCCATATAACACACACAACTAACAATTGGAGATCTTATCACAATGATCCGATCAATCTCACAATGTTATGTTTTACATAAAAAGTAAAATAGTCACAAGTTCAACACATATGCACTCTAAGTCAATACTATAGTATAAATATGTAAGCTTTTCAAAAGAAATATGAGAATCAAATGTGATTATCGGTGCAAATTTTGTTAGAGTTTTAGCACATTAAGTATCAGTGAGGAAGAGATAAATAAAAGGGGTATTTATAGAAAGAATTCCAACGACTTGGAGACCTTGTTGTACCCTCATTGAGGGTTCGTCGACGTGCCAAAAATCATGTTTTTTTATCCGAAAAATGTAGAGTAATTTTCATAAATATCCTTACTAAGAGTATGAAATTGAGCTTTTGTTTGATTTGTTATGGCTAAAGATACTGTTGAATTCAACAAACACTGCAACACAATTCAACAATCACTGCAACACAATTCAACAAGCACTGCACCAACGCCAAACATTTCTTCTAATATACACGACGCCTATCAAGCAGCTGAAAACCATGCAATTCAATCATGGTGGTTGGTGAAATAGTAATTGATATTTGTCTATATAAACAATGTAAATATCCGATACAAATTAAGAAAATATACTCAGAAAACATTGATTTTCTCTTCTGATTATTTCTTCAAATATTGATTTCTTCATGGTATCAGAGCCAAGTCGTTGCTTTATACAAATTTAAAACTCTTGTTCTCTAAAACAGAGATTTCTTTCTCTGAAAATCCTTCCTCTCGTGAAAAAAAAATTCTCATTCAAACACCCGTACAAATATTAATTACAAACATCATTTTTGAAGTAATATTTGTCCCACCTAATTTTACCAGATTACTCTAAACACAATTTTGAACATTTTGGTAAAATTAGAGTAGAAGAAAACCTCCCCACGCACCTTCACGCGCCGCCTGAAGTAGAGGGTCCATTTTGCACGCGCTCCATACGCCGTCACGCGCCATCTGGAGGTTGAAGATGATGACGTGTCATCCGGCTCGGCTCGGTCCGGACAGAGGGCGTAGCCGGCCCGTAGCTCGGTTCGGCTTAGGTTGGTCCGGCCAGCGGTTCGGTTGAACCCGGTTTTCTCAGTTTTTCACAATTTTCCTATTTTTGGCCGGTTCGGTCCATTTTAAAGGTCTGAACCCGGTTTTTTTCCCGGTTCTGGATTTCTAAAACCGTTTTGGTTCATTTTTTCAGGTTTTTAATCCAATTTTGAACCGATTTTGTGGTTTTTTATCCGGTTTAGTATAAATATATATTAAAAAAAACACAGAAAAAAAATTTAGTTCTAAAATTATTACACCATTTTCTAGTTTGTTTACCATGATATCATGATAAAGGGTATAATTTCATTACCTATGGAGCAATCAACTCCAACTGTTGTACAATTGGTTCAGTCTGAAGGTGTGTTTAATGCTGGAATTGTTCTTACTAAGACTAATTATGATGTTTGGTCTCAAATAATGGAAATGCATATTACAGAGAGAGAAAAACTCTCTTATATTCATGACAAAAAATTTGCAACCAGAAAAAACATCAAACAATTATAATAAGTGGTATGCAGAAAATCAAAAAGTGAAGAGATGGATACTTATGTCAATGAGTCCAGAAATTTTGAAGCGATATTTATGCATACCTACTGCTCTTAAAATTTGGGGTGTTTTGGAAAAATTATTCTATGATGGAAGTGATGAATTACAGGTATTTTTCTTAAACCAAAAAGCATTTACTTCCAGAAAAAATGGAAAATCACTTTCAGAATATTATGGAGAGTTGACTGAAATTTTCCAAGAGCTAGACCATCGTGATAAGGTGGTCATGAAAGACCCTAATGATCTAATATCATATCAAGAGTCTGTTGAAAGACTAAGGATACATATTTTTCTTACTGGATTAGATGATGATTTTGAGCAGGTTCGTGGAGAAATTTTGCGAAAAGAAACTATACCAGATTTAGAAGGTTGTTATTCCATGATTCGACGGGAGGTAGTACGTTGAATCTCATTGAAGGAAAAATCTGGAGACGTTGACGCTTCTGCCATGATTTCTAAAAATCGTTCTTTTTCTAATCAACAAGAACGAAGGGTGACTGATAAATCATCATTTAAATGTACCCATTGTCATCAAAAGGGTCATACTAAAGAACGATGTTTTGAACTTGTGGGATATCCTGACTGGTGGGATCACAACCGTGACTCTCGGAAGAAATATCCACGACAGATGTCTACTGCCACTATTGTTGAAACAACAAAAGATCAGGTTGCAAACTCCTCAGCAAATGTTGGTAAGATACTTAAAGCTTTTTCTCCTGTTTTTAATAATACATGGACAATTGATTCAGGTGCAACTGATCATATGACATTCGATTCTAGACAAATCTCAAAACCATCCTCACACAAAATTGTTTGCACTGCCAATGGTAACACAACCCCAGTCATCGGGGAAAGATCTTTGTCTCTCACTAGTACTTTTTATTTAGACTCAGTACTAGTTGTTCCCTATTTAGAGTATAACCTTGTATCTATTTCTCAAATAACCACTGCTTTATCTTGTTTTGTTATTTTTTGGCCTGACTTTTGTGTGTTCAAGGACATTCAAACAAAGCAAACGATTGGTCGTGGTGTTAGGCAAGGAAACCTGTATTATTTGGACTTGGATTCAACAAATCATGCATTGGTAGCAACTGGATCTAGAAAGGATGAATCAAATAGATGGCTATGGCATAGGAGATTGGGTCATGCTTCTTTTGGATATTTAAAGAAATTATTTCCAAGTTTATTTTTGAGCTTCGATCTTTCTACTTTAAAATGTGATGTCTGTGAACTAGCAAAAAGTCATCGTTCCTCATTTCCTGTAACTTTAAATAAAAGTCCATTTCCGTTTATGGTTATACATTCTGATGTATGAGGTCCTTCCAAAGTCTCTACTTTGGGAGGATCACGTTGGTTTGTTACATTTATTGATGATTTTAGTAGAATGACTTGGGTCTGTTTAATGAAATCTAAAAGTGAGGTAAATGTATTATTTAGAAAATTTCATAAAATGGTTCGTACTCAATATAAAACACAGATTCAAGTTCTACGAAGTGACAATGGAGGAGAATATAAAATTTCTGAGTTTCAAGAATATCTTAAAACAGAAGGGATTATTCATCAAACTACTTGTGTTGATACACCTCAACAAAATGGAGTTGCAGAAAGAAAAAATCGACACTTGTTGGAAGTTGCCCGTGCCTCATTGATCGAAGCTAATATGTCATTATCTTATTAGGGAGAAGCAATTACTTCTGCTGCATATTTGATCAATCGGGTACCTTCCAGTCCCATTAACTTCCAAACACCACTACAAGCCATTACTGAAGCAATTGTTGCACCAAGTGTTCCCAATTTACCTCCTCATGTCTTTGGTTGTGTGGCATTTGTACACCTACATAAATAACAACGTAGCAAGTTGGATCCACGAGCAATACGTTGTGTTTTTATAGGATATGCCATACAACAAAAAGGGTATCGGTGTTATCATCCTCCTACAAAACAAATGATTACCACCATGGATGTTATTTTTCATGAAGATACAATGTATTTCCCATCTACACCTGAATTTAAGGGGGAGTACAACCATGATGCAATTCAGACCCTTACATATAAATTGTTTCCTTATGAAGAAAGACAAATTATATATGAGGAAAATATAAATAACTTGAATTCATATGGTAACAACTCTCAATATAGAAAAGACTCAAGGGAAATGGAATCAAGTCCTCGTCAACTTCAAGATTATCAAGCAAGTTCCTTACTACCACAAAGTGAGTACGAGTTTCCTTCTCCACAAATTGCTGATATACCTAACCAATCGTTTGCTGAGAATGTTCCAACTATTGAACCAAATGTAAAAATACTTCCATCACGTCCTAACAGAGGTATTCCTAAAGCCATGTATGAACCTGAGATTTCTAGTAAAGTCAAATATCCCATGAGTAACTATATGTCTAAACATCGTTTTTCAAAATCAAATGTATCATTTGTGAATCAATTATTTGTTGTATCTATTCCTAATAGTGTGCAGGAAGCTTTAGCTGACCCAAAATGGAAAGATGCTATGAATGAAGAACTAAGATCCTTAGAAATAAATAGAACTTGGGAACTTGTCGATCGTCCACCAACAAAGAAAATTGTTGGGTGTCGATGGATTTTTTCAGTAAAGTATCAAGCAGATGGTATGATTGAATGCTATAAAGCAAGATTGGTGGCAAAAGGATACACTCAGATATATGGGATCGACTATACAGAAACATTTGCGCCTGTAGCAAAAATTAACACTGTTCGAGTCTTGGTATCTCTAGCTACAAATTTAGATTGGCCATTATATCAGTTTGATGTAAAAAATGCCTTTCTACATGGAGATTTAATTGAAGAAGTCTACATGGATTTACCACCAGGAATCAAGAAATTCAAAATCTATGATGAGAAGGTGTGTAAATTAAAAAAAATCACTGTATGGATTGAAACAATCCCCAAGAGCATGGTTTGGTAGGTTCACAAAATCAATGAATGCATTTGGCTACAAACAAAACAATTCAGACCATACTTTATTTCTGAAAAAAAAGGGTATGGTAAGATCACTGCACTTATTGTATATGTTGATGATATGATAGTAACAGGAAATGATCTTGAAGAAAGGAAAGCTCTCCAAAATTATTTGTCCAAGGAATTTGAAATGAAAGACCTTGGTTGCTTAAAATTTTTTCTTGGGATTGAGGTTTCTCGATCAAAAGAAGGAATCTTTTTATCTCAAAGAAAGTATGCCTTAGATTTATTAAAAGAAACTGGTATATCGGCATGTTAACCAGCTAATAAAGGTTGATCAAGTTCCAACAAATAAAGAAAGATACCAAAGGCTTGTTGGAAGGTTGATGTATTTGGCACACACAAGACTAGATCTTGCCTATGCTTTAAGTATTGTCAGCCAATTTATGCATAATCCTAGAGAACAACATATGAATATAGTTATTCGTATTTTGAGGTATTTAAAGTCTACTCCTGGAAAATGAGTATTGTTTACTAAAAACTCAGAGTTCCAAAGAATAGAAGTATATACTGATGCTGATTGGGCTAGATCAATAAATGATAGGCGATCTACATCAGGCTACTTCACTTTTGTAGGGGGAAACCTTGTAACATTGAGAAGTAAGAAACAACATGTTGTTGCCCGTTCAAGCACAGAGGCTGAATACAGAGGCATGTCACTTGGGCTTTGTGAGGCCTTGTGGTTACAATATCTCTTGAAAGATTTGGGATATCCTTCTAAAGAATCAATTAATTTATTTTGTGACAATAAAGCAGCATGTGATATTGCTCATAATCCAGTTCAACACGATCGTACAAAACATGTTGAAGTTGATCGGTTCTTTATTAAGGAAAAGTTAGAAGAAAATTCATTGGAATTGCCAAAAATTAAGTCAGAAGATCAATTGGCTAACATCCTCACTAAAGCAGTCTCATATCGAATATTCACAGAAGTTTCAGTCAAGTTGGGCATGAAAGACATCTATGCACCAACTTGAGGGGGAGTGTTGAATTCAACAAACACTGCAACACAATTCAACAAACACTGCACCGACGCCAAACATTTCTTCTAATATACACGACGCCTACCAAGCAGCTGTAAACCATGCAATTCAATCATGGTGGTTGATGAAATAGTAATTGATATTTGTCTATATAAACAATGTAAATATCCAATACAAATTAAGAAAATATACTCAGAAAATATTGATTTTCTCTTCTAATTATTTCTTCAAATATTGATTTTTTCAGATACATGGTACATGATACATGATAGAGGGTTAAAGTCTTTCATTGTCATACCAGAATGAACACATTCTCACATGAATACAAGTAGATCTTTTCACCTTGAATTAAAAAGTACTTTCCTTGGGCTTCAAGTGTTTTTCTCTTTTTTTTATTTTTTTTTTATTTTTTTGTGGTTGTTGTTGTTGTTGTCGTCGTCGTGGGGATGGTGGTGCTAAGGAATGATCTTTGTTTTGTTTACCAAACTGTTTTTTCCACCTTGCTTTAAAGCAAACATGCTTGTTTGTGCATTCCAGACATATTCACTCGTAACATATTCTCTTAGAAAAATAATACAATAAAACGACATTAACTTACAGATTGCTTGTAAAGTTGGGGATCCATGTATTCCTCGTCCTTGGAGTAATTATTCTTTAATAAGAGAAAATGAAACTGCTGAAGATGGTTGGAATGTTGCTGGAAATAAAAATTCAAGTTTTTTGGGGTCTCAGAGGGAGAGAGAGACTTATTGTAATGAGGCTGAGAATGATGACTCTCAGCTCCAGGAATTTCTAGAAGTCATGCAGCCATGGGTTAAGTCAAAATTGTGGCCAAATGACAGATCAATAGCTCCTGTGGCTAACAAAACTGGAAAAACTACAGTGAAGCATTCTTTAACAAACAAGGGAAACAAGAATGAATTATTTTCATTGCATGTGGAGGATAATGAGATTGAAAATGAGTTGTGGAATGAGCTGGATGCTCACAAATCTGAAAATCTAGCTCAGAGTGATGTCATGTCGGATATGGATTACTTTAAGAGCAGAATGAAAAAGGATTGGTCTGATTCAGACAATGAGGAAGGTCCTGAAAATCCCAATGGTGAAGTGCTTGACGAAGGGAACCCCTTAATAAATCTAAAAGAAGAGAACGACGATGTTCTTAAGACTGGTTGCCTTTTTGTTCGTAACCTGCCATATACAACTACGTACACATCTTTCTCCTTTAATGCATGCTCTTTGTTAAATTGTGTACATATATATAATGTATTATCTTTTATGTATGGTTGTAATAAATTATTTCGGATTGAACCAAATCGAAAAATCGGATTAAATTGAACCAGACGATTTTATAAATTAAATATTTTGATTTGATTTATATTAATTTTTAAATCTGTCGATTCGGATTGGACCGAATCAATTTATTAATATATTAAATTTTTTATATTATTTTGTATTGAAATTGTCCCAAAATCGAACTAAATAGGAAATCGATCCAGTCCGATCCGATTAAATTTTTTTCTCCAAAATCAGATCGAATTGGACCGATAGACACCCCTAGTTGTAACTGTGTTGGAACAACGGTAACAATTGGTTTTTGTTAAAAATTATATATTTTTAGACATAATAATATAATTAATAGTTTAACTACTTTATTAGTACTCGAACTTTCATAAATTCATATATATTTTAAGTTATGATTTAATTATCAAATTTTTACACAAATAGTTATAGTTTGATAATTTATAAATTTATGATATAAATTTTAGGAAATGATACATGAATTTTTTAAAATTTAAAAACTAAATCACGAGTTTTAAAAATTTAAATACTTATCCTCGAAATTTTAAAAAATTATGAAATAAATATTAAGATTTAAAAGTATTAGGAAATAGTTTAATTCTTAAATTTTATTTCTTTCACCAGGGGAAGAGGAGTTGGAGATGTTGTTTAGCAAGTTTGGAACAGTCGCACAGGTCCATCTTGTCCTTGATAGAGATACAAAACGGTCCAAGGGTATTGCTTACATTCTCTACACTATTCCAGAATGTGCAGTTAGGTACATGGTTTGGCTTTAAAATTGCGAATTTGTTTCTTTCAATAATTTTTTGAGCCATAATTTTTCTGTTTTAAAGATCTTGGTCAATTAAAGAACAAATGTTCTTTTTCTTAAATGTTCAAAGCTTCCCTATCTACCCATTTATCTTTATATATGATTTGGACATGATGAATCAGTAACTTGGTCCTTCACATTTCCAGTTTTTAAACTCAAAATAATGGGTTTGTATGACCTTTACATTAGTTTCTTGGTATTCATTCCGGTGATTAAAGCAATGTCTTTCTCTTCTATAGCCTTTCATTAATTCATTGACCTTTGTAGCTGATGCATTATTGTTTATTTATTAGTTGAAGTACTGTTTCTTTTCAGTTTCTAATTTATCATGTTCTAGGTTTTGAAGGGTCTTGTTTAGTAAATGAGTAAAGAGAAATAGCAAAGAAAAAATTAATTTTTGAATCCATAGCATATAGGTTATTTGTAGATATAATATTATATATATATATATATATATATTATTGAGATAATCGTAAGTAATTAAATGTTTGCATGATATCAAACTTGATTAACACTTAATTATTTTTTAATTAGTTTATATTGAACTTTTTTTTTTTTTGTAATTGTTTATGGCCTTGTCAGGTTGAAGTATTTTTTTCCTGTAACTGCGTCCGATTTTACGCACTTTCAAAGCGCCTAGCGAACGCAGAAATTGATTATCAGTTCAAGGCATGTCGGGATCTGTAGCCATGGGCGATGCGAGTTCGTGGGCACGAGCGCTTGTGAGGATCTCTCCCTACACCTTCTCTGCTGTCGGAATTGCCATATCCATTGGCGTTTCTGTTCTTGGCGCTGCCTGGTGCCCCACTCAATCATTTATCTTTGATATTATTTAAATTTTCTGATTTAAATTTACAATCCTGAAAAGAATTTGTCTGCTTGTGTGAATTTCACAGGGGAATTTACATCACTGGAAGCAGCTTGATTGGTGCTGCAGTCAAAGCTCCTCGGATTACGTCCAAAAATCTGATTAGGTAATCAATCCCCTAATTTCTTTATAAGTTTTGAAGAGGATAATGGCTTTGATCTGAATTGGTTTAATTGGAGTTTCTTTTGCTAATGTTTGGGACATTTGACTTTGATAGGATTAGGAGTGAAAATTTATTAAAACGTCGTGTTGGTTTGTTCATTGTATGACAGCGTTGTTTATATATTTATTTTGTGATTGGAAGAATTACCATTGCATACCTTTTAGTCCTTTAACGATGTTATAAGCATTTTACCTAATAGATGGATTGATACATAAAGTTTAGTTGTATATTGTTGAGACCTCTAAGGGTGGGTGGTCCAGTAGGGACCGGAATGTGTTGCAATGAATAGTATTCTTTGTTCAGGGTATTGCAGATATGCATAATGTAGCCAATTAGAGCTACTGGTGTGTTCAATGAGGTTGAACCTGCGCACCAAACAGGAATCTGGTTGGTTTTAAACTCAAATAATAGTCGGCTTTCCATATGATATCAGCACAAGTTTCATGATTTATTCTTTTAGTTGATATCCTTTAAACTGAAATGGTATTAGCTTCCTTCTTTGTTGTCTTCTTTAACCCTATGTAAAGTAGCCTTGAATTGAGATTTACTTTTGCCCTTGATTCGATCACCATAACTAAATAGACTTGTCATAAGGAATGTGGTTTCATTAAAATTTTAGTCAGAATGAACTTAAATGGGAAAAAAAGTTGAAGTTGATCAAAACTTGTGCTTTTGCAGTGTAATATTCTGTGAAGCTGTTGCTATATACGGAGTCATTGTAGCAATTATCCTACAAACAAAATTAGAAAACGTTCCAGCATCACAGATCTATGCTCCGGAGTCTCTCAGAGCAGGATATTCAATCTTTGCCTCTGGAATAATTGTTGGTTTTGCAAACCTGGTCTGTGGGTGCGTTACTTCCCTTATATATATTCTTAGATTTATGTTGAATACTCTTTAAACACACATTGTATAACTTATTTATGTCAACAGGCTATGCGTTGGTGTAATTGGAAGTAGTTGTGCTTTGTCTGATGCCCAAAATTCCTCACTTTTTGTGAAGATCCTTGTGATTGAGATTTTTGGAAGTGCACTGGGGTTGTTTGGAGTGATTGTTGGAATAATCATGTCAGCCCAAGCAACATGGCCTGCAAAGACAGCTTAATTTACCATCTTATGATCTTTGGTACATCTAGCTCATATTCATTGCTTATTTATTTATGTACTCCATTTGTACTTTTGTATCTTGCTTCTTAGGATTACTTGAGTAAGTCATATCATAAATATGTTGCCTATAAATGAGGTTGTGTTTTTTTTTCTAGTGTATCCAATTTCTGGACACAGGGAGCATTGGTATCATTGGAATGTGACGCTTTTTGCAACAGTGGTGCGTTTTCAGTCTATGACATTACCTGTTTACTGAATATGTACAGTGTGTAATGTAAACCTTCTCCCATTTGTAGTTTTGATTAATATATGGGTCACATAAATTTGCTTTCACCCGTGTGACAGATGGTTAAGTAACTTTGGTCACTGGTTTCTTAACTTCAACACCTCTATTTGAGAGAGAGAATACAAACTTATATATATTAGAAATGTTGGTATGAGTCATAGCTAACCGCTTAACTGTAATTTAAAAAATTTGGCAATGATTCGAGGCCTCGGGAGTCTTTTTATTAATATATATATATATATATATATATGGAATTGAATTTTGAAAAAATATAATCCAAGGGTATATGCATTTATAGTTGTTATTAAATATTTTTATTGATTTTTGGAATTAATCGTTCATTTAAGTTTCAATATTTATCAACATATATATCTTTACATAGTTTCATCCAAAAATCATTATAATTTATCAATATTATTTGTTATGAAAATGGTTTGATACATAGCTATCATTCCTAACCAAATTTTTACCAAATAATCTTTAATTAAATATAATTTTGTCTATATATATTTTTAATTGTAATTAAATATTATCTTTGATTTATATATTTATACTTCAATAATACAATATTTTTTCATTAAATAAAAAATGAAACATATTTATAATTATGTTTTCTTTTTAATACTGTTTATACGTGAGTAGAAGAGATATCTAGATAATTTATGGGTGTCAATTCATGCGAGTTGTGATTGTTCGAGTTGATTTGATCTAACCCAGTTCTCATTGGTCTAAATATAGCTCAATTCATATTTAATTTGAGTTCATAAAGATAGAGTACAAACTCAAATCAAACACAAATTAGTTGGTCCAAATCGATTCAAATTGTTAATTGTATATTTTTTTAATTAATTAAACTTTTTTTAAAAATCGAAAAAATATGTTTAAATATTAAAGATATTTGCCCAAACAACATTACTTGAAACACCAAATAATATTACAATAACTTATGCGCACGTTACGGAGATAATATAATTCATCACATACAACAACTAGTCTTTTGAACAAAAGATAAGTTAAAACTATTGAATAACTTATGTACACAACGAAACTTACGAAGATAATATAACTCTTCATACACAACTTGTTATGTTACAATAACTAGTTAATAAGTATTTGACCCACATCGCGTGTTTCCTTTATAGTATACTTAATATAATAACTTGTGAAAGTACTTATTTTATTCTCATATCTATTTTAATATATTTGATTGCTATACTTGCACTTCTCTTGTTGAATATTATGAGATGTCAAATAAAAAGTTTCTTGTTGAATATTATGAGATGTCAAATAAAAAGTTTCAAAGTGTGCTCATATCCATAATCTTTTTGACATCACCTAATACTTCTTTCAATTTAGAAAAACGTTAATGATTGTTTCATCTCCTTCTATTGTGTTTTTTATTATATTAATTATGTCATCTTTATCCATCTCTATATTATTTCTTTGATTGAAATTGAACTATATTTACAAGTTAATAACTAAAAGCTAAAACAATAAACAAATTAATTAACCAAAAGCTATAACATACAATACAGATTTACCATATATAATTGGACACTTTTACTCTAAGTGCACATTAACTAAGTCTTTCTTAGAGAATACATATTTATAACACTAACTCATAATTTATGAACAAAATATAGTAATATTAATACTAATATATCCCCTTTTCAAACTATAATCTGTATATTGCTTTTACATTATTTCTTTTCTTTTTGAGATTTTATTTGTGGTTGAATTTGCAACGTATTATAGTTTTTTTTAGTTAACAGGTTAGTTTGAATCTGTTCGATATCTTTGAGTTATTTATACTTGATTGAATTTGATCTAAATCTAATTTGATTATTATTCGAGTCAAGTTCGACTTGATCAATCGAGTTACAACACAAATTGTCACCCCTAATAGATATCAAACATCTATACTTCAAACCTCCATTATCCAGTACCGAGAAAGATAGTGTTACCCAACGATTTCTAAGTTATTTACAGAGAAAGCATAAATGTTAAATGAATAATGAACTCATACTCACAAAAAAATTTAATGTCAAAAAAGTACCCTAAACTTCCAAATAACACAAGGATTCTCGAATGTTGCACAAAACATATAACAATAAAGATATCTCTTATAAGAGAGATCCGTAATGGTACATAAAAAAGACAAGAAGATAAAAATAGAGAAATATATAAGAACCTCTGTAAACACAAAATAAAAATAAATAAAAATAAATAAAAATAGATAAAAATATATATAAATGCTATGATAAACAAATAAAAATATTCCAAAACTAGAGAAAGGAAAACATAGTGAAAATTTTTTCTCTTTAAATGATTTTAAGCACATATCTTTCCACCACTGGGTAAGTAGCTCTTTGGATGGGTTTGTATTTTTGTTGTTTTTGTTTTTATCTTCCTCTTTTTTTAATCGAATCAAACTTATTTTAACATAAAATTAAAATTAATTGTCTTAAATTATGATATTATATGCTTTAGGTGAATAATAAAAATAAAAGTGTTAAATTTTAAAGTAAATTGTATATGTATAACAATTTATTAAATGAAAAAAACTAATAAAATGGGTTAGACTTGTTCAATTTAGAACATTTTTGTATCTGTTGTATTGTTTACTATCCACCTGTAATTTCGATAAAAAATGTAACATTTTTCACTTTCAACTTAATCGAACCTTGAAATATTCGAGGCTCAAAACACTATTCTAATTATTCATTGTTTTTTGGGATTATGTTTTAAAATATTTAATAACTTTTACTTTAATTTTCTCTTTTTTATGTTAAGAGTTTCAATCCTATAATTTTTAAATAAAATTAATTTAATCTATTTTTTTTTTAAAATTGGATTTCTATTAATGTTATTTATAAAAATCATATTGTATCATAGTTCATAACAAAATTTATCGTGCACTTGGTTGAAACATTGATTTTTAAAATTGAATTATAGTATAGTTTTATTTATTTTCCTATTTATCCAAACGAGCAGTTATCACTTATTCACTTTTAATTAATCAAATTAAAATATATAAAATATGAAATGAAAGATTGTTTAAAAATAAATTGAAAAAATGGATAACCCTATAAATCTTCCTTTCCAAGAAAAACCCTGTTACTCTGATAGCTTTAATCCGCCGCTTCCACCTAAAACCCTAACAAACCCTAAGGCGCATATAACACCTCAAGTTGCAAAAGCCCTAGCAATGACGGAGGTCGACATTTCCCGCTCGGAGAAGAAGAAAAAGAAGAACAAAGCAGCAAAGGATGAAGAACCACTCAACGGTTTGGCTCCCGATTCAACTCAGAAGGACGCCGATTTCATGATCAAGCCTCAAACTTTCACTCCTCCAGTTGATACTTCTGAGTGGCCAATCCTCCTCAAGAACTACGACCGCCTCAACGTACGCACTGGACACTACACTCCACTTCCTTCCGGTTACTCCCCACTGAAGCGTCCTCTTGAAGAGTATATCAAGTACGGTGTTATTAATCTTGATAAACCATCAAATCCATCTTCACATGAGGTCGTTGCTTGGATTAAACGAATCCTGCGGGTCCAGAAAACGGGTCACAGTGGTACGTTAGATCCCAAAGTCACTGGTAATCTTATTGTTTGTATTGATAGAGCCACAAGGCTCGTAAAGTCCCAGCAAGGTGCTGGGAAGGAGTATGTTTGTGTTGCTCGGCTGCATTCGGCCGTGCCTGATGTAGCTAAGGTGGCTCGGGCTCTGGAAACGCTCACTGGGGCTGTTTTTCAGAGGCCACCATTGATTTCTGCTGTGAAGAGGCAGCTTAGGATTAGAACTGTGTATGAAAGTAAGCTTCTTGAGTATGATGTAGACAGGCATTTGGTTGTTTTCTGGATTTCATGTGAGGCTGGAACTTATGTTAGGACACTTTGTGTTCATTTGGGTTTGATTCTGGGTGTGGGTGGACATATGCAAGAGCTTAGGAGGGTGAGGTCTGGGATTATGGGTGAGAAAGATAACATGGTTACTATGCATGATGTGATGGATGCTCAGTGGCTTTATGATAATTTTAGGGACGAGAAATATTTGAGAAGGGCGATTATGCCTCTTGAAGTACTTTTGACAAGTTATAGGAGATTAGTCGTAAAGGATTCTGCAGTAAATGCTATTTGTTATGGTGCAAAGTTGATGATTCCGGGTTTGTTAAGATTTGAGAATGATATTGAGGTTGGTGATGAAGTTGTTCTTATGACTACGAAAGGAGAAGCCATAGCTTTGGGCATTGCAGAGATGACGACGGCTGTGATGGCAACTTGTGATCATGGTGTGGTGGCAAAGATTAAGAGAGTGGTAATGGATCGAGATACTTACCCCAGGAAGTGGGGTTTGGGTCCGAGAGCATCAATGAAGAAGAAATTGATTGCAGAAGGGAAATTGGACAAGCATGGGAAACCTACAGAGAATACTCCTCAAGAATGGTCTAGGAATGTGGTGTTACCTAGTGGTGGGGATTCTATGGTTGCTAGTCTTGCAGCTGCAGTGGAACCTACAGTGGAGAAGGAGGAGAAGAAGAAGAAGAAGGACAAAAAGAAGGATGAGGGGCTCAAGCGCAAATTAGATGAAAGCATAGAAAGCCATGTTCCTGTTTCTTCTAAGAAAAGGAAAGGCGAAGAAGTTGAGGCTGAGAAAGAAGTGAAGGAGGTTGAAACTGAGAAAAAAGAAAAGAAGAAAAAGAAGGATGAAGAGGATGCTACTAATGGGGAGAAGTCTGAAAAGAAAAAGAAGCACAAAGATAAAATTGAAGCTGGTTCACCTGAAACAGAGAAGTCAGAGAAGAAGAAAAAGAAGAAGAACAAGGAAGCTGAGGATGATGGTGCTGATCCTGCCAAAGTCATTGGAGAAAGCAAAGACACCGTTGAGGCTGATAAGAGTGAGAAGAAGAAGAAGAAAAAGAAGAAAAAGAAGAACAAAGATTCCAATGAAGATTGAGTGACAGGTTCAGGACTTCGTTCTTTAAATGTATCAACTTTTTAATGTTAAGTCATGGTGGTTTTATTTGCAATGGGTACATGCTATAGTATCTGTAGCAATTTGATTGAAACCCCCACAAGAACTAGTTTTCACAGTTTTGCTCTGTGCGGCAGGCTATGTTCTCGTTTAATTTATGTTTATTTTTATTATTAAATATGTTCCTGTTATTTTTTATGCATTAATTCCATGTTTTCCCTACTTTCCCCGTAATTTTTTTTTCATGCTATGTTTTTTTTTTTGGTTAGAATAATCATTGGTATTGATCATAGATGTGATATGTGTTTGTTTCTTCTAAATGTAACTAAGAAGCAAAATCCTATATATTCATGAAGTATATGAGGTTAGTCAATTAGTTGCGAGTTTTTTTCTTGTTTTGATCCAAAGCGATAATTGATTAGAGTAATTATTCATTGTTCTATAAGTTCATCAATTATATTCTTTTATTTTTCTATTAAGTATAAGGTATTTGTTTTTTTCCCAAAAAAAAGAGTTTTACTGATTTTGAATTTCATTGACTTGAATAATCATGACATTACATAATCTAGTACCAATGAATAATTTTTTTAATTGATAGATGGATTTTCATGCATCTAAATAAACAGCATTAATTTATATTTTAATTGTATGGTATGCATCTTCTATAATGGGTCAAGTTTGCATCTCCTACATATCTTCTATGTATATAATATGTACATGATTTGATTTCATGCTCAAAGTGTGGCATGTTATTAAGTGGCCACCTGTGTAAATTTTGGACATGTTTAATCCCACCATGAAATTCGATTTGTATTATTTAACACCTTGGTTATCAATATTATTTGTTCCCCTCTCATTCTCACTGAAATATTATTATCATTATGACAGGTACTCTGTTCTCTTCGGAAATCAAACCCCTGTTTTGGTAGAGTTGAAACTGAAGCATTCCTTGCCCTAAATGTAGCACAGGAGTTGTATTGGAAAGGTAGAGGAAATGTCTAAACTCTGTTTTATGCTTGTCAGATTTTTCTGCCCCTTTGCCCTTTTCATTGAATTTTTTATTGTTATTAAAATAGAGCTGAAATGATTCTTGGCGCATATTTATATTTTGACATTGAAGCAAAAAAGTTCCTTTGAAATTGTGAAATATGATTAACTGATAAAATCTACTAAACTATTGTAGTTTGTCAAAATTGAGAGATAAGGGTCTTTTAAAATAAAAACACTATGTCAAAATTGAACCCTTTCAAAATGCCGTATCATAATTATTTTAGTAATCAAATCAAATTCATAAGATAATTAATTGTAGTTCAATGCTATGTAGTCCATTAGGTATGTAGAAGGTTTAGGATTCAGGTTTCAATTTAAAATGTGTGAATAGTTTAGTTATTTTAAAAAAGAGTATAGTATTCACAAATTTCAGGGCAAAAAATGGTCATGAATTTAATGCTTCAGTTACAGTTAATAGTACAATTAAGCTGCGCTGCATCAACAACATTGTTGAAGTTGATGAGATCTATGATCAGCTTGTACAAGCATGACAACATTAAATCACTTTTTATTCATCCTTAATTTCTGACATTTTTTGGAAGGAAAATTATAGTTACAATATTCTTTCCTTGAAACCTATCCATAATATTGAATTATTATTAGGCTTTAATGCGCCTTAAGGCAAGGTAAGCCAAAATTCTATATCCAAAAAACATAAACAACAGGACACAAATGCTGAACATAGGGCTAATTTGTCCAACAACATCATCTTCTATAAACTTGCAACTAGCAGCCCTAACACTTGCATGGTGATGCGAACAACCTAACAAAGAGGAAATATTTTCCCCATCTCCATATTGAACATTGATGAGAAGCCTATAAGAGTAATATGTAGTAGAAATATACTTGATCCAAGACAAACAAGAGGGGATCTTATGCACGTAATAACCCCCGGTTAACACAAAAGCTAACATGGTCACAGTTACTAGGGTTGAAGCTTGTTTAGCATCCATAATTGCAGCACCTAAAGCAAGGCCAAGCCCTTGAGAAACGAGCACATAACCAAGCAAAACCAACAATGTAAGAAGAAAAGACTCCAATTCAGGTTTTAATCCTGCCATCCAATATGTGGTAGAGATAAAAATCGTAGGGAGAATGAGTTCCATTGGGAGGTCTCCAACAATCCGTGACATGAAATATGAAGAGAGAGTGTACATACCGGACGTCCTTTCTTTCATGAAAATAGCACGTTCTTGAGGAAAGGCAAAAACTGCATTAAAAGAAGGAAGAACTCCCCAAAATATGGAAATGAAGAAGAGAAGACCTAAACGGTCTTGAATATCCATGAAATCTGAATGCCACCACATTAAACCAGCTAATAACGCCGCAATGATTACTTGAAAAACTCGAAGAGTGTTGAAAGATTCGTGCTTTCGTTCTTTGAGACTTCTTTGTAACAAAATGCTGAAATGATTGCACCAAGTTGAGAGACTCATATTGCAATAGGAGGCTGCTCTGCTTTCTTTTGAAGAATTGGTATCCGATCTGTAAGGTTGATATTTATTTGCAACATAATTAGTAGGGGCATCCAAACAAGCAGCATTCACCTTTGGAGCTAATATTGTATTGTATGAGGAAACTAAGTTTTGCTTCACATTTGGCTTATCTCTTTCATTTTGACCATTATGATGGAAAAAACCTACATAATTCAAACCAATTGTGTCAGAATATAATTTAAATTAAACAAGCTAGTAAAAACCAGCAAGACAGAAGAATAAGAATAGAAAGGCAACAAAAGAATGAAGAAAGATAAAACAGGAAGGAATAAGAACTTTCTAGACAAGTGAACTTTTAACATGAATCTCATTTTGGAGTTAATAAAAGAGAGCCAAAAGTATTAAAAAAAATTGTAAAATTAAATCCAGAAATGCCTAGCCAGTTTTGATTGTAGGCAAACTTGTGTTTTCACAAAGAAGTCATCTAATCAGGAAATACAAAGAATAGGACAAATAAAAGAGAATTAATTTCTACAAATAATATACTAATATTCTAATAAATAAACATAGAATGTATAAGAAATAATATTTGAGAAATAAAAGCAGTTAAATAGGGGAAACTTTGTGATATATATAGAAATAAAGAATTTTAGAAAAATAATAATAAAGGGAAGACCTGTTCATTATCAAACAGAGTATTTTTTTAATCAATATCATAATAATAATTTTAAAAAAATAATAATTTTAATCCTAAATCTTAATCCACAAATATAACCCTAAATTCCTAAACCCAAAATCATATTTAAAAAAATAATAGTTTTAACCCTAAATCTTAACCCACAAATATAATATTAAATCCTAAATCTAAAATCCAAAAATATTATTTAAAAAATAATAATTTTAACCCTAAATCTTAAATTTCAAATACTAAGACTCAAAATAAATTTCAAATACTAATACTCAAAATACTACTTAGAAAACAAAATATAGACATATTTTAGGAATAAATACTATAACTGGTTGATGAATTCTCACGCAATCGATTCCGTCACTAGCTTCTCCACTACAATCAAACTTTATGTAATAGCTTTTATGGTGTCAAAGAATAGACTAAAAGTTAAAGAGAAAAAGAAAAAGAAATTTGTTTTTTTTTTTTTGTTTGTTTGTTTAATTTACCTATTAAAGTTGTCAATGTTTTTGCCAAAATGAGACTCCTTAGCCATAAAATTAAGGTCCAAGTCAAAGAATACTTCTTTATACTTTGCTACGTGACATGTCCCAACATATACCCTCCATTATTGTTCTATTATTCTTTGTCTTTAATAATTACCGACATTGAATATTGCTTAAAGCCTCTCATCATCCAATC
The DNA here is from genome assembly GCA_033030585.1 of Hippophae rhamnoides. Lineage (NCBI taxonomy): Eukaryota > Viridiplantae > Streptophyta > Magnoliopsida > Rosales > Elaeagnaceae > Hippophae > Hippophae rhamnoides. The sequence goes on from CM065429.1 coordinate 76,168,975, forward strand.
AATCTCATACTTGAATACGTACCCATTCTAAGTTTCTAGACATTGTTCTTTCTATTAAAAAAAAAAACAAAAGAACAGTTCATGTGAATTATATAACTCGTGACAAGGTCAATATATCTATTAGTATTGATTTCACAATTAGTGGCCGGCCGGCTTAAGTACCTCTTAATTAATTGAACTTATAAACCATTTTGAAGGAGAAAAAAAAAGTTATCTTAAAACCTTTAAACATTTTTTCCCTTCAAATTACTAGTCAAGTAAAGCACAGAAACAAATTAAAGCTAATTATATGTATTTGATGATAATCTTTCAGGTGCGAGCTGGAAAAACTATAACCTAAAGTACTATATTTGCTTCCATTAAACCTCCTGTTTGCTAAGAGTGTATAAGTATGAATTATATTACTATAGATTGATTTTTTTAAAATGAAGAAACATAAAAAAAAAATTAAATTATTTTCCTTTATGTGTATCACTATTATTATTATTATTTTGTAATTGATATGTGTACCTGTTCTAAAAGCAAGCTCACTGAAAGGACACATTAATTAGTTTGAGGCGATTATGTTAAAAATGAAATATATATATTAATCCCACCTCTTACAATTACGAACTCTTGAAAAGAAAAACAAAAAAAAAATATTTTATTAATTATATCAAAACAACAAGATCTTAATTAGGATGAAATCTTTGTGATAACTCACAAAATTTAATTAATTCATAAATTGATAGATTTTGTAAAAAAGGCAAAAAAAAAAAAAACTCACTCTTGAAATAAATATAAATGATAAATCTTTGTAAAAAAATATATTTCACAATTAAAAAAAAAAGTGTTAAAAAATATAAATAAAATGTTAACTTCACCTTCAACAAACTTGAGATTTTAAAAGGATTTGTAGATTTCTTTAAACTAAACAAGTAAAAAAAGTAGGTACAAATTTATTGGCTATTCTTAATAATGAGATCACCAAAACTTACAATTTTTTTTTGTACAAATCTGTGCACATTTTTAAAAAAAATATTTATAAATTTTCATTAAATTAAAATATTCAAATACTCATAATTATATTTTTATCATGCAATTGTACCTGATCGAAAAAGGAAAGTAAATTATATGATCATAAGGGAGATCTATTACCCATATATATATAAGCATGATGAATTATACACATTTTTCTATAACGTAGTGTCTGGTTTAAATTACATGTTCCAAACTCACTTCTCCTTCGTAATTTTTTTTTATTAAATAAATAAATAATAGCTAGATATTGGTGTACGTTCATGGCACTGATGATCACCACCAAGCCAATTACATAATAAATCATAAGAATGAATTATAAAAATGTTATATTAATTATGATTAAAGTATATAAAAATCTATTAACTTTTACATGGGATAAAAGAAGTTTAATAAATATTAAAAAAACACTATATAGTATATTTAAAGTCTTAAACTTCTAACATTTTTGGAGTTTAAATATCATTTTTTAATAATTATTGGATATCTAATACTCTATTTAAAAATTAATGAATTTTTGTACATTATTATCATAATTAATAGACAACTTATTCTTAATATCCTGTGAAATTCTTTACATGAAAAAAAAAACAAACAAACAAGATATCTGTTAATTTGTTTAATTAATATTTTTAAAAAAATTAATCATTACACATTTGAGTTTTAAACAAGATAATTTAAATATATCAATAAAGATATATAAACATAATTTTTTTAAACTATCGAATGTAAACCCTTAGATTTATAAGAAATACATATTATTTTTTTGAATATATTATTAAATATATAGAAAAGAATTCGTTAACTCTATAGAATAATATTGTCATTTTAATAAAATTAATATTAAATGAATTGTGATATTAACAAAAAAAAAGAAGGATTGTTACAATATCAACTTAAAAAATTAAGTGTTAAAATATAATTAATTATAGTATTCAAATTTTTTTGTTAATTAATGATGCTTAGAACTTCTTTTTTTTTTCTTCACAAAAATAAAAAATCGAAAAAAGAAGAAGAAATTAATTAATATGATGCATACGTACCATTAGCTAGATCAAGCAGAAAATCAGCAGGGTTCATGGGAAAGGAAGGCGAGAAACCAACCGACTCCAAATAGCTCATTGCCTCATTTGCTTTACCAAAATACAAACAACTTCCTTCACTCAATACCAATACCGAATCAAACATTTGATATACCCGACTTGACGGTTGATGTATCGACGTTACTACAGTCTTCCCCTTCTCAGCTAACGAACTTAACGTCGTCATCAACCTATGAGCCGCCGTCGAATCCAAACCCGATGTAGGTTCATCCAAAATCAACAAACTAGGGTTTAACATCATCTCATGACCAATACTTATTCTCTTCCTCTCCCCACCTGATACTCCTCTGATGAAACTGTTCCCTATTATCGTGTTCTTACATTTCTCCAAACCTAATTCCGAAATCACCGACTCGGCCACCGATATTTTCTCTTTTCGGTTTAGGCTTTTCGGTAGGCGAAGAAGGGCACAGAAAATCAAGGTCTCTCTAACTGTCAAGTGTAGATAGAGAACGTCGTCTTGCGTCACAAATCCGGTTCGTCTCAGTACGGATTTGTTTAGTCTCTCCCCGTTTGCGAGAACTGTTCCACTAAAACCGTGTCCTTGAAGTCTCCCTGATAGCGCATTTAGTAGCGTTGATTTTCCGCTACCAGATGGACCAAGAACCGCTAGGATTTCTCCTGGTGATGCCATTCCGGTAATCCCATTTAAGATTGTCTTTTCTGCAATCTTGGTCGTTGGTCCTTGATGATCGGATTTTGTGGGCCCGCATTCAAATATTTGTTTGATACAACTTCCTTCGGTTATTTTGCTCTCAATCTTCAGTCGATAATATACGTCTATGAACTGCATGATACATATAAAACTTAAATGATTACTTAAAAAATTTAGTCCAGTCGAGTCATTATTATGATTATAACATTGGTTTCATTATTATATGTAAAAGGAAATAACTTTGCTACCATGTCTCATATATATATATATATAAATCAGAATTAAAGAATTTAAGTTTTGAGATTGATCTGATTTATTGATAAAGAAACTAGAGAAAAGTTAATCTCACTGTCTATATTTTCTCTCTCTAGCCATGGAGAAAGAAACTAAAAAAATTCTCATATTGATCTTTGATGTTTGTATGTGATTTTTTTAAAAAAAAAATTTCTCTCTAAATCGTATGAATTCCAACGTTAATTGATAAATATACTTATATAATTAATTGATTTTTGATTGATTTGAGAAATTAATAGTTAGAAAACGATTAGTTAAGATTATTATTCCCTATAATGTGATAGTATATAGTTTTATAAATAATTATTAATAATACATAAATTTATATTCATTTTTAAAGTTTAATAATATTTATATTGTAATACATATTATATTATCTAAAAATATATGAATAATTTATTTTATTTTTAAAATAATTTTAAGTAGTGATATAATAGGAAGATCAATATGAGTGAAATTAAGTGAGGATAGCATTATATACATACAATATGAAAAATATTAATGACCTTGAGAGTAACGGGAGGGCAAATGGACATTAAAGAAGAAGGAAAGGCACGCAAATCTCGAGGGACATCTTTGGAGGTAAGTGAGCCATTTGATGAATGATTGTCTGGGTTTTCAAACGGTGATGGCATTATGTGTGTTGTATATATGTTTTTTTTTTCTTCTTCCTTTTCAGGAGCTAGAAATGAGATAGAGAGGGTACAAAGAGAGCAATGAAATGAAAATATGAAGGGAGAGAGAGAGAGAGAGAGAGAGAGAGAGAGAGTGTGTTTTCGTTTTGATGGGAAATAATGAAAAAGAGAGAGCAAAGAGGTGTGAGAAGAATGGCGAGTATTTATGTAGAGAAAAGGAGGGAAGAGTGCATGCCACGTCAAAGTAAAATGCCCAAAGAGGAAGTGGAACGTGGCAATGTCGCCATATAAGCGACGTCCTCATTTCAAATATCCAATAATTCAATCAATTTCTTTTTTTTTCTTTTTTAAGTGCATGAATATTTCTTATGAGAGAGTCAGAGAGAGGATAGATAGTTAAAGTTGATGTTTTTGGAATGAGGAGAGAGAGAGAGAGAGAGAGAGAGAGAGATGGAAAAGGTGCAATTACATAGATCATGGGGGAGACAGAGGGGAAGCATTAAGTAGAGGACATGGTGTTTGATTAATTAAAAAATAATAGTGGACAAGAAGAGGGGGGAGTAGGGATGTTGGAGTTGAACAGCCTTATCTTTCAAGAAAAACTTAGGTATATATTGATATTTTCATACTTAAAAAATAAATATCAGAAAAAAAATTAATTATTTATGTTCGTAATTTAAGGATTAAATGTTTTTAAAATTAAAAAACATTATTTTGGTAATAGTAAAAACACCCGATTACCCATTAATTATACACAATAATTTTAAAATTATATTATTAATATTTTATAAAAATAAATAAAAAAATAAAAAATGAAGAGATCATCCATCCAAAATTTGTTTTATGTAGAAGGTACTAATCTTTGATGCACAAAAAAGTCATGCCCCTGTATGTAGAAGGTATTCTTCTTCTTCTTCTTCTTCTTCTCCTTCTCCTTCTCCTCCTCCTCCTTCCTCCTCCTCTTCCTCCTCTTTCTCTAAATATGATAAAAAAAAATCTAGGAAATTACATGGCAGTTCATCACCAAGTGAATTTATTCATCTCAAACTAGTGAAGAGAGCATGAAAAAAAAAAAGCTTCTCCCATTGCCTCCTACAAATGAATTGCCAGGATCGAGTTCCCAATAAAAAATAAGTGAATTTATTCTTGGGAATAATTGCCAGGAGTGGGATTAAGACCAAGAAGAGTACCTTAAAGCAAAGCTATCAAAGGGATCATGACCCTTTCTTTGTTGCACTTGTTGAGTGTTCCAAACATAATGATGATGAAGTAGTTAATACAAGCATTTGGAATGGAGAAAATTAAAGTTTCAAGGAGCCTAAGTGACAGGTTTTGATTTGTGCTGTTTCTGAATCAATCATATACCTTCCAAGATCAACTAGAAACTCTTATGATCTTATTAACAGAAGTGCTTAATTCATTTTTAAATAAAAGTGATTCTCTTGTGTTATGTTTTTTTTTTTTTTTACTTTTATAAACATCTTAGGGGCATGTGATCAGAACAATTATTAATTAATTTCTCAAAATATTCCTGTAACTTAAATAAAAGTGATTCCTATTGGAGTGTTTGATAATTTCTATGGATTATGTGTTAACAAATCCTATATATATTATATGATATTAATTTGTTGTTATATTCATGTTATGTCTGAGTGAAATTTACAAAATTCCATGTGAACAATATTCTAGAAAACGACAGCTGATAATTACAATTATTTTCTTATATATTCTTTGTTTTTCTGTATTAATAATATTATTAATTACTATTATTACTATTTTTAATATATTTTATTCTTTCTTCCTTTTTTTTCAAATTTAATGAGAGACAATAATTAATAAGATGATCAGATAAAGTATATTATTGGATGAGACGAATGAGGTTGATGAGCTACAAATGCTTTCTATCTTTAACTTTTCTTCTTGCATATTTCTGAGCTAACACTGATTACGGTTTTAGAGAAGTATTATAAAATAATCCATAAAAATTGTATCAAAGAAATTTTTAAATAAATCTAATTGAATTAATTTAAATTGGCAAAAATTAATTTGAAAATAACGGGTTAAGAATTTTTTAAGTAGAAAAATATAAAAATTGAATATGAAAAATATCATTTATGTGATTATAAATTTTAATTAAAGTTATTTTCATTGTTTTTTAAAATTTATTTTTTTACTTTTTTAAAAAAAGAAGTATATTTTTATATAAATAATGAAGTGCACTTAAATTAGTCTATTTTTTAGGGGGGAAAAATATTGACAAGGATGTCATCAAACTTATCTTTTTCTTCTCTTTTTTTTTTTTTGTATTTATTGAACTTCTCTTTACGTTACATTTTTTTGACACTTTCATCGTTAATTATAATATTTAAGAGCTGTTCTTTCAAAAATAAAGTCTAATATAAACTTAAAATTGACTTTTCAAATTCTTAATTTTGAAATTGATTTATGATTTGTCAAAATGATAAAATTATAAACGATCAAATTATATATATATATATATAATTAAATATTTCAAAATTTATCTTTAAATAATTTCATTCAAAAATTAATATAATTTATCATTTAAACAATATATATATATATATATATAATTCAAAATACATTAAATTTTAACGCTGAAGTTAATTTAAAAAGATGACTCACTAGATAAAGACTCATCTTAATTGATTACCGGTTAATAATTATCCACTTTTAATGTCGATAAGTGTTGGTCAATAATAAATTAATTTCGATGAATGGGCAGTCCAATGATAATAACAATAAAATTTCGTTTACTGGGATAATCCCTCTAATTAAATCGGTTAAAAATAAGACTAATGTAGGTGTTATTTTAATAGATTTTGTGTTATTTTTACAAAAAGAGTGAAAAACGGAGTTTTGGTTATATGATCTGATCTATTCTAATCTAATTTGGAGATATAGTAGTAAAATTGGAAGATGATAGTAGAAACCTGAAAAAAATAGACAGAGAGAGGAACATCGAAACATGGGATTTGGTTGTACTTGTGTCATCAGTATATCAAAGTTATTGTTTGCGGTGCTGTCGTTAGTTCAAATCTCTAAATCGTCATCGGCAGAGCAGAAGTGGGCGGTAGATGGACAGGTGTTGGAGTTGGACGATTCCAACTTTGAATCGGCTATTTCAACATTCGACTATATCCTCGTTGATTTCTATGCCCCTTGGTGTGGCCACTGCAAGCGTCTCTCTCCTGAGGTTCTTCTCTCTACTCGTTTGAGATTTGTTCTTTTCAAAACCCATATCCTCAAATTGCTTATTGGAATCCGAAACTCGCAGTAATGAGTTTTTTGGGGGTGTGGAGGTCATGTACTGTGATTTTTTACTATAAAAAATCTACATTTGGTGTTGATTAGCTTCTATATGTGTACAGACATACATTATGTATATTGATTTCAAAATTAATGATTAAATGCTTGAAAATTTGCATTTTATTACTTCATGAGTAACCTATCCTTTTTTTCTTTTTGTTTTTCCCCTTTTTTAGTGTCTGGTTACATAAATCATGTTGTATACCCCTATTCATTTATAACATATTTTCTTTTTTTATATAAAAATAGAGTCAAGATAATTTCATTTTGTATTCAAGATTCTCTCAAAGTTCATGTGCAATTCAATTGTTTTGACATTCAAGTAATTGACTTATTTATAGATTTTCCAACACGGTTTGTTGAACTTTCTTTTGGAATTTAGCCATCAATTTATTGAACCCTGCATCGGTTGAAACTCGTTTTAGACTGAGAGTAACATAAACTCTACTTTTTTTTTTCCTTTTTATCAGTTAGATGCTGCTGCTCCTGCTCTTTCTGCTTTGAAGGAGCCCATAGCAATAGCTAAATTGAATGCTGACAAGTTTAGAAGTGTAGCTCGTAAGCATGATATTGAGTATGTCATTTTCCTTTTCTCTTGGAATTTAGTTGCACTTATCCTTTCGTTTATTAGAGTGTACCTTACCTTTGACGTAAAGTTGAGTACTGATAGAACTTTGGGACAAACATTCTGTTAGGTAATTTGGATAAAATGGTATAATCATAAATTCTCTCTCCTAAGATCTTCCTTAGAAGAATATCAAATAACAGAGAAATAGATAATACACAACACAAGAATTATAGTGGAAACTCCAAATTAGAGAAAAACCACTTTCGTTGTCAAAAGACAACCAGAGAAAAATTCATTATGTGGAAAATTGTTACAACCACACTCTCAGTAATTTTCTCACACACCCAAAAGACAAGAAAAATTACAAGCCCAAGAGAATTTTCTCACAAAATTCTCTCACTCAAGAACTTCTCATACAAGCTTTTCTCTATTTTTGGGATGATTATCAATGAAGAAATGAAGCCATATTTATAGCCTTCAAGTTCTCATTTCATATGCCAAACATTTCTTCATTCAACAAAATTAGGCTACCTAATTTTCCTATTCTTTATTCAAATAAGGTTAAAGTACCTCCATCTTCGGCTAACACAGTAAGCCACCTTCCATGAATTTTTTCTAAATTAGTCACCTCCTATTTTGACTAACAAACCTAATATTATTTTTAATCAATCATAACAATCTCCATCTTGATTAAAAATAAACATGGTTACCACTACAACACTGCCATTCTATCACCATAATTCTCTACACCGAGAATTATCTTACTCCACCATAAAGAGTACACCCACTTAGAATTAATCACCAATTCTAAGAATTTCACATCGGCTACAATGTCGAGAAAAAAACTTATCAAATTTATGATGCAACTCTCACACTTGGTTTTCCCGAGAGTTCATCACCATCGACATCCTTTCCACCACACACCTCAGTATCTATACCAAGCCAATGCTCCAGGTGTGCAAACTTGTGGGACTCATCAAAGAACATACCCTCTTTCATGGCAATATTTAGAGACCAATGTACGCCATAAGGATGTACACGCTCTTTTCAAAGAACATCACTATAGTCTTTGAAAATAGACATACTATTAGCCACCGCTTTGATTTCGAAGCTTCTTGGCAGATCACCCACCACTTTGGACAATTTCTTTTGAGGTGCCCAGTTGTCCACACCCCCAAAGACACTATCTTCTTTTTTCATGAAATTGTTTTTCTTTCTATTGTCACTATCAATGCTAAGTTTTCGGGCGAAACATTTTTTTCACCACTCAAATTTTTTCTTCGAGAAAACAACTTTCTAGTAACTTTTGAAAAAATATTTTCTCCTTTCCATGAATCAAGATAGGTTTCATGTGATCATGCTAAGATGGAAGAGACCGGATGAGTTTTTAAAGCTATATCTTCATCATCAAGTTTAACTCCAACTGGTTTCCGGTTCGGAGACAATATCATTGAGAACACTTAGATGGTCGACATAATAGTTCCTTCATTCATACGCAAAGTATGAAAGCGCTCCTTCAAATACACCGATTTGAAACGCTTTTTTGATACAATTCTTCAAGCTTTTCAGTTCTTCGCCATAGATATTCCATGCACATTTGCAAGAATATTTTTGGCCAAACAAAGTCGAATTGCACTTGCAGCTCTTAGATCAAGATCTTCCCAATCTTCATCACTTATATTGGTTTTACTGGACTCAATACCAGTAACAAGGACTGGTTTCCCCTTTAACGCCATGTAACCCGTATATCGATCAACAAATCTTTGACTTGTACTTGCCACAAGCCAAAATTGAGTCTCCCATCAAATTTCTCAATGTCAATCTTGACTCTTGACATTTCTCCTTCTTTCTTTGAAATTGGCTCTGATACCAGTTGTTAGGTAATTTGGATAAAATGTTATAATCACAAATTCTTCCTCCCAAGATCTTCCTTAGAAAAATATCAAATAACAGAGAAATAGATAATACATAACACAAGAATTATAGTGAAAACTCCAAATTAGAGAAAAACCACTTTCGTTGTCAAAAGACAACCGGAGAAAAATTCACTATGTGGAAAATTGTTACAACTGCACACCCAAAAGACAAGAGAAATTACAAGCCCAAGAGAATTTTCTCACAAAATTCTCTCACTCAAGAACTTCTCATACAAGCTTTTCTCTACTTCTGGGATGATTATCAATGAAGAAATGAAGCCATATTTATAGCCTTCAAGTTCTCATTTCAGATGCCAAACATTTCTTCATTCAATAAAATTAGGCTACCTAATTTTCCTATTCTTTATTCAAATAAGTTTAGGCACCTCCATCTTTGACAATATGGTAAGCCACCTTCCATGAATTTTCTTCTAAATTAATCACCTCCTATTTTGACTAACAAACCTAATATTATTTTTAATCAATCATAACACATTCATGCGGGATTACCCAAATATTGTCAATGTTGAATACCTATAAATGTATTTTTCATTACAGTTGTTTAGTTGCTAAACCTGTCTGTTTGATAACTCTAATCTAACACTGAACCATGAATATTTAATAGTGGTTATCCAACCCTCAAGATCTTTATGCATGGGGTTCCCATAGAATATCGTGGACCAAGGAAAGCAGAATTACTTGTTCGATATCTGAAGAAGTTTGTGGCTCCGAATGTTTCCCTACTTGATTCGGACTCTTCGATTGCTAACTTTGTTGAGGCAGCTGGTTCTTACTTTCCTATATATATTGGTTTTGGCTTGAACGAGTCAGTGATATCAAATTCAGCTATAAAATATAAGAAAAAAGCGTGGTTTTCAGTAGCTAAGGATTTCTCTGAAGACATCATGGTCCGATATGATTTTGACAAGGTTCCTGCTTTTGTATCGCTTCATCCAAGTTATGGTCAACAGAGCATTTTCTATGGGCCTTTTGAAGGTTAGTATTGAACCTTTTATTGGAATTTAAGATTGTTGTCCCCTTCTGATAATCCATATTCAATTCCTCATTAAAATGACATAGTACTAGAGATGTAAAGTGAGCTATTCATCTTATGTTTTATTTAGTGTCTTTAATGGATTTATGATATAATATTGTCTCATTTCATTTGAATACTATCTCTTCTCATTTAGATTGTAGTCCTATGAACCTAACTATAAACATATATTGTATCATTTTTTATTATTAAACTTACATTATAAATTATCATTTATCATTTTTTTTGTTTTGGTATTTTTACTTGTCTCGGCTCATTAGAGACAAATAAGATATCTCATTTAGTATTGTTTTATTATCATTTAGTATTGTTTTATTATCATCTCATCTTATTAAAAATTAAATGAGATAAGATAATATAGTTTTTGAAAATTAGTGGATTATCTTGTGAGTTTCATCTCAATTTACATATCTACATGGTAATACGATTTTTATTAATATTTTCTGTTAATAATTTTCCTTTCTTATAACGGAGCTCGTAGATAATACTTAGTGATGTAGTAAATACCGGTATGCATCCTATAAATGAATATAGGAATTGATATTTACATCGCAGAAAACACTAATACTAGAGCAATGAAATAATTTATCTTATAATTTAATGCTCAAGGGTTTCTAAAAATGAAAATATTTTCATGGTATCAATAAAATCTGTTCTGATAATAGGACTATCCATGAATGTATATACATATTTTAAAATCATCTGCCTAGAAGTATGTTTATTTACATTTTTTCTAATATGCAGAAGAGTTTCTGGATGACTTTATAAAGCAGAATCTGCTTCCTCTAGTTTTGCCCATAAACTTTGATTCCTTAAAGACAATGGAAGATGATGATGAAAGAAAAATTGTTCTAACATTCGTGGAGGATGAGAATGAAGAAAAATCTAAGAAACTGATCAAGATATTTAAGTCAGCTGCATCTGCAAATCGTGACCTCATTTTTGGTTATGTTGGTGTCAAACAGTGGGAAGATTTTGCCAACACATTTGGTGCCAATAAGAAGTCAAAGCTTCCAAAAGTGCTCATCTGGGACCGAAATGAGGAATTCGTTACAGTAAGTTATTATTTTTCAAATCTGAAAAAAATAATCAAATTATTACCCTTCTAATTTTTCTTCCATTTTATGTTATTTTTCAGTCTCGAGCTAATGATTAGCTTATTATGGGGTCTCATTTTTTTAAGCCATTGTTGTTACCTATATTGCAATATATCTTTCTATCTTTATTTTGAATCCGTGATGAGTCACTGATTGTTATCAATTGTCATATAGGTCATGTTTGGTTGACGATGATACGAATAATAATGAAAATTATTCAGGATATGGTATTTGGTTTGACTGATAATTAGAATAAAATGTAAAGTATTCTAATAGTAGTCAGAATATGCGTTCCTCCCACAATCTTCAAGATTATGTTGAAGATTGTGCTGGAATGTTTTTTTTCTTCACATTTATATAATCATTTTAATATTTTTATCATTTAGCTCATTTTAAAATTAAAAAAAAAATTATTTTCTACTTTTATTTCATTTATAATTTTATAAATTTCTTTATCATTATTTTGATTGGATTGCTTAAATAAACATAACAATAATAATATTGTTTTCATATAATTTAATTCATATTATCATTTTTATTCTCAATACGTTTCTTATCTATAAACCAAGCATAATCATAGCATTAATGCAGATAAAATTGATCCATTACATTTTTTTCTTCTTTCTGAAATAGGTCATAGATTCAGAAAGCCTAGATGAGGAAGACCAGGCATCAGCAGTATCACGATTCCTTGAAGGTTACAGAAAAGGAAGAACGGAGCGGCATAGACTCAGCAGTCCATCATTGCTTGGTTATATAAATTCACTAATGGGCATCAGAACTGTATACATTATTGTTTTTGTGATTGCAATACTGATGCTCATACAGACTATGAGTAAAGGAGATGAAGAACCACACAGAGTTGGTATACGGGACCAGGTTGATCATGTTCATGCCAGTAGCTCTGTCTCTGATGCTGATAACAATGAGCATAGATCTGGAGAAAAGGAAGACTAGGTATCAACCTTTGACATAGTTCTTAGTAGATGAGACTAACTTAAAAATAACTATTTGCTAAAGAAAATTAGTAGCAGACTCGAAAAACTTACCAAGAGTTTTAACTTATCTTGCGTAGCTGCCTTTGTAGCGAACGTCTAGTTCCTTTGCATTTTGACGTTTGGACATGTTGTAATTGTTTCTTTCTGACCAACTTTACAGTTATTCAGTACCATACAACAATTCTATCATGTTTAGCTCCTTTAACGAGAAAGAGACAAGAAAACACCTATCGTGCCTGATCTATTTGAATTTACGCAGGAAAGTAATGAATGTTCACGAGGCCTTCCGCATTTATTCTCTGTTTGGTCGGTGTTTTTGGGAATGGCTTCTACCATCATTATTTATCTAAAGAATTCAAATTTTTACTAGTCATATTTCGTGTAATGAGCTAGCGAATGCTGCAGAGTTGGACAATATAGATTTTTTAAGCTTATAATCTTGTTGAATCAATTTTAAATGAATTGCATAGCTTTTTTGACGGAAGGCCATGAAGATGATCACATAGGAGTAAAATAGTGCTTATTAACATTTAATAGAAGCAAAAACAGGGGAAAATCTTTTCAACCAGCTCATTTCACAACCCAATCATCTCTTAGTGGTTAACACTCAACAGACCCAAAACATCACCACGAAGTTTGATTTACATGGGACTCTTACTTGTAAACAAGTACAGAATTAATGGCGGAAATGTACAAGTGAGTTGGCAAACTGGACGGACCAGATGAAACTCCAGCACAAGCAGACAAATCCTATGTGATAGGTTAAACATTTCAGTTACTTTTAACTAACGTCATCAAAATGTCTCAACCATGTTTTTGAATCAGCTATCTGGAAGAGAGTAAGTCGAAGCAAACGGAGAACAACTTACATCAGAATCACTAAAACGCAGTGAATGCTGTTGATGACTAGAACTGAGAAAGCTTGGTGAAGCATTGCTAGGGCTTGGAATATGTGGAGACAAGTATCTTGAGGTGTAAGATGATAAAGAAGGGTTAACTAAGGAGTGAGCTGATAACAAATAGGAAGCATGAGATCTTTGGGAATATGCATTCTGAAGATCCATTGAGCTTCTGCTAATGCTCAAGGGAGGGGTTCGGCCATAGGACCTAAAAGAATGCTGAGGATGAGGAGAACTAGCAATTGAATGAAGTCGAGAAACTGAAGCAGACAGTGATGACAAGTGGGGTATATGTATGGCAGATGATGCCAGCGATGATCTCACTGATGATAACACTGAGGATGAACCCACAGAGGCTGGGCTGGATGATAGCAATGGTGTTGATTCAGAAGCTGGTGGAATACCGATACTGGTTCTTGCATCGCGCTTGCAAACTGGGCAAAAGGTCCTCCATGTTGTGAGCCAAGAATCAACACAAAAGGCATGAAATTCTGTCAAAGTCCCACAATGACTAGTGTTAGATGAGCAAGAATCAACACAAAAGGCATGAAATTCTGGCAAAGTCTCACAATGACTACTGCTAGATATGTACTGGCAATATCGTTTACGAGTAGACAACTAATGAGATAAAAAAGTAACAATTCCTAAGCCAAGGAAAAAAAAATTAATGACTTTTTAACCAAAGAAACATGGAAAGGTCATGATAGAGATAAACAACAATGAGAGAATGTCACAATATCCAATAATTATTTTAAGGAGAGCAAAACGTTTGTGTGCTGTCAAGAGCACCAATTAACAGGGTATAAACTTGTCTTTTGTTTTATATTCATATCCCTACTAAGAGAACCAACTTGTATTTTCAAATGACCCCACCCACTCTTTTCGAAGCAAGTGTAAATTACCTCACTAATTCCACATTCCTAAGAAGCAGAACATGGAAAGTCTCATGTAATATGTAGCTATTACGACCAATTTGGTAGGTAGTTAGAAATAATTAGAAACTTTTGAGAAATGCTCCTATCCAAATCAAAAGACATTTAGGGAAGAAAAAAATTACACAACCAATGCTAACCAGATTTTTTTTTCACAACTTGAAACAATAGCAGAGCTAAACATAGGAAACAAACAATGACCATCTTTCATATGGTTAGAAAAACTTACTATGACAACATGGCAGAATTCTTAGCTTTTCTCCGACGTTGTAGTCTTCAAGGCATATGGCACATGTTCCTGAAGTTGAATTATCTTCTAAGACAGCCGTAAATATCAAACTTGGCATTGCTTTCACTAGGTGACTACTCATTCCATGAAATTCTTGAACGCGAGAAGCTCGAGGGTGTTCCCGTCTTATTCTCTGTCTTCGAACAAAAAAACAAGTAGCCAGCACTGCAGACATGGCAAGTAGGGAGATGAAAGAAATTGCCATAATTGACCATGCTGAGTTTTCAAAGCTTGGAGTTAGCCACAGTTCCATGTCTTTACGCCCAACGTGCTTCATGAGTTCGTCACCAGTAGCTTTGGCAACAAAAACAGCATATATTTTTATACCAGCTGAATCTCCCGCCACTGGAATTCAATTACGATTAGAAGTTAGAATCTCAATAATGACAACCTATTTCCTTGTCATTGTTAGAGTAAAGAGCATAAATTTTGAACTCTATATAGAGCAGGACACGAGTACACTAAAATAAATAGAGAGTAGACAACACAAACATCAACAAAAATCAATGCCACACACAAACACACACATACATCTTATCGTATATTTCATGGACAAAACATACATGTGTTTGATTCCTAACATACCAGGAAAGTCAATGAAGCAACTATACCAAGAAGGATGCCATAAGGACTACTCTAATTAATCCCTAATGACGAGAAATAAAATAAGCAAAGCACCAAGAATTCTACCCAAGATTATGAGTGATGCATATTTCCTAGATTATAACTAATCTAACGATAAAGTTACAAACATATGTTCTTAATACCTGCATTTTTAGCTTAATGGTGAAAAATGTCACTGAAACATGAGAAGATTTTTCATCTTTCAGTGTATGGCTTAACAATAACACCATAGTATATTGCATTATGAATCTAGAAGAGCTAATAAGGAACATCGCAAGACAACCAGGAAAGATTGATTAACTTATAAAATTAGAAAGCTTATGCAAAAGTTATTACTTGCTACCAGAGCGCCTCCATCTTCATTGTCATAGACAATTGCAGCTTTGAACCCAGCAGTTTGTGCTCTTTTAACCTTCTCCTCAAAGCTACACCCTCCTCTAATAATCAGAAGCATTGGAGAGCTAGCATTTGTGGTTTGCTCAGCTTTTTTGGTCAATATTGAACATGCATCAAGAGGCTCTGCCACATACAATACTCCACAAAACCCAGAACCCTTTATTGAAGGAGCTGAAACGGACAACAAACAACCAAAATCAAGAATGCATAAAAAGCATATCACTACACACAATCAAACATACCGACTATTTATACGAAACAATAGTCTACAAAAAGTTTCAGGCTTTAGCACAGCTTGTTTGACGATGGGAAAAAAAAAATCAAGGTTTTTCAGTCTCCCAAATCCTGGTACTTTTAATTCAACGAGTGCAAACATCAAATTTCCGAAAACACCAAATCCTAATGAAATTAAAAGTCAAATAATAGTAATAATAAAAATAAGGTAACTAACCGAAATTGGCTTCGATATCATCAAAAGAGAGAGTGATATTGCTCTCAATGAGCACTACATTAGCCGCCACCCTAGAAAATCCACTGAACAATAAAAAAAACACCATTAACAAATACACCATCATCGAATTCCTGGCCCTTCAATTCGTGAGATCTCCAAACCCTAATGACAATTGAAGATTATTAAGATTCTGAGATGGAGACTTAACGTTTTTAGGATTTTGAAAATATGATAGAAACATCAGCTTCCATCTCAGAAGAATTGGAATTTAGGATTCCTTCATATGATAATTGATTCGAATTGTGATCTGTAAGAGAAGGGATATAAATTGATATGAAAAATATTAGGAGAGTGAAGTTCATTTCCCACAGAAATTCAACAGTTCATTCTATTTATGAATAAAATGAAATACAACTTGAATTATACGATTTTTATTTGGTAATATTAAATATAGGAATAATTAGTAGTTATCCATTTGTAATCGTCAAGTTCCGAAGAGTGAAGATGATCAATTTTAATGATATTTATCACACATATATTAAAGATAATAATAGAAAAATAAATAATGATAGTCATACATGTGAAGTACAAGTTGGCCACTTTTGTTGCTATTATCCATTTGCATAACCCCATATACTTTTAGGAAAATTCTACTTAATCCTAGGTAACAAGGATAATTACACAAATCATTTTAAAAAATAAAAATAAAAATAGGTTGATGTGATTTATTTGAAATTAATTATATGCATATTTTAATTTAAATAATTATACTTAACCTAGGTTACAAGGATAATTACACAAATTATTTTTAAAAAGTAGGTTGATGTTACTTTATTTAAAATTATATGTTTGTTTTAATGTTAATATTATTGTAACTTACTTTAAATATACAAATTTTTTAGGAGTTACATTATAAATTATTTAAAAAATAATAATATAATTTAATTTAAAATGATTATAAAAAAATTTGATAAAATTTAAATAATATAAAATATTAATAAATAATTTTTTTTTGTATTTTTTAAAAACTACGAACTTATTAGTTTAGTCAATTTTAAGCATAATTTTTATAATGATTAATATTAATATTTTATAATTAATAATACAATTTTTTTTATTATAAATAAAAGAAATATTATAATCATATGAGTTTATTTTTATTTTTATATTTGAAGTATTCATATTATAATTTATTAAAATTATTTATTAAAATAATAACTTTTTTATATTTTCGAATAATTTTAAGTAATTTGTAGGTGAAAATGTATCAATAAATTTCACCTTACTATCGACAAAAGTGACATAAACGGCGTTACCGCGCATGATTTCCCTATAAACCCCTTCGAAAAGGCCACCCCCACTTCTCCGAGTTGCGGATTCCATGCTGATCTTATTTGATTGTTGGCAGCTAAATAAGATAAAATAAATAATTATTTAATTCCTATTAAACAATAAGAATCCTTCGCTATCTGTTGGGCTACATCTTAAAGTCGAATGAAACAACTTAATATTTTCTTGGAACAGTTTAAAGAAATCCACATTTTAAGCCTTATATATCCATTCTAATTTTTAACTATCATAAAAGAAAAAAATATGTTAACTCCAAGAATTAAACGTATCATTTTATTTTATTTTAATTTAATTTAATTATTTTATCGTTATATTTATACATTTTAAATCAATTTTAATACGATAATCACTTTATTTTCTAATTTTTTTAACATTATAAGATATTTTATTTTTCAAACATTTATCTTCGTTTATTTATTAGTAAACATTATAAGATATTTTATTTTTCAAACATTTATCTTCGTTTATTTATTAGTAAGGTTCAAATTAATCAAACTTAAATTTTTATATCAAAAGATTATTCTAAAAATAAAATTGATAAAAAGTGATTAATGTATAAAAAATAACTATAAAACAACTAAAATTCACTAATTTTAGAAATTTAAATTATATATTTAATTTATAAAATTAAAATGATTAAGTTTAATGTTATACATACAAAAACACTCAAAAACTCGCATTTAAGTTGTTTGAAAAATATTTTTAGAATCTTAAGTTTTAAAGTGTTGGATATTTATCATAATTTTTATGACATGTTTATCAATCAATCGAAAATTATTTAATTTTAAATTATTATATTAATCAAAATTGATTAATAAAAATTAAATATTTTGTCATCGTATTAAAAAAAATCAACTAGGATTGTGAAGAGTAGGGTGAACCGAGTTGAGGTGAGTCGGATTTATTGTGATGAAAAAAAGTAAAATTTTGATAGAAATTCTAGAGATATATGAGAGGCTTTGATACCATATGAAAAATATAAAGAGATAAAAAAAGAATGATTTAATGTTGTATTAGTGTGATTTAAAATATACACAAAGAACCATATTTTGAAGTTGTAACAAGTAATACAATTGTACTACAAGTAAAATAGAAAGTGTAATACAAATAAAATAGTGAAATTGTAGTACAAGTAAAATATAAGATTAATATAAATTAAATATCATATTTGATTAATATAAAATATTCAACACATAAACCCAACAAAAAAAGAAAAAGAAAATATAAAATATGTTCCATCTATTTGGTGTTAAGAAATTTGGATAAAATGGTATAATCACAAATTCTACCTCCTAAGATCTTCCTTAACAGAATATCAAATAACAGAGAAATAGATAATACACAACACAAGAATTATAGCGGAAATTCCAAATTGGAGAAAAACCACTTTCGTTGTCAAAAGACAACCAGAGAAAAATTCACTATGTGGAAAATTGTTACAACCACACTCTCAGTAATTTTCTCACACACCAAAAAGACAAGAGCAATTACAAACCCAAAAGAATTTTCCCACAAAATTCTCTCACTTAAGAACTTCTCATACAAGCTTTTCTCTATTTTTGGATGATTATCAATGAAGAAATGAAACCATATTTATAGCCTTCAAGTTCTCATTTCACGTGCCAAACATTTCTTCATTTAACAAAATTAGGTTACCTATTTTTCCTATTTTTTATTCAAACAAGGTTCGGCACTTCCATCTTTGACAATATGGTAAGTCACCTTCCATGAATTTTCTTCTAAATTAAACACCTCTTATTTTGACTAACAAAATTAATATTATTTTTAATCAATCATAACATTTATAAGCTATTTATCGAACCCATCCTCCAACTGAATCATAAAATTATAAATTTCGTTTAACACCTTAACGTCACAGGGAAATAACGATTCGAACCTAGCCATCGTCCCCAATTTGTTGAACTGCATACACTACTTTTTTAACCACAATTCCAGCTCAGTGTCACCTTCACATAACAAGCATGCAAAATCTCAAGCTGAGTCTTCAAAATATATATATATATATATATATATATTCACAAAAATTCCAAAAAATTACCGTCATGCCATTCAATCATATTAAAACTAACCTAAGATAATCTAACGGTTAAACTTTGTTCCTAGTCAATGAGAACCAAATACGTATAGTAACTGTCAATTGGCCTCTTCTAGATTTAAAGCCTCCCCATAAAGATTCAACATTGGGTGAAATTATACGTTTATCATCTAATATTATTTGTGTTGATATAATCCAATAGAATATAAGATAAATAATTTTTTATTAAAATATATGATAAATATATATCAATGGTAGTTGATTATTAATGACTTGATATTTTAGGTAAATAACCATCAATAATATTTATATTAAAAGGTAGTATCATAACAGTTACTAACTCTTAACTAATGAATAATTTATGATGGACCTTGACTAATAAAACACACTTATATCAGTTATATGCTTGCTCTTCCACATGTGTTGGACCTTCCGATAAAATTAACCTATAACTACTACTTGTGTTGTGTTGTGTGTGTTCTTTTTCACTTTACTCCATCTATTATGCAAAAATTTAAACCTTTAACGCATCCAACGACTTAAAAATGTAACGTTAGCTAGTTAACAATATATATATATATATAACTAAAAAGTCCTGCAATTTCTTAGAATCCAAACACCTTTTCATTGGCTTTAAATAGTCCTCCATTATTTCCAATCTGATTTATTAATTTCTTCAGTAAATTTAATTATATAGCTGTATTATTAGTTTTTAAAAAAAATGTCTGGGGCTGTGAGGGAAGGAAAGAATAAAAAGAAGGCAAAGTTGGAGCCAAATATTGTTTCTTGGCAAGACAAGAAATGCCTTGCTGATAAAGAGGAAGATGGCCTCATAAAAGAAATAGATGATCTTAGAACATGGGTATTTATTTATATATATATTTAATTATTTATTAGTCTTTTTCTTTTTCATTTTCTTTTGTCTTCCAATACAATATTGGACATTTTTCCAAGAGACACCAAATATATAAGTTTTATATGATAAAGATCTGCATGCAGAGTTAATTAGCAGGGTGAGGTGACGTAAATTTTTTTATTTATGTAAATTAATCCATTTAATTTTATTCATTATCTAAGATAAATTAAACTATTTAGTCGATTAATATTTAATAATTTTATATAAAATACCATAACAAAAAATCATTTTTATTATTTTTTATTCCTCAATAAAATAAAATATTAATAAAAACAGTTTTTGTTATATTTTTTACCAAAGTAGAAAATCAAATGATATATTTTATCCTCAGTGACTAAATAACTTATTTAACTTAACGAAGTTACTTGCATTTTTTTTCTAATTAATAATATCTCTCTTATTCAGTCCACGCCAGCCAACTAGTAATAAAAATAATTACCATCCTATAGTAAAGTTAAAAGTAATTTTATTTATAATAATTTTTTATAATATCATAATTAATATGTTAGTTATTTATTATTTAAAATAATTAATTTTTTTTAACCAAGAAATAACTATCCTATCAATTATAACATTCTAATAAGTTATAAATATTGTTTTTACAAAAGTTATATCTTCGTTAATTAAATAATGTTAAGTTAAATTTTATAAGTATTATAAATATTTCTATTTATTAAGTAAATTTTTTGATATTAAAAGTTATGATTCTTATTATATTTCTAGTCTAATATTATTAAAATATGGATAAAAATCTTTAGGTAAAGAATGTTAGTGGTCCCTTTCCCTTTCGATCAGCACATTTATTTATAATAAATTATAGTAATATAATTAATATATCATATATATATATATATATATAATTAGCACGTAACTTATATATATATATATATATATATATATATATATATATATATATATATATATATAAGATGAAATTTTTTATTCTTATATGGCCAGTATAGTCTCTTGTTAAAGGTGGCAGCACGGGTCCATTTTTTCCTTCCCTTCTTTTATATTTTAAATACTTTTTTTTTAAAAGAGCACATAAATTTAATATTAATTATTGACCAAAAAATGAGATACAAAAATTTGAGGATTACCAAAAAATAAAAAATAAAGAAGAAGAATAAGAAGAGCTTTCATATTAGCTTTTAGCATGAAAATTAGGTTATGGAAACTACACGAAACTCTTTTTTCACAATTTTTTTTTGTCAACAGAGTTTATATAAAATTTGTGTTCTACCTTAAACAATAAATTGAAGAACTTACACAGGCCCTTATCAAACCCAGAAATAGTTTTTACCCCTAAAAAATAAACAATCTTATCAAATATATATATTTATGAAATTCTGACTTTCATTTTTGTCCCCGATATGGCTTTATGTTTCTTGACAGACCAATATGATAGATTCCATGAATGATCAACAATTGAAGAAATACTTGGATGACAGACCTGAGGGGTTAAAGACCGTAAAGATTCAGAAGAGAAATTCCAACCAGAAAGTAAAAAATTCATATGCAAATAATCAACAAATTAAACTTTTTATTTGATTTTTCAATTAACAGAGTGAATAATGCAGATGCAGATGGCGGGGAAGCCTAAATTTTCAACTTGTAATGGAATCATGGCTTCAGTTTGGAAGTTCCACAGAGAAGAGGATGATCATGAGTTAAACATTTAATCTAATGTATATAAATGATATTACATTTATTTACCATACAGCCTAAGTTGACTGAAATACTAATTAGATTAATGTTTTATTTAGTTTGCTAATTAATGAAGATAAATATTCAAATCATTAGACATAATTTTATTAATATTATGTGAAGTATATTGTAATAAACTATTAGTGATGTATTATAATGTAATAATATATAATAAATTTAGATAAGATTTATGAACTAATTTATTAATTTTTAAAACTTATCTCATTTTATCTCACTTAATTTTTAATTTAGTGAGATAAAAATGACAATAAAAATAATATTAATTAAGATATCTTATTTGTCTTTAACGAAGAAAAATAAGAATATAATAATAATAAATAATAATTTATAATGTAAATTTAATAAATAAAAATGTTATAAAATATTTTTAAAATTAAACCCATCTAAATAAAATAAAATGATATTTAAATTAAAATGAGACAATATATTTTCGTGAATCTATTAAATACATTAAATAAGACATAAAAGATGAAATGAGATATCTTACTTACATCTCAATATTCATTACTGACACTGTAAGAGCTTAAGCTCTAACCTTACCTATGCATATGTGTTTATTTGGGACCTTTAGGTGTATGTATATAAATATAATTTAAAAAATATATAAAAAAATCATCTTATTACGATATATGCAGAAAGATGAATTAGTTAGGGAAGAAAAAAGTAGGGACATTTTTCAACACTATGATCCCGTCTATTTTTTCATCTCCATCTTCTAGACTGTTCTTTCATGTATACGCCTAAAGTCTTACATATAATCCATCAAAACAGGATGCTAGAGGCTAAATCCTAAATCTAACAAAGGGGATCCACACATAACAACCATAATGTCAACCAATATGTCACTAGGCTACTGCATTTTTCCCACCCTTTTTGCTAACTGCATTGCATAACCGACACGGCAATGTGTCAAGGCTGACAGCACGAGTATGTTTATAGTTACCCAATACACCACATCTTCTCCATGCATGGTACTCTGCATAGGCAACCGGATCGTTAGCAAGAGCTTTCACATAAGAAGCCAATTCCTCCAAGGAGCTATATTTAGTCCCATCGATGATTGAATGTGGAGGAACCAAGTCCCATACATTGGGGGCACCAAAATAAATAGGAACTGCACCAGAGTCTAATGCATAGAATAGTTTCTCTGTCACGTAACTTTCTGTCATCGTATTCTCAATTGCAAGAACAAACTTGTAGTGAGACATGGCACAATGTAAATGGTCCCACCATTTTGGAATAACACTAGCATCATTAGCACACTCAGGGTAGAAGGAAAGAGCCATGTCTAAGCCGCCAACATTGTTCAAGCACTTGCCAAATGAATGTTGGGGCAGTAATCTCAGAAGCTTTTTGGCAAGTTGATTTCTTTTAGGAAGACAACGCGATGATGACCAATAAACAAGGGTATCCTTCAAAATTATTAAGAGATAAGTGACAATAACTGAAATTCATTACTCTACTTTGTTAGCTTATAAAAAGATAAAAACTGGTATCTGAAAGGCAGCAGACAAAGCAAGAAGAGGAGACCCAGATACTTACATTGTTCTTAGAAGATGATATATGATAGTTTCGACCATTATGAAAGAGAACCCCAGCATAGGTAGACTGTACATCATCTTTGGCATGGTAACTAATAAACAGTTCCTCAAGACCAGACCGCTTTTTGCCGGCCTCAAGATCCATGTAAACACGAAGAGGATCTCCTCTGTGTCTCTGCAATCATAAGAGAAAAGTCATAATAATGCAGGTCAGTGATAACGTGAAAAGTAAAGATGGGTCGAAGTTGGTATACAATTTGAAGTAAAAAAGAGCATAGCAAGGGAACTGAAAACAAAGGTGAAATGAACATATCTACACTACGCAGCTAAATAAGAAGGGATTTGTTTTATAGTTTGTTAAATACATGTTTACTTACTATGCTTCTAAAAGTGTCACTGTTCACCTGCTTTCTTGGGTTCTTTTTCTATGCATATCTCAAGCCAAAACAAAAGAGTAGGAGGGGACCAAGAAGAAGAAAAACATTTCACAGAGTTAAGTATTTAGTTAATCAAGAAAGATAAATTAACAGAATAGAAGTACCAACTAAAGATCTGGTACCTTCTTTGAAAAATACTAGTTTAAGTACAAATGATATCAATCAAGATCCGAAAGCAAGACAGACATTATGATACCTAAAACGCTTATAGAAACCACCAAATCCCTTCATGTCAAACAAAATTATTTCTGAATGATTTACTACTTCTGAAAGAACAAGAGTTAGCACACCACAAGAGAATAGAGAAATGAATGTGCTTAATCAAAAATTTAGTCCAGTTTTTTCTCCATCCATTTAGGTACTCTGATTTGTTAGCTTCTTCTTCTATTCTTCTATACATACGCAGTTGAGCAGAGCTCCCCTCCCTTTAACTTAGTGGCATTACAAAACAATTACCATTTTGGTATGATGATATCATTGAAGTCGGTTCTGCCAATCAAATTTTGATTATATGGCATGACAAACATGGTGAAGACAAAGTAAAAATAAAAACTTTCCCAAGGAAATACTAATTTTCCAACCATGACAATGAAGCCTCATTGTAACAAGGTCATTCTTGTTGCAATCACCATAAGTATATAATTTTTAACATTTTGAAGATAAAACAAGACATTTGACCCATCTTATTACAATAAAATTATTATTATTATTATATATGAATAAACAAAAATAAAACAACTATTATAATTTTTTACATTTTGAAGAACATCTTACATTTATTTATCATATAAAATATAACTTTATTTACCACCAAGTAGTTTATAACACAAAGTTTGATTAGTTCCGATCCTCTTATGATATAAATTCTAGCTCCCCCTATGAAATAAATTCTAGCTCCGGACCTATTTGGCCCCTTGGGAATTTTGTCTTGGCTACGCCCCTGATCACCGCTACAACTTAGAACATTATTACAAGATGGACATGACCATTCTGACAGGGCCAAGCATAAGAATAAAAAAGGCAGCTTCACTAATATACCATAAAAAAATGAATGGGACGAACATGTGCAGTTTATGCCAAAGAAACTCAATTGGGTAATGAAAACCATAGTTGCTAAGAAACAGAAATAGCAACTTAAACACAAGACTCGTCATCATTTTATTTTGGGATGAATCCAAGTGAGTAAACCATGATTTGCCAAAAATGAAACAGTAATTTTGAAGCCTCATTCCTTATATTTCGAGATGGATAAATTACTATTAGCCTCTTTCGAGTTATGATATGTAATAATAAAATGCAACAGCCTCCGATTTCCAACTCACTCTTCCTATTTGCAGAAAAATTAAAAGACAACTTTACAATTGTGGGAAATACAATAATACCTGAATCGGAGGTGTGGTGGTCTCAAACAACAAAGCGTCGGGCTTATCAGCAAGAACAGGAGATTTGGTCCACAAACAGGTCAAGCCACACGAGCACGAATACAAATTATCCAAAGTATCAGGAATCCAAGTCCATCCTTTAACTAAGACACTAACATGGTCAATTTTCAGCTCTCCACACTCGGAATCATTATCTGCTACTTGCAAAGAAGCTGATCGATTTGACGATTTACGGATCAGATCCTTGTGCTTCTCTCTGAATCGAGCACAACCCACTTGGGAATCCCATTTCTTGAAAGCACTATACAAATCAGTAAATGGTTCAGGTATGGATTTGCTTATAGGAATTCTGGGATCATGGATGGGTTTGATGGAGGCTGATATGGAAGGAAATTCGAGGAAACCAAAGAAGAAGAGGATCAGGAATACGAAACCAAACATCAGGGTTGAGATGGTGAAGGAGTTGAGAGATTTCAATAACATGGTGTGCTCAATTTAGCAATTGGGTGATCTTTCTCTCTCCTTATCAAGAGAGAAAGAGGGGTCAATGAATCTAATTGCATGAGAATAAAGAAAGGATTAATGGGAACTCAAAGGACTCGCAGCAATAAACTAGGTGAATTTCCAAGTACGTAATAGATCGGCTCAGCATTTCGCCATTGAAGAATTCTATCCAACTCTGCTCAGTTACAACGAATTGAAAACAGAAGGAGAAGAGATAGACTTGTGCTAGAGGGACTATTCTTAAGCTTTTATTTAAATCGCACAAGAATTACTCGATGCAGGTGTCATGTGACTCACACGTGATCGTTTTAGACAACCGGTGAGATATTGATTTTTCCGTCTTATCTTAATTTTTTCAGCAGAAAATTCTAGAAACATCTGATAGTTTACTTGAAAATTCCTTATTGTATCAAAATTCTGTTGAAGTTGTACATATAATATATATATATATATATATATATATATATATATGATTTTATTAAATACATTAAATTTATTGAATTAAAATATTTTATTATAATTTAATAACATCATAAAATATTAATTTTTTATTTTCATTTTACAATATATTATATATTCATATACTTATAGATAAAGAAATTATAGAAAAATAAGAGAATTTTATGAAATGTGTAGATTTTACATGAGATTTATGTATATATAAAGAATTATATATACACACGTCGATTATATAAGAAAGATAGGTCACAACATGTTAAAGAGTTACAAGAATAAAAGAAAACATATTCAAAGTTTAAGATCGATCAAACCATGGCTCGATAGCTACTTCCTCGCCTCCATTGTCAAGTTAGTACTCAACTTTAACGAATGATCATCCTTCTTGTCCCCAATTTGTAGATCTCGCACTTCATTTAAGTTGACATACTTTGCTAGACATACATCTCCTAGCATTTTATGAAAATGCCTATACTATGATTGCTACTTAGGAGTGGCTCCTTTCATAGTGACGTTATAACAAATTTTAGCTTTTTCTAGTCTTTCCTTATTTCCTTTATACCTTCCTCGTTCGAGTATTTAATGACTTAGTGGAAGGTGGATGAAACAGTTTTCATTTTGTGTATCCACGATCTACCCAGGATGGTATTGTAGTGTGCTAGGACATCAATTACCATGAAGTTAACCATCACTATAGATCCTTGTGCCATGACTAGTAACACCACATTGCATAGATGGCACTACTATTAAATCCTACCAAAGGTAGCTCTCTCCTTGCTATGTCGCTTTCCTTTATGCTTAGGGCCCTAGTTATTGACAGAAAAAGAAGGTTAATGAAGCTCCCAATGTCAATCATGATCTGGAAAACATCGAGGGATCCTATTCTCAGGACAATTACCAAGGGGTTTTCATCGGGAGATGAGGTCCCATCCCTCCCGGTGAAGGTGATTTCAACAAAAGACCTCACATTTTCCAGATTGTAAACATACGACAAATCACGCAAGTCTTTGGCGTACCTTTTACGTGAGTTATTGGAGCTTCCATTGAGCTTGAGCCCTCAATGTATGGTATGAATAGTATTTACATTGGCCTCATTGTGAAGGTCTATCACACTACTTGAGAGAGCAGGTAGCCTCAATGTTTCACGCTCGGGTAGACTAGACGTCTTGGTCCTCTACTAGTGCTTCCCACGAGGTCTTTTAAGTACCCTACATAACCTCTATTTCTTTTTTTAGATGCCTATAGTCTCTCATTTTGTGCCCACATCCTTGTGAAAAACACACCACTTAGATGTGTCCCTAAGAAAAGCCCTCATTTTTGGTGGTCATTTGACATTCTGTTCTTCCTCCATTCTTGATACTACTTGGGCTAGGCTTACTTTCAAGGGTAGACCCCTGAACAGAGATAATGACCTCCCCAAAGGCCTCATATTCCCAGACCATTGACCACTTGCCCTGTGATTAGGTGTGAAGCGCTTGTTTTTGTTAACTCTTTTGTTTTAGCTTGCTCTGTCCGGCCTTATTCTTCTCTTTTCTTTTCCTGGTACAACTTCCATAGTTGCCTTGATATTCTTATCCAAACCTAGCTCTATTTCCAGATTGAAAAAATTTCTCACCTCTCTATAAGCTTCCTCCAAATTTAATAGGATTGTCTTGTTCAGTTCTGCAAACAAATCAAAATTCCTTAGTAGACCATGCCTAAAGGCCTCTATCGCAATAGAGTTGGAGTGTTGTGGTGTTTTGCAACACACAAAAAACGTGCAAGTATACACTGTCACAAGTAATAAAGATTTGTAAGTAAAGTATCGTTCCCACGAGGATTTGTTACTATAATTTGTTGAGTACTAAAATTGTATCTCTCTAATTTTATCCAAAATAATCGTTGATATGGCAAAATGTAACAAAAAAAAATGAGAGAACTCTAGGATTGCAATTTTTCACCAAACTAATCCACTCCAATCATATTATTTTCTTTGGATTTATATTTTTTAGTACATTTAATTTGTCAACCGAAAAACTTCTTTTTTATTCATACATCTCTTCCGAGATCCGTATAAACACACCTCGTTAAATTAATTCATTATATCTCTATGAGAATTAAATTTAATAAGATTCATTAAGTTCTAAGTTCTCAAATGGTCACACATACAATTAGGGTATATTCCTATCCTTCATCATACATGTCATTCTATTTACGAACAATATACACAAAAATGCCTTTCTCAAGTTTATTTTTATGCCACAAATCGTTTTGATAAAATTCGTAAATAATCAAAAAGCATTAAGCACAAAATAGAACAAACAAATCGAACGTCTTATAAATCTATCAAAAATAGTTAAAATCAAAGCTTCATAAATTTAGATCAAATGAAACCCTAGAAAAATTAAATTACTTCATTAAAATTAAAATAAAAATTACAACTTATGCAGAAAAATTAAAGGAAGAAGAAGGAAAATTGAAACATCAAGAAACGAAAATATTTGGCACACGTGTGACACAACAAAGCCAAAAATGGCTTCTGGCGTTGCTCGATGTCCAAAACCGAACACCACAAAAATCCTAAACTAAAAAAAACTTTTCTAAAACTAAAAACTATCTCCTATTTATAGCTAAAAAAATACATCAAAAATATTAAAATATCATAAACACGTTAAAATTTGTATCGAAAATAAAACCCCGACATTCCCTTTAAAATCCGCGGTCACGTGAAAATCAAGAAAATATTTTAATTCACGCGAGACAAGAGCCGTTTCTGCATTTTTTTATTCATTGTGCGTGCCACGTGTCAAAATCTGATTCGCTGAAAGATTCCCTAAGGCCACATGGCAGCATATCATTGGGTGAACAAACTGGCTGCACGCAGGAACGGCGCACGGGATAATGGCACGCCGAACGTGGGAGACAACGGCTGGAATGAGGACTTGATCTTGCGCTTTCGTGCTCATGATAATATGCCACGTGTCATCACATTATTGGATGAAATATAGAGTGGGACACGTGCCAATTTCTGATTTTAGGAATGGATTCAGGTGGACACGTCGCAGATTCTGATTCGCTGAAACTCTGGTTTCACGTTGAGATCAACGCACGGGATCAGAGGCGGGCTTGCGTGGGGGACAGCAGCTGGACGCGTCAGAACGTGGGTCCCACTCTGCACGCCGACCTGCGCAACAGGTAGGCCCCACTCGGGCACCGAACCGCGTGAACGAATCTAGGAACACGCGATTTCGTAGGACGTGATAGGGACGCGCGCATCGTAGCCGTTTCTTATTTGATCGGACGGTCCATGATTAGCGCGTGGTTCTTGTCTAATCGCGAAGAATAATAACTTTTATTAATTATATTTTCACCCACAAATATATTTCAAATTACATTTTAACCTTTCTTAAATTACAGCGTTAAGCCGCTTTTGCTAATTTTAAATTAAATTTTTAAACTTTTAATAATTATAATTAAGCCCAAATTTAATTTAAATTATATTTTCGATTGTTATAAATTGTAATTAAGAAACTATATTATCTGAAATTATATTTGTGGACAGAAATATGAAATTAAGTATATTTTCGATACAAATTATTTAATTTTATTAAAAATGTATTTTTAGCACATAAAAGGAAAATATTAATTTATTTAACAAAAATTAACTAAATATGAAAAGAACATAGCAATTATCATTACTAAAATTGATGAAAATAACTATATAAAATACAGTTATCATGGAGCAATCTGTTATCTCTAATCTTTCTTCCCTAAACCTTCTCATGTACTATCCAGTAGATTCACCCATTCCATAAGTGATTGAGAAGAGGTGGTAAGCCTTCTTCCTCAAGGGCTTGTTGCAGGCATAATTAGTGATGAACAACTTGACAAACAAGAAAAGGATGTTATGTTACAGGGTGTCAGGTTGTTGAACCACTTCTGTGTACCATCACATAGGTTGACAACGAACAACTTACACATAATGGCATCTTTTTGGTCCTAAGCGAGGCTCATAGGGGCCATAGCTGTTTTGAAATGTTACATATAAATTACCAGATCTTTGGTACCTTGGTAGTCCGGGCACTTGGGAGTACTAAACTTGGTTGGGGGCTCACCATACTCTATTTCATCAGAAAAAAGGAGGAGACACACAGTTGCTCGTAATCCATATTTATATCGTACGATGCCTTACCCTTGTCTTGCCTTTCATTGGCTCTTTTTAGGATTTGATCTTGCTTTCTATTAGCTTCCTCTAGTGCCCAGAATCGTGCCTCCCATCTTTCTTGCTCTTGTAGTAAATACTCGTTATTGAGCCCTATCAAGCTAGGGAGAAGGTCGCCTTCAACTTCGTTCTCACTCTGTGTAGGCCTAGGAAAAACATAATCTGGCGCGATTCTACTAACAAAGTTAGCAGCTCGACCTTCAAGGGTGACCAGGCCTGATTGTGACTGAAATGCTCTATATTCTCACCTAGTTTCCTCGAGCTCTCTTCTTAACTCTAAAAGTTGACGTGCCAATTCTTGGTAGAGATAGACCTCCACTTTGGCCTCTTTACAGGATGGAGAATTATGGTCCTATGTCGATGTTTCCTAATCATTCGTTAGTCTCAATCATTCCTCAACTCGTGTCCCTACCATGATAGCTTGTGATTCTAAAAAACTACGCTCACTTATTAAATTTCTCTCTTAGAACTTGAGGTGAATCCTTTAAAATACGAGTTAGAAGCTAAATATCGACCTTCAAATCTGAGCCCTATGGTAGCTGCCAAAATGTTGGAATTGGTCTGATTTGTAGAGAGATAAATTAGAGAGAATTCATAATTTTGTGGAATGTATGGATCTCTTATAAGATCTATGTATATATAGAGAATTGCATGTATATGTGTCGATTACATATAGAGTACACGTTATAGCGTGTCAGAGAAGTATAAAAGTAAAAGAAAATACATTCAAAGCTCAAGGTCGATCACACTATGGCTCGGTCTAGAGGTTGGTCTTCAAACACTATAGGTCTTGTGTATAGGTAGACTCATACTACTGGTGTCATTGTGGGCGCCGACATAGGTAGGTCCTCCTAAGATGACTTGTCTGATGGAGCGCCGACATAGGTAGGTCCTCCTAAGATGACTTGTCTGATGGCTCAGGTTATGGATTGGGCTCTAGGTTGATCCATTTGTTCAAACACACATTTTATACAAATAACTCAAACTCATGCTATTGTTTAAATTTATTTAAATTAATTTTTTTTATAGAGAAAAAAATTCTAAAGATAGTGTAATTGTTATTAAATAATCACATTAATCTTATAAATATTAAGTTAAATACTAGATACTTAATTTTTCAAAATAAGAATTTTAATATCATAATTTATAAATTATATATTATTAATCTTGTTATTATAAAAAATAAGTATTATTTATCATATAATTTATTAAAATGTGTATTTTTTATCCATCAAAAGTATAAAAATTATTACCTTTGGTGTTTAGCTTTTATAACTAATGAGATTATAGGAATTCAATGCAAAAATTATGAAATTAAAGTATTTATTTTGAAAAATTATGGGATCCTGATAACTAATTTAACAATTATGAGATTAAAATATTTAAAATAATTATATGATATCGAAAATTTAATATATTTTTTAAGTAAACTATTGTTCTAAGTAAGTTTTTAAATATTTTCAAAATTTATTTTTGAACCTCCTAATTATTAATTCATTCAATTTAATTATAAAATTATTAAATTTCATGCATTTTGATTCTGATGCTAATAGTTTAAATTATACTAAAATTCATTTTTATAGACGTATTTAGTAGTTAATTAGATATTTGAAATTTAAATAATTCTATTTATATTTTGTTATGTTTTTATTATGAATCTTATTTCTAAATTGTATGAGATGTATAAAAGTTTATGAAACACTAACTTATTATTAAATAGAAATGGAGTAAGAATGATATTTTTTTTTTGCTTTGGAGCTACGATTAAAACCTAGGGTCAGTTTCGTCAATTATGAATCTCGATCACCGCGTAGTAGATACCGACTTGGGCACGCGGAACGATTATCTTTGAACTACGGCAAGAGAGAGATAACCGGATACGTAAAGAAAAGCAAATAGCGAAAGGGTAGAGAAGAGAAACCGAGTTGGAAATGGAGGGTCCTCCCGAGAACGATTGTTGTTCGGTTTGCCATGGCAGCTTCAACATTCCCTGTCAGGCCAATTGCTCTCACTGGTTTTGTGGTGCCCTTTCCCCTTTTTTTTTTAATTTCGTAGGGCATCAACTCCGCTGAAACTGCACCTTTCTTCCCCTTTATTCTATGCAACTTGCGATGGTGTGATCATGAATTTTGTAATTTCAGACCGTTGGCTTGTATGAATTCATTTTTCCACCCTTCTTTTTGATGAGAATAAAAGTAGACAGAAACTTCAATTTTCTGCTAGAGATTTAAAAGAAGAAAATTAAAGAAAAAACATTTCATTTAATTTTTAAATAACTCTGAAATTTTTTGGGAACGTTGGAATATGAGGATTTTTTTTCTATTTTTATGGCTATACAATCAATCAATCTAATTTACTGGGATGCTGTTATACAGGATCAACTGTCTTGAGCTGTAAACTGAGTTATATCTGATCTTTAACTTATGATCGAGTAATATAAAATGTGATTATAACACCTTTTCATTCCCTCTGATGCTTTAGATAAGACTTAGGATAAGCATAGATGTGAACTTTGATCAATATAAGCCTGAATTTTGTTTTTGTTTAATAGCCTAAAAACTTTGATCCAAATGTAAAGCATGTGTTATTTATTTTGTACAGGAAACTGTATCATGCTTGTGTGGCATCATGAATCTGCAATGCATCCATGTAAATGTCCCTTGTGTCGTCGGCAAATTACTTTGTTAGTTCCAAGTCAAGCTTCACTAAGACAGCGTCACAGCCGCGATGCTGCTGAGGTTCTAGGAAAAATTGAAATGTACAACTGTTATTTTGCTGGACGTCCCCGAGGCCTTATGCAGGTGACTGTATTTTTTTTACAAAGAGAAAAATAATAATAACCTTTGCGAACACTTTAGCAAGTAACTTCTTACTAGTAATCTTTTATCTTGAGATTGCAATTTGTTTACTTGACTGTTGTTTTCGCTTTCATTGTGTGTGATTGTTAAGCATTTTAAACATCTTGCATGTGTCAATGTAGTCCTCTTTCTTTCAATATAATTTCCTTTGACCGCGCGAATGGGTTACTTAGAAGTTGTCGTATTTGTTGGATGTTTGAGCCCTTTCTCACCTTACATTGAGTTCCTTTGTTACTATGTTATGATAATTAAAGAAAAAGGATTAACTTGGTACTTTTATTTGGATTTGGCACTGTGTTGGATGGAGAGAGGGCAGAGAAAGGTTCAACTTTGGTCCCAGATGTTCATTCCTTTCGATTACTCATTTATTTCCTCTCTTCCTTGGGACAACATTCTGTTGGAGTATCTTAAAAACAACAAACTTGGTCACTTCATGTATGTACCTATTCTGTTTATTATGTTGGACAGGGTCTGTTCTTTGCAATTCATTGAGCAAATTGCTGTGCAACTTTCTGTTCACAGATATCCAGCATGTTGAGTCACGATCTGGAATCCACTTGAGGATACTAGTCTTTCACTTCCTACTAGATTTTGTGGCATCTTTAAGGCTGGTGATACAATAGCTAGTTGGCAAACACAGATCTCTTGTTAAAATCCTTCAAGCTTATTGGACCTCAATATTAAGCTTCTGTATGTATGGAAAAACATGACATAGTAAGATTTTCTGTTTCGAAAGTTATTGAGATGTATTCCTTAACCCAAAGAAGGAAACCATGCTAAATATAAGATTTTGATTGATGTCAATGATTGAAAAGATGAAGGTTTTTGTCATGATTTTGATTGCAATTGTGACACACACCAGCATTTTTTGGCCAAATGTCACTGGCATGCTATAGAGAGACACTTTAAGAAAAGTAGGAAGAACTAGATCTGATTGACTGATATTTTACTTTGTCCGGTACCTAAATATGATGCCTCAGGTCTTCAGCAAGAAATGAAACCTGACAAGTGTTGAAACGGCCATAATGGAACAAATGTTTCCTCTTCTCCCTGCCCCCTTCTCTCCCCACTTTTTCACCTTTTACCTCTGTTTTTTTCCCCTTACTGATATTTGAAGCTTCAATTCTTTAGGTTTTGAGTATTTTCTATACTGTTTCTTGACTCTGACCAAATTTACCATTAGCACCCTGCAGTAAACTATTTTCTAGTGACTTTTTGAGAAATTTCTAGTTTTATGAGATGGTTGAAACGGTTGATTATTAATCGTGAACAAATGCTTGCCACAATTTAATCACTAAGATGTCTATATGTCATTTATCTCGAAGCACTGTGCAAACTAACTTCAGAAATATGGTTAATTTAATCACTTTGATGTCTACATGGCATTTATTTCCAAGCAGACAAGCACATTGCTAACTAACTTCATAAAAATGGTACTCTTTTTTCACAGAGAATGCTAGACCTTCCTTTTTTGCTGAGGAGGCTTTTACGAGAACTGTTGGATCCTCAGAGATCTCTTCCCCTTGTTATCAGAGCTCGTGTGTATATTGCAGTTAAGTTGATGAAAACTTTCTTGGAGCATGGTGTGTCATATATTTAAGTTTTCAAGTCAAAATCCATACATTTATTCTTTCCTAAATCATTATTATAGTGCTTGTCATATCTGTGTTATTATTACCCTATCTTTGGACCATTTTTTTAAGAATCTTGGGATCAAGATCTGTTTCATTGTTCTAAAGCATTGTCCAATTGTTAAGTGACAAGTTGACAATTCACAGATTTAATTGGAAAAAAGTCGGGTTAGTTTTGGATATCATGCCGTTAAAAAGTGGATCATCTGTTTTGTTCGTTGCAGTCCCTAATATCTCCTTTTTTTAGGATTTCAAGATTTTATCTCTCTTGACATGGTTAATGTTGTTCACAGATTTGT
Organism: Hippophae rhamnoides; assembly: GCA_033030585.1. Taxonomy (NCBI): domain Eukaryota; kingdom Viridiplantae; phylum Streptophyta; class Magnoliopsida; order Rosales; family Elaeagnaceae; genus Hippophae; species Hippophae rhamnoides. Next base: position 76,204,589 of record CM065429.1, read on the forward strand.
TTATTTTTATTTTTGCATTGTTGCATTTGCACTATGTTTCGATAGACATGTAGCCTTATGTTGTCCATCTTTTTTATTAATGAAGTTTATGTTCCCACATGTATGCACACAAAAATGTCTCCTAGGTTTTGATGGCAGTGTTCTCAATAATGTGTCATTGGCACAATCAAACATAAATAATTAGCCATGCATTTTTTAGAAAAAAATCAAAAGCTTTTAATGAACTTTTGGTTCTTTATTAAGTTTCTTTTATTTGTAATGCACAGATGATATTGAGTGCTGCATATGTGCTCAGTCCAGTCGACTTTATTCCAGAAGGTATTTGTGCTCCATTCTTTGAACTTTGAATTAATTTGATGTTTGAACTCAGAAATCAGTCGACTTTTAACCAGCAGTCATTTAATGCATTTTTCTTTGTTTGGCTATTTACAGGAATACTTGGTATAGTTGGTCTCTTAGATGATCTTATTATACTGCTTGTCTTCTTCTTTCATGTTGCTGCTGTCTACCGTCAATTACTTTATTCCCGCCACGGAGGCTCTCGAAGTGTCTAGACTTTTGTAAAATTTGAAACTACCTACCGTAGAGATATATTTGAAATTGGAGGATATAATAGAATGGGTTCCATACTTCGTGGAATCTTTATTAAATAAAAGGTATATATTTACATATTATTAAACTAATATACTAGTAGTCTCCTAATTTAATAAAAGTTACAATAATTTTGAAAAAAAAAACACTTAATTTATAGGTGGTTAATTTTATCTTTATGAAAATATTTATTATTATAAGTCTTTTCTCATATTTTTGTTTATTTCATTATCAAAATAACCATATGTAGTCTACTAATTATGTTTACCTCTATCATCTTTGTCATACATTTGATACCATCTCATTTCTTTTTGGCACATTAGCCACCCTTCAAAACTTTGTCATAAAATATTTTAAAAATGCAATTTTTATCAAAACTAAAGTTATATAATCATCAACTCATTTGAAGTATTATCTTTTTCAATAATGGTATAGTTTATTTCCTCTTATCGTGTTAACCTCTTATCTTTTTTTTACTATTTTGTGTTCGATTAAAATCATTTTTACTTTAGGTTTGATCAATTATAAGGTGGTATGAAAGAATGAAGGGGTTGGTGAGATCAAAGGGAATGAATTGGTGGTAGTGGTGGTGGTAAGGGATAGAGAAGAGTTATTCAAATAAATTGGTTGTGATTTAATTATAGATTCTGTAAAAGAAAATATAACTTTAGATACTTCTATATCAAACAAAGAAAGTTGTTGTCGATAAAAGAATAAAACAATAGCAAAGATAACATGAACAAGACGGTGGATGTTGATGGTAATTTGGGGTGTTTATAAATATTTTCGTTTTTAAATAAAAGAAACAAATGAGAGAATATATAAAATAATAATAAAATTTATAAAGATAAAATTATTTCTCTATAATTTTTTTTAATTAGACTATTGGTATGAGCTTAAATATTTAAGAGGTTTTTTTTAATGACAATAGAAAAAAATTTGTAACTCCACGTGTGAAACATATATTATAAACTGTCAATTTTCATTAAAAAATGTTAACTGAAAATCAATCTTCTGATAAAGAATATTATTTAGCCCTTTTTCCAAGTTGGTTAAGAAAAATATCTACCCTTTTGTTGTACACTAATAAAAAAATATATCATTTCAGGCTTCTCTGTTTTATTTATTTATTTTAAATCTCTTTATATTCTGCATTTTTCTAGTATCTCAGTCGTCTTAATCTTACCATTTGTAAGAAGTTTGTATTAATAGCTATCTTGTATGTTCCTATCAAAATGAAATCAGAAGAGTAACGAGATTTATGGAGAATAGGGTTGTAAATTTATCTTGGGGGGACAAGTTATTGCAAGGATTATTTAATTAAAGGTAAATATGAAGATAACAAAATAAGATTTATTTTACAATACAAGGTAAGATGCATCACTCTTATACACTTCATATACTCTTTTACTTCTTTCAAGAACATTTGTTAACGAGAGTTATGATAAATTTTAATTTTTTGAAGAATAGAATATATATATATAACCTAAGCTTGAGTCATTCTTAGAATAGAAGAAGCATCATGTAATCATGTAATCAAGACGTGCTCATTTCCTCAACAAAACACTCAAATTGGCTCAGTTCACTAACAGCCTTTTAGGATAACATAGCAGCAAATGTAGTACTAGGATTCCTTGTTTATGATTTTTTTTTAATTTTCAACCTTCATTTTTATATCCAATAAATATGATGAATTTAAAGTTATTAATAAAAATATTATTTAACTCATAGATTAATAATGTATAACTTAAATTTGATAATAAAAAAAAATAACAACCAAAATATCTTGCTCCATATTACATAGGATGCTGTTGGCAAGCATGCCAAAAAATAACTGGCTTTCTTTTTAAAGGTGTTTATCCGTTACCGTTACATTAATCAAAATTACTCCTAAATGTCTGATCAAAAAGGAAGAAATTGCTGAACTCTTATCTATTTAAAAAAAAATGTAGTTTAGAAACAAAACAAAAAAAGAAAAAAAAAATAGAGAGAGAAACAAAAAAAAGTTACAATTTACAAATAAAAATGCAGTGGATTACGGCAACCAAACCATCAACTCTATGTATCAAAAAACTATCTACTCTAAGTCTAACTTTCAATAACAGTTTGAAATTGGAAAAAGAATTACAATTAAGAAAATCACAAGAAGATAGCGTTTATGGCTGCTTTTTTTTTTTTTGGTTTCCCAAACCTGATGGTGTTTTATGACGAAGAAAATATTTTTTCGTGAATATTCAATACAACAGGCAGGATTAAGTTACTAACAAGTAACAACCCAACGGATAATGCTTAAATGGGTACAATAAGTAGTCGAAAAATTGAACTTAATAAATTGAATTTAATAGGAACAAAAATTTAAACATGATGGTACACAATTTGTTAAGGTCAGCTCAATTTGTAATTTACAGAACTCATAACTTCTTATAGAAATAACTCTTGAATGATTGGATAAGATTGCATCGAACTAAATTAATCCTCCTTACTTTGAGCGAGCCTTGCCTTATGTCTAAGCTCGGCCCTTTTCCACCTAACCATCAGTTGACATAAGGAAAATAATGTGTTTATCTGCAAAAGAACATTTTCTTCTCATTTTATTGACAAGGGAACAATCCAATACGCCCAATTGAAAGAAAATATCAAAAAAGAGAGCAGATACTTGACTAACCATAATTATGATTGCAATGATGAGAAGTGGCCCAGACCAGAGTGTCGAGAGAAAAAGTCCATTTGGATCAAAATAATTCTGGTCAGCAAAGCTTTTCCAATTCTCACCAAGGAATCTATTGAGCCCTGGAGCAAAATACACACCACCCACTGCAAAACATAATCCATATGTAAGAAACCCTTATTACTACAATAAAAAGTATTTAAGTTGAGATTTAAAATCAGTTTTAAGAAAAAACTAACTTATAATTTACAATAAATCGGTATGCATATAAACTGACTTAAAATCTCAAGTCGGCTCAAGTAAAAAAACCGACTTCAAATAGACTTAATTAAAAAATACATAAAATAGACTTAAAATTAAAAAATATAGCGTCGGTTGACGTGTACAACCTACGCTACACATGACACGTAACGTCGATTGTACACGTCAACCGATGCTAGGCCACGTGTAGTGTTGGTTATCACATCTGATTTGATTTAGAGGTTTAGTCACCCCAGAAGGTAAGTTTTATTGCATTGATTTTTATTTGGTGATTTAGATACCGATTTTGTAAGTGTGGTGTCATGAAGTGAAGTGGGTAAAGTTTAGTGATGATCTTGTTGCTTGTGGCTATCAGATTACAGCTACCTAACTTAGAAAGGGATCCTTTGCTGATTAAGCAATGGGGTCACCCTTATCAAAAAATTAATGCAAGCAGGGTGTGATCAATTTTGACACATAATGTTTACTAATGTTAAGTGATTTAATAGCTACATTTAAGCTAAAGCAAGAAATTTTTAGTTATCGGCTTAAATTTGAGAAACATAATAAGTAAAAGCTAAAAACGGGGATTTTGTTAGTTAAGAGTTAAGAGAATAAATTATTGAACAAACATTAAAGCATTGAGATGCTGCCACCTACACTTTGAACAATGAATGAAAAAAAAAACTCTTCTCTCTTCATTCTTAGTAACCATAATCAAAAGTGAAGGAGGTACTCTTTTAGTTTGATTTATCTTTCCCTTATTTGCACTCAATTAAGACGAAGTTGAAGAATCATTTTATTTTCTGCACGTTCCATGGGTTTCGATGATAGAGAACATGGAGTATCTTGTATCTGGTTTTTTTAACAAGCATATAGGTGTTTGTTAATTAATGTCTCTTTATTTGATTTTATCTATCTCTATTTTTCCTAATGAGGGTGTCGATCATGTGTGTAGCTTCTTTGTGTGTTTTGCAAGTAATATGTTCTCCATTGCTTAGTAAATATGTCCCAAACAAAATCTTACTATAGAGTCCAGATCCCTAGCACCGGTCAGTATCCCTTTTAAGCATCAAACAGAGAGAGAGAGAGAGAGTGAGAGAGAGAGAGAGAATTATTTTGATCAGATGTACAGCATGTTCATGCACATTGCATAATGTGCAGCTTCAGCAGTCATTGATTCAATAAGACATGTTTCTCATCCAAAATGCCATAAGGTTATGAAGTTATTCATGTAATTTCATTAGAACCAGGAATATGCTAAAGCACTAATCTAATGTCTTTTTTTTGTTGTTGGATAAATTGATAAGCACCCATTTTGGGTGTGGGGAAGGGAAGGGGATCCGGGATTCGATCAGACTCAAGGAAATGAGCTGCCAAGATTCCAATCTAAGGTCTAAATTAAGCTGATACAAAACTAAAATTAAGCCCCTTCAGGGTAGGGCCTTCACAAAACTGAACCCATTTACGAGGAATAAAGATAACTAAAAAAAGGAAGAATAAATAACAAAAATGAGAGTGCAGATAACGCGAAAGCTATAGATGAACTTACATGCCAGAAGGAAGAAACACATCTGAAAGTTGGTATTTTTCCGGGAAATAATAGCTATCAGAAACAATAAAAAATGAAACCCTAACAATCCCATTAACCAAGGCTCCTGTCCAAACAAGTGCAAAGTTCCCATTAGGAACTCAGCAACGTAGAAAGCACGTACAAAATTAAGGATCTTGAGTCAACCTTTTCTCCCCTAATTCCGTTCAATTCATATAGAAGCAAATAGAAAATACGCAGAGAGAGAGAGAGAGAGAAGCATACTTTCCAGTCGATGGCATGGAAGAAACCAATGAAATTATCAATAGCAGGTCGAAAACCAGTGCGAAGTTCGGCGGAGTTTTTTTGGAAAAGATCTAACATTTGGCCGACTTGTTGCTCAATAGCTGATCTCAACTCCTCCATTTTTGCAATATTCAAATATCAGATCCAAAGCTCACAACACCAAAAAGGTGGATTGTAGAACGTGGATTCCTCTCTATTCTATTGGACTCCTCGAGACTTCAAGAGAGTGTGCTCATACTCTCTTTTTTCTTTTTCTTTTTTTCAATTGTTTTTATATGATATAGCTGTTAATATATATATATATATATTCCCGCTAAGACTAATAATGCCTATTCGGAATTTCCCTTTTTTTAAGTCTGCGATATTAAAATGCATTAAATTAATAATAATGTCTCCTACCCAACCTCTTTTGCTAGCTCGTTGAATTAGTTTATGTGTTCTGTAATTTTGTATCATTTTATTGATATCATGTTAAAGATTACATGTCAATTTTCTTCAAGAAAAGCACCTATTATTATTATTATTATTATTATTATTATTATTATTATTATTATTATTATTATTATTATTATTATTATTATTATTATTTTCTCCTTCTAGATACACCGTTTGATTGTTGTATAGTATGATTCTTGCTTTTTCTTCTTCTTCTTTTTTAGTGTATTTAAGTTTTTAATAACATAAAAAATATATATTCAAAAATATGATGTATATTTATTTCAAAATAAATATTTTTTAAAAAATTACAAAATAAAATTAATTGAATGATTGTATTATATACAAATTAGAATAAAAAATATATAATTTATTTTCATAATATAGCTCTAGAATATATTTTTATTTTACTCTTATAACACACAATGTGTTATTTTTTATAAAATATTTTTTACATGTTTAAAAATATAATATGCATCATTTTTTAATAAAATAGAAAATACTTTTTAGAGATAAAGATTAAAATAAAATAATATGAATAACGAGATTATATGTGATTTAAAATGATGTATTTATTTGAGATATTTATTAATTTTATAAAATTTTTGGATTTATTCCTATTCAATTAAGATTTTTATAAAATTTATAAAAAAAATAGGTTACTCGATTTTTATTTTATAGAAAATTTTAAAAATTTATGTGTATTTTAAGGATAATAATATCCTTAGCCTTATTTTTGTTATTATTATTAAATTTCATTTTATCTCTATTATTAATTATATTTTAATATAATTATTATTGAATAAATTAATTTCTATTATATCAACGTTACTGTCCTATTTAAAAATATTATTGATTTTAAATTATTTTAAAATTTTCATGCACTTTTAAAAAAATTTAATTACAATTACACATAAAATATCAACTCATCTTCTTTTAACCAAAATATTTTTAACGATTTGGAAAAAAATATATATATTTTTATATTTTTCTCTCCAATCTTATTGCTATAGTAAAATCTGCAAGAATTTTTATTCATTATGTTTGTGTTATCTATTTTTTATAATAAAAAGGATTCAATTGCTATAAAAATAAGAAATGATTAAAATACTCTGATTATATCTTAAGTAAAAAAAGATGGATACATTTGTCTCATATTTATTATCAATCTCTCTCATCCAATTATAAATAATAGTATATCAAGGATCATCACTAGCTAATCATCACGTCACCTTTATTATGTTTGAGGTATAAAAAAATTAAATTCTTACGTTACTTAATTAATTAATTATAATTATGATAGATTTTGAGTCAATATTTTAATACGATTAACTATATTATACCTTGTTTTCAAAAAGTTTTATATTTAGGTTAACTCCGTGTTATCCTATTTATTGCTATTATTTTTAATTTAGATGGCAATGATTATACTCTTTTTCAATTTTGAAAAGTTGTTAGTTTATGTGCATGGCATATAAAATGAGTTTTTTTATTATTATTCAAATATCACTTATCCGTTAAAAGTAAGAAATTGTTTGAATTGGATAATTTATTAAATTAATAATTATTTAGGTTAAATTCAAATTTTTACTAAAATAATTCTGATTAAAGATTATTATTATTATAATAAGGTATTATCTTATCATTGTAAATTTTATTATAATATTGAATGTCAGTGATAAGTTTTCTTATACCAAATCAACATTTTTTTATATTAAATCAATACGTTTTTATACCAAGACAACATATTATTAAAAAAATTATTCTTTTACTAAATCGTTTTAAGATAAAAATTATTACTGTTGTGATATGTTATTATCATATTGTAATAAGAGTTAACACAATACTAGATGTTAGTGATAAACTTTTGCACATTAGATAAATGTTTTTTTATCATGTCGATGTATTTATGAATTTTATTTTATAAGTAAATCACCCCAAGATAAGATCACTCTTGTTATAAAAACTTTAATTTTGAGTGATTTTGATAAAAAAAATAATAATTAAATATATTATTGGTGTGATATAATTGCAATGTTTCAATATAATTTTGTAGGACAAATTTGAAAGGTAAAAGAGAAAAATATTATTTATTAATTGTGAGCCTATAATTTTTAAAAGTAATTAAAATTCAAACTGCATGCTTCCTATCCACAAGACATGCTACCCTGCTGTCAAATTGATGTACTGTGCTCAGCCGGTGGGTTAATTAGCTATAAAACTAAAAGAAAGTATGAGAGAAATCAATTGTTTGGCCTTTTCGTTTTTTATTTGTTTTATTTTATGTATATTTGGCATAAATTGTTTGGCTTCTTGAAAGGGAGAATGAGCGAACAAAACAAATAATAAAACGAACAAAGAATAACAGTATATTACGAAATTGATATAGTTATTATTTATAATAATAAAAAATAGATAAAAATAAAATATCAATAATTAGAAGATATATTTTAAATAAAAAAATATTAATTTATTAATAATATTTTTTATTAATCGTTAGATCTAAATTCTAAATTGATTAGATTTAAAATTATTTTAATCTTTTTAATATATATGTTTTTTATTTTTTAAAAACTGTCTTTTAATTATTTAGCATGTTATTTTTTTCATTTTTTTGTTCTTAAACGTAAATAAACAGATCTTTTATTCACCGGTAGTCCGCTAACTTATATTCAAGTTACTGCTAATATTCTAGGATTGACTTGAGTCTAAATAGAAGCAGCCAAATTAGGACAAATTTTTCAAAGAAGTCTAAGTTAATTCGGAATTAAAATTTATTTCATATGGAGGTGTTAATTAAACTTTATGTTATAAAATATTTGATGGTAAATAAAGTTATATTTTTATAATAGATAAATATAAGATATTTTTTAAAATACAAAATATTATATTAGTTGTTTTATTTTCATTTACTTATATATAATAATAATAATTTTATTACAGGAGAGACCAAATTTCTTATTCTATTTTTAAAATTGTTAAAAATTATATATTAGTTCGAAAAATTTATGGAGCTAAAGTCTATAACTCACTCCAATCTCCCTAGCTGCAACCCTGATTACAGGTGGTATAACTTACTATAGAATTAACTTAGAATCTGTTTCCTTATTTAATAAGAAATTAGAATTCAGTATCTTTTTATTTTTTTTAAAAAAAGTTACATGCCTAGATCTATCAAATGACCAAATAATTCTTTTTAAAAAATAAATTCTTGGAAGAGAAAAAAACACATTCAGTAAGAGATTGACAGAGAAAATACTCGAAGCCAATACAACAACACTTTTAGCTTCTAGTATTTAAATTTTTTTCTCTACAATCCATTACTTGATCTATTTGATCCATATCCAGTTCATTGTTAGTCTTGGGCAATAAGGGAATTACAGTAGCGTGTTCTTTTGACCATTAATAACAGTACATTAATTTACCCAAATATTAATATTACCCTTAAAAAATCTGAATAAACATACTCTAAAGACAATATAGCAAAATTTCATGCTCTTAAGAAGACAACAGCAATTACAACAATGCATAAAATTAAGGAGACTCGAAATCTCTAAATACAATGGAGAAGATAAAATAACTAGATAAGATCCAATGGACATATCATTAATCACAACTTGAACCGTAGACTCGGAGGTAAAATAAATTAGATCTGGTTGTAATTCTGTTTCTGCTGGGAAGCTTAACCATAATAATTTCATTCATTAGCATTTTAAGATTATTGTATTTCCATTATTAAGATACAAATTAGTTCGAATTTGTGATCCATCGGTTTGTACATATATATCATGTTTCTACGAGTACAAATCACATAACAATTTAAAAGTATTATTATCTTCCGATCAAACCAGGAAGTAATAAATTCTTACGCTTCTTTCTAAAGTATTGAACGATAGAGCCCAACAATGGCCAGCTTGTGACTAGAGCAACATAGGCAAGCAACCACATCGAGAATCTATTTTGCCGACGAAGCAAGTCCAAGCATCTCCTAACAGGAAGAGTAGCTTCAAAAGGCTTGCAATCCTCAACACTAGTAATATGTCGGGAGATTTCTACAGTGTTAGATGCTAAACAATTGCCAGACTCCTGTTTTGGCCTCTGTACATTCTGATCTGCATCAGGAACAATTACAGCTTTTCCTTCACAAGTCTTCTCAGCGTCAGATGTCTCCTCTATATTATCATCTCTTGTTTGGTCGGTGCTCATTGCAGCCACCATTCCATTTGTCACATTTACAAATGGACCCTGGTCGATTGAAGAGTCCAATGATGACTGTGGACCACAGCTCACAACCTGAAATAGAAACGAAGTTTTGAGTTATAAACATAGCAACTCAATTGCATGATTTGGAAGAAAGTTGACATTTTGACGAATCTACAATGACAACATCTCGGACCATTTGGCAGTATCCATATGGTACTATAAATCCAACAATAAGCAAACTAATTATGGAAAAAGATGCAGCTTTTTTATTGGGCAGAAATAGAACCTTCTTTTGGACATGCATATATTCACTAGAATGAAGAACCTTTAAATATTCAATCACAGCCCTTACCCACCTGCAAGTGGGAAAGAAAGCGAGCATCCTTGTCAGAATAACAGATACAAGCTTTTATCTGACAAGTTTTAATCAGCTTCCGCAGAAATATGAGAAAACATAGGCCGCAAAATATGTGCTTCCAAATTTGAACTAAACTAACATGGAAAACTTCGTCCTAGAAATTTCAGGCAATTTAAAAAAGTAACTTCGACAAAGAGTGTATGACCCACCAATCTAGATAAGCAGTAAATGAAATTGTTGAAAAGTCGCCAAAACTTATTTCAGTTGAGAAAGGCCTTTGATACCTTTTTAAAAACAAATATATGAATTCATTTTGATTATCACATCTATCTTTTGCAGCATTTGATGAGTGATGCAAACTAAAATTGTAAAAGAAAAATATAGTACCATAAGCTACTTGCACTTATCCCTTCAAAGAAGGCAAGATGTCCACCATGCTTTGCGGTAGCCAAGACGATATTTTTATTTGCCCTATTAAAGACATCATTATCAGAATGGAGCTTGAACCATATGAAATTCATTCGTAAAAATTTAATAGCAGCTCCACCTGCATTCATCCCAAGGAATGGCTTCCCTAGTACAGACTGGATCATCTAAAGCACTGATACAAAGAAGCGGGATAGACACATTTCCTACATAACTAGCACTGCTACAGCGCCTGTAGTATGTATCCACAGTCTGAGAAAACAAGATACTTTGGGTAACTAAAGAAAGAAATGAAAAAAAAAGGTTTGCATAAGAAATAAGTACTATGATACCTCATATTTCCCAACAAGGCGGGTGGCATGATTGTCAAAATCTCTAATGGAGCGGGACTGTTGAAGCGAAAAAGAGATCAGATGAAAAAATATTAGCAGGACACAGAAAGAGAAGTGCTAAAAGAGATCAGATGAAAAAATATTAGCAGGACACAGAAAGAGAAGTGCTATTGAACAGAAACGTCCCTTTTCAACGTATATCAGACATCAATCCATATAATTTCCTTGGAGAAACCATTTCCAATCAGCATAAAATCTTAGAAGCAATCATGGAACGCATTAATTGAGGTTGGAAATTTTTCAATGTGCTAATTATTTCTGAACATTATCAAAGATTAATATTAACCACTGTAACAATAATAAATAAATAAATAATCTACTGCACTGATCAACCAACCTTTTCTATTCCTTCCCAATTAGCAAGTCGAGAAAAGAGAGGCTGGTGTCTGCATTGAACGTACACACAATTATATATTAGCAAACCCAGATAAAATATATATGTAAGGAAATATTCATGGAATCCCTTTTCTTTGAGTCAAAGTATTGTTTAATTCTCTAATTTTAAAAATGTGCTAATTAATCCTTTTACTTGTAAAAGAGGAACCACAAAAAGACTTCTATTGATAAAAAAAATTAAAATAGATATTAATGAGGATATTTTCGTAATTTAACTCCACCTTATCAAACAAAAAAATTACACCATAACTGGTGAGGGTACTTTCGTCTTTTACTCCCACCTAATGAGTGGAATACTTCTAATAATTTTATTTTTTAAATAAATTCAAAATTATAAATGCCTGTTTTGGCACATAAATAAAAGAACTAAATGTCACATTTTCAAAATTAAAAGACTAAATGAAACCTTTTGTAAAGGACTAATGTGATCTTTCAATATCTATATAAAATATGTGTCTTTACGTACAGAACCATTAAACCAAAACCATCATTTCCTTGGTAATTCAATTCTTATTTGTTTTTTATTTCCATCTTTCATTTTTGGACCTTATCACTTTGCCCTCAGACTCAATGGAAAAGAAGCACATACAATTGGGCATAGCCTTGAAGACCAATTGCCAGTGCACGGTCATAAAACTTCTGCACGAGCCTGCGACTAATAAATCTATCACCAATCTGCAAAAGAAAGTTAAAATGATGGAAACTTCAATTAGTTAAATGCAACTACAGGCAATTTATTAAAGTCTTTAGTTCGTTGAAGCATATTTGAATAGTGTTATAAAAATTGGGTTATGGAGAAGATAAGGTTCTTGAGCATCAACACGACATATATGCCATACTATCACATATATGCCATACTATCAACCATCCAACGTAACTACATCATTAAAGTCAATGGTTTTTGTTATATAAACCCAAGGCCTAACTTAATCCAATAAGATCTCATTGAGTTAAGGGTGGCCCACACTTATAAACTGCACTACAGCTAAATGCCTAGTCGATGTAGGACAATACAATCCTTCAACACCCCCCCCACATCGGACAGAGGCAACGAAGGCCATAAACCACAATGAACTCAGAGCCTAGCTCTGATTACCATGTTATATAAACCCAAGGCCTAACTCAACCCAATGAGATCTCATTGAGTTAAGGGTTACCCACACTTATAAAGTGCACTACAGTTGAACGCCTAGTAGATGTGGGACAATACAATCCTTCAATAGTTTTAAAAATTTAAGATCAAGTAAATGATTAGTGCTTTTAGAAATTTTTACATCTGACATTTAAAAATGACAGAAAGCCACTAAAAGAAGCACTACACCCCAAAAAACTAAATGAGATTCCAAAACATTAACAAAGAACCAGGAAAATACATAGTATTAGTAAATATCTTGAGCTGCCAGTTGCTAGAATTTCAAACAACCAGACTTAGGTTACCTACCGGCTGCTTAACCCTTGGCAAAGCTTTTCTCCTAAGACTAACGTAGAACAAAGTGATAGTGAGAAAATAACCAAAAGCAATCTAACAGAGGCTAGCAATAAATGATGAACATTCACTTATCTAAATAATGATACTAAATGTGCTGCATATGCACCGTCTTGTTAAGCTAATGTACTAACCAAAAGGTCCCAAGGAGAACAAATAGCAACAGCTCCAGCAATAGGGACATCATCTCCATCCTCCCCAAGATATTTCACCTGACAGCATTAATTTCAACGAGAGCAGACTATGAATATCAACACAACCAAGAAAAATGAATATGAATATCAAGATGATGTCAAGACGCCAGTCTACAATAAAAGTATGACCATTTTCTTCCACTTGTTCATGTGCTTGTATATTCTAACAAAATTGAAATAAGAAACTAGTAGGTCATATCAAATATAGATATTGTAAGAAAGAGAATCAAATATGAATATTGGTAAAATTCAAGTGTGAGGCGTGGAATGTTCCACAGGTGGGTTCAACACAATAATATAATAAAAGATTTTTAAGATTTCAGGATTACTATAGAATACAATTACATACTAGTTACAGGACATTCTAGTGTCTGTGCTGGTAACGACTGCTGCCAGTTTGTTTCCTTTGTCCATTACTAGTATGAGCAATCATTAAATGTCAGGATACAAATAATTAGATCAAAATTATAACTGCCATGCTGCTTTGTTTTATTGTCTTCCCTTGGCTAAGGTTGTGCGGAATTATATTTCCGTCTTTTAGTTAAAAGATTTGCATAACAATATCTATAATCCAGAAGCATCAGAAGTGTTATGTTAGTGATATTATTGTATTATTGTGTTATTGTAAATATGATGAAAATAATCAAATTTTATTTTTCTCTATCCATTGTCTTCAACTCAAGTCTATCCAAAAATATGAGTTGAAGTTATCGAGTGGCATTAATAAAAGAAGCCAACAAATATAACCAAGAATAAAATGAAAGTGATTTAAGAGTATGGAACAAAGGAGGCGTTTTGTTCACTAGAATGGAATTGGAATTGATTCATTCCAATTTTATGTTTGGTTGTGTTAAAAAGTGGACATGGAATAGAATAAATTCCTAAAAGAAAAAGAACGAGAATTCCTTCTCTTCCCCTTAGAAATCATGATTCTATTTCCATTTTATTTTTTTTTCTAATTTTACCCCGATCCCAAATATAATCCTAAACATTAAACCCTAAACCCTAAACACTAAATTCTAAATCCTATATTCTAAACCTTATTTAGAAAAATAATAATTTTAATCCTAACCTTAACCCACAAACATAATAATTTTAATCCTAAACCTTAGCCCACAAACATAACCCAAAACCCTAAATCCTACACCCTATACCCTAAACCTTAAATCCTAAAACCCAAAACCTTAAACCCTATTTAGAAAAATAATATTTTTAACCCTAAATCTTAACCCACAAATAAATCCCAAACCCTAAACATTATACCCTATACCCTAAACTCCTAAATCTCAAACCTCAAACGTCAAAACCCTAAACCCTATTTAAAAAAAAAAAATTTTAATAATATATCTTATTTTTAAGTAATAATTATTTAGAAAAATAATTATTTCAATAATTTACTTTGTCTGACGAAAAAATAACAATTAAATGATATTATTTAAACTTTATTAAATATAGAGGTATTAAGTTAATATACAGTGTTTTTCATTCCATTCTAGTTGTAAACCAAACACTATACTACTGATTCCTTCTTTGATTCCAATGGTCAAATCAAACAATATTGTTTCCTTTACATTACATTTCTATTCCCATTTCAATTCCATTTTGTAAACCAAACACCGCCAAAATGAAAGTGATTTAAGAGTATGAAATGAAATGAAAGTGATTTAGGAGTATGGAATGAAATTAAAGTGATTTAAGATATCATTATGCAACTTTTCCTAAAATTTCAAAGCATGTAGGATATAGAACAATGACCGTTTTCTTCTAAACTGATTTGATAGTTGATAGTGTCAACTAAGACATGCACATCACGGCTGAACATAATTTAAAGACCAATAGCGAAGGTTGACCATATGGAACAGAACAGTTAGCAAAAGGAAGTTCAACTCAGGACATGCTACTTCGAACTTCAGTTCCATCTTAAATGTTGATTTAACATGAGGCAAAATCTAGTTGTATTAGCTAAACGTTAAATGTATTTGAAAAGAAAAGGCATACAAGGAGTTTCAAATAAATATGAATAACAGAGAGTAAATTGACAAGAAAAATTAAAGATGTTATTTAAGAGAAACAGACCAGGACATTAGCACCAATACTAGTTCCAACAACAAACAAAGGAGCCTTAGGGTATTCACTATGTAGATGTCTAACAACTGCCCGTACATCCTCTGTCCACCCAGCATTGTAGAAGCAATCAGACTGCAAAATTATCATTTTTATAATTTGTTAACCACATCAAATGGGGAAAAAGGGAAAAAAACAGTGCTATTAGAGAATGTTGTCATTTGTCAATCATCACTAGAACGATAAGACGTATGCAGAAATGATGATTTATAAAGTATGTCATCAATCAGAGAACTCACTGTAATAGAGACACCACCTAAACCTCTGTGGTTACTAATGACAACATGCCATCCACTTTTCGCCATATTAAAGGCAAAGTGCTTTAAGTACTGCATGAAATACCAAGAAATAAGATGAATATGTTATTACAAATATTTAAAAACAAACAAACTCACCTCCGAACATAAATATGTAACATTGGGTTTTATGCTCAAATACAAAATAAAATAATTGTTTATGTATGTTTAGCCAGAGAAGCTTCACATTAGGAAATTTTAGATAGCATAAAAGCTTCCCTATTAGGGCATTGCACACCAAACTTTGAAAGTAGACATTTAACAACCACGTTATATAAGAGGTCATTTGGTTTAAATTACAAATAACAATAAGAGGCATTTGTAAACCAAATCAAAAGAACAGGTAAAAACAAAGGTCATTTGGTTTAAATTACAAATAACAATAAGAGGCATTTGTAAACCAAATCAAAAGAACAGGTAAAAACAAAGAGAAACTTACTGCAGATGCTGAATCACTGGTTAAACCAGGAACGACCACCACAATAGGAGCTGTATCATCTTTAGATATGAAACTATTCATAAGAAAAGCATCTTCTAAACCTGTAAAAAAATATCAATTATATCAGCTAGACAATGAATGGGTTCAAAATAAACATCCTATCAATTCTATGGTAAATATTAAAGACGTAAATAAAGACAACTGGTATTATATCAGAATCTAAAGATGAATATAAGAGAAAAATAAAACAAAAGTTCATAAAAAAATAAAAATTAAAGACCAATATGATAACATTTTTCCAAAAGAATAGGAGCAAAGGCCTCAGAGGAAACAGTAATGTAATGCAAGCTGCGGCAGAGACGGGTAATGAGTGCAAGAATATCATGTAAAGTATCTAAAAAATGTCAAAATAGACAAGATGCAGTAAAGTTGATGAAACAAAATAAAAAATTATGAAAAATAATCTAAATGATGAAGACAGTATATGAAATGAAAATTTAAATGATAAAGGAATTACAAAGTGCATGGTCACATGCATTCCATACATTAATCTGAACGTGTAAGCTTCTTTTAAACTATCATAATTTAGGGCTGAAGCATTTTAGTTAGATAGAGTTGAACACTATAGTTACCATCAGAATTTGATAGCCAATCCAAGGCAATAGTTCCACCATCAGAACATTGGAAGATTTCTCTGAGAGAAAAATGGTAACTATCTGTTAGGCAATGGGTACTGTTGAAATTTAATATATATAATATATTAGTCATACACACGTGCATTGCACAATTAAAATGTTAAAAATGATTACTATTAAATTTCATTTTAATTAAAGTTATAGTAACTATCTGTTAGTCAATGGGTACTATTAATTTTAATATATATATAGAGAGAGAGAGAACTCTACATCGTTAATCAGCAGCAGGTATAAACTGATGCTGGAGAGTATGATGGAAAATATACTACCATGAACTCATGATGATAATGCAAATTAGAGAAGTCAATCTTAAGCAAAATACATGGTGCTTGATTGAAACTCCTATTAACAGTATTTCTTTTTATTTTTGTTAGCACCATTTGTATTGAATGTAATTTGAATTAAGTCTTAATTCCACACATGCTGACAGCAGAGGTCCATCCTCCAAGGAAATGCTCTGTTGACCGTTAACATTACTATAGGTCATGATAGAATACCAATTTGCAATGATTTAACAATTAATTCTTTTGGTTTAATTTAGAATTATTATTTTTAGAAGTGGTTCGTCAAAAACCAGAAGTTGTCTGCTTGAGACAGCCACAATTTCTTGTCAAGTGAAAAGATGGAGATGCAGCCTTGCTATCCTCTCTACTCTTAGAAACAACTGAACTATGTATTCATTTTCATTTTCACAGCCAAGAAAATCAATGACTAAGTCATTAAGCCAGGCCATCAGGTCCAAAAACCCTTTGCTGGTGAACAATATAACTTTGATAAAGTACTTAAACCCATGTAGCCGAATATCAAGATAGAAGAATAAACAGAGGAAAAAGTACATAGTATGGCTTGGAGATATTATGACTATTTGACAAACCCACTCTCCTCTTAAGAAAAGTTTCCCGCATAACCTTCCTAATAACAGAAACTAAGTTGGTACTTCAGCCTGGGGGTGAGGACTTTGAGTATTGTAAGATTTTTTATTTTGCTAATGTTTGAGTATTGTGCTATGGCTCATGAGTCAATTGTGCCACATTGGCTTAACAAATAAAAGATAGCATGACACAGCAGTACCAATTAGATGGCCAAGCATTCATCATCAATCCCTAGCTCAAGTATTTTATAATAAATCAATAGTATGAATATTCTCTCACCACTCAGTAGAAGCCTAAGCTGCTACATTTTTTCTGGTCTTTCACTCCGTCTTCTATTTACAAATATACCTTCCCTTCTACAATGCTTAAAATATGGAACCTAGGAGATACTTCACCTATGTGATATCACAATTAACGACCCACAGAGTTCCAAACATCGAGTTACAAAAACATATCCAAAGAAGCTACTAATACTCGATAATGCAATTCAAAATAGTCCTTTACAATTGTCTCTAGACAAATAATGCAAAAGGAAAAACCTCAGAAGTTGAGAACTATAATACACCTTCGGTAGCTGAAGACAGGAGGTCTCCCGAAGAAACCGAGGAAAACAGTCTGCACATGAGGACTTGAAAGCCACGGCGTCGCCAAATACCTGCTCGACGATCGAAAAGAGAAAATGAAAACAGATCCTACAAAAAATTTATGCCAGGAAATATGAAATCTAAGAAATTCTAGACGAAAAATGCAGAGAAAAACCTGGCATGAAGAATCGAACACTTGGAAACGACGGCGTCGTAGATGTGAGAACGAGGATTGAAGGTTAACGAAACGGGAGATCCGCGAAAGCCAGTGAGAAGATCTTCGAAGAAATGGAACTCGATAAAGTTGTAAAGGAATAATACGATGAAAATGAGAGAAGCAATAAAATAGTGCCAAAGAGGAATGAGAGAGATCCCTTGGAATAAAAGGCAATAGGGATTAAGTGAAGATTCATAAATGGTTGAGGTTGAAAAACAATCCATGATGATGAGTTTTTTTATTTAGGGATTTAGATGGTAATGTTAGTTTGGGAATCGAAGGTTGGTAGAGACTAGGGAGATTTGAAGAGAGGAAGACGAGCCAGTTCTGTCTGCTTCTGGGTTAGCTGAATTCTGTATAAACGAATTTGTACAAGAGATTATATAATATGTTACAATTTTGCATACAATTTTTATACACATATTTTTTGTACATTTAAAAATTATTTAATTTTTAAATAATATTATCATGCGATAAATGTTATAAATTAAAAAATTATTTATTTTTTAATTTAATATTATCATTCATAAAATTTAAATAATATCTATGATCCAGTCGCTATTTGAGAAACTTGAAACACGTCAAAAATAAAAATATTTTTGCATTTGTATTGTAATGCATCGTTATTGGAGTATAAATTTTGTCCCAAATGATTTATAACTATTAAAAAATAATTTAATTATTTAATAATTAACTTAATTTAAATTAATACATTCTTATATTAAAATTCCTAACAAGTAAAATAAATTTAAAATAACATAATTTGCTCAATCACTTAAGTTTTTAGAGGATAAAATTAAAACATTAAAAAAATAAAAATAAAATTTATCATTTCATTTCAACTCTATCTTACATGTTTGAATCCTAATCTCACCAATGCCCTTTCTCATAGCTTAACATTCCTACATTGCCCGATCATGTGCTAATATTGTAATAAAATTATCAAAGAATGAAATTTTATTTTATTTAAAATTTATTTGAACTTTTTATTAAATTATTGTTCTTATATTATTTAACCAAAAAAATTATTATACTAAATTATATATTTTTTAAAATTTGAGGACATCTTTTGTATCATGTTGTCTTTTACTTTAAAGGTAATTAAAACTTATAGATAGACAGTGAAACTTATATTCTTTGAGATATTTTTTAGAAAATTACTGGAAAATTATGTTACAATCTAACTATATATATATATATATATATATATATATAAAAGCCTAAAAAAATTTAGTAGTTTTATAGATAAATATAAATATGCTAAAATATTTCTAAGAAAACTTAAGTGTTCAAAAAATTTGGAGGCAAAAAATGACTTTTGAGATCACATTTCAAAAAATAATTTTAGATTTAGTTTTTTTAATTATAAATTTATTTTTTTATTTGGTAAAAAAATTATAATTTAATAATCAACATTTCAATCATGTGATTAACTTCAATTGTCTTCTCTCATTTTTTTTTAGTTTAATAGATTTTTATTGTATATCAATAAATATTAAAATACTCATAAAATAAATATAATTTTTATGAATAATTATTTTGATATTTTTATTAATTATTGACTTTACATTATTATCATTTGATAATTGTTTTGATTCTTAAAAATAACAATTCATGTAATTCATGCTTATCATTTTAATAAAAAGATCAATTTATGCTCAAATATGAATGTGTTAAAAAATAAAAATAAAAATGACACATTCTACTATAAATGTTGTTACTTGTAAGGATGAAAATTTTAAAATATTGTCACAATAATATCTTTATTTTATACATTCAAATATTAAAAAGTAATATTTATATCTTTTGAAGAAATTATCACAAAATTATCAATAACATTGTTAAAAGAATATTTAAATGTTATTTAAATATCTTTTTTAACTAAAAATATCATATATATTATAAATATTGTCATTAAAATATAGTTAAAATAACTCTAAAATATCATTAACAAACAAAATATTAAAAATATTAATTTTTGATTTATTTTATCTTCTTTTTTTTCAACAATCATTTCAATTCAATTTTTTTTCTTTTATAGAAAATAATATATTAACTTTTGTTTTGTTTATAACATATTTGTTGTAGGTATGAAATAAATAGATAAAATTACTAATTATCGTGGTTGGTTTCAAATTAGATTTACAAATTTTCCCATTATTTATATATATATATATATATATATATATATAAGATATTGAATGAAAGTGCATTAGGTAAGAAGAAGTTTTAAATTTACTAAGATATTAACTGCAAAAACCATTTTATATTTACAAGGCATGCATTAGGTACAACTTTCCTTGGAGCACGTGCATTAGGTAAAACTTTCCTTGGAGGACATGCCTAACGTCAAGAATGTTGCGTATTTGAGAATGGTTGGCTGGCATATAAAATCTCATTTTATGTTCAAAAACATTACAAAGTTCTCATTTTGTATTCGGAATTGTTCCATTATACTCTCTTTTTTGTCGATTAAAGATCTATTAACGTTTTTGATTGCAAAAATTATAGTTATTATAAAGAGTAAATGATTTCTATTATCCTTAATTATAAGGACGGGTTCAACAAATTAGCAATGAAAACAAGAAGGCTCAGTCCCTTTGTTGTCATTTCTAGATGCTTTTTTGCCTTAAGTAGTCACACTTGTCAACAAATGGGCATTTCAAAAGCTTGAGAAAAAAATATTCATTCAATCAAAGCGGTGATCCCCTACATATAGAAAAATGCATATTTGTAAAGTAGCAAACAGAAATTTCCCACCTCATTTACGAAAAAGCTTGTGATTTGATGGGAGAAAATGTTCTTATTCATTCATTTGCATGAATAGATTGATTTCAAATTTTCACCGAATATAAAGACTTATAGATATAGAAACATTAACCACATTTACCCAAATGCATAAAAGTCCACCATGCCTACGAGTTTGAGAACCAACATTCTCATGAAACATGCATATTGAAGCACCCCACACAATCTACCGGAACAGAAGCTAATCATCATTCATCGTCATCTGTGAATTAATAATGCAAAAATCATCATCAACATACGCGTTATAATAAAGCAAAAATCATAATCTTCTGAGCATTAATAAGCAATAACACCAAGGCTGACCAAAGGTGTTGTTTAATACCCTAACTTATAAAATGTGTTTTTAAGTCCCTTTATTTGTAAAAAAAGGTACAAAATTAACTTTCCATCTAATTTTGCATTAAATATAATGGAATAGCACAATATCACATGCATATTTATATTTTTCAATAAATATATACATGAAAAAAATTAATATTTAATTAAAAAAATTACTCAAACTCTTTAAATTTTTTTCAATAAAATGTAAACAAAATTTTTATTATCTAATAATATCTAAAGGCACACATTAAACAATGAAATTTTATTAAATTGCTCGAAATAATTTGTGAAAAAAATTGATTCAATTTTTTAATTAAAATTTACTTCATTAGATATATATTTATCGAAAAATACAAACATGTATGTGTCACATATGTTATTCCGTTATATATAACGAAAAATTAGATGAAAAATTAACTTTTTCCTTACCAGTAACTTCTTTCACAAACAAATGGACTTAAAAACACATTTTCTAAACAATGGTACTAAACAATCCCTAGACATAAGCAAAAGGATTTGCACGACCCTGTTTCCCATCAAAAATTGCTCCAATGAATAGAAACCGAAAAGAGAAACATGGATATATCATGTTTATTTGGCCAAAATATCATTAGATAAAAAGACTACTGATCAGCCAAAAAAAAGAAGAGAGAGACTCTAATAAGAGCAAAAGCTGTAAGGACAAGCAGCAGTACTATCCTACATATGCAATGCATATTGGAAGAGAGAGATAGAGAGAGAGAGAGAACACAACAACAATACTACAGTGAAGGAATCCCCTCTTATCAAACAGAAACTCAAACAAATGTACAACCCCCACCCAACACCAAGCCCACCTAGCAACATAAATTATTTAAAATAAAGAGTAAAAACAATAATCTTCCACCTTCCCGAAATCAAATTCTTCAAACTTGTAAAAAAATATGAAGAGATTGAAGCCTATAGAGTTGCGGAAAACTTCATAGGTCATTCACAATCTTCCACATTACTTTTTTAGCTAAAAATTATCATTTTATTTTCATTATACACCACTTGAAGCAGCAGCACTAGCTGCACTTGTTGGTGCAGCACACTCTATGCTCGCACTCACATGAAAAAACCCCATTGCCTTTTAGAGGAAAACAATTAAGAACAGAAGTGTATCTGTAACACTTGACATAAAAGAAAAAGAAAGGACCATGCACCAAGTATAACTCACAGTAAGTGAAAAAGGAGAACAAAAAGCACTCAGCGAGTATAAGCTAAACTGAGCACCAAGCACATTTTCAACATTTAAAGCTGTCTATGGAGTATTTCCATGCTTAGCCAAATCACTGTCAAAAGAATAAATATACAAATAATTGAATAACAAGCCAATTGTGCAAATTTTGCTTCCTGTATCGCTCTTCACAACAGCAACTTGTGTAATACTCACTCATATACATAGATGACCAAATCACCTCAAACAACTTTCCTATGTTAGATCTAATTGGACCATATAAACAAAATCATCATAGTGTTGATTCTTAAAAAATAAAATGAAAAATGAAAAATCGAAAATAATAGAGAGAAGAAATAAAGGGTGAAATTGATACCAAAGTATCGGCGCTCGTTTGCAGCCTTGGCCTTCTCAAGCATCTTATCGAGGTCTTCCTGGAGTTGGACATCCCATTTGACGAGCTGTTTCACAAATACAACCCCAAGTCCCATCCCAAGCACGTGCTCCCAAGGATCTGCAATCAAAAATTACAGAATTATAGAGGGATGCTGCTTTTGAATTGAAATTAGGGTTAGAAAATAAGGAAATGAAAGAGAATAGTAGGAGATCAATCATACGGCGCATATAAGGAAGCTTGCGGAGGGCATTGGAATACATCTGCGTCCCCACTCCTAGTAGAGCTCCAATCATAGTCGCACTCCACGCCATTCTGCTTCACTCCCGGTTGGATTGAACTTTTTTCACTCCCGGTTGCAGCGAATTGAAATTTGTGTGAGCTAAAAGTTGTGAGTTTCGAAGAAAGGAAAAGGTTATACACAGTACTTGAGCAGAAAATTTAACTTGGGCCTGACTTAGCCCAACTCATTGCTTCTTAATCGATGTGATTTCCTGGCTTAAAAAGGGGAAAATGGGGTAATAAGTTAAGTTTATTCACATAATTATTATAAAATAAATAATTTAATATTTTAATTATTAAATTTATTTAATTAAATCTCATGATTTAATAAAAATAATTAAATTAATCTAATTAACATAATATTATTAAAATTAGATATTATATATAACAAAAAATATATTTATCAAATATATATCTAATTAATTAAAATTAATTCAATAATTTTAAGTTATAAAAAATAAAAAATTTGAAAAAACATTCGTACCTAACAAATTCTTAAAATACCTTTTTCTCCGTGGTATAACCAAAAAATATTAAATTTAAAAATGAGATTTTAAAGACATTATACATTCATTTTATGTCAAAATAGTTAAATTTATGTAATATTCATTAAGAAAAAGATCGTCTATTATACGTGCATTTTTTTTTTATTAAATGAGAATCATAATTAAGAGTTATTTTAAATATTTTTTCAAAATTTTAGAATCAATTTAACTCAAACTAAAAATAATAAGATTAAATTATTTATTTTAAAATTAATGAAACAAATTTAACCGCTTTTTTATCACATTTATGAATAAAATTGTTAGACGAAACAAAGTTTCATAATCACAAACATGCATGCCAAAGTTTGAAATCGATAATGGGCATTTGGGTGGTGGGAGGCCTAAGCTTCTCAAAACATGTAAAGTGAAAAGTATAAGAATTTTCACAATTTAATAATTTGTTTGGTCAAATAATTTAAAAATTATTAATATATTTTATCATAATTTTTAAGTTATAAATTTAAAAATAAAAAATATCTAATATATATTTTCACTTTTTTGAAAAACACAACAAACTTTTTATTTTTCGAAATCGACTGTGGAAATTGAGAGGAAGAAGAAGATAAAAACATAGAAACAAAGATGATTTATTTGATAAATTATGATATATCTTTTATTTTTTCTCATATAGCCTTACAAAGGAAAATAGAAAACAGAAATGAACGTTAACAAACTTTGATTCCCTAACTACCTGTGTGGTTCCTATAGTACAAGTCTATCAAGCCTGCCTTGTTACGACTGTGCCTAACCAACTATGCGCCAATGTGCGCGCGTTCCACCCAACGCTTAACCAATTATGAGTCACAAGTAACCACGTTTGTGCACATAAGTAGCCTCAAGGCGCATGCCCATGGCTGACATGTATAAATTCTCCTCCACCTAAGGATCCATGTCCACAAGGATAAAATTAGGATAGGTCTTGGTGAAACGCCACTTATTCTCCCAGGTGGCCTCTTTTGTCGCTGCACCAGTCCATTTCACAAGGATTTCAGGTTTGGGCCAATACTTCCCTTTTTGGATCACACGTCAAGCCAAAATGACTTCTGGTTGGGGAAGCATAATAGAGTTATTTGAGATTGGGAGAAGCAAGGAGAAGGTTAGAGTGAAGGGTCCCAAGTGCTTTTTTAATAAATTGACACAAAAGACAATATGAATTTAGGAGTCATGGGGTAGAGCTAGCTTATGGGCCACTATACCAATTCAGATCACTACTTTTATGGACCATAGAAATGTGGAGCGAGCTTCATGGAAAAACGAAAAGCCACTAAAGTTTGTCTATAGAGTTGGAGTTTTAGGAACACATAATCCCCATCCACAAATGAGACCTTGCGTCGATGTTGATCAACTTGACATTTCATTCGATTTTGAGCTTATATAAGGTTATGGCGCAGGTCATATATAATAATGTCTTGATCATGCAAGTACTCATCCACTACTTGGATGTGGGAAGTCCCTTGGACATAGGTTAATAAATGTGGACATGAAATGCAATAAACTGCTTCAAATGGTGTCATCTTGATGGAGGAGTGAGTTGAGGTGTTGAAGTTGAATTCAACCCAGGGAATCCATTCAACCTATTTGTCACGGTTGACAACCTCTATCTGGCCGTCTTTTTTAGAGTGGTAGCTTAAGCTCATGCATAATTTGGTCATTTGCAGCTGGAATAAGGCTCTCCCAAATGAATTGATAAATACCTTATCACGATCACTAACTCTAGATGTTGGAATGTCGTACATGCGAACTACATTGACCATAATTGTTGTAGTAAAGAGGATGCTTCATAGCAATGAAATGGACATATTTTGTCAAGCGATCCATGACTACTATGATCACGATATTCCCTTTAGAGGATAGTAACCCCTTAATGAAGTCCACTGAGATTTCAGTCCATATTTGGGTAGGAAATGGTAATGGTTGAAACAATCTTGTTGGTTTCATAGAATCAGTTTTGAACCTGTGGCATACATCACATAGGTGCAGGAATTCCTTCACCCTTTTATGCATGTTAGACTAACAGAAGTTATGTTTAATGCGAGAGAGGGTTTTGTGAAACCTAAAGTGCCTCCCAATAGGTGATGAGTGGCAATCAACCAATATATGTGGAATTAAGGATGAATGGGAGCTCAAATAAACCTTATCCCCCTTGAACCATACCCCATCAAGTTGACATAACTTGTGGGAAGCTGAAGAGGAGGTTCTGGCTAACATTATTTCATAAAAGAAGTCTTGTTGGACTTTCTTTTGGAGCACGGGCCACCAATCTACTCAGGGTTGAGAAATGGATAAAAATTGGAACTCAACTACACATGATAAGGAATCTACACCCTGATTTTCTAGTCCATATTTGTACTCAATTTCATAGTCATAACCAAGAAGTTTTGGTAGCCAACGTGCCTGCATTGGTGTTATGATTTATTGCTCTAGTAGGTACTTGAGACTTCTTTGATCAGTGTAGACTATGAATGGTCTTCCCAATAAGTATGGATGTTATATCTTGATGGCTTTGACAATGGCTAGCATTTCCTTCTCATAGGTGGATAATGCTAAGGCTGATATCTTTAATGCTACACTAAAATAGGCCATGTCTTTATTTTCTTGGGTAAGGATAGCCCCAAGGTCTATTTCACTAGCATCATACTCGATCATGAATTGTTGAGTGAAATTTGGAGGACGTAATATAGGAAGGGAGGTTAAGGCTTCTTTTAATTGTTTGAACAACATCTCTACATCCTCATTCCATTAAAATCCGTTCTTACTCAATAAACAAGTTAAAGGGGTTGTTATTCCACCGGATTAACGAATAAATTTTTTGTAATAGCCTACTAACCCGAGGAACCCTGTAACTCCTTTGGCTGTGGTTGGTGTTGGCTACTCAATGACAACATAATTTTTTGTTGGATCAATCAAGACTCCTTGTTATGAAATAATATGGCCCAATTACTACATCTGTAACACACCAAATTGACTTTTTGGTTCTTTTGCAAGCAAACTGTTAGCTGCTAGTATTTGGAGAATATTTTATAGATGCACGCTATGGTCTTGCCACGATTTGAAGTATATTAGAATATCATCAAATAAAACCAAGATGAATTTGTTGAGGTAGGGTTAGAAAAGATCATTCACAAGACTTTGGAAGGTGGCTGAGGCGTTAGTGAGACCAAATGGAATCACTAGGAACTCATAATGGCCATCATGCATTCAAAATGTTGTCATAGAAGTGTCATCCTCGTGAACCCGTATTTGGTGATACCTTGATCGTAGATCCAATTTGGAATAGACCTTGGCCCCATGAAGTTCATCTAATAATTCATCAATAATAAGTATGGGATACTTATCCTTGATAGTGAACTCATTAAGAGCCCTATAGTCCACACAGAATCGACAGGCTCCATCTTCCTTCTTAACCAACAAGACTGGTGATGAAAATGGACTGTTACTAGGCCTTATCAAGCTAGATTGTAAGAGCCCTTGCACCATCTTTTCTATTTCAACTTTTTGATAATAAGGGTAACGATATGGTCGTACGTTCACCGGTCCTAAGCCAAGCTACAATGGAATTCAATGATCATGCAGTCGGTTTGGTAGTAAGATGGTGGAAGATTCAAATACCTAGGAGAATTCATCCAGGAACTTGCCTATCTCTGGGGGTAGGACTTGAATTGGTCGTTGCTTTTGCTGGAAGGGATTATTTGAAGAAAAAACATCATGCCTTGTAGCCCATTGAATTCCTTGTTTGTTAGAGTTGCAATGTTTGTTCATCCCAATCCTTGGAACATATAAGAGGTCCCTTCTACCGTGAAGCTTATGGTGAGCTTCTTATAATCCATCTCAATAGACCCAAAAAGTTTCAAGCCATTATACCTCTAAGACCAATAGATATGCTGCAACTGGAATAATGAAGTAATCTGTAGTGATTGGATACCCTCGAATGGTGAGGGTGAGGTTGCAACATTGTCCAACACATTCTATTTTCTCACGATTAGCCACTGTAACCTTGAGTTTCTTATCCTTTACTATGAATAATCTGAATTGAGAGGTTAAGGCTTGATAAATGAAATTATGGGTACTATCCCCATCTATCAACACTAACACCTTCTTATTTCTTAGCTTACCCATGACGTGTATGGTTTGTGGATGTTCTGTGCTTGCTATGGTATGGAAGGAAATTTTAGATATCACTTCATGATGCTCTTGCTCAGGAAGGGGTTCTTCAATGTCATCTGTGTGATCCTGAGGTGAATCCTCAATCATAAATAGCATTCGCATGCTTCTTTGTTTGTAATTCAGTGAAAAGGCACTGGTTGAGCCGTTGAACCTGGGTTCAGATGTTGGTTGGGTAGAGG
The DNA here is from genome assembly GCA_033030585.1 of Hippophae rhamnoides. Lineage (NCBI taxonomy): Eukaryota > Viridiplantae > Streptophyta > Magnoliopsida > Rosales > Elaeagnaceae > Hippophae > Hippophae rhamnoides. The sequence goes on from CM065429.1 coordinate 76,232,933, forward strand.
TCCTAACATACCAGCTATGGAGTTGGATGGGGCCCTTTGTGTCATTGATATTGGTTGGAAACGAGGGAATTGAGTTGGAATTCTATGTAGTTTATTTCTTTCTTTGATCAACCTTGCCACTCCAATGGCATATGCTAATGTCTAGGGTTGCTTGTTCTGGACATCAATGCAAATTTCATCTCTAAGTCCATCAAGAACTTTTTCTAGAAAGCCATCAATTATGTGGGAAAATCTTCTTAAAAGCTTCCTAATAAGTTGATATGCTTGTGGTCTATTTAAGGCGAGTTAGGGCCTCGGAAGGATCCTCGTAGTCCATTGGACCAAATCGCAATTGTGTAGCCATGGTGAACTCATCTTAGGTGAGTGGTCCACAAAATTTGGTAAGCCACCGATGCCATTATAAGTCAATACCTTCTAGATGGAAGGAAGCCAGCTGTACTTGTTGATCAGGTGCAATGTTGGTGAATTTAAAGTATTGCTCTGCGTTATAAATCCAATCGGTTGGGTCTTCGCCAGTAAATTTTGGAAAAGACAGATTATGGTATGGGTAAGAGTAGTCATGGTTGAGGTAAGAAGTATGTGGATGTGGATGTGAGAATCCATCCCTTGAAAATGGATTGATCTTAAGTGTGCTTCGAGAGGCGTGCAAGGCTTATAGCTCAAATGAGCACTACCTATAAGGTGGCGACTACATGATCGAAGCCAAACTCGTGTCGTGCGAGAGTTTTCAGGACCTCACTACGAAACTTAATGTTGGACTTTCCACGGGTATCCATATCTCTTATACCACTAATATGTGGAATTTGAGAGGAAGAAAAAGAGAAAAACAGAGAGAATAAGAGGGTTGATTTGATAAATTATGTTATATCTTTTATTGGTCTCATTAGGGCTATATATAGTCTTACAAAGGAAAGAGAAAACAGAAATGAGCGTTAACAAACTCTAATTTCCTAACTACTTACCCCTTTAGTACACGCTTGTAAAGCCAGCCTTACTACACACTACGCCTAACCAATTCTACGCCAATGTACGTGCGTTCCAATCTACTCCTAACCAATTATGCGCCAACGTGCGCATGCTCTAATCTACACCTAACCAACTCTGCACCACAAGTAACCATGCTTGCACACATAAGCAGTCTTAAGACGCATACTCAGGGCTAACACGTATCATAGGTGAAGGCTCTAAGTCTTTAATGCCTATGTGCTTTTGTTGCTTATATACATCTATACTCTTGTTGTTTTTTGTTTTGTTAGTTTATTTAATTTTTGAACTTTTTGAACTTAAAAAATTTACACAGTGTTCAATTTCATGACTTAAGAAAAGTGTATTTTGAATTTTTTTAATTTTATTTTAAAAATATATGCATATTTTTTATCCCATGATTTTAAAGTCACATATTTAGTGACAAATATTATGATATTATCAATCTTAATTTATTTTTATTTTAATGGATAGTTATATTTATCATGATGTAGATTCTTTTTATTATAAAAATAATTCATTAATGATAATTTTATTCAATATTAATAATATTTAAGTATAACCAATACTAATAATAAAATAAATATTTCTTTCACTTTTATTATAATTATAATAAATTTATTATGATAATATTATTACCTATTTTAATTTAACATCATTTTAAAAATATTTACTTTTGTATAACTTTTATTATTTTATTATTTTTTAATAATTACAAACATTTTTCTATATAACTCACACCTTCATATTAAAATATTAATTTAACAATTTTAATTATCGTGTTGTATTATATTTTACCCATTTAACAAAATCATCAAATACTATAACTATAATAAACTAAATTCCATAACCAATTATCATCATATATATAATCATATGTTATATTAATTTGTATAATTTTTTAATTCATTGATAAATACATAATTATCATTAGAGAAAAAATATATAATGTAAGATTTTAAATAAAAATATTTCACACTTAAAAATAATTTTTAAGAACAATTTTGCCAAACACAATAAAAAAATGTTATTATATTTTTTTTGTTATTTAGAATAGTTTTTAAAATAATGACCAAATAACCCATTGTTATTTAAAATTATATAAATTTTGTTGTTGTAATAATTTGAAAATTATTTTTAAAAATTATTTTCAAGTTAACCAATCAAACAACCCCTAATGTTGCACTATTTTTGTAGTTAATACAATATTTCGAAAAGAAGTTCGATTACTTGAATGGAAAAAAACTTTCAAATCGACCTTTGAACTTGTCTGATTGTGCAATTGTGGCAATAGTGATGACTACTTTTGATTTCACAGAGTGAACATGCATGTAGAGAAGGAAAATTAGATGTTTTGCTCAATTAGTAAAGTCTCTACACACTTATCAATATAGGAAGAAAATGATATAATTCACCAATTTTATACCTTTACACCAATAAATAAGATCCATATGAATAAGATTCAATGATATTGCAATACATTACTTGAGGATTCAAATGACTTCTTAAAACATTTTCAATGTGTTGAAAGGTTTCATTTAATTCAACAAATAGTACCATGTTACCATCATATATGTGGTTATTGCACTTTGTGTACAAGAACGAAATTTCTTCTCTGCTTGCTCCAATGTCTTCAATATAGGCCATTAACAACATCTCATATTGCTCGTCTAGATCGGCATAGTTTTTTTGTTTATCCCATGTGAGACATTCGTATTGAAAGTGTCTGAGTTTGTGACAATAGTAACACTCCACTGTAGCATTGTTAAATCCTTACTGCCCTCTTCCTCTACCTCTGAAATTGTCTCTCTTTCGTCCTCCTTTGTTTCTTTCATCGATAGTCACCTTGAGGGTATGCTCTTCTCCACTGCTTTCACTGCTATTTTTGTTGAACTTTTGCTCATGCATAACCATTGAACTTTGTAACTCATCGATTGTGAGTGAGTCGATATCCTTAGACTCTTCAATTGAGACGACCACATAATTGTATTTCTCAGTGAAAGTCATGAGAATCTTTTCCTCAACAATAACGTCCTTCATGTATTCTCCATTGCTTCTCATCTTGTTTGACAGATTCATAACTCGAGCAAAATACTCAGTGATGGTCTCATCGACCTTCATCTCCATGATCTCCCAATCTCTTCTCAATGACTGAAGGGCTACGCGTTTCACCTAGCTCTGCCTGCATACTTATTTATCATCGAGTCTCATATATCCTTCGAGGTGCGTTTCTCCAAAATCTGCTCCAGAATTATCCTATCAATAGCTTGGAATAGGTAATTCTTTATTTTTTGGTCTTTCTACTCCACATCCTCTAATTGTCTTTATTGTTACTCTGTCAGTTTTGATTGTCTCAACATAACACATCTGAATCAACTTCCAAAATCCCTTGACTTATGCAGATTTTTCATGAGCATTGTCCAATGATCGTAGTGACCATTGAAGTGTGGTATGACAAGCTGCGTGAAATCTTTTTCTTCACTCATCTCTCTCTTTTCAAGTCACTCACGAAGACACCAACTCTTCTTTCTCAAGCTCCAACGGAAGGGGTTCTAATACTAGATTGTTAAGAACTTTGAACACAAGAAGAATGTGAGCAAGAACTGGACTTGAATGACTTTGTTTATTGATTAAATAATCTTGGTTATTTAACGGCCATTACAAAACAGAAAAGAGAAAAAACTTGTAGCCTACGGAGATGGCTACCAATGTGGTAATCTAACTGAGAAGAATTCAAACACTAACAATACTACCTTAAAGAATATGCAACTTATTAATAGAAAAACAAAAGCTTCCTAAGCTTAAGGAAACAACATTATCTTAGAGAATATGCAACTTATTAATAAAAAAACAAAAGCTTTCTAAGTTTAAGGAATTCTAATTCTATCAAAGTGTATATTATCGCACATTTTATAACTTTGTGGCAGATTGGATATATTTTTTTTAATTTTATAAAGGTCTTTTATACAATTGTTCATAAACCTAATAAGTTTTTAAAAATAAAAATAAAAAATTTGAATCTTTTTTATTTTGTAACAAAATTGTGGTTAATAGATTTTAGATCTTGTTTAACCTAGATTTTTCTTTTAGCAAAAATTTAAACTTATATCTTATTCCATCCATATTTTTATTTGTAGCAAAAATTTAAAATCCAATCAAAAAGTAACTATTTTAAATAAAAAAATTATCATAAAAATATTAGATAATTGAAGCTTGGAAGACTGGTTTTTCTCTCCTTTCTTTCGGTCGAGATGTGGGACTTAAATCGATGAAAAGTTCATCCAAAATGAAATGTAGGCGCTAGTGCTTTGATTTAAATTTTTTTAGATTTTTTTTAAATTTGTAATTTTAAAAATAATAATATTTATATATATCTCATATATTTGTATTATTAGAAAAATATAATAAATTATTTTATTTTAAATTTTATACTATTTTTATTATTATAAATTTTAAAATTATTTTTTAAATTTCTCAAATTTTATAGCTTCACCACTAAGTTTTCATTTTTATATAACCAATGGCAATTTTGTAAATATTAAAAAATTGTAAGGTATATTTTAATTCAAAACGGGAGAAAATTATAAGAACACGTGTCTTTCATTCAATCTAGAAAGTTGAAAAGAGAATAGGATATTAAAGTATGCGTAGCATTGTTCTTTTAAATATTATTTTATAATAGAATAATTTAATCACATTTTTCTAATTAAATAATTAAATATTTTTATTTTTTGGAGATTTTTTTTAGTTGAGGCTATAAGATAGGGAGGGTGGACAGATTTTTTTCCAATTTATTAAAACTATTTAAATTAGATTGGATTAGATTTTATATTATTATAAATTAAATGAAAAAGAAATAAAAAAAACAGTAAAAAAATTGTAAAACCAAATAAGAAGGTTACATACAAAACAAATACTTATTTGATAACCGATAAAATTAACTTATATATTACTTATTTCCAATTTATTAAAACTTATATATTACTTGAAAAAGTTAAAAATAAAATTTAATAGTTAAATTAAGATATTTTCATCCTTGATAAGCAGAAAAGAATGCGAACATGCAATGTTGATGGTACGAGGAAAGTTCATAATATAATAGAAACGCGATATGAACTTGTTATGGTTTTTTTATTTAACGGTTTAAAAGTCATCGAGAAAGTCTTTGTCGATTTCTCTTGTATTTAGTCTCTCTCATCTCTCTGCAATTTCATTATTAATTCATAAACTAAATCATCTCTGTGATTTTTTTTAAATGTTTATCTATTCCTCTTCATTTTAATTTTTTAGTTTTTGATTTTCTGTAACACTTTAATTTTTAGTATCCAATAGGTTGAGATTGTTTGCTACTTGCCAGTCAAAAGCTTTGAGTATTTGATTTTCATTTCCACTAGCTGAAAAGGAGCCGGTTGTCACTGTAGTGGTTCAGGTATTTCCATCTCCTGATTTCTTGGGGTTTTAGTTGTAACGAGCAAGAGACAGAGAGAGAGAGAGAGATGGGTGGGATTCGTGATAAAGTGAGAGGGCAGAATCTAAACAATATCAATTTTATGGAAAACCCATCTCATGTTGATGGTCATTTAAGTCATGAGTCAACTGAATTGCCTCTCAAATCAGAAAGCAATTCAAGTACATGCCCAAAACTTGGAATCATGAGCAACCAGTTATGCCAACCATTTCAATCTCCGATGAGGAATTTGTCTAATTGTGGGTTCTCAACTGTTGAAATCAATAATGGGATTGATCGTTTGTCCAAGCAGGTTGCAAAGGTAACAACAACTAACGACTTTGACTTCACTTTCTTGTGTTTGGAAGTAAGTAATAAAACCCTTTTTCTGCATATTCTAGGTATCAGAAATGAGCTCACTTTTGGGCAGAGCTGGTAGTTTTGGACTTGAAAAGGCTATAGGAGTTCTGGACAGGCTTGGTACTAGCATGACAAATATGAACAACACGAGTGATTTTACCTCTGGCGTGACACGTAGAGGGAACAAAATTTCTATTTTGGCTTTTGAAGTTGCCAACACTATTGTCAAGGGTGTTAATCTTATTGTTTCACTTTCTGAGAAGGAGATTAGACATTTAAAAGAGGTTGTGTTTCAATCAGAAGGTGTGAATAGATTAATATCTGAAGATATGGATGAACTCCTGAAACTTGCTGCGGCTGACAAGAGGTGAAGAAGTAATTAGATTTAACAAATATTTATTCACATAGTTTCTCTGACGTGTTCGTTCGTATTTACCAGATGATTATCCCATTGAACAATTAATGATACCTTTTTTTTTCTTCACAATTCTTACAGAGAAGAGTGGGAAAAATTTACGGCGGAGGTAGTACGTTTTGGAAATTATTGTGATGATCCTCAGTGGCATAGTTTGGAACGCTATTTTGTGAAGTAAATCTTGATACATTGCTTTACCATTATGTTTCTCTTGTCTGTTTGCTGTGTGCTACTGGTGTTATTTTGGTGAGATTCTCATGTTGTTATGTTCTATGATAGATTGGGCTCAATAGTCCCTGCTCGAAAGTGCTCATTGGAAGAGGTAGAATTGAGAATTGCACAACTGATGACTTTGGTTCCGGACACGGCTGTGAGTATATATATATATATGTTTTTTTTTGACATAAATAAAAGTTCTCATTAACCAAACAAGAAAATATCACACTATGGAAGTCGAGAGAAAAATTTATAGACAAACAACCAACATGAACCCTAACAATAAACAACCAACATCGTCATACACACCTAGGAAGAGATTACAACACAAATATTACAAACATATTACAAGTTACACAAAGCTTTTAACATCTCAAAATGAATAATACAAAAAAGAACCACAAAAGACCGTCAATCTCAAGTTAAACAAGAAGATTTGAGGAACAAGAAAAAACTTAGTTAAAAACTACTTGAGAGATGAACCAATCCAGCTCTTCCTGAAAAAAATCATAGAGAAATTGAAGCCCATAACAGTGAAATGTTGATGAAGTGAATTTCTATTGAAGACTTTGGTTGAACACTTGACAATGCAGATCACCCAAACACTTTACACCATAATGGTGCTCAACAAACCCTACTAAGAAGGCACAACAAAGGTAGCAAAAATGAAAAATATCATAACAAAAAAGGGACTATTGGATAGAGAACTCTTCCTCTGAGGAACTCTCCCTCCAATAGTAAGGAGGGATTGGTGGGGTGTGTGTTGTGTGTTGAGGTGCTAAGGAGGAGAAGAAAGGTAGAAGGAAATGGAAAAGTGGGAAACGGTGCTTTTGGGTTTGTTAGCTAGGGTTTGTTCTTTTTGTAGAGAGAAGCTGCACTTTCAAAGGGTTTAGGGTTGTAGAAAATTTGTGTTAGTACAAGGATGAATGCTTTTATATGTTCATGTGATTGATTGTATTTTTCTTCTTATTGAATATTTATTTACTTGGGTTACCTGGTTCTTTCTGACATCCTTGTTATAATTTGCTTGCTTCTAGGATAGTGGCATAATGTGACATACATCAAACAATAACAATTATAATCTATAAGTCAAACCTTAGTTTCCCTATCCTGTTTCTCTCTTTAATTTTAATATGGTGTTAAGGTAGACATCGGTGAAAAGATTTTATTTTATATTAAATAATAGAAAGTGGTTTGCTTGAACATAAGGAAATAAACGTTCATTTGGTCTTAGGAATTGTATCATGAGCTCCGCACACTTGACAAGATGAATCTATAGTATCAAGAGAAGTACGAAGAAAACTCAAATGTTGCTCAAAAAGGTAACTTGGACATGGCTTTTCTTATGTGAATATCATTTTATTTTATGCTCTGGTATAGTTAAATAGTTTGTATTTGCCTTCCCATCGTTTATAAGTAGCTTCCCCTATTAACTTGTAAGATAGCTTTTTGTACAACAGTCTTGTGTTGTTTACTCTCCCAAGGACATGAGACATATTTGGGTGCTCACTTTGAAAAAGAAATGCACACGTTTTGATCAAGACTGAAATCAATTTTGTCTAGGAAATTATGCACAACTATTATTTTCTTATTTTGATGCTAATATGCTATAATGTTTCTCAATTACAAATGCATTTATACATAAAAAAATGTTTTATATTATAACTTGATGTTTACATCAATTCACATTACACAATTTAATTGGCCCCTTATTAGTAAGTAATCCCACAATCATTTTATCAACTCACATCCAAATTTTACATTCAATCAATAACTTGCACATCACTTTACACATATAATACTACTCTTTGTACATATAGAGCTCGAGGACTAAGGCAATGTTTTACCCCCTTCCCCCCCAAAAAAAAAAGAAAACAAATTTTTTTCAGTTTTTCTTTGTTTCTTGACATTTAGATGAGTTGGCAATCTTAAAAGCAGACCTGAAGAGTCAAAGAAGGCTTGTAAAAAGTTTGCAGAAAAAATCACTCTGGTCCAAGATGTTGGAAGAGGTAGGTTGTAAGCTCTAGTTTTTTCTGCTTCTAGCTCATGTAATTACGGAAGTAATCTATCTTATAAGAGTCAATTGCATTGGACAATCAATAGATCACATGGTTATATTAAGAAAAAAAGAGATCACGTTTTAATATGTTTCAAATGGAGCCCCTTGTATGCATTTGATATATATCATATTGTGTCTATGGCTATGCATACACTATTCCTCTTATTTGAGTTGAATCAAATGATTAAACTTCTGCAACTTGATTGTTCTGAGATACGGTTTTGGAAATCCAATCTAAAGTCTTGTGTTCTACAGGTGATTGAGAACCTGGTCGATATCGTGCATTTCTCACACCTGAAGATTCATGAGACCTTTGGCAGATCTGGTATATGTTCTAGTATGCTTTGGAAGCTTCAATAATATTGGACGATTTAGTTGTTTTCATATCCTACTTCATCCTTAGATCGACTGATGCACTTTCTTCAACTCTTGAAGAAATTATGGTTTCATGTATTTCAGTATTTGTTTTTAAAGATCCTTGTGTAAATATTATATATTAAAACCTAATCTTGGACTAACACTAGGAATATTTTAATACAGAACAAAACATAATTACCCCTTCTCTCTCTCGATCAATTTTTTATCCTTCCTCTCTTGTCTTTTCTCCCCTCTCTTTGCCTCCATCTTTGTTCCACACTACTTGGCATCAGATAGTAATGAATTCAACGATGGCTAGAGACTTCAAATCCTCTTTTCACTGAAGAATCAATAAACCTTTATTCCTTTTTTATAAATATAACTTGCCTAATTTTTTTTCCCATCAGAAGTAAGCAGAAGAATAGGACTCATGATATCTGCTTGATTCTAAGAATTCGTGGTTCACAGCATACTCTGTTGTTGATCCTCCAAATGACCATTGATGGTCACAGTCAATGGTAGAGCTTTTCTGTTAGTAAGAGCTACCATACCCAGGCACTACCATACATGTTTCGTTATCTTGAAATTGTATATGGTGATTCTTATACATTCATATATGTTGTGGGCGGAAGTAATAAATAGCGGTATATGAATATATCAAAGCGATAAAATGAACACACAGAATTTACGTGGTTCGGCAATTCGCCTAGGTTCACGGGAGGCAACATATATTATTTGAATTGAGTAGGAAATATACAGAATACAGATACAGATTTCCTCACTAATAATATCTCTCAAGTGTTTCCCCAAACTCACAAGTATTTTCTCTCTTTGAGTTTGCTTATACTCTCTCTGATTTTTTCTGATTTTTGCCTTATTCTTCAATGCATGAACTCTTCCCTATTTATAGATGAAGCAAGGTCCCTTTCCCTAAATTGTGCCATAATTTAAGTCTTAAATTAGGCCACCAATTTCCTTAAATTATGCCACTAATTTCTTTAAATCATGCCACAAATTAGGCCACTAATTTCCCTAAATTATGCCACCAATTTGTTACTTTTAGAGCCAATATTCAACAATCTCCACCTTGGCGAAAAAGTTCATAACTCTGCCTCCAAATGCGCCCTAGGTGCTCTAAGCTCGAGAGATGTTGATCAAGTTCAAGCAGTGTTGAAACTTGATCCCTATAACCACCTTTGTAAGCATATCTGTAGGGTTATTTGCAGTTTTGACTTTCTGGAGTATAACATTCTCTTCATTGACGATTTCCCGAATAAAATGAAATCGAACATCGATGTGCTTGGTGCGACCATGATGAACTTGGTTCTTTGCCAAACAAATGGCACTCTGGCTGTCGCAGAAAACTTTCACGTTCTTCTGAAAAATACCAAAATCTTTGGTCAACCCGAGAAGCCAGATAGCTTCTTTGAATGCTTCTATTACAGCCATATACTCTACCTCTGTAGTAGACAAAGCTACAGTTGACTGCAATGTTGATCTCCAACAAACTGGTCCTCCTGCCATTGTGAACACATAACCAGTCGTAGATCGACGCTTATCCAGATCTCCAGCATAGTCAGAATCCACATATCCAACTAGGTATTTGCCTTCAGTCTTGTCTCTCTCAAACTTCAAACCAATATCCACAGTACCATAGATGTACCGTAGAATCCATTTCACTGCTTGCCAGTGTCCTTTATCGGGATTATGCATGGACCGACTCACCATACTAACAGCGTGAGAAATATCAGGTCTAGTGCAAACCATTGCATACATCAAGGCACCAACGACATTTGTATATGGAACACGTTCCATTTGCTTCTTCTCATCGGTGATGCTAGGTGACATCAATGCACTCAATTGAAAATGAGGAGTAAGCAGTGTACTTACTGGTTTGGTTTTTTCATCAATGTCAAACCTTTGTAGTACTTTCTTCAGATACTGAGTCTGTGTCAGACAGACTATGCTTGCAACTCTATCTCTTGTGATACATCCCAAGAATTTTCTTAGCTTCTCCAAGATCTTTCATTTCAAATTCTGAGAACTCAACAGAGCCTTCAATCTGTCGATCTCCACCTTGCTCTTAGATGCAATCAACATATCATCAATATATAAGAGCAAATAAATGAAGGTACCGTCTTGAAGTTTCCGAAAGTATACACAGTAATCAAACTGACTGCGTGTGTACTTTTGCTTTCTGATGAAGCTATCAAAGCGCTTGTACCATTGTCGTGGTGATTGCTTCAAACCGTAAATTGACTTGCTCAGCTTGCAAGTCCAATTCTCTCGTCCTGAAATTTTGAAGCCTTTCGGTTGAGACATGTAGATTTCTTCGTTCAAAGTACCATGGAGAAAAGCTGTTTTGACATCGAGTTGAGCTAACTCGAGATCAAACTATGCTACCAAAGCCAATAGTATCCGAATAGATGAATGCTTAACAACAGGTGAGAATACCTCATTGTAGTCTATTCCTTCTTTCTGAGCATAGCCTTTTGCTACCAGTCTGGTTTTGAATCTGATGTTGTCTTTACCAAGAGCACCTTTTTTCTTGGCATAGACCCATTTGCAACCAATAGTTTTCTTTCCTTTGAGAAGTTGAACCAACTCCCAAGTTTGATTCTGATGTAGAGTCTTCATCTCTTCATCCATTACCATATTCCATTTCATACTATCAACTCTTTGCACGGCTTCTCTGTAAGTGCATGAGACATCATCATCAATTACTGGAAGTGCGAATGCTACCATGTCTGTGTATCTGGTAGGGTTCCTAATCTCCCTTCTTGGTCGAGTAGTGGCAATAGATTCTGACTGTTGATTAATCGGTGGTGATGGTGAGAGAACCTCCACCTCAACTGAGAGCTCTTCTTGATCATCAATTTCATCTTCATCACGATCGGTAATTGGTGGAATCTTTTTTGGATCTTTCGGAGTCTCAAGCATCACCTTAGAAAGAGTATTTGGACTTTCATTTTCTTTCTCTGAATTTGTCTGTCTCAGCATAACAGACTCGTCGAATGTAACATCTCGGCTTAAGACGATCTTCTTGGATTCACCACACCAAAGTCGAAATCTTTTAACTCCTTCCTTAAAGCCCAAGAAAACAACTTTCTTTGCTCTGGGATCCAGTTTGGATTCACTAACATGAAAATATGCAGGACATCCAAATATTCGTAATGAATCACAATCAGTAGCAGGTTGTTCAGACCATACCTCTTTAGGAGTTTTTCCATCTAATGCAGTCGCAGGAAGTCTGTTGACTATATGAGTTGCATATGACAAAGCCTCAGCCTAAAATGCCTTGCTCAATTTGGAATGAGATAGCATACATCGAACTTTCTCAACCAAAGTACGATTCATTCATTCTGCAACTCCATTCTGCTGTGGTGTACGAGGAACAGAAAAATGTCTGATTATACCTTCATCTTGACAAACTTTGAAGAAGGGATCTGATTTGTATTCGCCACCATTATCAGATCTGAGTCTCTTAATTTTCCTGCCCATCTGAGTCTCGATCATTTTCTTCCATTTAAGAAAGATATCTAGAACTTCATCTTTGTGACTCATGGTGTATATCCAGACATATCTAGAGAAATCATCAATAAAAGTCACAAAACAACGTTTACCTCCAAGTGAAGCATTCTTGGAAGGTCCCCAAACATCCGTGTGAATATAATCAAGAGATCCCTTAGTACAATGAATGGCAGTGCCGAACTTGACTCTTGTTTGTTTTCCCATTACACAATGCTCGCAGAAATCAAACTTTCCAGTCTTGACATCTTTTAAAAGACCTTGTTTCATTAAGCCTTGCAAAGCCTTTTCACCGATATGCCCTAAGCGCATGTGCCACAGGCGCTTAGGAAGAATCATTTGCCTTTTCGTCAGAACTACTTGAGACAGCTGCTCTTCCTGTAACTGTACTCCCAACTAGGAAATACAAGTTCGCATTCCGAGTACCCTTCATCGCTACAAATACACCTCGTACAACTTTCAAGACTCCATTTTGCAATGTTATCTTGTAACCATCAGAATCTAAAACACCTAAAGAAATAAGGATTTTCTTTAGGTCAGGAATATGCCTTACATTTGTAAGTCGTCTGATTGTACCATCGTGCATCTTTAGTCGTACTGTTCCGATCCCTTTTGTCTGACAGGCATTGTCGTTGCCCATAAGCACAACTCCTCCATCGAGCTCCTCAAAACTCGAAAACCAATGTCTGTTTGGACACATATGATAAGAACATCCAGAATCAAGGATCCACTTATCTGAGTAGGTTTTTGATGATGAAACTGAAAAGGCTGATTCTTCATCTTCATCGGCCTTCTATGCAACATTTGCATTTGACTTGTCCTTGTTTGGACAATCTTTCTTCCAGTGCCCTTTCTGGTGACAATAAGCACACTCGTCCTTCGTAGGACGTCTTCTGGATGACTCTCCTCTGGACTTTGATCTAGATTTCCCCCTATTATTTGATCCGCCAGATTTTTTGTTGTTAGTCCTACCTTTGGCTGCCGTCAATGCTTCTGATATTGAGTCTCTATAATCATGTTGATTCTTCTTCCGGTAGACGTTATTTACCAAAGCATTTGAAACATCTACGAACTTAACCTCATCCTTTCCATATAACAAGGTTGTGGTTAAATGCTCATAGCTTTCAGGTAATGAATTCATCAACAACAAAGCTTTATCTTCATCGATAATTTTAACATCTAAATTTTGTAGATCTGCCAAAATTTTATTGAAATTATCTAAGTGCTCAATCATAGGGGTACCTTTCTTGTACTGGAAACGGAAAAGTTTCTTCTTCAAGTAGAGTCTGTTCTCAATACTTTTTGTCATGTATTTGTGCTCTAGTTTCTTCCAGAGAACTGCGGCTACATTTTCTTTCATGACAAAGTACTTCCGATCTTTTCCTAAGCACAGTCGAATTGTGCCACAAGATTGTCGGTTGACATAATTCCAATCTTCATTTGAATAATCTCCTGGCCTGGTTCCAAGGCTATATTAGATCCTTCTCAGAACAATAGATCTAATACTTCACATTGCCACATGTCAAAGTTATTGGTGCCGTCGAATTTCTCCACCTCAAACTTTGCGTTGGACAACATAGTTCTTCGAGTAGAACTTGGTTTGCCATAAATTCCATGGTCAACTTGTTCACCTTCTTAGATCTCTCCTTTATCAGCCATAAGTACAAATTGATAACAGAAATTTTGCACTTACAACTTAAAACAATGTTTTTCCAAATTTTATACCTTATTTGAAAAAACGGAGTCCGTAGTTGAATCCGGAATGGTCCAATTAGCTAGGAATAGATCCAACTCAGTTGAAAACGGATGAAAAACAGACCAATTCGGTCCAAATATCACTAGTAATGAGTTGACTCGGTCCAACTCGGCGAGTTGAGTAGTGCTGGCAGCAACACTCCGGCAGCTTCTGGTGGCGATTCTGACTTTCGATTTGAGCGATCCTTTCACCGTTGTATTCGTCTCGTCGAGAGCTTCGATTTGATATATAATACTGTTATATTTGGCTCTGATACCAATTTGTTATGGGCGGAAGCAATAAATAGCGGTATATGAATATATCAAAGCGATAAAATGAACACATAGAATTTACGTGGTTCGGCAATTCGCCTAAGTCCATGGAAGGCAGCAGATATTATTTGAATTGAGTAGGAAATATACAGAATACAGATATAGATTTTCTCACTAATAATATCTCTCAAGTGTTTCCCCAAACTCACAAGTATTTTCTCTCTTTGAGTTTGCTTATACTCTCTCTGATTTTTTCTGATTGTTGCCTTGTTCTTCAATGAATAAACTCTTCCCTATTTATAGATGAAGCAAGGCTCCCTTTTCCTAAATTGTACCATAATTTAAGCCTTAAATTAGACCACCAATTTCCTTAAATTATGCCACTAATTTTCTTAAATCATGCCACAAATTATACCACAAATTAGGCCACTAATTTCCCTAAATTATGCCACCAATTTGTTACTTTTAGAGCCAATATTCAACAATATATTCATATGAAGAACTTAAATCCGCCTATTTTGATTGTAGAGAAGCTATTATGTCCAAACATCTGCATGTCCTGTTTGAATCATGTTTGTAATTGAATGTATCAAAGAACAAAACAAACTGTTACGAATTAGCACTTACGGAATCGAAGATCGGGTCCAATTTTGGTTGCACAAATTAATAATAATGGGTAAATAGCAAAATAATCAGCAGTAAGAAAAATAATGGCACACAATGATTTAAGTTGTTCAACTTTTTAATGTAAAAAGTCTACTCCACTGACGATGGCACACCGAGAAAAATCCACTAATAATCAAAATGGAGATACAAACACCAATTTCCAGAGAGCTTCACAAATTATATCATAATCCAAAATCAACCCACAAAATATCCCCTCTAATTTACGGGTAATATATATATAGCAAGATAAATTAACAAACTTGCTATAAAATCAAATATTACTGTACAAATGAGATGAAATATAATTGGTGACAATGACGACACGAACCTGTTGGAAGAAAAACAGCAAAGCAGCAGATCCCAGAATTCTTCTTCTTCTCTGTTCTGCAATTTAATTAAACAATGCTGCTTTACTTCACTCTCTCTTTGTTTTTGCTCTGTCTTTGGAAGCTTCTGCTCTTGTTTTCTCTTGGATTTAGCAGCTGTCAACTGCTGCTATGTACTCTTCTAATTTTCCCAGCGGCAGTTCTCTCTCTCCACGCAGTAACAAAACATATAAATATATATAGAAGAGAGCTAAGGGTTTTAGGAGCATATTGGGTTTTGGGCCTAATATTGTTTTGGGCCATTATTAACAAATCTTCACCTTGGCTCAAAACAGAAAACAAATTCTTCAAATGAAATTCCTCGGATTACCAAAAAACTGTCGTCCAAAAACCCCAAAGGGTGATCATCTACTGCAAAAACCAATCAAGTCCAAACAATGCTTGAACTTGTTAAATGGAACTGGTTTGGTTAACATATCAACTGGATTCTCTGTAGTGACTATCTTATTGACAACAATAACACCCTGAGAGACAATGTCACAAACGAAGTGATATCTGACATCAATGTGTTTGGTTCTTTCATGATACATAGTATTCTTGGTAAAATGTATAGCACTTTGACTATCACAAAATACAACAGAAGTATCCTGATGTAAACCCAAATCATAAACCAACCCTCTAAGCCAAATGGCTTCTTTCACTGCTTCTGCTGCTGCCATATATTCTGCCTCTGTCGTAGACAAAGCAACTGTAGACTGTAAAGTAGCCTTCCAACTAATGGCATAATGAGAAAGAGTGAAGACATAACCTGTTAGAGATCTTCTTCTATCCAGATCACCAGCATAATCAGAGTCCACATAACCAATAACATTGCAACCAGTATTAGAACTCCCATCATATACCAAACCAAAATTAGATGTACCTTTCAAATACCGAAGTATCCATTTCACTGCTTGTCAATGACCCTTACCAGGATTACCCATATATCTGCTGACAACACTAACTGCATGTGAAATGTCTGGACGAGTACAAACCATAGCGTACATCAAACTACCAACGGCACTAGCATATGGAACCTGAGACATGTACCGCTTTTCTTCTTCTGACTGTGGTGACAAATCCAAAGAAAGCCTGAAATGCGCAGCTAATGGCGTACTCACAGGTTTAGAATCTTTTATGCAAAGCGTTCAAGAACTTTTTTAATATAACTTTTCTGAGTCAAATAAAGCTTGCCCGCTTGTCTATTCCTGTAAATTTCCATGCCCAAAATTTTCTTCACTACACCCAAATCTTTCATCTCAAACTCACCACTAAGTTGAGACTTTAATTTCTGAATCTCAGACTTATTCTTAGAAGCAATAAGCATGTCTTCAACATAAAGCAACAAATAAATGGATGAACCATCATGAAATCTTTTATGATAAACACAACTGTCATAATCACTCCTAGAGTAACCATGATCAATCATAAAAGAATCAAACCGTTTATACCACTGCCTTGGGGATTGCTTCAACCCATATAAAGACTTTTTCAATAAGCAAACATGATCTTCCTTATCTGGAACAACAAACCCTTCTGGTTGATGCATATATATTTGTTCTTCAAGCTCACCATGTAAGAATGCTGTCTTGACATCAAGTTGTTCTATTTCCATGTCAAACAATGCAACCATAGCAAGCAACACACGAATAGAACTATGTTTCACAACAGGAGAAAATACTTCATTGAATACCTTTCTTCTGACAATAGCCCTTTGCAACAACACGTGCCTTGAACCTAGCTGCTTCAACTTCAGGTATACCTTCCTTTTTCTTGAAGACCCATTTGTTTCCAACAATCTTCTGGTCCTTAGGCGGTTTCACCAATTCCCAAGTATGATTCTTATGAAGTGATTCAATCTCTTCATTCATAGCAACCAACCACTGAACAGACTCATCACAAGTGACAGTTTCATGATAACTAGAAGGTTCATACATCTCAATAGACTCTGCCATAAACAATGCAAAAGAAACTAAGTCTGTATCTGCGTACCTCTGAGGGCAACGAATCTCTCTTATTCTTTTACCCTTAGCGATACGATATGGTTGCTCATGTTGCTCTTCTGCTACATCATGAGTAGAATCATCTATCTCATCCATAGATGGCTGATTTGAAGTGCCCTCTTGCACTTGACTAGGAGCTCCACTCTCAAGCTCCACTTGCTCACTAACACCGTGGTCTTTATCTGCAACAATAGACTCTTTTTTCTTTTGCAACATAGAAAACTCATCAAACTTAACATCTCTGCTAATCAAAAATTTAGGTGACTTGGGTTCAACACACCATAATCTATAACCCTTCACCCCAGAAGGATAACCCAAAAATATGCATTTCAATACCTTAGGCTCAAGTTTACCATCATTAACATGAGCATAAGCAAGACAACCAAAAACTTTCAAATCAGAATAATTAGTAGGAGTACCAAAGAATACCTCAAAAGGAGTCTTCAACTCAATTGCAGTTGATGGAGATCGATTCACCAAATAGCAGGCATGGTTACAAGCTTCAGCCCAAAAGATTTATCCAAGTCAGCTTGAAAGAGCATACAACGAGCTCTTTCTAAGAGAGTCCTATTCATACATTTTGCTACTCCATTTTGCTGTGGTGTATGACGCACAATGCAGTGTCTCACTATGCCATTTCTTTCACATAACTCATTAAACTGACTATCACAAAATTTCAAACCATTATCAGTTCTCAAATGCTTGATTTTCTTGCTTGTTTGATTTTCTATAAAAGCCTTGAATTTCACAAATTTTGAGAACGCATCATTCTTATTCTTCAGAAAATACACCCAAACATGACCAGAGAAGTCATCAATAAAAGTCAACATATACCAGGCACCACCCTTAAACACAACACGAGAAGGACCCCAAAGATCTGAATGAATATAATCAACAATACCTTTCGTTTCATGGATGGCTGTACTGAACTTGACCCTGCAATACTTTCCATAAACACAATGCTCACAGAAATCAAGCTTCCTAGTTTTCTGACCACAAAGCAAATCTCGTTTACTCAAAATAGACATCCCTGTCTCACTCATATGCCCAAGCCGCATATGCCATAATCGAGTAGTGTCTGAATCTTGATCTAATAAGGATGAAACTGATACACTGTCAATAACAGTGCTACCCTGAAGCATATAGAGACCACGCGACAATTGCCCTTTAATAACAACGAGAGCACCCTTACTAACCTTTAAAACTCCACCTTCAGCTACATACTTGTAGCCTTGTGAATCAAGAGTACTCAAAGATATCAAATTCTTTTTTAAATTTGGAACATGGCGAACATCAAAGTTCTAACAATACCATCATGCATCTTAATTTGAACAGTACCAATACCAACAACCTTGCAAGACATATTGTTTCCCATCAAGACAACACCCCCATCAATAGACTGATAAGAAGCAAACCAATCTCTATTGGGACACATATGGTAAGTGTAATCCGAATCAAGAATCCAAACATCTTCAGGAGAACCAATAGATACTGATAGAACATTTTCACCATCGGAACCAGAACTATCTGCAACACCAGCAACATCATTAGTACCAGAAGACGTTGCGGTAGATTTTCCTTTACCTTTGAGTTTAGGACAATTTACTTTCCAGTGTCCTTCCTGATGGCAATAGTTGCATTTATATTTTCTTTTTCTAGATTTGGATCTAGACTTGCCTCTATTATTGCTTGTGCCTTTTTCTTGATTTCTACCTCTGACAAATAAACCACTGCTATTATCATTGTTGCTAGTAGACACCTTTTTCTTCAACTCTCTGGAATTCAAAGCTGCTTTAACATCTTTCAAAGAAATAGTGTCTCGCCCATATAGCATGGTATCAACAAAGTGTTGAAATGAATGAGGTAAAGAACATAATAGAACTAAGGCCTGATCCTCATCATCAATCTTAACACCACCATTTTTCAGATCACGAATAATTTTAGTAAATTCATCAAGATGATGGTGCAAAGGTGTACCTTCTGACATTCTGAATGTATACAAACGCTGCTTCAAATATAACCGACTGGTCAAAGACTTGGTCATATATCCAATTTAAGTCATAACCTAGCAGGAGATTCCTCATCACCAATCTCGCGTAATACCTCATCAGACAAGGATAACTGAATTGAATTGAGAACATTTTTCATTAATGCATCTTTTTCTTCATCAGTCAATTTTTCTGGCAATTTATCCTTAACTTCAAGTGTCTTAACAAGCCATTCTTTAACTAATACGGCCCGCATCTTCATATGCCAAAGACTAAAATCATTTCTACCATTGAATTTCTCAATTTCATATTTTGCCGCCATGACAGAAAACCCAATATTAAATAAACAGAAATACAATACAGAAAATATGAAACCAATCAGATAACCAGAAGCTCAAAATAAATCCAGAAGAGCAAACTTGATCAGTTCCAATAAATAACAGAATAACCCAATAGCTATGATACCAATTTGTTACGAATTAACACTTGCAGAATCGAAGATCGGGTCCAATTTTGGTTGCACAAATTAATAATAATGGATAAACAGCAAAATAATCAGCAGTAAGAAAAATAATGGCACACAATGATTTAAGTGGTTCAACTTTTCAATGTGAAAAGTATACTCAACTAACGACGACACACAGAAGAAAATCCACTAATAATCAAAATGGAGATACAAACACCAATTTCCAGAGAGCTTCACAAATTATATCATAATCCAAAATCAACCCACAAAATATCCCCTCTAATTTACGGGTAATATATATATAGCAAGATAAATTAACAAACTTGCTATAAAATCAAATATTACCGTACAAATGAGATGAAATATAATTGGCGACAACGACGACACAAAACTGTTGGAAGAAAAACAGCAAAGCAGCAGATCCTAGAATTCTTCTTCTTCTCTGTTCTGCAATTTAATTAAACAACGCTGCTCTTCTTCACTCTCTCTTTGTTTCTGCTCTGTCTTTGGAAGCTTCTGCTCTTGTTTTCTCTTGAATTTAGCAGCTGCCAATTGCTGTTATGTATTCTTCTAATTTTCCCAGCGGCAATTCTCTCTCTCCATGCAGTAACAAAACATATAAATATATATAGAAGAGAGCTGAGGGTTTTAGTAGCATATTAGGTTTTGGGCCTAATATTATTTTGGACCATTATTAACAGAAACCAATATATATTATTTGTAAGATGAATAGAAAAGAGAAATATGAATGCCTTGAAATGATGTATGCATAAATAGAATTAAATAAAGGGAGATCTAATTTTCCATGCTATGTTGGAGCAAAAATATTAAGTATTGTAATTTCTCCCCGTTTCTCACTTGGAGGATATATGAGCTGTGATATTTGAACATCATGAAGGAGCTCCTCTAACTATTTTTTAATGGAACCTAGTTTACATTACTATTTCTTCTGAAAGGAGGCCACTAAATAACATTTCTACTCATTCATTCACTGCTTTGCTAAAATTACTGCAATTTTCTGTTTCTATTATTGCGTAAAGACAATAGCTTAGAATTCTTTACTAATTTTTTTTTATTGGTTTACTTAGAGTTCTTACATTTCTTTTAATGTTTTTCTTCTTTCTGTGATATTTCAGAAGGTGATAGAACTGCTGATGGTTCCCACAACTATAACAAAAGGTTGGGGCCAGCCGGTATGGAAATGCATTATGCAAGTATTATCACACAAATCGACACTCTTGTGAGTATTATGCATTATATATTTCCTTGCCTTTTGTACAATATATTCTGTAGATACTTGTTATTTGAGGTTGCTAGCTTTCAAGTTATTCTGGTGTAATTAGTCAGGCTTCTGCATAACTTCATAGTATTTTATGAAGTTCAAACCTTGATGTATTATGGTGTAATGAGCCTAAAGGAGTTTCAAAGTCTTTTTGTTTCCTTTTTGTTGGGGTTTTGTTTCTGAAGCCTTTTATTTTTCAAATAAAATATAATTGTGAGTTAGAAGACTCTCATCTGAACAATAAACTCAAACGAATGCATATCTGAATGTAACCAGGCATCCCAGTTAAGTTCTGTGCATACGAGGGATGCTTTATATCAAGGGCTACCTAAAAAAGTAAAGTCAGCTTTGCGCATAGAATTGCAGCCATTTCAAGTTGAAGAAGAGGTAACTTTTCTAGAATATATTCTTTGAAGAAACTTGCCTAGGACTCTAAGGGTCATGCAACTCATAAAATTCCCTTCAATGGTCATCCTGTAGCTTCTCTCTCAAATCAGAGCTGAAATGGAGAAACATTTGCAGTGGCTTGTTCCAATTTCGCGTAACACAATCAGGTAAAGGTTCTTACACTGGCATAAAGAAAATTTAATGACTTGAGTGTTAAACTAAAGATTGAAGAATATAAAATTGTATGATGACATTGTAGTTTTGCAATCTTTATACACTCAATCCTTCTGTTTTTATTTCCACGTTAAAGCTTACTGTTGTTTTGTCTTATTGTTTTTTTCTAGAGGTCTTCACGGATTTGGCAGGGTTGGAGATTGGGCAAATTCAGGGTCAGTATTAGAGAGGCACTTGTTTGCTTGTACCAAATATTTTTGCTTGCTTTTCTAATTTAGCCTTTGTAGGTTTGAGAAAAGTCAGAACCGCTGTAGCCAGAGACCTGTTATGAAGATTGAGACCTTGCATTATGCACGTGAAGATAAAATTGAAAATTATGTTTTTCAACTGGTGTTGTGGCTTCACCATCTTTTCAAGTCTCATTCTACATCAACAATTTGCTCCTCAAGTCAGGAAACTCGCAAGACTGACTCGGCGTCTTCTAGATTGTTATTTAGAGACCAAGAGATGCTTCAGGACATTACAAGAAACAAATATACTCCGGGGATTAGTAAAAGTCAGAGATTTAACACCCCAAAAACTAGTTTCAGGAAACACCACAGGTTGAGTAAGAGCAGTAAGGAGTCCAGACCGATTGAAACCAAGAAGGACAATTTTGCCATCAGTTGGCCTCCATGTGTTACTAACATTGATTTTGACATTGACCGGATCAAAGCTTTGGATATCATAGATGGTCTGGCGACAGCCTGAAAATTTGAATTATATTGGATGTAAAGAGCAGTATATTTTGTCCTGTTTTGTCACATTTAGAAGATTAGCAATACAAGTTATTGTATTTTTAATTTAAGGCAACTACAGCGATTGAGGGAAGAACAGTTGTAGAGCTAAACTGATGCTAGGGTAATATTTTTTTACCTATATAAGCATGCTGGTATACAAACATATGTAAAATAAATTCCAAAGAAATAAAATGTGCACAAAAAATAAAAGTAATAGTTTAAAAGTTTATTTCCTCATCTTCATTTGTTTTCTAAAATTGCCCCTTATATGTTGTTCAATTCTTATATCAATAACTACTTAAAAAGCCGAGTTGTTTTGCAGCATGTAAAAATCTTGAAGATCCTACAATAACCAGATTGGCTAAAAGATGCATCCTCTATATGTCTTTTTAACTATTATGCATGACACGCATCTCTTTTTATACATAGTTTCCAGGTCTAGTCAGAAATAAGAACTTCCATAAGGCTAGTAGACAAACTATAATAGTAGGTGTTGGGCGTTATTTACACCATTATTGACTCACATCACCAGGTAACCTAGAGCTTATAAATACTATTAGATATTTTCATTTTTCATATACTCAAACTCTGCTTAATTTTTCTCTCAATTACAGATATTCGATTTAAGCATTTTGGGTGCCATTTTCCATAGTTTTGCAGGATCAGAGTGAAGAAAGCGAAGAAAAATATCTAGGATGGCAACCCGCAAGAACAAACATAAAAGTGAAGGTATGCAACAATGTTATGGTGGGGCAGTTAGTTTGTGTGGCAAGAGGCGGCTTCAGAAGCTGTCGAAGATAACAGCTAGTATGGAAGATGGTTCATCTTCAAGAAAACATGTTTTGACTTTATTGCAGGTATGGGGAACTTGGTTTTGTCATTTTTCCCTAATAAGAGATGAGAGTCTTGTAGAGGGTAGTTACTGAAATCGACGCCCTCATCATTTGGCAAACTGGCCAAAATATGATTCGCCACTCTGATTGTTTCTCTACTGAACCACTTGATATTATTAAAAACAAAAGCAATTAGTAGCCTAGTGGGTGTTTGACCATCTCATTTTGGACTTTACAAGGAAAGTGGCTCTGTGAAGCTTAGTTGATCTGGTTTTCTTATGTGGTTAATTTACGAAGATAAACTGATTTAGCAAAACAAATTAATAAACTAAAGATACCCTATGTTCATATATCTTGATAAATGATAGTAAACAAAGTTTATTAGTTGTACTTATAATTTCCATCAAGTAGTACTTCTAAAATTGATCGACTAATTTTATTCTCAATTGTGATCATATTGTAGCTCAATTGGTTTACTCTGTCTTAAAGAATGATTACGATCGAATGTCACCAATCACATTTAAAAGAATACACAATCCGTTATACAACAAGATAAGGAGACGTAAACTCCTAAAAAACTCATCTTCTTAAACAGGGGAGAAACAATTATTAAAGCAGACTAAACAAGCTTAAGTAATAAGTAGAAAAATTTTCAAATAGAATAACTAATCACATGTAGAGTAGAAGTAAAGCATGCAAAATAATAATAAACTGTTTTCCAATCAGAGTCTTAATCCTTTATGTGTTATCATATAATATCAAGACTCAAATTGTACTCACAATAAAGACGATCATCCAAACAAAATCAAGTAACGAGACAAATTCACATAGACCTTCTATTTATGTGGTAACACACTAGGGTTGCTTATAGAAACCACTCGATAGTAAATAATTCATTAAGTAATAAAATAATTACAACGTTGATAGAAATAAAAATACAAATACCTCTATTAGTTGGGATCTCTATCTGAACTACATATTGCTACCCTCCTTGCTACCTCCGCAATAACCTAACTTCATTCACGAACTCGGTTCTCCTCCAAAACTAACACTACCAAATGTGATGTTATAAATTAGTGATGTGTATAGTATTGTACCACAACACTTGATAACCATTCTCACATAGATGTAATCATAAACTTTGTAAAAATAGTCACTCATTTTATTTTACGCTTACATAGTCGTATCATAATTACTGAAATACTTTCAAGATAATTAGTAAACATGAACTTCAAAATGAGATAAATTTTGGCAGAGTATATTTTTTGAATTAAATGAAGCAATTAATAAAGGGTATTTATAGAAAATTTTCAACGCCTAACCAACCTTGCCACACCCTTGCCAACCATCTCATCAACCACCTTACCACTGCCATGTCAAAGGGTATGGCGAGGCCCTTGGTGAGCTACCTTGTCGGGGTGCCAAAAATTAGTTTTTTTGTTCCAAAAATTGTGAAGCAATTTCCATAAGTACTCACACTTGAAAAGAATCAAAATTCGCCACTCACGGCCCGACAAACATACTAAACAACCAACCTTATAGTGTGTGAAAAACATACATTCAATCACATCGTTCTTAAGTGCATGTGTGCATTATTAATCACAGTAACTAACTTTCTATAGATGAAGACAAAACATTGAATAAAATAGACAGACTCCGTGTTTTGCACATGCGAAACCAACACACAGACACATAATACAATAGAACTTACAACATTAATTCTCCTTTCACTCAAAGGGTACTTATTGATTGAACTAAAAAAAAATTATTCTCAAGTTGCTCTAACAGTCTATAGTAAGAAAAATGTGAAAAAGTAAAAAGGTAAAATGATTATTGAAAAGCTCTCTTAATAGCCTTATTTTCAAAAGATATACAAGAAGTCTTATAGGTCATGCTTGGTTGATAACAATAAGAATAGTAATGGAAATTATTCAAAGTATTCATGTAAAGCATACCACCAGTAGTAAGAATTTTCATTCCTTCTACACTGTCAATAATATGCTAGAATACTCTATTTTTCTCACATATTTGTATAATTGTTATTGTTATTATTTTTATTTTTTATCATTTTATTTCATTTAAAAATTTAAAAAAAAAATTCTAATTTTATTTAATCTCTAATTTTATAAATTTTACTTTAATATTTATTATTATTTTAACTACATTACTCAAACCATTCATATTCCCATTATATTTTCATTCTACAAACTAAACACGACAATGAATAAGCACCGAGACAGGCAAGGACATTTATTCAACAATGTATTTAGTTTAAAAAAATTAAATGTTAACTTAATGCTTATATTACTATATTATTTAAAATATTGACATTATTTTTTTTATTTTTTAACTATTTAGCAAATGTTTTTAAGTAAAATAAAAAAAATATAAAGTAATAATAAATAGAATTTAATGTAATTATACAAAATATTGTGTGTTTTATTATTAAAATTATATTTTTTTATATAATTATATGTAGAAAACATAATAATATTAATATATGTTCGGTTTTAGTTAACCACAGTTTTGTTATTACAATAATCATTCTCGTCTCACGATTTTTTGATTACAATTATTTTTGAAAAAAAAAAATTGTCAGATTTTTACATATAACCATAGTTTCAGTTATCTATGATTAAAATGTCCATCTCTAAACACTACTATTATTAGTTCTTGAAAGGATGTACATAAGTTCAATTTGGATGACATTATCACAAAATTTTGACCAATCAATGCATATGATCAAATTGTGAAATGAATAGAAGAGTACATATGTATTTTTCATCCCTAGACTTACAACAGAAAATAGAAAAATAAGCTAATATAATCCTTTTTTAATAATCTTATAATAGATACTCTATTTGTATTATTTTTATACATGTGAAGGTTATTTAAAAATAAGAATAATAAAAAGGGGTTATATTAGTATATTTTCCTAGATAATATAAAGATAAAAATGTTTTAAAAAAATGTCAATTTTTTGTTTAACTCATTCTTATTTCTTCAAGAACTAAAAACCTCCTAGTTTGTATTTTTTAAAAATGACTATATAACTAAGAATTAGTTTCCAAAACAAAGGAATTCACCATGCACCAATTCATAATGAATAAATTGTTAACTTTACCTCATATTAATGTGTTCATCATGTCCTTAAATGTTTGAATATATTATATATCTTCATCTTCTTGTTTATTAATATTAAATTAGGAATAGTTGTTTAACAGTAGTTGTTAATTCTTATATATTATTAATTTAAGATAATTCTTTAATTTTCTTACCATAACATTGTGTTATTTTTATCTTCATCTTTTTGTTTATCGATATTATAAATTAATATAAGCAAATATTTAAACATTCAAGATCCTTAATTGGCTTAAGAGTTACAATTATTATACCTAAATTTATTGAGAACATTACATACTTCTCTTATGTTTGTCTTCTCTTGTTACACCGGTTATGCCTCAACTTTGCTCAACCCTTAATACTCAGCCTTTTACATTTAAACATAAATGATATCTAATTTAAACTTACTAGAAAATAGTGAATGTGCTCTATTTTATTCATAATATAATAATTATTATAATTCTAAGACCAACTAAGAAACTTGAAGAGATTATTAATGACTCATAATTACTGGATACATAATTAATGGATGTGATTAATGGATATAAGGGTTGTTATGCTAGAAGTTGTGTGTTTTCTGAGGTATGTGTTCTTAAATATAAATAATGGTTCATTTTATAGCACAAGAAATCCCTACTTACAAGATAAGAATTTTGAATTACAATTTTATCCTTTAATAATTCATCTATTTTACTATTTTTTGGCTTTATAAATTTTCACTATTGATTTTTCTTGGTACATGCTACTAATTAAAAATGTTGGTACAAATCTTTATTTTTATTGTTGTCTTTTACCCATAATGCTTTCCTCTTTATTCTTCCTTGTCATTTTATGATGATAGTCCTTTGAATGACATTGATGATGAGGCATCTTCGTCTTTTTAATTCTTGATCCAGTAAATGTATCCGTGATATTTGGGGCTTTTCTATCATAGAAGCAAAATACCTTAAAGTCATAAAAGAGATCAACATTCTCTCTGTCTCCCTTTCCAACGTCATCATCCTCTTGAACACCACTACGATAAGAATGTTTGGTACCAAAAGGGGTAGTAGGAGGTGGTGTATTTGTGTGCGAATTGAGAATGTTATTAGCAAACTGTTCAAAGAAATGGTCGGTCTTAAAGAGAACATTGAAGTCATCTTCACCATACACAGTAAACATATTGAACATAGACCCAAAGGAAGAAACATTAGAGTAAGAAGGTCTGACAAGGGCAAGACGAGATCTGATTCAGGTAGAAGAAATAGGTGAACCATGAAAAGAAGGTACAACATAATGATAAGAAGCCGTAACAACCTGAGCAAAGGCATGATAACGATGCAAATCCATGGCATTTCGATTCTAAGTTTGTAACTCCTAAAAAACATTAGTCAAAATTCAAGTATACTCTTCATTTAGAGAGGCCAAAAGGGAAGGAGTAGAAAAAACAGGAATGAAATCACAACAAGCGGATTAAGCTTCGTTTATGAAAGATGAGGAAGAAGGGGTAGTAAATGAACGTCGAGACCCACGACTATTAGAAACCACAATGCTAGATAGAACAGACCTACTCAAATAGTCAAAAGAAATGTTATGAAAAATAGTTAAACCCTACTTGGAAATCAAAGAAGGACATTTGAGTATAGAAGCAGGTGAAGCAATAGTACGAAAAATTATAGTTTTATAAATCATAACGGTAAGATCTATTTCATCGTCGTTCAGAATTGCACAAAGGAAGTGTCATCGGCATGAAGAGACACTATAAAGATAAGATTTGGGATGAAAAATAGCACTAACAACAATATTAAGTGAATGATTAGGGGTAGAATGGTAAATAACAAGGGCATTACCAACATATGTATGGTTAGGCCCAACCAATTGATTCACCATCTCAATAGTGTTACAAGAATTCACAATATCAAATTCAAAACAGGAAAAGGTGGAAACTAAACAAAAGGAAGAGATAATAAATTACGAATATCATCTTAAGAGAAGGTAACTTTACGTCATTTAAGAACAAAAGAGGTAGAGAAATCAGTAGTATAAGCACGAGCAAGGGCATCATAAAAATCTCTAACAAACTCATCATTATAAGAATAATTCAGAGAGTAAAGTGAAAGCTAAGAAAAGTAAGAAAATATTTCCTCAATATTGGGAAGTCACGGATATTGATAGGACGTTTTGTAAGAATGGACGCACTACTAGAGGGATTAACAGGCTCATGTTGCTTTGAATTCTTTCTGCTTTTGATACTCTTTGGGACCATATTTGGTAGAAATTAGAATGCATAATATAGTGGTAAAGAGAGAAGAGAAGAAAATTATTCTAAGGTGTGTAGAAAATAGGTACTAAGGGGTTCTATATATAAAAATAGGGGTACCTTGTTGCATACCTTGCCAACTCTCTCACTAGAGTTTTGGGCAAGCTATTTGGTGAAATGATGGAGATCATATGGTGAGATGTATGACGTGCTGGGATTTTTGGGACCAAAAGGTTTAGCAAAATCAACCAATACAATCAATCCATAATGCATTCATTTAAGGGTATGACTAAATTTTTGGAGACATGTATTGTGTCTGCTATGCTAAACTTGTTTATTATATATGCCATTAAGATATACTTATATGAACCAAACAAATAGAAATATAGACTCAAGTTGAACCAAACTTCATATGCCTATATTTAGCCTCTCTTTTCACTAATATAGGTGTCAATCTAAATGAAATCAATATGTCTTTCAAAGTATGTAATGATAAGTTGAGGTAAGGATAAGTGAAAAAAGATAATTATGAGCTTAAACATACATTTAGAAAGACAAAAAGATATTCTAAAGCAATGAGCTCGAAACTACAAGAAGTAAACCTTCAAGGTAAGGTTCTTTTCCTTTTCTTCTCAATTTTTATACATTGACATCCCTAAATTTAGAGAATCTCCTTCCTTCACTTCTTAGCTTTTATTCATTGATAGTCCTTTTATTTTTCTTTCTTTTTTCCTGTATTTTTATTTAAATAATAGGGTGAAGATAAAAATCCCAAATTATATAAGCTCAGTAATTAATATAATTGAAACTCAACCGAAGGTGTGCAAGATAATTGAGATTTATCATTTGTGCTAAATCAATAGGTGCAAGGACATGAATAGAGAGCATAATAGCTCAAAAGGGAAACTAAGGAAAAGTAAACATTGGTGGCTTGAAATATTCAAAACGATCCAAATAAAGCCTAAATCCTTTTTCTATCTAAGAAATACTTATGATTTTTCCTTAAGAGACTAAAGTGGATTCTATAGCTTATTAAAGACATACAAATCATCAAAGTATGAAATTCATATAAGCTTCTTAAAATAACCACACAAATGCACAAAGTTCTTGCATGTGTATCGGAAAAAGCTCTTTTCAAATTCAACATAATAATTTATCTATACATACGCTTAGGGAATACATATATCATAACAACCATAATTAAATTTAAGCCAAAAGCATTTCAACCATACAACATCAAGCAATTCTCAAAAAGATTCATTCAAGCAGTATAATAGTTGGGTAGAGAGACTTGTAGAACTATCCTAGGTAGAGAGATAAGAGAAAAAGAGTGTCAAAACAACAAACACAATATTTTTTATTTTTATTAAAATATTAGAAAATGAGATAAAAATAAGTAGACAAACAACATAAGACACATAAAAGAAGAACTACAAGCATAAAAGAGAAAAAAAATGAATAGTTCAATCTCATATATATCACTCAAAAATAATGATCAAATAACATCCCTATGTTAAAAGTATTTGTAAAGGGCAACTGAATTAAGAAATAGTCTTTGTATCATGTGAGCATATGGAGTATATGGTACTCGAGGTTTGTTATGTTTATTTTTTCTTAAAAATCATGTTTAGTTACCCATATAGATCGAGTTTTTCAAAGCTGAATTATTTATTTTCACACTGTGTCTCAGGTGCATAATACATTCAATAGCTATAGCCTATCATAGAGATGGGGTGAACGAGATGGAGAATTCCAAGTAGTACTTCTCACATATCTAGGATATTACTTAACAAGATGGCCAATAGTTCCACAGAAATAACAAACACAAACAATGGATTTAGAGAATCTAGGTCCTAGCTTTGAGAACTGCTATGTGAAGGAGAAGAGGAAGAAGCACTCACATTGAATTTCACACGAGGGTGAGTAGTTAATTTCTCGTAGTGTGGCCTCAAATGCTCAAGTTTATCACAGTGGTGACAAGTAAGAATGACAATAATTAGAGATAATAGACCACTATTGGAGCGACAGAAAGTGCTAGCTTTAGATAAAGGATTCACCTTACTATATGAATCTGGATGAGAAAACACAATAAACTTACTTCTCGGGTCAGTGGTAGTAGAATTTCATCTTAGAATATCGATCAAAAGCTTTAAACAATTTAATAGAGCCTACTTTAGAAGTAGAAACCTATTTATTGTAACCAATACCATGCTTATCCCCAAATGTATTTATGTTGTTAAGAATTTCATTTAAATTCTTAGATCCAGTCATCATTTTGTTCAAGTCAGAGGCAGAGTGAGCTAATTCCTCTTCATTAATTTTGAGTTTATCTTTTGAAGCAATAATAAAATCTTCTTTTTCTTTAGGAAATAATTCAAGATATGTTGTTGAATTATTCAGAATCCTAACTTTTTTATTTAGTTGTTCCATCTCAGCTTCCTTTTTAGTAAGAAAGTAAGCCACATATTCCTTTGCACTCTTAAGGACTACAATGTGCATTTTCAATCCTTTACCATAGATAATAACCTTCATTTGTTCCTAAAGTTTCTTCACCTTTTCATGATTTACAATGAATTTCTTAAGAAAACTTGAATAACCTCACATTTGTTGGTGAGATCAAGTTGTTAACCATCAATAGAGGACTTCTTTTCCTCTATATTTTTCTTTAATGCACATATCTTATGCACCTTCTTATTCAGGTTTTTCAAATAATTTTTCTTTGCTCTTTTAGACTTAATATGCTTTAGAAAGGGCACATTATAGGAGTCAAGAAATTCATCTTGTTCATCATCATCATTATCTTTAACTATGACATAAATATCTAGAAAATTAGTGTCATCCTCATTATTACTATTGGTACTATTCGAAACAGTAACCTTAACTTTCATAGTACGCTTTTCATGTGATTTTATTTATTAAAACACTTTGTTCAAGTGGCCTTTACTCAGCTTCTCAAATTCATTTTCATAGTCATCATAAACTTTCGTAGATTTTGAGGGTTTGGAACTTCAATTTATCCCATATGAGGGTTATTTATTTCTAAAGAATATAATGAATCTCTAGGAAAGAAAAGCTAGTTTCTCCTCATCAGTATTAGTCATCATTCCCACCAACTGTGGCACAAATATCTTTACTTGGTTCACTTCCTTTGGTTTTCTTGAGGGCTAAGCTCTTTTCCTTTTCAGAAAACAATTTGTTCCTGTTTAGGCAACATATGATGCAATTCGAAGACTTGCAGATCACAAACTAGCTCATTTACAGTTAGCTCACTTGGTTTATACATTAACTCAAGTACTATAGCTATAGTGTGAAACTTATAAGGTAGACTGACAATTATTTTTTCAATTTGTTTTTCTTCACTAATGGACTTACCCAGGTTGTATGAATAATTGACAATGTTAGAGAACCATGTATAACACTTATCAAAAGTCTCATATTCTTGCATAATGCACAGTTTGAAATCTCTATTCAAATTCAACATTCTAGACCTATTAATAGCAGATGAACCTTTATGAGTTGTCTCTAGAATATCCCAAGCTTGTTTTAAAGTATTACAACTCTGAATTTTTCTATACTCATAAGGCATCACAACCCTGATGGTAGCATATAAGCCCTTCATGTTCCATTCGTGACTCCTTGTATTCTTCCTTAGTCCATTCAATCATTTGTTTTGGAATAACAATATTATCTAGTAAGGTTTTAGTTGGGTATGTCTAGCCATTCTCAAAAGGAACCACATACGATTTCTTTGTGACTACAAGAAGGCTCTTATTTGGAATTTCCAATAGGTATAATTTAGCTTATAGAAAAGTGGAGGTCTACCTATATTATCTTTTTTTCCTACTCCATCAAAGAGAATATGTGTGTGTAAAAAACTGAGTTAATAAAATCAATACTGGAACTGTTAAGCCCAAAAGGTGCACTCATTCTGATATCAATTGAGAGAATCTACACCCAGGTACAATATCAGGGTAAGGAGATATAGACTTATTAACAACTCAACCCTAACTCGCACAAATAGAAAAAATATACTTAAGCAGTTAATGCAGCAAAAGTATAGATAATATAATATTAGATAAGCATATAACTTTTCACAACATATATTATATAATCAATAGAAAGTAAGAAAATCAGTTAACACTTTCTAATAAGATTTTAAGCTACAATATATTATAATATACATACCTTAAACTCTGATTGTACTAACACAAAAAAGATCATGCATGACAAGAAATGTAATGAGATAAACTCATATAGAGATCATATCAATGTGGTAATATCCTCAGGTTACTTATAGGCAACCACTAAGTAGAAAATAATTCATCAATCAATAAAACAGTTACAACTATAAAAGGAATAAAATCACTATTATCTCTATTAGTTGAGATCTTTGTATGAACTACCTATTATTACTCTTTCTTGTTGCTTTAATAATGACCTAGTTCAACACACGAACTTGGCTCTCCTTCCCAACCAATACCACCCAATGTGTTGTGATTAGTAGACATGAACAATAACATGAGATATTTATAGAATGAGAAACCTTCAGGATCACTCTCAATCTCAAGGCGCCAAAGGACTTTTGTCCTCCACACATCTCAAATCGTGTACGGAAGACACATAGTCAAGCCACGTATGCACACATACTATGATTTGATAACTAAACTCACAAAATAACTCAAACTCAAATATAACTCTCCAAAATGATTTTGAAAACAAATATAAATCTTAGTATGAATTTTGACAAAATTTTGACAAAATTTTGATACTAAAAATATAGGTAAATAGTTGAGAAAAGTGGGGAGTATTTATAGAACTCGATCAACCACCTTGCTAGAAACAAATGGTGGTGAGGGCAGTGGTGAGGTCGGTGGCAAAGTGCTAAAAGTATTTTTTTGTTTCCAAAAATGTAGAGTAAATTCCATAAATACCCACATCCCAAAATGAAACAAGATCCACCGCTCTCGACCTAGCATGCATATAAAAATAACAACTTTAGGGTGTGTGAAAAACATGCTTTCAAATACAGTGTTCCTAACTATGTGTGTGTATTATTGATCTGCAATAACCAACCTTACACAGAAGAAGACAGAACACTAAGTAAAAATATACATATACCATGTTTTATACATGAAAAGTCAACATACAGATACAGAGTATAGTAGGACTTGTAGAACTTCACTTTCTTTATCTTGCCAAAGATGCAATGATCACAAAAATAAATTTTGTCAAGCTTACTGTCACAAAGAATATTCCTCTTGGAAAGTTCCTCCAAACATCTCTTACTTATGTGACCCAAAATTTTGTGCCAAAGGTTGACATTATCCTTATCGTGGCTCACCATGGTAACATTTGTTTCCATAATAGCATCGAGGTAATAGAGCCCATTCCTTAATACACCTTTGAAGTATACGAAATAACCTCTACACACCTTCTATTAATCGTGCTTTCCCTTATAGCTATAACCTATATTGTCCAATGCACCTAACGAGATCAAGTTCTTCTTTTATGTAGGCACATGTCTCACATTATTCATCACAAATGTTGAATCATCATTGAGGCGAATCCTTACTAACCCAACTCCAATTACATTACATAAATGGTCATTTTCCAAGTGAATAATACCATTATTCACTTCCATATAATCAACAAACTACTCATTGTAAGGTGTCATTTGAAAAGTAAACCCCGAGTCCAAGACCCAAGCATCATCACAATTGCTTGAAGAAATCGCCAATGCCTCAATACTATCATAACCCATCTCATTTGTCATCATCGATGCATCTTCTCTACTAATATCTCCCTTAGTTGTTTTTTCTTTCTCTGGACAATCTTCTTGAAATTCCATTTCTTGTTACCTCGCGAATACAAGGCATCACCACTACCTCCACTCCCACCAATGTGAAGTCTCTCTGTTCTTAACTCTAGTTCTCAAAAGAGGTATAACTAGTTCCAAAGAGATATCATCCCTTTCATACTTAGACCCATCTTCACTTCTTTGTAAGGATTCAATAGATTGTGTAATAGAAATTGGACGAGATTCTCATTATTAAAACCCTCTCCAATGTTTGCCAAGTCATTGGAGATTCTTTGAAACTTTGTCAAATTAGCCTATAATACCTTTGACATATCCATTCAAAATGCAAACAATAGTTTTTTTTTCAAATGGAACCTCTGAGACATCATTCTTTGCATTTTGAACCTCAGAATCACATTATCGTGTAAATGCAAGAAAATTAAGGTGTAAGCCGTCAACAATAATTCCTTCTTTTGAAATTTTGTAAAATCATCTAGATACTACGAAACATCATCTAAAGCTTGTGCTACCTTTTGTTATACTAACAAACTTTTCATCTTACTCTTTTAAATATGAAAGTCTTCTGTGTCGTCCTACTTTTTTGTTTCCATTCTACTCATTTTCAACACACAAAAGTTGTTTCTAGATACAACTACAAACCACAATATCCACTACCAAAACTCCACACACAAAACAACTACGAGATACTTCCAAACTGAAGAAGGCTTTGATACCACTTGTTATGAGGGTGTAAACCTCTAGGGTATTGTAAATGTCAACAAACCAAGCAAGAATAGAAAATTTCCAAGCAACAACATCCAATGAAGAATATCCAACAACCAAATAACAAATTCTAGAAATAAAATATCAAAAGCAATAGAAATAATTGGGTAACCCATATTTCATCTCAAAGTCCTAGTCAACAAGTAAGATAAAAATTTGATAGAAACGAAATAACTATTAGATTGAAAAGTTGTACTCTATCTATTTGAGTCGACACTAATCAACTAGTAGTTTAAGTTAGATTAAATCTTATCAATCTCATATCTATACCTTATACCTAAATATTGTATCATTTCAAGCAATAAGAGTAATTTTATTGATAATGGATATATTATTATTTTTTCATAAAAATACATAAACTCCTAATCTTTTAAGAGAATAAATAATAATTCTCTTCTTCCGTGAATAACACATTCTTTCTAACAAAAGAATTGGTGCTCTTCATTGAAATTCCTGAAATTGGAGTAGAAAAAAATGGCTAACATTTTATTTGTCTACTACATATTTTTAATGTAATTTAAAATTGTAAAATTATCACTTAAAAGGTGTAATTAATAACTTATTTATAACAAACTTTATAAATTAAATCAAATTTATAAAATTAAAAACGTGTTATCAATATGAATTCAAGTTATACCAACAACAAAAAAAAAAGTAAAATTATTGATTACTCTTTAGTATTATTGACTTCATATTTTTAAGTCAATAAAATTCTTCTTAGTGTATGTATTTTCCAGATATGTGTTACATCACGAGGACAAATGCTACTTTTTTTTGTATATATTAATAAAATGCTATTTAAAATACTGCTTATTAATATTAATTTTTCATAGTAGTGCAAGAAGCCAAGAACAATTAAGTCGCACGTAAATCAATCTAAATAGCCAGAAGAATATAACTTATTTTTGTTTTTTTCAATAAAGCAAGCTTTTCTCAATCTCTTTTAATCAATTTTTAAACTCTCGTAACGAGTCTAAGAGAAATATGAAGCTATTTTTATCTACTTAGTCTTTAAATAATTTTTATAATTTATTATTAATGCTATTAGTATAATATTATATAATTTATTATTTAAATTTAAGAAGTATTATTGTCACATGTAAATAAAGAATAAGTCAATTAAATTATTTATAAACTTAAATAACTCTTAACTTAATAAGAATTTATTGGATTAAGTTAAGTTTAAATTTATAACATATCATTTTTAATGATACACGATTGAAATTTATTCAAAAACAAGAAAAGAAAAATTACATTATTAAAACATAACAATAAAAATACTATTATAATAATATTGAATGAAATTTAAATGTACCGTATTAATTGTAAAATAATATATTAATTTTTATTTTAACAATAAAATTATATGAACTAAATATAAAATATTACTTTTATGATTATAAATATAAAAATTACTATTTTTTTAAAATAACTAACAAAAAGTGATCAATCAAGACATTTCACAAATTAAAAAAAATAAACATTTATAATTCTTCCTCCAAAAGTGTTACTTGTATAAGTTATTTACAATTATTTATTCAATAGATTATGCGTAATATTTTGGATCTCAAGATCAAATATACAAATAATTTTTAATAAGGGAATAACGGTCAAGGTCTTAAACAAAAGCGTTAGAGGATAGTACTAAAAATAAAAATATGATTAATTAAAATATTTGTATCATATAAATAAATATTTATATTAATTATAAAATAATATATGATAATTTTTTTAAAAATGATTTTTTTATTATTAAAATTATTTTGAATATATATCAAATCATAATTAATATAGATATAAATTAAATACATAAATAATTTATATAACATTACTTAATGGTTAAAATGGTGAAATTAGTCAATAAGATAACTACGGTCTATCGAAAAGCTAATCTCACACGGGGGACTCGTGGTCGTAGTCTCGTAGACAGTTGAAATATTGGTCAACGAAGTCGGTGAGAAATATGGGGTCACTGTAGGGTCTACTCTCCATTGTTTTACCACACTCACCGACGAAAAACATCACCGCGTAAGAGTGTCGCCGCCACGTTGCACTAAATTCAAGAGGCGCGTGGAATGGTGACATTTTCTTGTTTTGCCATTCACTTTTTTGCCCTTAGAAATATTAGTATAAATTATTTTTTCTAACTTTTACACACATATTTTGTATGTGTATTATAATTATTTTTAAAATTAAAAAAAAATATTTTTTTAAATAATATTTATAAATATTAAAATTAAAATTATATAAGTATAAATATTGATGTAAATTTATGAGTCTGCTTTTTTCTTTTGTTTTGCCATGAAAAACTATATGTATTCCTATTAAAATTAAATATATACTGCATTATCATTTAAAAATAAATTCCACCATTTATAAATATTTATAAGTCTCACTTAATAAAAAAAATTAATATGTAGGTAAAATTCATGCCTTACTACAAATAAATAAAATTACTCTTTATGCCATTCACTTGTGGAAAGATTATTTATTATCCACAAATCCTACCGACTTTTAACGTTCTTTTTCTCTAAAGATTATTGGGAAATTGTATAAAATAACGATAAATGATTTATAATAATAAAAATATTATTTAATGATATTGATTTTTTTAATTAAATGATGTTTAAAATGAATTTCAAAGATAATAACTTAATTTAAATGATATTTAATTAAAAAATATTTAATATAAAATAATATTTTTATTATTAAAAAAATATATAAATAACCTATTAAAAAATTTATTTTATGATTATAAATTTTAATGATTATTATATTTTTGGTTTTCTATAATTATTTATGATTCACGGAGAAAGTTTACACATGGACGGTATGATTAAAATAGAAAATATTATTGGTTTAAGATAGAAATAAAAAAAAAGTAAAAATGTATATTTTTAAATCAAATCATTTCTTCACAGAAAGTTTAACTTTAATTTATTTTCCCTAATTTAAATCTAATATCGTGGATGGTAATATTGTGTGCTGTCGTTAGTTTAAGAAAATAAAAATCTCTTAATTTTTTTTATTGATTTTTTTTTTAAAATAACATCTTAAAAGTTATAATAATAAAAATAATAATTTAATAATATTCAACATGTTTAATTATCTGATTGAACGAGTTAAAATGATCTTTATTTGATTTAAACAGAATTTAACGTGAAATAATATATCATACGTTTTTTTAATAGTAAAAATATACAAACTAAATATAAAAGATATTATTTATGTTATTTTTCTAAACTTTATTTTTTTTCTTATTCTAATGCTAATGAGTGGAAATTTTGACATAATTAACAGGAATCATTTTTTAAAAAATAGTTAAGAAATAGAAGGATAAAAATTTGGTTAAATTATATAACATAACTCTATTCACAAATCAAATTTTATTTTTAATCTCATTTATAAAATACATATATAATTTTTCTTGTAATGTAAATTTTTTTTTCAATATTCAAAAATGAGATTTAAATGTATATTTTTTAAAATATAAAAAAAGACATATTTTTTAAGAAGTTTAAAATAAAATCATATAATAATTGAATGATATTAAAAATATGTCAATATTTTAGGTCATAGCACATGTAACATTATGTATGTTAAACAGTTTAGACCGCATTCATGTAAATTAACTAATTACACGGCTTATGAGTTATGAGATAAAGAGGAAGCACAAGAGTATACAAAACGAATAATGCTTAAATATCTTCGGTTTTTTATATGATTCGGTTATAATTAAATTGATTTCATTTTAAATACAATATTTTTAAACATGCAAAAAGATATATATATAGATAGATAGATAGATAGATATAGATATTGTGTGGGGGAAAAAAAAATAAACAGATGCCGATTAAGAGAGCAACTCATAATTGGAATGTTTTTGAGAAGACGTAGTGGAAGTGATGAGAAAGAGGCATATCCTATTATAGATATCGTCACTACTTCAAAGTGCAAGTTGACACTAGCTTTTATATATATATATATATTTTCGACTTTTAAAAAAAGCTAGTTTATATATATATATATATATATGCATGATATATAAATGTAAGATAGTAGGACTAAGATAAGAATCTAATTCATTAGTTATTGGAGTAGTGGAACTGAATTAGATTCAATAGGAACTACATTCTCAAAAACATAAAAAGAATGTTGGATCTTCTAGCAAATATATCAATCAATCACTGAATCAACAAGGACATGGAATACCTAATTTCATTTCTTTCTAATATACACAAAAATGTCCTCATCCTTCTATTTTTTTTTTTACTCATCAATAACCATAGAAATACTAGTTTTATATATTAATATTCCCACAATAGGCTAACCCTTTTTTTTTCCTCCATGATAATTAAGAAACATGTTTTTTAAGTTTAATTATTCTATTTTTGGGTTCCCAAGATTTGTAAAATACATAAAAAAAATAATATCCTAAAACTTATAACAATTTATAAATTGAATTGTATCAAATTTGACGAAACTCAACGTCGAACGAATATAAATAACTTTAAATCAATTTAAACGGAATTTAATTGGATTATGTTCAACATCAAAATGATGTGTCAAAAAAAATTCTAATAGTAAAAATATATAAAGTAGACATAATAGTTGCTATTTTTATAAAATAATACCTCTTAAAATTTATAATATCAAAAATAATACATCACGTGTCTAATTAATATATTTTTAATATCGTAAAAAAATTTAACTCATGCTTCCACGTTAAATATCGTTCAATATTATTAATTTATTATTTTTGTTTTTATAAATTTTATAACTATTATTTTACTTAATTTTTTTAATAAAGTATCGTGACATAAAAATGATGGAAAATAATAAAAGAAAAAAAAAGCCTCCTATAATATAATTATAAATGGATTTTAAATAAGAAAACCATAATAACAACAATAACACTTTCGTTATTACCCTTTTAATAAATATGACATAGTCGTGACTAACCATTATTAACTCCACCCACGTGTTATGGTTATTTTTTTTTTATGGTAAAAGGTTAACCAAATATGTGAAACACTCATATTTGCGATTTTCTTTTTTAATAAAAATCCCATGTTTTTTCTTTTCTTTTCTTTTCTTTTCCTTTTGTGAGGAATAGATTCATTAGTTTTTTTTTTAATTTTTAAAGTTTTATACTACATAAAAATTTATAAGAATTATTTACTTTTTAATTTTAAAAATTAATTCATTAAATATAAAAATTGATGTTATAATAAAATCTACCGCAATATTAACTTTTATTAGAATATAACCAACTTTATTAAAAAAAAATGCTTGGTATCTTAACTTGAGATACAACTTAATTCACTTGTTATCCCTCAATTGGACATTTAATGTAAGTGGTCCCTATACAATGTGATGATAATATTATTATTATTATTATTATTATTATTATTATTATTATTATAATAATAATAATAATAATAATAAAAGTCAAGCAAATACAGCTTACAATTAGGTACAAGAAAAAGTGGGACTTGACGAGAGGAGTCAAATTCGGCTGTTAAGAATTGACAAATATTGAAATATATGTATTACCTTCACCTTTACCTTTACCCACTGGAATCTCCAAATTCGCATTGGTCACTTGGATTTGGACCGCCCAAATCTAGGCTGATCGGCTCATGGTCATGTTATAACCTTTTTTTTTTTTTGGACTCATGTTATAACTTATAACAATAAACATTCTCGTTGTATTCTCTACTTATCTAGTCTTAGTATCTCTGACGTCTAACGACCAACTCGTATTTTTTATTTTTTTTTTTATAAAATAAAAAACATATAATTATATAAAAATTTGATATTAGTAATAGGTATATATCTAAATCATATTTCTTACTTTATTTAGTTATTTGAAATTTTGATATATAAAATTATGTGTTTTTATTTTTTTCTTTCATTTTAAAATAAAAATATAATATTTTTTATTTTTAAAATATAATAATAATATAAAAAATAAATTAAATATTATTTTAAAAATAAATTATTTTATTAAAATATTTTATTATTAATTTTATCCGATTATATTATACATATTGTTACAAATATTTCAAAATAATTATAATATAATTTAATATATATAATATTGTGTACTGATATACTTTTAGTGAAATATATTTTTACTATTTAACCTATACATTAAGTCAAGAACAAAAATATTGTGCTAAATTTTTACTCCATGTCATAGGGCTATATAGTGAATTACTATTTTCTTAGTTATTCTAAAATTTTATAAATTTTCATTGATTTTGATAATACATTAGTATTTCTCTAAACTAAACTAAACAAGTTTCTCATATACATGAGATAGCATTTGTACCTACAAAATATTTTATCATTCACTTTTTATCCTCCATGATCTGCAATTTTCTTTATATCATTATATATATATATATAATGCGAATGTGCTGTTATTCCAACGTTTTATTTTTTATTTTTATTTTTTACATCAATAAATATCAAAATATCTATATAATAAAAATATTTTAATTAATAATTATTTTGTATAATAATATTATTTTTATTATATTAAAAGTAACAAATTATATAGTTAAAGATTACATATTTAATGAATATTTGATCAACTCACTTATAACCGTATCATATATTTTCTTTTATTTTTTGTTAAATTTTACACCAATGTACAAAAATATCTATTTAATAAATATATTTTTACTCTTTTTAGTTTTTTTACACTAATAAATACATTTTTATGAATATTTATTGTGTATAATATAATTATTTTTATTACATGAAAGAAGATAATTCATACGGTTAATGATTATCTATTTAATGAGTATTCGATCAATTCATTTATACATATATAATATTTTTGTTGAATATACATATAATAAATACATTTTTTATGAATAGTTGTTTTGTATAATACAATTATTTTATTATACTAAAAGTGACAATTTATACTATTAATAATTAACCATTTAATTAGTGTTTAATCAATTCTATTAAGAACAGATCATATTTTGATTGAATTAATAATTTTTATATTGAAATCATATCATAGCTCATATCAATTAAAAAGAGAATAATATGCCAATATAAATTATTTTTAAATAAAAATGCTTATTAAATTCAATAGAGTCATATCTATCATTCATGTAGAATTAACTTACTAAATAATTAAAATATTAATTAAATAAGTTAATATGTTATTATGATATATTTGATTTATTTATTAAATAAATTTATGCAATTATTTTTAATATCGTGATAAATCAATCATGTTTATATTGTATTTGGATTCTTTTACACATAAATTAATTACTATTATATATTTATTTATCGTTAAAGTAACAAATTAATTAACTATTTTTTAAAAAATATTTCTACAAACTACTTTATAAAATATTTTAACATCAATTTTTCAAATATAATAAAAATAACTTAAAATTTTATATTCAAAAGCTTATATTTTTTATTTTATTTTATGAAATAAAAATTTAAAATAATAATAATAATTATTCAATAATTAATATTATTATATATTTATTAAATTTAAATTATCATATATCCATATAAGTTAAAAAAAACTAATATTTATTAATAACTAAACTCGAAAGAAATTTGAAAATAAATAAAGGTTGACGTTGTTGATCTTATACCATTAATATTTTATTCGTGATTCATACTTAAAAAAGTATATTTGGTATGATAAGTATCATAATTTTTTTTTAAAATAACATAAAAATCACCTTTTTATTTGTAATAAGTTTTTATTCCAAAAGATTAATTTATTAAAAGAAATAGTTTATCCCAATTTTATATTTAATATACTACTTATATTTTTTTAATATGAGAATTATTTAAACATCTAACAATCTCTCTTGAACGAGAACACAACATCTTCTTAGACTCTAATCATGCCCAAATATTAAAGACCACTTATTTAATCACTTCATTTAAACGAGCATACATGCTTTATCGAGTTCATATGCGTGATACAAAATAGTCAAAGAATTCACGACAACTTAATTAATCCTTCATAGTTCAAATGAGTCTAAAATAAAATCATACAATTCTCATCGATATCCAACGAGAGATCTACCATTTGTTTAGACTTAGACCACATGTGTTATCTATATAAGTTTACTTTTATCTTAGAAATTCACTCTCTGT
The DNA here is from genome assembly GCA_033030585.1 of Hippophae rhamnoides. Lineage (NCBI taxonomy): Eukaryota > Viridiplantae > Streptophyta > Magnoliopsida > Rosales > Elaeagnaceae > Hippophae > Hippophae rhamnoides. Next base: position 76,276,345 of record CM065429.1, read on the forward strand.
GTGTCCATACAATAAAAATTGGATTTTGTCTTTGATACCACTTGTTAAGCCTACTATTACAACCCAAAAGGTTAACCTAGTAAAAATAGTAGTACATTTTAACTATATATCAAAATTTCAATTCATATTTTTTGAATGTGAGATTTGTTTGAACAACTAACATCTTTAAAATATTAAATCACAAAAATAACACTTTTTAATGTTAATTTTATATGTTAATTTTATTAAAAAATTTTGATATATCATTTTATATTAAACGTTATTTAATATTAAAAATTATTAAATTAAAATTTGATTACGAAGATATTAATTTTTTTTTTAAAATGACATTTTTATTTCTCAAAATATATAAAAAGGTGGTATCGCCTGAATTATTAGTGCTTTTTTTGTTTTGTTTGAATTATTAGATTGACTCTTCTCTTTGAACATTTGAAGTTCAATTCTTTTACATTTACGTATAAGTGTCATTTGCATATCATCATCTCTCAGTTTGTCTGTATTGTATAATTTTCGTGAGTGTAATACATATAAGTATTACAATATGACCCAACAAACAACTGATCTAATCAGAAAAATTTCAACATTTACATATTTGGATTATTATTGGACTATTGGAGGTCTTCTCAAGAACATATTCACAAAAAATTAGATTAGATATATGTGATGTGGGGGCATACGCTGATCACTCTTCTTTCTTTTCTTTTTTTTTCTTTTTGGGTATTCTATTAATTTTTCTTTCTTGTAAGAATATAGAATCTAATCACCATATATTTACTCTATTGTGGAAGTGGGACATTTATACATAATATTCTTTTATCTTTTATCTTTTTCATCCGAACCAGAACTCCAATTTCTCCAACATATTAATTGTTTATAATATTTGTTTGCTATTTAATTTTAATATGCACATGTTAACCTTTAACCAATCTCTCTCTAAAAGGACTTGTATTGTCCTCATCAACAAAAATACATACACTAATATATATGAAATATGGTCACTGATTACAAATTATTAAATAATTTTTTTATATTTTCTTATATCAATAGTTAAAACTTAAATATATAATTTTATCTTTTATTCTTTAAATATCTAATTATTGAGACATAATAGTAAAAAAATAAATCATAAATCCAATAAGAGTAAAAATATAAGTCAAAACATAACCTCTAACACAGTAAACTATCCCAACTAATAATTATGTACTCGGTAACTACAAGAGGTTAAAAATCTATTTAAAAAAATTAGTTGGTTTTAAGTTTGTAATAATTATTATATTACGAATAAAATATAATTTATTTACTATTTTTTAACAAGTTTAAATTGGATATTATTTATATAAGGATATAGAAGGCTCACAATTACCAAGATTGTATTAAGTTTTAAGCAAAACTGAGACATAATCAATGTAATAAGAGAAGACGAATAGAAGGAAAAACTATGGTTGATATATTAAGTTCACGTATAATAATTATAACTTATAAGTCAATTAAAGATCTTAAATGTTTAGATATTTATTTATATCAAGTTATAATACTGATAAACAGAAATATGAAAATAGAAATAATACAATATTATGATAAAAAAATTAAAAAAAATTATATTTAAAAATTATAGAAATTAACAATTAGCATTAAATATCTAACCTCCCACGTTGGTATCAAAGTCACGTTGGTATCAAAGTCATAGAAATATTAACATGATATGGATGAAAAAGTTAACATCACTAAATTTAAAGACATTAATGATATTAATCATAAAACTTAGAGATATTATAATATTTTTTATCAACTTTAAAAATACAAGTGAAGATATAATAAATCACGAAAAGATTTTAACTTAATATCTATTAGTTAGAATGTAAAACCCTTAAATTATTTAGTATTTAAAAACTTGATTTTATAAAAATATAACAAAATTAGGATAATATTACAACACACATGTTGTACTTTGTGAATAAGCTAAACATCAAAATTAAAATAAAAGGTCAAAATTAAAAATAAAATAAGAATACAACATACAATTTATATATATATTAGAAGTTATACGATTGTCACGATTAATGTATAAAAAAAATAGATTTTATTGTTACTATTATCATAACTTTTAGCATAATATATATATTCTTTTCTTTCAGTATACGTAATTCTGAAAAAGTACTGTTGTTCAATTTGCATAGTGCACCTACCATTACCATTCTCTTGCACGTTTTTTTATTCTATCGACCATATTTCTGAAAGGTTTTGTTCAACAATGCGGTTTAATACATTTTTCTTTATTTTATATGTGAGTTGTTATTTTCTATAATCTTAGACAAAATACATATTGGCTCCTATCTCACCGATATGAGATTTTTAACAAAGATGATATCGTTTACGAGGAGAAGAAAAAAAAAAGTTAAAAATGTTAGGTTGCTTAAAAATTAATTTCTTTCTATAAAAAACATTAGTCTTAATCTCAATATACAGATAAAAGAAAGAGCGGAAAAGAAAACACAGAGAGTTTTTTGAGAGAAAAAAATTAAGAGAGTTAATTTGTAAAGTTTTTTACCCATAAATTGAAGATACATATCTGTTGTATTTTTGTAAAAGATCCACATAAAGATGAAGTGTATAATTACATCTTATTATAATTAAAGTTTAAGTGATTTATGTATCCCATAGTTGTTACTTTTATTTTTGAAAAGTTTTTCCACCCAAAAATATTTAGTGTTATTTTTGTTCTATTTTAGTTTGAGAATTTATCCTCGATCTGTGGAATTTTTTTCTTTACAACTATCCATTTTTTTCCAACAAAGTGGTATCAAAACTTTTGGTTGTTTTTAGTGAAAGTACTATTCATATATACTGTACTCTTCTGTCGGTGGTACTATTAATCGTCAGAAAAGTACTAAGCTTGACGAAACCTGTTGACTAACGATTCAAATGAAGGAGAGCATAGGTAATATGATAAAGTTGACCGTATTTAATTATGTCATTTGGAAGTCGAAGATGGAGGATCTTTTATACATTAAAGATCTATGAAAGCCAATTATAATGCTGAAGTAGAAAGAAGTAACCAGTGTAGACATTGAATGGGCCGTTCTGAACCGAAAGTGTGCTGCTCAAATAAGACAATGGATCGACAAGAGCTTTTTTCAAAATTTTGCTAATGAACACGATGCTTACGTTATTTGGCAAAAGTTGGAGAAAATGTATGTGAGGACAACCGCACAGAATAAAGCTAATCTGATGCGACGATTAGTTAATTTGAAATATAAAGACAGAAGCAGCGTATCAGAACATATGAGTGAGTTCCAAGACATTGTAGTTCAACTCAACTTTATAAAGATGATTGTAGATGATGAGCTACAAGCGTTGTTGATACTAAGCTCTCTACCAAAAAGTTGGGATACTCTAGTGGTGTCAATTAGCAACTCAGCTCTTAACGGAAAGCTTACCATGGATATGGTAAAAGATAAAATGCTAAATGAAGAGTCTCGATGAAAAAATGAAGGATATACTCTTGACACTGAAGCGTTTGTCATGTAGAAATAAGGCAAGCAAGAATGGCACGGGAGAAGTAAAAGTAGAAATCCATGTAACCAAAGTCAACAAAAAGGACAGTCGTAGTCTAGACCAAGGCATGACATGAAGTGTCATCACTGCTACAAGCCTGGACACTTCATTCGAGAATGTAGAAGGTCAAAGGCAGAACAATCCAAAAATCATGATGTTAACATTTACACCATTATTCCACAACGTTTTTAAATCATCTATCAGAGGTTGCAAATATACATCAATATCAACACTGGGTTGTTTCGATCCTGAGATCAGTAATGTTAACATCATGAATTTTCTTTTCATACACAACCAGGGAGGAAGGTTGTATGTTACCATAATTACTGGCTAATAGCTATATCTACTACTGAGGGAACTATGTGGATTAATTCCATCAACAGCAATGGCAAGACGAAGATTGCGCGAATCAGATGAAAATTAAGGAGATAAATTATCTACTACTTTCCAATTTGGAGAATCACAAGGATAACGTAGCACCCCATCATCAGATCGATTATCTGAATGCCAAGTCAACATCTTTGATGTATCTTTACTATTGAACAACCTTTGAAAGCGAGGAATCGGAGGAAAGTACCAAAGAACCTTTGCAGGCACGCCTTTCTTATGTGTTGTCTCATTTGTACCATGCTTCCATCTTGATTCTTTACACATATGACAATCATCTAATGTCTCATATTCTTTTTTATAAAGAATGCAATCATTTGGACAAGCGTAAATCTTATAATATTCCATGCCAAATCGACTAAGAGATTTCTTCACTTTATACATTGAAGATGGCAATTCAATACCCTCAAGAAACATATCGACTAGTAGATTTAGTAATTCTGTGAATCCCTTGTTAGAAAAACCATGTTTTGCCTTCACATTGTACAAATGAACCAATCCCGACATTTTAGTGTATTTTTTGCATTTTGGATACAACGGTTTTTCGGAATCTTCTATAAGTTTTTTAAAAGTTTTAGGATCATTCTCGTATAATTCATCTTCAACACCATAAAATATATTTTTTGTTGTACATTATGATAAGATGTATGTAATCCACTCACATTCTTATTTATCTTTTCCCCATGAGTATTATCAATATTTTCTCCATAATAATACCAACATTTATAGCTCAAAAGAATACCATTACGGATAAGGTGATTAGGGGTGTCCATAAACCGGTCTGGACCGGACCAAACCGAATGGTTTTACTAATCAAACGGTCCGGTCTAGTTTGTACAAATTTTAAACCGTTCGAACCGAACCAGACCGGTTTAATAATATATTAGAAATTTCACAGTATTCTTCATTAAATTATAAAAAAATCGGACCAAACCGGGAAATAAACCGGACCGAACCATTTTATAAATCAAACGGTCAAGTCCGAGTAATATGAACGGTCCGGTTTGGTTAAAATAAATTTAGAAAAAACCGGACCAGACTGGACCATGGACACCCCTAAAGGTGATACTTAACCTCATCAAATTCATAAAATCGCTCATTTTTACATTTAACACATGGACATCGAATCATACTAGTTCCAGTATTATTATTTCTACAAGCAAATTTCATGAAACTTTCAACTCCATAAATATAGTCTTGCTCAATTCTACACCTTGACATCCAAGATTTATCCATTTTCTATTAATGATATTAATTAAACATATTACTTAATTATTTATCCAATGAATATATTTCAAATATTATTATATATAAATTTCCTAATTATTAGAATATATATCAAAACATACATAATACAAAATATTTATCATTTTAATCATTTTACAAAACCATTTCTATACAAATTAAAAAATAAGCAGCATTCCAGCATGAATATATAAAAGCCAATCACTTTGGTTGATTCTAATTTTTATACATGTTACTATATCATAATTAAAAAGTAATATTAATTATATGTATATAACATTCTATAGAAATATGGGCTACTATAGTAACATATTTAACATTTTAACACATAAGTAGCATGTATAAATAAAAATAATAATACTACTTAGTTTTTAGTTATTATTTGATTTTTATTAATATATATATATATATATATATATTATTTAAATTATTGAGTTTATAAATATATATTTATAATTTTTTTAAGAGTCAATAGATATCACATATAACTCTTATACCAATATAATTTCTTAAAAATTAAAAAAAAACATATTATTTTTCTTATATTCACTACTTAATAAAATATAATTATTTATATATAAATAAATTTATCCACGCACAGTAAATATATATAATCCCTTAAACCCACAACATTTCAGATATTATTTCCATAGAAAATAAGTGAAACATAATAACAAGCAAAATAAAAAACATATCTAAATCAAAAATTTAAACAAAAAATAAAACAAACTGAATAATAAGCTGCAAAATTAATAGAAATACATACAAGAATGTTATGAAGTGACTAAATGGAGGAAAGAAGAAGAAAAATGTGTTTTGTAAGTGAGAATAAGTGAAAAAATGGGTATAGAAAATTTAAGTATTTTGCTCAAAAAAATAGTAGATCTGAAAGATAATGAGAAGAGGAATATAACCTAAAAAACGGTGTTGCAAATGGTGGTCAGAGGTGGCTGAAAATTGAGAAAGAATGTGGGTGTGAGCTCGGTTTTGGGAGAAAATGGAGAAGAGAAATGAAGATATTGGGTTTCTGCATAAAAAATGAGCTGAACAGATATTTTAAGTGGATAGCATCGGTTTGTCACGTCAACCGATGTTACACACACGGATAGCGTCAGTTCGCCACATCAACCGACGATATCCACGCAATTTAAAATTATTTTTTTTGTCAATTATTATTTTATTTAAACTATGCATATACGTACTCTAAAAAAAGAAAAAAATAATAACTTTACAATAATATTTAATTAAAACATATACACAAAAATAAATAAAGATATATTGTACGTACATATATAAATTTAAATATCCAAACAAATAAACAAAATTATATAATTTTTAAAACTAATTGTCTAAAAAAAAGAAAAATTATACTATTTATATCCAACTTAAATTCTAAAGAGTCAAATAAAATAATAATTAATGACCTAAAAAAATTTCAATTGTATTTACTTCATCCATTTTTTAATTTAAAAAATAGGATGTAGCGTCAGTTGACGTGGCGAACCGATGCTAGCCACGTGGGTAGCGTCGGTTCTCCACGTCAACCGACGCTACATCCAACGTGGATAGCATCGGTTCTCTACGTCAACCGAAATTATGTTCAACATGGATAGCATCGATTCTACACTAAACCGACTTTAAATTCATTATAAGTCTTTTTTTTCTTCCAAAAGTTGACTTTACACAGCGAGTTAAATACCCCTTTTTGTAGTAGTGGGTACACCAACTTTTGTTGACTGTATTATGAGAAAACAACGTAGAGTTGCATTTCGTAGTCTCGCACCATCTAGAAAGGAAAATATTTTAGATTTAATACACACAGATGTATGTAAAATGAGTTGTAAGTCACTAGGAAGTACTCATTATTTTGTGACCTTTATTGATGACCATTCTAGAAAAGTATGGACTTTTGCTTTGAAAACTAAAGATCAAGTGCATAAAGTTTTCAAGGAGTTTCATGTAAAAGTGGAGAGAGAAACTGGCAGACGTTTGAAGTGTGTACGTGCAGATAATGGTAGTGAGTATCATGGACCATTCGAGGATTACAGTAGAAGTTTCGGCATCAGGCTGGAAAAATCAGTACCAAAGACACCTCAACACAATGGTGTCGCTGAGAGGATGGACATAACCATCTTTGAAAGAGTCAGATATATGCTCTCAAATGCAAAATTGCCAAACTCCTTTTTAGGGGAGGCAATGAGGACAACATTCGATTTAATCAACCTTTCTCCATCAGTTCCACTGAATTACGACGTATCGGAAAGAGTTTGGATGGGAAAGATGTTTCTTACAAACACTTGAAAGTATTCAACTGTAGAGCATTTTTTCACATTCCAAGAGATGAGCAGTCCAAGTTAGATGGAAAAGTGAAGTAGTGTATCTTTATGGGATATGCCCATGAAGAATTTGGCTACAGACTTTGGAATCCTATTAGCAAAAGGATTATTAGAAGCAGAAATGTGGTGTTTCTTGAAGACCAAATAATCAAGGATTTTGAGAAATTCGAGAAACCATAGTAAGATGAAATTCCAGTTAATCTGGATCCAGTTTCTCCACCAACAAATCCTAATGACAGGGGAGTTACACCATATACTGATGATGTTAATCTAACAGCTGACAGTTCAGAACCAGAGCAAGTTGTTTTACAAGTCCAACCAGAAGTACAGACAAGGATATCCACCAGAGTACGAAAACCAAGTCGTATATATTCTTCTAACGAGTATGTGATGTTCACTGAAGGGGGAGAACCAGAGAGTTATGACGAAGCTATCACTGATCAGCATAAGACTGAGTGGTTAAAAGCCATACAGGAATAAATAAAATCTCTACATGAGAACCATACATTTGACCTGATGAAACTACCACGGGAAAGAAAAGCTCTCAAGAACAAGTGGGTGTACAGAATCAAAAGTGAATAAGGCAACTCACAACCATATTACAAAGCAAGATTGGTTGTGAAAGGATTCGATCAGAAGAAGGGTGTTGACTTTGATGAAATATTCGTACCAGTAGTTAAAATGTCTTCAATCCGAGTTGTTCTTAGTTTGGTAGCTAGCCTTAATCTGGAGGTTGAACAACTTGACGTAAAGATTGCATTCTTACATGGTGATCTGGATGAGGAAATATATATGGAGTAGCCCGAAGGTTTCCAAGTCAAAAGCAAAGAGAAGTTGGTATGTAGACTAAAGAAGAGCTTGTATAGTCTGAAGCAAGCACCAAGGCAGTGGTACAAAAAGTTTGACTCATTCATGGAGAAAAATGAATACAACAGAATGATGGCTGATCACTGCGTCTTCATTAAGAAATTTTTTGATGATGATTTTATCATTCTTTTACTTTATGTTGATGACATGTTAATTGTAGGTCAAAATATTGACAAGATTATCAAGTTGAAGAATGAGTTAAGCAAGTCCTTTGCAATGAAGGACTTTGGACCTGCCAAGCAGATTCTTGGCATGACGATTACTCGCAACAGGCAAAAGCAAAAGATCTGGCTCTCCCAAAAATAATATGTTGAAAAAGTTCTTGAAAGATTCAACATGAGCAAAGCTAAACCTGTTAGTTGTCCACTTGCGAGCCATTTCAAGCTTAATGTGAGTCAAAGTCACTCAAGTGAGGAGGAGAAATTGGAGATGAGTAAGGTGCCTTATGCATAGATGGTTGGTTGTCTAATGTATGTTATGGTATCCACCAGACCAGACATTGCATATGTTGTTTGCGTTGTGAGTCAATTCCTCTCAAATCCTGGAAAGGAACATTGGGTAGTTGTCAAATGGACACTCAGGTATCTCAAAGGAACCTCCGGTCATTGTTTATGCTTTGGTAATAATAAACCTGTATTAGAAGGATATACAGATTCAGATATGGCTAGCGATGTAGATACGAGGAAATCAATATCTGGGTACTTAATACCATTTGGAGGGGGAGCTGTTTCATGGCAATCACGATTACAAAAGTGCATTACCTTAAGTACCACAGAATCAGAGTACATTGTAATCACTGAAGGTTGTAAGGAGATCCTGTGGATGAAAAAGTTCCTACAAGAATTGCATCAGAACCAAGAAAACTATGTTCTTTATTGCAACAGTCAGAGTGCAATTCACCTTAGCAAGAACCCAACATTCCACTCAAGGTCTAAACACATCGACGTAAGGTATCATTGGATTTGTGATGTGTTGGAACATAAACTACTGCAAGTTGAAAAGGTTCACACTAATGATAACGGGGCAGATATGATGACAAAGACCGTGACTAGAGAAAAGCTTGTTATTTGTAGAAAGATTGCAGGTGTGGAAGAGCCATGTCTCACATAAGGTGAAGGGGGAGATTTGTTGGTCCAACTATATGGGCCAACAATAAAGAAAAAAAAAGGGAGGCATTCAACATTCAACATTCAATAAAGATGGCGCCGTCTGTGGGAAGAAGAAAAAAAGGTCAAAAATGTTAAGCTGCGTGAATGATTCATTTCCTTCTATAAAAGACCTTAGCCTTAATCTCAATATATAGATAAAAGAAAGAGGGAAAAGAAAACAGAGAGAGTTTTTTGAGAGAAAAAAAATTGAGAGAGCTAATTTGTTAAGTTTTACCTACAAATTGAAGATACATATCTGTTGTATTTTTGTGAGAGATCCACCTAAAGGTGAAGTATGTAATCTCATCTTATTATTGTGTAAGTTTAAGTGACTTAGGAGTCCCGTGGTTGTTACTTTCATTTTTGAAAGATTTTTTCACGCAAAAATCTTTAGTGCTATTTTTGTTCTATTTTAATTTGTGAAGTCATTATGGGTGTGTGAAATTTATTTCTTTACAACCATCCATTTTTTTCCAACATTGTACACATGAATTCAAATTAATTTTTAAGTTAAAAGTGCCTTTTACACGTGAATAATTCACATAGACATAAAATACGCATATCATTATCATACTTAGAAAAATAAAATAAAATTCAAAGAACATGGAAATGAGTTTTTTTCTTTTTTTTTTTTTTTTGGATTATACAACGTGAAGGAATAAAAGTAAACATAGTCTTATTCTTACTTAAAAAAAATGGCAAGTAAGAGTTGTGATTACTGATAAGCTTAAGATTCATAGTAAACAAATATGTATTTATATTTTCTTAAAAAAGAAATATTTATATAAGGTGTTAAATGACTTGTCAAATCCGATTCAATTTTTGCTTACGAGTTGAAAATGGTCAACTTATTCAGTTCACGAAGTTAAACTCCCTTAATAATTTTTTTGATTGAATATAATTTTTTTTAATGAACATTGTTTTTTTAACACTCTTTTGGCTGAATTTTTTTAAATATATTTTTCGCCCAAAAAAGAAACTTTTGTTTTTACTAAATAATCAATTTTTTTGATTATCAACAAACTTTAACTATTAATTTTTTATTTAATTAATTATAATATAATCATCACAACACAACCTAATTAGGAGAAGAATGTGAAACTAAAAATGTGAAGTTAATAGCAAGTGATTTGTTTTTCTTAGAAGTTATAGAAGAATTTGAATTTAAATTCAGTTTAAATATTTAATATAAAAAATAATAAAAAATTAAATATGATTATAAAAAAATAAAATTAAATGAATCATTTACGAAGAATTTAATTGAACTTAAATAAAAATGAATTTAATTCAATTCGAATAAGTTTATTTTAAAATTAAATTAAATGAGTTAAAGTAAAACTCACTAATGATAAATTGGGATCTCTAGCTCATTTTACAACTTTTTATTCATAGATAAAATAATTCTTTCTTATCCTTATTAAATTAAAAAGGATGAGATAATGTAATATCATCAATTTTTATCCAACTTTTGGAAAATTTTGGTTTTTAAGGTGCATGAGAAAAAATCATCATATACAAAAATATTTAATTTACATAAATTGCTGTTAAATTTTTTAACGTCTTTTATTCTATGTTTTGCAAGAATAGTTAAAAGACTGATCGACATTAAAAATGTAATAATAATATTTTCAAATATAAAATATTTTTAGATGCTGCCAAAAAGCTACATCCTCGTAGAATAATAATATATGTAAAAAATGTAAGCAAACCTCTTTAGGGTTATGAATAAACATATTATATAGAAAGTGGACACAAGAAATATGATAAAATAAAATTAGTGCAGAAGTGAAGAAGAAACACTTTTTTTTTTTTCAAAAAATTTAACCAAAAAAAAAACAAAATAACGTTGATCCATTAAGTGCTAATAAATAGATGGCAAGAGGTAGTCAGTGTCGTCTAGCTAGATAGCTAGCTCTTACATTAAACTCTCCAGTCAACGCACGAGATCTCTGCCAATATGTTCTTCAGTTTTAATTGCTTTTTGGTTTGTATTTGAAATTAATATGAATGTTAATTATTTATTAAAAAAATTACAAAAAAAATGCTTTAATTATCATTTAATTTCATCATTTTAGGGCAACGGAAATGATATGGTAAAATAACTTAGATGTTTTTATTTTTAATTTTTTAAAATGAATAACCAGGTTATTTTATTTTTAAAAATAAATAAATTAACTTTAATTTATATTATCAATAATAATCAGAATTTTTAGAAATTAATTATTCACTTTCTTTTTCTGCCAGCCTTTTTAATTTTTTTTACACTGATATATATTGATTTATGAAGTTTGTTTTTGTTAAAAAACTAACCTATAATATAAGATATTTGTTAGCATAACATTTTTGTGTTAAAAATAACTTAAAAAATGATATGTATAATAAAATGACATTAACTTTTATGGATATATTTTTATCTGATTTAAATATAATAATATAAATAACAGTAATTTGTTGACCTGAGATAACTACTTAAAAAAAAGTAATTAAAGTGATTCATTTATAAAATAAATTGATTTATAATATTTCAATATAAATTACATTTGTATTTGTAATAATAAAAATTATAACATATAGTTAAATAACTTTATTAATAAAAAAAAGTTATTTAATTTTTTAAAAATCTTAAACATGTATCAAATTATAATTTACGAAAGTATAAATATGAATATAAATCCATATGATATTAATAATTTTCATTAACGCAATTGTATCAAAATCTTTGCACAAATAAAAAATTAGGTGTTATATAATATTTTTTTTTTGGATAATTTCCAAGGATTTTCCTCCTTATGAGCATTGACCACCATGTTCCTCTCCTCCATGATTTCTCCTTTAAATCTCTAATGAAGTTTTTGTATCGTGTGAAAAATGAACCGTATATATATATATATACACTAATCTTATTCAATTTAATGGACACTAACTTTTATATATATATATATATACGAATCTTATTCAATTTAATGGACACTAACTTCATTGAATGGTAATTATGAAGAGGATGCGACTGGTTTAATATGGTCACATGCTACTGTACAATTTAATTAGGAATTTTTATTTTTTGGACAGAAAAAAAATTAATATTAGAACAGTTAAATATTCCATACCCAAGCCTTTCTAAATTAAGATTAAAAAAATTACTCTAAAATTAATAAAAAATTATATGATAATAGTGCTACCTTTAAAGGTATATATTCTCTAGCTTTAAACAAGTTGTAGACAATTTCAGAAGAAAAACATTATATTATATTTGTTGTGTATTAATTGGTTAAAAGTTTTTTTTTCTTTTTCTTTTTTTTTCATTTTATTATTGTTAAAGTATGTCATGCAAGGTAAAAAGGACAAGTATCGGCCATCTCAACGTTACTGGTTTTAAACCTTCTACATTATACAGGAGTTTCCCACAATTTATTAATTTATAATTTTATTTTATCTAATTTATATAGATTATGAATTTTATTTATTTCTGCATATTACCGTCATTCAAATGGATATACTATATATATTATACATAGATTAGATTTAGATAAATCCATGCAATTTATTAAATGATATTTTTTATAATTACATACAAAAATTAATAAAAATTCTACATATTATAAGTTTGTAACTCAAAATTTATGTAATAAATGTTAAATTTTGATTGAATATAGTAAAATTATTTTATAATTATAAAAAAAAATACTTATACCATCTATAGATAAATACAAAAATTATTATATTTTAAAAATGTTAACCCTTAACCCAATCCATCACAAGTCATGGATTTTAATTTTTTATCCAGTCCTATCCAATCTAACCAAACCATTTATATGTGTCTTCTTACTTCTATAATGGCTTTTAGAATAGAAAATGAATATATATCTATTTATCATTTATTTGATAGGAATATGATAGTTCAACCGAAAGAGGAGAATTGATCCTCTCTAATTATTGATTTTGTTTGTTGCTTGTCATAGTTTTCGCATATTTGATGATAATTATAGTAGTTGTTACATTTTATACGATGTATTTAAAAATTAACAAAAATCAACTTTTGGACCTATAATATTCTTTCGATAATAAAATGATTAATTTAATATGAAAAATGCATAATAATTTAACTTTGTTATGCAAAATAGTATTCTAATTATTCAACCAGTAAAATCATCATCATTTCTCATAATAATATAGCTCTTTCAACGAGGTGGTGAAAAAATTATCAAATATGAAACAAATTTTAACAACTTCTTAAAATTTGGTCAAAAAACAAAGAAGATAATTTACTTCCATGCTATAAAAGCCACCAAAGATCACAGATGCATTTACTGGATCATAGATCGATAAGATGAAAATGTGTCATTATCAATGTCATCAAAAGAACTGTCGGTAGAAAATGACCAAGAAAAATAAAAATGGAAATATGTAGATAGAAGACGATAAGGAAAAATAAAGATGTAGACTCACATCTTTAGTCAACAACATGTGCCAAGAAAAAAATAGTAACTAATATTTAACACAAAAAGTAGATGAATTATTAAAGGAAGAATAAAATAGTAATTCTCATCTTATAAACAGAGATTTGTTATGCTATAAAAGAAACCATTATTACATTTTAAGGACACGCAAATAATTGGAGAGCACATACGTATGAAAAACACACAATCTTTAGCATAGAAATCTTCTCTGTCTGGAAATCCCAATCATTAATTTTATACCCGGTAATTATGAGCGGTTAAGAATCTGTTCAAGGTTCTTAGTTGACCTTAAATTTATAATAATCATTATATTATGAATAAAATCAACTTCAATTACTCTTTTCTAGTAAGTCAAAATTGGACAACATCTATGTACGAATGTAGAAGGCTCACTATTACTAGAATTGTTTCAAGATTTGAGCAAAGTTAAGGCATAATCGATGTAACAAGAGGAGACGAATAGAAGAGAAGACCATGGTAGATCCATTAAGTTCACGTATAATAATTATAATTTTTAAGCTAATTAATGATCTTAAATATTTACTTATATCAAGTTATAATAGTAATAAAGAAAAAAGATGAAGATAGAAATAGCACAATATTATTAGAAAAATAAAAATCTAGTCTTATAAGAAAAATTTGATAAAGGTTATCTCTTAGTCTTATATAATTATTTTAAAGATGAGGATTATGAAACTTGTCTTGAAAATTTTAGAATATTCAATACTTTATTGGACATCTAAACAAATTACAGTATAGTTGTTACGAGCATAATAGATCATCTTGTATCAAGGGTATTAAAAGAATATTTTAATCAAAAGTAAATCTTCTTAGAAGAAAATGAAGAAGGAAAAAGAGAATCTAATAAACTTATATTTTGTTATTATCTCTTTGAAGATTATAGATATACAATATGTACAAAAACACGCAGTTATATAAATTTACAATTACAACATCAAATCTATTTAGGGTATGTAACTTGGTACGATTTCCTAGAAGAATGACAAATTGACTAAATTTACACCATATAGTATGTTTGGCAAACAAGAACTCTAATTTAATAATTATAATAAAATTATCTTTAAAAATTACAGAAATTAACAACTAATGGTAAATAGTTATCCCACAAATTAACTTTATTAGTTTTAAGAACATCAATAATATTAACTATAAAATTTAAAGATATTTTAATATTATTTGCGAATTTCAAGGATATAAATGAATGTATGTTAAACCTCATTCACGTTTTAGATAATTATCCACGTTAACATTGATCTTCTACTCTTGAAATAACAATTTCCAAATTAAAATATTCATTCAATTGTACAAAAAAAAAAATCAGTATCATTAGAAACAAAACAAGAATATAGACATGCGCACAAATGAAATGCAAACCTGTGATTTGAACAGCAAGTTTATGGTAACCCACAACCTATAATTGTCTTGGAAGATCACTAATCACTAATAGGATTAAAGAATGTTGGAGTATCAATTATTGAAGAATATAGCCGAATAGCCTTAGAAATTTGAAGTGAATATACATATCCCATACAATTGTTATACTTTCATAAGAATGACTTTATCCCTATATAACTATATGTGTATGTAATATATGTAGATATGACTTATCGGAATCAATTACTATATCATTTATTTGTACTATTATCTGTTTCAATCAATACCATTTTATAATTTAAAATAAGGGCGGCAAATAATAAATATTATATTATATCTTTAACATAATTCAGCTTTTATACAAGCATATGCTTGTGCCATATTGAAAAGAAAATAATAATAATAATAATAATAATAATAATAATAATAATAATAATAATAATAATAATAATAATAATAATAATAATAATTGTGAAAACAGACTCCCCCTCAATAAACGCTCCTAAGAATCAAATAGTCTTTCGGATGTACTACTTAGAGAAGTGGTCTTGTAAGTATTGGTTTTATTAACAGCGATTCTGAAGAAAAGTACTTTCATGTTCTTGTAAGTATTGCTTTTATTAATAGCGATTCTGAAGAAAAGTACTTTCATGTCCTTGTAAGTATTGCTATTATTTGGTAAAAATATATATATATATTTTTTTGAATTATTTTAATTACTAAATAAGCATGTACGATTAATGAGTTTTCTTATTTTCATAATGATAAAATAAAGATAAATTGTTGAAAATTTGAAAATAATTAATAGTGTTTCATTGAGAAGTAAATAGGCTTAATTTAAAAAAAAATTAAGACATTTTAAATATTTTATTCTACTATCAATAAAAACGCTTTTTTATTTTTTTTCAAGTATTTAGTGGATAAAAATTATTTAGTCAATAAAAAATATTTTCTTAATGTGCATTCAAATGCCCACTAAAATTAAAATGGAATAGAATCGTATTTTTTTTTCTCTATTTGTTTATATTTTTTTAAAAATAATCTTAGTTATTTATTTTACATCCAAAATATGTTGTAATTTGAACTACTAATAAAAAATAATATTTTAATCCTTACCTTAAGAATGTATAGTTTAAATTTAACTTAAGAATGTATAGTTTAAATTTAACAAGTAAAATCAAAATAAGTAGAGAATCATATTCCAATCAAAATAAGATTGAACATAAAAACCTAATAATAGAATTGAATTAGAAAATAAAATTGTATAGAATAATTCAATTAAGCTTGATACACGATGCAGTTTGATATGATTTGTACAAAGTTTAAATTATTGAAGCCTAACCATACACTATTTATACTCTTATATAAACAGTTTTACGATTTAAGAATATAATAAAACGTGATTTAGTGATCAAACGTAATTAAAATATTATTTATTTTTTCTTTTCTAAGATTATAAACATGAAAAGTAGTTTTTAATTGTTTTACAGGAGCAAACAAACAACAAAAATAATATTAATCAAATAAAGACTCAAACTAAGGTTGAATTATTGGTAATAAACAACTAAACTAATAAGCAATATATTCAATTCATATATATAAATTATTTAATTATATATTTAAATTTTATAAATTTAAATGTTCTTAATCGAATCCAATTTGATTTAATACCTATAAATAATTTGATCTCTTTTATTTAAAATATACAAAATTCAGAATGGATTAGGCGTTGTCCACCTCGACTCTAAAATACCAACAAAGAAATGAAGAAAAATAAAGAAAGAAAAAGAAAACACCTTAGAAAGAACATTAGTAAATCATTAAACTTCTAAAGCCATGTATCGAATTGAACTGTATTTACTTATATTATAATTATTTTATATTATATTTTCACGAAAATCTGTATAATATAGTTATTTAAGTTGTAGGTAAATATTTAATAAAATAATTTATATTTAATATAATATTTAATTTATTTTGTGTAATTTTGTTACCTATAAAAATAATTTTATCATAAAAAATTATTTAAATCAATATTTATTTTATTTTATATTTTCTTACATTTTAAAATAAAAAATTATTTTTAATTTTAGATGAAAGAAAAAAATCGAGATACATAATTTTAAAAATAAAATTTAAAACTGATTAAGTAAAATATTCAATACGATTTATACCCACATCCACTTATAGTATTAAATTTATAATTTTTATTATGCAAAATACGATCTTACTTTACAACCAAATACATGACTATATAAAACTTATATAGTTAAATTTTTTAATATTTTATAACAAATATGTACTAATTGTATTAGATTTGATGTATATATAATCAAATATGTCTATATAAATGTCTTTTTATAATTAGAAATATAAGTTATATTTGTTACATATCATTAATGATTATTATAGTATATTTTTTTTTGTATATTTATATGTTTTCTATAAAGTGATAAGGTAGTATGCATAATAAATTTTGTACGATTATATATAAATTTAGTACCAATAGAAGTGTAGATTTAAATTGTATTTGATATTTTATTTAACTTGTTTGTAATTTTAATTTTAAAATTATGTGTTTTAATTTTTTATTTCATTTAAAATTAAAAATAATTTTTTATTTTATTTTTAAATAGTATAAAACATTAAAATAAATATTAATTTAAATAAATTTTATAATAATTATTTTTATAGGTAAAAATAAAATAAAATAAATATCATCAATTTTATTCCATTTAATTATATGAATTATCACTAAATATTATATCAAATAATTAAAATATAATTTAATATGATTATATTTAATTTATTTAATATGATAGATATTTTTCGAAAATAAGAGTCAGAGAATCTTTACGATGATAAGTGGTCTCCACTAAAAAAGTTTGATATTCTATATATTTTCGTAGAACATCGAATCATATACGAATTCGTTGTCAACTTCCCCTCTATAAAATAAGTTTCGAATTATCGAAATTCATATTTCTTTAAAAAAAATATTAAAACTCATAAAAATATCTTGGTTTATTATACCACCCTTTCTTGATGTCATCAACAATAGGAAACATATAATTTATATAATACTAATTTTGGATTAATAAAAATAAACGAATGGTTTAAATTTAATAAATATATAATAATATTAATTTATTAATAATAATTATTAATGATAAAAAATAAAATAAAATAAAAGTTTTTAATTATCAATGAAAAATTAATTTTGAAATTTTATATAAATGTACGAAAAAATATTCTTAAAATAAATAGTTAATTAATTTGTTACTTTAATAAAAACAATATATAATAATTATTATTTTATTAGTTAAAAATTAATTAATTTATTATTTTAGTAAAAATATATACACAATAATAATTATTTTATGAGAAATAGGTATGTCATTTTACTGAAGTAACACACAATCTAAATATACATCATATTTTATTTAATAAATAATTTAAATATAATAAGATAATACATATAAACTTAACACGTGATTATGAATGACTGATCTTAAATATAATAAGACGATACATATGGTTACTCATTTAATGGGTAATCATTAACGTTATAAATTGTCATATTTAATGTAATAAAAATAATTACATTATATAAAATAACTATTTATAAAAAAAAAATTATTTATTATATAGACATTTTGTATTTATTGGTTCAAATAAATTAAAAAACAATTGTCAACCAAACATTATTTTATATATATAGTTATCATAAGTGAATTGATCATAAAATATGTATTTATTAACTATATAAATTATCACTCTTAATATAATAAAAATGATTGCATTATAAAAAATAACTATTCAAAAAATGTATTTATTATATAGATATTTTGATATTTAATGATGTAAAAAATTAAAAAAATATATCTACGAACGACCAAAACTAAACAGGCTTTTTATATATTAGTTTTGGATCCATACAATACATAAAATATAATTGCATTAATAAATATTTTTAAAAAATTATTTAAATTAATATGTAATTTATAAATGATTTGTTAAGTAATACATTTACTTTTTATCTCATATTTTTTTGCTAATACTTGATTTAAAATATTGATGTTATTTCTAAGAAAATATAAACAATGTTATGTTATTTAAATTTGATAAATATATAATAATGTTGATTGTTGAAATATAATTTGTATTATTTAGTAATTCTTGATTAAAAAATCTTTACACACAATTTTTAAATTTGATAAGCTTATACAAACATTTTTGTATTTGAAAAAATCAAGAGAATAATCAATGAACTATAAAAAACTAACGAAAACAAAAAACGAAGGAGATATAAGCATATGATACTTTTTTCGGTATATTGTATACTTCTGCGATAAAGTTATACCATAATAACAATATAATTATTAATTATTAATAAAAACTTGACTTTTATTTTAAAAAATAATAATTTTAAATACCATTTAAATATATTAAAAAATTGATATATGAGTCGTAAAAAGCAAACATAAAATACAAATAATAAGTACGGGTTTGAAGAATGATAAATAAATAAATTATTTATTTATTTATATTAAAAATTAATTAAATTAATATATTAAATTTATATATAATAAAATTATATTGAATTAAGTTAATATATTTTATTTTCGATTGAATTTGAGTTAAAAATTATGCCTTACATTAAAATATATATTTATAAAATAAAAAATACATAAAAACGAATACAAGAAAACATGGGCATTGAGCAGAGGAAGCAAATAAATCAATCCATTTAAATTTAAAATTTTAATTAAATTTGACAACTCAAATTAGATTAGATTGAAATTTTTTATAATTATATCATATTTGAATTGAAAATTATACAATCTAGATTAATAGATTTTATAATCTGATATAACATATCAAATTATTATTAATTTATAAATAAATAAATATTTTATTTTATAATATATTTTATTTAAATATTATGTATATCTAATTATATTAGATTATTATTTTAGTTTAAAAATAAATATAAATTTTTATAATAATTTAATAATTATATAGATCTTATTCTTTTAGTTTTTTTAGTTATGTCTATAAATAATCATATTTGTTACAAAATATATAAATTTATGTATATTTTGTTTTATATATGATAATAATTTATAAATAAATTTAAATATTAATTGTACCTTATCCGATTTGATAGAATCCAATTTGTTCTATTTAAATTCGTTCAAATTAATTATATCATCGTATCATATTCTGATAAAATATCTTTAGATCTATTCAAATTAATTAAAAAATAATCAATTTTAATTCAATTTCTACTATAGTTAATAGTGTTCTAATAGGGAAAAAGAGGTAGGTAACACTTCTTCTGTTCAATATAAGACTTTTGTTTATAATATGCATTTTTCCTTCTATAGTTTAAAAATAGGTTTAGTTGTGTTTTAGTTTAGAAATAGGCTAAATATAACCTTCAACTTGAAATCCCATTTTTTAGGTCAAATTTATTTTAAAAAAAGATAAAAAAGAAGATATTTCAATCATATTTTACGACAAATAGTTATTATAAAGATAATAAAATATTAACATTTTATAAATTTATAATTAATTTTAAATACACAAATCTCTTTTATCATATCATATATTAAAATTTTATTTTAAAAAATAATTAATTTTATAATAAAATAAATATAAATTTATACATATTTAAAATGATATGCTAAGATTTTGATAATTCATAAATAATATAATACATTATTATTATTATTATTATTAATAATAATTATGATATAAAAAATAATATTCATAAAAATAATTAAATTATTAAAAAAAATTGTTAAACCTCTATGTCCAACTTTTTACAATATACAATACAAATAAAGAACATTATATCACAAATTTTGTATAAAAATATTATTTAATATAATAAAAATATAAATTATATCTAATTAATTATATTTTAATATTTAAATAAAATTATTATTAATAAATATTTGTTGTCTTAGTAATAATTAAAATTATATTAATTGAATATCACAATACATTATGATTTTCAGTTTTTTATAACTTTAAAAATTATTATAAAATTGTTTGATTAGAGACAATAATCGAAACAATAAAGAAAATAAATAATGAAAAATAATATATGTATTTTATAATGTAAATTAAAATAATAATAGAAATTAAATTTTTATCTTATATCTAATAAAATTATATTGAATTAAGTTAATATATTTTATTTTCGATTGAATTTGAGTTAAAAAATATGCCTTACATTAAAATATATATTTATAAAATAAAAAATACATAAAAACGAATACAAGAAAACATGGGCATTGAGCAGAGGAAGCAAATAAATCAATCCATTTAAATTTAAAATTTTAATTAAATTTGTCATTAAATTAGATTGAATTTTTTTATAATTATATTATATTTAAGAAAAAGAAAATGTAGCTGGTAATTAAAAAGAGAGAAAAAAAAATGTGACGAGAGTTAGAAAAAAAAACTCTCAAATTGTTTAATAAATTTGATTTTAGTTATGTTTAAACTAAATTTTAATTAAGTTAATTTTTAAACTATTATATATTAGATGCTTTTTTAGTAAGGGAAAAAAGAGGTACGTAGCACTGTTCTTGTGCTATGTATAACTGTACTGTGGAGCCCAAAAAAATTATAGAGGAGCCATTAAATCCAGGGCTATATAACCCACAAAGAGTGTATTATTATTCTCTTAATTTTTAATTATATCACTTTAATTTTATTACTTTAAAAATTTACATTTAAATATTAAAAGTTTATATTTTAATCTTAAAAAAATTATATAAATTCCATAATTTTAAAATTTTAAAATTAAAATACATATTTCTTAAAATTATAAGATTAAAATGTTAGAATTAAAAGTAACAAAATTAAAATATTTTTTTCCTTTAAAAGCTATAAGAGAGTACTCCACCCCTATAATAAAATTGTAATTTTTTCATAATAATAATATTATTATAATATATTTTATTATTATCACAAAATAAATTATATGAAATATCTATTTATAATTATAATAAATAATATTATTTATATTAAACATATATCAAAATAATATGATAGTTTTTATACTAATAAAGTTATATAAATTTGATAATACTTACCAAAAATATTGTATAACATAAATTATATTCATCTTAAATTTTAAATAGAATAATTCTATTGGATTGAAAATTATACATTTTAAATTCAAATTGATAGATTTTATAATCTGTTATAACGGATTGAATTACTATTAAATTATAAATAAATATTTTATTTTATTTTATAATATATTATAATTAAATATTATGCATATTATAATTATATTATATTATTATTTTAGTTTAAAAAATAAATATAGATGTTTATAATAATTTAATAATTGTATGTACATACTTCTTATTCTTTTAATTTTTTTAATTGTGAATATAAATAATATTTGTTATAAAAATATTAATTTATAATTTAAATTTATGTATATTTTTTTTATATATAAAAATAATTTATAAATAAATTTAAATATTAATCTCACCTTATTCAATTCGATTGAATTCGATCTTTTTGTGTTTGTATCATATTTAGATTTAAATTTTTTAAATCTATTCGGAAAAAATTAAATTCAAATTAATCACAAACAATAAATTTTGATTCAATTTCTACTTTTAGTAGTAGATGTTAGTATTGTTCTAGTAGGGAAAATTCTTGTGTTAAGTATAACTATACTACGGAGCCCAACAAAATTTTAGAGCCATTAAAATCCATACTTATAACCCTAATTTTAAAATTTAAAATACTATTTAGAAAAATAACCATTAAAATCCATACTTATAACCCTAATTTTAAAAATTAAAATACTATTTAAAAAAATAATAATTTTAACCTTAAACCTTAATCCATAAATATAACCATAAATCATAAACCTCAAAATCCTATTTATAAAAATAATAATTTTAATCGTAAATCTTAACCTACAAATATAACACTACACTCCAAATTTCAAAACTCAAACACTGTATTACTAATTATTTCTTTAATTCTAATTGTCAAATTAAACAAAATTGTTTATATTTCATGTAAAAGTTACTAGACCCATCGTATCCTTCGCCCCTGTAATAAAAGAGTAATTTTTTCATAATAATAATAATATAATAATTTATAAAAATATATATATATATATATAATATTTATAATTATAATAAATAATATTATTTATATTAAAAATATATCAATGATAATTTTTATACTAATAAAGTTATATAAATTTGATAATACCCACCAAAAATATTGTATAACATAAATTATATTCATCTTAAATTTAAAATAGAATAATTGTATTCACACAATTATTTTTGTTTTTATCATATTAAATATATATAAAATGATAATTTTATTATTATTATTAATTATATTTTAATATTTTTATTATATATAAAATCACTATTAATAAATTATTATTATTATAATAATAATTTAAATTATGATAATAATGTGAATCTTAAATTATATTAACTTTTCTTAAACCCATAATAAATGCACTACAAGTTAGAGAGTTTTTTAAATACGTATTCTTTTAGAAATAAATAGGAATAAAACAAAAATAAAAAGTAACAATTTTTACATACTAAAAGTATTTAAAAAAAAATCTACAAACCGTGACAATAAACTTCATTATTACTCCCAAATAAAGGAAAAGAAGTATTAATTGCAAGATACTACACATGTCATCAACCCTCCCCGAGAGAGAGAGAGAGAGAGAGAGATAGAGATAGAGAGAGAGAGAATTTACTCTTAACGGATAAGGCATCACAATAACCAAACCAACATGCAAAATCCAAACCTCCCTCTCCCTTATAAATTCGCATGCAAACCTCCTCAATTCCCTCAATACATTTCTTCAATACCTCCAAGCCATTCTTATTTAAAATATAATATAAATATATTATTGAGTGAAAAAGAAAGTGCTTTTAGTTAAAATAGCTAGCCATGGATGTCCAAACAAGAAACAAACATGATCAACCACCACCTATATCTATCGAACCAGAAGCAAGTCCTTTAAGAAAAATCATATTTGTAGCTTCAATAGCTGCAGGTATTCAATTCGGTTGGGCTCTGCAGCTTTCTCTGTTAACACCGTACGTACAACTTTTGGGTATTCCACACACTTGGGCCGCCTTTATTTGGCTATGTGGACCTGTTTCTGGTATGTTGGTACAACCCATAGTGGGTTACCACAGTGACCGATGCACTTCTCGATTCGGTCGTCGCCGGCCATTTATAGTGGCCGGTGCTGCTCTTGTAGCAACTGCTGTTTGCCTCATTGGCTTTGCAGCCGATATGGGTTATGCTTTTGGTGACTCTTTAGAGAAAAAAACCAAGCCTAGAGCCGTGGCTGTTTTTGTGGTCGGTTTTTGGATCCTTGATGTTGCTAACAATATGTTACAAGGCCCATGTAGAGCACTTTTGGCTGATCTTTCGGCTAATAATCAGAAAAAAATGAGAAGATCAAATGCTTTCTTCTCATTTTTTATGGCAATTGGTAATGTTTTGGGTTATGCTGCTGGGTCTTATAAACATCTTTATAAAACGTTTCCATTTACTAAAACCAAAGCTTGTGATATCTATTGTGCTAATCTAAAGAGTTGTTTCTTTCTCTCCATTACTCTGTTACTGTCACTCACAATTTTAGCCCTAACCTCTGTAAAAGAAAAAACCCAAGCGGAATTAGCCAAAGAAAATGGAGAAAGTGAAGACGTTGGTTCAGAAAAAGTGCCATTTTTTGGAGAGATTTTTGGTGCTTTTAAAGAACTACAAAGACCCATGTGGATTTTGTTATTGGTTACTTGTTTGAATTGGATTGCTTGGTTTCCGTTCTTGTTATTTGACACAGATTGGATGGGAAAAGAGGTTTATGGAGGCAACGTTGGAGATGGTCCTTTGTATGATATGGGGGTTCGTGCTGGTGCACTTGGGTTGATGTTAAACTCTGTCGTTTTGGGATTTTGTTCACTGGGTATTGCTTTCTTGGCTCGGAGACTTGGTGGGGTTAAACGTCTTTGGGGTATTGGCAATATTGTGTTGGCAATTTGTATGGGTTTCACTGTTTTGATTACTAAGATGGCTCAGTCTTCTCGTCACGATCCCCACGCTCTTAACGCGCCTCCTCCGGCCGGTGTTAAGGCTGGTGCTCTGGCTCTCTTTTCAGTTTTGGGTATTCCTCTTGCGGTAAGTTGTTTTCTTTTTTATTTAATTTATTTAATTACTGGTTGATGATAGTCAATTACTGATTTTTGGGATCATGATTCTTATTTCTTATCCATGATTTAAATTTATTATTTTCTTAAAAAAATATAATTGATTTTTTTTTAAATGACGCTTAAAGCTTTTAATCCTTTAATGACAGAATCATATTTGTATTTTAAGTTTTTAATTAATAATTTTTTAATAATGGCGGTAAGGAATAATAGGCGTGATTTATTTTGCAAATAAAGATTATGCACTCTCTTATTAACGAAGAGATATAAAGTAAGACAGTTATTTCCTTTTTTTTCTTTTTTTTTTCTTTTCATCTTTGAAAAAAAGTTAATTACTTTCTATCTTACAAGTTATTTTAAAAATAATAAAAGTATTATACAAAATTTAAAAATTATTATTTATAAATTACCTAAAGTAACTCATATATATTTTTCTATAATATCATTTTAATGTAAAAATTATTTAATATTATTAATTATTATTATTTTTATCCTCTTTATTATTTTATAACAATAATAAATTAACATTCTTAAAATTAATAACCATAAAATAATAATCTTATGTCTAAATCATAAATTTTTACTTTAAAAAGTAAAACATATTTTTTATTTTAAATATTATTTAAATTTATTTAATTTTAAACATCATATAATTATTAGATTTTTTTAATATCATTAAAATTTATTTTTATTATTATATTATTATAAATTTTAATAGTATTATTATTTATTATATATATATATTTTAATAATCTACCGTCTCCTAACGTTACTAGCTTAACAAGGATCCACGTTTTTTATACGTCTCACACCATTTATTTTAAAATTTAAGCTTCAGAACACCTGGACCTACATGACCATCTTGTCAATGGAGACATGTTAAAAATTTCTAACAATTTCCACAATTGTCTTATTATCCATATATGGTGTTCCTTCTCTTTCTTATACATGTTGATTAAAAATACATCCTTGTTGAAATTCTAAAGTACAATCCACAAGGGGGGAAAATTCAATTTGCCAAGTTTAATTATTTTAAGATAAACAGATTATTATTAGATATAAGTTCATGCATATCTGTTTAATATTCTTTTTTATTATTTGATCTCATAACAAATATATGTTTAATTGGTATGGAGAGAATATATTAGTTCTGAGAAAATAATAATTTTAATTTTTTGCAGGTGACATACAGTATTCCATTTGCTTTAGCATCCATATTTTCCAGCACTTCTGGT
This sequence comes from Hippophae rhamnoides, assembly GCA_033030585.1. Lineage (NCBI taxonomy): Eukaryota > Viridiplantae > Streptophyta > Magnoliopsida > Rosales > Elaeagnaceae > Hippophae > Hippophae rhamnoides. The sequence continues at coordinate 76,303,211 of CM065429.1, forward strand.
GCAGGCCAAGGTACCAATTTCAACCATTTTTTAACTAATTTTTGGATATTATAAATTACTTATTTCAATTTAAGTTAATAATTAATTAAATTCATTTTATACGTTTAAATCCTTATTACAGGTCTTTCTTTGGGTGTTCTGAACATCTCAATTTGTATACCACAGGTATAACTAACTCTACATGACTTTTGCTATTTACACTATGATTTACATCTACAAAAGTCTGATCAGTAATATTTTAACTTATAATTAAGTCTAAAAATTAGATATAATAAACTGAATTACTTAAAGATTATTATGTTGTTTCTAGTTCGTAAAAAATTAAAAAAATGGTTACACGTTAAACATAAATCTATAAATTCATTTGAATATTCTCAAATATTCTCGAATAATACTAAAACAAATATATTATTCACGCAAACATTAATATTTAAAACCTAAACCTTTCACAAATTTATTATTCAATTAGTGTACTTATCATTGAATTACATTTTTTTGGAAATTAAAACAACATTTTTTATTTAATTTTTTTGTTTTGTTATATAAAATTATATTTTATTAAATAATAATTTGAGAGTTGGATATTAAAATAATCCTTCCAATTTTTTCTTCATTTAATGAGTTTGTCCATTTCTTTGCATTAAATGTGTAATGCCCCATCTTTTGGGTGGGTCCAAATTTAGAGTATATGAATTTATTTATTTATTTATTTTTTTAAATCATCTTGTACTATAAAATAATATATAATTTAATTTTGAATTGATATTTGGGAATTAATAAAATAAAAAATGCAGATGATAGTATCAGTACTAAGTGGACCATGGGATGCATTATTTGGAGGAGGAAATTTACCAGCATTTGTAGTAGGAGGAGTTGCAGCTGCAATAAGTGGAATATTAGCACTCACTCTTTTACCATCTCCACCTCCTGAGCTTGCCAATGCCAAAGATATTCCAGTTGGCTTCCATTGATTTACCTAATTAACTATATATATTTAGTATTTACCTTTTTATCCTCGCTCTCTCATTCTTCAGCTTCTTCATAATCAACCACACTGAGATCGATCTGCCTCTTTCTTTTTCTTACATTTAGTTTCCTTTCCAATTATGTGGTTGCTTAGTATGTATAATTACTACTAGTACTGCTTTTAATAGAGGTTTTTGTCACTATATAAAAGCTTCAGATGCTGTAGATCATAATGCCATTTTATATTAATGGCTTCATTATGTCATTAAAACATGCGTAAGCATGTTAGTCTCTCTTTTGTTTTTGTTTTTTTTTTTTTGTTTCAAGTGGGTGAGATTTGAATGTATATACCCATGTCAAAGACCTTGTAAGGTACATGATGTATTTTCTCTTATGTTAATGTTGATAAGACTGTGGGAGTGAAAAGTTTTTCATCTCAGTTTTATTTTGGGAATTTTAAAAATTATCAACTCTAATTAAATAATAATAATAATAATTATTATTATTATGATTATAAATTTTAAGATTTTTTTTACTCAACGATGACATAATATATTTACAATAATATCTAAGAATAACAAAATTATAAATTAATTGGATAAATTTATGAACAAATCAATGAATTTATGGTAAATATTTTATATGAAATTATTCATAAATTTAAATTTTTTAAATTTATGATATATCTTATTTTAAAATAAAAATTCATAAATATTTATATAATTAATTGTTATTTGTTGTTGATAAAATACTATTTAAATTTTATTAATAAATAAATAATCTATATATCAAAACTGAAAAAGTTACTAAAACATAGCAAGAGAAATGACTTTTAATGATATGATTTATAATAAAATTATATAAAATATTTATTTATATATAATATTAATCATAACTTAGTGTTATTATAATAACGTTACTATTAATAAAATATTTTTAGATAAACTTTTTTTTTTTTTTTGTGTTCATTGAATATTTGGCATAAGCATCAAAGTGTGTTTAGCAGAAAACACGCCAGTGTCATTTTCATTGTCGATAGAAAATTATGCATGCCTGCCAAGTTTCAAGATGTTTGCTTTTCAAAAGGGAAAAATACATTTAGTAAAAAAATAATTATTTAAGATTTTAAATAATTTTTCAATCAGATATATTTCGTAATAATTTTTTATTTTAATTTTATTAAAAATATTTAAAAATAAGATTTTTTAATTAAATATCTTATTTTAATTTTTTTTAGAGAATAAATCAATTCTAATGACTTTTGTATTTATAAATATTCAAAAAAAATGATTAAAAATAAATAAAAATTTAAATAATAACCAAAAAATCTATATTTTTTAAGTTTTTGAAAAAAATAAAAAAAAATATATTATCAAACAACTTGTAAGTGATTTTTTTATTTTTTTATTTTTGCTTGAAATCACTAAGGAAAGATTATTGCCAAATATATTAGTAATTATTTTTACAAAATATATATATATATATATATATATATAAAATATAAAATCAATTATCTAATAATAAATCATAAAAGTCCTTAACTAATTTAAAATATCATCTTTTATTCTAATAATTCAAAGTTTTTAATTAAAAATTATTGCAAATGTCTTAAGAATACCATTTAATTAAGAAATATATTTTATCATATTCTTCAACAATATTTTCATATAAGATAGAACATAAAAGAATTTATATTTTAAGAAATTGTAATTTTTCTTATTAAATATACAAAAAAAAAGTACAATTCAAAATAACAAACTAAACATACCATTTTCTAGAAAAAGAAATTACATAAAATAATTATTATGATTATGAATTGATATTTAGCTATTTATTAAATTAAGAAGAAAAGAAAAAAAAAATAGAGCAAATAATTAAAACTCGAAAAGTCATAAGTCATAATATTCGAAGATCTCTCAATACTTACATAGTTCTTCTATTTATCTTAATGTCTATATATGCTCGATGGCTAGCTAGAGACTAAAATTGAAAATTACTCGCAACAACTTGGCATTTTCCTAACTTCTAAACCTAAAATCAATATAACGAAAGCTTGTCGGTTGAACTTAATTTCAAAGAAAGAGAAGACCAATAGTAGGAATATTCAATGTACAACGATAATGTAATGATATAATTTGGTTATTATTAGTATTTTGTCTTTGTCTAGTAGTCCATGCATGAATAATAATACTCTGTTTTCCACTTTAATATTTTTTTTAGATACCATATTAAAAATTATTAGTCATCAGTCACATCTCATAACAACAATTTTTTGAAAAATATATAGTTCAAAGAAATTCACATATTGTTATATAGTGATAGTATATATGAATTATTATTTTTTTTTTTTGGGTTCCTTTAAGCATATTGGTAAAAGAAAAATAAATGGTATAAAACATAATCCCACTTCAAAAGAAATTCTGAGACTGAATAGGATGAATTAAAAAAAAAACACTAGCATATAAATCCAACAACATATGAAAATTAATGCTTATTAAGCATATTAGGTAATAGGTAAGGTTTGATAGTGGGGCAATGTCATATTTATTAAACTTAGTTTCTAGAAATTGAAAGTAGAAGTGTAGTCTTTTTCAAGCAAAAGTTATTAAAAGTCTCACAACCTTTGACTAAATTCAATCACTTTTATTAATCTCTCCATCTCAAATATTTGATAGTTCAATATTAATTCTTTTAATAGATTTTGACGTTTTAACTATTTTTGGAGTTTATCTAATACATTGTTTTTCCAAGCCAACTAAGTTTGAATTCAAGCCATTTGGGCTCAATACATGTTTAGTAAAAAACATTTTAAAAATAAAAAATAAAAAAAAAAATTAAGAGACCAGGTGGGCTGAAGACAAATAAGTGGACCTAACTGCCATTTGGTACCTTTCTCTAAATTGAACCACATGGGCTGAGCTTGTCTTTATCGTTTTGACAAAATATTATTTTTTGTATTATATCAAAATCACAAGACAACGTGAACTAAAACGCCTTCACGGGGACACCTCTTCTTCATATAAAACGTTTTATCCACAAATTCCCACAAAACTTAAGGACACGACACGCCCACTTGATGTTGGTAAGGTTTTTTGGTTATGTTCCGGCTAAAATGGATCGGGTTAAACGGATAATTACGTCATATTTGTATATTATAGTTATTTTTTGTATTTGTTAAAAAAAAACATATACCTTATACGATAAATAACATATGTATTTTATGTATGAAAAAGTTATATCATGTAATTAAATCATAACTTTATTATTTCTAAACTTCTATTTATTACATCTATAAATCACTTAACTTACTATCTTAAATAGTATCACTTAATTGAAGAGAACACAAATCAATTCTATTTATACTTGTATTATTGGAATCCAAATGAACACAAAAATTGGAAAGGAATTAGGACATATTTAGCACTAACTCTAGATGTTGCCGCATGAAAAAAAATAGTAATCATCCCGACTCAAAACATTTCTTGAAACACTCTCTAGGCATTGTGAGCTTCAACCTTACACTTTTGAAAGACCATATAAACTCATGTATGAGATCAACACAAACTAAAACCATAGAGAATAATGACTGTCTTAATCTACCTAAGAGAGAGCGCTTCTAGTAAGGAATGCATGTCTTCGAAAACAACAACACAAACCCTAGAATAAAAATAAAAAAACTCACAATAACAGCCGAAAGAGATGAAAGAGTATAAACTTTGAACATACAAAAATAGTTAGCTATTAAATCTCTCTAATATTTTTTTTATTGTGTCATGATCTGACCAAATTAACACCCTTCTTTTAGGTACAAAAATATAGATGCAAACTTAACATATCAACTTCAAATCCATCTTACACCTACGATCAAGAAAGCAAATTAGAATAGTTTTAAGTCATATTTGTTACACGATATTAAAGATCTTTTGATCATATAATTTTTAATCATATATTTGAATGCAAAGTAAAATCATATTATATAAAAAAAATTATATGATCTTATAGAAATTTAATACTAATAGTGGATATGAATCTATATAGTATTGAATATTTTATTAAACTTGTTTGGAATTTTTATTCTAAACCTGTTTAAAAACTATTAATTTAAATAAATTTTTATAATGAAATTATATTGATAGTTATAAACTAAATATAAATTATTTTATTAAAATATTTATCATTAATTTTATTCGATTATATTATACAAGTTCACCTAACATAATTCAATACAGTTTATTCTAATAAAATTATAGTTAATTTATCTATATAATGCACAAGCATGTTCTTATGAAAAAAAAAGTCATTACTGTTGTGTAAAGTGGAAAAAACTATGAGAAGTTGGCTTCATCTCATGTAGATGAAGCTTTAGAGTAGTTTTACTTGGGGCAAGTGACGATTTTATATTTTAGGCCCCATGATATTTAGGAAGCAGACAACTAAACCTACAAATTAAGTTGAAAAATGAAGAGAAATCTAGAGGCATTCGTGTTTTTTCTTCTCTCGCTATGTTTGACAGACCAGATGCATATAAATATTGCGATCAGGCTTGCCAAACATACAAGTCCAATAGTGCTTGCCGGATATATGCAAAATGTTCAAATGTGTTTGTCAAACAGAAGTAAAATATTCATAGAGAAATGTCTAACAAATGTAAAATGTTCAAACGAATAAGCTGATATATATATACATATAATTCTAACAAGTACGTTTGTGAATTCTCATGCCTTGAAAAAGTTGAAAACAATTATAGAGAATAAGTTTCAAAGAGAAGTCGATGGGTGGCAAAGAAAAGAAATTTCTGGTGCACGGGATGATCAATGGGGCAACAGTGGAAGCAATTGACAACGGCACCAGCTTAAGGCGACGGCAGCAGCAACAATGACAATGTGAACTCAGCTTGAGTGTGAATGAGGAATCAGCATGTGTGGGGTATATTAGGTTTTTTATAATTGGAGTATGTATTTAGTAAGGTATGATGGATGGAATCAGCCAAATTTAATTATTAAATCACATACTCTGTACATAATAGTTCTACGACAAAACATCCATTTCCATTTCTACAACATTGAGATTTCCCCAAACACATACAATACCCACCCTAAAGTTCCTACAACTTCCGCATTCAAAAAACCAAACGACTTCTGTAGCTAACCAGTCTCCGAGAAAGCACCAAAACCTTAATCCTATAACAACCAGCAGAGAACTGTAGCATATGATCAAGTTCAAACTATGCTCTGGTGCAAACTTAATGTAAAGCTTAAATGCCTCGTATTGTGTCTACTCGATCAATGACATCCAATGCTTTCATTCGGTCAATGTTGAAATCAATGACAGGGAAAGAGGATGGTCTTCTGATGGAAAATAATTCTCTCGTAATTTCATTTTTCGGGGAGTGGTTACTGCTCTTGCTCAGCCTATGATACTTGCTTAACCTGGTCTTGGCAGTGTCAAATTCTTGACTCTTGCTTATTCCAGGTGTTGGTTTTCTTTTACTCACACAACTAAGCATCTCTTGATCTTCAACTGTCAATATTGGTGATGCACAATTGGGTTTGCCAGTAGAAAACTGAATTGATATCTGGTTGGGAGATCGAATAGGAGACTTAACAGGAGACCTAATGCCGCCACTGACAGCCCTTGCTTGGCTGACTAGATGGTGAAGCCAAACTACTAAATCTAGAATATAAGATTCAGTTTTCTCCTTATCAGCATGATGTAGTGTCTCAATTCTTAACAAGTCAGAATGCCCAGTATGTTTTCGGTTGACTTCAGACCTGAAAGTGTTTTTGCATCGGAAAATTTTGGTGAATATTGCAAGAACAAAAAGTGGGATTGAAAGCACCAGTAGTTTATAACATACCCAGTATTAGCCCACTCTCCAACCCAACCAAATCCATGATGAGCTCTAATGGAATTAAGGTTCAAAGTGGAAAACGAAAGAGAATAAACAAAAGTTAATTATTGTAGTAAACTAAAGGCATAGAGGCCTAGAAGATTTAGATAACATCAGAACCAACAAAAAATATCATTCCACAGAAAGGGGTAGAAGCTTTACCGGGTTGTATTAGCAGCAATTAGAACAAGCCACTGCAACGTTTTCTCCATTTCTGATTTAATTTGAGGGACAGTGAACTGCAAGAACAGAGTTTAGGGAGAACCATCACAGTGAGTAAACAAATGGGAAAGATGACAAAGATGTCTGTTTTTTTCTTTCTTTTTATCTTGTTATAGGAATCATGAGCCCGTTTAGTGCTAATAGGAATCTTGGAGGGGATTCAAACTTTCAACAAATTACAATAATGGCAGGCAGTATATAAGTAATACCTCTTCCTTGAGTTGGAATGATTGTAACTTTGAGCGCAGAGCTGACTTTATACTCGGTGGAAGCCCCTGATACAAAGCATCTCTAGTATTCGGAGGCATAGAACTTGACCGTGACACCTAATTAATATAATGTAATGTTAAAAAATATTTGGATAAAAAGCACCACTTCTATTTTGCTCAGACATGCCTTAGGATGTAAAAGTTTTATTTTTCTTTTTTCTGATAAAAAAATTTCAAAAGCTACCCACATGACCTGATTTTCTGGATTGAAATTAGGGCCTGGAACTGCAGCCAAAAGATCTTTATATAAAAGTAAATTATGCAATACACACACATAGATATTGACACTCAGAGCAACAGATCAAATTCTGAACATCAAATACAAATATTGAAGGATGTAATAATCCAGTTTTTACTACTTAATACGCGTGTGCTTCAAGGTCAGCAGTAAGATTAACTTCTAAAAATGCAATTCGACAAATGTTCTGTATGTGCCAAAATATTATTCTATAAGGTTATGTACTTAAAGTGGAAAAGTGTTTCTTCATTGCCCTTCCCTCTCTGGCACAATGATATGCTGACATGAGACTGAAGTATAATCTTAAAGGTGTGATTTCAGAAGGGAAAGTACATGAACTTACAAGAGTATCAATTTGTGTAATAATATTAGCATAATGCAAAGCCAGACCAGCAGAACCCAACTTTTTGTGGTTGCTTTGAGAACCTTTAATGGGTTTGTCATCATCTACAAGTAACAGAGAAAGGAAAGTCAGATAAAGTCCAAATAATTGAACCCCAGGAAAAAGTATGCACAAACTTCTTACCCTTACTACATATTTCTTGAAATAAGACAACATTTTCGAAGAGAGAACTATTGCATAGCATCCTAATAGATAAAAAATTAAGAAAATATACTAATATTATATTTTAAAAAAATTGCGGTGAATAGAATGGATAAGGAGGGTCCAAGGGTTTTAATCTCCTCAAAGGCTCAAAAACCAGGAAATTAATCTATTCTCAAATGAATACTACAAATGACGTGACAATTTTCCATTAAATACAGTGATGTGGGTCCAGTTGTACTTATCAATAACATTGCACCACGACATCATTTGAGATTCATCTCAAATTTGAGATAAATAGACTTTTCCTTCTCAAATACATGCCAAAGTATAATAACTTAATATTTCTATCTATTTTCCTATTGGTTCAAATCATTTGAAATTCATCTCAAATTTGAGATAAATAAACTTTTCCTTCTCCAATATATGCCAAAGGTTAATAACTTAATATTTCTATCTATTTTCCAATTGGTTCAATATGGTACTTCCATTTTATTTTCTGAACATAGTTTATCAAAAATCTAACTTCAGCTGGAAAAGTAGAGTCAAATATTAACATATGACAATTAATGACCAAATATGATGTAGACGTTCAATAAAAATGGCTAATAACACTTCTAGCTAGTAAGTAATAGTTTTTCCTTTTTCCAATTAAGGCTTTTTTTCTTCTTTTGCTTGCATTCATATTCACATCTTTGTTCTATACTTCTATGAAAATTATGAGTAAATTTTATGTGCTTTGAATATAGGGTTAACTGAATTTTTGGGATAGGGATACAGTAATCCAAGTGGTGGTTTATATCTTACCATGAAGCATATCAAAGTGACAGATAATTTATGACCAAGTTTAACAAGGACACTAAACCTCCTATACACATTCTTTGAGGTAGATATTATTAAGAAATAATGGACCCTATCACGAAAAACCATCAGACAACATGGATGGTAGTATGCAACCAAAAAATAAGTCTGTCTTTCTTCTTCCGAGCAAGAGAGTGAAGGGGTAAAGGAGCAAAACTGAAATATATTTTGAACAATACACACCTGCACTACCAAAGGCTTCATGGATCTCCAAATGTAAGAAATGCACAATGTCTACTAGCTTCTCCATTACCTGTAAATAAAATATATATAAGGCTGGTTCAAAGAGAAATGAAAAATCAAGAATGGGACATGAGCTTTATGTGTCTGCTATATTAAAAATATCTACCCCTTTTTTTGGGTATGATAAAATAAACAAATTTAAGCACCGTGTTCCATTATAGAGGGAAAAAAGAATCACTAAAATGCACTTCGAAAAGCCGCACCAAAAGCAAGTTTAATTAACTACCTCTTCCAAGATCCTCGACCATAGTGATTTCTTCTTCAAGCTACGCACATGCTTTCTTTGACTCTTTAACTCAGTTCTTAAAATTGCAAGGCTGTCTCCTAAATGCCAAAAATATATAGAAAGACAAATCAAATGATAGTTACTTGACAACACCTATAATAAGACACCAGTAGACAAACAGAAAGAACATAAGCCATAAGGTTTCAACCATAAACATCAGTAATTTACGGAATGAAATTAGAACTTCAAACCAGGGAGGATGTCATGCTAGACAATGTGTAATATATGGTTCTAAATATCACATTAAGAAAGATATTACATGAATGCTGCCTACAATAACCAAGTCAAACAAGACAAGGATACAAACAAAGATAACTTTAAAGAAAATGTAAATATATTACATTTCTCAATATCAACAAACTGTTTCATATTACAAAATCTTGAAACACTAAGGCATCATTATCCAGTAGCCATATAAATAATTATGTTCTTATAGAAATGGGAGCATAGATGCACTCAGTCATTGATTGCTGCTTTATTCCAGATTGTCACCTGAAAAACCAGATTACATGAAGATGTGTTGTAACACCTTCTGTACATTGTCAAGGCATAAATAGGAAACTATGATGTAACACTGAAATTTACAAAATAATATAAAATGCAGCCACCTCTTTGAGGAACATTTGAGTTATCCTCTTCCTGCTGCTTACGCTGGTAATCTTGTTCAAATCTGTCCAAAGCATGCAGCTCATGATATAACTCCTGAAACCGGGGGAAAAAATATAATAAAATTAGTTTTCGTACATTAGCAATGTTTACAGAGACCAATATATTTCAGTTAACAACATGAGTAGGTTATGGATTTAGCCAATCACCAACTATCGTTGATAGTAAAAAATATACTTTAAGAGGAAAAGTCTTAGCAACCCATGATACATATTACACTAACTAAAAGAATGATGCTGTATCATGCATGTTTGATAGTAGTAAGGCACTGGCATGGGTTTTTCAATTGTAACTTGTCAGGGAATTCTTGTACTTGGTCCATAATATTTATGAAATTAAACAGGTAATGATGATTAAGACAGACAGGGAAATTTCCTTGGGGCCCCCTACCCCTGAGACCCAAAAATCCATAAGTGATGTATGGTGCTTATTGTGGAAAAGAAAAGGACCTTTCAAGATGATGGGAATTTGATGATGGCATTCAAGTACAACTCAAGAATAAAAATAAAGAAAAAGAAAAATGAAGAGACAAACTACAGAGGACATTGGGAAAAGGACCAGTACAAGATTTTAGTATCAGAAATTAAATAACTACCATGGATCCCTAATATGCATGCGCACATGTTGATGCTGAATAATACTTTGAGAATCTCATCAAAAAGACTTGATTTCAAGAGGCTAAGCAACCATGGTTAGTCTTTTCAATTTTCGGATAAGAAACAACTAAGTTTTATTACTTGGTAACATGACACAAATTACAACTAGCATACAAACTGTCCACCAGATAAATTCTAGAGCAATAGTCATCTCAAAGCCAAATTTTTAGATTGCTCCCAATACTTTACATATTGAAGAAAGTTAAGAAGTAACAACTAAAAAAATTAATAGAGGCTTTCCTCAACATAAAATTTCCAACATACAAAGAATGAAGTACATCCTTTCTATATGTTGCTTGCCACTTGCATGACATTCTGCTAAGCGAAAATACCCACAACAACCACACTGCATCTTAAGATGATACTTAGAAACTCACAGCTGTATATTGAACCAAAATCATCAGCTGCTGCATTACAGTCTGTGCATCTTCCTTTAACTGCTTTAGTGGTGTGAGTTCTGAACCCAGCCTACATCATAAGAAATAATGTGAAATTAAAAACCTTATTTAAGAATACAGATTAGGTTAACAAAAAAGATTAAATAAGTATTACTTCTCAAAATAGCGCTCCAAGTTGTGCCACTGAGGGTCTTTGCAACGATTTCCAAATCTGACCACTTCTCCAGAAAAAACTCTCAATTCTTCTCTGCCATAATTGTATAATACATTACTACCATCTCAAAACTTACGGTCATTTAGAGAGATTAGGAACAAGCCAAACCTTAAAAAAAATAGATGAGAATCTAATAAAAGATAATGCAAAGTAGTTACTAAAAAAAGCTATTCCCAAAGTAATGTACCACACTCCAGATATACAGAAATACAAAGGCGAATGTATATGATTATCAACCTCTTGTCAGATGCAGCAATTCTCAGAAGTTCATCCATGTCTCGCGATATCAAGTTTTGAACCCCTTCTGATGGAAGAACCTCCTCCTTTAAGTGACAGACACTATCCTTTGAAAGGGATTGCATTAGATTGGCGCCCTTCACAATTGTATTTGCTACTTCAAAAGCCAATATTGTAATTTTATTCCCTTTTATTGCAACCCCTGATGTGAAACCACTATTAAGGTTTAAATTTGTCATGCTACTACCAAGTGTGTCCAGAACTTCTACTGCCTTCCCAAGGCCAGCAGTACCAGCTCTACCTAAAAGTGAGCTCACTTCTGATACCTGTAAGAAAAAGTATTAAGTCAAATTAATTGTTAAGTCTATCCCAATCTTGTATTGCAACAACATTTCCATTTCCAATTCATAGTAAGGTGCATAATATAATTGCAGAAACCACCAGAAGATTGTACTATGTAACTATGATACATAAGCAAATTATGCTTGCAATTCAGAATAAGACACAGTATGCAGGTACAGGTCCTCTAGTATAGCATCAATTGGAATATTAGATATTAGATAAAGTTTTCTTATTAGTTTAAAAGTCTTACTTCGAGTCCTATTAAGATTAACATTTTAATCTTATTATTCCTATAAATGCACATGTAATCTTTAAATACTATTATGAATGAGAATTAGAATGCTTTTATTTGATTTTCTGGTTCTCCTTTCTACCCATTTTGATTCTTTAATATTCACTTCAGCATAAACCTATTTGTATTTATGTTGTGTATCAATTTAATTGTAACATCTATGTAAATGTTAGTGATATTCGTTATCAAAATATACAAATGTAATCTTAGTTTTTAGGAGTATCCTTCAAGAATATTCTCAAGTCAGAAAAAATTATCAGGCTCCAACAATCACAATTCAGATATATCTCTGTTCTCATGCACATTAGATTTCATATTAAATACGTAGAAACATTTTGAGATTAGACTACTCGAACGATTGAGACATATCTAGATTGATCAAGAATCGATCTACTCAGCTTTAAAAAAATCCTAAATTAATTATTTAATTAACTAGATCAATCAATTAATTAATGATCGATCGAGAAATAGATCGATTGATTTATTAGTTAGATCAATCGACCTGGTTCAAAATTAATTATTACACCGGACCGATCGAATATGTTTTGATTGTTCTATTGGATTTATCGATAAGGGCATTCAATCGATCAAGAATATATTAGATCGATCGAGCAACCAGGGTTTTGATTTTAAAACTTATTTCTAACTCGAATTAAATTAGATTTTTACTATATTATCATTTTTCTTTAAAACTCTTTTAATTGATTTTATAGACAACATAATAATTTTACTTTGATTTAATACTTCAAAATATTTTATATATACAAATTTAAGCAAACAATTTTAATCAACTACACAAAAGCATTATTCTCTTCATCTTGACCTTTCTCGTATTGTTTTGCAAAAACTATTTAAATAGGGTTTTTTATTGAGTTAATTTATCAAACATTTATAGTTGTATTTGATGGATTAACAAACCTATAATATATATGATATTATGCTTTAAATTGACTGTTATAGAATTACTAGTTAATTTTGATTTATCTGATATATTTATTAAATGATCTAGTTAGAATTATTCGTTATTAAATCTGGTCCAGGACACATATTTATACGTGCTAACATTTCAGGTACTGGTAGAATGGATTTGATTGCTTATGTAACTCAAGTTGTTGGAATGTTAGCTTGGATCCGAATATCTTTTTTGTAGAGGGTATGATGAAAGCAACGATAGATCACTTGGAAGATTTATCTTGGTAAGTAGTATAAGACCTAGTCTTGTAATTGAAACTTATTTTTCATAGTGAATTATTAGGTAGTCTAGTGGACCGATGTTTTTACTCTTAAGTCATTGGTGTGACCTAGATTGTTTCCACCTAAAAATCTCATTTATTGATTTATATTTTCACATTTTTTATTTATATGTGATTGTATGCTTGATCGTCAATGAAAATTTTAATTTATCATAATTTCACTTATTATCTATTCACTATCCTCTAGCTAATTAAGTCTGTAAATAAAAAGGAAACTTTCACTTTGAATCAAAACTGTCACTAGATACACTTAGTGTGTCTAAAATCTTGTTGACTCATTTGAGAGAGCGTTCGTCTACAACCCATGCTTCTTACTTTGATGGGTCTAATTATCCATATTGGAAGGTTTGTATGAGACACTTTCTACGATCTATAAATCAATGTCTGGAACTCTGTGCTTTATGGTGGGGAACCACCTACGGTTATCAAAGATGATATAGTCACTTCTTAACCTAGAAAAAATCGGACCACTAAAGATAAAACTAATAACTGGAATCAAATTAATGCTATTTTTAGTGCTGTGTCTGTTGATAAGTTTTGTCGTATTTCTCATGTTAATACTGCTAAGCATGTTTGAGATATTATGAATGTTGCTCATGAGGGAACCACACAAGTTAAAAGAATTAAACTTCGTATGCTCGGACTCAATTTTAAAATCTTAGGATGAAAGCAAATGGAACATTTTTTGAATTTTATGCTAAATTAAGTGATATTACCATAAGGAAAGTGACTCTAAATTCTTATTTAAATATTTTAATGTCACTAGTATTAATTGAGTGTTCAGAGAGTATATAAAGATAATTTGCTCGTATAAATAACTAAACTTAATAAAAAACTAAAATGTTATGAATTAAATTCATCAATATTAGAAAAATATGATCTGTCAAGCATTCTAATGTTTTTAATTCAATTCTTGCAGGTCTAGAACATGAGTAACAAAATCTGGTACAAAAACTTGAAAAATCCAAAGAAGTTATATATAGGCTAACAATTGGAGTTGAAAAGTTGAACAAAGTTCTTGATTATGGAAAGTTAGTTGGAGATAAGAGAGGGCTAGGATACGTAGATAAACACACTACATCATCTTCTTCAAAATCAATTGAATTTGTAAAGTCTTGAGACGTGTCTTCCACACATGCTACACCTTCAACATCAAGAACTGAATTGATACGATCTTCTAATCCTACTTCTACTATTACTCGTTATACTTAAAAAACAGTTGCACCTGTGATTGAAAAACATGTTAAATTGTACTTATCATAATTGTGGTAGGAAATGTCATATTAGATCATTGTAGATTTATTGTGAAATATCCTTATTTTAACAATGCATTTCATACTAGATCTTCTGGAATTAATTTTCATTGTCCATATATATATGGTAAATCTCCACCAATGATTAAAAAGAAAAATAATAAAGTCAAAAATAAGGATAAACCCAAGATCAATTCAAAAATAATTAAATCAATTGGATCCAAACCCAAAACTATTACGAAACCAAAATTCAAGAAGATTTTGATTAAGAAAGATTACATTTTTCCAACTAAGTGACTGTATCTCTCCTTCACTTAGGAACTTTTATTGCATGCTTGTTTGATCCTAGGTGAACATGTTAGTTTGATTAGTTTAATTATTTTAAATTTTTAATTTAGTAGTTTGATTCTTGATTTTGTTTTAGTTTATTTAAAATTAGTTATTTAAATAAAATAAAAAAAATTCAAAAATAAGGATAAACCCAAGATCAATTCAAAAATAATTAAATCAATTGAATCCAAACCCAAAACTATTACGAAACCAAAATTCAAGATGATTTGGATTAAGAAAGATTGCATTTTTTCAACTAAGTGACTGTATCTCTACTTCATTTAGGAACTTTTATTGTAGGCTTGTTTGATCCTAGGTGAACATGTTAGTTTGATTAGTTTAATTATTTTGAATTTTGAATTTAGTAGTTTGATTCTTGATTTTGTTTTAATTTATTTAAAATTAGTTATTTAAATAAAATAAAAAAAACTCAAAAATAATAAAGGGAGTAGAATTGCTATTAACAATTAAATAAACTTCAAATATAAGTTTGGATCACAAAACTTTATAAAATGATTTATTTTAATTAATTATTCATTGTGTAATTGAGTATCTTGTTCTATGCATTTATATTTTTTCCCACATATGGTGATTGATGTTAACAAGAACTCACTCACACACTCACTGAATACATAAGTATGATATACTAGAAGTTTATAATTAGTTATGTGAGATTTTAGGGTATAAAATAACCTTGACTGTGAAAATTATGATTGGATTGTCTTTCATTGTATAAAATGTTGTTATAGAGAGACACCTATTTTTGAGAGAACTACCTACTGTGATGTGTGAAAGTTACCGCAACAAGTAGAGAGCGCTACCTAACAACTAGTGTAATAATCATCATACTAGATATATTGGCTCATACATATTTTCTTTGCAAAAGAAAAATAATTTGATAAAAGATATAGCTGTAAAGAATAAAAAATAATCGAATGCACGTAAAGAAAGAGTTACAAATGGTTATACAAAAAGAAAATTCACTAGTACAAAATAAAAAATAATATTATAAATATTGAGGAGTATGAATTCAACTGAAATTTTTGAATAATTGGTGATGCTCTTTACTTTAAATTTTTCATAACTAATCATAAATGGACAAATTAGCATACTGTTGTAGTTCAATATTTATTTCACTTTGAGCAATTGTTAATAGGTTATCACATGTATTGAGAAATATATGTGCTTTATCGGAATACTTATGCATATTGTGAATAATCCAATTTTGTATAATATTGATCAATATACTATATTTATTGTATCTAATAGTTTATGTTTCCTCTACATATTGCTTATTTCCTTGAATTTGTTATGACATTTCACATCCATATTATATGAAAATGCAACATTTTTTTGGTTTATTCGTATGACAAAAAAGGGAGAAAAACTACCTTGATAATTAACTTTGAAAAATATTCTTTTTGGAAATATTACGTAAAAAGAGATTAATGCCTTTTAATTTCTATTTTATAATTACTCTCTTATGAATATTCTTCATTTTTTATACTGTTATATACATTGAACTAATGAACACTGAGTCTTTCAGAACAAATTAATGGATATTTATGTTTTTGACTTTCAATGTAAACATGAGCTTTCAAGATTCAAGCAATGGTTTCACCGGATCATAGGATAGTACACTGTAAAAATTTATTTTTCCTATAAGCGTTGTGTAGTGAAAGAAAGGTTTTGTCACACGAATATGCCAAAGGGAGAGATTGTAAGGTCTATATAAGTGTTGGCGATATTTGTAAACAAAACATACAAATGTAATTTTAATTTCTAGGTGTATCATTCAAGAATAGTTTCAAGCAAAAGAAGCTATCGAGCTTCAACGATCACAATTCAAGTATATCTATGCATGTTAGATTTCATATTAGACATATAAGAACATTTTAAGCTTAAGATACTCAGTAGAGTTTTAAAAAAGTTATGAATTTATTATTTAATTGACTAAATTGATCGAGTAATTAATAATCGATCGATCAGCCCTAGTTCAAAATTAATTATTACACTAGATTGATAGAAAATTGACTTGATCGATCGAACATATGTTGATCACTGTATTGGATCTGGATCGATGGATAAGGGTATTTGATCGATCGAGAATATGTTAGATCGATCAAGTGGCCAGGACTTCGATCTTAAAAATTATTTCTAACTCGAATTGAATTAGCTTTTTACTAAATTATTTTTTTTTACTTTAGAACTCTTTTAACTGATTTCGTAGACAACATAGTAATTTTACTTTGACCTAGTGCTTTAAAATATTTTATAGATACAAATCTAAGCACGCTACTTTAATCAACCACAAAAGAGTATTCCTTTCTTCATCTTAATCTCTCTCATATTATTTGCAAAAATTATTCAAGTAGGCTTTTTCATTGAGTTAATTTATCAAACATTTATGGTTGTGTTTGATGGATTAACAAACATACAATATTTGTGACATTGTGCTTTAAACTGACTGTTATAAGGTTATTAGTTAATTTTGATTTATTTGATATATTTATTAAATCATCTAATTAAGATTATTCATTATTGAATCTGCTTTAGGACACACATTAGCACTTGTACTAATGTTTTTGGTACTGATAGAACAGGTTTGATTGCTTATGTGACTCAAGTTGTTGAAATGTTTGTCTTGATCCGAACACCTTTCTTATAGAGGCTATGATGAAAACAACAGCTAGTAAGTAGATTATTTAAGGACTTTATCTTAGTGGGTAGTATAAAACCTGACTTTGTAATTGGATCTTATTTTTCATAATAGATAGTTAGGTGGTCCAGTAAACGAGTAGTTTTCCTCTTAAATATTTAATGTGACCTAAATTATTTCCACCCAAAAATTTCGTGTGTTGATTTATATTTTCACATTATTTTATCTACATGTGATTGCATGCTTAATCGTTTATGGAAATTTTAATTTGTCATAATTTCAATGATTATCTATTCATCTCCTTTTAATTAATTGGGTCCGTAACTAAAAAATAAACTTTCACTTGGTATTAGAGTCGTCACTAGATACACTTAGTGTGCCTAGGACCTTAATATGGATCATTTGAGAGAAGGTTCGTCTACAACCCATGCTCCTTACTTTGCATCTAGTGACGGCTTTGATACGAAGTGAAAGTTTTCTTTTTAGTTACAAACCTAATTAACTAGAGAGAGGTAAATAGATAAATAACAAAATTATGACAAATTAAAATTTTCATAGACAACTAAGCATGTAAATAAAATAATGCGAAAATATAAATCAACACACTTAAATGATCACGTGTAAATAACCTAAGTCATACCGATGACCTTATAGGAAACTTTCAATAATGACTCAAGAATCCTCCAATTAGACATCTTTAAAAATGAACTAATAGTTCAAGAGGTAACCAGGCAAGCCTCAGAGGATTAACACCTTAAATGATCATAGGAGGTATACTGCAATAAATTGAGAAGAGAGGGAGGAGGAAGACCGGGGTACTTCTGAGCTCTAACCAATTCTTTTTCTCCCAGTTCCCATAGAACTAACTTCATAAACCAGTTACACTTACCCCTACTCATTGTTTTGTCCTTTTAAATTATTTCATGTCTCTTGTCTTTTGTAACTTCTCTAGTTGCATCAAATAATCCCAATACAATAAGCAAAACAGGAGTGCAAACAAAGTCTTCATTCTCCATGGTAAAGATTCAAGGCAGCAATAGCCAATATTTTGAAGTTTTGCATACCAAGATAAGGCATCCACCAATGGAAAAACATGTTGGAAACCAAACAATATACCATCCTCAAGTTTAATGATCAATTACATTGTAATATCAAACTAACTTCCAAGGGAAGGATCCATAGCACTGAATACATAGGAAATTGCACTCTCTCACCTTTTTCTCTAGGAACTAAAAAGTACCAAATGCATAAAAATACAGAAGATGCATAGGAATACAGACATACCTTTGTAACAGCAGCCTGCTTTGACTTCGTAGATCTAGACTTCTGTAATAAGGCTCTTGGCAAGCCAGGAATCCCATCATTGATATCATCTGAGCTTACCCAATTTGGAGCAGTATTCACCTCTTGAAATGAAAATGGATCTTGCAACCGCTTATCCATGCTTTCACTTACTGAGGATGGAGTAGAATTGCTTACTTTTGTTGGCAGTTGTTCAGACCCATTAATAGCATTACCATTGGTATGAGAATGACAGTTGTTTCCACTAGGAGCATTATTTACAGTGACATTAGCTACAGGTAACCTCTTCGTTCTGGAGCATATTCCACCCATCTTCACAATCACTAGAGTCGATATTTCACTTGCTCCTCCCAATTTCCAGAGAAAATCTAAAACCTAGAAGTTTTAAGTATCTTCCATATTTTATAGGTACACGCAACTCTTTTCCTATCAGAGAGAAGCTCTCACCAAGGTGAAAAAATAAGATGCTTCTTAATAGGTTTATCACAAGGTTGATCCACTCTAAAGCTATGAATTAATAAATACATATATCCATGTTCTCCTAGATATACCCCGATACCAATTATGATCACTACTAAATCTCCACTCCATCAATTTTGGGGTCAATAATCTGGAGTCAAAATAACAACAAACCAATGAATCAGAAACCGAAATCCAACATATGCAAAAAAACAAAGATCAAATTTTTGGTAAGAAAGCAACAAAACCCAGTTCACGGAAACAGCAAATGCAAACTTAGAAAGTTCCCATTTTTTTAGCGCACAAAGGTTAAGATAGAAAGATATAAAAAAAATACGAGCGAGAAGTGATTAGTACAGAGAAAACAAAACACAGTGTAGCTCATATTGAGGAAGCTTACCAGCTACAGCAGAGAACATGACTTTGGATCTATAAGTAGATAGAAAAGATTTTGGTCAGCAATTTTTTTTCCCTCCCAACAACGAATATAGAATGATGATGATGCTAAGGTGGTTATTATAGAAAGGGATAGAAGAAGATATTTAGATGGCTAAAGATCGAAGAGAGAGTTACATAGAATGAAAAGGTATGAATAGCAGAGAATATAAGACAGCAAAGACTTCAAACCCGTCCATGAGAGAGTCAGTAAATCAGCAATAGAGAGTAAAACGCAGCCACAGAGTCTCTCTCAATCTTGGCATTAGGGGTAATTCGGGTACAACACATAACCCTACCCGATACAAAGTTACCAACACAAACAATTTATTTTTTATAAATTTAAAAAAAAATCATATATATATATATATAAACACGTAGTCACATACAAATGATATTAATAAATTATTTTAAATATTAATTGAGGTTATTTAATTATTTAATTTATTTTTTTATATTAATTATAATTTAATTAATTTAAATTTTAAAATATCATCACTAATTTAAATTATGTTAAAATTAAGTTGAATTATTAATATTATTTTTTATATATATTTATCTAAAACGTACTATATATATCCACACCATAAATAAACACATACGATTTCTTTCTTGCATTATTCATGGGTGTGATCTACGGAGAATATTAATGATATAAATACATATATTTACTCATCTATATATATATATATATATAAAATACGAGCGTAAAATTTTGATTTGAATTATTTTTATATTCTTGCTTAAAATTCTTGTACTCACGTATTAAAAAATTTCAATAAAAAAGAAGATAACTCAATGAATAACAATAATTGAAGTAATATTTTAAATGTATTATTTTACTTTTATTATACAAAAAAAATTAAGTCAATAATAAAAATATTATATAATGAAGAAAAAAAAGAAAATTTTGAAGCAATAAAAAATAATAAAATAAATAATATTATTGTAAAATAGATAAAAATAAAATATATAATTATTTTATACTAAATAATATTTATAAAATCTTGTTACAAATTAGTTTGAAATAATAAGAATAAATTATAAAATAATTATAAGATTTGAAATTTTTAGAATTTTAATAAATAGTTTAAAAAATTTAAAAAAATAAAAACTATTGATATTTTAATAATATAAAATATATATTATTTATGATTAATTTAAATTTAAATATAATTAAATAAAAATTATATATTTATTAAAATAAGATATATAACTTTAAACAGCAATAATACATTCTATATCTTTACTCATCTTATATAATAAAATAAGAATATTAATTTTTAGGTTTTTATACTTTATTTTATTGTTTTCATTATTACTTCAATGTCGATAATGCTAATATAGATTTTAAGTTAAAATTTACAACCTTACTTCTCTATCTATCTCTCTCTCTCTCTCTCTCTCGTTTTCATTAATCATGGTCAACCTAACACCCTTTCATTGTCATAGTCCCTCCTTTTTAATATTTTAGTTCATTTTTTTTTTCCTTTCCTTTTCATTTTAACATTTTAGTAGGGCAAAACACTTAATATCTTAGCGTAATTAAAATCAGATGTAACAAAAAAAAAAGAAAAAAGAAAAGAAAAGAAGTGTACTTTATATTCTTCTTCTAACACAATATCACAATATAACTTGAACTTATTTGAATAAAGGTAAATACCAAAATGACTTGATAATTAAATTAGTTGAAACCATTACTCTCAAAATAAAGGGAATTATCAAATCTCACCTACCTGCCTTCAAATAATACCATCTGCTCTAAAAAAAAAACAGGAACTAGCAGTACTCACGGTCAACTTATAAGTTTGACTTGTATTAATAAGTGGTCAATGACTTGTACATTTATTTGTTTATTTTCTTCTGAGGTTTTATTGTTGTATCATGCATTGTACATAAGAAATGACCCTACTAGCTCTTGTGTGTTCCATGTGCTAAGATCTGGCTAAGCATCACTTAACATAAATTCTACTAATAGTTTATTTTGTATACTAAGAATGTTAGATTAAATTTTGAGATTATACATACTAATAGGATTAACCCGGATAAGATTTACTCTATTCTATGTAAAAAATTCGAACCACACATCATCAAGCATATTTAATCTTGAAAAAAAAAAACCAAGCCATGCATAGTTGTTAAAACACCTTCTTCTTCTTTTTTAATGGCTAGAAGAAAAGTTCTATAGACTTGTTAGTTCTGAATTCATGGTACTAAACAATAATCAATTAGGCCTTAATCATAATAAAGTATTAAATTTAATATCTTGACTTTCATAAGATGGCGCAAGATTGAGTTTTCCTTGAAAACCTTTACTACGCTTAATTAACTTGTAGAGCAACAATGTTTTATTATTGTAAGCAACATCATGCATTGTCTTTCATCTCATAACGAACTATTACAGGTCATCCATCAAGGCGACAACTATTGGATTGTTTTCAAAGGCTCCTCTTTCAACCATTCATTTGTAACTTTTGACATTAAAGAGAGAGAGAGAGAGGTTGATATCTTTTGATTATTTTATTTTTATTTTTAATTATGATACATAAAATATTTATATTTAAATTATCGGTATATTGATTTATCAATTTAAACAGTAATAATACATTTAAATTACTCGATTCATTGAATTAATGTTTAATTTGAATAAAAAATATACCAATAATTTAAATACGAATATTTCTTATGTTTAGGTTAAAAATAAGAATCAAAATAGAAATATAGATAATACAATAATGCTAATTTCCTAAAAAATATATAAATGAATAACTTCGTATTAGCAACTAATAAGTGGAGAATCCATTCCATGTTAAGGTTTTTTTTATCGTTCACGATAAATCATTTTATCACATTTCCATCGATCATTTTTAATAATATTATATCGCATAATTATTTAAAAAAAACATTTTATAAAACTCAAACAAAAATAGAGCAATCTTCTTACCATTCAAAGATAGGGGTGTTATATTTACAAATTTTAATAAAATATCTAGCTATGCTAATGAGAAATATAGGACACTAATTTTTTATTTTGTAAAGTGGGGGAAGTGAGATGTTAGGGATTGGATGTGGAATCTGTAATTACCTTGACATAATGAGGAAACCATATATGACACTACTTTTCGTATAAAATTACATACATAGTCATTTTTAAATGTTAAATGTGGCCCAAAACCAATATAGCCCAAAGTCCAAATGGTTAATTAAACCCTTATCCTATTTCCCTTACTATATATATAATTTTCTGCGTGAATACTTGTAGCTACTAGAGTTTTTGCAGCAGCCACCAAAGAAATCTGCAGTTGCAGAAAAGAGAAAATCAGAGTCGAGTACAACAAAACTCAACAGAAGCGAGAAAAGAAAAGCTGAGAGAAGAGATATAGCATTTCAGACAATTTGGGAAGAAGAAGCTTTTTCTTCCATAGTTTCATGTCCTCTTTGCCGCTAATTATATTCCATCTCATTTGTGCGGTAATATTTGATTTAATAGCAAGTTTGTTAATTTATCTTGCTATATATATTACCGAAATTGTAGGATATTTTGTGGTTGATTTTAGATTTTGGTATAATTTGTGACTCTAAATTGGTGTTTGTATCTCCATAATGATTATTAGTGGATTTTTCCTCAGTGCGTCGTCAGTGGAGTAGACTTTTCACATTGAAAAGTTGAACCACTTAAATCATCATGTGCCATTTAATTTCTTACTGCTTATTTATTTTGCTGTTACCCATAATTATTAATTTGTGCAACCAAAATTGGACCTGATATTCGCTTCCGTAAGAGCCAATTCGTAACACTAAATCACAAAATAACAACACATTTTATTTACATTACATTTGAATAAAGAGGTATATCAACTATTGTGATATTTTTATCGTTAATATTAATCGATATGTGCATTGTACGTGTGTATTTACACGTATAATCATAAATATTATTTACCTTATAAAAAATAAAAAATTCTTAAAAATAATAAAAGTATAAAAACATAACTAAATGAAAATTATAACTTGGAAACAATAAATATACTTAATTTAAATCAACTATACAAGATTATTAAAATTTAAAGAGATTTTATAACTTTAAAAAATTAATTATATTAATGAAATGTATAATTAAGAGTCACCGTCTTTAAAATTTATTAAGAAGTGTTTATGTAACTCAAATATATTTTGAAAATATGAGTATATGGTTATACGAGTGTCTTACCCAAAAAAATGAAAGCTAAGATAGTTTAAGTATACACTTCCATATGGATAATTCAAAAACTTTTAATAACATTACAAACTTATAAATCACTTACTTTATTAATTCTCAATAAACTTAATGTTTATGGGTAAAAATAATTTTCAGACAATCCTACTTAGATAGAATTCTAAAGACTCTTAAAGATGACTACTTTCTAACACTTATTTTGAGCACTACTCTACTAAGTACATTTATTTTTATTAAATTATAAAAATCTCTTAAAATTTCACAATTCTCTCTAATCAATAATATTAAATTATTAATTATATTTATAGTAGTTACTTATTTTTGAAAAATTATTTTATATTTATGAAATAAAAATAATTAAAAATAAATAATTTACTAAATAATTGTATATATGATTAATGTTTCCCTAGATTTTAATAATAATCTGAATTTATTATTTTAAAAAAAATAAATATAATGATTATATTTAAATAAGAAAAAAAATATCAAAAAACTTGTTAAATAATAATAAATATTAAAAATAATAAATATAATGATTATATTTAAATAAGAAAAAAAATATCAAAAAACTTGTTAAATAATAATAAATATTATTAAATTAATTGACAATTAATACATCAAACATTAAACATTGAAATCTCTATAAATTAAAAGTAGCAAAGATATCTTCTACATTCGTTTAATAAATACGTAACCATAAGCATATGCATATCTATATATATTAAGGAGAGACACGTGTCCTACCTCAACTCTAAATAAATAAAAAATTTATGAAATTATAGATAAGTTATATGCACAAAATATGAATTTTAAAATGTAGACTTTTAATAATATTTTATAACACATTATAAACTTAATAATTTATACATATTTTTATTAAACTGAAAATTACCTAATATTATTTTTTTATTTTTTATATGGTGTCTCGCATGTATATAAATCATAAATCCATCACTGACCACAAGATTCATGTTGTAGAATGCCAAAAGGTTGTATTATATTTAATAGTTAAATTATATTGTATGAATAATTAAACTATACATCTTTAATCAATTTTAAATTTGTCATTTATGAAATTAGAATAATCTTTTAAGAGCATTTTGTTTTTCTATTATAATTTTGTAACAATAGATAACTATTATAATATTTATAAGTCTTGCTTTTTTGGGTTAAAATGTTCAATAACCTTATTTTTAATTGATTGAAATATAATAGAATCAGAATTAATTCCTTCAAATTGTATGCAAGTAATAATGAAATGAAATCAATTCCTAAAAAAGAAGGAATTAAAATTCATTCTTCTTACTTAAGGAATCATGATTTCATTATTATTTCAATTTTTTTTTCCTAATTTTATCCAAATCCCAAATATAACCCTAATTGTAAATCTTAAGTCTCAAATCTCAAATCCTAAACCCTTAATCCCAAAACCCAAAACATTAAACCCTATTTAGAAAAATAATAATTTTAATCATAAAGCTTAATCCACGAATATAACCCAAAACTCAAAACCTCAAATTCCAAAACCCTACTTAGAGAAATAATAATGTTAACCCTAAATCCTAAATCTCAAATCTCAAATCCAAAAACCTTAAATATCAAATCTCAAACCTTAAAACTCTAAATTCTATTTAGAAAAATAATAATTTTAATAATATATTTTATTTTACGTAATAATTATTCAAAAAAATAATGATTTTAATAATATATTTTGTATAAAAATAATAGTTAAATGATATTATTGAAACTTTACTAAATATAAAAACATTAAGATAATATATAATGTTATTCATTCCATTTTATTTGTAAACAAAATACTGTAATATTATTTTTTTTATTTCAATGATCAAACCAAACAATTTTTTTTTCTTTTCATTCATATTCTCATTCTGTATCCATTCCGTTAATAAAACAATGCCTAAGAGTAAATTTATATATTTTAAAACTATTCATATGTTAAACAATAATTACTAATTTTATTAATTCTATTACATAAAATCACTTATTTTAAGAATATTTTGGTTTTTCATTGTTATTCTATCATTAATAAAAAATTAATATATAAAATTAATTATTTTTATACTAAATATTATTTAAAAAATAAATAAATAAAAATTAATTTATAATGAAATTGAACTACATTAAAAATTACACTTATATTTAGAGTACACCTTCCTAAGTAATTTTTGTCATTGGAGCTAAGATGGTATTTCTAGAAGAGAATGTAAACCCCACCTTCTATAATAGTTATAATTATAAGATAAGGTTTTTGAAGCGTTTGTGGTTTTCCAAAAATAAAAAACTAATACTATCGAGAAGTAGCTAACGCCGCGATTGAACCTCTTTTGCATTTTACAGGAGGCCAACTACCATTGAGGTAGCCTACAAGTTCTGTTCTCATCAAACTTGGGCAGCAAATTCTAAACAAGTTTTTAAACAAAATCAGATAAAAGCTTTATATATCTTAATTTTTTGTAAAATTACATATTAATACCAAAATTATACAGAGATATACCATTAGTTCCTTACTTTACAAATGGGTACACTATTAGTCTCTTTTTTTTTTTTTTGAAAATAAATATTTAAAAAACGTGAAATGAAATACAAATGAAAATTAAAAATGACAAAATAATAAGTTTGCTGGTTAAAAAACTATTATTCATTAATGTTTTACATTGATTAAACTTGTCTTTTTATGATCATTTTGAACTAAATTGTACCAATTCCTAGTATAGCCCTTAAAAATATATTACTTTTTTATACCTCTCTTAAAAGGTAAGGTACCACTTGGTACCCTATCAAATCATCAAATCCATGTCCATCAGTTAGTTTGGTATAAGACTGAAAAACATTAACTGAAGTTCATGAAGACAAAAGACTAACGAGCAAGCAGCCACCAAATAGAATGCAGGCATAAGAATGGCCAAATAAAATGAAGAATCAAGTTAAAATGTACAACCTAAGCATACAAGGGTTTTCACCATAACTTCACAGCTGCAGAGAATTAGCCTATTATAAGTTTATTATCTAGCTATCTGGATCGTTAATATTCAAAGATTAAGGAGCATAATAATTTGGTTGGAAAAATGCTCCATCCCATCCATTATCTTGAACCATAAATGCATGATTTGTCTAGTATAAGCCCATTTAAAGCTTCGATGCCACGAGTCTGCCACCAGAATAAGCAAGAGAACAGGAGGGGGAGACACTGCATTAGTACATGTATGACTAACTACAACTAGTAGATATATTAACTATTGCTGTTTATGTCGAGGAAAATTTCTTACATCATAGGAAATTCAATAGCATTAGAGAACATACCAAGTTGGAGCTCTTTTATTGTTGAATTCAGAGACGAGGTCTTCCAACTCATCAATGATGGCCATATAACAAAAATAGTATTGATCCTAATGAATAGAACAGAGGAAAGAAAAAAAATGCCATAATAAGTATTCGAGTAGAGCGAACTTAAGATTGGTTGGTCTCAGAGCAAGGAGAAAGAACACAACGATATCCCGAAGTCTCATCTTTAACAACAGTTAAGCTTTTTCCCTTTACATCTAATGGATAAGATTAAGTGTTCGTATTTTTTAATCTATTCTTTCAATTTCTTAATATATTTTAACACGGTAATAGAGTGTCGGTCAAAAAACTTAGTAAAATCATTAGATGTGCCCCCGTTTTCCATGTAACTTTGTAAAAGCTTTGATGCAAGGTAAGTGGCATTTTAAAGTTCAGAGGGGAATATGCAGCTTTTATCCGTATTTCACTTGTTTACTTCTTTTCCATTACATTCCTAAAGCTAGAGAATCAAGCAGGTCACTAATATAAATCAAGTTGAACCTGAATTGACAGCTATACTTTGAAGCAAAAGTATAGAAGAAAAGAGGAAACTTAAGGCAAAGAATAAACAACCTACCGCTGTTTGAACCATTCCTATTCGTTGTGACCTAAATATGGTTATAGTTTTGGCAAGATCTAAAGCAGACATGTCCCCAACTAGAATTCTTTGGATTGTATTGTGAATTGTGCAGTATGTTCCAGTTCTTCCAATCCCTGCACTGAAGAGAGTGAAAGAGTGTGTCAGGCAATTGTATTAAACATGACAGAGGCACATGCAAATGCAATTCACAAAAATGAGCACAACCTGCAGTGTACTACAATTGGACCAACATTTGGGGGTACTTTCTGTACTCTTCTAAATATTTCACGAACTGCAACTGTATCCTCAGGAACCCCATGGTCAGGCCATTCAGGATATTGAATATGCAAAACTGACAAGGCTGGCTCTTCAGACTGCAACAACATAAACATGATTATGTACAGATCAAACACAACCTGAAAACTAAGAGAGAGAGAGAGAGAGAGGTGCTGATAAGCAGTAGAGATAATTAGTAGCTAAACTCAAAACCAAGACGAGGCCATATTCTAGCAGTAACTTAAGCAGTTACATGGTTGTAAAATGATAAAGGTTACTACTAATCATGATGTTTGAGACAGAAATGATTAGAATTATAAAGTCACATAAGCACCTCAATCCAAATGAAAACCAAGACTATCACAACAGTACATACTCAACTCACTAAGGACATTCATTTTTACATATATAACTTATCAAGCTCCACCGAATGCTAATCTTATTGACACATCTATGAAAATCTAAAACAATGATTTAAGAACTATCATTCACTGGCACCAACTTAATAACCATACACATCTAACCAAGGGATGCTGCACTTTACCACTTCAGTAATCCTAGCCAATAGAGATGTTTTCTGTTCTTCTCATTTTAATGCGTTAAAGACGAGCTCACATTTGACCACTGTGTTCCCTATATACATTATATAGCATTAATGAATGACCAACATTATTATTGTATTCATACAATGCAGACATACACCAACAGAGCCCATATATGTAATTGATCAATGCAAAAACTGACAAACATAATGCCACCTTAAATATTATGTATATGAAAAAAATAGATTTACCTCCTTATGGTGCGCCTCCAAATGGCGCAATTCCAGTAAAGTGTCGGTAGTTTTTGTCCATTTGGTGTTAATAAATATATTTCCAAATTCTCTTGGACCATCTTCTGCCCGAAAATAATCTCCACATTTGTCCATCTGCACTTTCAATTTAATCATAACATTAGAAAAAGAATTGAAAGTCATCTCTAGCAAAGCAAGGGGGGAAAGAAGCATGGGACATGGAGCAAAATAATACATCATGAAGAATGCTAAACAAAAGGTATCAAAGTTACAAAAGCAAAG
Organism: Hippophae rhamnoides; assembly: GCA_033030585.1. Taxonomy (NCBI): domain Eukaryota; kingdom Viridiplantae; phylum Streptophyta; class Magnoliopsida; order Rosales; family Elaeagnaceae; genus Hippophae; species Hippophae rhamnoides. Next base: position 76,332,715 of record CM065429.1, read on the forward strand.
TTCTAATAGTGAGATTAGCCAGTTTAGAATTATGGAAAAGTACATATTTGAAACCATTGTACATATACATGAACATATATGCAAAGTTGCTGAAATCCTGAAACATAGGTACCAATGCAACAAGAGTAACAGAACTCTGCAAACTCCATCAAAAACTTGAAAGCCAGAAAAATTGTTCAACCAGAAGAAGTGTAGTGATATGCTGCACATATACTCTAGTCCAAACGAAAGGATAGTGAATATGAAACCACATTTCTAGAAGAATGAGAGTAAGACACAAAACACATGATCAATAATTCAAACTCTATTCCAAATGAAGTCAAAAATCTTACAATATGGCCATCTTCAAGCGTTATCTGATAGATAAACTGTGACAGTACCAAAGACTTCGATGATGGGAGTATGGCATGCAAAATTAAACTGAACTGAGCACAGTTAAGTACCTTGTAATGGTCAACCAATCGAGTGAGCATGATGACCACAGGGCAGTTACACTCGATCACCATTTCCCAGAAATCCTCGTAAGTGTGCGGAAGTGGACCTTGTGTAGCAATAAACCGAGAAATATTCTCATTCTCAGACGTAGAGGTCTACAATCCAGAGACACTTCTCCAGGGTCAAACGGAAACCAAATAATAATACAGATACGGATAAAATATGAGCATTTAAAAACAAAAAAACAAAAAACAGACCGTAATGAAACTGGCATTGATGTAGCCCTTAGCAGAAGGCCTATAATCTTTGCAAGAATTGAGCACAACCCTATTTTTGTCAACTGTGTGTAACAGAAAGAAATAAAACAATATCGATATATAAGCCTCAGGATAACGATTAAGAAACAATTCAGTACTAAATCATGACCAAGCAAACGAAAAGAAAAACAAGATTAAAATCTTTCAACAACACTTACAAGGTACCACATTAGTGTAGCGATTTTTGCTTAAATTAACAGTATCAAGAGCTACAATAGAATTCCTCTTCATCTCAGACTGCGTAATCCTATTATTCTGTAAACATCTCCAAAAAAAGAGCAAAAATAGCATTGCAAGTAAGCACCATGCGAAAAGCAATACAACAACAAAAAAAAGGAGGAAATGAGAAAGAAATAACCTGCAAAGAAACGAACTCCTGATCGATCTGGTGAGAACGGAGTTTCTCCTTGAGGACATGTAGAGCTTGAGAGCAGTAGTTGAACTGATCGGGAGTGAGAGCCAAAATCGGAGGAGAATCGAGAGAGAAACTCGAAAAGGAATGAAGTTTCGGAGGTGCAGAAGTCGCCATCGCCGCGGCCGATTTCCGGTGGCAACGGGGGCGTCTTGAAATGGCGTTCCCCAGTTGATCGTTGCTTGTATTCAAGAAGGAATGTATCTTTGATCGCATGAATCGAATCTTGATGGTGGCTAAGGAGGGAGAGGGTTTGCGTTTGGATTCTCTCGAACTTAAATAGTTTGGTAGTGGAAGTAAATTGTGTCGTTGCTAACAATAACATCACGTTTGGTTAAAGTGAATGAAATGAAATTTTTTCTATTTTATGTGTTTGGTTGGACGAAATAGAGGACGGAATGGAATCTGATTATTAAAAGAGCTTTCCACTTTTGTTAATCATTATTATATTCCCATCAAAACTTTTTTTTTTCAATTTTACCCTCACTTAAAATATAACCTTAAATTCAAATCCCAAATTCTCAAATCCAAAATTCTAAAACCCTAAACCTTAAAACATAAATCCCAAATCCTTAAACCCTAAACCCTAAATCCCAAATTCCAAATCCTAAAACCCTAAATCCTAAACCTCAAATCCCTAAATCCTAAACCTTAAAACATAAATCCCAAAACCCTAAAACATAAATCCCAAATCCCAAATCCCTAAACCCTAAACCCTAAATCCCAAATTTCAAATCCTAAACCCCAAATCCCAAATCCCCAAATCCCCAAATCCTTAAACCATAAACCCCAAATCCCAAAACCCTAAACTACAAATTCCAAATCCTAAAACCCTAAACCCCAAATCCCTAAACCCTAAAACCCTAAACCCTAAATCTCCAAATCTCTAATCCCTAAACCTTAAAACATAAATCCTAAAACCCAAAACCCAAAATTTCAAAACCCTAAACCCCAAATTCCAAATTCTAAAAGCATAAACCCTAAACCTTAAATCTTAAAACCCCCACTAAACCCTAAATCCAAAATTCTAAAACCCTAAACCTTAACCTACAAATATAACCCCAAATCCTAAATCTCGAAACCCTAAATCACACATCCCAAACCTCAAAACCCTAAACCCTATTTAGAAAAATAATAATTTTAATAATATATTTTTTTAATTAAGTAATACTTATTTAGAAAAATAATAATTTCAATAATGTATTTTGTCTGATGAAAAAATAGTAATTAAATGACATTATTTGAACTTTACAACATGTAGGGGTATTAAGGTCATTTACAGCTTTTTTAATTCCATTCCAGTGGCAAACCAAACACTATAATCCTGATTTTGAGCTTGATTCTAGTGGTCAAACCAAACAAAATTGTTTCCTTTCCATTCCATTCTGATTCCGATTCCGATTCCGATTCCATTCCACGAACCAAACGCCACCTAAGAGATAATAAGGGGAAATAGAGTCACTCTTCTTTATGTCGATTGAATTTTCTAAATTTACAAATTACAGTTATAAAATTATTTATTATTTTTAAAAATATATTTAAATTAATTAATTTTTATTTCCATTTCTTACTGATTTTTTTAAAATATAAAAAAAAATTCACACTTTCTTCACTCTCCATTCCAACTTATATTTAGTCTTAGGTGGCGTTTGGTTCGTGGAATGAAATCGAAATCGGAATGGAATGGAAAGGAAACAATTTTGTTTGGTTTGACCACTGGAATCAAGCTCAGAATTAGGATTATAGTGTTTGGTTTGCCACTGTAATTGAATGAAAAAAGCTATAAATGTCCTTAATACCCCTACATGTTGTAAAGTTCAAATAATGTCATTTAATTACTATTTTTTCGTCAGACAAAATAAATTATTGAAATCATTATTTTTCTAAATAAGTATTACTTAATTAAAAAGAAATATATTATTAAAATTATTATTTTTCTAAATAGGGTTTAGGGTTTTGAGGTTTGAGATGTATGATTTAGGGTTTAGGGATTTAGGATTGGGGTTATATTTGTAGATAAGGTTTAGTGGTTAAAATTATTATTTTTCTAAAAATAGTTTAGGGTTTTAGAATTTTGGATTTAGGGTTTAGGGTTTTAGGGTTTTAAGGTTTAAGGTTTGTGGTTTATGGTTTTAGGATTTGGAATTTGGGGTTTAAGGTTTTGGGATTTATGTTTTAGGGTTTTGAGATTTATGTTTTAAGGTTTGTGGTTTAGAGATTTGGAGATTTGGGGTTTAGGGTTTAGGATTTGGGGTTTAGGGTTTTAGGATTTGGAATTTGGGGTTTGGGGTTTAGGGTTTTGGGATTTATGTTTTAGGGTTTTAGGTTTTGGGATTTATGTTTTAAGGTTTAGGGTTTTAGGGTTTCGGGATTTATGTTTTAAGCTTTAGGGTTTAGCGAAGTAGAGAATTGGGGTTTAGGGTATACGGTTTAGGGTTTTGGGTTTTGGGATTTATGTTTTAGGGTTTTGGGTTTTGGGATTTATGTTTTAAGGTTTTGGGTTTTGGGGTTTAGGGTTTAGGGATTTGGGGATTTGGGGTTTAGGATTTAGGGTTTTAGGATTTGGAATTTGGGATTTAAGGTTTAAGGTTTAGTGGATTTGGGATTTATGTTTTAGGATTTTGGGATTTATGTTTTAAGGTTTAGGGTTTAACGTTTTAGGATTTTAGGATTTAGAGATTTAGAGATTTGGGGTTTAGGGTTTACGGTTTAGGGTTTTGGGTTTTGGGATTTATGTTTTAGGGTTTTGGGTTTTGGGATTTATGTTTTAAGGTTTTGGGTTTTGGGGTTTAGGGTTTAGGGATTTGGGGTTTAGGATTTAGGGTTTTAGGATTTGGAATTTGGGATTTAAGGTTTAAGGTTTAGGGATTTGGGATTTATGTTTTAGGATTTTGGGATTTATGTTTTAAGGTTTAGGGTTTTAGGGTTTAGGGTTTAACGTTTTAGGATTTTAGGATTTGGATTTAGGGTTTTAAAATTTTGGGTTTGAGAATTTGGGATTTGAATTTAAGGTTATATTTTAAGTGAGGGTAAAATTGAAAAAAAAAGTTTAGATGGGAATGAAATAATGATTACCAAAGGTGTGAGAAGGAATTGTGATTCCTTCTCTTTTAGTAATCAGATTCTATTCTATCCTCCATTACGTCCAACCAAACACAAAAAATCGAAGGAATCAATTCTAATTCCATTCCATTACCTCCAACCAAACGTGGGATTATTTCTATTTATTCCATATCACATGTTAGTAAATAAGTTATAGATTATAAAGAATTATTCTATTTCACTTGTTTAATCAATTACACACAAATATAAAAATGTAATTTTATTTATTTTTCACCAATTTGATTTTCATGGTAGAGTTATTTATTAAATTTTTTTAAATAACTATGCTATATATATATCCATAATTGATATTCCAACTTCAAATCTTCAAATTAAACTCTTTAAAAAATTAATTCTCATGTTTTAAAATTAATATGTTTAAAAATAATTAATTTTACATGAAAGAGATTAGAGTAAAACAATCATTTTTAATTTGATTTCACAATAAAAATCAATTTAATTCTTTTAATTTTTTTTTATCTCTGTAAGTATTATAAGTATTTGTTATTTTTGTGGATATAATATTTATTCGTAAATTTGTTTTTTAGGTTCGTTATAGGTTTATTAAGAAAATCGAATAAATATTCGAGTTTTAAATAATTATACTTCATGTATATCTTTTATAATTATCATGTATAATAATATAACCATATATTTAATAACACATGTTCACAAAGCTTATAATTGTTTTTATTATTAAAATATTTATTTAAACTCAAATAAAATTATGAAATTACTGATTAGTGTTTTTTAATATTTTTAAAATATGTTCTAAAACTAACTTTTTATAATATTAAGATTTTTAACTAGCTTTTGATAATTAAATTTAAAAAATTTAAATCTTAATATTATATATATATATATATATGTATGTATTAGGGTTGAATATACATAAATACACGATAGATATTATTATTTAAAGAATATACATGTATATTGGCATCATTAAAGGAGCGTGACTTAACAACCAACTTTTTAGTATTCAGGAACTAAGTGATTAGCAAATAACTTAATATTTGGTGCGGTTCATCAATTACAGAGAAATTTAGTTATGATATTTGATTTTTTATACTTTCGTAATTTGTAATTAGATTGTTACATTTTCTCATATTTATATAATTTTTTAAGATTAAATACTTATATTATTTTTTAAACCTTTAATTAATCTTACTGTTTTAGGATTTATCAATTAATGTAATCTATTTGATATATATTTTGATTTTAATTTTAATTATTTATCATTAAATATGTTATATATACTTATATTTTTTATACTAACCTTGTTATAGTTGTTTTGTGGAGTGTGTTTGATCGGTGAGGAGTTATCAAAATGTTAGTCTATATACTATTCATATTAATTTTGAAAACTATAAAAATATAACAGATACTCATAAGTTAAAAACATTGTGGTAATATTATAAGGAAGAAAATATAAGATTAAATTTATATTTAAACGTTTTGTTTTTATAATGAAAAATTGAGTGGTATAATAGAACATTGATTTTTCTCTATTAATTTAGGTTATTTTTATCTAAAAATATCATGTATTATTTTTAATTTTTATATTTTACTATTTATACGTAATTGCATATCTAATCAATTTATTTAGATTATTAAATAATAAATTAATAAAATTTTAAAATTATTTATTCACCATTTTTACATTAATTATATCTATATTATAAATTTTCAATCCTATTCCCAAATTTTTATGTTTTCTATATATTTTTTCAATTTCTTTAAGATTTTATTAGGGATCAGTAAATATGCCCCCAATATGATTGTAAAATACACCAGCCCAAAGACAAGTATAAATTGATGTAATAAGTAAAATCGACAAATCATGTTAATAATAATTTAAATCAATATGATATATATAATAAGATTTACTTAAATAATATTTTTTTTATAATTGAAAATTTATTTTTAAATTTCATATAGTGCATATATTTTTTTATGATGTGAAATGATTAATGCATAATTTAAAATATGGAGTATAATTTTTTTATAAATGGTAAAAAAAATTAAATTAAAAACAAAACTAGTTGAATAATTATGTTATATAAGTAAATTTATTTCAAATTATATTATTATATTCAAATTAATGAAAATATCCAAATGATATTGATATGGGACATTGTTAGAAATTAATTAATTCCTTTAATTTTATACTATTTTTTAAAATATTTTTTTATGCATATTCATTTATCTTTATAAATTTTTTTTTTTTTGCTAAAAGAAAAAAACTTATATATAATATGAGATATTTATAATAATAAGATTGTTGTATTAAAAATAATGTTTAAAAACTAACAAAAAAAAATAAAATAAACTAGTTTATTTCCAATGCCATCACTTCTTAAGTATTTTTTTATAATTTTAATATATTAATATAATTGGAGTGAATTTCATTATTTTTAAAAATAAAATAATTTGAAGTAAATTACTTAAAAATATTGTTAAAATGATCCATTTATTAAAAAATGATTTATATTTCATTTCATCTAATAAATCATATAAAAACTACAACAACAAGTATAATTGTGTCATACATATGGTTGATGTAGCTCAACTTTTTAGTTTAATTTTTGTATTTTAAGGTTTAGTTTTCCAACTGTTTAAATTTTTGTATTTTAAGGTTTAGTTTTCCAACTGTTTAAATTTTTTGAAAGAACTATTACTTCCCAATCTATATATAAAATTGCTAATTTTTTTGTTTTTAATTTCATATTATAATATGAAAAATTTATTATTGTTGTAGTTATTTATAAAATAAGCTATTTACGTATCATATCATTTTTATACCATTTGAAATATGAATAATATTAATAAAATACATTTATATTAATTACGATAAAATATGTTACTAATAATTTTATAAATAAAAAATTGAATAAAATTCAAACACATATCTATACTTTTGTTAAGTTAGTATTTATATTTCAAAACAAATGTTCAGGCTTACATAGTAAGCGGCTCAAATATTTATAAATAATAATTATCATTATATTACAATATAATTAACAATTTTATTATATTTAATAAAATTAATTAATTAATATACCATTTAATTATTATAAAAATTATAGATATAATATTTATCTTAATAAATTACCATTAATGATACAAAGATATCAAGATATTATTTATGCTTACATTAATTATTAATGTTAAATTTATATAATTAATAAAGAATTTAGTAAAAAATTTATATTATTAATAAAAAATGTGATGTTATATTTATATAGATAGTAAACAATTTATCTGTAGGTTTATCACAATAATGATATATTTATATAATTAATAATATTTAAATATTTTTTTTTATTATTCAATAAAATTAAAAAATATATTTATAATTTTTATAATAATTCAATAATATATTTAATAAATTATCATATTTAATATCGATAATAAATTATTATTATTTATATAATTTATATTAATTAATATAAATAAATTTTTTTATTATTATTATATTTTTTATCAATTAATATAAATTAAATAATAAATTATTAATAATTAAAATATAGATAATTTTTATTCTATAATATATACAATTTTTTAGTGATTAATTATTTTAAATATTATTTTTTAATTAATATATGAATCATACGGAACAAGTGTACGGATAAAAGTAAAAAAAATAAGAAATAAAAAAATTTAATTACATGAAATAACTCTTATATATATATAATTTATTAAAAAATTATATAAGTTTATTTTTTTACGATACATATATTTGTTAATATTATACGAAATTAAATATATGCTGTTTTATCAGAATTTTTAAAAATACGTTAAATAATTAAGTCTTCTTTTTTTAAAAAATAAAAATAAAAAAATCTCACAACATCGAAACCCTCCTAAAACCCTATCGTATTTACATCGCGCTGCCCAGATCGAGCGGAAAAACAGAGTAGAAACTGCAGAACACAGCTCTGAAAAAACTAAATGTCTCCTCTACGTTTCCTTTTCAGCTCTCTCTTAAAACCACGCAATCATCATCATTACAATCTTCATCGAACCTTTTCAGACACTAGTAGTACAACTGTCAAATGTGTCCGAGACCGTGGGCTAGACCATGCCGTCGAGAGGGAGAAGAACCTCGAGCCAATCATCAACATTAAGAATTTCATCAAAGCGGAGCCTTCAAAGTCTCTTCCAATTTCGATCATTGCCGAAAATAGAGACTCCCTCGAGATCCCTACTCGTCCCATTGAGTTCATTCGGAAATACCCTTCTGTTTTCGAAGAATTCCAACCAGGTGGTATTGCAATTCATCCCCACATCCGTCTCACCGCCGAAGTGCTTGACCTCGATTCCGAAGAGCAGTTGATGTATCAGAGCGACAGTTACAAGCAACAAGTTGCTGACCGTCTTTTAAAGCTCTTGATGCTGTGTAGAACAAATAAATTACCTTTGGATGTCATTAATCGATTGAAATGGGATTTGGGTCTTCCCCAAGATTATTTACAAAGCATAGTTCCTGAGTTTCCTGACTATTTTCGGGTTGTAGGTGAGAAAGATTCAACATTTGGGTCAGAGGATGCTCGGGTTTTGGAGCTAGTTTGTTGGAGTAGAGATTTGGCGACTTCGATTTTGGAGAAAAAGGCTACGAGAAGGGATGTGGGTTGTACTAAGGAAATGCCCATCGCATTTTCTATGCAATTTTCCAGAGGTTTTGAAATGGATGAGAAGTGGAAGAAGTGGGTGGATGTGTGGCAGAAGTTGCCTTATGTATCTCCTTACGAAAATGCAGCTCATTTAACAGTAAAGAGTGACGAGTCGGATAAGTGGGCAGTTGCCGTTTTGCACGAATTTCTGCATATTCTGGTTCCTAAGAAGACGGAGAAGAAGAATGTGCTATGTTTTGGAGATTATTTGGGTCTTAGGTCGAGGTTTAAGAGAGCATTGCTTCATCATCCAGGTATATTCTATTTATCTAGTAAAATTGGTACCTATACTGTGGTTTTACGGGATGGCTATAAGAGGGGTTCGCTAATTGAGAATCATCCATTAATGGACCTTAGAAGTCAGTATATTCATCTCATGAACACTGAAAAAGAAGGTAGCAAAAAGATAAGTGGAAGTTTTCAGAAAAAGCAAACAAGTAGTGATTCAGGGAGCAAAGGGGAAGAAGAGGAAGAAGATGAAAACGAGGAACAAAATGCAGGGGAACTCTTTAATTCATCTGATGATGAGGTTGAGGATGACGAAAAGAGCAAAGATGTCAAGCGGACACTTATTGGAGAGGATGCTGGAAAAAATAGGGGACGAACTAGGGCAACCAAATTTGATAAGGAGGGGCATATCAAATTTGCTGAAAGAAGAAGATTGGCGGGAAAGCCGGATAGCAAGACTAGAGGAAAGTTTTCATCAAAAATTTCACTAAGAACAGAAAAGCATGATGGTCACATTGCCCGTACGAATTATAAAGAAAAATCAGGTAACGGAAGAAGCAGAAGGAGGCCAATGCCAGGCAAAACTTCTACATAGTGGAGTGGCAGCTACTTTGCTCTAAGATGGAGAGGTTTGGTTCAAGTTATAATCTCCTATATTTTGATTTTACTTGATTGAATTTATATGCTTTTCATCTTTTCTGATTTAGAGGTGGAATATTATAACCTAAGGCACAAAAATTATTATGTAAACAAAAATGGCTTAGCAAGAAAACCTAGAAAGAAAGAGTGGATAGGTGCAAGAAGTTTCCTTTCCTTTTCTAGAACACATAATTTGTCTTACTTTTATGATTCTATCAAAGAGCTTCATCTAAATGCTATTAGCCAATTTGTTGTTAGGTATTGTCATTGATGCTTTTGCTTTGAAGATCATTGCAATCTTTCACGTGATTATGTCATAAAGATTATTTCAAAATTTTGACCCCTTTGTGCTTGATGATTTAGGAGTACAAATCATTTGCTGATCTTGTTCCTTGATTCTTCATCAAACTCTAAGCTTGTTGTAAGGGAGGGGGCTTGTGCTTGTCGTTAGTGTTTCGTGGAGTATACCTCAATCTCATGTGGAGGGAGGGAATAATGAATACTGAGGACAACTGATTTCTAGGGTTTAGATGAGCTTGGTATCCCTCTCTTTCTGCTGAGTTATAACCTTGACAGTCTTAAGACTAAACTAATCAATTAAGTAGCCAGGAACAGTTTGTCAACATGGGTGCTTCTTGTGCCTATCTTTTTCTGTTTGGTTGCTTTACTATTTTTTTTTAATTTACTTGTCATTGTCTTTTTCTGTAATTTTTGGCTTGAATTAACATCTTGGTTTCTAAAGGTGGTAAGAATAGCGACAAAGGATTCCACCCTTCTTGAGGAAAGGAATATGATGAAATCTCAATACATTGATTGGTAATAAAAATGGGATGAAAACCTAGGGCACTGAATTGATTAAGTAAACAAATAAGTAAAACAAGTGATACCAGGGAAATCAAGAAACAAGTAGAATTAGAAAGTTACCTAGGTAAACTTTATTCTCAAAATGCCAACAGTTTCTGAAGTTTTTTAAATTTCATTTTATTTCTTTATGACATATATTTCTACTCTTTTTTTTTGTTGGATGACTAAAGCCACGTGTTTAATGCAGAAATGAAAGAAGGTTGGATCTGTCTGGCATAATTATTAGTCTCTGGATGAAGACAGGGAGTTGATTCTCACAAGAGTCACTTTTTATGATGTTTAATTTAGCAGACTGTACTGCTTGGTTCGCTACCTAGAGATGGTGAAGATTATTCAAGTAACTAATGACCAAAGTAAACGCAATGGGCCCTTTTGGTCAAAAGCATTCAACTGTAACAATGTTCTTTAAATTAGAACATTCTGTACAAGCTTGGTGGCATCAAGTAAGCATCTTCTGGTTCTTCACTATTTTATATATTTTTATTTTATTTTATTTTATTTTTTGAGAAAAACGGTCCTCCACTATTTGTGTTCTCTTGTTATCAATCAATGTTTCATAAGAACTACTCGTGGAGTGAAGACATTCAATTGATTCCTATGAAATTAACTGCTAATATCTGTAAATTAGAGAACTCATGCTGTCTTAGAAGCTGTTTATGGATAGAAACCCTTCAATACAATGTGCTGGCTATTAAGATAGGTATTGACCCCTAAATTTCTCGTGTTATCTTTACTTATTTCTTTTGCTCTGAGATTATGCCAAGTCAGTCACTATTACTACTATTTTTGGTTGCTGTATTACATTGTAAGCAAGCACCATGCAATCATTTCCCTAAGTGGGAGAAAGTCGATTCATTTGCACAATAGCATCTCCATGCAAGACAATGACGTTCTTTTAGAGTGCATAGTGAGGCTCGAACTCTACCTTCCTATGAGCAAGAGAGGCACTGTCTCCCGTCTAATCTGCTCATCTCTTCTTGTGATTGTTATTGATTTTAACTTTCATACATGTGAAATCACTTTAAAGATACAACGTACTACACCCAGTTTGAGTTGTACATGTATATATATCATTCGTCCCAAAACAACATTTACATAAACCATGAACTACTATGCAAGTGTATAAATAATAGAAACTCAGTTATCAATCTTGTTGTGGAGAAATGATGGATTTTTGTGTAGTATGCTAAACTCCTTGGAAGATATTAGATTAGTACTGTATGCATCAAGCAAAGTAGGAAACTAACAATGAGATGAATTGTTTTCTGACATTAGTATTTTGATTTCGTCCGTGGTGTACAATCTGTCACAATCTAGCTGCATAAAACATCTTTATATATTTATTGTTAGTAAAATATATCTATTTATATATTTAGGATTAACTATGCACACAATGTATACTGTGAGTTACAATAACGTTTAAAATATTTAAGTAGTTATAATTATACCCGTAACGGATAAAAATTTGATCAATTGATAAATGTTTAATTTTTTAACAGAATTATATCACGTACATTTCATAATATATTGTATATATTTATATTTTTTTTGTTGATATTTTTGTAATTTATTTCATACATCGTAGATATAAAACATAATTAACATAATTAAGATTTTACTATAATATGATCGAAAAAATATACATGATATAATTATGTTAAAAAATTAGATGTTATTTATTGAATGAATTTTTTTTTTCGTTATAATATTTTGTACCTTTTATAACTCAATTCATACGGTAAACGTTAATTCATTTCCTCTTTTCCCCCCGAAGTAAATTAAATGTTGACGAGAGAGAAAATCTCCCACTTTCTTTTCAACCTTTCGACTCAAGTGGTGCCGAATAGAACGCTACGGAGGGATTTGTCCAATCACTGCATAAAAATATGACTTGGGTTGCCATGTGATGCTCATTTTCTTCTTGGACTAAAAAGTGAAATCACAATGAGTCTAATCAAAATCGTACTATTTTAAATAGCTTAGCTATATATCTATATTCTTAATTATATATATATATTAAATAAGAAAATTAATTTAAAACATAAGTGAGATGGTTGTGATATTTTTCTAAGATTTATTAAAATACTTTTAATTATCATGATTTGTTTTTAAAGTTTTCGTCCTAACAATAATATTCTCAATATATATTGTAAAATTTAAATCATCATATTTTAAACCTTGCATCACTAATTGGATTTCTACCAAAGGAATCAAAAACCACAAAGCAAGAATCCAAACAGGACCTGTTGTTATATCTTTATAAGCCACAATCCACAAGACGTGTGGATTACAAAAGGTATGAATAATGCCCACAATATAATGGGCACCTTAAAGGCTTAAAGCAACCGAGCATTTCTCAGTATATATACGAAAAAGCAACTAAGGAAGGTACAATATTTCATTAAAAAAAAAACAGAGTACGATATTGATTTCTTTTTTTAATATTTGATATAATTATTATTTAAAATTAAAAGTAAATGCATATTTTAAACAAGAATAATTACAATCACTTATTAATAGTATTTTTTATTAATGGATAAATTTTAAATATAAAATCTTAAATCATAATCATAAATCTATTATATTTTAGATTATTTTAATTTTTTTAATATATATATATATATGTATGTATGTTTTTATTTTTATTTTTTTAACTCTACATTTTAATTACTAAATATATTCTACTATATTTTTTATTTTATTTTTTATACATACAAAGCCATATTATCCATACGCGTGGACTGTTGGGAATGGTTCTCATGGTTTGGATAAAGAATTATCAATGAGCATAGTGTCCCAATCATGTATGGCTTCAGTGCTTCAAATAGTAAAAGAAAAATGTACATATATGGGCTCTAAATGGCACCATTTTAGGACTTTAATACATTTTTCATTTATGCCCTTGTGAAATTTATGTTTATCCTTTGCTCTTCTTGTTAGCTTTTTGGCCTAAAGGAGTTTTGGCAACTGGCAACTGCATATTCCTTTTCAGTTCAACGTTGTCATCATTGATGTTCATTAAGGCTAAAAAAACTAGCTAAAGCTTAAAACATATCATCAATCTTTATCTTTTATATGATAAAAACTTTTACAAATTTACCTAATGATAATTCCAAGATTTGAGCTCACATTATTTGAAATAGCACCCCAAATTACTGTTAGACTACGATATTGAGGTGAGATTTTTTTTTATACAACAAAGTATTGACACAACAACTATTACTAGCAATAGGTATACAACAGATGTATATAAAATAAATTTTCTTGAGATTGAGGGTCACATGGCACCAATCTATCATGTTTGATCAAGCTGCTGCTCTCTTCTCTTCATTTTTTTTTTGCCCCCAATTTTTATAGGTATCGCACTCCACTCGGTTTCTATATTAACTGTCTTATTTATTCAATTTAAATATTTAAATATTGTATAATTATTATTTTTATGTGTTTAATTATATCAAATGTTGCAAAAAAATACTTGCAATTTTTGAAATTAAATTTCTTCACGGTAAATAGACAACAATTTATATGGTCAATCTTTCAACAAAAAATTAAATTGAATATGATATAAAATGAGTCGAAATGAATTAAAAACTACATTTAAAGACTCCAAAAATGATGAAAAAAATTGTTTCTATTATAGGGACAAAAAAAGAGTAAAAAATACCCTTCTTAAAATCGTAAGTACTTGTCACATGAGAAAATTGCATCAAATTGGATTTTTCTTTTAAATGTTAACATCACTAAAGTACCAACAAATAATAATGATAACAAAGGAAATTAACAATAGAATTAGGGGTACTACTATGTAAATCCTAGGCAGGTGGCAAGGGTCTAAAACTGAACTAGGCTAATAAAGTTTTTAAGTCCCTGTGTGAGTCTTGGGAAACTTACTACTACTTTTTAAGGCAGACTTGGAGTGTTAAGAAAATAAATCAAGGTAAACCTAGTAAATGTTTCAACCAACAAGGAATTTAAAATAGATCCACACAGCATTACGAACGTTTGATGTTGAAAAAGTACTGTGATGCATCTGTAGCACTGAAACTACCTCTTTTTTTTACCACCCTTGCTCGATTTAGAAGCTCCAGCAGTTGAAGTCGATACAGGCTCTTGCTTCTTTGTCCTTCCAGGATGTCTAGGCACCAACTCAGCCAACCGAAACATAAGTTGTTTTCCTGAAACATAATTAATACAAACAGACACTACAAATTTACCAAATAGCAATTAAGTAATAAATGATGACGCATAAGGCTGTGCTAGTAAAAGGAGAAAAGACAAATCATACCGGAGCATTAGGCCTAATAGCATGGTAAGTTCCTGTTCTAAAATAATATGCAGAACTAAACAAGTTTAAGATTTTTTTTATACCTTCAATACTCATTTGTATATATAATACATGAAACTTGTCGTATTGCAATACTAAAAATCTTATTGGCATTTCTTCCTTAAAGTGACGATGTTAGAAATATTTTACTAAATGGTTACATACTTAAAGAATGACTGGTGCCCATATGACTATGGTAAAAATAAATTAAAAACAGCAGTAATGTTCATCATTCAAGGAAACAAATGATAGTTTGGGGTGGGGGAATGAAAATGTAAACCTAGCAAGGAGCAATTATAATGGAGCTTGTAAAATTTCAAGCATGAATAAAAAAAAGCCAGATTTCCGTAGTGTGATTATGACATATCCTCCACAATAAACATCTCATAAACTGACAATGCAATGGAAAAATCAGCAAAAATTATCAAACATAGGAAAACAGGTGAACAATGCTCTTAGTGTGTAACTAATTTGTCAAGTCATAAGTTTCTCAAGCTACACATTTCCAAACAATTACAGACAATGGATGAATACTTTAAGCAGAGATTATATTTACCAAATCAATAGAAAAAACAAGAATTAAGTAAATTCTAGGAGGGCCTAAACCTCAATTGTAGCATAAAGAATGAAAAAATAAACGCAAACTTAGAGATATATATTGTGCAACCACAATTTGTCATTAAAGGGAGAGTGTGGAAAGTAAATCATAGCATATAGATGCAAGAAAGTTGTCACCATAAAAGAAAAGAAATAAGCCAAGCATTTACAAATTATATAACTAATAAATGATAAGTGGCCTTACTGGAAGAGATGGTTGGATTACAGAGAGTCCCGTCCTCCTCCTTAAGCAGAATCCTAACTCTCCCTCTTTGCATGAAATCACGTGGATAAGCTTTATCTATCTGCAACAGTTGAAGACATTTCTAATTGTAAAATGTACTCAAAGAAACCAATGGTGAGAATCAATTGGCATACAAGGGTATCATAAGAGACCTCAATAACAAAAGGGAGTTTGAGATGGCTGCAACAATCACCAATTTCAGCACAGGTAGGACTTTTGCATGCTTTGCTCAAACAAATTCGCCTTCCTTCAGCCACAGTTTTCCTTGAATTCATATAAACTGGATACATAACAATCCATCTCTTTATATTAAGGAACTCTCCATCCATGCCTCAAAAAAATCCTGCAATGCCAAGATAAAGACGATCCATCAGAAATGTTGATGCCTATCTCGGGCATCAGCATCCAATGATATAATACTATATTTCAATTCAACCATGTTTACTCCTTTGTTCATTCTTTTCTTTTACCAGGACATGCCTAAAAAAATGGATAGTAGCTGAAACAGGTATAACAGGAAAATATATGGGATTGTAACTTGCTACAAATAAATCTAATAAAATGCTAATATTACAAAAACATAAAACATAAAACGAACCACAGAGCAAAAGGTGATTTCCAAACCAGCAGACTACGTACAAAGATGAATCGCAAACACTCCTATCTTTACTAATACGCAATAGTTGACCACATTTTACCAATTTTTTTATAGGAGACACAATGTAAAACAAGGAATGTCCAAGGGTCATGATTATAAGTAAATACCAAATACAAAACAACAGAAAAAGGAAAATATGAAATTTTAACACAAGAAACGGATTGAAGCCTTCTGCAGTTCTACTTATATGCCTAAGAAGGAAAATAATGGATACATTCGAGTAATATGCTTCATGAATTGAGGGGGGGGGGGAATATTTTACTTGATATTTTCCTTAAATAAAAATAGCATTTGACCCCTTAACAATTATGTTTAATTTTTTGCTCCCTTCCCGAAAAATAACATGCAAAACACCATACACCCCTGATGTTATACATCACTGATATTTATACATGGAGTTTCAAATGCAAAATGGTTGCAAAAAGGGTGAAAAGGAATCATGCCCTAAATAAAATCAAAATTCATCCATATAACTTACAAGTTGTAACATTGCTTACTTCTGTGCAACAGTTCCAAAAGTTTACCAAGATTAAAATATATGGGTTAAATTCATACAAATCTAGAGGAGCACAACTGCTTTAGCTAAACGAGCAGAAGACAAATTCACACAACAGTCGAATCATATCAATCCATCAATATTCATCCATAAGAAGAGGGAAATATTGGTAAAATTAAATAAAAATAAAAAGGTACACAAATCTCAGAAACCCATAGATTCTAAATTTCAAAACAACTATAACCCAATTGTCTATTCAGCAAAAGAAGGCTTGAAATAACCTGGACGAAAGGATCTCGAAACCAGAGAAATCGTCGCCGAAGTTGACGAAAAGTTGTGAGTCTAATTCGATCTTGGCAACTCGTATAGTGATTTAGATAAACAATAGATTGGGAAGAAAGATGAGCAGGAAAGGAGCTCAATAGTCGGTACGGTAGACCAACAGCGGATCAATTGAGCGGGTTGTGGTGACTCGATTTAGCGAAGAAACGCAAAGGGTTGAAAAATGGTAAAATTAATTTACGCCAAGATCGAAAAAATGGAAAATAATTCATCCAATTTTTAAAATTAATATATTTTAATTATATAATTATAAAATTATGTAATTAAAATATCTTAATTTTAAAAATTATAAAATTATTTTTTTTAATTTTAAAAATTAAATGATTTATGTATATAAATAAAATATTTTAATAACTTAAATTTATCTTTCTTTTAAAAAATAAAAGACCGAGAAGAGAGAGAGAGGGGTGCTAAGACTACGTGATAATAATTATCTAAATAAATTGAGAAATTAACCGATTTACCTCCACGAGCAGGTAAATTATTTAAATTTTATATATTTTTAATAATTTAATTTTTAGTTTTTAATTATATTGAATAAAATTTATTATAATTTAAATAAATTATAATTAAAAATAAAACAAAATATAAAAATAATTATTTATCTTTATATAGTTAATCTTTCGTGATAATATAATTAAATTATTATAAAAAATAAATGTAAAATATAAATATCATTTTTAAAATACGGTTATATTTTCATACAAAATATAAGGGAAGATAATCTATGAAAGAAGGTGAAAAAATTTAAAATTTTTAATTTAATTTTTAAAAATATATATAATTTTTTAAAAAAAATTGATTTTTGTAGAACATAAATTATTAATATCATTTAAATATTTTATTTTATAATTTAATGTTATATAATTTATAAATATAAAAATATTTATATGATATTAACAAAATTTTCTAAGACAATAAAGCTACTTTGAAAATAAAAATTACATTATTTGTATCATAATTTCATATTTTTAAAATATGTATTTATAATAAAAATTTAATGAAAGATACTGTAATAAAATAATAATATACAAGTGATTATTTCATATATTACAAACTTTTTATAATTTTGAAACAGTATTTCAATAATTTTTAAAGATATTTTTGTTTAAATTTAAAAATAATTATTATATTGGAAAAATTGAAAATATTAGATATGAAATTGAAGAATTTAAGTATTAAATTTATCAAATTAACTCTCATATCTAAATCATCAAGCCATAGATATTAGGGAATTAAATCATCCTTTTAAAAAATAAATTATTGAAAAGTTCATATTATATATGAATATATCTCCCGTCTAACCTACAGTCAACAGAGGTCAACTAGCATGTAAAATTTGCTTCAATTGCTAAGAGATTGTTTGAACACCAAGAAAGTCCATTGAAAAAAATATCAATAATATATTGAGAAATTAAAAAAAAACTAACAATTTTAAAATTTATAACATTAAAAATTATATCATAATAATATTAAATTTGATCAATATTAAATTAATTTAAATAACTATAATTTAATTTAAACGGTATTTAAAATAAAATAGTACGTAAAATTTTTTTTCAATAATTTAAATATATGAAATGAATATAAAAAATATTATTTTTATAATTATAAATTTTAATGATATTTATTTTATTATTTTTCTAATAATTTTGAGACTAGTATATTCATTATAAATATTTTCAATTTTTTCAAAAATATTAAGTATAAAAAAATAATAATAAATAATTAATGATATTTTTATAATATATTCAAATCTAAGGTTATTTTTAATATTTTAGTTAAAATTTAATATTAAACTAATAAAATAAACAAAAAACAAAAATTTATTTTTATATTAACTAATATTATAAAGCATAAAACTTAAAAAATAAATAAATGCACTTCAAATTAAAAAACTATACGATTAAGAAACTAAAATTAAAATACATACCATAAATCAAATTATTTTTTTATTTATACCAAATCATATGCACTAAAATGGTTAATTTTATATTTTAATTATCTATAAATAGTTAGAGTTTAATTTTAATGAAATTTAATAACATATATATAATTCAAGATGTAATTATAAAAATAACATAATATTTTTAATTTTAAAATTAATTTAATTGAATATAAATAGAAAATACTTATTTTTTTTATGTTTATCGACTAATTTGACTTGGCTAATTTATAATATACTCATTTTTATTAAATTATTTAATTAATATAAACACATATAATATTTTTTTAAAATGCTATAAGTAATATTTTATTTAAGTTAATTGTACCAAAATTAAATTTTCAATTTTTATAAGACATTGTTAGAAAAAATAAAAATAGTTTTATGAATTTAAGTAATTAAATAGTAAATTTATAATAAATAAATATAAATAATAAAAGAAAATTATGAACGATGTAAAAAAATTAAAATATTTTCAAAAATTTGTTACGAGAGATAGATCAAAAGATATGGGTGATAAAAGCAATCAAGAACATGTGATTAATATATATTTTTATTTTTTTAATGATAACAAATGTAGTAGATAATAAACATATGTTTTACTTTATTAATAATAATAATAATAATAACGTGTATTTTATCAATTAAGTTGTTAGTCTTCTCTTGTATTTATAATACAAAAAATCTTTAATTTCACTATATAAATTTTGAGATAAAATTAAATTTAAGTCAATTAACATAGTATAAAAACTAATTTCTTGGTGATGTTGGGCTCTCCTTGCAATTTTATCTTTGTTTGTCGTCGTTGTTAAACTACGTCTCATTTTCACCTATATAGAAGATAGTTGTTTAAATATTTAAATCTTACATTGATATTGATACTCTGTTGTATTTATAATTCTAAGTAAATTTTCATTTAATAATCTTGATTTTTGAAGTAAAATTAGGTGTAATCAAGTAATACAACTTTTATTTATGTAAAAATACATTATATATAATAATATGTTTGAAAATGGCAAAAAAAAAAATAAAAAAAAAAATTGGACTCAAATGTTAGTGGATTAACTTATGGTCTGAAAATGTAGGAAGTGGAGTGTAGGGGCCTGATTCTACCCTTAACCTTTCTTAATTTTTTTTCTTCATTTTTGTTCGAAATTATAGTAGGATACAAGTATATAACAACATAGTGATAATTAAGAGAAGGATTCGACATTACATTGAAATAAACGTCAAAATAAAATCAGTGTGTCAATGAATACACATAATTACACATTAGCTTGACTAGTCGCTCTCAGCTTATTAGCTCTTTGGCATCAGTGGAGCCGCAAGATTATTGATATTTAGTGGCTCGATATATTATTTTACAAAATGATTTATTGGAAGATTATTTTTGAATGGACAAATATATTATTTATAAAATAAAAAATTATATATAAAATAATTTATAAATATTGTAATTTTTATATTATAATTGTAAAGATAATATAAATACTATTAATTACTTATAAAATTATTTATACTATATTTTAAATAAAATTTCGAATAATATTGTCAATAAAATGGGGGGTTTTGAGGGTTTGATATCCATATCCCAACTCTAATTGTTTGGGAGGAGCTGAACATATATTATCCTCTAGAGTTCTAGGGAATTTATGAAAATGGGGTATTCTTTACTAAAAGATGATGTGTATATTTAATTATACATTAAGTGTTATAAATTAATAAAATTTATGTTTAAAAATAAAATAAATTTAAATTATGTTTAATGGATATTAGATATAATTAATATATTTATTTTAATATCAAAAAATCAAATTAATGTATTTTTTATAAAAATGTTACATTTTTTTTAAGTAAATATATAATAAATTATTTAAAATTTTAAAAAATTTAGGTTCATAGATTTTATGGAGCGGAGAATGTAATCCCTAACCCACCCCAAAAAGACATTTTTGCCATTGAGATTTTCTTAACAGTGAAAAAATTAGATTTTTTCCATAGTTATCCATCATGATGAAAAAAATTAACAACAATACTTTCAAACCATAAAATTCATATATTATGACGGATTACTAACAAATTTATGTACAATCAATTATAAAGATGATAAGTTTATATACTAGTAAGAGCTAAAAAATGATAAAAGCAATAAGAAAAATAAATGCTATTTTTTATATGAAAAAATATAAGAAAAATTAATATAAAGAAAAGAATAAAAGAAATATAAAATACAGAGCATAATAGAAAGAGATGAAATAAAATTTTCTTTGATCTTTGTTGCTCTTTTAAAGGAAATATTTTTATTTTTACTTTTATATACTTTATTTTAATATTTGTTTTAAATAACTATATTATTGATAAACTCGAACTTTAGTTATTTTACAAAAAAAATGAGTGCACCGGATAGAAGGGATTGGTATTTTTAAATCATATTTTTTAAAAAAAATTAAAAGTTCTTTTTAATGGAATTTATAATAAATTCAATATATTCTTATTTAAACACAAATTTAACAAAAATATATTTAAAATTTAATAACACATTGATACCTAATAATTAAAATATTGAAGGAAAAATTATTTTAAATCATGTCTTATCATAATCGTCAAAATACATGGTATAATATAAAATAAACAAAATCAAAATAAACCTATAATTTACTTCAAAATACACGCATTTTTATTAAAACTTAATATAAAGTAAAAGAAAAATGGAGTAAGTTACGAGTGGGAATCTAATCTATAATATTATAATAAATAAATATTTATTATTGATGTTATATATAATTAAATTTATGAATGAAAATAATCATTATTATTAATACACGTGAGATTTTATTTATAAAATTTAGAATATATCTATACTTCATCATTTTCAAAACTAGAAGTATTTTAAGTATCTCAATGTATTGGTCTACCAAAATATATGAGCATGTCAACGCATAAGATACATATGGGTCTACTTCTGATTCCAAGATACAGTAAGGGTACAACTCAGAAGCATATATGTGGTTAAACTCCAAGACCTAATAAATGGTGCAAAACACAAAGGATAGTCTAACACCGGAGGCCATGTGTAGTTAACAATCAAAGAACCATATACATAAAAATTCTAAGAATACATGTGAATACAATATGTACCTATAATCTATTCAAAATAGTATGTTATAACCGGTAACTCATAAGTATCATATTTTACAAGACTCAAATACAGACATACACTTAACAAAAAAGTATTTTTATGATACATGTATAAAAATCTCAAATGAAATGTTTATTATGTCTTACATAAAAAAAATTAATACTCATTTTATTTAAATTTTTTCATATATGCATATTAAAAAATGTTCATAACGATTATTTCATTTAAATAATATTTATGACATTTATTATAAAATGACTTTACTCGAACTCTTAGATGTTCTGTCCCAAAATGCATTCTAAATTTTATCAAAATTTTGAACAGTTTTAGAGAAAGTTTTAGAGAAATTGAAAATTTTTTTTTGACCGAGATAATGGAAAAAATTGGACCTCTTTATAAACAAGAGAGCATCAATCACCCTTGGCGGTGGCTCATGGTTGTTTAACGATGCTACAATGATCTACATAAAAGTTTCGAATTTTTTTTTACATTCAATTCGCTTTTTCACATGAATTGATTCGAAAAGTCCTTACACTAAAATATTATTAAAATTCATTTTAAAATACTTTAATAATTTATAAAGAATTTTTATAAAGTGATTCTATAAATTCATTAATTTTTTAATTTTTTATTTTAAAAAATAATTAAGTTTATAAATTTAATTTTCAATTAATTTAAAAATATATATTTATATATAATATAAAAACTTTATCTAAAGGTTAAACTTGACTTCAACTTCTGAGTATATATATTATATATATATATATATATATATTAAAAAAGTAATACTTTTTTTTATTATACAGAAAAATGTATTTTAATTTAATAACTCTTAAATTAAATATTATTAATTTTATTATTATAAAATTAATACTTTAATATAAAAATTGATCCATTATAAAGGAAAAAATCTTACATGTAATACAAGCATGAATAGGTAATAAAACGAAATCATCTTTTAACTCTTTATTTTTATAAAATAAAAAAATAGATCAACTATTGATATTAATAAAAAAATGATGTGATTTTTTGAATTAATTATAAAGCTTAAAATGTCCATTTAATAATTATAAAATTAAATATATTAATTTTTATATTAATAATAATTAACTCATAAATTAAACAAATAATATTTAAAAAAAAAAGATAATTACACCTCCAACGCTATTAATTATATATATGTGTTCCAAGGCTCTTGAAATGAGATATCCTAGAAAACGAAGCCAATAGTGAACAGACAAGCATCAAAATGTAGGCCATTTTTTTTTAAATATAAATGCAGGCCATATTCTGGTCTCAACAATTTACCACTTTATCTAGGTCCAAAAACAGCTCCAAGACAATTTTACATGTAAAACAAGCAACGACCCATTTCCCTAAACACAAAATTCTAAGCATGAATGAGTCAACTCCTTTTCATAATAGACCGCTACTCAACAAAAATTATAATCTAATAAAGCTAAACCTCATTCAAATTGTCCAAAAGCTCTCGTCTGATTTACCATTTGGTTCATTTCTATTAAGCAAAAGTCCTTTGCTTTCTTCATCTTCCTCACCCTTTTTGTCTATCACCTCACCACATGAACTCATTTCCAAGCTTGTCAATTTTTTAGCCTTCAAAGCCTCAATATCCCAATGGGTTCTAACCAAAACAACGTAAAGAACAGACACAGCACAAGCTACTTGAGCAGAGAAAAGACCATACCATAACCCACCAAAGCCTAGCTTAAGCCAAAAGGCTAAAACAACAGCAACAGGAGTGCCTATAAAATAGAAAGATCCCAAGTTGACTCTAGCAGCTATAGCAGGCCTAGCTGTTCCTCTTAATACACCACAGCCTGTCGTTTGTGGGCAGTTGCCAAGCTCACAAAGCCCTATAATGGGCAAAACTGATGCTACCAAAGCTTTGAGAAGCTCATCCTTTGTAAATAGCCCTGCCCATCTTTCTCTAAGAATTACTGTCCAAGTCACATTGATAAAGCCTATAAAGAATGCACATCCTAATGCAACTAGAGCTGCTAGCTTGGCTTTATGTGGTTTGTCAGCTCCAAGCTCATTTCCCACCTGCATATATAAATTGACAAGCACTTGTAACCGTAAGTACTTATTTGAGCCTTGAAAATTTTCTAAGTGTGAGAAATACACTTTTCATGAATCTAAGGAGTTGGGGACCCCCATCCTTAATAAATAGCTTCAGATGAATTGAATGCTTTGTGAGAAATGCTATTTTTGGTTCACTTGTCCTGGTTGGGCAGATGAGTCACAACTCACAAGCTCATGAAATTGCTACTTTCACTTTAAGAACAAAGCAAATAGATGTGCATGTTTGTCCTACACTTATTTTGTCCCATCACATTACCTGGATGACCAACCTGGGTCCAACAAATAGTTATCATTTTCTAAAATCTTCTTTACTGGAATTGAGTTTTCCGTGCTACAACTATAAAAAAAAATTCCCGAATATAAACTTTCATTTAAACTTAGAAAAAAATATTTAGGATTCAACTATTTCTTGTAAATGCATGTCTGAAATTTTAAAAAAAATGCTTTAAAAAGTACATTTCGTTCTTCCTCGTAAATACACAAATGCTATGCTTCTTCCAAAAATCACTTATTGAATCACTTCTGGCATGACTACATCTAAAGAAATATAGACAAAACACACCCTAAATATATCATAACATATTGTAGATTCAATCATCCATTGAGAAAATAATTTCTTGTTTTTAATAATTTGTTATCTCACTCAGCTTTTCACACTTTATGAATATTTACAGCAGAAGGCAAACAAATAAAAGTTTAAGAAACAGAATTGATCATTATCTTTATTGCAAAGTAATATGAAGAAAAAAATGACAGAAAAGATATAAAAGAAAGCAAAATTATTTAGACATAAAGCAAGAAACTTTACCCTGGTAGAGACACAGCCAGAGAGAGCCAAAGGAACAGTGTACATCATGCTAGTGGTCTGAATAAGAATT
Organism: Hippophae rhamnoides; assembly: GCA_033030585.1. Classification (NCBI taxonomy): domain Eukaryota; kingdom Viridiplantae; phylum Streptophyta; class Magnoliopsida; order Rosales; family Elaeagnaceae; genus Hippophae; species Hippophae rhamnoides. The sequence continues at coordinate 76,358,114 of CM065429.1, forward strand.
CCAGTGGCCGCCACAGCCAGAGTTGGATTTGGCAAATAACCAGCCATCACCGTCACAATCTCATACCACCACCACTCCAAACAAATCCCCAAACAGCTGGGGACTGCTAATTTCAGAAGTGGGACCAACCCACCACAAACTTCTCCAATCCCAACCGTCCATTTCATCTCCCCGTTTCTATATCCCCACCAAATGTACCCTGCCATCAACACTACCATGTTAAGGTTGGTAAGCACAGAAGCCATAGCCACACCTGGGACTCCCAAGCCCATCACCAACACCAAAATCAAATTCAGAGGCACGTGGAAGGCCACAGCCACCATTGTGCAGTACATCATGGGTTGAGTTACCTTCTGTGACCTCAGAAAAACTCTCAGAGGTTGCAATAATGTGTTCACTAAAAGATCTGGCAATGAATAGAAGCAATATATTGATGCCATCTCTGTAATGCCTTTGTCTTGACCCAACAAGAGCATGATTTTCTCAAGGTTTAGCCATAAAATACTGATGGGTATAACAGCAAGGAAAAGAATTAGGACCATACGGTGAAGGGAGAGAATAAGCAAATCCCAGTTTTTGCTACCATAGGCTTGGCTACAAACTGGTTCGAGCCCAGAAGCAAGACCCATTAGAATGGAATAACCAGTGATGTTAGTAAAACCCAAAGAGAGTGCACCTCCGGCTAGTTCTAGGCTCCCAAGTCTGCCCAGAAATAAGACTGAGACCACTGCTCGAACAAAAACCAGGAAGTTCATGGCTGTTATTGGTAAGGCCATGCCCCATAGTTCTTTTAGCTCCTCTACAATCTGTAAATTCATGTCAATACTGAGAATAAATTAAATGGGCAAAGAAAGAAGAGTTATAAAGTTTGTGTTCTTTTCTTTTTTATGGTTTACCTGAGAAATAGATGGAAATTTATAGGAACACAAATCAGGGTCTTTATCTGCCATTCTTTTTTTTTCCCAGAAAATGTTGTCCAAAAGAAGCTTGCTAAAATGACAAGCAACCTGTAAAAGAAAAATACTTAAATAACACACAAGTTCAATCAAACAGTGAATAAAAGTAAAACCCATGAAAGCCTCCTAAATTGGAATGTAACCCACCGATATTTTGATTCATAACAGACAAAATTAATGAAAACAAAAGCTCATGAGTTATGACTTCTCTCCTTCTCTCTTTTCTGTTCAAAGAGAACCCTAAAGTAATTAAGGAAAAAAAAACTACAGATTTTGAAATGACCCTTTAGTTATCTTCGAACGATCACATCAAGTATTAAATGAATCAATATATATTATGCACAAAGAAAGCTCACCTTTAACTCTTTCTCACTCTGCTTCTGATATTAGGCTCAGGGTAGCAAAAGCAGAGGCTAACAATGCAGAGAATGAAGTTAAAAAAGAGATGCAGAAGATTGAGTAAATACAGAAAAAGGAGCTGACGTGAAAAGAAGAGCTTTGTCTCAGAGAACCATTCCACGTCCAATTTATGATTTATTGGAAGACATGTATATATAAGTGAGAAAAAGATTTAAATAAGCTTAAAGGACTGACTAATGTCGGCTACAGAAGTCTGAAAATTCGGCCAGAGAAAAAAAGAAGACAGAGTTTGGATAAAAAGCTTGCTAGAGAGTAGAGAGAGTAGAGACGTAGGAGGGTTTTAAACTTTTCATTGTTAGTGATGCAGTAAAAGAATGTCTCAGGAAGAAGAGGTGAAGACTGAAGAGAGAGAAGGGTCGGTTTTAATGTCACATGCTTTTACGCCATATGTAGCACTAAATCACTAATTATGTTGAAAAAGTACATCTAATGACAGTTAAAAAAAAGAATTAATGGATTGTTATTCTACAAGTATTCAATTATGTAATCATATATATTTTATTATATTAAGAAAAAAAAAAGTGAATAGTTTGAATTATCAAGATACATTAGTTTTAAAAATATATAATTAAATTTATTAATTTTAAAAAATAATAATTTAGTTTATATGGTTAAATTATTATTTTTTTAAAATATATTTTTAATTTTTTAATTTTTTTTAATATAAATATTTAATAAAGTATTTTTTAAAATAAAAATAAAAAATTAAATTAATTATTTAAATATACATTTTCAATTTTTTTAAAATTAATAAACTAAATTATTATTAAAAAAATATTAAATTTAATTAGCCAATTCTAAAAAGTTAATATACTTTCCTAATCATCTATCCTTACAAAAATATAACTTTCAATACTAAGATAATACTAAGTTATCCGTGACTCAGATTCATGGATGGGCAAAAAAATCGCGGATTCGGTTATCCGCGGTTATCCGAACCGACGGTTCGGTTTTTAACTGATAAATTTTGACGGGATAGTTTGAGGAAAAACCGAATATGAAACAATGATTACGGTTGATTCTGATTATACTAAAAACCGTATCCGCTCGTCGAAATTAATTAGATTTAATTAATTAAATTATATATTAAATTATAAATAAAAAATTAATTATATATATTTAATAAATTAAATTATATATATATTTCGGTTTTATTTGAGGTTTTTTTCATAACCGTTTCAAAATTCATGTGCAAAATCATTCAACCGTAACGATTTTCGGACGGTTTCGGTTATAGGTTTTAAAATTCGGTTTGAGAACGGTTATATCAAAAACCGTCCCCGCCCGTCCCCGTGTCCATTCCTACTCAGATTGTAGATATTCAAGTGGTAGAGACGAACATTCTTTAATTTTTTTATTTAAATGAATAAATATAACAATAATAATATTATTCTTAAATTTTATAATTAAAAATTTAATTATATTATATAATCTTTATTTATATATGGATTTTTTTTAACATTTGTTACAAAAAAACATATAATTAATTTATATATTTTTATTATTATAAAAAAATCTAATATAACCTTTAATATTAAACGTTTTTAAATTCATTATCATTTACATTTATCTACTGCCATTTCTAAATGGTATATATGCATGCTGAGACAAATAACGAATCTGGGTTGCAATCTTGTGGCAGGGTTCTAATTTCCAAGGGACTGGGGATGAAATATAATCATTTTTATTTATAGTAATTATATTTTAATTATAATTCATATAATAATTCTTTTATTAAATAATTATATAAATTTATTTATATTTATTAATAATATTATACTTCATTGTATATAATTTATCATAAATACGTAATAAATATATCTTCGAAAAATGTACCAACGGAGCTCTCTAAACGATGGAGGAACTAGAAGAAACAAGGTACAGCTTATTCCCATATAGTATGTAATTAGTATGGAAATTTATCAAAAATATCTAAATTAATACCATAATTATCTTTAAAATTTTAAAAATATTTTTTAAATTTAATGTAAGTTAAAGTTAATAGAAATTGATAATAATTTTTTATATATAAAAATGATTGAAATAAAAAAATCAAGAAATAATATAAATAAAAAAACAATAAGTATAAATATTCTTTTGACATGAAATTGTAATTGGTAAAAATAAAATACAAAAAATACAAAAAATAAGATTAAGATGGATTCAAATATTAATAATTTTTATAAATAAGAAAAATATTTTTAAGTAAATATATAACTTATTATAAAATAAATATTAATATTACAAATGTAATAAAAAAGTTATAACATATTATTAATTAACAAAGAAATCATCATGCATAAACTATTTAAAATCTCTCAAAAGGATAAAAGAAAAATAAAATACATCTATTTAAAAGGAATCCAAATATTAATAAAAATATATTTTAGAGAATGAATAAATATACCAATAAAATTAACATTTCTAAATAATAGAATAAAAAATAAAAAATATGCTTTATTAGGAATCATCAATGGAAACTTAATATACCATAAATTAAAATTCACATCATACTCTAGGTTTACCATTAACATTAATGATAAAAATTTAAATCAAGTATTAAGTTTAACTTATGAATTTAAAAGATGAGATTTAATGAAAAAAATTATTCATTTTCACTATACTAGATAGTAGGATATTCATTAACAAAGAGTCATAATAATACAATATATGTACAAAATAAATTCAAAGAAATAGACAAAGCATTCCAAGAAATTAGACAAATAATAAAACCATAAATATTTATAGACTTTGAATTACATGAAGAATGAAACCTAGATATTATAGAAAAACCTTTAATATTGAGAAGAAAAATAACATATATTAAATAGAATTTACAAATGATTAAATAGAAATAAGCAATATGAAATGGAAATAAGAAAAAGAAATTAAATAATTAAAACAAGAAATTAAATAAGTCAAAAAACTTATCAATGGAATAATGGGTCAACAACAAAAGCTAATAAATTATAAAATAAAAATCTCTCAAAGATGTAAAATGACATATTACA